>JARFIY010000348.1:0-4947500 GCA_036346155.1 Sinelater perroti | reverse complement strand
TTACTGAGCAGATAAGATCTATTCAACCAACATTAAGTGATTATATAACAAATGTTATTTATGATAAATATTTATGATAATGGTGCTTCTCGTATAGTCTAAGGTCTATTATGTATCATTTGATATCCAAATAATTTATTTCTCCAAGTAGTTGCAGGCACGTAGTTTCTTAACCGAATCCATTATTACATCCAACATGGGCCGTTTGTGAATACCATCAGTTTAAGCATTAAGAATCTAGTCATATTCTTGGGATATGTAGCAGGAACGTGATTGAACTTAGAAATTTTGTATTGCAATAAGCAATAGGTTTTTAGCATTTATATTGAAACGGTGTCAGTTATAAGGTTTTTTATCACGTGGAGCTTTCTTCGACAGATTCTTTGCTTTTGCAGTTATTTGCAGAACAACACCTTACTTATAGATTGTTTGTCAAAAACCAAAAGAATTTTAATATTCTGAGCAGCCTGCGTGGTGAAAGTGGGGCCGGCTCCAGACTCCCAGCCGCCGTCGCCCGTTCGACATACTTACACCATCATCAGGAATTTGCATCTTTTATTACCACTATCTGTCCGCTTAAATTAACTGCAGTACGTTAAGCCGTCCGTAACTTGCCAGCAACGGTTACACCGAGTTACACGCCGGGATTTCTAATTACCATGCATCGAAAGTAAGCGCAGCGGAGCTTCCTTTTTGAGAAGAGAACGCCTCAATTCGCTAATTATAACGGCTATCAATATGTGGAATTCTTCGAGATGGTGTTAGACGACTTGAAGCTGGTCGGTTTTCATCTTTTGCGTTCTTCCTAGAATTGCTCTTGGTTTAAATATTCAAAGTGGTAATATCAAGGGCCTCGGTCCAACGAGAAGAAAAGAAATGCCCCCCGTTTGTTACCACGCCGCCGGTGCAACCACCATCCGTGCACCTCATTTCGGCTGGAGCCTGTCGGACAACGGCCCGCCATTTTGGCGCTTTGTGCGTTGTGGGCAGTGTAGTTTATTTTGATAATTAATTTCCTGGCGCCAAAAACAGAAAAAAATGCGGCGCGGCGGACCGCGGTACATTTCATAAATATATACCGTTGTCCATCGTCCGCGAGGATCCGGTTTGGATGTATGAGCACGGCTCATATTTTATTGCTTGTTGTATAATACACTACTTTCTTAACTTCTAAAGATAACTCTGCCCGGTCGTAAGGCCGCAAAATTAGCCGGCATTTCATGGAATAGGCTTCGTGACGCGCTGTGGATGCGGTTGGAAGGTGGCAATTTAAAAATCAAAGGTGTACTGGGAATAAGGCTCTAAGTGCAAGGTTACATATAACTATAAAGAATGCTCAGAAAATTGCCATATAAGTGTAAATAGCACGATAATGATGCTCGGATGACACGGAAGAAACAAAGAAATACAATGGAAAATTTAAGAAACAAGAATTTAATCTTTTTCCTTCGTTGTTTCGTAACGTTAAATTAAATATACCTTCATAAAGCAATTAAAAGTGTTGGTTCTTTTTTATTTTAAATTAACATTGAATTAGACTTTTTTTGACAAACATTTGAATTTTGCACATAAACCCGATTTTGACTCTCTAAGCAAGTTTAATTAACTCAAATGACCTCATAATTTACTGGGTATTATTATAAATTCGTCGTAAATTTGTTTTGGTTTTTCCTCTAGAAAACAAATGAATTATACCAACGTTTTCAATTTTACTTTAAAACGTCAAAATGATGTCAACATAAAAGCGTTCCAAGCATTTTGAATTGTTCAGCTGCAGTACCAGTCAAAAATATATCAATCTTTAGTATTTTTGCCATAACTTCTTCGTTTCTTGGTGTTTCCGTTGAAATTTTCAGAGAACTTTTCAAGGTATTTCACACCGCCGGTGTGCGAAACAAACATCAAATAAAAACACCGGAATAACTCTAAACTATCGGGAATCAACTAAAAGTGATCAACACCACAATATTTCCTCCAATACTTTCCTCGTCCAGTTATGTGCTTGCGCTCACTCCATGTGCGCCTTCCTATTCTTTTTCGAAATTATCAGCTTGTTGTCCATTAAGTCCAACTTGCTGCAGACGACATCTGATAGTACGAACACATGGTTTCGGGTCCAAGGGGTCACGCAATTGGTGAGAAATATCGTCTGTCGTGGGACATGCGGTTGTTAAAGTGTCTCGAGATAGTTTTGAGACGACCGACCTTGGACTTCTTCTCAACAACTGTGCTACAAGTTCACGACCATTGGAAATCGCCTTCTGGATATCTGGGGGTGTGTTGCGGGAGCCAGACTGCCTACCCATACCTGATAGAACCATTATTATTTAATAAATCCAAAAAAACGCAAAAAATTACGCGAAATAAGAGTTTCTTCAAAAGTCAGTAAAATGGTGGTTTTCACTGATTTCAGTGATTTGCACGCCATTATCAGCAGCCGTTTGAAAAAGTCAAAATTTTCATTTTTATACAATCGCAGAACAGGTATTAAAACATTAACCGAAAATTTGAAAAAAATTCATCTGCACACAAAAAGTTATGTGGGAAATACCAAAAGTTGATATATTTTTGACCGGTACTGTATTATAACACATATAGCAGTTTTTTACAAAAAATTTTTTCGCAGATCTTTTCTAATTTGAATGAAATGATTCAACCTAAATCTTAAATTTAGCAAAACATTGCAAATGCAATGTGTTATTTTTATTTGATAGGCAGAGCTCAGGGCATTTTTGAACTAAATGGGGTAGTCACGAAGATAATTTTTACAGTATCCTTCAATACATACGTTGATACGTTTTCACGAAAGCCTTCATGAGACATTTTCCTAAAATAATCACTGATAAAAGGTCATAATATCTCTACACTAGTGTTATTTTCTTTTTTATATCCTGATATGGGCGAGCGGAAACTTCAATTCTTTTACAAAGTTTATGACTACTCCGAGACGTCATTAAAAAAGGTTAATGGTATTGAATCAAAAATGAGTTTACACAAATTTGCACGTCATAAAAAAAAACAAATATTATGTAACATTTTTTATTGATAATGTGCGTATAAATAGTGGCCCAAAGAGAACGCCAAATTTAATAGTGTTTTTATTTTTGCACTGGCATATTTTTTTACATTATTACAAAAGGGTGCGGCTCCGCGGTTGAGGCTCTTGGGTGCGGTGTGGATGGACGCAGTTTTAATCTTGCTTTGAGAAGTCTGGCGGGTGGCCTACCCAGTCCCTAATTGAGTACATACCTTTATTTCTAACAAAGGGTAATTAATGCCGTCGTCTAAAGCGCAGTGTTTGCCGTATCAGAAATGATGGTGAGAGTGAATATAGGAACCTCTCAGTTCGCAGGCTTGGTTTTATGAGGACATATTAAAAACGGTAAGATCCAAATAATCCACTAGTCCCAAATTCCACACCAAATAAGGACATTTGGATGCATTGTGTTTTTATATACCTAGTTTGTTAGCGAAATCGCACAAGCGAAAGTGCGCCACGTTACTAAAAATCTATTCAACGAAATGTCTCCGTTATAAATGATCTATTGGTTTCAGTTAATTGGTTAACTGAATTTTGTAAGTATGCACGTGGAAGTCTTTCGTAAGGATTCCTTAATTATTCAAATGACGACGAATACATTTTATTGAACTCTCAATAACACAGTTACGCAGAAGAGATCGTCTAGAACAAAAATGCTCGGATGTTTTAATTTTTGTAGTCGAACCTGATGCCTCGAATTTCTTGATCAACCTTCAAATTGTATTCTAATTTGGAGGATCGCATGAAGCTTCTGAACATCAGCTGTACAACACTTACTATTCTTGTAGTAATCTAAGTATAAGAAATGTGCTGCTAACCCAACGAGACAATGGCGCATAACGTCTTGGGACACTACATGCATATGCATAGTAGAGAGAGCAGACTAAGTGTCGTGAGCATATGTATTACACAAGTCATATGAGATCTAATACATTGCCTTCCATTAAAATAGTCACACCTAGAAGAAGTAGTATATATATATATTCAAAACTTTGATGTGTTATATGTAATAATAAAGTAATATAATGATTAGTGTTTGAAACTTAAAAACTCATCTGTATTAAAAAAATTAGTGTATGAGGAATCGTATAAGAGACATATTTCCTCCTATTTCACATTTTCCCACATAGTTAGGACATATTCTCTCAGTTCACCGAGACTTCCAGCTGATCGTGGAGCACAGCTTATGAACCTTCTCATTCTATCCCAGATGTTTTCTGAAGGAAAAAGATGAGAAAACCGTCCAGACCAGGGAAGCATTTCGGCATCTCGAAGACATACCAAAAACATACATACTGTGTGTGTCCGGAAAGATTTCGAGAGTGTGAAGATATGGTATAACTATAGGCTCTAAAATATATTGTATATAACATTTAGTTATCGTGCTGCTTTCAACGATTATTAATCGTGTTCGATTGCCATAGTTTGCCTCTCCATACCGTACTACCAGGCGTTTACGCTGTACGGTGTTCTCAATACAATATAGGTTAGCCCTAACATCTCTTTTCTCCATTTCTAGACAAAAGTGTGACTCATCACTGAAGACAATTGCCCCAAAGACGAACTTTATATAGATGTTATGGAAGCAGAGATTTGTTATTCGACGTTTTGATACAATTCTGACAATACCAGAAAGACGCCGTCTGGTTCCTCTATCTAATCATCGTCGCCAACAATGATCAACAGTTTTTGCATCACGCCCTACATATATAGCTGTTGCCATGCTTCTTTTCCTGCTTCAAATGGATCTATTATGCGACTTCTTTCAAAAGCTGTTAAGTGTCTATATTGTTGTTTTCGACAGCCGTGTGTTGACATTCAATGATGTGTTCGTTATGACTTAAAAATCCATTGAACTTTACAAGCAATATACTCAAGTACAGATATCATTTAGAAATCGTTCTGAAACCGAACTTTATGATTTTATGACAACTATTTGATCGCTGGGGTTAATTTAGGAATTATAAAGGGAAATGTTACAATTTATAAAATAACTAGTAATTAAGTAATTTTCCATTATACTTTTGGGAAATTTGTTATATAAATATTAATGAAAATCATATCTGGATAGGAAGAACTAAAAGCATCTTGTATTCAAGCTTATCAACAATTTGTCTTGTGAAAACGATTGGTCAGTCAATTATGAAATTTTAAATGTAGAATATGTACTTCACTGCAGTCTATAAGTAGTTTTTGTCAGTGGACTTATTAGAAAGACCTTTTTTTTATATATTCAATAGTTTCTTTTTTTACATATATTAATTCGATCGCACCTACTTTCCTTCTTTTTTGATTAAATATTAGTTATTCATTTGTTTATCATCCTAAATTTATTTATACTGAAATTATATAAAAAAAAATATTGTTTATTCTTTTAAGAATATTCATTAATGAACGTCAATAGACAACTGTGTGTGATTTTTCTAGATTTCACAGCCATATTATAGTCATCTACTCCTCAGGAGAGAATGTAGACGTTGCTGAAAGTAGTTTGTCATCGTTTCCTAATAATTTTACTTCAGAGTATATTCACTTTTAAATTTTTATAAATAGTTATTTGTATATTCGGTTAACTGGTGCTCATGATGCGATAAGAGATTTTTTGGTATCTCCGTGTTCCTCTCGATGAGATCTATCCATAGACACCTTAAAAGTAAACCTACTCCTACAAATAAAAAAGATACGCTACATGATCGAATTCCCAAACGCTACAATGTAAAAGTTCACAACCGATTACGTGTAGTTTCAATACGTTTTGCAGTTGCGAACTTTTTCATTTCGTTAAAGCATATATATATATATATATATATATATATATATATATATATATATATATATATATATATATAAAAGAACATACACATACACATGCACACAGTAGAACATTCTTTCTCTCTATGTGTGTGCTCTGATGCGTGTTCAGACCCTTCCCCTACAACCACTTGTAATAATACATACAATTATTCAATTAAAACTATTTCAGTCTAGTATCATTTTTCTTGTGTTTTTTAGAACTTCATCAGCTTTATTAATTACAACACCCTCTTGGAAGCATGTATCTCTAATACATATGGTTAATTCTAATATTCACCGAGCCTTCGGCGACTTCGTTATTACTCCTTGTTGGAAACGAACGCAGGTACTTATTATTTTTACTGACCAAGTAGGCGACCCGACAAGTACGTGGACCCAAGATTCAACCGCTTAACCACACTGACGCTTTTTTGTGATAATTGCGACCAAGAAATTGCATACCAAAGTCAAGAGGTGTTTTATCCTGGCATATCCATGTTTACTAGCTGTTCCAAAGTTTTTTTTATGGCGATTTTCAGACGACAACATTCTTTTGTAGAAAGACGAAAAAGATACAATGATCATTCTGGAGCGTAATGACCAGCAAATTCAATTATTCTTGCTCATTTATTTGGAAAATGTCAATTCTACGGACAAAGAAGCTAGACAATCGACGTTTTGACGTCGGTCACAAATTCATCCAAATTGTCATAGACTTAGTACAATTGCTAGTTTTTTTTTTTTTTTGTGTAAGAGGTTGATGTGGTAGTTTGTGGAAGCTTTAATAGAAGAGTAGAGTGAATAAGAAAGCAGATCATATCATTTGCGACCCGATGAGTGGTGGGGAGTGAGGAGCGTTGTGATAAACGATCTGGTTTTTTTGTGCAGTCTTTTCTCTTGAATGGTGGTATAGAGGTTATCAATCTGGACCACATAAAAATCGTCATTGATGTTAAACTGTCTATTTCTACCTGAGATTGTTTTAAAAAAATGCCAGACAATTATGCATCAACGTAATAGTTCACCCATTTAAAGATACAATTCAATAGTTTGCAGTGTTACCTGTTTTTTTTTATTTAACTCCAATATAGTTTATCTCTCAGTTTTTAGCAATTTCCTTGTCGTATCAACAGACATGCTCATACAGGATGATTTATACCAGGAGGCGAAAAATGAAAATTCATGTTTGAAATTGGATTGTAAGCAAAAAATGCGAAATAATTTTTTTCTAATCGACCTTTGTTTTTGAGATATGAAGGTTCAAACTTTTGTAAGATATTATTTTAAGTTTCACAAAAAACTAATAAAAAAATAATAATAAAATGCCACATGAACACAAAATAATTTCTTTTGATCAGTCGCCATCTTGACAAACACTGATGTGGTAAATGAACGAAGCGCGCTTTTTGCTACTGATGCTTCCTCATCGTTTCTATTAAGGATGAGGAACTTACACTAAAGAATTTATGTTAGTTTGGAAATCTCAAGGCCATTTCCGTTTTAATCGCCGAATGTTCGGTTGGATGCTAAATAACCCTTTCATAGTGTCTGGTTGCTCGTTCTGTAATTACATCACGAATTCATGTGATGCTAGAGTCGGTATGCAAAGTGAGGTTCGTCCCGAACCATGAAGCATTCATATGAGTGTCTTTGATTAAAACATCTTGATAATGTCTACGGTGGAATAGCCCCACAACTCACATCCGTATGTCCAAATAGGGAGTATGATGGTTTTGTATATAAGCAGTTTACTTTAAGTTGCTACGAGTGATTACCGACCTATTAGCTAGTAAATGTTTTTAACTTCAGATCCATTGCCTTGTTCTTATTTTTTATATGTTGCTTCCAAGTTAGTCTTTTGTCCCAATGTAATCCCAGATACTTTACTTCTTCAGATTGGGATACAACAATGTTTATGGTAACAGGAGGGCATATTCTTCTTCGCATTGTAAAAGTTATTTGCAGTGATATAGTTTCATTCACCTTAATTCTCCATTTTTCTAGTCATTCTTCTAATAGATGTATGTGTTCTTGTAGTAATCTTGTAGCAGTTAAAGGGTCTCGTTGCACGCGAGAACGGCGGTATCATCTAAGAATGTTCCCATTTTCGTGTACGGTGTAGTTGGTATATCAGCAGTGAAAAGCAAATATAGGACTGGCCCTAAAACTCTGCCTTAGGGAAACCCTGCAATTATTATAGCGTCGAGGTTTTTTCTCCGAATTTTATTAGAAAATGGCGGTTAGAGAGGTAGGATTGAACGAGGAGATAATATTGATGCGGAAATAATGCTTTTATTTTTGCTAGCAACCCTTTGTGCCATACTTTATCAAACGCTTGTCGGACATCCAAAAATGCAGTACTGCCTACTTTCAAAAGATTCCCGTATTATGTTAGATATGCGGTGGCACTGTTGTATAGTGGAATGGTCCGGTCTGAATCCGATCTGGTGTTTTTGAATCCAATCATCTAGAGGCTTGTCTTTATTTAAACGGCTTAAAATTAATGTTTCTAGAAGCTTAGATATTATTGATAAGAGACTCATTGGGCGATAAGATTATATTTTGTTTAACGGCTTTTGGGGTATCAGTATCAGTATGATTTGCGCTATCTTTAGTTGCGGCGGCCAATAAACCAAGTGCATAATTGCGTATTCAATGTACAAGTTCTATTTCAGAGATGCAGAGATATGAACTGTGTGGTCCATGTCGGTTTTGTAGACTATAGAAAAGCATTTGATAGGGTCCAGGATCACAAAAATAAACTTATATTGGAATCAGATAGCCAGTGTAAGAGTGGAAGAAGACCAGACAAAGGCGGTTAAGATTTTGCGTGGAGTAAGACAAGCTTGTGTATTGTCGCCACTGCTATTCAACATTTATTCAGAACATATATTTAGAGAAGCCTTGGAAAATTCACAAGAAGGAATATTGGTAAACGGACAGCGCTTAAATAACATTAGATACGCTGCTGACACAGTAATATTTACCAATAATATGCAAGAACTGAAACAACTAATGAATAGATTAACAGATAGTAGACACCTATATGGACTGGATATCAACATCGTAAAAACTAAATATATGATCATAAGCAAGAACAACGTTCCTACCTGAGGACTAAGATGAGATAGTGGAACAAAAAAAAGTCGACAAATACACATTTCTCGGCACTATTATTAATTATCAATGGGACCACTCTCTAGAAGTTAAATGTCTTAGAAAAGAGCAGAAATGTATTAATTAGAATGTCAGCAGTATTTAAAAGTCGAGAACTAACCATGAATACAAAACTCAAAATGCTGCGCTGCTATGTGTTTTCAGTATTATTATACGGAGCGGAAGCATGGACACTGATAGAAGCAACGACGAAAAAGATCAAAGCATTCGAGATGTGTATGTGTATCATGGACAGACCATGTAACAAACATTGAAATCCCTAGAATATGAAAAGAAAAGGAAATCTTTAATACAATTAAAACAAAAAAATCACAATACCTAGGCCACATCATGCGAAACGAAAACAGATACAATCTCTTGCAGTGGGTACTACAGGGAAAAGTGAAAGGAAAGAGAACTATCGGAAGAAGAATAATCTTATGGTTGAAAAATTTAAGGATCTGGTTCTCCATGACAACCATTGAACTATTCCGAGCAGCTGTAAATAAAGTTAGATTAGCCAACATCTGGGACAGATATGTACCCGAAGAAGAAGATAATTGCTTTAAATAATGTTAATAATTGTTGTTCCCCCCTTTTCTGATAGCTGTTTGAGGATAGAGTCTGTTATGGGGTTGTAGCGAAGTGCTATTTTATGGCTTACTAATTTTATCTCCTGACATAGTTCACTGATTTTAAGATTACGTATTGGGGGGTGAAAGCTATAATGGGATTTGTTTCTGCGTTGGCTCTAAATACACCAGCCAGATGTTGTGCGAATAAGTCAGCTTTTTCTTGTCCAGGTTTCGCCCACGTACCGTCTGTGTTACGTATTTCCGAAATTGAAAATTAAATAAAGTGGTTATAGCAACAATAATTTCATAAAACTAACAGTGTTTTTTTACAATAAGGGCTACATCAATTTTAATTTAAATCGTTAATTGAAAACGTTCGTAACTCTGTTACGATTGAGTTTCGAACATAAGGACGGATTTGACCTGCCTAATGCATCCTTAAGTTATGGTTACGGAATGCTAAGTTTTGCGATATATTACAGGTCTATCAACCTACCACAAACATGGAAAATAGAAATATGTAGGTTACTAGATTTCAAAATAAAAGAAAGTACATATTACATCAAGTATGTTATTAAGAGTTTCTTTTTTAAGAAAATGTCTTAAATATTTTTCTGCATAAGGCAAGATTTTAATGTTTCTAAAAAAAATAATATAATATAAATTATTTTCGGATGGCGATTCTAAAACGTTATTTGTTATATACTAATACAACAGAGCATTCTATAGTATGAGGTAACGCTTATATTAAATCAACATATTCAAGATTGTCTTTAATCAGATCTACGTATAATATGAAATGAGATATATAAATAAATATTAATCAAAAACAGATAATCAAGTTCTATTCGGAATTCAGTTGTAGTTTTTCTTCGAAAAACAAAATGTTCATATACTTCTTATTATTCGAGGAAACGTACATCATCATCGCGGTAATTTGCCGAAAATAGCCGCAATCATATCCTTCAATTTTGTTTTTGGGCTCCCGAATTCCAGATTTCTTTCGAGAAGTAGTGCTCGACCCCTAATAGCCTTTTTGTCGCAAATTCCACCCAAACCTACAAATTCTTGCGAGTAATTATACCGCTCGGCCACGTGTGAGATAACGTTCGATTTTGTGAATGACCCCGAACGTTTTCTAGATGATGCAGCGGCCCCGTGTCCCCCTCCAGCTCAGGGCATCACTGCAGGTTGTCTCCGAAGGTGTCTGCATCCTGCACGGATGTCCAAGGCCGCAACAGCCGCTGGTCATTCACTCCCGCGACCTTACAAGTACGTCCCATAGCAGGTTACCGTCACTCCTTGGATTATAACGGCTGTTGATAATAATCGATTTTATCAGCAACATCACCGTGCAGTCGAATCTCAAAAAATGGACCGATTTATCTTTAACGGTTTCGAGTCTATGAGATGTTTGGCAGGAGTTTTACTGGTGACTAAGCGAAGATATCCGCAACCGCTACCTTCTTCGAGTCGCATACGTCGCTTGATTAGTTTGAGTGTCGTCAATCAACCAAAAACCATACATTTTTCATTGTGTCTTTATATTCCTTGTTCACGTGGCTTCCAAAATCAGGTTCGCGAAATGGAGCGCTCTAGTGCGTGACATTTGTTGCATCCTCGACTGACAAAAACGAGAAAGAGTTTTCTCGAAAACGCGGTCAGTAAGTAACGGAATGTTATTTACATTACCAATCAAGTGCAAATTTAAATGAGGATGCCGAATGTTTGCTCGCTCATTTTTGCAGGCAAAAAGACGGGACGACTTCGTGTCCATGCGAGCAGGAAGATATGAATTGACAGACGTGCTTCTTAAGTTATTCGTTTCTTTTTCATTGCCGTGCGCCTTGACGGCTACAGTGGTGCGTTTTCTGACAGGTTGGAAATTTCTTTCAGCAAAAACTACGAATGGCTATAAGTGACGCCTGATTCGTTTAATGCATGTTGTGGGATATCAAAAGCGATAACGCACTTAAGTTTTTCTATTTATATAGTTTTTTAATTTGAATTATAGAATTTTAATGTTTTAATAAACGGTTTTCTCGGTTTTCTTCAACATTGAGTATACAGTCACTATACATCTTACCAGTTCATTCAGGATTGATGCAATTAAATTAATACTAGCGTTTAAGCCCATCTATTGATGGGGTTGAGGAAATTAGGTAAGTAGAAACACAAACAATAGATCACTGTAAACGTTTATTGTTAAAACTCAAAATCAGGTATTCCCTATTAGTGTCCATCTTTAATGTAAACTTTTACTCCTTCTTTTAATGTTGCTCTTAAGAACGCAACATAGTGTTGACCGTGGTTAAATACCGGCTCTGAAAGACAAATGCCAATTTTTAAAAGGTTTGTCCTTGTGCTTTGTTGATTGTCATAGAGAACGCTCATTTAAGTTTTTGAGAAACATAATCACAACACTTTTTATATAGGCCAGTCGCTGTGTTGTGAAAAATGATCAAAAATGTTTTTTTTTGGGGGTGGTATTTTAAAGTGAATCTGATAGTCAAATTTGTCTTGAACCGCTGTGCTCTAAAATATGGGCATTTTTTAAAGCCCAAAAAGCCGTTTTTTCGGTTTTTCGAGTTTTACAGGAAAACTATGGCTTATATGAAGTAACTACCATTATAAAAATTGTAGGTATTATCAAAACGTGTCGATTGAGACGAGCTAGAAAAAAATGTCTTGGGCCAGCTAGCTGTATGTCCATTTTTGACGTTTTTTGAAAAAAAATTATGACCTGAGTATTAAGTTTGAAAAATTGTAAATGCCAAAAACAGTAATCTTTTCTATCTATTTTTATGTCCTTTTTGAATGTTTGAGATATATCATAAGGGGGCGCTACAATCGGCCATTTTCAAAAAAAAACGTAAAATTGCGATTACAAGCGGAATTTTGAATTTTTTGACCCAAAACCAAAAGTATTCGACAGATTTTGATATTTTCCACCTTAGTTTCCAAACTTAAGCATTTAACCTTGAAAAAATTAAAAAAAATTAGGTTAGGATACATGTAAAAAAATAAATTATCAGAGCTAGCAGAATTTTTTATGACGAAAATTTTAAGCCAACCAGATCTATTTTGGTTGAGATCCGGCCGAGATATTAAGGTAAACGTATTTGGACCTCTCCTGGGTTTAATTTTGGGTCTTTCTGGGAAAACTTAGAATTTTTGAAAACTAGATACATAAACCTATAGAAAGCTAAAAATGCGTATTCCTAGCTCATTTTAAAAAAATTGGCAACGATTTGAACAAATAAAAAGTGTTAATTTTACTTTGGAGAAAACGACTTTATGGTCGATAATGGCGTGCGATATTTGAATCCAATTTAAACTTTTTTTTGAAAATTCGTTAAATTGACATTCATACATAGAAAATAGAAAATGAGAAATTTATATATTAAATTAATTGATTAAATTTCTCCTCATATGCTCACTTTTTAATTTTTAAGGTCCAGAGAAAATTATTTTTGTATGTTAAAAGCAGACATCCTGGTGTTATGCTACTCATTTTGATATATAATGATGACATGCACAGTTTGTAGTTTCAACGTATAATTGATCACCACAGAATTTTAGTATATAAATGGATAATTAAACGTGTTCTTAAAATTATTCTCCAAATAAATATATACTCCAAAAAAATTAAAAATAAATTAACATGACTTAATTTTCGATGCACTCTACAATAGTGAACCACATGTAAAAAGTAGATTACTACAAAAATTCCATTAAAAAATAATTCAAAATACATGGAAGAAATAAATAAATAAAAAAGAACAATTTGTATATAAATATATCTTTTAAAAAAATAAAATACAAATTGTAAAGAACTTAAATAGCAATCAAGAGTACTAAAGTCTAATGGAATATATTTGGGTGGATTTATAAGTAACTTAGTAGCTTATAAATGGCAACAAAAGCAAATGTACCCGTATCACAAATTATATGTTTATATTCTATAGTTACAAATCATGCTGACACTAACATATTGTTTGACAATTGCTCAAACATAAATTGGAATTTGTTGTAAGGGTTTGTTCTTTTTTAATGACAAAATCGTGAAGCAAATCTATGAAAGTATTTTGCATTCATTGTTTAATTCACATCATTCATATGGAGAACGAATTCAAGAGCGACAGAACGAACATCAAAGAAATATCACGACTTGGGGGTCCAAAAACATCTATCACGCGAGAAATCATCGAAAAAGTGCGAATTGTGCGAACGTGCGCGAATTGGTAAAGGTCACGGATGTTTCGACCGAACGAGTTCAGTTTATTTTGCATACTGAATTACGTATGGTAAAATTTTGCCCAAGATAGATGCAGCGTCTATTCACTCCAGAGCAAAAATGAATTTGTACCCGTAAATCAGTCGACTGTTTGTAACTGTTTAAAAACGATACAACGAATTTTTGGCGACGTTTTGTGGCCATAAACAAAAGTTAGATTTCTCAAAATACATGCGAAACAAGACAGTAATTTAAACAGTGAGCTACACGAGGTGAACCGGCTCTCAAAAATATGTGAAAAGGATAGGTACCGTCTGCTGCAAAAGTGAATGCGAAAGTTTCTTGGGATACGAAAGGAATTATCCTGATCAACTACCTCGAGAAAGAAAAAAGTCACCGACAAATATTGTACAGAACTTTTGGAGAACTAAGGTTTGAAATCCAAAATTTTCCTGGATGGACAAAAAGTCTTGTCATACATTGGAACGCGCGGGTCAAAAAATAAAATTTTTATATAACTTTTTAATATCAAAACAAATTATTCATCAAAGATGAACAAGCACAAAGAAAACACATTGAACACCTTTAATTAAAAAAGTAAGTAGGGTATAAATCCAAATGATAACTACGAAAAAGAAATGAAAAAACCTAACATAAAATAAGAAAAAATAAACAGAAGAGTTGTTTAAATTCAGAGTGCCCTAAAAGTTACTGTACGTCGGAATGTAAATGTACACTACTGCTTATTAAAATCGGGGTACTTTGCAATTTATTTAATAAAAGGGCGTCTAAAAAGAGACGCAGAATTTAATTTAAAAAACATTTTATTTGTTATCAAAGTTATGACATTATTTTAAAGGGCTAACACTTCCAAGTTATATTTTAAATTGCAAATGCTTTTGAATTTTTTCGTTAATTATTCTTTATTTAGAAATTTTATATATATATATATAGTAGAAATGTCAAGAAGGAACAAAGATGAGAATGCTTAAAAAAACAAGGCGATGTGTTATAATAGCTAGGTTGAGATAATAAGGCAAAAATAACAATATAAAAGTGAAGATAATCAAGACAGGGATAAACCATAAAACACATAGAATATACATATGATTAAAAAAAAATGAAAGTCGGGGATTAGAAAAATTAAAAATTAAATAAAACGGTGTACTGTCTAATTATATTTACTTTTAATTTTTGAAGTATTTTCAAACGGAAAATGTACTTCAAAGAAGAGTTAAAGTTATTGTAGATAATAAGTTTAATGTATGGTAATCGTTTTGAAGCAGTTTGTGTCCTCTATGATATGCTTAACAGGGATGAAAACAAACTGTAAAACGCAATTAAAAAAATAGTTAACATTGTATAAACACAATTTAGTCATTTAAAAACCAGTTTACCAAGTTTTACCACTATTAAATATGCAGGGTACGTCCGGAGTGTAATAAGGCTGATGTTAGAAAATTTATTTAATTGCAACTAATTGAATTGATATTCAGTACACCGTCGCCAATGGTTCTGCCACGTGTTATACCTCGCCTGGAAGTCTTGAACTGCAATCTCTTTCAGAGCACTTGCCACGGCATCCTGAACAATTTTAACAGTCTTAAAATGGTGTATTTACAAACTGAATTTGAGTCGAGAAAACAAAACAGTTAGGGCAGCGTTGCCACGGTTTGTTTCGTCAGAAATTCTCTAGCAACAACGCAAAAGTCAGGGCATTGTCATAGTGACAAATCCAGGTGTGATAATTTTCGGATGGATGTGCACGGCTCTTGTTTTTAGCTGTTTAAGCATTTCTACATAAAATGCAGCGTTGACAGTCTGTTCGGATAGTATGGGCTTCCATGGACAACACTTTAAAATTTAAAAAAAAGACGATGAGCATTGTTTTTATCTTTGATTTGCTGGTTAGAATCTTTTTTTGTCCAAAAGACTTGGTAGTGAGATATTCAGGGCTCTTTTCGTCTCCATACCGTACTCAAAAAACCCACATTTTGTCACCAGTTATCACGTTCTCGAAAATCAGCCTTATTTTCTGGGCGTATCGTGTACAATTAAAATCGACTATGCTATATTCTAACTAAAATAAAATTTGTTTAACTGATTGTCTGCCAACAGTTTGTTCAATATTATGACACTATTTAACAGAATTGCGTGAAATGACTTTGGGAAAACACTGTGGTAAGTTAACTACTAGAATTTTACTTTAGAATCCATGGATATGGTTTTTCTAAAGCTAATCGTCCACGAATCTGCTTTTTAGAATTATATTAGGGAGTAAAAGTATTACCTTAAAATTTGTATATAGTATATAGGTGTGGTGTTCTACTTCAGTTAAAGAAAAAAACAGTTAATATTTGATGCTGATATTAATGTATGGAAGTTTCCATAATTATACATAATCACTAAGAACATGAAGACCATTACTTTGATCTGGATATAATCAAATGTAATTAAATTGTTTATATGTAGAAATAATTGCACGTGTGCGCTACCTCGAATGGAAAACTTCCAGAAGTTTCGTTCCTTTTCGTGCCTGTCTGGCGTCAAATTAATTAAACCAAAAACCGCACTTAGTAGGCGAGTAATTTGTACTTAGCATTCCTTACATAATGCGAATGGCGATTTGTATTCAAATGTTCTAGGTAACGCCTGCGAAAACCGCGCTTGATTGATAGGCGAAGCCTGAAATTCCCACAGATTTCTTTAACGCAGCCTGGGTTGCGATTTTGTTTACGCCGGCGTCTTTCAGAAGAAATGTTATGCAACTGGGTTTCTAGAGGACTTCGCAGAACTGCGAATTTTTCCGACACGCCAAAGCGCTTTTGATTTTAAAAAGGCATGATGGCGCCAGGTTCTGAAAAGTGGAGCAAGCTGTCGCGATGGACATTTTCTGTGACCAGTTTTTTAATCAATAGACACGTTGCTTATGCAAGTGGAAAAAATTGCGCCCACGGGACACTTAAATCTTAATAACTAAATATGTATCATATACGGGGACCAATTAAGAATTTTTCAGCCCTACTCATTCAAAGATTCAACTTGTAAGTTTCTTTTTGCGACAGTTTTCTAGGAAATATTTGTCCAGTCCATTGTTTGGGTTGTATTTTCGATTTTGATTCACGTCTCATCGGTGATTAGGAGTCGTTGATCGAAGGCCGTTATATTCCTTCGAAAAAAATCCAAATATTTGACTAATGTTCAGACCCGAATACGTTTCGCCCTGGGTTAGCAAATGCAACAGAAAATTTTTTCAAACTCAATTCGTTGTACAAAACATGAATTGACTCTTACACTATTTAAATGATTTTTAATGTGATAACTGTTTAAAAAGGTAACTAAATTTAAATTATGATTAAAAAGATTAAAAACAAATTTGCAAGAATGAACTGAAATGTATTTTTGCAGTCTTATTTGAAAATGGAAAACTTAACTGTTTAAATTTTGAATTCATTTATAATTTAAATAGCAAAGTTGCTCAACTTGAATTATTATTCAAAAAAGATCATCAAAAAGATACTAATGGAACAATATATGAAAAAACAACTGATTAAAATCCCGTATGTCCTAAGTACTGTCAAGTAGAGTTTTTTGTTTGGAATATTAAGGCTTTGTGAATTAAATTTCTTTACAACCAAGAAAAAAATGTTATATTTCCAAAGGGAAGTCGAACTATAAATGGCCCCATACAAGAACAAATTTAGAACTGCTAACGATTCCCGATTATACTCCATCTATATTTACTAATAATGACTAGGAGTTGCCCGCCAAAATATATTTTTGGCGTCCTAGACTGACAATTTTTCACCTGCCTTCCTCCAAATTTTTGCAAGGTGCGAACGTATAATTTTTAATTAGACCGGCTTTTTCTATGGATCAGAAACATGAAACAATTTAACGCCCATTCATGCTGGACGTAAGCATAAGCCGCCCATAGGAAATACGTAATACGTAAAGTTGAATTAATGCAAAGCTTATGCGCTCGTTCATAATGCACTCCCGTAATTTTTCGTCCAACAGATGGCGCTGTTTTTAAAAAAAAGTTTTTATCTGTTACAGGTGTGACATCTATACAATACAATAATCAAAATATTTAAATAATTCAAAACGGTTAAATTTAGAAGGGTGATTTTTTGCGTCGAATTAGGAAATATAGTTGTGTGCAAGTGGTGTGGTGTGCAAGTTTTAAGGAAATCGGTTGAAGCGTCTAGGAAGAGATAGAATTATAAGTTTAGAAAGAAAGAAAGAAAGAAAGTTAGGGAGATAAGACAATTATATTATAAGATATGATAATTGCTGTTCAATGGACTATAAGATACAATTATCAAAGCTAAAAGCGACCTTCATATCTTGTAAGATTAAAATACTAAATGTTATAAACTCCTCTTAAAACAGACCGCGTATTGCACAATCTTTTTAATAGTTTTTAAATGATTTTCAAACATTCACAAGTAACCGGCAGAACATATCTTACGATGTTATGTTTTTCTACGATCCTTGTAAATCGTTTATAGACGATGCGACTTCCAGCCCACATTTGGCGTTAAGATATAACTTTCAAGTAATCGTAAGTTATATAAACAGTTATAATCCTTCGCTTAAGGCTAGATGAAGTTAATTAAGTTAGTGCTACTTAATCCTAGCTGGCATTATTCAGTTTTCCTAGTACTGATATTTGCTTATTTTTTCGCGTTTAGTTCGTAGCTTGAGGTGACGCACACTAAAAGCTCTACAAAATCAATTTTACAAAAGGGAAGCTAGCCCGTAACTTGGGTGAGCGCTTTTTTTTAAAGGACACTAATAACTCTCGAATAAAATTATCATTTTTGCATTAAAAGTTTTTATAAAAAATGTAGTTTTATCACAATTGAAGGTATCATCACTTAAAGCTCCTTGAAAAAAGTTAAGGAAAGCCAAAAATCTCTGCATATAAGATTAAATCGTTAGAGAATATAAAAAATAATGCTATTTCCTTTGATAAACTTCCAATGAAAGTTTGGATAGAATTTTTCGTATTTTTTAACTTCCTAGAAGTTTTTCATTTTATTACATTATCAAAAACAAATTAGAATTATACCTTAAATATGCGTTCTTATGTACGTGTGTGTAATGCCGATTGCCGCATAACAATACATTAAGATTTTTTGGCCCAATAATCTGTTTGAATCATCTGTATGTCTACCTTTTTTTGATGTTTCCTCAAGTTATTTTTAAAAATTGCTAATAAGTATTAATCCCCACTTAGAAAAAGAAATAAGCAATTTTTAAAAACATAAAGAGATAGAAAAAAACATGTATGTAGGGTGCTACTAGTGTAGATAATTCAGATGCCTAGAGGATATGATATACTTAGTAGTCAAAAATAATTGAGTACCTGCGTCAATATCAAACAAGATCGTCTATAGTGCGGTACTTGTTGCATCATCCCATATCAAAGATGGTAGACGGCGGTTGGATAGCGAGAGTAAACATATGAGAGCCTTAACCTCTCAGTTTGCAGGCTGTGCTCTAACGCAGGGTGTTAGAGCATCACCATTATTAAATAAATAAAATGGTTTCCATATTCCCCAACAGTTTTTAGTCTCTTATATCGTCCTATCTAGCTTTCATTTCCATAATGCTGTTAAGGAAATATTACATTATAATGAAAATCTTTGGAACTGTATAATTTTTCACATTTCCTACAGATTGTTTGAAAAAACAAATTTGCCCGAGAAGGTAACTACAAAAATTATTTTTATAAGTGCGTTGATTTATTCAAAATAAGCTCTATCTGCATCAATAGAACATTCAGAAGGGAGCAATGAACATTTCAAAAGACGTTTTTGGCTCTTGTGTACTGCTATGACTAATGCCCATTTCGGCCCATATTTCGTCAATTTGCCGATTTCCCTTAATAAGTTCATGAATTTGAGCAGCATCTGTTGCGATGTTAGTGGTACAAACGCAGCGCACGTGCCTTACATTTTCGACCTTGATTTGTCCCTTAATGTATATCTTAAGCCATAGCTTCTTAATGACATGTTCGACTGAATTGTAAACGTAGTCCTGATAGTCTATTGATTAGTTTAATTTTTTTTATTAGCTTAAAAACATTATAATGCGTATAGCTAGGTATTAGCTGCTCCATATAATCTCAGCTCAGAATTACCATATCAACAGAGACCAAAAGTCTTTAAATTTAACTCACCTACGTGTTATGGCGAAGTTTGCTATTCGTTCAGGTTATCTTAGATGTCCTCCAACCTTTCATAATGCATATGTTGACCCTCAGATTAACGACCTGTTTCATTGTTTCCCTTTTTAACCTTGAATATTTCTGTATTACAATTGTCCATAAAAAAAAGTTAGATCAATATCTTATAACGTTTCGGTGATTTGTTTTTGTTACACTTACCACCCCCTTGATATGAAGATCACCGGAAATTCCAACGAATAAGGCTACCTGGACTTTCTGGGAACTGCTAAAATATTCCAGGTTGTTGCCTCCACCCTGCTCACCTTCGTAAATATCCAAGGATATGTTTCATAAATTTGTTTATTGTATGTTTGCCTGGACTACTTTTTTTGAGCAAACCCACACAGAGTGTATAGATGTTTGTCTATTGGCGTTATACATTAGATACCGAGGAAATCAACACAATATTTTGTATTTACAATTATTCAAAATATTTGAAATTGAGGTATTTAATTTATGGCTTGTTCTGTTTTTTATATAATTTCATAATATATATTCTGTCGTATATGACAAAGAGACTTTGAATTATATAAATTATGTAAACAGTGTATTTCACATCTGTTCCATAACACTTTATTAATGTTTTTTATTTAAAAAGAAGAAAAAAACACTGGATTTCATTTTATATAGTCTTAAGTTAAGGATAGTTTCTAAGTAAAATAATTTTGATGATTCATACCTGATAAAATGATGCATAGAATAATTGCTTATATTTATTGGAAATATGTAACGTCATATACACAAAAAGTGCACCTCTACTTTATTCTGGAGAAACTCAAAATGTGTAGAACCACTACTGTAATGGTTATTTATTTGTTATCATCCGAGTCTTTTTATTACTCCATTAAAGGAATTATTCTATTCATTTTAAAATACAGAAATATTTTTTGTTCAACATTTGACTTCAAAAGTCGTTTGTTTCATTATGTTTGAGTCATTTTGCAAAGTAGATACGAGATACATGTAACTATAAATCAGTTGTAAGTCACCCCTTCTTTTATCATCTGCACTTCTTGCTTTTTCGTAATTGCTCTCAGCGGCACGCAAGTTTTACCTGAAAACTCCACGTTATGGCCTCAAGCGACTGCTAGTCTTCATGTGCACTCAACTTTTGGACTACTGCCTTCCATTTGACGCTGTGTGACGTCTCGTTCAAGAGCAATGTCGAGAGCAGAGTGCCTGCACAACCGGAACGTGAACAACCTCGAGATAAAATCAGCGTGCATTTGTACGTTTAATGATGTAATATGCGATAATTGCTCCGCAGAACGCGCTAAAAACTTGCACTTTAGAGGAAATGCCTGCGCCTGTTTTGTTGTGCCGAAGGGGATATAAATAATCCTCGGATTGCCGTCTGATTAATCGCGCCGAGCTATTTAGGTAACGTCGGCAGCTTCTTGAAACGAGCTTAGGGCTGCCGCAGTCCTTGTGTTAATGAGAGTAATGACTTGATCTACTTAAAAGTCTATTGTGTGCGAGGGATCTTTCTTGAACAGCGAAAATTCTTAAATCTATGTTGTATTGAACTCTAACATAGTTTTAACATTTCAGAACTGGTTTGGTTATAAAATTGTAGTTTTTGGAGGATTTCTTAGAATCTCATAAGTCAATAAACCAAAACTTTGCATAACAAAATCCTTGGTATACTGAATTAGTATTATTACTTCTTATTATTTTTGATTAATTTCTTATAAACCTAACAAGTCACCGAATGAAAAAATAATGGCATCATCGAATACAATTTTTTTTTCAAATTTAGTTGTATAAATCATTAATAATATTTTAGTAAGATAAAGAAAGTATTTTATGGAGAAGTCTACTTATTGATTACTATAAAACACTAGTACAATGAATTTCGCTGTGGTTGTGAATTTTTGAAAAACGACCATTACCACATTGTCAAAAGCATATAGGTGTTACGAGTTACAATAAACAAATATTGTCATGTTACTCCTTGTACAATTTTATCAAGCTCTTAAAATTTGATTGAAAATAATCAACAGCATTTTGCTAGAATATTTCAATCTATGAAAGCTTTGTGCATGTTCGATACCCCATAATGAAACACCAACCCAAAAAATAGATTGTCATTTAGTACAAAGCCACACTTCTGCTGTTTGCTCAAGAATCATTTCACTTTGTCTATAATATTGTTAGAGGTGATGATAGATTAGTGTATTTTTATGATTTTTAAAAGTAACAATCGGTTGTTTGAATATTTTCAAAAAATCAATTCCAACAGAAGTTATTTTGTGAAAGAGGCCGTAACAAGAAAATAGTCATTACTTTTTTGATATTAGGAAACATTTAAATTCAATTTTGATGATGTTCTGGGGAAATCATCACCGTGAGTTTTTCAGTTGTAGAATTCCAACAGTTATTTACGCACATGTGGTGAACCACCTTCAGGTCGATAAAAACCAGCACCCCACCACTAAATAATATGTGAAATAAAGCGAGGTCATCTCCTATGAACAGGTAATTATATTTTACATAATGAATTTAATGATAAAAAAAATTCCTAAGTTTCGTGGTAGAAATACATTTAAGCAGAAATTTCGGCCGATTATTAGGAAAGGAAGAATTCAATCAATTTCAAGAGATAATTTGTGTTTAGAAAGGTGTCTTGGATTTACTCTTACATACCAGAAATTAAAAGCCAATAAAAGTAGTGGATCGGATATGCTGAATCAGATTTAAGAAAGAAAAATCTATTTAAGCAACTGGAAAAGTGTGTTCCGAGTATTTTGGGACACTAAAACACTTTTCTAATTAATTTTCTTGGAAATGAAAAATGGTTACTGCAGAATGGTTGTTAATGAGGTTTTACATAATGCAGGAAAAATACGCACTGCTCCAACTCATCATGCAAGGGAAGATAAAGGGAAAAAGAAATGTTGGTAGGCCTAAAATGTCTTGGCTAAAAAATCTCAGAGATTGGTTTAATTGCAGCAGCATTGAACTATTTCGATCGGCCGTCGACAAAATCCGTATAAGAATGATGATAACCAACCTCCGTGAAGGAGAAGGACCATAAGAAGAAGGAAAAATCTGTCAGAATAGTTAACATTGCAAGAGGCCACCAATTGAAAATTGACAGAACTGAAATTCAAAATTATTCCGCATTTATAAATAATGAGGTAATTGATGGTCTAAACGATTATATTGATAATTTTGAAAAATTTACGTCCGGGAGGGAAACGAGAAGCTGAAGTAATCTTAGACTAAACTTCTCAAGTTCTTGGAAATTACCACATACGACTTATGTTACATTTTGTTTTTATTGTGATTCAGGGCACTGCATAAATGATTACTGCGAAATGTTGTCGCATGTAGCAATTAAGATCTTATGAGAGTCAAGTTGTCCTTTGGCTTTTTTGCGTCAAACGTTAACAATAGGAAAATCCGAAAAGAAATATCACAACCCTGAATCTTTATATGGCAAAAACAATTACTGTCGTGACGTCAAAAAGTATTTTATTCAACATGTACAACAAGAAAAAAGCAGTGGCATAACTTACCAATTGTATGCATTACCATCAATGCAGTAACGAATAACACAACTGAGGTCACTTACATATACAGTGAATAATTGTAAAAGGGGATAAAAATGAGTATTTATGAATAAAAGATAAATTGTTATGGTTAAAGCAATAGGCGTAGTTTACGTAAATGACAAGGTGATAGTAGGAAAAGATAACATTGATGTAATAAAACTAAATTATCAAGCAGCGCCCTTAAGAAGATTTTAGTGTATGCGTGATATAAACATTTTTTGAGAGAATGAGAAATAGTTGAAAATGGCCACCGACATTATTCAAGGACCATCTTGAATTTCGAAAATTGTCCGAGTCAATGCAAACTCGATAACAAATACAGATATGTTATGAACTACACTAGAATACCTTCCCTTCAGTACGAACTTATTGTCTTGCGACTGTCGTTTGTTTGGACCATTAAAAGAGCACAGAGACTTTATTGTGAAAACGTTTGTGCGTGATGACAAGATCAAAAAACTAACTATGTATTTTTTAGTCAGGAGATTCTGTAGAAAAATTATGTGTGTATTTTTACAATCCTTAAATATATTTAAAAAACAGTTTTGTTTTATAATTGATTTACCCACATATGTGCAAACATACATTTATTTTTAAGAAAGTAGTAAGGATATATTTAACGAAAAAGACTATAAATTGGTCTTTAAATAGCACAAGGAATATATTCTATTCGACATACTACTAAACTTATGTAAATATTTCGTTAAAATGTAATAAGAATTGTTAATTCGATAAAAGAAAATATATCAGTAAATACAAGCAGAAGAAAAAACTAGAAGAAAACGTAAAAAAGTCTACGGAAAGACCGTATAATAAAAGTACGATAAATAATTGTGATGCATATTTTAAATTAGTATAAAAAAAGTTTGAGGAAGAAATACGAATGTTCGAAAAGTTCATTTTATTGGTTAAAAATGAATTGCACAATCAGGCTCGCGGTTTATTAGAAAATTCTCGGTATCCGCTTTGATACCATTATCAAGAGAAGTTGGAGTTAGTTCTTTACTGGGCTCCTTAATCTATTTCCTCGAAACATGATCACGAAAGATGACGTTTGACCTTGACGACACGCCTTGGTGTATCAGTCTAGTAACACATGCTAACTCGTATGTGCGCACTTGTTTATACTTCTTAAGACAAAAATAACAATTTTTGGTACATCATTAGACATGGAAAGATAAATGACTCATAATAATAGAGGCAAAAGTGTTGCAAAATATCACCAATGGCCAACTATGTGAAAGGACTCATACATAGTTTACTCGCTATTATAACATATTACTATAAAAATATTTTTCTTATGCTCAAGTCGTTTTTAATTCGTAACTTTATTAATTTTATCCCAATTTTATTCCTAAAATGCAATTCCAGCCAATATAACTTACAACCGTAAGTTGCAGCTAATGGCTTGTAATACAGATTCTTCAAAGCACTTCATAATAAATGTATGTTAGGATAAAATAAACTGAGGCGTTGGAACATTGTTTGCCATCAAAACAATGACTGGCTCTTCACTTTTTGTGACCATTCGTTGCATGTGCTATATATGACATTAAGTATTCTTCTTCTGACCTAATCTAAGGTTATATTTAACAGTACATTTGACTAGTTTAGTATTGACTCAATGACAACAATTACAGATTTATGAATATTCTTTATTTTCGAGACAAGTAAAAAGATGTAGTAATATGAGAAAATTTACATTTATATATATATAACTAATGTACACAACTAATTCATTGATATGTTACATTCTCTCCATGAAAAGCTGTACGTTACGCTTTGGAATCCAACTTTATGTCATTTTGAAAGAGAAAAAAAATAAGAGATTCTTCCCAACCTTGATTTATGAACAGAATGTGATATTTTTTATTTAAAGCTTCTTAGTTTTATTGAACTTCATTATAGCCTATAGCAAACAATCTGGGAATTTTATCTATGCAAATAATAAAATTTCGTAGTAAAATGACTTCTGTTTTATTTATCTCTGGAAGAAAACTTTTCCAATAGAAAAGGAAAACGATCAATATTTGTGGTAATAAGAAATATGTTCTACATAATATACAAGGTCTGACAGAAAATAATGACTGATTTCCTTTTAACCGTGACTTTTATTTTTTTACAAAGTATTCAAACTATTTTTTGTCAGTAATAGAGGGGTGGAAGGGTTTTCTATTATTTGTGATAGCCCTGAAAGGTTTCTAAAATGCCTAAAATGGCTTTTAATTCGTTAATTATGCTCTTCTCGATATTATTTAAAGGACTAAAACGGCACATTTTCAAATGGTCCTTCAATCGGAGGAATGAACAAAGTTGCAAGAATGCCGTTTTCTATCAAAAAATTGTTGGTATGCATTTTTTTTGTGTCCAAATCTAGTGTTAAAATCAAATGGGTTATAAATTGGTTGAAATTTAACTTAGTACTTATTGTTCTCAACCTCAATCGACGCTTTGTGATTACCAGAATCCCATATTCTTCTCACATTATCTGTTTTTGAGGTTGAAGTTTTTCTCGTACTAAGTTCATCTGCCACTTCTTCATGGGATTCTAAATTTTTGAAAATGTAAATAGAGAATGTGCTCAATGAGGCCATTGTAATTTTTCACAGCAGTAGATTTGCCAAACTTTACAGAAAATTTAATAGCATCTAATAGACACAACGTCACTTCAAACGCTCTCAACAATCACGTAGCAACTGTAACAAGTTTAAACTTGTACTTAGTTTATGCCAGGGGTTATTCTGACATATGAAGAGGAAGGCAGCAGCTTTGCCGGTGCGTGCAGTGTTGCTAATCTCACTATTTTTCTGGCAAATCTCGTATGTATTATAAAATTATGTTGACCAATGAAAATGTTATGTCATTATTTGTTTTACAGAAGAACATGTGATGATGCAATATTATATAATACTAAGCAACAATTAATAAAATTGTATTCTACACAATTATTTTTAAAAGAAATATTAAGTTGAAGAATTGTAATCATAAAACAACATTATGAACACGCGATTTCAATTTTTAAAATGCGTAATTATGCGGCGTTTTTAGATAATTACAGAAATAAATGGCAAAAGGCAGTTCAGTACACCATCTTGATTACCTTCGTAGCTCTATTTCAACCGAAACACTGCGCAAAAGAACCAGATTGTCTTCCACTATGGCCATGTGGCCCTATCTGCTCTTTTATCCGTCGTACAGTTAAATTTAGTTCTATTTAATATACTTAATGACTATAACCAATCTATATTTGTATTAAATAATTGTTATTTTGTAAACATATATGTTGCAGTTGTGTTTTTGAAATGTCATATTTGTTTGCCGAACATTGGATGGAGACAAGTTGATTTTTCTAGCAGTCGGTTTAAGTAAGCTCAATCTGATTTAAGGCATTATTATACCTAATACGAATGTTTGCCCGAGAATCTTTGACTTTAAGATTTTTTTATACTCAATACTTAAATGCTGTACAGTATCGATAAACGTTTTTTAAAAGTTATATCCAGGCACCACAAAGCTTCAAAGACGAGCTACCTCCCTGATTTTTTGATGTGTTGGGGAAGTACAAGTTGTCAAAATACCCATGTTAAAATACTGATATAATGTTTGGGCGCAGTAAGAGAATTCTTCATCCCCAACCTTGTAGAAAGGCCTAATTTCAGGTCTGGTTTTTTGAACTTAAGCTTTGCAGGTAATTCACCAATTATCTTTGAAAACTGGGTGTTTTAGAAACAATCGGCCAATAGGCTGTGAAGGTTTGTTCTTGATATTAGACCCAAAAAGTGAATGAGCTATCCACTATTGGGAAATGACAAGTGTACTAAAACACTTACCCACATATCAGATATCAAATAGTCTGAATTGATAGAGAAAAAATCGATTTTTCAAAAAAAAAATGTTTTATACCAACGCCGCATTTCTGTGTCCTGATTATCAGCGTTGTTGACTGTAGAGAACCTCTCTAATATATATTTTTCCGTATTTTTTCTCGGTTCAGGAAAAAAGATAAAGCGCCTTAAAATCAGGCCTTCTTACAAGACTGGCCATGAAAAATTTTGCTTTCGCGTCCAAACGTCACATTGACACGTTAACAACGCACATCCAAAAATTTGAGAGGTAACTCGTCTTTGAAGCGAGTTGTGGTCATGGATACAAATTTTTAAAAAATTTTGTCCGATACTGTTTTGTATGTCCAGCAATAATTTGTACTCAGTTTTTTAAAGTACATATCTACCTATATATTACATATAAAAAGTAACATTTCTTTTCATTATAATTTATTTTATAGAAGATAAAATTTATACCTTTACTTTTACATTACGTCATTCATTATTATAAATTTTAAAATTTCCGTTAAATGTTCTAATTTTATAGGTGTTTTAGATTACCGATTCCAGTAGTATTTTTAATCCTAGCCCATTCGATAGCGATAAATCACTTCCACCTCATTTTTTTTAAATTCTAGTATGCGTGCAAGGCCCCCTAGATTCGATGGAATTTAGGAAACACTTGTTTCCGTAAAA
The DNA here is from genome assembly GCA_036346155.1 of Sinelater perroti. Classification (NCBI taxonomy): domain Eukaryota; kingdom Metazoa; phylum Arthropoda; class Insecta; order Coleoptera; family Elateridae; genus Sinelater; species Sinelater perroti. The sequence goes on along the minus strand of JARFIY010000348.1, from coordinate 4,919,384 downwards.
AATAGAAAAAACTGGTTACGCGTTTCACGAGTATGACATTTTTTTGTTATTTTATTTATTTTTATACATTATTGTGGAAACCTGCTAAAACGAGGTTCCTCAAATATTTAAGAATTCTACTCTATAAAACTTCAAAAATATAACTAACATTGCAACTCCTCCTACAGTTATGAACCAATTTCAAAGGTCAATACCTCATTCCAACCGATTTGTTGCCAAACCTTGCATAAGGGTTTTAGATTTCTGATTTCGATCACGGTTGACTTATTATAGGTCAAAACATAAATGTACATGAAGTAATTTGACTATTTGCGCCAACTGTCAATTCTTGACGCATGCGGCACAACTTTGATTTATATGGCTCGTCTTTGGGGCGGGCCTTTTTACTAGTATTAGTAAAATGGCTATAAATGTCACAATATTCAAAACAAAAGTAACAAGCTAATCATTTTTGGAAAGCTAAAAAATAATCAACTATGGTTTCTTTTTAAAAAATACAAGTTTATCTTATATCTCAAAACTCGTAAGAAGTAAGAAAATGAAAAACAGCACCAAAATCATCGTACAAAACTGCACCAAAAATATTTGTGCTGTTTTAAAAAATATTAATAAACAACGGAATTGTGGCGACCAAATATTAATTTTAGCTTATATCTTCAAAACGCTTAGATATATCGGAATGGGGTGTGCGCCAATCAATTTTTTTAAACGGTTTCCTGAACATGTAACTAGTTTTTTTCTAATTTCCACGAAAATAGGTATAACCCTCAAATTCCATTTAATCTGGGACACCCTGTACACTATGGGATTAGATATTTAAAATATAACAAAAACCGTGAATATATATAAGATAATTGTTTTAAAATTTAAGTGTATTAATACAAAGCAATTCTTGAAAAGAAAAATTATTTAATATATCACACTTGTATTTATAATAATAATAAATAAAAACTACCAACTAGAAATGCATCACCGCACAAAAAAGTTGAAATGGCGAAAGACCAGGCCGTATACATGATGTGGTAAAAGTTCAGTGGCATGGAAATTTCCGATTTTGCCTTTTATCTGCTTAACAGTGTGCGGATAAATATTATCTTAACGTAGAAAACTCGCTATTCTTTAATTAAGTAAAAAGTTCTAAAATCCACCGAATACAGGGAATTGTCAATCTGTTTTTTAGTTGTCTTTTTCGGAACCCACATTTTGTTCGCATATCGTCCCAGCTTTTGGAGCAGCTCACATATTATTGAGTTTAGACAGCGGTCATTTCATGTAGCATTTCACGGTAGCGTTTGTTGACCTTAATATTCGTGAGCTGGTTAATCGATAGCGCATTATTTTCGAATTCACCGTGACTGGGTAATCGGTGCGTGACTGATCTTCATAACTAAATTTCCTGACTTCTGCATTACATTAACTGAGACGAAACCTTGCCTTCATACAGAGTTACTAAAAAAGAATCGGATTTTAAAAAGATATATTTTACAGTTATAATATCAAATGATACATGAAAAGGTATTGCCTCTACTGTGTCGTCAGAAACGCAAGGTCTTTCTGTGCTTTTACGTTGTTTGAAGAACCTGTATCGCAGAATATTCTGGTGACTTGGAGGTTCTCTTTCATATTGCATTCTAAAGGCACGTTGCACCTTAATAAATGAGAAACTCTTTGCATACTCCAGAACACAAAATGCTTTCTGCTATGCCGTCGCCATTTTACAAAGTGGGCCCGTGCTGCCACCTGGATATTTAAAACGAAGTTTGTAAGCCCACATAAACTTGAGCGTTTTTGAATCATTAATATTATACCTGTGATACTTTTTGAACTATAGCTTTTTAAAACCCAACGGTTATTTTCTAGTAATCTTGTATATTTTTTTCACTGCCTTGTTTTCAAGTTATGTTACTAGCAATGATATAAATTCATATCCAATTTTTCTATTTATTCTAGATATTGGCAGAAATTAATTAATGATATAATTCGAATGTGCAATATAGAAAAAAACTCCACAAATGACATTACACATACAAATCAAATTAATTTAATTTATTTAATAAGTAATACTGAAATGATGCTGATTTAGACACTGCATAATAGATTTAGATTTAATGAGATTTTGAAACTACTTCAATATTCTCTGGCCAATATTACTAACTAAAATTACTGTGACGTAAAATATGTTCTAAATTTTACACTTATTTTTTGTTAACCCTCTTTATAATCAGCTATGCTCGATGTGCAAAGTTATGACCATTTTACATCACTGAATGAGTCTGAATCATGTGATTTGAATTGAATGTTATAGCAATTTTATAGATAAACAGAAAAACGATAAACGAGCAAACAACTCAAAACCGGTTCTATAAAAAGCACATGTAAATTGAATTAATGATCTATGAAATAGAGCACTAATTAAATAGCAGTTTCTTGATCACGGATACTTGCAATGAGAAAATGGAATTTCCCAATCGCACGTTAATCGTATTGCCATCTTCATAGTTATTTCGTAAAAAAACTTCGTTTTATTTGCGTTTTATTGAAGTTTATTTTTAAAACTGTCTTAATTTGCAAGTATATGTATAAAATTATCATAATTAATTATTATTGCATTCAATATGATGGCATAGTTTTCTTAATATTACATTTTAGCAATCTCTCTAAAAAAATGTCTACGGTGTACGCACGTGCCGTTAATAGACGGATTTCCCAACTACAAAAACAAGCAACCGTGCAGGTATTTCATTCCAACCAGTTATTTTAAACTCTTTTGATTGGTTTCATTTTTAATAACAAACTTCTCGCGAGAACGAAATTGAATTAAAAAGAATTTTACAGATAATTAGTAAATCATTACATTTTATTAAAAAGCACTAAAAAGGATAACGCATAAACGATTTAAAACGGAAGCAAGTTTTAAACAATTTCACAGTTATATTAGCTCATTATGCTTGTTTTCACATTTACAAGTAGATGATTTACTCTTAAGGAAGTTGCATTAAGAAGGAAGTGTTTCTTTCCCATATGTATTGGTTTTGCCATAGCGATAATTTTTTTCTACACTAAAAATATGTACTTCGTTAATTCTACTTTTACTAGTTCATATCTCGATATTATTATCAATGTTCTTAAAAAGAAATCTCGGCATTAGAACTATTAGATGAATTGCAACTGTTTGTTTATCTTTTTACTCAATTATTTTTAGTGACTGAGTAGGCCACTCGCTAGGCATCTGATCTCCAAAAAATGTATAAGAATTTATAACTGAAGAAAAATAACTCAAATATTGAATAAAATAAAAATGACCAGATGAAATCAGGAAACACACATGAAAAATTAATAAAAAATGATACTAAATTGCTTGGCTTTTAAAGACGGTTTAGGAAAATTATTTAACATTGTAATTAAAGAATTATACTGTGAATAACAACATGAATTAAAGAAAACTTCTAGAGATCACGGTTAGGAAATCCAAAAATAAAAATTGCACATATAGTAAAACAAAGACAAGTAATATTATTGTAATAGATCGATAAAAAATTTTGCAAGTGCATGTAACATATAGTAAAACAAAGACAAGTAATATTGTTGTAATAGATCGACGTATAAAAAATTTTTGCAAGTGCATGTAATATTGTATATGTAGAACGCGGAATTAGATTTTTATTAAACTTTCCTAACAATGATAATATAGAAGAATATGTTAAAAAAAAGACGAAAAGAAGCACAGAGGCGCAATGTCTCGACTATAACTGGAAAATGGAAAGTTTGGAAAAAATTTAAAAATGCAAAGATGATAATCACAACAAAAAAAATGTACCTACAAGCTTAGAAGACTTATATGTTGAATAATGATGGTGAAACAAGGATTCTAGATGTAGGCTTCTTGAAAAGTAAATAAAGGGTGAGATTAGATTTGAAATAGTGGTGTTTTATGTAAGAGTTGTATATAAAGACCAAGGCAAAACTTGATAGATACCACACTAAAATAGCAAACTAATAGTAAGACATCTTACAATATCAAACTGCTGACTGTTTCAAAAACCATAATTTTGTTTATGTATATTTATTTATTTTAGTTATTTGTTTAGGTTTTTTGCAATTTACACGGAAAACTAAATTTGTAAAGCATTTTGCATAAATAAGTGACCCGTAGAGCAGCATATACCGAATTGTAAAGGGATATCAGGAAACGTATGTAAATAACAAAAATATCCTGATCGACCTCGAAAATGCTGCCGAGAAAAACGTTAACGTGTAAAACTTCACCGGTACCAGAGAAAAATATGAAGAGCCGTTTAACACTATCAGCTCCGAAATATTTCAAAGATAAAGAGGTGCGTGTAAAAGGGTTTTAGAAAAATGTATTCAATAATATACAAAAGACCTTATCGTAGACAATCTCATAGATCTCAAGGATGTTCCTGGTGAACGGTTTTAGTTCCACGCTGTTAATCGCGAAGACATAGAATATGCAAAAATAGTTACACTTAAAGCGATTTTTTAGCGAAATATCTCATCCGCCAAGCAATTCATAGAACTGCTAATGTTCTAGAACCGTTGGTTTCCGAAAATTCTGTGACATCTGAGGTTTATCTTAAAAAATGCATAAAGAAGCAATCAAGACCGTTTCTCAACATGAATTTAAATGGGTGTTATATTCTGGCCTGATGTGGCAGCATCTTATTTTCTTAATGTATTTGATTTTTTTAATGTAAAGTATGTCCTAAAAACAATCTTTTAATGTTCTGTAGACTTATGAAATCGAACGATTTTGATCACTGTGCAAGGAAAAGTCTAAACGAATAAATTATAAAATGGAATAGCTTTCAAGCGTTGCTGGATTAGGTTGTCTGAAAGAGTGGCGACTCAATTTGAAACTGCGGTGATGGAAATCACTTATAAAAAGGTAGCTGGGGCAAATTTATTGTAACAATAATTTACACTCTGGTACGCTTTTGTAGATTTCATTAAATTCTTACTATTATTATATAATTGAGAAATACGTACGGAAGTGTGACTCCCATTAAATGGAAAAATTACGAATCAGATTGATATGTTTTAATTAAATAAAGCCAATAATTGGGGGAGGGGAGCGGTAAGGGGGCCGGAAATCAATTTGAATTTTTTATATAAATCTAATCAGAATCCAATATGAGTAAGTATCAATAATATTTAGTCATATCTCCTCACTCCCTTGTGTTGATATGGACTAGTTTTGAGGTCTGAGCGCACGAAACAAAGAACTACGACGAAATTTTCCGAAAATCATGACATCGGGACTTCTGCAATAGGTAATCTTCCTACGTATCTAAAAGATACGAACATTTATATAAACTAAGTCAATTTTAACGATACGGTGGATATACAAAAACATCAGTACAAGATATATTACCGACTGACCACTGAATCGCTGAAAAATAAGGTTTTCTGAAATAGGAATTGCAAAATTTGGAAAACAAATTGAAGAAAGCAAAGACTATGTCGAACCTAGACCAAATATACATAAAGAAAGAAATTAGAGCTTTATACCAAGTAGTAAAAGAAATGAAGTTCAACGTTACATATAAAAAGAAAATTTATAGGATGGAGAACGAAACGTTTTAAAGCTTATGTATGCAACTTGATATGATCCGGCAAATCTGTAATAATATTCCGAGAACGACAGGGGGTATTGAACTTCTGATACAAAGAATATTGTAACTACAGAGAAATAGTATTTTCTGGATTGGTATATAAAACAATTGAAAAAGAAACCATTAAAGCAGAATGCAGAAGCTCTTATAGAAAAAGTTTGTCATATAATTATCTGAAAGCTATTTTTCAAGAGTAATAATAATTAGACAGTTTATTAGATGTTTTTTTTTAACGAGCCTGTATTTCAAACAACAGAGGAAACATATTTAAAACATTAATAGTAATATCGAAATTAAAAGCGCGAGTTGTTTGAGAGTTTTAAGTTGGGGACAGTTTAACATCGACAATTTATTTAATGTAATTCGCTATAAATAAGAAATATCAATATTATATCTATCGAGACTTTGACAAAAAAACAGCAGTCTTTATTGTATGTGAACAACAATATCGAAGTGAAAAGAATTATGGTATAACATAAAATGCTAGATCAAAATAAATAGTAATAGAAAAGAAAGTAAACAACAGCTAATACATAGAATTTAAAAAAGAAAATGGAATAAAGCTAGAAAGGATAATAAGAATCTTAATTATATATATAAAAAAAATTATGAGTGCTCCTGCTGCTGTCACACAGGTCAAAGGTCAAATCGTTCGTGCCTTTCCGTGCCGACCCGAGCGCCTCCGAAGGACAAATTTCGGCCCGGCGACAGGCGCGACTGAGGTAATATATTTCCGGAACCGCAAGCGATGGAAAATTTTTGTTTGAGAGGGGCTAATAAAGCATTTATATATAAAAAAATTATGAGTGCTGTCACACAGGTCAAAGGTCAAAGGTCAAAGTTCAACTCTAACTGGGTATACGTAAATGCGTTGTCATGGCAACGGCGTACGTCAATTATGTCAAACAGACCTTTTTAATCGTGTTTTTATTTATTTTTAAAAACTACTATGCGAAGGGGCTCAAGCATGTCGGAGTTGGACAAGCTCTCCGGGGGGCCGCTGCCAGACCTCGTTTTATTATAAACATATTTTTCTTCCTTTTTTTTATCTAGGCCTAAGCCTATTTTTCTTTACGCATTCATTACAGAGTTTCCACCGATGTTGAAGTCCAGTTTTCTGTCCATATTTTTGGTGGTCTGCCTTGCCCCCTTTACCATGTGGTTTATTATCTTGTGATATTTTAATGAGTCTGTTGTCATTGGCTTTGTTTATGTAATTATTCAATTCCTTTCTTCTTTTCCTTGCAAATCTGAATGTATTAATGATGGTGTGCACTCATTTCTTATATCCTCGATTCTAAGTATTGCCTAGTATTCCCTTTATTCATTTAAGTGGTACGCAACATCTGCTTGGTTTTGCTAGTATCGGCGCGAATTTTTACTTCGTAGGTCATAATTGGCTATGACCATAGTTTTATAGATTTTTATCGTACTATCGATGCTAAAATACTTATTCTTCCAGATTATACCTCTCAGACAGCCAGAGACTCACACATTTTTCATATTATGTTGTTTCAATTTGTTGTGTTACGTATGTGTCACTAGACACATCTATCCCAAATATTAGTTATGATTTGTTCTATTATCTTTCTCTCTATTTCAAGCTTGCATCCATTTGGTTTTATCAGCCAAGATTTTTATATTATGTGTCTTTGCCATCGTCACGAATTTGTCTAGAAAGCTTTGCAAGTTGTCCTCAGATTCTACAATTAATACTGGATTTCCGCGTAGCATACGGCACAAGTTTGTTTGTTCCATTTTGCTCCCAGGTAATTTTCTTATTTTATTGATAATTCTATCCAAAACAAGATTAGAAATGATAGGACTAAGAGTCTTCTTGGATTACCACACTGCATCCTATTTGTACTGCATCGAACTTTTGTCAATATACCTTCATTTAGCTCTTATACAACTTCCATTAAAGTCGTGAAAACGTTTCCTTCCTCCAAATTTGATCTTTCCTATATCCACAAAACGCATAAAGCCTGATCTATTGAATTCAATCGGTTCTTCAGTTGACGAATTTTAAATATAGCGTTAGTGGTGGATTGATTAGGGTAGAAACCATGCTGTTCTTCATTTATATGCTGATATAACTTCATGTTGTTCAATATTAGTTTAGTCAATAGTTTGTGTTGTATTTAGAAGTGTTACCCCTCGATAGTTAATCTTTTTCCCACTTTTAAATATTGGTTGTGGCACTTTTCCTTCTCTAATTATAATGTTAAATGAGTTTTGCACCTGGTGATTTAATTCTCGCTCTCCAAATTTTAACAACTCGTACCTTATTTCGTTCTGACTCTGTGCTTTGCAGTTAATAGATTTTTTCAATATCTTCCACTGATACGTCGACATAATCATCTTCATTTTCTCACTTGTTGTTATACTAATTTATGTCGTTTATTATACGAATTACTGAAGTATTATATTCATTGTTCTGCACCTACAGCATCTATTTTCATGATATTGCTAACTTCAGCTTTCCTATTTCTTAACATACACCATATCTTCTTCTGGAATTCGTACAGGTCTTTGTCCATATCCTTAGTGAAACCCTACCAGTATTCTTTTTTTAGTTATCTTATTCTTAGATTAGCTGAATTCATTTCTTGTAGATATAACTGGCAATTCCTCGCAAATCAAAAGCTTTTTTTCGTTATTATCGCTTTCCCTTCTTAGTCAACCATGGTGTTTTGTTTCTGGGTAGTACTTGTGTTGTAACGCTTCTCTTACCCACTGATTCTACACTATCTTCGTTGAGTATTATTTTTCTTTTATTTTTAAACGGTTACCATGCAGTTGTATGATGGTTTCATTTTCTAGCGACTCTCTGTGTTGAACATTGATAACAGAAAAAGACTATGAAAGTTTAAATATTGAAATTAGTTTAATTTATAATAATAAGTGTCCGGACGTTTTATAATTTGGGAATAATTACAAAACAGTTATAAGTCTTACCGTCTAAATAAACTAAACGAAATTGAAGTATGAAGAGGGGGAAACGTAAAATATTTAGGGGAAAACTAACAAGAAATTAATGACCTATACAATCATACCAATACATAAGTCATGAAGATATGAAGAACAACATAGTCACGCATAGTCTACAAATACTTGTTCTAAACTGGTAATGAAGACGAAACCAAAGATTGGTTCAGAAAAAAGTGGTAAACAGCTATTATAGAAAGCACATAAAATTGTAGGTGTATATGAATTTTGTAATACTAGAAAACACTTTATGTGGATGGGAATATTCACGCTATTATTATCTCATATGTAGAGATATTTGTATTTATAGTAATGCCTCAAATATGCGTAATTAATAATTCATCACCATAATTATTATTATAGATAAATCTTTTTTAAAATGTAATAATTTTTTGTATTTACACTTTTTGTTGTTTTTAATATAATGCAAAGAAAAACGCAAAGGTTACGTAATAACAGGAACTTTGTGAAATTTGACGTGAATTATTCTAACTTCCAGTAATCATTCAGGATATTAGAACTAATTAAATACCGTATCCAATCGAAGTGTAAAACTATCAAAAATTTGGCGTGTGCTTTTTATTTTTGGATGAATCAAAAAGGAAGTGTAAGAAAACAAGCAAGACACGATGATCTTTAAGCTGGGTATAACATAAAAACTTCTTATAGGGCGGCTTCTTTTTGACGCGAACAAGCCATTTTAATGAAAGTCATTTACTTAAAAATAAACAACCTTTATATGCGCAATTAGTAATTATGGTTGCACAAATTTCTTTTTATAATTCATGTAATTATTCCAGTACTTTTTACTTTAACAATTACGCATTGTCCAATAATTAAACACAGCATTAAATTAGCTAATTAAAAAACCATTACTTGCAACACAGTGATATAATATGTTAGTGCTACAGACCTGAAGGTTCGAGACTATTTTAGTAAGCTTTTTCTATTTGGTTTTGTTTCTTGCTCTTACATTTCTAATTTCTGGGCTATTCTTTACCCAGAGTATCCACCTCTTCCGATAAAAGTTTTGGTTTTAGAAACAAAAACTACAATGCTCATATTATAGTTCTTTGAGAAATACTAAAACAATTGGAAAATGTAATATCTAAACTGTGTTTGAGAGAACTTCTTACGTTGTTGCAGTTTGTGACGGATTATTGCTACCTTATGTGGTGTCATTTGTTCTCTCGCAGAATAATATCGTTACTAATGTTACCCAAAACGTTAACATATTTTGGTTTCTTTATTATTTGATCGTCAAGGAGCTCAAAGTTGAGATCTCTCAATTTACCAAACACACGGGAGTTCTTTTTTAAAGAATAATTCAAGCTTTCGTTTATTTCTTGTTCTTTATGTAACCATAGTTTCTTGTGACGTATGATAAAATTACAAAACACATTTTTTTATTTGATTGCTTAATCATAGATTGTATATCTTCGTTTGGTACTTTACGATTTAATACACATTATATGTTTCATGATCGCTTTATTTCAATTTGTAAAACCTATGCGTAACAGCAGGCTTCCGTGGACTATCATCTATAAATTCATGAAGCATGCATTTTTGTCTTTGATCCATGTTCTCTGAAATCAGTTGACAAATAAATAGCAATTATATCATCTTGATAATGAAGATATGGTATAAAATTAAAGCGGTATCCTTCAAACCAAAACAAAAACATGGTATTTGCTTATTGTTATTAACTTTTCCTTTTTATGTTCATCATAAGCCACTGAAACTTATGCTTCTAAGATATCTTTTAATTGATCATTCATCAATTTGTAGCCATTTACATGTGACATACTAAAATTTTTCTTGGGGTTGTTTTGGAATAGACTTTGAAAATTCGTTTTTTTTTAATTTTTTAATTTCATTGCCTTTCATTTTTTTATCATTAGATAAATTCAGTGATAATATGCTTAGGTCTAGCTTGCTTTCCGTTCCTTGGTTTTAATATTATAAAATGTCTATATTTTGTGTTATCAGTTTTTTAGTGCTCATAATGAGGAGAAAGAAAAATAGAGAAAGTAATAGAATAAAAGTCACGTTTGGAAATCGGAAGTTTCCAAAGAATTTGCAATCTTCTGTCATCTGATACAATTATAATCTCCATAGTCAGAAACATCTCCTACTACCTTATCGCTGTCTCTTCTTAAATAAAAATGATTGTATATTATTTTGGATTAAGAAGAATCGAAGATCCAACTATTTTTTGACGCTTTGTACAATTTTAACTTATATCGGATATACCTTCATTACATTCAATGACACAATGAAATTATTTAAATAATTTGCACATTTGCAGCTCCAAAACTATTTGCACTCCATTGAGTATGCCATTACAGTATAATTCACGTAAGATAAAGTCGTGACTTTTCAATCGTGGTTTCGTGATGTTTAAACATAAACAACAAAAAATGCGACTATTTTACTCGGCATATTTGTTAACAATTCTCTTCACCTTAATTTAATTTTGTGGCTGGCATACCATGTTTGTGATTAACTTATTTATCTAGATCGTAGATAGATGTAGATCTCCATTAATGTTTTAAAATTTTTAATTGCAATGACTTAACATAACCAGTTAGTTGTAGATAATTGACTTTATTTTAATACATAGGTGACATTGCTTGTGTAAGCAGAAAATATATAATTAAAACGTCATTCCATGTACTGTCGCGTTTTAAAATGACGCATTTTCCATGGCTACTTTGCCTATGCAAATCTTGATTATAATATGTTACTTGAATTTACTATTTCATGTATTAAAACACGTGGGCTGCACGATATCTATTGCGGATTGGCAACCCTGCATGTGCTAGCTGCAATCTGACGTTTGCATCATACAGTTTGACATTTTTTACAGCGTACATATTTACTGTTAGATTGTGTTGTCATACAGACGCTATTTGTTTTGTTGTTATTAAGTTAAAAATTTCCTCTCGGGCAAAAAATAGAATTCACCCGTGAACATTTTCATGCGATGATTTTTTACGACTTTCGATATGGATTGTCTCAACAACAGTCGTTGATCAACTCACTTTGACTTTTGGTGATGAAGCCCCACTGTATAACATTGGTTCAATTAATTTAATCGTGGTCGTAGTTTGCTGGGGGATGCATTTAAAGAAGGCCGTCCAAAATCGGTTGCGGTGCCAACAAACACCGATATCATGCGCGAATTGACAAAGCAAGATCGTCATCTAACTTATCGTGAAATTCAGGCATCTTTCGGCATTAGGTTTTTTACAACTGAAAATTTTTTATAGTAAGTTTATACTTAAAAGAAAACAATAATGTAATATTCAAATATTTTGCGTTCTTGCGATAAATAAGCCATTATTCAACAAGCACATTAGTCAAAGATAATGGCCATCGCTATCTATGACTTTCTTCTAACTTTCTGGCAATTTACGGATTCTGCTTGGAAACAGCAACACGTCTTTTAAAACATTCTATTGAAAGACCTAATTTAGAACATCTGCATCTAAGTAAGTCATAATCGGAAGAAGCACGGTAAATACGGTGTGGGTTAAGACATCCCGGTCAAGCGCTTTCAATGTGTTTTGACCTATTTCCAAACATACCACCAAGTGTTGTTCTGTTGAAAGATCACTTTGTCATGTCTTTTGGCATATTCTAAACGTTTGGCCTTCAATGATCAGTTGAAATTGTTTAATTGTTGTTGTTAGTGATCATAGCTATATATATATATATATATATATATATATATATATATATATATATATATATATATATATATATATATCGGTTTTTGCCAGAGAATTTCGCATCCTAGAGTATTTTTTTTACATAATTATGTTTAGAAAGTTGCATAACAGAAATGTATGAGTTACAAGAATTATGATGTAAAAAGGGGACACACGTAACCGCCAAGAGGTCAAAAATAGTACTAGCTTTAATAATCGCAGTAGCGTCAATTGATTGTTGTATATAATAAAAATTTAGTCACAGCAAGAAGAACCAGATCTGTTACGAACTATAAAAACTATTTTATGCCATCTTTTAATGGCAAAAAACAATTGGTTAAAATGTTTGTAACTATAAACTAGTATAATATAATAAAATAATGATGAAAAGTTGATTTCAACAGTCCCCTTTTTTATTCCATAATATAGTACAGGAAGGGCATTGCCTATTTCATACGTTAGTTTTCATAGTAGAGAACACTTAATTGATGACTCAACTGTGAATAATCTCATCACGGTCATTTTAAAAGTTCTTCTTTTTTATAGGAAACTTTAACGAGTACTTGAAGTATCTATGATTTTCATACTATTACACACTAAAACAACAAAACAAAAACTATAATATGTATATTAATTACAAAGATTATTAATATTAGACATATTTGCCATGTTTTCTTTACGCTGCGTTCAGAGCATCATTAAAACAATTAAGTTATCTTGTACCAAAATAACATAGGGCAAAACATAATAGTCCCCGGAATGCATGCAAGCTTGATATATATTGAAGTGGTAGAAGATATTTCAGTTACGATATCCTAATCGGCCAAAATTTGTTTTTGACCAAGTTCATTCAAAAGTCCTCCGCAGGTGGAATTCTGGTCCCAAGATTGTATAATTATTATCATGGAAATGTAGAGAAAACGCTCGGAATTTGGTGTCAACAAAACAAGCGCCGGCGGAATAGTGAAATTCTATAAAACCTACATTAGTCCAATAGCGGCATACATTATGAAAACAACAAATAAAATAAGTCGCACCTCTAGAAGAATAAGGACACAACTTATAGAATAATCCCGCTGAAGAGTCCTGAAATCTTGAAGTATTGACTACTACATAACGAAATTTAGTTATTAGTTTGTTTTTTCTCTTTATTTTTGGGGTGCAGAATGTTAACAGTAAATGGAAGATGCAATATTATAGAATTCTAAAAATATGAATGAACAACATTTAAAGTAACTAAGCCGCGAAGAAGATTTAATAAAAGGGAGAAAATTTTGAAAATTGAAATAATGCGATGATTTTTGTTTCTTGAATTCTTTACGTGAATCAAACCATTACACCAATACCACTGACTGTTCTAACAAGTAGAGTGCAGAATCGGGGCTGTAAGGTGTATGCTGCAGGACGCACGTGGAGTATGAATCGTAAATGAAACACCAACTAGTGCTATCGGCATGAGCTTTAAAGATCGCATTGAGTTATACAAGATTGAGAACTGTTATTCTTTTAAAATTACCTTCCATTGAAGGATCAATAAATTGTAATTTAAGGAGTGCACATTTAAATAAACATTTTAACAGATTTTTGCGTTCTGTTAACAAATAAACCGGTGAAACTGAAATTTATTAAGGTTCTTTAATTGATCTTCCGATCTTAAAGGCATTTTACAAATGTTGCAACAATAATTATAATTCTTCTACTAATGTAATTATTATATTCTTTATCTCAACTCCTAATTTGAAATATTTCATACCTTTTAATGTGTTTGATGACAACAAACGACGAATTAGTAATGAATTGCTTTGACTCTAAAAATTGAGTATCCATAAATTTTCAGTTTTCTCCACGAAAGTATTTTATGGTTTTTAAATAAAGTGCATATATTTTAGCGTGTAGCAAGCTTTTTGATAGATAATATAGGTCAAGCTAAAGCTGTACGGGTGGCACTCGTGCCATTTTAGACGGCAAGCTTCGCTTGGTCTTCCTCGCGAGCCCGTAACACAAAACACTGCCAAGTTCAGGTAACCAGAAGCGGATGGAAGCCCCACATCCCCCACCCGCGGCACGCAGTCGTGGTCAATCTCCGACCGCGAGGTGACCACGGCGAACCATGTCAACTATAGTTGGTTCCCGTGCAGTTGCTGGTTTAGTTCTTGCACGACTTTGCGCGCTGTACGCGTCCGCGCGCTCCATCCACGTAGGGTACCCAGTAAACAGGACCCAGCGCATCACAAGCCCATCGCATTCGGGCGCTAACCCACATTAATTGCCTAACCTCGGTCCGATGCGTCAGCTGTTCTATCGGGTGAAATGACTGTTCGTGGCGAGTGATTAAAACTGTATGGATTTGCATTTACACCTGGTGGTGCGAATTAGCAGGTAATTAGTGGGGTTTCTAATTATAGGCCATTAGCGAGCCGGCGGCGTCGGTGCTTCGAAATAATACTGCTGCTCCAGATTGTCGCACCACTATAGCTGATTTGAAAAGACCCTTCTGTTTCATTTGACATTTCTTTTAAAAACAATTTTAAATCGGTTAAAGTCCTATTTTTGTCAGCAGTTTTTCCCTGACAAAGTTTTTTAAAAACCTAAAATTGATCTTATCGTATTTGATATTTATTTTATCCCTGCCTTAAATATAAGTCTATGGGTGTCGATTAAAAGACTATAAATTTAGCCAGAATGATTGGAACATTCTCGAGAACGCATAGACGAGCAGCAGTTTGGTTAGCCACCGATTACGCTATTGACCACCACCTTCACGTGTGCCTTTATGTAGTGCTACTGTTGACAAACATGTCTTCCGAAATGAAACAAACAAACCATTTCGGGCAGCCGGTCGCTTCGGATACACGGCCACGGTCTGAATGCCATTTGGTGGAGCGCGAATGCAAATTTAATCTCGCAATCAATTACGTAAACGCTAAAATCGCATCCTACAAAACCGCCCGACCACCATCGCTGGCAACCTTTCTGCAGTCTTCATAATATTTGTATACACGCCCGGCGTGGGCTTACGCTGGCCATTGTTCTGCAGTGCCGTTTTATGGCTCCCCGATAACGAAACACGTTTTTAAAGGTTTGATTGCCTCTGCAGTTAGTGCTGTTGGTCGCACCGCGTTATTATGAATGGAAAGGTAAAGGACCAAGCCGAAACCATCCAGCTTCTTCATTTCGGAAAAAAGCAACCCCTGCATAATTACCGTTGAAGTCGGGAGCTCACCACAGTGCCTACGCATTGTTTGTTGATGGTTCGTCTTCATCGCGACGTAGACATTCGGTTATAACTCTTGAATTGATGTAGAAATTCTAAATCGTGTAAGACTTAGGGGTCTTATATAAGAAAGATCAAATTCATTTAACTATTTAAATGGTTTGTATTCTTATCAAATTTTTCTGAAAAATATTCTCTATACCACCATATGCATTGTAATATAACGCTTTCTTGTTTTACCGTTCCAATAAAAAGGTTATGTAAGACTAGAATGGAATACCTTTGATAAATCTTGCATTAGATTCCTTGCATTTTTCAGAAATTGCTTGTGTTGCTGGCGAGCGTCGCCTACTTCGCACATTTTCCTAGCTTTCACTGAATTCGATTGGAAAACACGTACCTGTTATCTTCATTGAAATAATGTTTCACAAAACAAATGTAATGGTGCATTATTTCTAGTTCGATTCCCGGAACGGTTCATTAGCAGTCAATAAATGCCCCCAGCGTGAGTCACCTCCAGAAAAATGTAAATGGAAGGTGAGAAACAATGCGTTTATGCAAAGCAATAATCGGGCGGGAGCTTGCGCACGGCACATAGAGCCTGGCGTTTCGGCTCAGAAAGAAACGAGAAGAAATCGAAATCGCATTAGTATTCGAGGCACCTCTATGGCCATTGTCTTTCGGATGAAGGCGTAGGCAAAGCAGCTATGCATACGCCGACCTTCGTCGGTGCGCAAGGTCACACTGAGCTTTTTCCTAAAAAATTGATGTGGAGCGAAACTTAATTGCGCACCAGCCGCGGTGCAGTAGCAAATTTTAGTTTCTCCAGGATATAATAAAGGAGTTCTGGTTTCAAATTCGCGACTGGAGAAAGTGCGGGTTCAAAATGTTGCCGAAGTTGACATAGCCGTGCTTTTGACAAAAGGAGCTTCCAATTGGACCATTATGCCATTACATTAAATGGCTTACTTGCAGAACATTTTGGCGATCAACCTATTACTCAATTAGATATGATATATAGAATATAGAACAAATGTTTTATAAACATAATTATAATTTTAATGCAAATATTTTAGGATTTTAACAGGTGGAAATCATTTCATTTGTATATTACAACTTTTACCTTGTGTTGTAATTGATTATTGAATATTTTAATTAATCTATTATGTGAATAATAATTCGGAATTTTCAACAATCCCCAATTTCCTAAATTTTGCATATATTTTCTATAATTATTCATTTAGTTTACCAATATCTGAATTATTTATGATGAATTCGTTTATATAACAGCTTTTGCACTTTTTAAATACATTGAAGGCTAACAATAACCCCGATAGGAGAAGACTAGGAGAAAAAATGCGATAAGTAATTACCTCGCGAGATTACCCAACGAGTTTTGAAAAGGTGCCGGTTTTATTATTGTCACGTTACGTTTTAAAATGGAATGTTATTTATTTCAGAACCGAACTTTGAATTGTTAGATGATAAAATAATTAACGGGGCATGGTAAAACTTATTTTTAGTTAACTGTGGTAACCTTTTAAATAGGAACACCAGTGACTTTCCTTGAGGCCCCAATTTGGATTTTTTATTACATATAAGTTTATTCATTCACTGAATTTAAATATGGTAACAGGTCACATTTTAATTCATCGGCGAATATATTCGTCTAGCCAAGGCCAACCCAAATCCGCCGGTTGCCCTTAATACATCATTTTTGATATAGTATCGGTATAAATGTCAACGTCGTGTAACGTGGGTGAGCTAAAAAGAATCTAGCTGATTACTCATTTAGATCTATGCATAACCGAAAGACCACATAAAGGCACACGTATGTTGTATCCCGCATGTTAATAAGAAAGGTTATTGTTCTCTCCTTTAGATACGGTGCGAGGATCCCGAGACGCAACAAAACGTTTAATGCGGAACTTTTTGTGACAGCATGGTGACGTCGAGTGTGGTTTGGTGTCTGCAGAACGACCGATGGGTTCCCCTGCAGTTGAACTACATTCGGCTGCAGGGCGTGCTGACTCAGGCCCATTGGGCCGCGTTGTCGCGGTTCGTCCAGCAGGTCGCCAACAAGCAGCTGATCCTGCGGGAGAACAGCATCTCCGAGCTCACGGAGCAGCAGAAGCAGGTCTTGCTGCAATGCAGTAAACTGGACAATAACGAGTTTAAGGCTGATGTCGGCGGGGGTGAGCCTAAATCTAGTGACAATGTAGTGAATTTAGTTAGTTGTGGTAGTACTGATAATACCGGCGGCAGCAAGGAGCCGCCGGACGACGAAGGGCAAAAGCAGTGGCAGGACTTGATCATAAAGGAAAATGGCATCCTGCAAATCCTGAACGGAAAGACTGAAATTGATTCTGCTCGCATCGAGCCGCAGTCCAACAGCTTAATTAAAATTCCGGAGCAATCTTCTTGTAGTGAAGCAACTGAGAATGTTTTTACGTTAAATTTTGATCAGCAACTATGTAACAGCGGCTCGCGAATCAGTTCAACGGACTTCAGCGATTGCGATAATCGCCAATTCCAAGAAGTCGTTAATAGTGAGGGCATAAATAATTCAAATGTAGATAGGAACAATTGTAACTTATTTATTGATAATTTATTGCAAGAGACTGATGAGAAGAATACAAACGTAGTTGATAAATGCACCGATGAAGCAGAGGCGGCTCAACTTAAAATAGATGGCGATGCGAACGTCCTCCAGAAAAAGACTGACAGGAAAACTTCTTCCCAAAGTGATGAAATTGTTTTAAGATTGCTTAGGAAATATTCCAAGTACAGCAGAGATGCGCTAGATGATGAAATATTGAATGCAATAGATTCATTTTCAAACGATGAGCCTGCTGAAATAACGGTTCGGTCCAGAAAACTCAGCGTGGTCCACAATAAGGGTGAAAAACTGTACGAAAATTGCGGGGAATTTTTGAGGTGGAGTTTTCACGAAGATAATTTTGAAAATGAACGCAATGAACATTTGATGAGGTGGCTGAAGCAGCAGAATTTACAAAAAAACATTTGCAACAGTCAAAGAAAATTTAGTTTACCCTGTCCGGATTACAAGTCGAATTGGACGCATGACAGAAAAGTTTTTACTACTGAATCGTCCCCAACTGATCGTAGGAAAAGTTGTGTAACTTTTAAATCCCAAAGCAGAAAGTCACCTACGTCTTCCCCGTTCGAGAGTCGGAAGTCCAGCGTTAATTCTTCTCCGAGCAGCAGGAAGTCCAGCGTGTCTTCACCTTCCATATCGGACAGTGGGAAGTTTTCAGACTTGGATAGCCGCAAAAATAGCGTAACGTCCAACAGCAGCTGCTCGGAAAGCGACGATTGTGGTACTCTGGCAACTCACTGGCAGAAAATACTAAAGAAACATTTAGGCTCAAAAAATTTGGAGAAAAAACTGAAGAAACAGCGCGAAGCTTGGGCTCGCAATACCAGGAAACTAAGCTTGGGGTCGGATTCTTCAGACTTGACCTTGCAGCCGTGAGTAGCATTTCACCTAATTTATTTTGCCGGCCGATTTTGATCACGCGGAGATGCGATGGTACGCGAGCTATGGTATTTGAGTTTTTTGCAGAAAGGAACGGTTATGTAAAACAAGGCAAGCTTATTAACTTTCCCAACTGGATTAACGGAACATTTTCTTTCATTTTGACAGCGGTTAACGAACCTATCCGTATAGTCGGTACATTTTGAACAAGACTTTTATTTGCGGAAGTCACCTTCGGCACCTATTACCACGGTCTACTTCTGGTTACATCCACATTACCCGCTGATCATATAAAGCAAACCCAATATTTGCGCAGATGTCCCTGCTTTTCCTAGGTGACACCTCTTGCATGGCACCGAACCAGAAGAGCACGGCTCGGTTGCATCATCCTCGTATCCCACTGCATGACACAAAAATATTTTTACACCTGTTCTGTATGTTCGTTTCCAAGAACCAGGAGCGGCAATTTCAGATGATAGCGGTTATTTTTAGCCGACTTTCTCGCCGATTGTTAGTAAACACAGGTTGTGCGGTAAACGTAAGTCGAAAGCACACCTAAGGCTCGTGTGGCGCCGTCCGACGGTTCAGTTGCTTTTATTGCTCATTTTGCGGTCTGATTTATTTCTAACATTCCTGGTCGCAACCGTATCAGCTAATTAACAGAACTTTCCCGAAATTGATGGCGGTATCGCGCATTTCAATTCGGTTGTCTTCTCGCAGATCGTGGCCAAGATACGTTGGAATTGGGGGAACGGGATCGTGCCGGATCGCTGTTCCAAATTCCGTTTGATGTGTTGATGAGGTTGGTTGAAAGCTTTTTTAGTTTGATACTATATTTATCGATACATACCCTACAAATTTTACTCAGAATTTTTTAATAAATGCGAATTTCTACTTCAATGTTTCTAGTATAATATTGCAGACGACTTTCAAATGCGATATTTTTTCTTATTTAATGCTTTACGAACTCTTACTTTTGTAATACACATAGTGTATTACATGTTTACATTATATGAGTTACATTATAATAGAAAAGAGCACATAAGGGTAAAAATTTGTATTAACAAAACAAGAAGGTTTATTAGCGGCTTGCTCGTTCGCTCTGCTAACGAATTGTTTCTACAATGTTGTACACTGCGTGAGTCAACTTTTGTGTAATATTCTGATTTGGAAGAAAGGGTATGGAACTTGTTTAGCGACTAGGATGAACTTCATCCCGTGATTTCCTCCGTCTCTCTCTCTTGCGTTCCTGAGGCCATTGTTTTTGCTCGGTTTCGCTTTCTTGGATGTGGATCGGGACGTTCTCGTTCCAACCTCCAGCGAGTTGGCTTGCATGCAGAGGAACGGCCGCTGCTCCAGGATTGCATCTCGATGCAGGTGTAGAGCCAGGAGCTATTTATAGACGTAACCCGACTCGCGAACGCGACCACTTGATTTCATCTTGACAAACTGCCTTCGGTTGCCGTTTTCGCCTTATTGTGTACGTGCTGCAGATCGCCGTACGAAATTTCTCGAATTTATCGTTGCGTAAACAACGGCTGTTGCTGTCCGGTAACTCGTCCAGCATTCATGTCTGCCTGCCATTCACCGGGATGCAACTGTAAACGTGCTTCGAACGTTACTTCAGAATTGCATGGCATGGAGACCTGCGGGTATAGATTTATTTGGAATGTCTGAACCTGCTTGATTTATTCCAGTCCATGCAATTGTACCTGGAAATAATTTATGGTCATATCTGTACCTTGCAGAACATATGCTCAATAGCAAGCAGGTTTGATGAGACAATTACTCACGATCTCAACAAGTTTGTAAATTGTTCTAAAGTCCGTATGGGGTGATTTAAACGTCTTTCCGATCTATCAAATGCTTGCCTTCTTTGGTTCAAGCAGACTCGCCGATTCTTTAAAATAGCGACGATGTGAATCATCCTCGATCTATATATATGGAGGTGAAGCTATAAATAGATGGTGAGTGCGCAGAGCAACCGGTCAGTGTGCTGTAATCCACAAATTGCAACAATAGTCATCGTACTTCGCTGTAAATTGGCGCTTTCGCCATTTTGGATGTGGTCCCCATTGCACCACGATGCCTCGCCAAAGGCCAAATCTCCACCAAACTTGTTTGTAGCGCGCTCCTCCTGATTTACGAGACGTTTTTAATGGTTTCGCCACTGACGTGTTGGTTGTGTTTCATCGAGAACAAGATAAGATCTCACCGTCGCTGGGAATTGATTGTTTAATTTCATTATATGTAGCTACCGTCCTTAGACACATTATCGTAGGAATCTTCGCCAGCCGTGTTTCATTTTTTGTTCCATTGCTTAATTATTCTCGAAACATTTTAAATTAAAACTGCACGGTTGTATTAACTTCGGTGTATAATTAACACGGCAGATTTCGCAGTTTCCATTTTCGCAAGCCTGAAAACAAAGGAAGAATATCAAACTGCATGTCAGAAGTCTAATTAGCTAAAGGAACCGTAATTGCAAAACTGAAATGTTATAGTGATTGTGCAGGTTTGGCGAATGGATTTTTCCAGAAACATTTGCATGGCGTAATGTAAGATGTTTGGTGAATATTAAAGTTCTGGATTTTCATAATTCATAATTTATGAGCTACTCAACTAACAGAATTTTACATTTTTATTGTTGAAATTTTGGGCTATAGACTATTTTATTCCAATTATTAAATAATTTGGTTTCTAGAAATACTTGTGACTAGCCTATTTTGTTTCGTCATTCTTTGATAAATTATTTTTTCTCTGCGCTTCTCCCTCCCCTCCTCTGTTTCCATATTTATCTGTTCTTACTATTTCTTTGCTAGTAATAATAGCTTAATAAAATAAAGATAAATTTTATAAAAGCAATTTTTCTTAGTACCTCATTCAAAAGGTAAACAAATTTCACAAGATTTAAAGTTTTGTTGGAATTTAGATTTGTTAGGGCTACTTTGACAGTAAAATTATTATATCGTATAACTTTACATAAGAAACAGTTTATTTTTCTTCTCATTTACAGAAATTAACAATCGGAATAAAGTATTCTTTTTTTTATTAGGTATAGCTGGATCTGCAAATCATTATGCAATACACAACTTGGTTAACATATAAAATATATAACAGCTTACTTAAAATCTAATGAGGAATATGTGACAGGTCACACCTCTATCGTAAGATTACACATACTATTAATATTTATTTCAGGTAAATTAAGTCTATAGGCAGTTTTCTTTTAAGGCGTATGCGAATGTCTTTTTGCCCTAGGTCTAGTATTGTAGCACTTGCACATAAGTTTAAGTTTTTATAGAACTTCTGAGTGATGTTATTTATGAATTCAGTTATTTGTGGGACACCAAGTTCATGATGTATTTGAGAATTACGCACAAACCATGGACACTGTATAGCAATTCTAAGCACTTTATTCTGCATAGTTTGTAGTTTTTTTTAGTGTTGAGTTTGAAGCGTTACACCATATCGGGCAGGCATAAGTGATTATTGGCCGGAGTATTGCTTTATAAATTAAGTCAGAGCATACAATTCTGAAGTCTGAGCTACGGTTCACTAAGGGATATAACATACCCAGTCGGATGTGGCATTCGTTCAGTTTGTGAATGATGTGGAACCCCCAGTTTAGTTTGTCGTCCAAGTAGACGCCTAAGTACTTTACTGCTGAGTTTTTAGGATTCTATGTTATATCCCTATTGTTTATTTTGATTGTTAGTAGGTTCGCATAGCATCTAAACGTGAACATTTTCGCATGGGATTTGTCAGGGTGTATTCTTATTTTCCACTTGGTGAGCCACCATTGCGTAATGTTTAGAGAATGTTGTAGATGTTCGATAGCTGTTTCGGCAGTGTGATTCTGAGTTAAGATCGCCGTGTCGTCTGCTTACATGGCAAGTGTTGAATTTAAATAATGATGGTCCTAATAAGCTCCCTTGGGGAACCCCGGCGTTTTTGGATCTGTTACTGGAGGTTGCAGTGTTTATTCTTACTCTGTATGTTCTGTGAATCAAAAAGGAGTGAATAATATTTATAAGGTAGATCGGCAATTGTATCACATTCATTTTGTAGATTAGCCCTTCGTGCCAGACCTTATCAAACGCTCTTTCAAGATCTAAGAAGATACTGGCAGTGTATTTTTTATCTTCGAAACCTTTTTCAATAAGTTCGCTTATCCTGAGCAATTGATTAGTGGTTGAGTGAGATGATCGAAAGCCAAATTGATGTGGAGGGATGATATTTTTTGCCTGTAATACTTCTTGGAGTCTGGTAAGTATCACTTTTTCAAGGAGTTTGGCTAAAGATGATAAGAGACTAATTGGTCTATAGCTGTCCGGATTATCCTTAGGCTTGGCCGTTTTATAGATAGGGAGAATGATGATGGCAGTTTTCCATTGGACCGGAAAGTATCCTAGTCGGAGGGAAGCATTACAAATTGTAGTTAAGTAGGCAACGGCTTTCTTGGTTAGTTGCTTTAAGATTTCATTCGTTATTAAATCAGGCCCAGGTGCCTTACGGTTGGGTAATCCGTCAATGTAAGTGTTTAGTTCTTGGGTCGTTGCTGGGAGTATTGTGGTGTTCTCTTGCAGGAGCAAGTTCTCGGTTACGCTGATAACTTGGCGATTAAGATGTTCGTCAGACTCGCCTACGTTAGGTGCGAAAACCTGCTCAAGGTGTATTGCTATTATGTTTGCTTTGTCGGTGTCAGATGTATAGGTGGTATTATTAGCAGCTAAGGGATAAATGACATTCCGTTGCTGTAATAATTTTTTGATAGCCAACCACATAGTGGGGTCACGGGGACTGCATTTCTTCAAGATAAGTGTTACATTTAGAGATTCTTAGCTTGTTAGTACCGTACTTTTTATTTGTTAGTAATGTGTTTACTTCATAGACAATACGATGGCACTGTTGAATCATAAAGTGTTGTTGCCGGAATCTGAATTAATAATCAGGAAGGAAACGGGTTTCAAGTAATTAAAAGCGTTTTAGAACAAATCTGAATTTAAATATTTTTATATGATAATTGAAAATTATTTGCAACATTTCAGCAAGTCTGCATATTTATTTAGTTGCCTACATTAGTAAAAACACATTTTGGAACTAAAAAATTGACCAAAACTTTCCATCAGACATATCACAGCTGTGACGTCAATGGTTATTCCATTTTAACCCCTCCTATTTAATTGCATAATAATAATAACAATTTGGAATACTAATGTTTCAGATGTGTTTCGTTTCGAAGCAGATTGTTGTTTGTTGAAATGCCTTTCTCTTGCATTGGACTTCGCGCGGTGGTCGAAATTAAAGGTGCAAATCAGCTTTCTGTTGGTGCTACTGATTACCGAGCAAGTTAACTATTTGTTTAACTGGACTTGCATAATTGTTCCTTATCATTGGTTTTGCTGCGTCCGTGAGAATCGCGATTTTCTTTAATGGAACGGCAGTTAGCAATCCGTGCAGCGAAAGAGCCCGGCGCGAAATTAAACATGCATCAGTATCACCATCCTTGGTTCAGATCGTAAACAGGTGTCCTTAAGTGATAATTGCACGCCGATCGTAACCAATACTTCATTACTGGCTTTGAGGAAACGGGTCACAGGAGCCGTCACGCGCGGGATTGTGTTGCGCCGAAGACGCAAAGGTCGCAGGAATCCATTCAATCTGGTAATTCGCGCCGCTAATTGCCATTGCGCGCAAATATTCCCAATGCAATTTGATGCGCGGTTACGGCCCCCTGCGAGAACTTTCTCCGTCAAAATTATAATAGAAATTTGTGTAACAGATTTGGGACACACCTGATGCAAATATTCGTTGTGGTTTTGAAATTGCTAACGGCGCGGAAACGTGGTCAGCGGGTATTTTCTTTATTAAGTTAAACGATGAGTACGTTCCATATTGGACGCTTGGATTTAACAGTGAAAAAAGGTTAAAAGGCAATAAAGTCGAATATTTTTTATTTGACAGATTATAAATGCGCGGTTGTTGACTTGGGAACATTTATTGGCGAATTTCCATACACAAAGCAATAAATTTTATAGCCCGTCGTTTATCTTTTGAATTCATACATGGACAGTTCGTACTTTTGTTTTTTGATTACGTCAGGTATAGAGCGGCGCTACATATCTAAAGGCATATCGTTAATTATATGATGAAGTTGTAAAACTGTTTGTATGGTCTTGGTATATGTAATAGCTTTATGTTGCTTCATAAAATTTCTCGTAGAACTTAAGAATGTCATTGTCTAAAATATTTATTCACAAGAGTTATGCATGACGTACCTCGGAGATGGAAGGGTAATACCACCTGAATGAATACAATGGAAAGTTAATGATTAATAGGAATTCAACAAAATGAACTGTGTAGAATTGGAATATATTGAGTACTCAAACCAAATTTTTTTTCTTTAGAACTCTGTATATATGAACTCATTATATGCGTTTTTCCCCCTAAAGCCATATACAAAACTCGATTTGATATTTTTCTGACAGATCTCAAGTTTTCTGAAAACGAAAAAGAGACGGGAGGGGATGTGTAATACTCTGTATTTAGATAAATTAATTGTATTATATGCATCAACAGTCATTCTGATAATTATTCTTAGTGGCAGATCATACAAAAGTTTTAGTAATGGGAAACTGTACTTATTTTTTCAACGAAAGTCTTTTTGCGTAGCAAGTTTCAGTTTTACACCATCATAAACTTTTTCACACTTCATGACTCAACTAACAAAGTCCTTATTGCTGTATCACTTTAACTACGTACTGTTAATAACAGGAAACGTTCTCTCGATAAGTTTTGTATTTCCTGGAAAATAAAGAACAACTCTACAGTAAATGTCTTGTGATGGAATATACAAGTTGTTTTGTTTCTGTGTGTGTATAGTAAGTTCCTTGTAGACACAAAGATGATATTTTAGCACAGTAGAAAAACGAAAGGTAGATCAAGACAAATAATAAAAGCAATGATACAAATAACAGAAAATTAAAAGTACGGAAAAAAATCGTTCGCCAGAAATTGAATCACACTCTGGCGCTTCATAAAGTTAAAATGAAACATTAAAAAAATATTCAAAATATGACAAAATTGACATTATCCTTAAAACGACTGGACGGCTGAGAAATACGAAAAAAGTCAGTTCCTCGTGAAAAATGGTATTTTTACTGTAAAATAAATCCGGTGACCGAGCTATCTTAAGACCGTCATTAAGGTGGCAATGAATGATTATTAAGTCAGTGGGCGTACGCACTATTCCACAAAGCGCCCAGAAGGTCTAAATTATGAAGTATTCAAAGCGCTCGCCGATTAACCTCGCCTTGGAGGCGGCTCGGAAATAGCGGAAATAATTCGCGCATATCCGGACCAGAACATCCCCGTGATCCTGTGGGCTGCCCGCAAAGGCCGAGTGTGACCAAAATTGCAATTCGATCAATCCGCAGCCGTCCGGCGTTACGCAATGGAATTCCACGTTTCAGGCGACTTCGTGCTAAGTGGAGATCATTATCAGGACACGTAATGAAACCAAGGCCGGCGGAAATCAAATTACAGGTAATTTGGCGCTGTAATTGGGATTGGAAAATAATAAGCGTGCCGTTGATTTTCAAATTTGTGGAAAATTTCTCGGCGGTTGCTTCAGCGCTCTGAAAGCGGGTTATGGTGGAACTAGTGCTGACGATAGGATTCGCGGTGGGCGTCACTAAGCAAATTGCTGAAATGTTGAAATCTTAATTTGAGCTGTCGGAGAGTTAATGCATCTCCAATTAAGTTTAATTGGGAATCATCTCAAAAAACTGAAGAATTTGCTACACCTCAGACCAGATGATAGTAGAATGGAAAAGGTTCTGATTTAATTATAAGGAGTGAAAGATAACGTGAATGCTTAAAGCCACTAGTGTTCCTAATTATGGTTCGTAGAAATGTATTTCTGATATATTTAAAACCTCCACAACCAAGATTTTTTTCGCGGGTGTTTTTTAATCTGAAATTTTTAATTTTTATTTATTGAAAAACGACCTATATCTCCGTAGACACATAGATCTGTACCACTAGTACAGTAACTAAGATATTTTTATTTATACTAAATTGTGCATTGTCATATTTCTACCATAGCTGTCAGAACAAAACATATTTACCTCTAACATTTTGACTATCGCAAAGATAGGCGTCATTGTCATATTGAGCATGTACAATGCGTTCTTCAAAATTGGGTATAAATTTTCATAAATAATCTCTCAACGATCCTGTTCATGCTTTTTTTTGAAAATCCTCTACCAGAACCTTCACTAGAATCTGTAACAACTTCATCAAATTTTGCAATTTGTTTTAGTACCAGAATTAATTCTAGCAATATATTTTGTTGTTTTATAAACAGGCATTGATGTTCTTTTCCCATGTCTGTAATCTTTCGCCAAAATCTTATATCTCCAAGAATCTAGTTTGCAAGAAACACCAAATGTGTCACATTTAAATTGCGTATCAAATTAAGTGGAAAATGAAAGATTATGACGTTGTCCAAAAAGATACATGATAACTATCTAAGAATGTTTTTCACTATCTCACGTTATTCTGGACTGGCCACTTCTAGTAAATGTATAATCTCCATAAAGTTGTGACCATTTTTATTTATTTTCACAAGTGATTTATTTAGAAATATTATAAATTTTCTTAATAAAAGTAATGATGTTTATTATTATTTTTATCAGTACTTTTTTGAGACTTTCACAATTATTTACGTATTTTGTTAGGCCGCGTTTATTGTTTTTTATTTGGGATTTCAGGTGGTTTCAGATAAAAATAGAAAGAAAAGATTGTTGCAGTCTGATTTTCCTTTATACTTAAAGATTACACAATTTTCCTTATTTTTTTCTATAAAAATATTTTTCTGTCTGATTATTATCTTGGTTCTTCGATCACGCCATATTATAATAACGTCTACCTTTGTATGTCAAATGTTTGGTTTATTTATCTTTGTAAAAAGTGTGCTATTGGTTTTTCCTTCAATACTAATGTAAAATCAAACTTTTTTATTTGAAACTAATCTTAAGGATGAATATTTATTTTAATATACTATCGATGTTGTAACTAAAAAGGTTTGAGGTTCAGATGCGAACAGCTAAAGCATTCGTGCTTTTTTCATATCTATTGATTTTTGTGACATTGTTGGTTGGGGTCAGCAAAACTGGGCGTCCGATTCAATACACTGTTTGTACCACTCACTTTAGGACACAGCCTACTACCCTTGAATGAACGAATTTTATACGCTTTCTTTTGATTCATCTATCGAGGCTTGTACTTTCAACATTTTGTTAACCTAATGATGTTACCTTGAAAATGGGAAGTTTAGTATTCAATATAGTATTTATTCTTTTAATCGCATGGCCATCGTAATTTAGACCATAAATAACCTTCTCTGCACAAACATCTCCATTTTGGTTTCTTTTAATCTAACAGGTATTGTTGTTTCTACTCTAACAATTACTGACATTTACAATTAATATTAAAAAATTAAATTTTATTTTTAACCCATACTTTTAGGCTAAATTTCGAAGTTTCTAAAATGAAAAAATTATAATCTATCAAAACTCATTATTAGTTTCACTTATTAATTATAATTATAGTAGTGGTTTTTTAAGTCATTAAATTATTCGATTTTAGTCGCGGCTACATTTTTATTTCACTAACATGTTTTGAATACGAAAATGTGAAAAAGCCGCCAATTATTTAATATCTTAACGCTGTTATTTTATAAAAATAGTTTTAGCATGAAAATGTTTCTATAAACTCGAGAGTGGTATTCCACCTCTAGGTAGTTCGTCTGCAACCCCCGCATTTCTTGTTACAACCTTGAGAAGCTCGCTGTTTTTGAATGCTCTTAGCAAATATGTTAATTGTATTATAGAAATAACATTGGGGTGTCTACAACCCGTTTAAAGTTGCTATAGCCCTCTTTTTGCACTCTTTAAAGAGTTTTGCAACATATTTTGACAGATGATAATTTAACAACGCGGTTGAAAAGCGCACGTAAGTGTTTTCGTAGTGCGGAAAAAAATTCAAAATATGCTGCAAAACGTGCAGCACTAAAGTGTTGTAAAAAGAGCTAGAAGTGCCGTAGGCGAGTTATAAGCAAACTAAAGCACATTGGACAAATTTACTACTAAGAGCCGTCTAGATTCCGAAGTCGAGCAAAGACCTCTCCTTTCTCCTTCTATTTTTTCTTGTTTTGTGTTTTTATCCACCATGTTGGTCCAGCTAATTCCACAATTTCTTCTTGCTATCGCTGTATTGGACATTTTCTTCATTTATTTTCATTTTGCATCCATTTCGTTATTAACTATGTCTATCTGCCGTCTTCCAGTCTTCCTAGATGTTTTGACTAATTCCATTTCATATGTTTACATTCTTCCAACATGTCTCTTGTCTAATTTCTTTCTTATGCCTGTAATCCTTACTTTATCTTATGGTTTTAGGTTTAATATGGATCTTTCCATTTTTGGCGGCCTTACGTTTCCTTTGCTTAGTTGTTTATTCAGTTTCCGCTTTGAAACCGTATTTTTATAATTTCTTCAATTTTTTCTTTTTTGCGTGTCCTTAGATCTTTTTATTATCTGTTATTTTTCTAATATTTTTTTTCTCTGCCTCCTTTTTTTGCTTGTATTATTGCTTCTTCTACCGTGTTATGTTTTGCATTGACATCAATCGTCATTCTTTTTATGTTAGCAGGTACTTTCTTAAATTCTTCCCTAGCTAATCTTCTTTCTTCTTTTTTATGTCCAGTTATTCTTTTTAGTCTTTCACCGAATTTTTTAAGTATTACTGTAATTCTTATCATTGGTTTATAGCCAGTTTTTGTTATTATTTTTCTATTAGTGTTTAGTATAAAACCAACTTTATTTTGTATATTCCATTTGATGATGTCCATGTCTAGTTTCGGTCTTTTCTTGCTTTAAGAAAGTATTTGTTATATATAATTTGTTTTTGTTGGCAAAATGTGTAATCTCGTTCTCTGTTGTTTCTTTCTCCATATCCATGTCTTCCTGTTGCGATTCCATCTTCTTTTGCATTTGTTTTGCTTCTTACTGTTTCTATTGCTTCATTTACTTGATAATACAATTTTTCAATGTTTTTCTCTGGAGCATTCTGTAGATGCATATCTTTGTATTATAACTACTTTTTTTTCTTATTTAATTTTAATAGTGCTGCTGCCACTTTGTTTGAACATCCCGTTATTTCTATCATCTTTACCATATGTCTTCCAATATAAAAGCCAACTCTAGTATCCGTTTTTTCACGTTTTGTTATAGTAGGTGGGTTGATTTCCTTTGCAGTATTGAATCGCCTATTCTCCTAAGTTTTAATATTCCTGTCAACTTCCCACTGGTGTTATTGTCATGTTGTCTATTACTTGTTTTGTATTAAGGCGTACTTATCTTAGGTGTACTTATTATCATTAATCGGTCTGGCTGGAATTTTCTTTACTTTATATAGTTCTTTTGAAGATTTCGGTGTTACTAAAGGGTTTCGTTTTAGTAAAGTTCGCATCAATTCTTTGTTTTTTCAAAGATTCTGACTTTAGATCTTTGGATTGTTTGGCTTTTTGTTGAGTTTTTGGTTCTGTTGCTATAGGAGAACCATTATTATATTTATTTGTGTCTGTTTTCTCTTTTCTTTCGTCTGTTCTTTTCCTTGCGATCATTATTCATTTTAATTTATTGAACTTTGTCTTATTATTCTGTTTGTTCTTCAGAATCCTAATGACACTGTTATTTTTCCCAATTTTTTTTACAATTATCCAGTTCTACTGCGTATGCTTCATTATTTACAAATGATGGTCGCCTAGTAAATTTTCTTTTTAGCTTTTCCTAATTTCCCAACTTTTCTTTTCTATATCTCCATTAATTCTTACTCTAGTACATTTAGTTAGCTTAAATTCTGCATTATTTCCGTTTTCTTCAATTTTCTGGTTAAGCCAACTTTTATGGATTTTTATTTGTTTGCTTTGTTCTAATTTTGAAAATTAAGTGAAAAGTAAGTTCCGGGTTTCCTACTTTTATTTAGATTGTTTCTTTCCTTCTTTTTGCATAGAATCCTTATACCGAATTATTATTATAAAATGTGTTGTAGATGTTGTGTGGTACGGAAGGATGGGGGTTGGAGAGAAATTGCGTACTATATTCATTTTTATAAAATAACTGATTTAAAAGCATCAACGTACTAAACAATTACTAAAAAGCCAAATAGATGAGTATTATGGATAAGAAAATATATCAAATATTAGGCTTCGCTAATTAATTGTCACTTGAAACGGATGGGGTCTTGGAGCATTACAATTCGACTTACAAATGAGCAAGTTTTCTAGGCTGTTAAATAGTGTTCCAAACCAATTGTATTTTTGCTTTTTATGTTCAGTGATGAATATTCTTCTCATTTGAGGTCACGCATTGTTGTTTTAAATTTGTTGAATCCCTTTTAAACAGTTCAAAATGCTTGGTTGAGATTTGGGGTCACATACCCAATTCATCTTACCTAATGTTTCCTGTAAAATTTGCATAACTTGTTAACGAGGGATAGCTATGGTCTTCTTAACATTATATTACACCAGGTCATTTAAATTCTAGTTTTAGTCTTTTAACTGTGTTCAATTTTCATTGATTTACATACTTCTGGTTACACAATAGAATTAGCTATTCATCGTAAAGGAAACTATCACTAACCACGATTATGATAGATATAGCTTATCGCTTGATTATTGAGAATTTCTATTTGAGGGTAACCACATAACAATTCCATTTGCGTTTTATTACATTTAGCCATCAATTCCTCATGTCAATATTCATGAGCCACTGCTTTTCTGCAAACTTGAAGTGTTGCGTATCGCATTATAATTATCCACGCCAACGCTCTTGAAACGCTTCGTTTAAATTAGTCCATCGGAATGAATGTGACAATGAGCTAATTGTGGCCGTTAATGACTAGCTAATTAATAAAATGGTTGCATAGGATATGTAATTCTAACATTGATTCTGTAGCGGTTATAAGGTGCATATTAAATTAATGCCATTTAAGAGCTTTAAAACTTGAGAATCCAAAACACGGTAGCATCTCTTTAGCTCAAAGACGCGGAAGAGCACGCGAAACGTAAATTAGCAAGAGCGGTCGGGAAGAATGCGATCGACTCATTCCGCGGAATCCAGGCAGCCGCAGCACGTGCAGCAGGAAATAATTTCGAATTAAATGTGCTTTCGTTGCACTTAATTGTTTTAGCGGTCATGATTGCGCGGCTATTATTGTCGTTACATAACGAGGAAAATGACTGTTAATGGCGCTGGCTCTTCGTAAATTGTGCTCTTAATAACGCGTCCGAATGTTTAATGGCTCTGAAAGCCATGCAATTTCGAGGGAACTTGTCGTTCAGCAATACGCCGCAGCGCTGCAGTTTTGCGTTTTGCAGGTGACGCGGAAAGCTCAATGCTCGAAAGACAAAAGCGTTTCATTTTTACTGATTTCTACTCGAATATTGTGAAGGTTCACAAACAATTTGTTGTTTCTTACTATGCGTGTGTACAGTATACGAAACATTTGCTATTGAAATCCTTGGCAATTCGTAATTTTTGCAAAAGAAAATTATACTTCCTACTGGTAGCTATTGCTGACAATGCGCAAAAATTGTATCAACAGGAATTAACACAATTAAAACAATCCTCGCCAACTCAGTTACATGATTCACTCACTTATTGGCATCCATAAATGGTAGGTGTAATTATTGTTTGTTTATGTTATTGTATGAATTGTATTCAATTGGAATATTAATTTTATTTTTGTTTTGAAACATTTTTCCACTTGCAAATGGTTCCATGGAAATGGTTTTTTTTTATTTTATCTATATTATCTTCACATATCAGCACCTAATTTCATCAATGGCACCATAGAAACAAGTTCTTTGAATCGGGGTACGATTCCTTAAGTGCAGTGTTTTGATTTAAAATGGAGCACCGGATTAACTTCGAGTGCATATTTCAACGTAGCGATCGATTCGTTTTGACCTTCGTCGCTATGTTTTGCTGCACTTTATCTATCTGCTAGAGCAAATTGCTTGAAGACATCGTTTCTAAGTATACTGCATAGCTTATCGATCGCTTATCTTATCGCACGAGTCGGAAGCACCGCGGCGGAGACATGACTACATTTTTTGGTGTTCAGCCCTGAGAGAATTAAGGATGCGCGTATAATTTTATGGCCAGCAATGACGAAGGCCAGAGTGAGGAGGTTGCCGCTATGTGATTTGCGCAGGGATAAGGCCCTGCGTCGCCTGAAAAGTGCGGGCAGCAGCCCTAGCGAAACTGATGATACCGAGGTGTACCCTTCGAATTTGTATCGGTGCAGGTATGTTTTTTCAACTTAAATGAAGCATTGTCGAAAGGTTTCATGATAAATACTAATATTTTTGTTGACTCGGTTGGTATTAATCATTTACCAACAATTTATGTTTTTTGTATGATAAGATTTTTGACTGCTTAAATTTAATTCGATATTCCTTAAAAGTTTTGATTTATGTGAAATTTGTCGTATATCCTGTAATATTATATATATAATCTACTCCTGTTTACCCATAAGTGTGTAGGGTGTCCCGTAATGTTATGGATAAAAAATAGGTCGAGTTGCATAAACCAAGTTTGGGCTTTTGTTTTAGTGCGAGTTTGTTTATTTTAAGAAAATCGCTCACCAACTAATAATACACTTATTTTGTATACAACATAATCCTACTTGCCTTGATGCAACCTAACTTTCTATTCAATAAAATTGTTTATAATAAAAATCCGGTTAACACTGACTTAAATGAATTTTCCATGACTTGTAAATGTCATATTTGTTGTTATAATACATGGTGTCTTAAACGCGTTTCAGCAGAGTAGCCGATTGCAGTACTTTGTCGCTATTAAAGTACCTGTTTTGTATATTTTAGATATATAAGGTGTTTGGAAAGAATTACATATTTTAAATGAATTACTAATAATAATATATCTAAGCAAGCAATAGCAAATTAAGGATCGTTTTCATATAGTGTGTTTATTGTAAATTGTAAATTTTGCTTTAATTGTGCTTATTGCCAAACTATGTATATTATTAAAAAGATTTTGTTTGTCCAGCAAACTTGGTTTTAAGTCACATACCTTGCTTTAAGATTAATTTGAAGTTTCGTCCAAATAATGAAATTTTTATCGATTACAATGGTTGCGTGTTCAAATGTTAAAATGACCGATATGGTGTTTATATACTACGGTCTTGCAAATGAAAATACTTTGAGTGCACGTTGCCTCTATACTGAAGCGTTTTCTAATCGGCAACTGCCTTGGCGTGTGATGTTTCAAACGGTTTTTCAACGACTAAGTGAAACTGGTTTGTTACAAAACAGACTATGATACTGGGCAAAAATCAGCATGTAGCGAAGGTAGAAGATCAAAATTTTATTATTGTTAATGAAAACCCCGAAACATGAGGGTATAAACAGACATTTCGTATAGAAAACTCTTTATGAACAATTTTTAGACTCTCATCATATTCAATGGGTACGAACTCATACTCTTCCGGATTATCAAGTGAGTGAATGGATATTCTGTCGATAGTTTTTACGATAAGTTGCTGAATGCCGGTTGTACTAAAGATGAGATTTTTAATTTCCACAATAATTATGTTTGGTCTGACGAGAATCCTCAAACCTTCGTCACCTCCAGACATCAATAGGGTTTTAGTCTAAATATCTGGTTGTTAGAAACGGTTGTTTTGCTACCACGCTTAACAGGTCCTGCATATTTTGGTTTCATGGAGAATGCTCTTTCTGAAATTTGGAAGATCTACCTTTAAATTAGAGACCAAGTCTTTAACTCGTTTAGACTTTTATATTTGAGGTTATCTAAAAAGTTTCGTTTACGCAACACCTGTAAATGATCTTCCAGATTTGAGCCAACGAACGGAACACTGCTGCCAGATAATTCAAGCAAATTCCCTGTTTTTTTGAAAGTATGCAGACTTCCTTCAAATAAAAATGTATATTCTGTGTGGATATGGAAGCACGATATTTTAAACATATTCAGTCTTTTTTTTATTGTGAAAACCAATAAAACAAAATATGCTATTGTAACATAATCGATATTATTTCGGAAACCTATGTATATAAAGACGCTTAACTTGTTTTCGACCGGACTACATGCTCTGTAGAAGTAGATTTTTTACTTTCCTTATCCTATAATAAGGAAAGTAATGTAATCAGCGGAAATTTGACCTACCCAGTTTTTCACATTTCTGGACGAAATATAGCCTCAGGACACCAAAAAAGTTGGTTTGAGCCATTGGTTCGAGTGTGTGTGTGTGCGTGTGTGCGCGTGTGTGTCTGTCGGTCTGTCAGTAAACAAGATATCTTGAGAACTGTAAGAGCTAGAGACTTGAAATTTGGTATGCAAGTTACTTGTAGATAGGGGAAGCTTTTGTGTGAAGCTTTTGGTAAAAATCGGCCGAGTCGTTTGATCGCAAGGTCGCAAAATCGGTCGCAAAGCGGTCGCGAATCTAAACGGTTGAAAATACAAAAAATTTATGAGAATAAAATGATCTGATATCATGAGATAAACATGAATTTAAAATAAAAGTTGGTAAAATAGGAACTCGAAAAAAAAATTGAAACTCAGGATTTTTAACATACCGGGTGTTCATAAAATGTTTCGGGAAATTTATATTACCGGGTAGATCAGACCGAGACGAACAAAAAATTACGATGAAATTTTTATTAATTAAAAATTAATTAATTAAAAAATAATTAAACGGACCAATCACAGCGTGCTCGGAGAACTTTCTGGCCAACTGCGAGAGGACGAGGGGGAGCGCTTGGCCGCTAGGAGGGAGCACGTAGGCGATAATGGGGAAGGCCGTGCGGCCGAGCTCGCACCGGTTACCTTCAGTGACGTTACAAAATTTTAAGTACGAGTCAATTATTGTCTTGTACTAATTATTTTAATCAGCTTTCGAGTGTTGGACTCGCGCCTCGTCCTTTTTTATTAAAATAACAAGTTCCGGGACGAGAGCAGCGCAGGGCCGAGACGATGGACCCGGTATAATATATAATAATAGGATAAGGAAAGTCGTCTGATGTTCACACCAGATTTTTTTGTAATATTGCAACTGTTTGGCATAATAACCATTCGCTCCAAATACAGTCGACCATGGGAGGAAACAATAATTCACTTTAGTTATTATTTAGGCTCATTATGTTTTAGTAGTTGCTTTTAATTTATGAATTGTTACTTCTAAAGCATTAATCTTATCTTTACAAAAGAGTCTAATGATGCAAAATTTGTTAATAAATTTCTCTCAAATATAAGTTGAAATAAATAACACTAAGTAATTAAAATAAATACAAATCATAACAGTCAACTGTAAACTGACCCTTACTTTTATTTTTATTTATTAGATAAGGAGAGAGATTACGCACCTGGGTATGAAAATATTTTTAATTTACTTTGTTATTTTTATCCATTTTAGTCACGTAAAATAGTTTACTAGCAAAACGTGTTTTATTGTGCAGTAAAGTTCGATGTGCACTTCTATATAATGTTCCTTGCATTTAGCAGTTTTTTACTTTAATTAAAATTGATGAGTGCTGGCCTTTATTGGCGTGTATGTGTTTTTTGAATACCTTATAGAAGTCAGATATTTATTAGTAGTATAATTAAAGTTATCGTGAGCCCAATCTAAACTAACGGTTTACTGTGTTTTTGTTGCTGTATCCCAATTCAACAACATAAAATCGAAGTAGATGCACTTCGATGCATTCAGATTTTACGATTTCCGTTTGTGCCATAAAAAGGCCACCCACTCATTCGACCACATGCTGCAACCTTTTTCGTCGGCTGCAGTTGGACGTGTTGTGGTTTCAAATCTTGGCCTCATTAACCTTGATCATGATCGTTTCTTTGCACAAATGGGACGATCGCACCTTACGTGTGGTCACGCATGGCCAGAAAGCAACTTTAATAGCGCTTGGAATGCCGCCGATCTTTTCGAGGACGAAATAAGATTAACTCTAGCGTTGGGGGTTTAAACTGAGAAATCGATACAGGAAGAGGCGATCAAAATAGCAACCCTATCGCTCCTGATAGCACGCTAATTAATGTTTATGAACCGTGTTCGCTCCTATTTCCTAGAATTTTTAATCGCTGTTTTGCATTTAACTTTATTGCCCATTGTTGGGAAAATGAGCCATTCATTGATTGTAATCACTGCTTAATATAGCAAACTGCGTTCAGGACAATTCTCGGGATCGTTTATGTTCTCATAAAATTGTCGGGCTTTATTAATGTTTGGATTGCATGTAAGTAACTTGAGTGATAAGATGCACTCAAAAATCATATGCATAAACCAGTTAAGTGCATTAGAATCGACTTCGTTGGGCAGAAGATATTGTTCACTCTTAGAAGAGAGTCAAATTCTGGTTCGTCATCTTCAATACTCCATGAAGAATATAGAAAACCGGTTGTAGTGGTTATTATTATTAACATTAGTATGTAATTATAATAAGGTAGTCTATTTCTGTTTGTGACTATATTAAATTCCATAATTTCAGATAGTTGTAATACAGGTTTTAGTGTAGAAAAGTGGAAGTTGTTTCTATCTTTTGCATTTTTTGTTTCTTTTTAATGTTTTATTGTGTTCTTTTTGTGCCGTTAATAATTCATCTATTCCGAAGTTAAAAATGCACATCCAATATTTATAATACTTTTTAGTACTTATCGTAGCGAGACATCAGCTTTTAAAATTGGTTGTCAAAAAATTACGCCGTCAAGATACTCAACCAGTCGTTGACTCCTTTCCTGACCTCCGCTTTGGTTTCGCAGCAATGCGGTTCATTTTTTTTTTTTTGAAACGATGGTAATCGCTGTGGTAATCGAAATTCTTCCATTTGCACGTTTTCTAGTTTTTTGCTTGCGATGATTTTAGCTGCTTGTTACAAATAAATAAATTAGTGAAGTCGACAGTGGTGTGGTGTGTTGCCTTAGCACTAATCCAAGATTCATTTTATTTCATTTTGAAGTTACCCGTATAATTTTTATGCGTAGGAA
Source organism: Sinelater perroti (assembly GCA_036346155.1). Classification (NCBI taxonomy): domain Eukaryota; kingdom Metazoa; phylum Arthropoda; class Insecta; order Coleoptera; family Elateridae; genus Sinelater; species Sinelater perroti. Next base: position 4,881,234 of record JARFIY010000348.1, on the reverse strand, counting down.
ATTAGTTCTAGTTCTGTATCTTTTTTCATTGATCGCACCAAAGCACTAGTGATTTCGTTCGCGTATTTTGGTTATAACTAATCTTTGGGCCACCTGCCACTGACATTATCAGTTCAAGTCGTGACGTTAGGAGGTGAATCAAAGTATTAAAATGCTTTGTTCCGATATGTCTGAATGTGTAATATGACGTCTTCTGTTCTTCTGTTCTTCTGTTGCATTGTTAAGCCTACATTATTTAGTTTATTCTTCTCTTTATTATTTTCAACGTATCGATCACGTACTCCTTTCTTTAGCTTTAAGCAGATGAAAGTGGAGAGTTTCGATCAGAAATATTCAGGTGATAACTTTCAAAATTTTATATACTAGTACGTTTAGACGTTTGGTTAGTTATAGGTGTTGGAGGTTCTCTTGGAGAGAGTACGGGATTAATTGGTGACCGATGACCATCTCATGTGCCTAATTGGGCGTGGGTATACAGGTGGGTGTTTCATCGAACTCATAAATAGTCGCGATTGCTTTTTTTAATTACAGAGACACACGTTTGTGTTTGATGAATGAATTTTATACATTTTCCATCATAATTTATTGTTTTCTATTTTTTAATTTGTTTAAATTTTTTGGTAGATGACATATCAATAAGAGAGCGAAGGTATTTGAGAAAACGTTCTAATCATGCTTGTCTTTGCCTTTTTTTGTATTACCCTACAATGATTTTTTTTAATTCTGATTTTGATAATACAACCGATATTGCAATTTGGAGTTATACTCTTTATACTCTTCACTGTTCCTTGAGCCGTTCTTTTATTAGTTGCGAAGGTCTGTTTGTAAGATATTTCTTATACTAATATTGTATCAGACTAGTAGTGGAGCAATTGACTAGTTTTGATATAATCAGTTGAGTGGGTGTATTATTGCTTTAAGGCAAGTAGGAGTTGTGAACGTTTGGGTATGTTATCTCTTATGTGATAGCGATGGAGTTTATTATTGGTGAAGGTTTTTTTTTATTATAGCTATATGCGTGATATGCAGATGTTATTTTTAGTATTTTATATTTTGCTATCTATCCTATCATAGTTTTATGGTTTAGATCGAAATTTCTATTAATTTTTAATAAAATTAAAATAAAAATATGTGCAACAAATGCAAGTATTAGAGTTATTGTAATATTAACTAATATTTATTAATACCATTTGTTCTCCGCGTGTCAGCGCATAAATTTGTTAACATTTTATTAATATTATTCATTTAACGCCTTGGCATCTCAAAGACAAAGATGTTTTTTGCTGAAATATACTAAAGGATTTCCCATCGTAATTCGCCTACTTCCTTAAGAAACACCCTTTAACGACAAGAAAAATGAAGTTAAAATGCCTAATCCTTCATTAGCGTGTGATTTTTTGTTGGATGTTCTATTTTCATAATAAATCATGTGAAGTCCTTTCTAAAGCACTATATGTTCTGTGGGCGATTTGTCATTATTTGTACTTTCATTAAGAGATGCAATGAAGCAGACACCCAACCCATTTGCTCTTTATTGCTTGCACGCCGAGCGTTTAAACGCATACATATTGTAATTAAATAAAATTAATATTTTCGTATTTATTTTAAACATTACTCACTGACACTGAAGGTTATGAAGCTATTAAAATAACAATTATTAAGTTGCAATTCAAATGGGGCAATGGTTCTTATAGTTTTACTTAATTTTCTGCACGAGAAAGCAAACAGTCTGTCATAGCATTTGACGAAAATTAATGAATAATAAAAAAATAGCACATTGTAAAAATAATTAATCGTTGTGTTTATATGAGAATAACGAGTCACTTTGTTAAGAAGCAATTCTAGAAGTTGTCTTCTGCAAAGAATATTGTAAAGCGGAGTAACATTCACGCAATACTTCCATCTGTAATAATATTGCCATATGCATTTTTTCATTGTAATTGGAAATGTTTTTATGATTAGCACATAATCTTACCCTACTTTATGAAAATTCTATACTTGAACTATACTCGAACAGGTTTAAGGTTTATGTTGCTTTTTATGTTAACCCCGACCAAAAACACGGCATAATGCAGTTATATTATGCCCAGTGCAGTTAGTTAGGTATATTATTCAATTCGTTCATGTTGCAAAGAATTTATGGAAGCATTTTCTGACGTGGACGTTGAGTATGATGTTTTGTGCCGCTATATTCATCGCATGGTTCAACGCTTCAATTAAATTGGAATCGTAGCCCACGGAATATCACTTTGTCGTTCGAAAATGATCAACGAAAAAGAAGTAGTCGCAGATGTTCAAAATCGCTTGCAACAATGCCCCCGCAAACCGTTACGTCAGTTAGTTCAGCAAACTGGTTTGTCGTATGGTTCATGTCGCACTGTTGTAAAAAAGGAACTGCACTTTCACCCACATAAAATCTCTGTTTTCCAAGAATTCTTTCCTCTTGACCCAGGAAAGCGGATTCAATATTGCAATTTGTTTAACGAACTTTCATGGAATAATAACGTATTAGATAATGTTTTTCTTAAACAAAGCATGGTTTAACCCAAATGGATATGTAATTTACAAAATTATAGCACCTGGAATGGTGGAAACAGAGACATTTTTCACGAGTCTGCTAAATTCCGTAAACATAATTGGACCTATGTTCTTTGATGATACAGTCAGTGTAGATCGATATTAAAATATATTACAAATGTTTATCAATCAACTTTATGATGAAGAATTATAAGAATGCTACTACACATATAACTCCACAAACGGTACGATTTCTAGAAGTATATTTTGACGACAGGATTATCGGAAGAGGGTTGTGGCTACCGAGGTTGCTAGATTTAACTGCTAGATTAGGTACTTTTTTCATAATCTTAAGATCTATACAAATGTGTAAATACGTGGAAAAGGTGAGCATGCAAACCGTTTCATTAGTGAAAGTGTTTGCAACAAACGACTATAGCTTTCACAACAGGCCTTATAGAACACATTGCGTGCCAGTAGAACTTATCAGATACCTGCATCACCAGTTCCTGATGTAAAGTAACACTAATCCCTAGCAAATATGCTACAGCACTACAGCAATTAGTAAAAATTGACAGTCTTCGCCTTAGTCAAATGCTTTATATGTCATCAAGATTCACTTCAAAAAGGATCATAAGGACATCAAATATGTTTATTGCCCAGAATATATATCGAGACCTCTTTTCAAACCTTCTCTCTTCACTCGTGGCTAAGCTCACGAAGAGTTTTAAGAGGATTGCTAAGGGTTTATTATTGGATATGCCTTAGTGGACTTATTTAACTGATATCAAACGAGATATTATCCTGGGAAAATTTTTTTAACTTCCCATATTACGCCCTTTGAGTGCCAGCCAAGAACAACAAACAGTTAGTTTACAACGACAAAAAAAATATCAAGTCCAATTCCTTCCCTAAAACTTCATCGATCAAGAATTATAGAACTAATCTCTCCCGACGAGTTGAAAGCAAAATATCAGCTGGTGCTATAGAAATTCTCACCTCATATAGCTGTTGAAAACTCGACTATTTTTGAGAAGTTACTAAATAAACAACCCCCTCGCAATAAAAAGTACTAGTGATTGCCCATCCTCAAATTCAAATATTGAACCACTAACTGTTAAGATAAGATTTTTTAAGAAAGGCTCTGCCTGAAGTCTAGATGGACTCAGACCCCGACATATATTTTATGTATGTTTCCGCGTTGGTGATCACAGAGATAAGTTTGCCCTAACAAAAACTATGTAACTTCTCACTTGCGGGGAAAGTTCATCAAGAAATTATACCTATGCTATATGGAGTTTTGCTTTGTGCTCTTTCTTGCTGAGAAGTATGGAGGAATCAGATATTGCTGTTGGAAGTTTCTTTAGAAGACTTACTTCTAAATTCGCTTGTAAATCTGTCTACTCTAATATGGAAGAATACTTTGCTTGCTCGTGGTGGCTGTGAGGCACCAGCTTTCCTGAAAGTGGATGTTAAGAACGCATTCAACTTTTTCGAATGGAAGGACACGTTATTTATTATCAAGGAGAGGATACCAAACCTTTACTCCATCATTCAGTCATTGCCATCTGAACTAAACGTTTGGTAGCTTGAGGATGAGATATTTGCTGACAGTCCTTTGATATTTTTTAAAAATTTCAAGTCTTTATCCGAAAAATTTGAAGTCCTTGACCTCTCAATCAACTTTTCCAAGTGTGAATAAATCTGATGATTTTGCAAGATTCTTCTCTGGAATTAAATTTGTTTAAGATGATTTATCCCTCCTAGGAGCACCTATTATAGGGAATGCCATACACCCTATCTTTGAGATGAAACTATAGGAAATCAACACTCTAATTTCTTATTTATTTTTAATCAAATCACACTTCGCTTTATATTTACTTCAACATTGTATTCTTGTAACAAAATCATTCGGCCTATATCTGTATTCAAATTACCTAACATTTTGGAAAATTTGACTCACATTGTAAAGTTTGTTTAGAAGAAATTATCTAATTAATATTGCTCTCCCCGTTTTCTTTTGCAGTTTACATTGCACGGGTGCTCTAATCAATTCGATTCTCTCATTTACTCAATACTCAGCAAACTGGAATTTATAACGAAGCTTTGAATTTACAACGAATGCAGAAAATGCCTGTGCAACTAAAACCATCCAAGGTTCTTAAGACTAACTAATAGTTTCTTTCCATTTTGTATGAATCTTCTGCATGGTTATCTGAATTGCCATGCTTAGCTTTGGACTCTTTTTTGGGCAATAATTCCATTGGTGTTGTCATCAATCCTCGCCTAGGCCTGGACATCAACACCACATATCTTTGTGGTTTGAAAATTGATAGCTTGGGCCATGGTAGTCTCCATTGCAAGAAAAGACCTGGCAGACAATTTAGACATCCAAGAATTAACGACGTCATTAAGCGATCTATTACTTCAACCGAAGTTCCTTCTTTCCTCGAGCCCACTGGGCTTTGTCGTGATGATGGCAAACGACCTGATCGTATGTTCTTGGTGTCCTGGTCAAAAAGGAAAAGCCCAAGTATATTTTATGAAAAAAGGAAATGATAGAATCGGTTACATTGCAGGTGTCCAAACAATTGCCCAACAACAGCTACAAAAACTGGTTTGACAATATGAACAGAAGAGTAGATGCATGTTTTGTTAAGGATGGTTCATATTTTGAAAACCTTTTATAACTGTTTCAGAAAAATAAAAACATTTACAATGTGCATACTTTCTTAAAGTCAGTTAGTCTTTGACTGTAATTATTTAGGTAATGTTAACTTTTAAAATGCACAGATGCTTCACTGTATTACAGTCAAATGCTGTTTAGTTAATTAAAGGCAGTTTTCTAGATGTCATTGAATATTTATTTAAATTCTCAAATAAATTATTAATTTTAGGGCTATTGCACTCACTTTACGTACTGATATGGACTAATTAGGTAAATGTCCAGTGTCATTTATATGTCTTTTTCTTAGTTTAGATTATCAGTTTTCAGTAATCGCAGTTAATAACATAAACTGAATGATTATGCATTGATTATTTACTTGATTGAGACGATCAGAATATATAGTCAATATCATAATCGCATCATTGTATCGGTGATGTTTATAGAAAGATTTCTAAATTTTTAGTTTCTTTGTAGAGTTTGCATTGGGACTTGATTTTATTTCATCTGTGATATTGCAGAGTTTTAACTAGATGAGCATGACATAATCAATGTTTTGATTATTTATCCTGCCTACAAAAATAGCCAAGCCAATCAATAAACGTCATTTAACTTACTTCAATACGTTTTTTAAGCCTAATACTCGTAAGTGGAATTTACCATTAAGCTCAAGACAACGAACTTAACCTAAAATGATACAAAGATAGGTATAGTTCATGCTTAATTGGTATGAAGCGGCACGTTTTTACTATGTTCTTTTTTCAAGGAGGCGCCACGGTTAAGCCTTAATGCTTTCTTAGTACTAGAGTTTTTGTGGTAGTATGTTTACGATGTCCCAAGTAAATCCGAAAGTGTTGTACTAGATGTCTTGTGTTTGTTTCATTTGCATTACTAAATGAAAGTTAACGCCAATCCTCATTGATTTAAACGTGTTTTTCCTTTCCTTCAACTAACATACTTAGGCCATCATTATAATGAAAGCTCGTTATTACTAGGTGGGCCAAAAGTTATCATCGTATTCAATCAAACATATTCGAAACGTATTCTTAAAAAGCAACCTCGCGCGTAGTTTGTAAGACGATAACATATAAGCCTTTAAGCTCTTGCTTAATGCGACAGTGGTCCATTACAGAACTGCTTTATGCGTGGGTGGTATTAAAGGTTGCGTATTAAAGGAGAATATTCTTGTGTAAGTTCATTTGGCCAAAAAGTGAAGACATTTTGAGGAAGGTCGTAGTGTTATAGTATGGAAGTATATTAATGTCGCTAATCGTAGGTAATATTTAGGTCTGAATTTGAATGTAGGCAGTAATAGGATTGTCAATGGACAATAATGGCACAACGAGCCGCCCACATCCTAAGCGACTTGTACTTTCGTTGTCGTGGTTTAACTTGAGCTTGGGTGCACGCTGACGGCACGAACTTTGTTCTCACTGCTCGACTTTGTTCGCGGCACACAGGCGCGATTGATCACCTTGGGCTGCTAATTAATCACTCCCGAATTATCTACCGCAAAGCTTTCCAGGAATACAACTGGCTCTCGAACTAGTCCGCCAGTTGCGGCCTATTGCTGCACGCCCCGTTATTTCGTAACCAGGCATGTCTGCAATGCACACGTAACCTTGTAGGTTTTCTGCAACAATCGTTCGCCAATTCGTCCGTTTGAACGCCGCTTTGTGGCTGGCATAAGGCGAAAAGATCGGCGGCCGAACCTTCCATCAAAAGGTTGGGTGAATGTTGCACGCGCTAATGAGTCGCGTAATGGCGATGATCAGGCCGCCGGCAGAGCTGCGTTCGGCGATTAATTGTTTGCCGCGCAAGGCGCCGATGATGGGTGTATTTAAAGCGATGTCTTTACGCTTAGGTAATTGGTAATTCGAACGAAGAGCTGCAATTTGCATCCCACTGCGAGTGCAGATGCGCAGCGTTTAATTTTAGCGGTACTTTTTTATTATCATCCATTATGCTGCCTTGAATTATCGTAAAATTCAGTGGGTGTCGTTAATTGACACGACGCGATGCCCCGTGCAATATTTACAGTTGTCGATTTCATTCAAAATAATTGAGTCGTTTTGTTCGTTGCAGATGGTACTTCCGCAAAATAAAACGAATCGAAGCCGAGAAGAAGCTTTTGCTGCCGGAAAACGACCACGGAGCTTTCCTCATCAGGGACTCCGAAAGCAGACACAACGACTATTCCTTATCAGGTAAGTGAGAGAATTTGTAAAATTGTAAGCCAGCCATTTATCATGTCGTTTGACCAACCATTTAAACTTGAACGACCTTCTGCCAGAAGCTTGATGCGACGACCTTTTTGAATATTATAATGTTTCTATAATTAAAATGCTGCCGCCGTCCTTGACATTTAACCTACTGTTTGTACTACTTTTATTATCTCGATTCATCTAGTATGAACTGTAAGTTCATCTGTATCGAACAGGTTTGCCTTTACTGCATTTTGCCCACCTTCCACGCTGATTTGCATCGAAATCTGTGTCCGAATATGCATTTACACCGTCTGGCGGACTTAATTTTATTTCCTAGACAAGAATCTATAATACCGGATAGTCCGGTTCGAAACGACTTTTTTCAGGAAACGGCGAATAGTGCGAGCTGTCCGCCTTAGCGGCAGCTTTCACGGCAACATACGAAAACAGCGGTCCACAGCCGGTATCTGCTTATCACTTGTGTAGTTTTAGTTCGCCGTGCTGACCCGGGAGCCCATAAATATTCGAAAGGTGACCCATTTATCGCTCGAGACCATCGTCTGCATCTAGGTGTTACACGAGAACACCGTCTGCGATGTAATATGTCTAATTATTTTTAATGCCGGTGTTATCTGCTTATACGGTGGTAAGAAGTGCCTGCGTTTAACGGCGAATTCTTTGAAAAGTTTCTCTTTGCATTTTCTAGCTCCGAATAAACTTATAAGGAATGGATTGTTGGTTGAAATCACCTAAAAGCGTGTGCGAAAAGGTACAGTATGAAGTAAGGTAGTAGTTTGGTGAAAGACGGAGCTTTTGCGATCTCCTGCAATTGACAAAGACTCAGTCCACTTGAAAATTGCTGTTCTCTCGTGCGTGTCATGATTGAAGTTTCATTTGAAACAAACAACAACAAACATGGCTTATGAGGAATTACCGCATAACAGTTAAAAGCCGATTTAATTGCGGAAGAATAACATTTGTCGGGCTCATTTTATACTTATATTCTTGTGTTCAAGGTCTCTCGGACAATGTAATAACATATTGAAGACCGTATATTTAGTAACATAATCTTCTGTGGTTTTTCACGTGCAGTCTCATCTGCATATTGAAATTCATGCGGTCGCTGCAAATACCCAACTATTTTTGGTATAATGGGATTTATTCTCGTGAGTAGTTTGCTTCAAACGAACATGGATGAGTAAAACACACATCGATGCGTTTCTCACTGTAAATGAAGCGTGCGTCAAGATGAGTAATTTATCTTGAATTAACATAACAAGCGAAGGACAAATACATTAATTTAAGTAATTCTTGTTTTGTCGGACAGGGAAAAATGCGTTAAATATGATCAATCACGTGTCAAAAAATCACACTTGTTCAAAAACTACACCAAAAACTCTGAGATCACTCAGTTTTTTTTTAGCATAAATCGAAGTGTAGTGAGTAAAAAAAGTGTATAAAAATATTGTAGCAGTGTTAATTTTCATAAAAGTTTTATTTATTAATTTAATAAGACAGTTAATTTTCTTTAGTCTCTTTATTAAGCTGGAAATATCACCTATTATAAGTCCTTCCTAATTTGTTTGTATTGCTTATGTTTGACAGTTTGAAGTAACTGAAGTTACATTGATGCCATTTTTATTTTTGTGTGCATCGAGTATTTTGAAGTGTAACCGATATTTACAATTTTGTGTAGTATAACAATGGCAGAATTTAAAAAAGAATTGATTGTTGAAAAATATGCTGAAATATATAGTCTTAAAAAGGAAGACCGACCTTTCTACCGATCATTCTCCAGTTATCATTATCTTTCGCACAACGATAATCGCAAAAGAAATGCTCATTAGATTTGGTACTAAAAATACGGTCTGGAATAATTTCACAAACTATTTGGAAGAAAATGCCAACCTAGCTATTAGGATTAAACACACTCAAGCTCTAAACAAAGCACAATATACTACTGTGTACAAATATAACCCGGAATTTTTAATTTAAACTGCGCGGGCATTTCGTTGGGCACAAACCTTTTTAGTTTTAAGTTGGTAGGACTGCTACTGACATCTGTCAAATTTTAGGTTAATATCTTAATTAGTTGAAGAGTGACGCTCGTTTTCGTTAACAAATTAACAAAATTAACTTTTTCGATTTTTACCATGTCAGAAAATATTCAACAAAGAAGTTCGATTAAATTTTGTGTTAGAAATGATATTTCTGCTGCGGAAACACTCAGAATGTTACAAAAAGCCTTCGGTGAACAGGCTATGTCTAAAACACAAGTATACGAATGGCATAAAATGTTCAAAGAGGGTCGTGAAGGCGTTGAAGACGAACCACATCAAAGACGTCCAAGAACATCAACTGACGAACAGCACGTCGCGAAAATTAAGGAATTGGTGCTCCAAAATCGTCGATTGACAACTAGAGAGCTTGCTGAACATCGTTGGCATTTCAAATGGATCAGTCAACACCATTTTGAAGGAAGTTTTATGCCTCAAAAAAGTCAAATCTCGTTTGGTTCCAAAAACCCTCAATTTATTCGTGACCATTTCGCTAAAAATTCCACCCATATCGTTCCGCAACCGCCGTATTCGCCTGATTTAGCTCCATGTGACTTCTGGCTATTCAGCAAAATGAAAAGACCGCTCCGGGGACACCGTTTTGACACGATAGAAGAGATTCAAGCCGAATCGAAGAAGGTGCTGAAGGCCATACCGAAACAGGACTTTTCAAAGTGTTTTGATGAGTGGAAAATTCGCTGGCATAAGTGCATTGCAGCCGAGGGGGATTACTTCGAAGGCGATGAAATAGATTTTTAAGAATAAATAAGGATTTCAAAAATTATAACAAAATTCCGGGTTATATTTGTACACAGTAGTACAATCAACATCCTGGCACGCAATAAACATGAAGTTACTAGCATTCTCCGCCACGTACAAGACCTAATCACTGAGAAGCGAAGAGCTCAGAAGAAGCTTCAAATAACAAGAAACAGGCTAGACAAACCAATCTACGACAGACTAACTCATTAGCTACATAACACACTTAACGGAAGCACGCAACGAAACGTTTAAAGAATACATCTCTAATGATCACTCAAAGCCCATAGTAACATTTCTATCAATTAGAAAATCTGACCAGAACAGACTCGGACAAAGCAGATACTTTCGCAAAACATTTTTCTATTTTTTTTTCATCACTCCAAACCCGCAAGGTAACTATGATAACACCGAAATTGAAGATTTTCTGAATGCTCTTTGCCAGATTTCGCTGTCAATAAGATTCTTTTCACAATCCAAAGTTCGTCAAAGTTCAGTCAAATTTATAAACACTAGAAAAGGCTCCTGATATGACGTGATCGTAGAAGAAATATTGCAACATATTTCAGGAAAGGCATTAGTTCTGCTCACCACCATTTATAATAGCATAATGATATTTAACTTACGTTTCGATATTATGAAAGTAAGTCCGAATTATCATGATTGCAAAACACCCAACCAATCATCGTCCTATGGACCAATAAGCCTATTGTGTCAAATATATTTGAAAGAATAAAATGAAAGAGACTATAAACCTCAAGCAAATAATCCCATATTCCAATTCTGTTTTTGCCATCGGGTTATCAACCAAATAATGGGAGGTCTTGAATCCAAAAAATTAACTGCAGCTGCATTTCTAGATATCAAACTAGCCTTTGACAAAGTACGACATAAATTATTCTTATTCAAGATCAAATTACATTTCCAAAATCAATTTTATATGATGCTAAAATATTTATTTAATTGAGAGGTAGCAATAAACAATGCAATTTCGGATTACTACCAAATCAAGTCAGGTGTTCCGCAGGGTAGTGTTTTGGAACCACTGCTATATTTGATTTACTTCTCCGACATGCCATAAATGCAATAAAACCACCTGAAGTGGTAGCAGAACATTTTCAACACCATTTCGATCTATTGCAAGACTGAACCAACAAATAGAGAATTACGCTTAATAATGATAAATCAGCACAAATAACCTTTACACGCAGACGATTAGACTGCCGATAAAATAGGTTTAAGAGTGTTCAAATTCCTATAAAATCTGAAGTAAAATATCTAAGTATGTACCGTATGCCAAACTTACCTGGAGCCACACATCAAAAATAAGAGGAAGCAGCTAGAATTGAGAACCAAACCAATGCACTGCCTAACTGGGAGGCGTCCATAAATATCACTATCAAATAAGCTACTTCGCTACAAATTAATCTTAAAGCCCATATGGACCTATGGGATCCACTTATGGGGTTGTACAAAGGCATCGCACTCCAAAATTCTCTAGAAGTTTCAGTCCAAGACCTTTCACATGATGTCGCACCATGGTATATAAGAAATGGCACTCTCCACACATATTTGAATATCTCGTATGTAGCTGTTAGAAATTCGGAGTCTTACAAGATCATACAATCGCAAGGTACCAGGACATTAAAACGACTTGGCAGAGCAACTCACCAGCAATTCCAATAAGATTGAAGTGTAAATTGCTACAAGATTTGGCTCCCTGACTGATCAAAATTAATAAACAACCTCTGGGATAATAACAATGGCTACTAAATATATAATAAAAAAAGAAAGGCCATTCACTGCGCTAAATTCCGAAGAAAATTAAAGTTTTATATGGTGGAATTAATAATAATAATAATGGTAAGGCTCTATGACCCGCGTGGGAGCACGGCCTGCGAACTGAGAGGTTAAGGCTCTCATACGTTCGCTCTCTCTGCCCGGTCGTCGCGCACCGTCTCTGATGCGGGGCGATATGGCAAGCACCGCGACTAAGACGACCGCCATTATTACCCCTTGTTCGAATGAACGCAGGTACTCAATTATTTTTAGTGACTGAGTAGGCCACCCGCCAGGCGTCAGAGAGCACCGGCGATTGAACCCGGGTCCGTAAGCACCGCAGCCCGTCCCTCAACCACGGGACTACGCTGGCACACATGGTGGAATTAGAGCTCTTAAAAATGTTTTCATTAACAGAAAATGAAACAGAAACCCGCAAGTAACTACTATCCTAAAAGACATATATAAAGCAACAACAAGCAAGTGAAACATCTAACCTAAATCCAATTTACCTAAGCACTATCAAAAATCGACTGAACGTTAAAAGACTTAGAGGTTGTATTGCCAAGCTAATACCATTGTTTTGCGAAAAAAGCCCCATAAAGATAGGAATTCTGTCTTGCCAACTGACGAATTTTAATATGTGAAGTTGGAATCTAAACGCAAAGTATTTGTTCGAAGATTAGCAAATAAAGTTTAGAATCTTCAAAGTATTCTTTGATTTGTAAAATGGTAAGAGAAATATTATGGTATGAGGTTGTTCGGAGGAAGTAAAATTGGAGAATTAATAAAAATCGATTGAATACTGTACAGAGAGGGATTTTATAGGGTACTTAAAATCTGGCTTAAGAATTATTGGATGAGCATTTACATTACAATAAGACAATAATCTAAAATTTGATTTTGTACAAATTATACTGAGTAAAAAAAAATAGTAACTTGCCTGTCTCAGTGGGCTAGATGTCTGCCATAGAATTATTATAGAATAAAATTGGCAAATTGTAAAATAAACTCCTTTATTACCAACAAAATAATATTTGATATTGTGTTCAAGCTTGCTGCAATAAAGTATTACTGAATATTCTTCCAGAATATGCCAGGCCGTCATTATATTATATAATTAAATATTATTTCACGAGAGGTTGCCCGTAAAAAGGCTGACATTTACCCGCAAATTTTTGCAAGGTGGGAACGTGAAATAATTTATTTACAAATGATAACAGTGGGATAAGTTGGAGCGGTGCAGTGGTCTTACGAAAGTAAGATATGCAAAACAATCCAGAAGATAGGCAACCAAACTTACGCTTAAAGCTCAGTCACGCCACATTTAATATCAACTGTCTATTTACTTTCTCTTCAAACTAGATTATACCTTTATAAAATATTAATTTATGTTGTGTTGATTATAATGACCCTGTATGTATGTTCTAGAACGACTGTTCCATGAAAGACTATAGTTTAAGGTGCATACATCAGAGTGAAAAATTATTTGGTATGAAATGATTTGGGTAGCCATTTTATCATGCCGTGATGACTAAAACATTCATAGAATTACTTTTGCCATATCAACTACTGTAGGGTTCTAGAATAAGTGAATGTAGAGCGATAACTGCCCTAACTCAACTTTTTTAGGTTACATTTCAATTTTTCTAAACGGAATTGGATCGATCAGACCGGTAGTAGTCACATGGTCATATAAAAAGTTCACTACATTTTTCTAGCAATATTGAATCCATATATGAAGAAACGTTTACGATATCTTTCATCGTTTGGTCGGTTTCTAATTATGGCATTACTTTTTAAATATACTTGTTAAATAATATTTAATGTAACTTAACATGTCGTTTGTTGATAAACCATTTTTTAAATATGAAGACCATTTTTATCTCGCTGCATACATATGTTTAATAAACGAATAAGAGTATGATGAATTTGATTGATTGGTTAAGTTATGTATTTATTTATGTTATAATGTATAAATTCTCAGGGCCCCACGTTTGGAACGTTCATAATGATCGCACTAAAACTACTTTAAATAATTCTGAAACTTGGGCAACTGCCGTTTCACGAAAAGTACGCCGCGTTTGCTGGTACCCGTATCAGGAAGGCCTGGTTTATTTGAGTTGACCTATCGATTGATTGACTTCGTTGGCAAATTTGGAGGTTTTTAAGTCCAATTTATTATTAACACATTTTTGGGGCTTGTGTTTGACCGTCCTCACACCGCTTTACGAGAGAATCAGAATATTTACGTGCTTAGGGACCTCTGTCCAAAGCGTAGTTGTAGAGGCGGTGGATGATAGGGTTCTTGTAGTCTTCGATACTGGACAACTGTTCAACTGTTTAGTGTTGTGGTTGGTACGTCGGCGTCTCTGTGAAGAACGCTGTTCCTAACGAATTACGGAACATTAAAGATTGTCCAAAGGGTCCTATTCTAGACCATTTAGTGCTTGTTTACGTGAGTTTTTGTATGGCAATCCCAAACTGAGCAAACGTAGATCATGATTGGGCAGATGACGGTTTTATATATTATTTTATTACGAAGTGAGAGAGGAGGGAGCTAAGGGCCTGTCGGGTTGCTTATGCCTACATAACTGCCTGATTTACGCGAGGCTTTTAAGTGAGCTTCTCATCGAGGGTTGCGCTAACGTGTCTCTTCTCTTCAAGGTATCTCCCCATCGAAGATTTTGAGTTTCTCCAGGTCTGGTTGCCAACTAAGTCGATTTATTTGTAGAGGAGTCGATATTTTTCTTGGCGTTAACTCCTATTCTTTCTTCACTGCACCAGTCTTCAAGCACATCCGGCTTCTCTTGGATCCGCTAGATTGACAGGGAAACCGTTGTGTCATTTGCATATTAGACCACCGTCATGAAGGATGTTGTTGGAACGTCCCGGACGTAGAGATTGGACAATAACGGAGATAACATGGAATATTAGGAAACGTCGGCTTATAGATGCTTCTTTGAAGATTTTACTACGTCAAGTTTGATCTGGACCGAATTAAATGGAGCACTGCCAACGGGATAGTCGCTAAAGACGAAGCCGTTGTATCAAACTTTGTCAAAAGCGTTGGCTATATCAAAGAATACCGACAACGGTGGTGGTGTACTTCTTTACTTTCTTGAAGAAATCTTCCGTGGTATTTTTAACCACTCGGAACAATTGGTGGATGGTGAAAGTGGTCGAGACGGAGTACGAACTTGAGCGGTCGTCTAATTGTAAGACGCGGTGCTTGCCACATCGGCCCGCATCAGAAAAGTGAGGCCGAACATAAGGGAGCCGTAACCTCTCAATTCGCAGACCATGCGTCCACGTGGAATGTTTGAATCTCACTATCACCAATCTTAATCTCACGGATTCTTTTTCTCTGTCCATAGAAATAAACACTTCATAGAAAGCTCTGTTTGCGTTTTAGATAATTTTTATCTTGCAATTTTTGTATTTTATTGTCCTATTAAATTTAGCAGTATGAGTGGATTTCTAATTTAATTATCTGTAATTTACTAATAAACTTATCAAAACTTCTCTCAACAGTGACTTTTACTATTGTATTTTTTCCGATACTTCGTCAACAATTGATAATAAAAAGTAGTAGTAATTCGATGTACGTATAATAGCTGTATTGTAGACGAATTATACTAACAGATTTTGCTAGTATCTGTCGAGAGACAAAAGCGGGAACACTTGCAAAAAAAAAAGAATTTTTATGGATTAACTTATTTAAAAACAACAAAACTATCAACGTTTAAAGCAAGTTTTCATCGTCTAATTTTAAAGGCCGACCGGAACTGGACTGAGATTCGTGTCGCTAGAATCAAAGCGCTTGTACCATCTGGAGATGGTAGAGCATTGAACACTTCTTCGCCTTCGTCATCGCAGATTTCCTTTGAACTATCTCTTGACGAAAGTCCCCGCTCCCTGCAATAATCCATCAAACCCGGAGTTCAATTTTGTTCAAAACCATCTGAAATCCGAAGATGCAACTTGTTACTACACTATAAACACAAAAAATCTACAAAAATAAAATTTTCGCAAGTGTTGCACAACTTTTGGGGAAACGTAGTATTTTGCCGGCAGTAATTCGGTAATTTGACAACGCTTTTCATATTTCTAGTTTCACATCATGTTGCTCCTGCAATCCATTGATATTCTCTAAAAAAAATGGTTTCAGATCTCAAGAACGTAATGGTGACCATATGCTAGAGAAACGCCAAAAGAATCGGATAAAATGTTTTACGTCTGTGAATGACAAATTCATCAAGTTTTAAATGTGAATTATTGGATTTTTACTTTTCTCCCTCTTCCTATTCACTCAAAGAACACAATGTGCTCGTACACGTTCTAGATGCTATTTTGTTTTTTCCCCCTAATGGGTATTTGTTTATTCTTTAGTGTTTTGTGGGGTTTTTTAAATAATTAATTTCATTCTAATATTCAACATCAACCCTTCTTGTTCCTCTTGTGGAGGCTATAGGAGATTTTAACAGCTATTGACTAAAATTAGCCCAAAGAAAGCTAGAAAATGATAACATTGCTTTGTTTAGAGTGACAAGAGCCCTTTTTCTATTCTTAAAGTATTGAGTATCACAAAAACAAGCGTTATAATGTTAAGGACACAATTCTTAACAGGGTTATAATTTCTGTGGGGTTTTAAAAGATTCCAATCGGTATAGAAGTATGCCTAAACATATACTTTACTATATGCGTGTTCTTTTTTAAATTAGTTATATAGAATTTTGTTTTATCTACTAAATAGACTTATACGATTTTTGTCTTCTATTATTCTATTTTGGAGGATTCTTAAAAGTGAAAGTCTTTAATATTCTTACTTTTAAAGAATTCTATTTAAGTTTTAGATAAAACACCAAGAGTGGAGTCTGCGTATTGATGGGTTGAAAAATTGTCACGTTAGTTTGAATAGAAAAGGGCAAGTTTATTATTAAGTTTTATCATAGAATTATTACTTTAAAGTTGTAAAAAATCTTTTATTTATTTTTATTTTTATTCGAAGACTAAAATATATTTTTTTAAATTTAGAATTAAGTGTCTGAATAGTTTCACTATTAATTTCTTTATTTCTTTTCGTTATAGTCCGAGATGGCGATACCGTGAAGCACTACCGAATCAGACAGTTGGACGAGGGCGGCTTCTTCATCGCGCGAAGAACCACCTTCCGGACACTACAAGAGCTTGTCGAGCACTACAGCAAGGACGCAGACGGCCTGTGTGTCAACCTGTGCAAACCTTGCGTCCAGGTATGCGACACTGCACGATCTCGCCCTAATTGCTTGCGCTGTACTAGCCTAGAACCGCAAAATTTCTTTATTCATTGACAGCTATTGGCTATTGTCATTATCTGATAGACCATACTCGCCCCTGTTGACTGTTAAGGACTAATGTTCTGTTTCCGTTTGTGTGCAGAATCCTTCGATGGAGGTACGTTCTTAGTGTTTGTTTGCAATTACACGATTAGTGGATGTACCCACCCATCTACATTAGCTGCCCCAGAAAGTCACCTGTACTCTTCTTTTTTCATATGTGTTGATAACTGAATGCGATAATCAATAGCTGTTTAGTTTGGACTGTTAGTTTTCTTTAGTGACATTCATTCAAATATCATCATCCAGTAGCAGTGAATGTTGCATTTCTACTATTTTCTTTCTGCTATAGTCACTTTAATATGCGTAATAGTAGATATGTTTAACGACTAATTATGGTGTAACTAAAAAATTGCAATCGAAGTTCGATTACATTATGTTGCAAATATTTGGAACGTAAGGTCAATAAATAATGTTATACATAGTTGTTTTAAAACGTCTTGGCTAAATAATGCCTGGATATTGAGATTTTATTGCGCTTTTTGCTTCTAAATGACCACTCAAAAGGAATTGCTGTATTTATTTTGTTTGCATCCGCGAACATATATCGGAATTTATCCTTGTTAAATAGCTGGAATATTCGAACAAATGAAATTTTAATTGTGCCACCCGTGCGTCATCGCCGGCGTTCAAAGTTCATTAGCATTTACTGAAGCAGTGCGTATTGCCGCGCCCGCCGTTTGGCCATACTCCATCCCATGGATGACAAATGGCAGAGTTGGAATGCCGTTTTCTTGTGGGAAAATCTGAGTTCACGCGTTGCCCACGGGACGTCTTAAAAGCACTGAAGATTTATCAGTCTTAAATCGTTATTGATGCAACTGATACGCTCTAATGATATGAATTTGTAAGAGAGAGAATTTATTATATCGCATACTTTTGCACAATCTTCATTTTGAAACGACAAAATATCTTGGTATCATAGTAATAATAAGCTATGGCTGAGTTGTTTCAGATTTATGATAACAATTCCTATTGGCAGTTTCGTTATGACTATGATCGATGGTTTTGCTGGTGTTTTTCCCAATTGCTCCCACACATGGAAATTAATGCTGTCATAATAGTTTGAACCATTCTGTTACATCGTAATTTTTGCAAACTTATAGCACGTCCTGTCATTTTGAGTATTAAAAGAATTTTTTTGGAACTTTAACTCTCCTACGAAAATGTAAAATTTACGTCGTCTGTAGGATTCAGTTGGATGTTGGATTTTTCGAATCTCATTTGTGGGCATACGACCTGTAATACCGTATTAATCACTAAGAAGTCTCTAGAGATTCGCTTTTGGGAATAATTTCGAAGGTCTTATTCGACAGCTTCCCTATTTTGCCACACACGCAGTTGACATGTATAATTGTGGTAAACTTCTACTGTGTGCTTATCTATACAACTACTTTTAAATGTATGTACGTATTTTGTTAGAGAATCTACAATAATCATAGATGAAATTGTTTTAAAGTGGTCGTAATTTGTAAAAGACCTGTGGGCGGAGCTACGGTTGAGCTAATCTGCGCGACCATGAATTTAGTTGCAACGAGCAGTGTCGTAACTTATAAACCAGTGACGTACCATTTGAATTCGAAATTATGAATAAAATTCACCAAATAAGAAAATTGTTGATTCTGCAAATAGTTTTATGTTGCTTTTTATGTTTTTTATTGGAAACTTGCAGTTAACATCGCCAGTCGAGCCTGTTTAGCTAAATACGCACAATAACATTGTCTGATTTTGAGGTTAGAAATGAACCTTACTAAAATGCAGACTACTGACTTACCAAAACAATACAAAAAAAATGTGGAAGACAGATTTTTGCACTGGTTGATTTCTTTTGAGCCCTTGAAGACTAAAATAAATAATTCGAAAATGTTGAGACGTGACTCCTCTTTTAGGCGAATAGACTCGTCCAAAATAATTTCCGATACCGCGAATTGTCGCGTATTTCAAGCAGCGCTCACGTGACAGGTCCTTTCCAAATTCCGACCACTCTGTTGAAAGGCGACCTCTACACCATCAGCGCTTTCTCCTTTTTATCAAAGATTGGCGTAGGTGTTATCTTTTATTCATTTCAACGGTGAAAGGTTTTCCCTTGTGAAAACAAATATTTTTATATCTAATACTCCTCCACAAGATGTTCAAATTTCATTTTTTTAAGGGTAGGAGTCGATAGGTAGTTAGTAAATCAGCAGTAAACTTTCATTTATTACGTTTGACGGCAACAGTTTTTTGGCTGACCAATTTATCCATTCCCCTCATTCATTTTACTATATTGTGGATAATTAAAACACTATAAGTAGTAGAGGGTTTAATGTGAAGTACTTTTTTTGGCATATTTGCAATACAATACTAGATCAAGAAGTTTTCTTGTATACTTACAAATTTATTGACATGGAAATTACCAAATGTAGAGGAAAACCGCATTTTATCATGACTAACGCGGGTTTTTTTCCACAAGAAGTTAGTAAAAGCAGCAAAATAAAATCTTTTTATTGGCGACTTTATATAAACTGATCAAAATCATCTCAAAGATTTGAATGCTTTGCTCGTACTCGTTTGTGTTGTGATTTTCTTTTTTTTATTAGTTAATTAAGAAAGTCCTTTTGACTTGGCATATATGTCTGTGAAAATAATAAATTATAGTTATACGTATTTTTTTTCATTTTGTCTTTTTCAATGCAATTTCTTCCTTCTTCGCCTAATTCAGAGGTGCCATTTTTCGGTTTCTGCTAGCTCAGTGCTCCATTTTTAAAAGCGCTGTTCTATATCTACCCTTTCCGTGTTTTGCAATATGTTCTGATTAACCTTTCTGCAAATTCGTATGATCGCACCAGTAAGTTGTGAGACGTTGATTTTATTCAAGTCTGAATGCATTTTAGTCGCCTAAAGAAGTAAATAACTTACCATATGTCGTTTGGAAGTCCACACAAAAGCTGAATAGATAATAGAATGACATACTGATCGAAAAAGGTGACCTCGCTACTGAGGAGCGTTTAAAGAACGGAGTGACGAAACGCGATCGACAAAGCGCGGCGGTTTGCTCCAATTACAAAGTGTTCCGCGGCTAACCTTCTGAACAAACACGTGGCCTTTTTCATAGTGCACCTCAGCGCATTTCATGACCAATAAACTGGCCAGCGGTATATATTGTCTAAACCAACTCTTTCAGCACGCTGTTTACCTTTTTGCGCTGTTTTTATTTTGTTCCCGTTTTTATTCATTAGTGTGATGCTGGTAGGAAGTTGAACGACTGTGTAACGACATTATGGATAAAGATGGTGTTATACATTATTTATTGACCACGTCTTATAAGCAATACTTTTCGTTTTAGCAAATGTACCTTTTCGTTCGTGGCATTTTCGTTTTATGGTTATTCAAATTATTAATTAACAGAGGTGAGAGTCCAGTCGGATCATGTCAATTTACATAAAATTCTGCCTGCTTGGGACAGTGTGGCTGCAGCGAAATTTAGTTTCTAACATATAGGTGTGACTAATGAAAGAATATCTAACCATCAATTGCAAAGTATATCATATTAAGGTGATTGGAATGCAATGGCTTTACTTGTTTTCTAATTGAGACCTGTCATGTGAGTATTGTTCAACGGAAATTTAAATGTTAACTGTAAATAAGTTGATTTTAATTGCCGTTTTGTACCCACAACACAATCAAACGTCGTTAACAATTTAATAAGTAAATGCATGGTAGTCGTCCTGCAGACGATTCAAGAGTTCTTTCTCAAAATAGCATATTAATTAGCCCCTTTGATCGGATGGATTATTTATACTGGCATTGGCACATATACATGGCGAGTTAAAGCCAAAAAGCCATTCACCGCTTGCTTACATGACATGGCAATTCATAACGACTGTGACCTTGTGCATGCTAAAGGTGAGGATGCAGTCTGAAAATTTCAGTTTTCATTTGCATCTATCTGTGACGCCTGTGTCGCTCAAAGTTATTCTCTGTTTTAGGTGGAAAAGCCTCAGCCTGAGGGGCTATCCCACCGCACACGCGACCAGTGGGAAATTGACAGAGCGTCGTTGAAGTTCGTGCGTAAGCTAGGCCATGGGCAGTTCGGCGAGGTGTGGGAGGGCATGTGGAATAACACCACGCCGGTGGCCATTAAGACATTGAAGCCCGGCACCATGGACCCCAAGGACTTCTTGGCTGAGGCGCAGATAATGAAAAAGTTGAGGCACCAGAAGCTGATCCAGTTGTATGCCGTGTGCACCATGGAGGAGCCTATCTATATCATTACAGAGCTCATGAAGAACGGTTCACTGCTGGAGTACCTGCAAGGGAAAGGGAAGGGGCTGAAGCTGCAGCAGCTGATCGACATGGCAGCGCAGATAGCAGCCGGCATGGCATACTTGGAATCACAGAATTACATCCATCGGGACTTGGCTGCGCGAAACGTACTAGTTGCCGACAGTAACGTTGTCAAAATTGCCGATTTTGGATTGGCAAGACTAATTAAGGTAAGAAGGGATGCTAATGTAGATTTCGTGTGTTCAACTCATTTGTTTACCCTACCCCACTTATCCCTTCTAGATCCTCCTGTAAACCCAGTTCATCATCAAGCTTAATTTTAATAATGGTTAATATAATTAATTTATTTTTTTAATTATTTATATACTCGGCACATCTAAAAAATTCTAAGCCGAATAATGCATTTTCAACGTGTAAATTTATTTTGTTTTTGTTTACAAATTACAAGTTTACCATTGACAAAATGTATTTAACATTGTTTTGATTTAAATGTCAATGTTTTTCTTTACATGGAAGAATAGGTTGATATTCAAATGAAATAGTGGCATGGAAATTTTTTTAGGCATCAGATTTTTTTACACCTATAATGTTAATTTTTGCACAAGTGTTATAACACATTTCATTAGGTGAACCATTCTAAAACCCACAGACGTTTTCAATAGTTGGAGAATAAGTCTGAATGGAACAACTGTTGTATTAGTTGATATTTAGAAAATGAGTTGTCAGGGTCAAATTCCAAAGTGGTGACAATTGAAGAACATCATTTAAACAATTAAAAACCCGTTAAGGTGATTTATTCAACAGATCTAGATGTCAAAATTTACTATTTGCGATTTCATTTGCTACCCTTTATTGATTTTAAGTCTTTCTTTTTGACTTGCATTATCTTCTTCTTCTTAAACCTTGTTCTATCCATTGTTGGACATAGGTCTCCCTTTTTTAAGGGGGTAATAGTCATTATCTTCCACGCTGACTAGGCGGGTTGGGAAGATTTTGGTATCGGCCGTCCCTAACCTGGGAAAACAGACGCTGTTTGCAGCCGCTTCTCTGAAGTCAGACGCTGCTTTGCTAGTTTTGGTCCGCCCCGAGTATTTCATTTCCTCGGTACCACCCATATCTGGGAGACTTTCGCCTATCCGCCACCTGGGGAGGCGCCTGATGGGAGGCTAGCAACCCCGCACACTTGCATTATACCTGAATTAAATTAAATTGAAGGAAATTTACATTTATCCTGGTGCACTTCTTGTTCTTTATTATTCTGTTTTATAACTATTACCAACCGCCACAGTGGTCCAGTGGTTGAGGGGCGAGCTGCGGTGCAGAGGGACCCAGGTTCAATTTCCGGTGCTCTCTGATGTCTGGCGGGTGGCTTATTTAGTCACTAAAAATAATTGAATGCCTACGTTCACTCGAACAAGGGGTAATAATGGCGGTCTTCTAAGGCGCAGTGTTTGCCACATTGCCCCCGCATCAGAGATATGGTGCGCGATGACCGAACAGAGAGAGCGAACATATGAGAGCCTTAACCTCTCAGTTTGCAGGCCATGCTACTACGGGGGGCATTAGATACCTTACCATTATTCATTATTATAACTATTACTTCTGCCATCATCTTTTTTTTTTAAATAAAATCATGCTCTTTATTCCTTTAAATATTTTTATTTTCCTTTACATTCTATTGTTTATTGGTTGCTCAGTTTTTATCAAGTTTTTATTGATTGCAAGATGTTTTCACCTATATGTGTTGTAATATAGACCAAAGAAGTCTGTGGATGATCAGGCAACAGAAATGATTTATTTTAAAATATGATTTGAAAACTATAATGTTTTTATAATTACCTTATCATATTTTGAAAATCTTAGAGTTGAAGAAAGAAAGTTGAAAATAGTCTTTTCACTTGTGAATGTTACTACTGCTAATACATTAACATAATAATAATATTGTAATAACGCGGTACTTTTTTTGTGATTTGGAAGTGCAATCTCGTCTATATTAGTTTATTCGATGATTATGCAATACTATGGATGTCTACTAAAAATCCTACCAAATTTGGTTCCCATAAAGAATTGCAATTTGCTTACCTGAATTTGCAATTGTTTCAAATGAACGAGGAAAAGTAATTGGCGAGTTTTATTAAGAACACATTTGAAACAGAAACCTACACTGTAAAAGATTTTGAAAGTATGGAGAGATACACAGTATTCAACTATATAGGTAAAAGTATCCAGACTCTCTTCTAAACATGTGGATACATACATTAGATAGATCATTCACAACCCAATGGTGCAAAGCACACTATCATTAGATTGTAGAACAATGGCAACCAGTTTTGTAGAGTGACGAATCTTGCTACATGATCTGGCAGTTCAAAGGATGCTTCTGGGTTTGGCACTTCTTATCAGAGTGTATTGTGCTAACAGTTAAGTTTGGTGGCACAAACTTTAAGGTTTGACTGGGCCGATATTTTTGATAAGTCTGTGCTTCTAACTCTCTGACAACAGTTCAGGGAAGGGCCTTTCCTGTAGCAACAGAATAACATTTCTGTCCACAGTGAAGGATATTCTGCTGTGATTTGAAGAGATAGGTGTTGGAAAACTGGACTGGCCCTCACAGAGTCTTAATTTCAATCCTATCAAATATGTTTGGAAAGAATTAGAATGCAGATTATGCGTAAATCGTCAATTTTTAGTGGCTAGACTCACTGTAGCTCTCATGGAGGAATAGAAAGCAATTCTTAAGAATTTTATCTTTTCAGATGTGTGCAGACTGTGATTGATACTAAAGGTGGACTGATATTGTATTAATAAATGTCATTTGATTTTACCACAGTAAGTGTCTGGATATTTGTGGCTATATAGTGTATCACTGTTACGAAAACTGCGAGATGTTTTTTTTTATAGCATTTGTTAATAGTTATGGATGATGAATCACATATTACATGAAAGTGATTGCACAGCAAACCACGCTATTACCATAAAGAAGTTTTAAAAAAAAGTTTTTGTGTCACTAGCAACCAATAAAATAGGCAAATATTCTGCTTTTGTTGCAGCATTAGAGTTTTGTACAGATCAAAATATGTACTCAAAAGAATGTATTCAAGAACGACTAATTTCTTCATCAAAAAATACCATAATGATGGGCACTATATCCAAGCATGATACATATCTATGAGCCATTGCAGAATCCGTATATTGAATGAAATTAGAGTATTGCACAATTGCGACCTAAAAGAAATTATATTAAGTAAAGCGAAAATTTATAAAGAACATTGACAAGTTTGAAAGTAGAGATAAAAGCTTCCTCAATCTAATCTAACCACTTTAAAACTTAATGGTTTGGGTTTTAACAAAAATGAAGTACTACCTGTTTTATTACTTAATTTAAATTCATTATCTCTTTGTTATTTTTTTATTATTACACAAGCTTAATAAATTTTACTTAACTAAAGGTTATGTGGATTTTTAATTGATCACTTTTATTTTCGTCCTCATAAAATTTCCATACTTAATATATTTATCGTCTTCCATACTCTGTTAAGTGCCATAGTGTCATCATCATAAATAGAAGTAGTAGTGTCGTTTTTTAAAATAACGTCAGTTGTTTTTAACCTTTCAGTTAGATATGATTTTTGTATTTTTAATACAAAGTCAGGGTAGAAAGTATATTTTGTATAGGTTTTATCATAAGGGGACCTTTAATGTAGTAGAAAAAATCAAAGTAAGTGAAAATGGAAGTATTCTTATTTAAAACAACAATAATACAGGAGAATATATTATTAAAAGCAGTTTTATGCCAAATTTCTTTTTTGTATATTTTTTCTATATGTACTTTCTTTCTCGATATATGAAGAAGATAATTATATTTGGAGACTTTCAAAACTTACATCAAATTATTTGAAACTGTCCAATTGATAATCAAATCTATTTCCTTGTGTGTTATTTAGAAAATAAAATGTTCATAGAAACAATATTATTTAGAATGATTTGTATCTGGGTTGTAATCCATCATGTTATCACATTTGGTACACAAACCAGCCATCAATATCTGAAAATAGATAGAATTGAATTGGTGGAATTTCCCCCCCTCAATGACCCTTGTAGATCTTCTGTTGTAGTTGATGCCAAAAGCAGTTGATTGGTTATACTTGGCGTACATTTGCAACATTTACTACTCATGGAATATAGTAAATTTAATCCTATTCATATAAAAGTCAAATTACTATTACTATAGTATGTTCATACAAAGGTTACAAGGTTTTTGCAGATATATTTCTCTGAATACAGTTTTGATTAGTACTGAGTTCTGAAAGGGCGATGAAAGGAATAGGTCTTATTTTTCTGCTAATTTTACATCTTTTTGGTAAACTAGACATGTTTAATGCTGTTATTAGCCTACATTAGGAGATTTTTTGAGGTTATGGCTAAACCCAGACCTGATGGAGCTACATGGACCTCGGATTCGGATTCAGCGACCCCAAAAACATATAGTAAGCATAGTGAGACCCCCAGGTCAGAACCTTTTTTTTTTTATTTGTGGGCTGAATTTCCAATATACTTAAAGTCCATTGTGCTTATAAAACTGATTGCAAGAGACGAAACATGAATCTGTGATGTGGTAGAGTTTGATATAAGTCTATTGTTAGTTGTCACCACTCCTTATACATCATTAAAATTAACTTATATACTCTTCTCATTGAAGTTATAACTCTATTTTTAATTAATTTGAAATTAGGAATATAATTATCTGGTATTTTTTAAAGACGATTTTTATTGAAAAACAAAATATGTTAGTGTGATCATTCATTTTAATTATTTCTGCATCATTCATTTGCTTGGGAAAGTTTTTTGAAGTGGGAGGTAATCCAGACTAATCAACATTGAAGTCCTTGGCCAGCATCCTGTGCTCAAATTTTGATCTTCTTCCACAGCTACAAGAAGGCTTGATTGTTAAAATCTAATGGCCAACTTCTTCCTGACCTGTTCTGTAAGCTTATATCACCAGATTTGAAACCAGTAAATCAGTCTTGATATTGACTCTCACTGTTTGTTCCTTTGCTGAAGAGTTTGTTGAAATAGTAAAATAATTGAGCGTTTTCCGTCCTTTCTCGAAGTGATGAAGAATAATACAATCAACTAACTATTAAAAAATTATATTGACATGTTAATTAAACTTGAATTTCGAATGACAAAACAGTATGACGCAACAAAACGCCTGATAATTGTGCATCATCCAATATTCATTCTAGTGTAATTACTTTAAGTTTTTTTATATTCCTTTTTGATCCATTCCTACTTTGTCATTTAAAAAAACTTCTTATTGTTCCTCATTTGTTTATTTAATTTTTATGAGGCATTTTCTGTGAAAATTTTGCAAGAGATATTCTGTGTTATTTTTGGTTCGTTTGTAGGCTCTCGCTGTACATTGTCAGAGTATGAGTTATTAACAATTAATGGCGTTTTAGGCCTCCTTCACATGAGTAGGAGTTTACTTTTTGAATTATAAGAACTATACGTTACAAATTACGAGGGAGGGGATCATAATTTTATAGATGCTTATGTTGGACAATTATATTATTAGCTATTACTGATATCTTAATTTACTTTCGATAAATGTTTGCTCAATTTCATTATTATTATCTAATCAAATATGATAGTAATTTGCAAATGTCAGATCACATATTGAGCCCTGTAAATCACATTGTACATTCATTTAATTCAAAAGTGTTATGTTAGGTGATTTTAGATTTCTATACATTAAAATGAGAAGCCTTATGTAGAGAGTAATGTCGTCTGTCCGTCCGTCCGTCCGTCCTTTCATTTTTCAACTTTTGATCAAGGCAGCTTCCAAGCTGGAGACAAGTTTCTATTTCTGTCACTTCTGACATCTGTCAAATCTTATAATTTTTGATCTGTGATAGATAAAGAAATAACGTTTTCAGTATTCAACTAAGGACCATAAGTCAAGTCCAGACACAAAAAATCAGCCCGATCGGAAAATCTCGAGACCGGTTTGACCGGAAGTGGTCTGGACATTTGTGGTACCAGAGTTCCATGTCTATACTTGTTTATTTATTCTATACATCTACAGAAACTTTTCTTATCTAAACTACCCCATGTTAGGGTCATGGTTCATACTTGATTCAGTGTCTTTATGATCATACAAAAGTTGATTTCAATTGATGATGGATGTAATCGAAGTCGTTTATTTGCTTTAATAAGTTCTATTTCTTTTTATTGTTGAACACTGATATTATTTTTTCCTTTAGTTACATTTATGGTTTTGTTTACCCATTTACGTATTGCCAGATTCTTAACATACGGATTACATTTTCAAATCCTTCATTTTTTATGGACTTTAGTCCTATCTTATGTTTATATAATTTCTAATAATTAGTAACTCTATAGGAGGACGAATATGAAGCCAGAGTGGGTGCACGTTTTCCAATCAAATGGACAGCCCCTGAAGCAGCCAATTATAGCAAATTCTCAATTAAGTCTGATGTGTGGTCATTTGGAATATTATTAACAGAATTGGTTACGTATGGCCGCATTCCCTATCCAGGTATGATGTGGTAGTTACTACAGAGTACACAGCAATTAACAAGTCTTATTGCAGGCATGACCAACGCAGAAGTGTTGCATCAAGTGGACCATGGCTATCGCATGCCCTGCCCACCGGGCTGCCCGAACGCACTGTATGACATAATGCTGGAGTGCTGGCACCGTGACCCCATGAAGAGGCCCACGTTTGAGACCCTGCAGTGGAAGTTGGAGGACTTCTTTACGATGGAGGGCTCGGAGTACAAGGAGGCATCAGCCTACTGAGGCCACGCCCACCCCCCTGTCGACTGGTTGCGTAACTCCATAGATTTACACTACCACTAGGAGGGGAGGTGGCATTGCGTCTTTTAGATGTCTTGCAGAACACATTATCTCTTACTTTGTATTAGGGCTCCGCCAAAGGGAGCTGTTCCGTGTTTAAGTATCAGATGTTTATCAAGTGTTTGAGACTGAAACATATGCAAGGCACGGCTAGGTTAAAGACTTGGCTATGTGCACCTTCTGTTGATGTTTACTGTTGGAGCACTCTTGCTGGTTGCCGGTGTAAAACACGTCTTGAAAGTGTTGCATTGTCACTAAGTGTCCAAGGACTGTCAGAATTCTTGGAATGTTCATACTTTATAGCATTTTTATCTCTGTGAGTATTTTTGAGACATTTACGAAACGAACCTATTAGCAACTAAACTTCCAAGTGCTTATTGTTGTATGTGTTAGTGCAATAATATCACAAGCGCACAATAGGAAATTTCTGACATGGAAATTGCCAAAAACTGCCACACGGGGATTCTAAATTAGTCCTTTGGTGATTGGATCCAATACATATTGACATAAATACATTGTGACATTTGCTGTTTGAAGTAGTGGATTGTATGTAAATTTACTGCCCCCATTTTCCTTGCAATTTATAAGCCACCCACTATAAGGATGGGATAATCTAATTGTTGATTGAAATGTTTTTTACTATGTGAAGGACTCTAATCTGCTAGTTAGGTTTATAACTAAAAGTTGCACTTATTTTTATGTATCATCATATTAGGTTCAACTAAAAAGTACAGAAACGCTAAATAGAACATTTATGGTTTTACATACAAATAGTGCAGTGAAGATTAGTAAGCTATATGTTCAAAGCATTTCCAGATATGATTTAGGGTTATTAACTTATAAAGTATAGAAAAAAAGAGGGTGTCCTTCATGTTGCTTTCTGATATATAGACTATTGAAGATACTTGTAATCCGTTTCTCATGCAATATTACATTTATGTAAGGATAAGTGTGCTAAGTAAACATTAATGATCTATGGGTAACCTAAAGACTATAAAATAAAACGAGTGCGATAAAATATGACAATTTCAACTTGCATGCAATAGGTATCTACCTTGCCTAAGATTTAATAAACCCATTAGGGCGGCTGCTTAGCAATCATTCCTTGCTTGACGCGATATTTAGAAAGCTTTACAAATCTGCAGCAATAAAACATTCCGATTAATCTAGCTCATTTACTTTGTGTCTGTGTTTGTTTCACGTATTCTGCATAATTGTGTCTTCGCACATTCTCTACGGTGCAGAAGATGAAAAGCATCTTTAGTTGCACCACTTGTTCTTTTAATGCTGTTTATATTGATAGGTGTGATAAAATATTGATGCAGTATGCTGACAAGGCGCCCAAGCTTTAGTTCGGAATAAATGAAATGAACAACTGGTTGTGCTACCTGCCATGTGATGTCTGGAATGAAACATGTTGCGTTGTAGTGCGACCTGATGCTGTAAATGTAGTCGACAGCGGCCATTTTCAGATTAGTTCGTTTGCCTAAGCGTATAGGCAGTATTTTGCGTTTTCTGAGAGACCGAATAAACTGGTAGGACGACAGATATTAAATGGCATTGTTTATGTATAGTCACATTTACAATATTTTTTGTATCATACACATAGTTTTAATAGTTAATAAACAAGATTACATAATAAAAGTTTTGTTTTAATTCGGGAATTTTCATTATCTTTACAATGCTTGTTCAAATTATAAGTTCTAACACTATAGTTGAACCATTTTCGATTATTTTATATATTTTCATCAATAAGTTATTAAATAGCTTACAGTAGTTACGTTTTTGTGGCCTACTAAGTCCAATTAGTGTAGCTGAAAAACACTTGTTTTTTTGTATATTCTTCTGAAAAAGTAGGATGGTGTCAGTTTGTCTTACATTTTACTTGAAAAGTCTTTCATTACATTATCCCCTATCACCCTCAATCTTAGTACTGGTCATTGCAATAAATAGCACTTTGTAGAAAATAGGATCCATGGAATGATTTGAGGTAAGCTTTCCAACCTCCAATCGAATATTAAATAGTTGCTATATTTGTACTTCAAGACCTTTAATTATAAACCTTCATTTTGATTGTTGATTTGTCTTTATATTTAGATTACTGAATATTTTAAAAATTGCAATTGGCTGCACTCTACGAAGATTAGCTGCCAAAATAGCCTGTTCACAAGTGAAGGAAGAAGTTGGAAAATTATTATGTTCAATTTAACTTGGTTTTGGAAAAAAAGGTGGATGCGAAGCCATTATCCATTCCACAAAATCCTTCATCGAATTAAATCGCAACACGAACAAAGTGATCCTAAAAATTGATTTTCGAAATGCTTTTAATTCGGTGGAATGAGATGTAATGTTGGAGAAAACTCTACAACATGCTCTTGAAATATATGTTTCTTATGCAATGCTACCATGATCCAAGCTTTCTGTTCTTTGGAAAGTACTGTATTTTATCGTCCGTTGGTGCGCAGCAAGGCGACTTTGTGAACCCCTCCTATTCTGCTTAACAATTCAAACAATAATTAGTAGTTTTTATTCTGAGCTCAATTCATATTACTTGGACGATGGAACGAGTGGTGGAAAACCTGAAGTTATTTGGATGACCTAGAATTTCTTATCAAAGAATACCATAAAATTGGTTTGGAGGTGAATCCATCAAAGTGTGAGCTATACTTCTGTTCAGACCCTGACAGTAAAGTGATCTCTAACTTTCAAAAACTTCTACCAGGACTTCAAATTATTATTGACAATCTGACTCTACTTGGTGCTCCACTACTTCCTTCAGCCATTCCGTTTTGTTTGTCAAAAAAAGAAAAAATCAATCTTCTACTCTCACGTCTTCTCAACCTAAGCTCCCACACAGCATATTTGCTTCTGAAACATTCAGTCGGGATACCCAGATTAACGTTCTTGCTCAGGGCAACTCTCCTCCACAACTCTACTACACTACTGAATGGACTTGATGAGAACATCTCAAAATCTCTTGAAGAAATAATCAATATTAAGCTTGACGCTCAGACATCAAGAGTTGCTTCACTTCCCGTATCCCAAGGAGGCATTGGAATTAGAAAATTATGTGATATCTACATCCCAGCCTTTTTGTCGTCTGTGAATTCTGTATCAGAGCTAATTTATTCCATGATGTTATTACCCGAGAATAACTTAGCCCATGTTTCAGAATACTTAGACTACATCAGAATCTGGAACAGTTTATTAGATGAAACACCTCCCATTCCTTCATGTCAAAAAAGTTGGGACATCCTGAATATGAACAGAATAATTCGAACCTTCAATTTCAATTCTGAAAGAGATCAGGCGAGATATCTTGCCTCCACTAAACCCGAATCCAGTGCCTGGCTGAATGCAATTCCATGCACGAAACTTGGAACTTTCCGAATGACAATACTTTCAGAATATCAGTTGCTCTCAGATTGAGATGTAACATTTTGTTTAGGTGCTGGTTCAAAAAAAAGCAACAGTCAAACTTTCAAATTCAAAGGTGACTTTGTTGCTTTAAGTGTGTAGCCTTTATTTACATAAAAATATAATGCTTGTACAAACGCTTAGACGACAATGGCCACTGGAAACTCGTGAGTGAGGAAGAACATGGAATTCATGTAATGATAGAAAATAAGTAAGACATGTAAATCGTATACTTGTACCTTAACATCAAGTGATTTAGAATATTCTTCACTGGTCTTAATGTTTATGTGGATTTGAGAGATCCCTAATTTAAATTAATATTTTTGTGAACTGCAAAAAACTACATAAAATTAAAACCTGTTATTTGTGCAGATTTGTAACCCGTGCATAAATTCTATTCAAATATAACATAGGCCATACAATTAAGTGGTGCAGGTATAATCTATTTAAGAATATCTAATTGTTCATGCAAGCACTTCCTGTTTCATCTTCGTCAAAGCTCTTGCCTAATCTGAACATCAGAATAAAGGACACAAATTTTAGAATGTTCGGGTAAATAGGAAAATGACCCATTATAAAAGCGTGAAAATAGTTGAGAAAACTCAGCAGTTTAAGAAGGAGGCATGAATTTAATATTGCTTTGATTAAAGTTATGATAATTTGAAATTTTTTATACATTAACGCCCCATTAGCGATAAAAGTTTCAAAATGTATTGACCAGACAAATTATCAATTCCCAAATGTTGCCAAAATAAAGGTTGTACTGAGGATAAAAACCCAATGAATTTCCGTGGAAAGAAGTCATTTTAGAGCTGCTCTCCAGAAGTTTCTCTCTTGATATAAATAGATCTATCAAGAGAAGTCTCATTGAAAGATGAACCAATCTAGAGCTACTAAAAAATCACTATAACTTAAGAACATACAAATAAGAACATGTTTTTCTTGCTTATTCTTTCGCCGAGTATTGAATTTTGTAAGTAAAAAACTGTAAGACATGTATATGGGGAAATGAGATTCACCTTTAGGGGGTTTAAATTAATAAAAAGATAAATATTTTTATATATATATATATATAAATATATATATATATGTTGATAAATTAAATCCTTTGCCCCCGAAAATACCTGTTATAAAAACCTGATGGGATAGAAATAGGCGCATACGTGCTGAGTGGTTCAAGCAATTTTTTAAAGTGGCCATTTCTGATTTAAAATAATGAGCCTAAGTAATGTTTATAGGAGGGTAAGGGGTGGCGCCAACATCCAGTCACCCAAATGTCAATCCCACCTGCACGTGGTACCCTCTGCTAGAAAACGAACGGGGCTCTGACGACCCAGCATCGGGGGGTATAACCTGATACCAGTTGTCCCGAGGTAACGGGGCCCTCGTCGTCGGGCTAATCACCCATACGAGGTATACAGATTCAGAGAAATACAGAAAGCCTCGGACATGGACGGAAAGATGGAAAACGACCTAAGCGTGCACAAAGGACAAGAATTGGAATATGGAACAAGACAGGACTAAATGGGAAAGAGATGGAGTTAGTTGAAGAAATGGAGAGATATAAAGTTAAAATCCTAAGACTTTCAGAAATCAAAAAGAAAGGAATCAAAGAACAAATACTCGAAAAAGGATACAAATTGTTCTATTCTGGAGTTCAGTTAGGAACAAGAGCAAAGGAGGGAGTAGGAGTGATAATTAGCGAAGACCTAACCGGAAAGGTGATAGGATGGGAAGGTATCAGTTCAAGAATAATGACAATAGATGTCAAGCTAGAAGAAAGAACTACATTCATACAGATTTATGCACCAACAGAAAATGACAACATACTGAAAAAAGAAGAGTTCTACACAAGCCTACAACAAGTGCTCGACAAAGCTAGAGACAGAAGCAGACACACATTTATACTTGGAGACTGGAACGCCCGAGTGGGAAAGAACCCAGACAAAGGACATGGAGTTCTAGGAAGATACTGTACAGACAGAGTGTTAAACGACAATGACAATAGGATGATTGACTTCTGCATAAGTAACGAAATGCTAATAGGAAATAGTTTCTTCAATCACAAACTAATACATAAAATAACTTTCATTGCAGAAAACAGAGAGGCCAAAAGCGAAATAGACTACTTCACATACACAAAGGGAGTAAAGTACGCAGTATTAGACGTGAAGGTCATCCGAGGGGCAGAAATCCACTCAAATCACAAACTAGTAATAGCGGACACGAGATTCTATGTAAGAAAGGAAGTAGCGAAGAAAGGCTACGAGAAAATAAAATAACTGAACTAAGAAAGCCGAGAAAAACAGAATACGCACAAGAAGTAGAGCGCAGATTACTAGAACACGAACAACAAGAGCACCATCAGGAGGTAGAATGGAACGTGGAAGAGAGATGGACAAGACTTAAGGAAGTAATACTTGAGACAGCAACAACAATCTGTGGGAAAAGCAAAATATCACCTCGATACCAACGCACGAAATGGTGGAATGAGGAAGTAAAAAGGATAGTAATGGAAAAGAAAACAGCTTGGAAGAGATACCTACAGACCAAGAGAGAAGAATACAGGCAACATTATATAACAAGGAGAAATGATGCAAAAGAGGAAGTGAAGAGGGCCAAAGAGGAAGCTTGGGAAGAGTTTGGTAGAGAGATGGAGCAGAAATTCAAAGACAACAAAAACAACAAAAAGGACTTCTGGAAAACAGTTAAAGGCCTTAGCAAACAAAAGGTGTGGAGCATTAGGAACGAAGAAGGAGAAGTCGTTACAGAACTGCCACAAATATTAGAAACATGGAGGAGACATTACAGCACAAAATTCAAAGCACCAAACATACAAGAACAATACAACCCCATCAGAGTAGAACAAGAAGAACAAGAAGAGACAGAAAACGAAACAATAACTTTGGAAGAAACAGAAGAAGCAATAGCACACATGAAAGTAGAAAAATCCGCAGGAAAAGACGGAATAAGCCCTGAACTAATCAAATACGGAGGGGAATGTATAAAGAAATGGACACACAAGATATGCCAGCAAGTATACGAAGGAGAAGGAATACCAAGGGATTGGGAAGAAAACATAATAGTACCAATCCACAAAACGACTGTGGAAACTACAGAGCAATATGCCTGGCATCCTGCGTACAAAAGATCTACACCAGGATACTAGAAAAAAAGATAAGGCATCACATAGAAGACGAGCTATTAGAGGAACAAGCTGCATACAGAAAAGGCAGACAGACTCAAGACCACATATTTACGCTTCGCACAGTAATAGAAAAGACACTTGAAGGAAACAAAGAGCTACACCTGGCATTCATAGACCTCCTAGCAGCCTTCGACACGGTACCAAGAGGAACCCTGTGGAATTCAATGGAAAGACTATACAAAACGACTATACGGAAGAACGAAAGGAATAGTAAGAATACAAGGACAAGAATCGGGGAAATTCTTGATGGAGAGGGGGATAAAACAGGGAGACTCCCTCAGTCCACTACTATTCATTATCATGATGAATGAAATAGTTAAGAACAGCAGGAACCCAAACCTGAACACTAAACTAGGACACTGGAACATGGGGGCAATCAATATACAAAGCCTCGTCTTCGCAGATGATATACTACTCATAGCCGACAGCCAAAGGAAACTACAACAAGCAATAAATAATTGGAACAACGAAATTAAAATAAAAGGAATGACAATAAATGCGAAGAAAAGTAAAATAATGAGAATAAGTAAGAACACAGATGAAGAACAAAGAAACCTGAACGTAAGATGTGAAGGAGAGCAATTGGAACAAGTGGAGAGCTATGAGTACCTTGGAGTAATAATAAGCCAAGACGGAACAGTAACAGATGAATTAAGGAACCGGACCTCCAAGGCGACTAGAGTATACTATCAGATCAACTCAACATTAATCAACAAGAAAGAGCTGAGCAAAGAGACTAAGCTCCACCTGTATAAAACAACATACTTACCTACATTAACATACGGAATAGAAAGCATACCGCTACAAGACAAGAGCAAAAGTAAATTAACGGCTGCGGAAATGAAGTACCTGCGACGTATAGTCGGAAGAACAAAGAGGGATAGAGTGTGGAACATCACAACAAGAGAGGAGTTAGACCTAGAACCGCTAGTGGAAACACTACAGAAAAGACAACTAATGTGGTTTGGGCATGTGACACGAATGGGCGAAGAAAAGCTGCCAAGAAGGGTATTAGAGGCAAGAAGAGAAGGAAAAAGAGGAAGAGGAAGGCCAAGGCAAACATGGATGGAAACTATCAGGAAGGAAGTGGAAAGGAGGGGGGAAAGCAAGGCAGAAGCTAAACAAATTGCTAGGGACAGGAAGAGATTTCGAAAATGGATAGAGGACCCGACACCTTAGGGTATAAGGGATGGACAAAGAAGAAGAAGAAGTAATGTTTATAAAAAGTAGAATTGAGATTTTGAGGATAAAATAAGTTCGAATATGCATGAACAGAAAAATGAAAATACGCTAAACTTTGAGTGGAGAAGATCAACGAAACATAAAGATTCTAAACTAACATGAAATATTTTTCTAATTTTAAGAAGATACTTTAGAGTACTAAGAATGCTGGAATGTGAAGAAAATCAGACATAGTAAGGATAGCGTAAGTCCACGAATGGTATAAGCATCTATGTCTAATTTATCAGGAACAAATTTTCATACAGATTTAAGACAAGCTTCAGGGTTGTGCCCGACGCAGTTTGAAATAAAGATTTTTATATAAAGAGTATGAAGTTAACTTAAAGTCGTTGTCGAATTAGTAAAACATAAGATTTAAAAGATTTGAAAATTTGGAATAAGAGAAGCGAACAAGTAGATTCTAATTCTGACCTACGAATGCTCCGTAATTGTACTATAGACAAAATATCGCAAAAACTTCAAAATTTGTTTTGATTTCAATATAAAATGTGTTCTCCCCTAAAAACATTCAGTTATAGACCCGCTTATTTGGACTTAAAAAAAGATAATGTTTAGGAAGATTACATTGAGGAATTCATATTTTGCTATGAGAAAACTTTTGCTGGAAGATATCTTTCAATGTGATTAAATCAGGAGATAACATTTCATCTCGGTCAATTCTGGTGAACTAGAATTTTTATAATGTCACTATATAATATGGGATAAAATCCTTTCCCTCTTTTGAAATAAAATGCGTTGCTCTTTGAGACTTAGCAAAATCCCAAGACCTTTATCGATGATAAAAAAAAGGAAAAAGATCTTGCGGTTCTAATAAAAGTTTCTATTGAAGATATGGACACTAATTTGTCATTTTCCGTGTTTGAATCCACCTTTACATAATAATTGAGTTAATTCGTAAATATAAATGGCTAATTTCAAACTACTAGCAAATAGCACGTTGTCGACAACTAGTCGGTTGCACTTTAAGTCCAATATAGAATACTGGTCATACTGATTAAACCGGTTTTAGAAGTTTTATTTATACATTAAAAAAAATGTCGGGCATGATGAATGTATTTATGTGTTTATCACATTCTTCTTTTTTCACCCCTTTCTTGTACCATTTCGAGTGTCGAATTTGGGTTAGGTTATTTTTATCTATGTATCCATTTTTTCCAATGCTTTCTATTTAATGGGATTTTCTTCATCTCTTCTATTGTTTTGCTCCGTTATTTTTTTTATATCTATTATTTATGGTAACCATGTTTTCTTTCGCCTTCCTCTTCTCCGTTTCTTGTGATTTTTTGCTCCTCAAACCCTCCTGATCAATATGTTTGAGTTCATTATAGTTATCTGACTAAACCAGTTTAGCTGTTTTCTTTATTGGATCTTGTTTAGTCACATCTCTTATTGTTTTGTCAGTAATTCTATCTCATTTTGTTTTTACCGCATTGCGTCGATCTTTCCTGTATGTTTTGTCTGTAATGTCTAGTTTTAGTTTGCATATAACATTGTTGGGATGGTTATGACACTCTAGAGTCTTAATTTTGTTTCTTGTTTTAGTTCCTTTTCCCCTAGTATTGCATTTAGTGCATAGTAGAGTTTAATTGATTTTCTCGCCCTGTTTGTTATTTCTACGTCTATGTTCCCATCATTCGTTATAAAGCTTCCTAGGTATTCATAGCTTGTTACTTTTTCAAGGTTTGTGTCCTTACGTTTTATTTTTGTTTTATCTAGTTGCTACTCACTTATCGCCGTTATTTTACATTTCTGTATTTTTATTTTCATTTTCATC
Source organism: Sinelater perroti (assembly GCA_036346155.1). NCBI lineage: Eukaryota > Metazoa > Arthropoda > Insecta > Coleoptera > Elateridae > Sinelater > Sinelater perroti. The sequence continues at coordinate 4,843,083 of JARFIY010000348.1, read as the reverse complement.
AATTCAAGTTTTTCCGTCCATATCTCCATTTGTTTCTGAATCTCCTTTTTTGAGTCCGCTATTAGCACAATGTCGTATGCGTACATTAGTGGGTCCATTCTTATCGGTTTTAAAATTTGGTCTTCTGTTGTTGTCTGAAGCTTTTTCGTTCCTTTCTTAGTGTTTTAATCAGTTTGTTTATTACTATGGTCAATGGGCAATAAGCATTTGTCATGAGAAGAGAATGAATGACATGTATGTCATTCCAGTGAGTGATCTTTAAAATTTAATCTAAATCTAGAACTTATCTAAAGGCGTTTATATGCATTGTTTTAAAATTTAAACTTATCTGGGTCCTACACTCAGGTCGGATGACAGTGGACGTTTCAGTCTACGCACTTGGTTAACATTGTGCACGTTTAGCTCTTTGGCTGCATTTTGAAGTGCACTGACACTCTTGCACTATACTTGACACTAAACTGATGGATGACTTCTTTGAAGGATTCTAGTGGGATATCACGATAGATGACTTCGTTGGAAACGTAGTACGCTGTATCGACGATGTCATATAATACTTTGTTTTGGAACCTTTGCAGGATGGCAATAATAGAGTTACTAGCGCTTTCCTATGGTGGAATACTACAGTAGCAATTTGTTGTCTAGAGATAGTTTTGATTTTTAGCTGTTTCCTTTGGTGAATATGTTTTTCCATGACAGGCCGAAATATTTGACATCGTTTTCTCGCAGAAGTTTGCAGTTGTTGTTTTTTACAGGAGGAGATGTTTCTCTGCGCAGTATAAATGTTACTTGGGTGGATTTTGATTCATTAGATATAATTCGTCAGGTTTTAACCAGTGCTGAATTGCGTTTACGTTGATTTGCAGATTTTTTGAGTTCAGTGTTAGGTCAGTGTGGGATGTCAAGGCACCAGCGGTATCTGCATTGTTGTTGGAAGGTCAGCTGTATACAGGACGCTACTTTATGGAACGCTTGAATGTATCGGCTGTAAATTGGTATATTTACGACCTTGTTTCGCTAAGAAGTATCTACCTGTTAGATACAATTTGAGTAATTAATAGTGAGTATGAGCTTCTTTAGTTTAATTTTGAGAAGTGTCAAGGAAGAATGCAGCACAAAATATTTTAACATTCAGATCCTTGTTAATTCGGTATACTTACTCCATAGTTCCGTCTTTGTTACGAAATCCAAACTGATCGTCTGGGATTGTTTTATTTTTGTCTATTTCATTTCGAGCCTCTTGAAGTATAACTTTACAAAGACTTTGGAAAGCATTGGAACTAGACTTATAGGCTTGTAGGAGGAGACATTTTCTGTTTTCTTGGGTTTGAGGATCATAGTGATTTGAGCAACCTTCTAGTTTATCTGCAGTATTGCATTGAAGATAAAGGTTATGAGTTTGTAACATTTATCGTATAGGTCTTGTAAGATGTTGGCAGAGATCTGGTTAAATACAAATACTTTGTTTATATTGATTAAATCTTCGACGAGTTCTTGAAAGCACTGGAATGAATCAAACTTTTTTCCAATTGAAGTTGACCATCAATGGTGTACAAAATAAATACAATTTTTCGTATTGCAATACGCAGCAGCTGTGCGACCTTGAGAGAGTGGAGCTACAACCTTTATGTAGGCGTAGTACTATCAAGGAATTTGGAGCAATGCTGTGCATCAGTTTTTGTAATGTACAAGACATCGTGAAACACCTCCTGGACTATCGCAAGGTGAATGCACGGTGGTACCACGCACTTTGACGGACGTGAACAAAATGGTGCGCATGCAAGCTACCATCTATAGCAGTTTGAAGACGAAGATGACATATTTTGGAAGTCTATAATGACCACCGATAAAACGTAGATGCAATACGTCATTCCTGAGTTTCAGCAGCCATCACGCGAGTGGTGGTATACTAATTCTCCCAAACCCAAGAGAGCTTGAAGGAGCTGTTCGACAGGAAAAGTAATGACAACGTTCTTCTGGGACTGGCAGGGGGTTATTCACGTGGATTTTTTGATGGATGCCAGAACAGACAATGTAGTTTATTATTCAGACTTCCTGGGAACAAACGTGAAAGAAAAGATCCAGTCCAAGCAGAAGTCAGGCGGAAAGCGGGTAGCCTTCCTTCAAGACAATGCACGCCCTCTTACGGCCAAAACAACAATGAAAACTCTCCGGAAATTGAAATGCAACCTTCTGCCACATTTGCCGTACAGTTCTGATTTCTACCTGTTCGGAAGGCCCAAATCAGACTTGCAAGGCATGCGGTTTGCGGACAACGACACTTTTTTGAAAAGAGCATCAGGATACTTTCAGAACGTTGAAAAAGATATGTTGACTTCGGAGGGGAATACGTTGAAGACTAACATGTACAAGTAAGTGTTTAGCAATTTTTTTTTGTAAAACATCAGTTCCGGTTATATTTGAACCACCTTTGTATCTTTTTCAAAAGCTATCCATATTTACAAAATAATGTGTAATTCGTAACTTACATTCAATATCTGACATTGCATTCAGTAGACAACTCCACCGCTCGTATTTTCGCTCATATAAAGTCAAACATAAGTTTGCTTAAGTCTCCGGTATTATTTAGCACTCTCTTGAATACAGTGGGATCCTGGAAACACGTAGAAAAAAATTTCGTTACTAACTGGTAGAAAAAACAAATAAACAAATTGAGCTACTTAAGAACAGATGTTTTGAGTATAATTACTGTTTTATTATGAATGAAGTTGAGCATGACAAGTGGGGGAAGGGAAAGGGCGTAGCTAACGAAATTTTTTTCAAAAGGGAAGCTTACTTAAGAAAAGCTTGGGAACTACTTCCATAAAGGAATTTAATTGAAGAGTTGAACAGTTGGCTGTTGTAAAGTAATATGGAAATAGTTTTAGGAAATTTCACTAAGAAAAAGAAAAGAGGAGGGGGTACTTTAACTAATAAGAATTTATTACCAGCTAAGATATTTATAATAAATTTTGAGTGTTTATAGGACATTTTCTCTAAAAAATAAATTAATTATCAAATAGTCTGGTAAAAATTCTAATGGATTTCATTTCGCTATTGTTCTGAAATTGATGAATTGTAAGTGTTTCATAGCATGTTATACTGTTCACCAAAAATAGAATGCAAGAGAAATTTTCATGTCTATTTCGTATCGAGTTGAAAACGTATTGCTGTGGATTGGAAATTTTAGAAGTAAGTGTAACATTAAAAAGAAGTAGGGTAAGTTGGGGTAGGTGGGGTAGGTTCGGACATGGGGCACTTCCGGACAAATCGAATTTATTGCCTTAGATTGCTACAACGCCGGCCATTTTAATAATATACACCCTCCTACGGTAGTAGTTCCGTAGTGCGTTAACGTTGAGCAACTTCGATCACGCAAAATCTATTTATTTGAGAAAATTCAAAAATAGATTTCCTACAGGCATCGTAAGCTTTTACGGCTTAAGAACAACATTAAAGTAAGATTTATACTATTTATCTTAGATATTAATGCTTTTAGCGATACATAACTTCATAAAACAGTATAAGGAAAATAGGCGCGCATTTATATTAAGCCATTTATGTGGTTTTGAAACGTGGGGCACGTTTGGGCAAATTGGATGAGGCAGCTTCGGACTGTCCGAATGTGCCCCATTTTCCCAATTTCACAATAAAATCATAATGTTGAGAAAAAACTCCATCTTTACAGTTCATTTCACTTTCTAGGATGGTCTGTAAATGCATTAAAAAGAGAAAACGCCCTGATATTCCGAAAAATTATTTGAAAACGGCTGTTAAAACCGTGCTCAAAGAAACTCTTCAATTTTTAGATTAGATAGAATTGCACCTACAAAATGCAACCACTTGACAAGGGCATTTATGGGCCATTTAAGACCAGATGCAAGGCTGCTTTTAATGACTTTATAATTCCAAATCCTGGAATTCGAATTCATGATATTCCTAAACTCACTGCATATCCTTATTTGCAAAGTTTTACACGCAAAAACATCATAAGCAGCTATTTTAGTATTGGCTTGTGGCCTATTAATTCTATGATTTTTGGTGATAAGGATTTCATGGGGTCGTATGCCACAGATCGGGCAGATCCTGAAATTCGAGGGAAAGGGTCTGAAATCCCATCAATTTCTATTCCGGACGATTCCTTTCTTCATCTATCCGCATGAGCACTATCAATGTGGCCGATTCCGAACTGGACGAAATGACCCTGATGATTAGAACCATGTTAAATGACTTGATAAATCAAGCCACTAAACCGAAAATTAAAATATTATCCGTCGAAGTCATCATCAGAGCATTCCCAAAAGCGGCCCCCAGAAAAACGAATGAAAAGTCTCGACTAGATAAATCGAGAATTTACACGAGCACACCGGAGAAGGAGAGAATTCAAGAATTAGAAGCGCCGATAAAACAAAAGTTGGAGAAAAAAACACGAAAAGAAAAGTGATGACAAGCGAATGTGAAGCGAAGAGAAAGAAGCAAAAGTTAGAGAAACGTGTAAAGGGAAGACATCAAAGAAAAAGTTGAAGAAAATAGACAGTGACTCCTCAGATTACGATGTGGAATTACCCCAGAATATTTGCACATGAGACGAAATTTTCTGACAATTTGTCCGATCTTTTAGACGAATTTCAAGACGATGACGTTGTCCTTAAGCTGTTGAATGACGACGTAATCCATTGTAATGATTACGTACTCGTCAAATACTCGACCAACAAAAGAACACTATCTACACTAATCTTGCAATAATGACGACTCCTACGTCGTGAATTTTCTCAGACATTTCGAATGTTCGCAGAGAAGATATAGTTTCGAAAATACCTAATCCCGAGGCAACACCAGGAACTTCAAGAATGTCTTGGCTTTTCAAATTCAATGCCAATTTTGATGGTTACAATGTTCAATAAACTTATTTATGATATACTTTCTTTTATTTATTTAAAAATAAATAAATTCTGAATTTTAGAATACTTGCCCGTATCTACCCCACTACTTGTCCGGATGTACCCCGCTATGGGGTAGTTTCAGACAAATGTACATTTCAAGAAAAAAGTTGTCTGAACAAAAACCACTGCATTTTTTGGACTCGAATTAAGCCCTGAATTTTCTCTTATCTTTGAAAAAAGTGTCCGAACCTGCCGCACCTTACCCTACATCTTATCTAAACGATTACTTTTTGCTTTAGGATTGCGCGTTAGAGCTGCGAGGAGAATTTCACACATTCATTTTAACTTCCATCTATCCAAAATGGTGATCGTTCAGAAATTTAACGAACGAAGTTGGGAAAGGCATTCTTCAGTTCAAAAGTGATAAAATTGAACCTTGTTTGATTGCATTGACAAACAGATACGGGGTTTATACAAAAAGCAATGCAATTAAATTTGTAAAAAATATTTGAGATATTGTTACAAATGTTTAAAATTCTTCAAAGTACTCCCCTTGGGCATCCATACACTTTTGCCAGTGACTTTTCCATGCGCGGTACGCATCCTGGAAGGCGTTGACGGGGACCTCGTTTAGAGCCTTTGTCACGGCGGTTTGGATCGCTTCAATGGTTCCAAAACAGGTTCCTTTCAAGGAGGACTTGATCCTCAGGAACAAAAAGAAGTCTGTCAGAGCCAGGCCAGGACTGCAGGGGAGCTGGGGCAACGTTGCCAAGCTGTGCTTAGCCAGAAACTCTTATCCTGGACGCGCAGATCGGTGTGGCTAGGAGCGTTGTCTTGGTGCAGCTGCCAGATTGCGACGATCTTATTTCGAATGCGTACGACCCTGCTCCTTAATCTGTTGAACACACGCACATAAAGGGTCCGCCATATAACTTTTTTTTTAAATGCTATAAATAAAAAACTACTGAATATTTTTCCAAATAAATTGGAAAGTACAATCCTTCCTGTTAATAATGGAATATAACTTCATTCATATAGCTGCCTTGGCTAGCCATGCAGTAGCCTATACGATCGGTCCAATTTTTGAGTACATTTTCGATTCTATGCAGCTCTATTGCAGCTATGGCTGCACGAATGTTGTCCTTCAAAGCCTCAATTGTCTCTGGTTTGTCGGCGTAACATTTATCTTTGACGCCTTCCCACAAATAATAGTCCAACGGTGTCAAATTGCAGCTCTAAGGCGGCCAGACGACATCAGAATTTCGACTGATAATGCGATTTTTGAAAACAGTGCGCAAAAAATCGATTGTAACGTTGGCTGTGTCGCCAATATCTTCCTCTTCGATTTCTGTGAACAAAAATTCGTTCAACATGGCCCGATAACGCCCACCATTGACTGTAACAGCCGCTCCTTGCTCATTTTTGAAGAAAAATGGCCCAATGATGCCTCTGGACCAAAATCCGCACCAAACAGTGACTCGTTGTGGGTGCATCGGCTTTTCTTCGATTGCGTGCGGGTTTTCTGTGCCCCAAATGCGACAATTTTGCTTCTTTACATACCCGCCGAGATGGAAATGAGCTTCATCTGAAAAGATGGTTTTTCGCCCAAAATCGGCATTTTCTTCAAGTCGATCCCAAGCCCATGAAGCGAAGCGAAAACGCATTGGATGATCAGTTGGCTTCAATTGCTGAACCAATTGGGCTTTGTACGGCGTCATACCAAGGTCTTTACGCAAAATTCGTCTCAATGATGTTTCCGAAATGTCCAATTGTTGAGAACGACGGTGAACTGATGTTCCTGGCGATTCACGCACACTCTCGGCAACAGCAGCGGTATTCTCTGGTGTACGCACTGTTTTTGGTTTTTCACGCGTTGGTTTGTCAATAAGCATGCCAGTTTCTCTCACTTTTTTAACAAGATAACGCACATACGGAGCTGACGATGCCTCTTTTCTTCCCATTTCCGTATGTAATTTTCGCACACATTCTGCAACATTACCATGATTTTCAAAGTAATGTCGCAATTTTTCCCAGCGTTCTTCAAGCGTATACACAACCATTTTCGTTCAGCAGAAGGACAAAACTAATTTTCTGTCAAAAATGTCATGAGCTAAGTGTTGCCATTCACCGAATAACCGCTAGTTCAAAAAAAAACGTTAGATGGCGGACTCTGTAGTAGGTAGTGTTGATCATCTGGGATTGATGGGATACAAATTCTTTGTGGAGCACCTCCTGGGCGTCGAAGAAGACAATGCGCCTAGTTTTCACTTTAGATTTGCTCATTCTTGCCTTCTTGGGACGAGGGGACTCCGAGGTGTGCTACTTGGAACTTTGGCGCTTCGTCTCCGGGTCGTACTCGAAGGCCCATGTTTCGTCTCCGGTAATGACATTGTCCAAAAAATTAGGTTTCCTTTGCACACGTTCGAAAAGTTTATTCGAGTGTTCTTGTGGTCGTCAGTCAACAATTTGGGAACCAACTTGGCACATACTTTCCGCATCTACAAATTGTCGGCAACAGTTTCGTGTACAGTGTTTTTCCGAATACTGAGAGTCTTTGTTATCATTCGACGATTGGTATTTAAAAGACCACGAACACGAGGCACGTTTTTGTTACTTTTATTGGTTGACGGCCGTCCAAAGTGGGGGTCATCCTCCACTTTGTCCGGGCCATTTTTAAACAACTTCAACCACCTGTAAACTTGAGAATACGAGAGAATAGAGTCCCTGTAGGCTACTTGAATTATTTAATGGATTTCAGTGAGGCTTTTATTCAGTTATTTCGCTCCTCAAAAGTTTTATGAAGAACCTGTACTTATTATGGTTCGTTTTGCATATCATGCAATTTACAGCTCTTACTTTTTTAAAAGAGGAAAGTTAAAAAAATTACAATAATATTTGATTGAAACTTGCTAAAACTAAAATTCGGTAAATTTGAAAATGCATTGTGACACGGCAAGAAGATTAGGGGAAATTTAAAAAAACTGCTTAAACGATATATATTTTGTCTTGCTTACTCATTAGTTCTGATTAGTTGCAATTTTGAAAACTGATCTCTACAAACATTGAACAGTAATAAACTTAAAACATTGTATCAGTTACACGAGCATTATCATAATTTATTTTTAAAATTAACTTAAATTAATTGTTACACAATTTTACATAATAAAAAAATTTAGATTGAATTTACCGTACGTTTTTTGTTAATTAGTGTTTAAAATAAACAAAATCGCATTTTGTACTACAAATCGTAAACTATAAGACGATGTAATTATTCTAATTGGACAATCTATAAGTCCTTCATACAATCACGAAAATCTTGACTTAATTCTTTATGTTAGTAATTCTTTGTGTAGTGTACGTAATGTTAGGAAATAGTTGAATCTGCTGTAAGTAAAATAAATAAGCAGCTTCAATAAATTTACGCGTGTTGTTCATTACTGTTGAAAGCAAAACAGTTACAATATTAAGCTAAAGGATCGTGTGTAACTTTTTCGTTAACATTTACTATGCGTTTTCTACTCGGTTTTCGTCTGTACGTTTCAAAATCATAAGAATATCTAGACAAAATACATGTAATCAATACGCACGCACACACGTCACGCCCAAGATCGACGCACAACACAACGATGGTCATAGTGGCGACTTTACTTCTGCAATTGTGGCTCAAAGATTTAACTTTTTATATATATATTATATATAATACTAAAATATATATATATTATTATAATTGAATTAGCTATTTAGATATTATCAACACCACAAAACAATATCAATATAATATATATATATATATATATATATATATATATATATATATATAATATATCAAAGTATAAATCTATGAGCTAATTTGAGGTGGTATAGTCATGAGGGAAAATCCTATCAAGTTATTAAGTCTTTTAAGTTACTTGGCCATATTCGACTCAGTTGCTTGGGGTTCTAGACATTCTGGAAGGTAAAAGCTAGTAGTTTATTAGGTTCAACTTGAAGCCATTTGAAGTGCTTGGTAATTCTCGTTTGACGTTTTTTTTCTATTGTTGGTATATTGAGGTCCGTATGTAGAGTATGATTTGAAACATACCATGGAGCATTTCTGAACATTCGAAGTGTTTTGGATTAAAAACATCTAATAATGTTAATATTTGAGATACTAGGGCATCCCCAAAGTTTAATGCTATACGTTCATATTGGCTTTATAGAGCAGTAGCCTGTTTTCAAGCGAGAGTCATGGGCGTTTACCTAGGAACCGGTACATTATCCTGATCTTGAGGTTCATTTCTTTCCTGTTTTTGATGATGTGTACTTTCCATGTCAGTAATCTAAAGGTAATCTAGGTAATCTAATGTACTTTGCTGCTTGAGTTCAGGGAATTTGTATGTCATTTAAGGTAACAGGACGACATTCAGAACGGCTAAGTGTATATATTACATAAGAACTTTTTGCTTCATTAACTTTTGTTACTCATTTGTGTAGCCATATTTGAAAGAGGTTGAGATGTAACATGTAGTGTATCAAGATGTGTGTCTATTATTACAGTACCATCCGCAAACGTACCAATATGGGTGGAATAATTGGTATGTCTGCGGTGTATAGGAGGTACAATAGGGGTCCAAGGACTTTTTTTAGGATACCCCCGAGTTGATCCCATATATGTCTAAATATGCCTGTCTATATTTAATTTGAAAGTACCTCAGAGAGGTAAGATTTCGGTAAAAAGTAGTACTTACTGGGCTAATAGTTTGAACTTGTATAGTAGCCAGATTTTAACGAATGTACATTGTATATGCAGGAACACTGTTGGGTAGCATTCTTTCGCGTCAAGTGCTTAATTTATTTTGTTAATCACTCAATGACATTGTTGTATTTAGAATGGTATCTATTGAAGCCAAATTGGTGGTTGGGGAGGACGTCTTTTAAGATGTCGTTTTCATAGGTACTTTTTATTGGTAAGTTTCTCAAGAGTTTGGATATTTGCTGCAGTAGACTGATCGGACAATATGAAGCAGGTTTCTGTGGGAGTTTGCCCGGTTTTGGGTTGCAGAGGTCCGTAGATTACTCGAAGTACTGCGTTGAATAAAAGTCGTAGAAACTGGATTCCTGTGTTGAAAAATTCCGAGAGCACTTTACCTTTAATCAGATCATATCCACTTCTTTTTATTAAGTCTTTTAATTTCATTAATTTCAGTTGGGGTGATGTTTTTTTTTTTGTCGGCGGTGAGATCTGTAGAGGTGTTTTGATATTAACGTCTGGAACATTTCAAGGAGGGGTAAATACAATTGTAAGATGTCGGGCGAATACTTCTACTTTTTCATTGTCTGGTCTAGCCCATTTAGTTGATGATTTATTCATAGTAGATTCATTGTTTGGGGTTGCTTGTCTTTTTTATTTACTTTGCAAATGGTGTAATCCGCCCTGGATAAGTTATTTTAGTAATTTTGATGTTTCTTGTTTGATTATTGCAAGGTTTGTTTTAAGTTGTTTGCTAGCCCACTATATGTGTTTTTATCTATTGGACTGAGAGTTTGATGCCATCGTGCTCTTGGTCTGCGTTTCTCTCTGACTAAGTTTGGTACCTCAACAGGGGGCTCTCGTAATGCCTCAATTGGTTTTTTTATTAAATAATGAAGGTTTGGGAATTCTTTTAGTAATAGTTGTGCTGATTGTAGCTATAACTGGTGTGTGATTTGAATATAAATCAATATTGCTTTCAAGATCTACATTTTTTACAAAAACTCCAGAGATTCTGTTAGGATTGCTGGACCAATAAGTAGGTTCCTCGGTTGATAAGTATTGATAGTTTGCTTCAATGCGTATGATTGCTATTGAAATTACCTCCACATATAAACGCGTTGCCTAGTGCTTCAAAAACTATAACAAAGTTATTTTTTGAGAGATTATGTCTAGGTGGCTAGTATAGTAACGATACAGTGGTATTTTGTGTATTTTTACTGTTGTTGCTTGTAAGAAATGTTCTTCATACTTTGGAAGTTCGTAATGATTAATACAGCTTCTGATAATTATTTCTGTATCCCCGGGTGCCCAGCGTTATAAATAGAATCATTTGTAATTTTTGCGGGTTCGTGTTGTAAAGTGTGTTTCTGCTACAAACAGGTTGTCTGTAATGTTTAGTTTTAAAAATAGTTCCACTTTAAGTGTTTTTGATTTTGGCGTAAGGAATTAGCCATTGCTTACTAGTTTATTTATGTCTGTGGATTACATTGTTTTGTTGAATCAATTGAGTGAACATACTCTTGAACTAGTCTAGGAAACTATTAAGAGTTATGCCACCAGGGTGCTGTATATTCACATGATCTTGTCTGGATACTTGGTTATAAGTTCCGAGTAGTTTGTTCTAGAATATTGCTGATTTGTGTTGGTTACTGCTGTAGTTAATTAATTTTGGATATTTTCTTGTGCATTTGCGTAGTTTGTCTCATTTTATTTTGTAGTTTTTTATGAACTATGCACCCACGGTAATTTGTAGGATGGTTTCTGTTACACAGAGGCATGTAGCAGGAGTATCTTTAGTTTTCTACATGTTTTTGTCATGCGACCTAGCACATTTGACCGACCTATACGGGGGACTACAATATGTTTTAGTGTGGTTATATTGTTGGCATCTTGTGCATTGTACAATAGAGAGTTTTTATTGGAGACTCTACTTTTGTTATTTGATTGTTTATAGCTTTTAGGCTACAGATGTCTTTATTCTTCTCATCCGGCTCAAGATCCACGAAGAACAGTGGATGTGATAATTTTGTTGTTTTATGTTTGACATTCGTTATATTTCTGATTTTGAAGTCAGCTGGGGTAAGTGCTTCTTTAATATTTTCTGTTGGTGTTGTTAAATCTAATCTACAAATGACTATTCTGTAAGATTTCTGTTCTTTCATTTGGTATGTGTGGTAGCATTCATTTTAACTATGTTGTTTGCCACAGTTTCGGTGTGGAACTGTTCTAGTTCTGCAACGTTTTGCATAACTTTTGTCATTTTTGTATAATACATCATCCCTTGAACGAATGTTGGTGGAGTGGGAGGGTGGGGGATGCTTGGGGAGTTGAGTTATTTGTATTCAGTCATTGGGTGAATCGGTGCTCGTGTCTGCTAAGATTGCGTATCTATTTTGTGGGATTTGGGTTTCTAATTAATTTGATGTTTGTAGTTTTACCCTTTTCCTTTTCCCTTTATTCCTTGGGATCTGCTGCCATCCATTGTGTTGTGCTGTAGTACTTTTGGAGTTATTTTCCATTTCACTAGATTTATAGCTGAGTATTGAATACCACTGTTATTTGTTGGGGGGAGTGTTGGATAGTTGGTGATATTGTTCGTGAATTTGACCAGTTATCGGTACCTGATAACCAAATGTTGATGGCTGACGACGTGATGTTGGTGTGAGTACTTGAGCGTTGGGAAAACTAAACGTAGAACCGTAGTTTTCTGGGGGAGCTTGGTTTCGTAGATCCGGCGGTCCGGGACCGTGGCCGCTTCCCGTTGGGAACATAAGTTACGGCTTGCTGATATTCGGTATAGTTAACTAAATAATAATTATACATACAATATTATAGCTACGATAGATGTTTGGGTTCGTTTGACGAATTTTTAAATCAAATTGATAGCACGGAATTTGCACTTCACTTCAAAGATAACAGCGCGTAGCAGGCGTGTGTTTATTCTTCGAAAGTCAAATGTCAAAAGATTTTAGAGCGTATTTGATAAGTCGAGAATTTGAACTATTGTAAGACTATAAGGGAGGTTTTTCAACTTCAGAAAATTTTATTTTTAGCCGAGCTTTGTGCCATTTAGATTAATTATTGATATTAATTATCTTAAGGAGGAATCACTGAGCAAATTACTTGTTAAACATAAGACCAGTGACTTATGCAGAACTTTATGATCATTGAGCTATACCTAAATGAGTCAGGATTTGTAGCCATTTTGTAAACTGCCTGGGGAATTGCGTAGTTTAATGATCAAGCTACTAGCATTTTGCTTCTATATGGTATGTCTGGAGTTAAAAAATTAATAATTGTTTTTAATTTTTTTTCGCAGATGTGGATCTAATCCTTTATAAGAATGTCATTTCCTTTTTGGGTGGTGACCTTCAAAGAAAGTGTTTTTTCTAATTCATACTAACAAGACTCTGCATGATCACATTCAATAATGCAACTTTGTGGTAATGGATTTACACATTTTAGGCATCTATACTTGAAAGAGAAACCTAATGAAATCGGTGCAGACGCCTGTCTGTCCGTCGTGATTTTCAACTCGAGAACTCCTGAACCTATAGAGATATAAGGAGGTATCATTCGAAAGCACATGTCCTACGGGGTTTACATCTGCGAGCTGACATAGGTGGGATGTCCTACAATAATGCAATAAGGGTTTTTAGTAAACCCAGCTTCCAATATGTCATTCCTTATAACTTTTGATCAAGGCAGCTTCCAAGCTGGAGATTATTTTTTATTTCTGTTATTCCTAACATCTGTCACACCTTATAATTTTTGATCTGTGATAGATAGAGACAACGTTTTTATTATTCAACTATGGACCATAAGTCAAGTCCAGACGCCAAAAATCAGCCAGATTGGAAAATCTCGAGACTGGTTTGACCGGAAGTGGCCGCAAATTTTACTTATGTATAGAAGCCACGGACATGGGTGAAAAAGGAGTTCCACGTCCATACTTGTTTATGTTTTTGATATCGTTAGACTGCCTATTTTCTCCCGATTCTTTTGATATATAATTTGCTTATACTTGTTTTAAGATGGAACCAACCAGAGAAATGAAAAAATCGCTTATTTCTTTCTTCAACTCCAAAGAACCTGAGTTTTACCATCGCAGCATCCACCTGCTACTGGAAATGTGGTCCAGTGTATTAAGTGGGACGACGACTCTTCGACTATTAAGTTGTCTTTCGTTTGAGCGTGTTTGGTACACAAAGTTTTTTTGATCTATAACAAGTCTACAACCAATGGATAGTTCCACATAATCTTTGATTATGTACTAAATACAACGCACATATTAATTTCGAAATATGCTCTTCTGTACGATGCGTTAAATATTTATACAACGTTACGTTTTGACTCATTTGTTTATTTTATTAGCCCTTCCCTCAAATCACTACATCATTGACAGCAATAGTATAGTTGGAGTTGGACTTTGACCTGTGTGACAGCAGCAGCAGCAGCACTCATAATTTTTTTTATATATATAACGAGGTCTGGCAGCGGCCCCCCCCGGAGAACTTGTCCAACTCCGACATGATTGAGCCCCTTCGCATAGTAGCTTTTAAAAATAAAAAACACGATTAAAAAGCTCTGTTTGACATAATTGGCGTACGCCGTTGCCATGACAACGCATTTACGTACCCAGTTAGAGTTGACCTTTGACCTGTGTGATAGCAGCAGCAGTTTTTTGGGTATAGATTGAAGGGACATAAAGCTCTTAAAAAATGACAACTTTATTGTTTTTTTTTTGAATAAAAGGTAGGTGAAGACTTTGAAGAAGCTGTATGTACAAGTGTAACTTTGCATTTAATCGATAGTCGTGCAACTTGTACTGACGCACTCTATATATCAACAACAGATGCTTAAATTTTATTTTGTTGGTATTCACTGCACAACTCAGCTGTTGCCCGTTGTCTGTTTACATGTCGACACATCCGTGTGTTTTACTCAGTTTTTCATGACATTTTCTTAATTGTCCACGTACTGTGCATTGTCAGCAGCGATGTCGTTCTTGCGAGGCTCCACGAACTATGTGTGGTGCACCACCAGCGTGCTCGGCAAGGGAGCCACTGGAGCTGTCTACCAAGGGGTGAATAAGACGAACGGCGAACCCGTGGCCGTGAAGACTTTCAATCAGCTGAGCCACATGCGGCCGCAAGACGTGCAGATGCGCGAATTCGAGGTGCTCAAGAAGGTGAAGCACGAGAACATCGTGAAGCTGCTGGCGATCGAAGAAGAGCAGGATGGCCGCGGTAAAGTTATCGTTATGGAGCTGTGCACGGGCGGCAGTCTCTTCAATATCCTGGACGATCCAGAGAACACCTACGGTTTAGAAGAGCGCGAGTTTTTGCTGGTACTGGAGCACCTGACCGCAGGTATGAAGCACCTGCGGGACAATAATTTGGTGCATCGCGACTTGAAGCCGGGAAACATTATGAAGTTTATTAATGATGATGGGACTACTCTGTATAAGCTCACAGATTTTGGGGCGGCACGAGAGTTGCAGGAAGGGCAACAATTTGTTTCTTTGTATGGTACTGAAGAGTATTTGCATCCAGACATGTATGAGCGAGCCGTCTTGCGAAAGCCACCTGGGAAGACTTTTGGAGCAACTGTAGATTTGTGGTCAATTGGGGTTACTTTGTATCATGTAGCTACCGGGAATTTGCCGTTCCGTCCATATGGTGGTAGAAGGAACAAAGAGACCATGTATCATATAACAACTAAAAAGGCAAGTGGTGTAATTTCAGGCATTCAAACTAAAGACGGGGGACCTATTGAGTGGGGCAGAGAATTACCAATTAGTTGTCAGCTTACTGCTGGCCTCAAAAAAATTGTGACTCCACTGTTAGCTGGTTTGTTAGAAGCAGACCCTCAGCGCATCTGGAGCTTTGATAAGTTCTTTAATGAAGTGACCAATCTACTTATGCGTAAAGTGATTAATGTTTTTCACGTTAATTGTGCTTGCAGCATTAAGGTATTTATTCATCCTGACGAGGTGTATGAGCAGTTGCAGACATACATAGCAGAGCAAACTGACATTGCATCGGATAACCAAATCCTGCTTTTGAAGCAGGACTTGTTTGTAAATGTTGTGGGAGAAAATACGAGAGCTGGTGGCTACCCTAACACCCAAGATGAAGACCCGCTTGTGTTGTTTAGCAAAGAAAATAATAATGTTAATTTATTGACCGAGGTGGATCTTCCTAAGTTTCCCGAGTTTCCCACACTGGTTTCTGTAGAAAATGATGCGTCGCAGGCGAAGTTGGCTTGTAGTGTGGGTCACATGTGCAAGCGTCGAGTTGAGAAAGTGGCACATGCAAGTCGTCTTATCAACCATTCAGTTGAATGTTTTGTTCAATTTGTGCGTGAAGAACTTAGAAAGTTGTACCGGCGCTGCCAGCACCGTGCCGACCTCACGTCGAGTTACCGTGAAACTGCTCGAGCAATACATACAGCACGAACTGTTGCGAATGCTTTGCAGAATTCTGCTCGGAGCATGAGGTTTTCTGTCGTGAACCGAGTGGAGGAGCTCAAAAGCATCAGCGATGCTTTTGTGGGAGAGACTGAACCCAAGGTGCAGCAGCTACATCAAAGGAATGTAGTTGAAGATGTACTGCAGTTAGAATGGGAGTCTGCAAGCCGTCTCATTAAATGTCCCTCAGAGACGCGAGCACCTGCTCGTGCTAGAACGTTAATTGATCGGTTACGCGACTCTTGGCAGCATCTGGTGCGTGATCGAGCAACACGTTCACTTAGTTACAACGATGAACAGTTCCATATCCTGGAGAGAATTAAGATTGCTGAGACGAGCCGCAGATTAAGGGAATTGCTGGAAGTCGAATGTGCGCCCGCATTTACCCAGCTTGCTGAGAGTTTGGGTGACTGGTATAAGATTGCACAGACGGTTTATCTGCAGACTATGATTTTGAATAAAGACGTAGGTGCTTACGAACAGGTCTTGGATAAGTTTTGTGAAGGTTTGCTTATTGAAAGCGAGCAATACCAGGATGAAATGAAAGCTATGCTGGAGAAGTTTGAGAATGGAATACGGCTACCTATGAACTATGATCAGCTAAAAAATAGAAAATTGAAAAATAGCTTTCGTGAAGCAGCTAAAATGATGGAAGACATTTCTCTGGAGGTCGATGAAAATGCGGAATTGATTAGTCAGTGTCAGGAGTTGTTTACTCATCTCATGCAGTGATGTTGAATACTGTAGACCTTTAAGTTGAAAGAGTTTCGTTTTTCCTTAGATTAAGTGTGGAGGCTGTTTTAAGATGTAATCTATCATTAAGGTTAAATAAGCGAACAAAGCAATTTCTAATTAGTAAAATAAATACAATGGATAGTTTTTGTTATACTCAAACAGTATTATGTTGAAGTAGTAGAATATTCATTATTATCCATTTTATTTGATAACATTGTTAGAATGATTGTAACGATTTGATTGGGTACATATCTGTAAAGCTACTTCTTTCTGTTTCTAGGTGTAAGTGACAATTGTTAAGGCTTGTGATTGTAGGCATAAGAAGAATCAATTAGTAATTAGTAGTAGATGTAGAAATTGAATGTGAATGTGAAAACTGTTACTGATTGATGTCTTGCTTATATATTTATTGTTGAGATGACTATTGTTAATGTTGTGGAATTTGCAAAAAATGATGTATTTGGTAGTTTTACATTTTTATTCTAAACCTTACTAGATCTTCCTTGTGTTCTCTAAAGAAAAGAAGATATTTATATAATAAAGGTTCCTATTAACCAGTTTCAGTGTCATTTTAATGCAGTGTGCTCAAGCATTCAGTTTTGAAGTATTTAACCAGGCAGGATTACCTTTAGTTTTGTTCATTTATATTCAGGCACATACAATATGTCTAATTGCGGTTATATTATCTTTAATTTTTTTTACTTTTTATTTAAAAAATGTTTGTACCTCAATTGCGTTCTTTGTTTAATGTATGTTCGTTTATTCCTCCTATGCAGTAGTACTTTCAGATATTTAAATGTCTTTAGTTTTTCAAAATTGTAATTCATTAATGACATATGAAAGTTCTTTCGTGATCATTCTTTTCTGCTATAATACAAATATTTTATATTTTTCTTATTTATCTGCTTTCATCACGTTTTACTGTTGATATTGAGATTTCCATGGTTATTGTAATAGAATTTTCTAATTTCTCTGGTGTTTTAATATTTTTCAGATGCTGTATCATGTTTATTCTATCAACCTTTTCAAAAGCTTGACTGAAGTCTATGAAAAGGATATGCAAATCCATGAGTTTGTAACTTTTCACTGGTCGATTTTCCTTTTCTAAACTTGAACTGACCTTTTCACTATGTTGGGCAAGTCTTTTTTTTAGAATTAATATTTTGTATGTAATATTTAACAAAGTTATATTTCTGTAATTTGCGCATTGTCATGTTCCTTGTTTAGGTATGAGTGCCGCTCCCAGTTTTCATTCTTCAGGCATCCTCTTATCTTTCCAGATTCTTTTTAGTAAGTTACATGTGTTTGTATGTCTTTCCATCCATATATTTTAATAGTTCCTCGCAAATTTTGTTGATTTTTTAAAGTTTTTTATGCCTTTTTATACTTGTAACATTGGTATATTTTCTAATGCACTTTAGTTCTACTGTTTCACTTATTTTTTTTCGCCTTCATATAAATCTCTGGAGTATTTTAACCATTTCTCATTTTCTACTGTTATTAGTGGCGTATTACTTTTTCCTCTCGTTAGGTAAATATATAGTAGCCTCCTATTATTTCTTTTACTTTCTGTTTCAATTTTTGACATCGTTTTTTGTAGTCCATTTACTTTTTTCTCTCAGAATGTTTTCTGTACTTTTTTCGTAATTTTCTAGTACATAACCAATTTAATCCTGTTTGTTTCTTATCTTTTATTAGTTGTTTACATTTATTGTCAAACTATGCTTTTTTATTGTTTTTGTATCTAATTGTATTTGCTGCATTGATTAGACCTTCCCTTATTATTCTCCATTCTCCTATACTTCTTTGTTTATTTGAAATCTTTCTTCTAGTTTATTTCAGTTTCTTCTATTTTCATTTATCTTATGTTTAATTTTTTACAATTTGTTTTTTTCTACTGGACTTTTTCATTTTGCATTTTGCTATTACTAGGTAGTGGTCAGAGTTTGCTTTGACAATTCTGAAAGACTGTACAGTATGTATATCTTTACTATATTTTTTCTTCAAGTTATGGTGTATTTGAGTTTCTGTTTTTCCTTTTTTAGGTCTAGTACTATACATCTCTTTCAGTTTATTTTCCGATTTATTTTTATATTTCAAAAAAGTATTTATATGCTTTGTAAATTCTTAAATTTAAACTGAATATAGTGTATCGTGTGGTTGGTTCTCGGGTTATTAGGCCACGATTGGAGTTCAGAAACTCTTGACGTTTTG
Source organism: Sinelater perroti (assembly GCA_036346155.1). NCBI lineage: Eukaryota > Metazoa > Arthropoda > Insecta > Coleoptera > Elateridae > Sinelater > Sinelater perroti. The sequence continues at coordinate 4,824,050 of JARFIY010000348.1, read as the reverse complement.
TCCACAACTGCGGCGGATATTTTCAGAAGAAAATATAAACATTTTTAGATTTTCTTCTGACGATGTCTAAAAATGTTTAGAAGAGTCAAGAGTTGCCGAACTCCGACTACGGCATAAAACCAACCACACGATCCATCATAACACTGGTCGTGAAAGCCTTTGCATCAATTTAAACTGAATATAATTTGTTAGAATTATATAAAATACAGATGTTTAAGATAAGCAAATTTTATACTGCAGCAACGTTAAGAAAAGATGGTCCAAATTAAATAAAAGGCTTATACTGCTAAAACAAAGCTCTTTAAAATCATTTCAAAGCTTGTTGTGTTCAAAAGTAGGGCCTGTGTTATCAAAACAAAGTTCCGTTTCTTTTAGCAGAAATATAACCGATATAAAGTATTATAAAATATACGTTAAATTATGGGCCATTCATATGTAATGCTATTTTAATTTATAAATTATGTATATCTTATAATAATAAATAATATATTTTAATTATAGTCACCTAACCAAAATGGACAACACATAGATCTCCTAACAGATAATGAACTTAAAAAGGGAAATAACAAGAACATGTGTAAGGCCAAGAAAGCTATGGGAGAAATATATGAGTTGCCTTGGAAAAGAGGAAACAATTGTAGAAGTATGGAGAATGGTAAGAGACAGAAACAATTATCGGAAGTGGATAGAGAATACAGATTAGCGAGGACCAAAAAAAAAGCCCAACACTGAAAGATATAACTGGGCAAAGAGAAAGAAGAAGAAGAAGATATTTTAGTTAAAATATGTATTATTATATTTCAGATTTGCTTTGATATTCACACAAAATTTCTAATAAGAATAATCATCTAATTAATGTGATCATTGAGGTGCTTCACTGTGGTGTGAACGGACTCTGGTTCAATCCCAGACTCTCAAACAGCTGACGGGTGGCCTATCTAGTCACTACAAATAATTGAGTTTCAATGGGGTCTTTTAAGATGCAGTGCTCAATCGTCTCATATTGGTGCACGACGACCGAGCAGTAAGGACTAACATATGAGAGCTTGAACCTCTCAGTTCGCAGACCTGGCCCAGATGTAGGATGTAAAGTCTCACCATTATATAGAAAAAATATCCTTATATTTGCAAATATATAACAGGAAATAGATACTGTTATATTTTAAACTTTACTGAAATGATGGTTCATCCAAAAGAAATATTTTTTAAGGCGATTTTTAAAAATGAGTAGAGAAAATGTGGATATAAGAGTAGACATGTAAACAAAACAAAATCGAAGTAAAAATGTTTTGATTTGTGCAACAGACAACAATGAAGCGTATAATTGAAAAAATTATCTTACAACTGCAATAAATTTTGTGAATTGAGATACGTTTTTGTAGTTATGGACAATTTAAAAATAAAAATATTTAAAAACACATTGCTAATTTTTTTCTTTGTGCAATTTAGTGACTTTTCTTTTAATAACGGCAGCCGTTATTTTGAAAAATCGGATTTTGTTTTGACGACCGAAAATATTACTCTGATAATTGAATTGAGGATGCAGGCTCTACTTTTAAAGTCGACGGCGTTTTAAATAATCTGAATTATAATTTATACTGTTTAATTCTTATGAACTAACAAATCAAAACTGCATTTTTAGCCAATTGCAGAATGTCTTCGGTTAAGGCAGAGTTCTTGTCGCCACTCTTAAGATATGTATTTTTAAACAATAAGCATTAAGGCGAACTTATACATGCCTATATTGATTTTATGGTGTTTTAGTTTTTCCTGTAAAGAACGCCATGCTCTCTTGTAGTTCAGTAAATGTTTGTGTTATTCTATGCTATTCGGTGGCTTTTTGTCGAGTAGTTTTTAATCTTAAAAAAGTAATAGCACGTACATGTTAGTTACTTTCGAGTAATGCCCATCAATAGGACTAAAAATCAACGTAAAGTTATAGGTAAAGCTGTTTTAAAAATAAATAATTAGTAGCTCGACAAATCGTTCCGATGTAGATAGAAGTCAAAGACGACACTGCTGCATTGATTAAAAAACACAGAAATTACTTTGCAAGGAAAATATCTTCAAGCAACGAAAATTTAATTAGATGATTGGAACTAACCGTTAGTTCTATTAGTGGCATACAATTCTCCGAGTTGCGTAACAAATAAGCTAGGACTTTCCAAACCCTACGAAATGCAATACGTCAAGAAATCAGATGTATTCCTCAGCACTTGTGGGAAATAGTAATAAAAATCTTTGGAATACAACTTCAACAGTGCATCATAAGTAAAGAACAGCACATGGTGGATATCCTCTTTGAAACACATTTAAATAAAACTTTCAGTTCTGTAGTTTTATCCTGTAAAAATAAATGTTATATACCGTCTATGGTTTTTTCTTTATTCAACCTGAAAAAATAGGGAAAGTTTTGCTCCACTATGTATTATTAAATAAAATAGTCTTATTTACCAATTAGAAGTTTAAGTCTACCTGCGACTCTTAGGGTGAACTGAATAGCTTTAAGGTCGTTGCCGGTCTTAAGCCCGTGTAAAGGAGAAGGGTTGTGGTTGAGGTCAGAAACTTAACACACGAAAAAATCTTCAAACCGTTTTGTTTTCTAAAATGATACAATAGTAGTTAGCCCTACGAAGCGTCTGTGTTAATCAGAAGGAAATGGAAAAAATAGATATCTTCATTTCAACAATATAAGAAAAGAATAATCACATTGGATATTAAAATATACAGATTTTTTAGGCGTATATGCAATAAATAACAACGCAAATAGAGATGAAAAAGAAGCCTTTTTTGTTATATTGTCAGCCAGAATAGATAATAGATTAACCCACAACGAACTCGTTATCATGGGAGACTCCCATAGTCGTGTTGGAAAGGAAGAAAAAGTAGTAGGAAGTTTTTGAGAGAACACAAAAAATTAACTTCTGTAGACAAAGTGAATCTATAATCCGACATAGGAGTATATAAATATATATGGATAGACTCTACAAGAAACTTAAGATCAATAATCCACCTTCTTATTGTGAAAAGGAGAAGAAATCCCGATATATATTTATATAAATAAAAATGTAAGTATTTGTATGTTTACATTCTGAAATCTCCGAAAGTTCTTCACCCATTGCTTTGAAATTAAGACACAACGTTGTATTCTAATACGTGTGTGTCTTTATATACCTATAATATATAGATGTCACACCTGTGACAGGTAAAAACATGCTTTTTTTGAAAAACAACGCTATCTATTGGACGTAAAAGCAGAGTTATAGGCGCTGATTTTGTACGTTTGTTTGTATGTATGTATATAGAAAACAACACGAGAGAATGTATAAAAAAGAAGTATACGTACATTTAAAAAAAGTAATTTTTGAAGCACCGACAGAAGCACTAGGAGCTGAAGAAAAAGACAACTAGAACAATTTTCCGATGATTTGGAGAACTTAATCAAAGAGAAGAAAAAGATTATATATATGAGATGGCTGCCTACCCGAACTCCCCAACCAAACAAATAATAGGTTTCAGAAAAGATGTAAAATATAAAGTAAAAAGTAAGAAGAATAAATACTGGGACAAACCATGACTACATATAGACAATATAATAGTTTATAAAAGATCATTTTAGTTTGAAATACAACAAAAATAATAAGAAATAGCAAAAACAAGAAGGATATAATACAAACAATATCATCAGAAAAATGGATAGAACGCTACTCTAAACTATTACAAGAAATAGAAAAGAATATCTAAAAGACAATGAAATATGAAATACTAATAAAGCTCCTGACTCAAGAAATATATGGCTAGAATTCCATAAATATGGAGAAAAGAAACATGGACAATATTTAATAAATATAATAGGTCTAGTAAAAAGAAATCCATTATTTTTGTATGTAATTGAAGGTTTTAATTTAACGTACTTAGAATGAACCGATTTAGGTCAAATATGCGCCGTTTTATTCGATAACTTGTTGCCATTTTAAAGGTAATTCCATTATGCCTCTCTCATAGAAGCCCTTGTCCCTATTGGCAAAAAACTGGGACAGTCGATTTCCACAAGCCTCTCTTGGGGCGAATTTTTCAGCAGCAAAATAGTTCGCTATGGACAGGAACAGGTAGTAATCACTTGGTGCTAGGTCCGGACTATAAGGTGAATACATTAAGAACCTCTCAACCAAGTTCTTCTGGCGAGTCGCTATCGATGTGTGTGGCCTGCGATGTCTTGATGAAACACAATTCCTGTTCTAGTGGCCAAAGTTAGTCGCTTCTGGGCGATTGTTTCCTTCAGATGGTCTAATTGTTCACAGTACAGGTTCGAATTAAGAGTTTGGCCGTAGGGGAACAGCTCATAGTATATATATTTTTTTTGCGTTAACTCGTATGGCACCCAGCTTCTTTTTGTATCCAGCCTTTTCCAAATGGTTCCAAACGTTTTTTGTGCAACGTTTAGCTCCTGGGCAATAGAAACAGTGCTTATATGACTGTCGGACTCGGGTATTTCCATGATTTTATCCACATTTTCGACAATTGGCCTTCCAGAGCATGGTGCATCTTTGACATCAAAATTACCGGAACGGAATCGACGAAACTAAAACTGCGCTTGATTGGCTATTACAGTATCAGAACCATAAACACTATTCACATTTTCGGCCACCTGGCTTGCGTTTTCACCTTTATCGAAGAAAAACTGTAAAATATAGCGGATTTTCTCTTTGTTGGTGTCCATCTTTGACGTGAGCTCAAACAAAATTGAGTCAACCATTCATAAAACTGTGAAATAAATTTTTGTAGTACGAAATGTCAGCTTTCTAACGCCATCTAGTGTAAACCGATCGAACTTTTAGAGCGCGAGATACAATTTGTTAAAGCCATCTATTGGAAAAATAATGGATTTCTTTTTACTAGTCCTATTACTTAATAAAATAGAAGAAGGTTATAATGTTAAACAAGAATCGTGGAATAGTTATCTTATTTAAATACATAAAAAAGGAAATAAACAACAATGCTTTAACTACAGAGGAATAAGCGTGACCCCCTCTATGTCTAGACTTTTCTTAAGTATAATAAAAAACAAAGTAGGGGAAAAGGGAATAAACATTAGCAAGGAACAAAGCGAATTTAGAAAATATAGAGAATTTGTGGACAATATCTAAACAATACGATAAGTTATCGAAGAGAATATAGAAAAGCAGAAAGATGAAATTTAAGGTTCATAGATCCAAAGAAAACATAGAGTATACCGAGAAGTCTACTGTGGCAGGTTTTGAGAAGAATATGGGTGAAATAGAAGTGGATTAATATAAAAAAAACGTTATACACAAATAACACAGTTAGAATAAAAAGGGGAAAGAGAAATTTTAATAAAATGTTTAATACTAGGCTGTTAGCTATCGTGTCTACTTTTTAATATATACAAGAGAATAAGCTTGGAAATATGCTACAAAAATGTTCGGAATGAGGCATACAAATAGGAAACAATAGGTATACTACAACCTTTGTTTTTGTGGACGACAAAGTCTTATCTGCGTAAGATCAAAACGAAATGGAGTATTTGATTCAAAAACTAAAAAACAGTCTGAAAGATGGACCTTGACCATAAACTTTCAACAAACGAAGTATGTACATGTGTATTATAAAAAAACTAAATACTCTATATATCGACGACAAGGAAGTTAAATACCGCGAAAGTTTTAAATAAGGATGAACATCAGCTCTACGGGTATGTTGAAAAAAGATATTTCTTCAAGAGTTACGATGGAGAAAATGTCCACGAAATCTTTACATGGAAAAACAAAACTATATATTTTTTACACTATTATTGAAAACATAGTCCTTTACGGAGCAGAAATGTGGACACAACTCGGACAATTAGAGATAAAATACAGACAGTAATATTAGACTTTATGAGAAGATACCTGAAAGTAATCAGAAGTGACAGAATAAGAACGGAAGATATCTGGAGAAGGATGAGAATCGAACTATCAAATATCTAAACCTTAAGGACTAGAGCACTGCTATTTCATGGACCCGTAAAGGAAATTTCAGAATAACGTTTGCCAAGGAAAGTTACCGAATGGACTCCGTATGGCAGAAGGTAAAAAGGAAGACCGACTTTAGGATAAGAAAACTATATAAAATCAATGGTAGTAGAAAAAGGATTGAGAAAAGGCGATTGGGAAAATAAAGATTTTTGGAAATAAAAAAGCAGACCCAAAGAGGTAAAATTTGAAAGAAGAAGAAGAAAACAAAGAAGTGTAAACAGCTATCTTCACTCTAGAAATTCATGGCAAGGATAAAATTCTCAAACAAGTTTGATATCTGGATGTGCAACTCTTTTCAACTTTAAATTTTTCGGAAAGTTGAATACTTAATCCAAACTACACTGCGAACTTAACCTCTAGTGATTATCATTTTTACAAAACTATAGCAAAAACTGATGGTAACAGTTATTGAGCTTTTTGAATAGTTTAATGAGGTAGACGTATAATGAGAGAACTAAAAAATTTGCTATACGTTACTGTAGATGTATACGTAAATTAAAAAAAATTTAAAGCTATTAATTCGTAATTTTATAATTGTAGAATAAGTACTACTCTTTGTGCGAACGTAGTATCTACATAATTAAAATATAAAAGCGCAGAATGTGATTTATTTTTACTATCTTCAGTACACAGTTATTTTGTGAACATTTTGCAACATTACAACTTCCTTCACCATTTATAATACATAAATGGTGAAACCTTAGCTTGATTATATTTAAATGCAAATGAAATGACAGATATCTTAGCAGCTGTACTTAAAGTTATTTGGGTACAGTTATTTAATGATCTGAAACATGAATAGAAGCAGCGAGATACTGATGCTGAATTGCTGAAAAATAATTCGGATTAACTTATTTAGCACATTATGACTCAATTTCCGTTTACCCCAACAATAGCTGACATAGACACGGGAAAAAACCCGCACGCCGTGAAACTTACGGTTTGGTGTAGAGTCCTGAGGAGAAAATTATTGCGCTGGAAAGTAAAAAATTGGCGAAACAACTAAAAACTGCATTTGTATTGTGAGTACCTCGTTAGAAAGCTCTTCGTCAGTTAGCAGTTCGGCTTCAGACAAATGCTTCGTTATTTCTTTAGCCTACAACAAAAGCAAATGTAAGAGTTGCTCTAATTTTTTTTTAAACTACCTCTCCCTCGGCTTTTCCCGGAGGAATTAATATGCAAAACTGCTCTACCGCATAGAAAACAGTCCAGAAAATGGTCTTAACGTTACGAGTGCTCGGATATTGAATCAGGTAGACTCCCAGCAACACCTCCATGAAGTTGAGACTTATAAGAGCAAACAGCGGGAAAGAGAAAACTTTGTTAATGAACCCGGCTCCTTTGCACAGGTCGTCGTACATCAGCGAAATGGTTTTAACAATCAGAATAGTTTCGTCGACTGCTTTATTGGGCGTTTTGAATGCTTTATTTAGGCGCGCCGCGGTTGATTTTATGAAACCGAAGTTACTTGTTAGCACACAAACATAAAACTCGAAATAAAGCAGGGCTAGCATGTGGATGAGCAATTGCAGGCCGTTTGAGAGGAAGTCGAACACCAGTACGTTGAAGTCTTCTGCTCCTTCGTAATAATAAAGAAGCTCCGGCGTTATCACCAGTACGACTATTAAACATATCAGAAATATCACGATCTTAAAATGCAAAGTATATTGCGGTTCCTTAAAATGTTTTTTGCGCTCGTCGAAGCCGCTTAGTTTTTCGAACGCATCGATAAAGCTGTTTTGCGTGAAAAACAGAATAATTAGGGTGGCTGTCGCACTAAGGAGCCTCAGAGCCGCCAGGACACACAAGACGGTGTTGACTTGGTTGAAGAAGTTTTGCTTCTGTTTCAAGATGACTAGCTTGGCGAAGCTTAATAGCATTATTATGCACATTACTGTAACATAAAACGGATTTATAAACAAACCGTCAGCTTAATAAAACAACGTACATAGAGCGACAAACAAATTAAGAAATCCGGTTTTTTGGAGTTTGCATGTCGATGAAAATCCACGTCTCTGGAGGTTGTGAGGAGCCATACCAAAGAGTTTTGCAAAACAGTGAATTGGGTACATTACAGAGTAAATGATTTTGTGCCCTTTTTCCATTATGCTTGTACAGCATTCGATGACGTGTTTGCGCCGACTAATGAAAGTTTTTACTTTAATATCGTGATCCTTTTACGAAGATTATGATTTTAATATTTGATTGCATTGTTCGATCATTATGCGTAATGTAATATCTTTATCTAATCATGATTACCAATAAACATATTATGTCTATTGCATTTTAACAGAATTAGAGTGTTAACAAAGGTTTAGACTCCTGCTTTGGTTATTTGTCTCTATTTTTGAAATATCAAATATTCTACTCCTTCATGAATGACATTTTTTCCACTCTTTTTATTTGGTATGTTGTACCCTTCTATTTTTCTCTCTTGGTTTTCCATTTTCTGTGCCGCTTATTCTACAACCACATCTGTCCTGTTTGAATCTATTTTCTAGTAATGTACGAGGTGGCAGAAAAGTAATGAGACTGATTTTTTATTTACCAAAGTTTTTATTTTTTTCAAACATCAATGTTATCCCCTTCAAAGTAGTTCCCTTGGGCAGCTACACACCGATAGAGACGTTGTTCCCACTGTTGGTAGCAGCGCTGGAAGTCTTCAACCGGTATGGTCTTCAGCATGTCCGTTACACTCTTTTGGATGTTTTCTAAAGTCCCAAAATGACGTCCTTTGAGGACATTTTTTAGTTTAGGAAAAAGGAAAAAGTCACAGGGACTGAGGTCAGGTGAATAGGGGGGCCGGGGAACCACAGGAATGCCTTTTGAGGTCAAAAATTCTGTTATGGAGAGGGCAGTGTGACATGGGGCGTTGTCATGATGGATTTGTCTGCAATGTCTGGTCTCACGCGAATGAACCTTTTTCTGAGCCTTTCAAGGACGTCTTTATAAAAAACTTAACAGGAGGAACAAATTCTTTGTGGACGATTCCCCTTCTGTCAAAAAACAAATCAGCATTGATTTGATCTTTGATTTGCTCATTCGAGCTTTCTTTGGTCGAGGAGAGTTTGCAGCGTGCCACTCCTCACTTTGCCTCTTGGTCTCAGGATCATATTTAAAAATCCTGTGATCACACGACTAAAGAAATCTTGCTGATTAACGATTCTGTCAAGAAGATCAAGACACTTGTTTTTTCAAATGTTCTTTTGCTCAATTGTGAGGTTGTTTGGCACCGTTTTGGCACAGACCTTTCGCATGTGCAAATGTTCAGTCAAAATTTGATGAACGGTAAATCTGTTCAAATTTAATTGTTCATTCAACATTCCTAATGTTAAACGACGGTCTGATCTCACAAGAGTGTTCACACGTTCGATGTTTTTGTCGATTCATCTTTATCTTCAACGTGTTCTCTGCCTTCCAAAAATGATTTGTGCCAGCGAAAAACTTGAGTTCGGGATAAAGAATGTTCTCCATAGGCCTGTTTTAACTTTTTAAACGTCACACTTGCCGATTCTCCAAGGTTAACACAAAATTTAATGGCACAACGTTGCTCCAAATTCCGCTGTTCCATTTTGCGTGACGCACAACCACAATACAACTTTACTAATAGCAGTCACAAAAATCACGTAGTTAACGGAACGAGTTGAAACTCGCACTGAGCTATGGGAGGGTATTTATACACGTGCTCTACCAAGCACAACAGCGTAGCGTTGCCAGAACGCTTGCAGTGTTGCCAGTCTCATTACTTTTCTGCCACACCTCGTATGATCTCTTCAGATTATTCTTTCCATCTAGCTATTTTTAACTTTCATTAATCGTGTCATGTAATCTTTCTTTTGTATTTAAAGTTGTGTTACAATCTTCCTTTTCAACTAATAGGTCATTTTTTTTATTTATTTCAAGTAATGCACCTAATCTTTAAGATTAACATTTTATTTATGTCCTAAGTTACTAAAGTATTTGTTAGTCCAGATGTTTCCATTGACCCATCCTAGCTACTGAAACATTTTGCACACATCTCTGGCATGGCTACACTTGCACTATACTCTGCTTTTCACTACACTTTACACTACACTAGCTCAAATGGTTTCGTTCTTTTGAGCCTGCGGAGAAGATCTTGATTGACTAGAAGTTGTAGGGCTTCTTGATTTGGATGTCTATGAAGCCTCTCCTCGTGGCTTCTGGCAAACTTCCTGCTTACGTCCTCGACCATCTCCACCTGAAGTTCCCGATGCAGATCCCTGTCTCGCACGTACCAAGGGGCATTTACCATATTTCGTAGAACTCGATTCTGGAATTTCTGGATACAAGAGTAATTACTCCTTTTTGTACAGCCCCACAGTTGGATGCCATAAATCCATACTGGTCTTATTACCTGTTTATAAACTAGTACTTTATTTCGGGTGGATAGTTGGGAATTTCTTCCCATAAGCCAGTACATGCTATTATATCTCAATTTTACTTTGGTTTCTTTCTTTTTGACATGCTCTTTCCACTTCAATTTTGCATCTAGATTTAGGCCTAGGTATTTGGTTGTTCCTTGATGTGGAATTATGTTGTTGTTCAGATTTACTGAAAGGTGGTTTATTTTTATATTCGTGAAGTTTACATGAGCAGATTTTTCTTCATTAGCCTTTATACGCCACCTTTTCATCCACGTATTTATTTCATCAATTGCGGCTTGGAGCTTGGCCGTTGTTTCATCTACATTATCGCCTGTAGCTAATACTGCGGTGTCATCCGCGAATGTAGCTAGTTTAACATTTTCTTTTCAGGAATGTCACATGTATACAACAGATATAGTACTGGCCCAAGACGCTTCCTGTGGGACACCTGCTTTTATTATTTTGAGTTCAGAAAGCACGCTTTCCTGCTTAATTTTAAAGGTTCGGTCTGTTAGGTACGAGTCCAAGAGCTGGACATATTGCTTAGGGAAGTATCTTTAAATTTCATTAGTAAACCCTCATGCCAGACTTTATCGAATGCTTTGGCAATGTCTAAAAATATCGCTGAGCATATTTTCTTTTCCTCGAGTGCTTTTTCTATCACATCTTAATACAATGTACTTGGTCTACCGTAGAGTGTTCATTACGGAACCCAAATTGATGTGGGGAATGAGTTGTTGATCGTCAATTATCGTCTTCATTTTTTTAAAAATAACTTTTCAAACAGCTTTGCTATTATAGGTAACAATGATATTGGTCTATATGAACTTACATCGTTAACAGGCTTTCCCGGTTTGGGTATCATGATAACTTCAGCTGTTTTCCACAAAACTGGGACATGTTGTAACTAAATGTTGCATTTATCAAGTGTGTAAGTTTCATAATGCCTTTCCTTGCAACTGTTTAAATATCTTCCCACTGACTAAATCGAATCCCGGAGCCTTTTTTGAGTTAATTTTTTTTTATTTCTCTAAATACTTCTTTGGGAGTGATTAATGGGATATCTACCATTCTTGCAGTTGGTTCTGTCTGAGCTTGCATTTGAATTTGTTTTGCGTTTGGTTGGAAAATGTCTTCTAGATAAACTGCGAATGTGTCTGCTTTTTGTTTGTCAGACTTTGCCCAAGACCCATCTTCTTTACGTATCGGTGGAATATGTTTTATTGGTCTGTTAATTCCCTTAGTAGCTTTCCATAATCCGTGTTCAGTACTTTGATCTGCCGTGATTTCTTTAAGGTAGGTATTCAGTGCTTCATTCCTAATTTTTTGAATTTCCCTTTTGAGTTGTGATGTAAGAGCATTCAACGTATGCTTATTTTCTCTTGTTCTCGATCTCTGCCACGTCTTTCTGGCTCTTCTCTTTTCTTTTATTAAATCTATGATTTCTTTTGGGTAATTATTCCTTGTCGGCTTTCTATTTATTTCTGGTGTATTATTCCATGCTGCGCTTTGAATATCCATTATAAATTTCTCTGCTTCATATTCAAGTTGCTCTTTTGTTGAAATTGGTACGTTTAGTAAAATCTTTTCGCTGAGCTCTGTTTTAAAGCCTTCCCAGTCGGTAAACCTATTAGTTAGTGTCGGGTTTAATTCCCTAGTCGCTATTTTTCCTGTAACGTCAGCAAGATAGGGAATGGTCAGACATTAAGTCATCACAATCTTGGATCTGTATAAAATTTGTTGGTATTTTTCTTGAAATATAGAAATCCAGTAGATCTGGGATGTTTGCAGTATCCGTCGTCCAATACGTGGGTCTACCAGTTGAATGCCAACTACCTTTAAGTTCCAAGATTGCCTGATAAAGGTTTTTACCCTTAGCTGTCGTCAATCTCGCCCCCCAATGTGTATTTTTAGCATTGAAGTCTGCTCGTAAGATAAATCTTTCACCTAGAGTTTGAAAGAAGTTTATATAATCTTCTTTTTGCAGATTATGTCGAGGTGGGAAATATGCCGCTGCTACAGTAATCAAATACTTTTGTGTTTTGATACATATACCAGCAGCTTCTATTGCCTCTGTCTCATACTTTTCTTTCTCATAATGAGTTATACTGTTTTTAATTACAATAGTTGCTCCTCCTCTAGCTGTGTTCTGTGGATGTAGGGCGTGATACACTTGGTAGCCTTTCAGTTTAATATATGTTTCGTTCGTGAAGTGTGACTCTGAAATTAGACATATATCAATATTTTAAGTTTCTAGTATAATTAGTAACTCTTGTTGGTGTTGCAAGAGTCCGTTAGCATTCCATCGGAGTATTCTAAGATCATTAGCCATAACTAATGTTTAGTTTTAATGTTGATAGCGTTTTCTAATTTAGTTAATCTTTCTAAGATCATTTGATTAAATATTTCTTGTTTTCTTTTCCGCTCTTCCATCATACGCTGGAGCATTAGAGTTGAAGTATCAGTGCCAGACTCATCTCGTTGTGTTTCGTTCTTTGTCGTTTGGGCGTAAGTTATATTCGGTTCTACTTTCCTCTGTTGCGTAGGTCTATTTTCTTCTCTAGTCGTGTTAACTTCATGTCTTTTTGGAATTTTCGTAGTAATTTTTTTTGTTTCCAGTCTCATTACTTTTCTGCCACACCTCGTATGATCTCTTCAGATTATTCTTTCCATCTAGCTATTTTCAACTTTCATTAATCGTGTCATGTAATCTTTCTTTTGTATTTAAAGTTGTGTTACAATCTTCCTTTTCAACTAATAGGTAAATGATAAGAAATCTTAATTTATTATAGCCACTTTTATTTATAAACAACAATCATCTCTCTTGCCTTTGCTATCCTTGGGGAACTGCTAAATTTCACATAAAAATTGAGTAATTTGGAGTTAATACATTTAATCAGACTTTTCTTGATATCGCAGACTAAAGTGAAACGGTAGCAGTTAAAGGATGTTGCGGGAGTCTGGCAAATACGCAGAATGTGATAAAATATTCAAACCTTTTTGGATTTTCGTAGATAATCAAATTTTTATCGCAGATTATAGTCTGGTACAAGATATGTCTTCAACAATCTGGAACAACGTTATAAAAATTTACGTCTACTCTTATCTTCGAGTTTGTGGGAAACTCGATGATCTTTCTTGCGAATTCTGTCGGATTTTTGTAGGCACTTAGAAATAGCTTGGCGTATTACTTTGAGTTTCTTTGTAAACTTTGATTGTGTGTGACAGATCCTCTTCCAAAAATTATTCTTGTCCTTATCTTCAATTTTATTTTCTGTCCAGAATGATCAGTACTATGCAGATCAAAATTTTTTAGTCTTAAACAGTTCTTGCAAATACTGTAATCTTTCTCTACAGTAAACAAATGATTTATTAGTCTGTAATAGCACTTTTCGTTAAAACACAAAAAGGAAGTAGTATAGTAAACATTACCCGTCGCACGAAATTGTTTTCAGTACTTCTTTTCCTTTTCTTGAGAAAAATGAATTTAATACCAAATTAACTTACACCATCAAAAATTCTGTAATTTCAGTTCAGTGATTAATCGATCACTTCTTCAGTGTTTTACCAGTTTAGTTAATTTTTTCAGTTCAAGCGATATGAAGCTTCGGAAAATATGTGAACTAAAATCATAAGAGTAAATGTGCAATCGCTGTAAACCAATGAAATTCGAATAATTTAAATAGTACAGCTACCTTCAAAATCGTGCGCATTATTTTCGTAGTGTTTTGATTGTTGTTGAGGATCGTTTTGTTTTTTCTTCATTTGCGCTCGTTTGAAGCATTTTTCTGAAGAAAATTATTTTGTAAATACGGATAGCTTTCAAAAACGATACAAGGTAGTTCAAATATGACCGAAACTAATTTTCTACAAAAAAAAAAACAAATTGCCAAACATATACTTGCATCATATTCAACGTATTCCTCTCCGGAGTCAACATATCTTTTCCAAAGTTCTGAAAGTATCCTGATGCTCTTTTCAAAAAAGGTTTTTGGTTGGCGGAGTATCCACTCCCGAACAGTCTAGATGACAGTGTCGTTGTCCGCAAACCGCATTCCCTTAAAATCTGATTTGAACCTTCCGAACAAGTAGAAATCACTTGGGGCCAAATCGGGACTGTACAGCGCATTTGGCAGAAGGTTACATTTTAATTTTCGGACGGTTTGCATTTTTGTTTTGCCTGTTTGGGGATGTGAATTTTCTGATGAAAGGTTACCCGCTTTTCACCTGTTTTCCGCTTGGGTTGCATCTTTTTCTTCGCGCCTGCGGCTAGGAGCTTTGAGTAATAAGTTGCATTTACTGTTTTGGTATCCGTCAGAAGGTCTACATGGATAACACTCTGCCAGCCACAGAAGAACGTTGCTACTTCTCCACGATTTCTTGGGTTTGGGAGAACTGGTATACTGGCAGTCGCATGCTGACTGCTGGGACTCGGGAATGAAGTAGTGCATTCACGTTTTATTGGTGGTCATTATAAACTTTAAAAATGCAACACCTTCGTCCTCGAACTACTGTAGAAAACGATTGGCAGCTTGCATGCGCACTATTTTGTTCACGTCTGTCAAAGTGCGTGATAGCCGCCTTGCATTCACCTTGCGATAGTGCAGGTGGTTTTTACAATGTCTTCTACACTACCAACACTGATGTACAGCGTTTCTCCAAGTTTCTTGATAGTGCTGCGTCTATTTTTACAAATAAGCGCGTCTGTACGATTAATGACTTATGTTTATGCCCGATGATTATACGGTTCATTCTCTACGCGCTCTCTGCTCTCACTGAAGTACTTATATTACTTAAACACACGAGTCTGTGAGAGATACTCTTCCCTGTACTGTTGCTGGACTTTGTGGTTTGAGTTTCAGTGGACGGGACGTTTTCTCAACAAGAAATTTGATCACAATGCTTTGTTTCACGGTATCTTCTATTCGCTTATCACTTTATCAACTCCCAAAGAGGACTGAACTCCACTCTTTCAAGGTTATACAGCTGCTGCTCAGAGCGGCTTGTTTACGCACAATCAGTCCCGGTCATATTTGAACCACCTTGTATTTTAAAATTTTAAGTCTGTTTTTTATAAACAAATTTCAGTGTTAGGAAATAATACCATTGTGTTGTACAACAGATGCTAAATTATGTAATAGACAAACTAGTGACAAATTCATTTGATAGTACTAAGTTTAAGATCGAGTTCTGATAAAGTTTCACTACCAGAGTGTTGATTATTTGTCTTTTTAGGAAATTTCAGTCATTTGGCACATAAGGTTAATTACTCTTACCATTAATTATTAATTGTTTTATAGACCTAACTAAAAGATACTTTTATTATTGATTTTCACATACTTTATTTGTGAGTACTGTTTTTAAATTTTTTTGTGTTACTTAACTTAAATTTGTATTGATTTATGTTTTATATTTGTATAGTCACCTAAGATATTTAGTTAAACAATCATATACTATATACGTGGGCTGCTGGACATCTATTGCAAAAAACTAACAAAAACAAATGTTGGCCTGAAACTTTTTTATTGTTTTTCAAAATATTCTCTCTGACGGTCAATACATTGTTGCACATGCTGGAACCAATTTTTAGCATTTTTTCCATATTAAACCAGGTACTCCAAATATGGGTTTTGAACGCATCAATCGCATCTTCCGGCGTCGAAAATTGTTGTCCACGTAGTTTGTTCTTCACGTGCGGGAAGAAAAATAAATCGTTAGGGGCCAAATCAGGACTGTTGATTTTGAGTGCTCAAAAAGCCAGTTGTTTCCGTCGATGTGGGTAAGCTCGCACTTTCATTGTGGAGAATGATCCCGCGTGTTGATTTTTCTTCTTTCTCCGAAGGCTATAGTATTATAGTAACCTTTTTTATAGTGACCGTATCTATAGTAGCAATTGCCATAGTAACAATTTCCAAAGAAACCGTATCCATAACAGCCGTTTATATAGAAAGTGTTCCTATAGCAACTGCTTCTATAAGAATCGTTCACATAGCAGCAGTTACGATAACAATCATATACAAACAACTGCATCCATAGCAACCGTTTTTTTTGCAACAATTTTTATAGCCACCTTTTACATAGAAACACTAAAATTAAAAGTTGCAGTAACTTGTTATTAAGTGGCGAAGCGAAGCGGAGTCACTTACTAACTTCATGTTGTCTGTCCGTTTGCCCGTCTGTCCGTCCGAGCAAAAACTCGAGAACGGCTGGGAATTTCCAAATTCTGTTTTCACCAATCCACAGGTGACCAAAAAGGCTTGTTTGCTAGTGATTTTGAAACTGATTAGTCAACTTTAAATATCTTCAATTATACATTACCGCTGTCAGACTAGCAGCATATTTTTCTACTGCTTCGCCACTTCGCTATGCGTTGCAAGCTTTGCAGGTTTATTGATTTTATATTCAATTACACTGTTCAATAGAAAGTAAAGTGAAGGAATAACTATGAACATTTTTTTTGTCGCATTGCCTTAGTTTAGCGGATCGCCAAATAGTGAGATAAGACATCTGATGAATCGACCCCTATTCTCATTCTGTGCTGGTCAAGGCAAATATTTGAATCTTTTAACAATTTTCGAAAATTTAGCTAAGTGAAACCTTGACAATCATGAATTTAGAGACGGTTTTGGCTAAGCGGTTCGAATGATTGGGTATCTCAAAATCTACTTAATAATTTTGTGTGCACATTTTGATTTGATTACTCTTCTAGCAATTTTCAGGTATATTCACTAATTTTTTCAAATTCTGGTTTTGTTTTTCTGTTACTCTACATGGAATGCAAAATATAAAAAAAATAAATTACTTAATTTGAGTATCTCAGCTTTGATATGTAAATAAAACCACCTTTAATGTATAATGACTAGAGAGCGGTTTTATGCACGATAAAATGCCAAAATATGTGCATATATATATATATATATATATATATATATATATATATTATATGCATTTAAAACCTTTGAAATATGCAACAAAGATGCATTATTCATTCAAAATATGCAAAATGCATATCGCGTTGATGCATGACAAAAAAAACTATTTATCAAATTTTAATGTCATTAAAATTTAATTGCAGCAATAAAAAACGGAGATATGCTTTTACATATTTTTAATTAAAAAAATATATACAAAAATAGAAAACAATAGTTACTTAAGTACATTTAAACTCAACAAAAAAAATAATAAGAAGAAATAATGACCAATGAAGTAGTATTTATTCTTAAAATACATACAATTATACACAATAATAAGATTTTACTTTTGTTCATTGACATTCGTAAAACAATTTATAATTAAATGTTTTTTCATATTTTCCTACAGGAAATTTTGACGTTTGTCTGATAATATGTATTTGTAAGCATAGAAACTTCTTTCGACATCTACAGATGTTATAGGTGCGTTTTTAAAGCTAGAAAAATCTAAATTTACTTCACGATCTTCGGAATTTTCATTTTGTAACTTTAGTCAACATCTGATATCCACTATTTTTCTGTGATACTTACTTCTTTCAATTTATTTAAAATAGTTTTAGAAAAGGCGGGATTTCGCAGTGGGTATTCAACTAACGACCATCTATTAACCATTAGAACATTAATTGAAAAAGCTAATGAGTACAATTTACCTAGAGTTTTGAAGCTTTTTTAGCGGGATATTAGCTTTAACAAGCATAACGCACAATTGAATTCTTCTTGATCATTTTTTTAGATGTTCCTCCAAACAACGTATTTCGCAGAAGCGTCTGAGAAAGTTTTGTTTTCTTCATTTTTGCTTTCCTTTATGTAGGGCCGTAACTTGAGATTTTCGTTCACACGTAAATGTAAAAAATAGATTTAAAAATACTTTATCAAAGTTTAAATAATATCATATAGATATTGTATTACATTCAAGAGTACATTTCTTATCTTATTTTGCAAAAGTTAATAAATAATATGATTAAATTGTTTAATTAAAAACAATAGAATACACGAATTAAAAATAAGTAATGTAACTTACAATTTTTTCACATGTTGTGCAAAATACACACTCGCCGTTCATATGGAGTTCGGAAATATTTCTTATCCACACCGGAACTAAATTTTCTTTCACTTTCGGCATGTTTTAGAACGAAACTAAATCACAAAATTCTAAACAAAGTAGCCTCTGAAAGAACGTATGTGTTTTGGATTTTTCTTTGGCTTACGAACCAAGAATAATCAAGGCGTGCTTTTACAAATTTATATACATCATGGATGTAATGGTCCTCATGGACAAGTAAAAAAAATGGTTTGCAGACGGTTTAAGTTCAGATACAAGAAGGTATGTAAGTGATAAAAGTTATATTAAGTAACTTGATTAGAGTGCAGCAAGAACAGCGGCGGGTGGATGCGCAGTAGACGAACATCCCTCCCACTGTCGGAAATCACTTTCTGTCTGTTTCTCGTTGTGTTCAGATCGTGTACAATCCGGTGAAAATCATTGCTTTATTAAACATAATTAAAATCAGATCTTGTCAGAGCTACAAACTCGCTTTGGTTTATATTTATGAATGAAATAAATATATTAAATATAATATATAAATATATATGAAAGTGTGATGTTTCTTATAAATTTTTCCATTTGTGCTTTAAAAATATTACTTATCTGGGTAAGAAGTTGCCTAGTGAAGCTTAAAAGTAAAATAAATGGAGTTTTGCGTTATAAAATTGCTAAAATATAAATTCTTTATGCACTAAAAACGCACTATTTGAGAAGTGGAGTTTGATTATAATATTTATGTCAGAGAGTGTACCTAGCCTTTTATCAACTGAACCCGTAGCGATGTCCTTGTCGAACAGGACTCTCTCACTTCTTCATCTTCGCCGGTTCACATGCCAAGCTATGCTTGCTGAGTTGTACATTGTACCAAGTTTCATACAAATAAATTGATTTTTTCTTGTACTTCTTGGCAACTCTGTATATTGTTTTTAATATTTACTTGTACTGCTTTTTATTGATTTCCACGATTATGTTTTTACAGGTGCATAACTTAATTTTCGACATTTTTTTATCGAAGTGTGATATTAATTTATAAAAAGTCGACTACATTCACAACGTTTCAATTGACCCCTTTGCTTTTTATGCATTTGTGGCATCTTTTAAAAAGCCGAATTTCACTTTGGAAGAAAGTTTATAAACTCGACCAGATGTTTTGAACATATTTGATAGAAGCGAGGCCTGTATCAGCTAGATGATGTTATAGAGAGCTAAAGAGGTGATAATCTGAAGTTTAGAGAATATGCCGGGTGTAATAATTTTTTTTTAATTTGGAGAGCAAAGACATACATATATAGCGTATGCTCTTGTTCCCATCTGCGAGTTCATGGCGAATCCAACGGTCTTTCTTATAAATTTTCCTAGTTTTTTTTTCCTAATGTTGGTAAAATGGTCATTCTCTTTAGTGTGTGTAAAACTGACAGACACATTATAGGTTAATTAGATGCGGATAATTAAGTTCTTCTTCCTGATCTTCCTGTTTTAGCGTTGTTTGGTATTATTCTTGTATTTCTATCTGCCTCTTGATCATTGGCCTCCAGGTTATTGTGGAATTTGTTTTCGTAATGTCTTTGCCAGACTTCTAGGACTTATTTGGTTGTTGTTGCTATATCTCCCTTTTGGTTTGTTATATTTCGTGTTGGTTTTGCTTGATTTCCTTTTAGCCTTTTTATTACGCTCCAGAATTGTTTTTGGTTCTCTACTCCTCCCATATAGTTCTCTTTGCTACTTTTACTGCTTCTTTGGCTTCATTTCGTTTCTGATAGTAATGTATTTTGCTTTCTTCTGTGTTAGTTCTTTTGAAGATTTGCCTTGCTTCTTTTTCTCTTTAATCTTTTGTTTTACGTCTTGATTCCACCACTTAGTCTTCTTTTGTTTGTTGTGCTTGATCTTTATTCCGCATCTTTCCTCTATGCTCCATTGTTCTTGTTGATTCTCCTCTAGTTCTAGTGCGTTTATTTTCCTCGTTAATGTTTGCTCGTATCTTTCTTTCGTCTGGGGGTTTTCCAACTCTGTTATTTTTGTGCTTATAGCTTTTCTCGATTACTCTTGTAGGTTTTGTGATTAGGGTGTCTGCTACTAGCAGTCTGTGATTCGTAGATAGTTCTGCTCCTCTTATTACTTTTACGTCCTGTAGTGCGTATCTCATTCCTTTGGTTATTAGGATGTAATCGATTACCGATTTGTGTCCTAGTGCTTCGTTCTCGTATGTGATTTTATGGATGTTTTTATGGTTACACCATGTGTTTCCAATCAACAGCTGATTTGTTATGCAGAAGTCTATCATACGTTCGCCATTGTTATTTAGTTCGACGTTTATTCCATAGTTACCCATTGTTCCATATCCTATTTCTTTGTTATTCCCTATGTGTCGGTTCTTGGTCTGCATGTTTTCTAGGGTCCTTTGTATCTGTTCGTAAAAGTGTTCTTTATCATTTACAATGGCATTTTCTATTGGGGCATAGACCTGGATGACCCCTGTTTTTTCCTGTAGTTGTATATCTATTGTAATTATCCTCGAGCTTACTGCTTCCCAGTTAGTGACTTTTGTTTCCAGTTTACAACTAGTAATTATTACTACTCCCTCTGTTGCTCTTCGTCCTACATGGGATCCTGCGTATCTTAGGGTATATCCTTTGTCCAGCATCTTCCTGCCGTTCCCATTTTTCTTTGTTTCTGCTAGTACTAGAATATGAATTTTGTACTTTTGTATTTCTTCTGTCACTTCTATTTCTTTTCCTGTCAGCGTGGTAATGTTCCATGTTCCAAGTCTTATTCCGTTTCTAGCTTTTGGTCGTTTTTGTTGGTTCCATCCTATTCCGAGGCTTCTCTTATTTGTATTATCCATTTTATTAATTTGTGAGGTAAATCTTCGCGTCTAATCCATGCATATCCATCTCGTATTTCTTAGTCCCGCATGTCGAATTTCTCTGAATCTTATTAGCAAGTTATATAGAGTGGGTGATTGATCCAACGTCTCGCTTATGGTCCCTTCGGACCGACCTTTATCCGTATCCCTGAATGGGGCCCTTACAGGGTGCTATCAGCCGGGCCAGCTGAACCCTGGTTTTTTCTAGGAGGTGTTACTCCTCCATCACACCCCATTCATCCTGGCTTATGACAGGCAGAGCCTGGGTCCATTCTTGGATCCAGGTTGGCTGGGTTGGCGGAAGCAATTGAATCGATAAAAATGGAAATAAATACACAGAAAAGAAATTATGATGATAAATGAGAGGCAACTAGATAAAATAAAAATAAAATGTAAGGACACAATACTTTGGGAAGCAACAACTCATTAATATCTCAAACCCAACCACTATGCACTAAATGCAACACTCAGGAAAACGAAACTGAAACAAGAAACAAAATTAAGAATCCATAATGTTGCAACCATCCCAACACTATTGTGCGGGAGCAAAAACTGGATTTTACAGAAGAAACACGTACGAAACACAAGAAAATTGCGGGAAAAGCAAAATGGTTAGAATTACTAACAAAACAATCAAAGAAGTGGCTAGCAAGAATTAATAATGAGCAAAATACAAAGAAGACAACTAAACTGGTCCACCAGATGACTAGGATGTATTCAAATAGATTGACCAGAGGGGTTTGGAAACCAAAAAATCACAAGAAAAAGTTAAGAGGAAGACCAAGGAAAACACAATTACAACAGTGGTAGAAAAGGAAACGGGTAAAACAACAGAAGAGATGAAAGAAAATGGCATTAAATAAAAAACATTTGAAGCAATGGGTGGATGGATTCAAAAGAACCTAATCCTAATTCGACTCCCAAAAGGATACACGAAAGAGGTGAAAGAAGAAGAAGAAGAAGAAATTATCCGACATTTGTACAAGGTCGGATAGAGAGCAAGAGACGTAAATTATTTAACATGGATCAAAGCTAAAGAAATTTCATTATTATGTAATTTGAAGAACAAATCTTTGATTTTGATATATAAAATATAAATAATAAGTGTTTTAAGGACACTACAATTATAAAAATTCTAGCAACTCGTGCAGAATTTATTTTCTGTCCTATTTGTAGAGAAAAAAATATGCTTAAACTAGAAGGCACCTTAAACCTAAATTGTTTGAACAATCGTGTGTTTTTTTGAAATCCATAAAAATTTAACAAAAAAGCTAAATGGAATTTTTCTCATATTAATACCCTTTTTTCTATAAGTTGTATGACAGATAAATTATTGACAGATGATCGCCTTAAAGTAACCCCCCTTTACGTTTTTCTAATTTTGTCTCTTATATCAGTATTTAGTTAGACTTATAGTTAGAATAATACTTTTCTAAAAATTGATATAAGATAAGCTTCTTTCCATTCTTAAAGAATTAGTAGTTCAACAAATATTGTATTACCTACACCGGGGGATGTAAATTATTATGTCTTTAATTCTTTTTTTAAATGTTATTATTATTTTAATAATTAAAAAGTCTGCCAACTTTTCTTACCTCTGTCGATCTGTACTCCTCTTAGTAAACAAATTCTTTGGTTACATTTTTTTCCTCAAAATTAGTTCTTTGTCTCTTAATATTTTTCTTTTTAAGTATTTATTGTTTGTTTTACATATTTTCCGTTTCTCATCATTTCTTTCTATTAACCACACATTATTTTCTTTTATCAGTTTTTCTGTTGTTCCTGTAAGTTAGAAAGATTTAAAGCTGCTGAATGTAATGCCCTTTTAAAATTATCATAACCGATTTCCATATTTACGTTTACCGGTAATTTATGGAATCCAATTTTAAAACGATTTTGAAACAGAAATTTAATGCTGGATTGCTACAGTAACTGTAATTTATGTTTCTGCTTAGTATTACCTTCCTTCTGTACTTTTTTTAAACAGATGTGCTAGTTTAACAGTTCTATTTTTTTATATTTTGGAATCTTATCGATTAATCTATGGTTTATATTTAGTAGTAAAATAATAGATTACAGATTTTTGTTGCAATGAGAATCCTTTCCACGTATGTGAATCGTTTTATGTTTAAAAAATCCATTAATAATTCTCATCGTGCCCTGTTTGGACGATTCACTTAACGTTTCTCCTGAATTGCTAATTATGCGTCTTCCAAATTGATTAGATCATCTGGTGCTTGTGAGCCAACTTTTGCATTTATTATAAATAGTTATTTGTATATTCGGTTAACTTTGGTGCTCATGATGCGATAAGAGATTTTTTGGTATCTCCGTGTTCCTCTCGATGAGATCTATCCGTAGACACCTTAAAAGTAAACCTACTGCCACAAATAAAAAAGATACGCTACACAGTCGAATTCCCAAACGCTACAATGTAAAAGTTCGCAACCGATTACGTGTAGTTTCAATACGTTTTGCAGTTACGAACTTTTTCATTTCGTTAAAGCATATATATAAGAACATACACATACACATACACATGCACACAGTAGAACATTCTCTCTCTCTCTCTCTCTCTCCCCCCCTCTCTCTGCGTGTGCGTGCGTGCGCGCGCGCGTGTGTATGTGACTGTATATGTGTGTGTATTTAGAAGCACGTGTTCTAGAACTTTCTTTCGTGACGCAAATGCGCATAAGTGTGACGTCAATGCGCACACATAGAGATTCGCACAGTCACATTCATGTACCGGCCGGCATATTTTCAGTTGATGGATAGAAACGGCACGAGTCAGTAGTGTTTTTGTAATTGTCATTGTGAAAAATACATAAGCACTTAGTCAAACATAGTTAGACACACACTAAAGTTGACTGTGTATTTGTGGCGATCTTCAAGCTTCGCTTAGCCAACAAACGGTAAGAGATTAAGTTTAAGATCCTATGTGCATGCATTTATGTCTATGGCCAACGCTTTATGCTATGTGTTTTCTATGGTGTTGGCTGTGCTGCAGCTCCGTCAATACATGTCTATGGCCAGGCGCTTGATGCAATTTGTTTTCTATGGTGTTAGCTGTGCTGCAGCTAGCTGCAACTCGATCAATACTGTGTGTCTATAGCCAGGCGCTTCATGCTATGTGTTGTCAATGGTGTTGGCTGTGCTGCAGCTCAGTTAATACATGTTAATCAAGACTGCACTTTACTTAGGATTTTTATTTTGCAATTATGTCTCGCTTCAATTGGGACGATGCTTCAGAATATTATCTGATGGCCATGTATGCACTCATGCCTAGCCATTTGCTGAAAAATGAAAGGGCCCAATTACTTCATCAGCTCTTCACTGAAGAATATTGTGACTACTCATCTACTGCAATTTGGCTCCACATCCACGCTGAAAAGCTTCTCCGAAAGAAATGGGAAAATTCGTTCTACGCTCTTGACGATGACGCACGCCAGTATATCAAAAACAGAATACTCATATTGGTTTCGGTTGGTATAATCGGAAGAGAAATGATAGAGATGGTCATCAACGACTTCCAAGGCGCTTTTAATCGGAGTGTTTCAAGAGTCGTAGTGTCGCGAATAGTGGCTTACACTAAAGAATCACAACATTCGAATGCCTGACTAGAGGTTGTCATGCGTTGTTGGTGGCTCGGACTGACTATGGCCGCAGAACGCACATACGCCGCATGTCGTTGCAATTGCAGTCGGCTCATTGTCAAAAAGCCAGCACGTTCACTTCTCACTGTCGCTGCTTGAAGATCCATGTATTGAAACATTCTACGATGACCTTTCTCTTCTTCCAACCTATAAGAGGAACAAATCACGTTTCTACTTCTGCTACTTCTGCCATGAGCACCTATATAAGAACGGGTCCTTCACTACTTCTCCGCTTATTGATTACAACATCATGTCTGAAGAGGAACTACTGGAAATACCTGAGGAGCTCTTAACCCTCACATATGCAGAACGGTTTACAATCGTCGCAACCCTGCAAGAGGTGTGTTCGAAATCTGGCAAGGTCACTCGAACGTACTACACAAAGCTGATAGTCACTATGCGCAAATGTATACTGTTATCATAAGCAACGAAATAGAATTGCCTGCAAATCAAACGCACATTTACCAGGCGAGACGAGACGAAGTTTCGATTCGTGAATCCGAATCTGTACACGTTGAATTCAGTTCCAGTTAACGGTGCTTCATTCAAGTTTAGATACTACTTACAGAAGCAAGAGGCGCTTCGAAACTTGAAGCGTGGTTTGGTCATACCGCATTCAGATATCGTAGAACGTTCGATGACTGATCTCTCGCAGCCGATTGCAATCAATCATCCGATGATCGAGAATCAACTTGTAACTCCTGCTATATAATTAGCTGTATATTATTCAGAGTATTATTAACTGCTCAACGATGAAACGTTGTGCTGATGTGATAACAGTTTGCCTTACTGCTGCGATATTCTCGGATGCCCGAAAGCTACGAGGTCTACCGGCCGATTTCCTTTTTAATGCTGAACCAGAAATTATAACTACAACAGTATGCTTTTATTTGGTCAAACTCTTCCGTGACAACCTACACTGAAATGCTTACGAAATAGCTGCTGTTACAATCACATGACTACCATTTCTAAAACAAGTCTCTAAAACAAACTAATGATGCTAAAATGGCATGTCCTGTGCTGCTCAAGGATGTGTGACTTGAGCGCCGTCTACCAATACATTGCGCACGGCGGTTAGTTCAAAAAGGGAACGTCATGCCAGACTCTATATTAGAAGAATTAATCTGAATATCAAAATTAATATTACATAAAAGTATAGATAATAGTGAATACGAATATAAATTAATAGGACTGGACAATGCCACGTATATATATTTTGAATGACGTCTCTTAGTTGACTGGAATAAGTGATAAATAAATAAAAAATTGTAAAAGTAACTGATACTATCAGGAATTATCATCCTATTTAAAAAAAAAAAGAAAATAAACTTAAAGTTTCCCCTAAATCTAATATTATTTTTGGACTTTCAATCTTTTATGCACACACTACATTTTTAGAATATATTTTTTGTGTTTTATTGCGTTGAAATTCGAAATAACAAGTTTGATATAAAGAATAGTAACTGCCAAGGAAAAAATACCTATATAGAGAATTAAGACGAACTGTATTTTATATTAGGTGAAATAGAACCTGGTGTTAGCAGAATGCTAAATTGTAGAAATACTGCAAGGATGTCTTAAAAAAGAGAGATAATAAGCGGTACTAGCGAAGTAAACAAGAAGAGAGTTTGAGAATTGTGGGTTTCATATCATTATTAGATCGGTGTAGTTGGTATTATGAAATACTAAGAAATCAAATAAATTATATACTTTTTAATAACCGCTACAGAAATGCTATTATATCTACGAAAACATATTCAGGTGCTGACATTTATAGGCATTATAACACCGTAACGTAAATAATTTATTGGTACTACAGCCATACCACTTTCTTAAGTTCCGTAGCCGGGATGTGCTTCTTCGGCCTACGCTTCTTACACCTTTTATTTTTCCCTGTATTATTAGCCTTAGCAATGAGTACTTTTCACTTCTCAATATTTGGTCCAAATACTCTACTTTCTTCTTTTTGATTGTGTGTATTACTTCATATTCCTATTTCGTCTTACGTAATTTTATTTTCTACTTTCAACTTAGCTGTTTAATGCCAGTATAATTTGGCTATCATCATTATGTCACGACTATAGATATTTTTATTTTTAAGTATTTCATATAGCTTTTCATGTCTGATTTTAACGAAAGCTTTCTCAAAATCGATAAAGCATGCGTAAAAGCCTTGGTTTATGTCTAAACAATACTGCATTAATATACTTATTCCAAATAAGACTTTTCTCGTTTCTAACCCCTTCTAAATCTTGTTTGTGTATCGTTGATGCCTTTTTCAAGTTTCTTGTATACTCTCTTATGAATGACTTTAAGAAAGACTTTCAATGTATGACTTATCAGTGCTAAAGTTCTATGCACCGTACAGTTATTTGCATTATTTTTCTTTGGTATTGGTATAAATGTTGACGTCAATCATTCTTCTCGAATAACACCTGTTCTATAAATTCCATTAAAAAGGTCTGTCATTATATCATAGTTTACAAGTTCTAACAATTCTACTGGAATCCCATCTGGCCCTATAAATTTTCTGTTTTTGTATTTCTCATGGCATATTCTATCTCACTTATAAATATTTCTGACCACGTCTCTAGCGTTTCGTTTTCTATTAGCTCAGATCTGTTGTCCTTAAACAGTTCTTCTATGTATTCCTTCTATATTTGTAATTTTATTTTTCCTTCCACACTCGCCTTTTAATATAATGGATTGTTTTGGTCTTTGCATACCAATACTTCCTTAGTCTTCCTGTGCATATTGAAACTATCATGTTTTTGCTCATATTTATCAATTTCTCTTCACTTTTTAATCAACTATTTTTTTTCGCTTTTTTATTTTTTATTTTAACGAGGTCTGGCGGAGGCCCCTCGGAGAGCTTGTCCAACTCCGGCATGCTTGAGCCACTTCGCATAGTAGTTTTTAAAAATAAAAACACGATTAAAAAGCTCTGTTTGACATAATTGACGTACGCCGTTGCCATGACAACGCATTTACGTAAACCCAGTTAGAGTTGACCTTTGACCTTTGACCTTTGACCTGTGTGACAGCACTCATAATTTTTTTTATGTATAAGTGCTTTATTACCCGCTCTCAAACGAAAATTTTCCATCGCTTGCGGTTCCGGAAATATACTACCTCGGTCGCGCCTGTCGCCGGACCGAAATTTGTTCTTCGGAGGAGCTCGGGTCGGCACGGAAAGGCACGAACGATTTGACCTTTGACCTGTGTGACAGCAGCAGCAGCAGCACTTATAATTTTTTTTATGTATAAGTGCTTTATTACCCGCTCTCAAATGAAAATTTTCCATCGCTTGCGGTTCCGGAAATATACTACCTCGGTCGCGCCTGTCGCCGGACCGAAATTTGTCCTACGGAGGAGCTCGGGTCGGCACGGAAAGGCACGAACGATTTGACCTTTGACCTGTGTGACAGCAGCAGCAGCACTCATAATTTTTTTTATATATATAATTAATTGATTAACTTCTTTATATGTTTGTTCATTTTTAGCTTCTTGTTCTACCTTTTATATATCAAGTCTAAAATTTCTTCTGTCATCCAAGCTTTTTTCTTAACTCTAGCTGGAATTAATGTCGCTTTTACCAATTTTGAATAAAGCAGCCTCTATGTTTTTTCACTTTTCATTTATGTTGTCAGTGTTTTTGCTTTGTTGTTCAGCATTTCTGAGTATATGATTAACTTTTTTCTTTTGCGTTATTGTATCTACTTTTCTTCTTTAGTGCCTTTACATTTATTATTTGCTTGTTACAACTAAATTTTAACTTCTTCAATTTAATATTTAATGTTGCTACCACAGGATTGTGATTTGACTTGATGTTTCCGAGATATATTTTTGCCCGTGAAATGCCATTTTTAAATATTTCTAGTTATTATATAATCTATTTGATTTCTGACAGTTCTCTCTTTATTATTCTAGGCCTCCTTCATGTATACAATCTTCTATTTGGCAGCTTAAACATCGTATTCATTATTGATAATTATTCTTTAGCTTTGAAATCGCTCATTATTAAGGTTATGTCATGTTTTCTAGTAGATTTTAAGGCAGATTGTAATTGTTTACAGAAGATTTCAATCTTTTCATCTTCTTTGTCTGCCGTTGGATTATGTTGATTTTTTCTCTATTAGAGTTCCGTTGTATCAATGTTATACGTTCAGATTAGGGAGTAAAACTTACTACTGATTTGTTTATTTCCTTTCTATGATAATTCCAACACCATTTCTATGAGTTTGGTCGTCACTATATGCATAATATTCAACAACTTCATCGGTTATACATCTCCCTGGTGCTAGCCATTGTAGATCTCTAATCATTAGTATACTCAATTTAAGTCTATTTATTTCTGGTGTAGCATTTGATAATTTTATTCTCTTTATATTCTAAGTTCATATTATGTTTTAAAATTTCAATTGTTCACACTCTGTCACGTCTGTCCTGGAGATATGCGATTTGATAATTTTATTCTCTTTATATTCTAAGTTCCAATATTAATTGGATCAGTTTCTCAATCCCAGGGCAAGGGAGTACTCTTTCACTTGCCAGCTGTTCTGGCCAATGCTGTTGGCTTTCGAATGTTGACTTGAATATATATTGAACTTATATCGGTAGTTTTTTCGTGAGGCATAATTACTATAGGAACTATTAAATTAATCAATTGAAGGTTGCCTCCTGTAGCCTCTCATTTAGTTTGGGATTTGTTCCGACACAGATTACCGGGAAGTGGTCGCTTAATAAGCTTCTAGGAGCCAAAAGCGATAATGTAAGTTCGTCTGGAGATCTGGCAATCCTGGGTATAGTGAATACTAATTCTAAACATAATCCTATATATCCCAGAATACTTGATATAGCTTAATAAACAATAACAAAAGAAATAAAATACATTAAGTTACAAACGTAAGTTAATATAGATGGAATGTGAACAACAAGAAGTATTGTCAGCTGTAATTAAAGAACAACTAATAAGTAAGAGAATGAAGAAAAACCTTGGATGACACAGAACATTTTAGATCTGAAACAAAAGAATAAATTTTAAATTCTAAATCTGACTAGACTAACAAGCAAATTAGTTGTCGTACATAACATGTGAGGAGAAACACCAAGAGTAGCCTCCTGTTATTTTATATTAAGTATACAAGTCTTATATATTAATTTGTTAGGTCACTAAACTTTGTCCGCTTCAGGCGTCTAACTGCGTTAGCACTGTTTAATAAGTTTGTCATTAAAACAATCGGATGATCACTAATCCAATTTTTGTATCTGCTGCAGCGATCTTTGATGACATCTTTAATCCATGGGATGTTCAGATCGTTATGTAATGTGCGGTTGTTCACATACCATTCAGTGTTTGCTATTGAGAAAATTGTTTTGCTATGGAATCGTTGTTAGATCCCGATGTTCGATAACTTAGCAGATCTTCAAAACTGGATCCTGTGTGTCCATATCGGCACTATTATTGTTTTATATAACAACACTTTGTTTGTTAGACTGAGCTGGAATTTCCGTCCGAGGAACCAGAACATCTTTACACGGATATCTAGTTCTTTTCGCTTAGTCTGTATATATTTTCTCCAGGTAAGTTTGTTATCGAGATGTAGACTGAGGTATTTGATGTCCTCTTTGCGTGGTATGTTACTACCGTTAAAGGTTGTAGGGAGCAGATCAACTTTGCGAGACTGAAAACCATAAATGCTGATTTTTTTTATTAATGTTGATGCCTAAGTCTTTGTCCGGCTCTTTAATGTTTCCAGAGCATTTTGTAGATAAATTGATGCCTACAATAGATCTCTATGTGAAGATAATATAGCTGTGTCATTCGCAAACGTAACAATTACAACATTGTCCGTAGCAGGTATGTCTGCCGTAAACAATATAAATATACATACCTTGCGGTACACCTGCTTCGACTGGATAGATTGGTGAATGGCTATCGTTTACTTTAACTCGAAAGTATCTGTTTCTATATACGACTTGAAGAACAAATAGTATTGTTGCGGTAGGGTTTTCTTTTATATAACAGCTCAGGTTGCCAGACCCGATCGAAAGCTTGGCTCACAAATAAGAATACTGCCAGACACGACTGTTTTTTCTCGAAATCTTTTTCTACGTTATCCACTATCCTATGACGTTGTTCCAATGTTGAGTATTTTCCGGGAAAACCAAATTTATGGTTAGGAATTAAATGCAGATCTTCTATAATAAGTTCTAGTAGAATTCGCTCAAAGAGCTTGGAGAGGAGTGGTAACAGGGATATCGGTCTGTAAGAAACTGATGATTGAGCTGGTTTGCCTGGCTTTTGAATGAAAATAACTTCAACAAATTTCCATTGAATTAGATAGTATCGAATTCTCAAGATCGCATTATATTGCCATTCGTTTTCGGCAGTTGATGGAGTAATTCGGATGTAATTAGGTCGTATCCCGGTGGTTTATC
The DNA here is from genome assembly GCA_036346155.1 of Sinelater perroti. NCBI lineage: Eukaryota > Metazoa > Arthropoda > Insecta > Coleoptera > Elateridae > Sinelater > Sinelater perroti. The sequence continues at coordinate 4,792,657 of JARFIY010000348.1, read as the reverse complement.
AGTTTTTAAGTTTTTGATTTCTGTTTTTACTTCGATTAAACAATGTTTAATAGGCAGGTGGAGTTGGAGTGGTGATTTGAGAAATTCGAGAATTTCATAGTCATCTTGAGGAGTTCTGTCTGTTTTGTGGGGTTGAAAGGTTGCAGGTAAGTGTTCGCCAATTACCACCACTTTTTATTCATCAGAGCGCTTCAAGAGCCATTTTTATGAATAGGAGTGATGATAGGTTTCTTCAAATTCCTAGTTCATTGCCATGGGAGTAGTCATCGTGTTGTCTGGGGGATAAGTTCTTTTATTAATCTTTTTAGTTGTGTGGTAAGGTGTTCAGTTTGTTTTTGTCTCTTGGGTGTCTTATTTATTGTCAGAGCGTCTTGCTTTTCTTTTGTCGCTGATCTTCTGTCTAATTTCTAAGGAGTAATTATTAGTGTTTTTATTACATTTATGCTATAGTTTTATAGGCGCAGCTGTAAGGTTTATGTTAGTTGTTGTATTGCTGTCTCAATTTTATTTGCACTGTTAATTACTGTTGGAACCGATAGTGTTCATCGATATATTGTCGAAAATTATGCCAATCCATACGATTGTTCTGTCGGCTGAGTCTTGCGGGTTTGTCGATTATGCAGGTACTTAACGTGCATATTATAGCGGAGTGATCAGAGTTTAGGTTGTAGCAATCAACAACATTAATGTAGTTGGGAGAGATTTTTTTTTAAAAGAAAATCTAATGCATCCGGCTGTTTATTCATATAGTTTGGCCAATAAGTAGGTTTACCTATCGCTAATGCATTACAGTTGTTATCTAAGAAGGTTTTATATAGTTGCCTTTCCTTTGGGTTAATTAATCTGGAACTCATAAGAGATGATTAGAACTGAAATTACCATCTGCTATAAACCTTTCTCCTAGCGTTCTGAAGAAGTCTTCGAATTGATTCTGCGTTATTGGATGTCGGGGAGGGCAGTATACTGCTGATACTATTATGTCTCCAACTCAATCTTTAATTTTGACATTTGTGGCTTGTATATGATTTGTTTTAGACTTCTTTATGTCGTAGTGTGATAATAGTGATATAGTTGGTGATAATTGTTGTTCCAGCATGAGCTGTGTTGTCGGGGTAGGTGTAATAACTTCTATAGTTGTGGACATTAAGGTAGTTGTAGTCAGTAAAGTGCGCTCCAGATACCAGGACCACACGACTTTTTGGACATTTAAAAATGCTCCTACTTCTAAATGGCGTAGTAAAATCCGTTTGCGTTCCATGCAGCTATCCATTATTGGAAAATTTTGTTTATCAAGCTAATGAATAGGTTGAGCATTATAGTATTCTGTTGCATTAACTGGCTAAACATAGTTTCAAATTTGGAAAGGAACTGAGGAAAGGAAATATGATTGCTGTTTTAATTTTGATTTTGAGTGTTGTATGAGTCTGATGTTCTCATGATGTGTTGCGGCATAGCTAGTTGCGGATCTGTTCGCCCTGTTTCTATTTGACTGAGTTGCATTCTAGGGATGGTGTAGTTTTTTCTCTTTTAAACTGAAAAGTTGTTGGTATACAGGGCATTCTTTATAGTTTTCTGGATGGGATTTATTGCAGAATGCCTATTTAGCAGGAGTATTTTTTGACTTTGTACATACATATTGTGGTTACCACCACATTTACTAAGTTAAGTTGTGTCCATATGTTTGGCAGCAAGTACACTAGATTATAGTGGCTTTTTTCTTTTTAGTTTAACGGTAATAATCATATTTAATAGAGGTTTAAGTTCGTATATCTTCTTGTTGTTACTGGCAGGCTCAACGTCTACAAAAAATAAAGGGAGTGGTGTTTTATCTACCCTGTGTCTTATATTTATTAAATTGCGTACAGTATGTCCTTTCTCTCTTAGTTCTTCTTTCAACAACCCGATATCGATTATTGAGTAAAGGTTTCTGATTACTATTCTGAATGTCCTCTCTCCCTTAATCTGCTATGTATGAAAAATAATTTTCTCATCGTCAAGATGTCACAAGTTTTCGATATGTCTCAGAGTTATTCTTATTTACCTTCACGACGTTTTTGGTCAGCATTTTTGTTCAGTTTCTAATATTTTTGTCAGGTTTGTAATCATTGCGTTATAATTTACTACGTCGTGTATGTATACTGGAGGGGGTTTGTTAACTATACTCTGTGGCTCTTTACTAGCTGTTCCCATACCGTTATCTTCGTGTGTATTGTTTAGTAAATTAAATATGTTGTTATCGTTGATTTAGCTTTGCAGAGTAATGTAGACATCTTTTTCTACTTTTCACTACTTGCCAATTGTGCGAGCTTGTTTGGGGTTGGTCATCGTTTGTTTCAGTCGTTTTTGGTGCCAAATGATGATTATTAGAATTCCATTTTGGCCAATGCGTGGGTTGTGAGATATTACTGGTATAAGACACGTATGGGATATATGTTTGGCTTGATAATTGTTGCATGTGCGTGTTAGTGCTGTTGAGTAGTAGGCATAGATAACACGCGTGCTACGGCACACATTCACTCGTCTGCGAGGCCAGCGGTCGACTTCCAAGAAAATACAAAAACTAATAAAAGATCTTTCTAAACAATGTAAATAAATAGAACTATTAGAAAGTAAATATGACAACTCTCACATGTACAAAAAGATTGAAGTAGCAGGGTACAAGAATAAAAGCAATGCCAATAATGTCATTAAAGATGCTTACAGTACGAATTACAAAGTCTCTACTGAATCAAACCAATTTAAAAGTGCCAATCTTAATAGAACAGGTACAGAGAGACAAGTACCTTGGAACTTGACTGGAATAAATAATTTATAAAACAATGAAGATAAGAAATTGAATAAAAATAACGAGATATTGTTTTATAATATTAAAGAAATTGCTCTGTAATCTGAACATAAACATTGAGCTGCGGATGTGAATGCTTCGCTGTATAGAACAGAGGCTTGGAGGCTTAAGAATAAATTGGGCAAGTTACAAACACCGTATTGTTCTGGGGAGGATAAAAAAAGAATGTGAAATCATACTAGGTGTATAAATAAGTTCTTAGTTTTTTTCTGCAAAATTAAAGTTTTATTTAAAAACAAACAAAAAAAGCTTAACTATCAAAGTATTCTCTGTTAGCATCGATGACCTTTTGCCATCTTTCGGGTAGCTTGCGAATTCCCTGGTGATAGAAGCTGACCGGTTTCGAGACGATAAAGTTATCGATGCATTTTCGGACTTCTTTTCTGTTTTGAAGTGCGTTTCAGCCAAGTGATGCTGTAACGACCGGAATAAATGATAATCGGAAGGGGCCATGTCTGGGCTATACGCCGCATGTGGGAGAAGTTCCCAGCCTAACGCGAAGATGTGTTCTTGTGTCGCCTTCGCAACATGTGGTCGGGCATTATCATGGATCAGGATGACTTTGCGACTTCCTTGTCCAGTAAATGGCATCTTTTCTTCGATTGCGTCGCTCAAATTGATGAGTTGCTGTTGGTAGCGATCCGTCGTAATTGTTTCACCTAGTTTCAAGAGTTCATAGTACAGCACACCTTTTTTTGGCGTGGATATTGGCTTTGGAGTCGATGTCGAAGGTTTTCCAGGGTCTACCCATGATTTTTTGCTCTTGGAATTGTCGTACAAGATCCATTTTTCATCACCCATAATAATTTTATGCAGAAAATCATTTTTTCGGTTCCTTGAAAGCAAATGGAGTGCGGTGTCACGCCGTCGATTTTTGTTGTCTTCGGTCAGTTTATGCGGAACCCATCTGCCTTATTTTTGTATTTTACCCATTGCATGAAAACGTATGGAAATGGCTGGCTGAGTAATGCCAAGCTGTTCTGCAAGCTCTTTTTCAGTTTGCGCATTGTTTTGATCCCGCAATGTCTGCAGCTCATCCGTGTCAAATGTTTGAGGTCCAGCGCGTGGTTGATCTTCAAGACTAAACTCTCCTCCGCGAAATCTTTGGTGCCACTTTTTGCACGTTGCATGACTTACAGCATTCTCATCATTTGCAGCACGAATCATTTCGGTGACTTCAGCAGGGTTTTTTAGGTGAAATGCGAAGTGGATAGAAAATCGAATATGCTGTTTTGTGATTGCCATCGTGAGCACAGCTGATTATTGAGGTTATGTGCATCAAACGCCAAATCGCATGATGTTTCGAAAGACCAAATGTCATTGCTTTAAAACCGCAAGAGGGTGGACTAATACGTTACATATAAACGGTGATTTGCGTCCTGTGAAATCTAAAGCTGAGAACTTATTTATACACCTATTATATATACAATAAAAAAGAAAGCTTAAGTGCATAGCCCATATAATAAAAAGTTCCAAATATGCACTGCTCTAACTCATAATGCAGGGGAAGATAAAGAGAAAAGGAATATTGACAGGAGTAAAATATTTTGGCTGAAAAACCTTAGAGACTGATTTAATTGTGCACTACTTTCATTGGCTGTGGAGAACATACGTACAGCAATGATGATAGCCAATTTCTGGTTAGGACATGCATCATAAAAAGAAAAAGAAGTTGGTGTTAATGATCCGAATATGAAATACAAAACATTACAACAGGACCCTGAAATAACGTTAGATGAAGTTGACCATGCGATAAAATTAAAGAAACTAAGAAAAGCGGCAGGCCCAGATTATATACCAACTAAAATCCTTAAAATTCTAAAAAAATGGCAAACAATATCTGCTCCGTCTGTTCAACAAATTCTATGATTCCAATAGATTGGCTGGGATCTACATTTGTGACAATCCCGAAAATGCAATGAACATCAAATTATCAGCCTAATTAACCACGATCTGACGACAATTTTCCGACTCCAGAATCTACAAAAAAATACGAGCGATACGCAATTTGGCTTCCGCAATAATCTTGGAATTAGAAAAACGCTGTTAGCATCCAAGTTTTAGTACGAAGGTATATAGACGTTCACTATTCGGTATACATGTGGTTTGTACATTTTGAAAAAGCATTTGATTGAGCCAGACAAATGATTGAAATTCTGCAGAAAGCAGGTATGATATTCAAACGAGCCAACATAAAAATGGGCCAAAATTCTGCCGAAGAAATAAAAATACGTTGTGAGGTGAAACAGAGGTGCATTCTGTCATCCCTGATGTTTATAATTGATATAGTATCTTGAATCTTGTTATGAAAGATAAAATAAATGAAAAAAGAGACTTAAGACGAAGACGTATATCTTTGCTACGAAAACTGCGGGACTGGTATCACAGATTGATGACATCAGTGTTTTGTGCGGCTGTCGATAAAGTTATAGCCAGTCTGATAGCTAACATTGAGCAATGAACAAGGCACAAGAAGAAGTTGGTACTATAGGCCATCTAACATGAAGAATGTTAACCTATTGGAGAAAAATAATAACAAATCTTAGTTTTACTTATTGGTTAACTTTCAAAGAGACTCAAAATACAGTTTTAAACTATCGTTACGAGTACAACAGAAAATTTTCACGTCAAACATATGGATAAAAAATATATGTAACTTCTAGCTTGTTTTATTCTTTCTATTAGCGATTTACTGAAGGAAGGTGTTCAAGTATAGCACTGGGTTGTTCATGAAATGAAAATCTTCATCTTGCTTGTGTGCAGACCATGATAAATACAACCGAACAGTAGATAAAGTGCTAAATGAAAAACATTTTTCATCACATTTTCCAAAAACGTACAATTTATGAATTTACTGGGCAGAATCCTGTCATGTATAACTTCTTGATTTCTACTGGTTCTACATCCAATAATTAAGATTAACAAGGAAAAGGAAGAAACAAAAGATCAGTAAGTTGGTTAGTAGAACACAGGCTTTGCTCTTACTAATATTCATTCAAAACAAAGCAAAACTTTGCGTGTGCTTCCCTTGATATTATAGTAGAAGCAAAATTTTTGAAAGATTCTCAGGTACATCCTGGTTTAAGAACCGTGAGAGTTTTTAAAGTTTTGTTCAAGCAACAAACTGATCGTGGATGAGCTCGCAGCCGGCGCAATGTCAAATGGTAATGGATGTACGCCGGGCACAGTGCGCAGTCACCTTGCACAATCACAGGTAGGTCGCGACCGGGTGGGGGCGTACTAGGCATTGTTGTTCAGTCGGCGCTCGTTTCCGCGCGCAACCCGAACTGGGTCGCGAGTGTATGCCTTCGGCAGCTGAATCACACCTCCATTAATTAATCGGAAAACTATCGCAGGCGTGGGAACTTTCGCCGCGGCCCGGTGCTAAAACAGCATTTCTTGAACCCGAGCGCGCTCGGATTGTTTACGCAGTCAACGTAGCGCTGCACGGCAATTTGTGGGAAGCCGTCCAACATACATTGTTGTCATTGTTGTTCGGCGGCAGCGGCTGGCCAGGCTCTGTTCGTGACCCTGCGTCGAGTTCGCACAAATAATGGTTTCTAATTAGTGCCGGCGGCCGAGCAACAGCTGAAGATGGGTGATGGTGCCAAGTCCGAGTTTTTCGCCGATGACTTCGACGACCTGCCGAAGAAGACGTTTATCCGGGTAAGTCTAGCCGATAGATCGGTTTGAAAGGTTACGCACAAACGAGGTTGCAAATTTAAATCCCCCGCAACGAGGACGACAGTTAAGTGTGAACGAACTAAAAAACAGAATGCGTTATTATTAGAGAAACTCCGATTATCCTTATCATGATTTAATGAAAATGCTTTGCAGCAGGAAAGGAAATGGCAATTAGAATGTAATTTTCTGCTTTATGGCCGATTACGGCGAAAGTTTTGCAACAGATGTGTGTACGAATATTATAATTTAGGTTTTTGGAAGGATTTGCATGTTTTGCGAGGACGTGGGACTTTCGTCACGAGACCATTATTCCATATTCCAATGCACTATTGAATCGTGAAAGAATTGCTAAATGTCAGGCTATTCGAATAATCCAAGGTCTTCAGCACAGAGAGAGATCATTATTGGCGAACATTCTTGTTATTAACCATTCAGACGGGAAGTTGCAAAACCACTGTTTTATAGCTCTAAATTTAAATTAATTATGTTTTTACTGTACTTGTGAATATAACTTAAATGTAATTTCGAATTATGAAAAGGAAACTATAAAGGGGCACCACTTCGGAAACGACAGGGTGAAACTGAAAGTGGGGAACACATTGGACCGTCGAGATTCTTCTAAAGGTCACAAAAAGTTGTGAATGAGTTTGAGATTTCTCGGAGATCATCTATATAAGGGTTAGAGTAACTATTACAAGATGCAAACAGAGGAAAACACGAGCACATTGTGCAATTTTTCTAATGGTTGGAGGAGTATTTAATGAAAATTTAAAAAGTTGTAACATCATATTGTTGAAACTAAGTATTTATTGATAAAGTTCTTTATTTTTCGTATTTTTTTAAGTACAGGATATTTGCAAGATTCTTTTATTTTTATATTAGTTTTGTTTATTTCTTGTATTTTTATATTTGCTGAAATATTGCAATTGTTCTCTTTATATTAATGATTTTTTAATTACAAAAGATTTTCCCCTCTTTTAGTTTTTTAGTGTATGTCTCTTATCTTTACATACATTTGTTCTGATTTTATTTTCTCTTTCTGTACCATAAATGTATATGTAATAAGTGTGCAAGTAGAAATTCTTTCCGTCTTCCTTGACCCGTAAATGGTCTTTTTCCCCCAGAAAATCACTTAAATTGATCAATTGAACCTGATAACGTTCAGTTGTAACAGTTTGACCAAGTTCCAGAAGCTCGTAGTACATGACTCCTTTCCAATCCCACCAGACACACAGTAACACTTTCTTGGCAGGAATATTCGTTTTTGCTACTCATATTGACGGCTGGCCTGGATCAACTCATGTTTTTCTGCATTTAGAATTTGTCGGACAAAATTCACTTTTCATCACCCGTCATGATTTTGTTCAAAAAATTATTTCTTTCGTATCGAGAATGCAAATTCATGCAGATGTCAACTCTTCGGTTTTAGTTTTCTTCCGTCAGTTTATGAGGAACCCATTTTTCTTGGTAAGCAACTCCTAACTGTTCTACAAGATCTTCTTGAGTTTGAGATGAATTTTCATCCAGTAAAACTTGAAGTTCTTTGTTTTCAAGTCAATCGTCTGCAAACTACTTTTTTACTGTTGAATGACTCACGGAATGTTCACTCAAAGTAGAATGAATCAATTCCATAGTTTGAGCAGCATCTTTTTTCATTTGAAAACTGAATAGAATGCAATGGCGTAAATGTTGCTTATCGATATTCATTTCTTATAAAATTGATACACACGGAATTTATTTATTTATTTATCGTATGGTTATTAGGACACATTAAAAACTTGAAATATATAACAATAATAGAATGTAGAATACAATACATATGTATACCACACAATATAGGATATAATATAATATAAAACATACTTTAAGATATTACAGATGAACATCTAGTCTATTTATGTAATCTGTCGACTCTGGGGTCGCTAGCAGGAAGTCTTCCGGCCTACCATTATATAGTCGTATGGGACATTCTTCTGTGATGTCTAATGGTTTGGGTTTCTCCGCAATCACAGAAAGGTGATGGTTGCTTGCCCCATTTGTGTAAGGAGTATGCACATCTGCTATGATGGGGTTTGATTCTGTTAAGCGTGAACCATGTGTTACGTGGCAAGTCTAAATCCGGTGGCTTTTGAGTAATGCACGGCATGTTATTCTTTTGTTGTGCAGTCCATTCTTGAGTCTATGTGTTCGTAAGGTTGAACTCATCTTCCACAGTCGTCTTTGCCGTTTTTGTTGGTGGTCGTCTAGACTAAAGTCGGCTATGGTTGGCATCTTCGATATCTTAATCGATGGGTAAATTTCTGTTGTCCACAATTTTTTTTTATACTCGCTTGTTAGAGCATTTATTTGACGCAGTTGAAGGAGTGGGATGTGGCTTAGGACTGGAAGCCATTGCGTGGGAGTTGATTTGATGACATCAGCAATCATTATCATGGTGTTATTTAGCTGTGCGTCTATTTTCTGTACATGTGGGCTGTTTAACCAAACTGGAGCGCAGTATTCTGCAGTTGAAAAGACAAGATCCAGAGCAGAAGAGCGCAGTTGTGCCATATAGTTTTTGAATTACATTGTTTCTTGTTTTTAGTTTTTCAGCAATTCTCGTTAGATGCTCTCTGATAGTGTTTTATCAAGGGTATGCCCTGGTATTTTGGTATTTTATTATGGGTAAGTATAGTGTTTTCAAATCTTGTTGAGTTCTCTTCTGGTGAGTTTATTATTAAGGTGAAAACCGGTAACTTCTGTTTTGGTGGCGGTAGGTTGGAGCCTCTACTTGCGGAAATATTTTTCCACTATTTCTAGATCTGTCGTTAGGGTCTCTCCTGACTATTCGATAGAACAGCACCTTGTTGTAACTACCCGGTCATCAGCGTAGCCAAACTTTCTTGATGTTGTTTCTGGCATGTGTGCAATGTACAGACTAAAGAGGAGTGGAGCAAGGACTGATCCCTGTGGTCGCCTGTTCTTTAGTTTTCTTGGGAAGCTGATGTCGGGTCCCATAGCTACTTGACACACTCGTTCGTTTAGCATGCTGTCTACCAGTCGGGCTGTTAGTTTGCAGGGGATTACACAAAGAAGCTTGTATATCATGCCTTCTCTCCATACTGTGTAGTAGGCCGCCAACAGGTCGATTAATACATCTGAGGTTTTAAGTTTTCTTTGAAATCCTGTCTCAATGTGAATGGTGAGTGATAAAACTTGGTCTGCACAGTTTCTTTTTGGCCGAAAGACTATTTGTTTAACCTAAATTGCTTCAAGCAATTCTGTTATAAATAAGCCGTTCTAGTAGCTTATAAGTCACAGATAGCAGAGCTATTGGTTTGTAGCTCTCAGATTATTTGCCTGGTTTTAATATAGCGATTATCTTCGATCGTTTAAATTCTTTCGGAATTTTGCCAGTTGCATGATATCTGTGAAAAAGTGAGCCATCCAGAAGTACTTGCCACTTTATTAGGAATACAGGGTTGATATTGTCAATATCTGGGCTTTTCCTGTCTTGACATCCTTAAGAGCATTTGAAACTTCTTTACAAGTGTAGGGGCGAGAATGTTCTGTTTCTGTGGCTTCAGCTTTTAGGGTTTTAAGTTTCCGATTCACCGCAATTGAATGTTCTTTATCTTTTGGTGCTCTGAATGTCGTTACTATGTGTAAATCAACGTCGTTTGGGCGGACAGTTGTCTTTTGTCTTTGTGTGGGGGTTCCGCTTCCTAGTTTCCTTAACAGTGCCCACGTTTGTCTGCTCGATGTCTGGAAGTTCAGGATTTCTACAGTTTCTTTCCACTTTTTCCGTCTCGCCGCATCTAGGCTATGAAGTAGCTCGTCTGCTATTTATTGATCATCAGTTTCAAGGAAATTTTGATACATCACATCACTGTTTTGGGACCATCCGGGAATGTATTCCTTGCGGTAGCTTCTTAGTTACACTTTTTGGTACTACTCATTACGGCGCCGACAAACCTATTGTAGTTTCTACTGGTAAATGGTATCTAGCCTAAGTATTTGTCTAGTTCCATGGAGAACTTTGTCCAGTTGGCCTTTTTGAAATTTCACTTTGAGTGAGGGATAGAGGTGATTAGAGAGATTTGTATACCTACATCTACTATGACTGGGCGGGGCTGGCTGTGCGGGAAGTCGGGGAGAACATTTCGCGTAGCTTGTATGGGCTGGCCTTTGTTGTCAGTCGAGACAAAACATAGATCAGGATTGTATTCGCGTTTCAAAGCTGTTGATTTAAGTGTGTATCGGTCTTTAGCATGAAACACAATGGTAAGGTATTCATCTTCTGCCCACTTTACTATTGTGTTGCCATTTTGGTCACGATCTCTATAATTCTATTGCTCGTGATGATTATTGTAGTCACCCACGTACACGAATGGGGGTGTGTTTGGATGGCTTGGACTGGCCAGGATACGGCTGGCGGCTTGTAGTTGTTGGCGACGGTGGTGCTTCCTATTTTTACGACAACGTTATGGATTTCGTCATCAGTGGACGTGGAAGCAATGGAGGAGTCTTCCACATCTTGTTTAACATACGTTGCTACGCTATATGATCGGTGGTACGTAGCTCCTAGCAGTTCATAGACCGATATTTTTCCTGTTTTAAGTAGTTGCTTTTCTGTTTCACAATGAGTTTTCTGTCTAGCGACTAGGTCGTTGTTGTCATTTTTTAGAAGTTTTGATAAATACTGGCTTTTTGAATAACTTATGCTTTTTATATGTATGTGAAAAATTAGAACAGTGTCCGAGTTTTCTAGTCATCAAGTTCTGATAAGGACCATTAGCTTTGTCTGGTAGCATATCTGCTCTTGAAAATAGTACGTTAAATGTTAAATGTTAAATGTGTCTTATCGTCAGGGGATCCTAAAATTATCTGACTGCCAGTATGTGCTAGTTTTTTAACGTTATCCAGGGTGCACCACGAGGAGGCGAACTAGATTTATACCCATACACACAGAATGACATCTTGTAAATGAGTGAAACTTATGTCACAAAAATAGCAATGACTTAAGCTACATATATCCAAAATGGCGGGCGAATTGGCTGCGCTCAAATATGTTTTTTAATGTAACTAACTTCAGAGCCGAGTTTCTACTTGGACATCTATTATATATATTGGGATATCTTTGTCGAGCAGTTTTCTAGGATTGTTATTACTATTAGCCAGGTGTTCCTATATAATATAAGTATTGGTTATGATTGGTTAATTATTATAAAATTTTTGGTTGATTAACAATCTGTCCTTGGGTGATTAGTATCTGTTGTTTCTTTTAGAGTATTTGTTTGTTGTTTAGCAGTTTGCTCGTTGAGAGTTTAAGAAAGGTGGAAGGGATGGGGATGCAGGGGTAGGAGGATTTGTTGAGTTTCTAGTGGTAACTGGTGTGACTGATAGTTAATGGTTGAGTATTGCTTAGACTGTGCCTGTTTTAATCCTGGGCTCAGATATCTGACAAGTGGTCTACTCAATTATCAAGTTTAATTATGTTCGTGACTGAATACTCTATTGGTAAGGGTCACCTAAATCACTGTACTTGCCACCTCAGTCAGTATCAAAGATGGAGTGTGACGACTAGGTGGTCATGGAAAAACTCTCAGAGCCTTAATCTCTCATTTTGCAGTTCATACATCCACGCGGTGCGTTAAAGTCTCACCATTATTACTGATGATATTAATTTCCGTTTAAATGGGGAACATGATGCTTCATTATCTGGCTTAGTTTAGTTGAATACATAAAATTTAATTTAAATCTGTATATAAATGTAATATTAGCTTAAAATTATGATTTATAGAAACATAAATAAATACACTTAGAATTTGTGCGCTTGAACTAAACTCAGCGCTTATTCGAGCGACCCAGTATCTTGCAGCACAGTCCACACAACGTTATCCCCTGATAATAAAACGAGAACTCAGTTGGAAAACTGAGATAGTAAAATTGCGATTTTAACTTATATTGTAAAAAGAGTTCCACGATTTCTCACTTTTGTCTTTGAAGAAATAATAGCTTTCAGAACCATTTACCTTCTTCGGCTTAAAAACATCTTAAATGCCAGGGGATGAAAGCAAATGGAGAATTAGCGTCAAAACAAAACATGTATGGCACTGTACTTTACTGAAAAATCTTTTTGAATTATTATTTTTGTGTAATAGTCGTTAATGCTTAGGTTTTCCATTTTTGATTGTAAATGACGGGAAATCTCGAGATGATGTTAAAAGTGGTCAAGAAAGTTTAAAGAAGAAAATGTGCATGACGATCGGCAAAATGATTAACCATATTGGCCAATGAGGGTCTCAAATTTATAAGGACAGGTGATATGCAATTTTGTCACTTCCACTGCGTTTCTGGTAAATTTCATGCTCACTTCTAGATTTTAGAAGATTGTGCTCACTCTGAATACCAGATTGGCTTATCAAGGAACATAAACAGGACTAGTACGGAGACTATAAATTCTTAAGTCACCTCATTACGGGTGATTGTATTGGATGGGGATCGTACATCATTGCTAACAAATACTTTAAACAGGTACAACTTCAATTACAAGGTCATAAGTGTCATCGCGATGGATTCTGAGAAGTACGACGTATATGGTATTGAACGGGAACCCTATTCGCCGAATTTAAATCCCTGTGACTACTTCTTGTGGACTTTATATAATAACACCCAGAAATGTATCAAGAGTAGTAGGGAATTTTAAAGTCTGTTAAGGCATGCCATCAATAGTTAAATGAAGTTTTTCAAAATCTCAGAATCTTAAATTTTTCGATTTTGATCTTCAAAGTAGGAAAAAATACTGCGTTAGGTGAGGAAATTTTTTTATCGGTGGATTTGTCGTTAGGTGGTTAGGGATAACGATATAAAATGAAATTTTCATCTAGCGTACGTATTGGGCTACCGTGTAATTAAAGTGTCTTTCATTTTATTCACTTTATTATTTTACTATTCTACAGAACTGTAACTCATTCTTTTTTTGCTGCAGGAGTGCATTCTGCAGTTTGTTTTTCGTAGATCCCGTTGCCGTTCGTCAGCACTAACAACTGCAATACAAGTTTTTCTTTCGGTGGATGTTTTTAATTGATTAATAAATTAAGAAAAAATAATTCTAGCCAGTTTTAAAAAAATGTTCTGTAAATATACGAGAAAATTTAAAGAAGACCTTTGTTATGGCAATGAGCCACGTAGGTTATTTATTATTATTTCAATATATTTGATCTAGCAAATAAGTAAATCTTTGGTGGCACTTTTTAAAAAGCATGAGATGGTCCTGCAGCCATTTGCAAACGAAATTATCTACTTTCCTATTGCTTTAAACCGCTGCTCTTTTAAAGCAACTTAACAGGTTCGATAAGACGATACTCATAAGGATTTGAATCATGTATGTGATGTATTTGTTCCAATTTTCCTCAAGTTACGACAGCAGCAAGCCGGGAGAGCGTTGTTAAAAAAACACTTTTCTGATTAAAACATCGTTTTCTTCTTCAGCCGGAAACAATAGTAGTATGGAACATTGATAATGTTTCATTTCTCTTCGTTTATTTGCCACTCCATACTTGCCTGTTTGAAGTAGAGAACATAACAGTGGCCTAAGTCTAAGTACACTTCAGAATCTGTTTTCTTCCTCTTTGTAACTAACAAGAAGCTTCTGAAGTCGTGTATTCTTTTGTTCAGTACTAAAGAAGCAAACATAAAAATTTTAACATGTTTAGAAGTGTTTTATTCTATAGTGAAGTTTTTATGTCGTTGAACACTTGGTTCCCCCATAACACATCTCTTCCAAATTACTCACGTAGTTTAAACTGAATATCAGTTGCTTGAACGTTGTCCCTATAAAAACTTTATAATAACACACCGCACAATGATAATAAATACTGGTTATTTAAACATACACTAACAACTTCTGTCCAATCTTAGCATTCTTAAATTATCATGTGGGTAATGAGGCAAAAATCATTTAAATTTAAATATGTATATATAAACTATGACAACGATTGTAGTTTGTATAGCCCACGTAAACATCTTTTATATGTTTTATAAATAAATAAATTACCCGTTAAAATTTATAGTTTGACACACTTATAGAACGAAGGTTAATTGTGGGCTATACCTTTCTGCTGAGCCTACTAAATAGATTCGTATATTTACATGTAAAATAGTTACGCCCGTTCTAATTAATTTATTTAATTTTCTTCTAATACACAATTTGCTTTACCTGGTTCCCAACATAACTGTAGATTTTGTTTCTGATGTTATTCTTTGCATTACATCAGTTTTTGCTTTTTTGAGTATTTTAAATGTTTGTAAGTTCGTTTAAAGGATTTGAAAGTCACGTGGAGAAGTTATAACCTCTTAATTGAGACGTTACTCTCTAGTGGTTTGAGCTTTACAGCACTTAGGTTATAAGTCAATATTTTCCCAAATTTTTGAAATATTTTTGGTGTAATTTTTTATTTTATTTATTCAATCCATCTTATGAATGCATATCGCTCATTTCTTATTATACGCATTTATGATTCAACCGTTTGCCCTGATAAAATGACGTGGCGGGTCTATGTTTCACGGGTTAGGCACGCGGGCTCTGGAGTGCGAAGCATGGATTTGATTCACCGTTTGATCAGAGCGGATGTTGCTTTGCTGTTATTTGTAGGAGTGTAAATTTAACTGCTTCTGGTGTTTTTTGTCTGCTCTCAATTGTAAGAAGTGAAAAAAGATTTGTTGACTTGATTACATAGAACAAAAAATAAAAATTGATGACAATTATACGTTCATTAGCAGTATCATGTGAAACTTAACTAATGAGGCTGGGGAATATATAAAAAATTAAAATTTATCTATTTTCTTATTTAACGGTGTAATAAGCGATTTGAGTGTATTTTTTCGAATTTAAAGAAACTTTTGTAAAGCTTTGCTTTTGATGTGCTTGAACATATTTGGAGGTATATTTTGTTTCCAACTCTTTTAGGAATCTTTGATTGTTTACTGCGTGAGAAATTCCAAAGAAATTTCGATAAAAAAAATAAATCAAATGTTTTAGTCAAATTTAAGAAATGCGACAAACATTGCTATGATCTTATTGTATGTAGAATGGAAGTATTTTAATTGTAATTATATAAACCTATTTAGTAGCCCCAGGGAAAAGATACATTTCAAAACTAAAGCACTGTTTCTTTTTACAAGTGCTTTTTTATTGATGCATCACATAACCGAAAGGTTTATGATATAACAGGAGGAGTACATAATTTATGCTGTTGTTTTCTATTCATTGCTTACAACTATTAAGTGCTCAACTATGAATTTTAATGCGAAATTTCATGTGTTTGAATGGCATAACAAGCTCACTATAGAACAAAGCGTTTGTATCACCAATACTACAATGAGTGCTGATCGATTTTAGTATTGGGGGCACTCGGCAGTTGACAATTGATGAAATATGCTATGCATGTGGGTATTAGTCATTATATTTTTAAGTCAATAATACAAAACGTGTTAAAACTTTGAATAATATTTACCGGATAGGTGTTCCAGTTTTTTGATATTAAACGACAGGATACCCGATTTAAGTTTTTTCAGAGCCTCCTTGTTAGTTGCAAAGGGAAGGAAGGCGGATTTTTGCATCTGTAGTGCGATGAGATTTGGGCCTATCATTATATTCTCCACTCTAAATAAACAAATGAAAGATGAACTTGGTTTTTACTCATTTTTCAATGAACGAAACACTATAAATGCTCCATACTACTATACTAGGATTTAATAGTAAAAAAGAAAGTTGCTTACTTCAGAAAAAACGTGATGTTTCCATCAGAAGTGTGTTACTTTTTTAAAACAACGCTCCACCATTGCGCTTCTGTCATGAGTAGAGACAAATTGGAGCAAATATATTACATACCCGACTTTAATCTTTGCGAGTATTGTTTTATAGAACCCTGTAAAGTGCTTTAGCGGTTTGAAAGCGATAGTCACATAGTAAATTGCTTCAGGACTAACTCGTGTTTTTTATTTCAAAAAGTTGCCTGTTTGTTAAATCATGTGCATCGAAAGGAAAATAAAATAGCCTTGTGTGGTGCGTTGTTTCAATAAAGTATTATAACAAAAGTCATATTTAAATTTGATTATAGTTTACAACACGTTTTTTACAAAGCCGACGGGAATCAATATTTTGCACCAAATTAAAATAATTTTTTAGTAACGAACCGGAAGGTGATTTGAACTTTTGAAAAGAAAGTACATTAGTGTAGTTTGTAGATTATTAAGGGCTTTTAGGTTGTCTTGTTGACTACAATTAAGTTTAATGTAATAAAATATACAAAAATTCCAATCAATAAAATTTAAGTCAATATTTTTTGTGAAAATAACTAAAAATGATATTGCAATTTGTATCGCAAATTCATTTTTTGATGACTAAGATAAACAAAATAATTAAAATTGAAGAATTAAATATTAATGAAGAAAATTAATGTAGTGATAATCAAGAAAGATCTTCTGTCAGAAATGTATCAGTTTTGTTGGGGTACTAATTGATTAATTCTTTTACGTATGGGTCTCAGCGGAGTGTTTAGTTTGTCACATACTAGGGAGCGGCTGCTATACTACAGACGGTTATAGACTGAAAGCATTGGATGACTTTAATGTTAGTTCCACTTACACAATCTCACAGTTGACAATTATAAGTTTAAATTGGTTTAATAACAAGTGTTTGTTGGCTAACGATAAGGAGTTTTTTCTGACGAGCCAATTTATTTTCATCAATTATAGGTCCATTTCCTTGTGTTCTTTGATGATATCTGTTTTCCATTTTAACCTTTTATGCCTCGGATATATAATTTCGTTTGTTTGGGCTACATTTGGTACTTTGCTGCAAATATAACGTGCCTTTATTTATTTTTTTTACTATGCTGGTCTACTCTTTTTAAATATGTTTTTAGAGCAGGTGTTGCTGTTATCATATTTTTGTTACATGTGAGTATTGCCGTGGCGTCGGCGAATGTACCTATTTTTATTTGCTTTGCTGGTGGTACTTCAGAGATGTATAATTGGTATAACAGGCCGTAAAGCCCTTTCCTAGTCTGCTCTTACTCCTGTGTCATGATATTAGCATATGTCCTTATCAATTTTAACTTGTACTTCGTGTGTAAGATAGCAGCTGTGTGTAAGAAGAGATAATATTTGTATTTTATTTTTTTATTTATTATTTCTTTACAATCTGTTGCTTAGCAACATTCAGTAAGTACCTTGACATTGTATCTAAATATCATGTTAAAAAATAACCCATTTATTATTTCCTTAATAGATACAATTAAGATTTGACAAATAACTTAACGTATTCTAACTAAACTAAACTAAACTAATTCTAGCGCAATCACTAAACTGTCACTGATCACATTATGCAAAACGTGTTGAAGTTCGGAGAATTTAAATCTTTTTAACCTTGGTTGTTCATCGTCCGATTCCATTAGGTGCTCCACGAGTGGATTGGGGTGTGCTGTAAGCCTATCCTTATAGCGGTTGCTGTATTTCTGAATTTCATCAATGATTGATAGAATGGCGAGGTCTCTTCGTATGTCATCATTTGGGACGTACCATAGCGCATCTACTATTGATCTAAGAACCTTGGGTTTCCAGTCCAAGTCTCAGAATATCGATGTTGTACACCATATGCCCAGATTGGTTTAATTATGGCCTTGTACAGTAGTATTTTATTGGATAACGACAACTGGGACTTTCTGCCTAGAAGCCAGTACATTTTTTATATTGTGATCCCTAATTGCTTTCTTTTCGTCCATATGTGTTTTCTCCAATTTAGCCGTCTGTCCAAGTGGATTCCCAGGTACTTGACGCTCTCTGCTTGGAGCGAACCGGTGGGCTAGTGGTGAAGGCAAACTATTTGTATGAAAACGTTTTCTTTGTTTTATATAATAAGCCTTTGTGCTACACTGTCAAATATCCGTCTAACACCTTTTTTTAATACAGTAGGATTATGTTCTTTAAACAATGGAATTATTGAATTGTTGGATGTTACTGCCTAGTGCTGTATTAGGTAGTCACGTTGTTGGAGTAAATTTTCTCAAGAACATATAGTGAGTAGGTTGATAGGACGATAAGAAGTTATTTTATTGGAAAGTTTGCCAGGTCTAGGGATGTGAATTATCTGTCAAATTTAGTTGCAGCAGCCAGTATACTTCTGAAGGTATCATTACAGAACATTTGAAGGAATTTTATTTTTTATTTAGCTAACTGTTGAAGTACAGTTGCCGTTATGAGGTCTGGCCTGAAGCTCTTTCGTTTTTCAACCAATTTATTTAATTTTTCATTTTTGAAAGCTATTTTTGCGTATTGGTGAAATATGAGTTTCTGATTGCTCAATGTCCTTAACTACTTTCCAAATCGTGTAAGATAATCTATATCTAGAAAATAAAAATTTTGTTCTCTAGTTATACTGTCAACAAATTCAAATTTGTAAAAAGAAATTTATATTAGTTTTGTTTAAAAAGAATTATATGTATTAAAGTGTTAGTAAGAGTTACCAATAAATACAGAGAGAATTGATTATAAAAAAATCAAAGATATGTAGTATTCAAGAAAATAAAATAAACAAAAACGGAGAAATACTAAACCTGCGTTTTTACTAATTTATGTTAAATAAAATTCTACAGGGATTAATCAAGTTTGTGTTTTAACTGCAAAAAGTTTTATATAAACGAGTGCTTTATTACCCGCTCTCAAACGAAAATTTTCTATCGCTTGCGGTTCCGGAAATATAATACCTTGGCCGCGCCTGCCGCTAAGCCAGAATTTGTCATTCGGAGGCGTTCGGGTCGGCAGGGAAAGGCACGAACAATTGAGAGCAATAGTTGAACTTTGACCTGTGTGACAGCAGCACTCATAATTTTTTTTATATATATAATTACAATCTGAGAAATAAGTTAATTTTTAGAACGACAATTTAATCCTAATATTAAAAAATGCTGTCGAAGTATATTTCATTTTGGAAACGCTCTTATCGTGTAAATTAACTGTTGATGAACTTACTATAGAAGCTTTAGAATTTTGAACTACAACACATAAAAACAAATAAGGTCAGTAATATTATTCGTATTTTACAAAAGAACAATTGACACTTCCTCTCAGGGTGTAGTACCCAACTGCGTACGAAGGAAAATTCTATTAAACGATACACTTACAAAAATATTGCAACAGAGCAATTTGAAATGTTTTAGCAGATCGTTCTTACTGTCTGTAGTATGATTTTACGTATTTAATTGTTGCTAATAAAAATAATAGGTGTACAACTTTGCTTCTGCCGTTAAAAATTGGTTATACATTTAAGATTAAAATATTGTCCTTCGCTGGCTACTACTTTCTCTTATCTTTCGGATAGCGTACGAACCCCGCGTCGAAAAAACTGCTCATCTTTTAAGGCGATCTACGTATCGATCCAATTTTTGACTTCTTTATAAGAACGTAAGTGCTGGTCAGTCAGGCTGTGTGCCATTGATCGGAACAAGTAATAGACTGAGGGAGTAATGTCTGGAGAATACGGGAGGGGTAGGACTTCCCATTTCAACGTTTCCAAATATGTTTTGACCGACATTGCGACACGGGTTGAGCATTGTCTCGCTGAAAAATCGCTGTATCGCGTCTCTCGTTGTATTGCGGCTGTTTGTATTTCAATGCTCGGCTTAAATGCATTAACTACTTTGGATACAAATCCCCTGTGATTGTTCCAGACGGTTTTGGCAGCTCATAATACACTACGCCGAGCTAATCCCCCCAAATACAGAGCATGACCTTGGAGCTGTGAATATTCGGTTTGGCCTTCGACGTGCAAGCATGGCCGGGAAGTCCCATGATTTTCTGCGCTAGGGGTTATCGCAATGAACCCATTTTTCGTCGCCATTCACAATGCGATGCAGAAATCCCTTCTGTCTTTGCCTTTCAAGCAGCTGTTCACAAGCAAACAAACGTTGTTCAACATCTGTCGGTTTCAATTCATGTGACACCCAATTTCCTTGTTTCTGAATAATTCCTATGGTTTTGAGGCGTTTTGAAATGGCTTGTTGAGTAACTCATAATGATCCTGCCAATTGTTCTTGCGTTTGACACGAGTCTTCATGAAGTAATGCCTTCAATGCTCTCTTTTTGAAAACCTTCTCTCTTCCACTGCCATGCCGGTTTTTTATGCCAAAATTTCCGTTCTTGAAGCGTTGAAATCACTCACGACACGTTCTTTTACTAACAGCGGTCTCGCCATAAGTATTTGAGAGCATTCGATGAACCTCAGCTGGGGAGCTCTTCATATTGAAGTAGAAAATTAAAACCTCTCGCAAATGACGAGAATTTGGCTCGTAAACTGATATTTTTAATCGAGAATAACTTTACGATACGGACACAAATCGACTAATGTTTCGATGGGGTTATGTTGACAAATGCCCAAGCTTATTGCGTGACGTCTACATTTGTTATTACACCACTTACCACCTAAAGCCATTTATTGAAAAACGGTGGAAGTAAAGTTCTAATTTATTTTTGAAATTTATGGAGAAGTTATGATTGATTGGCGTCGATTACTAACTGAAAAGGAGTTGATCGTTGCATTCTACAAAAGTGATGAGAGTGTGGGCGAGGGTCTAAACGATAGCGAGAATGAAGAACGTCCAAATGACAAATCTTCTTTTAGCAAGGTGGATTTTTAAGAAAATCGAGAAAAAAGCAATGTATAGAAGTGAGATGACTATAGTAATGTTTTAGAAAATGAAAATCATTCAGAAACTTTTGTTGGTAAAGATGGTACTGATTTAGAAAGGAACTACTCGTGCCCATAATATAATTGCAACGGTTTTGAACAAGGTGAAATTTTCAGTAGAGTACATATCGATGCTTTATTCAACGCATTCAGTCCGTTTTTCGATGATACAGTTATTAGTATTGTATTTTCTTTTATTAATATGGAAGCTCTCCGAATTTTTGGAGATTTATAGCAATCAGTTAATTATCACTGGAAGAAATAATTTGGAGTCTTTTATACAGAAATTTTATATATCGAAGGTATATGTCACGAAACGGATTTGCCCAATTGCTGCAATTTTTTCATTTGATGTCAAAATTACCAGGATTCTCCAAAGACAAAAAGACATATTGATACTAATTAGGATTTGTTAGAATGTGTTAACACAAACGTATTGAAATGTAATCTTTCCGACAGTAATGTCACCATCGCCGAGTAACTGGTTCTTTTTTAGGGTTGAATATCTTTCTGGAAATATCTGCTAGGTAAACTAGAGAAATTTATTAAGAAAATTTGGTGAATTAAGATAGTAGAACTAGTTATAATTGAAAAACAAGATCTTAA
Source organism: Sinelater perroti (assembly GCA_036346155.1). Classification (NCBI taxonomy): domain Eukaryota; kingdom Metazoa; phylum Arthropoda; class Insecta; order Coleoptera; family Elateridae; genus Sinelater; species Sinelater perroti. The sequence continues at coordinate 4,770,794 of JARFIY010000348.1, read as the reverse complement.
AAGATTAAAAAATTAACCAAGAATTTTTAGCAATCTTCATTTAAAGGCTTCAGAAATACTACGTTTAACAGCTTCTTCATCAGCTACAAAATTACATCCAAATTGCCCTTCAAAGCCCCAATATATGTAGGAACGCTTAGAAAAGACGAAAGTTTGTATACCATCAATTTTTTAACTTGATAGTCAACGTGATATCGAAAGCAGTTTATTTACTTTTTAAACGACAATGACGATGTATTTAAGAAAACTACCGTGTCACTTTGTTATCCAAAATACAGGATAACTGCATTGTTAATAAGGCAAATTAACAAGTACTATAGTTGTATGAAAGGAGAAGTCTATTCTTGATTAAAGAGTAACTGTAGCACTTTTTCAATCTTACTGAAATTTGGAAAAATATCCTTCCTGTTTGGTATGTATCTAAAAAACCGAAGGATTTGTAATATTTACTTAAATAATAATGGAACTCGCAATGGATTATATTAGACGGCATAGTGTGAGCAGTTTGTGCAACACCACACTTTAATGATCTAAACTACATTGAAACGAGTATCAGTACCGCTAAAGTGTTCTATTCCACAAGTAAAAAATTAAATGTTGTTATATGAACCCGTCAAAATGCAGGGTATCAACACATTGTTGTGATAAGTTTATGTTGAGCATTTATAGAAAATACTTACGCAGAGAAACTGTAAAAATAAAAATATTGTAAAATTATTTATTGTTTTGTATTTTTAAATTACGTTTAAATTTTTGCAATTACGAAGACAAATCTGACAATACTGAAGCGGGATACTGTCTCGGATTAGAAGTTTGCGGGTTCTGCGACCATATTCATATTTTGCTTCGTTGAAAAGTTTCACCAACCATTAATCAGGGGTCATCCTTACGAAGGCGACGGATAAAGCAAATATTTTTCTCATTTATACTTCATTTTTAAGTGGTTCTTGTTATCCCAAAAATTGTTTAAGACACTGGGATACTTAAGTGTTCTTAAAGATGTCCCCGAGCTCTATCTTAAGTTTTCTCAAAATTTCAGGCATTTTTTGTTATTAATAATCCGTTGCATAATAGACGAGGACACCTCCTGCTCTAACATTGTGCTACTGACTAAGGAAGCGGTAGTGCGAGGCACCTTACGAGGGAAATCTTCTTAAGGCATCCATACATATAAAGCTGAGAAGTCACGCTCCTTTCTGCGTTTATTTGCAAATTTTAAGCATATAGAAATTTTTGGTGTAAAGAGAAAAAAGAAGGAATTCATCGATAATCTTTAAAAAGAGAACTTACTATAAAAAAAAGAAATGAGTAAAAATATGATGAAATAATAAAGAGATAAACTGCAATATAAATGCTAGACCGTTAGTGACCAATGATATTTTGATAGTATAAATGACTATCAACCTGTGGAGCAAGCTGCATTTATAAAAGGCTTTGGTACTTGTGATCACCTCCTGACAATGAAGATACTAATAGAAAAGAGCATCGAATATAACCTCCCTTTGTATTTGGCGTTCATTGACTACGAAAAGGTATTCGACTTTATCGAGCATTGGGCAATTATGAAAGAGATAGACTGCGCCCGCATTGATCATAGATACAAAGAGTTATTCAACAACATCTACAACCAAGCCAAATCAAAAATTAAATTACATGAGTATACAAATGCAATACCTATCAATAGAGGCACCCGACAGGGAGATACCATATCACCCAAACTTTTTACAATGGCACTGGAGGGAGTGTTCAAGAAAATGGAATGGTCCAACAAGGCAGTTAATATCAATGGAGAGAAGCTCAACCACCTCAGATTTGCGGACGACATAGTCTTAATTGCAGACAATACAGAAGACCTACAAGAAATGATAACACAACTGGAACAAGCATCGAGAAACATAGGACTTAAAATGAATTTGGACAAAACCAAAATAATGTGTCCACAAGAAACACATATAACAGTAAACAACACGGTTATAGACAATATACAGCAATATATATATATATATATATATATATATATATATATATATATATATATATATATATATATATATATACCTTGGTCAAATCATACAAATGAGCAAAGAAAATAAGGACGTAGAGGTGGAAAGAAGAAGGCGCTTAGGTTGGGCAGCATTTAGTAAGCTATCGAAGATCTTCAAGAACAAAAAATCCCTCAATATATAAAATCACGAATATTCGACCAATGCATACTCCCTATATTAGCGTATGGTGCACAAACATGGACGCTTACTAAACATATAGTCGCAAAGCTGGGAGTTACACAGAGACCCATGGAGAGGTTGATGATTGGTATCACCCTTAGAGATAGGAAAAGGAACAGCTGGATACGACAAAGAACCAAAATTACAGATATAATAAACAGAATTACACAATTGAAATGGAGCTTTGCAGGTCTTGTAGCACGATTAACGGATAATAGGTGGAACGCTGTAATTATACGCTGGAGACCATGGACAGAAGTAAGAAATAGAGGAAGACCAAGTGCACGCTGGTACGACGACATCAAGAAGGTTGCAGGATTGAGATGGACGGACACAGCACAGAATAGAGAGAGTTGGAGAATAAAAGGGCAGTCCTATGCTCAATACTGGGCGCCACAAGGCTGAAAGAAGAAGATAGTCAAAAAGTTTGTAAACAATTTACAATTTACAATTAAAATTAAATAGAACTAGCCACCATTTCATTTACCATTGTCTACTAATATAGTGGGCAAAATGACGAGTTCTTGTATTATGTCGTGTTTAGATGTTCTATTTGAGTAACGGCAAAACTAATAAGGAACAGAGTTGGCAAAAATATGTGTATATTTTTTGTAATAGCAAGCCCTTTTTATTCTGGTGTTGAAGATGCCTCCAAGTTCAATAATCAACAGAGTTATCTATATATAACAAAAAACAGCTGCCGGAAGCTTTGCTGAGTTGAATTTTGGGATTTAGCAAAATTGTTTTTAAAATAAATACCAACTTTTTAAATTCTACAGAATATAATTTACAGCGCATACACACACACACACACACACATACAAATATATATATATATATAATTTTCGTAAAATTTCGTTAAATCGGACAGTACACATTTTAAGTTTGATGGTTGTTCTGTGAGGCTTTGTGTAAGAAATAGCATATCGATATTGCATAATCTAAATAAACAGATTTTTTTACAGATATTCAGAAACAGAATAAAACTAAAATGATACTTCATATTAGTCAACTTGAGCTATAGTTAGGAGTATAAAAAATCAACCTTTACATTTTGGATCTCATAGAGATTAAATTTAGCAGTGATAAAACAAATATATTTACTAGTGACTAGTAATAGATTTATATATTCTAATTTTCAAGCGTTTGTTCTTGACAAGTCTCTGATAATGTACTATATACAAAATTTTATCTCTCTTCATTTCACTCCTTAAAGGTAGAAATTAAAAAAAATGCAAAAGATGTGTTTACTTGTAATAAAATGTCATACCAATTTGCTTTCATTTTCAGTGGTTATTGATGCAAGAGTTAGTTAGAAAATTCCGTATCTCTTCTTTTTTACCTCTTTGTAGGCAGAATTTAGATAAAACACGTATTTATTTATTTCTAAAAAGCCTACATGCCAGTTTTGATAGCTCCATATTTAATGACAATCAAGAAAGAAAAAATTGCCTCCTAATTTTTGCCATCTTAAGGACAGAATTCTGTGTATGAGCGTGTGTTGTTCATGTGTCACCGCTGTCGTTTACTTGGCTTTGATGCTAAGCTTTTGTGGTCTTTTGGTCACGTTTTGTTAAATAAAAAGGTACAAGTGTTTAATCGAGTTTATGTTTGGAAAGTGCCCAGGCAGTAATTAAAATCGAGTTTGCTGCTTTTCATTCTACACGCTCAATGATGAGTGGTGGCGTCCTCCATGAAAGCAACATTTTCTTAATAAGCACGTTATTATTGAAAGCAGGCAGATATCCATTACTTAAAATTTCAGTCTCTTTGGTGGTATTAATATTTTCATCATACATGATTAAATATAATCTGTTCTCGTATTCAATGGCACCTCCTTCTTATATTCATAGTCTGGTAAAGGAACTATCACTAAATTGTAGCTCATCTAATTAAGAATATAAGCCTGTTGCTCAATGTTGCCACTGTTTTACTGAAAGGATTTCAGCAAGAGTTTCGTCTTGGAGACACGTTTGTAGAACTCTATATTATGAAACAGCATGGAGTGGCAGTCTTGTTTTATCTGTTGCCTGCCTCAAGTCGGTCACTATTTTGGGGGGCTTTAGCAGCTTCCCTTACCAATGCTGGTTTTTGTTCGGTTCGAGGATTCTGGGAAGCTAAGTATTTAAGAATGTCATTTAGCTACATGTAGTTTAGCCCTATTTGCAGAATTTACTTTGCCAATTTTGTATCACCAACTTTTTCTTAATATCTGTTTTATTGTGGCGCTTTAATATATTACATTTTTAGAAACTATGATGTCCACTATTCAAGCGATGTATGCTTTTGAATTGACGTACGTATGCTAAATTATTTGGATAAAGCAGTTCAAAAAATGACAGTAATGTAAAGATTGAGGAAACATAATTGAAACTTCTTGGAAACAATGCTTAGATCCGAAGAATTACAGTGGCGAGAGATGTGTCTTGAAAAGCATATTTTGTTAAATATAAAAGCAAATGCTTTGCTCTGACGGGAGACTTTTATTTGCTATAAGAAGCACAATATTGAGATCACAATTTTAATATATAACACGATATATTCAAGGTTTCTATTACAACGTTATAAAGTTTACAATCAAAAAGCTAATAATTAAAATTTTACTTAAGATTGCGGTTTAAAAAAATGTGATTCGAAAAATAAGTTATGCTGATATTGAATAACATAATTTTAATTAGTTAGATCTAATCTAAACTAGTTACAAATTGCAGGAAATTGTGTAATGTTCTTTAAATTAAACAGGTAATTACAGACACGTTTGGAGGTCACTTTTGTATTGGTACAAGTCTGGTGTGGTGAATGTTTAACACCAAATTATATATTTATTGAGTTTGATTTTTATTTATGCTTTATATGTGACTTCTTTATGATTTATTTTGCTATCTGTGTCCACATATTTACTTCACCATACAATTTAGGCGCTGTAAACAAACATTAATACTCAACCATAACGAACAACTTAAGTAATAGATTAATAGGCACGTCTTTTATACCTGCGGCAGTTAAAAACTGCATGCCATTAACGAGACGCTAGGTTAATAGCATAATATAGGACCCTTTAAATCGTAGTGCTTGGCGTTCCACAATATTTTGAATTTTTTAAGCATGTAATTCTACTTTTTCTTTTCAAAAACGTGGGACAGCAACCTTAGTCTTTGTTTTTTTTTATGTGATACATAATAATGATGGCATTTAAACATTATATTAATGCAAAGTCCATAGTTTAATAATCTCTCAATGAAGTTACTAACAGTTTAATTTGTTTCTTAAAAAGCAACCATTAAAATGTAAAAAACGTGGAATAATTATTGAATTTTAATTATAAATTTGATATAATTTGTTTAAAAGTTAATAAAATATTTCTATTAAACATAGATTGTGGTAATATAATTATTGCTGATTTAATAAAATTGAACGAAAATAATTATTGGTTTATGGAATATGATCACCGTTTATGCATTGACAAGAGTTTTTCAAAAAACATGATATCAATATTATGCAAAGTTCACATTGCTGATCTATGAAAGTGAACGCAAAATTAAGGCATTATAATTTTATCACTGACTTTCAGTAAGATTTTGAAAGAAAGATGAATGGCTGTACGTCCCGATAGAAAACATTCTTGTTTAAATAGTTAGAATGTGGGTATAACGGAAGACCGTACACTTTTTGGTTTGGTAAGCAATTGTAGTTTTAGTAATTCGCATTACTAGCGTTGTATCGGAAGAGCAAAAAATTTTTGGTTTCAAGGTTACTTGACCTAACACCTCTCGACTGCTTTTTTTGACAGTAATAGTTTATGCTGAAGCATCTCGTACTAGATGCGAACTTTTAGCAGAATTCTTCAAAATGAAAAAATGATCCTTTTACTTTTTACCACTTTAATTTAAAAGTTTTAATTTAATTAGGAAGCATTTTTGAACTCAAAATAATTCAATGATACATTTTTATCTTATAGCCTAAGAGCCACAAAACTCCTTGCAGAGACGGACGTTTAATTTTATTTAATTTGTACTGTACATAGAGTTTGTTAATTGGTCAACGTTAAAAATTGGAACAAAAAGAATTTAATATTAATGGTATTTTATATTTTCTAATGCATACGGGAAAACGAAAGACATCAAGTGGAAGCAATTAAATTGTTTACAATGATGTTGAATGGAAAAGGTTATTAACATAACAACAGTTTTCACATATGGATTCAGTCTGCTTTTAGATAGTAATAGGTCATCGTTCTATTTGGAAGAAAATGTAGTTGAAGATTTCTTGGATTGTACTGTTCTACTTGGCTCATCCATCAAACTTTATTTTTTCTATAAAACTGATAAATTTTATTATAGAAACCAAAAAATCCTATTATTATTTATTATAAATTTTAGAAAAATGAAATACTATCTTTTATCAATATAAATTTATGGATCTAGAAGAAAGTTCATCATTTTTAAGAAAGGACTTTAAATTATTTATACTTATAGTATGCTCTCTCTCTTATTTCAATTTTTAGCGCAGAGAATGTTGTTATAACATATAAATGTAAATAGAAAAATGCTGATGACCAATAATTTAACCAAATCCTGCTAAAAACAACGAAATAGGATATTAATAAATTCTTTTCTGGACAGTCTGTCTAAGTTGTAATGGTTTTTTGCACTTCCTTTTTACACCATAATTTAAACAAGGTGATGATTTTTTTAGACTGAAACTATTTTGGGGTCTATTTGTGATTTTACAGTACCTAACTTAATATTTTGAAAATTGATATCTTACCAACAGTAAATTATTTTTTGATAATCAGAATTTTCGTATATTGATTTTGTGCAGTTACCATTTATTTTTGACTTCTTATCATTATAGTGAGGAATTCTTTTTACGCTTTTCTTTGATACACTTAGTAACACCTTAAAAATTTAGAATTCCAGCATTAATGTGTAGATAGATAGTACAACAAACTAATTTGTAGTAACTATTAAACTTCTGAAGGGTTTCAACACTATTTCCTTACTTTTCTTCTAATGGTTGCAGACAAGCACGCTAGAGGAAAATTGTCGAAGGTTGGCGACGATTCTTGGGGGCTTTTTGTATTACAATAATCTGCTTGGCGCGGAACCGTAAGAGGTCTGGTATAAAATACACAAGTATTTAAGAGTGTGTGAGGAATAGTCAAAGGGCAGTTGCGGTAAAGCACAGTTGTAATTTGCGTGCATCGATTTGTGGAGGTAAATAATTGGTGAGTAAATCAATTAGTTGCTAATCCAGTATAGAGATAAATAGTATCTATAAATTGTAAAATAATTGCTAGAGAAAATTAATATTAAATTCTTTACAATAGTGTCAAGAGTATAATTCATCACAAATGGAAAAACTATTTAAATAAATTACCATGCCAATACAGGTCAAGTTGCACGAACTAAAAGTGGCGGAGCTGAAATGTGAAAAGAACTAGATTTAGAGATAACAGGGAACTTTCATGTTGCAACTGTCTTCTATGACGTCTTTTATCATTTGCGTGTTGTGGGATCTTATGTTTTTTTTAATTTCCTTTCGGATAATCTTGTTTAGCTGCTTATATTCATTTGATTTTCGATCTGTTTTTCGTCTGATTTTTATAAGTTTAATTGTATTTTTACTTATCTTCCTTTGTCTTTGTTTCTTACTTTAAGTGCAGATCTTTTTTATGGATATTTGAATAGCTTTAGTGATTTTTTTTCGTTATTTGGTTCAGTTCTGTATTTCTTAGGGGGCGTAACGGTTCTAGTCTATTTTGCAGCTCTTTTTGGTATTCAATTTTATTTTTCGTTATATGCTCTGTTAATAGGTGACTGTTATTCTTTGAAATTAGTTTGTTCCTTTCTGCCTTCGTGTTAACCGTAACGGTCGCTCTTATTAGTTGGTGATCGCTATCGGTATAGAGTTTGTTTAGAACTGACAATAGACAAAAGAGGAAGAATTCTTGAGAAGTGTGAGCAGAAGGTTAGAATTTGAATTGGAAAAAATAATTGCGAATGCAAAAAATGGTTTAAGATAAAAAAATAAAAATAATAACCAAAAAACCTTCCAAAAATTTTGGAGAATAGTTAAAAGTAAACACGAAAGAGTATTGAGGAAGTTTAAATGGGGAAATTAGTACAGTCCCAGATAGAAGTCCATGCTTTGTTGATAAAGTCGTGTGCAGTAATTAGACGAAAAAGCGTCTATTATGTAAACGATTGATGGTTACTATAAAAGCTACAGCGAGAGCAGAGATGGAAACGTCAAATGGTGCAATCGCCATAGAAAGAGGTAAACATACGGAACCTAATGACAAAGGCTTTTTGGGCATAATGGGATTCGTCGAAGTTACAAGATGGTTTTCTGAGGAGAATCCTGGAGAATGTTGATGGCATTCAATCGAGGTCACGATCATTAGTATGAAGAAACTTAGTACCCTATCTCAAATGTATATTGAAAGCAGTTCTATTGAGTGAATTGTAAAGGAGACGAAATGAAAAGAATGGTATCGAAAGAGTGAAATGTATGTCGGAAAATAGCTTTAACGGAAAAAGAAGAGCGCCCATGTCAAAATTGGAGAAAAAATGAGATAATTGACATTTATATATATCTATAGAGACGGAGAACGGTAATAAAGATTTTTTCGTTGCTGTGGATTACCTTACCAAGTCTCAAGTATATGATACCAAATCAAGAGTTATCCTCGTTTTACTGATATTGGCTCTTCTTGGTTCTTTCCCACAAGTGTCAGGTTATTCCTATTATGGCCTAGAACGCCCTTAAGGAGAGAGCAGTGTAACTGTCGACTTCAGAGAGTCGGGTCTTGTTGAAGTTTTGCAACGATTTTTGGAAGTTACTCGCTTCGAGGAGAAAGGTTTCAATAATCTGTTCGGCTCGTCGATTTGGAGCCTTAAAAAATCTGGAAAGTGGTGGGCATTTAAGTGTGTGAGGAACGATTAAGAAGATCGTTGTAACAACACACAATTTTTCTAGTGATTTAAATGCACAAATCGGCTAATGGAAATAAGTAATTATTGAAATAAGTAGTGCGTTAATTAATTGGTCGGTAACCCACTGTGAAAATAAGTAATGCTTGTATATTGTTAAACAATTGTGGAAATAGTCCAGCTTATAAACTGAGTTCATTACACTTTCTCGTAAAATTGTATGATAGTCGTACGATTTTGCAAATCGTCTATTTTGTAATGGAAACGAAACTAACGTGTTCTCATCTTTTCAGAATAAATGTTGAACATTTATTAGTTAGGGAAAGTACCGGCTGGTCAGTTATCATAAAAATATGGGACTGTATTTTTAGATATGTTAGGTTTATTGTACTATTTTTTTTACTTATTTAACTTTTAAATTTTATCAGAAATAATTGTGTTTTTACATATATGTAGCATTTTGTAAAATTTTAACTTTCATTCTCGTTAGATTTAAAATTTGTGTTTTTGAAAATAAAAGTGGGATTTTTCTTACGTTCGATTAGTTACCCCCCGCGATACCAAATCTCCACTCAAGAATATACCGACCTCTTCCAGACACTTGGATCACGATTCTTAGTTGCGGGAGATTGGAATGCAAAGCATACGTCCTGAGGGTCTAGATAAAACGACAAAAGGGCGCAACTTACTTGACTCAATACAACAAAATAATTTGAGACAGTTATCTACGGGGCAGGCCTCGTATTGGCCTACCGGTAGGAACAAACTTCCAGATCTACTTGACTTTGCGATAACCAAAGGTATCTCTAACATTTACTATGAAATAGAATCTTGTCTGGATTTGAGCTCTGATCATAGCGCTATTATAATAACGCTAAGTAAGCACGCAATATCAAAAGAACCACTCTTGACTCTGTGCACAAGAAGAACTGACTGGGAATAATTCCAATATTTGGTAATTACCAACATTCAACTAAACTATCGGATTAAGGAACCGACTGAGATAGAAGAAGTAGTTCAACATTTCACGACAGTCATTCAAGATCCAGCCTGGAAATCCACGCCTTCGACCACCAAAACCACACAAAACACTGATATACCCTTGTACATAAAAGAAATGGTCATCGAGAAGAGAATAGCACGAAGCAAGTGGCACCGATCCAGAAATCCACTCGATAAGACTCGCCTCAATAGACTAACTCATAAACTGGGAAAGGCCCTACAGCAGAACCGGAACGACACTTTCAACCTCTACTTAAGTAATCTCACGCCTTCGGACCTCTTGCTCTGGAAGGCGGCTAAAAAGCTTCAACGATCAACAGTTCCTATTCCCCCTTTAAGAAAACTGGATCGAAACTGGGCCCAGTCTGACGACGAAAAGGCAGAAGTACTAGCCAAACATTTAGCATCTGTGTTTACTCCACTTCCAGGTAATAATATAGAAGACGAGGAAATAGAGAACTATCTCAGAGCAGCCTGTCAGTTATGCTTGCCAATCAACCCATTCAAATCTGCAGAGGTTCTAAAAGAAATTCGACAAATTCAAGGTACCAGGTTACGACCTAATAATCGGAGAAGTTCTGAAACATCTACCTAAAAAAGCAGTAGTTCTTCTAACCACAATATATAACAGTATACTGCGTCTATGCTACTTTCCAGTCCAATGGAAGTATGTACAGATTATAATGATAGCAAAGCCAGGAAAATCACCTACAGAACCAACCTCGTACAGGCCAATAAATCTTCTGCCAACAGCATCTAAAATCTTTGAAAAACTACTTCTCCATAGAATACATGAAAGCACACCCATTGATGAACTAATCCCTGAGCATCAATATGGTTTTCAACAAAAGTACTCCACTATTCAGCAATGTCATAGAATAGTCAATACAATTAAAGACAACCTAGAAGACAAGAAATATTGTGCCTCAGACTTTCTTGACGTCCAACAGGCCTTCGACAAAGTTTGGCACGAAGGTCTTTTATACAAATTAAAATGATCATTGCCCAGCCAAATATACCTCATCCTCAAATCCTACATCCATGAACGTTACTTCCAAGTTAAAGTCGATGCCTTTCTATCTAACCTTTATCCGGTATGCTCTGGTGTTCCCCAAGGTAGCGTCCTTGGACCGTTCCTCTACCTAGTCTTTACTGCGGACATACCTGTAAATAATGATATCACTATAGCCACATTCGCTGACGATCCGGCAATCCTGACTTCTGATGTAGACCCTATTCATGCTTCGGAAAAACTACAAAGCTACCTGCAGACACTCCAAACGTGGTTAAAAAAGTGGAAAATTAAGGTGAACAACGAAAAATCTACACAAATAACCTTTACTACAATAAAAGGTATACGCCCACAAGTGATGATTAATAACTCACCCATTCCAATAAAACCTGTAGTCAAATACTTACACCTCGACCAAAAACTAAACTGGAAGGAACATATTAAAGCCAAAAAACCCAACTAAACCTGAAAGTGAGACAGATGAAGTGGCTCATAGGTAAACGATCAAAATTGTCATTGGCAAACAAACTTAACATATACAAGATAATTCTCAAGCCCATATGGACTTATGGCATTGAACGATGGGGATGCAGCAAACCATCAAATACTAAAATACTTCAAACTTTCCAGTCCAAAACACTCCGCATGATCACTGGAGCTCCATGGTATGTATCCAACCTAACCTCCACACCGATCTTGGAATATCATTCATCAGCGAAATAACTACCGCCCATGCAACTAAAGCAAAACAACGATATGCAGCACACACCAATCCCAACATCAATTCCATGTACCGCCCTCCGCTTGTCGAACGTAGACTTAAACGAACGTGGCCAGAAGACCTAAATAGGGATTAAAAATTGAAGAACTGTCGCTGGATGGTACTCAGTACAAGTCACAATTCCAACATAAAATTTACTAAATACTCTATGTATATTGTTGAGTAGATTGTAAATAAGCAAAATAAAAAAATGTTTGATTAGTTAAGTGAAAGTACAAAAAATGAAGAATTAATTAAAATTGCACTTTTCAAAATTTATATTTGTGTTCTGTTAAATAGAGTTTGATGTATGATGTTTTTTTGTCTAGGGAGAGGGGTTTAAGAAACTTTGTGTGGCCGAAGGCTGCCGTTCCGTTATTTAAACAATTTCGTGCGCTCTATATAATTAAATAAATTTCAAGGCCGACTGTGCAGACCTGGCGCAAATGCCTGCAATATCGCCGCACACCTGCGGCCAAGTGCCCTATGCACAAGGCGAGCGCGCCTACCCGCGGTCGCTGCGCAATCAAGCGTTATCAGCGGCCTTTTGCGAAAGATGGAAACTAGTTATTAACCAGCTGACCTAGAGAACTTTGTCGCTTTTCTCATACGCCGCTCGCCTTTGTCAACTATCGTAACGGGACTGGTAGTGGATACGTGCGGCTTGGCCTCGCCCGAGTGGCTTTCGACTTAGTTTTTGCACGCCGGCTCTTGCGCAACGCATTCCAGCGAAAGTTTTTCATCTGAGCTGTCTTGCCTGCGGGGTTGATCGTTGAGAGTAATTGAAAAAGTATATATTTTTTTTAAATGTCAAATCTGACCAGACTATCAATCATATTTTCTGAAGATTATATATATCTCTTGGAGTTATGGTAGATTCAATTGATAAATCTAATATCAAGTTTCTTAGGATTATAGAAACGTAATTTTGACTGGTGTAGAGTTAAACATAGTTTTATACACTTTGCGAGTTCCATACGATTTTTCCTTCAATAGTCAACAGCATCCTAAAAAACATGACTGCAGTCAGGGCCGGATTGAGGTTTTTGAGTCCTAGGCTGACAATTTTTCACCAATCTTTCGTCAAATTTTTTCACGTTTGAGACGTTAAAAAAACAGAGTTGTTTGTTTAGAAAAAATATTTATTTAATATTTTCAATTTTCGATACAATGTTTATATACATTCAGACATCAATGGGGAAAAATAAAAACATATGTCTATTTCATCTAAAGGCTTTTATTTAAAAAAAAATTTCTTTTTCTGGCTGTTGAATTAGCAAATCTTCGGATTATGTCATCACAAGAAGAACTGTAGAAACGTTGATCTCAAAAGATTTTCCACTCTCTTAATAGCTGAAAAGGTTTGTTTTCCAGTGCAGTTAGTAACTGTCATAGTTAGAAGAATTCTTAGAACAATGGCAGTATTGGGAAAAGTAGACTTTATGTCCCATGACTTCAATAATGTTAGGAGTTTTTGGGGTTCTAATTGGGTTTCTGGTTTGGTATTCTTATCTTCTTTGTCCTCATTCTTAATGATTCTTAAAAATGCTGTTAAATTCACACATTCTCTACCTTTCCTATAGCTAATTTGCTTTGTATCGCATTCTGTCATTTTCTGTTCAAGCGATTTTCCTTAGAAATCCGAAATCCGTATGTATTTCTGTATAGATACTTCTTTTTCCCTCTAAAATGGGCTTGAATGAATCAATTGGAGCATAATATGATTTTATCATTAAAACTCTTGTTTAGAAAACTCGTAGTTTTCATCTTTGTTTTTACCAAAAAAAAAAAAAACTTTTGGCTTCCTCTTTCTTGTAATGTCTGTTTTGTAAACGTCAGTTCCACACATTAGTGTTGATTTGTTTTCTAGCCTTGAATACTCATCTTCCTTTCAAAGAGTGTTTATAAAAATTTCTAAAGTACTGCATAGAGTAATGATCTTTGTTGTGTCTGTACTTTCTCTTTGAAGCCTTTCATTTACTTTTCCAGACTTTACAAGAACATTGTTCTGGAAACATACCATTAATGTCATTTGAAAGCTCTCTATTTTTTCAATATCATATGTACTTCATACTGTGCGTTCCTGGTCTGATCATTATGAGTAATATGTGTCAAAGTATCAAAAACCTCTTTATATGATAATACTTGACTAGCATCACCATGGGCACTCCATGGGGTTGTCGACAAAGTTTTTAATGATAAGGAGTTCTTTTTAATCCCTTTAATTCCAATTTCTGTACATGATCAAATTTTGAAGTCAGTTCTACATAGCCCAGAAATTTACCATTTCTTACAGATCAAAATATTTCATTGTTGCCATGAATAGGCAATCCATAGAACTTAAAAATTTCATAGCTTTAACAACTTAAGAGAACATTTTGCCAATACAAAGCTTCTGTTAATAAATATTGTAATACACATCCGGTAGTTTTTGAATAAACTAACCAATGTCGCTTAATGTGAACTGATTAGTAGAAAATCTTTTTTTAGTAGCATACTGTCTTTCAGAATTTCAAAGTTCTAGTCATCGTTTTGTTAAGTGCCGGGTTATCAAGTAATAGGTGTATAAATAAGTTCTCAGCTTTTTTCTGTAAAAAACAAACAAAAAAAGCTTAAGTATCAAAGTATTCTCCGTTGGGATCGATGACCTTTTGCCATTTTTCGGGTAGCTTGCGAATTCCCTGGTGATAGAAGCTCACTGGCTTCGAGACGATAAAGTTATCGATGCATTTTCGGACTTCTTCTTCTGTTTTGAAGGGCGTATCAGCCAAGTGATGCTGTAACGACCGGAATAAATGATAATCGGAAGGGGCCACTTTTTGCGCGTTGCATGACTTACAGCATTCTCACCATATTCAGCACAAATCATTTCGGTGGCTTCAGCAGCGTTTTTCTTAAGATGAAACACGAAGTGGACAGAAAATCGAATATGCTCTTTTGCGATTGCCATCGTGAACACAGCTGATTATTGAGGTTATGTGCATCAAACGCTAAATTGCATGATGTTTCGAAAGACCAAATGTCATTGCTTTAAAACCGCAAGAGGGCGGACTAATACGTTACATGTAAACGGTGATTTGCGTCCTGTGCAATCTAAAGCTGAGAACTTATGTATACACTTAATAATATAATTGAGTTTACCACTATAAGAACATTTTCAGAATTTTGTCGGCCTGAAGTCTTTTGCAGCTGCACATTTGATTCGCTGTAATTTGGCCTTGAGGTTATTGAAGTTGATTGTGTGGTTGCGGCACGTTACATGAGAAAAGGTTTCTAGTTATAGTATTTTCTTGACCACAGGATGATGCCGTTCAAGACACTATTTGAAATGTCTTATAAATTCTGCTCCATTTTTTTAAATTTCGACCATCTTTGTCACTCAATGAAATGTGACGACGATTTAATTTAAAACTAAACTTTATTCACAAGAGTTGCACAATAATTATAACATATATATATATATATATATATATATATATATATATATATATATATATTTATATCTAGTCAAAATTATATATAAATGATTTTTATAATATATAATATATATATATATGTCTAAGAAAATATATAGTGATAGATATATAACCCATTCAAAGTTTTTTTGATTCAGCTCTCTCTTTCGTTAAATCAATTCAAAAGCAGTTTTTTCAGAATTGGTGTATTAAATATATATTCATACTGTTAGAAGTTAACTTCTAGAATAGTTACGTTTCACTATTCTAGAACAAGGCTAAAGCTTTGTAACGGGTAAGCCAGCGTGGTTCCATGGTTGAGGGGCGGCTGCAAAGCTGACGGACCGGTTTAATTCCCGGTGCTCGCTGATGCCTGGCGGGTGGCCTACTCAGTCACTAAAAATAATTGAGAACCTGCATTCATTCGAACAAGGGGTAATAATGTCTTAGGCGCGGTGCTTGCCATATCGCCCCGCAATCAGAGATGGTGCCCGGCGGCAGGGCAGAGAGAGCGGGGCGTAGAGCCTTACTATTATAAATGCACGGAGAGTGTTTTATTGTTTTATTTTATTTAATAAATGTTTACTTTGATGCTTACGGTTTTTATGAGTATATTACTATTTGAACTACAAAAAGCTTTTCTAATTTTAATCAATAGTTTTTTTTAGTTTTTATTAGACAATTTTTTTGGTAAATAGATAAGTACAACATCTTATTGTGTTTTTGTGTTTGTATAATATTTCTACTGTTTTAGTTAAGTTTGTTATCCGTTACTGTGTTGTAATTCCAAGGACACTCGATGAACAAACTTATAAGTTTAAATTCTACTAGCTATTTGATTTAGCTACTAATTAAATTATGCTTTTATACAGTTTAACTATATGTGTATTTTATTACTTTGTCTTTTAAATATTGACAAAACATTTTTATACCATAACAGTTGGGCTGAAAAGTTCGTAGGCTAACATAGAAAAAAATTTTTTTTTGATAAAATTGGATTTTATTATTCAATATAATTGCCTTCGAGGGCGATACACCGATTATAGCGATCATACAATTTTTCTATACCATTTTTAAAATATATTTTGTCTTTAGCCTCAAAATAAGCTTCTGTTTCGGCAATTACCTCTTCATCGGCGCTAAATTTCTTTCCAGCGAGCATTCTCTTGAGGTCTGAGAACAGGAAAAAGTCTCTGGTGGCCAGATCTGGAGAATACGGTGGATGCGGAAGCAATTCGTAGCCTAATTCATGCAATTTTGCCATCATTTTCATTGACTTGTGGCACGTTGCATTGTCTTGATGAAACAGCACTTTTTCTTCTTCAAATGGGGCCGTTTTTTCGTGATTTCGTCCTTCAAACGCTCCAACAACGCTTTGTAATAATCGCTATTGATGGTCTGGCCCTTTTCAAGGTGATCAATAAATACTGATGCCATAAACCTTGCTAGCCGATTATTGCGTCTTTCCACTCTTTGATTCGGTTCATCGCGTGCAGTCCACTCGGCTGACTGTCGATTTGACTCTGGAGTGTAGTGATGAAGCCATGTTTCATCCATTGTCACATATAAACGGAAAAATTCGTTACTATTACGGTTGAATATCGCTAAACATTGCTGAGTCAACGACACGTTGAAACTTTGCTGGATTGTGAGCTCGCGCGGCACTCACTTTGCACACGTTTTGCATGTCCAAATATTCATGCAAGATATGTCCAACACTGTATTTTGATATCTTCAGAGTCTCAGCTATCTCGCTTAACTTCAATTTACGGTCATTCATAATCATTTTGTAAACTTTTTATGTTTTCGTCCGTTACAGCCTCTTTCGGGCGTCCACTGCGTGCATCGTCATCAGTGCTCATCTCGCCTCGTTTAAACTTGGAAAACCACTTCTCAACGGTTGATTTTCCTGGTGCACAGTCTAAATAATGCTTATCAAGCCAAGCCTTGGTTTCAACGGTATTTTTTTTTGCCAAAAAGCAGTGTTTTATTAATACTCGAAATTCCTTTTTATCCATTTTTTTAAAATGAACAATAGTTGCTTCACTCAAAATACGATATCTCCTAAACTAATAGTCCGACAGTTGTCAAATTTATACACGAGTCTTTTGAAGGTTAGGGTTAACTAAAAAGCACATGGATTTAATACTACTAGCGCCGCTTATGTGTCAGCCTACGAACTTTTCAGCCCAACTGTTATAATACTTGTTTGTTTGACGATTACAATACCTCACTACTTCTGAGATTTTTTCGTGGTCTCTTAAGTGCTCAATGTAATCGAATTTAACAAATTCATGAACATAAAAATGATCACTTTTCTACCTTACGGTAAACAAAAACATTAAAACTTTAAAAACTAATGTACGTGCGTGTTTTTAGGCACATTTTAAATCTGGACTATGGATTCGATACACACATATAACGATATTTTCAAGTCTAAGGTAATTTCTCAATTTTACTTTAATGGCAGGTATACACGACTAACACGTAACTCACATAAATGGAGTGCTGCAAATGGGACCAAATATTTGACAGCTTCATTTAGCCTGTTAGAGACATTCTTGCACTCTTCTGGCACAAAATTGGTCTGGTTTCTAGGAAAAATGGTATTTCTTGATATTTCAGAGTTTTTCTTTTGTGTTTTGTTAGAATCTCGGCTAGTTGGAGTGAATTGTCTAATAATAGATTTAGTATCTATCTGCAACTGTTATAACTTTGTTTTGAATTTCTTTGGGGAAATAGTCATAGAGCGTTATTTCAAATTCTTCAAACTAATTTGCATGTATACAAAAAGGTGTTTAGAATTTATTATATTATACTTGGTTCAATCTTCTAAGAGTTTTTGAAAACGCTATAATGAGTCAAACCTCTCTTTTCCAATTGAAGCCTACTACAACCAAGTTATTTTATAAAGTTGTTAAGTTTGGCTGTGATTATTATTAAATTGACAAACTACTATTAAAAATATTTAAGTGTTGGAAATATCAGCAAGGGACCCTCCCTAAAAAATAAAAAAAGAATTGGAGAATAAGTTTTTCAATTCCAATTTCTTACCTTGCACGATAAGTTCAGAAGGATCTTGATGCATACAATAACGCGTTTCACAGTATTATTTTTTTTTGGCGTTTGCTATTTGAATGTTTAAATAGCTTTAATAGCTTCATATTTTCTTTTGTCAATTCTTTTCGACAAAGAACATTTTGAAAATAACTGTAAAATCACACTTAAGATATTTGTCGTTAAAAAATCTATTTTTATTGCATTTAATAGTTAACAGTACGTCGCATAAGTTGAAGATGATGCCTCATCACGCTCTGGTGCTGATAAAAAAGCCAAACTGAAATTTTCAAAATAATCCAGTGCCTTTTAGCACTCTCTTGGATACAATATAAAGAAAAAAACACAACGAAAGAAACTGCACTAACTGGTGAAAGATGGTATATGTTAAAAAAATAAATTTTATTAGTCGGTCATAGATGGTGCCAGAAATAAAGAAACAATTAAGCTACTTAGTAACATGTCTTTCCAGTCTTGGTTGTGCAGTCACTGGTTTATTATGAATTAAGTTCAGTAAAAGAAAAAACGACGGGGGAAGATCGCTAACAAAGTTCTTGTTAAAAGATAGTGGCCACTTAGAAAAATGTTGGAACCACTGGTTTAAATAATAACACTTCTACCTTATAGTTAGTCAATAACATGAAGCAGAAAGTCAAATTTTTTTAGTAAACTCAAAAGCCTCTAACATAAACATGCACAATCTTGCGGCAAGTGGTGAGTATACAGTTGTTTTTAAGAAACGAAGGTTTAAAGATACCAAGAAAGACCTAGAGGAAGAATAATGAAAAGGTGTGGATATTAACTGTAGAATTTCAGCTATCGAAATTCATCATTTACAAAATTTAGGAAATGTTCTGACGAAATGAAATTCTGCTTGATCATACTGCTGCAGTCCAAATGTTTTTGTCGAGAAAACAAATGTCTTCGTGGGATCACCTGCTGTATTTACCAGAGCTTATTCCATGTGAACTATTATTCTTTTTTTTTAATTTCAAATTTCGTTTACAACACGTTTTAGTCGTTCTAGTAGATCCTATCAAACAATTTTATAAGACCTCGAGGAGTCAATAAATGTCTCATTTGAACCTCCCAAAGATATTAATACCAAAAAAATTGTGAATAAAATAAATATTTTTGCTACCTGAATCCAACCTTTGATTTTTTGTAATTCTAGTTTTGGAACGTTTAAGACCTATGTATTTATTGCTTTGTATATCACGGATAGAAAGTATTTTATTTTTTCCAGAACATATTTTATTGGGATAAGTATATTTTTACATTATTCAATAAATTAATCTGCATTTATGAATACGAATTTTGTTTAAAAATTCCCTAAATATCTAAAGCACAACATTTTAATTTGCCATCTTAATATCCGTTAAATTGTTTAATTTAAATTTAATCATTCTAGGCAACTTACGTGGCTACCTATAATTAGACAAGATAGTAACGCAAATTTTCATGGCCTTAGGGTTGTGTTAATAGGTGGCAAAAATGCGTTGTTGTATTTTTCAATGTTAGGTAATTTAGCACTTTCTACGTAAATACTAAAACTGACTTTCTCTGGCTCGTAATTGGCACTGTTAAATAACGACGTTGTGTCGATTTAGTTTTGCGACAGTTTGAAGTGCTTACATTTAAATTGATAGGGTGTGGCCATTATGTGCAGTATAGACTAAATTTTCGATATAAGGGATTGCTGTTTGTGAAATAAATATTAGAATAAAACGGACATTTCTGACTAAAAATGAACAAATATATTGCATTTTGTGTCATTACTTTTTTCATGTAATAAGCAATTTTGGTATATTATACAGTTAACTTTGCTTATCACCTATTTACGCTAGAATGCACAAGAAAGCTGCAATTAACTAGTTTGATCAGGACAGAATAATGCGAAAGGATGAGCGTAAATTGGGCATCGAATAAGGACAAATACGGATTCCATTGTTCGAGTGGATCACGTAAAGGATTCGTACAATCGATTGTTTTTAGGATTACAACATCCGTCTTTTCACAATGCAGCCGATTGTGGATAACAATAGGCGCCCGTAAAAATTGAGATGCTTAACAATGGCTCAATAAACGATTACTTTTGTTTTCTAGCATCGGTTTTGTAAATAACTGTTGAGTATTAAAACCTTAAGTCACGTGATTGTTCCTTTTGTTTCGATAGTTTGGAAATGGTTTAAGTACCTTACGTTTAGTCACAGATTTTGTTATCAATCGTATCTGGGCCAACTAGAAGCTGCACAACTACTGATTTGATAATATCCACGTGTAGCATTTTGACGGATATTTAGAAGTGTTATCAAATAATTATTTACTTGTAAAATTGTTAAACTTTTGGTTAGAACAAAAATGATTTAATTTTCTTATTGGTTTATATATATTAATTTAAAGGCTATTCGAATAAATGGAATAAATCATAATCTTGAAAATGCATGGTACAATCAGCATATGCATAATGTTAAGGTCGGAAAGTCACTACTAATTTGCTGTAAATGCTAACACTCCACCTTAGTGAGGGAAATTTTAATACTGCGTAATGGAAATATAAACATACAATAATTAGACAAGAAAAGACAATGAAAATTAATTATGTGCAAAGCACTGAATTACTGAAAATTCAGATGAAAATAACTATGACGATTGAAGTTTTTGAACTCTGCACATTTTCCCATAATTTCTGTAGATACTTTTAGAAGAAAAATAGAATCTTACGCAGTTATAATTATACTTGTGCATATATGGTAAGGGTGGTAATAAAGAATTGATGAAGTCATCAGCTGATCCCCGTTTTTTGCTGCGTAATGTTCTATTTGTTAGCTTCAACAGTCACACTTAAGTTAGGGCGTGTTTGGGTTAGTATGGAGAAAAAACTTCTTAAAAACATTTTCAAATACATAGGTACATTGTGGTCTATCAGAACAAAAATGCTATTGTATCAATAATGTGCTCAGTTATCACTTCAGTAATTGCCTGGCATCTTCGAGCCATGCTTTCGACCAAATTGATGGCGTACTTATCTGACAAGGACCTTCAAATGCTTCAAAGTGAACACTTTTCTTCCATGAAGCTTCTGCTTGATGTATGTCCACACATTCTCAATCGGATTTGCATCAAGTGACTGTTTCAATTTTGCAGTTATTTGACGCAATGTGAAGCCTGGGTTCCGCGAAAACAAGTTTACGAGCTGTTTTTCGACTTTATGGGACACTTTTCCTAATGAGCCACGTTCAGGCGAGTCATCGACCGTTTTTGTCTCCTTATATCGCTGCACCTACTTGCTGACGAATGTTTTCGACTTGTTAATGTATGAGACATTTTCGGATCTTTCAGGTGGGTACAGCTTCGTAGTACGACGCGTACGTGTGGTGTTTTGCACATTTTTCTAGCAAGAATTCAATGCCAACTGAATCTTTTGTGACAAAGCATCGAGGACAAAGGTTTTCTCTATCGATCCACGAAAGAATTAGGGTGATACCTTTTACCAACTGCTAATTATGCCGAACACGTTCTTACTTAACTGACTGTATATGGTATGTCTAAAAAGTTTGATTAATGATATCAGAAAACACACAACAAAAAGATATAAATAAATTACCCTTAAAAATAACCGCCATATTTTACACACTTTTTGCAACGCTCATAAAGTTTCTGGAAATTGTAAGCAAAGGTCATAATTTCTTGAATTATACACACGACACAATATCTATCTATATATTGAGGACAATGATGTGCACTGTGTCCTTGCTAATGTTTAATTAGTTAACACAATTGCATCTACTGAGTTCCTCAAAATCCGCATGGTGTTATCAAACACAATTTGTGGGGCATATTGGGACTATTTTTTTTTACCAAACTGTCACCGGGGGTGTTTACCTAAAAATGCTGAAGGAACTTATGTAATCACACGTCAAAGAGTTGAATTGGAGGGTGATGATGGTAAATTTCTTATGTGCTTGTCCAGACCACAAAGAAATGTACTTTTTTACTTAATGTTTACTGGACAAAAACAGCAAAAATCAATAAGGTGAAATAGGAAATTGGAAGACAATGTCTTGTAGTTCAAATAAAATCCTGTAGAATCCATTGGTCCACTTTTTCGGCTGTGTTTCGAAATAGTTGGTTTTAAGTTTGAATGTTTGTATTTATTATTCACTTAATATTTTTTAATTTAAACTATTAAAATATTGTTATTAAATTAGTACACATTGAATTTAAAAAGTTGCTTAAGGAGCGAGTACATCTTTTGGGATATCCTGTACATACATAATAATAGCTTAATATAACTGGCGATGGACCGGCAGGTGATGAATGAACCGATGATAAATTTGGTTTAGTGTTAAACCGGCGGTTTTGACCGAAGGTGTTGAGGTCAAAATTGACAGACCTCTAATCAAACCGATCGAGTCTATTCTAAAGAACCTTGAACCCCAAACATGAAAGAGAGTGTTGTTGAGACATCAATGTCTTAATTCTACTTTGGCACATGCCGATTTACACACGTATCTTATAATTTTGAGATTTAAAACAAACATCTCTTCGTTCTATGTAATACTTTATCCAAAATTTATATACTTGCAAGTCGTCACTGCTTCCATTCCCATTTTTCTTTTAGTTTATTGCCATTTTTACCTGATAGGCTCTTTTACGTTGTATTTAATTGCGCAGCAAATCCCTTAAAAATGAAGATGTTAAACATTTTGTTTACTATTTTTTTTATTCTGCATTCACTATAGTCATCAACAACTTTGGTATTTAAATTAGATTTAGCTGTAAAGTTTACACGAATGAATTTTTTCACAATGCACTATGCATGTCGATGATTTTGCTGTATTAAGTTAAAATTTAGTTGTTACTCTAACGTTTTTACTTGAGTTCATTCAAAAGATTTTTAGTAATATCTCGTTCCTTGCAGTTTTGCAACTATTATGGTCGAAGCTTATTTTTTATATTCTGTGTATGCATTTGTCTATATACTTGTATAGAATTAAAAAAGTGCTTTAAGTAAAATAAGTTAAAAAATGTTTAAATTAAGTGACTTTAATTTATTATTATTTGTTAATTTAAAATTAAACAAAAGCGTTTTTTTCTCTAACCGAACAACACAAACAGGAGATCCTGTTTGTATAGAAAGCGGTATCTTTGCTTTATTACAAATTATTCAGCCGCAACTTCAAATTCAATAAAAGCGAGATATAATAGCTGAAAGGAAGAAGCCAACTAACAGTTGCTCAGAAGCAACGTTAAAGGTGCTGTTACGCTAATCTTCCGTATACCCTTCCTTTATTCAACGACGAAACCGGATGCCATATTGGCGGCGTATTGGCTTAACATTAATTGGCTTGCAAGAGGAAATCGGTGCATACAAAGCTGCACCAAAATTTTCAACTCAAATAATTTTATAAAACGTTATTATTGTAATACTAAATCTGTATATAAATAATTATAAATGGCAAGCGTTTTTTCTAATAATAATCTCACGGAGCTTGATAATGTAACATTCTGTACTTTTTCGTATCGCAATAAAACGGTAATTTTGGGGATCTCCGTTTTTGGCACGTTTGGTTTTATATAGGTAATGGTTATTGATAAAAAACAAAAATAATAGTAATAATGAAACAGAAAACTAATAATTAGTATGACTGCTGATAAATTCTGCAGTTGCAGATAAAAGTATGTTTAATATAGTATTATTTTATTTCGATTGCCAATTTTATGAAATTAGAACTATTTCGATCTTATATTTAATGCATTTTTTGTTTTGCTCCTTATTTTAAGTTGCAGCAATTTTTTCAATAGCACGATAGGTAAAGAATACTTTCCAGAATTGCAGAAGAGTCTGACCATTTTTTTAGTGGCACAAATGACCTCTTTAAACAATCTGGTTGCTTCTATATATAAAAAATTACAACAAAGTTTGCTTCATTTGCAATAACTAAAAATATATTATATAAAAGAAAATAAAATAGCCGAATGGAAAAGAACTTAGTCTGTAGTTAAAATACAACTTCAAAACAAACCTGTTAAATCAGCCTTTGTGGAAAGTGTGATGATTCTATAGGTTATTGGAGGTCATTTGTTGGTTCGTATTCATGGAGTCTAATGCGGCATCGTTCGCAAAAGTAGTAATTTTTTATAATAGTTGTGATTGGAACATCGGCAGGTAAAGGAGTGGACCTAACACACTATCTTGGGGAACTCCTGGCTAGGTAGAGTAACATGTTTCTTAATTAAATTTGTAAGTAGAGATGAGGAAGGAGCAAAATGAAACAGGGAGTGGAACGAAAACTTTCGTTTTTATAGTAAAAACTTGCACCACGTGCATTAAAAGCTTTTTTTATGCCCAGAAAATTAGCTGTATGCCGTTTCTTTTCAAGACGTTTAAGGATTTCTTTCATTATGCTGTAATTTTGTTGGACCATAAAATGAGGTTCTTGCAAATTAAACTGGTGTAATGATTTCATCCAAGTCAACTACCTTAGTAAAGCTCTTTAGAACTAGTGGAGAGGCAGGCGTGTAAATAGCCGCTCTCGTGATGCGGTGTGGAAGCGTAGTACGGCCCGTATTGGAACGTCAGCCGATAAGGCCAAAATCGTCCCTTAAACGGCCGTCGCGAAAGCGGATGGGGGCGGCTATCGATATCAACCAACGAGTATTGCCAAATCGCTCACCTGAATCGGCTTCTGCTTCGTAGGCGATGGTTCCTCGGTGGCCACCTTGCCGCGCTGCGGATCTGGTATTTGCGGGATGATAAGCACGACCAAATTGGCCGCGCTGCGGAACGTATATATGCGGGGTATTAAGACACGACCGAATTGGCCGAGCTGCGGTGTGTGAATATTTGCGGGGTGTTGAGACACGACCAAATTGGCTGAGCAAAAGCCCATGCCGTTCTGTGTGCGATGGCAAAACGTGGCAGATATCAAAGGCCCCAAAAAAGGTACTAAATACCATAGTTCTTTTTCTAGTTAACTTTTAGTGTATTAATAAATTGATTAAGTCAAACTCAGGAGTCTTTTATCTTTTAGTTCTGGCGGAGAAGAGGTTTTAATCGGTAATTTTAAAGACAGGAACTGCTCAAGAAGCCCTCAATACGTTTTTTTATAATGCTCTGCTATTTAAGGATGCTTTCATTTTGTACCTTTGTCTATGTCGAGATATTTGAAACAGCTGTGATCCGGTTTTTAAGATTGTTCAACCAGGACATCGCCGTTTTTCTTATATATCTTCTGTTCTACAAGTGATGACTAATTATAACATACTATACTTTGGATTATGCATTATATGACCTAGATATGTATCCCTATTTAATTTAATTGTTGTACGTAATTCTCTTTATATTTTACTTAGACTTGAAGATTTCGTTTGTCTTTTTAGTTTTTCAAATTATTATTTTAAAAAGTTCTTCGACACCATATAATAGAATGGATAGTATGTATATTACATAAAAGATCTTTCAATTATTATAGATTCATTTCCTGCGATTTATAAGCAGAATTTTATTTTCTGTTTTGGATCACACTTTTCATTTATCCAGCATGCGATGTACTTGTATTAACGGACCATGTCTTGATTGCATTCGTATGTCTAAAGTGGGCTAAAGACCATTGATAGATATTCTGCAAAAATATATGTCTTTTAATATTTTGTTTTTCCAGATACCATCTGGTTACCTTAATGAAAGAATGCTGGTTCTTTGAACTTTTTTGTAGCTTTTTAGACAGAATGATCCTCTTTTGATAACGTAGTTATGCATTAGACAATTGCAATTGTAATTCTGTGGTTTTTTTGTTAGTATATTGAAATAGTATATCTACAAGATATCCTATTTATGTCTGACTCTTTCTCCTTCTTCTTAAATAAGGTTTCTTATGTATAGAAGAATGAAATTTATGGTATTTATATTACCTTAAATTACACAAGTAATATCGTTTGTTGCGTCAATATTATTATGTGATTTTAAATAAAGGCTAAGGTTCATAGTTTCGTCAATATACTTTCGCAAAATATTGTAGGCTGTTTTATAAGTTAACTTCAGTCGACTTAAGTGAAAATTATAGAAGTATGATCTGATAAGTTTGATGAAAAATATCTTTGTGTACAAAAATACATAAAATTGTTGTTATTTATGGATCTTAGCAGGTGTCTGCTCATGATGATGACTAATCTTGATTCTCTATATGCTTGGTGTTCCAATTACCACCTTTTAGAAATTTATTTCCTAGTTGCAAAAAGTGCGCTGTATTATTCAATGAGATAATATGTTCCGAGTAGCAACAATGTCAAAGAACGCGATTGTTAATTCATGTAAATTGTCGTGTGTATTTTATGTTTGATATGTAGATATTTTATAGCAAGGGATGTCCCGTTTGCATGGTTAGAGTAATAAATTGAGGCAAACTTAGCACTCATTTTCCATTAATGTGCGCTTCTGAAATTAATAAAACATCTATGTATTCTATTATAACGTGGGAAACTTATTAGTTCAGATTTATTGTTGGCTTTACCTTGTAAGATCTTATGGTGCTCTAGAATGTAACATGTGTTTTATGCCATATTTGATGTTTGTGAACTGAAATTATAGATCATTGTAAACTTGACTTGTATTTGGGTTTGACATATGCAATTTATATCCCGTGCTGTTGCTTCTTCATAGAACTCATATAAAAAGTGTATTTTTGGGCTTTCGACATATTAAAAGACTTTATATGCCCAATTTTGAGCGTTCATATAGCCTGACATCTTCTATACCGGATGCTATTTTTATTTTTATTAGAAGGTTCATCTCAAATTCGTATGTTAATCAAGTACTGGAAATCGTAAATTTTTTGTTAAAGGGTTGAAGTTTAAGGTCAACGTAAAATAATATTAGTTGCAGTTTGATTTCTTATTATTTCATGTTTATGATATTGCGGGGTTTACGTTTTTTTCTTCCAATTTGCTTTCTGAATTTGGAATCGATTAAGAGAGATTGCGAATAACAGTTTTATAACG
Organism: Sinelater perroti; assembly: GCA_036346155.1. NCBI lineage: Eukaryota > Metazoa > Arthropoda > Insecta > Coleoptera > Elateridae > Sinelater > Sinelater perroti. The sequence continues at coordinate 4,743,345 of JARFIY010000348.1, read as the reverse complement.
CCTTTATCAGATAAGTATAATAAGTTCCTTTCCATTATTCAGTCATAGTGTAAGTTTTCTATATGCATTTGGTGTATTCAGTTTAACTGGGTTATTTGATAATGCTTTTGGTTTCATATGTTTCTTCTTTCGTGATTTTAAAGAGGGTTTTAACCATTTTTAACGAACTATTTTATAAATGAATATTGGGGAGGTTTTGGTATATATAGGAGCGAGATTTGGTTTTCGTGTATTGCTTTTTCTACTTTTTTTGTCTTCCTTTTGTATTGATTATTAGATAGATCATAATCTTCATTTCTTCACACCATTAGAGGTTGTTGGTTAATGTAGTGCTTTTACGAGTTATTAGTCAATTAATTATTAGAGGATTGTTGGTTTGTCAGTATTATTGGTTTTTACGGTGTAGGTAGCGTTGAAAATTCTATTGGTGATTTTATTTGTTGTTGATGAGAAGGGAACTGAACAATTGATGACTGCTGCTGATTAATCACAGATGTATTAAAGCCGTACGGAAGGCTGATTTCTGATTATAATGTCGCTAGCCTTAGAGTTAAATATAGTAATGAATAAAACCCCCTGTAAGATGGCTATTCTTCTAAGATGTAGCAACTTATTGAACTAAATCTTATCCTTGCAAGTTTTTAATTATAAAAACCTTTACAAAGCATAGAGTTCTTACTAAAATTTAAATCTAGGTGATGGGGAAACTTTGTGATGTAAAACCTATAGTTCGCCTTTCACCAGCAATGACGCCATATTTTTGAAACTATATATTAATTTATTTGTCTCGTTCAAGGTAACTCCATATTAGAAATGTTTTCAACATTTCACCTTAGCCATCGCAATCGAGTAAAACTGTGTGTCAATCAATATTTCATTTGTCTATTAATTTTTAATCGATCTTTTAAGTTTTATGGATGTTTTTAAAAACTTTTGTATTATGTTGCGACCGTTGACAAAAATTTCGGTGTTAATGTACCTAGTCAAACGGAAGTGCACTTTATCTAACACAGTTGGCTCTCATTTCCGTGATGCAGTTTTGATTGCTGTTATTCTGAGAAGTATTTACTGTACAATGCTTACTGCACTATTAATGATCTTGTAACTTTTCAGAGCATGGAATTGGATCTACGAGATTCTTGTTATTTTTCTTCTATTATTTTTTCTGGATAATAATGCGTATATAATAAAGACATTATAAAAATGTATAATTGCTTCTTGTTATTATTAATGGAACTTCTTTGTAATTGGAAAAGCTGGCGTAACTATAAAAGAGAAATTTTACTTTAAGGCAGATTCTGGAGACTAAAATTATTCTACTAACACTTACGAATGAGGAAGGACAGCTGTTAAGGTATTCCAAAAGATTATATTTGAATTGCATCATATACAAAAAGGAACTCGATTGACTTACTATTTCTGAATTGTTGTAAGACGAATATTGTGTGCAATCTATAATTGCTCAAACCAGTTAGATTTCAACAGGTTATTCGAAAGGAAAACTTGCAGATTAAAATTTGGCCAATAAAATATAAACGAACGTGAGCCGTACTTCGTTAGCTGTGAAATCCCTAATTACATAAACGCCGCAATTGAATTCCAGATTGCGGTTAAAGCGGCGCCGTTCAAATTGAACAAAACCGCCTTGCTTTGAAAGCACTAGCCGTGGCGAATCTGCTCGGAACGGTTTCCGCGCCTATATATTTTGCATCCCACGAATTGGATCTGCAACGGCATTCCAGAACTTCCTTAATTAGATAACGTTTTAACGAAATGCCTTTTTGTAAAATGATGCTCGCTTTACTATTAGTGTAATTTACCGGACCACAGCGGAAGTCGTAATTTGAAACCGATATGCGTTTCGCATATTACTTGCGCATTTAGGAATTCCACGGGTTAATTGTGAGAAAGCTCGGAGTTCTGGTTTATCAGCCCATTAAAATTTGCACATCGCAAGAGCTGCAATTGCTTGATTTTAGAATGGAAAAAGCAGGTCTGGTTAGACAATGGGGTTAGTTAAATAAAGGAAGCTAATGAAGTGAAAAACACTGGCGGGCCAACCAATATAGAACCAATTCAAGAAATTGCTGGAACGTAAATCAAAAGCGTGTCTCATATCTGTTTCCTCGTTATAATAGTATAGTGCGTCGTCCAGGTAAATCCGGAATTCTTTTAGATTGTTTGAGGGAAAGCAGAAAAGGCAAGACACCTTTTCTGCGCAATCCTCACTTTGGTAACAAAAGTTAGCTTCATATAATTGTCGATAAAATGAGCTAAGAATACGGCGGAAGAGCTACTATATTCAAATACCCTCTTTCCGGAAAACCGCCGACAGAAGGTATTGCGTGGTTTGGCTCCAAAAGATCCAAGTTTACGATGTATCCAAAAAATATAGGAAATCTGATCACCGGGGGGAAGTAACTGCTCACGGCAAGATTGCAAGGAAAGTGATGAATTCGTTCGCGAATTAAAAAATAATATATATTTGGATCTTGGGCGGAGCATGACTGACTTGCCAAAAGAAATGGGCGTGGTAAGGTTGACGAGCAGTCTAGCAGTGCACATGGGCCTACACTACAGGCTACGATGCATAAATTCGGACAAGTTAAACATTTTTTAAAACGAAGTTTTATTTGATAAAAAATTAAAATTACAAAAAATGTATGTGCACGTCAATTGTGCGACCTGCCCAGAATAAAATTATTTGATGTAACCCCCCTCAATCGCATTGACCGCCTTCTTGTTTAGCCTGAAACGCTCGTACGCTCTCTGCAAAGCAGTGCTGTCCATATTGTCAAATGTTGCTGATTCGATAGCGGTGCGTAAAAATGCCACGTTAGGGTGTGTGGACTTGTTAGTAACCTTTTTGACTACGCTCCAAACATAGCAGTTGATGGCGTTCAAATCGGGGCTATTGGGTGGCTAGAATACTTTGGACCAAACATGTACATGACATCCGACAACCAGTTTTGAACTAAAGGGCTTGTATGTATCTGTGTATCATTCTACTCGAATACGTATTGCCTCACCGAGATCAGTTTTCACCTGTGGTTTCACGACATTCGTCAGAACACATATATAAATCTCTTTTGTGAGTTTCTTTCTTTTAAAAGAAATGCGGCGGGATGACGTCACCTTTACTGGACACGACATGTACATTGGCAGGAAATTTTGTTCTAGAAATAACTGAGACATCCCCGGGGTCGTGGGTAACCCAGCAGTTATTCCTCCGGTTGATCTTGGCGTCAATAGTAAATTTTTTCTTCAGAAATGAATCTGATTTGCCCCGCCGCTTCGTTTTCCAACCAACACACTAGCAGGTTGGGTAGGGCAATTTGCTTTAATCTAACAGCCTCAGAGACGTATCTTTATTTTATACGACTTATAACGTAGGCCCTCCTCTGCAATCCCGCGCATGGTTCACTCACTGACGCCAATTTCTTTAATGGTTGCCCTGGGTCTTCCAAAATCAATGTCTGAGCTCTTTCTACGTCTGCCTCAGTCCTTGTCACGCGTTCTCTTAAATAACTCTTTCGCGACGAGTTAGCAGAACCTTCCGTAGACTTCTCGGAAGCTTTATTTTAGTCGCTGAACGCCCAGCGCAAAGACATTCGATGATTGCGACACTTTGGTTGTACTCCGCACTTTTTCGCAATAGATCATCCATTTTGAAGTTTCCTACGTGGCTTTCGCAAATTTAAATTTGTCCTTCAACTGTTAACTGAGAAAACAAGATAGACAGGAAGTTAAAAGCTGAAATAATCAAGCACGTCTACACTGTCTTCCTGAAATTCTTTTCGGATGGAAAGAACTTTATCCAGGATAGAAAGTGAACCTCCAAAACGACCGTTAGATCTGCCAAGATGCTTCTAAAGTGTCTATTGTTATGCAAATAGACACTTTGCATAGTGTGCAATATGCTAAGTTTATTAGAAATAAATTTCGCTTATAGACTGGGTTCGATTATTTGTAACCGCTTATTGCTTGTCAAATAGAAGTGAAAACTGTGAGTGGTGTAATTTGCTTAATTGACCTTAATTAACTCGTAGGAACTAATAATAACAACTTCCCTATACATTATTGTGTGTAAAGAGCTCTATTGTTTTTTAAATAAATTTCCTTTTTTATTCCACTGTTCAACCTTCTGGGAATTCTCCGTATATATTTTTAACCATTTCGGTTGCAATTTAAGAATGTTTTAATTGATTAGTGAGGGGTTCGAATAGTAAAAGTTGACATGGAAGGAAAATTAGGTTAAATATTGCTTTGTAATGCATTGAGGAAGTAGCGTGCACTTGAATCAAATAGTTGGCAATTAAAGTATATTAGTAGAGCATATTTTGTTTATTGACTCAACAAGCAATAAGAACCGAATAATATTCTCAAAAGAGAAGATATTTGAATTTTTTGGATTGGAAGGGTAGGACGTAAATCGGAACAAATCGATAAAAGCACTAATATTCACGAAGTGACAGTAAAACTATATAGCAAATCATAAAACACCATAAAAATACATCACATGGGAAAAATGTTAATTATCCGACATTTCACTTCTTCTTTCTCTCTTTTCCCATTTATGCCTTACAGCGTTGGGGCCGACATTTCACTAAAGAAACAAAAAAAAAATATATAAATTTTAATTAAACATGAAATAACTATAGCGGCTCTAGAATTAAGTTTTATTTTATTCGTTTGTCACTAACTGTTTAAAAAACTAACAAGTTATTGTTTAAGCAATGGCACAATTCATAAACAATTAACAGAAACAACAGTGTTAAGATAAGTTAATACTATTAGTGAAAAATATTATAATAAAAGTTGATGCTCAACGAGTCTAAACGTATGCCTTCTTTTATAGTAGCTTTGAATTGATCTTCGAACTTGGTTTAGTCGTCATAAATAAGTCCATGAAAAGCTCTTTCTAGGGACCTAAAACAAACGGGATCACAACAGATAATATTCGGCAAATACACAGAAAAAGGGGGTGGAGGGGTGGATGCTACTAATTGCTGTCCTTCTTTGACTAAAAGTTCCGCATAACCCCAGCTTTGTGATAACGCGCATTGTCGCGTAGGAGTATGAGTTTGGTTTTCTCATTCAAGTTGTTTTTGAAGCGCTCAGTAGTGATCATCTTTTTCTCTTATTACAGAAGCGACAAAATAAGGTTTCCTAAACCATTTGTAACCAGAAACAGCATTCTCTTTTCGTTGTATCGATGTTCTTTTGGCGTAGAAGGCTTCACTTGGTTTCAATGAGGATAAGTTGTCTCTGATTACTTAGATGTAAACACTAACATGAACTTTACCAGTTGCTAGAGTATTATTAGTTTTTTCTTTAGTGTTTCAGTATTTTTGATAGCTAAGTTGACATGCCAGTATGCTATAACCAAGATGAGCAGGTGTTAGTTCACAGAATGCATAACGTTCCACGTAGTTAGTTTCTTAGTTCTCTTTGAAATGTCGAATTGCTCTCTGATTTTCTTAGCGTCAATCCACTTCAATTCCACCAGTATGTTTTGTCAACTACACGTGAGACAATCTAGCCTTTTCAATAGTCTTTTTTAAACTGCGTCTGTTACTTTTTTTGAGCATTTGGCAAGTACTCTCTTTAGCTGGTGCCCCATTATCAGAGTGTTGTAATACAGTAGCGTATAGAACTTAATAAATAAAAACGCATTGGTTATGTCACTAAATTAGTTGTTCGGCATTTTCTTTTTTGATCATATATGAACAACTATTGCACTTTTTAAGTTGCTTGAAGGCATGTTCTAAAGTAGTTATAACATAAAACTTAGAAGAAACAACCTGTTAAATTTCTATTTAAAGAAAACCAAAAAGTTTCAATTAAAAATGTTACATAAGGAAGAAAGCAAAGTGAGAAATTATTTTAAAGACCTAAACTAATTGAAAATACTAAATATTAATCATAACGCTCAAGAAAATACGTAAGTATTACTGTCACACACAAATTGATATTATAATGGCAAAGATAACACAAATAAATAATTTGTAGACAAGAACTTTTAAGTTATAAAAAAATAACAATAAAAAACGCATTAGCCATAAACTAAAGTGTTACAAGAATAAAAATATATGGTTTATATTTGCAATAAATAAAATGTGTCTAAGAGGATAATGCAAACAAAAAATATATTTAATGTATTGTGAAAGAACAAGAAGAGATAACAAAATGTCTTAGGAGTAGGAAAAAAAAAAACAAAAGAATTTTCCAAGTATTTGCACCAAATGATTACAGCGGTATCACTATGGCGAGGAAAGTGGAATAAAAAAGTTAGAATGATTATCAAACGAAATCTGGACAAACGGTTGGTATTGAAACATTATGAACAGTATTGAAGTATATATTGATTTGGTGACATACAATGTGGATAAGGAATGACTTTATAATGAATGTATAGAATCAGTAAAGAATAATATCAAGATAATAAATAAGAAATTTTACAAAATTTACAAAAATAGAAGTGGCAGGTGAAAATATAAAGAAAAGCATAAATATTACCGCCAACAAAATTAATCAAAATTAAATCCTATGTAAACAGTTTATTAAATACAAAGATTGGACAGGAAGAAATAATTAGAGCTTAAAATATCATAAAATTTGAAATCGTGGGAAACGGAAAATTAATATAAAAACTCATGGAAAGCCTGGTATAAAAGTATTAATATTTAAGAGTAGAAATAATGATATTGAAACAGGAATTAGTTTACAAGGATAAGAAATAAAGAAAACAATTAATGAGTTTTAAGATAGTATACATAAACAATAGAAAAGGTTTATCAAAATACATATAGAGTTTTTAATATTAGAGTATCCTCTTTCTTCCCTTAGCACTAGAGATGTTCAAATAAGTTCCTTTTCTTCCGTTTCGCTTTAATCCGATTTTTTATCCTTCAGCCCAATCTCCGATCATTTGAAAATCTTTTTCAAGGGGGTTGATCAATCATTTGGTTTTCCCGTTTCCTTTTCTTTTCTTGTGTTTTCTGGCATACACTTGCTTAACAATTCGTCACTTCTTTCGATCTTTTCCATGTAGCTTGTACATACCAAGCGTTTCATCTTTATGTCCGTTACAATTTTTGCCTTCTGGTAAAGTTCTTCAAATTATTTTGCTGTTCTGGGTGAGTTCAAAAATCTTTTGTGGAGATGTTATTTTCACTTCCATAAAATTTCATTTCTCTTGATTAATCTCGATTTAGCGCGACACATTACTGTTCAGAGAATTTTCACCAGAGTATTTCTGCACAACTTGAAGAATCTCAATATGAGCAATTAGGTTCTTGCTTCTTACGATTACTCGTTTTCTTTTCATGCTGGTGTTCTTCTATTCTATGACGATGGCGTCTAGATACTCAAAATAGTTTACCCGTATAAACATTTTCCTTTCAATGTTGACCATACTTATTTTCTGTCTGATTCTTTTGTTTTATCTATTTAGCATATACGGAGGTGAATCAAAAAGAAAGATATGGTAATCAGATAACGGTAAATCAAGGCATTCGCCCTCTGGATGTGTTGGTCCGTGATGTCAATGGGCGATTGGATCATCTTCTACCCGTCACACTTTTTCTTCCTCCCTTAAACCGCTCTATCCACTCGTAGATCTTTCGTTTATGCATGGTACTTACTCCATATTGTGCCAACATCCTACGATGGATTTTCGTTTATTTAATCCCTTCTGCATGCAGAAAACGCACGACGGTGCGTTGTTTAACGATGGTGCAATCACTGAGTGGAGCGGCCATACTTCTGCCCCCGATGCTCTTTGTTATATAACTGAACGACGGATTGTCCAAAGAAAGATGTAAGACTAGTAGATTAATCGTATAAAAATTGTTAGTAGTGTCGATACCTTTTTAAGCACGTTCACCGGCGATTGCTTATAAAAACGAAAAATTGGGCCAGTATTTCAAATCTAAAATAAGAACTTCATTAACAAAAAGTGATTATTTGCATCTAGTGAGATCAGAAATGAATTTGTATTATGCGGTTGTGTTAACAAACGAAAATGAATTTAATTTGGTTGAAGATGATGGAAATAAATGAAGTCTCTGGAATTAGCCAATTAAAAACTGTTGCCTTCCATCAAGCGAACGTAAGATATTTATGATGTGTTGTTTGTTTTATTATAACAACCACTGGTTGACATTATTTACTTATTATTTCTGTTTTTTAAACTAAAATTGCTATGCTGCATTTTAGGAAATACACGTAAGAAAAGAATGCGCTACAATGTCTGCGTTGAACACTAGTGGAAGTTATTAGCTGCAACAACGCCGTTATTTTTAATGGCCAATTGTGCTGCTAATAAAATGTAATAAATTGTTTACCAACACGGCCGCTGTATGTAATTAATAGCAAAGTTTATGGGTTCTACACATGTCCGGCATATTTCCAACCTCATTTGGGCAATTCAGTGCGTTATCGCGGCGCCGAATTTGCCAACGGTGCAATCTGATTCGCTGTAGTCGATGTTGCAACTTGCAACAGAGCGAGAATGAATCATCGCCCGCTAATCAATACAGAGGGCTGGCTTAAAAGGTGCATGTACCTTTATCGGACAGCAACAGTTGTAGGTATGATACAAACTCGATGAGTCATTGAGTCATTCCACTTATCTGGTGGTTCACTATGTTTTAATTACAAGGGAACTTGCACAACTGAAAGAGGGGCTGATTAAATTATTTAGATAACGGATTGCTGTCTTCACACTACTCGTGTGGGAGCGTTAAGTCATAGGCACTTAAAGATTATTCGTTGTTGTAAAGGAAATAGGTTGAGTGCTGACAAATTCTCGATTATTCGGGAGAAAGTGCGTCATAGATAGGATTAATTTTAATAAAGTGAACGAGAAAAATACAAATTATTAAGAAATTTAAAGTTAAATAATAAAAAAAATTACAAACATTATTCCTTATTGAGAAATTAAAAGGGTGCATTATGGTAGTAATTTGAAAAATGTTTATTTACATGTTTCGGTTTGCATTTTTCACATTTCCGGCAAATTTTCCTTTTATAGCAGAAAGTCATGCCAATGAATGCCATTTTGGTTAAGTGCTATCGTAATGCTTTTAGTTTCACTTTCAGTTAGTTACATGTCATTCTTCATTTCTGGTTCAATTATTTATTTTATTTATTTTTTATTTAGTAAGCAGTGGTCATTACTGAAGATTTTTTTTATTTAACTGTTTTATCCTTACAATCTGTCCTTCATGGACAATAAGCAAACGGTATAGCTATGTACAGGTACGGACTATAGAACAATAATGACAGAAGATACTTCCAGTGAAGGTGCTTTTTTTAAATATATCTTAATAAAGACATAGTATAGCAAAGATAATGAATCTGACTTATATTAATCTTAATTAAGACGTCGCACTTCACCATTATGTGTAAACAGATTTATCGCAAGCACATTAGGATGCACTTCGGTTCTAGTATTATAATTTACACTACACCGTTTAGTTTCTTCCTGAATTGAAGGAATTTGTAGATTTCTCGCTATTGTGACGTTAGAAACGTACTAGGGGGCATTAACTATTGTTCGAAGAAGAGAATGACAAGCTTATTCCTCATTATCATTTTGGGTTTAGGAGTCAGCATGACAAATCCATCGCATAGTTCACACAATCAGTATCGCTTTCGAAGAAAAACAGTACTGTTCGTCGGCATTTCTGGATATCAGCCAGGCCTTTGACAACGTCTGTCATGAAGGCCTTCTTTATAAGATTAAATTACATATCCCGCATAGTTTTGCTATTGTTCTAAAGTCCTACTTACAGGAAAGACACTTTCTTGTTAAATACCAGGACGAACATACTGACTTGTTTCCAATTACATCCGGAGTTTCTCAAGGGAGCGTTTTGGGACCTATACTGTATTTCCTATATACAGCTGATCTTCCAGTAGCTCACAATACTTCAGTTGCTACTTATGCAGATGATACGGCAGTACTTGCAGTACAACATATTCCAGAGTAGCCTCACAATATATTTAGGAAAACGTAACTATGCCACAGAACTGGTTAACCAACCGGAAAGTAAAAGTCAACGAATCAAAATTAATATAAGTAACATTCACGCTAAATAGAAATATTTGTCTCCCAGTCATGCTAAATGGTCAACAGTTAACACAAGCAGATGATGTGAAGTATCTCAGAATGCATATAGACAGACGACTAACTTGGAAAAAGCATACCTTTACAAAACGAAAGCAACTTGGTTTATAACTGAGTTAATAGGAAGAAAATCTCAATTAACAATGGAAAACAAGCTGCTACTATACAAGGTTATCCTGAAGCCAATATAGACATACGGTATACGTTTGTCGGACACTGCAAGTAATTCCAACTTGGAAATCTTGCAGCGCTTCCAGAACTGAAGATTAACTATTTTTATTTAAAGTTAGTTTGTTACTTTATTTTGCCAGAGTGGTCTAAGCGGTTGAGGCGCGGACTGCGATGTGGACAGACCCGGGTTTCATTCCCGGAGCTCTCTGATGCCTGGCGTGTGGCCTACTCAGTCACTGAAAATAATTGAGTACCTGCGCTCGCTCGAACAAGGGTTAATAATGGCGGTCGTCTAAGTCGCGGTGCTTGCCACATCGCCCCGCATCAGAGATCGTGCGCGACGATCGGGCAGTAAAGTTGGATATATAAGAGCCTTAACATCCCGTTCGCAGGCCGTGCTCCCATGCGGGGCGTTAGAGCCTTAGCATTATTATTATTATTTGTTACTTTATTTTACTAAAAAAATATTTTATTAACGCATTTTTCACTAAGAAGAAAAATTAGAAAAAATTAAAGAAGAGAAAAGAGTAAGATTAAATTAATAACTGGAAGTTGAAATGATGTGAAATGGTAGTTACATTGTTATAAGTGGACTGATAATTAAGAATATGAATTAAACAATGGAGATATCGGAGAATCCTATTTTTACTCTGTAAAATAAAACGAGGGATTGTCCACAAAAAGATATTTTTTGTGCCCTAGGCTGACAATTTTTCACCCGTCTTCCCTCAAATTTTTGCAAGGTGGGAACGTGGCACAATTTATTTACAAATGATGACAGTGAGACAAGTCAGTACGGTGACCTTACGAAAGTAATATATGCGAAACGATCCGGAAGATAGGCAACCAAACGCTTAGAACTCAGCCACGTAACATTTCATATCAGCTGTCTTTGTTTACTTTCTGTTCAAATGTACAGTAGATTGTATGAACAGCAAGTATAAAATTTTATTCTAGGCTTTCAACAAATGTCACGTTAATAATGGTCGGTAATATGTGTTTTGTTTGAAGGAAAAAGCATGCAGAATTTACACATTGAAAGATCATTTTGATGAAATGATTAAGTTGTAAAAAAAGTTGAATTTCATTTTATGGACTGATTAATATCAAAAACGACAAATATTTTTCAAAATACAGCTTAAACTGAGATTATGGTTCTCTTGATAAAAGTAATACTATCGAACAATTGACGGTAGATTTTGGCTTTAAGAAACGTTTGAAATGATGACGATTAAGAGGGCAAAGTCATAATTAATCATAAGGAAACTGGTCATCTAGCGGAATTTCAAGTCAATTTGTGGGGATTTTGTAAATAGAATTTTTAGTTCTTTGCCTATTCTGTTTATAACTTGCTGGTTTGCGATTCGATCCATCCAAGAGATTTTCAGTAATCGACTGTATATCAATAACTTGAACTATTCTTATTCTCAAAGCTAACGATAGTTTTTGAGCTTTCATTTTTATGAAAACTACCCTTGATTGTTCTATTCTTGCTAGAATTTCATCTTTATGGGTGATGTTTTCATTTATTACTAAGTCCAAATATCTTGCTTGGTTGAGATACTCTGTCTACTAATCTTTTTAGGTCATTTAGGTTGCTTGCGATGAAAATGGTGTCGTCGGCATATCGAATATTATTGATAAGTCTCTCATTTGCAATTAGTCCTTCATTTTCATCTTCTAGTGCTTCTAGGATATAAGTTCTGAGTAAATATTAAATAACATTGGGGAAACGATACACCCTTTTCTGCCGCCTTTCTGAATGAATCCAGAGAAAGCGTTGTCTACTTTTACTTCTGTAGCTTGATCCAGTAGAGATTGACTATTATCTGTATGTCGTAATGATCTATATTGAGTTTCTGCAATATATTTATTAGTTTCCCGTGTTTCTCGTTGTCAAGTGCTTTACTGTAATCTATGAAGAAAGCGTAAATATCTTGGTTCACATGTAGAGATCTTTGAGCTAAGATAGTCCCTCTGGTTCTCATTCCATTGCGGAAGCCGAACTTCATGTTTGAAGTTTCAGCTTCACATTTGATGTATATTCTTGTATGTATAATTTTTAGAAGTATTTTAAGTACCTGATTCATGAGACTTATGACTCGATGATCGTTGCATTTAAATTTTTGAGTCTTCTTTGGAACAAGTAGAAATATGCGAGATGACGGACCCCTGTTTCGTTAAACAGGCCTATAATTTCAGAAATTACCGAAATTAAAGACTCATGTAAAATTTTTAACAGCTCGAAGTACATTCCATCAGATCTTATTGCTTTGTCAGATTTGATAGTTTTTATAGCATGTTCGATCTTGTTTTGGAGCATTTTCTGATCCGGTTATGCTATATTTATCTGCTCTTTGGTCTATAAAAAGTTGTTCACTATATTGTTGCCATACACTCAACTTTGAATCTTTGTCTATGACTAAAAAATCTTGTTCATCTCTCATTACACTCGCTTGCCGTTTGTGTGCAATACTACCGATTATCTTATGTTCATACTCTTATTTTTTTGTACTTCCCATTCATTCGGGATTATTGTGCCGCTCGTATCTTGTTTCTGACAGTGTTGTGTATTTCTCTATATTTCACTCTATGTTTTTGTATTTTCTTCTTTGCTACCTTCGGTGTCGAAACAGCAATACTTTCTACTCATGAAAATGCGGATACTGCAACTTCCAACCCCCCAACAGCATCTTAATAAAATCAGCACAATGTTAGATAAATGGCGAATAAAAGTTAATCAAAGTCACCCCAAGTAACATTTACTATGAAAATCAGTGTTTACCCGCCCGTTAAGATTAACAATACCCCACTACCGGTACAAACTATGTGAAATATTTGGGACTGCATCTTGATCAACGGCCTACGTGGAACAAACACATACAAACTAAGCGCAAACAGTTAAACCTGAAATACCGTGAAATGTACTGGCTCCTAGGTAGAAAGTCGATCCGAAACAAACTGTTGCTCTACAAAACGATGTTAAAAACAATTTGGACATTTGGTATACAGCTTTGGGGGCGTGCCAAACTGACCACAAGAAAAACACTGCAACAGTTTCAATCAAACACCCTCCGCGCAATTGTTGACGTGCCCTGGTTTGTAACCAATCAAACAATCCATGAAGACCTAGACATCCCGTTCGTTGCCGATGAAATTAAAAGATTTGCGATGAATTGCCACCAAAAGTTAGATAGACATAGCAATTCATTAATTCACCAGCTTTCCACGTATCATCCACCAGTACTACGACTGAAGAAAACAGCCTGAAGACCTTATCAATCTGCCGCAAATGGATCTCATTGGGGGTATCATCCATGGATGATTTTTTCTATCACTACCTCCCCTATCATCACATTTGCTGAATACTTTTGTTAAATAGATTGTAAATAATGTTATTGTCAATAAAAAATTTCTTCTTTGCCCCATCAGTCATTCTTTTTTTTATTTATGTTTTGTGTTTCCGGTTAATTTTTGTGTCATTATTATTGTTTCCTTGATTTTGGAACAATTTGTTCCCTTATCTTAAATACTGAAATTTTCTTCTTGCAGCTTGCAGAATCTTGCTTTAAAATCTTAGTTGCAGAATCTCGTATATCTGCTTGCTCTAATCTTCGTGTATTTATATCGATGTTTTAATTTTGTAGTTGTCTTCTCTTCCATCTAATATTGATATTCGTGACTACAGGGTTATGTTCTGAATTCGCATCAGAATCTGGGTAGGTGTTTACCACTTTTACGCCATTTCTTGTTCTTTTATCAACTAAAATGTAATAAATGAAACTTCTAATTATTTGCTCTTTGTTATATCCCGGTACTTCTTATGTATATGGTTTCCTTTTTGCTAGTTTAAAGAGAGTATTGGTAACTACTAGATCTTTCTTTATATAGAACTATAACATTTTTCTTCTCTGGGCCATTTCTTTCCTCTAATCCAAATTTGCCGATGTAATTTCGACAGCTTTCTTTTCTAAATATTTGCGTTATAGTCACCCATTACTATCAGGATATCCTTAGTTTTAATATATATTTTATGTTTTCCTAAAAAGGTTCTATTTTTCATCATTTTTCTGTTCAGCAGTGGGGCCATATATTTGTAATAAGTTTATCTTACCTGTATTTGTTAACAGCGGGATCATAATTTTATCAGAGTATTGCGCGAAGTTAATTACTGCTTTGCTTGAAGTTTTATTTCATATGATTCCAACCCTATTCCAATGTTCTGTTCTATTATTTCCTAATACTATAGGATCCTGTTTTCAATTATACATTTGCCTGAGTTTGATCATGGAACCTTATATAATGCCAATATATTAATATTTAATTTAGCCATTTATTGGACAAGGTTGTCTAATTTTCCTGATTGAAATACACATTTCAAGTTGCAATTTTGACGTTGTCTTTGTGTACGTTGCAATGATTTCTTTCATTAGTTGACGGGGCTAACAATTAGTGCGTTTGTTTTCCGTTGCTTTCTGCACCGCAGCATCCCAGCCGGTTGGAGTTCAAACGTGACTCTCGCCTGAGACTTATCCAACTGAGCCTTTGAGGAATCTTCGGTAGTCCCAAATTGTTAGTTTTGCCCACCCCAAGTTTTTATTACCTCGATAATACCCATATCCCTTATCCGCCATCCGGGGAAGCACTCGATGGAGGACTAACAATCTCCCACGAGTATTGTTGCCTATAAACAAAACATCTGGAAACGTAAGGAAATATTTTGTATTGAAGAGCCCCAGTAAAACTGCTGTAGTTTCACCCATATATTAAGTATTGTATATGTGGTCTATCTGGAAATATCAAGCAATGTTAGCATAATAAAAATAGTTTGCGCGTCGATATGTAATCGAGCAGCCGATGAGTCAATACGGACTTCTGGCTGAGTCCACGTAATGTGTTACCGTCGCATTTGGAATGACTAACGAGTAGACCTAAATCTGCTTCAATTTTGAAAGGTAAGAAATTTTAGATAGTTTACAAAATTCAGAGTAAAATAATAAGGTAGTAAATTGAAAACGAATTTGGGAGAAATTTGAGATCCCAAGATGCTTACTTTAATAGAGACTGAATATAGGTGAACATTTATTGTAAATTTTCCCATTCTTACCGAGTATAAAGATGTTTTGTTATTATGTTCCATAAGTACTATGTTACATTATAGGAATGCAGGATTGTGGTGGGATACCAGCATTTTGTCCATTTGTGAGTTTGAATATCTGCCCATTCGATATCTTCAATACGGCTTGTCCGATTAAGCTCAAAATTTGCATACTTATTTTTTAGAGCCTAAGGAACAACCCTATTTTGAGCAAATTTGACCAACCGTAACCGTTAGTGACCGTTAGGAGTTCGAAAATTTATTCAATATTAAGTTGTTTGATTAATTAACAAAAACTATATTTTGTTTATCTATGGCACATTCCTTTTAAGGTTTACCTTTTTATTGTAATTGTAATTTTCTATATTATAAGGCTTTATACGTCTGGGACAGAACGCAAACTTCATAATGCATCTTAATTTAGATTTAAGTAATTTAAATTATGAATATACGTTAAATTAGTAGAATTAGCTTATTTATAACTGTTTTTCTATCTACTAGTGCAAGGATTTGTTATTCATGTAGATATTGAGTATTGCATGCCAACAAAATATAATTAAAATACGAAAGGCGAAGAAAAATTTTATATTGAGAACATGTGCTATCACATAGAAAAACAGTGATACGATATACCAGAATATGGAGTAAATCATTGCACTTACTTGGTCATAACCGTTCTCACAGCGTTGGTCCTGAACCATAAGGCTGTGCCTTTTCCTCCATGTAAAGGATGAATTTGGGAAATGATGAGCAATAATAAAAATAATCAAAATAATAACTAACAAGCATATTATTAAATTATCGCTATTGGTAATAATTTGGACTAATCCTATAATGGTTAGCCAGGAGGAGTAAATGGCGCAACATGTCCAGTGCTCAGAGATAAAGAGAAAAATATTAATAAATTAAAGCTATCTATCTGTTTTTAATTCATTTCATTCTTCTGTTTTGTGTTACGAAAAGCAATCTTAGAAGTTAAATTTTGAAGTATTCTATACCTAACTATGATGACTCACAAAATAACAAAATAATTTTTGGTTATACTATAAAATTTAATTGTAGATATTTGTATTTAACGAACTGCTAATTATGAGTGCTATTGCGTACTGTTGCGCTTGATTCTCATGAACAAATGACTAACACTTGAATGATTTGTATGACTATGTCATATCAGAAAATTGTTTTAAGTCAAACTTTCACGTTGTGCATTCGCCTTTTTTCGTATGTTTTATTTATTTTTACAGCTATTAGTATAACTGCCTTATTTTTTTATTGCCTATTATTACAACATGCAGTTTGGCATAATTATGGCTGTGTTTTTATCAGTATGGAGGTAGCGGTGGTTCTGATAAATGCATAACACGCCTCTGTCAATCTTGCGGTCCATTGTCACGTTTTCCCGCTAACTTAATGGGGTATTGTTATTACTTTTTGTTTTGGTTTTCCGAGGAAAACATAATTAATTTTAATCAGATTATGAGGATAGTTTTTGCCACGGCAACACTTACAATCCAACTTATACATTTTAAAATATGTGTAATATATTTCTTACCAAGTACGCTACCAATGTCGGCATTTTAGTAAGAGCGGTATGTAATGAAGTAGCTATAGTTGAACTATTATCTTGAGCTATCAGCTAATAAAGCTAAAAGCAACGGGCTATTCTATTTACCTTGTCATAAGATGGCAAGGAGTGGCTTTAAGGGGAGGTGGATATCGATTGCTGATTTTGAGTTGGTTTACAAAATTTATCGATCACTGTGGTGTTTAATGGATGAAAAATGTTGAATCATAATGGAATTAGCCCAGCATACACAGGCTTATAGGTAAGTCTAACTTAATACACAGTCATATGAAAACAGCTCAACCGGTTTTGGTGGAAATCATATTATATACGAGGAAAATGTTAGTATCAGCATGTGTAATTTTTCCAAAAATGTCTATATAGAGTGAAAAACATTAGATTTCTGAGAGTGAAAATGGCGAATTATAGAAGGGGCAAAGATTCGAACGAAACTACCCGAAAACATATGGACATTGGACCGAATAATCATAGTTAATTAATATACGTTTTAGTACAATTTAAAAAATATAATGATTAATTTTTGTGTTTTTTCAATATGAAATACTATAATTTGGCAAATCCCCGATGATAAAAAAATACATGTTAGCCACGCTTAATTCGAACGGAGAACATTGATGAAGTCAGACAACACCTGATGCGAAATCCAAATACTTCGAACTAAAATGCCTCAAAAGATTTCTCAATTAAAGTAGCTTTACGATGTTCGATAATGAAGAAAGCTTTGGAACTCTTTGTCTCCAAGAACCATTGTGTGGGAAGACAGTTAAAGATTTTGATTGTCTACCATATTCTCCTGGTTTGAAACTCCCGTTACTTTTTATGGGGTTAACCAAATGTATTATAAATCATCCTAACTGAGAAAACTCTGAGTATCTTAAAATTCTTGAAAAGAAAATCATAGAAACTGTAAAATCGAATATAATTTTTGAAGTGGCCTGTAGCTATGCGCAAGGTCAAAAGAAAACATTTTCAAAATATTTTAATGTAGTCCGAATCTTTTATAGTATTTTTGTAATAATCCTTCCGCAGGCAGAATTATTCGATACGTGATATGTATTTTGATATCAACGGTTCGCCAAATTCTATCGTAGAGCTTAAGCGGGGTTAAAGTGGGGAATAAAGTTTTCACGATATTATGTATACATCACAAATCACAATTGAGACATCTTTAATAAATTGAGATAGGCCTTTTCTAGGGTCACTAAAATCGATATTCTTAAAGTTAATAGTCAATATTTCAGGAATATGTACTTGCAATGAGAAGGCTGTATACTCAATAAAGTTGTGATATATTATTTTAGAAATTGATTATAAAAACAAAATAATTAAGAGTAATTAATGTACTCTTCATCTTATTAAAAAACTAATTTTTATTGTCTATTACGATTATGAATGTTAAGCAATCTCAACCAGGTAATACAGTGCAGAATCGTCTTAACGATATAATTACATATTTTATTTGAACAAAAATATTGCAAAAGCAATAATAACGGGTTAATTAACTTTTTATACCAATTACAAATTATTTATGTATATTATCAATTAAAAATAGCAATTAATAATTTTTTTAATACATATGTACCATTTTACGACTCATAAAACGTAAGTTTAAAAGCATTTAAAGCATAAATAACATACCGGTTTTTTATGAATTTAATTATCACCAGATAAATATTGAAATGTCAGTTTTGGTTTTGTTGTAAGATATGTACGATGTAAGACAAACAAACTATTAGGTGATTTAATTGCAACTACATCATTATTGCATTCGTTAATGTTACGATGTTAGATAATGCAATTAAATTAAGTAGCCATAATTTGGAGTTATTGATAGATCACAATTAACCTCGATATATTTATCGGTTGAATTTATATGACATTTTTATGAGTTTATTATTAAATTACTGTCAGACTGTATACTTAACTGACAATATGAAGTGAAAGTGATTATCTGAGGTCACTATTTTACTGTACTAAAATCCAAAAGAATATCAGAGGCAACTGTCATCAAAATTGTAGGTAGGTATGTTTCCATAGATCGGAAATTTGAAAACTAGTTAAATAATGGAAGGTTAATAACTAATGATTTTAGAATGCAAAAAAAAGAATGCAAAATAATTTTGTCAATTCCATCAATTCTCAAAAAAAATGATTTAACGATTACCTGGGGTATTTGGTGTGCTTATAAAATTTGAAAGTATTATTTACCGTTGGGTTTGCCGATTTAAAATTGACATAATAAATATCCCCAACATTGCAATACGATGACAAATGGAATTTGTTTACTTACACTATGATGTCAGATCAAATAGGCACCAAGTAGAGGTTATCAATTCAAAGTAGTAAAGTAAGTTCTTCGAATAAGGGTAAACTACCTGCAATGAAATAATATTTTTAATCATTTTTCAACAGTCTATTATTGTTTGAATTATACCACATTTATTTGTATGCAAATATTTAGATAATTTTGACTGGGAACGTATTATAGACCAGGGCGATAGTAGTTCCTAGCAACGACAAATAAGTGCGTGTTCAAAAGTATCTTTGCCAACAGCGAATGGTATTATTACTTAATTTAAAAGAAGCGATAAAAAATCAGTAGTAACAAGACTCGGCTTTCCAGGATTCTTGGAATGAACAAAATAAACAGAGAAGCTATTAAGAACCACTTATAAATAGTCTCTGAACAAGCGCAGGTGTCAAAATGGGAGTTATTTGCGTAATTTATTAAAAAAGACATCCTTTCAGAAAAGGTCGACAGATGCGTTTTCCACCGAATTACTTTTTTGGGGGAAAATCTAGTGGTTGAACATAGAATTGGTATAAGGTCCAATTAAGCGGATGATACATTTTTTCGCCAGGCTATAAAATATGAGAGAATTAAGCCGATGGTGTGACCTGCCATTTGATATGATAGCAGATTACATTAAAACATAAATGATGCCAAATACATTGAAATTTTGGATACCATATCTATCAATTTTTAGTTATAATATTCTGGAAAAAGAAAATGTTGCCTTTCATAGAAGACAGCAGGTTTTGTCGTTGAGTTCGTAGAACTATCCGGTAGAAGAAAGAGCAACACATTCGCCTTTTTGCATGTTAGACGTACTTTCCAAACTTAATTAAAAACCCGTGAAACTTTATCTAACAGAACATGATTAAAACACCATGACAATCCAGTAAGAAGATGAGTTAATGACAGCGCGTATAGCAGAATGACAGAAAATACCTCAAATAATATTAGACTACTTCAGTAATCTGTCCCAAAGTAAAAAGTATTATGACAGTAAAAGTTTTAGTTAAATACTCGAGTAAGTGCTGTAGCAATAAAATTTATTGCTTAGATTTTTTATTATTTTGACATCCTGGTGTATAACTAATTATATATTTTAGGTATTTAAAGGCGAGTAAAATTTTAATTATTAATAACCAGTACTGTTGAGGTTGGAGCATAATCTGAATAGAATCCAATACTCGTTGACATTTGTTTCTTCGTAGTTTCCTCCGTTAACAACGCGATGCGTATTTACGAAATGTTGTTAGTTAAGAAGTTTGTCTAGGTTATATGAGCAAAGCTTTTTTAGATAGTATTGTAAGGTTTTTACTTTTAGCTGAGAATGATTATAAAATTCCCTAAGTCACATCTTATACAGGATGAGACAAAGCTTGCTGCCTAATTTCAAAGGAAGGTTGTGAGGTAAAGGGTAATACGAGTATGGGAGAAGTAATTTCATTAGGCGCAGGTAGTCGGAAAGTTTTACGTAAAGAGAACTTTTTCCGTTGAAGCGTACATTCGAAACAATGATCACTGTGATTGCATAACGTACTCTTTGGGCGCACTTTTAATTGGAAAATGTTTGGTTCCAACAGGATGGAGCTACGATTCACACAGCAAGAGTTGTAAGTGTTGCGTGAGATGTTCCTTGGGTGCCTATTTTTGCCAAACATTTTTCTAGGAAGATATCTCAAGGCTAAAGTTTATAAGTATTGCCCTAGTTCAATGTAAGCTTTTCTTTTTTTGGTTTCATTTTTTACCAGATGGGATTATCAGGGGAATTCTAAGTTTATTTGTTGACATTCTAAGTAATTCGACTGTGTTACAGCCAAACCACTTTCTTAGGCTTTTTAGCAAGGAGGTTTTTATTATTCTTCCTTTATCTTTCTTTCCTTTTCTTGCTATTTTGAGATGTAAAAGTGAATATTTTCTTCCGCGTTATATGTCCGAAGTATTTCCGTCTTTTTCTTTTAATGATATTCATTATTTGACGTGTTTTGTTCATTCATCGTAATACTTTATCATTTGTAATCTTATCTATTCATTATATTTGTAGAATCCTTTGATAATACTACATCTCAAATGTAGCAAGCATTTTTGTATCTGATTCTTTAAGGTCCATGACTACAGCATATAATAGTAAAATGGGGAAAATGTAAGAATGAAGTAGTTCGTTGTTTAGCTGGATGTTCAAGTCCCGATGACACAACATTTTCTTCATTTTATCAAAAGCATTTCTCAATGTTTCATTGCGGTATTTTACTTCCTGTTCCATTCATATATTATTTATAACAATTAACTCTCTCAATTGAGGTATTAGAAACATTCAAGGTCGCTCTAATATTTGATTTTGATATCCTCATAATTTTGGTCTTCTTTAAATTTACTTTGAGCCCGTATCGGTTACAGTAACCGTTCGTTTTTCAACACGATGTTGTAAGTTCGCCATGTTATTTAGAATTATCATTGTGCCATTTTATGGGCTGTCTATTTATGATGATTCTGTCGATTCTCCGCTAAGAGTTTTGTTGAAAATAGCTTCGCTATGCTTATTGAATAAAAGAGGGAATAGCAAGCAGCCTTGTCGTACTTTGGTTTCTGTACCTCATATGCGTATTCATTTTTAATTTCTACTTTAGCTGTTTGTTTCCAATACAAGCTAGCAATGACTTTTATAACACTTAAGCTTTTTTCAATCTTCCTACATATATACTATGTTATGTATAATCCCATGCGCAGGACTAGCAATCTGCCATCTTTTACCATTGCAAATTGAAACGCCAATGGCGCCATACGCTCCACTATGAGTTACATGAAATGAATGAATGAATGAATGTATAATCCCAAGAAAGACTTTTAGCGTATGGTTTATCAATGTTCTTAAGAATGTCGAAGAGTACCATTCTATTGGAATAATCCCTGTTTTGTAAATGGAATTAGATAAATCTAACTGTATATCAATCACGTTATCGTCAAGTTTTAGAAGTCGAACTTTTTGTGTTCTTTATAACATATTCAACTTCTTTTTTCAAGATTTCGGGTTTACTTTTATCAGTTTTGGAGTAATGTTTGTTTGAAGTTTTATTATTATTATTATTGCATCAGAACGATTACAGATTTATTTATTTTATATCTTAAAATGACAACGATATTATATCTATGATCCTGTGGTGTTGTTTCCGACATAGTATGTCACGTCATGTTTAATGAACTATTTATTTCTGGTCGATAGACATCACTTGCATCCAGAATGTCAATATTAAGACTACATAATCTTTAATTTTCGAGTCTGTTTCCGAACAATCCATGTTATGATTTTCACAGTTGACAGGCATCCTTGATGTTTTCTGACTCCTTATGGTCGATTGGGCATTGAGAGGTATTCCTTTTGATTATTGTTGTTTGATAAGTTCAAAACTATTCCATCCGGAGAACCGAATGGAGAGCTATTAACTCCAGAATATTTAGACGTGAACTGTACAACGATGATTGTACTGGGGTTATGCAATTTGGGATGGAGTGTTTATCCATTGCTTTCTGCATTATTATGCAGTTGGCCACTTAATGACTTATCCTATTTTTCGGAACAACTTCCTCTTTCAAGCGCGGAGAATGCCTTTACGTTTTTCAGCTCCTCCACTCAAGACTGTTGGCTGGCAAGTGGGAATCGCTATACCGGCGATCACTCAATCGACAGTCTCGTTAGTTATCTAGTAAGATGCACCATGAGCAGGAAAGATTGTCATTTGGGCTGACATATTGTATGCCGTTATCTCTTACATTCCATTCAAGAAATATAATACGTTAATAAATCAAACGTATTCTCAACACATGTTGGAATGAGTAATTAAAAATTTTAAAATACGATTTCAACAGTATATAAAATGTACTTAAAAAAATTAAAATAAAATTTTTAGTTTTGTAATATTTTCCTGTAAAAATAAGTTTTGTACGTTTATTATCGTTTTTCGAGAGGATAAAGAGTTTTAACCCACCTGTATTTTAGGTCGTATTGTCTATCTAAATTGTATCTATATGCAATAAATTTAATAAACATAAATACGGTGTTACTACTATTATTATTATGAAAATGTGAGAATACATATATAATGCATGATGAACATATGTGTTTAAGCATATACTAGGTATTCGGTGATTATTTATGATACTTCTTGGAATATGTACAATTTAACTTTTATTATTGCTTTATTTATTCTATGAAAAGGAAAACATACTGTCAGCGTACTTCTACATGTATTTCTTTGAATTCTATCCTGAATGCAATTTTTTAGGGAAATCGTAAAATTTATAAGAAATACCGGAAGGTTGTCTGTTCCATAATTATTTCTATAATTCAGTGCACTAAACAGCTATTGACGACGAACAGCCGGTTAATTTACTTACAGTTATGCATGTATTATCTACTTTTATTTTTAAAGGATCTTTTATTTATCATTCAGTTAATCAATTTTCTCTACTTACTTTGTATATGGGGATTCTTATATTTATATATTGATGGTAGAAAGTGTCCCTCAGATGATAAACTGTTTCCTTGCTTTGAACATGTTAGACACACAAAACGATGTAACAGAAAAGGATTGTTAAGAACTTAAGCCGCATGTGTATATTTGCCTTTTTTAAGCCAAGTGATCGATTTTCAAAGCATATTTTATTTTGTTACTCAAAAATTAATAGTCTTATTCCTCAATTATTGCCCTTTTATATTGAAGTATTACCTTCATCATGAGATTAGCATGCACTGACTAACTAGAAGAACTCTATAAATATGAAAATGTCATTTCTAAAATCATAACATAAATCTAAGAATTAAAATGGCCACGTCTGGCGTGATATTTTGTTTCTAAGTTACGATGGCGAGAAATCTGACTAAGAGCTAATAAATAGCGAAAAGACCACAGAAATTATTTAAGTAATTACAATTCATAAGTTAAATTTTGTTGGTCAATAAAAACTTAAAATAAATAAATAAATAAATGTGTATATATATATATATATATATATATATATATATATATATATTACAAATTAATGCAAGGACAAAACTTTCAATTGCGATTTAAAGAAATAGTATAGGGCATTATAGAATAATTAATTGTTATTTAGCTCATAAATATTAAAAAACCACCCACCAGGTTACAATTACTATACCAAAAATAATTAGTTGATGAATTATTTATTTATATCATGAAGATAAAATGAAATTATTTTAATAATTAATTATTAAAGCAACTTAATATTTGCTTACAAAAATAATGTAAGTCAGTAAATAAAAATTTATTTAGAGCTTACTGCTTGTAATTCGTTATATCCCATTCTTATAGTTTTTATCAGTTTTTTAGAGATGGCGGAGGTTCCAAATTTTCTGATTGGAAAATATTGGTTTTGTTGCCCATGCCTATCTCCGTCTACCACTGTCCATTATTTTTATTTTAAAATTATGTAGTGTTGTCCTAAAATGGTGCATCATGAAGTAACCACTAGCCTCATGATGAGTCACGTTGTAGTTTATTCTTAGGAAGGGCCAATCTAATTGTATTTAGCTTTTGTGCAGTGCCTAAACCTCTTCATACATCTTTCCCTTCACCTATATCTAGTTTTTAGAATTGTCCCCCAATAAATCAGAAAATTGTCTTTACTAATTTTATATTAAAGGTAATTACTTTCCGAGCATTGCTTTTTGCTTTGACACTGTCATCACTTCGTTTTGTATCCTATATCCGATTTCTTATATGTCTTTCTACCAGAGTACACATACAAAATCTACATAAACATTTTATTTGCCCCATGGCGGCAAAGCCAATGTAGATCTTGTCAACAATATGATTGTAGTAACGCTGAAAGAAATGTTACTCAACAAGTGTATATAAAACACTGACGTATTTGGGATTAAACAGAATGCACAAAAAAAATTAAAAAACTATGCGCAACAAATTCCTAGAAAAGCTTTAAGTTTTATCGGTCTGGAATGCGGTCCATTGTTTAGAAGCGGCATTAAGTTGTTGAACGTGAAAACGTGACATTTTGTTATCAAAGCATGTAGTAAAATAACACAGAAGTAAAGTGGAAACAAACAGAAACATTAAGAATTAGTTTTTGTTTTGGTACACTCTGTTTTTTTTAAACTAATAAATATTATTAACATAACATAGTAATGGCCTTCATTAATCTAAATCTGCGTTCTCATTTAGGTTACTGTTATATAACTTTTAGCTGGATTATCTATAGCCACAAAAACATAACGTTACTTGTGCGCAAATAAATTTTTTTCTTCTAGTTAGCATCAGTAGCATCCTCAGATTTTTGTTACAGTTCCGTAGTTTTTTATAATTATTGTTTTGCCAATAAATAAAACTTTTAAAAAATGTTTTCTGTTGGAGCGAACTCGACACTATAGTCTCAAGGGCTTATTACGCCTACTAACATAAAACTTAAATACTAGAACGTCCCATACACCCATACGTTTCCAGGGAGATTAGAACTCGCTCGTGCGCTGATACCTATTTGTATTTCTACTATTTGTATTGCTTACCTACTTCTCTCTAATAATTCTATTACTTGACATTATTCTGAAAGATGTTCTTCTTTTGCCATTCCAATTTTCCTTTGTATTAGTTTATGTATATTCTTATATTCTTCCCCATTATTTTTATTCTTTTCTCTCCTTCATGAGATCTAAGATCTCCTCCGTTATCCATGTTTTTTCTTTATTTGTCTACTTATTAGTTGTTCTTTGGTTATAGTTGAGAACACTTTTTGTAGCTGGTTCCATTTTCCGTCAACACTGACTTTGTCTTTTTGTAACTTAATAGATTTTTTTATTTATTGTATGTTTTACTGTATCATGTAATTTGGGATTTTTTAAGTCTTGTGTCTATGTAGTTGTTCTGATGGCTTACTATCTTCTTCATTCTCACATTAATGTCTGCTGTTGCAGGATTATGATCACTGTGGGTGTCAGCACCAGGATATGTTTTTGTTGACTTAATAGCATTTTTATATCGTTTATTGATTAGCATGTAATCAATCTGGTTTCTTATTATTTTTCCTGGCTTATCAGTCTACGAGCCGGAAGTTTAAAAAGTATATTTGCAACCACAAGGTCTTTGTCTTGGCAGAATTGTATCAAGCAATCTCCTCTATCATTTCGTTCACCTAGACCAAACTCTCCAGTATATACTCCAGTTTTGGTATTTCCAACTTTTGCATTTAAATCTCCCATCACTATTGTAATATCTCTGTGCTGATGTTTCTGGAGATTTCTTCTAGCTGTACATAGAATCATTCGATTTCTTCTTCTCCCTTATTTGCAGTTAGTGCATAGATCTGTATGATATTCATTTTTTCTGATTTTGTTTTTAACTGTAGCATCACGGCTTTGTCTGAGTAAAGTGTAAAGTTCATAACTAATTTTGACATTTTCTTATTCAAAAGCACTCCGACTCCATATCCATGTTCAGGGTTGTTGTTGTCTGAATAATACATCGTCCCATTGTTTGTTGTACAGATACAATTTCCCAGTCATTTCACATCACTTAGTCCCAGTATGTTTATCTTAAATCTTTTTATTTCTAGTACAATATTCTCTATTTTACCTGCTGCAAATAAATTGTTCCAATTCTCATATTCTTCGTCGATAACTTCATAATTTTGCTCATAACTGTTCCCCCCTGGGAATCCGATTGGGAAGCTTACTTCGGAATATTTAGTTCTGAGCGCTGTCATGATGATAGTATTTATATATATTAAATATATTATATATATTGAAATTTCTAAAATGTACTATTTTGAATTGTCATAAAAGAAATCGGTCAGCTTCCTCTTGACTAGATACTCTTAATTAGAAATTTGGAATTAAAGTTAATATGACGCATTCCATTTAATACACCTTTCTTAACATTTTGTAAAGGCTGAGACACACATTTGTCACTATGTGTTTAGAGTTATTAAGATAGCAAAAATGTTGTAGAATATGCTACGCTATGTACCAATTTTTTCTTTCCTTATCCTATAATAAGGAAAGTAATGTAATCGGCGGAAATTTGACCTACCCAGTTTTTCACATTTCTGGG
This sequence comes from Sinelater perroti, assembly GCA_036346155.1. Taxonomy (NCBI): domain Eukaryota; kingdom Metazoa; phylum Arthropoda; class Insecta; order Coleoptera; family Elateridae; genus Sinelater; species Sinelater perroti. Next base: position 4,715,988 of record JARFIY010000348.1, on the reverse strand, counting down.
CGAATTATAGCCTGAGGACACCAAAACAGTTGGTTTGAGCCATTGGTTTGTGTGTGTGTGTGTGTGTCGGTCTGTCAGTAAACAAGATATCTTGAGAACCGTAAGAGCTAGAGACTTGAAATTTGGTATGCAAGTTACTTGTAGGTAGGGGACGCAGTGCGAAGCTTTTGGTAAAAATCGGCCAAGTCGTTTGGTCGCAAGGTCGCAAAATCGGTCGCAAAGCGGTCGCGAATCTAAACGGTTGAAGATACAAAAAATTTATGAAAATAAAAATGATTTGTTATCATGAGATAAACATGAAAAAAAATTGAATCTTAGGATTTTTAATATACCGGGTGTTCATAAAATGTTTCGGGAAATGTATATTACCGGATAGATCAGACCGAGACGAACAAAAAATTACAATAACATTTTATGATCCGAGTTCAAATAAATAAGTTATAGCCGATTAAAAATTAATTAAACGGACCAATCACAGCGCGTTCGGAGAGCTACCGGGCCGACTGCGGGAGGACGGGGGGGAGCGCTTGGCCGCTAGGAGGGAGCACGCAGGCGATAATGGGGAAGACTGTGCGGCAGAGTTCGCACGGTTACCTTCAGTGACGTAGCAAAATTTTAAGTGCGAGTCAATTATTGTCTTGTACTGTTTATTTTAATGAGCTTTCGAGTGTTGGACTCGCGCCTCGTCCTTTTTTAAAATAACAAGTTCCGGGACGAGAGCAGCGCAGGGCCGAGACGATGGACCCGGTATAATATATAATAATAGGATAAGGAAAGTCGTGTGATGTTTACACCACATTTTTAATTAATAATTTCTTTGTTTCAAATACATTCATTCTTTATCCGCAATATTATCTTACAAAGAAGAAGAAAGGATATGATCGATGCTTTGTAGAGAAGTAGGTTTTGAAGAGTTAGATATTTTCATTTTCATGTGTGACTACTCTTGTTTTTTTTTAAACTCCTCTATGAAAAATTTTATGTGATGGTCGTTTCTAAAGTCGTTTTGATGATGTGCAGTTATGAGTTGTCTTAAAGAAAAATGAATTACCTTCTTAATACCTAACTAGTGTTAGGTATTTCTGCACCCATCGCGTCACAACACGTCTAATTTACCGTCGGTAAAATGCGGTGATTACCGTTTAATCAGGTGAAGCAACTCGGCGTGTATGATGCTCTTCATAGAGAATCTATTTTTCGTTGCACTTTACAATCTTTTTCAATAAATTCTTTATCTTGAATCTGAAGAGTAGTGACGTAGGACATAGCAATATCATAGCTTCTGTTTTTGTTCTGTTATGAGTTCGTGGAGAACCTAACAACTTATTTTGTGAATTCTCCCAGCTTGTTAGACGTGTTACTCCAAGTTCTTTTACGAGCTGACTATGAGCGACAGCGATCTCTATTCAAAAGTTATTCTAGTTTCTACTGTTTGACTATCCAGAAGATTCGGCTACTCTCATTAATCAGAGTTGAGAATTAAGTTAACTAATATTTTAAGGATTATCCACAAGGCCAACCAAGCGCAAAAAGACGTTTTTAGTGCAAATTATTGTATTAATCACAAAAAATAGTCGCTGTTATAATTAATTACCCAGTTTTTGGAGCAAGTTTAAGGCTACTATTTATTTATATCTTATAGTATTCAATTTCCGCAGGTGTTTGCGTCCACTTTAAAAAAGAACGTCTTAATATGGCTTTCGTAACACCAACAACACATCATTGTTCGCAAACGGGTTTCTTGAAGCCAGATGGCCGGAAGCACTTCCTAGCATGCATGCGACGAGTCTAAGGGGAGCCTGCTCAAACACTTCCTTCTAAATTCCGCTTAAGGTGTACGTACGTACATGGATGGTATTGGCAACAGGAAAATCAGGTTTTCCGTCGCAGAAATTAATCGGTTATTAGCATTTCGCCGTAGAGTGAACTTTAAAATTGTTTACATCAGTTATTTTCATTTTATTTGCCGATTAAAATAGTTTATGCAGGCGTAATTTAAGTGAATATCGGGTTTAGTCAAAATGGGCAGCAGGGTAATAATATAACTAATGCAAACGGAAACACGGTATACTGAGGAAATTATTGGTATTTTTTGTTTGGTGGGTAATTTACAAGATAACTGTTTGTTTTGGTTAGATATTTATTTGATTTTAACGGAAAATAATTTTCTAAAAGCATCTTCGACGCATCAGATCTATTCGTGGGTTGGTAAAAATTGTTATTATATTTTATCTATTGTGCAATCATTAAAAAAAAAATGCTTAAAGTTTATTCAATAATAAAGTGACTGCTATAATCTTGAAAAAATAAAAATGTAGATAATTTTTTTTATTCTTAATTCTGGTCCAATCATCTTTATTACTAATTACATCTTCACACATTTTTCCGTGCCTTGGATGAGGTTTTCTGCATAATCGTTTGGCAAAAGCTATGTCTTGTTAATTCGAAATGACAGATGCTTCACCGTGTACACTAACTTCTTTTTCATGTATGATCACATATTTTTAATGAGATTCATGTCTGAGAACATTGGGAATTATTGCATGATGACGTTTTTTGTTGTTTCCACGTTGCGATATTTAGAGTCATTGCATCCTTGTAGCACCCAACTTGTTTTACCAAAACGAGAAAACTTTTTACCAGACTTCAGCAAGCATCTTTGGTACATGGTACAAAACCGCGTATTCAGAAGCATCTCCAAGCGTGCTCTTTTACATGGTGTTTTATTGGACGCTGAAAAATCCTACTACTCTTCTATAATCATTCCCAGAATGAAGTTTTGTCCGCGAAGATACCATTGTCTCAATCTTGATTCAAAGTTTTCTTTGCCCATGCTAGTCATTTTTCCAGGTGTTTTTCTAATAACAAAGGTTTTTCAAAGTTGATCGAAAAGAACCGTTTTTTTTACGGAGTTGACTCTACATTGTATTTAGAGCGACCTTCTTTTTTGCGAAATTTTATTTGGACACAGCGCAGCGAAAGTCCTGGCTTGTCGACACGCAGATCGCTTTATCTTAATTTTTTGGTACTTCAAGTGAAACCAAATACACATAATAAATTGGATTCAAATTAAAATAATACTCCAGCAAAATATATTCAACATGAAAAGCTAGGTGGGAAAACTTGGCCATCTGAAATACTGCAAGCTTTTGGATATTGGATACGATGAATAGAAAAACTAACTTTTGTTGAGTTTGTTTCCTTGTCATAAACAGACAAGGGTGTTTACAAAAACCATTAACGGTTATGACAAATAAATGTAGAAGTTCAGATCTTTCCAATAGGACCCACATCAGTTTTGCTATTATCTTTATGATGTAGGATATCGTGATAATATTTGAATCGTTTATCATTTGCTACAGTAAATTAAAAACTACCGGAATGAATCTAATTATTTTTGATAACATATGAAGTTATTTTTCTATATAATCTCCGGAAAAAAACGCGTATTTAAAACGAATAGTTAGTTTTTTTATTCCACTAGCATAAAATGAAAGTAGTTGTGATACCAAACAATCGAGCACGAATGCTCTGACAAACATTGTCGTCAAATCTCTTCTTCAAATGCTTTTTTAGTTGTACAAACAAATGATAATTGCAGAATGATAAGTTTTTACTGTTTGAACCATCTGCTTAGAATATTGGTAGCAACTTGAAGTTTTGTTTTGGTAAAAAGTGATCGATCTTTACTTTGTGTTTATGCGTAGTTGTGGTAGCCGCATTTACACTGTCGGAGATGGGTTTCGTTATGTGTGTAATCATTTTATCGATTTGGTTTGGGGATTGAAGATCGTTGGGATACTTAAGCTGCTGATCAAGTGTATCACTAAAGATGTCTAAGTTTACTGGTTCATTTATTAATCTCTACTCAGGAATGTGTTTAACAGGCGATATAAATGAGATTATAACGGGTATGTGAAAGATTTTTTTGTTGTTTGTTGTTTTGTTGCTTTACATCCCTATATCGTATTCTTAGAGTTCAAGTCTATAAGAATTGTAGGGTCACTACTATTGAATGAAATTGATGGAGATGTCTTTCTCAAGAAGTTGCTTCTTTGGTTGTTTATAAACACATACTGCGGTTAAGGTAGTACCATTGTTTGATTTTGGCTCCTACTGTTTCGAGGTTAGCAGTGTTAATTGTTTGTCATTCGTGATGAATTATATTGAGTTTTATGATGATGGCTACTCCCCCATATGCAAATCTAGCCTCTCTATCTGAGCGGTATATCTGATATCGAGCAATTTTGAGTTTGTCTAAATTAGCTAGATGAGTCTCGGAGACGCATGCTATGTCAATGAAATGTTTTATAAGGAATGACTTAAATAAGGTTAGTTGTTTTGTAATGCCATTGGCATTCTAGTTAAGGAGTTTTAATTGAAAGAGAGTTTTAGTTTTGTTTTTCATTAAAAAGAGAAGGAAAGAGATTTGATATTATGAATTGTTTGATTTGTTTTATGAAGGGCTGATGAGGTGTAGGACGGTTGACAGAATAGTGTTGACTAGGGAGGAACATTCGGGCGATGCAGAATTATTTTTCGGTAACCAATATGGGTTATGTAAGGTCGTGTTTGTATTGTTTGAGAGGGGAGGAAAGTTTCTCATATTGTTAGCAGGTGCAGGCTTGCCATCGGGTCTTCTTGTTGTAGAAGTTGCGTTCGGTGGTTGTTTGTTTTGGTGATTTATTGATCCATGGAATTATTTGCATCCCCTGAAGTTATCGGGGTGTTTCTTTCCGCAATTAATGCATATTAGGGGCATCACTTTGAGGTTTATCACAGTTAGCGTACAAGTGATTTTCTTGGCATCTTGCGCATCGTTGTTCTAATCTACAATAGTTTTTAGTGCGCCCTATGCGTTGACAGCTATAACATTGCTTTTGAATTTGCGGTGAGGAGTATTGCACAAACGGGCATAAACGTTTTATCTTTGATTAAAACCTTGTAATTTGTGTTATAGGGAGGTTGAGAGCTGCAAGCTCATTGTGTATGTCTTCTTCGGTTAGTGAAAGAGGGACTTTCTTTATACCAGCGATAGGGGTTTACAGTTGGGGTCTTGATATGTATGAAATTCGATCTTATTTGTTAGGTAATGTTTCGCTAATTTTCTATAATCTTTGTCGCTTGTTAAGGTGATTTTCAGTGACGATAAATTGAGGGTTGTCGAAAAAGCACCCTCGATAATTGTTTTGATATCGTTTACAACTTCTTTATGGTTAACTGAGCCGTGAAGAAAGATGGGCGGTATTTTAATTTGGGGTGATTAATTGACCTCCACTTCCTATGGGGTAGACGGTTCGAGATGTTTGTAAATCGGTGATAGGCTGAGATAGGCGTCGGAATTTTTTTTTTTTTGAACGGACATGATATCACGTGGAATTTACCCCCTACGGGGGTGATAGTTGATAATTGAAGAAGTTGCTGCTAATTATAAGTAAATTTTGTTGCCAGAAGTATAAACGATTGCTGGTTATCGCAGGCGTCAGCTGTTGATAAGTCGCACTCGCACTTTCGGGTCATGGTGAGAGCGTTCACTCGTCCTTGCGGTTCGAAAGCAAAGCGAGAACTCGGCTCACATTTTTAATAAATAAGATGGACTATTAGTTTGATTTGACCACTTTTTGAATTTTGTTATCACCTATTTAAACTTATACATAATTTCTCATAAAATAGTTTCCGCATGTAGTCAAAATAATCGACTTCAAATATCATGCAACTAAATCTACGATGGCTTTTCCCAAAAATGTTATTTTTTTCAAAATAATCTTCTATGAGGAATAATATGGAGACAATATTTTTTCTGCCCACTGATATTAATAGTTATATTTATTTAGTAACCTTGACAGAAAAAATTTAAAATATTAATATTAAATTATAAAATTATTCCATAAATATTTTTGCAAAATCATGTCATTCAATCTTTTGAGAATTATTAGCAAAGCGATGTTATACAGTACAACATATAATTAGTTAAGGAACACGGTAAATAAAAGTTTTTAAACACAACAGATTATAAAGTATCATTACTGCATGAATACAAATTGAAAAAAATATTCAAAATTTTGGAAAAGCGTTTTATATGATAAACCACTGATAGAAACGGTCACGTTTGGGAGCCACACATTTTTGTAGGTAGTCCGCTAGAAAAACACGTTAAGGAGAATCTACAAAAATAATAATTCTTTTCACACCCAAATTCATATTTGCAACGAAATTTAGGTTTGGTCAGATTTGACAACGTGTCACTGCCCAAAAATTGTAAGCGAGTTCTTGAATAATGAGAAGATTGAAGTTATTCCTCAGATAGATAATCCTGTCAATGTTCTCCAGGTAAAAAGTATTAAAATGTCGTGGCCATTATCGAAAACAAAATAGAAAGCTTGGAATTTGTCAAGTGTATTTAGAAGAAGATAGCAAAATACATTCCTAGTGAATTGGGAAATGGTCATAAACCACACTTTCAAAATCCTTTGGAAAATTCAGAATAAGGAGCTTTAGAGAATTTTGTGTGATATTACAAACAAGTAAAAATATTAGAATCTTTGAAACATTATTATAAGCCTTGTAAATTTTATATCAATAAAATACGGATTGTCTGTTTTATTGTTTCTTGAGCAGGATTTAGTAGAAATATCAAAAAGGTTGGCTGTACAGATCCCTTTTTAAAAGTAGTAAGACAGCAAAAGATATTGCAAATGACAAATTATGATTTTTGTTTTTGAAAAATTAATATTGCGTCAATTAATAATTGTCATTGTTCTATTATTAAACAACTATAAATATATTTTTTATGACAGTTCGCTTTGAAGCTCATTATGAGTTTGACCAATGTTTTAAAACTGCAATTCTGAAAAGCAAATGTTACACATTAATTATTTGTAACAATTTAATCTGATTCTGGGAATAACAAACAGTCACTAATCAAGCTAAGTAGGTTTTGTTAATCCAGGTAGAGACAATAAATAAAAGTTAAACCCGAAACTGCGACCTTATAACAATGAATTAATATTAATAGTTCGTCAGAAATTGGTCGCGTTGCACAAAACACCTAGCATGACTATTCAATCCCTGATTAGCTATATCCCTATTTAACTAAATATGTAGTTACATTTATCAAAAGTTGGCAGAAAAATATCAGAAAGCACTAGAATATGACAAGTCCAGATTATGCATCTCAAACATGACCGGAATTTGTTAACATGAATAGAAATATTTTTTAAAAGGCTTTTTAAGAAGCTGCTGAAAATAAGTAATAAATTTTTTAACCAAATTACAATAATTATATACAAATCGTAATGTAAAAATATTACATATCTGCATATCGTTAATATAATCTACACATTTGTAACTGTATATTTCATAAATAACTCCTGCTCCAGCAGACTAATATATTAGACAAAAATAAGAAAGTTGACACAGTAATCAATAAATAATGGACATGGCATTAAATGTCCAATAAAGTACAATCTGAATCAGAACACTATTTATATATACAACACATACAGTAGATAACGTAAAATTACACACTATGTCAACGCGAACAGCTTCCGTAGTTGGATTCGCTTCGCCTCGCTGTAGCCACTTCGAATCCTTTTACCACCCCGCTGCGCGGTTTACACCCATTTGGCGCCATTCGAAAACATTTCGAAACGCTGACATGGAAATGCTTGTTCGCTGTGCACGTTGCACGCCTAGCGTAAAGGGATGCAAAAAACCCTGGGCCGCATCTGTTTATGCGACGCTGCTGCTCTGGAACGATTAACAAATAAAATCTAAATTGGTATTATATTTCTAATAAAAAATAAAAACTTATTTTTACACAAATTTTTTACAAAAATAAAAATTATATACATTGTATGACTCCTTTCTTTTTTGTAATTTTATTATAATTTTGTATGTATAAAGATGCATTGTGCTTAATGAACTGTCAAACGCCATTTAACGGATTATTACAACTCGAAATATCTGCTAGGCCCGTTAAATAGGTCATTATTACTACATCATATGTCATTTCATTTGTTAACTACCATTGGTCTGTAACAAAATGGTTTCTGTAGTATTTAACAGCTACATTGGTGTTTTAAACATTTAAATTTAACATGCATTTGTGTGACTGGGTATTGATATTGTAGCAAAATCAGTAGAAAACACCTCTGCTTGAAAAATATCAACCAAGGAACTATTTATGCCAATACTTAAGATGTACATAACTGCTTTATATTATTTCTCCGATTGTTAAGAGTTATTTTTATGTTTTTTCTATAATATTTTTGTTTGCATCTATTTTTTATGTATCTTTAATAACAACAATGCTTATATGTTCGTCAAAAATCTCCATTTTAGGAAGTGTCTAAAAAGCTGCTCAACCTCAACTGTGAAAATATCGATCTTTCAACAATACAAGCTTTGGAAGCGGCTTTGCTCATATTGTTATGGAATCTAAAACACTATATTGGATCAAATAAAAACTTAAATATCGCCATAAATAAAATAATTGTGAAGAAAGCGTATGAGGTCATAAAGTATGAAACGAATAAGCTTCTCTAGAGACTGTAAATGACTTTTAACTGCTTTTTATTTATCCTAAACTACAAGAGAAACATACTGCGTGTACTGCATAATTATCAAAATTTTAATAAATTATAATGTTTCTTATTACCATTCAACACGTTATTAATGTTATATTATTTTATGTTTATTATAATAATTGGCAATTTTATGTTGCTGTAATAGTTTGTTTTTATTTTTTATTTGTTTGTTGGGAGTTGAAATATATTAGATACGCAACTTAATTATTGATCTTTTTACTTTGATCAGCGGTAGAGAAGTGTCATTTGACAGTATTTCAAAGCATTCCAAGAGGTTCCATTACCTCAAGTAACGGAGGTCAAATATCTAGGAATGCACCTTGATAATGGGCTGACATGGAAGCCACATATTTAGAATAAAAGAAAACAACTTGGCACCAAATTTAGCAAACACTACAGGCTACTGGGCAGAAAATCCAAATTGTCTCTCAGGAATAAATTGTTAGTTTACAACGTCGCGTTCAAACCAATTTGGACTTATGGTGTCCAACTATGGGGAACTGCAGCCAACACTAACATCCAAATTATCGAAAGATATCAGTCAAAAGTCCTACGTGCTATGTGCGATGCTCCGTATTTTGTGAGGAATGCTGACATAATGAGTGATGTGAAAGTGGACACAGTTAAGTAAACTATTAGAAAGTTTAGTGCAAAATATCTAAATAAACTAGAACATCATAGCAACGTCTTAGTGATCAACATTTTGGACAATAGTGACAACATCCAAAGACTAAACAAATTAAAGCCCCTTGACCTGCCAAATAGACTTTAGTTGTAGTTAATGTTTTTATTATTATTATAAATATAAGCAACAACTATATTTTAAGATAACACTGAGTTAAGGTCACTGGACCCTAACTCACATGCATACTACTCAACCCACAATTCACACATTAAATTTGCTTATTGTAAGTCTTTATAGATTGCAAATAGTTAATAAATTAAAAAAAAAAATTCCAAGAGCTGCTTTTTCTGTCGATATAATTAAGATAAAAAAGAGTGGCGGGAGATGTGTTGTGCTACAAACAACATTTACGGCATTACCTATTTTTGAGTTTCGATTAGAAAGAATCGGTAAAGTTAAAGAAATAATTTATGCTGATGTTGGGGAAGATGCTCTTACCTAAAGTGCCTGCAAGAACTCATTTCAGTGGTTCAAGGGGAAAATTTTGATTTGAACGATGCCAAATCGTCTGGACAATCTAAGAAAGTGAAGAATTGGAATAACTTTTGGAGGAGAATTACAAGGGGGTGCTGAAACGTAAGGCCTCCCAATTTTTTATGTGAAATCTTTTAGTTTTTTAAATAATTTTTTAGTTTTGTTATAATCTAATATTGAAGTGTTTTTTTGCCATTTTTACCGCGAGTGCTCAAGTCATGGTGCAAATACTAAGTATTATGTTTTTATTTCCTTTAAAATACATGAAATTGTTGTCATTTTGTGGGAAAAAGCGAATTTTGATGATAAATTTTCATACCATATATTTTCTAATTTTTCCTAGCAGCTTAATGTTTTCTTTTAGTAACATTTGCACCAAATCGTACAAGTTGGAAAAAATATCGCGTTGTGTTCTTATAAACCAAACGTCCAAATTTATATTCCATCCTTAGCTGACAGTTTCTAGACATATACAGATGTACGTCTACAGTAACACACACTATATTACGAGTAACTCTCAAAACAATGTGGAACGTTCAATGCTTTTATCCCATAAACCAAACGTAACTTTTCTATGCGATGTATAATATATACTATTGCTAAGACCAAAATATTGTTAGAGTTCGGATGGAAACATTTTTCACAAATAACTAATTTTTTTTAAAGATTGGGCATCTTCAATCTGGTATTATTAGGAGTGATGATAGTATTCGTATCTGCGTTACCTAAACCAGTAATGTATTTATTTTTGTTTGATTTGATTTCAACATTGTTACCAGATAAATGGTCTCCTAATTCAAAAATGAAACTGTTTTTGAGCTTTTTGTGCATCTTAGGAGAACATCCTTTAGTATTGTAGATATGTGATATATTAAAATTATTTAGACATGAATATATTTTGATGTATTCTCTATTACATTATTACTTCTCCTTTAGTATAGAAAATTTTGAAGCATACAATGGTATTAGTGAGATAATGCATGTTTTGGCATTACGCCACCTGTGGGAGTAAAAACATTATATTTAGGTTAACAAATGTAATAAACTTAGGCCTTCGGTCGTGATACATCGTTATACATTTTATAGGCCTATTTATCACGCATTCAGACCGGACCTTCGCTTAATTTTTATAATTCTTATGTATTATGCATTCCTCATTTTCTTTCAAATTTTAGTCCCGAGTTCACAGGAGACGAGAGTTTTTACATGACTTGAGTATTTTAGAAAATTTCTTAAGGCATTTCAGGAATCGTAAGGCATTTGCACAAACTTCACCTATGAAATATAATGCAACTACAATATGGTGTAGGTGAAAGGAAATCTCGAGTTGTAACTTTAATTATTTGGGACGCGACCTGTTTACAATTAGTAGCTCCAAGAATTGGCTAGTCTTCCACTAAGATAATATAAGACTAACTGTCTCCTTGGTTAAGCAGAGTTGTTTTACTTCACTCACTACATTTAACAAAGGTCTATTCAAAACTTCTTAAATATCATGAACTGCCTCGAAAGACTAAAAGAATTACTTAACTTTTTGCCATATAAAGAATAATGATTTTTCCTACTAACGTGGTGGTGGTTATTAAAAAAAACGCATGTGTTATTAATTAAAGATACTTATAAATTTAAAAAGTTGTGGAGTTGTGGAGCTTAGCTCTGGTGTAGACGGGTTCAGGTTTATTTCTGGGGTTTAGATGAACGGTGGATGGCCTACTCAGTCCAAAGGGTAATAATGGCGGTCACCTAAGACGGTGTAAGACGATCGGACTGTGAGAGCGAATATATTAGAGCTTCAATCTCTCAGCTTGTAGATCTTGCTCGTATGCAGAGCGTAGTTACTCATCATTATAAATTAAAAAACAAACATTTTTTGTTAAATTTCTAGTTGAGTAGGAAATATTTTAAGATATCCGACAAAGGTGTTCTGTGTTATCAAATTGGCATTCTAACAGCATGTAACTGTCATCCCCCACAAATAAAAGTTTTGAAATTTTATAGGCTATAATTAAAACTTCGGCATATGCCTTCTCACTACTCCAAAATACCTTTTGCATTAAACAAGCAAAACAACTTTTCACATGCAAAACACATTCGCAGTTTTTTCCTCTTCTCCGAGGCGCATTGCAGATGGAAACGTGACATGTTGATTTCGTATGCATTTATTTAACCTTCGCATCGAGTTACAGTAAAATCTATGCAATTATGTTGCAGTTAAACTGTAGAGCCGCATTCCGTTTCGAGAGCAGTGCTCGTTTAGTTGTTGCATTTGAAATGAAAAGCTGTTAGCTGCGTTAAAACTCCTGTTGACCAAGTAATGTAACGGTACATATAAGAACGCGCAATTAGTTTATCATGCAGCGATTTGTTTTCCGCTTTTGTTTGTAGTGTGCACAGGCTGGTTCACCTGTGCCGCTTTGATAAAATATTTATTTGCTCAAGGTTGAAGTTAATTTGCCTTCCTATTCTATTACCTCTTTTCAAATGGAGCGCATGCGTTCGAGCCAACGCAAATGCAAGCAAATTACGCAGCTGGGCATTTTTGTTGCCATTCTCATGGCTGCTGTTTGCAATTCGCTGTTGAAAATTAATTTCGCTATCAGTTACCTTGGCTTTTGCGTCGTGCCGTGTCTAAACAATTCCGCGATACCCTTATCAGCTTAGAAGTCCAAAACGAAGTTTGTTATGCTATAATGTTTGCATTTAGAGGCTGGTGTGTTTTATATTTAAATAGACAAACATAAATATTGGAAAACAGAAATTCTTTATAGACACTAACTAGTTTGGCCGCAAAAACACTTGAAATATGTTATAGAGAGCTAAACCGCTTTTCGTGTGCCTATATTTTTCTATTTTTTTTCCAAAATACCTTCTGGTAGTTTTATTTCTAATAATATTAACATATTTCTGTAAATAATTTCTTCTTATTGTATATTTATTATAAGTATAAAGTTTCTGAAAGTGAATTTGACTAATAATTAATATTATTATGTCATAATGATGCCGTTAACTGCTTTAGTGTTCAAAAGTATCATATAATTAGATCATTCAGTGAAGAACAAAGGTCTTGCACTAAAATTAAAAATATAGCAATCTATAAAACTTTGCCCACATTGACTCGGTGATTAATATAATGTGTGCATTCCGAACGCTGCATGACATTTGCATCGATGTGGCATGCCAGTTGTGAGGTCATTTGGTAGCAAATTTTCGTTTCTAACAAAGGGTAGTGGTATAGAGGTTTGGAATTGTCCCTCATGGTGCTTTCCGTTGTGCAATTCATTAATCTAAACCATGTTCTATGACATTCACACTCGGAAACGCTACTATAAATCTAGTTTTCTTCCCAAGAAACTCAATTATTATATAATATTTTACGCTAAATGCCTAGGTCTGTATAAAAATTAAACATGATAGCTTCCATTTTATTATATCGGCACCATCAAACTAATTATTTGTTCTCTCAGGTCGTCAGAAGATGGAATCAATACGTAAACTAAATCCGAATTGAACTAAAAAATCAAACTGCCTTTAAATGAACCTTAACTTAAGATGGGCGCCGCGACTGGTCATTCTAGAGCAAAAGCGAATTCGTATGCGGACATTAGTTGATTGCGTGCAAGTGCTTAAGAAGAATTCAACTGATTGTTGGTGGAATTTTGTGACTCTTAATAAAAGTTGAATTTACCACTATACTATACACAGTAAACTGCACGAAGAGAAGTGATTCCAAAGAAGGCTACTCAAATGGTGATGTTGTCAGTTATTTGGGGCCGGCATATTTACGCCGCGTTTCTAATCAATAATCGACTGAATTACACCACAAAATTAGTTTGTGCCTAACGACCAAGCCTCAATGGATTATTATTTATTCCTGGAGCTCAAATGTTTTCTGCGTCAAACGAAGGGTTGATACATAGATGGCAGTTTGAGGGCCTCTAAAAACCCACTTCGGAGAAGAGATCATGGACCTATGGAAAAGGTTGGGACAAGTCATATAAGTAAAATACCTGACTCAAATTGTTATATTAAATATTAAAATAAGTTATTAAACCAACTTTGTACTAAACTTTTGAGCACTATTGCATATTAGTTTTTCTAACTGTTCAATTAAGGACGTTCTGTGTCATATATTAGAAATATCTTATGTCATTATTTAAAATTCTTAGTCTTAGTTTCTCAAAACTTGAACTTTGTTCAACAAGATTCAGAAGATTAACAGTGGTAAATACAATTAATGCAAGTTAACAACTGTTCAACTATTGTTAACTGATAGTTATATAGTGTTAAACAAATAGAAAGTGGTCAGGCAAAATCTGTAAGGAAGTGAGGAATTACACTTTTCTTTAAACACCGGTGACCTAAAAAACGACGTAAAGAAAACGAAACAAATAAAATGAAAAATACTAACTGTTGCATAATTAGGTTGCACAAAATCAAAAAATCAATTTGAAGCCGGCACACAGAGTTGTTACGGGCAAATAATTAATAGAATTTAACAAATTAACTAATACATTATTAAGTGGTTCATCTTTTTCCAACCTTTGCTATACTAGGCTCGATTTTAAGAGAGAAAATTAGACAAAGTGAAACTCTTACCTAGTCCCATTAAGGTCTGGAACTGCTAGAACGTGAAGATAGCGTCTGAGGTGAGGCTCCGAAGGATGTTTTACGAATTTTTATTGGAAACGTGTAAATAAGCTGAGTAGTGTGCACTTTAACTATTGACAAATTTTTATTGCGATGTCACTAAGACACTCTTTTCCGAAAATTGTAAATTTGAGTTACGCTCAAAAATTTGCTAATGTCACTCCATCTGGTGCCTTTTGTTAATACCGCGTAAAGTTATGCGAATAGTTATATTGTGATGTTTGAAGTATTTATACTAACAATTCTAACAATTATTTGAAAGATATTCTTTAATAAGAACGCCAAATAGCACATTGTATCTACTATACATTTGAACAGAAAGTAAACAAAGACAGCTAGTACTATAAGCAGTGTAGGTTCTGCCTCACTTCCGGTGGTTTGCGTCTCGGCTAATTGCAGCTGTGTTTCAGAAATAGCGCTTGTGAGTGGTTTGCGTCTCGCATAAAAGCTGTTGTGTCAGAGATGGCGCTGCTCGGGGTGGTTTACGTTTTGGATAAGTTACGCCCTCTTGGCGCTCCTCGGTAGCCTTTCTTTTGGTTGCCTCGGGGTGTCCCCTTAGCTCTGCGTTCCTGTCACAATACTTAAAGACGATAAACGCACCAATTTGTGGTGTTTAATGAAAACCGCTATTTTCCTAAAGTAATATAAATGTAATTAGTATTTCCTTTTGATTAATACGTTGTAGTTAATTACGATAAATAAAAAACACGCTTTCGACATCATGTAAAGTAGCGATAGCCTAATTTTCTCTATGAGAAATTTGAGCATTGATAATTAGTGGTATATAACCCGATCAATAGTAAACGCTTGCATTACTTGCAGAGTAGTTTTTACTGTAAAATCTCAAGTTTCGTCGATACATTAAATAAGCCCGGAATGGTTGAGCGTTCGCGAAATTCTAAAGTACGCGATATGATAAAAAAATTACATAAAGTTGAATTTTTGGCATCTTTCAATAACAAGTATGGGCGCGATGTGTATGTAAACGTGACCGATGGTAAGCGAGTATTCATACCAAAATGTGTTGCAGACAAATTAAGCGATGTTGATTTAAATCAGAAAACAAAGAAATTACACAGGGAGGAAAATCTTTGTCTTTGGTTTACTGGGGTACAAAGAATATTGCTAAACAAAACGAGCTAAATTAGATGTAATTTATTGCGGCTCTTCAAATTGCTCTAATTAAAAAAAATTACACATACATTTCTCTATTATATAAAGATGCCAAATTTTGTAGAGAATATAGAATTAAAACATTCTTAGTACCAAAGTACTTTCTTTCGAAAGTGCGTTCATTACGTACAAGTTTAACGAATTTTGCGCAGAATTCTATATTAACTATCATGGGAGACTTATACTTTAACAAAACAAGTTTTAAACGTTGCACAAACAAATAATAACAATCATAAAAAACGGTCTACCTGCTTATGCGCCAGATTAATTATTACACCACTTCGTATACGACTCTTGAACGCTGATTCTACTGCTATCCATTTTACTCGACGACTTCGTAAATTACCATTTCGCTGGTAATGGTGGTGCTGATGTTGATGTTTGGAGTCGCGACCTTCCTCTTCTTTGAAATGTCTTTCTAACAGAACTTGTATGTAAATGTCCAATTTTAATTTTCTGCCCGATCAGTTTCACATAGCTTTAATTGTTTTTCTAAAAGCTTTGTAGTTGTGTTTATATGGTTTCATTTATTTTTAACACTTCTGGTTTTAGTTATTAATAGTCTATAATTTTTTTTAAAATATCTGTGACCAAACTTTTTTTTAATGAAAACTGGAGATTATTATTATTTTATTAAATTGTTGTTTCTAGGAAAATGCTTTATTGCAGTCGAACACTTCTTTTGGAATTTTGCGTCGTTTACTGATACGACCACTGTTTTAAATTCTTTTAAAATAATTTTAATTGTTAATGTTAATTGCTTCTAGTTGTTGTCAAAGTCGCCAGTTCGGCAGTATTGAGTGCGTTCGTACATACCGGGTTATTTTTGAAAGTACAGTGAATTATTCCATTAAATACTTCATAAATGCGATTATCGTAATCCTCATAATCCACTTTAATATGCGTTGTATTTTATTTAACAAAATGATGATGACGATGTACGGTTGACTTAACCAGATGATGATGCTGTTGACGATGCCGATGAACCCCCTGCACAGAGTTATTTTTTAGTTACAATAAACTGCACCAAGCTTATCTCGTTTTGTTTACCAATATCCTTTGTACCCCGGTAAATCAAAGACCAAGACTTTCCTCCCTATGTAATTTCTTCGTTTATCTGATTTAAATCAGAGTCGCTTAATTTGTCTGCAACACGTTTTGGTAGAAATACTCGCTTACCATCGGGCACGTTCACATACACACCGCGCAAATACTTGTTATTGAAAGATGCCAAAAATTCAACTTTATACAATTTTTTCGTCATATCGCGTTGCTCGGCCATTCCGGACTTATTTAATGTACCAACCAAACTCGAGATTTTTCTGTAAAAACTTTAACACTAACAGCAACATTTACTCTGCTAGTAATGCAAGCGTTCCCTATTCATCGGGTTATATACCACTAATTATCGATGCTCAAATTTTCCAATAGAGGAAATTAAGCTATCGCTACTTTACTTGATGTAAAAAGTGTGGTTTTTATTTATCGCAATTAAGGACAATGTATTAATCAAAAGAAAATACTAATTTCATTTATATTACTTCAGGAAATAGCAGTTTTTATTAAACACCACAAATTGGTACGTTTATCGTTTTTAAGTACTGCGACAGGAGTGCAGGGGACCCCTCCGAGGAGGTGCCGCTTATCCAAAACACAAACCACCCCGAGCAGCACCATTTCAAATACAATAGTTTTTATCCGAGACGCAAACCACAGCTGATATGGAATATGGTGTGGCTGAGCTCTGATCATACATTTGCTTGCCTATCTTTCGGATCATTTTGCGTATCTTACTTTTGTAAGGACACCCCACTGTTATAATTTGTAAATAAATTGTTCCACGTTCCCACCTTGCAAAAATTTGACGGAAAAATTGACAGCCTAAAGCATCAAAAATACCTTTTTGCAGTCAACCCCTCGTTAGTTACAACTGGAGATTTAATCTAAACTGGTGTTATTTTTAAACTATACTATTGTATTAGCAAATTAGAGTTAAATATATCGGTTTCCCATTTTTGTGTCGGTTTTGTACGAATCTGTCGATACTTACTGCAAAAAGAGTAATTTTGACTGAGCCTTGAGTGTCCAGATGATATTTATGCAGCTACAGTCATAGTAAAAGCATAAATTTGATTATTATTTTTGTAAGATTTTCAGACAAAATTTGGTTTAATTGTAACTCAAACTCGTTTATTTGAAAATGCTTGTTAATAAATCGGAACCATCGAGCCTTACGTATAAAATATGATGTAGACCAAACGTTCTCCACGACTCCGCTTACGCTACCATTCTTTTAGCTAAGTTTTCTATAATGTTTTCACATAAATGAGGCTCAATTACACGTCTGATGTTTTCATTTAGTTCTGAATCGTAGCAGATTTGTTCATATAAACTATTTTTTTTGCATAGGTGGTGACTAATCGATGTCACCCCTCTGCGAGATAATGCAAAATTTGGTTTGAGTAAAGTGAGCGTTTTATGCGTTGGGTGACATGTGACTCCATCTTGTTAACACTAGATGTTATTCAAGTTCAAATCGTTGGTTTTATTGATAAAAAATTGTTTAGTATCTCTCGATAGCGTACACCATTGGTAGTAATGGCGTTGCCAGCTCGTCCTCAAAAAAAGTACGGGTCAACGTTCATCAATTTACAATGCACACCGAACAGTGCATTTTTTGTGGATGCATTGGTTTTTCGTGAATAGCACATGCATATGTACTACTCCAGATGCTACAGTTTTGAAAGTTTACAAAGTTATTTAAAGAAAAATGAGGTTTATCGCTCTATATGATGACTTTTCCATATGTTTAAATAACAACTTTACAAATGCAGACTTCCAATATTCACAGATTAAGCAGCACATAAGCAATCCATGAATTGATAAATTAACCTACCATTTGTACCAAATACTTGATGAGCATTATTTGTAAAATTGTATTCGTACTGTAAAGTTTAAAGAGGTTGGATAATGGTATCTCTTTGATGTAGCATAACCTTAGTTCAGTGATTTCAATGCTTGGATACATGAATGTCTAGACTTATGAGCAATTTCGTTTTTAGTATGACAAGATATCTGTTTATGGAGTAAAGGCTATAAACGCGTAGTTGGAGAATACGGGCGTGAAAAATATTAAATGATCGGTTCCGAGTCCTTCTTTCAATTCTATTGGATTGAAATTATTGCACCAGTCGTCAAACGATCCATAAGATAGTAGAGCACTATGGAATCCCGTTGAAAGATGACTAAAATCAATTTTTTAATGGTAGAGCTTTATCGTGGTGCAGAAGTGCTCTATAACACACTGATTTCCTACTAGAATCTGTTCAGTATATTACTGAGGGTATTTGGTGATTAATTGTCAGATAGTGTACTAATGATATATAAATAATTTATTTAAAATCTTATCCCTATATAAAGTAGAAGTTATTTTTTATTAATATGATGCTGTGCAACTACCGCACATAAATTATTTATTCTAGTTCGTTTATATTTATTGCTCTAGCTGCTGGTGTTATGGAAATAATAAATTTACTTTCGTAGATTTAAAAAATCCAAGTGTTCCGACAGAAACTAGCTATAGCGGCGGGTTTTGAAATAAACCAGCAAGAAACCACTCTGGAAGCAATTTCCCCGCCCATATCATTGAAATACGCGATTAGCTTCATCAGCATTCGCCAACCTTGCTTCACGGCTGTTTAATTTCGCTCGCTTCCGGCATTAGCATTGATTCCACTTCCGCCGCGCTACTTGCTGGACGTCCATCGAAGCTGCCATTAATTGTGGAAGGCATCTCGGCGCAAAAATCTACGACACGCGCGATGAATAGCAGGATTTCCAATTTAGATTCCGCTCGTTCGGACTTTCATGTGGAGTGGATGCATAAATCAGTCAAGTTCAAGATCGTCACGCAGGCGGAAACAATGCGGCAATTACGCAGGATGGAGCATAAACCTGCGGCTTTATTTGCAAGCCGGCGGGTTTGAAGAGCCTCGGAACGTCTGCCTGGTTTCTCCTTGTCCGCTTGTAATTTGTTCTGGAGATTGGGTTAACAACAGTCATTTAAGTCGCCACGCTATCTAATTTAATTTATTTGTCCAGCATTTGCAGCTTATTTTTCTATTTATGGGAACACAATACACATAATAAAAAAGAAAAAATCACCAGTCAGTTTTTACTTCACCTTTTAACTAAACCTTTTTAATATACAGGGAGGTGTTACGTTCTTGAATCGGGCATAATGTTAATGATCGGGGAACTAGGGCATGCGCAATGGTTGATTATACTCGTTAGTTGCCATTTCAGTAGCCATTCAGCCGTTGAAGATTGAACAACGCGTCTTTGTTTACGATACCTTTGCTTCAAACGGTCATTCGGTGGTGCAGACACAATGAAGTTTTCGAACTTTACTTCAATGTTGGTCGACGCGGTGCCGTCCCAGCTGGCCCAACAATACTGAAATGGTTTAACAATTTTAGAATGAGAGGAACTGGAACAACTCGGGAAGATGATCGGACCATTAGAACACCAGAAAACGTCGAAAGAGTTTGAATGTGTAGGCCAGCCTAGCCGTTCAGTGATATGATACATTCATTTCACTTTCATTTCATTTTCACTTATGGGTGCTGTAAACAAACAAAATTGCCGATACTGGTCGGAAAATAATCCTGGGGAAGTCGATCAAAGACCTATATAGTGAGAGAGTAACTGTGTGGTGGAGAATAGCCCATTTTGGCGTAAATGGATGTCATTTTTTTCCGAGAAAACGGACGTACTGTGACGGTGTTACAAGTATTTTTGATGTCTGAATTGAGAAGGCATCGGATTTTCTTCAGTGGGATTTGGCTTTAACGGGATGGGGCTACTTGGCATACCTCGAGAATATCCATGACTGTTTTGAAGGGAACATTTTCCAAATCGCTTCATTTCATTGTGCGGGAATGTGGAGTGGCCCTCTCCATCAGAGGATCTTTTACCGTGTGATTATTTCTTATGGGAGTACCTGAAAATCATCCAGGTTTAGATTGAAAAACCATGGTCTCTTGAAGATCTTTCGGACGCCGTAACTCGAGAAATTCGAGCAATTTCATACGTTATGTTTGAAAGATGTATAGACAATTTTTCTATCGGCCTGCAACAATAATACCTGGACAAGAACAAAACATACAATAATGAAGTTACAAGTGACATTGGATAATCTTCGATATACACGGGTACCGTCATTTTTCACATCTAAATTATATTGTTTTTGTTTGGGCGTTATGTTTCTTAAATGGCATTGTATAAGTAATCTTTGGAAAAAATAAAACTTGGAATTTATTCAAAAACATCTGTGTTAGTGTATTGAATAATATAACATCTCTCTACCAGACCCTGTACTTTGCGGTTTATTTATAATTTCTTAAGTTCGCCATATTTTAGATTTTCACAAGTGAGTTGGATATTATAAAGACAATAAGGTGAAATAACATACTTAAAAAACATTCCATTGCTTTTTTGTCTTAATTATCGGGTGGCCAGGAGACATTTCAATATTAAATGGGATAGTGTAATGCCGGCACATGTCTATTTAGTTTACTTTGTATACTGTTAGATAGGGTTGTTTCTTTTAGGCTACACTATATAAGCCATAATAGAAATGGAAGGCTATACCAAATATTCTGAGATTTGCCTCCTGCTTTTTTAATCGAATATACTTACCTGGCATGGTGATTAACTCATTCTTCAAAGTTATTAGACGAGTAGATGTCTCAAACTGTCAAAAACTGATGAGTTGCTATATTGCTTTAGTGGCATAGTCTCGCTGGTTATTTGTGGGCAGATAGCAAGTCTTAGAGAACTTAAGAGGTAGGCTAATGCAAAATTTGTTACAATGCTCTTTTACGATTGAAACTTAAGAGCTCAATTAACATTATATGCTGAATAATTGTTTAAGATTGTTAAAAAAAATTAATATAACAAAATGGAAATAGAATTGGTTTTGTGAGTATGGGGGAGCATATGCAGGCAATTAAAATAGTAGATTTCGATTTCATTTAAGGGATGTAGTAAACAAACGAACCATCAATTTTATCTATAAAGTTACATTGTAGCACTTCATTTTTTTAATTTAGGAATGGTGTGAAAATTAACATTCGATTCGTTGATAAAATACATTAGTTGTTTTACTGGTACGGTGCGTTTATACTAAAGTGATATCCCACAATCAACGAACCCCATCTCGTAGTTAGTTTCATTCAGTTGCACATGCGTAAGAACTGAGCAGATAGGGCCGTGTCATGCTACTCTCGTCTTATCTTAAATTTCTGTGTATACAATAATAAAGATATAAGTGAATTGTATAATCTTCGCATAGATATACATTGTAAGGGAGAACATAAACCACATTAAATTATGGATAACAAAATTGCTTACAATGTCCGTCAAGTTGTCTAAAAAATGTTATATGAATTTTTCGATTTGAGAACATTTACTGTTTTACTAATCGCATATTTTTATTTTTAGAATCGTAAACGGCTTTAGCTTTAACTATTTTTTATAATTCAAATGTCGAATCATTAGACATTTATTTGGTTTTCTATCGTTTTTGATTTTAACTTTATTTTTGTCTCAAGGCTTTATTGTATTGTAACTTTTCAACTTTAAGCGGGTTATTTTTAATTGTTCATGACTTATGTTATAAAAAGTAATCTCTTATTTGGTTTAAAAAATGTGCTTTTTTTCTTGTTAATCTAACTTACGGTCGTAGTTTTTTCTGAAATTTTGAAACATGATATATGCTGCTGCATTTTTGATTTACAGTTCTGTCGAAAAGACAAACGAAATATCAATTTTGATTTTTTTTGTATATTTAGTTAAATCTATGTGGTACCCGCTTATTATATTACACATGATATTTCTGTTATTGTCATTCATGATTAAATATATTAGGTCTTTTCTCCAATCAATACTTAACACCGAAGTTTTGGAGGGGTTGCTTGTTGAGCAATGCAGGATTTTTTGAGAATAAAATATGAGGAGAGATTAACAACATTTAATATTTTTGTACATAAAATTGGTAACTTATTTATAATTTATGTTAAATGTTTTTGTAGAAGTTGTGAAACAAAATGATCCTATCATGTACACATGTTTTACAGCGTATCGCGAGCCAAGTTTCAGACGGTATTCAGTATATGAGTAATATTTTAAATTTAATTATATAAGAATACGTGAACCTTCCTCCGTTTAGTTTATGTTTTCTTGAGTAAAGTTTCTCTGCGTCAGGTGACTCTACTGTAATGTCAGTGTTGTGGCCCCAATATCGTTTATTTTGGTGTTTTAAAAGTTACAAATCATATCGGAATTTTTTACTGTGTGTATGTTTTTATCGTCCACATCAAAGTTTGTATAACTTTGATTGGAAGTTTGACTTTACTATATTTTAGTACTTGTTTACATTTGGTTTTAAAAATTCTGTACACAATTTTGATAATTAATATAATTCCCTTTTTAATTTGCCTTTACTTAGAGCTTTACTATCTGGCCAGACCTTACTGCTTGCTTATTTTAATAATCTGATCTTACATACATAATTTCTGTCCTGTTTATTTGACAATATATAGTTCTCATCGGTATTTAGTTAAAAAGTACCTTGTAAGCAGGATTGCAAAAACCTTTAAGCACAATACATATTTAATGACTCCTTTCATAATTGCAAATTATTGTCAATGTATAGTTAGAAAATATAAATTTTGTAACCGACTCGGAACTTCTGTCATCAGGTTCTCTTGATAAACCCAATTCTCAAATGTATTTTCTGTAATCCCAGCTCTTCTCATATTTATTTTATCATTTGGGAATTTATGGCATAATATATTATAAAACATCATATGTGTATATTAGAAGAAGAAATCAATACTCAAACTGTTGGAGAATAAATGATTTATTAACTATCCATCATTACCTAAAATCACTGTGAATAACTTCCTCGACTATTCTTTAAGTGAACTGTTTACCCAAGTTCTTGAAAAAATCTTGTCTTCATCAAACATATGACATGTCCGACAGAATCCTTTATTACCATCTTCCACACAGCCAATGAAATTAGGCACAATGTAACCAAAATACCACGTATAGCCGTGTTGACTAAATTAAATATTAAACCTATAGAAGTACAAGCTATAGAAAATCTAGGACAAGATAAAAACGTTATCATTTTGCCGTCGGACAAGGGTAACGTTATAATTATCCTTAAAACAAACTCAACAACCTACCGTACCCTCATTGCCAAGTAAAAGTTCTCCTCCGGTATAAAAAAAAAATTATATTCTGAGAACAATCCCGAAATTATACGATCTTCATAAAATGCACTTTCTTTCGATCTATCGACAATGTCTTAGTTCTCTACACACAACTTAGTTAAATATCCAGCTGAAATTCTTCACCCTATTACAGAACAAGCCTTATCATACGCCTGAAACTCTTACCATCTCTTAGAAATTATTAAATCCTTTGCTATACAGAAAGATGTTATAATGGTCAATTTTGATGTTGTCTTTCTCTTTGTGAGTAAATTACAGAAGTTAAAAGTCTTGGGGAATATTGATAATCTAAAAGACAGTGCCCACAAATTAATTAACAATTACTTATCCAATACTTATTTTACTTTTTAAAAGAAGTTTTACCAATTATGTTCCTATGTATTCTCTACTTTCTTCTTTCTATGCCCAATTGTCAAATACAGACCTTTACTTCCTATTATTATAGAAAATAAAACCATTATCAAAATTCTAGACAAAACAGACATTAAAAAAATTCTTCGCCCATCTCACTGAGATTATTAACAAAAACATGAATTCTAAAGCCCACGACCTTTCCTACTAAAAAAAGTATCCTTGATATACATTATAGTTATAGATATACAAACAAAATATAAAACGCTTTTTGTGACTACAATAAAATAGCTGCCTTTATCCTCTTAGTAAACAGCATCACCTGTTTTTACAAATCCAAGGAATTGATAAAATACTTCTTAGTAATTGCTATCTGCATAGCCCAATAGGCGAATATCAGTCCGCATATATGAATACTCTGTGACAATACAGAAGGGCGACAATTTTCCGACATTTTCCAAACAAGAAATAAAGTTAAAAATACTCGCTTCTATTTCTCCTTCCACTGATAGAATGACTTGCGAGGCAATTAAAAATAAAAACACCCTCAATACTTCAATACTCACAAAGATAGTCTTTACTTATTTTTTTGAAACGTTAGTTGTTTCATGTCACCAGTTACATAAATTATCCAAATAAAATTTCTCCAAACTAGTGCCCTTTTCCTCAAAATATGTTTCCGTTAATTTTTCACTTCTGATAGTGTAGTAGGCAAAAGACAAGTCTTTTTCTATGGCTTATATAATTTTCCTTAAGAAGTAGGGAGATTAAGACTCCCAGCAAAGAACTATCATCACACTTTTTTGATAATAGTATCTAAGATAACGCCGAAACATCGAGAATTATTTGAAATTCTGCAAGATAAGTGTATATTCTTTTTAAACAATTTTTTAGTAAACATATTCAAAATTTTCCATAGGCAGGTAATTCCAAAGTTTTTAAAAATACATCAACTATTTCTGACATTATTTGCGTAAAAATTCATTGCTATTAGCCCAAAAAAAATTATACTCTTATTTAACTTTTAACATATATTAGCACATGTAAAATTCTTTAAAACAATTTTTATTGCCTAAATTAAATTATAAGCAATACATTAAAAAAACGTAACATTCTGGCCATGCAGTGAGATAGACAAGATTTAAATGTTGTGTGTTTTAATGTTTTAAAGAGAAATCATAAGAAAATATTCTAATCTGAGATAAACTGCAAATAACAGAATAAAATAATAATTATTGATGTTCATAAAATGCTTTAATAAATTATAGCTGCAACAACAAAAATGTACACATTTACATAAAATGATACAAGGTACAAGAAGTATTGTATGTAATTTTAGGATCTTTCATACTTTTCCCAGCGCCGTTTTCAATATTTAAAACATTCTGAAAAGTCCTATCGTTTCAGGACAAATGTTTTAGCTTCGTACAAAATTTGATCCACTTTTTGCAAAATGAAATGATTACATACCACGTGTGCTCACTCTAACCCCTAATCCCTAACTAATCCGGCTAGCGAACTCGGCCTTATTTACTCATGCTCTATACAGTCTCATTATTCCCCGACCTCGAAAACTTTTTCCTTATATTAACATTGGCTCGATATTTTCGAAGCATATGTTATATATATTTTTTATGAGTTGTGTAGAAAGCATGCTTCGGTTTTTGTACTACCTAAACTACTTTTTGAACTAAAAATTTAATTTAAAAACATGCTGTTTAAGTGCATAGTACGGTAAAAATAGAAATATATTAAAGAGGCAAATGGCAAGACTGTTCTAATTGCATTCGCTATGTCCAAATTCTGTTTAAAACATCATTTTGTATGCTTTGCACAAACTAGGCTGCGTTGCTTAAAACACAACAAAATAACTGTTGCAACTAAAGATAAGGAAATGTAGTTCCATACCAAATCATAACGTTCTAAAGGATAAAGAGGGCACGTTCCAGTTTACAACTGGAGCAACGAAAAATAGTAACACGTATAACAAATTCCATGTATCGAAATATGATGCTCTTAGTCTGCATGGTCTCTAATAACAAATCTAGTAGATTAATTGAAGGGGAACACATAAAATGACATAATTAAACGATAGTATAACAAGAGAGAGGCATATTTATGAAAAATGTTTAAAGTAAGATTTAAATAAGATTTATTTATTATTAAAATCGTTTGATAGGACTTTTTGGAGTTCTAGAACTTTGAACAGAAACCAGCGACATATTACAATCATTTTTGATTTGCTCATGCGTACGCTATTTTTTATGTTAAGTCGCCCTTGCAGTTATTTGTATACGATCAGCAGTTGCAAGGTTTGTGTATGTCGTTGTTAATTTTTATGCAGGTAGGGTGAACATAGTAGTGTTATCCGTAAAAGTAACTGCTGCTGCACTAAATTTTGACAAGTCAGACATGTGTATGATGGAATGGACTGACTCTAAGATATTGCCTTAAAAGACTCTAACTCGAAAATTTTTGGTTTCAGACAGAGTTGTATTGTCTTTGCCTACAAAGGTTTGTTTTTCTAAGAAAGAGGAAATGATTGTTTTAAGATGAGTAGACATATTAATGTTTTTAATTTTTTAAGGCTTTCGATCCATGTTATCGAGTGTCTGTAAATCATCTATGAAGATTACAGTAACATATTGCTTGTTGTTAATCTGTGTTTGACAAGTTCACTGATTCTTTATAACTGATGACTTATTAAGTAGCTTTTTCTAAATCTGAATTGAAAATTTTCTATTAGTCGGTTGTAAATGATTCAAGTAGTTTGGATAATGATGTCAGCAGACATAGGATTATAACTGCTTATTTTATTTAGATAGGTTATTACTTTGATTGTAAAGTGTTTAAGAATAGCATTCTTAATTAGACATTTCTTTCCTGGAAGTTCAATAAGTTCATTAGGAGAAGTTGCCTGAATATGAGCTGGTATTGACACTCTTCTTTTAATGTCGTTTATAATTTGTGAAAGTGAGTGCAGGAATAAAAATAGTTTCTAGATGCGTGGCGAAAGCAGCAGATTTTTCTGAGTTTTAAAAGTAACATTATTGGTAGTGATGACAGCGTGCGCAACTCTTCCCTTTATTACAAAATTTTTCCAATTTGCCGAACTGAATTCAGCTACATGTTTTTATATGTTCTGATTCTTAAGTTATTAAGTTCTCGTTTGATTTGATGCTTTAAATTGTTTAATCGGTGTAAGTTGGGTTCTTAGCTCTTTACCATTTCCGTCGAATTTGACTTTTAATTTTAAATAAATCTGATATATCTGGAAGGATAATTACAGTCGATTTTTCTGGGATTTGTACAAGGTAGTTTTACGCTACGTTCTATTGTTGACGTAAGGTAGTTTATAGTTGTATCGATATATTCTGTCATCTGTAGTCTTGTTGGGTGGAGTAGTTTAGTATTCGGTATTTAATATTCAAAGCGGTTCTAGTCTATTTTGTCGTTAATTAGTTATGGAATGGGATAATTGATAGCTAATTTATCGTTCAATAATACCAGTCTCGAAAAGTGATAACGATTTGGAAGACAGGTTTGTTGAAGTTTTTCTATAGGACCACATAGAGTTATGGGGCTACTGGTGGCCTTTCCGTTATGAATAATATGTGTAGCCTTCGGGTGTCAGGATTTACAAAGACTGTGTTATGGTAAGATTTTTTAGTTTAAAACTCCCTGGGTTTGTGAGTCTGCATCCCTATATTTTTAGAATTTACATCACCCATGAGTATTAACGATTATTTTGATATTTTCTCTAATTTGCCTTATATTTAGCTGCCTGTAGTCATTAGTTAATATTATGCTACTCAGATCAAGTTTAATCTTTAATGATATCAATTAATTTTTAGATTAAGAATTTCTGGAAATTGAGTGTGCTCAAATTTTGTTTTGTTAAGAATCGCTTCTCTTCCTACAGCTATTCCAGAGTTTTGGGCTTTGTAGTAGAAGTAATAGCCTGGAATTCCAGGTTGGCTACATCTAGATTATGTCTAGCTGGAAAGGCAACGTTGGTTCTTGATGCTATTTGAATTGTGGTTGGGGATGGTTAATTTTTGCATAATTTTACTCTGTTTATGGTTCATTGATAAACGTAGGTAGCAAATTAAAATCAATATGCTATAAGTTCTCGTTACAATTACCACTCAAGGCTGATGTATGCATATGATAATATCATATTCACCTATAGTGCGTGTAGACAGTTTTTGAGTTTATACTACGATAGTTTGTTTAAAAAACAATGTAATCATATCTATATTTTTATTTTATATTATCAGTATATAAATAGATGAGAAAAACTGGGTCATAGCCCATTCCACGTTATATTTCAAGTACAAAGAATGGGATACTACTTTTGCAGGTCTAAAAAGGCAAATTCCTGAACTGTAGTTCGGTGGCCAATGGTCTCAATTAACACAGTTGCCATAAATCCTGCTTTGAATTTTGCATCAATACATCTACTTGTGGATATGATATTTTAAGTAACCTTAATATTACACTTAAGAGGTTTATACCATATAACCGGAGATATTTTAATCATAACATAATTTTGAAGAATCCACACTACTATTTAGTAAAATTGCAGCACCAAGGAAAAATGCAAATGAACGAACGACTGAAACTAAGCAAATTTATATAACACTTGAAGACGTGACAAATTATTAAATTTACAAATATTTGGTCATAAAAATTTATATTTATTAAATAATGTATGGCCTCACCTCGAGCTCTTGTGCCCATCCCCGTTTTTCTTGGCACCGAGAAAAGCAAAAAATTAATGGTGTGTTCATGGACTGTATTCTATTCTTTATCATTGACGAGCTTTCACAATTCAGCTATAATTCAGCCTTTAGGGCAATTATATTCCAGATACTTTTGATTGGCGGGAAATTAGGGATTGGGCTGGCCATGGAAGCTTGTCCATTCCGTTTTATTGAAGGAAGTTTAATGTTATGTGCCACATATGGTGAAGGATTATCGTATTAAAAAATTGCGCTCTATGAAAAAAAAGTACCACGCGCTGTAAGACCTGCTATAACCCATAGCTCCCCCATAATATCCATAGTTAGCGTTGAATGCATTTCCTTGTTCTCTTTTTTTATCTTTATGGCGTATTAATATCCGACTATCGTTTCAATTTAAACAGAATCTGAATTTATTAAGAAAGAGGATTTTATACCACCCATGTATCAGACATCTTTCCGTTGCCCATTCTAACCATTGTTGTCGGTGTAAAGATGTCAATAGTAGTCTTAGGAAATGAAGTTTTACTGTCAGTCCTATTTCGATTATGTAATCCCAAGTTGTTTTATGTATTGCTCTAGACCCCAGTCTTCGCAAATTATTACCTTTGACCTACCTGTTCTACATTTTCGTTAAAATTTGATAACTTGTTGATGATGCATTATTTATCAAAAATGGACCATTCTCACATTGTGTAAGTTATACGTGCCAAAATTATTTATTTTACGCGTAACATCACTACTTCCCCCATACTTCATTGTTAAAAAAACCATCTAACTAAATCTTGGAGAGACTTACACATCTAGTTCTCAAAGTTTAATCGTTTTCTGATTATAGTATAAATAGTTTAGTATAAAAGTTTCAATAATGTAATTTTAGTAAACAGTAGTATAGTTCGAAGAATTTCTGTTGCTCCAATTGATTCTTTTCTAATCAGAAGGCTATTTAAAAATATTTTGCACCATTATAGATATTGATTTAATCAATACCGAAATAGCAAAATGTGTATCATTATTTATTTCTTTAACTTTAATCTTCAAAGAATATAGCATTAGAAGAATTTGTTATTTAATATGCTAATATAAATACAAATCTAAAACGAGGTTAATGAAACTCAAACGTTATGCTTTATAGCAATGAGTACCTTTTGCAACAAATTTATTCTAGTTACCCAAGAAGTGTTTTAAGGAGGGGGGTTGTCATCTTTGGCTAGTAAATTTGGGTTGCGCTTTAGTTTATTTTTTTAAATAAATATGCATTGCTGCTAGTCGAAAGACTAACCAGACTAATGTTTATATAAGATACCACCCATTGGTTGTCTTCTCAGTTTGGTATTTTGGCACACATTTTCCACGTGTTAACACTTTACTCTGCTTTTACACTGACGCTTGTCACTTCAGGCTAACTCAAATGACTTTTTATCCTCTCAAATTTTATTTCTATTTCTCAATTATCTAGCAGTTGTAGAGCCTTGATGTTTACAAGTTTATAAAACCTGGTCTCATGCTGTATGGCCGTACTGTCTATACAGTCAGTATATTTTTCTATATTTTATATATAACATTTTCTTCTTGATATGCTTCTTCCATCTTAATTTCGCATCCGGGTTCATTTTCAGATTATTTGTTGCATTTGCATGTAGTAAGATAGTGTTATTGGTAAGTATTCATTCTTCTTGTTCCTAAAATTGATATGCACATATTTGCTGTTAACTTTATTCGTCATCTTTTTGTCCATAAATCTATTCAATTCAAGGCTTACTATAACTTTTTTTTTGTTTTTATAGCGCCCTTTCCTGTTGCTAATGTTGTAGTGTTATTTGAGAAAGGAGCTATTGTTACTTGACTGGTTGTAAGTGTATCACTGGTGCACCAGAGTTAAAATACTGACTCCATTACACTGCCCTGTGGTGCTCCTGCCTTAATTTTGAAGTATTTGTTTTACTCTTAATTCTGAATAGTCTATCTGCAATGTAAGACTTTAGTGATTTGGAGTATTGTCTAGGCAGACCTTTTCTAAGTTTATGATTTAATCCTCAATGCTAAATTTTGCAATACAGAATTTACGAAGATTGCTAAACATACCTTTTTGACCTTTGAGACTTTTGCGACTATAATTGTTAGCCTGTCAACTTTGTCTACAGTAGAATGTTGATTTATGAAACCGAGCTGGTGTGTTTGAATCCGCTGTTTTCTATTATTGGTTTCGGTTTTATAAGTTACAGTTTCTCGAATAGATTATCTATCGGTAAGAGCAAGATTGTTTTCATTTGGTGGCTTTTCAGACATCTGTATCATTATTACTACAATCACCTCTCAAACATTTGATACGTATTTCAATCCAAACGCCGTACTTATTAAGTTTGTTAGTTTCACTATTCCTTTTCTGGGTAAGTGTTTCAATATGCTTTCAATGCTTTAGTAATTAGAACAGATCCCGGAGATTCCTTACTTTCGTTACTTTTTGTTACAATTATATTTCTTCCTCTTCGATTCCATCTTCCGTTACCAATGCTGGTGCATTTTGTTCTTGTTGACTATATTTTGAGGTGTTTTGCCAAAGCTTTTGCTTTCTGCTTGTTGTCTCTTGTGCAACCGTTTTCAGTTCTTATTGATGGCGTTTAGTTTATAAGTAGGTTGATAAGCTTAATCGTATTTCACGTAGAGTAACTGGTGTCTTTGTCGTTTGACAGCTAGTTATTCACGGATTCATTTTTTGTTTAATCTTGTTTTATTTATTAGGACTTTCGTCTAATGCTATTTTTCTCATAGTTGTTGCCTTTTCAGTAACCAGCTCCCTGATTTTCTTGAGATAATAGTTGCCCAGTTCTTTTTCTTTTAAATTCCAGTGTCATTATATGCAGCCTGCTGTATATCTATTATAAATTTTTTAGCTTTCTGCTCTAATTGTTCTTTATTTTTCGATGGTACGTTAATCTGCATTCTACTACTTAACTCTTCCTAAAAGAATTCTAAATCTGTGTACCCTCGAGCTGGTTTGATCAGTCATATTTAAACTAAAAAACTATAGTTAAGCCGGGCTTTCTCATTTGCGCAACTCCTTATATGCGCAAAAAGGACTATGAAATGTATAAGTGCATTTTCCTCGAAAACTTTGCATTTTATTGATTCAAATATTATCAGGATTTATAAAACAATGAAAATAATTAATTAAACTTAATCACTTTAATAAACATCACTTTTATCTTCTGTCGAGTGGAGCTTTCTAAAATAATTAAATATGTTGGAAACGAAATTATAGAAAATTATTCCAAAAAGCTAGCAAATCCAAAAATATTTTCGAAAAAAATGTATTTTGTTAGAGCACACATACTTTATTGCATTTTTTATAGTAAATGAAAATCAAATAGTACAAAATTATATTGACATATAAAATTATATTGATAGATAAAAATTAAATGTAGTAAACAGTTGCTAATGCAGATTATTCAAAATTGTGATAATACGCCCCTATAAAGACTAATTAAAAACATCTATAATATTTTAAAGCTATCATACGGCACATTCCATTTGATAAACTAAAAATTAGAACTTCTGTGATAATCTACAGATATTGAATATGTTTTTGACTTAGTGCTACTTTTTCTTTTAGTAACGATAAAAGGTAAATTGATAAAACTATAGTTTAAGATAGAACTATTTATTGAATGGTAGAGGATATTAAGTTTCAGTAATAGAAAGTGTAAGGGATAACGTCTAAATATAGTGCCATTTTATTTATCTATAAAATTTGAAAACTGTTGGCTATCATTTCGCATTTAATTATGAGTTACCAATGATAAACAAACATTTTGCCGACAAAATATTTAAATTTCCGTTTTTGGTTAAAGCAGCTTGGCTTGGGAGATCTAATCGGATCAAAAGCCGCTGCCGAACAATGAACCCGACAATTTCGATCTCTGAGTAGGCCACTGGGGTCAGACAAAGTGAAATTTAAAAGCGGGCGGTCTCCGAAATCCAGACAGGTAGAAAGGTGCATGGACCTAAACGGCGTACGTGACCTTCCAGACACACACCTGGCGAGGAATGCAATCGCGAATCCACGTAAAAGGCGAAATTTCAGGAATCCTATTGGGGACTGCTCAAGGTCGACGGAAATCACACAATCGCGCCATTGTGTCGTCCGAATGAAGGGGTGTTTTTTTGGGGCTGCTTCTCGCGCGCTATGTAGGTTTTTGGGTTTATAAAGATTTAGTTTTTACCTGCCGATTTAATATATTTCCTAGACGTACTAAATGGCGGAAAATTAATTTTCTACTCTTCATGTTTGAACTTTTACGATGAGTCTATTTTAGGATTTTATTACAAAATTTTAACGATGGACATGGATATAAATAAATTTTATTAAACACCAATAAAATTTTATGCAATTGCAATTAAATTTTAGTTACTTATTCCTGATCAAAGTCAAAAAGTGTGTTACAAAAATTAGGTTTTTGTGTTAGCAAATTCAATTTTTGTAAAAATACTCTTGGAGGTCATGTAACGACTAGAAAGTTATAGTTTTTTTTGTTAAGATTTCGAAATAATTATATAAATAAAAAGCATATCACCTTATAGTTTTCTGTTTTACGTATTTAACTACTTTCTAAATTACATTTATCGAGATAATTAGGTTAGTTTTTTATAAAAAAATTCTTTGCGTGAATGAATCTTTTTGTTAAATTAAATTGTTCTGTAAAAGTTGTAGTTTATTATATTTCCTGTAATTTTAATTATTGTTTATGGAAAAATGCAAGTGACTGCTTAGCTGTGCTTGTAGTGTTGTATTTAACCAATGACTGAATTCTGTAGCGCTACTCATGAGCAGCTATACATTATATGACTGTAAATGGGAACTAAAACAGTAAAATCAAGTTGTTGGATTAATGCCGTATTTGGCAAAATCCGGTAATCCGGATAGTCTATATCTAAAATTGCTGTACTAATGCCTGGTTTGGCTATATTATTTTGGAAGATAATAAGTGCTGTTTTTATGCCTCTATTAAAAATAAAACGCCGTGGAAGAAGGCAGTTAGCCACAGTTTTAGGTAAAACAAAGACTGTATCTGCAGAAGGTCAGATTCTGTTTGGTGAGATTTGCTAGGTACTATTTACTTAGAGTTGCTACTACCACGAAACACCAGTATTATGGATGCTCTGTACTGGAAGCAAAAAATTGCAGAAATCTGTTCTTAACGAAACAAAATTTGGTTTCTGCACGACAATGCACAAACATATAAAATTCTGTCCTACTTGTCACATAGTCTTTAACTTGCACTAAGGGATTACAATTTTTTTCGTAGATTATAGAGGTATTTTTTTCCTACAAAGCCAAGATCAATGTTGGAAGAAAGCAATCGAAGCTTATAAGACATATGAAAGTGTTTTAAAAACTCTTGCCTTCTGGCTGCCAGGTGAAATAGGTATCATAATATTCATTAACATACTAAATATTAAAACATCTGGTAGTATTTCCTTGGATTTCGAAGTGGCACTAATGTAGTCACTAAAATGTCAAGTAACATAGATACTTTGATTAAAGATCTCGAAATTTATCGTCGAATGGATGGATGCTGTATATGGCAAGGTCTGTGTGGATGTCAGTTCTGTTAGGCAGTGAGCAAGAAGTGTAAAGTAAAAAATCCAGCCACAAGAAATCTGCATGATCAGGCTTTGATGTGACCAGGTCTTGATAGCTGTGAATGGACAGCATCAAGCCTGAACGTAGACGTGGACTTCTTTGGCATACTTTGATCTGGCAAATTCTTTAAGAAAATCTTAATACACCAATTTTTATTTTCGATATATTACTTTATGGAATGGTACGACGAAAACTACGCTAATATTATTCAGATGTGGAGAGAAGCATAAAGTTTTTGAAGTGTTTGGTTTAATTCTTACTTAAATCGTTACATTGTTGAATAAATCGGGCAACTATAATAGATTTTCTATAACTTTACTGATAATATTTTTTAATTTTAAGTTAGTTGCATATTATTGAAGAAGCATTGTCTTGTCCCTAATACTCCATGACCGAAGTCAAGTTATTTTAAAGCAGACCTAGTTTACCTTCTTGACCTGTTTTGAATTATAGAACTAATAAGGTAATCCATACCGCTGTTACAAAACAGTTAAAAAGTTGCTCTACTCGTATTTAATGCTTCACTTTGTCTGCGATAGTTCGGAATAGTTTAGATTTATTGTAAATCCAATGCTTAAAGTGGTCTATATTATTTAGTAAATGCGGCACTGTTCTTCGTTTCTAAAAAAACATAAGAGTGATATCTTATGCTTCGTTGCGAAATTATGTAACTGTTACATTGTTCGTCAGATAGAGCAACTTTATTATAATAGAAGGTCAAAGTTTAATGGCTATTATAATAGAATTAGTGGATTACCATTACTGTTCTTGTGAACATCAAACTTAAAAGCATGAAGCTTTAATTTGTTCTAATTAATAATTTTTGATATATAATAACACTAGAAAAAATTACTTGAAGGTCTCGTTGTAAATTTCAATTTCGGCTCGCTTCCATATTAATCGCTACCCAAAAATTTATTTTTTAATATCTACTATTGTTGCTCCTATTGCCACAGCTGTAACTCTGTCGTGTTGAAACCACATTTTAAACTACGGTATATAGAAAATTCTAAAACACTTACTTGCACATGTCAATCCTCAACGTACAAACAGTCTGGATTACGGCGTTGTTGTCCGCTAACCGCATGCTTTGCCTTCCTGAACAGATAGAAATCACTCTAGACCAAATCGGGACTCTACTGTGGATGTGGCAGAAGGTTTCATTTTAGTTTCCGAAAGATTTCCATTGTTGATTTGTCTGTATGGGAACGTGCATTCTCTTGAAAGAAAGCTACCCACTTTTAATCTGGTTTCCGCTTGGATCGGATTTTTTTTCATATCTGTTGCTAGGAATAATAAGCTGCATTTTGACTGTTCTGGCATCCACATGGTATCCACTGGTATCTATATAGATAACTCCTGCTGGTCATCTAAAAACGTTGCCATCACTTTTCCTGTCGAATGACTGCTCTGCAATCTTTTGGGTTTGGAAGAACTGGTATGTTGCCACTCGCGTGATGGCTGCTGGGACTCAGAAATGAAGTAGTCTACCCACGTTTTATCGGTGGCTATTATAGACTTTAAAAATGCATCACTTTCGTTCTCAAATCGCGGGGAAGACGACTTATATTTGCTTGTATTTGAACCATTCTTTCACGTCCGTCAAAGTACGTGATACCCACCGTACATTCACTTTACTACAATGCATGTGGTTTTTCACGTCATTCACGTCATTGCTCCAAGTTCCGATGATAGTGCTGCGCTTATTTTCACGAATAAGCGAGCCCGAACGATCAATGTTTGGCTCGGTGACGGATGTTTGCGGTCGACGAGCATACGGTTCATTCTCTACGCGCTCTCTGCCGTCTCTGAACTACTTACACCACTCAAACACACAGGTCCGTGTGAGACACTCTTCTGTATACTATTGTTGGAGTCTTTGGTAAATTTCAGCGTACGGGACGAATTTGATCACAATGCTTTGTTTTACGCTTCGCGATACCTTTTGTTCGCTCATCACTTTAGCAACTCCTAAGCAGGACTAAACAGGCTCTAATGTGAGAAGGGGAAGGTGGGAGTTGTGGATTTACTCTCTCAAGGTCGCACAGCTGCTGCACAGGGCGGCTTGTTTACACAAATCAATCCTGGTCATATTTGAACTATCTTATATTTCAACAATGTCTTTGAACAATTTTAATTCAATAGACTTTTATAGGTGCTGCGTATAATTGTTTTTAATATATTTAATATTTAATATTTATTATTAAATGATCTTTTTCGAATTGCGTTCCAGAAAATGTACAGTGGCATAGAAAAGTTTTGCATCACCCTTTCGCAATAATGTTTTTAGTTATAATACACATTGTTCACTAATTTCTTTAATTATTTTTAGTTATTATCGTATTAGTGATACCTTTGCCCATTATCATTTAAAAAAGTTACTTTTAGATAATATTGCCCTAAGGACAAGTTTGTCCAGTAGAAGTCTTAATTTACTGAATTGACTAAATTATAGTACGGAGCTATAAATGTTAGTATGCGTAGATCTAATGTAAGATAAAAATTGCTTGCTTGTGGATTTAGAGGATGGAAAAAGCCACGTATCTCTGATAATTAAAAACTAATTTGTTTTCAGTAAGCTATAGAACATAGAAACTGAACCACAGAGCAGTGAGAAGGGGTACTATTTAGTGACGAGTAGTATTTTAGAAAATTTATGGACCAAATATTTACCAAAATGTGTACTCGCTGCAATTAAATACCTAATTACAGTAATGATAAGAGAGTGGAAAGGAGATGACGGACTTCGTGTTTTATCATGGATGATTAAGGTAACTTAAAGTATTTTAGAACGGCATGTTCCCTAATAGGAAAGACCTGTTTGGAGATGAAGATTCTATTTTCCAAGGTGATAATGCAGTTTGACATAGGGAAAAATTAACTTAACCTTTAATGATCACCAACAAAATCAAC
Organism: Sinelater perroti; assembly: GCA_036346155.1. Lineage (NCBI taxonomy): Eukaryota > Metazoa > Arthropoda > Insecta > Coleoptera > Elateridae > Sinelater > Sinelater perroti. Next base: position 4,678,465 of record JARFIY010000348.1, on the reverse strand, counting down.
ATTATAATAGCTAGCCCAATATCCGGATTTCATCCAATAGAAAACTTATGACAAAGAAAAGCAAACATCATATCTAAAAGAAATCTACCAAAAAAATTAATAAAAAGTATAATTTTGAAGAAAAGTTATAGAAACTCTAAGCCAATCTTATTCTTGTTATTTTTTCGTCGATGTTGTTTTTTTTTATTGTAATATTTTGGCCGAGGTATATATAATTATCCACTACTTTGAAAAGTTTTTCTTATAGGATAATGTTTATTATATATATATATATATATATATATTCGTTTTTGTCTTATTTATTTCAAGTCCTACTTTCTTTTCTCGATTATTTAATTTTGTGATTATATCTTATAGCTCTTGTTGGTTATTCATTACTATTACTACATCATCTGCGAATCTCAGGTAGTTCAAGTATATATCGTCAATTTTAATTTCTTTTTCTTCCCAGTTTAACAAACTAAAAATACCTTCCAATCCAGTGATTAACAGTTTTAGGGATATAGTATTTTCCTACCCCACTCCTTTTTTTATGGGAATTTGATTTGTGTTGTTATATACTTTTATGTATATTCTTGCATCTGTGCAAATGTTTTAATTGGGTTTATATATTGATATCAATTCCACATTTTGCTAAGGCATTTCAATGGCCATGTACAATATAAAGTTATATTCGTTATTCTTCTCTATCAAAGTCCTTAATGTTTGTATATTATGTTGCACGTGTTGTTTATTTGTCAAACCGTTGGTAATGATACGTGTACAAAGTTTATACGTTTGCGATAAGAGACTAATTGGCCTATAGTTATCTAGTTGTAAGGAAGTTCCTTTAACAGTGTTTGTATATTGTTAAAAAATCGACTTCGTTACAATATAAACTTTAGGATACCATCTAGTTAGCTCGAAAAGTCATTTTTAAGTTAAATAGTGTTTTTACTCTTGTTACATTGTGTTACACATTTATTGTGTACGTTGGACATTTGATTTTAAGTTTTCTTCATTACAGAAAACCAAAGTCACTCAGTTTATTTGTTGCTTAGTTGTCTCCAGATGAAAAAAGCTACTTTTTGTTGTGTGCACATGAAAAGACTAATAATTTTATTGTAATTCTCAGTGATTTATATTCATCGGATGAAATAGTTTTATAATTTTTGAATACTCATTGTTTTATACCACATATTAGTGATAAGACTCTTTTATTTAACAGTATAACGTTTTTTTGCCATTTTTTATAATAATACTTTATTGAAAACAAGATTTATTCCACATATGTTTTTAATTTTCTCTCTGTAGGACTTACCTACACAAAACAATCGCTTTCCAAATTGAACTTTGTGTATTGCTTTGCTTCAACCTTGTGTTGTGGGGACTATTCACATTTCCAACAAAATACATCAAAATGTTTTTGAAGGGTGTGATATTTTATGAATTTCTGAGATAATAATTCTAAAAACAATTTTTGTATTTAGATTATAATATGCTATAAAGAGAAAAATCTACCCGATATTTTAGTAAAATATTTGTGGTAGGACTAGGTGGTTACTCTATATAATTATCCTAAAGCGATTGTAGCAGAATAATCACAAAAATGAATTTTGAAGTATGGGGTATAAATAGTAGGAAGAATTTTATAACTGGTCATAATTTGCTCATTTTGTTCAAATTTTTTATTACTTAAAAATAGAATGCGAAGAGCAAGGATAATATAATGTAGTACGTGTGAAGATAATCTTTAGCGACTTCTCATCGTTTAAGTAGATCTGGGACGTCATAAAAGAGATCTTACAAGTACTTGTTATCTGAAAGCGTCTGTATTGATTGATAAAGTTTTGTCAATTGTTGTATTGATAGGTAAATGATACTTTAAGAATATCAAAATAATTTTGTGATCATGAGATTGTAGGTCAGGGAAATATAACGGATGGACTAAGGTGTAAATTGTTATTTGGCCAAACAATTTATAACTAGAAAACACGCTTTCTAACCACCTAGTCTCATAACGTAACTCTTTATTTCACCGCTTCTTAAGTTTTGGTCTTGTATCTTTTGTGGTTATCTGTACAAACCCACTTAAGGCGCATCGGTGACCAAGCTCTATTTAAGTAGTCTCTACTTACGCAAACAAAAACGTATTCCAAATGTTGCTTGCATGGGTGTTTGTACTAATGTTGTTTTAATTTTTTTAATTGATTGTTTAACATCTTAATGCTTAATTAAGTATCATTGTTTATTTAGTTATTTGTAAATATACTAAACTAAATTTTTAACAAAGTAGTTTAAGCATTTTACGAACGCTGTTTCTAAACTTTAATTGTGTTAACTGAATAACGACAATTCTAAAACAATTTCTCCAGTGCACTTATTGTTGCAGAAAATTGACGTTTTTCTCACGTTCAACTTGGTAATTGAATTGTTTGTTAAAATTATGCATGTGAAACTTGTTTGTGCGCTTTACACTTATTAATAACAAGTCATTTATTCACTGTATGCAAATAAATACATAGTGTAAAAATTTAATCTGAAATGGTTTATTAACAATGTTTGCTCTAACTTCGTTATATTATAGTTGACACAAAACATTATAATTGAAAATAAGGCCATTGTGAAATTCTCTCAGTTTCATCTGTGAACCGAAAATTGATTTCTTTTGACGTGATTTATTTATATAAAACGTGCATTGTTATTCAATTTCTAAAAAAATTCTTTCGTGATATAGAAAATGAAGTTCATTTTCTTAACATTTTTACCATACCTTATAACAGCATTTATTAATACAAGGTATATCCGGGATGTAATGAAAATGATCTTCTTAGTTCAAACAGTCGGGTTGGAGGGCGGAGTTTTCGAGCCCAACCTGTTGGTGGGCAATGTCAGATAAACCGTCTGGCCTAGCTCATTTAGTTTTGAGACTTTAGAAAGTGTGTGGTGTCGACCAGCGGTATGCAAAAAAACATTGTGTTAAACTCAAAAAATCCGCTGACCGCGGTGCATTAATGCTCAGAAATATTATTTTAAAAATCATTAAATGTATATAAACATATCTCAAACCGGCGGAGACTTATTTGTACTCCCTTTAGTTTTAAAGTTTGTTTACATTATGTTTGCAAATATTATAAATAATCTTAATAGTTATTATTAACTTTTTGGATTTGGTTTTACATAGAGCTTGAAAACGTTATTAACATGTTAAATAATCGGACCGACCTTATCACTTACTTATTCTAATAATATGATTTTTTTTTGGCGCACTTACTAGCACTGCAGCTTCAAGGGCTTGTTCTGTCTACTAACATGCAGTTAATAATAGGACATCACACACACACATGGGTTGAGCGAGACTCGAACTCACCTGCGCCTGCTCGAGGTCAGAGGAACGAATATCTTGACCATTGAGCTAACGGCGGTAGCCATAATATGCTCTTGGATTAGACGCACCTTTTATTAAATACGATGTCTTAATACGAGTATAGTATTTAAGTTTTATTTTCTAATTATGTGTCTGTTTTTAAATATAACACATCATCATAAGTAAACATCAAAAAAATGGTTTCATTTGTAGACAGTATCGCAAAAAAAGTTTTCATTTAAAGGGGGATACGTATTTATTGACCTGTGCAATTTATAATTGTAATTGATTATCAAGATGTAGTTCAATTTAAAAATTCTGTAACTAACTCGGAACAACGTCTTGAGAGAAGTTTTGGCAATTTTTACATTAAAATTAAATATGCAGCTCTAATAGTTGCTGCAGCTTTGCTTGTTTTTTGATTTATCAAATAATACTGTTGTGTGAGTTATTGAAGATGAAGTGTGTTAAATAGTTTAGCTACCAAAGTTATTAAGGATAACTGTGCAATAAAAAATTAGCGTTTAAAACTTTAGGTTATATATAAAAATTGGTTTATCAGGTCGAACAAAGTCTTAATAAAAATAAAAATTTTTATTTAAGGTGTTACACTTTCACTAAACTTTTATATGACTTTGTGTTTTTAAAATTATAGGATTATGACTAAAATACGATCAGTAATTATTTTTAATCTATACTCTAAAAAGCAGAATTCTCTCTAGTTGGATACTCCGTCCACCAGACTCGAAGAAACCTTGATAATACCAATTCCAAATTGCATGTTATTTTCCAAAATGTCAGATCTTCTCATATTTCTTTTATTATTTGGGACTCTTCACTAGTATAGTATATGATATAATATATATCAAAAGAGAAAAAAAAGTAATAACTCCAAACTGCGTTAGAATGAATTATCTATTATCCATTCGTCATTACCTAACATTATAGTGCATAATTTATTCGATTATTTTTCTAGTGAACCAAATATCCAAGCTCTCGAAAAAAGTTTTAACTTTGTTGTCATCCCAAATAATGTTCCTACCGACCATGTTATGTCTACGATTAAATCTTCTAATGTCAATCTTCCTAGAAGCAACCAATGAAATCAGCCAATACAAGGTACGGTACTTAAATCCGGACATATTTAAATTTGAATATCCTGCCATATGGTACTGCCGCAATAGCTCGTTGTTGACATTCGTGAAAGCTATCTGCTTTTAGAAAACAGTCATAATCTCAAAATAGACGAGCCGTTTGCGAACAAGTGCAGAGTAGATCTGAAGAGCGACAATTATCGAAAGTCTTCGCACTGGGCGTTCGGCGACTGAAATAATACTGCGTACGACATTGTTGCGAAATATAAAGCTTCCGAGAAGTCCGAGGAAGACTCCGTTAATCCATTGCGAAAAAGTCATTTCAGACACACGCATTCTGGCAGTGGTAGAAAAGGCTCAGGCGTTGATTTTAGAAGAAACTTTCACAAAATGGGTTTAAGTACGTGCTCTGACGAATGATGTTATACCGAGCATGAAAACTGTGGTCTCGGGTAGGAGATATGTATTTCAGCAGGATGGTGCACAGGCACATACGAGCCATTTAGTCTAAAATTGGTTGTCGAGTAATGTGGATATGTTCTGGTTTAAAGAATTCTGGCCCCCCATTAGTCTTGATTTGAACCCCCTCGACTACTGTGTTTGGAGTGCAGTCGAAAGAATTGCTAACAAACCCGGACACCCTAATGTGACATATTTACGTAGTGCTATCAAAGCAGCATTTGACAATATGGATAGCGCTGTTCTATAGGGAGCGTGCGAGCGCTTCAAGTTAAGGATGGCGGCGGTCATTGCTGTTGAGAAGGGACGTACATCGAATAATTTTACTCTGGACAGGTTATGCAACTGACATGCAAAATGATTTCATGTATTTTTAATTTTTTGTCAAATAAAATTTTATTTTAAAAAATGTTTCATTTGTCCGGATTTCAGCGCGGCACCCTGCATTTGCACGAAATGCTACGCACGGCTGCGTTATCTAAATCTATTATTAAATCTTCTGTACTACAAGCCCTAAGACTATAAGACAAAAACGTTATAACTTTGCTGGCGGATTAAAATAACGCTATAGTTATTCTGAACAATTGAGATTGTCGGTAAGATTCAGAATTTCCTAAAATCATCAGATTATCGTCAAATTAAAACATTTTAATAATTTATCTTGAAGATCTTTTTATTGTCTTAGTCTGTTAATATATTATTTATTTTATTGTTAAAAACAATAGTTTGTGCAATACAAAAAGAGACACACCGCACAGTTTGCTGCGATGTTTAAGGCTATTGTCTTCTTGTAGCACCCAATTTGTTATGTCAGAACCAAACATTTTTCAGCAGACTTCCAGAAGTATTTCTGGAAGATGGTATATATTTTCTAAGTGCTTAAATTGCCCGTAAACAGAAAAAGGCAACTAAAACTGCATTTACAGGGGCATCTCCAAACATGCTTTATTACAGGGTGTTTTAAAGTGCGCTGAAAAATCCTTATTTTTTGCTGATCACGCTTTCGATAAGAAAAGATAATATTATACTAATCTAGAACCAAATTTTCCTTTGCCCATGACAGTTGTTTTTCCACGGGCTTTTCTATAATAACAAAGATTTCTGTAAGGAATCGAAAACTAACATTTTTTTTTAACAGGCGACCTATAATCATATTTAGAAAGACCTTTCGTTTGGGCAGAGCGCAGCGAAAGGCCTGCCTTATCTTCAAAGAAGCGCAAGATTGCTTTATCCTTCTTCATTGTTGTGACGTGGGCTAGTTCCTTCTCCGGCAGATCGTCTACATTCCCAACCTCCAAATATCGCTTTACCAACTTCTTAACGAATGCTTTTTAGTTCCACATATATTTTGCAGTTGCTTTGTACGTCGGTTTTGGTTTTTCACATGATTCACTAAAGATAGTGCCTCGCATCGCTTCAAGAATTTTGCACTCATTAAGATTCAAACGAATTAACGTAGATAGTGCTGTAGTGCCTCCTTATCAAAAAATGACAGTTACGTTCTTGCCATACAGACTGTAAATACTAAACATGGTAACATATTCAGTCTTTGAAAAATATTTATGTGTCAAAAAATTACGAGAATTATTTTAAACTCTGACTAGGCCAAGGCGAGCGAACACGAACGCGATTTTTTATTACATAGACATATTTCGACTAACGGACAGAAGAGATCACAGGAGTCGCAGAAGCAGACAGGTTGCTCAGTCAGGAACGATCATTCAGGCGAGCAGATCATACACGTTGGGTTGTTTGTCCAGTTTCTGTAATTTTTATTAATATAATGAATTTTACAAAAACATAGAAAGGCTCATAAAATAGTAAAGCAAAAAACAAGAACTGTGATGCTGATAGAAGATGTAATTCTTCTTCAAATTGAAAGGCATTCATAATAGTTACAGAGCAATTGATATTTTCAGCGATATTTTGATTTGCCATAAGTTTGTGTTTGCGTTAAAAATTGTCTTGTTCATGAATAGATTATATTTTTGAAAGATTTGAAGGTTAAAGTAGTGAATAAGACATGAGAAATGAGTTTTTCTTTGGGATTTTGCGCCGTACAGATGTGCATTAGTTATTTATATTTCTTAATTTCTAAATACAAGTAGTTACTTTCACTATAAGTAGTATAAAAGCGGCACAAGAAGCATTTGATGTTTAAAAAAAGCTCAGCCTTTGTACATTTTTACTTGTTTACGTTATAACCTAGCATACAATGGATGTTCCTTAAAAATAAGCCTCATTATCACCCAAGTGTGTAATTATTGACACTTTCTAATCTTTTTTAAGATGCAGTTTCGAGAAGCCAGCAGCTCGACTTATGCCATCAGTTACTCGTGGGTTATGGCTTGCATCCTCTACCAAGTCGTAAATCTTCCGATCGGCAACGTTTGAGTAATTAACTTTCTCCGATTCCTGGTCGGACAGGGTGCGGGAATCTTGGGCGGCCGCGCTGTCTCGCGAGATGTTAATCAAAAGAGAAAGCCCGCGCCCAGACCGGGCGTCACAAAAAATCGCAGTTTAATCCCCTCGGAAGCGGCCGCTGCTTTGAAGCGCCGCGAAAAGGCACTTATTTACAACCTTGCTCGTTAATATCTCCGAATTAATGTGGAACCGGAAAAAACGCCGTAAAAGTCGTACTGAGCCTTTCGGCGGCGACAGTAAATAAAGCAGAAAATACTTCAGATCGGGCCGCTTTCGAGCAATTCGTCATCGGAAGCGGAAGTTTGGCTGTCGACATTCGGTAGAACGAAATTTTGCAGAAGTAACCTTTCCAATCCCGGATTATATTTATGAAAGGCACATCTAAGCTTCCAATGCTCCCGAGCAGCAAGTTCAAGTTCTGCAAGTAATGCTTAAATTGTTTACGGTAATTGAATGTCACTGTAAGAATTTTTAGACATGTCTGATATACTGCTTTCCTGTTGCAAGAAACACGTTTTTAACTCCATTTGTTACATTTATATAATTTATTTCTAATGTTCAATGTCATTATCTTTTGAGTTAGGTACATAACACACTTATTACGTGGACTACTGGACATCTGTTGCGAAAAACTAACAAATAATTATTGAATGTTGGAATTTTTTTATTGTTTTTCAAAATATTGTCCCTGACCGTCAATACATTGTTGCATACGCTGGAACCAATTTTCATAGCACTTTTTCCATAACGTATTAGGTATCTTCGAAACATAGGTTTTTGAACACATCAATCGCCTCTTCTGTCGTCGAAAATTGTTGTCCACGCAGTTTGTTTTTTACACGTGGGAACACCATAGGGACCAAATCAGGACCGTACAGGAGATGATCCATCAATTTGATGTTTTGAGTGCTCAAAAAGCCAGTTGTTTGCACCGATGTGTGTGAGCTCGCATTGCCATGGTGTAGAATGATCCGGTATCATGCGTTGATTTTTTTTGTTTCTTTGAAGACTCCTGACAAACCAATGGTTGTGTACCATTCAGAATTGACCGTTTTACAATCCTCTAAAACCACGGTTGCGACATGTTTAGTTTTTCAAAAAAAAAAAACAGCCGGCCATTTGGATATATGCATAAATCCAAGATTCGTTACTTGTGACGATGTTCTAAACGGTATTTGAAGTACTGCGATCGCATTTCTTGAGTATTTCTTCGACCAATCGACATGAGCCTGTTTTTGTGCGATCGTTGACTTATGCGTGGTCCGACGCGCATACAGCTTTTTTACGGTTAAATGTTCATGCAATGCCGAATTTATGCCAGTCATACTAATACCTAAGGATGTCCAAATTTTACGATAAGTCACATGACAACCTTGTTTATCAGTTCGCGCAGGCATCGATGTTTGCTGGCACCACAATCGATTTTGAACAGCCTTCTTTAAATTCATCCGCCAGTGAGCTAAGACCAACGATATAACAGTTGAACCAACGATATAAGTGGCTCTGTAGGCTTAACACAGAAACAATATTTTGATACAATTGGATTTTATATCAGTTAAATGATAATTGCCAATTCAGGGCGATTACACCGATTATAGCGATCATACAATTTTTCTATAAACACAATTTCTTAAAATATATTTTGTCTTTAGCCTCAAAATCAAGCTTCTGTTTCGGCAATTACCTCTTCATCGGCGCTAAATTTCTTTCCAGCGAGCATTCTCTTGAGGTCTGAGAACAGGAAAAAGTCACTGGTGGCCAGATCTGGAGAATACGGTGGATGCGGAAGCAATTCGTAGCCTAATTCATGCAATTTTGCCATCATTTTCATTGACTTGTGGCACGTTGCATTGTCTTGATGAAACAGCACTTTTCTTCTTCAAATGGGGCCGTTTTTTCGTGATTTCGTCCTTCAAACGCTCCAACAACGCTTTGTAATAATCGCTATTGATGGTCTGGCCCTTTTCAAGGTGATCAATAAATACTGATGCCATAAACCTTGCTAGCCGATTATTGCGTCTTTCCACTCTTTGATTCGGTTCATCGCGTGCAGTCCACTCGGCTGACTGTCGATTTGACTCTGGAGTGTAGAAATGTTTCATCCATTGTCATATATCGACGTTGAAAAATTCGTTATTTATTACGGTTGAATACTCGCTGACAAACCAATTGGTTGTGAATCAACGACACGTTGAGAACTTTTGACCTGGATTTGTACAATCCTCTAAAACTCACGGTTGCGACATGTTTTGTTGTCCAAATATTCATGCAAGATATGTCCGGCACTGTATTTTGATATTCAGAGTCTCAAGCTATCTCGCTTAACTTGACGATGTTCTAAACGGTCATTCATGATCATTTTGTAAACTTTTATCGCATTTCGTCCGTTACAGCCTCTTTCGGGCGTCCGACGCATATCGTCATCAGTGCTCATCTCGCCTCGTTTAAACTGTGAAAACGATTCAGTTGACTTATGCGTGGTCCGACGTCTAAATAATGCTTATCAAGCCAGCTTTTTCAACGGTTTTAAAGTGTTTATGCAATGCTCGAAATTCCTTTTATGCCAGTTTACTAATTAACAATAGGATGCTTCACAAATTTTACGATAATCCATGACAACCTTGTTTATCAGTCCGACAGTTGCATCGATGTTTGCTGGCACCACAGTCTTGAAGGTTAGTTAACTAGCACATGGATTTAAATACTACTAGCGCCAGTGATGTGTCAGACCTACGATACTTTATTGAACCAACTGTTATAGTGGCTCTGTGTGGGGCTTTACCACCAAAAGTCGAAGTGAGTTGAGTGATACGCTGTTGTTGAGATAATCCAAGTCAAATGCCCGTAAAAAGTCATCGCACAAAAATGTTTACGAATTAATTCTATTTTTGGCCGAGAGGAAATTTGTAACTTAATGAAAACAAGACAAATTGCATCCGTATGACAAAACATTCTGAGAACGTATGCCGTCAAAAATGCCGAACTATGATGCAAAACCTAGCACACGCAGGATTGCCAATTCGCAATAGATATTGTATAGCCCACGTAAGTAGTAGAAATAATATATTACTTTGTAAGACGTACATGTGTTTGTTCGTTTTGTTTGTGATTTGTGGAGTACACTATCGCCAAAAAGTTTAAAACCAACTCGGCGTAATCTTAAAACAACAGTATAGTGAGTCAAACAGATATTTTAATATAAAATGAAAGTTACCAATAGTTAACTATCGTGAGTCTCGTATATCAAAATAAAACTGAACGTTCTTCTCAGCAAAAAATTTACTCTTAGTTTTTGTTCTTTATTATTTACGGTTTGCCATATATGTCGATTAATTCATCCCAACATTATGTTAAGATCTGGTGCTTGTGGCGGTTGTATTTTCCAGGGGTATTCCTATGTTTTCTGAAACATGATATAGACAAAATTTTGAGAAATGTTTAGGACCATTATCTTGTTGTAGAGTAAATGATTCCTAATTTTATTTTATACTAATCATTTTTATAAAAAAAACATTAATTTTTATTAAATCTTTCGCTGCATAGAAAAACTCCACACCATAATTAACGTAATACTGCACTTGTCCATTAGCACTACATAGTCTAATAAAAACTTTTCTTCCGGATTTAACTTTACCTTACGAAGCAAAGATGTTGAGAGTTCACATAACCACATTTGACATATTGAATGAAGATGTACTTTATTATAGTAATACGGAAGTCGTGGTTTAGTTTTCCTATTCTTTGCAGCGCACTAAAAAGCCAGATTTCCGATGTCTTACTGTATACACGTATATACTAGGATGTCAGAGTAACATATATAGTAGATACAGCAAGAAAAAATTGGTAATTCAAAATTTTAAATTTTGCAAAAAAGCGTAAACTAGTTACAGTTAAATAAAGTTCTTAAGCATCTGTGGACAGTTTAGAGTTGTTTCAATCATGCTACGTCGGAGTGTTATTCGATTTAAAAGAACCGATAAACGTCCAGCAATGCCACAATCTGATCAAACCAAGCTGTGGTAAGATAAGCTGTCCAAAATATGCGAGAAATATTGCCCGAACTGGGGCAATGTTAGAAAAAATTCAGAAGTATCATTCAATGCTATTTGTCTAGTCTGAGGCTGTAACAAAAGTATCGTCAAGAAAAAATCCTTGCTAATACTCTTCCAGAAAAACATCGACAACATTAGGCAAAATAAATGCATTCTTGACCGGATGCCTTTTGGTGGTTCTTCATTTTTTTGGTAAAATACGATATTTTTAATTTAGTAATAGCAGTTAAATTTGGATTTGCAAGCGTTTGTTTCATCAGTTGATGATCAATCCCTTTACCGAACTGTAAAATATGGAGGAGTTAATATAATGGTATAAGGTTCCATTTATTATAGTGGTAAATGTTGCCAATATATTGAAGTATTAAGTGATGGATTTCTCCTTGTCTTTAATAATACTTTCAATAATTGAAAGAGTAGACATGTGCCATATTAGCCAACAAAACATAGTCATAAGATGACGAAAGCTTAGCGACAAAGTCGGCGTTTATGTGCCTAAAGAACTCCGGAGGAAGTTGAAGCAAGACGACAACGACGTTCTCAAAGAACATCGGAATAAATAGCTACAGAGAACGAAGCAAGGCGATACCGAAGTTTAGGAAGAATCCCGGAAGAAATAGCAGCAAGAAACCAAGCAAGGCGACTGCGACGTTCTCAAAGAACACCGGAAGAAATAGCTGCAGAATAGTAACGATTGCTACAGAAAGTTCATAACACTTGCATTCCCTATAGCAACCAAGCGCAGCTGGCTGGATTTTCTAACAAATATTTTTCAACACCCCCCGAGAAGATGTTGATACATAAACTGTAAAAATTGAATGATATAGTGACATGTGAATGAAACACAAATCTGCAATAAAAAAATTAAAAGAAACGATATCAACAGCTGCTCAATAGACAACAAAACCCATGGATAAGTAAAGCAAGATTAGCCTCAATACAAAAACAAAGCAAATATACGAGGGTGAATTCGTCAGGTTTTGTGTAGGGATGTCAGGAGTGGGGGAGATTGACTGCACAGTTCAAGGAAGAGACACTGTCACGAGCTAGAGTGTTCGCATGGCACAAAAAGTTCGTGGAGGGTCGTGAGAATGTTGAAAATGAGAACCATGATCGCCGACCTCGCACCAGCATCACCAACGAAAACATCGTCCGCGTACAATAATTTATTGAGGGTGACAGGCGTCTGACCATCAATGAGATTGTATCTGAGATTGGAATAAGTTATGGCAGCATTTTTTCGATCATCACAGAGGAGCTAGGGTTTCGTAAGGTGTGTGCAAGGTGAGTGTCTCGCCTTGTGACAACTGAGCATTAATTGCATCGTTTACAGGTGTGTGAACGTCTCCTGGTGAGATTTCATCAAGAGGAAGACTCGTTTCTCACTCACGTTATCACCGGTGATGAAACGTAGATGCACCACTATACTTCCGAGTCGAAACAAGCGAGCAAGGAGTGGAGGCGTAAAGGGGAGGCTGGGCCAGTGAAAGCCAAGTCAAGGCTGTCTGCAGGCAAGGTTTTGGCTACGGTTTTTTTGACCAGCGTGGCTTGTTGCACCTCGATTTTTGCATGATCGCAGGACCATTAATGCGGCGTACTACTGCGACATGTTAAGCGAGGTTAGACTTGCATATTGCCGCAAACGACTTGACCTACCGATGACAGAGGTAAAACTTCTCCATGACAATGCTCGTCTCCATACAGCAGCGTAATAAAAAAATCTTCCGGATAGACCAGAAAATACACATTGCTATTGTGTATTTACTAAAAACTTTTAATAACGTAATATGGAATATTATAATAAAAAAAACAACAAAATCAGAACTAGACTACAGGGATAGAAAACGTAAAGTAAAATATCTGGATATGCACTTGGACCGACGACTGATATGGCGAAAACACATATTTACTAAAAGAAAACAACTTAGAATTTAATTCGGTCAGATGTACTGGATCTTTGGCAGAAAATCACAGCTGAATATAGAAACTAAAATCCTACTCTATAAGTCTATGATTCGACCTATCTGGACATACGGAATTCAACATTGAAATCTTACAACGATTTCAGAATAAAGTGCTGAGGTGTATTGTCAACGCTCCATGGTATGTGCCAAACTATGTAATACGAAAGGACCTAAACATGGAGTCAGTGCGCGAGGTGATCAAAAATTATAGTGTTAAATATGAAAGTAGATTCACAGTACACTAACGAACTACTCACCGAACTAGCATACCATAATAACAGTAGAAGGTTAAAGAGATTCAAACAAATCAAACCTGTCTACCAGATTTGATTAAATATATATTGTACCTAGTTAGATGAGAATAATGTATTGGTTTTAAATTATACAATTAGTTAGATAATTTATTAAATAATAGAACTATCACTGGATTGTTACAAGTCATATTATGTACTTAGATTTAAGGAAGAAGTTTCAACTTTTACTTATTGTTTATATGTAACAGATATGTTATGTAATAAAATCTAAAAAAGTAGAAAGTGAATCTCTTTAGAGTACTACTCCATTATACATTGCTTTTTAAGACATCTTTAGACAAGAAATTTAAGCCACACTTCAATTTTGAATCAATAAATTAGAGGACATAGATGGTGGCTTAAATCTTTGTGTTTTTTACAATAATTTTTGGCGTGGTAGTTGTTGTATAACCTTAAAAAAACTATTCTGTTATAGAAAAGACAATGATCCATTGTAGCTTGAAAACATGAGAGAAAATGTATTTTACCAATTCAGGAATCTAGAACAAATCTTAAGATTTTATCAACCCTACTTTTTTTGTTTACTTATATCTCATAATAATAAAATTATATAGAACGTTTACATTAGTTATACTGTCGAAATTTAGCTTGCTCAATTTATCCAATATAAACTTTTATTAGTTGATATATGGCATGTTTGTTATTTTACTTGAGGTTTATTTATATTTGTATAGGAAAATTCTACTTTACATTGAGCAGAAAAAGTCCATATTCATAGATGAATACATTTGAAACCACTTAAAGTTTTGTTACCATTGTTATGCAGTGAAAGCAAAGATAATCAATAAATTACCAAGCTAAAACAAACTTATTAAGTTTGCAAAAAATTTTTAAAACAAAATAAACTTGAAATAATAAAGGATAATTTAAGAGGGTCAATTTATGGAAACCATAAAAATCATTTAGTTGAACCCATCTCATACTAAATTAAAAACCTGCGATAAGCATATATTCTTCATACTAACAACATATGCAAGGAAAATACGGCTAATCATGATTATAATTAAACGACTACAGAAAATACAAAAACCGATGGGGAGATATGTTTAACGCCATCCTAGTAGATGGTATTCGAAATACAACAGAAAAATGTCATTACTGACTAATAGTCAGTCATGCAATAAATATAGAGTTGGATCGATCACATCGCCAGAAAATAAGATAACCAGTAGATCAAGCGAATTATCAAATGGAAACCACGTCGCTACAAAAAAAAAACGTAAAATGTGTGTATACTAAGTGAATCGACAACATAAAATAATGCGCCATGACTGGACAAGAAAAGCAGGTAGAAGATTGTAATGGAAGTGACTTGGAAAGGCTTATATTCTATGATAACAACCATAACAGAAGAAAAAGATTTATAATCTATTTTTTTTTAAATTTATTTAACCAGATCAGCAACGTTGTGCTATACAAGGTTTTGTTAACTATTGATTACATGTAACACTATTGTCGCTTAGGGATTGCCTATTGGCTTACCCATTCACTGTTTAGTTTTATTGTTGTATTATTTTGGTTTTGTCACTACTCTATACTTCATTATCATTACTATTATCGGTTGAGAGTAGATCTTGCGTCAGTTTGCGTTTCAAGCTTGATATATGTGTCTCATTCCTAGTGCATAATGGGCTGCTCCTGCACAGTTGTTTAAATTTTTAAAGAAGGTTGCCGCTAATTTTTTAATGTGTTCTTCTATGGTTGGGATAATTAGTTCAGCGTGTAGTTGGTGGTTCCTTATATACCATTGAGAATTTGTGGCTATTCGAAGAATCTTATTTTGTAGTGTTTGTATTTTGCGGAAGTGAGCCGGTGAAGCAGATCCCCATACACAGCATGCATACATTACCACTGGTCTAATTATTGATTTATAGATTAGCATTATACAGTCTATGTGTAGAGAACTTTTTCTGTTTATCAGTGGGTATAGTAGGGCTAATCTAGCGTAGCTTTCATTCAATTTGTGGTTAATATGGAACCCCCAAGTTAATCGTTGGTCTAAGTATACCCCTAGATACTTAACTGGGCTATTTTGTGTGTTCCATGGAATTTCTTCGTTATTTATTTGAATGTTGGGTATATCTCTGAGGCGTCGTAAGGTAAACACTTGGGCTTGATATTTGGTTGAGTTAAGGTTTATGTGCCATTTTTCCATCCAGCTTGATATTGTATTTAGGCTGGATTGTAGTTCATTTGATGCTTCCAATAGTTCGTTGCTCTGGGTAAGTAGCGCAGTATCATCTGCGTACATAGCAATGGCTGCATTGTCTGTTTGAGGTATATCATGGACGTACATATTAAATAGTGTTGGGCCCAATATGGATCCCTGTGGGACGCCAGCATGGATAGGTCTAACTGTTGAGTATGTGGAATTGATTCTAACGGAGAAGGTGCGGTGTGTGAGAAATGATCGAATAATATGTATCAAGTAATCTGATATGTAGAGGCGCTGTAGTTTATAAAGTAGACCTTCTATCCAGACCCTGTCGAAAGCCTTTGCTATATCCAGGAATGCTGTAGTAAAAGCTTTATTTTCGTAGCCTTTTTCTATGTATTCCACAATTCGTTGTAGCTGATGGGTCGTTGAGTGTTTGAATCTAAATCCAAATTGGAATGGAGGGAGTATGTTAAGCAAGTGTAGGTTTTGAAGTAGGCGCCTGTTCATTATTTTTTCTAACAATTTGGATAAAGTTGAGAGCAGGCTAAATGGTCGATAGCTCGTTGGAGAATGCCGATTTTTTCCAGGTTTGTGAAATACAAGTATGGTTGCCTGCCTCCAGGCAGCAGGGAAGTGACCAAGTCGCATGCAGGCATTGAAAACTGTAACTAAGTAGGCGTGTATTTTAGTTGTGAAGTTTTTAATTATTATGTTTGGTATGAGGTCGCTTCCTGGGGCTTTTTTCACTTTAAGTTTATTAGCGAATCTTTTAACCTCTCTGGGCGATATTGGTTTGAATTCACCACTTGTATTTGATTCGTATTGTTGGAGATATTGTCTTACTTCCTCATCAAAAGTATTATCATTATTTGGTGCTGGAGTAAACACAGCTTCAAAATGGTCCGCAAATATATTGCAGATTTCTTCATCTGTTGTAAAGGTTGTGTTTCCATCTTTTAGTGGTCTAATTATCTGGGGCTGTCAAAGAATTTTCTTTGTAGCTTGCCACATTGTAGGGTCATTAGGTTGTAACTCCTGGATGTAGCGTTGGTATGAGTTAAATCTGTATTCATTCAGTTCTGTTTTTACTCTGCGTATTAGTCTATTTAATTGCATTTTATATTGTTGCTGTCGAATATTTTGCCAAAGTCTTCGAATTCTATGCTTTTCTTTTATTAATTGTAGAATTTCCAGCGGTGGGTAGTTATTTGGTCTCCTTGTGTTAGTGCTGATTGTTGCTGCCTTAATGGATTCTTTTGTTGCTTGTAAGAGGTTGTTTATGACTTCATAAATTTGTTGTGTTGTGTGAATTTGGCTAGGACATTTGATGTGGTCGTTCAATAAGTTTTGAAAGGTTTGCCAATCCACTTTACCATTGATGAGTTTCGGTAATGGGACTTCTTGTCGTATGGTAGTATTGAAGGACATTACAATTGGCAGGTGATCGGAATCCAACTCTGTCATTACATTTTGATAGATTGGTCTTGTAACATTTTTAAGTAGCACGATATCTAGTATATCTGGGAGTTGATTTGTCATGTATGGGTAGTACGTGTACTGATCCGGGGCTGCTATTTGAATTGTGTGTGTTGTGCTGTAGTTGTTTAACCTTGTTCCATTCGGGTTGGTAGTTCTGCAGCCCCAAAAGGTGTTCTTGCAGTGAAAGTCTCCAATAGCCATTGTTGGTTGATTGTCATTAAAAATAGATTGAAGATCATTTTCATCCAGTCTCCGATTTGGTTGTTTGTATATTCATGCTATTTTTATCTTGGAGTTATTCCTTGTTTTAGCTATCACAGTAACTGCTTGTAGGCTATTGAGGTCATCTAGATATATTTCTCGGATTTCTAGTTTACGTTTTGCTATAATTGCTACCCCTCCCGAAGCTATCAAACCTGTTCGATCATTCCTGAAAATGTCATAACCTGGGATTTTAAAGTTTTATGTGTTAATTAGATGTGTTTTGATACGCAGGCTATATCTATGTTGTGTCGTGCTAAAAAAGCAATAAATATACTGCGTTGTCTTTTGATCTATTTAACATATAAGCAACAAAGCAACTGTTAGTTTTAGTTACCTACCATCAAGTAAGCAATTGTGCTTTTCATATATCTACTACTCTTTTGTCGATAAGTCTAAATGACTCTAAAAGAGTATTTGTATTTTTACCTACTCTGTGACTTTTCCCAAATTCAACAAAGCCTTTAAAGCGATATAAAGTTGTACCCGCCGAACGTATGCACTAACTTTATACGCACTATTAAGATAACAGTATATATTGCCTTCTATAGTCAAACTTTTAACTTCACTTTCATTTTGAATAATGACTGCGTTACGAGAACAGTTGGTTGATTGGCCTTTATTTATTAATTTTGAAGAAAGAGTCCAAGCTTTGTTTTGTTACATCTAAAGTTTGCCATCGTTAATTATTTTATTCCTAGTGAGCTGCCATAATTAAAGAAAAAGTTTTCGATTCTTTTAGAATGACGAAAATAATATTTTTTTGTAGATACAGTATAAGCAGTAATTTTGTAGGAATAGTAGTGAACTATTACTAGTCTCTGTGTACTAAGACATTCTTTCTGTTATTTTCGTAGTTTTATATTATCTTTATTGCTTTTATGGAATGTTTATACATATATCATGTTTCATTCTACAATTGATTATTTTTTATATTATAACTTTACTTTCTGTTTTCTTTTTCTGTTTGAAATTCTCATCTTCTTTTTTTGTTATTGGGTAATGTGGATTAATAAGATTTTATTGGTAATACAATATTATTTAATGTATTTTTTGCATTTTAAAGATACCTAATGCTGATAATAAGAAGCTACAGGAATATATAACCCTCGTATATAGAAATACAATGACTAACAAAAATTTAAATACCTCAATCATCAACATTTATAACCTTTCCTAAGAAGTAGAGTGCCAAACAATGCTCAGACTATCGACTAATCAATCTCACCAACGCTGCGAAGAACGTATCGGACGAACACAATTTGGATTGAGGGACGTACTGGGAACCAGAGAAGTACTTTTCTGCGTTCAAGTTTTATTTCAAAAGTGTCAAGACATGAACTGCGACATTTAACTTCGTCGAACACTTTTTGATAGTCTATAAAAGTGTTCGATAAAGTTAAACACGATGAGCTTGCTGAAATTCTATAAAGAGTTGAATTAGACAATAATGAGTTAAATATCATTGTAAATTTATACTAATAAACAGCAAAAATTAGAATTGAAGATAAAGATAGCGAAGAAGTCGACATTCAAAGAGGAGTACGCCAGGGATGCGTCCTTTCGCCACTTTTCTTCAAAATATACTATGAAGAGATTTTTACAGATATGACAATGCGATGTGCAAGCTCATTTTGCAAAAAAAAAACATACTGCATTTTATTTTTCTATAAATTCTTGTTTACCTTTATTTTTGTGATTTTTTGTCATTTTTTCTTTTCCGATATATTTTTGTTTATTAATATGTATATTATTACTTGTTTCTTTTATTTTTTGTTTTAAAAAATATTTTATTCTTTTATTTTGTTAACACAAAATTTGTTATTGTAATTTCCACCTTTTTGTCTAGAAATTTTTTTTCTCGAGCAATTTTACTATCAAAACTTTATAAAGGCTTCATAATCAAACAAACGACGTTTATGTTGACCTTATCGTCACATTCGTACATATTTTAGTTCATTCATTTTTATAAACATGTTGCACGAGGTCTACAATTCACTAAAAATGATTTTTTACGTCTTGTACCAATCACTAAGACTTTTTTTTATCTTCAAAGTGTTAAACTAAAAATGTATTTACATCTGCACATATAAAAGGTTGTCCTAAAATTTTTATTAAAGCAGCATACAGATTTTCTTTGAGTTTTAAAGAACAATTTTTTGACAAGAACTGCACTGAAGCAATCAATGTTTGTTGGAAATAGGCACAGAAGGTAACCAATTGAGAAGATTTTCAAGGTGTTTGCTTTCCGTTATCATAGAATGGCGTATGCGGCCTTCAAAGTTTTATATGACTCTGTAAACTTTAGTGCTAGCGCTTTTGACCTCATTTACTCTTTTATGTCATGATTTATAGACCAAATCTTTAATGCTTCCCCAAAGAAAGGGTTTGCATCAGGAAGATTAAAGGTTGTTTGGTAGTTCCAGGGTAATAATTGGGATAGTGGCGATAGTAAAGTGAGAGTTAATCTTGGTGTACATATTTTCTTTGAGAACATCGACCACAAAACCACTTGACTTCGAAGGTTGTAAGCTGTTGATCTTTTTCAGCATTTCATAATTGTTTTTGTTTTTTTGATACATTACATAGTTAAACCAATGCTAAATTAATTTCCTAAAATCCCGTGGTTGTAGCATAACTTGAAGTGGCGCTCTCTTTTTTATTACAAAACTACATGTTTCGTTATTAATTGAACAAATCAAATGGAAGAATAAAGTTATAAATAGTTGTATTCGTTTTTAGGCTTATTGTCTACGTTAAATATATTTAAATATTGTAGTGTAAGCCAAAATGAAATTATTGATTATTTGTTTGATGTTACTGTTAACAAAAGACTAGGTTGTTCCAAAAGTTTTGCAGCACTTGCGAAAAAAACAATTTTTATGAATGCACTTATTTGAAAACAACAAAAACTATTCTTCAAAACAGAAGCCATCACTTTCTACGACATTTTGACAAGTTTGCGGATCTGATAGAAGTATCATTTGAACGGCTTTGAATCGAAGAACTCTGGGACACGCTCCTTCAACTCCATCAAATGATTGAAATCGGCGACCTTACAAGAAGTATTACATTGAGCGAAATTGGACGATAAATCATCTGGACTGTAGGCTGATCACGGAAGAACTTCAACCCTATCCAACTCTTCAAATTTTCAAATAGTCTTCTTTGATGTTGTCTTACTGAAACAAAGTGCGCTTTCGGTTGAACAAGGTCAGGTATTTCCCCTTCAACTTGTTGTAGACACTATCCAACTGTTAACAATACATTTCGGCATTGATGGCGCGGCCATTTATTTAATTCGAAGTGCAAAACTCCTTCAAAGTTTTAAACCATGACCTTCTTGCCAAAACGATCTTGGCTCGGAACCGGTGACGGAGCTCAGTTTCGTGGAACCCATTTCTTTTGACGATTGAGGTTGATCAAGAAGATTCGCTTCTTGTCCGACGTTACAATTTGCTTTCAGAATCTGTTAGTCGAAGAATTGTTGAGCAGTTGATGGCAAATCTCGACTTTTTTGACGGCTTCAGCTTCAATCAGTTTATGTGGATCCACTCGGAGCTTCTTGTGCACAAAGTCTCTAACTGATGCCGATTGATTTGTTAACTCCAAGAAGTGATCTCAAATTTCGAGTGCTTGACGAAGGCTCATTTCCTAACGTTTCAAATCGAATCTTCATTGTCCAACTTTAACAGCGGACTAGAACGAGACTGATCTTTGAGATTCATGTCGCCGGAATCGAAACCCTTGTATTATCTGGAGACAGTAGAGCAGTGTATGCTTTCTTCGCCTTTAGCATCACAGATTTCCTTTTTAGTACCTCCAGCAATAATGCATCAAAACTCGGAGTATAACTTTTGTCTAAAATCATCTAAAATCCAAAGATACAACTAGTTATTACATTATAAACACAAAATTTTTCGCGTGTTCAGAACTTTTGAGATAACATAAGTAAACTACATCACTGTTAATTATTGTGTGGTCATATTTACTTATAGTATGCAACCCATTTTACACCACTAAAATTAAGCATAAAATAATTTATAAAACCATATAGTAACAGGATAATATATTTTAAATAATTTTCTGTTTAATTAATAATAAATTGGCATGTTATTGTTGATTTCTGAGAACCTAGAATACGATGTATCAATTTATTATTAGCATAGGTAATGATGTTGCATAGATTCATACATCTATAACGATTATAATTAATTTATTACTCAATAGCAATATGTAGCATTTCTATTGTTAATTATTGAAATAACAGTATCATGTTTTATGTGTAAGTTATAGCTTTCAGGAACGCAATTTTCAAATTGCTCGTCTTACAAACTACTTTTTCTTTAATTAATTTTAATTTCTTTAACTTCCATTTAGTTTGATTTTCCAAATTTAATACCTTTGTTTAGGTTTTTTGACTTGAAATAAGTAATGATAGTTTAAACGGCAAATTGTTTTATATGCGAATCGTGGCAGACCTCAAGAGACGCTCAGCCGTTGGCGCAAACCTCGAAGTTGACGGCCAGTTGCATCAGATTTAGGTAATAAGTACATAACAGGTGTGGAAACGGCAGCGCCGATGGCCTTAGGGAAATTTTTGTTTCTTCGTCGCCGATATCTCGGCATACTTTGCGGAATAAGGTCGGGGATAATGAAAAGCCGCGTAATAATCGTTGGAGACGACAAAAGTGGCCTAGATACCGGTTGCTGGAAAAATCGCGACGAACTGCGCGCAAGCGAATCGAATTTGGCATTCCTAAACGGGGATTAACATACAAATAGCGTAGTGTGATAGGTGGATTAATAGTCTTTCACCAACGGCTGGGTGAAGTTGTCAGTGCATCTGATTAAATGATTATATCTAAAAAGTTTTTGGTAGGGTATAAACATTTAGAAATGTTGATAATTTTTTTGGAAACAATTTTTCCAGGTGGCATTTCAAAACCTTAGATTGGGGTTGTTTGAATATACGTGGGCAGTCTGAAAAATTTTGAGCCTCAACATGAAGATAACTCTAAACGTCAAAACCGTTATGCTACTACAATGATACATGCTTTGAAAGATACATTTTGGTCGCTTAGATGTTGTTTAACAGTCGTTTGTATTAAGTCGGCGTCAGTGCTTTTGTAAAATGGAAAAAATCGAATACCGTGCTGCAATTAAATACTTGCTTACGCAAATTAAAGCCAACTTAGACGGCGTTTAAGAGGACTGAACTTAAACGTGGTCGTATCAGCTTTGTTAATGATAAGCGTTCGGGACGACAAACAACTGCGAATTCCACTGATAACATCGAAAAAGTTCACCAAATGGTACTGGGCAACCGTCGAATCAAACTTAGAGAGATAGCAGAGGCTGTGGGCATATCGAAAAAACACGTTTGTCATATTAGTCGAGTCAAATTAGTAAGAAAAACACTAAAAGCTCGAAATTTTTAGCAGGTACACGTATCGAGACGTTCCAAGGCGCATTCGATTCGTAAGAGCCTCAGAAAAAAATGTTACCACATATTTTTTGTTTTAATGCGAAAGTGCATTTGTGTACGCAAAAATTGCATTTTTGATGAGCTTTTTGCAGACCCAAAAGAATATTTTATTTCTCGTTTAATATTGGCCAAAATAAGCTCATTCTCGTTACTTGGAGATTTTTGGGGTCGCTGATCACGAATATGGTGCTTAGAAAGTGCCCTGATGTACTTGGGGGCATAATTCTGGGAATGGGGGTGATTTTAGAGAATTACCTAAAAATTGTTTGTTTTCCGAGTTTAAACTGCCTGAATATGGGTTTTTGGGGTCACTGATAGCAAATATGATGTTTAAAAAGTGCCCCGATGCACTTGGGGGGTATAATTCTGGGGATGGGAGTGATTTTAGGAAACCAGTTGAAAGTTGTTTGTTTTCCGAATTTAAATTGTTTGATTAAGGGTTTTAAGTCGCTGATAGCGAATATTATATTTAAAAAGTATTCCAATGCACTTGGGGGGGGGGGGGGAGCATAATCCTGGCGATGGGGGAGATTTTAGGGAATAACCACGAATTTGTTTGTTTTCCGAGTTTAAACTGTCTGAATAAGGGTTTTTGGGATATCTGCTAACGATGTTGGTTCTCAAATTAAGCTCCAACGCACCGAAGTGAGAAAACGACCTGGGGCACTTTAGGGAAAGGATAGCGTAGAGCATTTTTTCATTCGAGTGTAATTCAATTTTAATTATTTTTAAAAACGATTTTTTCAGATGTTATTACAAAAAAGGGTTTTCAAAATCGCCCCCAGCCTCAAGGACTCTGCCGCGCCAAGTGAATCAGAATACTTTCTAAGCATTATATGCGTGATCAATAAATATAAATAGACAGTTTAAACTCGAAAAACAAACAACTTTGAGTTGGTTTCCTAAAATCACCCCTATCCCCAGAATTATGCTCCCCAAGTGCATCGGGGCAATTTCTAGGCATCATATTCGCGATCAGCAAACCGAAAAACTCTTATATAGACAGTTTAAACTCAAAAAACATACAAATTTGAAGTTTTTCCCAAAATTACCCCATTCCTAGGATTATACTCCCTTCTAAGTGCATTGGGGCACTTTTTAAAAATCATGTTTGTTATCATCAACCCCAAAAAACCCTTATTCAGATAGTTTAAACTCGGAAAATAAACAAATTTGAGGTAATTCTCTAAAATCACCCCCATCCCTAAGCATCATATTCGTGATCAGCGACCCCAAAAACCTCCAACTAACGAGAATGAGCTTATTTTGGCCAATATTAAGCGAGAAATACAATATTCTTTTGGGTCTGCAAAAAGCTCATCAATAAAATGCTCTTTTTGCGTGCATAAATGCACTTTCACATTATAACAAAACAAAAAAATATGTGGTAACATTTTTTTCTGAGGCTCTTACGAATCGAAATCGCGCGCGCCGGCTAAAGGACAAAGCCAATTGGTTAAACTATCTGAGCAACCGCGTCCCCAGAAAACAAGCTTTCTTACCGTTATCACGCGCACACTGTAGTATGGCGTATATTTTTGTGTAAAGGACAGCATATATTTTTCTGCTCCGGTACCCAGCTCGGTTTTAGAACCATCTGAGTACCAGATTAGGCTACCAGATGCAATTGCCTGTCTAAATGTCTCGCTCCTACCTCGATCCTGCATGATCAACTTCAATAGAGAGCCGTGACATATTTTTGAGGTCATGTGGTCCGTCTTCATTTCATGCAGAGGGCCCCCCAGATTATTAATTATTCTAGTATGACTTGTACCCGTATGCATATTGTACAGTGAATGATGCAGCTTCTAGTGACCCAGTCTTGCCTCCCCCTAAATCACTATATGCAGAGGTTGGGGGTCTAGAAGAGTCTCCATTGCTGCAGTGGACGTGGTTCCTATAGTCCCTATAATGCCCAAACAGGCTCATTTTATACATTGGCTAGCTTTAGTTTGGTGGTTTCTTGTTTAACTTTGGACCACCAGACTAAAGCTGAGTATGTAAAAGAGGGTCTAACTACTCTGGTGTACAACCAGTGGACCATTCCTGGTTTTAGCCTCCACGATTTGTACATCCGTCTGACAACTGTTAGAGTTGTCACCGATTTGTCGACCACTTTTTCAATATGACGGTTCCAAGTAAGTTTAGAATCGAAAACAACTCCTAGATACACAAATTGGTTTGAAGCATATAGTTTGACAAGCATTATACATGTTATAATCATTTTTTTTCTATACTTAAAGACACCTGAACGAAGTACTGGATAAAGCAAAACTACTGCTAATATTAGTAGTCTAAAATTGTCCTAGTTAAAAGTTAAAGTTTATTTTGTCACCTGAAATCTAATGTTTTCGTTGTTCTCTCTGTAATTTTCTTTTATCGACAAAAAATGGCATGATAAAAATGGTTTGAAAATCACCACCTTAGACGTTGAATCAAAATTTGTAAGAAACGTGTGATGACTATGTGGATTAAATCGCGCGAATTTATATTTACCAGCGTTGCTTCCATGTTATGCCGTTTGAAACCTAACTGGTTCTTGGAATCCCAATTTAAATAATTAATTCCAAATTACAGCCGCGACCTCAACACACATTTCTTTAAACGCCGCGGCCTATCATTAATAATGGTAGGTGCGCAAAGTGTGCCATCGTAAATACATATGTGCTGGTATCTCGGTCTGCATCTGGTTCAGGACTGCTCCGACGTAATTCATTTAAATTAATTCGGTTTCGGTTCATTAGATTAATTCTGATAATTCTAATTGCCAATAGTATTTGACATGATACTGTTAATTGTTACATACAATTTTGGACTATAACAATAATGAAGGCTAATATTGTTTCATTTCCTTTTTACTAAGGAATTGGTAATGGCTGTTGAAATTGTTGCATTAGCATCGGTTGTAAGAGCCGCTTTCTTACTAGTTGAGCTCTTCCAAAACACGTTTTAGCAAGGAAAGTGCAGTAGCACTGAACTGGAATGGCAAATTGCTCGCCGACTCACAAAAGTGTAGTGATTTTTATGCATGTGGCGTTTAAATCCACAAAGTGAGTGTTAACTTTCGTTTTCTGCAAAAGTTAATTTTATGTAATGACCAAAAGTGGGCAATTAAGAATTTCTTTAAAATAAAGTCTTCCTAGTTTCTCTCAATATTTTATAACACATGTTACTCAGAAGGTATGTAAATAGAAATATACTCCCAAACTTACATAAAAAGTGAGCTAAGATGTTGGTCTGGTCTCCCTCGCACCTTAATGTTATACGAGTTTTAATTTTGAGCTTAGTATATATTTAAATAAATATATTATTTTTG
Organism: Sinelater perroti; assembly: GCA_036346155.1. Taxonomy (NCBI): domain Eukaryota; kingdom Metazoa; phylum Arthropoda; class Insecta; order Coleoptera; family Elateridae; genus Sinelater; species Sinelater perroti. Next base: position 4,652,110 of record JARFIY010000348.1, on the reverse strand, counting down.
TTATAACTTAAAAATAGTGTTTTTTAAGTTGTTTTCTTTTTAACCAAAATTAAATGTTGCTGTCTACTTTTAGGTCTAGATCGAGGTTATTATTGCTCATTTCTAAAGCATGTTTTAGAGGTGTAAGTCTATATATTTATGTTTTAGTTTCTGCCTTTAAGATCTTTTTCTTTAAATGCTTCAATTATTGCGTAGTATTAAGTTCTTTAAATTTTCTAATTTTAGATTTCTGTTCAATAACATCTACTGCCATTTTCTCTATAATCATAAATAATAAAATGTATTTTAGTTGCATTTACTTATGTTTGTAATTTTTTACCAATATTCTATTTCTAATTTTTAGTTTATTCTGCTCACGATGAACTCGTTATAATATTGAAGAGACTGAAAAACGTGCCAGCACTTTTAAATTTGGTTTCCATGTAAAGTAATAGAAATATTTTGGGGAACTAATTATCTGAAACATTTGAGTATAATTGGTGTCGCAATTGTTTTAATCTAACCAGAATTTTATTAAGAAAAAGTGAGTATACATTTTACCGGAGGCAATTTTTTTCAATGTTTGCCACCGCACCTGTAGTTTCTGTAAAACTGCTGCAAATCACTATAGAACTCGAAATAGAAGGGCAAATTACCGGGCACTGTTTCTTTTTTATGCCAAATATAACATTGACACTCAATATAGCGCAATATAGTAAATACAAAGTATAAGTTAGTGACTGACATGTGGCCGCGCATTGTCATATTGCTGAATAGGTTGGTGCGCTTCAGCAGTTTTCAGTATAAGTTACTACTAATACTCTCACTAGGGAGCAATCAATCCGTCAGTAGAATTCCCCCTGATCGCAAAAAACAATCTCTGTTTGTTACGTAATAAATAATCTTCTCCGTAGCCCCTTGGGATGACGGATTTCAATGTGCTGCCATTTTATAAACTGACGTATCTTTTCCGGCATCTTCCGCCAAAGCTATGATTCTTCTGCTGTAACCAGACAATCAAAAAACGTCTCTAGATCCATGCTGTGCAGCAACCGTTGGCATACCTCTACATTGTGCACAGACCTTTGCAATCTTCAAGTCCTCGTAAATAATGTGAAGTTTCACGAGCCAGTATATCGAATGTGATTCGCTTCTTTTCCGCTATAAAGTCGAACACGTAGCAATATAGTCGCTACTCTTATACTGCTATAACATATGCTACAATCGTCTTTTGCAATTTAAATATAAACATTAGGAATGGGACTTTACTCAAAGAACTAAAAATAATTTTTTGAATTAGAAATATAAAACAAAATCCTGCATTCTTCTATTTTTTATTTAGTAAACCTGTTGCATTCATATAAATAGAGATTTCAAATGTATAATCAGATTGATTTAACTGTTAAAAAAGAAAATATGAAACGAAGAAGAAATAGTAACTGTATAAAATAAAAACAGACTAAAATCTTATTATTTTTGTCATATACTTACATTACTTTTGTATAATGTAACGGATTTATTGATTAACATCTCTGTTTTTGATTCTGCGTTAGCTTGTTTCAATTGTATTTTTTTTGTCTGTTGCCAATTTTCTACAGATTTCACATATTTGTTGTGGTACGTGTGTTTTTACTAATCACACTTGGTGTATAGCATATAAGTTGGAAAATTTACCACTTTCTGTTTATAAAGAAAGCTGGGTTTCCTACTCAGGGCTTTAGTTACATGTTCATTCACTATTTTTATTTATTGTTAATTTGGCCATTGATGGTCTGCACTTATAAATATATTTATTTTATACTTTTATGCTTTTAAATTGCTTAGTACTTAACTTTTTTAGATTATTGTGATTATAAAGTACTTTTTCAATTTTTGTTATTTAATTTTTATTATGTAAATGGTTGTGGTATGAAAATGTCTGTTATCACTCAGGTATCCCGCTCTTCTGCAATTGCATGTTCTACTCAGCAGTGCAGTTTTTTGGATAAAACAACTTGTCCTCTTAATACTGTCGTATTATAGTGTTATTTCATTTTATAGGTATGTACTGTTTTTCTAATTTTCTGTATCTTTTCAAATTGTCACTTTCAGATATTTATGTTTTCATCATTGTCTACTTCAGTTAGCAGTTTAATATTGTAACCATGATTTTGATTCAATATGATTAAAGGCATATTATTATATGATATAATTTCATTATAATATGCAATCGTATATTTATCAAGTTCTAATAAATTTAGATAAATTTAATTTTCTATAAATTTTACCTTTTGCATTACCTTTTGGACATGCCTTTTATTAGTTTGTTGCACACTGAAAGCAAGAGTTTATTAAAATTCTCCTGTAGAATCTATTTGTGCCTTCTTTTTTTAATTACAGTTTTGTTCCCTGAAATTCTTTAAAGACCACAAATATTCATTTAGATTGACATCAGAATTCCATGTTTTTCTCATTGATCCACTATTTACTCATAAGTATTTTAGTTCAAAGAGGATTATATTGCTGACAGAAAACATATTTTTTACTAAAATTAAAAAAATATATTAAAGGAAATATTTATGTAGGTTTGCGAGTTTATATGACCCGTTCTATTTTTGTCGGGGCTAGGACGACATACTTAGGATTGTATGCTTTATTACAGTTAAACTGAAATTTTAAGGTGCTTTTCTTTCTAATCAAAATTTTGGCAAAAGCTTATTTTTCTTTTTCTGTTCTTGTCGGGAATCAATTTTGACTTAATATAGTTTAGATAACACACTTTAAAAATTAATTTCTTTTTATAACTGTAGTTTGCAACAATTTTGAAACATTTAAATTATGCTCACGAATGATCCTCATGAGATGGACATTATGGTTCATGGCTCACATAAAAACATAAAACATAATTAAACCGCACTTTTTATATGGGTACTAACAGCCAACATTGAATTTTATTTCTCATATACTAAAAATGGGAACTTCCTTGTTTTTTAGTGAAAGCAGCTCAACAGAAACCCGCTTCTTTTAAAAAATGTAATTTATATAGAAAATTATAATATAAACTAAAACAAAAACGGGAAATAAATTAATATAATTATTTCTTTCAGTAATAACAGCAAAGTAGTTGGACCCTCAAAACAATAGCAAACATTAAATTAATGTAAATAATTGGTAGAATCTGACTGTACAAAAATTATTTTTGTTAAGAGTATTGTAATCAACTAAAAAAGTACGAATGGGGAATTGTTTTGAACTATTTACATTTACAGGTTGTCATATAGATGTAAAATAGAATTTCAATTGAATCTATTTAAGTATATATTAATAGACTAATAGCAAATTTACGAAATTAACAAACAGTTTGTGAATTAAAATTTGTGTGGTATTAGATACAGAAGAGTATTTAAGTAAATGTTTTCGTATTATTTTTTACTAATAAATTTATTTATAGGGCTTGTTGTCAGCATCAGCTTTTTCAGGGATTGGTTAGAAGGCAAATATTTTAGTGCAGCTTAAGATTAATTTTTATGTGCGAATTAGTGTCAAAAACAACAATAACAGTTTTTTAAAGACTTTTTGCTAATCCTTTGAATGTTATCGAATTTGTCTACGGTGCCAGTTTACAGATTTCAAAACAAACAATTCTTCTTCAATTTGGTCAAATGATCAAAACGGTGACCGTGTAAATGTACCTTATCGGATGTAAACTGAATGCGAGAAAACCTCAATTACATGTAGTTCAGCAGTTTTATCTGTGGCCTTTGTGACACGATGAACGAGCGCGTCGTCTCGTTGAAGAAAAGCTTGTTTGGGGCTGATAAAAACCAGACGCTTTAATTGAGACTTCGTGGACAAATTTGAGTTGCTCACTGTACACCTTTTGGATTTGGTACCAATTTAATGTGCATAATACTGTTAATAGTTTACCAGATCTCATGACTCTCTTGTCAGAGCTTGAAACTATTACAAGATAAACCAATTTTTATCATAAATGACGATGTGCCTCCAAAAGCAATTATCTAGTGTACTTGCCAGCAGTTGGTGACAAATCTCGACTCGCTTTGTGTTTTGTGCAGAAAGTCGGGTTGACTCAAATCATTCCAGACAGTCATGTGAAAGGTGCTAAGTTCAGTCGACAAATCGAAAGTGCTTAGTGAAAGTTTCAACATCCAAAGCAGCCTTCAAATCTTCTTCGTCCAAAATGAATGGTTGCTCAGAACGTTGTCGATCTTTAAAGTTAAAGTCACCAAAATAAAACTTCTTGTGGTATTTAAAAACAGTCACGTAACTTACAGTCTATTATCATTCACCATCGCAAATCGCCTTTTCAGCATCTCTTGTTGACAATTCCCATTTTTAATAAGAGCGGATTAAAACTCAAAGTTTACTTGTGTCAATTGCTTCCTTACATACAAAAATAAACATTGTTATTGCATCATAAAGACGAAAAACATAAAATAAATAAAAATGTAAACCTCATATTGATAATCATAAATTCAGATCCCAAATGTAAGGTTGTTCAAAAAGTTTCATTCGTATTATTTCAAACCATTTTATATTATATTACTCAGTTATATACGATCCATTCAATTTAATAGCTTTTTTAGTTTTTCGGAAACTGTGTAACGTTGTATTTTTAGAACTGTTGCAGTCTACTAGCAAAATACCGTTTCAAGTGCATTTTGTGTTATTTATTGCATCAAACCATTTATTACAAAATGATAAGATAAAACATCTTAGTCAAATGTTAATAGTCAATCTCTGTGTTGTTAAGTTCGAAATAGTATTTCGTTGCATTACTAGTTTTGCCTTATGAAAGCAGTTTATGACAGACTTCCAATCCTAACAGACGGACATCAAAATCTTCTTTGGGTAAGAACCAATTCTTACTACTGTTAGACTTTTATTGAAGGGACGTAAAATGCTTAACATACTCCAGTAACTAATCACCTTAAAAATATTCTCTCGTTTCTTTGAAGAAGCATATCACACGTGCAAATATTGTTAAAGGTTTACATTCTCTCAGTTGATGTGAACTTACACTTCAATCCGATTGTTGTAACCGAGGTTTATAAGATGATTAGTACCATTGCTCGGAGAAGGTTTAAAGCATCTGCCAATTCATTAACACTATATTGCATATTTTCATCAACCATTGATATAATGAGATCCGTATCCGTAGTGAATGGGTGACCGTTGCGATTTTCATCTTCCAGTTTAAAATTACAGCTCCAAACCTCCATACCAAGCGTGAACTGTCTGAATACTTGTGGCATCACTCTCATAAACGATCAAATTTTTTTTATTATTGTTAGTACGGTTTTCATAAAACAATGCAACATTCACTTACCTAAAGGGCAAACACAAAATATTTAAAATATATTTGTTAGACTTAGTTAGTATTTAAACACATTACTAAGCCTTAAACCACAAAATAGTTTCTCATGCAAAAACATATCCTGCTGCGCAAACTTTTAATTTTCCGTGATGCCCGAAGCCACTTGGATCGGAACTCTTCCATGGTTTGGACTTTTCTACATCTGTTTTCTTCAATATTCGCTTCACACTGGACCAATGAGTATGAGTTTTGGACTGCTTGGTGGATTTATTTGTTTTGCTATATAATCTACCCCATTAGCATCGTGCCACTCTTTCATGGTCTTAGAGTAGTGGCACGTCGCGAGATCTGACCAAAATAGCAATTTGAGATCGTGCTGTTGCGGCAAAATACATTTTTGCAAACACTCTTTTCGATAGATGTTTGAGTTGACAAATCCAGTGATGAAAAGCTCTGCTCTAAAGCATTTTTTCGGCTGCGAGCGGTATAGTAATCTTGCTTAGTAATAAATATGTCTTATCTTCCATCACTCTCCACAGATATCGTGTAAATAGATTTTCGTACAACTTATGGAAAACGTGGTTGTGGTGTTTGATTCTATTTTGCATTCCGATCGGGAACTTGTTGAGCCCTAAAACTATTCCGAACGGTTTAAGCTTTCACTTTTGACCACCTCTCGGGAAGAAGTCTTCTCCGTTCCTTCTTTTGATCTATCATTCCATATTCATCTCCACTTTCTGGTTTCCTTTTCACCATAAGTCGTTTCCTAAACTGTTTTAACACACGAGCGACGGTAAAATTAGAATTTGCTTTTGGAGCAAGCAGGCGACTATTCGGGATGAGATTGTAAACATTTTATGCAAAATTAATTTGCGGCGTTCCACTTCATTCAACGACATCGTGGCAACTAACCCGTCTAGACAAGTTTGCCCTTATCAAGTGACATTTTTCCGCAGACTGGACAGTCTGTTTGGAAAGGCAGCTGTGTTTACAATGTTATATTTAATTTCCGGTGCTCCAGTTTTGCTGTGTTCACACTTTACTTACTTCTATACCTTTGTATTATTATTTGCTGTTTTCTTTAGTCTGTCCATGTTTTCCATTTGGCTTTTTTTGACATTCCGTTTTTGTTATTTTGTTAGACTGTCTTTAAACCTACGGCTGGAATGTTTAAAGCACCTTGGTTTTACTTCCACTATTTTTTCAGTTACGGATTCGATATGTATGTTGTGTCTGTATGTATCATTTTTTAATCTTATCTTTTTTAGTTTTATATTATGTCTTAAAAACCTATTGCATAATTCAAAATATATGTTGTAAATGCTTTGTTTAATTTCCAGTACTTAAAGATGTACAAGAGATTGTGCATAGCTCTTCAATACAAATTAAACATATTTTACAAAAGCTAGACTTCAATTGAAAATTATGATATGAATATCTAAGAGATAACGATACATGTTTGTATAAACTGTGTCAGATGAAATAGTTGTCTGCGGATCTCTAAAGAAATTTTTAGAGCATCAATAAACAGAATGTGCTATCAGTATCATTATTATATATGGATATTATATTTGTGCCAGCGCGGTCTCGTGGTTGAGGGGCGGACTGCGGTGTGGATGGACCCGGGTTCATTCTCTCAGTCACTAAAAGTAATTTCGAAGGATAGAAATGGCGGACGGTGTGCGAAATGGTGTGCGACGAGCAGTCACAAGTGGCAAACATATGAGAGCCTTAACCTCTCAATTTGCAAGCCGTGCTCCCACACGGGGCGTTAAAATCTTACTATTATATTATATATGGATATTGAGGAAAATGCAAATAAGAATAGCAAAAGTAACAAGAACCAGTTGATAAGAAGTTTGAAATAATGAGCTAAGAAACATTGAACGAAGTACGTTAAAAAGGCCAGGTGAAAAATATTGTTAAATAAAAAGAAAACAAAAAATATTGTGTAAACTGTAAGATTTTTCTTGTCAGAAAGAGTAACCAAGGAATATCAGAGAAAATATTAAGAAAAGGGGTGAAAATGTCGATATAGAACATGAATAAAGTATACGTAAGTTTTATAAATCTTGAAAAGATATTTGACAGTATTCTGAGAAGTAAAGTAGTGGCTATAAACAAGAAAAAATATAACACAGTCTAATAATTGATATTTTATATTATTAACACTACTTACAAGAGTTATTTTTAGGTGGTTACTATGGATTTTGAGAAGCCCGGGCTTAAATTGGAGGTTTAGGGGTCTATACTAACAAGCCATTTTTAAAAACGGCCTTAATTTACATTTGTTCAATAATGTTTGGCTCCCACCTCGGGTTGTTGTGATCGCCTCCATTCTTTTTTGGCAAACAATGAACTTGATGCCATTTATTATTGATACGCTCCCATAATTCAGCCAAATTGCTAAGAGGTTATGAATAACGCTGCACCCCTTGCGCAATGACATTCCAGACATTTTCGATCAGTGAAAGCTCATGTGAATGGGTCGGCCATAGAAGAGTTTCCACTCTGTCTCGTTGAAGAAAATTTAATGTGTTATGTAGCACATGTGGTCGAGTGTGTCAAGATTGCTTTGGGGCATTCTCTGAAGAAAAGGAAATATCACGGGTTTGAACGATCCCATTACATCTAATTCTGTTTAGAGGTGACCTGCTATCATAACTGATAAGTGCTCTTAGTTGACGTTGTATACCTCGTCCATGCAGTCTTCTTGCTCCTTTTCTCCATGTCTACGGTGTATTAATATTCGGCTATCATTTTGATTTAAGTAAAATCTGGATTTATCAGAACGATTCTATGACACTTGTGTGTTCACAGATGTCTAATCCTCGTTGCTGGTGGAGAGAAGTTAGTTAGAAGTTTTAGTTGCAAGAAAAGACAAGAAGGCAGATAATCGGTACCGTGTCATGGTCCACCATTGTCTTGCTAGGACACTTGAAGTCGCGCTACGGTCTGTAATCTTAAGCTTCTGATGACAATCTTCCCGGTTGAATGTCCTGCATCCTGCTGCAGACCCCGGTCTCCTCGAATGAGTACGTTTTTTGACCTACTGGTTCCATATTCGTCTCCAGTACTGCAACCCCGTTTATGTAGGTCTTTATCTATTTATAGTATGCCCAATTTAATATAAACGTTTCAGTGCAATATTATTTATTTTTAATGGCGGTCTTAATGGCAACCTTAATAAACTTGTAGTTAGCATGGGCAAAATTTGTTACCGTTATCTTATTTTATAAGCAGTAGATAATATTTCAAAGAAATAAAATTACGTAAAATTTGCAATTACAATTTCATGGGCTGTTCCATAAATTTTAAGTGCTATAAACAAAAAGAATATCTGTAAACAATTTATAGTTTAAAACAAAAACTAAATCTACTTGGCAGTCATAACTATTCAAAATTAGCAGTTTATTCTGCGAAAATTAGAAAATTGATGCTTGAACACATAATTCTTAAAGTGTAAATTGATTCGGCAATCAATTTTCGCGCGGAACCTATAATTACTCAGTTGTACTTGGCAATCCATCCAACTTTTTATGGCGCCTGCCGGCAGCTATCAATACAGGAAGAGCGCCTCAGATCGCTTCCGGTAAAATCCCGCTGCCCGGACCCAACAACCTGCCACCGCTCGCACGCGGACGTTAACATGAATACATTAGGAGTGAACTTTCCGTTAAGAGTCGGTAAAGGAGAATTAGCATGCCAGCTTTGTGTTAATTATAATATCGCAGCGATTTATCACCCACTAGTTGTCGACTTAGATCACGGCGCAGGTGATTCTATTGGCAGTTCCTTGAACTTGGAATCGCGGAGACAGGGCCGTCGTAAAGTTCTCAAATGTCACTTGAAAATAGCAAAACAGAAAAATGCAGTCTGGCAATAGCTGCAACCTTCTGGCAATGAAGGTGCACCTCTAAAAACAATTTCCGACGGATATGAGCTCACCATGGAAGAGGAAATCATAAAGATCAATCTAAAATGCTTGCCAGTAGTGGAACTTAATATTTTAGGAAAAAGTTGTCATGAGATTTATTAAAGGAATTACTAGTACTGATATTATTAAATGTGCGGTTACAAAACAGGCTAATAATCTATATATAAAAAAAGAAGAAGAGAAAGATAACATAAAATAGTAGAATAAAGAAAAGAATGCTTGCTGCGTTTTTCATTTTTTTTGTCTGTTTGATTTCATAGCTGCTATTCTAACTAAACCCACACACATACATTCATTAGTCCGTACTCACCACTTCCCACCTCCCCCTACCCATTAAAAGTAGGTTTAAAGCTTTTTTAGTCCCGTTTTTTTGAGAAATTGAGTTGAAGTTATTATAAAATGATTAAACTAATAATGATTAAAGTACTAATCAGCAAATTTGGTTGTGAAATAATCGTTTAAGATAGTTTTATAATGTAGATTAAGACATGATTAGTTTTTTCACTACCTCTATATCAATCACTGATTGATATATATGATGATTATCAACTCAAGTAAATTTATACGGTTTTAGTATTCCTTATAGGAGATGTAAATTAATAATTATCAACTTATGCTTGAAAAAATTACGATTGAGACTTAGCAAAGTCACAAAATATATTTTTTTACTTTCTCTCTGAAAAAATACTATATATACACAGAATAACTCAATTAAACCTGTAGGGTCTGGAACTGTACATAGATGCAAAAGAGAAAATTTTTAATTTTTTGAATTAAAATAAAAGCAAAAGTTACCCTTAATGAATATTAGGGTGGTGCAAAGGTTTTTTCGTTTTTTGAGCTGCTAGATTTGGCTCTAAATACACAATTCAACTATTTGATAAATCATAATGTTGAAAATGTGGCTGTTTTTGGAATTATTTATATTATCTTGGAACAACGATACCTTAGTATGATCAGTCGAAGACTGGTTCTGCTGCAAATAGATAATACCAGACCCTATATGACCCAAAGAATCCGGCAAGAATTAAGAAAACTCGATGCAATCAAACTGTTACCTCGCCCCGCTTATAGTCCTAATTTGGCACTTTCGAATTACCATCTAATTTATGGTTGACTTGTTGACCAGACATCAACTTTGCCAACTCATAGAAAATATAAGACATCCTTCTTATATCATTCTTTGATTCCAAGCCAAAATACTTATACCAACGAGACATAACAGACTTGGCTCTTGGCTAGATGCATACTATACGAAGGCATAAATTTTGATTTTTAATTTTGTGCCTCCTTCAGAATTTGAAAAAAATGATATTAAAAAACAAAAAACTTTGTACCACCCTAATAACTATCCATGATTCCAATTAGTTTGTACAGTGTGCTAATTTTTACAAAAGTTGGGGTAATTCGGTTGTTTTTTTATTGTTCTATCCACAATTGATTTGTTTAAAAGAAAATGATAAATATTAGAAGTATATCAGATAAGTTAAAGGAAGATAAAAATTATTCACAATATTTCCATCATCATAGAAACCTTTGTCACTCATTGTATCAAGTGCACTGTATTTTTGTAAATGAAAAAAATACAAGAAAATATACTCCATTATAATAAAGAGAATTTGCACTTAAGTTTGAACAACATATCATATATTCACTATTAAGTCAACCTAATTTAATGGATTCCCGAGATAAAATGTAGTTATCGCAGAATTACTATTTATTGATCACCATAAATACTTCTTTTGGTCGCAAGGTAGTCTCTCTGAAATTAATAAAAGACGAAGCAGAAAGAAGAACAGTATTAACTAATGCCCTAGAAGAGAAAAGAGATGAGAATGAGAAGAAAAATATTTTTATATCGAAGCTAATCTAATTTTCGTTTGTTTAATTTAATTTTAATTAAAGAGAAGTAAATAAACTACTTTACAAACTTTTAGTGTTTATTTTACCATGATGTGCATATTTAAGAACTCAATTTTTAAATTTCTTTTGCAATACATATAAATAATCCATTATTGGAAGCATGTCCATATTTATAAATTGTTCTTGATTTTAAACTGACTGCTTATATATTAATGCACATTTGACCTTAAAATTGTAAGATTTTTTGGTTCTATGAGGAAATTATTATGACTAGTTCAACTTCAATACTTGACATAATCTAAACGGAGTACCGGGACAGAGTCTATTTCAAACTAAAGTTATAAACCATTAAACTTACACAGGTGACATATTTGTGGTCAATTTTTAAAGACAACACGGGTCAATTTAAATTATTTGGAAAATGTTCAGCTACCAAAACTTATTGTTATTTATAAATAAATTTGGTTTATTATTATCTTGATAAATAAGGCAGCCGATAATGCTACGTGGGTGAATCACATATAAACCTAAACTACTTTTTAATTCATTGAGACATTATAAAAATGCAACACTTAAATTACAAACACATTTTTCCAAAGATAGGTAGTTTTTGAAAATGTCTAAAATTATCTGGGCACTGCTGTAATGATTTCCAACTTTAGAAACAATTTCAGTAACCGATAATTGTCGTCTTCCTCGAGAAGGTGGCAACAATGCAAATATTCTCCTCAGTCACATCCGGGTGCGGTTGTCTTCCCAAAAATTGTAAGTTTTCGAAGTTATTTCCGAACTGTGCCTTAAGGCTTCTCAAAATTACAGACGTCAGAAGATACTTGGCATAATTTGTTGTGCAGTGGACGAGTATACCTCTTGCTCTGATATGGGTGGAGTTCGCTTCAGACATATAAGGCTTAGAAGCACTCTTCTCCACTTACCTGTTATATTTGATTCACCCACATAATTATAAGAGAAAGAGGTATTTAGTGGTAATTCTATTGCCAAATAGCAATTATGATCAACAACTATAATTATTTTATTGAGCTTCAAAGACTTTATTTACTAATGCTAGAAACTATTTCAGCAGTTTCAAATTTTTGTGAGATTTTGTACAGGCTAAAACTGATCAGACTATCTTGCCCATAAGGTTCTAGTCAGGCGAGTTCGATCAGCAATTTTTAGCATAATGAAATCGGGAATGTTTTTTCTGTAGAAGGTGCAGAATTTTTCTGAAGTATCTAAATAGCTTATTTTAAATAAAAATGTTTAAAAAATTACTAATAAAACGATAGATGAATGAAAGCATGTAAAATGAAGTTCAATTCAGTTCAATTCAGTTCGCTTGTCACAATAATAAATTTCAAAAGCTGTCCAAAAGTATCAATTGTTGTAATTTATCTGAGTCTGTGATGTAGATAAATCATAAGCTACAAAAAGGGATAGTTTTTGACTTGTAAAATTTTCGGGTGCTTTTCAGACGAGAGTATTAAGACTATATAAACGTTAATGCATTTTCAGATCTATTTTCTACTAATGAGAAACCTATAATTACGAGGGTCATTTAATAATTAAAGATACAAATTGTGTGGAAAAAAATGTGGGGAAAAGACTGTTGGTAGTACAAGTTTGATTGATCAACATTGCTCTGTTTATAACCTTAAAATTAAGTTAAAGGATGTCGGGTCTTCTTGAAAATTCCACATTGGTGAACAACGTTCTGTGATTCGTTTTTTGATTGCTGAAGGTGAAAAACCAGCTAATGTATACTGTAGAATGACTAAAGTGTATGGTGAAAGTTGTATGAACCGTGGAAATTTTTACAAGTGGGTAGAACAGTTCAAAAGTGGTTGAGAGTCAGTATCTGACGAACACCTTTCTGGCCGGCCTATTGAAGTGCCAACTTCCTCACTTGAAACTCGAATTATCTCGAGGAACAGCGTACAATTAACAGCCTATACTACTCAGATATGCTTTTGAAGAATGTGAAGCCAGCCATGAGACAGAAACGTCGTGGACCTCAGAGGAGAGGTGTGATTCTCCAGCAAGACGTTGATCAATTAACCCGTGAAACCATTGATAAAATGGGCTGGGAAATACTTTCTCATCCCCCTTATAACCCCGATTTAGCCCTCTGATTTTCATTTGTTTGGTCCAGTGAAGGAGCCATTACGTGGGAAGAGGTTCCAGGATAACGAGGATGTCAAGAAATTTGTGGGAAATTGGCTCCGACACCAAGACAAAGAGTTCTTTGCAGCCGGCATAAAAAAGCTAGTAACCCGTTGGGACAAGTGCACAAATGTTGATGGGGATTATGTTGAAAAGTAGGAAGAGTCTTATTTTGTAGAAATAAACACTTTTTCCCCAGGTCAGTTTGTCTCTTTAATTATTGAATGACCCTCGCATGTGTTACAATTAATTGGAATAAAAACATTTTAATCTTAATTTAAATAATGCTAACTAACGTTTTACACTGTACTATATCTTCTAGTCTTGTAAATATAGTTACCAAGTTAGCTGAATAAAATAAAGTATTACTTGTACATTAAAAAATCTACCAGGGAGCCGTTTACACAATGAAGAGTATTAAATCTGAAAATATGAGTTTACATGTGCCTTATACTTATTTCACTTAAAAACTATCCATATGTTTAAAAACACATATTGTAATTTTCACTTCTAATAAATCGAATGTATTAATAACTAGAGTTTGGTTTCAAGTACCACTTTGTAATTTTTATATTTTAATACGTCAATAATATTTGATAGACGAATATAAATACAAAACACCAGTGATTCTTCAATTATGACTACGTTTGGCATTGAAACAGTTTTTAAGTATGTAGTTAATCACTTGCAATGCATGACATCTGCTCTACAAATATCAAGCCAATGTTAATATAACGGAAATAATTTGCGCAGCCGCCATGTAAACTGGCAGCTCATGAGAGTGAGGCGCATGCGTAAATAAGAATTTATTGGTCAGGTATTGGTATGATAGCTTTTTCTGTTTAGTATATATTCATAACTTGAAAGAGTAAGGTGATATAACATTTCATTGTCTAAAAAGGCATAAAGTATAATAAACTTATTGTAACACTTATTGTAAAATTAGCTAAGAAAAAATTACTTTAATTTGTGAGTTTGTTTAGTTGACATTTTATTTCAAGATGTGACGAAAGTTGGGAGTAGATTTTTCAAGATTTTTATAAGTAAAGAAATGCAATGGCGTCTTCTGTTTTTAATTTTTCATTTCGTTTTTTGAAAGCGAACGGGTTTCAAAAATTTTTTTCGACTTTCAACAGACCAACAAAAGGCACATTAATTTTTGTGTTTGTGTAGTTGCATTCTCCGTCCTAAGCTGGTTACGTCACTTGGTGAACACAAATTGTGACAACGAAATAAAGTGTATCTATTGTCATTTTACTTTTTAAAAGCGGGCGGATTTGAAGCAAATATTTGGCGATTTAGCCAACATATGGTATGTAGTTTTTCGTTTGCACTCCTAGCTGTCAGACCTAAGAAAAAATATTTGAGGGTATCCTTCAGTAGAAGAGTACAATGGCTTTTCCGTTTACAAGTTCATTGAGTTGGAAGATAGAAACCAAAAATGGGGACATGTAGTGTGTGATTGCCATATTTGTAATAATTGAACGAATAGATTTTGTGATTCAGAAATGGCTAAAAGTCAACAGCAACAAGCAGAAGATTATAAAATGTTAAACTTTAACGGCTGCAATTAACAAGGATCAGCGACCAATAGTCCAAGAACTAGAAAATTAGCTGGAGTTTCTAAAAAGTTGGGGACAGATCATGCATAGTGTATCTATTTCAAGAAAATTTTACATTTTTCAAAAGAACTATTAAACTAGCAAAATGAGTGTATTTTATTTTAAATAAATCCCTAAATATGTTTCACTATTTGTAGTATAAAGACATAAAAATTATGACTGCCAAATGACCAATTAAAAATTGTAAACACACATGGCTATTCTCCCGTGCTAGCAATACAACCACTTAAACTAACCACACCTAAATAAATAAAAGAAGAAATAAGACGTCTGAACCCAAAAAAATCCCCGGACATGGACCTTATAACAGCAAAGATGCTTAAAGAACTGCCAAAAAAAGGGCGTAGTATTATTGACATATATCTTCAATGCAATCCTCCGAATTCACTACTGGCCCCAAAAATTAAAAACCGCCGAGATAATTTTAACCCTTCAATCTAGTAAGGACCCACATAGTACAAAATCAAATCGTCCTAGAAGATTACTACCAACTATTTCAAAATTGCTCGAAAAACTAGTACTTATTAGAATCAATACAGAGTGGATGCCAGACTATCAATTCAGACTACGTCAAGGTCATTCGACCACCGTATATCGCAAATTATTCTTGCCAGTTTAAACAAAAAAGAATACTGAGTTTCAATGTTCCTAGACGTAAGCCAGGGTTTTGATAGAGTCTGGCACCCAGGATTATTGTATAAAATCTAACAGCACATACCAGATTTTTACAATCTATTTAAAACATATTTAAATGACAGGCAATTTAGAACAAAAGTAAGGCAAGAAGTCTCAATTATACGTTCAATCAACTCTGGGGTACCCTAGGGACGCTCTACTCTATCTATTATTTACCTTAGATCTTCCAGTCTCACCAAATATTATAATGGGCACATTTTCTGATGATACTATCATACTGGCTAGCCACAATGAGGTTTTCGAGCACTCACTCAAATACAAGACTATCTATATGCTCTAGAACGATGGCTTAAAAAGTGAAATGTTAAAGTAAATGAGTCAAAGTCTGCTCATATAACATTTACCGTAAGAAAAGACCCGTGTCTACCCATATATCTAAACAGCATAGAAATACCACAAACCGAGACAGTAAGATACCTGGGACTCTACTTAGATTCCAAATTAAACTGGAGAGATCACATGTTCAAAAAAAGAAAGCAAATGAATTTAAAACAGAGAGAGATATTGGTTGATTGGTAGAAAGTCTCCGATATCCATAGAAACCAAATTACCGTTGTACAAATCAGTGATCAAACCCATTTGGACTTGTGGAATAGAGCTGTGGGCTGTGCCAGTAAGTCCAATGTGGTAATAATTTAAAGGTATCAGTCCAAAATTCATGGTACGCAACAAACGAAATGATCCATAAAGACTTGAAGATACCAACTGCCAAGGAGGTCATCCATGAGAAAGGCGTCATACACCACCAAAAATTGGAAACACACAAATCCTTTGATGCAGCCCTTATTAGAAGATACTACAATAAGAAGATTAAAAAGACAGTGGCCAGCTGACTTATAAAATAGTATTAGAGACCTCATCACAAGATGAGATCTCATCATGTTCTTTAATCAATCTAAACTGTAATCTTTAGATTGTAAGCCAGCAAATTAGCTGATAGAATACTGTGTATTTTGATTGATAATAAAATTTAATAATAAAAAAATATGGTTATTCATTTGATGCTAACATTAAGTGACTATTGAGAAATACATATTTTTTTAAAATAAAAATATTGAAGTTACTGAGCATATAAAGTCTTTGTGTGTCATAAATGCAGATTATCATTTTATGGTGTTTAAAGTTTGAAAGCATGATATACAACAAGATTATTAAAATGTCCTTTTACTTTTTTATTTTTATCAGTGCAAACATAAATAAAATTAAAGATTTTTCAAGTTTTATTCGATACTTATTTATTATAAAAATTATATTTTAATTGCGATAAAGATTTTCAACGTTTATAGACATAATGGATGAAACTTGGAGTGCTGTTGTGTTACTTATATCTCAGCACTTTGGTAGTTCCCAAATAAATTAATAAATAATTAATATTCTTAATGTTTGCTATATTTCAAATTTTTTTCAGTTGTATTTTTGGTTTAACATAGAAATTATTAAAAATAACCTGATTCTGCTTCATCCTTACTGCGTAAGCTGTTAAGGCACTGAGTGACCGCTTTAATGTATTCAGAGTGCCACAGTTTCTTTTTAAACAGCCTGCACTTTTTCTTTTACTTTTTGGCCTATTGCCCTCTTTATATTGTACTGCACTCTTAATTTTCCTATGCGGTCAACAATGTCGTTAAGTGTAGGTTCTTTGCGCTTGTAGTTTTTCTTTGGAGCTTGAGAAACGTGCATCTTATAGATAGCAAATGAGCCACGAGCGAGGCAGGTAAAGTAAACAATTTTAAACAGTTATGATCTTTACCTCCATTCAGAATACACCAGGTCCCATCTGTTGCCATTACCACGACTCTCTCAACAGTTTCACCAAGTCCTTATTGACAACCAAAAAATCAAAAATTGATGCTCCTATAAATGTGGGCTCACGCAGGTTTCTTCTATTCCTATTTTCAAGTGATAACTTTGCCGATAGTAACATGTACAATATTTTTGGTTTGCCCAACTGTCTTCCTTCGTTCTGGCTTTTTCTAAAATAATTACATAAGTCAGGTGGCACTTTCAAGAGCACTAAGCAAATACACTTATCTCTATCTTTTTTAGCTTAGAATCAAAAAGTAAGTTAAACTAGCTAGGCCTAGAAAAAATCAAGATGTAGTACAAAATTAATTTTTATTTTTATTGTAAGTTTTTGGAACTGCTTGGCTCAGGAAGTAATGTGTGATATCTTATGGAGGCAGATTTTAAAAACTTACGAAGAAGTCTTCAGTTTGTGTAAAGGGTACTTTTAAACCAGGTTCTAAACAAATGATCTTGTTTTCTAAACTGTCCTTGTTATCCTGCAATAAATTTCCTTTTAAATTTATATTCAAATGAAATGTTATATAAGTTCTATTTAAAACTGTAATTTAATATACAATAAAAACAATTTGCGCGATGGCGATATAACTTGGTAGTCGATGAGAACGTTAGACTTCTCTGATTAAACACATATAGTGATTTTTTGAACGGGATTCAGGCCAAATTCGACAAGGCAGTTATTGACAATTCTAATACAAGATTTTTGAATAGTGGAAACAACACTACGAGAAATATGAGGGTTTATTTTGAAAGCAACTGACACTATGTGCAATGCTTCTAGTATTACAATTTTTAGTGAACGTATAAGATTTCTTCTTATTGGAATTGTTATTTTCTGTTTCATGGTTTGATACTTTGAGACAGACTACATATAAGTTTAGATTAAGCTTAAAAAACTATAGTTGGTATTAAAATTTGTTTGTATTTTAATATCATCTGATTTAAAATTATTATTTTATTCTACTTTTTTTACACAAGGAATTTACTTAGGTATACTTTTGGCGTTGTTACCAAAAAATAAATCGACATGAATACTCAAAGATCTCGAACAGGGAACCAATAGACAAAACAATATCAACGTAAATTGGGTTAACTAATCAGAAGTAAAAAGAGTTAAAAATAACGTTTAAGTTTAATCATTTTGCAGAAAATAATCCGAATTACTGACCCGCAGTATGATTTCACGTGTTTTTTTTTTGCTTCAGTACTGTTGCGTAGATGGAAACTTGGACTTTGAAGCTGTGCACTGCGGGTTTATCTATAATATGACATTATTATGTTATTTAACTGCGATTGATGGTTATTTTGAGAGGATACAATCAAAATATAACGATGTGACTTTTGACAAGTATTTTAAGAGATTTTGTGTGTATATAAAAAAAACTAAACAAAACTTTGCATGTAATAGTTATAAACAAATTATTAAATGTTTTATACATTTATATGAGGTATAAAAACCGCCAATTTAAAATATGTTTACCTACCCATCATAAAGTGCCAACTTCTCATTTGGCCCTGCTGGATTGAAAAGTTTCTAAATTAAAATGCCGCGGTGATTCAGGCAGGCAAACAACTTTCTCGTCAAACAAACGACTAGACACACGGCAATGCCACTGTGAAATTTCCTGAGGCCCAACCCTAAATATCTAAGCATCCACAGGAGGCGTAGAACTTTGCATCCAAATGAATTCGAACCGACGTTGCGAAAACAAGCGGAGTTTTGCGTTGGCGCTCTGATTCTTAATCTTTTGATGCTGTTTTACATTTACATTTTAAGCTTGGCTGTTGTGTTCGTGTTGTTATTGTTGCAGGAATACTTAAATAGAACAGCAAACAATCTGGCACGTTTATTGTACCTCTATGTATCTTAATGAGGCCTAATTAGTGACGGCAGTGACGTAAAGCTTGATGTAATTTGCACCAGTAGGCGCTAAAATTAGTTGCACTTATCTCGCGCAGTACAAAACTGATAAATTGTTTCGCTTGTGTTAACTGGTTTTTAATAGTTTTAGACTTTATAGAAAAATTTAAGTAGAACTTAATAAAATAAAAGATGCTAAATTTTAACTTCACTTACGTTTATTGCGCAATTAAAGTTCAGACTTTAGTAAATTTTATTGAAACGAGAATCCCCAGAGGACGATTTCATGTCTGGAAAATCAGCAAAAATGTTGTAATGTGCAATACAATAAAAACCATATTTCTCAAACAATACCCCCTACTATCGCTAATGTAATAAGAATACCAAATCTTAGCATCATCAGTGTATTGCATGACAAATTGAGTATGAGTAAGTTTCCAACAGGATGACGTTTCCCAATATTGTCCTCTGAGCAAAAATTGTGTGTGACAAATGTTCACATACTTTTGGCAAACTATAAAAGTTAACCCAAAGTTCTTCGTCCACACTGAGTTAGTGAAGATGAAATTTAGATATGTTACTAAGATCTTGAAATTAGAGAATTCATTCTTCACGACAAAAGAAAAATCGAACGGAATAGTCAGCCGAAACACTCATTTTGTTTAACTCTTAGAGCGTTACTTTATTTTGAATATGCACTCAATGGTACTACGGTTAGTGGAGTTTAGTTTTAGTAGCAACTAAAAAAATTGTTTTGAAAGACAAACTCAAATGAAAGGAACTTTAGAACGGTTTAATCCATAAGTGCATCGCAATATCATCACAATAACACTAATAGAAGAATAGAACATAAAGAAAATGAAACAAGTGGTTAAGTAAAATGATTAAGAAATAAATAAACGGCGTTAAGAACTGTAAAATGTTCAAATATCTGAGGTATTTCAAAAAAGAGCAGAAAGAAATGTAAAAATAAGAGTAAAGGTCGATTATTGAAAAAATAATAATCTATTTGCTAACAGCAAGAGTAACAAGAAACTTAAAAATGTATTAATATAAAAATAACAGAGATACAAAATGACAAATTACAAGAAAAATCAAATCCACCTCACTAATATAAAAACTAAAACGTAAACTATAAAATACTACAAAAATAGTATTCTTCTTCTTAAAGTGCTATCTCCTATCGGAGGTTAGCAGTCATCATAGCTATTCTAATTTTTGATGTAGCTGCTCTGAATAGATCTATTGATGAACATCCAAACCATTCCCGGAGGTTCCTCATCCACGACATTCTTCTTCTGCCTCTCGATCTTTGTCCTGAGATCTTGCCCTGTATGAGCAATTGCAGCAAGCAGTATCTTTCACCTCGCATGACATGTCCGAAATATTCCAATTTGCGTTTTTCAATGTCAGTAGTAACTCTCGTTCTTTGTTCATGCGATGGAGGACTTCTTCATTGGAATCGTGTTCTGTCCATGATATTTTAAGTATGCGTCTGTATATCCAGAGCTCAAAGGCTTCCAGTTTTTTCATTTGCTGTTGTTTAAGGGTCCAAGCCTCCATTCCGTACAACAGAATCGAGAAGACGTAGTAGCATCGTACCATGCGCATTCTCAGATCTAGCGAGAGATTGCGATTAGAGAAGAATTGCCTCATTTTTACAAATTACATTTTAAAAATAGTATTCTGATACCCTAAAAATAGTTTCAGAGTACAAAGGAACACAGAAATAAAAATTTTGTTAAGGAGTAAAAAACGTATGTATAGAAATAGAAAATGCCGTAGATACATTAGAGGTTATAAAAAAATAAGAATAAGTCAAAAAATTACGGAGGACCAACAGTATTTATAAATTATAAATCTGAAGAACATCATAAAAATGAAAGAAAACAAAACAATACAAAATTTGGAAACCTGAAATAGGCAAAGTCAATCTAAAAAGACATATTAAAAACAAAAAAAAGTCAACAAATAAGAGTAAGGAATAGCATTTAGAGAATTTTAACACGAGAGAAACAAATATAAAAAAGAAAGAGTTAATCTTGAAAATTCAGAAGGCAAAAGACATATTGTGGGAAGGAGTCAAATATAAACTATTTTTTTAATCTATTGAAGCGTCATAATGCTACAAACAAACAAACTTACTTTTCCATGTCAATTGCGTATGAACAGCAACATCGTCATCAAATATCTATTTTCAAAGTGTTTTTTAGTGGTCTTAACAAATGATAATTGTAGGATGATACATCCGGACCGTACAGAAAATTTTTTTTTTCGTAGAAAGCGGTTTTAAAAATTGTTATTCAGCGGTCATTCGCGAATAATGCAAATATTTCTTAAGTTGCCCTGGTCTTTCAGTTTGAACTGTTTCTCAAAAACTGCTTTTGCCGTTAGTACACTTAAGTTTCTTAAGGGTGTTGTCCTCAAACTGCAATTTTGGATAGTTTTACGCTCTTTACTGTATAAAAATCCGTTGTGTAACAAGCGAGGGCAGCTCTTACTTTAATATCGTCGTACTAATAAAAGAAGTGGTCATGCGAGGTATCCTAAGGAAGAAGTATTTTTTAGCCATTTCTATTTACAACAATTAGAAGCAGCATCACTCTCTGTTTACCTTACAGCACGTAAAAACGGTCTTTATTTAATTCATCCTCGTAGCAATGATCGAAACTAAAAGAAAATGAAAATAGTGCATGAAGTTAAGAAACGAGTATATTATAATGTATGATGAAGTAAAAATAGAGGATTGGGCATATTCAGAAGTGACCAGTACAGATAATTGAAGAAATGTGAACGAAATAAAAGAATGGATTAAATTAACGGATAATAAGTAAATTAATAGTATTAATAAAACTAGCATTACGGTAACGCAATGAAAATTGTAGGAGCTATAATACAAGGAATAGATAAATTTTAGATTACCAAAGTAAATTAAAAAAGAGAAATTGAAGGAAAAAACGATACCAAGATAAGAAAAAAATAACCATGAATTATCAGAAGTAATTATAAAAATAAATGCAATAAAGAATAAAAAGTTATTATCAAGATTCGCAAGCTACAAAAAATACAACAATTATACGAAAAATAAAGTGCATAAAAATATGACCAATGAACAACTAATTGAAAGATAGCTGCAACAAGAGTTGTAAACTAAAAAAATAAGAGGCAATCTAAAATTTATATTACAAAGTAGGAAGTGTAGTCAGAAAGAAGAAAAAAAGAGTAAGAGAATTATATTAATAAACGAAAATGTTGAGTAGGGTGAAATATGTACATATATATTACAAGAAGTTATAGACAATTTACATTTAATTGCTATATTGAATTAATTTTATGCGTTATCTAAATATTAAAATATAGTTACAACAAATAACAGAAGAATGAAAGAAAATACTCTTCTAAGATAGCTTACAAAGAAACACAAAGAAGACAAACCATAAGCACTGTGAATAAACCAGTGAAATTGTTAACATTGAAAGAGACAAGCCAAATATAAAAATGTTTTAGAATGGTTATATAGGTAGAAGAAACAGAAAAATCAAGAAGAAATTAAATAGAATTAGCAAGGTGGTTAGCTATATAGGGTACTCTATGGGATGTTTTTCAACAAAACTGTAAACTTCAATAAAAATCTGTACTCTAATAAAAAATGAAAAATAAAAAATATGAAACTCTAATAAAATTCAGCATAATGGCAAGAACGAGTGAAAGCAAGTTGACATGAAAGAAACGGAAACCGCCAGTGAAAGAAAGAGTTGTTGAAAATTTCAAATAAAGAAATAAATGAGACATTAAAACCTACAAAAGCGGCTGAACTCGTGTGAAGAAAGAAATAGAGAAACATATGTGCTTTTTATCTGCATATTGTCGCATATTAACCTCGATAGAAAAGATTCTAGAATAAGAAAGCAAGTTCTATAATTACAGCAGAAAGTTGCAATAGAACTCTTATAGAATTATATAAGGATCTTATTCAAAAACATTTCGTTTGGGTGAATATCTTCTCCAGAACCACACAGCTGTGTATAAAACTATAAACAACAATTACATATTTCTATAGGAATACGATTTCATTAAAGTGAACTTTCCACCGTAGTATATTTATTATAAAACTAGTTTAGTTTTCCTCATACAATATTATGTGTAGTTAATTTTTTGTTATAATCCATTTACCCAAGAGAAAGGAAAGACTTATTGTTTAATAAGCACTGGGAAAATGTAAGAAAAGTGGCGAATTCACAAAAAATATTAAACAACGAAAAAATTGTTATAAAAAAGAGAATACAGGTTCAAGATATAGTAAAACACAGGAAGATTAATTTTTTTATTGGGCAAACTACTCAAAAGGTTTCTGAAGCCGACTAATCAAATTTTTGTGGTGATAAACGATGAGTCCTACTCCACATTAGATGGAACTTAAAAGTGTTAAAGACCATTTTGGCTCAATCTCTAAAAAACCTCGCCTGGTTCTCCATCGAGGTTTCCGTTTGGATAGTAATATACAGCAAAGGATGACCTGCTTCCTTTATTGCCTCTTTAAGATGAAGTGTCAATCAAAAAGTATATCTAGGGAAATGCAGCCAAAAATGACATATCGTTTATACGAACAACACAATGATAGAAACTATATCTTCTGGTTAGATAAGGCAAGGTTGCGCTACACACACGATATTCTAGCCAAAGCTGAGAAGTGCCATATCGAATGTGTTCCATGGGCAGAACATATATTTTCAACGTTTCCCAACTGAGGCCAATCGAACACTCTTGGTATCAGCTGAAACAAAAATTTTATAAAGATGATGGAAAGTAACAACAACGGAGCAATTAACAGTTTGAATCAAAAACAGTTTTCCAATTTCAGTGTACATACTTTGAATTGATGACTCGTGTGAGTACCAAGTGCGACAAGAGGTGCATTATGGACCAGACTATATACATTTACATTAAATCGATTGTTATTTAGGTTATTAAAAATAAAATGCAGTTAAAAAGATTTTCCGAAATTTTACTTGACTATTAAATGCGAATACAATAATTTACTCAAATTTCCTCCTTAACATATTTTAACGTCATATATACGAAATTACCCGATTATTTAATCTTCTATTAACTATATTTTTACTTTCCTTACCCTATAATAAGGAATGTAATCGGCGGAAATTTGACCTACCCAGTTACTTGTAGGTAGGGGACGCAGTGCGAAAATCGGCCTAGTCGTTTGGTCGCAAGGTCGCAAAATCGGTCGCAAAGCGGTCGCGAATCTAAACGGTTGAAGATACAAAAAATTTATAACAATAAAAATGATTTGTTATCATGAGATAAACATGAATTTAAAATAAAAGTTGGCAAAATAGGAACTCGAAAAAAAATTGAAGCTCAGGATTTTTAATATACCGGGTGTTCATAAAATGTTTCGGGAAATTTATATTACCGAATAGATCAGACCGAGACGAACAAAAAATTACAATGGAATTTTTTGATTCGAGGTCAAATAAATAAGTTATAGCCGATTAAAAATTAATTAAACGGACCAATCACAGCGGGCTCGGAAAGCTTCCTGGCCGACTGCGGGAGGATGGGGAGAGCGCTTGGCCGCTAGGAGGGAGCACGCAGGCGATAATGGGGAAGGCCGTGCGGCCGAGTTTGCACGGTTACCTTCAGTGACGTATCAAAATTTTAAGTACGAGCCAATTATTGTCTTGTACTGTTTATTTTAATCAGCTTTCGAGTGTTGGACTCGCGCCTCGTCCTTTCTTAAAATAACAAGTTCCGGGACGAGAGCAGCGCAGGGGCGAGACGATGGACCCGGTATAATATATAATAATATGATAAGGAAAGTCGTGTGATGTTCACACCAGATTTTTTTAATTTTATTTGTAAGGTACATAGTTTGCATTTTTAATTTTCAAAATATGTTAAAATTACAATAGTATTTTTGTATAGTCTCTACAATCTGCGCTAAGCGTTATGTTTTTCTTATTATCGTCTGTTAACTTTACTATTTTATATCTACCTTAATTAATTTTTTATTGTGTTTTTTAAACTTTTTCTTTTATCTAAGGTTTATTTAACTTTTGAATTTTTCTATTCTTTTAAATCTACTCTTATGGCCTCTTCAATTGTTTCCTTTAGTTTTACTATTTCTATTATGTTATTTATTTGATCATTTTTTAGTTGTCGCCTCTTTTCTATTAGATCTTGTGTGAACTAGTTTGAGTTTTCTTTATTGTCTTTTTTATTACTAGCCTTTGATGACCACCGGGTTATTTTAGTGTTTAATTTCAATTTCCCTTTCTGCACTACGACTTGTCTATCGTTTGCTCTATTCCTTATTAAAGAAGGAGTTTCTTTATATCTAACATTTCAGTTGTTCTCTTTCGCGTAGCTTATTAGATGAAGTGCAATCTCATTTTCATTTTGAATCTTGCTTCTTTACCAATTATTATTAATGCTGGCCATGAGTAAGGTATATCGTATCTTGTTAGTTTTTATTGTTACGTTCACTTCATAAAGCTATTCAATTTCACCTTCTTGTTCTCCGGATATTGAAGTATAATATTCTTGTATTACTTTTCACTGAAATCTTCTGAAGATTTTTATATCCATAAGGACTACCCTCTTCGATATTGCTTTATATTGCGTGATGCGCTGCGCCATTTTCTTGTTAATAAGTATTCCTAGACATTCTTCGTTTTGTTATTCCTTGCCTTTATAGAATAACATATCATTTTTTTTTAATATTATACAAGACCTACTACTTTGGATTTAGTTGCTTCCAGTTTTTCTTCAAGTTTTACTAGCTTTTCCTAAATGGATAGTGTTTTTGTACTAAACATTGATATGTACCCATATGATTCAATTGTCTTAAATTTTTTGTAGTTTTTCTGTGACTGTATTGCTTTGATTTTTTGATTGAATTTTTGCCCTCCCCCACTGAAATCCGTGGGGCTGACTGATTCTTTACTTCGGAATTTTGAGATTACCTGCCTGAAGTAATATATTTTCAGGATTCGCACATGGAACAGAATATAGAAAGGGTTGTATGGGTGCTGTGGATGTCAAATGGGAATTGGGACATACTTATTTTCTAGATTATAGAAGGTGGGACAAAATCATGAAGAATCGCATGGACAGGGACGCTTTTCCGAAGTAGATTTGTTAATCATCGATCTTATGAAGGACCCGCTATCATAGCGATATAGTACTATATAATAGTTAGGTATAATACCAGTAGAATGGTAAATTATCAAACCAATTCGGATACAAAAAGTCTTTGAATGATTAAAATCAGAAAAATTGTCTTTTGCCAGATTTTTAGGTCACTAGTTACGGTAAGAACCAGTGAAAAGAAGAAAATTTAATTTTGAATTAAGATAACTTGTTTACTAGATTTGCAACTCAAAAATGGAAAACAACGCGAGGATGTGTTATCTACCTAAACATAAACTTACTTCATATCGTTTAGATCCACTCCAATGTTTTAAAACGTTAAAGAATAAACTTAAAATAATATGGATTTATTTATAGCAATTTAAAATTGCTGTTATAAAACTAAAGATACTACAATTGTATTAAATTTCACTAAAAGGAGTTAATTTAGTATTTAATTATAAGAACTTTCTTAAGACAAAGTGAAGAATGTACAATATTTTAATATATTTATATTATTGTTTATCTAGAAAGATGGATAAAACTGTAAACAAAAATTAGATTTTTAAGAAATAAGGCCATTAAAGTATTTCTTAGGTATGCGATCATTAAGCCATTTCTAGTCCTAACAGTTAATGATAAAATTGGCTAAACTCTAACAATAAAATAAGTAGTCATTAAATACCTGATTATCTATTTATAGATTATGCAATGTTTTATAACAATGGTGGAATTCTTGTTTTATATTATTAATTTATATTTTTTCATATTGTTTTTGAACGTAATACATCTATCCATAAATTTATGTTTTTTGGTCTAATATACGAAAAATGGAGCATGCAGGTTTATATATTTGCTTGTTGGGCGAAGAAATTGCTGATTATTTGCAATAAAACTACTATTTAATTTTTTTTAAAAGATCTCAGATATTAAATTTACAAAGATGAATGTTCAGTAAGATATTGCGCTAAATGCAATTGTAAAGCTAGTTTGAATTTGTAGATTGATGTTCGGTATTTACGTGTGAGGAAACGTCGATATTAAAAGAACTAATAATATAAAATTGCTTGTATTTTTTTCCTTAACAAAACGGTCCTTTTCGCAAGGGAATTATGATATAGTATCAAGAACACCTACACTGATGCTCAAAATGATCGACGCTCCCTCAGATAATGGCAATTACACAACCATTAGGTCTGATCTTTTTACCAATTATTTATTTTATAATAATCATATATAAAAAAATCAGCATTAATTAAGGTATATAGACAAATTTCAACAAAAAGTCGAAAATAGTCCGTTTAAAATTATTGACTCCCTTACAATTATACAACCTCCCCCCCGTCCCAATACGATCACCTTTGAGTACTAACTTTCATTGAACCACCTCGTATGTTACAATAGAACTTCTTGGTTGTTTTTAATTGGATTTCCTTGGGACGTTGTTCAATTTTCGACTGAAGAGCGAGCTTTCTTGTAAACTGACCGTCAGCGTAGATCACCTCTAATAAAGTGCGCCAAACGTTTTCAATACTGTTCAAATCGAGGCTGCAAGCTGCCCTTTTGCGCTTGAACCATAGTACAGTTGTTCTTCTACCAAGTCTATAGTTCGGCCGATTTGCTGCTTACACAGAAAATGAAATTCTTTATGTACTGCTTGTGGTCCACAACAATGTAGAAATAAACACGAAATTAACCAAAAGGACTTTCAGGTTGGTTGTTTATCAGTATTCAATTGTTAGTGTAAATTGCGTAAAAACCATAGAGCCACTACTATTTTACGATTTTGCCCCATAAAACTATTTTTAGTTCCATAGCTTACAAAACTGTCAACTTCGACAAGTAATCAACGTTTATTATCTGTAAAAATCAAATTTTCTGATGTATTTTCTGGTGTATTTGTAAGTGACATTATTAGTGCCTATAGTCGCTCGGGAAGCAGTCAAATGTAGTCGCTTTTGATGGCAGCATAAAAATATTATATGACGCTTGATTTGACGCACAATTAAGCCCGAAATTATTCAGAACCGGCCCCCTTTTCAGTGTATCAAGCTACGCCAAACAATCTGACTATTTCTTTGATTAATGTCCCACCTTAGATAAGTGCAATATTTCAAGCTTCTAGTCAGAAATAATTTAAAAATGGTTTTATGGTAATTAGAATACTTAAAAATTCCCAAAAATATGCACCCCAAAAACAAAAAAATGATGTTGAGAGTGCAACTTTGGGCTTGACTTCTATTAGTGGCAGTTATGATTTTCAGCAATATTAGATCAAATTGTGTAGCCTCCAATATTCAAAGGTGATCAAAAATTTTGAGCACCAGTGTAAATCATACTTGCAAAGATACTAAAAAAATAATGACGACAGTTTAAAAAAATCGGCCTAGATTTTTGTCGTAATTTTTAACTTAAGAAATAAACAAAAACGTTGGTAAACGCAGTAGCAATTGCAAGAAACAAAAAATAAAATTATTTTATTGAAGAACTTCCAACAGTTAGTTTCTATTAAAAAATTCTTCCTAATTCAATTTAGGTAACGAATTGATTTATTTTGATTTATAGAGTAACGTAGTTGTCACAAATTTATTAAAATGTGCCATGCAGAGTTATTTCAATAAACGAATTGCATTTTTCAAAAGCTCTCCGATAGTTACAATATGTTTTTATATTATTTATTTGTGATTCAAATGACTTAGTTAACATTTTAGTTATTCAGGAGTGTTACTATATTCAAAAGCGAGGATGATGCATTTTCGCGGAAGCCTTTTAAAAGTGAATGTAGGAAGTGCATCTAAGTTATAAATATATAATTTGAATTTGCATTTAGTATCCATTTTACTATTTATTAAAAACTAGAAATTTTATTTTTAAAGTTTTAAATAAAAGATATGCATATTATATTCTCTCTACAATTTATTTAAACTTAAGCTTATTGAATATTGAATGTTCTAATTAGTGTGTGTATTGTAAGACTCCAGTATATTTAACAATAATAAAAAATTTATATTAAACCTTAACCAGACACCTACGTTTTGTTATTCTCAAATCACTTTAAATGTTTGGATAAGCTTATTTAACAGAGGATTAATTGATGCATAATTATAAAGAGTATCTTAAAATTTTGAAAAGTGACCTTAATATGAGTGCTAAAGCTAACTATTTAGGTAGTATTTTATAAATTTAAAATGAACACTAAGCTTCAGGAGCTGACCAAAAATATTTTATGTATTTGATGGTGGCATAGTGGACAAACGTTGTTATCAAAAATTATTCTAATAATTTGCATCTAAAATGAGATTGTTGCTCCAATAGACTATTAACCTTTGGCAAGACTTGGGTTAAACCTGCTCAGAACATAAGAATATATTAAATAATTTGTAGTTGCTATTGGCATCAATTAACAGCCTCAGATTATTTTTTCATCAGATCAATATTAAAAAAAGGGCAATAAAGAGTATAATTGCTGAGCTTGGCCAGAAGTTTCTGCCTCATTTGCCATATTTCCTTAATCTTCAATGTCTAAAATAGGGTCCTGTTTTGTCAATAAAGAATTATTTGCGAAAGTGAAGATTCAAAAACTGACAAAATGTTGAGGGAAATTTAAATAGTTTTATTTCCATACTAGAAAAAACAATTTATTACAAACCAATAGAAAAATGTTCTATTGCTAGGAAAAGGGACTAGAAATAGCAAAAGGCTACTTTTTTAGTAAAGTAATTTAAATCACTTTGTAAGGATAAAAACTCAACGAACTGTCTTTTTTCCTGGTGGTGCAGTAAAGTGGATACAACAATTATAAAGTTGTTACTGCACTCAATAATGTGAAAAAACAAGTTATTCGGATATCTCCGATTTAAGAAAATACAGATTTGAAATTTCCGCGAAAGTAAATGGTGTCCCGAAATTGAAATTTTAAATTAAACGCCTTTCGAATTGCTTTATGCTTGAACTTTTAATGAGTATTAAAGTGCACAATATTCGATTAAATATGGAAATTTATGCCCGACAAATGGCCATCTCAGTTTCGGCTGCAAATCTTAGTTCCTTTTACAAAACTTTCTATTTAATTAAACACGTGTCCTTGAGGCCATTAACTATTTGTGAATTATTGGCATAGAACTTGAATTTCTCACCAAGGTAACCCCACTAAGAAAATTATATAGTGTTAAATCATAAGATCTTGCTGGCCAATTGATATAGACAGGAAATTGGTGCAATAAATCGACTGTTGCTCAAGCTGCACGGCAAGTGGCGCCGCCCTGCTGAAACCGCATTTGTTCCAGATCAATATTGATCAATTCGTAGTAAATCATGTAATGGTGACAATTACCATTCACAGTTACAGCATTTCCAGCATTTTTTATTTCGATGGAGATGCTTGCAACGCTGCACGCCGCCTATCCGAAGTTCACACCAAACAGTTTGACAAAAAATATTTATCGTAGACAAAGTTCTTAGTTCCCAAATTACTAGGCTGTATATTGCAATTTCACGAAAATCTATTAAAATATTTTGCTGCAATTATCAAAACCCTTTCAAAGAGGTTATTTTGGGCCAGTTGAAAACGTTTCTGAAACAGCTCGAGTGGAGACTCCCTTCACTGCTTTTTTTATGTGACTACAAGAAACACATTTTAAAGAAGATAAACTGCAATTGCACGTATTTTTAATTGAAACTTTTTTAAACGTCTTATTACTTTTTCGACAAATATAGCATGCCAATATCACTCATCTTCCTTTTTACAAAGGAGGATAAATATATTAACTGCAGTGTATCAGGAGACAGTAGTCAAAGGTGCCAACACGATCTTTCATTATTTTGATTAAAGCTATTAACGGGATTTGTACTAGTTCACGAAGCTTGATCAATCAAGCAATGGCTGAAGACAAATATGCCTCATTTATTAGCTTCAGACGTGGTTTACAAGACAAGACGTCTTCATGTTGAAGGAATTGAATCAGAAATGACTTAAATACTTTCAACAGGAGGTACTAAAAAACTTCATATTATCAAAAACCGAATAAAAGAGTTTTTGTGTTACAACCACTATATTTCCAAATTGTGCAAATATATCTATAATATATTCTGCAAAAAAATTAAATATTAAGTTTAATGTAGACACAGTGTTTTCTTTTGCCAAAACTATTTCCAAACAGTTTATTTACTTGGTTAATGTCTAGTTTCTCAATAACAAAGCATATTAATGAATATTGTAAAGTATTTTCTTCAATAGGTTAAATGAAATACTTTTTAGTTACTTTTTTCTGATGGTAGATAAAAATGGCAAAGCATAGAAAAATAAATCAAAGCTAAGAAGTTTTATCAATTATTTACACATGATCGAATAATTGCTCATATAATTAGTGGCAATTATTGAAACAGAGAACATTTATTAAATTCTTAATATGACAGGTAAATTGAAGTACATTGGCTTTAGAGAGAAAGTTTTTGCAATACAAACTCGTTTGTGACTCCAAAACAACTTAAGAGATTGGTATGTAATCTCTAATGCATTAACAGTGGTTGAAATTGATTGATGTTAATCTAATACCAACTGATGTTAAGCCAAAAATGGTAGATAATGGGTTTTTATGTGAAAAAATTTATGAACTAGTAGCAGCAGACTTTTTCAGTGCCTTTTCGAGTCGGGCACTTTTTCCATTTAAAATTTAAAACGATTAACATTTCAGTCGTAAGTGGCCGCGCTTAAGTGAAATCAAAGGCGTGAAGCCGCAAAAACCGCGATCGATGACATTCAATAAAAATAGTGCAGGAGAAAGCCGCGGCGTTTCAAAAATAATGTATTAAATAACCCGTCTTTCTTCAGCGTTTAAGCCATAAATCAGCCGGTTTCTCACAGGCGGCACTTTGCGAGATGAGATAATCCGCAATCGCCGTAGCGGCGATGCACTTGTTTCAGCGCTAAAAACTCTTTCAAGTGCGCGGCCATTAAGCTTTCTCTACTTAATTTCCTAATGGCAGCATTTACGGTCTTTGCTCATCTCCATCGAATCGAAAGGGATTTATGTAAAATTTATGTACGATTTAATCGCGGAGGTACCGCTTTGACGCCTTCATTAACAGGAATAGGAGCTATGTGAAAATAACTTACAAAACGGTAATAAGAGTGGTAACAAGATTACATTATTGTTCAGCAAAATTAATAATAATGGCGAGACTTCGCACCATGCACGAGAGTATTGTCTGAAATCCCTACTCGTCGTGTATTATTTCTGATATATCAATCTCATTATTACTATTTGCTTAATTGCAGTTACTCAATTATTTTTTGTTATTTATTAAAATTAATATCGGTCAAAAGAAAGCGTGAAGGATGGGATAGTATAAAGTCTGACAGAATGATCTCTCTTTTTTGAAATGATCCTCGCGCGCAATGTGTTCGTAGATGGCGCTTGAGCCGTACATCCTTGAGCTACGTAAGGCATGCCATTTTGGTGCCCACCATGGCATGAAGTGGTGAACACCGTGTGTTTATGATTTATTTTTAAAATGGTGATTCTGTAATTGTGATGCAGCGAATATTTCGTACACATTTCGGAGTAGGACGTCCAAGAAGACCATAATGTGGTACGCATACTGTTTCCGACAGGTTGGTTCAGCATTAAAATAGAATCACGCGATAGATCGTAGCGTTCGGACACCCGAGAATATCGCAGCAGTGAAGCAGGCCTTTGTCACATCACCATAACGTTCCGCCGCTAACCATGTTCTCGGCTTGGGTATATCTGACCGGAGCGAGCGGAGAATTCTACACTGCGTTCTTATGTTTGATCCTTATAAACTGTTGATGGTCCAGAAACTTCAAAAATGTGCGCTTGCAAGCGCTTGTTGGCAAATGTTCCAGCTGATGCTGTTGTGCTCAGTAGTGACGAAGCTCACTCTCATTTGCTAGCGCAGCCTGATAAACAGAATTTTCGACATGGGTTCCACAAAATCCTCGACAACTCCATAGAGTGATCTCTTTATAGTCAGCATGTAACTGTTTGGCGTGATGATGCGAAATTTGACATTATAGGGTCGTATTTTTTTTGAGGAAACAAGACACGCATAACTGCGTCTACCCGCTATATTGGGATGTTACGCAGGTTTTTTTGTTTGTTTTTTTTTTGAGCCCAGATTCAACGATCATGAAAATGTGGGTCAACAAGATGGACTACCGCACGCACGGTGAAAATTTCTCAAAAAATACCAGTGGAAATGACTCGGCAATGGGAGTGCCCCAAAAGCTGGGCAGCATTCTGCTTGGTGAAATTTTTTAGTAAACATATCGCGGTTAATCAATATGGAGTTCTACTTAACGGAAGATCGAATGATGATTGTTAATATTTATTACAAGCATACAAAATTACGTGCGTATGCCAATAACCAAAATTGTCGCATTTGAAACATAGAAAATCCTTGGATCATTCAAGTACGGCATATGCATATTCAAAGAGTTTGGTGTGGATTTTATGCTGGTGGCGTAATTGACCTGTTTTTTTTTCCTATTCCTCATTTAGAAACAGTGTTTCTCCTTTAAAGTAGTGTTACAACGTCGCCAACTCCTCGTTCTTCTTTCGCCTCTTCCTTTTTACCCTATCAGGTATCGGATTTGGGTTAGTTGTCCTTCCCTTCATTCACCCATTTCTTCCACTCCTCCCTGGATGCTGCCATTGCATTCAACTCCTCGAGCATTTTGCCCTTTTCTTTTCCCGCGTCTCTTATTTGCTGTACCTTAAGATCTTCAAAATTATTTAAATTTGTGTATAGCGTTCAGGCTATTTAGTGTTTATTTTAGCTAATATATTAAATTTATTTGTGTTTAAATACCTTCTTCCATACCACTTTCTAATTAGCATAATGACTTAAGTGGATGTTTTACTTCGAAATGACCATCAACTGAATAGCTCTAGTTTTTGTGATTAACATACTGCGCTCGATTCAACTAGCTTTTAACATTTGTAGGTTCTTATTTCTCTGCAAACATTTCAGTTATTGATAAAAAAAGCTAACCTAAACGAGTTGTGCTGTAATGCCATTATGTCTACTAGAAGTAGCAAAAAACTGCTACATTTCCGTTTCGTCTGGGTTTTAAAAGCATAAAAAACCTGAAGCAAAACGACAAAAAAGCACAAGTGTTGTTCACTAAAGGCTGTGAACTAATGGGACGTGAAGCGTTCGCGACGCGAACTTGAACCGCAATCGTTACGAGGTCAAGAGATGGCAAACGTTTGCAAACACTCGGTACGAAAATAAACGGCGGTCTCGTTGCATGCTTGCCGCAAGGACGGGAAGGTCCCGCTACGCGGTTTTGAAGATAAAATGGCAGGTCCGTTATAATATTGCTGAGAATGGTTAATAAAGCGATAGGCAGAACTGCAAACTGCCGAACACAACAGAAGCTTGTTGAATGGCGTGGTAATAAACGGAGCTCACTTTTAAATTAATTTATTGCCCATTTGGATGGTAGCGACTAAGAAGTGGCAAATACTAAAGGTAATATGGAATGTGAACACAAAATGTAATTTAAAATTATGAGAAGGCGAATGTTAGAGCAAAATTTAATTTTTAAAAACATACCCACAGTAAAAGTTAAAATTTAATTAAACAAAGGTAACAAGGGAAAATAGATAAGATTTACTTGAAAATTACGTCATGTGCAGCCCACCCAGATTATCGTCTGTCAAAATACCTTGCAAAACGTGTAGGAATTTTCATCAGAATTGTCGCTATAAAAGAACTCGTAAGCGCACAAAAAACACCAAAAGAAGTCTTATTCAAAGGATTTAACAAAGGCTGCTAGAGTTGTAGATGAGTTTATTAATAATTACCAAAAGAACTAATTTGATAGTCAAATATAAATAAAACAAATTATGTAATAAAATTGTTACTACTATCCTATATAAGAACTGTTTTGTTTGGAATTTGCATTAATGTAATGCATTTGTAGTTGTTTATAAGATATGTTAAAATTTTAGAACTGGTATTGTAGTTATTGTTTGGATACTAATGATCTAATATAACAAAAACACATAAGGCATTAAGAGAGCTTTACGATACGCCTGTACTTTATTTTTCAAAATACTTTCCACAACACTCGATGCACTTCTACATTTTTTGAAACTAGTCGTCGAATAATATCTTTAGAATTTCATCAAAAATGTAGAAACACTAATTATGATATGCCATTAGAAGATCCTTATTGTTGGAAAATATTGTTTTGGTATTTAGTGAGAAGCTTAAAAATAAAACTGTTACGAGATAGTCAGATATTCATTTTCAATCAAAACATATCTTGCCATCTTTATATAATCTTTTCCTATGAGAAACTACCTCCTATAATAATATTCAACCGTTTTATGATATTTGTCTGTTTTAGAACAGTCTGAGGTCGTCACTTGTCGAGAACCGACATCACAATTTATTATATTGAAACCATTGCAATTGTTAAATTATACTCAAGTACCTTAACTTCACTAACTAAACAACACGACAGTTACATCCACAACAAACCGAATTGAATTACTTATATACTTACATCATTAGTGATTTAAGCAAAGAAGTAGATACTACCGATAACAAAAATCTGTGTCAAAAAGTTCCAATAAACAAAAAAGGCAAATTGTGAACAAACCTCACATAATATACGATCCACTTGTTTTGAAACAAACAAACAAATTTCTTAGTTACAGGAAGTAACAGATGAAAAAATTAAAGTAACAACAGAGGAAAACAAACTAATAGATAAACCATCCTCAGTAGAAGTATAAGAAGTAGCACTTTATCGAAAAATGATATAAATCATACAATACATCGTTGAAAAAGAACTATATCGCCAATACCAAAACCTGGTTAGGTACCTTAAGGAACGAAAAACTATTTATTGTATTTACCATATTGAGCAAAAATGTACATATAGAGCAGTTATAATGTTTTGTTTACCTACACCACAACTCCAAAAAAAAAAATGGTAACAGAGTTAGCCTCACCGAATCACAAAATCAGAAATATAATTAATATTAAATACAGACAAATCAAAGAAATACTTCCTTTGATCTTTGTAGTCTTAGAGTTATCCAAAGACAATAAAAATATTTATGAATCTACAATATTTACAAAACTTGAAAATCACTGTAGAACCTTCAAGAATAAAACTAAACTTAATTTAATGTACTTAATGCCAGAACTATAATCATACTAAAGCATACTGAGAACTGTTATACGCATGTGTGAAATGTGAAGTTCTTCATAATACACGAATGGGCAACAAACCAAAAGAAACTTCTGCTAAATGTGCCTCTTCTGTATACCCAGAACTGTCGATCGTTTGACACATCTTTTCCACTATTGCAAAAACCAAATCCATTAAATTATTTGAAGAAATCTATAGATAAGATAACTCAATTCAAATCCAAAAATGAAAAATTTATTGTTTATATAATTTTCTTCCATTTTAATGGCTTGTTCACCCAGATTTTACAACAAAATAGCATGATCGTCAATATGCTCACCACAGTAATAAATAAACTATTTAAATAATGGCTGATTTCTTACGTATCGCTTTATGCTACACCAACAGCCTCCAGGTACATAATGAAGTAAAAGGCTTTCTTAACTCGGAAACGCACTTTACAGGTAGATCGTTTATGACCATAATTGATTATGCCATATACCACACAACTCGCCTCGTTATTCATAACGAACTACCAAATACTATTGCAGTAGCTGCAGCTTATTGTCCCCAAGACATTACAGCAGTAAGATAATTTTATAGCCATTTTTCGATTCGATTGGGTCAAGGGTCATTGTACTTAACTTTTAAATCGACTTTAATTAATGCAAAAGATATTTGATGGAAATAAAGATCTATAACTAAAAGAAAAAAATATAACATATTTTTAAACAAATAATTTCGTATTTGTTTTGCTGGTGCACTAAAATAGTGGCCTAGCCACTCCAACAAACTACCAGACTTGATGGACTTCTTTGTA
The DNA here is from genome assembly GCA_036346155.1 of Sinelater perroti. Classification (NCBI taxonomy): domain Eukaryota; kingdom Metazoa; phylum Arthropoda; class Insecta; order Coleoptera; family Elateridae; genus Sinelater; species Sinelater perroti. Next base: position 4,614,726 of record JARFIY010000348.1, on the reverse strand, counting down.
ATCAGTGCATCTGGACATAATCTCTAATTACGATTTATCATCAAAATACATTCTAGTGACTATTAATATTAAAAGAAGGCGTCACCATGAAGCAAAAGAACCGAGTGGGACTCTACATAGAGTGTTTCAACATTACCAAAAGTCTTACTTAAATAAGTCAACATCACAACGAATCATTCCGTGATAACTGTGTAGCAAGCAGGTGGATATTACACGCAGTTAAAAGAAAGGCAAAATCCTAATTACCAAAATATTTCGAGAAGCATAATCAAATTATTAAAACAAAAGTTCAGAGAAATATATTATCATGCCTGTAATATTCGTAATAAAATCAGACACAACGAAGTCACCAATAAGCTTAAAACCGTACTAAGAAATTTAGTTAATAAAACTGTTCAGTAGTACCTTTACACACCCAAAAAGTGATAACATAATACTGATTGCCGATATAATTTTATTGCAATAAAAAAATTATTTTGTAATAATAGACCACATAGGATCCTGTATTATTGAAATTTCTTTGATTGCTTTTCTATACAAAGTTGTCAAAATCTCTTTTTACTATTTCATTTTTTCTACATAACAAAAAACAGTATTCTGAAAATTTCTATACCGATGTAAAAATCCTGCTCTTTCGATTGGCGCTAGTTAAAAAAATGCCCTTCTTTGAGAAAAACACGTTTTGTGTTTTTTCGAGGTTAAGTTAATATTTTTTTGAAAATCCGATTACACTATCGGAAAGCTGAGGAAAAAATACATCGATCCTATGTTTTCACCATTTTTTCAAGTGCATTACAATGCCGCAATCGTGAGCTAAAGAGTGAGTGCTTTGGCCCTCGCGCGCTACGCTAGGAGAGTTGACGTGAAACGCCCCATATGTATGATGAGACTACGCTCTGCAACGGGGAAAGCCTGCGAACTGAGAGGTCAAAGCTATTACATGATAATCGCCGTCACTGCTCAGAAATTGTGCACCGTGTAATATGGGACGATCTCATTATTGTCCCTTGTTAGAAGTGAACGTAGGTATTTTAGTGACTGAGTAGGCCACCCGTCAGACATCTGAGCTCAAGATTGAACCAGGATCACACTAACGTTCTTATTTTTAATGAAAATTCCACAATATTTTACAAAAGATATACGTTTTATCTGTTAATTGTACAAATATGATGTTTACTAATTGTCCCTTATTTATTCTTTCAATTCCTTATTACTGGCAAGTAACATAACAAGAGGATGAAGGATTAATTTTTTAATACTTGTTACAATGGGTTATTTAACAATATATTGAAAATGGTAGCAGAAGCAATCAAGAAATATTTAAAAAAAATCACGAGAAGTGTTAAAAAAGTAAATTAAAGTGTAACAAAGAAAGAAAAATTAAAGTTCTATGAAAAACTTATTAAAGTTAAAAAAATAGAGCTTCAAAAATTGACGAAACATGAAATGCAATAGGCATACATAGAGAAAAAGTCAGAAACAATAATGACTTTTGTATACTGAACAATTTAATAGTAATAAACACCTTCTACAAACACTTAAAGACGTACATAAATATACCAGAGAAGTGATAAGTGGAAACGAAAGATTAATAATACATGACATTACATTAATAATACATTACATTATAGTTAATAGGAATTATAAAAGAGAAATGAAGGACACAAGAGTAAGAAGAGGAAATATATTTCGATCACTACCTAGAAGGAACAAAAATAAAAACGAGACAAACAATATTAGGACTAATAGTAACTATAAAAGTAAGCTAGTAAAAGAAGTAATCAGAACATATAAAATCAGAAACGAAGAGATATCCAATATATACAAATAGAGACAGAAATGAAGAAAATTAGAGAAAACTTAAACAATATGACAATAGAGAAATGTGGAGAAGAATTACAGATTCAATAAGGTGGACTGAGGAAATTAAAAACAAAGTTGAAAGAAAAATTGAAAAAATATCTTAATGAAAAGAACCACCAAAATTATAACAAACACAAATAATAAAAATTAAAAGTCAAAGAGATTGTAAAAGAAGCGAAACAAGCCTAGGAAGAGTTTGGAGAAAAAATGGAACGAGACAGAAAAGGCATCCTAAAGTTATTCCATAGAATATTAAAAACGCTACGAAAAGGTAAGAATATAATAAAGAGATGAAAAGAGTATTTCGAAGAAGTGCTGAACACATAGCAACTAATTACGACGGAAGTAACAAAAGTATGTAAAAAATGAAGATATTAAGAAATAGAAAATTATAAAACCCCTAAAGATAAATGACAAAAAAACTTGAATTAAAACGGGATGGAAATTTTAGAAAAATTATTTAATAAGATCTGGACTGAACAAAAAATACCAACGGTACTGGGAAGTGGGAATACTATTACTCATATATTAAAAAGGAGATGGCAGAGAGTATAGGAACTATAGGGAAATTACCGTGCTCTGTATTATGTTAAAAATATGTTAAAGAATTCTAAAAAAAGGCCAAAATAAAAAATGAACAATAAATAGAAGATCCACAAAGAGTATTTAGAAAAGGCCTTTGATAGCACGCCAAGAGCAATGTGTGGAATAGCCTTAGAAAAAGAGGAGTAAGTGAAAAATTGAGAAAAGCAATAACAGCTATATATCAGAAACTACACGAGAACAGGAAACATATAGTCGAGTTTCTAACCAATAAATGATTAAGATAAGGAGGATTATTCAGCCCAATACTTTAATATAATACTCGACGATGTCTTAAAAGAGATTAATTTATTAACAAAGAAACTGCAAGTAGGATATAGCAACATGAAAATGGTGGAAATAGTAGAGAGTGCCTTCGCTGACGAATTGATAATATATGCAAAGAAGGAAAAAGACTTACGACTAAACATAAAAATGTGGAATAAAGCGCTAAAAAAGAAAAATTCAAAAATAAACATTGACAAGACAAAAGTGATGGCAATAATAAAAAATGATCCAAAAGTGAAAATTGAAATAGAGACATTTAGGAGTAAATATACACAAAGATGGAAAATACACAGCTGGAAATACACAGTAAAATAGAAAATAACGATTAAGTTATATTATAAATGAAATAACACAATTATAAGAAGAAAAGAAATAACGAAGAAAACAAAAAGTACAGTGTTTAATACAGTGTATAATCTAACTTATCGATGCGAAAGTTGGACTCTAAATAACCAGACGAAGAAGAAAATATAAGCCCTAGAAATGAAATATCTGCGAGTTATGAAAGGAGTTACTGGAAAGGATAAAATAGGAAATGAACTGATAAGGCGAGGATTAAACGTACATTCTATTTTTGAAAGTATTCAGATACAACAATTAAGGTGATTTGGACAGGTAATACAAATGGAAGAAGAAAGCAGACAAGAAGGGTATAGTTAGCAAAAAGGATACAGAAGAAACACAGAGGAAGACCAAGAACAAGATGGAACTGCGTGATAGTGGCAAATCTAAATAAAAGAGGAGTAACATGAAATGAAGGAACAAGAATGACAAAAAACAAAAAAGAATGGTGAATATTTGTTTATAAGATGTGGCTCTATAGATTGTACGTTGACTAAAGTGTAATATTTTAATACCCACTGGGTAAATAAGATTATTGAATATAAATAAATAATTTAAAAAATATCTGGTGTGAACATCACACGACTTTCCTTATCCTATTATTATATATTATACCGGGCCCATCGTTTCGGCCCTGTGCTGCTCTCATCCCGGAACTTAAAAAAGGACGAGGCGCGAGTCCAACACTCGAAAGCTGATTAAAATAAACAGTACAAGACAATAATTGACTCGTACTTAAAATTTTGCTACGTCACTGAAGGTAACCGTGTGAGCTCGGTCGCACGGCCTTCCCCATTATCGCCTGCGTGCTCCCTCCTAGCGGCCAAGCGCTCCCCCCCGTCCTCCCGCAGTCGGCCTGGAAGGTCTCCGAGCGCGCTGTCATCGGTCCGTTTAATTAATTTTTAATCGGCTATAACTTATTTATTTGACCTCGGATCAAAAAATTTCATTGTAATGTTTTGTTCGTCTCGGTCTGATCTATCCGGTAATATAAATTTCCCGAAACATTTTATGAACACCCGGTATATTAAAAATCCTGAGCTTCAAACTTTTATTTTAAATTACAACAAATCATTTTTATTCTCATAAATTTTTTGTATCTTCAACCGTTTACGAAAAGCTTCGCACTGCGCCCCCTACCTACAAGTAACTTGCATACCAAATTTCAAGTCTCTAGCTCTTACGGTTCTCGAGATATCCTGTTTACTGACAGACCGACAGACTGATAGACAGACAGACAGACAGACAGACAATGGCCAATGGCTCAAACCAACTTTTTTGGTGTCCTGAGGCTATATTTCGTCCAGAAATGTGAAAAATTGGGTAGGTCAAATTTCCGCCGATTACATCCTATAATAAGGAAAGTAAAAAAGAGAGAGGCAATACATGGTTCCTGAAGTAATAGTTGAATATTATTTTCAAAATTTATTGTTCTTTTCTTTGTTTAAGGTATTTACTTGCTCATACAGCTCCTTTGCTACTTTATGTTTGGATTTTTAGTTTAATCTTTTTTCGAATATTTTTTTAATTTGTACTAGAATATTAATAAAATTGCAGTGTGGTTATTTTAATCAAATTAATTTGTTTAATTTTGAACTATTTGGTTTGGTTGCATGTTAAGACCGAAGGAAAGCGTCGATGGAGGGCAATTGGGGATGCGATAAACTCTACCTGTCTGCGCGAATTGCGCTTCGTTGTTGTAGATAAGCCGCTTCCCATTATCAGCCTTTTGCCGGAGTAATGTTACGGTTGCTGCTTTCGCGCTTGCATCCCTCCTACGGCGTGCTCGCCCAGCGAAACGCGTAGTTCATAAGCCTTTCCCAACAACCTCATTTCTATCTCCTCAAGACTTCGAGTACCGTTGCAGTGCTCGGCGCTGCAGATGCTCGCGAACAGCTGACCGATTCCGATTCTAATTCAGTCCTGCATACCTGCCGGTGATTGCCGGCGCCGTTTGTGGATCGCGTTAGTGCACCTGTGACTGTGCGTTTCGGGATTTCGGCCGCCGCGATGAGTGGCAACACGCTGTGCTCGTTCGGGAAAAGTGACAAGCTCTTCAACAGCCAGAAGATGCTGCTCATCCCGGATATCAGTTTGCCCCAGGTACGCTTTCGCTGCATTTATAATCGCCGTATCAAGACCGAATTTTCGGTTCGAATGCTTAAATCATCTCTGAGTCAGACAGTAGGTGCTATCTAGGATAGCATCTACGTGCTGGTAAACGACCACTCGTTCATCCAACCCACTCATCTGCATGCACAACAATGTCTCGGCCAGCACCATGACGGCTATTGTCCGAAGCCGGCGGTTTGGAAGAAACGGCTTCGGACAATCGAACTATGGGTCTCGATCTCAACCGCCAGCAGATGCGTACCCCGTTATGCGGAAGTGCGATTTTGCATAGGCGATCACAGAATATACACGCTCTTCATCTGAATTTAATGTCCCGTCGAAGGCCTATTAGTCGCATGGCAGCTTCTAATTTTGGCCCGTCATGGTTGTAGCCGCTTTTTGCACAACAGGCGGTTAAACCGACGAGGAAACGGCCAGCAATAAATTACAGGTGTTATCACGCTAATCAAACTTTCCAATTGAGTATAGGCGACGGTTGTTTGTTTTGCGCAACATTCACTTTTAGTGATTGGCGTGTGGAATTACATATCGGCCGACAGCACGGATGAGGCAATTTGAGTTTTATAGCAGTGAAAGGAAAAAGGTGTTCGTCTATTTGGATTTGTTAAAAATCACTTCAAGTTATGTTTATATCGACATATGCGACTCACTAAGCAACGTTTTAACATCTTGTAGAAAGTACTACACAGAGCTTTTGGTGATCTCGACAAATGGTGAAAATAATGTTTAAGGAAAATATGGACAGAAATTAAGATTTATGTCATGATTCCACTTACTAAAAGTTTACGGTATTACTTTTTCTCGACCACAAGAGTTTTGCCCGTTAATTTTGTGTAAACACTGAAAACATTTTTGATCATGTTAGGTCACTGTTAATTGTGGAGTTAATGTTAATTAACAGATTTTTCTTTTTTACAAAATCATGTCAATAACTAAGCTTTATTTTTCACATTTATTAAAAATCTAGTTTTTGATCTTTATTACAGTTTTTTATCTGTTAGGGTGATCCCAGTTGAACTTCAAGAATTGAATTGCGTGTTGTTTGTGTTGTGGGTGTGCATTATGGGTTAGGCTGATTATTAGCCCGCACTTTTTTTGTATATGAAACTGTTAATCGTGTACGTTATTGGGAGATGATAAAAAACTTTTTTTAAGAAACCAACAATTTGAACACAAATGACATGCGGTTTAAAAAAAGGTGTAACACTCATTTTAATTCAAACCAAGTTTCCTGGTCGTGTTGTCTTGCAAAGGGGTAAGTAACATCGATTAACTACCTAACTCTGTTAGACTTTTTCTCTGAGGCTGATTAGTCTACGTGTTATTTGCTATTTTTCTGAATTTTCTTGTTAAACTGCTCTTTAATTTGCCCCACATTATTGCGCAGTCTTTGGCATCTCAAAATCTCTATAGTCTTCTTTGGATCTGTCTACCGTGTCAGTTTTTGTGTGATGATTAACCCATTTGTTGTTTTTTTTAGACGAAACGTTATGCTTTTTCCAGGCTTTCTTATTAAACTGCTCTTTTTAACTATTGCGCAATATTTTTGGAAATCATTCAACAAAACTCTTTGGCATCTCAGAATTGAGATTTTATTACTTTATTAGTCTTTTTAAGATCTGATTTACCGTGTTGCCTTTTGTGTTGTAATTAGTCTATGTGTTATTTGCTGTTTTTGTGGACGAAAGGTTCAGCTCTTCCCAGACTTTATTTTTAAACTATTGTTTAACTTGTCTAAAAATATTCCGTAACATTTTGGAAATCAATCAGCAAAACTTTTTGGCATCTTAAAAATCTGATGTGATCATCTTTATAGCTTTCTTTGGATCTAAATTAATGTTTGATTTTTTGAGTGGTGACTGGTCTATGTGTTATTTGCTATTTTCTGAACTTTATTCTTAAACTGCTGTCTTTAACTTGCCCGAAGTCGATCAGCAAAACTGTTTGGAGTTTCAGAACTCGGATGTTATCACTTTTTTGGCCTTTTAAGGATTTCACTTACCATGTTGCTTTTTGTGTTGCAATTAGTTAGTCTATGTGTTATTTGCTATTTTCTGGATGGAACTCTTGGCTCTTTCCAGGCTCTTATTAAACTGCTCTCTTTAACAAACTCTTTGGGAATCAATCAGTAAAACTCTTTAGCGTCCCAAAAATGTGTTGTCAGCTATTTAGCCTTCTTTAAATCTCATTTATCGTGTCATCTATTAGGCGTTATTTGTGGATAAGAATTGTAAGCTTTTTCCTTATTCTGTTGCTAAATATATTTAAACCGCTCGCTTACAGGAAATTTTACAGCGTTCTTTATTTTATGTACTCTCCTTGAGTGTGGTTTTGAATATACTTCATGATTGATTCATGTTGTGTTACAAAAAACGAATATAATTAATCTCCGAAAAAATCATTTAACATGAATTTAATATCTTATAGTTACCTTGCCCAAAAAAGCTTTAGAAATTTTTCAGTTTGTTCTCTTGCATAGAAAAGGTAAAAAATAAAGTTGAATAAAAACATATGAATAGCTGAAGACGAAATTTAACCACAGTCTATTATTATAACTCTCCTTTATAATAGGGTCTTTTCGAACTGGACCTGCCTTAATCGGCAAACTTTTGCAATTTTGCTCCAGGTCTTCGCTATAATGTGAGCTCATTATGGTATCGTGTTGCAAAAAGCCAATAAAGCTGGGTATTGTTAAAAGCTACGCCACCGTAAACTATGCAGACAGAAACAGGCTTCAATTTTGAAGCACAATGCGCCTATTACCTGGATTCCTCGAGCGTGACAAATAATTAGTTCTGTCCGCACTTCTGAGACCTAAAAAATGTAATCAAGCGCCGAGCGGGCCGAGATTACTTTAGCACATGGAGGTGATTACATACGATGTTAAAATCTTTGTTTTTGGGGTTTGTAGCAGCCAGAAACGTGGACGGGGGTTTCCAATCACTTTGTTGCGGCCTGAGATTAAATTAATTCGCTTTCTGTAAACGTGCGTACGTAATTAGAGCTTAATTGCAGGATTTCATAACCGCAGGCACTGTCCACTTTCAGAAATGTCTTACAAGGACGAAATTATTTTAATCATTAATCACCATATCGAGGAAAGTTTTTTAAAATTTGAGTACATTTTGTGATTTAAACCCAGGATTGCCTTCATTATTTCACTAAGGGGTTCCTCCAAAATTCTGCTGCGATTCTAAATTAATCTAACATGTATAGCATCTAAAACCTGTAGAATATTCCCATTCAGACCACAACAGACGACAAATTGAAATATTTCACGTTTACCTATTCAGACTGTCTACAACAATTTTTCTGTATCAAAAGAGAACCGAGGAAATGGTCTCTCTACTTGCAAAACCATTAATTTTTGCTTTTAGATTTTTGTGGAGTTATGATAGACTTCAGCTTCAAGGACTTTTTCCTATAAGAAGAACAATAACCAAACTTGCGTGTATCTTCATATTTCGTGTTTTCCCTCCCTACTTGAAGCACAATAAATTTTTTATGTTATGCATGATTAGTAATGCCGTGAAACAATTTGTCCGCTAGTAAAGTGAATAATATTTAGCGCAGCCGCAAACAATGGGTTTCGTACCGGAAACGCCTACGTTGCCACGCCGATTTTTTATGTCTACTCAAAAGTTCACGACCAATTAAGGCGATTGTTCGTGCGTTCCCACCGGCCGCAGAGCCCCGAGCAAGGAAACTCATAACTGTGCCGCCGGCACGACAATGCGCCGCGTCAATATTAGCATGCCGATATCTCCGTGCAAACGCGGCGCGTGTTTCAAGGCGAGTTTCGCAAGTCGTAAAATATCATCAGCTCCTCGCCGCCAGGTGAATAATTTGCCTTAATACCTGTCCGCGCGCTATTACGCCGATGTGTGCTAACGCGCGTCGGATTTCAAAATCTGCGGGAAACTGCGTTTCGCCACTCGTTATGCAAACCGCTCAAATTGGGACTAGCAAAATAGGGTCACTCGCCAAACGGCGCCGACTGGTCGCCCCCTCCGAGCGGCAGTGCCCTTAGTGTGCTGCAATGCGAGAACTCAGTATGCTTAAATTTTCCCTCGGTTGTCGCTTTGGTTATTAGCAAGATAAACCGAAGGTGTTGCACGGCCCTCTCATTACAACAGTTATAGATCTGAAGATAAACCACCACAATGGAGCAGGGAAGCGTTGAAGGCTGCTTTTTACAAACGGTTTCCATTGCATAGTAGCGTCGTTTACATATAATTAGTAAGCTAACGGGATTATTACGTCTTAATTGTGTCTTCCAAAGTTACTGACAATTTTATATGTATTTAACCAACAAAAGCTGCAGTGTGGCCAAGTGGTTGAGGCTTGGCAAGAGGTCTAATCAGTCACTAAAAACAATTGAAGTGAACACAGGGATCATTTCAAACAAGGGATAATAGTGTGGTTATTTAAGACCCAGTGCTTGACAAACGTATGAGAGACCCAATCTCACAATTCGCAGGCTTACACGCGGAAAGTCTTACCATTATTATTATCTAAAAAAAAACCTTTTATTTGGTTCAAAAAAGTTTTAATTTCAAATGAATGCAACATTACGCAAATATAAAATATAATGCAAAAGACTAAGTATATTTATCGCCCTGGGAGGGCGTGGCCTGGAGGAGACCTGCTGCAGGTGGATAGACTCCATGCTCAAAGGAAGGATGGTTTATTCGTCTATGTATGACGAAACTACAATGGTCCAGGTAGCGGAGGGGTGTCCTCAGGAAGGAGTTCTTTCCCCCCTGCTACGAAACCTGGTAATAAATGGACTTTTAAAGAACTTAAAAGACGAAGGATTCTCTTCTGTAGGTTTTGCCAATGACTTGGTTGTCTTGGTGGAACGGAAATTTGTAGGCACGATCAGGGAACGGATGCAGAGGGTTCTGAACGTGGTAACTGAATGGACTGAACAGGAAGGCCTCAAGGTCAGTCTCGTAAAAACCACAATTATACCCTTCACGCGAAGGAAAAAATTAGAGGGGCTTACACCTCTTTTCCTTGGCGAAAAAGAAATCACCATATCGGGAGAAGTAAAGTATCTAGGAGTCGTTTTCAATTCTAATCTTACTTGGAACCGTCGTATTGAGAAAGTGGTCGACAAATCGGTGACAACTCTAGCAGTTGTCAGACGGATGTACGTCAAGTCATGGGGGCTAAAACCAGGAATGATGCACTGGTTGTACACGAGAGTGGTTAGACCCTCTCTTACATACTCAGCTTTGATCTGGTGGCCCAAAGTTACACAAGAAACCACCAAACTAAAACTAAGCAAGGTACAAAAACTTGTCTGTTTGGGCGTTACAGGAGCGATGAGAACCACGCCCACTGCAGCAATGGAGACTCTTCTAGACCTCCCACCTTTGCACATAGTGATGCAGGGGGAGGCAAGATTGAGTCACTACAGGCTGCATCATTCACTGTACAAGACACATACGGGTACTGGCCATACAAGAATAATTGATAGTCTGGGGGCCCTCTGCTTGAAATGAGGGCGAACCGCATGACCTCAAAAATATGTGACGACTCTATTCGAGGTGATCATGCAGGATCGAGACATTTAGACAGGCAATTGCACCTGGCAGCCTAATCTGGTACACAGATGGTTCTAAAATCGAGGTGGGTATCGGAGCAGGAATATATGCTGAGGCTCCCAGAGAAGAGCTAAGCTTTCCTCTGGGTCAGTACCCTTCTGTCTTTCAAACAGAAATATACGCCATACTACAATGTGTGTGCGAAAACGGTAAGAGGGCTTACAGGAGCAAGCGGATCTTTATTATATCAGACAGCCAGTTACCTTTAAAGGCTTTATCAAGCACTAAAGCATTATCTAGACTGGTGTGGGAATGCATCAACCAACTCAACGCACTGGCAGAACACAACACGGTGAAACTGTTATGGGTACCTGGACATTGCGGTATCTATGGCAATGAGAAAGCCGATGAATTGGCTAGACAGGGATCTAGTGAGGCTTATATCGGCCCAGAACTTACTTTAGGAATTTTACGAAGTGCTGCCCGAAGCTTTATTAAGGAGAGGACACGCACTCAGCATCCAATGTACTGAAAGAATCGACCAGGGCATAATTTCAGCAAAATATTCAACAAGAGACCTTGCCAAAAGAGAGCTGTAGAACTCTTTAACCTGAGTAGGCCACAACTTAAGATAACCATAGGGTTTCTTACAGGACATGCGACTGTTACAGAACACCTCTAGAAAATTGGTAAATTCAATGATGACCTTGCATGCAGACTTTGTAGCAAGGAACCAGAAACAGCCTTACGTATCTTATACAAGTGCGATGCGCTGTGCAGGAAAAGGCAACATACATTTGGGAAACCAATTCTGGAACCGGAATATTTTCAGACACACCTGTATCTGCTGATTCAGGGGACATCAATTACAGATTGGTTGTGAGTTTACTTTATTAGGGTAATCACAATAACCCATAGGCTGCAGTGAACATGGATTCATCAAGGAAGACACACCCTAAGCGCAAAAAATGTATATTTATCTATTTAATAATCAAAAATCTTGTTGTACCGTTAGGTGTCAAGATGTACATTTGAGCAATAAGTACATTTCATTTAAACATTATTTGGATTTCGCGCATTCCTTCTTGTTCTTCGCATTTTTCTTTGCTTCTCTCCAATTCGTTTTCTGCTACTGCATTCTTCCATGTTCTGGTCGGTCTGTCCCTTTGTTTTTTCTGCATTGCTCTGGTTTTCCATATTACTTTTGTTTTCTGGCTTCCCTTCATCGTTACTTAATGACCAAACCATCTAAGTTGATTTCTTTTTATAATTATCGTTAGTGGTTTTACTTGCAATTATTCTCTCATATCGGTGTCTCTTTTTGTAATGCCTAATGTAGCTCTAAGATACTTCATCTCAATTTCTTGAAGTTTACTACTTGTTCTCTTGCTAAGTACCAAACTCTCACTGCTATATATTCAGATATATAATTTTTGTATTTTTGGAAACTTGTTTTTTGCATATGAACTAATTGTTTAGACTATAGAATACTTTTTGTACATTTTTTATTCTTTTTATTTATTTCCGCGTCGTTTTTTTCTATTTCATGTATTTTCGTTTCTAACTATTTAAATGATTTTACTTCATTATTTTTCTGTAGTCTATTTCCATCGCCTTCACCGATTATCATTATCTTAGTCTTATCTATATTTATTCTTATATTTCTTTTTGTAGTGCTGCTTTCCATACTTTAATATTGTATTGTAACTATCTCTCTCGTTCTTAGAGTAGATCACAAAATCGTTTGCATAGGCGCTTTGAGATATTTCTGTAACATATTTCTATAGCCAACCTTGTATTTTTTACCGTTTTTTATTTCTTTTAGTATATTGTCCATTATGATGTTAAACTTCCTTTTGTCTAAGTCCTTATTTTGTTGTAAACTCCTTGGATACAAAGTTTTCTAACATAACACCTTGTGGCTTGGTATAGAATTTTAATGAATCTACATATATGCGTATTTACCCGTCTTGCTATTAAGATATTATCCTGTACCCCTCTTCTTTTCCTAAATGACTTTTGGGATTCCTTTAATTGACGTTCTATAATTTTTTGTACTCCTCCTTTCCAAGATTTGCTTATACATTTTAGCTACTGTAAAAGACTAAGTATTGATAAATTATTTACTCAAAATGTTGCCTTAAACATAATATTAGTCATCTAAGACTTAAGATTCAATCTTAAATTTTTGATTCAAAGCGTTTGTTAATCAGTATTTTTAAAAAATAACCCTCGCACAAGTGGCATCAAGAAGCTTGATTGTCCTTATTCTGTCATTCAACCCAAAAGATCACTCAAAGATAACCATATCCGTTTTCTACCCAGCTATTTTCGGCACCCTCCTCTATATCGAATTCCGCGTGATCGAATCCATTACCAACAAGAGACAAGATTTACTCTCTTACTCAGACTGAAGAGGATGACTCTTTAAATGTGTAGGCTCATGAGTTAGCGCAAAGTTTTCATCATTAAATATCGTGAATCTAAGAGACTTTTTCATTGTTTTCAAAATGTTCTTTTGATTCAATTTTGCTTTGATTTTGACTCTTTTGGAAGTGCATTTTGAAAGAAATCAACTTTTAATAGGACGAATAAACCTCTTTGCTTATTTTTGTATCCTTCAATCGTAACAATTTTCCTATCTCCGCTATTCATTAGTAGCGCTGAAAAAGCAACTTACACATGCCCTTTTTCATTTTCTTTAGGTGATTATCAAGAGGGCACCATTTTCACCTTCGATAAACATTGAGATTTGCTTTGCTTTGGTTAGACTCTTAACTTTATGTGTAGAACCATCAAGTTTTTTAGATTCAGGCATTATTGATTTGAACGGGGCGGATCTGTGAGTGTCATATGTAGAAGAGACCTCGTAATCCCATTTAGTGCCGCGGTAAACAACTCTTTGATTTATTTCAAGGTTTCTAGAGTGGAAAATGTGTGTTAAATTTTTAATTAAGTGACCAACGTGAATCAAACGAGTGGTTAGCATCACTAAAGGTTTTTGTATTAAAAAGATCATTAATGGTTTTTGATAATTTACTATTTAAAGGACTTTTGAGTTTGTCTTAGAATATTCAGATAACTCTTATTATATAACATATAGCTATTAAATAACTAACATTTTTGTGACGAAATTTGTTTAATATTTTATTTGTAATAAAAAAAACATGATTACCAACACCAGCATTTCTTAATACATGTTTAGTGATCGATTTATATTTTTTATTGATATTTTAAAATTATTTATTGTTGGCTCCTTATTTTATTTACTTAATATTTTTAGTTTGTTGTTATAATTACAGACCAAATTGTAAGAATGCTGCTTTTAAGACGTTATCGTTCATGTTTTTGAAGAGAAAGAAACAACAGCGTTCGAAGTGCCTGCCATATTCACTAAAAATGGTGAAATATAAAGCCCTGGTGACAAAAAGGAAAATGCCAACGGGGAGGGGGGGGTTCACAACTATTGAATCAACAATGATTTTATAAACGAATTAAATGTTTAAAACTCTTTCAGGGATAACATTAGCAGTTATTATACTTAACAGACATCTACATTGTATACTCTATACCCCACACATTATTTATTAGTGTTGCGTTTTTAGAAGTGTGTGAAATCTAATTTTGAAAATGTAAAAAACACTTGGGTTAACTGCTTTTTTAACATAAGAATTTGAAATTAAATTTTTTTTTGGTAGATTGCACATTGCAAAAAAGAGATTAAGGCTTAACCATAGAAAAAATCATCTCACAATAGTACTGTTAGAGAAAATAATATTAAGCTATTAAATTTTATTTTAACCTATTTCATTGTATTAATTAAAAATTGGGTATTTTCATTTACTATAAATTTCGAAATCTTCAAAATCACAATTTTAAGTTTTCTTGCTGTAACTTTGGAAATTGGTCCTAATCAACAATCATGTGTTAGCTTATTTTTTAATGCTGTCATGATATTGTAATTTTCGTAATGTTGTAGCTTATTGTATTTTTTCGTTTTTGGTAAAGGTAACATTTTCGAAAAAAATAGATGCGTCGCATTAACCCTTTGGTAATCAAAGAACAAGGCATTACCAAAATAACAAGCGAAATTGCCACGGGCGTCTTGTAACATCCAGTAACGACTACATTCCAAGATTTCAGCGGCGTATCTGAAACCCGGATATTACCATTAACTGTTATCATAAATTTGGCCCATTAAAGTTCACTCTTTGGTTTTTCAGATAATTAAAAAAAAAGTTGTCCTAATCTTCTTGCCATTAGGAGTCTTATTGCTAAAGGGTTCTGCATAGCTGGCGCACATTGCTAAATATTTCATACAAAAACCTGTAGTTCGTCATAGCATGCAAGTTTCCTTGCCTGCGGCCAGACACTGCCTTGCATGCGATTAAGAACTTTGTTTTTCTCGGCACTGACATTGCACATTCACGACGAGCCGCTACGTGGGCGACTTGTGCAGCTCGTGGAAGATTCACAATTCCAATGTGGTCGGCTTCTCGCTTCCGATGGCCGTCACAGTTATCCAGCCCATTAAAATACCTGCCCAAAAATGCGTTGAGTAATTCCCGAAGCAGATCGAAAATTGCCGGTTAAATTGCCGTTACAGTTAGCTTCGACGGCTAGAAATCCCGAAATTATGTAACGCGGTCACACGAGGTTGCTTGGCATCGGATGACCAATTCATCCCACATTTGGGGAATAGAGTTGGGGATGAAAATTGAACGGTTACTATAGTTGACTGTGAGTCAACAAAAAGACGATATATTGGGCAAGTTAAATTAAAGAGAACTAAAGTTAGATATATGCCCATAGGACTCAAAACACCTAACGGTGCCCTTTGCTACTACGAAACTGTAGGATGAAGAAGAAGAAGAGTGCAGATATAGCGCCCAAATTCCATTAGAGACTTTCAACTGAAGATGGATCTGCTCGCTTATTTATGCCATAAACAGCTTTCATTTTGTGAGAAAAGCCTTCCATTTAATCACTAATTAATTGAAAGTAAATATTAAATTAAGCCTATATTGTCGATATTATATTTGCAAATGATTTTAAATTGATTTAATTGTTGAAAAGATTTCAACGCGCTTCGGTCCGAATGACCACTTATAAGGCGTGCTACTTAATTTTTTGCGATTTTCTTAAGTGTAAACTTCCATGAATTAATCAGTTGCCACCGAGTGTGCTTTATAATTATAGATGCTGATGTGAATGTTTTCTAAAACGAAATCGAATAATCAAAAACCAGATTTAAATTCAACAAATCTGCATAATATTAAGAAACTGATCTATTTTTGGTATTAAATATTGATCACTTTAGGACATAGTCATTATACCCTTATGCGATAGAACCTCTTGGTTTACGACAAAATTAAATATAGGAAATTTATATTTTCTTTACAAGTGATTAAGGCCATAAAAAAGATATAGTTAACGTGCTTAGTATGTGTACTGGTGTACCTAAAATTGTTGTCTGCGATTCTCACCCTATTTGAATATAACCAGTGCAATGGAGGCAGTGCTGTTCTATTAGAAAATATTTACCTCATCTTGTAATTTAATATTGTAATATCTCGGAGTGGTTCAAGCGCTTGAGACGCGGACTGCGATGAGGACGGACTCGGGTTCACTTCCCAGACCTCTTTAATGCCTGGCGAGTGGCCTACTCAGCCACTAAAAATAATTGAGTACCTGCGTTCATTTGAAAGGGGGTCAACAATGGCGGTAGTTTCAAGCGTGGTGCTTGCCACATCACGCTGCACCAGAGATGGTGCGCGACGATCGGGCAGAGAAGGTAAACATTTGAGAGCCTCAACCTCTTAGTTCATAGACGTGCTCCCACACGGGGAGTTAGGCTGTGGGGAGAAAATTCTAGCGGTGATGACATCTAATTTTATTAACTTCTTTTTAAATAGCAAAAGATCATACATGCCGTGGTGTTTTACAACAAACATTTACTTTTTTGCGTTGGTTTGCTGCTGGGTGATTTGAAAATCATAACGATTAATAAAACTATCAACGTGAAAGTTAAAAATGACACTCCTAAAAAAATTTCTACCTTTTAAGATTAATTGGCTTTTACCGAATTACCAAATTTTATTTATATTGGACTTTGTTTCAATTTTTAAATACCCTTTTTTGATAAACATTAATCGTGTTTGTACACAAACCAAACAATTTTTCGTCAAAAACAATTAGTGAAAAAGTAAAATAAAAGGTTTAATACTACCTGGTTATAACTCAAAACTTGTCACGACAAGTAGTGTATCAGACGTGTATTAGAAGGTCAGTATATTAGTTACGGTTTTAATTTACTCCCATGGATAAACAAAATTTAAAATATTTACGAAGATAGGAAAAGATAGATAATTTTTGAGGCTGCACACATCGGTATTTGAAAAAAAGAGCAGCAGGATTATTTTGACATTGCATTCCCAATTAAGCATGACTGAGTTACTAAATTGAAACTCGCTAGAGATCTGCGTTTTTGATGAGCAATAGGAAAGTCGAACAGCTGAGTTCAAAGTGAAGATAGCTGATTTTAGCGATGCCAGGAGAATTGGAAATTTCAGTAACCAGAATCCAAAAGGATATAAAAGCCTTAGTTAGGCATATTTGTTATATGGGATTGAAAAAAGCTTGTTGTGATAATGATAATCTTTGGATTTTACTATTTACCTATAAATGCACAGCTGATTAGTGTACCTAGCAAACTATTAACGAGATTTTTACAATAGAACCATTCACTTGAGTGTACAAATTAAATGGGTAAAAATTAGTTAGGTATTCTTAATATTAAATTTAGCACATAAAAGGTGTCCTGAATTTCTTGTTTTGTATTTTAAATATTACGCACTACTAATAAACATTGAAGTAGATCCACTTTTCAATCTCAAAATAATAGTCGATGTTTATTTTAAAAACAGTAACACACCTTTACATTTTACAACGTAATTCGTGTCACTATAAAAGAGTGTGACCAAAAGGCCTTTGGTTTAGGTTTATCGGAATGCCATTTTCCTGCTCATCTAATAATTAATTGGTGAGCTAGAGCTTCGACAAATACTAGGCTGTAGAAACCATTCTTTGATATCTTCATTTCTAAGCATACGAATCCTGTAACTTAAAAAAATAACTCTTAGGCTTGAGACTTTTTAGTCTATGCATGCATGTCCGTGCACTGATTAACTTTATTTTAATTGGTTTGGATGCATTCTGGTCTTATCACTATACTTAACATTACAGGTACTAACGATACACCAAGACTATTTCTGATAATTTTCTTTGAGACAAACCATGGCGCGCTGATCATCAATTTGAATCTCAAATTATAAATTAAAACTAAATACATTTAATGAAACTGCTTTGCTTATTTCGTTTTGATCCACATATGGGTTTTCTATATTAATCGATGATCTAAACGTCAAATGCGCAGATTTGGAATCGTTTGTCTTAATTTTGCAATTTCCTTAACAAGAGTTGAATTTTATTTAAATTAATATGTAAGAGTTTTATTGCTAGTAAATCGGATGTATAGAGCAAATACAATATTGACTCTAGAAAGCTTCCCTGAGATATGTCAGATTTGTTACCATAAAGAGTTGTATATTAATCTTGGTATTTAACGAGGAAGTATTTATCGCTTATATATGATCTAAGTCAGAGAAGAGTTCTATAAGCCAAACTTAATAAATTTGTGATATATCTATGAATATTGATGTACAAAAATTTTTAACCATACTTCTGTATTGAGGCTTTTTACTACTCTATGAACCTGTTCTATTGTTGAATGATATTCTTTGAACCTAAACTGATGATTTAGAATTAGTTTTTCTTTTCGAAAATTTTTAGCATTATTGGCAAGTTGATGGGTCTCTATCAAATGCCACCTGATTGGTTTAAGGATCAAAATTATTTCTGCAACTTTTCACTGCATCGAAAATATTCAAGTCTTAGTGCTACCTTTGTGATGGCTAATTCTAACTTCAGAAGCAAATTCCAGCAAGCGTTAATTGACGGTCATCTTCGAGAAGCCGGCAAGCAACCAGAATATTCTCCCTAGTACAGTGGTCCTCGGGCGACGCTGGTGACCTTTATTTTCAACTGTTTTTATATGCCCTCTGTTCAGACGATTCTAGCTCTTACTCTAACAAAGAAGGGGTAGTTTGGGGTATCCTACGGAGGAAATTTCCTTCAGATATCCTTATCTTTAATGCTTTGAACCTGCGCCCTTCTTCATTCAGCCCATGCCGCGTAAATAAAAATTCCAATTTATCTTTGATTTACCCTTATAATTTAATTAACAGATAGGGTGTGTGATTATAGAAAGTGAGAAAAAATCATATTTTTCTTACCTTATAACAGAGTAACTTCAGTTTTCATATTGAATTTGCGTGTCACTAGTTTATGAGCAGTTATTTAAATTTGGACTGTTAGTAGCGGTATTGCGTCCTGTTAACTCTCACAATACACAGCGGTTTATTCATACTTACACACTACATAGACTAATCTAATTGTAACACGTCGATTCACATGAATTGGCCGTTAAAATGTGCTTTGTTGCATTTCTCCTGAAATGTGATTTTATATGTTATTAACATTATTTGCGGTGTTTATTGGCAGATTGCGTTTTTGTTTAGGTCATAGTTTTGACTAAGGTGTATCGTGGAAAAATGAGTGTGGTGTCAATTATCAGTCTTTAAAGTCTAAATCAAGGTTTCTGTAAACCACTAATCCATAAATGGTTCTGAAGAAATTTATAAAATAGGCCACACGAAGAAGGCAACGTATTTCCAGCATTTGTAGTTCTGTGTTTTGCTTTTTAGTGCATATGGTTTCTGTTGTGTACTCTATGTTCGGATCTGAAATGCCAACCCATTTTTATTTAAAATTAGAAGTCAGTAAATATGACCACTTGGACCTACACAACAAAATTTGTGTCCATTACATACTTTAGCATCTTCTGCAAGACTGAAATTAGTATGCTGTGGTTAATCAAAACTTAATTTTCATAATCTGCGTTTTAAAAATAGAAACTATTTATGGGGTACATTGCGAAGTGCATACATGAGCAAACAATACGTGTCTCTTTAAATAACTCCGCTCGCAAATAAAATTACACTTGCAAATGGGAGAAAGGCGAGCGACGTGCTCCTGAGTTTACGCGGCGCGATTTCAGCTCTCAGAGAAAATGTTTAAATAATTTATGTAAACAATGACTTCGTGTCTCCCGCTAATAACGATCGCGCTGGAAGCGCGGCGGCGGGCCTTGAGCACTTGCCGAACTTTCTTTGTAGCGCACTTTCGGCGCGTTTGAGGTTCTATCGAGAAGAAAGTTGGCGCTAGCAGGGAAACCGAAAATGAGTTGAGGGAAACCGACTGCAGCCAGTCTAGAGAATTATTTCTGAATGTATTCAAATGCGATTTTGATTGTATTGTTTGGTATTAATTAAAGACTTCTGTATCTGCCTTTTCTTCTTTCTATTGACATTTTTCATATATAAATTTAATTATTTTTTACTTTTTCAACAAATGATTTTTAATTTTCTTCTTGTCTCTTTAGCTTACATTTATTATATAGACATTATTTGTACTTCTATATAAATATTTCAAGAAATATGTAAAATTATTTTTGGCTAATAAAGCATTTATGATGGTTGTACGCAGAAGCTTCTGATAACTTTTTTTAAAATTTTTGTTTAACAGTTCAATTTCATAGTTCCTTTAATTTCAGTAAGTTATTCATATGCAGCCACACCTGTCTTTGATTGACCATATAAGGGTATAGTTGTTTCAAGACAGCATACTTTACATCAAACTGTTGAAAATAAAGTTTGGTAGTAATTATCCGACCTTCAGAAACGAGTTCGTAATTCCACACATAACTGTGACTTCGAAACTCTTACGTTTTATAGCAGATTTTATAGGTTGGCCCTTACCGAACCATTGATTTGATCTATTTTGTAATGAAGATAGATCCACATTTTAGTGGTAACAATTCTACAAAATAATGTAATGCCAAGCAATTGTCTATACACATTAACTGGGCGTTTAATTGCTCTTGAATAATAAAACAGTAAACGGCCAAATGACATTAAATAGTTCAACTTATTTCTTTGCTGTTGGTACCATTTTTCACTAAGGATTTTTTTTCTTCATGTTTCCACAATTTCTTACCATATTCGAGTATGCTAGATATACTGAAGACTTTTGTAAATTTCATTTTGGTTTTTTATAAACCACAAAGTGCAGTGAGGCATCATTTCCATCTTGTGTTCTATGCTATTAATTACTGAGTACATTATCGAGAATTTAACAATAAATTGCAACTTTTACTTATTATTTTGTTAAAAGTAAACAATTTTGAAAAATACCATTAAAATCATTTACGTCTAAGAGTGTATAAAAAGAAAAATACATTTTTTAACGAAGAATATATGAAATATAGTTTTAGCATTATTTCCAGAAAACAGCAGTGTGTGATTTGCTAAAAAGTCATGTCAGAGAAAGTGCAGAGCCATCAAAGCTTTTCCGACATTTAAATAGCAAACATCTAGATAAAAAAGATAAGCTTGTGAAATTTTTTAAAAGAAACTCTTTCCACAACGAGCAAGCTAATTTTACACTAGCAGAGAACCGCTAATGAAAAACATTACTAGCGACTTATTGAGTTGCGTTTCGCATTCTAAAAACTAGTACCAAAATCTACATACGATACCTGAAGATCTAGTTTTACCAGCAGATATTCAAATGGTGTAAATAATGATTGGTAAAAAAGGATGCCAAGTTAAAACAATATTTCTTTCCAATAATACCAACTAAAGAAAAATAAGACACAACACAAATTTTTTTAAAAATGTTGAGAAGTTCACGTATTCTATCATCCATTTCATTACAGATCTATCTACATCTATCTACATCTGTTCTATCTACATATATTTCTAGCCGTGCCTAGTTTATAGCAATTTTTATTTTATACGCCATTAGAGATCAATATGACCAAAAATATTTATTCGACATTTTTATGAAAGGTACGATAGCGATTGAGCTATACATACACCCGTGAAGATAAGGCTATGACAGAACATTGATCTCGTCTTATCGTCAAATTATAAGAAATAACTCTAAGTAATATATTGCTACACTGTCTTTAGACTGAAAGTTTCTTTAATTAAAATCTTTTACTTCTAAAATGGATCATATTGTGGAAAGTGTCGTTAAAAATGTAAATATTACCAAGAAAAGCATTGCAGACTTGTATTTTTAGAGAAATTTATTAAGACATATGACTTCTATATGCGTACCATATAAAAGTACGATAGCTTTTAAAGGTAACGTTTTGAAAAAATATTTCCTGTTAAAAGTAGAATTTTTGATGTAACGGGTGACTCATAATGGAATGCATATTAGTCTTTGAAATAGCGCAGAATATAATAGTGGTAGAGGGGCAGGCGGCCATGTGCTGAGTAGTAGGGAGCATGGAATTTGTCAGTTGCAATGGAGCAGTTTCCAAGGGAACAATGTGTCTCTTCTGTGCTCAGTTATTATGAAACCAACAGTTACGTAACTATACGTAGGCGTTTTCGAGTTTTATATGAGCTTCATCGCATACAGCAAGAGCCAAGTGCCAATTTAATATAGTTTTGGATTCAGAAGTTTAAGCGTAATGGTTCTACCGTAAATTCTAAACCTGTTGGCTGCCATCGATCAGTGAGAACGCCAGCAAACATCGATCGCGTGCGCGCTAGGGTTCGGCAACATCATCGAAGGTCGGTCCGTGAACGCGCGGCGGATTTGAATTCGAACCGGTCCAGCGTCTAGAGAATTTTGCAAAAAGACTTACGTTTTCATGCCTACAAGATCCAGTTAGTGCTAGCTCTGACAACAACGGACTATCCGTTACGCCTTGGTTTTGCGCGCGAGATTCTTTTGTAGTTTGAAAATTTTGATGACGTTTTGTTTAGTGATGAAGCCCATTTTCACTTAGATGGGTACGTTAACCGTCAAAATACGCGGTATTAGTCAGAAAACAATCTTTGAGAAAACATTAGGAACATCTCCACAGACCCAAAGTCATCGTTTGGACTGCAATTTCTTCAAAGGGCATTATTGGTCCTTATTTTTTTGAAGATAACCATGGGCGCGTACTTACTGTCAATTTTGAAAGATACACCGCCATGATTCGTAATTTCTTCAGTCCGGCTCTTCAAGTATGGGAGAGATATGGCCCTACAACATGGTTGTAGCAAGATGGGACCACGCGCATCATTAGAGGCAATTAGAGAATTGTTTCCGAACCAGCTTATTTCGCGTAGAGATTTTTTCCTGGCGGGATATCTGAAACGTCGAGTTTACATAAATCCTCCGACTAATCTGCGACAACTTAAGCCTCGCATACGAGAAGAAATTGCAGCAATTGGACAAGACATGTGTCAACGTGTTTCACGGATTTGGGGTCTCGCTTGGAGCAATGCCAACACCGTGATGCCAAGCACTTGATCAAACAATTTTTCGCACATAATTTCCACATTTCATGCTTCAATTTTATCATAATTACGTAAATATATCATGAAAAGTTACTATGTTCCGTTGTTTTGAAATATGCATTCCATTCTGAGTCACCCGTTACTTGGACGGTGAAAAAGCGGAATATGAGAAACTGTTCTTCAGTTGGCTTGTTAGACTGACTTTCTTTGCTGTGGTTTTTGACCACAGTTATCTTTAGTAGCAGTTTGCAAGACCACGATATTAGTATAATAAGAACCACGGATAAAATGAATCGATTTAAAAATAAAAATTAATTACAGATGGACAGTGAATCCATTTCTAGATAATTTCTTTTATTATACTGATATTCCAATAAAAAAAACTTGAAATATCAACGATGGAATGTCGAAACTAGATTTTTCCTAAAATCTAGATCTTAATCAGCCAAAAGGATGTAACATTACCTCGAGGTAGCGAACGAAGCTCTGAAGTGTATGGTTCCATCTGTAACGTATTTATGCAAGTTAAGTTTTTTACCTACGACAAAAATGAGATATCACCTTAGGTTAAAAGTGATATTGTGTGTTTATCGAATGTAGAGTACAGATTTCATGAGCTTCGGAAGATGGTTTCTAAAAAACAGACACATGGGTTATTATGGGCATTAACATTTTTCTACTTTGTAATTGGTTCTTTGCTAAAGTTGTTAATAAGTAGATTAGTAAGGTGTTTTTGTTTTATTTTGTAGATTCTCTCACGACTTTATCTCTCCCCAAACACAAAACCTTTAGAAACTACTGTCTAATTTATGCATGTAATGACTTATTGCCCATCGCGATCGTCCAAGTTACTATGATACGTGTCGGGTATTTATAGCTAGGCACGTTTCAACAACATGAGGTAAAGCTTCTCGATTATCTGCAGAAGGCCGCCAGGATTGAGGGAGCATTTAAAGGCTGTTGTCACACCTAATAGGTTTTTAACCAATTTTGGCTGTTCGATCTTATATTGCCGATTATTCAATCAACACTAGTAGTGCCTTGTACTAAATTTCAGTAATATCAAAGAACGGAGAGAATTTAGCATTTGAATGTGCTTTTTAATTTTAAATGCTAAATAACGAAATTCAGTGCAATATAGAATCATTTGCAGACTACTCTCTTTAATGAGACATTCTAATAATTTATTATAGAGACAAAGCTAACTACTTTTGCATCACCCTAATAGTAATTGCACTTATAGATTCCATTTGTTGCTAAAAGACAAAAATTCAAATATTAAAAGACATCAATTAATATTACGTTAGAAAGTAAATTTATTATTGCCACAACCCATTTCGAAAATAAAAAAGAAATTGGATATTCTGTATAAGAGTCCGATTGAGAAAACTAAGAAAACAGTAGAAAAAATAATTTTTTATGTAGTTTTATATTACAAATAATTTTAGCGAATCATAAATGAATTATATATCAATAAATTGATTTTATTTAATCTTTAAACATACCAATAGGTGGTGTGATAAAATTATGAGCAGTTATTCTAGCTGCTAGTGAAAATATTGTGAAAATGGCCACAAAAAGTGATTAAACTGCAAAAGTAATTGTAGTTTTTATGCTATTTTAGACTCAACAGAGTCGGACTGGTTTTTAAATTGGTGCCAGAGAAGAAGATACCTTTTGCGTTTTTTTAAAGGTCTTATTATATTTTTCAACATTTTAAAAAAGATGAATTATTTTTGTAAGAAATCTGAATTTCTTAATAATAATGCACACATGTGCCAGCGTGGTCCCGTGGTTGAGGGACAGGCTGCGATGCTGACGGACCCGGGTTCAATTCCCGGTGCTCTCTGATGCCTGGCGGGTGGCCTACTCAGTCACTAAAAAATAATTGAGTACCTGCGTTCATTCGAACAAGGGGTAATAATGACGGTCGTCTTAGGCGCGGTGCTTGCCACATCGCCCCGCATCAGAGATGGTGCGCGACGACGCAGAAGACGAACGTATGAGAGCCTTAACCTCTCAGTTCGCAGGCCGTGCTCCCACGCGGGGCGTAGAGCCTTACCATTATTATTATTAATGTACACATATACCGTATAATGATGTGCTTGGATACTAATTGTAGTGAGGTTCTGAAAAAATTAAATTATTTATTTTCAATAATGAACTTAACAATAGCTGACATTGACCAAATCTCTTTTCTTATGATTTTTTTTTATTAAAGTCCTCTATACATAAATTAGAGACGAAATATCTTTATATGAAAACACTAATAATTTTTTAAATTAAATGCGTCAGAATATGTCAACGCCCTAAAAGGACCATAATTAATAATATTTAGATGCCTAAGAACTGAGAAAATAGGAATTGAAACGAAGTTACATTTATTACTACATTTACAAAAGAAACTTTTACTTTCTACATTTTCTGCATAATGCATGCTATTTAGTGACAATTTGTTTAAATAAATGGTTTTCATTTATCACTTGTTACTAAACTCGGGCGTAATAGGCTCATTTTAAAAATATGTGGTTCATTATAAGCAACTCTGCTGTATATTATATGATGCAATTACACTCCTTTGTTATTTATAAAACCGTCAGTTTTAGTTTAAATTTATAGTAGTGCTTTTTAATTTATTTTTAATTAAATTACTTATTTTGCTTAAAGTTTGCGGGCAGAAATTCTCGTTTCTTGTTTAGTTCAGTTAGTAATTGTCTTCTTCACTGCTTATTTTTCCTGCTTTTTATGTCAAATTAAAATTTAATTGTTTGTTAATTGTTTCTTTTATTTTTCCATACTTTGTTTGCATGTTGTTGTGTTCTTTATTATTACAGATTAATTAAATCTACACATTTATTAAGGATTTTTAAGTAATAAGCGATTGGTCGTTATTTTGAGAATGTTACTGGATTTCAATTCAAACCAAGTTTTAGTTTCACCGCAGTATATTTCTCAAAAATTTATTGCAGATGTATTACTATAAGGAATCATTGCAGTATAATAAATGTAAAATTAAAAATTGTAGTATTAAATTTTATCATAACACGTTGATGACTACTATTGTTTTTTTCCATAATTTAAGACAGTTTCTTTGAAATAATTGAACACTGAATTCTTTTGGAATATTGATTAATTTTAGTTAGTTTGTTATTAAAAATAGATCATTATTTAATAAAACTTTCGTTGTCCAAGAGTAATAAAAAAAGTTAATGATGAAAAGTCAATATGTATATACGTATCTCTGCCACATTCTCATATGAGAAAGTAGCAAATACATTAATTTTTATACTATCAATTTATTTTTTATTAAATATTTTATTTATTTCTACCAGATTATAACGTAAAGGCCGCTTCGCGACCTTGTTAAAGTATACTTCTACACATGAGATAGTAAAGCTTTCGAGCGGTGTGTGTTGAAGCGCTCCGCGCCTTTTAAGAAATACAAGCCCTACCTTCTCTCCAACTTAAATGTAGCCACTGGCATATAAATGTGAAAGGGGCTATTTTTTAGGCTACTTGCACTTATTTTCTTGAATTTCTGATCGCGGATTCGGATTCTACGTCAAATTGGTCTGTCCTTTTGTTTTTTCCAGAGGGAACCGACGGCTAGAGGATTTTATGTGGTATGCTTATTATTTATAGAGGATTTTACCACTACAATATATTCAAAACCATTCAACGACATAAAATAAATTGCTTAAAATTGACTAGTGATGCCATTTTTTATAAAAACATTTTACAGCCAGATGATACTGGATGCTTGGTTTTAGTTTTGGGATTTTTTCCTGGTTTTATTATCTCACATATTGTTTTCTAGTATTACCTTCCACCAATAAATGACTTTCATCATTTAAAATCAATTTTCAAGTTGTCCATGTACTTTCTTCTCTCTTGTTTGCATAAGAAGGTGCCATAACAAGTTTTATACAAGACCTTTCTTCGAAATATCTGTAATATTCTATCAAAATTATATATACCAAACGCTGATTTGAGAATCATCACCTTTCATATTTTATTTTACCTTATTAATAATTTTGTACAGGACATGGCATTTAAATTTCCTTTTTAACACTTTTTTAAGACATTACATGTTGTAGTAATCGCCAAAGAAATGTTTATGCGCTGATATTGTTCATTTAGTAAAATTTTGACATTTGGTGTGTTTGATGTATATAGTCCAACTGCAGCAATGTACAAAAATAAAATAATTATCACATAAAGTGTTTGATCTCAACATTTCCATATTTTTATACTACACTTAACCAGTAGATGCTTAAAGTTGTTCTTTCTTAGAATTTTAACAATAAACTCGTAAATATTTATTTTAAAAGACTTGCAATAAATTACATAATTATTATAATGTATTTTCGTACCAAATTTTGCAATATGTCTTTGAAAACTACAAATGTTATATATTTTGAAACATAGCACTTTTACACTCAAGGGTACAAAAGCAGAACAGTAGACAGAAAACTGAGAACTTTATTACCAATGCTTTTTCTAATATATTTTTTTTTTGAGTAGTCAATGTTTGTTACTGTTTCGTGTTTCGAAATATCTAATTTTATATTTCTGAACTGAGCAATGTATGTGAGAAAGAACATATAATCAGAAATCCAGAAAATCTGATGATCGATACACGACGTTCATTAACTTCTAACCTAGTTTGGAAATATGTACTAAAAAAGAAATATAAGCTGTGGGATCTGTAAGAAAACACATCACTATTATCATCGTTATCATTTTTAATTTTAATATCAAATATATTTATAATAATTCCATTGAAATTGCTGCCTTATTCTCATTTTGTAGTAGAACTTACGTAATTAATATTTTCGGAATTATTATTACTAATTTTATAATTCGAATTCTAATTTCATCATTAGATTTTAAATTATATAGACACGTCTACTGTTTTTTCAAAATATCATATAGTAATAGAATTTTCCATTACTGGAGCTTTCTGATGCTTGGCCGGTGGCCTACTCAGTCACTAAAAATAATTGAGTACCTGCGTCCATTCGAACAAGGGGTAATAATGGCGGTCGTATAAGGCGCGGTCTTTGCCACATCGCCCCATATTAAAAATGGTGCGCGACGACCGGGCAGAGAGAGCGAACATATGATAGCCTAAACCTCTCAGTTGGCAGGCCGTGCTCCCATACGGGAAGTTAGAGTCGCGGAAAAAACTTTAAAAACACCTTCCACTACAATCTAACTGCGTTCTTCAACTCTTGTACATTTCCTCAGAGATCTGGACACATTCGTCTTCTTCAAAGATTTTGGTTTTATTTTAGGTTTTATTTTAGGTTTTAGAGAGCTTATTATAAAAATAATTCCAGGTTTTATCACCTATTACATTGTTGTTCACACAGCTAGATATTTCATTTGTAAATTTCTTAAGCATCTCGCGGCATCACGAAACACTCGTCGGTTAAGGCACAGCATTCTACCAGTTGAAGAAGGTGATCGTACAAAATAGTAAAAATTGCGAAAGTCGAAGATGGGGTCTTGGCCTCAAAGCCTCTTTCAGTTAGATATTTTCTCTTTAGAACATTTTTTTCCTTCAAATTTCTATAAACACTCAACGTACGTGAGAAGTTGTAGCGGAAAATTTTTCGGTATATTAGTTTTGACTATGATAAGCCCGTCTGTTTGTTTCATTGTCACAGTTTGGGAGCAAACTGACATTTGTCGTCTTGCCGGCTACGCTGCGGGTTTGAATCTGTCTCATCGTGTTTAAACTTGTCACAATATGTGATTATTGCTTACGTCATATTGCAAACATTTTAGCACCCTTTAAATGCGTATAAAAACTAAAAATCATCTACATGATGTAATTTATGACAAAGCAAAGAACGCTGCACCAAGTTAATATGTGTTAACCTCTAATAGCAAGCCTCTACCGTATGGTATCATGAAACTTCTATAACTTTACATAAAAATATGCAATTATAACAAATTAACCTACTTAAAACTAACAGGATATAATTTTAATCTGTCACAACCGAATTGTATTTTAATAGTAACGTTGAAATACGCCATTGTTAGTGAAATAAATAAATGATTTTATTGATACATTGTCGTCTAAATAGTAAAACACCATATTTTTATTCTAATATAGTTGTCATTGTATTAATTTTATTGTCTCTCTAGAGGTATGCATAAAGAAACCTACAAGTTATCAACAATAAGGCCACTGTGCTTTTTTCTAAGGCAATATCTACGAAAATGTCTTATTAGATGATTCTTTTTGCTTTACTATTTAACCTTTAAGTGGCTGTGATGGATATAATCGTCATCGATATATACATTATAGAATGCTTAAGATGGATAAATGGATATATTTGCATAAACTTAAAGAGTCTATAGCACTAAGCTCAAGTCGAATATATTCGTTTGCGTATTATACATGATAAGTATACGATTTGAGCAGACATGTCGATACATTAGATACATAATAACGGTACGATATTATTGTACTGTTTTCTGAATTGATATTATTATTATTATTATTATTATTATTATTATTATTACAATTTGTACTTAGTTTATGGCAAAAAGGAAGGTAATAATAAATATGGACAACGAAAGCGATAACGAAGGCAGTGAAGCATTTTAGAGTTTGGAGGAAAAGGACATTACTGAAAACAGTACAGACGAAGTGGATTACGCTGGTAGTTCTAGCGATGAAGATGAAATTTCACCTGTACAGTTACCAGATCCGCTCGATGTACCATGGAGTTTTTCAGGAATCTCATATCTGGCATTTTCTTTTATGAGCGATTCTGCTATAAAACTTGCTAATTTGAACAAAGACAACCTTGGACATTATTTTACTGACGAACTTATAAATAAGATCGTTGTTGAAATGAATCGTTATGTTGTTCAGTGTTTTAACGAAAATAATGAAAATATACGAATGAAATAAGAAGATTTTTGTTTCTTCTTATGCAGAGAATCTTCACAAAACCGTAGTGTAAATTATATTTTACAAAGCTAGAAAGCACCAAAACACCGTTTTTTCACGTAATATGTCGGAAAAACCCTATCAGTTACTACCCAGATTCTAAATAACCAGGAGTTTAATGTTCCGTAATGGTTTATTCAATATTTGATTACTCAAAGGACAAATTTACGAGTATATACGGTTTTTATCAAAAAGAGAGAGATTTGGAATGAAACTATTCGCGTTGTGAGAAACGATGACGGTTATGTACAATTTTATATTGTGTGCTGGCATAAAAAATATTCTATAAAAATATTTAAACGTTTTTTAGATGCGACTTGCTTCAATGTACATGTTTTACACAATTAACTAAAAGATGGAAAGCGCCGCCTCAACTAGTATTAGATTTTAGAGAACCGGAAGAAAAGTTTGAGGAAGAAGAAAATACCGAGTCTCCCGTAATTGTTAGAACAACATTTTTCAGATGTAATGCCTCTGACAACGAAAGGGAACATATATTGATGTACTGATTGTCATACTGGAGTTCGTCCGTCACCATGCTTTGAAATGTCTGTCACACGAGGGACGAAAAAATTAACAGGCGTTAATAAAATATGTAATTATTTAAATTAGCGCTTAGGGAAGTATGGACGCTACATAAAAAATTAATATATATACTTTAATGTAAAAAAACAATGTAATACATAATAGATTATTATACAACACGTAAAAAACAAGCAAAAACCATCATGAAGAAGATCAGGGAGCGAAACGGTAATATATACAAATGTTGAAACTCATAAACACCTTGGAAACTCAAACTTAGACCAACCAATCAACTACGAAGGTCTCAGCACTCTATATATTATCGTTCATGAGATATGTCACTTTAAAATAAAAAAAGCGGGAAAACCCCCCTTAGGGGTATTTCAATGGGTCGGGTTTATGAGACATTCCTATTCTACTTTTTAATGAGGAGTTCAAAAAAGGTGGTCAGAAGTTTCGACCTAATTGTACAATTGATCACTATACTCAATTGTATACATTACCTCTAATTACCTCTAACAATGGAAAAAATTACTTGAATATTAAACATTTGTTTCGCCAAAAAACCGACCTTTGCATTTAATGCTGCTTTTAGGACTCCAGGCATTCTTTCAACTAATTTTTTTTGAATTTCTTCTTTTGAAAAATATTTTTTGGACGTTCTTACTGTCTTTACCAGCTCATCCTATAGCAACTCTATGGAATTTAGATCTAGACTCTGTGGTGACCATGTTATCATCGTGAGCATTTTTATTCTTCTTGGTTTGCTAGATAATTCTTAAAAAGCTTTAAGGTATGTTTAGTATTGTTGTCTTGCATTATCATGAATCCCTTTCTGTTAAAATTTTTATATAATGTTCTTTCCTCATAAAATCGTCGACTTTTACTAAGTCTCTAAAAGAAGCACCTCTACACTAAAACAGGCACACCTGCGTGCTTGACAGTTGGAACAACACAGTCCTGAATTATCTTTTTAGACCGACGCATGAATATTCTCCGTTTCAAATTTGGATTAATACGTTATGCCACTGTTCAATTATCCAGGAACGATGCTATTGCGTCCACTGAAGGCTTTTAGCTTTATTACTACGCCGTAACATTTTTTTTTTTTGGTCGCAATATGACCATGAAGATTATCCTCCCGAAGACGCCGCTTTATTGTGCTGACTGATATTGTTTTATCACGTCCCCGGTTAAACTCTGCAACAATATTTGGGATAGCGTATCTTTTATTTCGCTTACTCATCAGTCTGATTAACTGATTCTCTACATCGGATGACCTAGGACGATGGCGATTCCTAAGATTTCCCGTCTCTCTGTAGCGTTTTAATGTAAGATTTACCGTCGAAGCACAAATCCTTAAGTTTTTCGCGATGATAGGCATTAATAATCTTTCTTGATGTAAACTGAGAAAGGCTGGATGAGTTTCTATGGGGAGAGCCTGACCATGGGCCGTTGAATATAAAACAAATAAATATAAAAAACAAGACGTGACAAAAAACGGCACAAGGTCTGGTGATAAACTGGCGAGCTCGGAAGTCGGAGCACAGTCGGCGCACAGTTTTTTAAATACAAACAAACATCTAAAGTAAGGGATAGGGACAGAAAGAAAGATTTAAAGTGTTAAGTAACAGTAACAGCATTATAATTTTTTTAATTCTAGTTTTCGACCCAAAAATGCTTATAAAAAAATCGACAAAAGCCTAATTATTTTCTTTCAAAATAATATTATCTGATGAGATGGCAAAGGGTTAAATAAAACAAAATTTATTACGAAAAGTTTAGTTATTCACTGTATAACAGAATTTAAATAAGGTATCCATATTACCATGAGCGGCAGCGTATATGTATAATTGTTAAAATTATAATTATTACTTTTCTATTAAAATAAGTAATAATAAATATAATTTTAATTTATTTTTTTTATGTTATACCTATGACAAGACGATTTTTTTATGTAATGGCTAGAAGCTATACGTACATTTCTCCTCCTCCTAAGTGCCGTCTCTATCAAGGTTGGCGGTTATTATGGTGAATTGTTCTCTCTCTTGAGCTACATGAAATAATTTCGCTGCATTCTGTTTTGTCCATTCTCTTATGTTCCTCAACCATAATTTTTTTTCTTTCTATATTCCTTTTTCCTTTGATCTTGTCTGACAGCATTACCTGCAAATGTTTGTATGATGTTTTTCTTGTTTTCATTGTGCTTGGGTTTCTAATATGTTAAGCACGTCTTCGTTGCTGATTCTCTGTATCCAACTTATCATCTGCATCCTTCTGTCTTGTCACATTTCAAAACTTTGTAACAGCTTTATATAATTTTTCTTTAACGCCCACGTCTCACAAGCGTACAACAGTAAAGACCATTTATAACATTTCAGTTTGCAGTCTGATGTGTTTTGATGTTTGATGTGTTTTCGCATTTTA
The DNA here is from genome assembly GCA_036346155.1 of Sinelater perroti. Classification (NCBI taxonomy): domain Eukaryota; kingdom Metazoa; phylum Arthropoda; class Insecta; order Coleoptera; family Elateridae; genus Sinelater; species Sinelater perroti. The sequence goes on along the minus strand of JARFIY010000348.1, from coordinate 4,581,559 downwards.
ACAAAGCTCACTCTAGTAATTTCTATACGGCGTTTCACTTCTTTTGAATGGTCTAATGTACTGTTAATTTCTATTCCTAAAATATTTTATACCGTTGACCTACTGTAATTAGTTGGCTTTTCCGCATTCGGGGGCCATTTCTCATGTCCAGGACAAGAGAGTACCCTGTCATCAATCATTGTTGATGAGTTATGCTGATCCCGGCATCACTCGGTCCCCACCTACGTTAGCCACCTCAAGCCTTACAGATGCCCGCCTTCCACCGCGAGGAGGTGTAGGTTGGGCTTTTTCTTTCATCGAGGTTAGGACGAAACGGCCTTTTCTAATCTCTCCAGAGCTTTGAAAGGCACATGTTCACTAGTGGCGAAAAAAATTCGTCACTTAGAAATGCATTTCATTTTTCGGACAAAATTATTCACTTAAGAGGTTAACGAACATACTTATGTTTATCGTTTGACAAGATTTTAATGGAAACTATACTGTCCAGTTTTTTATTTTAATTCTGTTAGTTAGATGGTAGTAATTTCTAGCGAGTCTTCCATCACTTACTTTCACTATAATAAAATTCCGCTATTTACTATCTAAATCTGTGATCTATGGTAAGAAGGAGGAATCGGGGACAACTTCTAGAATGCCACTTAAATGTAACCAAACATTGAGGAAAACAGTGATGCATGAGTGGAAAGCGCTTCTGCCCCCGCCGAAGGTCCTGGCCGATTTTCCGCGAACGAGCGGCTGAACGCACAACTCATTACGATTCGATCGCTCAGCTCGCCCATCCGGTCTTCGGCAAAAAACGCGTCCCGTTACGCGCTCAATGCAACGAGGAAATACCTACAAACCCGTTCTTTTGCGTGCACCTGTCGCTCTCACTTGCTCTGCAGCAGCGCCGACGTCCGTCACTATCTGGCCCGGCCTTTCACGCCGACTTCAATTCGATCTCGCGAACCGCCAATTTCCTGTTTTCCCATCTCTACATGGCAGTACATGGGCAATGCTTGCCGGCTTTTTGCGCGCTTATTTATTGCGGCGGCGACGCGCTGCCACGCAAATGGGACGAAAAATGGCGGCGATTAGTGGTTACGCGGAAGAATTTGTTTCCTCCGTTAGTCTCGCAGAAATCCTACAGGGGCACTTATTATAATTGCGCGCGTTATTAAGCTAACTGTACAAAAAGGTGTATCAGATCAAACTGCGCTGTAATTGAATATGTGCGCCGCGTAACGGCTCTTTCGTCGCAACAAAAGATGGGAACTAGCATTTTCTGGATTCGAATCCAAGAAGAGCTAAGGGGTGATATTAAGAAGTAATCTTTCTATTCTTTTCTTTGTTTTTCTTATCCGATTGGGGTCACATATACCCTATAGATATTTATAAGAACTCGATAACAGAGATTAGTAAAAATATCAGAAAAGAGAAAGTTGTTTACAGAACCGCCGTCCGTGCGAATTATCTGCCATATTTCACATTTATTTTGGGGACATGGGTTCGATGAAATGAACAAAGTGAAATGCATAAAAGAAATTTTTGAGGCAGAAATGTAGTTATATTATTTATAATTATGTCCCTAATATTAATCTTGATTGCTATTCACAGTAAACTCAACTAAATCTAACTACGTGTGTTTGTTTGCAACTAACATTGCAACTCCTCCTACAATTATGAACCGATTTCAAGGGTCAATATCTCATTCGAACCGGTTTGTTGCCAAACCTCGCATAGATGTTTTAGATTTTCGATTTAGGTCACGGTTGACTTGTTATAGACCAAAACATAAATTATCATGAAGTAATTTGACAGTTTGTGTCGCCTATGGGTGATTCATACACTACACGGCTCATTCTTGCCGTTAGTAGGCGCATGCGATACAACTTTGATTTATGTGAAACCGAATAATGGCCAACGGATGTCATTATGCTTAGATATAGCTGATAAAATGATTATTGGCTAATTTTTTTAAATTGTCTACGAAACTCTGAACCAAATATTTTGCTTCAGTTGTCCGTCTTTAGGACAGGCAAAATTTTGAGTTGATTAAACAAAACAGGGAGCTCGATTAGAGGCACTTTGAGTAGGTTAAAACTATTGCACTTTAAAATCGCACATTCATCATTTATTGACGTATAATATATATTTTAAAAACATTTATATTGTAAAAGAAACAACATATCACAAAGAAATTATTCAGGATTTTTTCGAAATGATCAATTGCAGCTCGCATTAATTTTAGTGCCATATTTGAGTTCAATTTCCAGAGCCTTCTGATTAGTTCTAGATTTGCATGTTAGAATATAAGGCGAAGCGTGAGTCGAATAAGACAAGTCGTACAGCGGCAACAGCGGTGTAAATAAATTACTGTTGTTATAGTAATCGTTGACCGTTGCATTAATAGCATTATGATTTATAATTATTGAGCAGCAGTTCTTGAGAATAAAATTTAGTTTAAACTGAAAGCGACGCGTCTTTGAACCGAAACCATTCATCCAACCAATTTTGCACTTCTTCGAAATTGGCTAATTGTAGCCCAGCCAAGCCATGCGCCAGCGACCAGAACAAGTAACAATTGGAAGGGGTCAGATCTGGCGAATACGGCGGGTGCGGTAGTAGATCCCATTTCAGCGTTTTGATGGTGTCTTGGATGATGGAAGTGCGATGGCACGGAGCGTCGTCGTGCTGCAATATTAGTCGTTCGTGTTTCTGGCCGTTTTCTTGAGCAGTCCATGATTCAAATTTATCATTTGTTGTCGGTAGCGATGTCCATTGACAATTTCGATTGGTACATAGCAGCTCGTAGTACACGATTCCTTTCTGGTCCCACCAAATGCAAAGTATTTTCTTCTTTCCGAAGCGATTTAGCCGTGCCGTCGATGTTGATGCTTCATCAGGTGAAAGACACTTTTTGCGTTTGGGATTCTCGAAATATATCCACTCTCATTACCAGTAACAATTCGATACAGGAAACTCTTTCTTTCATGCCGCAAAAACAAAATTTCAGAAGTTGCTCTTCGATTTTCCATCTGTCGCTCAGTCAACACATGCAGCACCCATTTTCCTTCCTTTTGAATTTTTCCCATGGCGTGTAAACGTTTGGAAATACCTTGGCGAGTCATGTTTAATAACTATGCATGTTGATTTTGTGTTTGCGTATCATCTTCATCCAATAACGCATGCAGATCGGCGTCCTCAATTGTTTTTGGTCTTCATTGTTAGAAAAAATATTTTTGCGTTGCGATATGTGTTGGTATTACGACTGGTTGCTGTTAACAAATGTCCAAGCTATAAAAAACACCAACTTCAGACATGTATGTCGACTACATGTGTCGTTAACGTAATCCATGTGTGAAATCCGGAAACTTAGTTGAGCACCTAGTAAAGACTGATATCTTGAACGGTAGGTTGCTGTGATCAAGGAAGTATCAAAATTAGACACTTTTTTATGTAGTGTGAATTGACATTAGTGAGTTCAATTCCAAATTGTAGTACATCAAATATGCGGTTGCTAGAATCTACGAGCTCACAGAGCTTCCAACATACTCTCAAAGAGATTGTAAAACTCGATGGCTCGGCGTTGTCGTACACAAATGATGAGCTTCAAGAGTTGGTGGCCTACAATAACATTTTAAAAAATCTTAAAGACAGTGTACCACTTAAAGAAAATGTAGCAATTAGTTGTTTTAGAAAAATTAATGAATGGAGAATGCACCAAGCAAAACCGGTTGGTTTATTCGAAATAACCCGGGCGAGTAGTTTGTGCGCTGTGCAAGCTCTATGGAAGGACGGCATTTCTAGCAACTAAGGAGTTTGATAATTGGAAAAATAACCATGTAATAAACGATCATAACAACAACTCTGAATACAGAGTGTGCATTTTAAAATTTATTAATAGAAATTTAATTTCACAAAGAGTGGATGATAAAATATCAGAACAGTACAACGAAGAAGCTTTATATTGGCGAAATGCTTTTTTAAGATTTGTTGAAGTTGTAAGGTTTTTAGCTTTGTGTGGACTGTCAATTTATGGCAATAACGAAATATTAGCCTTTCTAAGAAATGGCAACTTGGTTGTGTAGAACTGATCACAAAATTCGATTTTTTTTACGGTCGAACATGTAGCAAAATTTAGAAATAAAATAAGATGTGTTCACTCATATTTATCAAGAGCAACTGTCAATAAATTCGTTATACAATTAGCGGACCACATCAAGGCAGAAATTGTCCAAGACATTGTAAATGCCAGCTATTATTCCATAATTGTGGACTTGACGCCAGATATGTTGTCGCACACGGACCACCTAGCTTTTGTGATACACTGTGCTACTCACGAGAACTATTGTTGAATGATTTTTGAGGTGTGGCCATAAAGGTGAATGCTGCCATTGATTCTCTAGACTGAACTCAACTTAGTAGGAAAAAGAACAATCTGTACCGAAATACATAAGGATTTCGGATTTCTATGGCAAATTACTTAAATGGAAAATGGGAATATCGGCTATTGGAAATATATGTTTCCGTTTTAAATAAAAAATTCCCTGAGAAATGTTTACATTGAGCAACATTTTTAAGAATCAATAAAAGTATTGGCAAAAAATAAGAATATCGGATAAAAATTACAGTTAGAACCACAAAGACTTCTAGAATTATTATTGAAATCATGGGACGTAGGGTCTGCATTTTTTAATACTGTCAACGTTCCAAGAATTTTTCTAAGTAAGCACCGGAGAACAATAATTTTCAGCTTTTAAAATAGCGAAAAACTATTTTAAGTCAACGTTAGAACAAGAGAAAATGATTTTCTACGCAATTACTCTTTTGCTAAAATAATCCAGAGCTTTGATAACTCCAAAGCCAGGAAAAGAAATGTTTTTTAAGTGAAGTATTTAAATGAAATGGACATTTGTTTTTATTTTTTCTTATTAGCGTGTGAATGTAAGTAAAAATTGCATTGAAGTGTATGTGTGTAACGGAAACTAAAAAATTAAATAATTGTTTTGCTTAAACAAACAATCAACTTCTCTGTAATTTTTTGATAACTTTGCAAACATGCAAAAATTTGAGGCAAGGTGAATGAAAGATTGTTAGTCTAGGGAGCCAAAAACCTTAATTAGGCCCTGCCTATGGTGGACTCCGAATTTTCATCTTCTCAATCATCTCTCATAGAGGTGTGTTATTTTAATTAAATATATATACATATATGTATATAAAATATGTAAGGTTCGCAATGTATGCTAGTATTTTACAAATCAAAGTTTGTCTTTAAAATTTCCAAAATTTATAATGCTAAGAATTAAAATTTGGAATGTATTATAACCAATTTAAGTGCCAAGCATTCCTTAATTTCGTTAACTAGAGGCTTAATTCTGAAAAAAATTCTCATTTAGAAGATTTGCGACCTTATTCAAGATACCATCTTGCATGTTGATTTATTTTAGCGGTTGGGCTGAAGTAGAAGAAAATAAACAATATTGTTACATTATTTATGGAAAAATCACTATGTAATAGTGTTATAATTACCATTTTGACAAGACAATTTTTATAATTAAAGATATTGTTAGGTATATTATTTCTATTTTCTGAAATTTTAAAGTTTCAGGTCTTCACATATTATAATTCATCGTGTATATGCCTGCATTCATAACAATAATTATTTTTTTGAAAGATTTTGCTTAATACTAGTCTTGACTGCTCCAAACACAACTTTAGACGAGAGTAAAGAGTTTTAGATTACTGTCAAATGATTTTATTTTTCTCTTTTGGCTTATTTGCTTTAACCATCGTATATTATTTAGCATTCTAATTACACGATGCGCTTTCTTTAATCTTTAACTGATATATTCGTCTGTTTCCCCATTGGTGTAAATTATAATATCATGTAGCAGGACTCAAGCACCTTCTTTTCTATCTAGTTATAGTTGTCTCTGTTCTTTTATTCCTACCTTTATTTATGTTGTTTTGTGGGATTGAAAATAAATATGAAACATCTTTCCTAATTTTTCATAAGGCTTATATCGTCCGCATATTTCATGTTCGCCAATTTCTTACTTTGCAATTGATTCTATTTTTATTTTGAATTGTTCTTTCTATTGCATAATCTAAATATATATTAAAAAGTAGAGAAGATAGTATGGATCCTTGCTTTTTACCTTTCTTTGTGTCTATTTTCCTACTTATATATTCTTTGTGCAACGTCTGACATGTGGATTTTTTATACATCATTTTAATTAGTTGGATAATTTTTGAGGTATATGGGAATTATTTAATATCTTCCGTAGAACCTCATATTTTGTATTGTCAAAGGCTTTAGCAAAGGCAACAAAAGCCATCGTTTTGTACTTTAGTTTTTTTATAAGGATTAGTGTATGTCCAGTTCTAATGTATCGTCCTGTTTTTCATTTTCTTGATTATCTATAAACTGTCTTATTCGTGTTTTAGATAACAATTCCGTATAGTGCCCATGCCACCTATTCAATTGTTCTTAATCTAGTGTTAATTATCGCTTTTTCTTGTCCCTCAAAGGTTTGTCTCTCTTATAGCTTTTGCTGGCCAAAAATTTGATGATTCTATACAGTTCTCAATTCTTGTTTGTCGCCGCTGTCCTATTTGCTTATTTCGCAGTATTTTCTGACCAATTTCTCCTGTCTGCTTTAGCACTCTTGTTTACTAGTTTATTTGCGGATTCATATTTTTTAGCAATGTTGAGAGTTTCTTCGGTGTTTCGTGTTCTGCTTAGTTTGGTTTTTATTTCTTTCATGATTCTTGCTAGTGCTTTCAAGCAGACCGAACGTGCGTGCCGAGCTATACCTGAGTTATCACAACGGCGGAGCCGCAGCCGTAGCCTTTCTTAAGGTCAGGCAAATTTATATATTTATTAATTCAACTTCGAAAACTCGTGTATATTTTTAAACGTTTTCATAATATTTAAAAGTGTGCATTATTAAGAATCCTATTACACTGCATGCGAACGATAAACACTCGGGATCGGGAACATGTTCCCTTTCACGAGTAACCCAGGACCTGGGACCCCACAATTTAACACCCAAGCCAATAATGGATTCGGACAAAATGGTAATTACTATAATCAGCCTATTGTGCAGTCATCAAACATACCAGGACAATCGTTTGTAAATGCACAAATGCCACTAATGTACCCCAACCGATCCCCAGCGAATCAAGCAACTTTACTAGGATTCAATCAACAGCCAAGTCAAATAGCACCTTCATTCACACCAACTTATAATCAACTTCCACCTGTACTATCAGCACAGCAGATTAGTGCAAATTATGATAATTCTGTTAGCAGCAATATAAACTATAAAACCACAGAAGATAACTTAGCATGTGACGATGAAACAATGAACTACAATGAAACACAAAATCAAACCAAACACGCCTGGCAAATAGTAACCAAAAGAAAAAGAGCAAACCGACAAAATTCTTCTGAAATTGATGCCCAAATAGAAACTGCTAATCAGTTCTCACTTCTCTCTGAAAGCAATAATACTTCCATTCCCCCAAAAAAAAGAACCGAAACCTCCACCAATCTTTATATACGGGGTCTCAAATTACAAAGACATGATCGATAACTTAGCACAAGTAGTTGAAGAAGAAACTTATACTACCAGAACGTTAGCAGACAATACTGTTAAAATAAACCCCGCCACTCCTGAAACCTATAGAAAACTCATCCGTCACGTTCGTGAAGAAGAAATTGTGCACCATTCATATCAGTTAAAACAAGATAGAGCATACCGTGTAGTCATAAGAGGCATCCACCCTTCTATTCCCCTACCAGAAATTACACAAGAACTTGAGAAAAAAGAACACAAAGTTCGTTATATTACAAATGTCAGGCATCGGGTTACTAAAGAGCCCTTACCTCTATTCTTTGTAGATCTCGAGCCACAAAACAATAATAAAGACATCTTTAAATTAAAATTTCTGTATTATTTTAAAATTCGAGTAGAAGCGCCAAGAAATAAAGGTGGGATCGTACAATGCACAAGATGCCAAGACTATGGACACATTAAAATCTATTGTAGGAAACCGTTTAAGTGTGTTAAATGCGGAGGACCACATAACACCTCTAGTTGCAGCAAATCTAAAAATACACCAGGAACATGTGCTCTATGTCAGAAAAATCATCCAGCGAACTACAAAGGCTGTAAAGTTTATCAAGACTTAATAAACAGAAACCATCACGTAAGACCAACCAGGCCCAGTCCTTTGTCACAAAATGTTACAACTAATACTCCACTACATCCAACAACCCCAACCCCTACTTATGCCCAAATGACCGCAGTACAACCTAACATCCCATCTAACAACACCGAAACAGACCTAACTAGCAAATTTACTATATTCCTTAATGATTTTAAGAATATGTTCAATCAATTACTCAACCAGAACAGTATGATTCTAACCATGCTGACAACAGTTATCAATAAATTAACTCAATAATGGCCCCTGCACTTAGAATTGCAGAATGGAACGCAAATGGCTTATCAAACCATATTCAGGAACTTACGCTATTTCTTAACATAAATAACATTGATATCCTCCTAATCGCAGAAAGTCATTCAACACAAAGGACAACTCTTAAAATACCATATTATTCCATTTACTATGCTAACCATCCTGATGATGCGGCTCACGTAAGGTCTGCAATCATAATCAGATCTTCAATAAAACATCACGTACTCCAACAATACATAACACACAAAATTCAAAGTGCCATCATAAAAGCAGATACTTTCCCCCGACCTATTCTATAACATGCGATGTTCTTCCAACGACTCGGCTCACACTTTTTAGTTGCCGGAGACTGGAATGCTAAAAATACAGGCTGGGGATCTAGGCTGATTACTCCTAAAGGTAGAACATTATTGAGAGTTTTAGAACTAAATAATTTCAACTATTTGTCGACTGGAGAGCCAACTTATTGGCCCACCTGTTAGATTTTGCCATAACTAAGGGAATCTCAGACCTACATAGTGATATTGAGTCCAATTTAGATCTGCACTCTGACCACAGTTCTGTAATAATAACTCTAAGCACCAGTATTATATGGAAAAAAGACTAATTGGAATCTATTCCGTCAACATATCAACGATAATATATCACTAAATATCTGCTTAAAAGATAAGGAGGACATAGATGAAGCTGTGCAGTACCTAACTAGGTTAATACAAAGCGCTTCCTGGACCTCTACTCCAGAACCCCATGGTCTCACCCGCAACAATCGGAATATTCCGCTTCATATTAGAGAATTGGTTATCGCAAAGCGCAGAGCTCGGCGCAGGTGGTAGTCTACCAGGAATCCACTTGACAAAACTTATTTAAATCGAATAACGCACAATCTCCACAATGCTATCCAAGGAGCAAAAAACGAATCCTTCTAACACTACATCGTCAATCTATCTACTGATGATCACTCCCTGTGGAACGCGACAAAGAAATTCAAAAAACCCATAGTATCTATTCCACCTTTTACAAACCTTTCAATCTAAAACCCTCAGAATGTTACTAAATGCACCTTGGTATGTCTCCAACAATACCATACACGACGACCTCAAAATACCGTTTATACACGACGTCATCAGTGCTTACTCTGTTAAACATAAAAATCGAAGCATAACCCACAGCAACGAGCTAATCAGTGAACTGTTCATACAACCAATGGAAAATAGAAGACTTAACAGAACATGGCCAGAAGACCTAGCTACATGAATCCAGAGAGCCATCAATGGATGGCCCCTGACTCAAGTGAACTTCTTTCAACCCATTTTAAAAATTATTAACATAAAATTCTTAGAATTTGGTTGACTTTTGGAAGTCCTACATAATTTTTTTCTCCACAACAACTACTAGAAAAATCTTAAGTGTAAAATAAATAACACACGGCTTTTAATACGCTAAGATACTTTTCTAATACTTTTGTCTTTTTAAAATTTATTAGAAAACGAGATTAAACATATTGATTTTACACGTAGAGATTATACAGCATCATCAAAAATAATTATCAATTTTCATAAGCTGGCAAGAATGCTATTTGGAGAACAAATAAACTGATATTTAAGAATAAATTAACTCTCTTTCTTCAAAAATATCAATGTTGACTTCAGGTTCGTTGAGAGGGAGAGGGAAATGGGGTAGAATTTCCTAGTGCCGTAGTTCTTAGCTACCCGGACAAACTATAATATATTGTTCTTTATATTAATAAAATTTTTATTTAAAAAGTGCACCGAAAGCTTCCACTTCGATTTTGTTCAAATTCGAAGAACTGGTTGGTATTGCTTCACAGTTGCACTCTTTTTCCTTACATTTGTGCAGTAGAAAAACTCTCGAAATGAGACACAAACTGAAATGTGTAGTCTGTCCTGATAGTATCAAGTTATATAATGTAAAAAATTATAATTATCATAACAAAATATCTTTGTAATTAGTAAAAATTTTATTAGAAATATTGTACTTAGCGTTAGTAATCTTCAAAGTAAGCTCCTGGAGATCACACAAACTTTGTTGGATATAGTAAATCAGGAGACTTTCATTGGGTAAGTGAGCCTTTGTTCTCAGACTGCGTTAGCAATATTCAAGAAAATATTTGCTTAATGCTCATTTGACTGCTCTAAATACAGTTTGAGTATAGGAAAAATAAGAGCGAACACGCTTTACTACGAGATTAAAGAGTTTATTGTATCTTTAAATGAGTTGAGCTCTGAAGTTTTGAATAAATTTGAAAATGCTATTGCTCTGAGTTAAATTTTAACTATTTTTTTTAATATATTGACACAATTTTGTGAATCTTGATTAACTTCTGGTCCTACAAGAATCGAACTATGCCGCAATATCCTTTTAAAATTTAGTAAGAAAAGGTTTTTTGTAGAGCTCCATTTACACAATTATTTCTTATACAATAATGACTATCAATAGAAAAATCTTGGGTATGAAATGAACAAGATGCGTGCGTCTAAAACCGTAAACCACTTCCCTAATACCATAATTATTTTACTTATTATTAGAAAATAAGATTAGATGAATTAGTTTTATACGTTATGATTTTATAGCGTCCTAAAAATGATTAGACATCCGTATATCAAATTAGCAAGAAGTGCTATTTAGGCAGTAAATAAAGTAACAATTAAGAATAAATGGGCTCTATTTCTGTCGAAAGGGACAGGGAATAGAAGGTTTAAGGACCCTGGGAAACTACCTATATATTATTCGTTGTGGTAATAAAAATTTAAAAAATTTTTGTGGAAATTTAAAGAGCTAGTTGCTGTTGGTACACAGTTGCATCCATTTTTATTACATTTTTCGCGTAATACAAACCAGTCTGAAATGACACGGGCCGAAATACAAAGTGCGTTCAAGTTCTAAGGTCTCCAATTTTTTTTCTGAAAAAGTATTTAACCTAAGAAAGTTGAATCTTCTGTTACTTCTCAAAGTAATCTCCGTCTAGACGTACACATTTTTCACAACATCGTCGCATGATTTCGTGGCTGCTGAGAACACTTTTGTAGGGAGTGTCATTCATGGTCGGAATTTCATGGCAGCATCACGTGTCCTGAGACATTGTCATCCGTGCAGCCTTGTGTTTGTCGGTCAGCATTCGAACCCACCTTGAAGAAACTTTCCCCATTTTTAGATCATTAGAGATCCTACGGAAATTCCAAGTTTAGAGGCGATATCACGCACGCCCAATCGACGATCTTCTATAACAAATTGCTTCACTCGCGCAATCATAATTTTGGTCCGGCTGGTTTGTGGCCGAAGCTGCTTAGGTTCATTGACACACGACTCTCGAACTTCTTTAAACTTTCACATCGACGAACGTACATTTTTAACATCCATGGCACCTTCATCGCATGTCTCACTCAATTGGCGATGAATTTCGATGGGCGTTTCACCACGCAAGAGGAGAAAACGGATGTTATTAAATACTAAACGTCACAATTTGAAATATACAAAACAATATTCACTGCAATGGCTGTAACTCGACCTGTGTACATTTTATGATTCTGCCATCTAGATTATAAATTTGGAAATATTTCCCGCGTCTTCTAAAATTAACCGCATCTTTCTACGTACTCTCAGTGCTGAGAAAAAAATTTGAAGACCTTAGAACTTGAACGCACCTTGTACGTGCATATTCCGATAATGTCGAGCCACATAATGTAAAAAATTAGTAAAATGATACAAAATACAAGAAACATTCAGTCACCTTCAAAGTAAGCACCTTTGAGATTTCGCACATATCTTCAAGCGTGGTGAACCGGGAGATTTTCGTTAGACAATTAAGCCGTTGTTGCTGGGTTGTAAGGTAGACCCATTTCTTCGCTCTTTACAATCTTTTTGAGAAAATCTGGTTTATTCGTAGTAGTTTAAACAAGGCATTAGCACGATGATCCTTCTGCTTTGTTAACAGTAGTCGTGGAACGTGATTTGCCGCGACACATTCCATTCTGAACTCTTCTTTAAAATTTCACATGCTTTAGTTTTTCTTTAGTTTTCTGTTTCTTGAACCGCCAGTTAGTGATAATTATCGATTATAGCCTGTACAAAGTTCAAAAGTTTTCTTTGCTAGTTTTGTAAAACGTGGGTTAATTTTAATAGGTGTCCGTCCATCTATCAATAGCTTTAATAGTGCTCCACTAATTTCATTTTTCTTCAAACGAATGTTCCAGTTTTGCATAAAGTGTGATACAGACTTGTTAATACAAGTTGCTCTTATTTACGCATGCGCACTGCAATTTAATTTCGACGGTTGCCACGTTAGATGACGGTTGCATAAATGTGTTCAATATATAGGATCGCCCAAATTAAAGTTTAGGATTTGAATTGCACGCCGTTCGCGTTCTGTGAACGCGAAAGTTTGCATTTGTACAGTTGGTATACACATGCAAAGTACACAAAAAACACCATAAACTTCGTTCATTTGTGAATTGGGCTTTAAAGAATACGTCAGCTAATGTTAATTTTTTGCAAAACAAGTCATGTTGAGCGATTAAGTTCATTTTTCTTTAAATAACTTTGTAAATCACCAAAATTTTTGTGTTATTCACGACAAACAAGTGCATTCACAAAAATGTAATGTTTGGTATGCATTGTGGGTGGAAGAATCATTGGCACTTTTTAAGGACGAAGCTGGCAATTGTGTACGTTATCGCAAGATTCTAAACTTTTTTTTTCAATGACACCAACGATTTGAATTTGAATGACATGTAGTTTCAACAAAATTTCGCTCTTACGATCTAACTCTATTAGACACTTTGTTCTAGGCTATTTAAACAAAAAATCTAATTTATGGGAAATTGTTATGGAAAACTTTGCTTATTTAATAAGTATTTTAATATTGGTAAACAAATAAAGAAGGATTTGAGGAATACTTTAAATCATCAGGTTTCAGATTTATTTCTGCCGATGATTATAGTTTGGTATTATAATTATCTCATCGCTTACTCTAAAAATTTATTTGAAGCTCAATAAAAACAACCAGTAGGGGGCACTGATTGCAAAAATGATGGTCAAAAGAGCTGATGATTCTTAGTTTAGGTGCTAGAGGGCTTTTCTGAAATTTGTTTTTCGTAGTTTTTTCTCTTATCTTTACCCGGATGGAAAAAGTAATTACATCAGCATATGCACCTAACATCTCCTCATCATAGGTAATTAAATGACGCAGACAATTTTACTTTAAATATAGCAGTTTCAATTCTAAAAGTTGCCGCATTTACAACTATTATTAGAAATTAGTGTATCTCATTAGCAATAGTTGGCGCTATCTGCAAATAGTCAAAAATGCTGACGAACTCCCAGCCAATCAGGAACCAGCATTTTCAAAACAATCGAAAATAAACTCTACTTTCTTTTTTATTGCACAATTTGATTAGTATATGTAGATGCCTCCGAGCTCAGGGTCCTCCAACGAGACATCCACGCAGCGTTTACTGGCATTAGAAGAAGTGTCCGTTATTGGCGAGACTTTAAATTGAAGCCATATAGAACACTCGAGTCAATGCAGAGTAGATTCAAGGGAGCTAATATCTGTTCGAATCAACTGCTTTACAATTGGGAAAAGATCGTCAAACGTGGTGGATCAATGAGGCACAAGGTGGAGATTCTTTCGACAGCGGTCATCAGTCAATTTGACGAAGCTCGATTAAAAGGTTTTCAATTCTTTTCTTTTAAATTCTTGCAACATTTCATTCATTGTGCAATTCTATCGAAATGTTGCGTTATGCACAATTCGACAATACGTAGATGGGCTTTAAAATTGGCAAATGAGATGCAATCCAACGAATTTTTAGCGTCACATAAATGGCTATCGACATGGAAAGAAAAGTACAAAATAAAATCAAGTAAAGTCACGAATGTGGCGACAAAACTGATGATCGAAGACCTAGAAGAAATAGAAAATCGAGCCATGGAACATGTACTAGAAGTAATTGGATTCTGTAGTATAAATCCATCGTATCAACTGTTGAACACTGACTAGACTGGCATCCAATTGGAACTTCATTCGGGGTGCACACTTTACTTCCAAGGAATTTAAATTTTTTTTGTCTTGGCGCAATTGATTAATGCTACTTCCCAATCGTAAACATTGCAATTTGTCATTTCATCAGATGTTTAAAAGAGACAAATGAGTTGAGCCAGACATTGGAGGAAAAAATGTTCAGGAGGAGCAATATGTGTATAGTATGGTCAAATAGTGGAAAACTCGATAGGGGGAAAGTAGAAAAGTTCTACTGCTAAACACAAATGACCATTTCGTATTGATGCAAGATTTATGGGGTGCACATGAGTCGCATTAATATTAATTGTTTGTATCTTAACCTTTTTGACATTTTTCTCTTCTGTTGCCATATATTATTTTACACTATTATATTAGGACGCGCAACAATGTGTAGTTACAAATTAGATGTTAATTTCTAATAATATTTCTAAATGCCGCAATTTTTGGAATTTGAACTGTTATATTTAGGTTACAATCATTTAATTACCTATGATGAGGAGATGTTAGGTGAATATGCTGATGTAATTATATTTTCCATCCGGGTAAATATAAGGAAAAACTACGAAAAACAAATATCTAGAAAACGCCCTCTAGCGCCTAAACTAGAAATTGTCAGCCCTTTTGACTATCATTTTTGCAATCAGTGCCCTCTACTGGTTGTTTTTATTGAAGTTAAAATAAATTTTGAGAGTAAGCGATGAGATACCTTACTTGTTAGCAGATTCGTACAGACCAATAAGTTTATTATCCACAACTTCAAAGCTATTCGAAAACATCCTACTCAAGCGACTAATATCAATTCCTAGAAGAACATAATTTCATACTTAACCATCAATTTAGTTTTATAAGTCAATTGAACAAGTTCACAGAGTAATAGAAATTATTAATGCCACCTTTGAAGCCAAAAAATACTGCAGCGTTGTATTTCTAGACGTCAGCCAGGCTTTTGACAAAGTCTGACACAAAGGCTTATTGTATAAGTTAAAAATGGTGGTTGCTTCATAAGGCCCATCTCATATTACGCTCTTATCTACAGATAGACTTTTCTAAACTAAATACAAAGAACCTCATCTCCACAGGTACCGGAGTACCTTAAGGGAGTGTTTTAAAACTACTATTGTATACAGCAGACCTACGAACCTGCGCGGAGGTCTCAATCGCAATGTTTGATGACGATGCTGCACTACTGGCAACATACAAAGATCCATTAAGGACATCCACCAAACTATAAATCCATTTAGATGTTTTCCATAACTGATTCCAGAAATGGGGAATTAAAATCAATCAAACCAAGTCCGTACACGTCACCTTTATAAAGAGAAGAGACACCTGTCTACTCATTACTATCAATGAAGCAATAATATCATAATCTGACAATGCAAGATATCTAAATATCCATCTTATTAGAGGCCTAACCTGGAGAATCCACATTTGGACCAAACGCAAGCAACTTAACCTGAAGTTTAGCAAGCGCTATTAGTTACTGGGCAGATATTCACAACTTTCCTACCACAATAAACTTCTCATTTACAAAGTAAACTTCAAACCGATATGGCTTTACGGAATCCAACTGTGGGGGACTGTACCATCCACCATCCTAGTTATAATAGAAAGATTCCAAACAAAAAACCTTTGAACCATTTTCAATGCACCATACTATATAAGCAACGCATACATTTACAGTGACCTCAAAGTGCGTTCTGTGAAAGAAGAAATAGTAACAGTCTAGCACTAAACTTATTGGACAATAGTGTCCACAATCGGAGACTTAAGTTAAACTGTTAATATGGCAAAAAAGAAGCATGTGAAATTTTTTGACACTAGCAGAAAAAAAGAAAATGAAAAAGAACGATATTAAATTGTGACCGTCCTCCAATTGGTATTTGCAATTAATGCGGGAAATAAAATCATTGCAGTTTAGTTTGTTTATAGCATTGGGTCATAATGTATTGAGCTTGAAAGCACTTGCATTTTTTTAAGTCTGTAGTGGAAGATTACAACGTGTAATTATAAGAGATGCGAGAACTATAGCGTCAGTAGAAGTTATGGTTCTTGACCATGATTGCTGCTGCGCATTGTGGAAAGGAAGCCATTAGCAAACCGAGTGCCTTTAAGCATCCGGCCGCGAATGCAGCAATATCCATCTCTCGCGCGATAACGCCGCAGCATTTCATTAGCAATCGTAATAACCTTTGGATTTACACAGTGCCTGCGCGCGCTCATCCGATACGCTCCATCTTCAACGAGATAATAAGGCGCAATTGCGAGCCGGCCAGGAAGAAAACGGCGGCCGTGGGTTATCCGCGGAGATTCGTGCGCCAGTGAAGCACGAGTGCCATAAAAACACCATCATCTGATACGGTATTGGCAGGATAATTAGGATCAGATTGCGCTTTAATTACATTCTTCTCGTACGCCGTCCTCGTAGATCGCGTTATTTGTGGCTCGGGCCTTCCTTCAGAGGAACAGGGCTGATGATTGCTGTAGCCGTAATTTGCGAGGCAATTAAACGTAACCGCCGGTTTCCTATCTCCGCGGCGTCATGGCCGGCTGTTTTTATTAGATATTAATTTATTGTTCGAAATTGCACGGTATCCGCTGGTGGTTGCTTGACGACTCAACCAAAGCGAGCAAGCGGCTTTGGCTTCGTACGTGTCCCAATCGAGAAAGAAGCGGTGAAGCAACAATGTAGCGGTTTGTTTAAAACAAACCAATTCGGTTTGCCAGCATAGTTCGCCACCTTTGCAAACTAATAGAAGATATCAGCTATATATTATAAATATACATGCCACCACGTAAACGAGAGATAACGGATGAAATAGAGTGAAGAAGGAACGACTTAACCCATTTAATAAGATGATTGCTTCAAATAGAATCATTATAGCTACTGGTCAATTATCCTGCTGCTATGACTACATTTAGAACAGTACATACAGTCTGTGTGATAAGAAAGTGAGCGTCATGATTTGGTAAGGATCTATGTTATTTTGTTTGTATCTTTAGTTCGTGCTCTTTTCACAGTACATAGTTTGCTGGCACATTGTGTTATTGGAGTAAGTGAATTTGTTATCTTTACAATGAGTTCAGAATTTCTGAAATTATACGAGATAGTGTTTTTAGTAAAGCATGCGAAACGACAGAAATTGAGGTATAAAGCGGCTGCAAAATATATTCTGAAGTTGGAGGCATTCGTTAAGAACTCGGTGAAGGAATATTTGGAGGTTTTGAATGTAGACGATGTAGATGTAGAGGGGAATAGTCGATGTCACATTGTTATCTTCACAGCCGAGTCTTCTGTCTGAACATGGTGTTTCTTTTCAAGAGCATGGTCAGCGAAGAGTAATGGGATGCATCTGTAAACACGGTTTTGACTGCTTCTTTCTGTTTATGGACAGTTTAATCGGCGAGAAAATGTGCGCCATCTACTTGTTTGCTAAAGTCTACTGAAAAGTTTTTTTAGTTTTGATTGGGCGCTACAAAAAGATAACGACCCTAAACATCGCAGCAAATTGTACAGTGCGTGGAAACAAGAAAATAACGTCACTGCGGTGGAATGGGTAGAAATGTACCCAAATGTTAATTCCATTGAAAATGTGTTTTCGTACATGAAATTGAAGTTTAATGGAAAACCAGTGAAGGAGCTATTATTTCAAATTAAAAGGATATAGCGATTTTTGCCAAATAATTATACAGAGAACCACGTCGAAAGCATGGAAAAAATGTGAAGCTGTAATCAATAACGAAGATGATTGGATTATATATTCGGAACTTACCCAATGGCTCATAATATAATTTTAATAAAAAAATTATTTTATCTACACATTTATTTTTCCAAGATTATAGCGGTCACTTTATCATTGATCTGCTTAGTGAAGAAATAGCAACATATACTATAATTATTATAGTATCACCATGAAAAGGATGCCTTATTTTAAAAGTAAAAAGTAAAGTGTGAACTTCATAAATTAAGAGACTTCAACGAACAATCTGCCGATAGTGCAGTAGAAATCTCAAAACTATTTTTCGTTATGTTTATGCTTTGTTCTTGATGTAGCAATATTATTTTACCATTTAAGTATTATTTTTGGTATTCATAAATGCAAGGGTTAATTATACATAACTATCTTACCACCACTATCTTGCTGTTAACTTGCTGTAACTGCCTAGCAGTTAACAAAATACTATATTTTCACTAATGCATGACTGAATGTCCAAAGAGCACTATTTAATAAAAATAATTTTTTATTCGATAATGGTAGTAGCATTGTGGCTAATTCTGTTGCGAATTGTAAACAAGACCATGTACGCTATTAAAAAATAACGAAAAAATTCGTATATTAACTACGTTTATTTTGCAGTAGATCTCTTTTGTTAGCTTTTGCAGCTGTTTAGTCTTATTTACCCGCTAAAAGCCTGTTAGATTCGTTTTTGTTCTCTTTATTACGAATTAACGTTACTAATTTGCATAACAGCGGTCATAATTAACCATAACAGTGTCGTAACCGTTAATTAATTAGTAGAATGCTTTTTTATTGGCGATCTTGTGACGTGCAAAAACGCCGAAGCATATGCCGCTCTAATTAAAAGCCGGCGGCTGCTTGCGCAACTACAGTTAGCCCCCGATTTACGAGTTGTAGGCCAAAAAATTTGGCTTGGTCAAACAGTCATGCAGTTTAGCAGCGAGCAAGCAGGGAAACATGTGTATGATCTTATCTGAGATGTTCTACTTGTCAGTTTATCTAAGTGCAAAGGTTACCCTAAGCGAGCACGTTTGCAAGGTAACTGTTAATGGTGGCTGTTTTGCTTACTAAGCCCAGAATTATGAGGCCTTGCAGTCGTATATTTTTGTTGTGGAAGGAAGCTAAAGGATTGGTTTAAGAGTTAAATTAATACAGCATTTATAAGCATCCTATGCTGTGATCTTCAAGAACCGCTGGTACATTCGAAAAGACCGACAAGCAGAGTTCTGACGTTCTCTAAGCATTGCTTTATGTATAATTTTGAGGAACCGTAATGATTAGGTTAGATTTCAAGATTTAAGCAACGATTTGGACTGTTGTAGAGTTTTAATTAAGTCCATTACGTCTAAGTTTCTGGTAGAATTATTGTTTGATAATTAAGCGCAGTTAAGTAACTCGATAAGCAAAACAGGAAATAAAACAAAACAGAGCTGTGTAAATTATATATATTGGGCAAAACTAAATTAACCACAAAGTAACAATTAAGCAAACAAAGAAACTGAAGGAAAAACAATACAACTATGCTTGAATAACTTCAAATATGGTGGGCGGCAGATCAATTGTACACTCTCCAGACGCAAGTAATGGTCTCTGGTAACCTGAACGGCAAATTTTGGCGTGCTCTTCGTTGGAGGCTTCAATCCTGGGGCACCACGGACGGGGCGGAACGTACAATAGGCAACGACAGCGTGCCAGCTCAGCGCAATAGAGCACCTGGGTCGGCTGGCCGACGGCTTCGTCCCTCACGAGGGTTCGAATAGGAATGCTGGGCGACGGTAAAAATCCCGTTTAGTTGCGACTAGGGTAGGTTGGCGGACAGTGAAGGTTACAGGTAGAGATGGGATTCGGGGCAAGGGGGTTTAGAGATGAGCACCAAACATACCGCCCACCAAAATTATCAGTGAGGTAATTTTCTTAAAGCAACAGAAAGTTAAATAAACTAAAAATAACTGAGGAAATTATGTCTAAGATTTAATCAAGATTGATGCGGCGCCGGTAAGGGACACAGTTTAACTAGGAGTAGCTTGACACACCCAGTGGTCGTGCGCACAGTGGCAACACGAGCAATGCCGCCCCGACCAGGATGTAACTCGTAAATTCTTCCTAAGCGCCATTTTAGAGGTGGACATAGCTTGTCCTTGATTAGTACCAAAGTACCTATGTCAATGGGGTTAAAGATCTTAGCCGTCGCCCATTTTCCGCGCTGGAAACACATGCGAAGATATTCGGGTCTCCAACGTTTCCAGAAATCCTGTTGAAGTCTCTGAATGAGTTGCCATCGCGATAAGTGCGACAATTTTACTTCAAACAAAGAGGGGCTGTTAAAGACTCTAACGTTAGAAAATGACCGGGCGTCAGAACCGACATATCTTGAGGATCCGAACTTATAGGGCATAAGGGTCGCGAATTGAGCATGGCTTCCATTTGTGTGGTAATGGTACAAAGTTCCTCATATGTGAAAATTTGAGTTCTGATGACACGTGAAATGTGTGATTTTGTCGACTTGATGGGATTCGGGGCAAGGGTTTAGAGATGAGCACCAAACAATTATTCTTCATATATGCTCTCCATATATCACATTATATTTGAGACAACCTGGTGTTATTTGAAAAAGGCGATTATAAAGTATTTAACAGATTATGGGCCTATTTGTCAAATAGTTCATATAGAAAAAGAACAGATCAGTTGCTTAACACATTGAGGACGAACTATTTAAATTGCTTAAATGTATATTCCCGGGGTTTAATCCACTGAAATCAACGTTCATACAGTGCTTTTTTAAAAATTGATAACAAATTCTCTAACCAATGTTGTGAACTGAAATTTCCAGGAAATACTCGTCAAAGACCTTAGAGAGGGTGTGATATTGGAAACATTCGTTGTTGTGGAGTAGCACTAAGAACTTGCAGGCGTACCAAGTTTCTTTTCTTTTTTTGTGGGTTACGCAAACATGGCACCTCCTACCATAATGTTTTCTTCTACCTCGTTCATTTTTACCTATTTTCTCTAGCACCTGTCTACGCATATCAACTGAAAGTCTCCCAGGAGGTCCTCATGAGGCACACGAGGGGTTTGAGCTGAAGTTTTTGAGTGTGCTGCGTCTATGTTTGTGTCTGAATCAATCTACACCTGATCTGTAGCCAAGTTTTTTGCCACTTATAGCAGAAGTTCTTTGTATCTCATTTTTGATGTAGGGTTTAGTTTTTGATAGATTTGAAAATAATTGAAAAGGGCACAATTTATTAGCTAAACTGCAACTTTCTTTGAATGATAAGGCAGTTACTGATCCTCTTTATCAACATCCTCCGTGAACATATTATACTGAAAAACACAAAATCTTTCTACTTTAATTCTTCATTTCTCCGTGAAACGTTAGCTATTGTTGAATTGTAGAAATTATGTTGACAACATAAGTATCCCTCATCGATTGAAGAAGATTTCACTCTTTCTTTGAATGTGGTTTTGCCAGGTTTCACAAAATGTAACTAGTTTTTTCGTTCTGTTCAGTGTGATGGCTCCACGTACTCTAATTTGTCTTGAAAGGGGAGTTTCAACATACATTTCCAAATTTAAGATATAGCCTGAAGTATTTTCAGTAACCATACCTTATAAATTTTCCTGCTTTACTTAAGGAAAGTTGTTGATTTGGCTTACAAATAGTCTGTAATATTTCAAAGAAAGAATCCAATAAGGGTTGAATTTTGAGCCTATCGGTTGATTATTGAAAAAATGTGATTTTCATTGAAATGTAAGCACCATTAAAAGTGTTTAAATCTATAACAGTTTACAAGTTTTTTGAAAATAGAAGTATGTAAAAATGGGTCGGTAGACCAATATTTGCGCATTAAAATAATTATTGAAAAGTTATTTTTCATTTCTGCTACAGTGACATCTGACCACATCAATCCCTTAGAACCAGTAACATACTTTTCCTGATTTTGTAAGTAATATAGATTTGTTTCCCCATACATACACCACTCAAACGCACGGGTCCGTGAGAAACACTCTTCCCCATATTGTCGTTGGAGTCTGTGGTAAATTTCAGTGGACGGGACTTTTTCTCTAACGAGAAACTTGGTCACAATGTTGTTAAACAATCCTTCTCCAAGAAGAAATATTGTTACTTGTGATACTTTCGTCGAATTGGAGGTATTTGTTTCACCCTTGGGTTTTCTGTAAGTGGCCCTAAATTTAGTGTTTTTATCTGTTTTTACTCATGTGGAAACCGCCGAATTTGGTGTGATATTGTTATCGTCACTATCATTGTAACTTGATAAAGGCTGCACAGTATTACTTTGCATATTTCTGCTAATAGAAAAATCACTGTTATTTTTATTGGCAGGAACATTAGATGTGCATGGCAACAATTCCGCTGAACTTTCTATAAGATATTTTCTTCCCTTTAGTATAATGTCTTCCGTCAAGAATGTAAAGTGATTAAAATCTGAATACTGACTAAATGCAAATCAGGCCAATAGAGGAAAACATAGAGTTGTTCGTTTTCTATATTTATCACAGATTATTAACTCTGAGTGAGGTCAAGTTCCTATAAACATTCGTCAGCAGGACCGTTCGGAGAAAGATTCATATAAAAACGCAAATTTGCATCATCTCCCTTGCACAGTTGTAATGTGCGTCACCGATCTACAATGTGGATCGGTGACGCAGATTTATCATTTATATCCTGTTGGATGCCGAGCGGTTCTTTTCATTTGAGCAGCATTTTTATGAGCCCACGGTCGCACAAACTACACTCTTCTTATTAATCTTAACCAACTGTAAAAACTCAAAAAACTCCAACCGTTCGAAGATTTAAATTGAGGACTTGATGAACCCGACATTTGAAAACAACATTAGAAATGTACAATTGCCAGAAATTGATGAAAAGGTACCTATATCGTAGTGATTCCACATCAAGATTTCACAGATTCAAAATAGTTATATACAGCCAAATACTTTCAGTTAGTTTATTCTTCTCCGTGGTCTATTGTTTCGGAGCACTTACTTTTCTTTAGATTCAACTTCGCGGACTAATTCTTCTTTCTCTTAATTAACGCAACGTATAATTTAACACGGGCAGTTTTGTGATCATGTATATGTATGGCTTAAATATATAGTATGCCAGATTGCAACTGGAACGTAAACATTCTATGAACTTTAAGAGAGGTTCCAGTGCTTAGGAGATACTTCAGATGGGTTTAGTGGAAATAAAGGAATCAGAGCGTCACATCCAATTCTTCATCTAATTGTCTTGGCGAACATAAAGCCGGTTGATCTGCATGTAATGTTATTAGGCCCCATTACTTTCAGGGAACATGGGATGTTTGCTCGGCAAAATCGCTCAATTTCGGTTTAGGCGGCAGCAAGTAGAGCGTTGAGGCGAAGCGGCCAATTTGCATCGCGAACCGCCGGCTGAAACGATTATCTTTGCGATTGCTTCCTCTTGCTCAGCCCATTCGGCTTCCTTAAAAACGAAGTTCGCTGCGATAAGGTACATTAACTTCTTGCGGTTCTGGTTTAGAAAGCTTGCAAATCAAATGTCACAAAAGGGGAAAATAGTAAGTTAATAACGGGCTCGAGCAGCAACTCTGTAACTAAATTATTAAAGTTACTTCGTTTTGTAATGTCTCGCAAATATTTGAATTTTTGTAACTGTTCCGATTTCTTATGACTATAATAATAGTTAAATTGCAGCAATTTAACAGGCCCGCTTTAAAATGATACTTTAAATTATCATGCTCTAGTTTTTTTGAGTAAATGTAAAATCATTACTGAAAGAATAGGTATAAGTACACTTAATCATACTACAAGGGATGCTTGAAAAGATTCAAGAAAATTAACATTCACTGAAATGTAATATTAATATATAAAAATTCTACCATTTATTTAATTCTCGAAATAATTTCTCTAGTTGTTAAATTACTCTTTAGAAAATAGAAGGTGGTTTGGAGTTATTAAACTCAACCAGATTTGCAATTGTAGAGATCTGAATATGCCGAATATGCCGAGTGTGATAAAATCTCTCAACTTAATTCAGCGACAATTAGCAATCCATTACCATGATTAGGCATTTTCTGCACGCATCAATGGTTTGCCTTAATATTTTTAGTATTATGAAAATCTATATTAAAATAACGATTAGCAATTGTAGTAACTCAAAAGTTATAGTAAAAACTATCTAACAAAATATAAAAAGAGTTTTGGTATGAAAATGTGTTTAATATTTGATTAATCAAAATGACGAATTTTGTAAGTTCCTTATAGAAATAGCGTTTAGGTCCATCTGTTCATGGGGTTGAGGAAATCCAGTAAGTAGAAACATCAATAATAGATCAATAAGATAATGTATACGTTCATTGTAAAAGATTCGAAAATTTTTTTTAAAGACACAATTAAATGTATATTTTGGTTGTCGCTTTTGTTTTGATTTAGTTTTACCAAATTAATTTATTAAGTTTTTCTCAGATGGCATTTATGTGTTCACTTTTTAGTTTTGTTTATTTTGAACCTTTAGAGCAATTTTTTTTCCGTTAAAAACGGACATTCTGGTGTTGTGCTACTCATTTTAATATATGATGTCATATACACTTCGTAGTTTCGGCATATTACTAATCACCCCAGAATTTTAATATATAAATTAATTTTAGAAAGTTTGGATTTTTTATTTACAAATACATTATTAAGAAAATACTTGTTGGGTGTAAACATCCCTATAACTTACTACTACCAATAAAGGTTGAGAAGAATAAAGCCAGATTGCGTTAGAGGTTTACTAAAATGTTAAATTCTACTATACAAATGTAAAGCAAAATACAAGCAGAAGAAGAACTTACAAAATATTCTGTGATTATTATGCAGCAACTTACAAATTTCGTATTTAAATTATAAATCTTAATAGAGTAAAATATGTTATAGTGAAAAAATGCACATAAAAGTCAATGTTTAATTAAAGGAAAAAATTATAACAACGATGATGAAATACTGAACTCTCGGTGGCAAAATTAGTACAAAGCGTAGAAAAATCTCAACATAAATGAAAGAAAAGAAGTAAAGACGATATTGATAAAAAAATGCAAAACTCTAAATTCAATTCTAGTTGTGTTGTAGATTGAAATACGTGTCCTATGTGCGTGTGTGTGTGGAGGCGCACAACGTGCGTGGTGTTGTTTGAATGCTCAGTAGCAGAGAGAGAGGGGGGGGGGGGGGGGAGAGAGAGAGGGGGGGAGGGGGAGAGAGAGAGAGGGAGGGAGGAAGGGAGGTAGGTAGGGAGTATAGAGTAAACAACGCAATGATCCATTTGCTCTATTTAACGGTAATATGCAAAAACTTGTTCAAACAGAAAATAGAAATAATTATAAATGCAAATTCTATTTATTATTAATGATGCAAATGTTGTAGTAAACATTTGCGTTATAGCGTATGATCAGTTAAGACTTACTTGCTCTATAAATAATTACTTGACATTCTATTGTAAGATTTTATTCTTTTGACTTTTCGTACGTAGATAAGTCCGCATCTTATTCTTGAGAAGCGCTTACGGCTCATATCACATGCATGAATTCTAAGTTTGGTATTTGCGATTTTGAGGAATAATAAAATTGACATGCTAGTAATCTTGCATTAGTGTAGAAGGTCATATGTTTAATTCTCCAATTTTTCTTTATTTTTTGACAAGCGGAATTAAACAGTTAAATCAAAACCCTCACGTTCCATTCTGGTTTAAGCAAGTTTTGCAGGCCGGCGTAGTGATCTTGCGCTTTATAATTTGTGCTCCAGATATTGCCGTTATGAAGCATTAGCCAAGTAGGGGTATTTCCCTATTTATCACGCTGCTTTGAAACTAGTTGGGTTTCTATCAGTTCAACCTATAGATTATATTTAGAAATTATTGAAGAAGAAATTTGAACATGAATGGTAAAAAACTAATTCATAATTAATAATAATATAATTCTATCACAAAAGCTCATAAGTCGTTTCCCGGACGGCATATTTGTTAAATTCGGTTTTCGTTGATACGGCTATGAATAAAATGTAATAGTATTTTTGGTTTATTTTGTTTACTTTGTGCCACATTTGGAATTTCCAAAATGTGTACTTGAGCAACTGATGAAAAAATATTTAAAAACAGCAGAACTTCATTTGTCTGTTTCAACAGAACAATTATTACATGGTTTCTCACGTTAATAAAATGTAATATTTGCTATGTTTATTTCCATTTTTCTTCCAATTGCTTATTGTAATATCTACTTCATCTTTAAACTATTCTATCCCGACTTTTGTTGCTAGATCAACATATGAGGAAGATTGATTTGGGAGATGAGTTTACAAATGGAGTATTCATATCAGTAACTTACTGATAAGGCTCTTACAAAGTTTAAAATCGTTTGCTTGTTAGACTCGTAAATTTGACTAATGCATTTATGACAGCAGTAGTAAACATACATTTTATGATACCATCAATTAAGATTTCTTTTTTATTTTTTGATTTGTCCACCAGAATTCTTTTTTTAATGTTTTGAATCCACTTCACGCACTTTCATCTTTGTTAGGATTATATGGACAAGCATTACCTTTATATCTCCAGAATTCTCAACTGATAAATTTTGAAGTTAATGAATTTTGTGTTGCAGCAATCGACACAAAGAAATTGTTATAATAGTCTTACCTTTTTCTAAATATTTTTCAGTTTAAGATCTAATATATTTTTCCCTGCATATGTATAGCTTTTGGGATTGCAGAATTTAAATATTTTTTATTTGATGTCAATGTTTTTGATTAAAACGTACTGTCTAAATACTAAATGTTTCTTAAAAGCCACCATAGTTATCCAAATCATAAGTCCTACGTATACTACTACTCTGAAAAAATTTGGCATATCGTACACGTGAGCTTTAACTTGAATAGTGCTGAGAATCGAATTAATAATTTTTTTGCTAGGACTTAAGTACTGTTTTTGTTAACTTCAGCCAATTCATCTGTAATATCTGCGACTAGAAAACTCATAAATATCTATGAACTTTGGATAGTTACATTTTTAGAGTGTTAGAGATTATGTGCAATCTTTTAAATGGAGCCATTAAACTAAAGTTGTCCATATTTAATCAAATGGGTCAACCATTTCCTTATCAGTGCTTAAATTTGTTAGATATGTATCTTTTCTAGATTGTTGTGTTGGTTGAGGTGGTCATACACTTCCCTTTTTTATTCTTTTTGTATTTCTTTAAAAGATTCAAATTATTAACAGAAAAATGTAATTTTGAGAAGTCACTGCTACATGTTTTTGTGTTTGTTACAGTATTATGCAACAGTGGGTGTCATACATAAACAAATTAAGCAACAGAATTTTAAAATAGAACTGAGAATAATGTTTTTCTTAATTTTTGCGATAGCTTTTGGTGATAGTTGTAGTCTACTTAAGATTTATTTATGAAAAGTCATTTAGAAAAATAAATTTTCAATCAAGCACTCATAAACATAATATTGCTGATAAAATACTACTTAATATCTTAAAAAGGCATTAATGTAAATTTAACATTGAATGAAAAATTAAATCAAAGGCTACTATAAATTTTATCTGCTTTGAGGCAGCGGTACTAACTTTCGTTTACCAAGATGCCATTATTATTTAATACACGAAAATTGCCATAGAACATATGAAAAATCATAGAACAAGATATTTTTTTTGAAGAATAAGCAGAAACTTCGTTATGGAACTTTGATGTCCACAATTGCATATTAATAGAGTGAACTTGAGTAAAAAGAAGCACAAAGACAAGAGTACTAGAAATGACGTGAAAATTAAGAATATAAATATTCTTTACAGACAATATATAAGGAACAAAATAAAGTAGTATTAATTTGATTTTAATAATTTTAATTATTGTTTTTTGTACCAAAGCAATTATTCAGAACCGTAAAATTGTTTACACTGTACTATTAGATTAAAAGTTAAGTTAGTAATTGCTAGGAGGTTGAAGAAGCATTTGTTTTTAACAAAACATTATTTTGAGTAGTTTGCAGATGTATTTAAGGCGTTTAAAAATAATTAATACTCCCTTGGAACTCTGGATGTGTCACGGATTGGAATGGCTGCGCAAGTGCGTTTGTGAAGATGGACTATAGTGTCAGGTGATAACACTATATGGTGTTGCTGGAACGCGAGTTATTTGGGTCATGCTGAGAATGCAGTTGTCAAAAAAAAGGAAAATAGACATATATCGGCAACAATTGTCAGGTTAATTTTTTTAGAGGGAGAGATTAACTGCTTGGGACATCTATGCGAGATTAGTAGCCGTGTGTGGGAAAGTAATAGCACTGAGTCGCATACTTGTGTTTTGCTGGGTATCGGAGCAAGAATAAAAATGCGCAGGCCATACATTATCTTACTTGTGTCTGATTTGATAATGGCAAACAGGCAAACCACATTCGAGGCTCTGGCGGATGCAACAGATTTGTTTCGCAAAAGATGATGAGGCTTCCCCATACTCTCACTGTTCTGCAGAAACGGAGAGAGATATACTAACAGTTGCTACAGCTATACAGCATAGATCGGGAGATGTTTTTTGAGTATCTAGTTACAGGGGACAATCTATAGTTCTAGCAGGAGGCGCCGAAAAAGAAACTCCAATCTGTCGGAAGTCCTTGTTCGAAGAAGTTACAGGCGGTATTGTTTGTTTTAAAATAAATGGCGATTGTCTTTTAAGATCAGAAGGAGATTAGATTGATGAATGGGCTGCTGCTTTACGAGAACACTTTCATTGAATGATACTGTGAGTCACTGAAGCAATTTCGCTTATATACTCAGTAATGTTGCCACGAAAATTAAAACGCGACACTTTGCTTCAACATGACAATACGCGGCCACATTTCAGTCGCCGCTTTGTAATATCAATTCAATCTCAATTTACCGGATCTTGATCCTAGTAACTACGCTTTGTTTGACACAATGAAAGAGGCAGTGCGCCGTAAGAAGTTTTCCTTCAACAATAGGGTTCAGGTGGTTTCCCATAAGTGATGCCGCACTACATTAAAAAATGGTTTGCAGTAGCTTTACCGAAGCTAGATGTATAAACATTGAATTAATAATATAATCTGTTCCTACCTCTTCTTAATAAAAGATTAGTGAGCACAAAGCAAATATCA
The DNA here is from genome assembly GCA_036346155.1 of Sinelater perroti. Lineage (NCBI taxonomy): Eukaryota > Metazoa > Arthropoda > Insecta > Coleoptera > Elateridae > Sinelater > Sinelater perroti. Next base: position 4,552,168 of record JARFIY010000348.1, on the reverse strand, counting down.
TATTAAAGATGTACACAAGTTTTTTAACTACCTCTTCTTATTTTTCTTTTTGAGGAAAATGTACATTTATTAGTATTGTTTTTTTTATATTTATCTTTACACAATTTTAAGTTATATAGACAGCCTAGTACTAAAATGTATCTATGGTCTTTAAATTATTCAACAGGAGTTTTCGTAAATAACACATACCGTACTATAAAAGCTAGTTGGTTTGTGTTCAACACATCTGGCGTTGAGTACACAATTATGGAATAATACTTGGTATTTACGATCTCTGTCCAATTCACTCTATGAAACTCGACTTCTACTAATAATCTTTGAAATACACTTTTTGAACCGCTTTATATCGCGGCGGCATGCGAGCCTTTGATATCTGCACGTTTTGCCATCGCACACACAAACGGCATGGGCTTTGCTCAGCCGAGACATTCATGCCCCGCAGCGCGGCCAGTTCGGTCGTGTCTTAGTCCGCATAAATTCATATTCGCATCCCCGCATACATTCATATTCATGCACCGCAGCGCGGCCAGTACGGTCGTGTCTTAACCCGCATACATCAGAAACATTTCGCATCCCCGCAAATATTCACGCATCGCAGCTCGGCCAATTTGGTCGTGTCTCAATATCCCGAAGATACTAGATCCGCAACGCAGAGGTGGCCACCTTGGAATCGCCGACGAAGCCGAAGCCGATTCAGGTGAGCGATTTGGCAATTCATTGGTCGATATCGGTAGCTGCCCCCATCCGCTAACGCGACGGCCGTTTAAGGGACGATTTGGCCTTATCGGCTGACCTTCCACTACGGGCCGTACTACATTTCCACACCGCACCACTAGAGCGACTATTTACACGCCTGCCTCTCCATTTTTTGGTCCTTACGAGCCGCATCGGTATCGTATCCCACACCGCATCCACGAGAGCGGCTATTTACACGCCTGCCTCTCCAATATGGTTCTTTTTTCAGTTATCAAACCCCTTAACTGCTAGGATCGTCGTTCTTCCATGGAGTTTACACTGCGCACAAAATATTCGTCCAGTTGATTTTGAATAAACCAACCAATTTTGTTCGATACTTTCTCCATTTATGAACTGTTTATAAAACAACTGGTACAAAATTTTTCTGAAGTGGCGTACTGTCTCAGATTTTTTATAGTGAGAGTCATAATAACGGGTTATAGAGTGACATAATTGGGTCTACATCTTTGAAAATATTTTCAGAGCTTTGCCACCTCAAAGACTCTTGCAAATGTATGTTTGACGCACCACAATTTGAGCTTCAACTTATTAAAATCGATGATGATTGTAATTTCTGCACGCACGTAAGAAAGTGTCTAATTTTGGTATTTTCTCTTTGGAAATGTTTACTGAAGTCTCGATCATCTTTGACACTTGTTGTTCAGCATTTATGATAAATAAAATTTAAATTGAACGATGAATTAATTGAAAACTAAACTTTATTCCCAAAGGTTGTTGTACTATTGCACAATCGGTTAACGGTTAGTACAACAACGTTAATTTGTTTTTGCTGTATTTCTTCTATTTAACTGCCGCGAATGCCCATTTCTTCCGTTCTATATTCAAACGCGTAGATCTAGAACGAACCAGGAGTTTTTGAATTTTGAACTCAAAGGCGCTCCAAGAAATGATGCGAGCGGTGGTCAATTATTCTGGAAAGTTCCCGAATCATTTCTTTGTGAAGTGTTATTTCTGTAACAATAATATAAAAGTTTTTAAAAATTTATTATATGTCGATAAACGATGAATGTACGATTTAAAATTTTTCTCTTTTTTGCTCAACTCAAAATCCGGAAAATTCTAGGTTGTAGATTACTCAGCTTATGGATTATTCAGACCTTGAGTTAAGACGTAACGAGTCTGACTAAAGCACAGAAGTAGAAGAAGCAAAAGAAAGTCAAGATTTTTATCAACAAAATATGAGTTTTAAACTTTTAAGGCTTCATACAATTCTACTCTATAAATGGTAGTACTTTCGTCAAATTTAATATATTTGATCGAAGAAATTGTACTATTACAGTAAAACATATATTTTTTATTTTTTACTGCATTCTGATGTTAAAGAAAATCTTTACAGTAAATATTTTTGTATGATTAAAATTATTAATTAATCTATCAGTTTCAATGTGTCTTATTGACTTTATCTTCTGATATTTTAGTGGCTATTAGTTTCGTATTGTACTTATGAGATGTTAAGGATTTATAAAGTTCTACTCATTTTAAAAAAATATTAGTTCTTAAATCTGGTGATGAAATAGTGTTTTTTATATCTTAAATATTTAACTTAATGGGTTTTGTGTATTTTTAAGATTTAAAATAAATTAATATCGTCGTTAATTTTAACAAGTTTTGGGTATATTTTATAATTGTGCTGAAGTATTTTGGTCTACTATATATGTTCTTATAGGCAATTAGTACTAGCAAAAAACTATTAGTTTGCGATTTCGTTGAAAGTTTTTTGGATGATGTATTCAGTGTATAAACAAAAAGTAAGGCGGCGTTTTTTCCATAAATTCCTTGTACTCGAAATATAGGCCTCTCAAGTTCCCAAAATTGTCCATAGGCTTAACATGGCATATGATACATTTCTATATTAGAGTTTGGTTTAGATTCAACATTAAACAATTTGAATCAATTGAGATGGATGCTATAAGATCGTCTCTGTCGATCTTACGAGGTGGCGCTCTATGTTTATCAAAATTAGGAACCAAAAATGAAATAGGAAACTGGGAGTGACCACTTTTACAAACTATTCATTTTGACCAAAAATGAAGGAAATGTAACAAAATTTTCAGTTATTTAACGTATCATTATTTGCAGAGTAAATTATGGTTTTTAAGAAAATCAACGTAATGTTTTCCAATTTTAATATTTACAAAAAGATCTTATTCTGATTCACTACTTTTAGATATATCTGATTCAGAATCAGAAATTTGTTTTTTCTTACAGGTGTGGAATTGAAGAACAAAGTGATAAAAACAAACTTTTTTGAACAGTAAGCACAGCTAGCAAAAGCATACCGTTTACAAGTAACACAGTCACTTAACCCTATGTTGAATGCTACTTAAAGAACATTAGAAAAATTTTTAACATTCGGATTCACAGGATATGCTGCAGCTTGCCATGCATAACGTAACGTGTCTTTGAATATGGGGGCTTTTAGTTTTTTTTAGTGTATCAAAAAGTGCATATACATAACAAAGACACGATCATGAAGTTTAAATTTTGACTGGGATTGCTTAACTCAGTGCATATATATAATTCTATTCGTTTGGAAAAATTTTATGTTCCATGTAAAAATATCTGTCTAAAGGTTGAGCCAGGCTTGTTGTGCTAGCTGGAATATTTTATTTTTTACCAAGTCGTTTGGATTGAGCGATAACAGATTTTTCTTTCGCATCTACAGCGAAATAATTTTTATACCGCTCTTCAACATTTTTGGTTCCAGCTTTCCACTCTTACTGCAGGTGACAAAATATTAGGTGGAGTTTTTTTCTCTATCATTCAATTTTTTGAAGTCAGTCAGACCTTTTTTAGTAGCATCTTCTTGTCCTTGGTTTAATATCCCAATAGTGAACTGAAGCTAGATTGTTTCTTTGGTGACGATATCTTTGCTTGATAATTTAAATTTTAAAATAGCTTGATCCGCCTTCTTCCATAAACTTTATAATAGTTTAAACCTCACTCTTACTAATCTTATAACGCTTTCTTGTACCTTCAACATTATGCTACCCTTCCTTTGCACTAGATATCGAGAAGTTGTATATTTGTCGCATTTTTTAAATTGAGAATTTGTCTTAAATGTACAGTTTTTAACGTTTCTTTTCAGATGGAAGGTTCATAACTTTTTCCCGAATCACTTTTATATCCTGCGTTTGAATCATGTTTCGTTGACCTTAGATAAGGCCTATATCTCGAGAACAAGGGATTCGCAGAAAAACGCCGCCTCACTTTTTCATCAAAATTGGTGATATTGCATCCGCGGCCTTCCCTTGTAAGGCGTTTGGCTGCAGTGTAGACGAACTCGGGATCAATCAAGATTGATTAGTACCATGGCAAGAGGCCTACTTAGTCTCAGTATCTGCGTACAATTTAAACAAGGGGTGATAGAGTGATGCTTTGCACATCTCCCTGTATCAGTGCGCGACAACCGGATAATAAAAGCAAACATGTAAGCCTTGATCTTCAAGCTTGCGAAGCTCATTATATTATAGTGCTATTAAATGCGTTGCCCTTTCAAATCAGACCTTAAAACATCGCTGTTAGTAGAAACATATAATTTGTACGGCCATGTAGTTAACAAGCCAAAATTAAAAAAGTTAGCTACATCAAGTTGTTTTCGTTTCAATATTCTGCTTTATTTGATTAGTAAATTTTAATATCTCTTGGCAACTTTATCGTGTGTATTAAATAGACGTTTAACTCGTTAGAATGAAGGTAGCAAATCCTACGGCTGCTAAAGTAAATGAACTATAAAATGTCCGTAAACTTTATGCGGGCAGTTAGTCGCTTTATGGGACATTCGCGCGAGTTAGAGCAGATTCCTGCAACGGTAACATGAACTAATTGCAGGCTTCAGGATAGGCAGAATTTATATTTATTTAGTAAGACATATGTACTGTTATATGCACAGCAGTAAACTGTTAACAGCTTATTTGCATTTCTTTGCACCTCGGAGACTAGTTGTTCAGCGATTGTGCTAAATTGCGCACGCGTTGTCGGGCCCGCTGCATCCGCGCTTTCAAAAATGGAGCTCGTCCCACTGTAAAGCATGCTGAAGTGGGTGCACCGGCACAGTTTTCGGCTTTCAGCGCCCGAACTCTTGGTGATTTCGGTGCGCTTGCGGCTTCTTCCTTTCGACGACTTCACCTGCGCTTTTGTTCCAGGGCTCGGACCCGCGGGTGGCCACATGCCGCGGAAAGCTGCAGAACAAGCGATCGAAACTGAACCAGGAGATCAACAAGGAGCTGAGGCTACGCGCCGGGGCGGAGAACCTCTTCAAAGCCACCACCAACCGAAAGCTGCGCGAGACGGTGGCCCTGGAGCTCAGCTTCGTGAACTCCAACCTTCAGCTACTAAAGGAGCAGCTAGCTGAGCTCAACTCTTCCGTCGAACTGTATCAAAGCGACAGGTGCGTTGGCCAAACATTTTCACTGCTCCAATAGTCGGCAACAATCGTCGATTAAAGCCTGTGTGGGCTTGCCATTAATCCCACTTTTCACCTATAAAAAATCTGTGAGAATAATTAAAATGTGTGGTTGCGGAACTTTCAAAAAATAATTGCATAATGATACACTTCTTGTCATACTTTCGCTTCTCTTAATTTTAGAGTATTCAAGGGCACCCACCAAATTACAATTGATTACTTTGATGTCTTGTGCTTATTATGATATAATAAATCAATATGTGTATAACGTCGTTATTATACTTTTTTGATTGCCAAAGAAATTTACAAAGTATATTCTCAAGCTTGATGAGGCTAAATATCAGTTATAACGTTTAACAATGTTTTATTGTGTTCTCCCAAATACACAAAACACGTAATGTAATCTGTTTTGTACGATAGTTTAGCGGTGCTTAACAACATCACGCCGTTAACATATGGTGCATACGGGTGTTTGCTGCTTTGCATTTGCATATTACCTAGTGCCCTTCTTTTGTTCTACTTAGAAATTAAAGTTGTCTTGCACTTTAATTTATTTTTTAAGTAGGAGACTAGAACAATTTTTGGGGAAAATTTGAATTAATATAAATAAATAATACTTACTTATACCTATGGTCTTCCTACCCTTTCAGATGTAAAGCAGCTGGAGTTGGGTCACTGTATTTTTCGTTTGCACATCTCTCTCTATTTTTTCTGTTTTGTACCTTTTGTTTCACTTCAAGTCATTTAATATTACGTCTTTCCACTGCCATTTTCACTTCTTCTATCCACGTTCTCCTCAGTTTTTCTTTCTTCTTTTTATAAAGTTTTGCTTCGAAAACTCTTCTTTCCATTTTGTCTTCCCATATCCTCATTGTTCAAACCATCTCAGTTTTCCTTCCTCTATTATTTCTTGTATTGCATTTGTTTTGAGGATTCCTCTAAAAGTATTGCTTTTTATTTTATCATTTTTAGTTTTCGTAGAAATATTATTTTCTGCTTTGTATTAAAGAGTTCATGTCGCGAACCCGTAAAAGAAAATTGGAGTAGCTACTTTCTTAAAAATTTCTGTTTTTACTTCCTTTGGTATTTTGTTATGCCAGAAAGGTATTTATTGTGTTGAAAAGTTTTCTTGCTACACATTGGGGCATTTAGTTTTACCTCCTTTGCGATAACTTTGTTAATAGGCGACGTATAGAAAGAAGCTACATATTCTCTATAAGCTTGGAATATCCTCTATCAAGATTTTTCATCCCTTGAAGGAGAAATTAGGTGTTTGCTAATCCAAGAAAAATGCCACTAGTTCCAGCAATGCCTTTCTGCTTCACGCTGCAATTCCCACGAATTGGTTTGATGCTGTTCATTTGTTGTTAGAAACCACATCGAGCCTGATCACGCACATTTGTTGTAGTTTGATTTTCTCCTTTCGTGCTTATTGACCACATCGTAATAGTACTGATATCTATAGAGGCGTTGCAATAGCCAACACCCACCTGTCGATGAATATCATTGGTCATACTACCCCAATTTTGCTTCAATCGATTTTCAATTAATTCACCTGTCATTTTCGCCATTCCAGTACAAGAAACGTTATGGAGTGTCTTGATAGTCAATGAGTTAGAGAAGGTTATAATATCTGTTTAAAGTGTTTTGAAGGTATATTACCAGGCTTAACGGATAGGAGGCAACAGTTTTCAAAACCCCTCGTACTTTTTTTTCTATTTGTCTCTTTTTCTGTTTCTTAGCTTATTATTATATGGAAAGTACTAGGTATATAAAGGCTGAAACATTTCGAGAATTATGAAAAAGTTGAAACTCAGTTATCGCAATTTAAAACAGGATTATTGGTTAAATTTTGCTACTATTTAAAAGAAAAACAAAACAATTGCCCTGTATCTGCTATGTATTCTTTAGATATTTTAAATTTATGTTTCTTATGGACAGACTTAAAAGAAATAAAATGAAATATAGTGCAGTGAATTAAGAATTAATAGAATTGATCTTTTTGGGTGGGCTGAAAAAATTTTTAATTTTTTTAAAAAACAATTTAACTGTAATAACAGTAATTTTTATCCTTAGATAAATACTCGAAGGATGCAACTTTCTAATGCTCTCACTATATAAAATATTGCATTTTCTTTCTTTATTTCCTGTTGGGTTCTATAAAACAGTTGGTGCTTTGATATTTTCTCTAGATATTGCCTAGAAGAAATTTCAATATTTGTACTTCGAGAAGTTTAAAGTATATATCAACATTTGTGCTATTAAACGCCAAAACATGATCAGATCAGTGGTTTTTGGTTTTTGTAAACATAGCATGGATTGTGTTTTAGAAACTCATAACCCAAACTTTGACGATCATTATTTTGCTTTATTAAAATTTCTAATGATTCTATTTTTGTTATTTCCGTTTTAGACCGTAGCATGTAAAACAACGAGAAAATTTTACAACTAAATTTTATTTGGATAATGAAGATATAACAAATAATCCAAATAATCTTATTTAATAATTAAATTTTAGTAATTACAATAAGCTTTCACCAATTAATTAGTGATCATTTCAAAACGATACCGATCAAACCATCCAACGAACAATATGAGTAGCGCTCTGTTTTATTGCTACCCTTGTATTTGTATCTAGACGTGTCAAAGTCTTCCTATGATTTTTTATTAAATCCTTTTTCGTCTTTATTTTATTGATGGTTTCTATTGACATAGAATTTTTTATAAATTTGTTTTTCCCTTATTGTTTCGTCTGAGATTGGCAATATTATTTTGCTCTCCGCTGTTTTTGTGTCTCTTTTATTAAATGGTGGTAGGGCTCAAATGCCCCACGTAGTAGCACGGCCTGCAAACTGAGAGGTTAAGACTCTCATATGTTCGCTCTCTCTGCCGGGTCGTCGCTCACCATCTCTGATGCGAGGCGATGTGGCAAGTACCGCTCCTTAGACGACCGCCATTATTACCCCTTGTTCAAAGCAGGTACTCAATTATTTTTAGTGACTGAGTAGGCCACCCTCCAGGCATCAGAGAGCTTCGGGGATAAAACCCGGCTCCGTCCGCATTGCAGTCAACGCCTCATCGCTTGGACCACTTTGGCGTCTCTTGCATTAAAGGTCAAGTCCTAGTTCTGGGACGAATGAGCGGTAGTGTTGAGGGTGGGATTATAAAAAGCAACTATTTCTATGATAAAAATACTGTGCTAAATTTTTTCCACAATTTATTGATTCCTTGAGCCCACATATAACATTTTAGATTAATTAGTTGACTTCTAATGTGACCACACAATTTTAAGATTACAATACTAATATATTATTACACAAAGCTTTTAATTTTTATTATAATACAAGCAAATCTAATCATAACAAAACACATTACATAACTAAACTTTCCTTTTCAAAGCATTTAACAATTTTTCGCAACTGTTTTATTTCTCCAAGCACCATAAGTTATCATAATTAAATCATGAAACAGAATAGTTTTCTGTCAATGAATATGGTTTTCAACCAACTTCTGATTGTCAAAGAGCTTCTCGTATATTGTAAATTTGAATGGTACAAAGATCTAGCTTTCAATCATCAACTGAACACGTTGATTGTCAGAAATTTGATGTCGGGATAACTCAGGACAACCGTCGATTAGATATTGGGTTCGTTTTGCCTTCGAGAACTGCGTTATTATCTCACTTTGGTGTCTTCAATGGTGTCAGCTTCAGTAAACGTCGATATTCTTTTGCACATTTAGCAAATTCAGACAGTTAACATATCAGGTACAGACCGCTTCTGACCACAGATCACGTGGTCTTTGTAGCAGCACTTCTCTTTTTTGAAGGTCAGTAGGTAAAGTTTTGAAGATGGGGTGCTTATATTATTATTGATATAAATCGATAGAGAAATGAACTGTTATTAATTGAAATATGTAATGTATCTATTTAATAATATATTTGTTGGGAAATAAGGCATCTTTAAGAAATTATTTTATTTCGTTTAAAGAGTGTAACAACACCTAAAAAACAGCTAGTTCATGTGTATTTCTTTAGTATCCGATTTCCAGATACTTTCAGCTCTGAAGAGGCGTTTGGTGGTTTCCAAGGATTTGATGCGTGGGCTGTTGGTTACATCATCTTTCTGTGAATTGATACTTTTTACATAGTTATCGCACTAAGAACTATTTGTCTATGATCATCATTACATATTCTATCCTGTTACCTTGGACCCAACAAATTAACGAAGTATAAATTGTATATTGAAATATACAGAAAATGTGAAAACTTAAAATCGGAGCATTATCGAATCTGCTTTTGTTGATTGCTGCCAACCATGGAATCAATAAACCAAAACCTACAAAAATCAAACTTACAAGGGAAGGTTCCCATGCATCAATCCTGAAATTGAATAAAAAGTTGTTTTTGGGCATGGGGTGTTTTTTTTGTGTGTTGGTATGTTTTTTTTCGACATTGGACGTTAAGGTCACTTTCTAGCCGCTTGTTGCGCAGCCACTTCAAACGAGGCAAGGTGGCGCAGTGGTAAAGTGCTGGAGGTGTATTTATGCTTAAAATGATGGCCTTTAACATTTTATGGGTTTTAAGCACTTTTTAAGCAATTTTTAAGGAAGACATCAGACATTTTTCGGTTAAAACAAATCTTTATTCATGCAAATGTGATTTTTTGTCATTTAATACATGGTTAAAGCAGAAAATCATGTTGACAAAAAGCACATTTTATAAAACAGTAAGCTTGGTAGTCTTGATGGCCACACTTTCCATTAGCATCCTTGAAGGTGACTTCATTAACATTCTGGAAGACGTGCTCCATCGCTATATCCAATTTTTATCCAAGGATATTTTCGCATGGCTTCAAACACCGGTGACTGTAACTGATTAAATGCAAATGAGTGCATTGCAGTCTTCTGTGTATGTTTAAATCAGACAAATTGTTGAGCATAACAAAATTGTACATTGCTTTCACCAAAATCTTGAGTTGTCTGAAAAAGTATACATCCAATGGCTGAACCATTCCAGTCGTTTTCGGAGGTATAGTTAGCTGCTTGCATTGCCCATCGTAGCATTGATCCAACAGGGTTTGGTCTTTTTGTCCAGTCCATGAATCTTATATTAACACGAATGGCCGATTTCCAACTACATGTTTCACGGATTAATTGTAGAACTGCATTACCAACTCTTTTACAATTTTACCAGGGGAGCTGCATTTCACAATAAGATTTGGTATTGGGTTGTTTCGCAGAGTTTTCATGACATTTTTCCCGAACGCATCACCTGTTTCTTGTAACACAACGAATAGTTTACCTACAAGCTTTCCAGACATCGTCAGCAATGGCTGCACCGTATAGCTGTGTGTTGTCGCGTTCATTGCTTTTGCTTGAAGCAACACCTCTTTTTGCCACATGTTTCTAATGTTTGCTTTGAGTAGAATTCTTAAAGAAAGCCTGATTGATCTGTGTTAATTGACATAGTCAGGATCGTACTAGGAGATTATTGAGCGAGCGTTGAACACAAAGTTATTCGCTCATTTCGCTGTTTTCTCATACTCAATGTTATCTCGCGTTGTAACCACTTTCGTTATCTTGCAGGGCGTTATTCTCTGTTCTCTTTTGAAAAGATGCAACCATTTGCAGGAAGCCTTAAATTTAAACTGGATCTGTTGAGTTTTTTGGTATGCTCACTCTAGCACTTTGAAACTGATACGCAACCGTCTCATCAATCATTTGTATTTTTTCACATCGGGTTCCTACTTGCTCCCTTTGTTGCTGAAAGCTATAAAGCTGCTTCGGGGAAGTAAGCTTCGAAAATTTTGCTTGAACTAAACAGAAAAATCTTCTAGGGCTCTTATGTTTTGCGCTATATGTCATCCAATAATCCAAATCGTTGTTTTTCTGCTCCCAAGTCTACGAGTCATGTCCGCTTGCTTCCATGTTCTCCATTTCTTCATCATTATCAGCGTCATCGTTAGAATCTTGTTGTCTTTGTTATCTGAATCTTCACGCTGATAATCCGAATAGTCACAAGAATCTATGTCGTCTGGATGAACTAGTTGCTCTTGAAGCGTTGCAAACAACGTTCGTGTAATCTCCTTCTCCTCTTCTGTTGCTGGAGCTGATGTGTCGCACGTTTCTAAAAGAAACGTTGCACAGCCGCTTGACTTCAATCCGAATGTTCTTTGGGTTGAGCATTTTTGGAATACCTACAAAAAAAGAAGGATGAGAATAAACTAGCTAACCCACAACCTACAACTCGGCTCAACCTAATCTATCCTAACGAACCTCAAATAATGTGACCCAAAGTGCAATGTGTGAACCCCTATCGTCCTATGACCCTCGTGTCTTTTTGCCAGTGTCCCGAGTGCAATTCCTGCCATTGTCAGACATACAGGACTGGATTCTGAGCCGGCCTTAACGTTTAATGTCGGAAAAAAGCGCACCGACACACAAAAAGACCATATAGCTCAAGCACAAAAACAACTTTTTATTCAATGCCAGGATTGACACCTGGGAACCTTCCCTTGTTAGTCTCTTGCCTGTAAATGACTTGTTATTTTTTCAAATTAATTTTGATTTATTTTCAAAATGACACAACATTTTATTGCTAAAATTAGAATGTTTCGTTTAAAAGAAAGCTGGTAACGTTGCATTTGATAGCTCTATTATTTACACTATTCTTTTTGTGATTTTTATTATTTCAGCAATTTACATTAGCCGATAGTTCGGGAGGCATAACTTAGAGACACCTTAAATGTTGAAATACTTTTGGTAGTGAAGCTAAGGGTTAAAAAGGATAGAAATTTCATTAAGATGAAATAAATTTTTCGGGTGTTCATCCTTATTCAATTAAGTTCAGAATGGAATAAGAGTTCGGGATTGCAGCTCGCTGCACTAACATGTAAATGTTGCAGAAATGACTCAATCTTAAAGTTTGCGAGACGTAATTAGTAATTAAATATTATTTTATGAGCATAAATTACAAATCAAGGTTTCAAACTTGAACAACAGTGGGAAAAACGTCTCAAGTTTTTGAACATCGTGATTTGCTTTTTGATGTCGAGGGCATTGTATCAGTTTATGAGTACCATTTGAAAATTAATTAACAAATTTAATGGGCTTTAAAAAAATTAAGGAAAGTTTAATGATACCAGAAAAAAGCTGACAGGTTAGGAACATTTCCAAAGAATGTTAGTTTGTTTTTTAACGTAAAGACGTTATATACAAAGCTCTTTTTTTGTCGGGACCAGACGACTTAACCCTCTGCGATATTTTCCCTTAAAATAATATGCCGGGCAACACATTTAAGTAAGAAGAGATCTAAAAGTTGCCATCATAAGAAGAAAAGAGTTGCGGAAACGGCTTCCAATAGTTTTTGTTTCGGAAATTAAAATCATCATAGAGTTAAAGTTAAATTTTTCGTGATTGTTAATGTTTAAATTTTTAATATCTTTGGATTCTATTCATAGACATCAAACTAGTAAGTCAAAGGTTCAAAAAATGTTTTTCTTTTGTGTAAATTTATTTGAAAATTGTTTAAAGAAAGTATTAATTATGTTGTAGCAAAGAATGTTTGAATTACTCTTTTTCTACAGTGATAAATCGATAAGATAAAGAAGCAATTCCAGTTCATTTTTATGAGCGCTTTCAGCTTTTGGCCACGAAACCATGTACGGCGACGTAAAAGAACGGAAAATCACTCGTGGGAGCTGGCTCGGCCGACCGCAATTACCGATTTCAACGCACAAACGCGCGCGAAGTTCTTATCTGGACCGCAAATGGTTTACGTCCGTGTACAGTTAGATTTAATAATTTGATTGCCGAGCGTACAGCGGAGCCTAACAGTCCGCAGCGCGCACGATGTGGGTCAGGTTAAAAAGGACCCCAGGCGAGATGAGAAATATGTTAATGCTGTGCTACCGTACCTGTTCTGTAGCTTTCGGCCTTCGATTCACACCTACAGCACCTGTGTTTGCTACAGAATCCGCTGGACAAACAGCAGGCTCGTTTACATGCCAGAGGTGACGTCACGTGTGATGCTGCATATCATAACTATTCTGTTTACCTACTGACCGTGATACCAAACTATTCGGTTACAAACATTTCTGGCCATACGAAACCGTTTCTAATTTTATATGCTTCTCATACGCTATCACATTTAATGGACTGTTGAAGTTCTTGCAGCTGATAAGTTATTTTTTTTATTTAACTGTTTATTTACAATCTACTTCTTAGCACAGGGCAAGTAAATTATATATAAGAAGATAACATAAGTAATCGTCTATAGACTTAAAATGCCACTAACTGGTTGTGTTTAACTAATTCATATGCAATTCTTGTCTTAGGTACGTGAACCATAATTTTGTAAATCTTCTTTTTGGCTCTTGAGGCGGATTGAATATTTCTGATAGTAGATCATTTTCATGTTCTTTTATCCGTTCGAGGTAGAGTGTCGACAAGCTATTGATATGATCGGTAACAAATGGAATGTTTAGATCTTTGTGTAATGTAAAGTTCGATATGTACCAGGTGGTATTGGTATTAGAATGTAAAATATTGTATTGTATCCTTTGAATAATTTTTGTGTTTCAAAGTTTTGTACCCCCCTCCCATAAGTTGTATGTCATAAGTCCAAATAGATTTAAGGGCATATTTATATGACAATAGTTTATTATCTGTTCCTAATTTGGGTCTTCTTCCCATTAATAATGACATATCTCCAAATTTTAAATGAATTTGCTGTTTTTTGACGTGTTCTAAGCGGGTTTTAGGTCAACATGTAGCCTTAAGTATTTATCATATTTAAGTATTGTTAAGGAAAAATCGCGTTTAGTAAAGATAACTTGTAGTGATTTTGTTTTGCTTATTTTTATCTTGCATTCACAAAACCAGTTCTGTGAAGCGAGCATTGGGTTGTTTACTGAAAACAAGCAAGCATCATCCACATATGTTTGCTGCTGGTATATTTGAGGTATAAATTTAGAAGAGTACCGAACCCAGACATGCTCCCTTGAGGCACTCCTGATTTTACTTGATGTTAGCTGGAGCAATTGAAGTGGTATTTTATTTGAAAATATCGTTCTGACATATAAAATTTAAGCAGATGGTAATATGGATTAGGCAAAATACCTATATAAAAATATGGCAATTGAAGCTTCTTTTCCTCGAGACTTTTGATGACACTATTGACAATTCTGTTTGTTTGCTGTACCGTTGAGTGGCGTTCCCGAAAACCAAATTGATAGTTTGCGATAATTGTTTATAGTTCTAAGTTTGTTTTAATTCTTTTCATCAGTAGTTTTTTGACAATTTTAGATAAAATAGGGAGATGAGATTTCCTGTATTTTTCTCATCATAATGTGGGAAATTTTTCAGTTTTTAGAATAATATGGTAATATTACCATACTATTTAAATGGTTATTAGTAGTGCTACTGCTTTTCTCGATAGATCTTTAAAAATTTTATTTATTACGAGGTCATGCCCAGATACTTTATGCGGATTTGATTGGGGTGACATTTGCAAGATATGTTAAGAAAATGTACAATAACATTATCGTCATAATTATTGTTGGGTTCGATGTGTTCCAAAAGTTTTTAGTTCAGCTTCTGTTCGGTCTTCTAATTGGAGGTACTGCTACTTTAGCCCTTTAATTTTTTTGCAGCCTTCCATATCACATGGATCGTTTTTAAAGAGTGAATTTATATAATATTTAGATGTTGTATTTTCGATTTCGGAGAGGGATTTGTGTAATTATCGTTTTAGTCTGTTGTGTATTAATTTGTTTTTATTATTTCCGGACTTCTACCAGCTGCTTCGTGCTCTTCGCTTTTCAAACACCAATTCTCGAATGTAGAGGGAGGTCCTTTAAATGTTTTGTAGTCTTCAATATCGCGTGATCGTTTTAAAGCGTGAATTCAGATCTCATGTTTTTAGCTTCGGAAAAGTTTTCGTGTAATCTTCGTTTTAGTTCGTTGCATATTAGTTTTTCTTCATTGTTTCGAGACCTCTACCATCTGCTTCGTGCTCTTTGCTTTTCATACACCAATTCTCAAATTTAAAGGAGTATGTTGTAACATCTATTTGTTTCTTGTGGTTGTTTAAAAGTTGAATACCCGGCGCCATCTTGGATCAGTGTGGTTAGGTAGTTAGTAGCTTTATCTAGTTTTGGAAAATAACTCGGTTTGGTGCATTATAGATTAGTTGTTGGTAGCTGTTCTTTATTTATAATATATGTATGTTCTATCAATAATATTTTGATATTTTTTTACTAGCCTTAATATTATTATTAGTAAGAAATTACAACTTTGATTGTTGTTTAGCAAATTTTAGCAATTCAAGCAGAAACCAGTTACTTCAGCAGGAGTTAGTTAAGAGTCTGGGTGGTTCCAGTCCACATAGTTTTTGATTAAATGCTAATTAAGGTGTTTTAACATATTCTTTTGCAAAAAAAAATTGAATAACAAAAACACTATAAAGAAATGTTACTCTACCCCTCAACAAATTTAAATCATTTGCACTACTACTTATCACTGATTAAACATTAGAGCGGAATATTTAAAAAGCTCTAACCTATCAAAGAAACTCAAAAGTTTATTAGAAATGACATATTATTTATGTTCTTCTATTGAAAATTGTATTGAAAAAAGTTATTTTTGAATAAATCTGTGAATTCAAGTATGTTAATTCTTTTTCCATTAAAGACAAAGTTACTTTTACAAAATGAAATTCTAAAAATCATGATTTCTATGCAAAACTATTTAAAAATGTGAAATTTATTTCATTGGTTTAATTAACGAGTAACCTAACAAAATTCTGAAAAGCTTTAATTTTGGCAAACAAATATTAGAACAAACAAAAAGTAACCGGGCTCAAAAATAAGAAGGAAAATGAAAAATTATATTGGGCACTTCTAACTAAATTGTTTTAACATAATTTCAAATTTCTGAGACACGTAAAAATGATATAACAAATTCAAAATACTTAATGCATATTTTTCCACTCATTAAATATAAATTAAATTACGCATATTCTTATTAGTTTTGCATACTCTATCACTTCCTCTTTTTTGTTTTTAATCATATTTTCCCACATTCGAGGCTTTATTGTAAAAAACTGATTATACATTTACGATTCAAAATATTGTCCATCGCTGGCCACTATTTTCTCCCATCTTTAGGGTAACGTACGAATCCCGAGTCGAAAAAGCTGCTCATCTGTTGAGGCGTAGTGCTGGTCAGCCAGGCCTTGTGCCATTAATCGAAACAAGTGATAGTCATAGGGACCAATGTCTGGAGAATACGGCGAGTAGAGTAGAACTTCAAGTATGTTTTGACCGACTGGCAAAATCACTTAATCGTCTCTTGTTGTATTGCGGCCGTTTGTCTATCAATGCTCGACTTAAACGCATTAATTGCTTTGGATACAAATCCCCTGTAATTGTTTCAAACGGTTTTAGTAGCTCATAATACACTACACCAATCTGGTCCCACCAAATACAGAGCATACCTTTGGAGCTGTAAATATTCGGTTTGGCCGTCGACGTGGAAGCATGTCCGAAGTCCCCATGCTTTTCTGTGCTTGGGGTTATCGTAATGAACCTATTTTTTCTATCTTTGCCTTTCAAGCAAACAAATGCCGTTCAACATCTCTCGGATTCAATTCGGAACCTAATTTCCTTATTTCTGAATCATTCCCATGGCTTTGAAGCTTTTTGAAATGGCTTGTTGAGTCACTCCTAATGATCCTACCAATTGTTCTTGCGTTTAGCACGAGTCTTCATGAAGTAATGCCTCTAATTCTGCATCTTTGAAAACCTTCTCTCTTCAATCGATATGTCGGTCTTCGATGTCAAAATCGCGGTTCTAGAAGCGTTGAAACCACTCACGAAACGTTCTTTTATTAACAGCGGTCTTGCCATAAGTATTTGAGGAGCATTCGATTAGCCTCAGCCGCAGATTTCTTCATATTGAAGGAGAAAATTAAAATCTCCCGCAAATGACGAGAATCTAGCTCGTAAACTGTCATTTTCAATCGAGAATAACTTTACGTTACGGACACAAATCGACTAATGTATCGATGGGTTATGTTGATAGATGTCCAAGCTCATTGTATAACGTCTTCATCTGTTTATTTTCATCACCACTTATCGCCTAAAGCTATCTATTGGAAAACGGCGGAAGCAAAGTTGTACACTTATTAGTCTAAGAAAACAGCAAAAAAATATTAACCATGTAATTTTCCATTGTGAAAAATGATGGTTTGAAATAACGACTTCTTAAAGAATTTCTACTTACAATAAGTACATATATTAATTTGACATACAAGTAACCGGGGTTTTTTAAGGACAATTCTGAACAGAACTAGTGAAAAGCGATTCAATATTCACAATTGTTTGGTTCAGCTTAATTGCCTTTATACTGCCATTTCACTCAAAAGATTACGCAAAAGTACTACACAGTTTTCCACAATAACAATGCCCGCCTTTATATCAAACACTGTGTGATCGAACCCGTCGCTACCAAGAGATGGGATCTGCTCCTTCATTTATCTTATTCTACTTTATCGAAGCCTCTGTGGATTATCAGGTCAATTGTTTGTTGAAAAATATATTGAAGTATGGTAAGTGAACAAAGTCTATGATGATTTGGATGAGTTAATGACCAACGTCATAACGTGAACTGATTCTAAAAAGCCAGGGACTTTTCCCGTACAATCGACGGTTTCCGAAGAAAATAGGGAGCAGTAACATCAAATGATTATACATATGATATGGTAAGGTTTTAACTCCCCGCGTGGGAGCACGGCCTGCAAACTGAGAGGTTAAGGCTCTCATAAGTTTACTCTCTCTGCCCGGTTTTCGCACACCATTGCTGATTCGGGGCGATGCGGCAAACACCGCGTCTTAGACAACCACCGTTGTTACCCCTTGTTCGAAGTGAGCGCAGGTATTCAATTATTTTAAGTGACTGAGTAGGCCACCCGCCAGGCATCAGTCAGCTCCGGGAATGAATCCGGGTCCGTCCGCTCCGCAGTCCTCCCTCAACCCCGTGACCACGTTGGCGATAACTACACGTATACCTAATATCTATTTAAATAGCTGCAATACTTACTAAAATTCAAAATGTTGACATTGCCGTTAGCTCTATTTACAGTAGTAAATTAACTAGAACGCTTTTAAATCTTCTTATGTTCTGCTATCAAAACAAATAAGTCAAATCATAATTTTATTGATAGATTACATTACAGTGTTATAAAGGGATGGAAATTTTTTCCAAATATCTGCAGATGGGTTTGTTTCTATCTTCATCAGTAATTTTTGCTTCTAATGCGGTGCTGCAACCAAAAATTTCTTGGAAAAAGCTAAATTGGGTATATTTGACCATTATTCTTCAAACGATCAGTAATCAAAAATTCTATAGTACTTCTAATGATAATTTAGATAGAGCTATGTGAATTGGTTTTGGTTATATTGAGTCGCGGATAGGATATTTCGGAGTACGTTTCAGTATAAGACACTCAATTTAGGAAACTTTAAGAAATAAATAATTAAGAGCTTCTTTATTTTGCGCCACCCAATCTTTTCAAATGTCGAGTGTTCTTTACAAACACTATGGTATTCTCCTTGTAAAATGTCGGTGCCTATTTTTTCTAATAATACCACATTTTGTATCAGGAGAGCACATGCATACTGCCTGTTGGAGGATATGTAATTTGAACTTCTCTAATCCATTCAAGTGTTTCCTGAAAATATTTAAGGCTCATGGCCAAGATGTAAACTTTTGTTTTATGGTATAAATCTATTCGAGGTATACTAAAGTGTGGCCTAAATAGAAAGCCGTATTTAAATTTTAAATAAAACCACTTCTGAATTTATTTGTATTGTGTTTTTATTTCGTTTAAATAATATGGAAAATTACGTCTGGCTGATGGCCACTTCGATTACAATTAGCACACGTTTTGATCAATTTGATCGATAACAGCAAGAAAAATTTCATGATGTTAAACCATAAGAGCTTGCTGACCAGATGATGTTCGGCATTTCGCGAAATTGCATAACCAGAAAATTGTTGATACTGTAAATCGACAGTTGCTTGCGCTCTGTGGCAGGTGGCATCGTCCTGCTAGTATGACTTGAGTGATGCTGAGTTTGCAAGGATTAATTTTACCTTGCGTATCTTTTCTTAATTTCTTTTCTTCTTGGTGTTTTACGTAATTTTCTTTTTTTATTGCCCCACACTGTTATTTTTAATTATACAAATTATTGCGTGGTAGTTAGGTAAACTGCAAAAAACAGTCATTTGTGTGACTGTAATAAACACGTGACACTTTATTATAAACGTGTCCGATCCTGAACTCATAATTATTTTCCAGAACAGTTTTGGGACAGCAAGGAATATTCTTGCAATTAAACCATCTCTAAGGCCTTAGCCACACTGAAAAGAAACTGCATTTCGGTTCTATTTGGAGAAAAATGTCCTCTTTCTATTATATACGTCTCATATAGGGATATCTATTAATTGCTAGCCGCGCCGTTATAAAGATAATTAATGTTTTTACCACGATTTCACAAAAGCATCGTTAGATCCAATGTTATTCAAATATATGTAAATAATTACAGTTATGATTATTATTAATTTAAATTATGCTAATGCTAATGCAAGCTCAGGATTCGATAAATCCTTGTGAGACAATGTCAAGGCACGGTGTCCTTCAAAAGACCGGTAGGAGTGTATGAAGAGTAAGAAAAGAACCAAAATTTTTGTTATATTTTAAGAGTTGGTGACTATTTTGCTTACGACGCTGTAATATTTTGCGTAATACCTGTTAAAAACGGACGTTTGGATATCCGCCTTCGTTCTAAGACTGCAACGCGTGAAGGTGAATGTTTGGTTTATAAATTAAGTCTCTTAAAAAACGTTTGATTTTGATTACTTTAAAATATTTATATTTAAAAAATAATATATATATATATATATAATAGCTATATTGATTTACCTTTTTTGCCAAGCCAACTACAGTAGAAATTATATTATTTATTTATATAGGGATATAATGGAAGTGCATTTACTTATGTATAATATAATATTTGTATTTAAGTTTACTACACTAATTGTTGATAAACTTCAACTATTTCGTCTAATTGAGCTTGAATTACTATTTGACACAGTAATTTCTTTTTTAACCTTTTAAGGTTACCTCGCTTCCCAATAGGGGTTGGTTTGGACGTGTTTCCAGTTTACTTTTGTATTTGGCGCTCTGTTTCTCGACGATTTATTTAACGAGAGATATGTTTAAATATTTATGTATATTTTAGTTTGCTATGAACCAAGATGCATCAACTATATTACGTAGTGCATTTAATTGCAAACGTTGAATAATGGCTACATTTAATTGACCTGAAAATTCCCAAAACTATATAATATAAGCCTACAGTGGTTTTATGATTAATTTGTGAATTAGTACCTTATTTTAAATTAAAAAAAAGGTGGTTTTCTGTCTATTAACCCATACATTTGGTTGACTTTCAAATCTATTCTTTTCTCTTTTGTAGTATATGTTTTCCAAGTTAGTCTAAATGCACACGAAGATGTACCATTGCGTAAATAATTTTTATTGAAGGACACTTGTCGCATTGCCAATTTATAATTAAGTAGGCATATAATTGAAGAAGTTGAGTAGCTATTATGGGATCTCTATCAGTTGTCAATGTAGCTGTATAGTTTGCGAAAGTTCTAATAACTCTTTTTAGAATTATTTGTATGATAACAGTAGAGGAGGTAGAAACTACAGCCACTTTCTTGTGGATGACAACCATAAACAATACTAAGAAAATGGTTTTACATAAAAGACTTTTTTGTTATGACACCATTAGATGATCGAGTGTACGTGTCAAATTGATTTTTTTTGTCTTGACCTTTGCAACAATTTAAATAATACCGGCAGTAGACTTATAGGACGGTAGGATAAAATTTTGTTTACTAACTTTCCAGATTTTAATAACAATATAATTTCTGCTTTTTTAAGTTCCTTAAATCAATAGGATAAACAAAGTACCGCATTAAATATTGTAGTAATTACTACTTTTTCTTTTTGGGAAAGTACGTTCGATATCCGTTCTGTTATTTTATCATTTGCAGTGAATGCGATATCATGCATTTGTATAGGTGTGTATGTATGCGTGTAGGTATGTACAAAAGAGAGCATTTACCAAAGATTACACTTATAAATTATAAATATTTAACAGGAGAATGTAAGTTGTATTTGAAAGGGATTATCTTCAATAACGTTATATTACTTATTCCTATTTTATTTTATTGCTTCATTTGGTATGTTTTACTATACATCTACAGATTCATATGTTCTCGCTCATTCTAGTAAGTATTTTTTTCATTTTATGATAGTTACTACTTCAAATAATTTTTATATTACGTCATTTTTCATTCTTGTATTCATATTATTGTTTATTGTTTAAATAACATAATAAGTACATAAAAAGTTTGACAAAATTTTTAATATTATTTAAATATTTAATTTTCTTTCCTATACCATATGCTCAGAAGATCTGGTTAATTCTGTTTTAGCAGTTTTTATTTTCATTGCATCTTAAGGATTTTTATTTTTTTTATTTTGTGAATTTTTGTCAGATTTAATTTCTGTAACTTTTTAAAACTTTCTTTTATTTACCACGACAATTATTTGATTGAGAAATAAATTCGTTCCGTTTTTCATAAGCACCATTTAATTTATTTTTTTAACAAAAATCAATCGTAATCACAGTTATGTATTGTATGCAAGTAATCAAGTAGTTTCTCAATACTATTATTTTTGTTGTTTCTCGTCAAATTTCTGGGCTTTTTTAACTCAAAATTGTCCTCACCAATAAAACCTTTTGTATAGACGTCGTTGGTGTTTTCGTTTACTTAACCTGCAATTACACTCTAAGAGAAGAATGTCTCCGAGATGTTTGCTTTTGCATAATATTTTAAACAAAATTTTAGTGAAAGTAATCCATAAAGTTAATATTTTCGAGAAAACCAAGAGAATAGCTATAAAATGACATATGAGATATGCCGAGTAGTCGAAAGTTCCCAGCGTATGCTGCAGTAATAATAGAAACAAAATAGTGGTATTGTCACATAAGTCGAATTTTAGTTGAACCTTCGTAAAAGTTTTTGCAGCCGATTTTTCTCAAAAAATATAGCAACAATCAGTTAAGTTGGTAGCGCTGCGTTATTTGGCACATTGTTGAAAATCTCATTAAAGAAGGTTTTAGTTCCAATGATATTAAATAATATTCAGATGGTGTGTACTATGAATCTTTGCCTTTATATTCTATTGTAAAAGAATAGGCAAAACAACTTCGTTTTGGACAAGAAACCATCGAAGAAAAACCACATGCAGATCGGCCAGTTGACGTGCTTTTGGAGGAAAACGTCACTCTCGCCGAGCGTGCTATCAGCAATACAGTCGTACGACGCATTGTTCACGAGCAACTTCATATGAATAAGGTTAGTGCCATATGGGCACCTCGACTTTTTTTAACCGTTCAAAAATAGCAACGTGTGAACTGATGTGAACAATTATTAAACATCTGTCGCAATAACAAAAAAGAAGTGCTTGAGCCAAGTGCTACAAGGAATGGTACCGTGATCATCTACTATAATCTACTAATAAAAAGGGAATCTGTGGAACGGTGCAGACCGGACGAAAAAAGATCATAACAACGATGTTTGAGATTTAAACGGAATTTTACTAATTGATTTTAAGGAAACGAACACAGTGACAAGCGAAGAGTATTATGCTAGCTTAATGCGTAAATTGCGGGACGTTATCAAGAAAAAGAGAATTGGTAAAAAACCAGAACACAAGAACTTATTTTTCAACCCACTATTTCATTTAGTTGTTTTTATTTGTTTGCTCTGTATAATCCAGTTTATTAATAATTTGGTTGTTGCTTATTAGCTCCTCGTATATAGTTTTCCATTATCGGTGTTTTAGTTATTGTATGTTTTAAGTTTTTTAGTTTATTTTCTGATTCTCTTCCAGATTTTGATTTAAAAGTGGCAAATCTTTTTAAGCAAGCGATGTCTCATGAAAATCAAATATGATCGTCCATTTTATTTGATTTTCATATCTGCGACTCCAAAGACGATTTGAAATATTTCAAATTGTGTTCATCCTACTAATTTTTTTAATCTTATGTGGTGGATAATCAGTAACGCTTTAATAATACAACGTAGTTTACTTTATCAACAACTTACATATTCATTAGAATCCGTTATTATTGAATTAAAATATTAAAATCTTCAATAATAATTTTAATTAGGGTTTCTCTTAGCTTTGCCCATGAATTTCTAGTACATAGAATATTTTACAAGAAATCTTTTCTAATAGCTAACACACATTAGGTATTTGATTTTTAATGACAAATTAATGTGAAACGCGACCACTTTCTCCATTGTTGCTAATTACACATGAAAGTGCAATTTATATATTTGTATTTTTAAAACTATAACGACTGCTTTAAATAAATAAATAGAAATAGAATTAAGTTATTTGAAACAAGTAAAAGTTAAATTAATTAGGTATTGGTACGGAATGGTCAACAATATTAAACATTACGTATTATTATTAAAACAACAATGAAACAATAGCAATTATTATTTAATAATAAATAATATCACTAAAAAGTATATAATTTATATTTACATTTTAAAATTTAAATCTTTAACGATTATAATAAGGAATTTTTCAGTATAATTAATATTTTTTTTGACACGTTGTGTGGAAAGTAAAATATACCAAGTGATTAAAAGGGGTAACTTTATCTTTTTATGCTCATATTGTACAGGATGCAACTCAGTAAGTGGACTAGATTTGGAAGAGATTCCAATAATTTGATCTACGCGCCAATGGGGAGCTGCAAAGATTCTAGAATCAGGCTACAACTACAGGCAGGCAGTTGGTTGCTGTGAGTTTATAATTCACGTGATGATTTAAATGCTTCGGGGAGCAAATTGACCGATAAAGATAAATAATTAATATTGGTGCATTATTTAGTTAGTGGCTAATCGCTTGTAAAAATAAAAAGTGTCTGTACATTATCAATAATTATTAGAGATAAATAACAGGGTCCTAAACCGAATTCGTTACAACTGGTGTAAGAAGTGGAAAGCATCGCGATTCAAAGAATTATTTAAATAACCTAACGTGTTGAGCGAGCCAAGTAGTGCAAATTAGAAGCGCGATTTAGAGACTACAGGGAAGAAACCCGTGCTATATGAGAGATTACAACAGGTGTTAATCGATATTTGTTCAAAAAAGCGCATCCAGGGTGGTCAGTACAAAACATTAAGAAAAATTAAAACAGCGTACCATACACTTAAAAGCAGAATTATAGGAGACTCAATAATTGAAAACGACTTTAACAATTAAGAGGCGAATTACAAGATGTATGTTCAGAAAACAAACCAAAAACTAAGTAGAAAGGTTTGAGGAACGTTATAGAATTTCGAACAAAAGATTAGAAACAAATGTAGAATAGAAAAAAAGTGGGAACTACAAAAAATTAAACGCGAAAAAATATTCTAGTCAAGTAAAAAAGAAGGCTCAGAAGAACAACTCAGAAGAGTATTTTCAGTATTTAAGAGATGAAATAACGATAGGTGCAAAAAAACACTTTGAAAATTTTTAAGGCAAGTATAGGTAAAAAGGAGAATTAAAGATAAATGCATAAGAACACGTCGGAAGTTTTAAAGAGGAGGTGAAAGAGTTTCGAAGAAAAATTAGAAGAATTTGAGAAGCAGATAATTGGTTAATAAGATCATACCCAAAGACTTATAGGAATCAATTGAAGCGAAAGAAAATGGCCCATGTTTGATGAGTGGTGATTTCCACAGGAGCTACAGCGAGAGCAGTAACATGATTTGCAATTAAGTGCTAAGGGGGAAGCCAGCATAGAAATAAATCAGCCGAACTGAGAGGCAAAAGCTCACTGGGTACATTGGAGTTCCTTAAGGTTAGAGTATGGTCTTCTGGAGAGAACCTCGGAGAATGTAGGTGGCATTAAATTCATGTCGCAATTATTTAGTATGGAAATTTCTACGTCACCTACATGAAAAAGGCGCGAGTGAAACACTACAGAATTAAAAAGATATTGTAGAGGGTTTGAGAGCGCTTTATTGGGCAAGCTGTAAAAAGGATGTGAAGAAATGCTACGGGAAATGTGAGTTGTGCGTGGAAAACACTTATGAGATGCCAGAGTGTAGAAAACCCAGGTTTATCAACGGAGACTGAGAACAGCAAAAAAAGGTACTCTTATTGCTGTGGGTTATTTTATCATTTGATTTGAAACGTACCTGATACCAAATAAACTCATCCACGATTCTCTGTTACAACTCTTTCTACAAGTGATATCGGTCATTAGGGTTATTTGACAGAAGGGCCTTAAGAAAGGAGCAGTGCAAGGATTAACGCCTGGAGCTCGAAACTCTCCGTCAGGAGTGCGGAGCGGCGTGTAGAAATGGCGAGTTCAGCAGCGAGGCTTTTATAAACAAATGCATAGATATTTAGATGTTCGAAAAATGATTAAAAGGGGCAGTAACAAACAGTTGAGGTTAGATATAGTTTGCGTGGTGATTTAAGTGCGCCGAGGAATAGATTGATCGATAGACTGTTGTTTATATAACTGAAAACGGTCTGTTAAAGTAAGTATAAATGTGCACTTGTAAAAAATAAGTAAAAATAAACACTTGAAATCAAGATTGCGTATGTTACAATATGATAAAAAAGTTTACTGGAAAAAGCATTTATAATTTCAGTATGTGTAGAACAAGTTTATTTTTTAGTATATCTATGTATTTTACGGTATATTCTGTTCGGTCCTTTTCAAACCGCTTATATCAATCTTTTTCGATAATACAAAAATTAGTTTTGCGTTATAGTTGCCCCTATACTTTTTTTAATTAACCTACAAGTCCTTAATTAGACAAAGTTTTAGTATTTTTTTATTACAAAAATATTGAAGTTTATGCTAAATTTGAATAATAATAGAGAAGCTTACATTGATTACTTAATTACAGAAAATTACTTGAACTTATCAACAGTTCTTCGCGAATGCGAGGATTTCGAACGTAGGCTTGCAATTTGAGGTAATCCCAAGAAATAAATTGCAGATAAACAAATCTGATCAACGTGGTGTTAAGAGACATCGCCAAAACCTAATCTTACATGTTAGGAAAACATTCGTTAACTGGCATGAAACCCTTGTTGGGTGGGGTATGGCTCTATATTGTTAGAATCACATTTTTTCTATGTTGACCCATAAAAGTCACTGCTACTGTAGCTTTGTCTTATTCAAAAAATAAAATCTGACTATCTCTATTTTCTAAACTCCGTAGAAAACTGCGAGCTGCCACCAAAAATCGACAGTTTTGCTTACTGACATAGTCATCCAAATGTGCCTCATCCACTCATCATCACAATTATACCATCAAAAGCAATCGTTTTAAGCATTCTTCCACAAAACAGTTTGCTTTGGAAAAATTACATTGAAACAGCAGTTGAACAATCATGATTTTGTGCGGATGCCCTTTAGCGAGCAACGACCACGACGCCTAGTGCAGCATGGAGGACTCTAAAAACCGATCTTCTTACTCTTTCAGGGAACAGCCAATTTATTTTCTTTTTAGAACTGATATAGGTATGTGAAACAATTCAACCCATTGGGGTATTGTGTTACGATCAAGGATCCACCTTATCACGCTTAATATTGAACTTTCGACTAAAAAGACGTTGAAAAACTCTTCGACAACAAAAACGCTATACTGAATCCTTTGAATTATTCACAGACGGTGTGTGGTGATCATCGACTTTATCTTTTTCAATTACTATCCATCTCAAAAGTATGGATTCTCTTTGTACCATCCAGTATATATCTCTTCATTTATTAGAAACTCAGAAGGTAGAAGTTTTTGGATCTGCTTTTTACTTTTTTAGAAATATTTTTTTAATTATATTTAACTGAATTAAAAATCATTACATAAGCATCTTTAAATAAATATCTGGGTTATAATTGTGGTCATCCATTGTAAGAGATTCAGGTCTATAATGCAAACTATAACTTTTAAAAGCTTTGAACAAATTTAGATTCGATTTATTTATTTTTATTCTCAGTTGCAGTACTTGCATTCTCATTTGTTTTTGATTTACATTCTTCTTTATCATAATGTTTACTAATGCTGTTTTTATATTTTATCATATTATTCTCCTTCTGCAACTGTTTCTAATTATTGAGCACATTTTTAGATTGGTTATTGTAGATTGCTTCTCATTTTTCTTTTTATTGTAGCTTTATTATCTAATATTTTTTGTACATTTAAGTAAATCGTTAGAAATAAAACACAATGCTTATGTTAAGCACAATATATTTTAATATATTCATAAAATAATTATTATACAACGTTGTAACCCATTCAATGTCTTCTTAGAAATCAAAATAATTTTAATTTGTCTTGCATCTTATGAAATAGTATATGTGACTTAACGTTACAACACACTATTAAGATGTATGTCGTAATTGTGTGCGGGTTCTATAGCGGATGCAGTGCAAAAATTGTAAACTTCTTTTTTTTACCTCACGTTGCACACTTTCATTAAATTAGAACTCCATCAGTACGATGCGGGATTAATTGATAGATGACTAGTTTCAACAAGATGGTGCAGGAGTTCATTTGTTTTCAAACTCTAAAGTTTTTTGCGGCTTACTTTTTCCAACACAGTTTTCTGACTTTTGTTAATTATTTGGTGTGACTTACTTAAAGTAGCAAAAATATTGTTATTGTTAAAATATGAATTTTCTAAAGGGCGTTTTAAATACTGGACGAAATAAATAAAATCTTGTAGTACAAAATGGCACACAATACCTCACTTAATGTGTAGTAATGCATGTATATATTCAAGTTCCTCGCGTTATATTCACATTTTAAAACCGCCTAATTTCTATACCGCATTTTTGAATTTTTCCTCCATATTTTATTGCTAACTATGCATAAGTTTAAATGCGTTATGTATATTACTGTTGTGCTTTTAATAGCGTCCCCTTACACTTCTTTTAAGCTGACAAATTTTTTCACTTTTTTTATTTTTTATTTTGTATCATTAAAAAAATTATGAATTAAACCATTAATGTAAAATTTATTTAATATTTTCCATTTTATTGTAAATATATAAAAAATGAAATTAGAGCACAGAGAGGTGTCCCAGTTTAAACTTATGTGCCATTGTTTAATATATTTATTATACCGGTTATTTGTTGGTAGGTTGCTATTATTAGTTAAGCACATATAACCTACTGTTATAGTTATTTTATGTGAGATCATACCATTTGTAATTTTGTTTTTGTTCGTTTTCCGTCATGTTATTACTTCTTCATTCTGCTTTCCGTAGCTTTGCCCATAACACTAAATTTTACATTTCTTGTTTTTATCTTTTGCCTATATTATAGTTTTTTTTTACTTTTGCTCTAACATCGAAAGCAGAAATGAAACTGCTTGTAACATGGGAAATCAAAAGATATTAAAAAGCTTTGGTTGCAACAACTTTTAATTTTTTTATTTATGAATCATATTTTTTAAAATATTTTTTTAAATTCTGTCCCTTTTGTTTGTACCTTTATTAATATTGTATAGATATTTTTTAAACATTTCAAACTTTCAATTTCGTCTAGTTACTTTCATTGTCATTCTGCAGTTTCTTTTATGTTTTATTTTTGTTTTTATGGGCTCTCTCGCATTTTGTAATTTATATTATTTTGTATGATATATAAAACTATTTTATTGCTTTTACTTTTTAGTTTTGAACATTTTGCTGCATTTTAATTTGTCATGTATTTAAAACGATTATTTTTTACTTGGTCTGTCCTGAAAGTATCTAGACATACAGGATTTGCAAAAAAGGTATCGGGAAAAATTTCGGAATAATAAATTTATTTGAGATATTGCTACAATACCTCAAAAGTCTTCAAAGGACATCCTTTGAGCATCAACACACTTTTGCCTGCGCTTTTCCACGACTCGAAGGCTCTTTAGTAGGCGGATTCCGGAACGTCCTTAGGATACGCGTGCAAGCTT
Source organism: Sinelater perroti (assembly GCA_036346155.1). NCBI lineage: Eukaryota > Metazoa > Arthropoda > Insecta > Coleoptera > Elateridae > Sinelater > Sinelater perroti. The sequence continues at coordinate 4,522,887 of JARFIY010000348.1, read as the reverse complement.
CTTTGGCAGCACTTAGGGTCTCGTGGTGGTGTCCTTTGAGGGAGAATTTTACTTTTGGGAATAGAAAATAGTCTGCTGGTGCTAAGTTTAGCGCAAATCTTAAACATCGTCCAAAATTTCAGTGATAATGTTGTGCATTGTCATCTTATCAATGCCAATTTCATCTGCGACCATGTGCACACTTAACTGACGGTCTGTATTCAGCACCTCACACACTTGTTGCACGTTGTCGTTGGTTCTTGAGGTCAACGGCCGTCCAGCGCGGGGCTCGTCCTCCACACTCTCTCGGCCATCTTTGAAGAGCTTGTGTCACTTAAAAACTGCAATTTGTGATATAATTTCATCTTTTATCACTTGGGGAATTATGCTCAACGTCTCCATACCCAATTTTTTTAGTCAAACAAAATTTGATGGCGTACCGCTGTTCACTCGTTCCCTGCATTTTGCGTTTTCACCGTCACTCGACAGGGCTCCACTAAAAACACAATCTAGTCTGAACGAACGCTCGCAGGCGAGTGACGCTTGGTGCGTCTTGAAGCTCACATCCCCCACCACCGAGCATGCGCGGCGCGAGCGCGCTCCGGCGTACAGTCACATCAGGAAAAATTGTTCTCGATACTTTTTATAAAAACCTTGTATATTACAACAAATTACAAAAATGTATATATTTAGTAAAAATTGAACAAAATCTAAGAAATATTGTAATTAATCTCTTTCAAAGAAAGCATTTTGGGATCTCACGCACTTCACTCAACGTCATTTCGACTGTTGGAATCGCCAATAACTTCAAATTTCATCTCCTCCCAGTGTGTTTTAAGTTTTGGGAATAGCCAGAAGTCGCAAGTTTGGGCAATAAGGTGGTCATCTGTGCGATTTGATATTTGAACAAAAAATTCTGCACGAGATGTGATGAATGGAAGGGTTGTTGTGATGAAACTGCCAATCCGTAGTTGCCCAGAGCTGCAGCCTTTTTTGCTGTATTGCATCTCAAAGTCGACGAAAATAATTGCGTCAGTACTTCTTAGTAATTACTTGGCATAAAATTTAATATAGATTCTACTAGCAAATACGACGGTCACACACTACATGTACTCACTCATTAGCGACTAACTCCCATTTGACCTGACCAGTGAAGCATCACAGTCTACGCTAATGACATCGCGGCCTTGTAAACTATTTTTTTTTATATTAACATTGGCTTCATATTTTTGGAGATCTTGTATGAGTCATTACCTATTTATGTTTCCGATAGCGTACATTCTTCTTTCTGTTAACTGAAATATGATTAATTCAGCCTATTAAAGTATTTTTATTTTACTTTTTTATGTTGTAGTTCTATATTATCTGTTACACAACAACCAAATATGTTTTTAAGTATGTTTCGTTGTTCAAATTATCGTCTTTAAAATTTATGTTAGAGTTCTCAAGATGTGTCTTAAAATTATTTTACTTTGCTAGTATGTATGCATTTTTTCGTTTAGATGTTATGGCTATCTACCAGATTCTTTTAATTACCGTTTTAATCTCAGCAATTTGGGCTACTGGTTCATTTGTTCTTTTACGTAGTATTTTAAATTTATTTTCTTCTTCTTGTTTATAATTTTCTGTTTTTATTTTTATTCTACTTTTATCCCTTAAGTTTAGTTAGACAATTGTTATTTTTTTTATTTGATGTTTTTTTCTGCTTAATTGTATTTATTGTTTATTGTGTTTTTGCAGTTGTTAACCTTCTTTTATTGTTATACTAAAATCTTTATTAGACTATTTTTTAAGTATTCATCATTATCTTTATATGCAACTATATCTATTGACCGTAAATTGGAGTTTTGGTTACTTGGTTGTCTATCATATACATAGTGTGACTTTCAAATTCTTTTACAGTTACTAAATAAATGGAAGTAGTAAAGCAAAAGATAATTGCAATAAAGTTAAAAATAATAAGTAACTTGGTAGAATTAGTTCATGCATTCCTCTAAAATTTAAAAACTTTAACGATGAACCATGGAATCAGCAAAGAAACTCTTTACAATATAAAAGAAAATTTTACTTCGAAAAGTTTGTGAACAACGACAAAGTTCGAATAACAACACATCACTCACTAAGTTTGCGGGATGATTAATAAAACAACAACTGTTAGGCAAAATTCGATTTTATTTATTATGATGGTCCCCTTCAAGAGTTATACATTCATTCCAACGATTTTCTAATATTTCGATGCCTTTTTTGTAGAACTATTTATCTTTGGCCTCAAAATAGGCTTCACTTTCGCCAATCACTTCTTTATTGGAACACATGTCTTCCCCTGGAGCATTCTTTTTAGGTTTGCAAACAGATCCATAAAATACGGTGGATGGGGAAGCAATTTAAAGTGCGATTCGTGCAATTTTGCCGTTGTTGCGATCGACTTGTGATACGGTGCGTTGTTTTGGTGAAAGAGCACTTTTTTCTTCTTTATTTGGGGTCGTTTTTTACAATTTCTTTCTTTAAATGCACCAATAACGCCATATAATATTCGCTATTAATGGTTCGTCCTTTCTCAAAGTAATCGATGAATAAAATACCGCGTGCATCCCAAAACCTTACTAGCTGACAGTTGCGTTTTCGGTCGTTTTGGGTGGCTTTCGCCTTTTTTTGTCCACTCAGTGCCGATTTTACTCCGGAGTGTAGAGATGAATCCATGTTTCGTCCATTGTCACATACCGTATGAAAAAATCCTTTTTATTACGCTGAAACAGCTCCAAACAGCGCTGTGAATCATCGATGCGTTGTTGTTTTTGATCAACTGTGAGCAAAACGCGGTACCCACTTCGAACAGAGCTTTCTCATGGATAAATATTTATGCAAAATGGTGAATACACTGCTTTCTGATATTTTTAATGTGTCAGCTATCTCACGCAACTTCAATTTACGATCGGCCAAAACTATTTTTTGGACTTTTTTCTGGAGCATCTGCCGAATTTGGGCGACCAGAACGTTCAGCATTATCGGTGTTTGTACGGTCGCGCTTAAAATCAGCAAACCACTTCTCTGCCATTTGCCTTGATGGAGCAGAGCCCAAATAACACTTTTCAAGCCATTGTTTTATAAGAACGGTATTTTTCCCCCATTAAAAAGCAATGCTTTATCAACACACAAAATTCATATTTTTCCATTGTTTTGAAAATTACACAAGTAACGTCACTAAAACCACTGTAATTTGTGAACTAAATGTCAGATTGTCATAAAAATCATATGGATTTGTCAATAGTGGTGCCATCTAATAGTCATCCTATGAACTTATTGAGTGATGTGTTATATTCCAATAATGACCTCATTTAGACCAAGTCTATTATTATTTCTATTTTAATTTAAGAAACCGGTACAAGGAAATAAATGTAATTCCAAATAATTTGTTTTAGCATTTTTGTAAACTCTATTAAAAACTTCAGATGAAAAAGACTGAATAGTATTAATAAATATTATTTAATTTTTTGTTTTATAGCTCTAGTTGAAAAATTTAGTGCTGGGAACATTTAAAATAAGTAATTGTTATTGTTTTTAGCACGGACGCTGTCATGCCCATGATTCCCCTCGGACTGAAGGAAACCAAGGAGATCGACTTCACAGACCCCTTCAAAGACTTCATTTTGGAGCACTACAGTGAAGACGCTAGCCAATACGAAGATGCCATAACAGACTTCATGGACACCCGACAAGTAAGTGGATAAGTTGAACCGCAGCGTCGACGTGTTTAAACGCCTTTGATTTGTAGGCTATGCGGACGCCGCTACGAGATAATTCGGGAATTGCCCTGCTGTTTAGATACTACAATCAGCTGTATTTCGTCGAAAGGCGATTCTTTCCTCCAGACAGGTCTCTGGGGATATACTTTGAGTGGTTCGACTCATTAACAGGTGATTAACGTCGTTCAAGATATAACGTGGTTTTTGAACGTAAATCTCCGGTAGGTGTTCCGTCATGTCAAAGGACTGTGGCGTTCGAAAAGGCTTGCGTCTTGTTCAACATAGGCGCGATCTACACGCAGATTGGTACAAAGCAGGATCGATGCACGGCCAAAGGGCTGGACTCGGCGGTGGACAGCTTTCTGAGGGCAGCCGGCACCTTCAAGTACATTCACGAGAACTTCACCAATGCCCCCTCCATGGATCTGGGCCCTGAAATGCTGGAAATGCTTGTGCAGCTCATGCTCGTGCGTGTTCAGTTGGGCCGTTGGTTTTCGGTGTTAATTTGATTTGTCCCTAGGCTCAGGCAAGGGAGTGCCTGCTGGAGAAGCTGGAGCTCCAGTCTCGCGATAATCGCCCCGTGGACATCTGGCTGGACCTGGCGCAGGAGGCGGCGCAGCTGTCGCAGTGTTACGAGAACGTGCATCAGCTCATCAACCACGACACCGTGCGCGACTACGTGCCTTACAGCTGGGTGTCTCTGGTGCAAATAAAACGAGAGTACTTCAACGGCATGGCGCACTATCATGCCGCCTCCGGTGTCCTGCACAAAGAAGCCGCGCATATGTCGCCCACGACCAAAGATATACTGCAGTTTTTGCATGTTGAGACGGTTTCTACACAACTTAACATAAGAATACCGAAGGATGACATTGAAAGGCGACTGCTAGGTATGTAGATTTTTGTCCAGTTGTTTAATTATTTATTCTTTTAAATACAATAGGTTTGATGTTCTATAAATAACATGAAACGGACATAAATCATATGAGACCTATACAAAAAGTTGTTGAATTTTCTAATTGCACCAAGTGAGTAAAAAATTAATTATAACCGTATTTCTAATTTTTGATTACGATTTTTTTGAAAATTTCTTGTTGACTCACGTAAATCTTTATTCTTAACTATAATGGGTTTTAAATCTTAATTACATTTTTTTGTTAAGAATTATTGGTTGTTATTTTTTAGTACTGGTCGTCTAAATGATGTTAATTCAAAGTTCCTTGTCCTCAAATGTCGACTTGTATAAGATAAAATTTATATAATCGATGTACCAAACTTCAATAATCTCATAATTCTAATCCTAATTTTCATGTTAAAGAATTTGAAAGTATAAATAGAAAGACATCGTTTAGAATGGTGCTGTCCCATGTTTTAATTATTTTTCATCTAAAGATAGTTAATATAAGCCTGTCATAGATATGGTTTCAGTATGCCAATTATATTGTTTTTCAGTCTATGGTTGCATTTCACAGAAGTGTAATTTTCAAATTAGACGATTTAACTATCGTGTACTTTTTTGTGAGAATATGAAGAATCGGTTGTTAGTTGCACGCTCTGAATCACTAGTTAACCTTAATTGCACATGAGAATCTCTGCTGAACATTCTTTAAGATGCTATCTACTGCGTGGTGTGTAGTTTAGCGATTAAAGGACGCTATTACCCCAAATAGCGTACAGCTATTAAGGAAATGTGTGGTGTTCGCGATATGACTTAAAAATGTCGCTTTTTAAATAAATATGCAGAGTGTTTATCAAATTTTCTTTCAAGATAAAAGCAAATACTTCAGGCCTAGCTGAAATGAAGATGTGTATCTGCATCGAAATATTTTCCTAACTCTTCCAGATTTTCCTTTTTAAGCTTAACGAAATCTAGAATATTTAAATTTTCTTGCATCTGACCATTCAGTTATAGAATGTGTGTTTATAGAGTCAGTGATATTAGTTTTGCGGTGCTGGAGAAGACTAATGTCGCTATATTAGTAACATTTTAGTGAAATAAAGTATTGTTATGAAGAAGTGACTTTCTAAAAGTAGGGTACTCAATTGTTGTCTGGCGTTACTTAAAATCAATTCCTGTGTTTCCAGAACTAACAACTACGTACTTCAACCAGAACTGGAATTATTTTTTTAAAAGCTCTCTAAAAACCAATAGTACCATAAACAGTGTTCTAAATTTTGCAGTTTTTACGTTTACAATTAAAAAAAAAATGAAACAAAACAGAACTGATTCTGCCATCAATTTTGTTGATAATTGGTGAAATCGACTTGGAGTTTATTTCGCAAAATTTAAAAACCGAGTATCACTAGTAGAAGGATTCACACAGCTATGGTCAGAATTGAACTTGCCAGAAAGTAATTTATTCAACTTACAATGGTGATAGGTAGTCAATGTAGTTTCCTCGGCTATCTATGTACAGTTCCTCTCTTCTCGGGAGGTCATGGAAGCTTCTACAGCATATCCTCGCTTTATTTTTTTGATGAATCGTGATCTCCCTTACAGGACGTTGGTGCTTCGTTTGAAGGTCACACTGGTAGCACCAATTTTTACCTCTGGAAGTAATGTGTAAAAACATGGGATCAATTCTAGCTGCCGATAGTTTAAAATTTTTTATTTACTGCTGTGCTTCAAACAAATACAGATGATACACGAAACCTCTAGTATTATTAATGCGACCAACGTTGCCTTTGTTTTCGAAGATTGTCGTTTAACTTTTTTGGAGATTGCGATGACCCTACCATTTGACACTTTGACACTTTCACACAAATATATGGAATCAATTCTTGCCCTTTTCAACAGTTTGTTTGGTTTCTTTTTGTTCCTCTATCAGTGTGTGAGGGATTATTTTTGCGTCAACTCAATTTTCCTAAAACATTGCTTAATATTCGGTGATACATTCTTACTTAATTTCAACTTCTTTTGATATTATTTGCACAATAATATGAAAGTTTTCTTGTAGAAACGCCTAATACTTCTCACATTTGTAGCGGTATGCGATGTTGATCAGCGACCGACTCTGCGGTAGTCTTGCACTGAATCTCTGCTCTTCCGACTCCTTGATAATTCCTTCTCAGGATATGTTTGCTGCGTTCATATTCCACGTTATATTGGGGAATTTTCCCAGCTTAACGTAGAACTTAATGTTAACTCTTTGCTCGAAATCCTCGTCTATCACGTCACTTCTGTAATTTCCAACTAAATGCGCCGATAAGTCCAATAATGGTTTACTAAACATAGTTCCGCCACCTATTGAGTTTACATGGAAACATGTCCAAGAACACATCAGGTGACTGAATAATATTCATTTCTTGTGTTTGAATATCACAGGTAGAGAATTAAAAAATCATCCCAGGAGCTTTTCTAAGAAAGTTATATATCTCATTCATATTTACGTACCATACCAACTTATATGTCTAAGGAATAAATATTTCAAATTTGGTTTAAAACTGGCGAAAATTGTGAAGGTTTTGAAAGTCTTTTCTTCTTTCAGTTTTTTGATCGACCTTGTCCATTTATGAATCTAGCTGAGGTATTTATCTTAAAAATGTGTGTCTAAATTTAATTTAGATTTAATAAGAACTATGTTTTATTGTCCTTATAACTTTGCTTTATTCTATACACTCGCTTGCATGCATACACGCGCGTTTTATCAAAGATCTAAAAGATATCCCCGAAAGTCTTTTATAAACTCGCGTTTTCAGAAGACTCAATCCCGTATTACCTTGAGTAGATGTTAGTGAATGATAAATTTAGTAATTAGTCTACAATTAATACAAGTTTATTTTTTCTAGACTAAATAGAATTATTTCGTATTAAGTTTTCTGATTTGTGAGATTAAGGAGTTAGTCTTCTGCCTTTTTGTTTTTGTATTACTATTCTAAGAATATGGAAGCCTTCTTAGCAATCTTGATAATTTTTGATTGCCATTTGCGACTTGCTCTAGCTTTAATTGACATACGAAACTTTTGTTCCTTCACTAATGTAAGAGAATTCATGCGAGGCATACAAAGCTGTTCAAAATTATCTGACTGCTTCTGCATAGCAAACGCCTATGTTAAGTTGTGCGAAATCGCGCATGTCGCAATTACCTGGGATATTTTATGCAACTTGTCGGAGGAGTTATATTTCTAGAATCACAATGATTGTTTTGGGGTTTTCAAGAGCTGCTAAAAAAAATATTCACAGCGGTATGTAATGTTGACGGGCGGTCGACTTTGGAATTAACTTGCACTGAATCTCTGCCCTCCTTCTCTCAAACCTTTTATGCTATTCAAATACACTTCTTCATGATTCCTCCTCTCTCGAATCCGCGTTAATAACATACTCGTGTAACTTCCAACTAAATGCGCCACAAGCTAAGCAGTGGGTTGCTTAGCACACCCCTACCACCTACTGAGTTTACATAAAAAGATTTTAAAACCATATCTACTCAGAACACATATCAGTTTTTTTTGTGTAAATATCACAGGTAAATGATTAAAAATCAGTCCTGGAACTTTTCCAACAAAGGTTGTAATTATAGCTGGTTATAGATTTTGGTGAAAATTAAATAAACTTAATCTAAGCGAGTTTGATAGCGGTCAAAATATCCGCAACCCATTCTAATTATTTGTAAGTTCTGTATTTGCTATTCATGTCATATTTTATCTGAGACCGCATTTGCTGTTTTTATCTGCCACTTACAGCAATCAAAAGGTTTTCTAGTTATTTCAGTTAATTACATTGCACTTAATAAATACATACTTAGAAAGGATTATTGTCTGCCTTTTTTGCTGTTTTTAATGGTGACATATATTTTAATTTATTTCAGAAATATGCGAAATATTTCTTTATTAAGTGTCAAATTTAAATTTCTGGGAAATAATGGATAGGAGTTTTAAAAGTTTAAATCCCTAATATCTTATTGTAATTATGTTCATTTCTTTCGTAGAGTTAATTGTGTATTCATAAATTTCTCGGTTTCGTTACTTAAACAATTAGTTGCAGTAAGAAGCCAACAATTCGGATTAATTTGGGTATGATTCCATTTTTAATAAAATTAATATAAAAATATCACCGTGGTTCACATTTATTGCAAAATAGAAACAAAAGAAAAACTACAATCACAAGAACCTGCAAAAATACTTATAATGCTGCATCCTAAACTGAACAATTATATATTAATATAAATCCTAAATAATAATAAACTAGCGATTTGCGCTTCGTAAAATACTGATTATTAGGGAAAAATAGAAGTACTACGATAGGTACATTAGTTTCTCCCTGTATACCAAGTACATAAGAATCTCAATTGGAAACTTTATTTATCTATCACTCACTCAGCAAGTATGTAACATTTTGAAGTGACTTTTTAGAGACGAGGGTTTTGTTTTTTGAGAATTCCTTAGTTATAGTCTTCTATAATTTCCGCATATGTAAAATAAACTTATGATTGACCACTCAGCCGTTTTTTCACTTTTTGAAGCTTTAATTTTCCGGGTTCGACAACTAAGAACGCGATAATATAAATGTTTTGCCTCGTTACCCAACTGCTTGTCAGTGGTAATTTAGGAAGGATTACACTCTTCGATAAATAGTGACAAATTGTTACGTTGACTAACTTACAAAATGTTGCAACGTTCGGATTGCGTTGCATAGAGTAGTTACAAATTAACCATGCATTAAAGAGTTTCACCAATCGGTTACCCAATATTATTTTTTTAAATTTTACTTTCCTTTCGTTCTACTAACATTATTATTATAATTTTGGGTATTGCTTCTTTCTTTATATAGTTATATCATAAACATTTAAGCACGTATCTCAATTAATCTTAAGCTCGGTATACATTATCCCATAAAAGTAATTTGTTTGTAAATGGACCGAAAAGGCAAAAATTTGATGGACCAAATCCAGATTGGGGTCTGTTTTAATAATAAAGTGACTTCTATAATGTTGCAAAAATAAAAATGTAGAATATTTTTTCTTTTATTGTAGTTAGTATACATTATGAGCTATTGCAGAATTATCTAATAACTGGTTTAATCATCAACATTACTGATTATAACTTTACGTTTTTTCCATGATTTTGACGAGCTCTTTTTATATACCAAGTTTGCAAGTAAAATGCGGATTTTTTTGAAAAACAACGCGTTAAATTTGGAAGAAAGATAAAAAGTGGTTTATTCAAAATATATTCCATTGCCAGTTACACATTTTTCCCATCTTTCGGGTGATTTGTGGATACCACGCCAGTAAAAATCTTCCCCTTTTTGCCGCGAATCATTCATTGATCCATTTTGTCACATCTTCCAACGAACCAAAGCGCTGCTCAGCAAGTGCGTGGTCTTCGGTGCGAACAAGTCGTAATCAGAAGGAGCCAAGTCTGGTTAGTAAGCCGCATGGAGTAGCACTTTCCAGTTGAGTGCTTCCAACGTGAACCGGTTCTGCTGTATGTGATGGAGCATTGTCATGGAAGAAAATGATCTTTGTTGTCTTATTCGATATTCTGGTCATTTTGCGAGTAGCGAACGGTTCAAATCGATCAATTGTTGTTGGTAGCGTTTGGTATTAACCGTTTCATTAGGCTTTAACAGCTCATAATAGACCACACTTTTCTGGGCCCAACAAACACAGAGCATTGTTTTCTTGCCAAAGCGATTCGGTCTTGCGGTTGATGTGAATAGTGTGCCTCGGTTTACCCATAATTTTTTGCGCTTGGGATTCTCAAGATATATCCACTTTTCATCCCCAGTAACAACTCTTTTGTATCGTGCGAGCATAATTTTAGATGTGCTTTTGCGCCTTTCCATCTGCCTCTCGTTCAGCTCATGTGGTATCCTTCTACCGACCGTCTGAATCCTTCCCATCTCTCGTAAGCGATTAGAAACAGCTTGTTGACTAACGTTCAATTGCTCTGCGAGTTGTTTTTGTGTTTGTTAATCGTCTTCGTCCAACAATGCTTGTAATACTATATCTTTGTACGTTTTTGGTGGTTTTCTGCGTTTCTTGTCTGCAACATCGAAATCACCACTTTTGAAACGCCGAAACCATCGTTCACACGATAAGCTTCTCTAAGTAATCGGTATGATTGGGCAGCAGTTTTTTTCAAATGAAAACAAAAAATTAACGGTGTTTGCGAATGCTCTTTATTTGGCACAAATTTCGACATATTGGACACAGCAAAACAATACTATGCAAACATTTTTTCAACTTATTACTTGTGCGCGTTGACTCTTGTTGGTGGCATAACAAAATAATATACACGTCAAATTTTTTTACTCCACACTACATTGGCGCACCATCTGTTGTTTCAAATCCGCACTTCATACTTGTACACCTGGTAATCATGTGGCAGAGATTGTCGTATACTCTTAATTTGAAATAACAGCTGCTTTTCTTTGAGTTTTATTTTTATGTGCGACCACACATATTCAAATGGAATTAACAGCCGAAGACATTGCCGGCTATTCCATCGTAGTGACGTTTGCTGTGATGTTTAGGGTCATTGTCTTTTTCTATCACCCACTTCAGCAAGCATTTCTGGTAGATGGTGTATATTTCATCGGCATTTAAATTATCCGTAAATAGAAAAAGGCAACTAAAATAGCGTTTGCAGAAGTATTACTCAAAAGGTACTTTTACATGATGCTTTATTGTGCGCAAAAAATCGTATTATTTTTCGCTGACCACGCTTTTGATAAGAAAGACCATGCCAAGAAGTAAAATAATATTGCTCCAAGCTCGGTTCAAATTTTTCTTTGGCTACTCCAATCGTTGTTCCACGTGCTTTTTTCATAATAAAATTTCGTTAAAGTTGATCGACAAAAAATATCTTTTTTATGCAGATTTTTTGCTGAGTTTCATTTGGGTACAGCGTAACGAAGGCCTAGCTTGTCTTCGAAAGAGACAAGGTCGCTTTATTCTCTTCTTCGGTAGATCGTCTACATTCCTAACCTCCAAATATGGCTTCATCCACTTCTTTATGAATGCCCCTGACTTCCGTATATATTTTGTAGTCACTTTGTACGTCAGTTTCGATTCTTTCGCATGCTTCTTGCATCGCTTCAGGAATTTTGCACTCATTGTAAAGGTAACAAATTTCACTGGCATCAGTAACACAATGTGCCAGAAAACTATATAAGAGCACGAAACAAAGGTTCAAACGAATTAACATAGAAGGCGTCGCGGTGCCTTCTTACCAAATGACACTTTCTGCCATACAGACTGTATGCGATGGATGTCGTGCGATGTCTCATCAACTCTTTTTTAACAAAAGTATTGTTTGGTTAAATTTAATGGCGGCATGCAATTTTATAAGTCTTATTTATACAACATGAGACCTTGACAATTTCAGAATACAATCGCTATTGTTCTTATTACAGATGGGTGAATTTTCTTTTATAAAGGTTTTTAGAGAGCCTTGTTTGGAGTCTATTTAATAATGGTAGAATTATTTTGTATTGTATTGTAATTATTTGCTTTTGTATTTCTCTGAATTTTGGAAACCAATCTGGCAAACAATTCAAAGAAGTTTAGAGCTGAGATGATTTCATGGACAGTTTTTAGCGGTTTTTTCAATTGTCATCAGTGAGAGATGTTTTTGATCTATTTTTGTTTTTATGCATCTTGATGAATTTAGCTGGCTTGGCATTTCTTGTCTTGTACCACACACACAATCACAATTCGTTTTAACTTAAAACACCTTGATCGTAAGCAGCTTTTACATATTATAATTGTGTCGCATTAACAATAAAAAATTAGTGTTTAATTAGAAAACAAATGAATCTAAAAATATAATTACCATTTTTCAGCACAAACTGTTGCAGCATCGACATTAAAATTGGCTGTTTTAAGAATATGTCACGTTAGTTAAAACTTAAGCAAAACAATCAATCCAAAGATAATTATCTCACTAAATGTTTTAAAACGATAAAGGTAATTTGATCTAAGTAGCATTTGCCCTACTGTGAGACTAATTACCCCGAGATTGTTTTAAGCAATTTCTACTTTGTAAAATTTTGTCCTGTTATAATTTTTGTGTATTTAATTCTATTATCTGAAATTTAGCACACCAATAACATCACATCACTAAAAGGAAGAAAAAAGTGCAGACAAAATAAAACTAATTTCATATGTATTGATTAAACTGCTAATGCTTCTAATGGTTCAATTAATCAAAAATAGAAACAAAAATATTTCCCTTTCTGTAAACGAAATTTGAACAAAATTAAAATTTTTATATCTTATAACGTCGATGACTCATACCACTTTATTAGTTTTTTTTTGTAAATGCTTATCAGAAATATTTGTAATAAGTGCGTATTTATCATTATTCTGCAAATCTACACTGTGAAATTGAGTGCCAAGGGTTATTTACTTACGATAAGAATTTCTACGTAAAATACTCACATCTGTGCGTCATTTATCAGCAAGCCAATTATATTTTTAGGAGATGGCGTATGCAGGAGTTTTGCAATCGCAATACTCCTACCTGATGCGGTATTGCACCAAAATGAATGCTAACGCTTATGTTTGTAAAGTCTATATTATTAAATGTTTTTTATTATAGGCACAGAGTAATAGAAACCAAATTACCCTGTTGTTTTTTTTATATTTAGAAACATGACTAAAACTAATGAATTTGGGTTAGTTAAATTATATACCGAAAAACGAGATAAAAATGGTACTATTAATCATTGATATTAACTTTTTTTATTTTATTTTTGGTCTTTATTATTAAATTTTAGGTTTGGTTTTTTTAAACCTATGCCAACGTGGTTCAGTGGTTGTGGTGCGGACTGCGGTAGGACGGACCCGGGTTCCATTCCCGGTGCTCTCTGATGCCTGCTGGGTGGTCTACTCAGTTACTAAAAATAATTGTATACCTAAGGCGCGAAGCTTGCCATATCGCCCCGCATCAGAATGGTGCGCGACGACCGGATACAGAGAGCGAACATATGAGAGCTTCAACCTTCTCAGTTTGCAGGCCGTGTTTCCACACGAGGCGAGACTTATTATTTTTACATTTATTTTTTACAAACCTATCCCAACATATGGGATTAAGAGCTGAGTTTTAACAACATGATAAGCAACATCCGGGCAATGCTGAGTGAAAAGAATGACGATAAGAAAGAGCAAGATAACAAAAAATATTGAGTAGCAGCAGTTATTAGCCTCAGCCGTTTATGAATGAGGCAACAAAGACAAATAAAAAATAAAATATATATATAAGCAAAAACGGAGAGGAAAAGAAATGGAGGAAGCCCGAGAAATATGTGGGATAGTACAGCAATGGAAGTACTGAAGAGTGGGAATATGAAATAAACAGAAGCTACAAAACTGGTGATGGACAGAAAGCGAAGGAAAAAGTTTGTGCAAGAATAATAAAATATAAATTGGTGTCTTTATAGTTCTCAAGTCGTTTTTTACCTGCTCGTTGGTTCTTCTGGAGCCCATTCCATTAAAATTATGCCTGCGTTGTCTTCCCTCTTCTCATTAGATGTCCATACTGTCTGATTATTTGCGACTTGGACATTCCGTTTTCATGTTTTAACAATTTGTCAATTGTCAAAATAAGGTTGATGTGCGACAAATAAGGTAAATACATTTATTAAATAGTAGTATATTACAAAAGACAATACTGTTAATATTCCATATATTAATATCTACACTTACTAACATGTTAAATAATATATACATTGTAGTTTCATAGACTTCAAGAAATAGGTACGTTACTCATAAATCTACAACAAGAAGTTTATGTACTAGTATTTACTTATTATGGCACATGTACTTTACCCATAGTTTCCTGTTGCATTTCAACATTGTATGTAGGGTTATCATAGGCAGACTGGCTTACTCTAGGGGGCGGTGTAATTGCCGCCTTGTTTTGACCATGCCTTCTAACTAATATTAATAGGAGAATAAGTGTGCTTAAGATGGCAATTGCTGCCAATATTGCTACAATGACTAGAGGTCCATAGTAGTCGCCTTTATGGTTAGACAACTCACTTGCCTCTAGTTTCCCTGAAATTCGAAATTATCACTATTCCAATAAAAAAAAATAATATAACTTTTTAGACAGCAAACGCTAAATTTTCTATTGTGATTTTTAAATCCTGATAATATAAGATACTTTGCTGCGTTGAGACCCCTAAGGTGGGCACAAACCTAGGCTTCTAACCACAGCCTATACCTAACTCTAGGTTTTAGATTCATAATCGACGTTTTTGAAGGCGAATCCCGCTTTGCAACTTTAAATGTACTGTAGTCTCCTTTTCCAGAATCGCTCTGATATATTGCCCTGTATATATTAACGTACTTATCCTCTGGATATGGCACACCCAACCACGAGATTTCAACGCTCGTAGCTTTAACGTGACCGATTTCTAAAGTCACGTTAAAGCTATTGTCATCAAATTCATTTGCAGTTGTAAAATGAACCATGTGCTCTGCATACAACTCTGTCAGCTGGCCAGGAAAAGGGATGAAGAAAATTCCTGCTTCATATTTGGTGTTTGGTTTCAGGTTCTCTAGAGTATAGCTAGTCACAGCTCCGTGTATCAGCGGGGTAGCGGCATATATTTTTCCATCTATTTCGCAATGTCGCAACTGAACACCGTCAATGTACTGCAGTTCCTGTTCGCTGTACTTCCTCCAGGCTATATTTATCCACGTAGCGTTGATGTTTGTTATTACCAGGTTGGGTTCAATAGATATTTTTGGAGGTAACGTGTTTAGAGCCACCACTTTTTCAGTTGTGTATCTGATAATTACGTGAGGGTTGTTTTCAATTTTTTACTTTCACAATAATTACTTATGCAAGATTCATTTTGATTATTCCTGGAAGTTAATGTCTTTTGATCCTGTCTTTTGGCATTTTCTTAAAAAAATGTTATTTCTGGTTTCAGTTCAAACCAATTAACAACACTGTACTTCAGCTTTTTTATTGCGAGCTTCCGGTGAAAAATTACTTAGTATTTGATTTTTTATTTTAATTAGGCATAATAATCCCCTTTGAACTACGCCGAATTTTGTATTTATATTCTGTTATTTTATTATTTAGTATATGATAAGTAACTAAATACATAATATTAGACACAGAGGATAAACAAACCAGCAAAATATGGCAGAAAAACATTGGAGACTACAAAAAAAATGATTAAGGAATAAAGTCATTTAATAGTTCTATATAGGTTAAGTAATTATGCTCTAACGCGAGGTGTAGTAAACGGTAAATATGTTTCAAAACCTGTGCTCTCAACTGACTGTGCAAGACCTTAAACAACTACTTAATTGTAAACATCTAAAACACGAAGCAATCTCTACAAAGTACCATTAAGCTCAATCATTTTTATATTTACAAGACTTAAATGTCTATTAGTTGAGAGAAAAAACGAGGTTAAAAACAATAATGGCAGTCCGAAGTTAAAGCAAAATAAAACTGCAAGTTATTGGCTAGATCCAACAAATCGCTACGAGCCTTTAAGCAACAATCATTTAGCTACCAATAAAACCGTTATTTCTAAAAGGAACCTATTTCACCGTCTATTTTTATTATATCTTTTATTTTGAAAGAAATAGCACCAGGCTAATAAGATATCAAAATATTAAACAATGAAAAATTTTAAATACTATCGATAACTTCGGAAATTGCCAAAGGAAAATGGGGTTTCATACCTATCAAAGGAAGGAAGAGGAAAGTTTTAGAATCGTTAATTTAAATGATTTTAAATAAAAACTTTATTAAAACACATTATTACTTTGTTAATAATACAGTAAATATTAGTCAAAGAAAAACTAAAGTACCAGTCCTACTATTTTTTGTGTAATTAGTGCCCGAATAAAATAACAAGGAAGTCTACAATATTGATAAATTAGCACTCAGTAGTTAAATTCAAAGCCCTTATTACAAGCGTTAAAAGACATATTTTTAATAAGAGTTCAAAATGCACCAAATGCACTTGAAACTACTTAAAGTCGCAATGTCTACACAAAGAAAGAGCAGAAAAATCACATACGCTAATTGTAAATACAACTTTGTAACTGCACATACCGCTAAAACTAATAATAGCCCAGTATCTTATGTTAGCCGTTTCGAACGCCAATGAGTGGACATAAGATAAAGACGAGCTAACACCTTGCTTATACAATCAAAAAATCTTTTTTTATTCTTTTTTTTATTGAACATAACTATACAATCTGTCAGTATTTGACATTCAGTAAGTAATTTAACACATATATAATTACATCCTTAACGTGTACATATAGCTTGCTAGAAATCGTCCAGTAACAATTTCCCTAGAGTAACTGGATAGTAGTTTGACGTACATATACATATACACACGCACACATTAGTTATGCAAAGCGGTATAGCAGCTGCGATGGCTTAAACCTCTTCAGTCTAGGTTCGTCCTCCTCGCTTTCCAGTAGATGCTCTACTAGCGTGTTTGGATGGGCGACGAGCCGGTCGCGGTAACGGATACTGAATCTTCGTATTTCTTCATCTATTGGAGGAATGTCAAGGTCACGGCGTATGACCTCGTTTGGTATATACCATGGAGCATTGACTATTGAACGTAGTACTTTGGCTTGGAATCTTCTCAAAATGCCTATGTTGGAGTTACTGGTCGTTCCCCACAACTGAATTCTATATGACCAAACGGGTTTAAGTATGGCTTTATACAATAGTATTTTGTTTTTCAAGGATAATTTGGATTTGCGTCCAATAAGCCAATACATTTTGCTGAACAAAGTCCCCAATTGTTTACGTTTTGTCCATATGTGCTTTTTCCAAGTAAGGCGTCTATCTAAATGGATCCCTAAGTATTTGGCGCTTTCTGCTACAGGAACTTGATTATTAAGCCAGACAGGGGAACAGGTGTCTCTTCTTATACTAAAGGTTACATGAATAGATTTCGTCTCGTTGATTTTGATACGCCATTTTGTAAACCATAGCTGTAATGTATTCAGGTGGATTTGAAGAATACGCGATGCTATTTGTGGGTCAGAGTGAGAAGCTAGAACAGCGGTATCGTCCGCAAATGTAGCTGTCAGTGTATTTCTTGTTGTTGGCAGGTCTGCAGTAAATAGTAGGTACAATACAGGACCTAACACGCTTTCTTGGGGGACGCCAACACTTATAGAAAATAAATTGGTGTAAGATTCGGCATATTTGACCATAAAGTGTCTGTCGGTAAGGTCAGATTTAATAATTTCAAAGACGTCTGAAGGCAATGCACGCTTGATTTTATGCAATAAACCGATATGCCAAACTCTATCAAATGCTTGCGAAACATCAACAAACACGGCTGAGCAATTTTTCTTGTCTTCAAAATCGCCAAGAATTTTATCTATAACCCTGTGAATTTGCTCAATTGTGGCATGGTGTTGTTTACACTCAAATTGATGGTTAGGAATTAATTTGTTGGCTAAGAGTAACGGTGTTATTCTTTTCAACAGCAATTTTTCAAAGATCTTAGACATAACTGGAAGCAAACTGATTGGTCTATATGATGAGGCATTTTCTTGGAGTTTGCTCGGTTTGGGAATTAAGATAATGGTAGCGACTTTCCATTGTGATGAGAAGAAACGTAATCGTAGCATGGCGTTGAATATATACATTATAAATCTATAGCCTTTATCCGTTAGTTCCTTTAGAACTTTTCCAGTGATTAAATCATAGCCTGGTGCTTTACGAGGATTTAGATTAGAAGTAATTTTGAGTTTGACTTCATTTATGGAAAATTATTTCATTCTCTTATACGTTCGAGATTGCAGATGGAAATGGTTTAAATACTTGGGCTAGGTGATTTGCAAAACTAGCGTTTTATCTGAGTCACTTCGGGCCCAAGTTCCATTGTCGGCTCGAAGAGGCGATTTGTGTTGCTGCGGTTGCTTCAGCTTCTTGGTTGCTTTCCAAATAGAATATTCGCTGGCTTCGGTTGGTGACAATTGTTTTAGATAGTTTTGTATCGACTGGTTTCTGATGTCGGAAAGTAGCTTTTTAAGATCAGAAGCAGCTTAATTTAATATACGTTTGTCATTTGGATGCCTTCTTGTTTGCCATCGCCTGCGTAGTCTCCACTTTTCAGCGATTTTTTGTTTAACAATTACTGGGCAAGCAGCAATCGGAATGTACAATGTATTGCCGGGAGTGGCTTGCCAGGCAGCTTGCTGAACGACGTTAGTAAAATGCTCTGTAGCTAAAATTAAATCATTTTCTGATTTTAAAGGTACGTCTAGCGATAATGTGTCATCTGCTGTTTCTCGGAATAAGTCCCAGTTTGTGGTTTTATTGCTCAGAGTAAGAGCTTTCCCGTTAATGACTACATCTGACCCTAGCGTAATTATAATAGGCGAGTGGTCAGCTGAGAGATCTAGGCAAGATTCTACCTTTAAGTTGTTTGGGCTAATTCCTTTGAATACGCAGAAATCAAGCAGGTAGTTTCGATGGGTTGACGGCCAATATGTTGGTTCACCAGTAGATAGATGTCGTATGCCATTACTATTAATTGCCTTAAGTAATTCGCGGCCTTTAGTTAGAGTTAACCTGGATCCCCAGGCCATGTGTTTGGCGTTAAAGTCTCCAGCTGATAAAAACTTAGTGCCCAGGATACTGAAGTAATGTTCATAGTGACCTTGTTTGTTATTGTGGACTATAACGCTTGTACCTTGAAGGTGGTCTTCTTTATATTTTTGTAGTTCATAGTGCTTGATACTACATTTAATGATAATTGCTGTGCCAACATGGGCTCCTCCATCCGGATGTTACGTTACATACAGTATATAATCTAGGATTCTGATAAAACTTCTGTCTGTGAAGTGTGCTTCTGACACCAATATGATGTCTGTGCATTGGTTTGAAAGAAAGGATAGAAATTCATCTTTGTGTTGTGACAGCCCGTTGGCGTTCCATTGAGCTATTCTAAGGAGTTGACCCATTACCAATTTTGGAGACAATGGTTGTTAGGAGATTTAACATTGTTCCCATTTGTTCCATTAGAGATTTCATCATTTTTTTTAGCTCACTCATATCATCAGTCTGGTTGTTTGCTTGCTGCTGCAACTGCAAAGCGGCATTGGAGTTACTGTTCTTCAGAACTTAGGCATGAGTAAGATTTGGACGAACATATTGTCCAATATGTTGAGTAGCTACTGCAGGCTGCTTGACTCTGAGTGCAGGAAACATTTTTTCTTGAAGCTGTTTATAAACGAGGCAACCTCGATAATTAGCTGGGTGATTTCCACTGCAATTAACGCATTTTATGTCCTTGCTTCTTTCCTTCCTCTGGCAATTTGAGGTTAAGTGGTTGCCGGCGCACTTCACGCATCTTGAGCTCCTGCTACAAAAATTTCTCGTGTGGCCAAACCTCTGGCAATTAGCACATTGAGGGGTTTGGCGTTTTGGGTGAGGCGGTTCAATTTTGATCACAGAATGAGCTAGTTTTGTGATATTGTATATATCTTTGTTATTATTAGCCGGCTTAAGTTCGAGGAAAAACAGAGGCAATTCTTTCTTTGTGACTCATTGTTTAACGTTCCAGATGTTGGTTGCTGCGTGACCGTGAGTTAACAGTTCTTTCTTTAGTTCTTCTACATTAGTAGTTGGGTGTAAATTTCTATGTAACATTCTGAAGGAACGCTCTTGTTTCCTTTGATATGTGTGAAATTCCGTATTTTTTCCGCTAAGGCTTTAATTATGGCTGTATATTTCTCAGAGGTTTTTGGTAGGATTTTCACTTCTTCATTATGTAACACTTTCAGCTCATATTCATTTTTACCTACTGTTTGAGTAGACGAACTAGTGGTTCAATTATTCTTACTCCTGACACAAAGATCGGTGGAGGTTTGGGAACTGTTTTTGAAGCATCTTGGCTTCCTCT
The DNA here is from genome assembly GCA_036346155.1 of Sinelater perroti. NCBI lineage: Eukaryota > Metazoa > Arthropoda > Insecta > Coleoptera > Elateridae > Sinelater > Sinelater perroti. Next base: position 4,502,304 of record JARFIY010000348.1, on the reverse strand, counting down.
TTTTCTGCATTGTCGCCACTTAGTGGATCAAATCTGTTTTTGGGATTCAACCAGTATTCTGCCGCTTTTGGTTGTTTATTCTGTTGAGCGGACTTTTCAACAAACTCTTTCCGAGTACGCTTTCTATTTTCTACCAATATCCATGGCTCTTGGCTTAATTGTTGTGTTTGAGGCTGTTGATATATAACGTTGTTTTGGCAAGATGGATTTGTAGCCACAGGGTTAATGTTTGAGAGCTGTACAATATCATTCATAGGATACGACGTGTATGCGCTATTTACTGGCTGCTGCATTGGCTGATAGTTGGGTGGTACATGTTGCGGTTGGTAAATTTGTTCAACTTGCATAGCGCAAGGCTGGTGTCCTGAGTTTGGTGTTGTGGTAGGCGAATAATAATAGGCCATAATGGCTTTATAATAAGGATGTACTCAACCCACGAACGTCCACTCTGCCTCGATGCACTGGGCTAACGGCGGCAGGAACGACGGCAGAACGACGGCAGAAACTGCAGCAGAAATGGCGACAGGAACGACGTTAGGAACGGCGGCAAGGGGCCGCAGGCCAGCCGAGCTAGGTCATATCGGCGGGGCCCCGCCAATACACTGGCGGAAATTATATGTATACGCTTAATTTACAATAAGCAATATACAACAAAATAAGAAATGAAAATAGTTTATTCCAGTTAATCACTGTTTTAACAGCGCTTAAGGTTCACTGTGCGATTACGGTAACACGCTACGCGCACAGCATGTGCTCGTCTTGAGCTACTATTGTGGTAAGAAGTACAATAAAACACTACGATCTCCTTAAATTTAGTTTGTGATATTTTCAAACTTGTGCAACAATTGAAAGTTAGACAGGTTCATTAATTATCTCCTTAACTTATCGCCCCCCTAAGACAACAACAAACAAGAACATTTTAGATAATATTTAGATACAATGAGAAATACATTTATTTTTGTAGGAGATTATAATGCTGAGATTGCACATAATGAATCAAGGTTAACCATAACTAATGGCCGATGGACTCGACATATTAAAAAGAGACAGAACAAAATGTTACATCAACAGTTGGAAGTTTTGTATAATAGTATAATAAGTAACGGGACAAATCCTAACTGCCCTATTACAATAAAGAAAAAATTGCAGAAAAGCACAAATTATGTAGGAACTACAAGACATTCATGATTTTAAAAATTTACTCTGCTACTCGTTAGTTTTATCAAAATCAAGCAATACAAGACTATTTGCTACGTTTATACTCACTAGGGTCTCCGACTATTCGTTTTGAATAACCATCAGGTATTAAAACGATCATAATAGTAAATTACACTTATTCAAATAAAAAAATAATAGAGAAGAAGTGATCAAGAAAAATCTTCAGAATTTGTTAGCCACTTAAGTGAAGTAAAAACACATGAACACAGGTTCAAATAATTTCTTCAATTAAATCATTTAAGATAAGGAAATTAAGAGTGTTATACTAACATTTCAGCATTTAAAAAGTACCCGAACTATTGGAAAAATATTATAAGTACATTACTTACCTTTACAATGCTATTTTAAGACTGCAGTGTTACGGCTATACTAATACCCAAACCTAAAACACCGTTGAAAATGTGTCGTCCTACAGGCCTATTAATATGTTACCAATCTTGTCGAGTAGTACAAACAACAATTTAATACATGAACACCAGTTGGGCCTTAGGGCCTCAGTGTCACCGTGCCTCAGGAGAGTGTGTTGGGGCTACTCCTATACAACTAAAACGTTAAGTCCCATACAAAGTTTAAACAATTATAATTGGCACGACTAAATGGCAAGGTTTCCAAGAATTCTTAGCTACTGTTGCCAACTTATGAGTGAAAAGTCGATCTGTTTTATTTTCATATCATAATCATCACAATAAAAAGCTGTGTGAAATCTTTTGGCTAATTAAGAATACAGTCATTGAAAGTTTCTGATGCGATATAAAGATTCACACTCCAATTGTGAATAACCATATACGTAGCGGCAGACCCAAAAAGATGTCTGAAAATACCCTTCAAAAGGCACTCAAAAGAACTTTAGACTAAAGGCTCTAAAATGTGGTACATGCCAATTTCTAAGCCTACATGAAAAGAAGAATCAGGTGATAAGGTGCAAAGAACTCTTGAAAAGACAGGCACACTCTGTTTTTTCTAAACTGTTGTGATAGAAGAAAAATATAACCGCTAGAATGAAAGAATGTATGTACATAAAGAATTTTAAATATCAGGCAAAATGGAGAGACTCCCGGGATGTTGTACTCTGGTATAGTGTGAGTTAACGGGTAAAGTGAAGTTCGTTTTCGTTCGCCAAAAAAACTACAATCGTGATATATTAAAAACATTGTCAAATCTTTTTCAAAAACCTTATTCTTACATTAGAACTAGACCTTCCAGCATAACTCCGCGCCATCACACAAAGTGAAAGTCGTCCATCAGTGGTTAAAGAACAATGTATTTAGTTTCATTTCAACCAAGGAATAGTCTCCTGCGTCGCCAGACCTGAATGTCTTGGATTATGTTATATAGTTTAGTATTGAGATGAAGTTGTGTACAATTCCTCATGTAAATGTGGAAAAATATGACGTAATTTCCTAATGGTCTTCGTGTTGCAACAGAGGAAAAATTTGGACTATTAACTATGTTGTAAATAAAATACAAGTATTTGCTCAGTTTACTAGGTTTCTGTTTAATAATACGACATATTGTTTGTGCGGGAACTTATTAGTACAGTAGGTACTACTAACGCCAAATGTTTTTATGTTCGGAGATGACATCGTTCTTTTGTCATCGCATCGAAACCTCATTACTGTATCTAATTATCTACAATATTATTTGAATCATTTCGAACTTTGGTACCAGCTTCATCTTGACATTTTGTAATTTGTGGAAGTAAAAGTAGTAATATGGCTTAGAGTTATAGTATAAACTAAAGTTTAGTATTGCGGCATATGCCCAAAGAAGCGCCACTGTGGCCATGTATTTGAGGAACGTAGCTGCGGACGGACCTGAGTACATTCCTGGGACTTGGCGCGTGGCCTACTTAGTCACTAAAAATAATTTTGAATAAAGGGGTGCTTACTACATTGCCCGTATCAGAGATGGTGCGCGACGACCGGGCAGAGAGAGCGAACGTATGAGAGCCTCAACCTCTCAATTCGCAGACCGTGCTCCCACGCGGGTCGCTACAGCCTCACCATTCTTATTATGTCCGAAGGAGAAAACTGAAATTGGCTTAGCAAGCGCAACAATAAAATATAAAGTGTAGATAGATGATAATGAAATCCGGGAGTCCTATGTGCACCATTCGCACAGCCTGGGTGCTGATGCCTGGGAATAGTAAATTATACTGAGACAATTGAAAATCGAACAGCGATTTGGTCGGTAGATAAAAATTCTTATCTACATATGTGATGCTCTCGCTCACAAAAATATTGTTTTGCATGCGCGACGTATGAATACATTTTAAGATCGTTAAAAAAATTTAAATTACAATAAAAATTATATGTTTTCTCAATTTCAATTGTTAAGAAAACACTGGCAAATATCTAAGGTCTAAAGATATCGGCTATTCAAAATAAAGATTAAGTACTAAGAAACACGTTAACTATTACTTAAAAAAGGCTTACTTGGTGTTAATAAGATAGCGTTTGACTGTTTATAAATCTTTATAAAAGATTTAGATTATTATTACAAACTTTATTTTTTTGAAGACAAATACATATTATGTTATTGATCAAATTTATAATATTAATAACAGTGATCTTAAAAATGGCATCATGAATCAGTCTTACCTATTTATTGAGTAGTTTAACCATTTCTCAGTTTTCAATTATAATTGCTCTAGACAGATAGACAGATTTTTGCATCGGTGTAACTGTGTAAACTACATTTTTTTATTAATCCTCGGTTTAGAAACGAAGAAGAAGGCACATTTCAGCATCTAAATTACATTCATTGTAATTAAATCTTCACCATTTTCTGAGATAAATATCAGAGGGTTTCCATTGCTTTCTATTAAAATCAAACTGAGGAATTCTTGATTTTGTTCTGCACTTAACAGATATTGAATATCACTATTTAGAGTAACAGAGGGCAAACATTTAACGCGTTAGATAACTAGGTTGTACAATATAGGAAAATCGTTATTTTCTTCTTCTTGGTGTGCCTATCTATTGCTGAGGTTGACGACTAGCATGGCTATTTTTATCTTGCTAATGGCTACTCGGAAAAGTGAGGCCGTAGTTAAGAAACGCCATTTCCTCAGATTGTGCAGTCAGGATATTTTTGTCCTCCTTGTCCTCTCCTATTGTGAGTTTTGCCTTACAGTATGCCATCTATCTTAATGAGTCATTACATGGCCTAGATATTTAAGTTTGTAATTATCTCACATTTTTGTTTATTCTAAATAAGACTTTATTATTCATAATGTTATCAACTCAGGACATTCTCAATATACGTCAGTGCTACCACATTTTAAAGAATTCAAGTTTTTCTAAAGGTTTTTTTGTTAACGGCCAAGATTCCAATCTATAAAGAAGAACTCTAAAAAAGGTTGCCCATCTAAATAAATAGTTTGTTTGTTTTCTCTATTATTTGTTTTCTTTTCTCAACTAAGTGGTCCTATTGGTTATTGCTGCTGGTGCCCTAATAGTTGTATTTGGTAACTCTTGTGATTGGCGGTTGGTTAATTGTCCGAGGGTACCGGACCTTTGGCAATGACAGTGTACTTAGTATTTGTGATATTGAATTGTAGGCCTTTCCGCAAAGATAGTGGTATCATCCACATATCGTTAAGCCACTCTCCGTTTACAAGTATTCATTCTTTTATATCTTCTAGCTCTTTTTTCACAATTTGCTTTGCCTCACATCTTTCTTTATTGCCACCTCTTTGGTTAACTGATATTCTACTTAACTTCAGCTTTTTGATTGAAGTAAATGTTACGGAAGATTCTAAAACATTTAACATTCTGACCTATTGTTTTTAAGATCGAGATAAATTTATCATGTTTGACTTTGTCTAATGCTTTCTGGTGATATAACACACCCTACGTAATTGAAAAAAACTTGGATTGCAAAATAACCTGTTCTAATAAACAAATTAGACAAACAGTAAGACCGGGTGATGTAACAACATATTACGTAATAATTATATATATAAAAAAAATTATGAGTACTGCTGTCACACAGGTCAAAGTTCAACTATTGCTGTCAATTGTTCGTGCCTTTCCGTGCCGACCCGAACGCCTCCGAATGACAAATTCTGGCTTGGCGGCAGGCGCCGCCGAGGTATTATATTTCCGGAACCGCAAGCGATAGAAAATTTTCGTTTGAGAACGGGTAATAAAGCACTCGTGTAAATTTAACAAAAATTATTGCAAAATCTATTTTCCAAATACACATACATATTTTGTTTTTATTAACAATGAATAACATAAAGATAAGTTTGGTAAATGAAGATTGATGCCGATTACATCTACTTCCGGTCAAACGGGTTAATTACCTCCCACAAGTTTATTAAAACATGTGTCATTGATTTTGAAATGGGGGGATAATTAATTTTAGCAAGTGGTCTAATTATCGTAATGCAAAGAAGTTATAAATAGATAATTTAAAAATTAGTTCTTGAGAACAAAAAATTAAGCCAAAATGCAGTAAGTTAAGAAAGCTTATATAAATAAAAAGAAAGTAAAATATGGTGTATCGTGTGGTTGGTTCTCGGGTTATAAGGCCGTGGTCGGAGTTCAGAAACTCTTGACGTTTCGTCCGCAACTGCGGCAGACATCTTCAGAAGAAAAGTAAGTGACTGTCCTGTGTGTTATCGCTTTTATACTCGTGCGTGTATGGTAGGAATGGTGTTGGGGGGGGGGGGAGTGGTTGACGTCACCGGGATGGTAGATGACGTGATCGGGCTAGCTGCTGACGTCAATCGGGACGTTGCAGGTAGTATTTCTGACGTCACTCGCTCTTTCACCGTATCGCGGTCTGTTTTTTGCCTTCGCATCTATTTGAAAGTAAAATATGTTTCAACAATTGTAAATCAATAGAAAGAGAGCAGTGAACATAAAATGGGAATGGACATTTTAACGCATACCTTTTGAAAGATCATACTTAAAATAATTTATTGAAGAAACGAAAAACACTTGAAAAATAGTGTATACTACATATGTTGTATGCCATGAATTTTGAATATCTGAAAAATTCTTTTACAGACATATAAAACACCTCTAATTCTAAAGTTGATTAACAATATAACTTTTTAACAGTACGATTTTAATGCTGACTTAACGTTTTTCAGGAAGGGCACATCTGCGTGAAGCATTGGTGCTTCATGAAGAATGTCAGAGACTGCAGCGGATGTGTCGAGAGCTGAAGACCAAGCAGGCGCTCACATCTGTTTTACGCAGCGCCCATCGGCAAGCATTGCAATCCTACACAGCCAACGAGCAGGAAGACGATTTCAGAGATCTTCTCGACGCTCCCTATGTGCAAGGTAATGGCAGGAGACCTCCGTTGTTCGATCATCTACTACAACTTATCGACGTTTTCTCTGCAGCTTCCACCAAGTTTCAACTGTCGTTGACGACACCGGACTTCGCACAGTACAGAGTCAATGACTTATTCCGCTCACTGGGCCCCATAGCCATATTTTCAGCAAAGAGGCACTGGACTGCCCCGCGCCTGGTGCAGTTGCATCGCGGTAGAAATTCGGATGGATTTGGATTCTCCGTGCGGGGAGACGCCCCGGTCATCATTGCGAACGTTGAGGCAAACTCGCTAGCAGAGGTATGTGGTTTAGTGTCTACATCTTAAAAATTTTAAGTAACTGTTAATTGCAGTTTGGCGGCGTTAAGGAGGGCGATTTTATAGTGTCCATCAGTGATCGAGATGTAAAGTGGTCATCGCACGATGAAGTGGTGATGCTGATTAAGAATGCAGGGGACTCGCTAAATCTGAAGTTAGTCACCCCCATGGACAGAAACTACTTAAAGGTATATAACTTGTGTTATTTCAAAATCTGAGTTAATTAAACGGCATATTTAAGCCCACGAAATCGAGCAAGGGCTCTATTTCAACGCACAGCAGCAGTTCGGGTGTATCCAGCGGGCTGTCCAGTCCGTCAGGTTCCGTGGCTCAGCACAGCAGCCACAAGCGATTAACCTGGAATCTCTTCAAGCGCCACTCCACGTCACGAGAAGGCAAAGACTTTTTCGACAATGTCATCCTGCGATAAGCTGCCGTTTTTGAGTTTCAGCCTTTACATCACTGTTTCGTTTTGCTGTTCATGTATAATTTAAAAAACAAGTCAATCCATAAAAATAATTACGTTTTTGTTTGATGTATGCAAATTTTATATTTTTTTAACGATTAAGGAAACGTAGTGTAAAGTATGTTATACCTGGTACTGTATATTTGCTATAATGTAAGGTTAGTAAGAAAGACTGATAATAAACTTAAGGATAGAATAATATATTTAGATAAAGACCAAATTGTTGGTAGCTGATAAATTTATCGCGCATTTAGGTTATAATTAATATTAAAAGTTAGACAAAATAAAATTGTTAATTTGCAGTCATATTTGTACTTAAAGTTTTGTTGTATTAAAAATAAATATTGACTTTCATATGGTTTTTGTTTTATAAAAACATTTATACACCATTTATTAAGTATTCAGAAGTTATTCAGTTTAGTTTTGTACATACAAGGTCCATCCCAAAAGAAATGAGCCTTATTTTTTTTCGGACGCGAGTGTACATTCCGGCGTGCTCTGACGCTTGGGGCAGGTGGTGGGGGGTCTTAGCTTCCATACGCGGTCGGTGCAAGTCGGCTCTGAGCTCTCGGAGCGGCAGGACGGGTGTTTCCGTGAATGTCTATTTTCAATTTTCGACACGGCGCGATGGATTCAAAATCGATCAACGCTACGCAATTAAATTCTGCTTCAAACTCGGCAAGAATGCTACCGAAACGTTTGGAATGCTTCAGGAGGCCTTCAAGGATGATTGTTTATCGTACTCGCAAGTTAAAAGTGGCACAAAGCATTTAAGGAGGGCCGGGAAGAGGTGGCCGACGAACCTCGGTCTGGACGACCGTCAACCTCCCGAACCGACGAGAACGTGCAGCGAGTGCGCGATTTTTGAACGCCGATCGTCGGTTCAGTGTTTATCAAGTAGCAGATGCCTAAACATTCCGAAATCGACAGTACATCGAGTCATTTCCGAGGATTTATCGATGCGGAAGGTGTGCGCCAAACTTGTGCCGCGGGTGTTGACTGACGAACAAAACAGCTCCGGGTGGTTCGGTGTGAAGAACTCTTGCAAATGTGCGAAGATGACCCGGAGTTTTTAAACAAAGTGGTAACAGGAGACGAAACATGGTGTTTCCAGTACGATCCGGAGACAAAAGGAAGAGCGCTGAGTGGCACACCACCGCGTCACCCCGGCCGAAGAAAGCTCGGATGAGCAAATCCAGAACCAAGACAATGCTCGTCGCCTTCTTCGACGCCAGGATTGTGCACTACGAGTTCGTACAACCCGGACGCACAGTGAATGCCGCCTTCTACCTGGAAGTCCTCAAAAGACTCAAAGAAAGGTCACAAGTAAGCGGGCGCGATCAAAACGACTGGAGTTTGCACCACGACAACGCGCCGAGCCACACCGCGTTCATCGTGACCAAGTACCTGGCCCGGATTCAACTCGGCGTGGTTCCCCAGCCTCCCTACAGCCCGGACTTGTCTCCCCCGGACTTCTTTTTGTTTCCGCGGTTGAAAAGAGTGCTAAAGGGCAAGCACTGGGACTCGGTTGAGGACATCAAGAGAATGTCACAGCAGCCCTCAAGGACATCCCTAAGGAGGCCTACCAGGAAGCCTTCCGGACTTGGAAGACCCGTCTCCAAAAGTGCATTGATGCAGGAGGATCCTATTTTGAAGAATTTTGAGGTGTTGTAGCGATCTGCTCAATAAAACTATTTTTTTTTGAAAAAGGCTCATTTCTTTTTGGATGGACCCTGTATGTAAAGCAGCACATTTTAAAATATGTACGAGGTTTGTCTCCAAAGTATAAGGATAATCAAAATAATTTGTGTGGCCGCGATGTAACCTGGCAGCTGATGAGAGTGGACTGTAACGCGCACTGCCCGAGTCAGTTAGAAATTAGATTATGGTAAGTGAGCAGATGTAATGTGTAATAAATGCATTTGTAATGGATCTGGGAATAGAACTTTATGTAAAAGTGGAACATTGGTCTACAGAAACTATTCGTATTATTGAGACAGCTTTTAGAAATCATGCAATAATGTAGTACAAATAAAGACATAATACATACAATTTATAGATAGCTGCAGCTATAAGTAACTTTAGCACGACAACGCACCCACCTATTCATCTTTTCAAAACTTAAATTAACTTTCAAAGTGTAGAGATTTCAAATGGTCAATAAGACTCGGTGAAAACAACAGTGGGAGATTTAACGTGTTTACTTTGAGGAGGACAATGTTTCTTGTATCTTGTACCAATTTGCTCAATCATTGGAAATACAACGATTATATATCACATCTGTTCACTCATTAGCGTCAACTCTAAACTAACCTGGTAGTGAAATTGTTTGTACTTTATACATGCATATTATACTACACTATCGTCGACATCCAAACGACATGGTTAAGTACGTCAGGCAAACAACTTGGAGTTTTTGTTAAATAATTTCGCAACTTCTGTATTGTGTAGCTATTAAAGATAATGATGTTAACAGATACAGTTTCAGTAAATCTCTTGACAAAAACCTTCTTCGCCTTTCTTGATCTAATCTCTGTCTTACTAAACTAGCCACAAACGCCACATTTTATTTCTTAGTTTACCTGCTAAATCTCATCTATGTGCTGCTAATCTACGTGTTAGACGTCCTGTGAAGAGGCCAGAGATTTCTGAAAAGAATCGACTTGTCTGACTTGTTTACATGTGAACGTAGATGATTGAAAGGAACTTCTCTAGTCGAACAAGTCAAGTTCAGGCTTTTTTAGGTCGGTAACACCATGGGGATGTTTTAACGCATATGACTTTTAAGTTTAAAAAATAATAGATATAAACAAATGCTTTAACTTTTTTTAGAACATTATGCACCTACACATGTCAAAAGAAGTGTACAATTCATAATTTCTTATAATTTCATGTCTTATTCTTTTATGAATACCACAATTATTTCGGTGCGTCATATTTAAGCAAGTCGGAACCTATTCCAGGCCTACGCGAAGTTTCTAGTAAACATTTGGCAACTTCCCATTGTTCAAGTCCTTGCTCGTGCTCGGCTGCATCCCTAGAAGGCATTATGTCAGTGGGTCGGCCGTTACCGCTCGGTGTAACGGCTGCTACAGGGGGACGTTCGGAAATCGTTACACTGCCCCTCCTTAAGGATGATTCGTCCCCAATCATTCTCTCCGACGTTTGGATGAGTCATGGAGGTATTTGCAGTCTCTGCCTTTCTTGAATAGAGATATTAGACAAAAGTAACACTCCATGGTCTTTTGCGGGATACTAGGTTCTGCGGAAGGTGGTTGTAAACTAGGACGTCCAACTGGCTCTTTTAATTATTTTTTGGTATTGCAACGTTTCAAATATTTTCGTTTAAAAAATTACCGTTCATTAGCGATAGGTCGATCTTGAAAAATTTTTTGGTCACCAGACGCCGTGATGCATGCCTTCCCAACTGCTGGGCGCTGTTTCCTTAATTATTCCATTGAATCAAATTTTGCTCGAAATCCATTGACGATTCCTCTGGACATCCCCAGACCACGCGATACACAGTGCGGCAGTGTATATTTCGCCAGTACATTGAATAGGTCTTGTACTTATCTTATGACACCACAACGTACTCTACGAGTTCCACTCACTAAACCCATGAAATCTTCGAATCCTGGCTCACATTTTAAGAACAATAGATTCCCTAACACACAGTGGACAATCCTAGGCTTGCAATCATCCAGCCACACGTGATATAATGTATCGCCCATTTTCTATCATTTTTTTCCAGATCGTTTACAAGGTTTTTCCAACTATGTTTTCTTCGGGTTTATTTCCGAAAAGTAATTTACATGACAGGTTCAGTTTACGACCAAAGAGAACATTGGATGGTGTTTGACCAGTAGACTCATAAACAAACGATCGGTTCAACAAGAACAAGTGAAGAATATTGGTCAGACTCTCGGTGATAATCAGGATTTTTGACAGATACTTTCCCATTGTTCTATTCATACTGTGGATATAACGGAGTTGTTCTCGTTTTCCTAATGTTCAGTAATTCTCCCATTTTGTCAACACCGCCAATTTGAAATTTTGATCTTGATCTGAATGTAGTTTTAGTGACACTTTAAATCTGCTGATTAGTTCTTTTACCAACATTTTAGCAATGGTTGTGGTTTTCTGATTTGGTAATGCAGATGCTTCAACGCATTTGTTGAAATAATCCATCACCACTAGAATAAATTTGTCATTGTCACTTGTAGGGAACCAACCAGTTATGTCAATATCAATTATTTCAAAAGGATTCTCGATGTTATACTTTCTCATTGGGATCGGATTTTCTTTCTGTCACGTTTTAACTGGTTAGATTGCTACAAATAATTTGTCACCGTCGTTCGCAGCATAGAGAACGAACATTTTTCCTCTGCACAACTACAGTGGCTACAGTCTTCTAGACACGGTCTCTTCGACAAGGCATCGGCGTTACGATGACTACTCCCAGCTCTATGCTCTGTCTTAAAGTTATACTGCTGGAGCCTTTCAATCTTGTAGCTTGGCTTTCCGAGTTTTTGAAATGCGAGAGCCACTTTAATATAGCATGATCAATCCTCAGAAGAAATCTTTTGCCATACAAATATTCTATTTTGTGACGTACAATATTTGTCCTGCCTTTTGAACCTTTGTCATATTGAAACATGCTTTGATTTTTGTGCATCAGGTCTTCAACTTTTGTTTGGTGATTTTAATTTATCAGATATTCTGCTTGATGTTGACTGAATGCTGTCAACTTGTCGAACCACTAAGAAAACTGAAATACAATGACCGAGGATTGTGCATTTTTTCAGCGTCTAAAGATACCTACTAACATTCATCGCGCGGAGCGGTACTACGCTGCCAGTTTGGACCAGTGTTTTCCCAACCAGTATTCCTTTTCCGATCTTCTTCTTATCATTACTTGACTCGATAAGGATGACACTTCTTGCTGGCAGATCGCAATCCAAAACAGCGTCCATCACCAATTCACTGCGTTCCGGGAGAATGGTATTATGAGCACTCACACTCGTGCCATGACGAAAAAAAAAACGTCGCTATATCTGCTCCGATGACATTGGGTCTAACAATAATTGTTGTCGCTTCTGTATCCAATAAAAAAGAATGCAATTTTCCATTTATTCGGCTATCGGAATTTCTGAACGCTCCCCGTAACGACTATCCAGACGTCACACACCAGCGACGGACATAGTGCGTTCCAGGAATTCAGCCGCGCTGCTTACCTATATGCAAAGCCTGAATAATGGGAAATTGCCAGATGTTTACTGGAAAACTTCGCGTACGTTCTGAAACCGGTTTTGAGTTGCTTAAATATTATGCAGCATGAAGTCAATTGAATTGCCGAAAGTTGTATAAATAATATTAGAGATAAATACAGTGTAATTCTGTGTTGTTTACGTGAATAGTGTTAAGTAATTTTGATTGCCTATAGGTAAAATAAATACGTAGTTTAAATAAATTGCATGTGTTACCACCGTGGAAGCAAAAATGTCACAAAGCTTCCCTTTCTCATAAATTCTTTTTAGTTTTTCCGCTAGTTTCTTGCGCCGGCTTCTGTTTGTCAACTTCAAATTACGTACGTGAGCGCGTCAAACAATGTTTTTGGTCTAGCCAATCTCATTACTTGTTTGGTCTCCAGATCGTTAAAGCCACGAATAAATGTTCGCACACCTCTAAGAAGTCATCTGAGGCTGTTGGTTATAAAACTCAAATAAGTTGGGCTACATTTGTCCCAAATTATTGAAGAGCTTTTCACGATTTTTGTGCTCAATTCTGAAGCTGCATGTGGTAAACTTCCTCTAGCTGTTCATGACAGCAACACATTTCAAGGTGTTTTAAAATCTGGCAACAGTAATGTTGAGCGGGTCACTACACAAAGCAACAATTGAAATAGTCGCATTTAGACTTATCGTTAAACGTTGGGGGCTAGATTTTAGTCTTTATCATATGCCAGCTTTCATGGCTATCTTCGTTATCATTGATCTTAATCAGAGTGCTGAACCTACTTTTAGTTTCTTTCAATTCCTATTCAAAGGCATTTATTTTCTTGTCCTGTGCTATCTTTATTTTATAATTGCTGCTTTGGCTTGATTCATTCTTGATTACTGCTTTGAGTTGACGTCTCAAATTGCCTAAACACTGTCGTAACTTAATCCGATTTCAGAAACAATTTTAGCAACCTTTAATCGGCGGTTATCTCTCAAAAGCCGGCCAATAATGCAAATATTCTCCTGAATTAGGTTCGTTCATGGATGACGCCGGTGACCCTCATTTTTCACTGATTTTTATTATCCGAAAAAAAATTTATGTCAAGTACAATAAGTCTTTTTAAGTAGGTTGTCCTTAAATTGTTTTAAGTTCTTTCAACATTTTTTAAAAAGTATTACGCAATTATTCGTGCTATATTCATTGCATAGTTTTCGAAAGCCTTCTAAATCGTTCGAATAGTTTCTGTAGACGAATGTTTCAGCTCAGCACAAGGTTTTGTGCAGATTCGCTACTCTACCCACTCAGTTATTGCAAATACGACGATCATACATCACTTGCTCACTCACTCGCGTCGAACATCCAACCAACCTAGCCAGAGAAGTCTAATACTATTTAGATATTAAAAGTTTTTGCAATTTCTTTTGAATGTCGGATTTCTTCAAGTGTTTTTAGTTCATTCAAATTATTTGTAGAATAACGGTTTAATTACATATATATTTCTTTGAAAGTACGTACTAAATAAACGGTGTAATGAATATACAATATTTATTACATTTCCATTTTTGAGAGCTCAAATCACAAACATCGCAAAATTTTTGAACGGTATTAAAAAACGATTAATTCAATAAAGCGATAGGCAGTAAACAAGCTTTCACTGCTTAACTGTGGAAAATTAAACAAGTGATAAATGCGAGCAGAACATATTGTTAAAAATTTTCTCAAAATAAAACTTTGGGCATCTATATATATGACTCTTTCATATTGGCTCTGTTCTCATGTCCTTCACCATGCTAATTCATTATTAAAATTCGGTGTTCTTCGGGGGTATTTAAAATTAAGTAAGGCTTCACTTGTTTCTACATATTATCAGTAATAGGAAAAGTCAAAAACATTGATTGAATTATTATCTGTGGCTGATGGAAAATAATTTATATAAATTCAGTTTCAATTAACAATACAGCTAATTAATAAAAATTATTACGAGTCACTTACTTCAAAAGTTCTTTTAAATGAAACAATGCATGGGTAGCGAATTCTTTCATCGTCAGTATCATTTTAGACAAGTTATTTTCCGAGTAAATGTAATGAAAAAGAATACAGCCATGTACTGACGGCTGACATTCGGTTTACCGGATTGTCACTAGAGAGCGAACCTATATATATTTCGACTCAACTCTTCGAGTGGAGTCGATCGGCGTGACCTTTATCGTCCGCAGAGGTCAAATAAAAAGTTGCTGAAAATCGCCTTTTTTTGATAGATGGCGTATTGTCATTGCTTACAACATCGGCGCATGCGTCGCCACGCCTACTAACGCATGCGCAGTTGTTTTTATGCTCATTTCGTCGGAAACGCTACTTTTGCTTTCAGACGCCAGTCGTACTTTAGTCGTCAGTTAGGATTCATTGCGTTTAGACGTACTTCTTTCAGTAATTTCATTTTTTTGTATTTTTCAGTGTATTTCTCATTTGCAGTTCAGACTTCATTGAGAGCAGTTGTGTTTTTTGAGATTTAGTCATGGCTGCAAATTATGGTCGGCTCTGGAACTTGAACTCGCTCCCTAAGATACCGCTTGATGGCATTACTTGGGCTCAGCAGCAGGGTCTCCTTCGCTCGACCAAGAAATACAACAGCCACAAGGTGGCAATGGGGGTGATTGAGCAAGATTCTGGTGTTGGTCGTTTCCGGTGCCCAAGATCAACCAAGTGCTCGAATGTTTCTTTGGCGTCTGGTATGTTTTTGAGAATTGTAAACTACCGATGGATAAAGCAATTCAGTAAGTGTTAATTTATTTAATCATGATTAGTTAGTGATTCAGATTCATTCATTTTTAGGCTTATGTATGCTTACACTCGAGATTGGTCTGTCAAAGATATCCAGCACGAGATTTGTGATTTGTCGTTACCGCCTGAAGAGCGAACCGTTTTGAGTTCAGAGACAATACACTATTAGCATCGTTTCTGTCGTGAAATGGTAATTGATTGGTTTTCCAACATACAAGGTGAACTCGCTGCTTGGTGGCGAAGGCTGTACTGTCCAAATTGACGAAAGTCTCTTTGGACATCGAAAGTACGAAAGAGGTCGAGTTCTCGAAGGACACTGGGTTATCGGCATGATCGAAGATGGCAACGAGGATGTTCGCATGGTGGTAGTTGATAAGCGAGACGCTACAACGCTAATTCCGCTAATTCAAAAACATGTGAAACCTGGAACTATTATGCATACTGATTGTTGGCCAGCGTATAACGGACTTGATAAGGCTGGATACGTTCATTATAAGGTGAACCATAGTGATTTGGAAAACCGATTTGTCGCTGAGGGTGGCACTCATACTCAGCGTATTGAAGCAACTTGACGACCTGTGAAAGACTGGTTCCGAGGACGACACTGTGCCAAAGGTCAGTTTGCGGACTACTTGTGTGAGTACCTGTGGCGTGGACATTGCAGCAAAAACGACATTGACTTGTTCAATAGCCTTGTTGGCGCCATAGTTGCCGAGTATGGTCACTTTGCTTAAGCGTATCATCGCTCGATGAAACCGCCCTTCTAAGGGCGTCTCCTAATGAAGGTTTACTGAAGGAGAGGGGAATGAAGCTGACTGCCTCCGCGCGGTATTCCCTGGAAACGTCCTTGACGGCTAAACAGTCAGCAAGTTTAATTTACTTTAATTGAATTAAGTTAGGTTAGGTTGAAGTTTTGAGCATGTTTTCATTGAAATTGAGCGTTTTCATGCAACTTTCTTATTTGACCTTTGCGGGCCATGAAGGTCACGCCGATCGACTCCACTCTTAGAGTGGAGTCGAAATACATATGAGGTTTCCCCCTAACGGCAATCCAGTATAACGAATTTTTACCAAAATATAATACAAAACAAGTGGGGACAAAGGCTGGTATGGTCTCAATGGGGATACTGATACCGGTTAAGTATTCTCCAAAAAATATTGAGAAATGCCTCTGCACTATCTCTTACCAGCTCTGCCAACAAATCCTATTCTCACGTTCTCGCCGTGCCTCCTGACTGTAATTGTAATAGACTGTAGCTAACGAGAAAGGGTGAAAGGCAAATTTCCAGCGCCTTAAAACTGGAACCTGTCGGCTAAGGAAATAAACGCTGACAAAAAACTCTGGTCCCCCAGGTTGGGGGTTTACAGCGGGCTAGCTCCTCGTTTGTTGCAAAAACTATAAAATACTAAAAGACCAAACACACAGCCTCGGAAACAGGATGGATCAAACAGAAGACGACGCACGCAAAGAAAATGGGCATGGAAAGTGAGTACATGGAATATACAAGGCCTCGCAAACAAAGAACAAGAAATATGAGGTGAACTAGATAAACTGAATATGGATATAGTTTGCCTAACAGAAACTAAGCGAAAAGGCCAAGGTAAGAAGATTTTCAACAACTATGAATTATACTGATCAGGGTAGTCATAATAATAAAGAAAAAGCACAGTAGAAAATTATGGATGTTGAATCAATATCAGAAAAATGTATTAAAATAAAAATCAACAGTAGAAAACTGATAATATTAGCACTCTACGCTCCAACGAGGACGCATCAGTCAACCTGAAGGAAGAATTCTACAAAACGATAACAGAACAATTGGACAAAATTAAAAATAGACATCAAGTGATTGTAGCAGGGGATATGAATGCAAGAGTGGGAATAGGAAAACATGACGATGTAGTAGGCCAATTTGGTGAAGCAACAGAGAATGAGAACGGAGGGAGACTAATAAATATGTGTAAACAATATAATCGTAAAATTTGGAACACATTTTTCGATCATAAAGACAAACATAAGTATACATGGAAGAGACCTTCCTTAAATCAGAAATCCATTTTAGACTACATCATCACAAGACAACAACCAAACATCGAAATACAAGACGTGCGAGTAAAAAGAGGAGCCAACTGTGGCTCAGATCATTATCTACTTACAGCAAAAATTATAATACTTCAATGCAATTAAAAGAACAAGTAACATCATTAACAAGTGTAACAAAAACTACACAGTCGTATCTAAAATATAAGCTTCACTTACTTAAGCAAGACAGTATTAGTCAACTATGCAACAACAGATTAAAACTGAAATTACAAGCAAATATGGTGAGTAATGACATAGAAAGTGAACACACTAAACTGACAGAACTAATTTACCAAGCTGCAATTGAAGCTTTGGGAAGAACAGAAAAGGAAAGAAGAAGAAAACCTCTATGGTAGAATGATGAATTAGATAACTATATTTGAATGAAAAACAACGCGTATCATAAATGGTTAGCCTTAAGGACTGCCGAAGCATTGCAAGTATATAAACATCTAAACAGAATAACAAAGAGAGAAATTTCCAAATATAAAAATGCTACATAGGAACACACATGGATAGAAATTGATAGCATGTTAGGGGGAGCGCAATCTACAGAAGTCTGGCGATGCTTAAAAACGCTAAAGACAGACAATAGTAATATAATAATATTGATACACCTACTTGGATGACACATTATAATAAATTGTTAAAGGAAGACAGAGCTGAATACCTAGATGAAAGTAATATTTTAAGGAATATTAAATCAGACATTATAATAACTGAAAACGACATCCAAGTAGCGCTGAAGAAAAAGGAAAAATGGAAGAGCGCCTGGTCCTGGTGAAATCCGGACAGGACTACTTAAATATGGAGGAAATAATTTAACAACTAGATTAACAAGTCTCTTTAACAACTGTATTAAACAAAACGAAATACCAACTCAGTAGAAGGAATCTTTTATTATATCTATTTATAAGAAAGGATCTCGGAAAGATCCAAGAAATTACAGAGGTTTAAGCATTAACAGCACTTTTAGCAGATTATTTGGAAGAGTTTTGATGGCCAAACTACAGGAAAATTTGGAAGGAAAAATTAGTGACGATCAGAGTAGTAGTAGAGGTAAATCATGCGTTGATAACATCTTCGTGCTACAACAACTTATAGAGAAGAGAATAGCAGTGGGAGAAGACACTCATTTAGCCTTTATCGATTTGAAAAAAGTGTACGATTCAGTACCTCGAAATGATGGGAAGCTTTATACACTATGAATATAAATGAACAACTTTTATGCTTCACAAAAGTATAGTATAGAAGTAATAAAGCTTATATAAAAAATGGAAAGGAAGTTTCGGAACCATTTATACCAACGAAAGTTGTAAGACAAGGCTGTACGCTATCCGCACTGCTTTTCATCGCATATTTAGAAGTAGTCCTACAAAAATGGGAAAATGATGTAAGGGTAATGGGCCTACCAGTTAACGATACCCATTTATTCACTCTTAACGTCGTTGACGACCAAGTTATGATTGCACAGGATGCTTATGACCTAAAATTTATGCTGAGAAGACTTTGTAAAACATACGAAAAATGGGGCCTAAGTATCAACATAGAAAAAACAGAATATATAGCAATAAACACCAATGCTAATTCTCAAGTGATGGTAAATGATACGGAACAAGTTCAGCAATTTAAATATTTAGGAACTTTAATAACTACTAACGGGGTAGGCCAGGATGAAATAAAAACCAGAATTGAAATCAGCCGTAAAGTACTAGGAAGCTTAAATTCCATATGGTGGGATAAGCATATCTCAAGGAATGTTAAAATACATATAGGTAAATCATTGGTGGAATCAGTGCTGTGCTATGGTTATGAAACGTGAACAATTAACAATGAATATAAAATAAAACTACAGGCCGTAGAGATGGACTACCTTAAAAGAAGCGCGCTGGTATCCAGAAGGGAGCATGTTACAAATGATGAAATCCGGCGTGTAATGAGGGCCCCAATTGAAAGGAGAGGACTGAAATTGTTTGGACACTTGATCAGGATGGATGACCAACGATGGCCGAAGCGAATCTTTAAATGGACTCCACCAGGAAAACGGAAAAGAGGAAGACCTAGAAGATCATGGAATAACGGAATAATAAACGCGATGATCAACTATCAAGTACAAGACGAAGATGCTCAAAACTGAGATATGTGGCGTTTGAGAAGCGGAAAGCCGCACAGGGCCTTATGAACCGGAATATATATATATATATATATATATCTATATCTTCTTCTTGATGTTCCGTCTCCTAACGGAGGTTGGAGATCATCATGGCTATCTTCACTTTGTTTACAGCAATTCTGAAAAGTTTTGCCGATGTTATCCCGAACCATTCTCTAAGGTTTCGAAGCCAGGACATTTTCCGTCTCCCTATGTTTCTCTTCCCTTGCATTTTGCCCTCCATTATCAGTCTTAGCACCTCGTACCTCTCGCACCTCATTATGTGTCCCATGTTCTAGCTTCCTCCGTTTTATTGTTTTTATTACTTCTTCTTCTTTGCCCATTCTTTGTAGGACGATGGCATTTGTGATATGGTCCACCCATGAAATGCGAAGCATTCTTCTATAACACCATCTCTCGAAGGCTTCTATTTTCTTGACTTCGTTCTGTCTTACGGCCCAAGCCTCGGCTCCATATAATAGGGTTGAGAAGACGTAGCAGCGTAATATTCTTGTTCTAAGATTTAAGTTGAGGTCTCTATTACAAAGGAAACCTTTGAGCTTTACAAAAGTATTTCTGGCTATTTCTATCCTTGTCTTTATTTCTTTTGAGTGCTTTGCATCGTTGGTTACCCATGTTCCTAAGTATTTATATGTGTCTACCTTTTCTATTATTGTGTTATTTATGGTAATATTTGCATTAGCATTCGCTGTTCTAGTTACTACCATAAATTTAGTCTTGCTCAGATTCATATTTAATCCGTACTCCTTGCATGTGTTGTTCAATTTTTGTATTAGATCTTGTAAATCATCTATGTTGTTTGTTATTATAACGGTATCGTCTGCGAATCTTATATTATTGACGATTTCGCCATTGATTATTACCCCTTCCTTGCGTTCTTCTAGGGTTTCCTGAAAGATGGCCTCACTATATACGTTAAATAATAAAGGCGACATCACACAGCCTTGACTTACTCCCCGGAGAATTTCAATCTCCTCTGATGTTTCATTGTCAATTCTAATCCTTGCTGTTTGGCCCCAGTATAGATTACATATGATCTTGATGTCATTTTCATCCACATCTTTTGATTTTAATATCTCTATTAGTTTTTCATGTTGGACTTTGTCAAATGCCTTTTCGAAGTCAACGAAACAGGCATAGATCTCATAGTTCATGTCCAAGCATCGCTGCATCAACACATTTATACCGAACAGCGCCTCTCTAGTTCCCATAGCGTTTCTGAAGCCAAACTGTGTGTTACTGATATCATAATCAAGTTTTCTGGGTATTCTGTTATGTATTACTCTCAGAAATATTTTTAAGGTGTGGCTCATTAATGCTATAGTCCTGTATTCTGAGCACTTGTTTGCGTTCTTCTTCTTGGGGAGTACTACAAAAGTTGAGGTTAGCCAGTCTTTTGGTATCATGCCTGTTTGGTAGATTAAGTTAAATAGCTCAAGTAACACATCTATTGTCTCTTCTTCTATCAGTTTTATTAGTTCAATTGGTGTTTCATCAGGCCCGACCGCCTTACCACTCTTTACTTGTTTGGTCGCATGTAGTACCTCGCTTTTAAGTATTTCGGGGCCTATTTTATTATTAGTATCCCACTGCGGTGTATTAGTTCTTTTATCGTTAAACGTGTCTTTTATGTATTTTGTCCATGTCTTAAGTTTCTGTTCTACACTCGTTACGGTATTCCCATTTTCTTTCAGAATATATGATTGGTTTATTCTTCTTATTCCCGCCATATCTTTTACTTTCTTATGTAAATTGAAGTTGTCGTGTTTTCTTTCGCAATCTTCTATTTCTTCACATCTATCGGACAACCATTTCTCTTTGGCTTCTTTTATTTTTCTTTTTATATTCTTATTGATATTCTGATATCGTGTGGGATCTGTGGTCTTGTGTTTTTGCCTTTCTTCCATTAGTTTAAGTATCTCCTCATTCATCCATCTCTTTTAGCTTTCTTTGTTGTCATCATGATGTTTTTACCGACATCCATAATTGCTGTTTGTATGTATTTCCATTTCTCGTTGACATTTTTTGTTTGCTATATATATATATATATATATATAAAACAATACATGATGTTTTCTCTCTCTAGCGACCTGAATGTCTATATTAAAGGAACTACAAATAAGTCTCCGCCGTTTTTTATCAAAATATGGGCATTTATTGTGAAAGAACGGAACCTTAAGTTTTATTCAAAGTATTATCCATCACTAGCCACTACTTTTTCCTATTTTTCTGGCAGCATACAGATACCGCGTCGGAAAAACGGTTCATCTTTTGAGGCTATCCACGAATCGATCCAATTTTTGGTATGTTCATGTGATATGTAGTGCTGCTCAGACAGGCCACGTGCCTTCGATCGGAACAAGTGATAATCGAAAGGGGCATTGTCTGTTAAATACGGAAGGTGGGGTAGAACCGGTGCCGCAACATGTGGACAAGCATTATCATGCAGGAGAATAATTTTGTCGTGTCTGGAGTAGTAGTGGGTGCGTTTTTCTTTGAGTGCTCGGCTCAATCTTATAATATATAATATATAATATATAATTGTGTTTGATAGAGAGCCCCAGTAATGGTTTCGTTCGGTTTGAGCAACTCATAATACACGACACCAAGCTGATCCCACCAAATATTCGGCTTGGCTGCCGATTTTGAGGCATGGTCACGTGGTCCCCATGATTTACTCTTCTTTGGGTTATAGTAGTGAATCCATTTTTTATCACTAGTGACTATACGATGCAAAAAACCCTTTCGTTTAAGCTTAGCAAGCAGCATTTCACATGTGCAAAATCGGCGTTCAACGTTTCTCGGCTTCAGTTCATGTGGAACCCAATTTCCTTGCTTTTGAATTATTCCCAACGATTTTAAACGATGTGAAATTGCTTGTTGAGTCACTCTTAGTGTAAGTGCAAGTTCTTCTTGCGTTTTGCAGGAAACTTCCTCCAATAATGCTTCCAAGTCTGCGTCTTCGTACACTTACAGCCTTCCGCTACGTTCTTTGTCTTCGGCATCAAACTCACCGTTCTTAAATTTACGAAACCACTCACAACTTCTCTCACTTAAAGAAGCCTCACCATATGCTTTTACATGCAATTGATGCGCCTCAGCTGCAGATTTCTTCAAATTAAAGAAGTAAATCAAGTTTCCGCAAATGACGGTTATTCGGCTCAAAACTCGACATTTTCGCACGAAAATAATTATGTGATGCCGATACAAAATCGCTAACATTTTAAGGTTATGGTGTTGCCAGATTTCAACCATAATTTACTGGTGGCCATCTTTTGTCAAACGGCGGAGATTTATTTGTACTCTCTTTATTATTTTTTGTTTTCATCTGTCTGTCTCGATTCATTATGTGAAGAGGTGTGGCAAGGGAAATCCGAGATTTATCACATTAAACAAATTAAAGTTTATCTTGGGTTACAATGAAATAATAACTAATATTAAAAATAAATATCAGAAAATGTATGATGACTAGTTATTTCGTACATATAATGAATCCATAATTCTTTCGTCTTAAACTTTTTGCAATATAATTGAAATATTTTATTAAATTTTCAAAAATAAACTACTACCATAAATCAGGAGCATTAAAACGCAAAAAAAGCTCTTGAAATAACATGAGAACCAATAGAAACAAAGGACTCAGAAGTTAGGGATTGCATGGAACACAAGTATGTACATTAATAACACAAAATTTCGATTTGAAAAACAAAGATCCTAAAGAAAATAATGAATAGCAAGCTAAAATTTTCCAAAATTGCAAGAAAATAAACATGAAGTCGAGATCGTTTTCAGTCCACTAACCTTAATAAAGAATCAGAAAAACAAATGACTTGCCACAAAAACAATATTTATTAAGATTCAACTGTTTATGTCGTAGTTTAATTGTAATAAAAAATTATACATCTGTTGTCTAGATGAAGAAAGCGGTACGCCTAGGCCAGGGAAACCGCCCATTGCAATACATTTTTAATTATTTGACTTATAACAACTTTACAAAATGGCGAACAAAAACCCCAAATTTAATTCGTTTAGAGTAGTGGTTCCTACGGACCCCCAGAGATTCCTGTGACCGTTGAGGTGGTATGTGACAAATCAAATGAATTTGAGTGTGCGTGGACAAATCGGGGGGTCCGTGAAAGGTTTAATATAAGTTCTGAGTAAAATATAAGAATAGATAGGTACATAAAATGCAAGTAATGATGAGCGGGAGTATATATCTATGCAGGTTTAAACAGGAATGGAATCTCGCTGCTACATGCAATAACTTGCCAAAAATATGGTACTATAAAAAAGTCGTGCATTTAATCAAAAATGCAGTTCTGTTTTGTGCGTGATATGAGCGCGTGCAACAAATTTTCATAGTTTTGAACGAAAAGCAGTATCATTTTTTGTATTACGAAGAATAAAACTTCTAAGCTTAAGGAGCATTTGACAAAATTCCATAGCGACAAAAAAGATAAAGATTCTAGCAACTTTTTAGATGTAATAAGTCATTATAATCTCATATTAAAAAGGTATTGCTAAACAATTTCAACTATTACATAGCCTATTACAAGTACTTGTTAGTTGAAAACTAAAATTACTTTGCATAATGCTGTACAGATGTTGATTCTAAAAGAAAGAGCAAAAGCAACATATTATTCGGTAATAAAAAGGTACAACTTAATTTTAAGTGCCCTCGAAGAATACAAAATTTCAGTCATGGACTGTTATGACCAGGGGTATGACAACGGGTCCAATATAAAGAGGCTTTATAGAAGTGCTTAGCTTTGTTTTGAAAAATATTTGTCGCTAGTATATTCTTCTTGTGCTTGTTATTTACTTAATGATGAAGATTATAATCAAGTAGCTATGTTTTTAACCGTTTAAAAATTGTACAATAATTGTAGTTTAAACCCCAAAAGACTGAAGAAAGTTAAGAAAAATATTGGTCTTTTACTCTATACTTATTTTTAATATGTATAATAATAAATTCAAGAAAATAGATATCATAAACCGTCTGAACATAATTTAAGTGAATTAAAAACAGATCAAAATCCTATTTTAAATTTAACTGCAGAAACTACAGCTGGTTTAAGTAGTATTATAATTTATTTAAACTCTTTTGGACGTTTACTTTCGTTGGCCTTGAGGTTTAAACTATTGGTGTATTCAATTGCAGAAATAAAATGTTGGAAAAAAACTGCAACAATTGATATTGAAAAAAAAACAATTTTTAAAGCTCAATTTTGCATCCTAAAAGATATCAGAGAAAAGTGGGGCGACTTCTTTAGTGAATGCAAACTTGTCACTGAAAATTGTCAAATTAAACATCCTGCAAGTTTGTCAACTAAAAAACGCAATTTCAGAAAAAGATGTTAATGGAAATGTTTACAAAAATGATTCCAGTATTATCATTAAAGAACACTTAAAAACTCAAGTATTTTACAAGGATCCAGATGTTGTTATCGGAAATTGAACTTATCAAGCTATTAATGTAATTTATATTTAATTTGCATTCTTATGGCATTATTTTATTTTGGGTACCTGCTGAGTGTCTTATCTCCAGCTTGGGCATTGTTTCTTGATGTCCCTGCGTATGGAAGATGACGACTATTTAAAATTGAAACTTGTCAAGCTATTAATGTAATTTATACTTAATTTGCATTCTTATGGCATTATTTTATTTTGGGTACCTGATGAGTGTCTTATCTCCAGCTTGGGCATTGTTTCTTGATGTCCCTGCGTATGGAAGATGACGACTATTTAAAATTGAAACTTGTCAAGCTATTAATGTAATTTATACTTAATTTGCATTCTTATGGCATTATTTTATTTTGGGTACCTGATGAGTGTCTTATCTCCAGCTTGGGCATTGTTTCTTGATGTCCCTGCGTATGAAAGATGACGACTATTTAAAACATTCCTCAAAATTGATGCAAAGAATGCAAGTCTCGGAATGACCAAGTAACTCGCTCAACTTAAAACCATAGCAGCATCTGTGAAACCTTTGGCTAGGTGTTTGATGAATAAAAAACAAACAGAAATTTAGCCAAAATATTTGATTATCTGAGAAACAAGTGGGAACGCATTCCGATCAGTACTATCACCAACTACTCGCTATGATACGTCGCCGATTTCAAGGAGTACTCAATGTTTCTAGATATTTCACTATTGAACACATACATCGAATTGGATTAAATATGTTTTTGGTAAATGCCATTTTCTCCGCAATTTTGTATTGTTAAAACCACTGCTTGTTACTTCACAGTTAGATTGAAAAAGTCCTATTATTGCTTAAATATTTCTATTTCTAGCCTTTTAGTTGTTTTCCTTACCATTATTTGGTAATTCCAAAAAGATTTATTCTGCTACCGAGGTAAATGGTCCGTATCAGATTTTAATAAAATGTGTAATAAATCCAATACGGTTATACCTGCTACTGTAGATCAAATTTTATTTTTTGCAATGAGTTCTCTTTGAATTTATTAACATATTATTTTTGTGGAAAACGTATTAAGGTGCCAAAATAAAATTCAAACAATAAGTTTTATTAATAAACACTCAAAAATGCAACTAAAACATATGATTAATACTTGTTTAAACTTTCTTTCGACCTACACCCTTAAGAATATACAGGGGTAGATTATATATATTTATATATATTAAACCTCCTTTAGTGTTATATAAAGCTTTTAACTTTTGGGGAATGGTATCTATTAAATTTTCTATCGCTTTTTCTACGTCATATTTTACCATTTATCTGTCACCGTTGCCATTAACTCGGCTTTATTGCTAGGCTTTCGTCACCTGTTCACTATATCTTATTAAATAATTTGTCGTAGATTTCCAATCGGGTTTATGGTGAGGGACTGTCCCGACCATAGCAATAGTCGAATTAGTTACTCCTCTTTCCAATTGCTGTAGGGTCCCGCAGAACAATCTTCCCTTTTTAAGAGGGCAATAAAAAAACACACAGATTACTTCAATGTTTTATTGAACTATCAAACAATTAACAATCCTTACCAGTTTTGAAGATCGTCCAAATGTGTGCCCACACTAGTGATACTTCTATAACTGCGGCGCAAATAGCATTCTTTGATTGTTCAAAGCTCCGCGACCTGCGTTGAAACACTTCAACATTTAGGTGTTATCACAGAAGGAAGTCAGAAGGGGCAGGATGTAATAGTATTTGTCCCAAAACTTTTTGAGAAATTTCGGCCATGGATGCGGTAGCTCCATCTTGGTGGAACCACAATGGTGCATTTCCTCTCCGGGGCATTATGTAACAATAAGTGATAGTCACTTCAAAAAATACAGGCCTATAACGCCAAATTTCGGAGCAGCACACCAAACTGTTACATGCTGACTGTGTAGAAATTGTTCATGGTAGGTCGATAAATGAAAATGAGCTTCGCCACTACTGAGCACACCAGCATCAACTGGAACATTTGACAATATGTCCTTGCGTACCAGTTACAATATCAATGGAACATGAGACTGCAATGTAGAGTTCTCCGCACTTTCAAGGCAAAAGCATGCTTAGCGGTGGAACGTAGTGGCGATGTGACAGCTTGCTTTGCTGCTGCGATATTCTCTGGTATTTGGCTACGAGATCTAGTGGGCGATTTCCGTTTTAATGCTGAACGAATCTGTTGGAAATTGTGTACCCACAACATTATAGTATTCCTGGTCAGAACTCTTCCATAACGACCTACTCCAAAATTCTTTTGAAATAGCCGTTGTGTCCCAATCACAGAAACACTATTTTAAGAATAAACCTCTAACACAAACGCACTGTGTTCACCACTCCACACCATGATGGGCACTAAAATCGAATGCTTTGTATTGATCAAGGATGTACGACTCGAGCGCCGTCTGCTAATACATTGCGCATGACGCTCAATTCTAAAAGGAGAGATTATTCTTCCAGACTGCAATTGTACGTACTCGATGACACAAAAACAACATTTTACTTAGCGAGAATGTTATTATTAAAGATAGAAGAGTCTAGCATTCAAAATTTTGATGTATTTAGCATAATTTAGGACACCGTCACATAAAATCAAATGTAATCGACTACTCTTCTGTAAAACATTTTCGAACAATCCCCGTAACACAACTTACAGTTTTAGGAATCCAGCTGGCGCGCACGTGTTTGCCATCCGAACATTCTAAGAGGTTTGAGACGACACCTCTCGAGCGTTTGCGACTTTTTCTGGAATGTCACCAAATAGGCTTAAATATTGTACAGCGATATGGTCGTGGAGATTCCGAGTTCAAGGTGACGCCAACGAGTGAATCCAAGTACGGGAGCTGTGTTGACATAAATTGTGTGCCGTTTACGTTAATAGTTGTATGTACTGCATATATAAATAGCGTTATTCATTATATAACCTCTAAGTAAAATACATAAGTAGCATTAGTAAATTTGCATGAGCTTATTCATCACCGTGAAGAGCACGTTACAATACCATATCGTACCATGTTTACTTAGTACCCATTTTACTCTAAAAGTTTAGTGCATTTGGTGTGGCGGCCTTTTCGCCCTTAAACCGCTTGTATATCGTGGCGGCGCATGCTGGTGGCTTTGATATCTGCCGCTACGTTTTGCTATCGCACACAAAACGGCATATGGGCTTTTGCTCAGCCGGCGAGTCTGCATACGCCGGCGGCGGCACCCTTTGAGATGAAAAGTGCTGTCGAGTTAAAAATTTCCCGCAAAATACGCACTCCGCAACGTGGCCAATTCGGTCGTGCTTACCAACCCGCAAGAAACATACCTGCACCGCATCGCGGCCAATTCGGTCGTGTTTTAACATCCCGCAACATACTCGATCCGCATCGCAACTCGGCCAGTGCGGTCATGTTCCAGGCACGAAAACATCGCACCAAGGTGGCCACCGTGAAACCATCGCCGCCGAAGCCAAAGCCGATTCAGGTGAGCGATTTGGCTTTACTTTCGGTTGATATCGGTAGCCGCCCCTATCCCCCATCCGCTATCGCGCTGGCCGTTTAAGGGACGATTTGGGCCTTATCGTTTTACATTTCAAAACGGGCCGTACTTAGTTTCCCACACCGCACCACGAGGGCACGGCTATTTACACGCCTGCCTCCCCAGCATTTCGCATTTGTTACATTTTCATTTTTATTGATATTATACTGTGTTGTGAATAAAACGTTTTATCTGTACATCAATTTGATTTGTACTTCTATGGTGACCAACAAATCTAAAATAAGTTAAAGCTTACAAATCTGCAGAATAAATTTAAATAGTATATTTTTACTAAATTATTATATGATGTGTGCATACAAGCGACAAAATCTACTTAATTTTGTCGTGTAAATGGGTAGACTGGGCGTGGAAAATCGAAGGCCGCTTTTTACATATTACGTACACTGTTGCTACTGCAGAGTAAAATTTGCAATTTTTTACATTTATTATTCTTCTGCAATGCCGTCTCTATTTAGAGGTTGGCGATCACCTGGTTAAATTGTTCTCTGTCACTTGCACTCCTCTTCTTCCATCAAGTTTTTTTTAATTGTTATCTGTGGTAGTCTGTATTTACTATTTTGGAGGATATGTCCAAAGTACGCAGTCTTTCTTTTTTTAATTGTACTTATCGATTCTCTATCTTTCCCTACTCTTCTTAATACTTTAGCATTACTTACCCTATCAGATAATATTCTTCTTATTGTCCACATACCAAATGATTTTTTATTATAGATTAGTAAAATTACTTAAATTCATAATTAAATGTAACTATAAAATATGTTTATCAAATTGCAATGAAGTTCCTTGGCCCTTATGAAAAATTTGATTTTTATGCATTTTTTATGTTTGTGGTGTAGATTGAATTTTTATTTTTAAATTTTAAGTGACACTTAATAAAATTGTACTTTAAGATTTGATCCATCATTACTGATACAGGAACTATCAACAAAAGATGGTGCAAAGAAGAAATACAATACCCCAAGACAAGGAACTATGAGCCATGTGACTTTAGCCTTAAAGATTAACCACGTTACAGCCGACGGTCTTCTAATCTGCTTTAAATATTGGATCTTCATCGAATATTCCTGATTTGTCGACTAAGCTTGGTGTCTCATACGAGAGGTATCCGATTTTAGAGGTACAAGCCAACAAACACTAACATTAGATCTAAATCAAATATTTGACACGATTAACAAAAAACTGTGTACTTTTGTTTATTTCTCGACAATTTCCGTAAACGTTGACGCATTTATTCCAGTGTGACAGTAGTTTGAACGTTTCTTCACGATACTGCTGCTTGTTAAGTTGCTTGAAGTAGTGCAGAACGGTGTTTTGCAATTCCTCCTGATCCATAAAGCGTTTCCTCTCCAAAAATTTCTACAAAGTTCCGAATAAATAAAAATCTGAAGAAGCTAAATCTGGACTATATGGAGGATATTGCAAGACCTCCCAATTCCTCTGTGTTAACCATAGTTTGGTTTGATTTGACGTGAGGGGCTTGCGATTTTGTGCAAAGGTTTAACTCCTTTGCGTGATCGTCCTGGTCTTTTCCTTCTAATGGCGGTATGCAATTTTTTGAGAGTTTTGCAGTACCTGGCACTGTTAATGGTTGTGCGCAGTTGGATGAATTCACACAGCAGTAAGCAGTAGGTCTTTACTATCTCAGAACACGGTGGTTATACTTCTGTGAGCAGATGGTTTAGTTTTTAATTATTTTTTTTTGAACTGGGGAAGTTGGACGTTTCTATATCATGAAATGTTGTTTCGTCTCTGGAATAAACTCACTCATAACTGCGGATTTCATATTCGATAATGATACTTTCAATGAAAGAATTTCCTTCCTGTTGGTATCGGGTGAGATTTTGATGCAAATCACTTTTTTGATTTGTTTTTTGTTTATTTGGGAGCATCCAGCGAAAAGTTTAAGTCCCATATGATTTTATAAATACAACTCTTAGGAATGGCGGTTATATCGGCAATTTCACAAACTTTAATGCGACGATTTTCCTTCATCAAACGTTCGACACCTGTGCAATTGTCATCTGTCTGTGAGGTCTTTGGTTTTCCCTCTTTTTTCTTCGGATCACCATTCAGCTACGTTCGTTTACTTTTAAATTTTTGGCACCAAACGCTGACTTATTTCCGGCTTAAAACGTTCGGGCCATAAACGTTCTCTAATCTGCGATGAATTTGGCTCTGATTAATTTCTTTAATTTGCAAAAATCTGATAACTCCACTCAATTCACACTTCAAATACTCTGAGACTACACGTATGCCATATTTGCTTTGCTTCCAGAAAGCTAAATTGAGTATTGAACATTACAACGCCCCAGACTCTACGCATAAACGTGTCTGGCCATGCCTATGACGACGATATTGCGCATGTGCAGTTTGTATAACAACCACCTGATGACTGTCTGGAATCGTTTCCATTAGCTCCACTTTGTGCACACGAATTAAAAATAAAAATCTCAACTGACTTAAGCAGAAGCCGACAAGCGAGGTATGTTTTGTCAACAACTGCTTAAAAATCCGCTAGATGACTGATTATAAAAAGTATTGTCACTTTTCATAAAAAATAGGTTTATGTTGGTAATCATGACCATTCCGCTGCCAGTTGTTTGGAAAGATCGTTTTGATAAAAAAATCAATTTTGATATTGTGTACTTTGAATTGGCTCCAAGTGAAAAAGCCCTAAATACCGGGCTGTACAGTGAGCAACTGGAGCAAAATCATGCCATATCATGCCACAAAGACTACAAATAAAATTTCTGAATTAATCAAATTGATTCTTAGCACATCTACCTCATAACTCCAACAGTGAATGTTCTGATATGACCTGTTTACATATATGGCGCAATATTTATGCAGTCGCCATTTTAAATCAATTGATCCAGTTGAAAAAGTATGTCAAAAATCCTTTAACAGATTTGACAACTGGCAGGGTGCTGACAAAAATTATTGATAATGATGAGTTGCATTTTGTTCTGTTGATGTTAATTTACGCATAAAAATGACATTTTTCTCAAGTGCCAAGAAATTTTTTTATAACTTAGTATTTATTTTTTAAAGGTAAGGAAAGGTAAGTAAGGAACAGTAAAACTTTGAAAAATTAGGAATTTTTAAGTAAATACCATCTAAATTAAAAAGTGACATTCGAACAGCAAAGATGTGTAAACGTTTCTATCATGGCTCGAAAGTGTAAATCCGACTTATCAACGCCTGCTTATTGTGATAACTGCACAGTACAAACTGCAGTTATTTGATTTCTAGTAACAAAATTATATTTAATTAAGTAAGTATTAACAACTCCAAGTAGATCTTACCAACCTCTCTAGGAGATAAATAGTTACCATGTCCGAATTAAAAAGCAACGCAAATCACTTATCTTTACCAATCACTGACCTATAAAAAAATACTATTAGAAGCTCTCGAGCAAATCAGATCACTTTAAACCTTCAGCTGCAAGCGAAGCCGGTACAAATAAGGAACCCGCTAAAAAAATTGTTTTAACTTATTTAACTCAGAATATACATACAATCTATCCTAGATAGGGATAATGAGTATTTGATAAGAACAAGTGGTTATATGAAAGTAATCTTGTAACGTGCAGAGAAACTTCCAGTGAAGAATCTCTATTATAATTTACAAATTAAAAATTACTTATGTTAGTATGATACAAGCTAAACTTATTTTTTAATCAAATCTAGTAGGAAGATCTGATGGTTTGAACCTCTTTAGCCGTCTCACTTCACCTTCGTCATTCAACAGTGTGATTGCCAGGTAATTGGGGGCACTTGTAGTTTAACTTTATGAGTTACACTATATTGCTTAATTACAACACTCACTAACGGAACTTTTAATTCACTGTGTATTACCGCATTAGGGACATATCATGGAGCACATATCGTACGAAGCACTTTATTTTGATATCTTTGGAGAATTTCTATGTTTGAATTACTGGCTGTGCCCCACAGTTCAATCCCGTACTTTGAGATCGGTTTTATCATAGTTTTATAAATGAGTAGTTTACTATCTAACGTCATCCGCGACTGCCTTCCTAACATCCAATACATTGTCCGAAATTTTATTCCGAGTTCTTTCCGTTTGCTGAATATGTCCTTCTTCCATGTCAATCTCTTATCTAGGTGGAGACCAAGATATTTAGCCTCATCTGCCTGGGGTATTTACTGGCCATTGAGCGTCACTGGAGGGCAAGTATTTCGTCTTAGCGTGAATGTGATGTGGACCGATTTGTCAGAGTTTTCTTTGATTTTCCATTTTTGTAACCAGCCTTCTATATCGTCTAGGTGTGCCTGCAAATTTTGCGTAGCTGTTATAGGATTAGTATAGGATGCTAATAGGGCAGTATCGTCCGCAAATGTGGCTATAAGAGTTGTTTCGTGAATTGGCAAATCCACAATGTAAATCAAAGAGAGTATTAGATCAATCACGTTCCCTTGTGGGACACCAGATAATATCGGAAACAAGTCAGTATATGCCTCCTGGTATTTTACATAGTACTGCCTATCCGTTAAGAAAGATGTTAGTATGTTGTAAAGTTGATGGGGTAGCGTACTTTTCATCTTGCAACGTAGTCCTTTATGCCACACTTTATCAAATTTTTGACGTATATCAAGAAACACCGCTGAACAGTAACGCTTAGTCTCCAAGTCTTGAGTTATTTGTTTAATAATTCGATGCACTTGCTCGCTTGTTCTATGCATTGTTCGGAACCCGAATTGATGACTGGGAATTAAGTTTTGTTTCTCTATAATTGGTTGCAGTCGTTTCAACAAGAACTTTTCTAGAACTTCAGATAAGAGAGGTAACAAACTTATAGGCCTATAAGATTCTATTTGTAGCGGATTCTTTCCAGGTTTAGGTACCATAATAAATTGAGCACTTTCCATTGGGTAGGGAAGTATTCCGCCCTTAAGAGGGCATTGAAGATGTACGTGATAGCTTTGATACATTTTTCAGAGACTTCTCTTAAGACTTTCCCCATGGCTAAGATCTTTATAGATGATTGTTTTGACTTCTGTAGTTGTAATAAACTTAAGTGGTGGGCACGTTTGAAATTGAGAATCGAGAATTTGCTGAATGTTGGTTTCATCTTGAGGTGAAGTTGCAATGTCATGCGGTTGAAATACTGTCGAAAGGTGCTCAGCGTATGCAGCTGCTTTCTGTGTACTACTACGCAGCTAGGTACCGTCGTTGGCTTTTAAAGGCGTTGTTGTAGTTTGTGATCTTCTAAATTTTTTGGTCGCCTTCCATAAGGAGTAATCCGGAGCCTGTGTAGGACTTAGTGTGCTTAAGTATTCCTGGATAGAATCATTTTTAAGTTGTATCAGAACTTGATTTAATTTTTTATTGATTTTATTTAATCTTCGCTTGTCATCAGGGGAATGTGTTAAGTGCCATCTCGCTTTAGCTCTCCTTTTTTGGGAGATTAGATCTTTAACAATTACAGGAGCTGTTTCTTTGATCTGCGTTTCTAGTTGATTGCCAGGCTGCTACTTGTATTGATTTGGTTAAGGTTTCAACTGCTACTTCGATGTCGGTTGCAGTTTTTAGTGAAAGGTCTAGGCTAATATGCTCGTCCAGTATACTACAGAATAGAACCCAATCAGTTTTTCTTATAAAGGGATGGTTGCTTTGATTTTTCAAGTGTTTGGGCGTACATAGTTATTATAACCGGTGTGTGATCAGAGCTGAGCTCTAAGCATGATTCCACTAAGAATTTTCTTGTGTTGAAGCCTTTGACGACACAGAGTTCCAGGAGATCAAGTAGTCTATGGGAATCGCGTGGCCAGTATGAGGGTTCACCTGAGGAAAGATAACTAAGATTGTTAGTTTTCATTGAAGCCATTAGCTGCCTTCCCTTTGCTGTAGTTACTCTGGAGCCCCAGAGAGTGTTTTTGGCGTTGTAATCGCCTCCAATTAGGAACCTGCTTCCAAGTGTTCTGAACAGATTATCAAAATGTTCCGATTTGTTATCATGCCTTGGAAGGCAATAAACTGCTGCTAGTGAGAATTCACCTATATGGTCATAAAGAGCAATAATAATGGCTTGGATATTGTCATATTTGTATTCAGCTTGTTCATAATGTTGGATGTTTTGCTTGATGATGAAGTGATGATGAAGTGCGCTTCAGCAATAAGCATTACGTCAATATTATGGGTATTTAAGAATAATTTAGTTTCGTGAGCATGCTGGCACAAGCCATTGGCATTCCACATAGCAATTTTTAATAACTGAGCCATTATGTTGATTTAGCAACTAGCGTTGTTAATACTAATTAATTTAGTAATGTCTCCATTTGTTCCATGAGTTTACTCATCATCTGCTTTAACTCAGCTACATCATTTGTGGGCTGCAGTGGAGTTGGTGAAGTGATGGTTTGTACGTTATTAGCAGGATGCATTGACTGCGTGTTTTTAAATGTTTGAGCATATGTTTTGCCTGGTTGTACCAGTCTATTAGGAATACTTTTCTCTCGTAATGCGGGGTACAGTTTATGCTGTAGTTGTTTATGTATTATGCATCCCTTATAATTCGTAGGATGGTGTTCGCTGCAGTTTTCACACAGAACTTGGTCGTCTTTGCATGGTTGGCTGCGCACTTAATGCAACGAGGAGTATTATTGCAATAATTTCTTGTGTGGCCGTACCGCTAAAATTAAAATACCATCTATTTTTCTGTACGACTTAATCAATCACAAAGAGGTAACCAATGATATTAAAACCTTCATCAAAGAAGAATTTTCAACATTCCTTAACTCAACTACATTAAATGCTATTCCAACAAACAAAACGACTATAGAATCTTGGTTGAACATTACTGAGAAAACAAACTAGAATTTTACACATACCAACACTCCAATAGTAGACTTCCTTTGGTAACGTCCCGCCTTTCTAAACGGAAAATGATATTCAAGAAGAACTCCAAACTTATAGATAACAGGTAAAACAGATTACAAGAATTTTAAACAAAAATAAAATAGTTATAACAGTGGGCGTAGTACTCTTTACAGGAACTAAAAAGGCAAATAAAATATTCAACATTATTAAAATGTAACTGAATAGTGACCGTAAATTCACGAAAGAATAATAATAAAATCCCTCAATATCATAGATGTCAAGCCATTGCTCATATTAAAAATTACTGCAGAGTGAAAATAAAGAATAAGCTTTCTCCTCCCTCTCCTTTTTACTCTCGTGCGCTGCACGAGTCCCCACGCTGACTCCCGTTATTACTATCGGCTGCGCTAAGCCTCGCCCCTTTCGAAATGCACCGCGAGCAGTAATTTATTATTGACAGACTTATTACCTATAATTAGCCGATAATTATTCATTTAGCCAAAATTATAGCAATAGCTATATTGTTTTTGTTACGAATAGCCTTATATCGCTTTGAACGTTGCCTTTCTTATTAACTTTCTACAGCGGAGCTTATAGTAGAAAGTTAATGAGATTGTCATCCTGGCTGTCTATGTGTGTGTGTCTGGAGACACTATAACTTCCGTTCTATTCAACGGATTCACTTAAAACTTGGGACACACACATCTTACGTCAGTACCTTTCATGGCATTGATTGTTAGACAAATCGACTAACGGTAACCGGAAGTGACCGTTACGATTTCGCACCGCTGTAGAAAGTTTCCTTTACGGTATTACACCGTTCTTATTTACTTTAATTGTATTAAGTGTAGTGTAAATATTGTATATCTAATTTTTTTTGTTTTTAATATTGTTTTCATTAGTCATTTATTTTCGGGATCTACCTCGATGACCCTGTATATAACAATTTAGGAATCATACATAGAAGAACGAAAATATTTGAATGAAATTATTAAAGTCAGAAATTGAAGGATTGTTTAGTGAAATTGTAATATCCAAACAATGTTCGTATTTATAGCTTAACGAGCAACCAATGTTACATTAGGTAATGCACACACCATTCTTGCAAAACGCCAACACGCGAAGCCTCATTGTTGAACCGTCTTGTTTTAATATGATTCTATAATGAGCTCTACTGCGGTAATTTATAAGATTTCAAAATGTTTCAAATTAACACTAAGTAAATGGTGTATTATCCAATTCATACATTTTCCGGTGTGGTTTAAGTAAAAACAAAACAAAAATATATTATTTAAAAACCAAATACCCTCTGTATGAGTATAAAGACTCTACTTGAATCTTAAATTTCGGTACTGTCTTCTTTTAATAGTCCTAGTGATGAAGTATTTCTGTACAAAAACACATTTCCTCACAGAAACTTAATACAGACGTCCGGCTACTCAAGGTACTGTTAAGTTTTTGCTCTCCACAGCAGTAAATAACTCGTAGAAATTTACTTAAACCATTTATTTATTGTACTTACAAGTAGTTAAATTACTTAATAATATTTATGTATACAACACATAAAATCAATGATGTAAAATTACATCGTATTTATCTGTAACACTATTCATGTTGCACTCGTTTCGCTTCGGAGCTTAAATTCCTGGTGGTTGCCTCGTTACGTAATATTTATGCTCATTTGGTGTCTACCAGAAGGACCTGGAAACGCCTGGAATGTTCGCATTGTTTAAATCCTTGCACATGTACAAGCGGCGACTGGAAGGCTTTATGTCCGTCGCCCATGCGTGGCATTCAAAAATTTGTTACAGTACCAAAGGTGATCATTTCTTCAAAGGTTGCCAAAAATGTGACGGTATGCACATTTTACAGTAATTGAAAGACGATACTTTACCCTTAATGGATTAATTGAGTGATTGTAGTTCTTTGTGTTTGTCTTGACATTAGTCTGGATTTAGTTTGAGAGGACAAGAAGGCGACCAGCTCTTATATGTCGCACAATTCTTCCTAAAATTGTTGAGCTATACAACATTTCACATATTTTGAATTAAAAAAGTAGAAACGATTTGCATGTTCGATGCAGTAACATTACAGGGTTACACAAGCATCGGAAGTAAAAAATGTTTTTGTGCTGTTTCTAAGTTCTATAAATAGAATAGCATCAGCCTGACGTCCAAGGCTCTTATATAAGCAGAAGGTTGCACTTTAATTGTGTGAAAAGTTTGAGTGGCTGTGATAAACGCATGAAGTAATTCATCGACATCCTGCTAGGCTAAGTGGGTAATTCATACGTCATGTTTTTTTTTGAAAACCTAATATAAATTTCTCTGAAACGTTGTCACAAAAATAATTAGGTTATTTCTCCCGTAAAAAAAATTGTGGATTTTTTTGCTTTTGTCCTTTTGAAATGCTTTCGCGTCGTGTCCCATGTGCTTACACTTGTAAGCTTTTCGAGATTTGTTTGATAGTCAGCAAAGTTCATGTCACGCTTTTCAGTGGAAGCAAGGAAATCAATTCTAAACGTTAGATTTGGAGTAGTGGAAATATTTTCAGATAATTTTTGACCTATTTGGACTACTTTAATTTGGTAATTATTGGCTACAAAATTGGCACGGTGGCGTTTTCTTTTTAATGAATTTCAGGGGAAAAATCCTGATAACTTGCAAGAGCAGGAGAACTACGCTAATTTTCAGTGTCTTAAAAAGCATGAATTATAATCGAATCTTTATATGCTCCTTTGCCTTAATATCACACACCAACTGTAAAATCATAAAAGTGTTTTTGTTGTAAAACAAACGAGTTTTAAGTGACACTGCATATTTTGTGTGTGCAAAGATTAATTTTACAACTTACTTAGATTTCATTTATTTGCTTTTCTTTTTCGTTAATTATGTCTAAGAATTGCAAGTCATTTTAAGAATACGTTATCGAAGTTTTGATACTTTGTAGATTAAAATTTCCAAATAACTTTAGAGATTTTATGAACACCATACTAAAACTACGGGCAAAACCAAAATTAAATAAATTTTAAACAATTGTTATTTGTTACACATAAGCTGCAGAAAGGTGTCAAAAGAGTCCTGTGCAATTTGATCTGGGTAGTCATTTCTTCCTTTTGTTAAGCTCGTCTTAAATCAATTATAAAAACGTTGTGTCGTTGCTGTGAAAATATTAATGTTTTAACTTATAATAAAGAAAATCAACCGCCATCTTGTTTTTTTGGAAGCGAACAGGTTTGAAAAAACATCTACAAAAGCTGAGAAGAATATTTTAGTTTGGTAGTAGGCGTGGTCACCATTTTGTCTTAAGATAGAGATTGATGGCAGATAGTTTCTCGGGATTCTCCAAGAAAATATTAATGCAATGGCGTTTTTGTTTTTAAATACATAGGACACATCGCTTAGTTGCCACGGAGCGGGACTGACATGCATAAGGTATTATACAGACACAAATTGATATGCAAGGACTGTCCTAAAAGTGTAACGACAATACAATGTCACCTAGCAGCCGATGAGATGTGCATACGAGCATGACGTTAGTGAGTCACACTTCTAATGACTGACCAATTAGAGTAGCAAATCTGAATCAACTTTTGTGCAAAGACTATTCGGGTGATCCAGAAGGTTTTGGGAAACAATGCACTAATACAGACTTGGTACAAACAATTTAGAGATGGTCAAGAATTTGCTAGAAATAATTGGCTCCCTGGAGGAGTAGCAAGGAGTAATAATATAACGCAAAATGTTGAACCTGTACGGATGGATAACAATAAACAAGGATTAGTGTCCAACAGTCCGAGAACTAGATGATAAACTGAATGTCAAAAAAATTGAAGAATTTGTGACTTTCATTGAAGATCTTGCCACAAAACGTATTGTAGAAAATTTCGTTCAGTCACTACCGTTACCAGAACAGAAGAAACATGTTGTAGTTATTAATAACAAGCTCCAAATTATTATTAATGAAACAAATTTTCTCATTGTTAGAAAGGTTCCGGAGATAAAAAGTAGGTCAACGACTACCATTAGGAAAAAAAGGTTGAGCAAGAAATACGTTTATTTATTTATTTAATTTATTGATTATTTGCAATAAGCAAAAATAATGTGCGATAAGGGTGACACGATTAGACCTGAGAGTTGGGATCTACTAAGCCTAACACTGGGTTACTTGTAAAATTATAACTAAGTTATTACAAACGCTACTACGTATTTACAACGTTCATGCATGAATCTATGAAGTAAGTCCAATGGCTTGATTCTATTCAATTTTTGCTCTATTGCCAAGTAGGGTTAAAGCGAGATGATTACTATGATATTCTAAGGTATTTTCCAGTGTACTTTACTATAGTATTTTTAACAGAGGCCTATTTTAGATCACTTATGATATCTATGTTTCTGAAAAAGTGAGAAGCATTACATATAGCACGTAACACTTTAGAGTAGAAGCGTTCAATAATTTGAATATTAGTGTTGACGGCTGTACACCACAATTGTATGACATAGATCCATATGGGGTTAAAGGCTACATTGTAGACGAGCAGATTTTCTTCCTGAGAGCCAGTAGTGCTTACCCCGGATCCTTTCACCTGTGTTTTATTCATAAAAACTTGCGGTGTATTTTCCTTTACATTTTGTAAAGGTAATAGGCGTTTTTTTTTTGTAGCGCACTTACCGACACTGCAACCTCAAGCGCTTATTGTGGCATCATACACACCTATGGGTTGAGCGAGACTTGAACTTGCCCGCGCCGGCTCGAGGACAGAGGAACGATGATCTTGACCACCGAGCCACCGCGTCCGTAGGTAATAGGTGTACAACTTTGCTTTCACCGTTTTTTCCCAACATTCCAGGCTTTATTATAAAAAACTTATACATTTACGATTCAAAATATTGTCCATCGCTGGCCACTGCTTTCTCCCATCTTTCGGGCAACGCACGAATCCCGCGTCGAAAAAACGGCTCATCTTTTGAAGCCCTCCACGTATCGATCCAGTTTTTGACTTCTTTATAAGAACGTAAGTACTGGTCAGCCAGGCCGTGTGCCATTGATCGAAACAAGTGATAGTCAGAGGGAGCAATGTCTGGAGAATACGGCGGGTAGAGTAGGACTTTCCATTTCAACGTTTCCAAATATGTTTTAACCGACTTTGCGACATAGGGTCGAGCATTGTCATGCTGCAAAATTGCATTATCGTATCTTGTTGTATTGCATTCGTTTTCTATGGTCGGCTTAAACGCATTAATTGCTTTGAGTACAGATCGTCTATGATTGTTTCAGACGGTTTTAGCAGCTCATAATACACTACGCCGAGCTGGTCCAACCAAATACAGACCATGACCTTGAAGCTGTGAATATTCGGTTTGGTCATCGACGTGGAAGCATAGCCGGGAAGTCCCTATGATTTTCTGCGCTTGGGATTATCGTAATGAACCCATTTTTCGTCCCCAGTCACAATGCGATGCAGAAATCCCTTCCATCTTTGCCTTTCAAGCAGCTATTCTCAAGCAAACAAACGCCGTTCAACCTTGGCTTCAATTCATGTGGCACCTAATTTGCTTGTTTCTGAATCATTCCCATGGCTTTGAGGTGTTTGGAAATGGCTTGTTGAGTCACTCCTAATGATCCTGCCAATTGTTCATGAGTTTGAAACGAATCTTTATGAAGTAATGCCTCCAATTCTGCATTTTTAAAAACCTTCTCTCTTTCACCCCCATGCTAGTCTTTAATATCAAAATCACCGTTTTTGAAGCGTTGAAACCACTCACGACACGTTCGTATTTGAGAGCATTCGATGAGCCTCAGCCGCAGATTTTTCTATATTGAAGCAAAAAATTAAAATATCTCGCAAATGACGAAAATTTGGCTCGTAAACTGACATTTTCAATCGAGAATAACTTGCCGCCTAAAGCCATCTATTGGAAAACGGCGGAAGCAAAGCTTTACACCTATTAATATGTTACGGCTTCGTTTCATTAATTTTTATCCTCCGCTTTTTGGTCCACTATTCTATATTGTGTAGGGTAGTTTGCAGGATCTCGGCAGCTGCATCGGGAATCTTTATGTTTAACCAAAATAGCATTGTTGTCGGCAAAGGTTGCTATAAATGCTCGATCACTGATGGGTAGATCAATGCTAAAGAAAAGATATAGGAGAGACTCTAATATGATATTTTGCGTCACACCAAAGCGGATTGGGTGCTGCTGCTCATATTCAACATGGAAAAATCTATTTTCCAAATAAGATTTGAGGATATAGTATGAGATAAGGTAATGCAGTTTATAATTTAAAGAAAAGACCATCGTGCCAGACTTTGTCATAAGCCTAGCTATCGTCAGGGAATGCTGCGATGCAATATATCTTTTCTTCAAAGGATTGGTTTATAAAGTCTACCACTTAATGAATCTGGTGTATGATAGAATGCTGCTCCCGAAAACTAAACTGGCGACCAAAAAAATATTTGAATGAAGATTGGTTTAATTATGGTTCTAACTTTCCTGACTAAACATATCTGGCAAAGGATTCATTTGGAAAGGAGCTTCTTCTTCAAGAGTAACTGATAAGAGAAGTTAAAACATTTGCACTAGATGTTGTAATGTGCAAAGGTGTTAGCCTTATCCGAGTCCGTGCACATACAACTGTCGTTTATTTTGTATAAAGGAGGAACCGACTGTCTCTTATGGTTGATTCTTTTGGGTGCTTTCCAAAGAGAATAGTTCGTACCTTCTGTAGCACTTAGGTTTTCGAATTATTCTTAAAAGCTTTTGTTTTTTAGATTTTTGATTAAAATTTTTTATTTGTATATATCGCCTTTTACCTGATGAATATCTGGTGGTTTACCAAATTATCCTAAGCCGCCTTCTTTTTAGATATTTTCTTGAATTATTGTGGTGATGTGTAAAACAGCAGCTTCTAGGTCTTCAATAGTTTAAAAAAAAATCTTAGGTTAAGTTGGGAATCAACTAGATGTCTGAAGTAATACCAATCTGTTCTATTATTAAATAATTTAACTGGCTGTTCTTTAACAAAACAGAAGCACTTACAGTGGATATAACAGGGTATGATGCCTTTAGTGACAAAGAAGTCCAACATTTCCGATATTTTATTCACGTCTGTTAGCCAGTAGGTGAGTTCGTAAATAGACAAATGATTCAGCTGAAGTTCCTGCAATACCTGATACAAGATTCTGCCCTTACTTGGAGGAGAATGAATCTGTTACCTAGTGATCGGAAATGTGTAATAAAATCTTCATTATTGGTAGGATAATGTGGAGGATAGTAAACTGCAGACAGTGTTAGTAGACCATACCAATCTTCAATCTGCACACTAGTGGCTTGTAAGTAATTTTCCTAAAATTTGGATAGTTCACGACATCTGATGTGGTTTTTAATTAGTACAGCTGTGCCACCACGAGCACTCTTATCTGCATCAGGATCATTTGTACAGTAGATGGCGTAGTTGGAACGTTAAACTGACTTTTGTTGGAGAAATGGGTTTCTAAAATAAGTAGGATATCAATATTGTTGTAACTTCTTGTTTGTATGGAGGAAGACCATTGGCGTTCCAAAGAGCTATTTTATAACTAGAAGCTTTGTTTCTCAAGAGCACTTCTCTCAAAATTCTGATCTTTGTAGTTAATTCATTAATAGTTTGTTGCTGAGTTTGAATTTATTATATATATATATATATATATATATATATATATATATATTATATATATATATATATATATACTATTAAAGTGAGATCTCCCGCTTGGGGTCCTAACATTTGGTTGACTGTTTTTGGATATTAAGAGTTTTTTGGATGAGTTGGTTTTTAGTTAAAGTTAAACTAGCAGGCAGAATAATTTTGTTATGCACTGTACTTGCCAACCTGTGACCTGGGACTGAATTATTTGGACATAAAGTCGGCTAATAATGTGATCTTTGTCGTGTTGATGGTGTTGTGGATTCTATATGTGCGGAGCATGGGATGCGATGGTGGTGTGTAGTTAGGGAACCTCCTGTACAAAATATCCAAATAAACTTTGCAACCTTTGTAATTGGCAGGATGAGCATTGCCGCACAAAACACATTTCGCCGGTTTATCATCTTTATGATTTTCCGGACACGTACGATAATCATGTAATTAGGTATATTTAACGTAACGGGAGGGTCTGGTGCATCTATTGCGCATTAACAATTTTTACACTTAGGAGTTTATATATTCTTATACAACTGCACTTTCAACGTATTGAATTTTAGAGATTTCTTTATTGTTAGGGTTACGTTTGATATCAATAAAAAACAGGCTTTTCTGTTAATGAC
Organism: Sinelater perroti; assembly: GCA_036346155.1. Lineage (NCBI taxonomy): Eukaryota > Metazoa > Arthropoda > Insecta > Coleoptera > Elateridae > Sinelater > Sinelater perroti. Next base: position 4,458,609 of record JARFIY010000348.1, on the reverse strand, counting down.
ATTAACAATATTTACTATTTTGTGGCCTTCTGACTTGAGGACTACTTTAATTAAGTTTACATCTGTAGAAGGATGCATATGTTTTAGGACAACTCTGAAGGTTTTTTCTTCTTTCAAGCAGTAGGTGTGTTTCTTTACTTTATCTTTGTCCAAAACATTTCTAAGGTTTTTTAGGTTGTATTTAAGCTTATTACATTGTGTTAGTTGATAATTATAATTTTTTTGTCTATAAGAGAGTCGGGCGTATAAGAGCCTTAACCTTTCAGTTCGCAGGTCGTGCTCCCATGAGAGGTGTTAGAGCTGTACCATTGTAATATGAAATTTACTAGGTCTAGTGGTTGTATTGCTGTGACGTAATGAAGGGAGGATCTTGTACAGTATTATCGTTTCTGTCTTGTTGGGCATTTGTTTGACATGCGGCTTTTGAATTCATCGGGGCTTCGAATCAGTATTTGCTTGTTTAGTTCTAGTGAGAGTGGATTAGTGTTCTTACGTTGTTTCTTAGAGGTTTTTACTTCTTGAAAATCGTTAATAGTAATTATTTCTGATTTACCACTGGTAATTAACATGTTGTCTCCAGTGTGGTAATTCGACGTTGATTGTGATATTGTAGAGTTTAAATTATAACATAGTTGAGGTGCTGGCCTTAGCATATAGAAATCCAGGTGTCATTTTTGAAGGCATAAATTTTGCTGGGATAAAATGATGCTGTATATGATTTCGTACCATCGTAGATAAGTAATCGAACTATGATGGCTGCGGAAAAGAGCTAATCTGTGTAAGATTGCCTTGTTAGTGAGAATTTGCGGAGGAAAAATTTGTAGAGGTTGCTGTCATTGATTTATTTGCGATGGTTGAGGCTATACAGTACAGCATGGGAGGCTAGCCACTGCATTTATGACAGGGAATTACTAAACAAAGAAGTACTGTTATGATTGGTAGTTTCCAGGTATACACAGAAAAAAAAACACAGAAAACACTTTGATATTGCATGTCTATATTATTTGAGCTACAAAACTTTAATTTAGAAATATGTGAGATATTAAACTTCTTACTTAAAGGAAACTAAGACTGCGTATAAGGTTTCTTGTATCTTGCACTATTTTTATTAAATATATTGATTTATTGTCAATAAACAATTCGATATTTTAGAGACTAACTTGTATGTAACATGTAATGTTACTTAGGGGTGTGGTACACCATTTGTGGTCAAAAAAAGTTTTTTTTTGTGTACTGTAGTTCTACATAGTCTATTTTATAATATACCTTTACTTATTGTTGTAAAAATCATCTCTAAAGGTCTTTAATGTGATTTAAATGTCATTATGGCAGTTTTAACGGCCCCTTTTCACTTTTTACTGATTGTGAAGAAAATAATGAGTGTGTTAATAAATAATTGAACCAAGTAAACCATATAATTAATATTCAAATACTGGAAAGTGTATTGAATAATTTTATACAGTGCAAAAAGTTCTACTTATTTGACTATTGTTCTGGATGGTACTTGACAGAAGCAAGGACATGCAAGTGCCAATGGTATAGTTTCTGCAACAAGTATTGATACAGGAAAAGTCATAGATTTCGAACACTTGAGTAAATATGTCAAAAGTGCGAGAATGTAAACAATTGTGAACAGAAATTGAAACAACATAAAAACAGTGGTGAGTGCAAAAGTAATTACACTGGGGTTAGTGGATGGAGGCAGCTGGTGCAGTAGACCTGCAAGCTGATGTCACCAACAAAAAATCTAAGATACTAACCAGAAACTATCAATTTATTTGTGTATATGTTGTATAAAAAATTAAATACTAAAAAATAAATAATTTTAATATAGGTAACACATTTAACGAATTACAGATAACTATAAACCATCTAAATGTAATTAATTACTATAAATTTTATAATAATTTTTAAAATTAATATTTTAAACTGAAAACATTTATAACTTATTGTTATAATTTCTTTTTAATTTTTAGTTTAATAGAGATCAAAATGGGTTTTTAAAAATATTCATAAACACAATTATAGGTGGCGCCAAAATTCGATCCCCACTTTTTAGAGAGGCTTGCCTGGTTATGAAAAGCGCAGATGTATTCGATTGTTCGACGTGAGTGTGGTAGGATGTGAATAAACGCCGATTTGTACTTGCGAACGATTCACTGAATAACGGCAAAGACGTTCTCCCCGAATCATGCTCTTGCGCTAAGAATCAGTCAGAACACAGGTGGGCGATTGAGGTTACAAATATTTACCGGTTTGCGCTCATCGCGCGGGAAATTTGAAATGTCCAGGAACCAGACCGTGATGGCAAGCATAGACAAGGATTTCCACGAGATAGTCAGCAGCAAAGAGCTGCTGCGCCAGGCCTCAGAGAAGTACTTAGACAAGATAATAGACACCATCACTATCGGCATAGCGCTCGGTATTCATCGCAACAGGAAAGCCCGGCTCCTGGACGTCGAGAAGGAGCTGGCCCCGAAAGAGGAGGGCCCCAGGCCGTGCGTCGACATATTCGGCCCGTACAATTTTAAGAAAAAATACGAATGCTTATGTTGCAACTGTGATAGAATCGTAGAAGCATCTGGGTAGGTGTTTCTTAAGAAATATTGTAGCTGTCTAGATGTAATTTCAAAAAGCGGTGGTGGGCATACGAAGCGTTTTCGGTCTGTTCATAGCGAGTTAAACGCAAACAGAATTAAAGGCAATTCAATTTTTATGTTACTAAAATATTGCAGAGGTGTGCACACGAATTGTTTAAATAAATTGATTGTAAATACATGTTTTAAGAGCTTTTTATTTTCTTTTGCGCTTCAGCGTTCAGATACTATACTTATGTACAAGTGCAAGCCTTTTGAAACGCCCTACACAAGTATTATATAATGAATACTGGCAGGTTTGCACCTCATTTAGAAGTATGCATGGGTATGGGACGAAGCAGGTCACGAAATGCTAGTCGTAGAATAGCTAATAATAGTAGGGAGCGGGAAAACTCCTCTTACGGCAGTATACCTAGTGATGATGAAGATGATATGGATTGGAACTCTGGCGATAAAAGGAAGAGGAAAAAGGACCGCAATGGAAACAAAAAAATGAAAGGTGCTGTCGGCATTAATTACGGATGCACTATCTAATATGTTCTTTATATTTTGCAGGAACTCCTAAAAAAAATAGCGAAGTAGATCCTGTAGAGACCATAAATATAGATGTTGAAGGCGAATCGGATGACATTTTAAATTTGAGGGACCTGTTGCAAGATTTCAGCAGGGGGCCGTCACCGGCAGACTCTGTTAGTTCTTCAGGCTCCACAAAAAGAAAGGATAAGGGCAAGAACAAAAAACGTAAAGACAGATCATCGCCTAATTCTAGTTTAAATTTGAATTAATGCTCTGAATGTTGTGTTGCTCATTAGACTGGTCATAATAGGGTTTTTTAATTACATCCTACATTGTATTTTATCCTTAATTTCTCAGCCTATTTATGTCGCCTAGTTATTCTATTTAATCATTCATTCATCGTGTTGTAATTTATGACAAATCATGTGACATAATGAGATGCTCGAGGATAGTGCAAATTTGAAAGCAAAGCTGTTCACCAAATTTTTACATGATACCTATTATCTACCTCTTAGTAATACGTTGTTCTCATATTTTAACAATCAAGATTATGAGCTGCGGAATAATGCAATATTACATTTTGCCAGGCCCCAAGATGATGTAGAAAATGTATGGACAATGCCTTGTTAATTTATTTTGACGACGTATTAATTGTAATTTAGAAGTTTTAGAGTAAATTACATATAATAAACTATTTAAAAAATTTGTCGATTTTTTTATTCTAACATTGTTCCGTGTACACAAGTCTCAACAATGTCAACAAATATCTGTGTGTAAGCCTTTAGAACTAATGATTCATATAACATTTATAATTTAAATTTACCATTTCTGAATCGAATTAAGTGGTATTTTAATTTATGGAAGATTACACCATCCTTCAGCTGATTGCATCACTTTTTTGGATTATATTTGGAATTGATCCTTGGGTTGAACCATTGCTTCTTAAAACTGATTTATGATTATTTGAAGATTTGGCAAGGTTGCAACATAACTATGTTATTTGCTTCGAAAGTCATCTTTGTGTATTTGAATGTTTGCTTACAGAGATGCTGAAGAAAGTACGCTAAAGAAGAAATTTCTGTTGATTATGCCATCAATGAGTACTTAGACCTAATCTTGTACAACTGATACAAAAAGGAAGGAAACTCGAACGTGTTACAGTAGCAAGAATGGTTGTGGGTGATCTCTGGTATCTACAAGGATTGACAATTTTTAATTAAAACGCTTGGTATTGTTATTGTTTTTTTGTAGAATTTATAAATCAATAGTGTCCAAATTAAAAATAAAATTGCTCTTGCTGATTTAGCAGTTTCTTAAAGGCATATTGGTGACACAAATATAATCACGCATTTTGAATGGGAGAGGAAATAGCAGGGCTAACAATGGTTATCTGTGCAATCACCGTTTTTCTTGGGAATGCGTACAACATGCAATTTCCTGTTTTATGGGGACTAGTAGCTTACCTTGGTTTAGTATGTTAACTTCATTTCGAGTTAGTCATCCATATCAACGGCTTGACGGTATCCACTTTTCTTCTACTTTAATCTGGAAAACATGGAAGCATTACCTTTTCGAGGCTCTTAAAAGCCTCTAATCTATTCTTATTAGTGTGAACCATTTTCAAGAAATCTTGGTCATTTATAGAAACATTTAGGTTTTTCTAATTTATCATCAAATCTCTTTCTAGAAAGTAGCTATAACCATCATTCTACTGCGTCAAAGGTTTTCTACCATTGACGGGAGGTTTTCTTGTTGAGACTGAATAGTTGATGACAGTCGTGCTTCCGCTGAGTTTTTGAAAAGTAAAAGTTTACTGGTAAATCTGATATAATCCTTTATTTTAATCAATAGTACCGCTTTGGTTGTACAATAATCACAGAGTTTTTCCCAAACAATTCAAGAAGACTAAAAACATCCACTTTGTCTGCTTGAGCTCTTGTGATCTAGCTTTTCAGTTTCAAGATTAGCGGATTTTAATCAGGAAGATTTAGGAAGCGAGTGAACTTTATGGGAGTGTCTATGATGACGAAATGAATTGGCAAGGCTTCAAACATTTTTATTTGTCTCGTGGTCGTTTCAGAAGGGACGCTTAAAGTGCAAGTCCCTTATCAGGACGAGGAAATTGTTTCTTTCCATTATGTAGAAGGACCTTGCAGCGTAGCTCTGAAAGTTTGTAGTAATTATAAAATTGCATAACAAACTCGACATTTATTAGAGATCGACGTTCATTCAGCAATTTCTTATTTGTAATTCAGCATCTATTTTACGTCTATTCTCTTATGACTGTGTTTACACGAAAAAACAAAACGATAAAGAACGTACAAAAAATGCAAGCAAACGTATCTTACTTTCGTTAATTTTAGCCGTCGTTCGATTCGGATACAATGATCTCGTTTTCACTATGCTTTTTGAGATCTTCTGCTCCCCCTTTTTCTTTCATTACACCCAAAAGGCAGTTTTTAACTCTTTTTAACATAACTGATTGTCCTTGTAATAATAAGTTAAATAATCCGTCGATTACATTTACAACTTGACATTCTTTGAAAGGTTCTTGCATAATTTCCTTTAAGGTGCCCTATGCTGCTAGAATCCAAAATGGCGTCAGATGTCATGAATATACTTTAAGCTTTTCATTATATTTTATCCATATGTTATAAAGAACTCATAATTGAAGCATTTCCAAACAACATCGGATTCTTGAATGAACTTAGTCTAATCTCCTGTTATAATTTTTCTTATGCGATACCCAATATGCATCCCACATAAGAAGCCTTTTTTTGAAGTAAAACAAATTATATATTTTTTAAAAATACACTTATGTAAATTCATTGTGTATTCAACCATTTTGGGAAGATAACTGATTTTTGTATGTCTTACAGACGCGACACTTCTTTGATATCACACTAAAATAGAACAAGTGATTCTAGCTTAGTCATATCAGATTTTGTACCAAGAATAACAATGAAATGCTCTTTTTCATGGCCTGAAGTTTTGACCGAAACACTTTTGGTCCCAGTAAGCTCCAACTGCAATTGTTATCGACATATCAAACCATACAGAGTTTTACTTATTGTGATAATATTGCAATCCTTAATATTATTCACTGTTCTGTAATTTTAAGCGAAGCTAACAAAATTACCTGTACGACTGAATTTTCCTGAACAAGTGTTACTCTACACATCAATGAAATCAATTCTTAAACAACAAAAAAAATATATATCAACGGGATTAAATAAATTTATAATTTTTTCTTGAGATACAAACACATTTATGTCTTTGTTTCATAATCCACGTTAATTTTATGGAACTGCATTTTATTCTTTTTACGCTCTGGTCAACTTGCAGAGTATTCAAACTGTCATATTGTTCAATTACTCTCTTACATGCTTTTGTTCAATCCAGAATTTACGCGCCGCTTGATTTCCTGGACGTTTCTGTGTATATTCTATCGCACTGAGTTTAATAATGTTATACGTGCGTTTTACACGCTTTGCGAATAACTAAAAGTGAACATAAAGAGCAAGGAACTTCTGTCTGAAATGAGAAGACGCGTGTGAGGCAAAACGTGATATGATGACATAAGCTCGGCCCACGCAGGGTTTTGGGTGTCATTCGACTGATAAAAATAGAGTTTATTAAAAGCGACCATTGTGACACACACTTTTTCGAAGTAGATGTTTCGATCTGAAATTTTCTTACGTCTAAGTAAACGATCAACTTTGATATATTATGCTAATAGGATAAATAGCTAAATCATATCACAACGCGCCTAAAGATTTTGTTAATATAGCAAGTGGTCAAAGAACGTGGCAAATTTGACATGTATTTGGCGTTGTTTGGTGACAACCCTTCAGAGTGTATAATAATTTATTTATTTTATTTAATCAAGAACCCTTCTCCCAATTGGTGTAGGGTTGTATAATAATTCACTAGTATATTATAACTGACAAGCTACAATAGTCAGCTTTCAAGTTTGTGTCTGATTACTAAATTTATCAGATAAGCTTAATGGACAGGTTCTTTGTTATACAGTAAGTTAATGGGCAGGTTACGTAGGTAGTTTTAAGATCTCTGTGAACGACCGAGTTTTGTACCTTGAGACTTTTGTGATTAAAGTACTTTTGATTGAAATCTTCTTATGATTTCTATGCTTGAGGTACTTACGCTACCCCAAAGTTTAATTTCATAAGTGTATATCAGCCTTAAAAGTGTTTTGTATAAAAGTAATTTGTTATCAATAGATAATTTTGACTTTTCTCCTATTGGTTAGTACATTTCACTTGATTGGTGGTTTAGCTCTATATGTGTGTATGCAAGATCAGACATCAATGAATTTACATACGAAGGGATGGGAAGGGTCGAATTGTGGTAGAGTCTTGCTGTTTTAAGATAACTTGAGGGCATGTTAGTCTATTGTTAGTAAAGGTCACATGTGTAGATTTAATTTTGTTAATGTGAATTCGCTACTGTTTCAACCAGCTTCCAGTGTAGCTGCTCATCGACGAATGTAGCTGCAATTATTTTTACATTTGTTGACAAATTTGCTGTATGTAACAGGTAGAATGTTGGTTCTAACTACTGCCTTGGGGCAATCCGGTTTTTATGGGGTGAGGTCTGATTTCGCATTAAGGAATTTAACTTGAAATATTTGATAGTTGAGGTATGACTTTAGCAGCCCGGCAATTGGAAAAAATAATAGCTGTTTAATTTTGTAGTAGAGGCCTTCATGCTATAATGAATGCTTGTGAAATGTTTAGAAATGCTGCAGAACAGTATTTAGTTGCTTGTAAGCTTACGAATGATTGCTATATATCTCCAATCCTTCTGTATGGATGCGAATGCTAGACTTTGGATCCCACAACAGAAAGAAAAATAGAAATCTTAGGAATGTACATCTACGGGCGCATTCTAGGTATACCATGGACAAAAAGAATAACAAATGCCGAAGTACTCCAATGATAAAGAGCTTTGAAGAACTTTGAAGGCAAGAAAAATACGATACTGTGGGCATGCACGCGAGAGAGTGTGTATACATATATATATATATATATATATATATATATATATATATATATATATATATATATATATATGTAATGTAAAATCTTAGTAATAGAGATGTTACTAAGTTCCCACAAAATGAAAAATAAAACTCTTATAGAAAAAATTGGTTGCTCTGTTGAATGCATTGTGAAAGGAGATTTTTAACTCCGCCATTTACTCGCTTACAAAATAAGATAAGAGAAATCAAGCAAAAATTAGCCTCCAGCGTATATATTGTGAGGAAACAAGAAGTCAAATTTGGATATCCTTTTCATCTATACTTTTTAAGATGACTTTGTACTGCTTCCGTTTCAAAAGAAATGCATGATTATCAGTCAAGTCAAAATTAATTACACCCTTCAGGAAACTAAAAAGTTTAAAATTGAGAACAGTTGTGGTTATAGAAAAAGTTAAAAGCCTTTATGGTCGTAAACAAATTCTACATTGCTGGAGTAAAAACCCCTTGTATTTCACAAAAAAACTCTTTTGTTTTCATTTTTCTGCTTTTACAAATTTCTTTTTAAGAAGAAAATCTTTTCGTTTGGGATGTATACATATATTATGTATCATAATCAAAACATAAAGAACATTATTTTTATCGGTAGTTTTGTGTATTTTAATACATCTAGACATTAGATCGGTAGCTGAAGAATCAGATTAAAACCGAAATTAAAATAACAAAATATTCGCAGAGTACTTTTATTTATATGATAATGCTCTTTTTCTACTCGATACATTTTCCTTATCTTATCATTTGTATATGGGAGTATTGGGGCTTGGAACTCACTTTAAAGGATTAACAACAGCAATCAATTTCATAGCAAAACACCGTCATTAGGCTTGAATTTGGAGTGTGTGTAAACCATATAATTTTTTTAAACTTTGAATATGTCGAGTTTCGTGCCAACAAAACGCAATTCGCGTAAAGCGTTGCGGTTTTGTTTCCATTTGAAGAAATCGGCAACTGAAAGTCTTTATTTGCTGTCCGAAGCTTATAGTGAACATCTTCTTGGGCCTTGGCCTCTTGTAGTTTCTGCCTTCATGTCGGTCTCCTGCACTCTCTTCCAAACTCGGACTCCTAAAAGATCTCGTGCGTCTTCTTGTACTTTGTTTTCCCATTGTTTTTGTGATCTTCCCACTGGACTTTTGCCGTGCATTCGGCTGTTTAATGTTCTTTTTGGTAACTTTTTATCATCAATCCTGACCACATATCCAGCTCACTGGAGCCATTGTAGTATAATAAATTCTGAGAGTGGGGGGTACCTTAAAAGTCTATATAGTACATTGTTGTATCTGGATTTCCATATGTCATTTTCTCCAATTGGCCCCATTATTCTCCTCGGTACTTTTCTTTTAAAAATCCACGTTTTTTGTTCTCCCTGTCACGACCCACACTTCACTGCCATAGCTTACAATAGGTCTTATTACCGATTTGCACACTCTTAGCTTATTATTACGGTGTACATTTTTTGATTTAAATAGGTGGGGCGTAGTGAAATAGGCTTTGTTGTCTGCGGTTATTCTTCTACAAATTTCTCCGTCTTCTGTTCCATTTGTGTTTAGTTCTACCTCCAGATAAACAAATTTTTCTACCGATTCGACATTGTCTTTTATTGTACCTGTGACTGTACTGTCTCTTTTTGTATTAACGTTTTTGTTTTTGTCCGTTAAGCCTAATACCTTTAGTCTGTATTTTTAATTCGGCTCATAATATTAATATAATTTGCGTAGGTGGCCAGCTGCAGTGTTTTGTTGATTAGCAGGTTTTCTTTTTCAATACTCATTTGGCGTATCACATATTCCAGGGTTAGGTTAAATAGCGTGAGGGTCAGCCCGTCTCCTTGTTTCAGGCCTTTCGAGATGTTGAACATATCAGTTAATTGGTTTTGACTTACTGCCGCTACCGTGTCATCCATACTTGTTTTTATGAGTCTCATTAGTTTATGGGGTATTTTGAATTCGAGCAATATTTAATAATGTTTATTTCTGTCGATCATGTGTCGATCAATGTCGTATTCCCTGTTTTTTTGTAGGATTTCTTTGACCGTAAATAATTGGTCTATCGTAGATCTGTCGCGTTTGTTTTCTGTTAAGGGTTGCATGCGTTGATTGATAATGTATGCTAGTATTTTATACGTAGTACGTAGTAGGGAAATGCCGCAATAGTTGTCGCATTTGAGTTTATCTCACTTTTTGTGTCATTAGAAATGGTCTCTTCCTTCCAAATTTTTGTTATCAGTGTATGTATATGTACTAGTAATTGGTCACCACTTGATTTGTAGATTTTAATATACCGGGTGTTCATAAATGTTTCGGGAAATTTATATCACCGGATAGATCAGACCGAGACAAACAAAAATTACAATGAAATTTTGTGATCCGAGGTCAAATAAATAAGTTATAGCCAATTAAAAAATAATTAAACGGACCAATCACAGCGCGCTCGGCGATCTTCTCGGTCTACTGCGGGAGGACGGGGGATGAGCGCTTGGCCGCTAGGAGGGAGCACGCAGGCGATAATGGGGAAGGCCGTGCGACCGAGCTCGCGCGTTTACCTTCAGTGACGTAGCAAAATTTTAAGTACGAGTCAATTATTGTCTTGTACTGTTTATTTTAATCACCTTTCGAGTGTTGGACTCGCGCATCGTCATTTTTTAAAATAACAAGTTCCGGGACGAGAGCAGCGCAGGGCCGAGACGATGGATCCGGTATAATATATAATAATAGGATAAGGAAAGTCGTGTGATGTTCACACCAGATTTTTTGATCATGGGGTGCTTTGCTTGAAAACCAAACTGATAAAGAGGTGTTCAATTAATCGTTTCAATAATAGCTTTTGGATAGCACTGGGAGAAAATTGATTAATATATATATATATATATATATATATATATATATATATATATATATATATATATATATATATATATATATATATATATATATATACGATTCAACTTCACAGGAAGTTTATCAGGTCTAGGGATAAATTTTCATTGAGCTATATAATAACCGAGTCTTAAGATGGCATTGAAAATAACCGTATTAAGAGATATTGCTCGGATTGCGAGTTTTTGTGGAGCTAGTACTTTATGAATTGTATGTAGCACTTCTTCAGGAAATATTGCGGGAATTGGAAAAACATCTGGAAAAGAGTTTCTAGGCAAAGTCGATTAATGTCTGGTGTGTCTTCAGAGTAATGTGGTGTTTGTATTTTAAACAGATATTTAGCAAATACTTGCGATATTTGTCGTCGATTCTGCCCTAAGACTTCCTTTATATGCGGATTGTAGGAATACTGACTTGAGGTTGTTTAATTCTTCTAGTAGCCTTCAATGACGAATAATTGTTTATTTCGTTTCTGAAAGTTTTTTAAATTTATGTCTCTTAAGTATATTTGGTGCATTGTTAAGTATTTGCTTACTCCGTTGGTTGCTAATCGTTTGTCGGATTCTTGTAAGTCGGTTTTTCTCACTAAATTAATTAGTGTACGTTTGGAGATACAAGCGTTTATTTTCTCTTTATTTGTAGATTATTTGTGGCGTTTAAAGCTGCAATTTGTATGTTTCTATTTCTACTAGATCTATGTTTTTTTTTTTTAAGAATACATGAGTAGGAAGGATTGCTATTAATTGTTCTCGAAAATGCTTTCGGTCAGTCTGCTGATTATATAAAGATGCAACAGACATTAACATCAAAAGTTTGATAACTAATAATGGACGTAAAGATATTAATGCAGTAATGAAAAATCTTAGTAATAGAGATGTTACTAAGTTCCAACAAAATCGTTCAATTGAATGAAAAATAAAACTCTTATAGAAGAAATTGGTTGCTTCGTTGAATGCATTGTGAAGGGAGATTTTTAACTCCGCCATTTACTCGCTTACAAAATACGATAAGAGAAATCAAGTATCAATTAGCCTCCGGCGTATATATTGTGAGGAAACCAGAAGTCAAATTTGGATATCCTTTTCATCTATACTTTTTAAGATGACCTTGTAGTGTTTCCATTTCAAAAGAAATGTATGATTATCAGTCAAGTCAAAATTAATTACACCCTTCAGGAAACTAAAAAGTTTAAAATTGAGAACAGTTGTGGTTATAAAAAAAGTTAAAAGCCTTTATGGTCTTAAACAAATTCTACATTGCTGGAGTAAAACTCTCGTGTTTCACAAAAAAACTGTTTTTTTTTTCATTTTTCTGCTTTTACAAATTTATTTTTAAGAAGAAAATATTTTCGTTTGGGATGTAGACATATATTATGTATCATAATCAAAACATAAAGAACATTATTTTTCATCGGTAGTTTTGTGTATTTTAATGCATCTAGACATTAGATCGGTAGCTGAAGAATCAGATTAAAACCAAAATCAAAATAACAAAATATTCGCAGAGTTCTTTTTTCATATGATAATGCTCTTTTTCTACTCGATATATTTTCCATTTTGTCCTTACCTTATCATTTGTATATGTGAGTATTGGGGCTTGGAACTCACTTTAAAGGATTCACAACAGCAATCAATTTCATGGCAAAACACCGTCATTAGGCTTGAATTTGGAGTTGTAAACCCCCCCCCCCCTTGGCCTTTGTAGTTTCTGCCTTCATGTCGGTCTCCTGCACTCTTTCCAAACTCGGACTCCTAAAAGATCTCGTGCGTCTTCTTGTACTTTGTTTTCCCATTGTTTTGTGATCTTCCCACTGGACTTTTGCCGTGCATTCGGCTGTTTAATGTTCTTTTGGTAACTTTTTATCATCAATCCTGACCACATATCCAGCTCACTGGAGCCATTGTAGTATAATAAATTCTGAGAGTGGGGTACCTTAAAAGTCTATATAGTACATTGTTGTATCTGGATTTCCATATGTCATTTTCTCCAATTGGCCCCATTATTCTCCTCGGTACTTTTCTTTTAAAATCCACGTTTTTGTTCTCCCTGTCACGACCACACTTCACTGCCATAGCTTACAATAGGTCTTATTACCGATTTGCACTCTTAGCTTATTATTACGGTGTACATTTTTGATTTAAATAGGTGGGGCGTAGTGAAATAGGCTTTGTTGTCTGCGGTTATTCTTCTACAAATTTCTCCGTCTTCTGTTCCATTTGTGTTTAGTTCTACCTCCAGATAAACAAATTTTTCTACCGATTCGACATTGTCTTTTATTGTACCTGTGACTGTACTGTCTCTTTTTGTATTAACGTTTTGTTTTTGTCCGTTAAGCCTAATACCTTTAGTCTGTATTTTTAATTCGGCTCATAATATTAATATAATTTGCGTAGGTGGCCAGCTGCAGTGTTTTGTTGATTAGTAGGTTTTCTTTTCAATACTCATTTGGCGTATCACATATTCCAGGGTTAGGTTAAATAGCGTGAGGTCAGCCGTCTCCTTGTTTCAGGCCTTTCGAGATGTTGAACATATCAGTTAATTGGTTTTGACTTACTGCCGCTACCGTGTCATCCATACTTGTTTTTATGAGTCTCATTAGTTTATGGGGTATTTTGAATTCGAGCAATATTTAATAATGTTTATTTCTGTCGATCATGTGTCGATCAATGTCGTATTCCCTGTTTTTTGTAGGATTTCTTTGACCGTAAATAATTGGTCTATCGTAGATCTGTCGCGTTTGTTTTCTGTTAAGGGTTGCATGCGTTGATTGATAATGTATGCTAGTATTTTATACGTAGTACGTAGTAGGGAAATGCCGCAATAGTTGTCGCATTTGAGTTTATCTCACTTTTTGTGTCATTAGAAATGGTCTCTTCCTTCCAAATTTTTGTTATCAGTGTATGTATATGTACTAGTAATTGGTCACCACTTGATTTGTAGATTTTGGAAGATATCTAGTCTACCTCTGGTGCCTTGTTATTTTTTTAGGACTTAACTGCTCGTTTGACTTCTTCCAATGAAAGCGATTCTATCATCTCCTCCACCTCAGCCGGCAGGTTTCCATTCTGTCTAATTTCATCTTTCTTTTGTGCCGCAAGTACAATTTGAAAGTTTTTTTTCCAAACGCTTTTAATGTTTTGGGAATCACCTTCTATTTGTCCCGTTTCGTTCTTACAGAGACTGGTCCTATGTTTGTAGGCCTCTCTAACATTTTTTAGATATCTACATGCCCCTACTGAGTCATTGTCTTTGAAATCTTCCATTTCTCTTACATCTTCTTTTCTTGTTTTGGCATACCTTATCTGCTTTTCCTAATTTCTTTCTATATAAATTCTTGTAGTTTTTATTGCTTTCTTCTCTTACCTCTTGCGCTCTTTATCAAACCAGGTAGTCATTTTCTTTTTTTTAACCTATTACTGTTGTTGCTATATCTTTAATTGTTGCTTTAAGGAAATTTTAAAAGTCTTCTATTGGTTGGTGTAGGGGACTTTCTTGCGTTAGCTTTTGCATGATTTCTTGTTCGAAGGTCGTTCTTACCTCATGGGAGTTCAGCTTCTCGATGCCCAGCATTTCTATTTTTCTCGATTCTTGTTCTTTGTAGATATTCTGCATCTGAATTTGAATTGCACTAGATGGTGATCTGATCCACAACAGGCACCCTGTCTTGATCTAAAAGCCAATATGCTGCAATATCACGATGTGGTTTATTTGATTGGTCGACCCTCATCTGGTCACGTCCATGTGAATATTTCGATGGATGAAGCATATGGAGCTCATAACCATATTTTTACTGGTGGCCAAGTTAATTAGAAATTCTTCATTTTTGTTGGTTTCGTTATGTAGAGAGTATCTTCCTGTTATTTCTATGAACTGATCTTTACTCATCTTGGCACAATGATTTTAACATCGTTCTTTGCTGAGTTGTCGTACACTTCTTCTATGAGCTAATAAAATTCTTCTTTAGTTTCTTCTTCTTGTTCCTCTGTTGAATAGTGCACGTTTTATTAGGGTTAGGTTAAAAAATTCTTTTATTAATTGCTTGAAAATCTATTATATTTGTTTTGGCTTTATTATCTACTATAAATGTTACTCCAATCTCCTTATCGCCTCTATCTTTCCCACCGGCCATTGTATTTCTTGTATTGCTGTCACCGTTTGTTTATACTTTTTTATTTCATCTGTTAGGAAAAATTGAGAACCTGATTTGTTTAGAGTCCGTATGTTCTAAGTTCCATAAGAGAAATCCATATTTTTTTGCTTAATTCATCTCCTAACAATTAATCCATCGTTCCAGGGCTGTTGTTCAGATTTCTGAACTGTGTTTCTTTACGGGAATGGGTAGTTAGCCCATTGCCCAACCTTCAGCCTTTCTCCGGGCTTGGGACCGGCAACGATGGCTCCTGGGCTATTAAACTCACCTAGTTCCATTTTACTTTAGGTCATCACACTAGTGATTCATAATTGACCACAGCTCTCAGCATAGCAAAGTACAATCAGCATAATATGTCCACATGTTTTATCTAATTTTGTTCTTGTAACCATAAATGCATTTTTTGTTTATTTACATATTTTTGTATATGTAATTTCTAAGTTAGTTTTGCATTCAAGATTAACCCAAGAGTCTATTAAAGAGATATAGTAATTTTAACTCACCTAATATAATTCTTTTGAAAATGCACTTAAGGTGGTACCTTCAAGATTTCTTGTCATAGTGTACCTCCTGTTTGACTATATTATTGTTTTGCCGAGCCCTTAGTCAAAAGCTTTTGAAGTCGTGCTGTTTCAGAACTTCCTGACAGATTTTTACCCAGGATTTTGTTTTAGCCAAAACATTTCATGCCCCGTCATTAGGCTTGAATTTGGAGTTGTTAAACCATATAATTTTTTAAACTTTGAATATGTCGAGTTTCCAACAAAACGCAATTCGGTAAAGCGTTGCGGTTTTGTTTCCATTTGAAGAAATCGGCAACTGAAAGTCTTTATTTGCTGTCCGAAGCTTATAGTGAACATCTTCTTGGGCCTGGCCTTGGCCTCTTGTAGTTTCTGCCTTCATGTCGGTCTCCTGCACTCTTTCCAAACTCGGACTCCTAAAAGATCTCGTGCGTCTTCTTGTACTTTGTTTTCCCATTGTTTTTGTGATCTTCCCACTGGACTTTTGCCGTGCATTCGGCTGTTTAATGTTCTTTTGGTAACTTTTTATCATCAATCCTGACCACATATCCAGCTCACTGGAGCCATTGTAGTATAATAAATTCTGAGAGTGGGGTACCTTAAAAGTCTATATAGTACATTGTTGTATCTGGATTTCCATATGTCATTTTCTCCAATTGCCCCATTATTCTCCTCGGTACTTTTCTTTTAAAAATCCACGTTTTTTGTTCTCCTGTCACGACCCACACTTCACTGCCATAGCTTACAATAGGTGTTATTACCGATTTGCACTCTTAGCTTATTATTACGGTGTACATTTTTTGATTTAAATAGGTGGGGCATAGTGAAATAGGCTTTCTTGGCTGCGGTTATTCTTCTACAAATTTCTCCGTCTTCTGTTCCATTTGTGTTTAGTTCTACCCCCAGATAAACAAATTTTTCTACCGATTCGACTGTGCCTGTGCCTGTACGGCGTCTCTTTTTGTATTAACGTTTTTGTTTTTGTCCGTTAAGCCCAATACCTTTAGCCTGTATTTTTAATTCGGCTCATAATATTAATATAATTTGCGTAGGTGGCCAGCTGCAGTGTTTTGTTGATTAGTAGGTTTTCTTTTTCAATACTCATTTGGCGTATCACATATTCCAGGGTTAGGTTAAATAGCGTGAGGGTCAGCCCGTCTCCTTGTTTCAGGCCTTTCGAGATGTTGAACATATCAGTTAATTGGTTTTGATTTACTGCCGCTACCGTGTCATCCATTTTTGTTTTTATGAGTCTCATTAGTTAGTTTATGGGGTATTTTGAATTCGAGCAATAGTTAATAATGTTTATTTCTGTCGATCATGTGTCGATCAATGTCGTATTCCCAGGTTTTTTGTAGGATTTCTTTGACCGTAAATAGTTGGTCTATCGTAGATCTGTCGCGTTTGTTTTCTGTTAAGGGTTGCATGCGTTGATTGATAATGTATGCTAGTATTTTATACGTAGTACATAGTAGGGAAATGCCGCAATAGTTGTCGCATTTGAATTTATCTCACTTTTTGTGTCATTAGGAATGGTCTCTTCCTTCCAAATTTTTGTTATCAGTGTATGTATATATACTAGTAATTGGTCACCACTTGATTTGTAGATTTTGGAAGATATCTAGTCTACCTCTGGTGCCTTGTTATTTTTTTAGGACTTAACTGCTCGTTTGACTTCTTCCAATGAAAGCGATTCTATCATCTCCTCCACCTCAGCCGGCAGGTTTCCATTCTATCTAATTTCATCTTTCTTTTGTGCCGCAAGTACAATTTGAAAGTTTTTTTTTCCAAACGCTTTTAATGTTTTGGGAATCACCTTCTATTTGTCCTGTTTCGTTCTTACAGAGACTGGTCCTATGTTTGTAGGCTCTCTAACATTTTTAGATATCTACATGCCCCTACTGAGTCATTGTCTTTGAAATCTTCCATTTCTCTTACATCTTCTTTTCTTGTTTTGGCATACCTTATCTGCTTTTTCTAATTTCTTTCTATATAAATTCTTGTAGTTTTTATTGCTTTCTTCTCTACCTCTTGCGCTCTTTATCAAACCAGGTAGTCTTTTCTTTTTTTAACCTATTACTGTTGTTGCTATATCTTTAATTGTTGCTTTAAGGAAATTTTAAAAGTCTTCTATTGGTTGGTATAGGGGACTTTCTTGCGTTAGCTTTTGCATGATTTCTTGTTCGAAGGTCGTTCTTACCTCATGGGAGTTCAGCTTCTCGATGTCCAGCATTTCCATATTTTTTCGATTCTTGTTCTTTGTAGATATTCTGCATCTGAATTTGAATTGCACTAGATGTTGATCTGGCCCACAACAGGCACCCTGTCTTGATCTAAAGGCCAATATGCTGCTAACCGCTCTTTTATCTATCACGATGTGGTTTATTTGATTGGTCGACCCTCATCTGGTCACGTCCAGTGAATATTTCGATGGATGAAGCATATGGAGCTTATAACCATATTTTTACTGGTGGCCAAGTTAATTAGAAATTCTTCATTTTTGTTGGTTTCGTTATGTAGAGAGTATCTTCCTGTTATTCCTATGAACTGATCTTTACCCATCTTGGCATAATGATTTTAACATCGTTCTTTGCTGAGTTGTCGTACACTTCTTCTATGAGCTAATATAATTCTTCTTTAGTTTCTTCTTCTTCTTCCTCTGTTGAATAGTGCACGTTTATTAGGGTTAGGTTAAAAAATTCTTTTATTAATTGCTTGAAAATCTATTATGTTGGGTTTGGCTTTATTATCTACTATAAATGTTACTCCAAGCTCCTATCTTTCCCACCAGCCATTGTATTTCTTGTATTGCTGTCACCGTTTGTTTATACTTTTTTATTTCATCTGTTAGAAAAAATTGAGAACCTGATTTGTTTAGAGTCCGTATGTTCTAGGTTCCATAAGAAAAATCCATATTTTTTTTGCTTAATTCGTCTCTTAACAATTAATCCATCGTTCCGGGGCTGTTGTTCAGATTTCTGAACGTGTTTCTTTACGGGAATGGGTAGTCAGCTCATTGCCCAATCTTCAGCCTTTGTCCGGGCTTGGGACCGGCAACGATGGCTCCTGGGCTATTAAACTCACCTAGTTACCACCGCAGGTGGATTTTTATGGTAAACATACCCCATCGATTTTAACTTGTGAGTGTTGGTTTAAAAGATTCAAAAGTAGTGATATTAACACGGAAGACAAGAAGCGTCCTGATAAGCCGAAAAAGTTTAAAGATGCAGAATTGGAGGCATTAAAGCAGAGAGACGTCGAAAGATGTTTTTTTCACCTACGAACAGCTGCTTTATCGTGATTGCTGATGACAAAGAGATTTATTACGAGAACCGTAAGCGTAGAAAAGTCGCCCGACCAAGCATTAAAATCAACCTTAATATAAATGAAGCTCATTTTTAATTGGATGGTTTTGTTAATAAGCAAAATTGTCGGATTTAAGCCAATGAAAATCCATGAAAAACCGATACACCCACAAAAAGCCACTGTTTGGTGTGGATTGTGGGCTGGAGGTGTAATTGGACCGGTAGTTTTGAGAATGAGTTTAGCCAAGCTTTAACTGCAAATGGAGTACAATATCGTGACATGGTATCGAACTCTTTGTGGGATCAATTGGACGATATGGACCTCGAAAAATGTGGTTTTAGCAGAATGGTGCCGCATGCCATAAAGCAACAGAAGCCAGAAATTTGTTAAGACAATATTGTCCTAGTTTTACAAAAATGCTGACGTTAATTGGCCGCCCAGGTCTTGCGACTTAACGAAATACAATTTTTTCCTCTGGGGTTTTGTAAAGTGCAAATAGGTACATACTAAGAAACCACAAAATTCCTAAACTGAAAACAGAATTCCAACGTGTTATTGCTGAAATTGAGCCAAAGGATTGGGGTGCCAGCACAGCCGCGGGGGTCATCAAATTCCATAATTAATCTCAACATTTCTACTTTATAAACTAATAAAATTGCCTAATTAAATAATAATTTACTGTTTTATTTTAAACTTAAATCCGGCGTATGAGCTAGGCTACCATTACTTTATAATTTTTTTCCAAATAAACATTTTATTTCACAAAAAAAATCTTTTAAAATTAAATCCAAACCATATCGAGCTACATTAATACAGTGAACAGTTTGCGAGAGTGTAATGTAACTGGATAGGCGCTAAAAGTTGTGTGTAATGCGCATGCGCCAATTAAAACAAATTAATTGGCTGCCTATATTAGGAGTTAGGCATCGGTGAGCGAACACATGTAGTAGGTAATCACCGTATTTACAATAAATGAGCGAGTATACCGGCGTGCGAAGCTGAAATTCGGATGATTTAAATGGCTTTCGCAAGCGATGCAACGGGTACAATACGTATAAAGGCATGGTACACATAATGCAAATATGGCTGGGAATCTCTTGAAATTGATCTACGTTCTGCAAGACCAGCAGCTAGCAACACCTGAAAATGTACAAAATATAACTAACAAGGAACGAAGAGTGGCAGCCCAAGAATTAGAAGATGAGTCGCCGTATAATCTAGCGACTTCTGGCCGTTCCCAAAACTTTGAAAAAGAAGATATTCTAGGCTGCTGACAAGATTCAAGGCCAATGTAACAAAGCAGTTATTCGTAGTTGAAACTGAGGCTACGTGCAAAGTTTCTTGTAAATTGTACCTTTTTCATCAGATTTTAAATACATATATTGTTATTGTAATTTAAATGTATTGCATTATATGGTTCGATACTTTCGAGACGATCTATATATTGTGACTAAGGGACTTTGTAAGAGATAGAAAGAAGTTTGTTTTTCGTACTAGGATTGTCTATGAAATAAACAGAAATGTACGTCAACAACTAAAACAGCATGCATGGCAGCTGGTCAAAATATGAGGGAGTCACTATTCAATAAATCTTAGTGTCGCAATAGAGTCAGGAATATAAATGTCTAATTTTATTTTGTGCTAACAAACCTTTTTACAGGAGATATCAAAATGTCAAACATTAGAAGCCATACTCTAAAAACGTGGTTTATTAAAGATTGAAAATACCGTCATTTGTAGCATTTGACGGCTGCGACTAGAAATGATGGTTTCTATATTATCCCAGAGTTGTTCATAGTCAGTGGAATTGGGTATAGACAAAAAGGCGTCATTTGAAAGAGAATTCTCCGACTCCTCTTGAGTGATAAAATGTGTTACAGAATAAGATGCTTCAAATTGGACTTTGACTTCGACTTGGAAAAACAAAACAGGTTTACTCCATTTAGTTCATGTAAAATGGAAAGGGCGAAAACAAACTATAGTTCTGCGTATTTTGCCGTATCGTTATATATTTTTTGCTTATTCAGAGGAAATAGATTCTGACTTTATAATGTTAAAGTAAGTTAATATATAACAGAATGCTTGATAATGTTAACTCCTGCATTATCAAACAAAATTGTATGCTTTACAACTGACGAATTTTGATTGCATAAATTAAAACACAGAAAGAAATCTGAAAAATTATATTTGTCTTCATATATTTTGACCAATCATATTCACCGTCATAGAATGAAGTAAACGGCTGATTTTAATGTTTACCATATGGTATGAAGAAGTAATAATAACAGCAGGAGGGATAAGTGTTTTTTTGATTTTATTTTCAATGATTTAGATGAATTGACTATAGAAAACAAACCAAACTTATAAAATGATCATGAAATCAAACTGTGGCAATTACTCAGCAATTTTGTTTAAAACTGCCACTAAAATTAGCCAAACAAAAATCAAAATATTGATAAACCAATTTTAGAGTATCGAAATCCGAGAATACGGACTGGGAAAAATACATCAAGCTAATATAATTAATATACAAAATATAATCAAAAATGGTATGAATATTGAGTTAACCTCCGCAGTATTAGCAGAGATTATTCTAAATTTGTTATATTATAATAAAACTGCAAATATGAATGTTAATTTGTGGATTACAATACTTGCGCCAAATTGTTCTTTTGGCTAAAACAAAATCCTGGGGAAAAATCTGTTAAGGAGTTCTGAAGCACCGACATTCAAAAGCTTATTAAGGCGCAAAACAATATATAGTCAAACAGGAGGTCACTTATGACAAGATAATCTTGAAGGTACCACCTTAAGGATTTTCAAAAGAATTATATTAGGTGAGTTAAAATTACTATATCTCTTTAATAGACTGTTAATCTTGAATGAAAACTACTTCGATTCTACAAAAATATGTAAATAAACAAAAATGCATTTATGGTTACAACAAAATTAGATAAAAGGGACATATTATGTCTTGATTGTAACTTGCTATGCTGAGAGCTGTGGTCAATTATGAATCGATGGTGATGTTTACCATAAAAATAGTAGTAGTCAACTCCATTGACTAAACTCCAAAAACTTCCTTGTCTATGTATTAGAGGTGCAATGGAGAAGTTATAAAAGCCCTACTAAATTTGCCTCTTAAACATTTTAGTCAAAGATAGGTAAACTAAAATATGAACTATAAGTTAGTCTAGCTCTTAGAACCCAATTCAGTAAGTCGAAAGCGATACCGAATTCAATTCGTAATGGAATACAAAGCGTCGGCGGCCGTTTTTGACGAATAGCGGGAATGCGAACCGAATTCAATGTAGCAGTTTCGGCAAACAAATACGTAATTCGAATTTGTTTGGCTATGTTACGCTATGTTTGTAGACCTTAGCAAATAAGAGATATTAAAAATGAAAAAAGAAGGTTGCCAGATGTTCTGGACCCGTTCAACATTAGAGATACTCTATTATTATAATACGTTAAGATTCTATTAATTAATTCTTAATAAAATAATGCAAATCTCAATTTTAATAAAGGGCAACAATGTGTTTTGACAACATGAATTGTCACATACTCATTAATAGAAATGAGCGCGACGCTAAGTCTGCTACTGAAAAACTTTAACAAACCTTTCAAAATTCACCTCGACTTGAATGAAAAACTTGACATGAACACCGCCAGGTAGGAAAACTAATCTGATATAGAGACGGATTTCAAACCGACAGTGTTATTAGAGTAGGATTATTTGAGTCTTCTCAGATTAATGCCTGCGCATCTTTGGGAAAATTGTTACAACATTCTAGTCGAAAATTCGCGCTATAAATGTATGGTCTAGTTACTCGATTAATTCTAAATTGGTTTGAGAATATCCGTAATAGATAAAAGATAAAACTTGAAAACTATAAAAACTTATGTTTATGTAGGTACCAGGGCATAGGGGTATACCAGAAAATGAAAAAGTTGATGCTCTGGAAATAAGCGATTAGATACTACTTTTATTTAATCTAAATTAGTATTTTGGGCAAACAATACTTCAGTTTGCAGTTGGATAAATGATTGGGTATATATATATATATATCCTATCAAATTACTGGAATTAGACAAAAGAACTAAATCACAGTAAAGAGATGCTTAGAACTTTATGTAAGAAAGGAACAGATGACATATTGTTGTTGACATTATTATTTTGTAGATTTCTTAGTAAATGAATACAGGAGTAGTACAAGTTTGAGGTTGTAATGATAGTCGTTCTCAATCACTTCTCACTTAAAAAAAGCAACTGAAAATCAGTTTCCGATGCACTAGCATCTCTTACACTTGTTGTTCTTTATCATCTTTCTTTCTTTCTACAGCCGTTCCACTGTGGAAGCCGGACCTGCTTTAATAGTTCGGATTCACTTACATCAAGTTTGGTCACTCAACAAATGTTTGCCTCTTTAGTATATTTTTATCATATCAAGTAATGGCGACTTTAGTATCTAATTCTAAATTTTTTTGTTCTTTCCTATTTTAAAATTGATTTTTGTCCTATTATTAGGACTTGTAATTATACTTAATCTTAAACCTTTTACCATTAGGTGAAAAGCGGGTGGAGTTTCGTTTGTTGTGGTGGCCACTTTTCTTTTCATAATTTCTTAACATGAACCTCTTGTTGTATTCCTTCTCGCATTATATCTTTATTTGCCGTTTCCTTTCGTCTTTCCTGAGCCGTTCTCTTTTATATTTTCCTTATATTTGCGTTTAAAACAATCTTTTTGTTAGTTATCTTTCCACTATTTTCTTAGTTATCGGTTCATTATGTATGTAGATTTTCTGTACACATAATTTTTTATCTCGTTTTTTAGTTTTATTTTTTGTTCTTCCTGGAAACCCAATTCCATTGCTAGTAGGCGTGTTTTAAGTTTTTCTGTTAGGATTCCTGTTCCACTGCTACATATTATTGTTGGTCTAACTACTTTTTTTAAAGTCATTTTCTTAGCGTATTGTTGATTTTTGTTTCATTTATCTTAATTATGGACCCGAAATACTTTAAACTTTCTATTTGTTTTATTTGTTTCCCTCGCAGTTTTATATCTTAACGTTTTCTCTCTGCAAATTTACTAAAAATACTTGTTTATTTATTTATATACACAACACATACAAATAATAACATAACATTACACTGAATTTATCTGTAGCACCATTTGCATTTGCGCATTTGACTTCACAGCGCAATATTTAAGCCTATTTGGGGTCTAACAAAAGAGCCTAGAAACTCCTGGAATGTTCGCATTGTTTGAACCCTCGCACGTGTATAAGCAGCGGCTGGATTTATGGAAAGCATTATGTCCATCGCTCGTGTGTGACATCTGGATCACGAGGGCGTTCGGAAATTCGTTACAATATTATGTTTTATTTTCCCTCAACACCAGCATACTTTTTGTTTTACCTATGTTTATTTTTATATTTATTTTATGTAATTCTCTTTCCTCTAACCTCCAGGTTATATTGTAAATATAATTGTTTCAATATCTTGACACAACAGGATTTATTCGAAAGAATTATATACTGAGATTAATCGAAAACAGATATATCTGATATATACTTGGTTGAAGAGCTACTAATATGTGATGGAATCTTTAAAATAACTTTTTCTGTGATAGTCGGGAACTTTTGAAATAAGGATGTGTCAAATAATCATATGGGATTTATCTTTCGGCATGGTTTTAAGAAAGTGCAAAAAAGTAGTTTTAGAAACGTTTCTGAATTTACCGCTACTTTCCGCCCTTCTATTTCTTTTCATACCTGAGTGAATCAAACATGAAGCAAAATTTCTTTTTTACGCTCCGTGAAATGAACGAAGAAGGACGCGGCTTTTGAGCGTTGCAGTTATGGATTCTCCCTTCTTTAGTCTTCGCCCGTTTTACAAAAGATCTAGTTTCTCATAAGAAGCAAATTTGTCCGGAATTTTGAGGAGACTTAAAGCATAAGTCGAGAACAAACTTCAATAAATGCGGGATAAGAAGAAGCTTGAAATAGATGTCACCAACGTCGCCCGAGAATCAGCGGAGGAAAATATTCGCATCGTTCTCCATTTTTCAATTAATATTTGCTGAAATTATTTCTGAAGTTGGAATAAGCTACGGCAAAGCTTAGGGAATAATTATTGCCTATCCGCAAGCTGAGTCTTCTTGCCACCCAACTCTGTGCGGCTGCCCAAACTTAACAAAAAAGTGAAAATTTGTTCTGGGCTACATCGAAATAGCTTCCCTATAGTCCAAACTAATCGCAATTATCATTTCTTAGAACTGTTAAAAGAAGCATTTAGATGACAGAGATCTTGCTGTCTAAGCTGGCAGGCGTTCTGTTAATTGCTACTCTCTTTATTTGTTCTTATGTTAGGCTATGTGATATTAATAATTATTTTACTACTTTTGCTAATGCTTTCTTAGTCCCCTTGGTGCTTGCTCGCCTATTTTGTTGCCCGTTGAATATATCTTAATTAAAAATCCTGGTTTATTTTATTTAAGGAACGTGATTCCACTAATTTCGTTTATAATTTAATAATAATTGTTACCTTTAAAATAAATTTGACCAATTATGATATTTCATTCTTTAAAAAATTACAATTTTTCTATACTCTAACTCATATATTTCGATCATTTTTGCCTGTATCTTCTTCTTCTGGTGCCATCTCCATTAATGAAGGTTGGCAACAATTGTGGCTAATTCGTCTCGGTCTTGTGCTGTTCTAATTAATGTGTGTGTGTTTAAGCCCGTCCAGTCTCTTATGTTCTTCAACCATGAACATTTTCTTCGACCTGGGCCGCGTCTTCCTTCTATTTTCCCTTCTATCATGAGTTTTAATAGTTGGTTTTTGTGGTTTCTTGTGATATGACCAAGATAGGCGGTTTTCCTCTTTTTAATCGTATTAACTAATTCTCTGTCTCGGTTCATTCGTTTGAGTACTTCCTCGTTTCTTATGTGTTCAACCCACGATATTCTATGCATTCTTCGGAACACCCGTATGCGATGAGATATTTATTTGACTTGCCTAAGAGCCAAAATTACTGGGATTTTTCATAAAACGCAGTGAAAAAATTAAACATTAAACATTAGTTCGGAAGTAATTATAATAAATAAAGCAGTTGTGCATATTCTTCTCGTTCTGATATTGAATAAACATTTATCGGAATTTTGTAACGTGATATCAATTTTAAGATAACAATTCTCAAATAACTTTCATTCATGTGCGCAGAGCCTTCTCATGTTTATTTGCGCTATCCGTTTACAAACTGCTGAGTAGACTTAATTATGCAAACACGTGTACTCCTGATATCGTCAGAGTTAATCGCAATTGATAGCCATTATACACAAAATATAAGAACCTCGTTTCTTAAACGTTGTTAGTCACAAAGTGATAATAAATTTTTCTTTATTTTTTGCAAGTTCTGATATAAGACCATTTTATTTCTTTACAGAAAACAGTCCTTACTTATTCATAATCACTTAGAAAATACGATTGACAAAAATTCAAGTGACTATAACAAACTAACTACGCCTTAAACTTAACAAGTAGTGAATAAATAAAATAAGCCTAGCATTTGGTCATATGATCCTAATAATCGTTTCCTGTCACCTGCGAAGCATAAAGTCTGTAAGGATGTTAATGATTAAAGTAAATGATTCAAGCAAAATATCTAAAAATGCTTATTTTGATTATTTTTATTTATAAATGCCTTTTTTGCTTATAACAATTATAATTGCACATAAATTTGGTTTTTCATAGAATAGCAGCAACAAAAATCCCATCCCATATTACCTACGTTAATTACTTGTTCCCGGGATTTTTTAATCCCTTACCGAGAATTCCACTTAAAAATGTATACCTACTGTAGTATTAATACTTACCTTGTTTGGTGATTTGCATTAATTTTCATTCATTCTTACAAGAAGGTTTGTTTCTATCACAATGCCGAAAGTGCGTCCTTCTGTCACCGTCAAATTAAATAAATTTGTGCGAGGGTTTGGAAGTGACGTTTTTTTCAACTGATGGTTCTGTGCTTTTTGTAAAATCTGCGAGAAACCAGTGAATTTTGAGAAATAGTATTTTGTTACTCAACACACTGAAGGACTCTCCATAAAAGAGCAATCGAAAAGAAAGTGGCCGCTGCAAAAACTTCGTTACTGAAAACGTTTGTCAACATTCAATGGACAATCTGAGTTTTCGTTTGACTTATGTAAAGCTTGTGTGCGTGCTGGAATTCCGTTATGGAAATTACAAAATTCGTCCTTGAGGTCATTTTTTGAAAAGCATGTCAAACAAAATTTACCAAATAAATTACAAAAAAGTTATCTCGACAAAGCTTACGAATCCACAATGGATGAAATTCGAAAAAGCATAAAAGACAAGAAGATTTGGATATCAATAGATGAGACAACAGATGCTACAGGAAAGTAAGTTGGAAATAGCAAACTTCAGCTTCTCTGTATCAATACAGTCTGATTTTGCAGGCACATCGCTAATGTAATTGTTGGATCTTTGAAACCAAATCAAGCATTTAAAATTTATTTCTTAAATGCCAAATCTCTTGAAAGGGCAAATAGTACAACTTTCCTGTCATTACTTTGGCCAGTGTTTCATATTTGCTTCAGTAACATCAGTAGATGTAGATAGATCTTTTTCTCAGCTAAAATATTTATTGTCTGATAGGAGACAATCCTTAACGATTGAGAATTTAAGAAAACATCTTATTATTAGCTTCAATTCTTGTAAATAATATATTTTCACTATTGTATGTTTACATATTATATAAAAAATACTTGTGTACCGTAGATTCTAGATTATAGTAGACCTATTCTGTTACGACCCCAAAGGGAATTCGTGGCCTATTACGGGGAACTATTATATTATAATTAAAAATACAGTCTACATGATAAATTGTAAACTGTTTTCCATCGCTAGCCACTACTTTTTCCCATATTTCTGACAGCATACGGATACCACGCGGAAGAACGCTTCATCTTTTGAGGCTATCTACGAATCGACCCAATTTTTGGTAGCTTCATATGATGTGAAGTGCTGCTCAGGCAGGCCATATGCCATCGATAGGAACAAGTAATAATCGGAAGGGGCAATGTCTGATGAATACGGCGGGTAGGGTAGAACTTTCCAATTGAGTATTTCCAAGTAGGTTTTGACCGGCGCCGCAACATGTGGAGTAGCGTTATCATGCAGGAGAATAATTTTGTCGTATCTGGAGTAGTAGTGGGTGCGTTTTTCCTTGAGTACTCGACTCAACCTCATCAATTGTGTTCAGTAGAGAATCCCAGTAATGGTTTCGTTCGGTTTGAGCAACTCATAATACACGACACCAAGTTGATCCCACCAAATACACAACATGAGTTTTTTTGCTATAAATATTCGGCTTGGCTATCGATGTTGAAGCATGGCCACGTGGTCCCCATGATTTCCTTTCCTTTGGATTGTAGTGGATCCATTTTTTATTATCAGTGACTATACGATGCAAAAAACCCTTTTTTTCTGATTGGCAAGCAGCATTTCACATGTGCAAAATTAGCGTTCAACTTTTCTCGGCTTCAGTTCATATGGAACCTAATTTCCTTGCTTTTGAATAATTCCCAACGATTTTAAACGATGTGAAATTGCTTGTTTTCCAAAACTTTGGAAATAAATTCATAATTGCTGGCGACTGGAACGCTAAGCGCACTACTTGGAGATCACGCCTAATTACCCCGAATGAGCGAAACCTCCTCCGTGCCATACAAAACCTTAATTTAAACTACTTATCAATCTAGGAACCAACTTACTGGCCTAGTGATCCTAACAAAATCCCTGATCTGCTGGAATTCGCAATCACGAAAGGTATCGCCAATACGTTCTTCAAAATAGAATACAACTGTGACTTTTCTTCCGATCACTCGTCTGTAATTATAACAGCAAGCTCAAATATAATCCACAAAGACAGTTTTCCAAGGCTTACCACTAAGAAGACAAATTGGGAACTATTTCAACAACTACTAACCGAACGCACCAACCTTGCCCTGCGAATTAAAACACCTGCTAAACTAGATGACGCAACAGAATACTTAACACGACTTCTCTAAAGTGCCGCTCAAGAAGCTACACCCGCCGATCTCATTCAACACGTAAAATATGACAATATTCCTAAACACATCAAAGAACTTGTCATCGAAAACCGCCGAGACAGAAGTAGATGGCAGAGAACCAGAAACGCTAATGACAAAACAACATATAATAGGCTCACTCACAATCTTCAAACTGAGCTCAGAAATTCCAGAATTGAAACGTTTCACTATTGTATATCCCATTTATCTAGCGCTGATTGTTCAATATGGAGAGCTACAAGGAAATTTAAAAGACCCAAAATTACGAACCCACCAATCAGAAAACCTGACCGAAGATGGGCTAAGACCGACACTGATAAAGCAAATGTATTCGCAGAGCATCTTGCACATGTCTTTACAACACCGCAGTTAAATCTAAATGATAACCAAGAAAAAGTCGAAGCCTTCCTACAAGCGCTGCTTCAAATGTCTTTACCGATCAAATCCTTCTCCCCGGCCGAAGTTCAACAAGAACTCAAGTACACTAATATCCATAAATGCTCAAGCTACGACCTAATAACAGGGAAATTTTACGTCATCTAGCCAGGAAAACATTAGTACTGCTGACTACCATCTACAACAGCATGTTACGGCTTTGTTGCTTCCCCCTCCAGTGGAAGTATGCTATAATCACAATGATCGCCAAGCTCGACAAACCACCCACAGAGCCAACATCATACCGACCTATAAGTCTCCTTCCCCTCCTGGCTAAAATTTTTGAAAGTTGAAATTGCTAAAAACAATAGAAGAGACAGTCGACTTACACCAAATCATACCAACGTACCAAATTCGTTTTCGTAGGCGACACTCGACAATACAGCAAGCCCACAGGATTGTTACCAAAATCATGCAATCACCAGAAGCCAAGGCATTCTGCACTGCAGCCTTTTTGGATATCAATCAAGCATTTGATAGAGTATGGCATTTGGGATTACTATACAAAATTAAGACAAATTTTCCTATTACTGAAATCCTACCTAAGCGACAGAACCTTCCAAGCCAGAATCAATAATTCATTTTCAAACTATCGACCCATATCTGCTGGTGTACCAAAAGGAAGTGTTTTGGGTCCTCTATTATATCTGGTGTATACTTCAGACGCTCCTATTACAGCCAACACAGAGATCGCCACCTTCGCCGATGACACAGCTGTGCTTTCTATTAACAATTCATCTCTCATGGCATCTGAAAACCTCCAGAACCACCTTAACCTCCCCCAGGAATAGTACAGCAAGTGGAGAATTTCCGTCAACAACGATAAATCCACCCACATCACCTTCACAAACAAGCGAAGTACATGTCCACCAATCACCATTAACAATACAGTTATACCAGTCAAACCAGAAGTCAAATATTTAGGGATGCATCTTGACCAGAAACTCACATAGAAGACTCACATAAGGGCAAAAAGAAAACATCTCGACATCAAAGTAAAAGAAATGAACTGGCTTCTTGGAAAACGTCCCTCAAAAACAAAGTTCTCCTCTATAAAGCCATCCTGAAGACAATTTGGACCTACGGCATCCAACTATGGGGTTGCACCAAGCCGTCAAGTACTAAAATCTTGCAGCGTTTCCAGTCCAAGACTCTCTGTCTGATGTTAAATGCCCCTTGGTACGTTACCAACCAGACCCTCCACGAAGACCTAGGAATCGCATATCGTTTATCAGCTATCCCAAGAACCAGTCGTGACAAGAAGACTGCATCACCCATGGCCCCATGACCTTGCACATCAATCCAACTAGGCGTAAGCCTCCTATGTAAATATGTAGTGTGAAAAGGTCGGAGAAAGAAATGAGAGCGGAAAAAAGAAATACAAAATTAAAGAAAGAAAATTTTAGAGTTGAATTTTTAGTTAAACGAAAACTATTTTTTGTTGTCTAAGAGCATCATGGTTTAGTCGTCGAGGCACCGGTATCTATTCCCTGAACGCTTTGATGCCTGGCGGGTAGCCTACTCAACCATTGAAAATAAATGAATACTTGCCTTCGCTCGAGTAAAGGCGTAATAATGGCGGTCGTCTAAGGTGCGGTGCTTGCCACATCGCCCCGCATCAGAGATGATGCACGATGACCTCTCAGCTCGCAGAGTGTGCTCCCGCGCGAGGCGTTATTATTAATTATTATTATTATTATTATTATTATTATAAGAGCAAACCCCCCTTCCACCATAAGGACTAAACAATTTTTTGCTAACGATCTTGATATTTGGTATCATTTTTATCATCACGAAATTTGTGAGAAAAAGGAATAAAGCCCATAGCAAACCTATTCAATATGGTATGTAGCAAAAAAAGATACTCAAAACTGGAGAGTTGTAATAATTGTAACTATCTATATAAAAAAAGACGATTCCAAAGACTACAACAACTATAGATAACTAACGTTGCTAAGTACAGTATGTAAATTGTGCAAGAGACTAATAAAAAGCAAACTCCGGAACATAGTCAAACAGCAGTTGGAGGAAGCAGAAAGCGGATTTTGGAAGGTGAGAAGCATACAGAATCTCATATTTACCATTAAACAATTTACAGATCAAATAAATAGAAATAGAGAAGCGTGTTTGCCATTCGTTGAACTAGAAAAATCTTTTTTGATAGGATACCGATGAAAATTATGTAGGAATGTTTAAGCAGAATGGGAGTGCTGGAAACTGGGAAAAATCATACAAAGTGTATGCATTAACACCAAAAATTATGTAGGAACATCTAACGTGCAATTAAAAGACTTCAAGGAAAGAGCAGGTCTGGAATAAGCTGGAGTTCTAAGTCCAACCTTATTCATAATCATTATGGATGATATCATAAAAGGACTTACGAAAAAAGTACATAAAGTAATCTTAAGGTATAGAGTGTTAAGACCAGTCAGATTAATACAATTTGCAATTGCGCAAGGAGAAAAATAATTCATAGAAAATCAAGTTATGGAAAGAGGAACTAGCTAAGCGAAAACAAAAGATCCATATAAGAATAAATGATAAAAAGTTGTGTGTGGATGTAACAATATTAATGAAAAGAAAACAGAAAATTAATAGTGCAGAAAAAATACATCATGCTCCCAGAAGATTATTTATGAACTAAAATCGGTTGAGTGTAAAAACAAAAATGGTGGTATACAGAACTATTTACCTGCAAGCGTGATCCCGTGGTGGGCTGCAATGCTGACGGACCCGGATTCATTCCCCGATGCTCTCTGATGCCTGGCGGGTGGCCTACTCAGTCACTAAAAAAATTGAGTACCTGTGTTCACTGGAACAAGGGGTAATAATGGCGGTTGTCTAAGGCGCGGTGCTTTCCACACCGCCCCGCATCAGAGATGGTGGATCATATGGGAGCATCAAGCTTCTTAGTTTGCAGGCCGTTCTCCCACGCAGAGCCTTAGAGCCTTACCATTTTTACATTTATTTTTTGCAAACCTACGCTAACATTTGGGAGTAAAAGCTGTTTTAAACAACATGATAAGCAACATCTAGTCAATGGAGACTTACGCCGAGTGAAAAGAGTGACGTGAAGAAAGAGCAAGATAATGAAAAATATTGAACAGCAGCAGTTATGTGGCTTAGCCGTCTATGAATGGGGCAACAAAGTAAAGTAAAATGTATATGAAAATGAAAATGGGGAGGAAAAGAAATAGAGGAAGCCCGAGAAATATGTGGGATAGTATAGCAATGGAAGTACTGAAGAGTGAAAATATGAAATAAACAGAAGCTACAAAACTTGTGATGGACAGAAAGCGAAGGAAAAAGTTTGTGCAAGAATAATAAAATATAAATTGGTATCTTCATAGATGTCAAGTCGTTTTCTACCTGCTCCTTGGTTCTTCTGGAGCCCATTCCATTAAAATTCTGACTGCGCTGTTTTCCCCTCTTCTCATTAGATGTCCATACTATCTGATTTTTGGGCCTTGAATATTGCATTTCATGTTTTAACAATTTGTCAATTTCATGGTTTAATAGCGGTTTTGTTTCCTTTTTATTTACTCTTTTAGTTCCCATTATGATTCTGACAATCTTTCTTCAAAGAACCTCCTGTTGTTTCTTCTCTTTTTGCATCAAGTTTGCTGTTTCAGCCTTACACCATTATACATTTAGTAGAACATGTTGACATAACTGTTTTAAAATAGAAGTATTAGGATAATTTTTTAGACACAAATAAGGATGATGTGCGATAAATGAGGTAAATACATTTATTAAATAGTACTATATTACAAAAGACAATACTGTTAATATTCCATATATTAATATCTACACTTACTAACATCTTAAATAATATATACATTGTAGTTTTATAGACTTCAAGAAATAGGTACGTTACTCATAAATCTACAACAAGAAGTTCTTTTATGTACAAGAATTTACTTATTATGGCACATTTACTTTACCCATAGTTTCCTGTTGAATTTCAACTTTATATGTAGGGTTATCATAGGCAGACTGGCTTACTCTAGGGGCGGTGTAATTGCCGCCTTATTTTGACCATGCCTTCTAACTAATATTAATAGGAGAATAAGTGTGCTTAAGATAGCAATTGCTGCCAATATTGCTACAATGACTAGAGGTCCATAGTAGTCTCCTTTATGGTCAGACAACTCACTTGCTTCTAGTTTCCCTGAAATTCGTAATTATCACTATTCCATTAAAAAAAATTGACTTCTTAGACGGCATCAACTAAATTTACTATTGTGATTTTAAATTCTAATAATATAAATACCTTGCTGCGTTGAGGCCCCTAAGGTGGGCACAGACCTAGGCTTTGTAATAAAGTCTTGCACATTACTAGTCTTAATTTTTCCATTAGTTAGATAAACCTCTAACCACAACCTATACCGAACTCCAGGCTTTAGATCCATAATTGACGTTTTTGAAGGCGAATCCCGCTTTGCAACTTTAAATGTACTGTAGTCTCCTTTTCCAGAATCGCTCTGATATATTGCCCTGTATATATTAACGTACTTATCCTCTGGATATGGCACACCCAACCACGAGATTTCAACGCTGGTAGCTTTAACGTGACCGATTTCTAAAGTCACGTTAAAGCTATAGTCATCAAATTCATTTGCAGTTGTAAAATGAACCATGTGCTCCGCATACAACTCTGTCAGCTGGCCAGGAAAAGGGATAAAGAAAATTCCTGCTTCATATTTGGTGTTTGGTTTCAAGTTCTCTAGCGTATAACTAGTCACAGCCCTGTGTATCAGCGGCGTAGCGGCATATATTTTTCCATCTATTTCGCGATATCGCAACTGAACACCGTCAATGTACTGCAGTTCCTGTTCGCTGAACTTCCTCCAGGCTATATTTATCCACGTAGCGTTGATGTTTGTTATTACAAGGTTGGGTTCAATAGATATTTTTGGAGGTAGCGTGGTTAGAGCCACCTCTTTTAATGTTCGAACTGTGTACACTCGACTGGACGGCGTATTGTGCAAATCCCGCAACATTACAGTAATTTTTAGTTTATATTCTGTGTCTTCTTTAAGTCCCAGCAGATCGAATTCGAGTTGTGACGTTGCTATGAGATCATTTGGAGGCGCGAATATCTGCCGTTGCCATGTATTTGGATCATTATCACTGTCAAACAGAAATTCTTGTAACACAGTTTCAGATTAGTTAAATTTTACCCACTCTGTGAATGTGTAGCGGACCTCAACCCTTCCATGCAGCCCCACTATAACCGGCGGAACAGTGAAAGCCAACCGAATTGTATGGGCGTCTATCGCCTCTAAAGTGTGCACATTAATCTCTTCTTGGTGATGCTGGAATCCAGGAGGAATATTTAAGAAACCCCCTGGATATATTGGATCATTGACACCTGTTTGGTTTAGAAATAACAATTAGGCGTCTTCAATTACCGCTGGGTGCATAATCTCTTAACTAACCTGGTCGCGTAACGTTTTGTTGGAGTCTAGTTGGAATTATCAGTCCGTTCGGAGGTGTAAGTAGAAATTGTCCGTTATGTGGAGGAATTTGAGCAGTAGGATGGAAGGGACTGAAAGGCTGCGAGTTTTTCTGTATGTGCTGCAAAATGTGCTCTACGTTTAAGTTTGGCGATGGATCGTCTATGGATGGCTGATGCGGAGTTTGAACCATAAAAGGCACAATTGGCCTGTTATAATTATTTGGTGGGACAAGCAAATTCGGATTAATTTGTTGCGGAACATCGTGTTGTTGATGGCCAGGAGGTAAGTTATGGATTTCGAAAACAGACCCAGAGGGATAATTTGCTAATTCTGGATGCTGATTAATAAATTGAAGCAACTCATCTGGATCGCCCTTCCCATGAATTTCGATATGAGGATCAGGAGGTAGTATAGCAGATTGTTTGTTGTTGTTAGACATAATTGACTGGTTTGGTGGAAAAGTAGGCAACAAATGCTGGTCATTGGTTGGCGGAGCAAAATGATTGTTTGCAGCTTTGTTTGGTTTAACTTTATTGGTTATGGGTTTGGTTTGTTTATTCATTACAGGATAGTTCGTTGGATTAAGAGGACCTAAATATGGAGGAGAATCAAAATGATTATTGTCATACTCTGGCTTTCGCTGCTTTAGTCCGTCATTATGCTGCTCATTCTTCGCTTCATGATTATGCTTTTTTGATCCTCCTTTGCCAATATAATAATGATTTTCATCTAAAGTTATATTGGGAAGCAGCTGCAATTCGGAGGGCTCCTTTATGGATGCATTGTTATCAGGTTCTTTATTTGTGTAAACAAGCAAAGGCCCCAGAATTTTCGAAGGCGGCTTTGTGGTTGTCGAAACAAAAGGGTCAGAGAAAGAGTCACTCTCGTTTCTTACCAAATTTTCATTGAATGTCATTTCATGGGTATGATTTTGCACAGCCCCTGCAATAAAGCACGTTCAGGATTTTAAATTTTAAGAGCTTTCCCAACAAACTACAAACACCGCCGCCGCCAAAGCTATGTACAACAGTGGATATGTGAATAGTTAGTCAGTTCGTGTCCTAGTCTACGTCTACTCAGACAACCAGGTTAATCAAAAGCACAATTATTTACACAATGGGTACATGTAAATCGCAATACTGTAGGTACCTGTGGAGTTATCTTCAAATTTGCAAGTCCAGTACAAGCAACAGTCGTCGTCTGGCAGATGACTCAAGATCGCAAAATGCGGAGGGCATGCTAAATTGGCGGGAGGCAGGGCCGTTACAGGCGGACAAATGTTCTGGCACTCGACTTTCCCCATTTCGCAAAAGCAGCGTTTTTCACAGCCTGTGACATTGGCGGGAATTTGCTGCCAGTTGTTGTACATTACATCGTTGTGCAAGCAGCTACCAGTGTTCTTGCATTTCACCGATTTGGGACAGCAGTTCGGCGGAGAAGGAACAAAATCAGAAGGTTCCGTTTCCCACTCTATGCAGTTAGGGTTCAATACGTCAACGCCAAAATATGTGGGACAATCCATTTTCAAGCACTGTATTCCCGATGCGCGACACACACACAATTCCGTGCAATTATCGTTGAACTCTTCGTTCATTTTCAGCTGTCTTCCTTTATAACTGCACAATTCCTTAGTACTGTTGAAACTCACGGATGGAACGTTGTGTATTGAAACTATTTCGTTGCTATTTTTAACTTTAACATATTCAACGTTTGAATCTGCACTTTGTATGTAGCCGCCAGGCAGAATTTTGGTAGTAATCCAAAACCTTTTGTTTGTACTGATCTCCACTTCAGGGAAATCTTGATTGTTGTTTAATTCATTGTCAAACTCCAACTTTATGAGCGTGTTATTTACATAACTTGCTGTAAGAAGCTTGTGTAAGGAAGCTTGTTCTTGCTCTTTTTCCATTTCATGGTCATGGTCAGTTAATGTTACATCGCACAGAACTTTTTTACAACAGGGATCTGTAGAATCTGGTATTTCCACGCATCGATCAGACGTTTTAGTGATTGGCATGCATCTGTAAAGAAGATGTGAATGGTTGTGATAGATTGTTTTTTAAATACTTACCGTGGTTTGCAATTTACTTGTCCTGATAGTCCACAAACGCATAAAGACTCGCAACCGTCTTCGATTTTCTCTCCTCTGGAGTACGTCCTATTTTTGAATAAGCAAATTTCAAGTGGCTCTGTAGCTGTAAATTAATAAATATAATAACAATAGGTGATGTTGTTTTCTAAAGTTCTTACCTGTATCTGCTGCACATACCATAATAGAACAACAAGGATCCTCAGTATCTTTTGGGACGCATAAAGGGTCCTCAATCTTTTTGCCTTTTCTAAAGTAAGGTCCCTTGCATCTGTCGGTACAATCCATTTTTCCATTAATGCAAGTGCAGACTGAATCACAGCCAGTCTCAAGTTTTTCTCCATTTTCATAAGTCAAACCTCCTTTGATACAAGACCCTCCTGTAAAAGTTAGATAGTTTAGAATAAAGAATAAATCCATCGAATATGTTTACCAAATGCTGTCGAATTGCCAATGAATGGTTTTTGTGTCGCAATGTCCATGTTTGCATCCTCATCTTCGTCATCCATATTCACGTTGCTTAAATCTTCCGCACCATGCTTGATAGATCCGTTACCGCTCATCAAACCGTTCTCATAATTGTGCTCCACTAAACTGAAATTTATGGCTCGCCCCCTGGGTTCGTCAGGCCAGTTCGCTGGGAAAGCGGTCGTTGAAGAAACTTCCGTTGTAGTAGTCGTTGTAGATAGCGGCTTTAGTGTCGTCGGCAGGACCGCCG
This sequence comes from Sinelater perroti, assembly GCA_036346155.1. Classification (NCBI taxonomy): domain Eukaryota; kingdom Metazoa; phylum Arthropoda; class Insecta; order Coleoptera; family Elateridae; genus Sinelater; species Sinelater perroti. The sequence goes on along the minus strand of JARFIY010000348.1, from coordinate 4,420,764 downwards.
GGTGCAGCAGCATTTCCTCGTCGTCGTCCTCTGCTATCATATTCAAAGCCTTAGGTCTTGGCAGCGGCTCAGCAGTAAGAGTGGATATATCCAGCGAAGTCTGCGTGGATTCTGAATAAAACAACATAAAACTGTAAAGCGGGAAAACATGCGTGGCAATTAAAGGTCTGATTTATGGCTGGGAAGACTTGCACCCGGAATATAAATTAATAGCTGCCAATTTGAGCACGTACGCGAAAACCGGTTTGGAGTACATCTCATACGAGATAACTGGGACATAGCCTTGAGTCAAATCATGTTCTGGAAACCATTATGTGCCCTAAATTCTCGGCATTATTGAGAAATGTTGCTTATGAGAATGCCCCTTTGTTGTGCCAGACGCAATCCAACTGCACAATGCGATGTTGCATCAGTACACAAATTAAGAAGCAAACGGTTTTCATCCTGCTGGTGTCAACATCCTCGAAAGGAACGAGCTGAATGATTTCAATTTCAATCCCATTCAAACGATTCAGCCGGCTCGAAACAGCCGATCTGCAGATAGCAAAGTGGAAGCGGCGTTTGCGCCGGAAATGCATTGTTATTCGGGATGGTATGTGGCTGCCGGCGATGAGCTACATAATTAATAGGATGTGTAAAATGAAAAGGCGACATAATTGCGCCGCTTTTCTGTTTTTGGAAGCAACGTTTTAGCGGGACTTTCTATGCATGGCCTATTGCTGTACGATTCTGGCACATAATTTTTCCATTCATCGCACAAAGTGGGGTTAAAAACATTTATTTATACAAGCGTAAAGAAATAATATCGGTATTGCCAAGAGCATTCAAAAACCCCGAACTTCAAAGGGTTATAATACGGGGCGCAGGGGTTGTAGACGAGCTACGAAATGAGTTTCCTTTCGGGGATTACAAATATTTTCTTACTACAATAATTTATAAGAAAAACTGATTGATGTACCTTTTTTATTTATATAATATTTACAATAGCATATAAGAGTAAATAAAATATAATAATAATTATTATAATTTAAATATTATAATTAACTAGTAAAAGACGGGCAACCCAAGCTAAATATTTGGTCGATAATTGAATAAAAATTAGTCAATAAATAATTTTATCAGCCATATCTAAGCATGCTGACATTCGTTCGGCTATAATTAGTTTCACATAAGTCAAAGTTGTGCCGCATTCGTCTACCAGCGGCAAGAATTGGCCACGTAGTGCATAAAACACCGACAGATAGCGCAGATTGTCCAATTACTTTATGATAATTTATATTTTGACCTATAACAGGTCAACCGTCATCTGAATCGAAAATCTAAAACCTTCATGCGAGGTTCGAATGAGGTATTGACCTTTGAAATCGGTGCATAAGTATAGGAAGCGCTGCAATATTAGTTACACACATAGTTACGTTTTGCAGTTTTATAGAATAGATATTTGGCTAATAGAAATCCTAGTATATTTTCCTTGAAAATTGAAAAAAGTAATTCCACCAGGTTTTACCAAAACATCTCTACTTAGAACTTTAGTTGAGTAGCACAATTAAATAACTCCCGTTAACAACTTATCTAGCAAATAAGTGTTTATGTATGTAATATATCAAGCTCTATCTACATTACAATTCCAACCATTCAAATTTGCAATGATCTAGACGAATTTTTAATAAAGATAATCAAAAACATATTTCAGCAGGATCTTTTTATTGCAAACCTTGAATGGAGTGGATTAAAATTGTAAAATCTACTATCACACTTGTTGCAGTTGTTAAAAATTTATAACATAATCGGAAATAGCCATGAAATATCTTATAAAACTATAATTTTTCATCGAGATTGGTATGTCTAAAAATATGAGATCCAACAAATGCACCCCGTTATATTCAATCTTTTATGACAATTTAAAACTTTTTATCAAAGTCGTGGGTTTTATGCAGATTCCACTTATAAGTGCCCATGAAAGACGCTTGTCTGTAGTAAAAAAAGATCTGAAGGTTGAATTATAAAGAACCATCAAGTGAATATGCGGAACAGGATCTGAGATATTACAGCACATATATGCGAGGATTTTTTATTTGAGAACTTATCTACAAAATGACTTTTTGAAAAGCTACCACCAAAGTTTAAATATTAGCAGTTTGACGATAAAAATCTTCTATTTTGAGGGTATTAATTTGCAGGTTTTTCGAACGATACTTGTATGACTCTGAAGAGCTGTTAACGCGCCACTTTTCGGAGAAAACAATTCGCACACTTCTGGGAGGCAGTTGCGGAGATGAAGAAATATTTGCATACGAAGTAGCACGTGGTCATCAACGACAAGGCGGTAAATTTCCCAGCAGAAGTAAAACAGGTTGTATGAATTATTAAAACGAACACCACACATACGTAACCGGGTGGACTCGTCGACTAGCAAGTGGCATGTTGTTGTTTCTCAATGTCGAATTGTGCGCAAATTAGGCTCAACAGAATGCCCGAAACGCCGGCGAGTATCTCAAGTTTGCGAGTGATAACGAGTACTCGACGTCGACGGTTGTCTTCGCTGCAAATGCAGGTCGATGAACGGGAGTAACGCCCGTTTGCATACTCGTGCCTTAAGAACTCAACGACTGAATTCGGCGGCCTGACGACAAGAGAAAGATTTAAATTCCGTGCTCGCCGCTCTTTTTGTTGTCCAAAAAGCAATACCTGGTTACCCAGTTGGCCTTAGATTTAATTTTGAAATGGCGGCATAAAAACTGGCAGTCAAGTGAAAGACGAGACGGACTGGTTGCTTGGTGAAGGATGTAACCCATTTTCAAAACGTAGCCACTCCATTGAGCGCAGGTATGGAAAAAGGGAAGCAAATTAATATAGCAGCGATTGCGGTAAAACGGGAGAAAGCATTACTTCCTGAAGGCTTCAATGGCTCTGTAATACATATCGCAGCTTTCAGTATAATGACCCCTTCGTGTAATACGACGCACCAAGCTCTGCAATGCGGATAAACAATAATTATGCTGCACACGCGATGCTTATTATGGCTTCTTCATAATCCCGACCAGCAGATCAGCGACCTATCAATTGAAGTACCTATGAAATCGCTGCATTAACGCATCGTGCTCTAACAACACATTTTTGAATTGCGGAATGGAAAAACATCATTTAAGACATCTTTTGGAAACCACACGGATGTGAAATCGAAGCTTTCACACTGGATGTTTTGGTATATATTTTATTTCATTTTCTTCCAAATTTTATTTTATCAAAATATATTTATTAGGATTTGAATTGTGCGTCTTGTGCGTCTTTTGCGTTCTGTGAACATTGGAAGTTTGCATTTGTATAGTTAGTACAGATGATAACGATCACCAAAAACCATCAGAAACGCTATATATTTCTGAACTGTATTTTAGTATTTGATGTTGATTTTTTCAAAAAGCTCATATTGAGCGATAAAGCTCATTTTTCTTTAAATGGCTTTATGGATCGTCAACATTGTCACATCTGGGATAGTGAAAATCTACGTGCTATTCACGAAAAATTAATGCATCCGCAAAAATGCACTGTTTAGTGTGCGTTGTGGACTGGAGAAATCATTGACCCGTATCTTCTTGAGAACAAAGCTGGTAACGCTGTTACTTTCAATGGTGTACATTATTGGGAGATGCCAAACAATTGACACGTGCTTTCAACAAGATAATAAAACACTCACTTTATTTCAAATCAAATTTCCTCGTTGTGTTATCTCGCAGAGGACAACTTCACTAAAAGAATGGTTGCACGTGAGCAAAGTTGTGGAAGGGATTTAGACAACATCATATTTAAAAGTTTCTACTACGTCTGTGCTTTACACTAATAGCAATAAAATTCGTATTGTTCCAATATTTTGCGTTTTATCTAGGAAAAACATCCTAAAGTTCAATTTGGATCACCCTGTACAACTACAAATGTATGTCATAAGTTTCGAGGATTATGCTCTTTCAAACTTTCTTCTACTTGAATCGTGACAAAACCATTTGCTAATGTGCTTAGATGATTAAGAAAGCGTCCCTAGCACTTAACTTTCATATCAATGAATTCTTGCTTTCACAATTAGTATTTGTTTAAACAGAACCGCAGTGATTATACAGAGTAAGTCAAATATAAATATAGTTACAGTACCTGAATTTTTTTACTGTAGTTTTTATTACCTCGTTTTAGTGTGACGTAAGTTTCTAATATTTCAAATATTGTGTAGTTTTAAATTAAATTTCACACAATTTTACAATTACCATCGTATAAAAACGATATCTTCTGAACACAAGCATTGTTTTGCGTCTTATCTAGTAGAATTGTTTTAGAAATAATTCTTTCATCTTCTTCAACAATTTTAACTAATTTATAATGCTTTTAGAATTTGTTCTTGAAAAGCTTATCCTCTAATAAAGTTAATAGAAAGACACTTTAATGTTTTGCATGTTTTATGATAAGACTGTTTTGAACTGCTCATCATCTTTCTTTGATGTTGTTTTTAGTAGATAAATATCACATCTAAACAGTAATTGACACACTTAATTTGGAATAACTTATTTTCGCTCCAGGTCTAGGCAAACTTCTCTACTGTTTGTTTTTTAGGCAATTGTCTTAAAACACTTATTGTATATTTGTCATCTTAACACCATTACCAAAAGTTCAAGTGGCTATTAAAGCTTTCAAGCGTAAAAGAACATGACCATTACTTTGCAGAATAAAGTTCATCGCCGTGACAAAAAGGGATTAAAATGTTCATCATCGATGAGTTGCTCGATTTTGAAAGGTCATTATAATTTTACAATATTTTCAACTATAACTATAAAATGAAACATTTTTTTTATCCATTTCATTGTATTCAACACTTCGCAACTACTTGTAGTACTGTCTAAGTCTAATAAATTTCTAAATCAAAAAATCGCGTTTATTATCGTTACGAAATTCCCTATTACTTTTCTGTTTTACCGTATTTGTTTCACAAATACTACTCTTTATTAATTCTCAGTTCTACAAATATTCTGCTTCAAAATGTGATGCCCCTTTATTGCCATGCATTATAATCATTTATTTGTGTCTTTATTTTAACTAACGCCTTTCTTTAATTAGACATTTCTATGATGTCGCTCAAGTTAATATCATCATCATTATCATAGCTATATCATTCATCGTCAGAGGTAAGCCTCCCCTTGCATTTTCCACTGTTGTCAGTCTTTGGCTTTTTGCATCCAGTCTAGTTAGTATCCTTTAAAACAAAACTTTGATATCTCTTTTATTCTGAATAAGTATCAAATGAAGCACAGCATAATTTAATTTTTCTTTCTCTGCAATAAAATTATTTACACAGCGTTGCAGCAATTACTTTTGCACTTAATACACACATGTATAGGGTGATCTCCTGAATTTTATGATTTAAATTTTGCGTTGTTTGCATTCTGTGAACGCTAGAAATTTGGATTTGTACATTTGATACGTAAACACATGGCAAAGTCATCATGTCCCCGTATACTGTGCAGCAACAGATCAATACCATTCAAATTTATTATGAAAACAGGCTGTTGACCAATTACTCCCATTTTCCTTTAAATGACTTTGTAAGTTGTCAAAATTTTGCATCTGGGATAGTGAAAATCCACGTACCATTCACGAAAACCAATGCATCTACAAAAGTACATTGCTTCGTGTGTACTGTGGGTCGGAAGAATTATTAGCCCGTACTTTTTTGAAGACCGGGAGATTAAATTAAACCAACGATTTAAGCTTGAATGATATGTGGTTTCAACAAGATGGAGCTGCATGTCAAACAGCACGTGAAACACTCACTTTAGTTCAAACCAAAATTCCTGGCCGTGTTATTTCAGAGGGGGAGGGGGGTGATATCGACTGGCTACCACGATTTGCAATCTAACCCTATTAGAATTTTTTCTGGGGCTATTTGAAGGAAGGGGTTTATGTAAACAAACTCGCTAAGATTTCAAGGCTAACAGAGAACATTAGATGTGTAATTGCTGAAATAAGGAGATTTACGGGAAACCTTTATGGAAAACTTTGCTAAAAGAATGGTTGCATGTTCAGCCGTCATCATATTATACGTAACTGCCAAGTCTCTACTTTACATTGATAGTATTATTCTGATATTTTGTTTATTTATAAGAAAAAGCATCTTAAAGTTCAATTTGGATCACTCTAAATAAATCTTTGAGCAATAGCTTTTTTAGAGAAAGTATTATGTTACTTTATAACAAAAAGTTCTAGCTTTATTGTACACGAAAATTGTAGCCGGCATTGAATTAAGAACTACGCTCGTTTAACATTAGACAATAACAAGAAAATAAAAATTTTATGAATTCACAAGTAGCATAAATATCAAATAATTTAATTCAAAGAATCTTTAAGTATTTTTAAACAAAATTTCTTTTTCAAAAAAGCAAATGTAGCCATTTTACTAGCCAACTGGAACGAAAATTTGCAGGAAAATATATAAACTTGCAAATTTTGTGTACAGAGCCGTAAACATACAACTCTTGAAAGTAGACTCAAGTCTAATATTTGTCTTGTTTAATCTCATGTGCATATTTTTCAATTAAATTAATGAAAATTTTAGAAGCACAGCTGCAAAAGTAGAACAAGTGCAGATATGCAACGTAGAAGAAAAGTTTCCGAAGATCAATGTTTTAGTGATATTAGATGTTTTCATGGTTAGATTGCTTATTTTTTTAATTTGCATAAAAACATAGGAAAAGTATGGAATATTTAATTTAAATAACACAACAACAAAAAAGCGTTGCCACCACAAATAGAAAACCGGCCGTTGAAGAGGATATATTGTGGGTCAAGTGGGTAGGGCAAATAATTTTTTTTACTAAAGTCAGGTGTTTATACGCAAATATTAAAATAGAATTGTGCATGTTAAGAGATATAGATATCAAAAACTAACAAATGAGGATAATATGTAAGGAATGCTCAAGCAACTTATATTTTGTAAAGCAGAAAATACGACTTTGAATGAAAAACAGGCTGTAAAAATTGAGATGCGTAGTTTGTTTATAAAAATATAGATTTATAAAAAAATATGTGTCAAATTAGAAAATAACAAAAATAAAATGATAAAAACAACTGATTAGGGTAAAGAGGGGCTAATTCTCCTGTGCGACTTGGATTTGTGCTATTACATATTATATTTGCTTGGTGTTTTACGATTGATATTTAAAGAATAATAAAACAAGATTATCACAAGGGCAGTAATTATCATTGCTTTATTGCCTTCATAAAGAAATGTTGCCAATAATTTAAAGTATGACGTCCACAATTGTTTAGATTTTTCTAGTGCAAATTTACCTCTCGATAATATAAAGACCATATTACAACCATGAATAACAGTTTTCTTATGGAGCGATTTAAGATTTTGACATTTGTGAGCTATTCTCACACGTATTATAATTATATAATTTCACGTGTGCTTTATTTGAAATTTCAAACATTAGGGACCTATAAACGCGTAAAGGTCTCGATCCAAAATGGACAGAGATAGTTATTGGTGGAGCCGTTTGAAATGTATTAAGAGATTATGTTGATGCTTTGTTCGTTACTCAACACTTAAAAAACCGCGTTCGTGCTTATAAATGTAGAAACCGGCAGATCATTTCATAGTTTCAGTTTAGAGAGAAAGAAGTAGTTGGTGCCGACAGCAGCAAGAGATTTTAAGTGCAACATCGGATCAGATTCAAATATTCGTATATGCTACTACTAAAAATATAAAACACCTTTTGATGTGTGTTAAAATGCACTGGTAAAGGAAGCAATGATAGCTCTCAGAAAATCTAAAGGTCTGTCCAAAGCAATAGGAATTTAAAGATATTTTTGTTAAGTAAACGTTAATGACAAATGGGATCTCATGTTAAGTATAATTTTGCTTTTGCTTGGTAATCAATAATGTGATTATCCCAAAATGTCTAACTTTTAAGGCTGCAAAATTCAGAAAATTTGTAAAAGAATTAACACTGTGATTCTAATGTAGCCACAAACGATTTAGGATGTTTTAGGGTCAGTGACTTTAGCACTGTTAGAAACACTTCCTGTCTGCTAAATATGGTCAAATTTTACATTTATTTCTTAAGTATTTGGGTTACTACCAAGAAAATAAAATCAAAATATTGTACGCACAACACTGTATGATGCAAACGTTATGGCCCTTTTACCACCAAATTGTAACAAATTACATGCACTTAAATATAAGTGGCGTAAATAATAAATTTAATTTTGGAAAAGCCTTCTCAAAGCATAGGGTAAAAACGCGACCACTGGAAATGATATCAAAAATTACAAATGCATTGGTTTCTTTCAGCTTCTTAGTTAATTACAAAGAATAGTTTTTGGCTGCATAGCACTTTCAGACACACTTCTGAACAAGCATTCACTTTAACAAACGGTACTTTACAACACCACAAAAAATCCTCTATTCTTCCTAGTTCGGAAAACGAACAACAACGAAGTGTCAATAAACATCTAAAGTCAGGGGTTAATTTAAAAAAAAAACTCTGGTTGATAGAAAATTGAAACTATCGCGTTGACAGATTAGTAATATTGGATACAGTGTGTATTAGTACTCATGAAAAAAGTAATTTCATTTGTAGCAAATGTCTTTAATAAAAAAGATAACATTAAATACTATAATTGTGCAAATTCTGAGGGTTGAACATTATTTTGTAATCCAGTTGTACCTCAAATATTTTCTTATTTTTAATATTTATGTGTTTTAAGTTAATAAATTTTTTACACAATGTTTATTTTCAAAAACTGTTTTTAATATGATATACAACCCCGTCAAAAAACATACAAAACTGGAATTGTAAAAAATAATGTATTCAACTTACTAGAGAATGGTCCTAGATCTTGTCAAAACAACCTCTTAGCTATTTATGCACAGCTGCCACTATTTCTAAAGGTCATGAAAATAAGTAGAAAAAGCTTTATCCTAAACAACTTTTAACACCTTCGTCACAGTCGTTTGGATTGTAGCAATAGCTTCACGACGCTTCCCTTTCAGTGGCATTTTCACACAGAGAAACAAAAAATCACACAATGTCGAATAAGAGGGATGTGGTAGAGCAGGGTTATGATATTTAACGAGACATTCCTAGCATGGAGCCTTGCATGATGTTAATGCTCAGATGTCCACAAACCAGGACAGTACTGCTGATTTGCTTTACACAAACATTTCAGCACGTCACTGTAATAGTTTTGGTTTAGTGTTTGTCTTTAGGTAGACATTCACTGCTATTAACATTGTCTTTGTTGTCAAAACTTGCGGTTTTATTTTTTTGGATGCTGGTAAACCAAGTCCTCACCATTAAGTACTTTGATGCTTTGCTTGAAAGTTATTCTGGTAGAATTAACATTTACCTTCAAAAATAATGATCAACACATTTGGGGTCCATTTTGGCGCCTTTTACACAATTTAGCAACAATTGTCCATTTGTTTGATTTCTGTTTTTCTGTTAGTGTGCGAGGGATTATTTTTGCTTTAAGTCTCCGTTTGGCACCATACATTCTTATTCAATTTCAACTCTTTTGATATTATAAGTACAATAACATGATAATCTTTTTGCAGTAACTGATTTACACGTGCAATATTCGCAGCGGTATGTGATGACTCTGTCTTACATTGAATCTGAGCCCCTTCAAAAACTTTTTGTACCATTTAAAGGCACGACTTTTGAATAATCACTTGCTGTATCATATTCCACTTTTCACTAGGGGGTTTTCTCTAGCTTAACGCGGAACTTAATGTTAAGTCTCTGATAGAAAACCTCGTCCATCACGATATTTGTTTAACTTTCAACTAAATCCGTCAAGAAGCCGAATAGTGGGTTGGTAAGTATAGAGCCTGCCACCTAGTAAGTTTACATAAAAACATTTCCAAGGTCGTGTCTATTCAGAACATTATTAGGTGACTAAATAATACCAATTTTTTCTGCTTGAATATCACAGACAGAATTAAAAAATCAATCCTGAAACTTTTTTACAAAGTTTGCATAATCCTCTATTTTTCAGGAGTACGTAATCGTCCCTACGTCCCTAATTTAAGAAATATTTTGCCAATATTGTAAAGAAAATGTTTAGAATTGCAGTGTCCACTTTTACATAGTAAGCCAATTTATTTTTTAGACAGCATTACTATTAGTATTTTTTATGAAATAAATATAAATGTAATGACCAAAAATAAAATTCCTCTGTTAATGTTATCGCATTCATTCAGCTTCATCTCTCATTTTTATATTTTGTACGTAGAAGTGTTGTAAGGAGTCTCACTACCGTAAGTCATTAATATTTTTCAGTAAAACATTCGTTCTGATTATGATTGGTGTAACTACATTTGATTCCATTTTTAAATTTGAAAATTTTAACCATGTGCTGCGTATCTTTATTATGTGAATAATATTCCAAAAACAAACGAAAAGTAATAAACCTATAAATATTAATTACAAAGTAGAAATTAAATATCATAAATTCAAACATTTGCTAAGGGTAATGTGTTTTAAGAAAAAAAGCGACAACAATTCAGATTTAATAGAAGACTAAAACTAAAAGACTAGACACAAAATTTGCAGCTATAAAGTAAGACATAAAAGCAATTTGTACTAAGAATATTCCCAAACGACGGTGCAAAATAAATTAGCTAGTTTGATGTTATAGTGCACATATAGTATGCCCAAAAATACTACTATATATTAATTAGAACGATAAAATAAAACAATTAACTAATTTGCATAATATGTTCAGGTTTTATTAAATAGTTGTTGGTAAGTGTAATTACAACTGATTTATTCCAAATGACTACTCTTAGCTTCTATGCAAATTTCAAGACGTCTGGGTCACTTGTCTATAGCAGCATGCACTACATCAATTGGAAAAGTATTAACTGCGGTGGTCAGAACTCGCTTCAAAGATTTAAAATTAGGTTGTTGAGATAACTATGATTCATGACCTATATATTTGTTTTTGTTATGTGTTTCTATATTTTCGCTCACATAAGTATCGTGACTGAGTAAAGAATTTATAATCGCTTCTTCTCTTCTTCTCTTCTCCTAAGCCCAATTAATTATGTAATTAATTAAATCCATTTTTGGATGTAGGCCTTCCCTAACTCCTTCCACCTATCACGATTTTGTGCGATTTGGATCCAATTTAGTCCAGCTGTACGTTTAAAATCATCATACCAACGCATAGGTGGTCGTCCTCCTCCTCTCTTATGCTCGTACGGTCTCCATTCAATTATTTTACGGTTCCATCTATTTTTGTCACTTCTCGCCACGTGTCCTGCGTAACTCCATTTTAATTGGGCAATCTTAATACCAATGTCTGTCACTTTTGTAATTGATCTTATTCTGTCATTCCTAACTTTATCTCTCCTTGTTATATTTAACATTGCTCTCTCCATTCCCCTTTGTGCTATTCTCATTGATTCTATGTTGCTTTTTGTTGTTGCCCAATTCTCTACTCCATATGTCATGGCCGGTAAAATACATTGTTCGAATACTTTTGTTTTCAGGCGTTGATCTATTTTGTGTTTTCAAAATGAAGGATAGTCTTCCAAATGCGATCCATCCACTTTTATTCGTCTTTTATTTCCTTCTTTTCACTGCTTCGTCCTAGTTCTATTCTTTGGCCTAGGTATATATATTCTTCTACTCGTTCAATTTGAGAATCGTCAATTCTAATTTCTACATCTGGACCAGGGTGCATTACTTTTGTTTTCTTAAATTCATTTTTAATCCTATTTTGTTTGACTCTCTATTTAGATCAATGATCATTTCTTTCAAGTCTTCTAAATTTTCCGCGAGTAGTATGATATCATCAGCATAGCGTAGGTTAGTAAGCCGCTCTCCGTTTACATTTATTCCTTTATCTGGCCATTCTATCTTCTTGAACACGTCCTCCAGTGTTAGGGTAAAGAGTTTCGGCGACAGTGCATCACCCTGTCGCACTCCTCTTGCAAGTGGTACTGGGTTAGATTTCGCGTGTAATGTATATGTTGCTGTGACTCCCTCGTTTAGTTGTTGTATGAGTTGTATGTATCTTTGATCTATTCGACTGTTTGCTAATGCTCTATATATTGCCCAGTGTTCAATGGTATCAAACGCCTTTTCATAATCTACAAAGGCCATGCATACGGGGAATCCATATTCGTTTGATTTTTCGATGATTATTTTTATTGTTAATAGGTGGTCTCTAGTGCTGTACTCCTTCCTGAATTCCGCCTGTTCCCGGGGTTGATACTCATCCAGCTTTCTTCCTAGTCTGTTGGTAATAATCTTTATAATCGCTTAAACTTTGAAAATGTTTACAGGTATTTAAGCTTACTCAGCGTGACTCGGAATTCCTATAATATTATATTTGATATTTATTGTATTATGAAGTCAGTCTACTCGCCAGATTGCGATTTTTAAGAAATTTGGTAAAACTGTATCCATTTGATTAACTCTACTTGTTATTTGACTTTCGATGTGTATGGTTGCGAGCCAATCTGCTGAGCGCTTTGATATTAACAAGCGCAAGGTAAATAAAAGTAAATATTTACTATAATTTATATGAATGTGCCAAATATCAATCAATATGCATTATAGACAACCAAACAATACAATGTTTTACGATCCAAATATGCAGTTATCACAGCAAATGCCTGTTTACACACAAAATCCACAGCTAATATCCTTGCACTCCGCTCCTCGAGGTATATATTAATTCAATGAAGCATATCACAAATACCAATAGTTTATATTAAAATACACAACCTAACCAAAGTCTGAACTTGCCCTAAACCTCCCATGAATTGGACGAAATAGTTCAATATTTAACGTTAATCCAAGAAGCTGCTTGAGAATCAACTGCTGAAACAGAAAGCCACTGAATTAAAGAATATTTTCGGCACTTATTAAGGTCAAGATTGAAAGAAGAAATGAATCTTAGAAAACAGGGTTAAAAACAATCTACAATAGAGCTGTCAAAGAATTTAAAATATTACTAAAATATAAAAATTAAGAAATTCAGCATTTCCCCTATCAGAACTGAGAGACGAGACAAGGCAAGAAATGATAAAAGGAAGCAAACGTCTGCACAGTATTTGACAAATGTTTTTCCACTTTCAGGAAAACTTTATCTATGAATTTCTCCTGATAAATTTACCAATTAAAATATTTTTAAAATCTTTGACAAAGTATCAAATCAAACGATGCTTGCTATATATTTATATAATATTTGCTGTCGGCAACGTCCTCACCAATGTTTGCATCATCACCTATCTGTTAGCCGTCAGGAGGCGCATGTTTTGATTTACTAGTACTTATTATATTGTACTTAAATTTTTAATTAGATATCAAACCTTCACTAGTTCTTTGTCGCCTATTCAACAAGAATTTCTTATAGCGGTGCCATCGGGCCAGTTCTATACTTGATGTATACTGCCGACCTACCGACCAATATTGAACAATATTAATAAACTTCGCTTTCATCAAGATCCAACAATAGTCTCAAAATACCTATAGAAGCACATACACCAAATTGAAAGATGGATAAAAGATGGCATATTCAAACCAATGTGCAAAAATCTGTACATATAACATTTACAACTCATGAAGCCTTGTGTACTCCAGTTCAACTTATTGGTAATATCTTATCATAAAATGATAAGATCAAATACCTAGAAATACACTTTGACTGGTGCTTAACCTAGGATACGCACATATGGTACAAGAGATTACAATTGGGCCATACCTTCAGAAAATACTACTGGCTAATTGGACGTCTTCCTGTAAAATAAGTTACCGGTCTACAATGTTGCTGCAAAACCAATTTGTAATTATATAATCAAAATATGAAGTGCTACTACTAACTCCAACCTTGCCAAAATACACCGGTACTAGTCAAAAGTGCTGATAACAATAACGATTGCACCATGTAGATCTCCAACTTGATACCGTTGAAGAAATTATTAAAAACTATAGCAGTACACATCCCAGTATTCTAGCAGTTGAACTCCCGATCGAACAACCAGTGAAATTGTTTAAACAACAATCTGCTGGACCTACCACAACAATTTTGGGACACGTTCAAATTGCAAATTTGATATAACATATATTATATACAAAAATATCAAATATTTGTATATATAACGTTATTAGAGAATAGATGATAAAAATTACATATCTCAAAATTAAATTTGTTAGACTACAATATATTTGACCAATCCTTCTTTGTGTAGTGTTAGCTTATTTCAGTTCAGCTTTTTTTAATTTTGTCCGACAGCTATTGACTTGTTTTGGTCTTGTAACCTTTAAGATAAACACTTATAAGCTTTCTCACTATAACTGCACTGATTCATCTTCCTCTTAGCTAGTTAGGAGGACAATTTTGTTGTCCATTTTCTGCCTATTTGTTGTTTGCAGACATACGAATTGGTCTCTTTAAAACGATTTTGGGGCATATTGCACAGCTCAGCTAGCACACTTAACAGTATGCGTAGTTTCCCCTTACAACTGAAATACTTATACAATACTGCTAACTATAGTTTATTAATTATATATATAAAAAAAATTATGAGTGCTGCTGCTGCTGTCACACAGGTCAAAGGTCAAATCGTTCGTGCCTTTCCGTGACGACCCGAGCGCCTCCGAAGGACAAATTTCGGCTCGGCGGCAGGCGCGACCGAGCTAATATATTTCCGGAACCGCAAGCGATGGAAAATTTTCGTTTGAGAGGGGGTAATATAGCACTTATACATAAAAAAAAATTATGAGTGCTGTCACACAGGTCAAAGGTCAAAGTTCAAAGTTCAACTCTAACTGGGTTTACGTAAATGCGTTGTCATGGCAACGGCGTACGCCAATTATGTCAAACAGAGCTTTTTAATCGTGTTTTTATTTATTTTTAAAAACTACTATGCGAAGGGGCTCAAGCATGTCGGAGTTGGACAAGCTCTCCGGGGGACCGCTGTCAGATCTCGTGATGTATAAACAGAATTATTTATATAACAACTCCATGGGAATATTGCGAAAGTAATAAAAAGACCTCATAAAGATATAAATTTGTTAACTGAAAATTTTATTACCAAGATTACATATGAACAAAATAAATCAAAAGCAAAACAATATGTGTAACCATAGAAACAAAAAAAACGAGTTATCTATTTATTTCCTTAAACTTGCGTCTACTAAACCTGTTTATATAACGAACATATTCATCAAGCTTTCTTACAGCCAAATGACTTAGTTTCTAATTTTGTTGATATTATCTTTGGTTATTGATATTGATGAATGACCAGAACAAGGTTTCCCTTCTACGAATTCACGACCTTCTCTGAATAGCGTATGCCACTAGAATACAGTTTTTCTCTTTAAAGAATGATTATAGAATGCTTTCTGCGCCATTTTAAACGTTTAAGTAACATTAATTTTATTTTTAACACAAAATTTATGCTGAAAAATATTAAAATAGTATTTTTCTAAAAATAAAAAACTTCAAAAATTTGATATAAATAAACTGCTGTAACTTATAAACTATTTGAGATATAAAACTAAAATTAGAAGCGAATATCATTAAAGATTTTGCCGTGAGAACATAAGACCTACGACTTTTTAGGCGACTTTCAAATTAAAAAGTCACCTTATTGTTTGAACAAAGTAGTATTTTATGATAATAAGAAATGAAAAATGCTGTACGATATGAAAGTGATAAATAAAGCATTTGATATTAAGATCAAAGCTTGTCTTCAGTGTTAAAGAAACAAAGATCAAAGGTACAAAATGAATACAATTTGGAGCTAACATTTAAAGAAGCTTAAGAAGCAGGTGGCTATCAAATTATGATACACCCGGCTGTAACACTGCGATGAGGAAAGCAACGGGAAACTACTTCATTATATTCCCAAGAAAAATCAGGATGGCAGAGATGGGCCAAACTGACCGCCAACGTCCAATGAGGATACGGCACAAGCAGAAGAAGAAGCAGTTGAACTAAATAATATTATCGGCGGGTATTATTCAATAAATACTTATATTGAGTTTACACGTTTACAAAATATGTTATAAAAATAATTTATATGTAAGCGTTCGATTATAATATTCATAAAAAACAAAACAGTTTTTGCTATATACATTTATACAAATGACTGCGATTATACCAAACATTTATAAATGTATAAAATTTTTATGGTCTATGCACATTAACAAAATTTAAATACACAAATAAAGTAGTCAAATTTGATTGTTAGTGACCCCGAGCTAATTTTACATACTGTCCATAATCCTAAAACTGAAAAATAAAAGAGAAACAACAACTAGCAACAGAGAAGAGTTATTCCAGACTATTATGGTAAGCGAAATATATCATATAATAAACCAAATAAAATAAAAAATATAACAAACCAAAGGTTAGGTGACCTCCCAGAAATCACACTAAGTGAGACAAAGAATGTCTTACGGGAAATAAAAAACAATAAGACACCTGGAGAAGACGGAATCATGATCGAGATTGTAAAACAAAGAGATGTACTAACAGAAAAAAAAAAAATCTATTTAACCTATGTTTATTTTACAGCTCTCTTCCAATAAACTGGTGTAATAGTATCATAATTTTAATATGCAAAAAAGACGATACAACGAAAATTGAAAACTATATACCTATAAGCCTACTTTCTCACTTATACAAGATGTTCACCAAGATAATCAATAAACGACTAGAGAAAAAGTTGGATTTTTACCAGCCCCTCGAGAAACAGGATTTAGGGCGAGGTATGATACTAACGACTATCTGCATACCATAAAACTATTAGTAGAAGAAACCGTATAGTACAATAGGCCACTAGTTCTAATCTTTGTTGACTTTGAAAAGGCATTTGACACGATTGAAATGAACGCCATCCTAGAAGATCTCAATCAGTATCATGTGGATTCCAGATAAACCAGACTAATACACGACATACATAAAAACTCAATAGCGTGCGTAAGAATACATAAATCCAGCAGGAAATTCCAATTGGAAAAGGGATTTAGGCAGGAAAGTACTGTCCCTAAACTTTTTATCGCCATGTTGTAATGCGCTTTCAAACAGCTCAACTGAGATGATATGGGAATTAATATAGATGGAAGAAAGCTTAACAATTTTGCTTATAACATCTTCTTCTTCTTCTTCTTCTTTTTCTTCTCTAAACCTTCATGCCGTTTCGAGCGTCGGAAAAAGTCGGATTGGGCATAAACAAACAAAAAACAAAAATTATGACCAACTTTGTACTTATAAAAGAAGTAACGGATACAAATACTTAGGTTATGAAATACGAATCAATAGAAACAAGCAAACACACGAGTTGAAAATAAGAATAAGCCTGGGATGGTCAGCCATCGGCTGCTTCAAGAGGTATTAAAGGTTAATAAACTATCTAATAGCATAAAAATAAAGATCTATAATTAATGCGTCTTGCCTGTATGACTCTCATACTAACCAAGAGTAGAGCAAATAAACAGAATAATCCAGAAAAATATGGAAAGGGCCATGCTAGACATTAATCTATAAGCTCATATAAACAACATCTAAATACTAAAAAGAACCGGAGTTGAAGACATAAAAAGTATTATGATTCTCAAATGGAACTGGACAGGTCTCCTTGCGAAACTCATAGCACTCAAAGTAAGACCCCCGACACGATGAAGCGACGACCTCGAAAGAGCAGTAGGTCATTGGTGAAGAGCGGCACAGGATAGAACAGAGTAGAGACTTTCAAGGAAGGCTTATGTCCTGCAGTGTACTCCAATGGCTCATGATGATAATTCTATAAATAGTAGCATTCTCCGTAGAAAATTTTTTCGAACACTTCTGATAATATTAAAATTGGGGTAACTTGGACTACCTTCCACCGAGTCAGGTAATAATCTAACCTTAAAATTAAACATCGTTGCTGTAGTTTAATCCCTTCTCATGGAAGTTCTTTTAAGACTTGTTTAAAAATATCCAGAGATTTCTTTTAATGTTCAGGTCATTGTAGATACATCTGGCTATTTTTTAAAAATATTTTAATTGGTAAATCCATCTGGAGGAATTCATAGATAGTCTTCCTGAAGGTGGAAAGACATTTGTCGAACACTGTGCAGATGTGTTCGCTTTCTGTTTATTATCTCTTACCTTGTCTCCTTTCTCAGTTCTGATAGGGAAAACATGCATCTACGGTTAATTTATTCCTTTTGTAGCTTTCTATACGCGTTACTCAGTGGCCTTAGTGTTCGATGAACTACTTAGAAAGTTTGGGGCAAGTTCAGACATGGGTAAGTTTGTATACTGTAATCAATTATTGATGTTTGCTATATACTTTGTTGGGATTATTTGAAAAAAACGTATACCTCGAGAGACGAATCTTAGGTGTGGATTTTGTGTATACATAGGCATTTACTGTGATAATTTCATATTATGATCGTGAAACAGTATTGTTTAATATACCATAATGCAAATTAGTAGTATTTGGCACATTTAATGGAATCCGCGTAGTTAAAATTATGGTATCTATTTAAGCTTCATTTGTATTGAATTTAGTGATATCAAAACGTTTAACAAATCGGTTAGCAACCATACATATTGGAAGCCAAACTACAACTGAAATAAGTCAATTGGATACTGTTTTACCAAACCTTTTCAAAAATCGCAATCATACGAGTAGACTGGCATGATAATACAATAAATATCGAATATAACGGAACGCACACGCAAAGGTATCAAAATATAAATTATGGTAAGTGAGCTTAAATACACGTAAACATCTCCAAAGTCTACGCGATGATTAATCTTTTACTCTGTCACGATACTTATGTGGGCGAAAATATAGAAACATACAACAAAAATAAATATCTAGGTCATGAATTTCAAGTAAATAAGACAACTGGGTCAATGCATTTCTTTGATCTGTTTAAGTCAAATATATTTTTTTAAAGTGGGCTGACCGGCAGTGCGAAAACCTTAAAACTTTCAAAAAAGTAATGAATAAAATAATTTCGACGACACAGCGACCCATTGAATCAGAAAATGGCCTATAAATATATTAGGTATGTTTTTAGACATAACGTCCTAACACGATTACATAATAAACGATAGATCTAATAGTTTTTTGAAATGAGAATAGCCATCATAAAATAAAATTACACATAACACAATGTCTAGGGTTAATTCCAAGCTTAAATTGCAAACTACGCTTGTGTTATTTGGTGTCCAATTTTAAATCGTTTTGCTATCTTCATGGCTACCAAAGCATCGAGCCTAATTTACCATACCCTTACGGTAAGTTGATGCGTCAGCTTATGAGGTGTCGCTGACGTATATGTAAAATAGTTGCTACTTGTCGGCTCTTATTTAGACTCTTAATATTTTTTAGGATCTTAGTGCATCGAAATGGACTGTTCTTTATGAATTTACCGAAGGCAGTATTATTTGATGAAGACGATTGGCATGACGCATAATTTAATACAGTTACACAGCAAACTGTTACAGAGGTTACTTTCCCCAATGTATGCGTTTTCTGAACTCCTAGAATTAGTTCGGCGTCAAGCAAGCATCGGACGTGTATTTCAAAATATGTATCATGTGTTGCATGCTGCAAGCACTTTCCAACCTCACTCTACATTTATGTACTTTTCTTTGATGGTATTTTTTTCTATTTTTGTCTTTATCTTCATTCTCATTTTTAATCAGGGGTTGTTTTTATATTCCTTTTCTTCTATTTTTTGCCTTTTCTGCTTTGTCATCGCTCAACCCTTTTCATGTTTTTTTCTCTACTACCAATTTGATAGGATAAGCAATGAACTGGAAATGCTTTTTGACGATGGGGAGCATCATTTTTATATCTCTGTCAAAAGGCTTACCGTGGTCGAGACGCATAGTGATGATGCCTGCATTAGAGAATTCTCACAAGTATTTCTCATTCTCATTGTTCTTGTAGATAACGATTACTTTGTCGGCGAAGTAGAACCCCACACCAAACTGCTTTGGTTTTAGACTTTGCAATTATACAAGTTGTTGACTACATCAGCTTTTGTTATGCGAATTCATGTGTCAACGATAGTTGGTATGCCCTGACTTTTATTGGGGATGATTTTGTTATGGAGGTGCTTGTCGGTGTCCAGTTTTGACGAGTTCGTGAGAGATTTATAGCGGATTTTTCCAAAGCGTTAGTTTTACAGTAATATTTATTTGTTCGAGTAGAAGATGCTAATAGTCAGACTTATCTGTATAATTTCGGCCTACAAAGCAAATATCTCGACCTCTCCAACCCACCGTTCTTCAGGTATCTTGAATGTATTTTGTGCGCGCACAACATTGCTATTCGATGGTTAAACGTTGAAAATTGCTCAGAGGTATTTTTTTGCTCTTTGATGTGCAGTGTACGGTTGTTAATTGAAAATAAATATACTCTCCACTACATTTTTAAAATAATAGTTAGTACTTTACTTATCATGATATTGGCAGTTAGGTGCTCTTAGTAAGTCGCACGATGAACGAACAATTTTTTATTAGCAACCTACATACGCACTCTTATGTATTTGTTCCAATTTGTACCCCGGCCTTGAGAAAACTTTCCAAAAGCACTAAAAATGTAGTAGTCGCGCCACGTAAATCAAGGTAATTAAATGTTCTACCTTAAAATGCTTTGTCTTTACGAGGGTGGATCAAATATAAACGAGACTTCAGATCTTGGGCGCGCAATATCAACGCACGAGTTCTCGCTTCGTCAGGTGTTGGGTAGGGATGTCAGGAGTGGGGGAAGCAGGCGGGTGATTTCGTTCGTTCCTGTCAGTACCTGTCGTGACAATGTCTGAGCAGGAGGTGCCGTCGTCAACTGTGCAGCGCATTATCATTAAATTTCTCGCCCCGGAAGGTGTAAAAGCGGCTGAAATTCTGAGGAGGTTGACTGCGCAGTTCAAGGAAGAGACACTGTCAGAATGTCCCATGGCACAAAAAGTTCGTGGAGAGTCGTGAGAATGTTGAAAATGAGAGCCATGATCGCCGACCTCGCACCAGCATCACCAACGAAAACATCGTACGCGTTCAACAATCGATGAGATTGTATCTGAGATTGGAATAAGTTATGGCAGCACTTTTTCGAACTCACAGAGGAGCTAGGGTTTCGTAAGGTGTGCGCAAGGTGGGTGCCTCGCCTTCTGACAACTGAGCAGAAATTGCATCGTTCACAGTTGAACACCCTCCCTACAGCCCTGACCTATCGCCCTGCGACTATCACCTATTCGGTCCTCTCAAGGAAGCCATGGGAAGGCATAGATCCGACAGCAATGAGGAGGTTGAGGTCTATGTGCGCAATTGGCTGGAAACACGACCAACTTCATTCTACGAGGAAGGCATTTCAAAATTAGCTACACGTTGGGAAAAATGTGTTTCTAAATCAGGAGATTATGTAGAAAAATAATCTGCTATTCTTTTGTTTCAAGTTCAAATAAAATATTTTTTAAAAAATAAGTCTCGTTTATATTTGATTCACCGTCGTATTATAATTTACGAATCCAGAATTATATAGCATCCAATTTTTGTGGTAAATACTCTTTAATATAGGCAATCATGTCAATAATTCTTCTCGAACTGGTGTTATCCAGAATACAGTCTCTAGTTTTCTGACTTGAGGCACAATATTTTCAAAAAAAAAATGTTATTTGTAGTGAACATTTTTTATGTTAAATACTTAACTTTTCTATCCTTCCATCTAGATGTTTGTTAATTAAATCATAACAATGAATATATTTTAAACCAATTTCAAAGGTCAATACCTCATTCGAACCGGTTTGCTGCCAAACCTCGTATAAAGATTTTAGATTTTTTATTTATATTACGATCGATCTGTTATAAGTCAAAACATAAATTATCATGAAGTAATTAGACAGTTTGCGCGACTTATCGCCGTTTCAGGCACTACGTTCCCAATTATTACCGTTAGTAGGCGCATGGGGCACAACTTTGATTTATATGAAACCGAATATAGCCGAACGACTGTCATCATGCTTAGATATGGGTGATTATTGGCTCATTTTTTCTTCAATTATCGATGAAACTCTGAATCAAATATTTAGCTTGGGCTGCGCGATTTTGGGACGGGCCTTTTTACTATACAATAAAAGCAAAGTTACAATAATACTAACTTCCCGCAGATTAGTGGCCAAAAAGTACTGATCTAGAGCTATGAATACTAGAAAAAAATGTAGTAGAGTATTATTTTTAATTACTGTTAGATAGAAGTATCTGTATTTTACATACAGAATTATATAGACTGTGGCGGCATAAAATTTTTAAAAAGTTTTCAACTAATTTGTCCACAAAGTTAATAGTTTCGATCTTTTTCAATAAATTCAATATAAACTTGGTTAAATAAATCAGAGTTTTTAATCTTATAAACTGTGTTGCGTGAGTTTATTATTAAGAGTGGACCGTACGATTAAATTTCCTTCACTTGAACACTTTTTTTCTATTTCTTTTTTGAACAATTCCTTGGCGTTCCTTGTGTCTCGTATTTTAGGAATGTTATTGTTTTTCATTAAGATTTATCACCTTCAAATCAAATCAAAGTGCAGTGGAAAGACTTCTATCTTTGAGTATTAATATATATTATAGGTAATTTAAAAGTATTCCGTAAAGGTAGTAGGCGAATATCAAAGCGAATTTAGATCCTGGCCACAACTTTATGCTGAAACAAATGTAAAGTATGCTAAACCAATACGGAAAAAAGATGTATATGGTGTTGGTAGGCTTTAAACAAGCCTACGGCTCTGTAAATCGGAGAAGGCTTTTCATGATAATGAGAGAATTAAGAGTTCCGATAAAGCTAGTAAATCTAACAAAAATGACTCTAGAATCTGCTAAAAGCAAAGTAAAACTTAACGGCAAGACTTCCAAGAGCTTCCAAACAGGCACAGAGCTAAAGCAAGGAGACCGATTGCCGATAACGTTATTTAATGTACTATTAGAATGGGCAATAAAAAAAGTGGCATTAATAAGTCTGGGACCTTAAGAACAAGATTGCATCAAATATTAGCTTATGCTGATGACGTAGCAATTCTGACCAAGACAAAGCAAGAATTAATCCATGTATGCCAAAATTTTATAACAGCAGCGAAAACGGTTCATCTAAGAACAAACTGAAGCAAACCCAAATTTATGGAACTAGGGCCAATGGGAAAATAACAAGAATTAAAAGAAGATCTGGTAGTAGACATAGAATCAATAAAATGGTATACGGCTAAAAGAAGTCCAAAACTATATGTATCTAGGAACTGTCATAACGGAGACGGAGGAAGAGGAGAAAGATATTGAAGCAAGATTAGCCAAGGGGGATAAAGATACAGGCGCCTTAAATAAAATTTTGAAATTGAAAAGCATACCTAGAAAAACTAAAATACATCTATAAAAAATAATCATAGGATCAACTGTACTATATGGGAGCTAATTATGGATCCTTAAATGAAAATAGAAGAAGAGCATAGACACAAGGGAGAGAAAAACACCGAAAAGAATTTTCTGAGGAAAAAACTAAGGAAGAAATAAAGAACCTATGCGAAGAACTAGAGATCATTAGCCAAGTTAAAGTAGCAAGGTTGAGATAGTTAGGACATCTAGAGAGATAAACAGACGACATGGTTTCCAAGAAATTAATAGCCTCAAATTTAGAGAAAATGAGAAGAAAATAGTTAGACGCACTTAAGAAAAACTTGGAAGAAAAAGAGATACAGGACTGGAAGATACAAGCACAAGGTCGGAAAAAAATTACCAAGCTATGGGCCCAAATGGCCTGAGTGTAGCAATTGGGTATAGGTAATTGGTGTGTTTTAGTCTTGCTGTGCTTTTTCTTCTTTTCTTAAAATCGTTGCTGAAATCCCACATCGCATTAGAAAATCGTCGAAAAAATCCCGTGAGTTTGCAGAAATCGCATAGAAGTAAAATATTTCCAGTTAAAACTCAACCTAGTGCATGGAACGATAGATTTACGACTGTTTTGTTCAAATACCAATTGACTATAGTAAATTACATACCGGAAAGTCTAAAAAGATGATTTTAAATAAATGTTAGTGATATGTAGATGTAATACGGCAACTGTAAAAAATAATCGGAAGTGGTTAAGAAAAGAAGTGAAGCTTGAAATTGTTTCCTATCCATATCATTCTATTACATGGCTCTCTTTGACATCCATCTGTTCTCTAATGAAAAATATTTTTATTTATCAGAAAATTTAAGAAACTCGTAGAAATGGCTTTGGGGAAAATAAAAGACTGAAGAAGACTTTAATTAGATGTGTTAAGTTTCAAGAAGATTATATAGAATATTAATAAGTTGTACTGTTATATAATAACTCTGGAAATTTATCCGTCTGTCCTTATATGTAAAGATTGCTATTAAAAATTGGTTTACACAGTTCCCATTTAGAAGAATAACTTTATTAAGCCAAGCAGCGTAAGCAATAAATAAGTAGATTGCGTTGACGTCTAAGGTCTAGCATTATTACAGAACTTCCTTAAAGCACAGCAGCATTCCGCTTCAAATATTAACTTAACATATATTCCAGAAACATTTACCGATCAATTTAGGTAGCTCTAATGCAATTAACACATTTTATAGCAAACAGAATGACGCAATAGCTCGCTAATATCCGCTAAAATTGATTTAAAATTACTGTTTTAAGTAACCAAAAGCCCGATCCACCATTTAACAAATGTTTCGTCAATTAGTCAGGCACTATTTTTGTGTATCGATAACGACGTAACGAACGGTATAGTTCCGTTAGCGGTTCCGTCCACTCCAAGGAGGAAGCGGAATGGAGCGCTGCTCTTGCCGCAAACGCCGGAGCGCTTTAATTTGCCACATTTATGAATAGAAAGTTAACAGGCTGGCACCGAAGCGCTTAAAATTTTAAAATGCGTACAAAACAGCGGATCTGCAGAGGATGAAATCCAATTATTGCACTGGAACACATAATTTGACGGCCGAGTGCGCCGAAGAAAATGTGAAAGCTGCAGCAATTTATTGTTAAACATGCATTATTGATATGTTCGCTACATCCACATCCTTGTGTGTGCGCTGCTCTATCGCAGAATGGAGCGGAAGAAATCGCTACAGTATAACAGAAAATGAATCGGAGATAAATTATATTTTTGCTACTTTTCTGAAATGTTCATCTACTTTTTATGTTTATGTCCTATGCGCAAAATCAATTCAAAATTTAAAAACTTCAATCTATCCAGTTCATTGTTCAAAGTTATCTTAAAGATGTTTTTGAAGTGAACATTAAATATGGTGGGAAAAGGAATACACTCTTGTTTAGTTTTGGTGGAATTGGAATTTTCTTTAATTGTTGGTTATTATTACTGTATGTATTAATTTGACATTCCTTTCTTTCAGACAAATTTAATTTGCTGTTCCCAGCTTGGTCAAATGCTATCTAAAAGTCCTGTTTGTGAAGCTAATCAATTGAAAACAATGTCTCTTTCGTACTAAGTTGCGTTATAAATCCAAACAGCTCGTTACTGTTACTATGATTATTATTATTTTTATTCCGTTGTGATTGAATTTGTTCTAGTGATTTATAGCGGTGCTTTCAACGCATAACTCATAAAGCTGGGCTAATATTCATTACATTTTTTACGTCTCATTTTCATTTGAATGTTCGAGTTAAGCCAGTCGCTCGGTGTTTTATTACTGTTATTATGGATCTCGAAATGTATTACTTGGCCAGTTGTGTAGCTTTCACTATATTAAGGTAATTATTTGATCGAATTTCTAGTCTAATTATTACAAAGTTTGTCAGCTTTCTTCTGACAATTATAAATTAAACCTCAATGCGGCAATTTCTTAATTTGAATCAATTTTCTACTTCAACTTATATTATTTACCTTACCAACTTTTTGTTGTTTTCCCTATTGTTTTAATGTTTTATATTTCTTTGCCGTTAAGATGTTGTTTGCGTAATTGTCCTTGGCGCTTTCTGGTACTTAGTTTAGTTTAGATGAAACATGTTTTATTCAAAATTTTCTTTCGACTCTTCTAATTTTTCAGGTACTTTGAGAACAATAGGTTGCGGTGTATTACTGTGCGTTACAACACTGTAGTCTACTTAAAACGATTATTTACTGTAAAGAGGTTGACTTTACCAAGTACTACCAATCATCTTCTGATCAAGTCCAGATTCATCAGCGCCATTTTGATAGTTTAAGCAAAATATTCCATTAGTAGAATGGCTATCACTTGTTAGTGATCAAGGTAGACACTTGTATGGTAGTAAAAATTACTACACGTTTAAAAAGGAAACACCTCAAAGTATTCCTTGACAATTGTAGATGTTTATGCTGTTTTAATGAATACCATTTCGTTTTCTAGAATAATGCATCACAAATCTGTTATTATTTATACGTTGCATCCGAAGCAGCTAGCTTTTAATAGGTTGGTATACATTTTTGCCAAAGCATTTAGCAGTTTAGGTCAGTAGTCGGTTTTTTTTATTTTGGTAAGTCGGATCCGTTCTCTGACCATAGGGTTCTCTAGAGTTACAAGGTTGTATATTTCTTTTTACCACGAAGAGATTAGTATCTATAATAATTTAGTACTAGGTTAGTATTTCAGAAATGTTTGCTTTAATCTAATACCGTTATATAAAATAAAGTTATTTTGAAAGACGTGTAGTTATTGTAGTACCTGTTAAGACAGAAACGTCAGCAAGCAACTTGAATTCTAAAATATTTAACTATTTTAAACTAACAGTATGTATCTTAAAAGCTCATAACAGAAATATATAATTTTTTTCATTCTGGTGCGCTAGAATGAAACGGTATCAGCAAGCGTTATCTAATAGGTTATTGCAAAAGGTTCAAAAATTCCGGTCTATTAAAACTTCCTAAATTTTGCGATAGTATTGGGACCATTAGATCTCAAAAGCAGATATTCGACTGCTACTTCAATTTCAATACAAATTGAACCCGGAACATGAATGCTTCAGAAGCTGCTCAAAACGTTTGCAAGGCTTATGGTGCTGTTATTGATAACCACACTGGTAGACGTTGGATCACAAAGTTTAAGGAGGAAAAAGAAAGCTTGGCTGATAAGCGTTCTGAATCACCGCAGGATGTTGACGGTTAAGCCGGTGTTTTTGAAAGCGAAGAGGAGCCGTCAAAGACATTTATCCCCACTGTTTGATGATTGACAGGATTTTGAATGAAGCCAGCAAAAACTGAAAGAAGGCAAGCTGGGTAGCACATGAATTGACCGAAAAATAGAAGTATTGTAATTTTAGACAATAATCCATAATTTTGTCGTTAAAAGTAATGATTACAACAATTGTTATATCAAAAGAAATGTTCAAACTTCATTTCCTGTTTTTATTCATATCAAGCAGACCTTCATTTAATATTAGCTACTATAAATAGAATCGTGCCTCAAAATATCACTTACAAAATACCCTGATGTCGCCAGTTTCAATCTTTCATTTGTAAAAGTATAAGAGATTTTCTTGTACATATACTATCTAATACAACTAATAAGCAATCATAAACAACTAAGAAATACGTAGAGGTCAAAGCTTATTAAGAGTAAGTAGCCCAAAAGTAAGTATACAGTTATTTAGCCTTCCATGAAAAATAACAGCGAGCTTGAGCCAATCGTAACAATGGATTCTAAAGCAGTAGCAAAAAATTAAACATGACGATTGAGTGGGCACACTTTTCCACTAACATACTTGATAATTAGAGATTAATTTGGAGCAACAAATGTGGTGGTTAGTTAGTTAAAATCTGCACTGTCTATATTATACGCACATGGCATAGAAAAGTCGCTTTGACATTTTTGATCAGTTAAAAAAGTTTAGGCAACGTGCAATGATGCACCGAAAATAGTCTTACAATATACAATGCGTAAATTAAAATAGAATATCACCCAAGACCGTTACGTAGTCTTTTAGAAGGCGACTCGAACCCTTGGTTACAATTCTGCAAGTTGATACATAACCAAACTTTTAACAAATCAGACTTTGATAGGATTGATCTGATTGATGATACTAAAACCAGGTGATGCAATATAGTGTGCGATCTTCCACAGAAGTATTAAGACTAATTTTCGATACGACAATGAAAAGTAACAATGATTTAATATGGCAATGCTACAAACATAGAACCACAGTTAACGTTGCTCTTCCATTACGCTAAGGCAACTCCACTGGATGGGATGTCGTACCAATAGTGAATGGTTACCACACACATTCAACTTGACACAATTAGGCTTTTTGTAATGGGAAAAAATGGGGTTTTTAAAAAATATTTAAAAAGGAATGAATGAAAGAGTTCTTTAGAAATACCAAAGGTTGACCATACCGAATATCACAGTGTTCTGAACGGTTTAAGTAAAGACTACGTTATTAAAATAACAAAATATCATTTAGCATCTTTTAACAATTAAATAAATATATTTCGACAGTAATTATTCATAATAAAATTTAATATTTTTGTTTACGGCGACTTAACGTTGTGATTTATTTTTTCTAACTATATGTTGCTGATAAGCTGCATACTTCAGATAGACTGGTTTTACAATTTTTTATAACAACTCCTAGTGTTGTACTCTGTAATTTTACATATTATGTAATTAACCTTCAACTATTTTGTTTTAACTTTAATTCATTTGACACTTATATTGTGAAACTTTGTTTTACAAGTAATTAAAGTTTGTTAAATATTGAACTTTGCAATTTACCTTGAAGTTTTTGTTATCCACCTTTTAGCTACAGTCAATAGTTTTGATTGCTTTTACGTCAGCACTTTTAACGTATTTAACTCTTTTGTTACCCATAAAAATGCTTAATGAACATACGTCAAAAGTTTAGCGAATCATTAAAAAAAGTTTAGCTTTATGAGTCAACCAACAATTAATTTTCCCTCTTCTGTAATTTTACGAGCTTAGTTTGCTTAACCAGAATCATCAACTTTGCTAAAATCGATATTACAAAAGATAATAACAAGATAGATTGCGATGAAGTAAAAAACCGAGTGCTCTGGCCTTCAGTGGAGGCCGCGCCGCGACTAAAATCGTGACTGAAGATGAGACGTCGATCATCACGACTTTGAAAAAGGTCAGTCCAATCGAACATCTGAAAAATAATTGACTACCACTAGGGTTTTTTAAATATTATTATTGACTACATTTTAATAGCCTTACAGTACCAAGCGAAAACGTGCTGCAACTAACTGTCTCTCAAAACTGGGTGAAGCGGATTTAAGTTGGGCAACCCGAAGATGAGACAGTGGAAAGTGAAAGCTTTGCGTTGGGGCTTTTGTTCCGTCTGTGGGGGTTTGGGACGCTATCGTTTCACCTGCTCAACATCCGGTCAAATTAAAAATGCATTTTAGTGTGATCGAGTCTAGTTGGCCGTTTGACGTGGAGCTTTTGATCTGTGCAGCAGCTTGACGAGGAAAAATGCGGGGCAACATAAAAACGTCGGCTAAACAGCGCACCCATTCGTGTTTCGCACTCTACAAACTGGAAATACATAAATTCCATTGACCTACAAAATGTTTGAAAGCAGAACAGACGCTCGCCGAGAGCGAGAAGAAAGTACCAAGACCTGAAATCGCGTTACCTCGTTGGCAGCGCTAATTAAGCAAAAGAGGTATTGAATATCTGCCCAGATCAAAACGATTTACTAATTGTACAATAAGATTGTTGCAGCAACTGTAACGAAGTTCTTGAACGGTCATGATCGTTTGGCGACCTTCAAAATGCCCACGTTTCCAATTTTTGCCAACTTTCTAATGCGTGCCGTTTAATGAAGCACGAGATGTAACTAAGCATTTGGCGTTTTCCTTTTATGCATCTTTCTGTTCTAAAATGGTTGGTGTGTTTACGCTAATGACTTGGTTGCATAAGTACAAGTTTACATAACAGTAAGCTGTTTAAACTTAAGCAACACTTCAAAAGTATTCGAGCCCAAATATTAATAATAAACAGTTAGGACAGGGCAATGTATGTCACTGGCTGAGTGTGTGAGTCACCGACTTACCTCATATTGAATTAATTAATGCTTACCGAATTCACCAACTGGTTTGATCCCTTGAGTTAAGCCGACGTAACGGAAATTTTTTGTCTGTGCGTAAGTTCAGCCATACTTAATCAGAAAATAAATTTACTGCTTTCGGAAAATATAACTTGCATTTAAAAAATAACTATTATTTCAGTTTCCTATCAAATAAAAATATCTACATTTCTCTTATAACTAAAAAAATAATTTAATGGAGAAAGTTTGATGTGCAGAGACTGCACTGCAGACGTGTGAATGTGGAGTTCATCCACCCAACAGTGTTCCGAGCAATTAATTCTCTAATGTCAAAATTACTACCGTAATATAAAAAGCTTTTCTACACAGAGTTGGCCTTACGACATTTTAGAACAATTTTAGTCAGAGTTAGTTAAAAAAATATAATATCGCCTCCAAGCTATCAAGCAAACCTTTTGTTATCACTAATTAATGGACGTCCAGCCGAATCTAATTTAAATAAGGTCGCGCGAAACCGGTTTCTAAGATTTTTACGAGTCGGTTTGTTTACCAACACGATCTCGCAGTGTATCCATGCGTTGAAATCTCCAGCGCGCGAGCGTATTCCGACTTCCCGTCTTTGCCGCGAGACCTTTTCAGCGGGCAACGTCCAAAACGAGCTTCAGCTACTATTTCACTCGCGATGAGAAGCAAAACGGCCAGCTCTGGGCAACGGGAAGAATTTCGACACCTTTTCCTCGTTTTAATATAAGTTCTTGCTTTAGCACTATTTTTTCTGTATATATCTTACCGGCATGTAACTGCCAAATTTAATTGGCTACATTTCGGCCGAGTTAAAAAGCACTGATTTTGTCGAAATAATGTTACCGGCGTTGGGGTTCGGTACTCACCATTTGGTTCGGAAGGGGTGCAAGATCCCGCTAATTCACCTCCGGCGCACTTGCGAGCAGCGGCACAGTTTACGAGCACCACAAACACCAGAAACACTGCAGCGTGTGTCATTTTTCACTGCCAGGTTCATTTAACAACTAGTAGAAACGGTGGCGTGCAGCCGTCGGAATACGTGATCCGTTGGGTCGCATCACCGTAGCATTCTTGTGAATGTTGGTTGGGTCTGCGGCCGGTCAGCACCACGCTAACCATGCTTGGCCTCTGCGGAGCTCTCACAACCTACCTTCGTAATTGCTATAGTGCGATCTAGGAAGCTGAGCGCTATACCTGATGGTCTTTTTTGGAATTACCACGGCAGCCTTGTATTGTTTGTAGCGCGGTTTATTGCCCTGCCTGATGGTAATGACCACACGTGTACTACATGCACAATTTACGGCACCACTAATTTTATTAAATCAGTTTTCCGCTACTTTTTATTTCGATTATAGTTGATTCTATAGCTTTGCCTATATTGCCTGTTGTCATTTTGCTTTCTTATTCTATGCTTTTCGTTTCTTTAGGTATTTCCTTGTTCTTTATATGTATAAATTTTTAATGTGAAAGATAGAGGTGGTCCTGGAAGACTAGATCTTCAAGTTGCTCGAACGGTGCTTATTGTATGATTCCTTTTTGTGATGCGATTTTGTTTATCACAACAAAAATACTGTGAGTAAAAGAACTTTTTTGTGTTATGAAGACGTTTCAAGTGTTGTTTCTCTTAAAATAATCAATTGTCTTTTAAATGTGGTAAATGAAGCTTTCTCTGCACCATACTAACGGAGTTTTAAGATGTTTTTTTTATAATAACGCAAACTGTTTACATTTTACCCTACTTAGGAAAACTTTTGAAATAAGTGTTTGTTATTAAGGAAAGAGAGATAACCACTCTATTGATAGTTTTTTTGTGGTGTTTTGTAATACATCTTCTTCTTCTTGATGTTCCGTCTCCTATTGGAGGTTGGAGATCATCATGGCTATCTTCACTTTGTTTACAGCAATTCTGAAAAGTTTTGCCGATGTTATCCCGAACCATTCTCTAAGATTTCGAAGCCAGGACATTTTCCGTCTCCCTATGTTTCTCTTCCCTTGTATTTTGCCCTCCATTATCAGTCTTAGCACCTCGTACCTCTCGCCCCTCATTATGTGTCCCAAGTATTCTAGCTTCCTCCGTTTTATTGTTTTTATTACTTCTTCTTCTTTGCCCATTCTTTGTAGGACTATGGCATTTGTGATATGGTCCACCCATGAAATGCGAAGCATTCTTCTATAACACCATCTCTCGAAGGTTTCTATTTTCTTGACTTCGTTCTGTCTTACGGTCCAAGCCTCGGCTCCATATAATAGGGTTGAGAAGACGTAGCAGCGTAATATTCTTGTTCTAAGATTTAAGTTGAGGTCTCTATTACAAAGGAAACCTTTGAGCTTTACAAAACTATTTCTGGCTATTTCTATCCTTGTCTTTATTTCTTTTGAGTGATTTGCATCGTTAGTTACCCATGTTCCTAAGTATTTATATGTGTCTACCTTTTCTATTATTGTGTTATTTATGGT
Organism: Sinelater perroti; assembly: GCA_036346155.1. Classification (NCBI taxonomy): domain Eukaryota; kingdom Metazoa; phylum Arthropoda; class Insecta; order Coleoptera; family Elateridae; genus Sinelater; species Sinelater perroti. Next base: position 4,388,237 of record JARFIY010000348.1, on the reverse strand, counting down.
AATATTTGCATTAGCATTTGCTGTTCTAGTTACTACCATAAATTTAGTCTTGCTCAGATTCATATTTAACCCGTACTCCTTGCATGTGTTGTTCAATTTTTGTATTAGATCTTGTAAATCATCTATGTTGTTTGTTATTATAACGGTATCGTCTGCGAATCTTATATTATTGATGATTTCGCCATTGATTATTACCCCTTCCTTGCGTTCTTCTAGGGTTTCCTGAAAGATGGCCTCACTATATACGTTAAATAATAAAGGCGACATCACACAGCCTTTTCTTACTCCCCGGAGAATTTCAAACTCCTCTGATGTTTCATTGTCAATTCTAATCCTTGCTGTTTGGCCCCAGTGTAGATTACATATGATCTTGATGTCATTTTCATCCACATCTTTTGATTTTAAAATCTCTATTAGTTTTTCATGTTGGACTTTGTCAAATGCCTTTTCGAAGTCCACAAAACAGGCATAGATCTCATAGTTCATGTCCAAGCATCGCTGCATCAACACATTTATACCGAACAGCGCCTCTCTAGTTCCCATAGCGTTTCTGAAGCCAAACTGTGTGTTACTGATATCATAATCAAGTTTTCTGTATATTCTGTTGTGTATTAATCTCAGAAATATTTTTAATATTTATAATTTTTTATAATTATTGTAATACATACTTTTCTTCAATTGTTAAGTGCTTGTGCACTTTTTAAAATTTTATTTAAGAGATATTGAAATAATGGTATTGCTCTAACGTCTAACGTGGGAGCACGGCTTGCGAACTAAGAGGTTAGGGGTAATACTGTCCTGCAATTTTTTTCCTACATTTTTTTTTATTAGCTAAAACGCTTCTTTAACTATTCAAAAATGATATCCAAAAATCTGCATATGCGGAAAAATTTTTTAGATGGCCGAAAGTCATGGGGCCAATTTTCAGGCAATTTGAGAGCGAACTTAAAATGATTGGATTTTAAATTTTAAGTTTATGTGGCGATTAATAATGTATTATGGGCTGTCGGTACTTAAATCTTTTAAAATTGACCACTAAATGTCTTCAGTACTTACATTTTCATTGAAGGTAAACAACAAATTTTTTTTTTTAAATTTTAACACTGGAAATTTTAAACGCGTTTTTCTCAATACGTACATCGTAGCTCGCTCAATTTTCATCGGATTAACTTGAAATTTTAACTGTACCTTCTCAAACAGATTATCTTTGGAAGTACCTAAAATTTTTAAGATTGATAATTACGCTTGCAATAAACAATTAAAGGTCGATTTTTTCCAAAAGTGACAAACAAAAATTCAAATTGCTATCAATATGCGAATTTTCAAAAAAAATTTAAAAGCCTAGGTACTTCCGAAGATTAACTAATGCAAATTAAGAAAAATTTTTATTATTTGAGGTAGTGTACAGAAGCCGATGCAGTGTACGCCGATTTTTTTCTCGGAAAAAATATGAGTTCCGGTTGCCTTTTAAAATTTTAGAAAAAATATTTTTATATATCTTAAGACTTATACAATAAATCCTGAAAATTTCATTTAAATCCATTGAGTAGTTTTCGAGAAAAAAATTCCCAAAAAAGGTTCGATTTTCAGGGAGCCAAGGTAGTATAACCCTTAAGGGTCTCATATGTTTGACTTTATTGCCAGGTCGTCGTGATGCGGGGCGATGTGGCAAGCACCGCGTCTTAGATGACCGCCATTGTTACCCCTTGTTCGAGTAGACACAGGTACCCAATTATTTTTAGTGGCTGCGTAAACTACCCAGGGATCAGAGAGCTCTGGGAATGGAACCCGGGTCCGTCCGCATCGCAGTCCACGCCTCAACCGCGTGGACCACTCGGGCAAAAGATAGTGTAGGGTCTTTATATTTGTGACTAGAATATCAAGGGGAATTTTCTCATATTCAAAATCATCCTTTTTTTTCTGAATTATAGCCTTCTGCGAAGTACGCATATCATCAACCATGTTGTTACATTTTCTTTATAATCACTTGATAGAGTGTGTATTTTCTAAGGATTTTTTTATATTAATGCTATGTATTTGTATATTATTTTTATAACTCCCAATGTCTCATTTTTAACGCTGCCTAATATTAGGGATTTTACAACGGTTACTTATATTAAGTAACAACCTTCTTTACTAATTGTTGATGGTTATAGGGCCTGACTAACCCAAAAGCTGAGTAAACTGTAGCCTAAGGCATGTGGATTTTGGGGCGCAAAATTTTGAATTGAATAAACAAAAGAGAAAGTGAAACTAGGAAGAAATAGGAGAAGTCATACAGCAAACAACAGTGATGCAAATAAATTGGTGTTGTTCTAGTAACCATTGACTTTTGCGTTGATAATATTATTCATATTTATAATTACTGTACAGCAGAGCAGGCATTGTGAATAAAGTCTAGTTTTGAATAAAATCATAGTTCAATTCACATTTTATTACCATAAATGCTGAACAACGGCTAACAAAAATGGTCAAAATTTATTTAAAAAATTAAACAAAGTAGCCTTGAATGGCAAAATGCTGTAATCAAGGAAATATCAAAGCTAGACACTGTTTGTCATCGTCTCCATGGACTTCAGCGTCCTCAAGTCCGAATTGTAGTGTATAAAATGTACAATTGCAAGAAGATTCGAGCTCGCAGAGCCCTAAAAGTATTTATACCTAATTATATCACTCTATAACCCGACATTGTGGGTTGTAAATAATTAACTTTGTGAATACCAATTAATTGTTTTATAAAAAGCGAAATTAGTTGTGCGCCGTACAAACCCCATAGATGAACGAAGTTCCTAAAACAACTAAGGAGTTTAATGATTAAAAAAATAACCATCCAATCAACAATCATAGCAACAACTTTAAATACAAAGAGTGCATTTCGATATTTACTATTAGAAGAGTATATAAAGAGTAGATTGTAAACTAGCAGAACGGAACTAGAAAGGAGCTTTGTATTAGTAAAATGCTTATTTCACAGTTGTTGAATTTATAAAGTTTTTAGTTTTCCATGCACTATTAATTCATAGCAATAATAAAATACATATTAGGCTCTGTCAGAAACGATAACGTTCTTGGCTGTATAGAACTGATTTATAATTCGATCGTTTTATGACCGAATAGGCAGCAAAATTGGGAAATAAAGGAAGAAGTGTTTTCTTATACCAGTACTATTGAATTCATTATACGGTAGAGATATTCCAAAACATTGTAAATATTATTTTATAATTGTGAATTCAACGCCAGACCAACTAGCTTTTAAGATGCGCTATGTGCTACTTCTGAGAACTCCTGTTAATGATTTGTGACTTTTATTTTCAATTGTAATCATAAAGGCGAAGAGATGGCGAATACTGCAATGTTGACCGTAAATTTTGTAGGTTTTGATATAAATAATTATAGAAAGCAGAGTTACTATAACGCCAGCAACATGTCTGGGTGCTACAAAGGTCTTCAAACTAAAATAAAAGCAGGAAATCCTCTGGTCACGTAGATCTCTTGCATAGACCACTTTTTACAACTAGTTGGTTTTCAGCTGCAAAAAGCAGCAAGTACTCTTTAGAATCTTTTTCTTTAAAAATCTATGACTTTAAAAGATAAAAATATCTTGTAAGCTCGTCTAAAAAAACGGACTCTTTATTTTATCGACAACTCTGCGGAGTGTCCGTGCTGATACCAGTCAAACATTGTAATGTATAAATGGTATCAGAAAGCTTTTGACAGTCTGACACATATTAGCCATGATCGAGCTAAGGATGCACCGTATAAAGCAAATATGATATTGAAAAAACTTAAGAGTCTTGAAATGGTATGTTCCTCAAACAATGTTCTCATAAAGTCTAAAAAAAGTATAAACACAACATAGATTACTACTTTATGCAGTACTTTAGAAACTTTTATAAACACTTTTTGAAGCAAAGATGAGTTTTCAAGATTAGAAAACAACTTAATTTTGATGTGTGTAACTGATGTCTGCAAAACAGACATTACAAGAAAGAGGAAGTCAAAAGTTTCTTTGGATGAAAAGAAATATGGTTTTTTGTTATAGGCATATTATTTTGCAATTGAGCCCCTGAAGCTTAACTTTGAAGTATACTATAAGTACGAAAAAGAATATACCGGGAGTAAAGGTTGTACAACCACTACTCAAACTTTTAGAAACAGTAGTAAAAAATAACTACGAAATTAAAATACTAAATAATAACGAGGTAAAAATTGTACTAAAAACTATCGAAAATTACAGAATTATAATTAAAGCCCTACAAGAAAAAAATACAGAATTTCACACATACAAAAGAAAAGATGCGCGTAGTAACTTTAGAATAGTCTTCAAGAATTTCCACTCATCGACCAACCCAAATGATGTAAAAGAAAAGCTTAAAATTTAGGAACCTGGGGTTATGAACAATACAAACATACGCCAGAGAATAACCAAAACTCTATTACCCATGTTTTTTGTGAAACTAAATGCAGCAGCAAATAATTAATGAAGATGTTTACAACATTATTAGACGAGTTCATTTTATTGTAAACTTTGAAGCACCACTTGCTAAACGCGAGGTACCGCAACGTGCCAGATGTCAACGACACGGTTACACTAAGAATTTCTGTAGCAGGAATCCGTGATTTATAAAATGCGCCAATAACCATCCAACTTCCCAATGTAAACGAAAAGTGAACGATAGCAACGTTAAATGTGTTAATTGTAACGGAAACCATTCGGGCAATTGAAACAGATGTCACATTTTCGATGTAATTCAGCAAAAATGTATCGAATATGCGAAACAAACAATTATCAAATGCGAAACAACACACAAAGCAACAGCGCCGACAAAACCCCGCCTATGCTCAAGTAGTAAGAAATACCATTAATCAGACTGATAGTAACATGACTCAACAGCAGTACTCAACCGAATCTAATGATTTAGTCGATCTAAAAAAATATTGAAAGCTCTTATAGAGCAGATGGCAACCTTAATAAATCTTTTAAATATTGTCGTCAAAAGAATAAAGACCCTGCAGTTGAGTGGAATGCCTATGGCCTAACAAACTATAAAGATGAACTAACAGCCAATCCATCAACATATGCAGAGAGGAGTTACTTAAAAGTCCTAGCCTATACCATTTATGCCAGGTCATATCCAGATGGTACCGCACATGATGGCTCAGAAATTGCAATTAAAAACATCAAACACCACGAGCTACCTAAATACAAGCCAGAATCAACTATAATTACGATTGAAAATTGGAAAGGCGCATTAAATACGTCAGCAGTTTACTGTCCTTCCGAACACAACATTAAGATGTATTTCGAAGAATACTTCGAAACATTACATAACAGATTTATCTTCAACGTAGACTACAATGCCAAACAGGAATATTGGGGATTAAGAGTGACCACCACGAAAGGTAGCGAATTGCTAAAGACAATAACAAAGGACTACACTACCAGCTTACAGATGAGCTAATCTATTGGTCTTTAGACATGACAAAAATATCTGACCGACTAGACTTTTGTATTATAAAAGGGCATCGATCCAAACTACTGTAACGTTGAGTCTTGTTTAGATCTGTCTTCTGCTCACTTACCAGCGACATTGTCTACTCGAGTATTATGCATAGAAAACCCTGTTATTCTCGGCAGCAAATTCATGAACTGGGATCACTATAGAAAAATAGTAAATGAAACATTAACACTGGATATATCTTCAAAAAACTATAAAGATTTAATAACTGCGGTGTAATACTTCGAGAGAGTAATCCAACAAGCAGCCTGGAAAACAACACCAAAGAAAATGATAATTAACATACACAAAATTTGTCCCATTTGAAGTTAAAAAAGTAGCTAAAAAGAGCAAATAAAAAAGAAAATAGCAAATAACAAAATATCCGGAAGAAAAAAGGAAACTCAATCGACTAACAACAGAAATCAAAAATTTGCTTTCTGGTATAAAGAATCATTAGATTCAAAACTGTCTAAAGCGTCTTTCACTTACCGAAGCAACAGAATATTCTCTATGGAAAGCGGCAAAAAATTAAAACAACCCAAACAACATATGTTACATCGTTGATACGATTAGAAAACAATAGTTACGCTAGAAGTAACCTTGACAAAGCTGCCGCCTTTATGTCCTAATTAACAAAGATGTTTAGCTCATTTGAATCAAATTAACTACAACTGAAGAAGACGATATTCGCCAATATCTCCATGCACTCTTTAAATTGTGCTTAGCAATAAAACGTTTTAGAGTGAATGACATCAAGGCAATAATTATATCAGATTTGAATACAAATAAAGCGCCTGGTTACGGAGAAAGTTCTTAAAAAGCTACCAGACAAAGGCTTCAACAACGCATTACCTATTTATTCAACGCCATGATAAGACTACAATATTTTCCCGAGTAGAGGAATTTCTCAACAATCATACCGATACTCAAACCTGGCAAACCAAGCGATAAGCTATCTTCTTGTAGCTCTTTGCGCACATCGCCCCGCATCAGAGATGGTGCGCAACGACCGGGAACAGTGGGCAAACATATGAGAGCCTTAATCTCTCAGTTTGCAGGCCATGTTCCCACGCGGAGCGTTAGAGCCGTACCATTATAACCTGCCTGTAGACGGGAATTATTTTGATAGAATCTAATGCCCCAGCAGTTGACCAAAGCTTTTTGTGTAAAGCTTTCTTATATTGATAGAAAAACTACTACAGTTACAGTGTCCAAAAATAAGCAATACTCTAAGTTTTGGTTGTCTCATAGATTAAAATTTTACATCATGCCATCATGTGGCTTTGCTGAAACGTATAGAAGAAAAAGTAATGAGTCTCGTGCAGCTGTGAAAAATTATTAAAATGGACAAAAATGGCAGTGATAGACAGCGTTGCCTCTTTGGAAGAAGGTATTGACTATTTTGAACATTTATAAGAGCTAATAGCCATGTATCAAAACGCAGTATCTATGCGGAACTATGTTTCTCTGGAGATCGGAGTTCAAAAGCGACTAGAACTGCCGAGAAACGTAAAAACAGCGGGCGTCCGGAAATGGGGTGCAAGCCACACATTATTCAATGTATGCGGCTTGATAATAGAAAATAGGAAAATGACATTTGATGGACTGATAGATATAACAGACTTGTTTTGTGGAACCTCACGTACCATGGTTTATAAGGACTTGAATTGTCAATGCTCTGTTGCACATTGGTTTTCCTATATTTTTATAGAAAAATCGTAAGGAAGTAGCTTGCATTTGCAAATGTTCTTTAGGAATCTTGTTACAGTAGACCAATCACGGTTCTAGAACGAAACGCTAAAAAAATCTGCAACTCTATAACTTGGCAGCACATTGGAAGTCCTCGTCCTAAGTAGGGACTGTTAATTACAAAATAATTGGTAATATTTTGAGATTAGGAGAAGATTCTATTGATGGATTTATTACTTTCTCGTGAGAGTATTACGCTGCTGTGAAAAATGAAGATATGTCATGGTCATCAAGTGTTACGCTCTGGCTGTATTTAAAGTATGGCTTGCAGCAGTTTTAACGAAATTGTGGGAACGATGCCAAAGTGTATTTAATGAAATGGTATACTCACTTCTATCTAATAAAAGATTAGTGAGAAGAATCTGTCAATAATTTTTGAACGTCCCACATAAATAACAAGCTCTGTTGACTGCATAGTCGTTAAACCGTCAATTTATTAAATACTCGGTAGCGAATGTTAGTCGATTTCCAGAAAATGAAAGATATGCATATAGGGACAATTATCTATTTCTAATTTAAAATAATTTGGGGGGTTTCTGTTGTATGTTTTGCATTAAGCAATGTCTATTATTATATAATAACGTATTTATATATTTATTTTTAAAAACCATATTTACCTATATTTTTCAGTAATAAAAATGGTTGGTAACCTAAACATTTACAGTCTTAGTGAATACTATTATAGTCTAAGAGAAGTAGATAAGTGAGGAAGTTAATTAATTATTTTTTTAGTTTTATATAACGGGAAACAATTGTATACATTAGTTTCAGACGGCACAAATTGGAGCAACTTTGTATTAATGTTTAACATTAACAGTTTGTTATTTCAGTGTTTTTTTCTTTCTTATTAGTCTATTGCATAAACAGCTCTTTATGAAAACAAAATAAAGCGTACACGTAAACAATTAATTTTTAATATTGTATTTAAGTGTTTATCATTTTATATAATAAGTTATTTTTAAGTAGTTTTGTTCATTAATGACGACGTATATTCTATGCGGTACAAAGAAATCACCTTGGGCATATTTTAATAGTTGCTAGTGTGACTTAGCATTAGGCTGCATTTATTAAAACATTAAAAGCAATACGTACGAGGCAACGTTTAAAAGTTGCTTTAATATATTCTTGACGCTAAAATGTGCAAAAATAAAACACAAATCACTTAATTACTTTTCGATGTCCACTATGTTTAAAACAAAAGTGTGGGTATTTATGCCGCTTATTTTTAAAAAATATCAGTAAAATTAACACATTTTATCCAATTTATACTGCAACACGACAATGTAAAAAACCATAAATTGCTTTAAAGTGGTAACTGATAACTTTTATATGGTAGTAAATAGTTCATCCAAACAAGATAACAAAGACTGGAAGTGATGAAAATAAACTTTTGAGGCGACGATTAGGGACTTCTCATAACTTGTTATTTTGAAAAAGGACGAACGCGTCAACACTCTGATTCCTTAATATATAAACAGTACAAGACAATAATTGATGACTTAAAATTTAGCTACGTCACTGAAGGTAATGTTGAACTCGGTATAGCCTTCTACCTTCGCCTCGGCGTACATTATACAAAGCTCATAATCTGTAGTAGACACTTGAAGATGAGCGCAAGTGTTGTTTTAATTATTTAATCGGCTATAACTTATTTCTTGATTGATCGAAATTTCATTGTAAATTTTTGTTCGTCTCAGTTTGATCTATCCGGTAATATAAATTTCGTAATAATTTGAACATGGTATATTAAAAATCCTGAGTTTCAATTTTTTTTGAGTGTTTTTACCAACTTTTATTTTAAATTCATGTTTATCTCATGATAATAAATCACTTTTATTCTCATAAATTTTTGTATCTTCAACCGTTTAGATTCGTTACCGCTTTTGGGACCGATTTTGACTTGCTGACCAAACGTCTCGATTTTACCAAAAGTTCAGTGCTGCTACTAAAGTAACTTGCATACCAAATTTCAAGTCTCTAGCTCTTACGGTTCTCAAGATATCTTGTTTACTGACAGACCGACACACACACACACACACGAACCAATGGCTAAAACCAACTTTTTTGGTGTCCTGAGGCTATAATTCGTCCAGAAATGTGAAAAACTGGATAGGTCAAATTTCCGCCGATTACATTACTTTCCTTATTATAGGATAAGGAAAGTAAAAATAGTATATCATGTAAAACTTTTAAAATTTTGACCGAGTGCCAACTTCCTTAGTTCAATAGACAATTGCAAATGAAGTGATCGAATTTTGTCCTTTTTAAAAATTAACTATCTCAAGAACACTACACAATAATTTATTTAAAATAAATATTAGTATTCAATAATATCAATTGATTAAATCGTAGAAGTGATCACCAATAACAGCAATGTATAGTGATAATTAGTAGGGACTTCATTAACTGCAAGGCGAATGACTTTTCTGGCGTTTTTTTGAGTTGATTCCTTAAAATTGCATGGTCTGTAATCACTAACATTAATATTGAGATTAAAAATTAAAGTGGAAAACTGTTGTTTAATTGTTTTTAATTGCCTATTTAGAATATCTACCTCTAAGTACAGAGCAGTAACTAAATTATATACAAGTATATAACATGAATAGAGTAATTGTTCATTGACCACTTTTTAAAAATGCCAATAATAGTTTGTATCTGACTAATTCACGTCATACATCTCTTGTTTTAAGTTTCCTCTGTTTCTCTGGGAGATTAATTGTTTAAATACTAGATCATTTTCATATTTGTCTACGCATTCAAATCAATCATTGCGTAGGATAAAGTTCGATACCTATGGCATTGGTAATAGAACGTAAGATTTTAGATTTTTGTGTAAGAAGGTTTTATATACCCCCTCCTCTCCATAGTTGTATGCCATAAGTCCTTTAGATGTCCCTTTTATTAATCGAGACATCTTTTTAAATTTTAAGTTAATTTGCTGACGTTTCGTTTTGGTGTGTTACTTCCAAGTAAGTTTTTGATTAACGTGTAACTCAAAGTATTTCAGTTTATTATTTACTGATATTTCAGTATTATTACGAAAATGTGGCGAACATACTATTCGTTCTTTAGTGAAGGTAAGTTATGCTGATTTTGTCTAATTTATTTTTATTTTTAACTCACTAAACCAGTTCTGTAAAACATCCAACTGGTGCTGTAAGTTTCATGATGCGATGGTTGGGTTAATGTCTATTGATAATAATGCAGTATAATTTACAAATGTTTCTATAGTGATGTTGTTTGTTGTTGATAAATCTGAAATATAAATCAAAAAGAGCTGCGGATCCAACCTGCTCCCTTCAGGTACTTATGACTTTACTTGATGCTAACCGAAGTAAATATTTTATTTGAAAGTATTGTTCTGATCTGTTGGTTGTTAGTGGAAGGTAATATGGACTAAAAAATGATTTTGATTTTATGAATAGAAATACAATACACAATTCCTTTACTTAAAACTTTTGATAATATTATTGGCTCTCCCAAAAATTAAATTGATAATCTGGAATAATTGTTGATAGTACTAAGTCAGTTTTAATTTCTCTCATCAACAGTTATTTGAAAACCTTAGATAAAACAGGAAAAAGGCTAATTGTACAATATGAACTTGTTTAATTAGCAGGTGTTTCTGGTTTGGGTGTAACAATAATGAGGACTTATATTTTGGGTTATAGGATATGATAAGCTTAGCATACTGTTACATATGGTCGTTAGTAATACTATTGCTTTGTTTGATAGATGTTTAGGAATTTTACCTGTAATTAGGTGTTTTATGTGGATTTATTTTTGAATTTTCTCGAGTGTTTGTTGAAAAGAAAAACGTTTTGATTGGGAGTGACATTTGACAAGGTATGTTAAGGAAACCCTTATTATCATCACAATTATTGTTGGGTTCGAGTTTTTGCCTTTTTTATATCACTTTTAGCCTAGGTTGTATTCAATTTTCTAACTGGAGGTATTGCTATCTTTGGACTTAAAAATTTTTTGTAGTCTTCCCTATCACATAAGAGTGAGTTTATACAATTTTTAAATGTCGTGTTTTTGGCTTCAGAGAGGGTTTTGTGTAACCTTTCTTTTAGTTTGATGTATGTTATTTGCTTTTGATACACCAGGAATACTACTGTGTACAAATATAACCCGGAATTTTTAATTTAAACTGCGCGGGCATTTCGTTGGGCACAAACCTTTTTAGTTTTAAGTTGATAGGACTGCTACTGGCATCTGTGTCAAATTTTAGGTTAATATCTTAATTAGTTGAAGAGTGACGCTCGTTTTCGTAAACAACCAAAATTAACTTTTTCGATTTTTACCATGTCAGAAAATATTCAACAAAGAAGTTCGATTAAATTTTGTGTTAGAAATGATATTTCTGCTGCGGAAACGCTCAGAATGTTAGAAAAAGGCTTCGGTGAACAGGCTATGTCTAAAACACAAGTTTAGGAATGGCATAATATGTTCAAAGAGGGTCGTGAAGGTGTTGAAGACGAACCACATCAAAGACGTCCAAGAACATCAACTGACGAACAGCACGTCGCGAAAATTAAGGAATTGGTGCTCCAAAATCGTCGATTGACAACTAGAGAGCTTGCTGACATCGTTGGCATTTCAAATGGATCAGTCAACACCATTTTGCAGGAAGTTTGTGCCTCAGAAAAGTCAAATTTCGTTTGGTTCCAAACACCCTTAATTTATTCGTGACCATTTCGCTAAAAATTCCACCCATATCGTTCCGCAACCGCTGTATTCGCCTGATTTAGCTCCATGTGACTTCTGGCTATTCAGCAAAATGAAAAGAACGCTCCGGGGACACCGTTTTGACACGATAGAAGAGATTCAAGCCGAATTGAAGAAGGTGATGAAGGTCATACCGAAACAGGACTTTTCAAAGTGTTTTGATGAGTGGAAAATTCGCTGGCACAAGTGCATTGCAGCCGAGAGGGATTACTTCGAAGGCGATGAAATAGATTTTTAAGAATAAAAAAGGATTTCAAAAATTATAACAAAATTGCGGGTTATATTTGTACACAGTAGTAAGTTATGACATTTCATTGCTTCTTGTGGTTGTTTAAAAGTTGACTACCAGGCAGTCTGTTAGATTAGCGTGGTTAGGTAGTTAGTAGCTTCATCCAGTTTATTAGTCTCTTTAATTCTTTTAAGTTTGTCTGATCTTTTATATAGTTTTGGAAAATAATTGAGTTTGTTGCGCTATTGATTAGTGATGGTATGTTTCTTTATTTATAATATACGTACTTATTGTTGCGATTACTGGAATATGATCTAAGGATATTTTAGAATTGGGTTCAACGTTCAGATAATTGGGTGTAATATGTTACCTTTGTGCAATTTATTGGTGTTAGTCGGCCAATAAAGTAGTTTACAGGTCGATAGATGATTGCAGTCAAGTTCGTTTATAGCTTGTAATAAATTTTTTCTTATAGGTGTTACCATCTTGTTTTACAAATTGTATTTTTGGCATTTCAGTCTCTTATAAATAATCTAGGTTCCAGTAATAAAAAAAAACTCACATATTCTTTTTTAAGTATGGCATGTTTAGGTGGACAATAAATAGATAAATTGTTCTGTCATATGTTGACATTCATTTTGTTTGTATTGTTTGATTGGGTTTTGCTTGTGTATTGTTCTTGTTCTAGAATTCTATTAAGTAGTTAAGTATTTGTTTGTAGTTAGTCACAGCGTAAACACACATTATGAATGTTTTATTTCTTTTGGCCTTGGATTTTAGGTTCGTGCTGTCTTTGTTGGTTATCATATCTTCGCCATCATTTGATAGTTTTCATAAGTCATCATATCTATTATGGGTATCAAGAGAAGGCGGTTTTCCTTTTCATTTCCTATCCCAGGAAATAATTTGGATAATTTCTTTTTCTTGACTAATTGCCATGAGAAATTACTTGCTTGTTCAGTTTCTTCACCGTCTTTGTCCTACACAATTTTTGCCTCTTGGAGAAATATTTTTATTTGTGTTGTTCTTTGGTGGTAGACTTATTGATAATTTGTTTAATGCATATTCATTATGTTATAGTATAAATTTGACTTATTGTTAGCTGTTGCATAATTAGTTTTTGAAATATTAGTAGTTGTTACGCTGCTAAGCGGGCTCATTGTGTAGTAACTTATTCGGGATCGTGGATTTTTTTATCTATTTATCAGTTTATTTGTGGTTTCTTTAATTTAATTAAAATAACATACGGGTTTGATGTTTTTAATTATGACCCAAGATCATCAGTTTTATTTTGATCGTCCTTTGAGGCTCAATTGATAGCATATCGCATTTTTATTTTAATGTGTGAATTCTTTGAACGCCCGAACTGGTGTCCTATTTTTAAGAAATAATATTTGAACTTTAAAAAGTGGGAAATATGTCTGATCTAAATGTTAAAATCTTGACCAATCTTTGTAATAATTGAAAGTTAGGTCGACAGTCTTCTGTAGTAAATTAAGAAACTTTACTTTAAGCTATCGAAACATGCTTCGCTATATGTACTTAACAATTATTACAGAACCGTCGACCATTCCGATGAACAAACACCCGATTAGCCGTCACTTGAATAAGTAAAGCAAAGTCAACAGACGATGCAGATATGTACCTCATATTTTAATACCGTTTTTGAACACCGTTGATGTGTACAGTCAAGATTTATGATTTTATTTTCACAATCAAACAAATCAAACCAATGGTTAAATAGAGGCTACAAAATCTATTGCGATATTTTCTAAGAATTGCTTAATGTTTTAATTTGTAAAATATTTTTTTCTGAAGATGTCCGCCGTAGTTGTGAACGAAACGTCAAAAGTTTCCAAATTCCGACCACGGTCTAATAACCCGACAACCAATCACACGATGCACCATAACACCGGCCGTGAAAGCCTTCGCATGTATTTGATTTTGAACGTTTACTTCAATGCATACTAAAAGACCTGCACCTTCATGTTATTAAACTGACGCAATAGCTTGAGCTTGGTGACAATTCTTACCATCGACAATTCGTTCATTTTAGAGCATCACAAAGTGGATTCTTAGTTTGGTGAAAAAATTATCTTTAGCCGTGAGGCTCATTTTTAACTTGACGGGTTTATAGACAAACAAAATTGTTGAATTTGGAATGTAACTCGTGAAAACAAATTAGCATTTGGTGTGGATTTGGCATGATAGGTCCATACTTCATCGAAGATGATGCTGAAAATGCTGTAACTGTAAATGGCGATCGTTACTGTTATATGATAATCTAGTTTTTGTCACGAACTGTGTAACATGGGTCTGTAAGAAATGTGGTTTGATCACGAAGTCGCAACCTGCCATACACATCAAGCAACAGTCGATTTACTTCACCAAAAATTGTACCGTACAGTACAATAAGTCCCACAAGATCGTCTCGTAGATGTTTCAAACGAATAGAATTGTGGACATGAGTGTTATAAATAAAAGCAGTGTTCCTGTATTATCATCCCAAAGTCTCACAAATGAGTATTATAACGGCATCGTATTACCTACACGAGTCATTTAATTTCAACTCGGATAAAGCGACGCCGAGAAACAAAAACTGTAGATGAATTGTCCAATTTAGCAAGGAACCAAACAATTGCAGTAAATAACGATCAAGCTATAGTATGATTCGTCAATTCGTCAAGCTCGATTGAAACTAGCAATAGTGTTAAATTAGTTCTTTAACAAACCAAATCTTACATTACGCAGCTGCGAAACAGTTACTTGTCGAAGAGCACCTAAAAATGATATTTGTAAGCAGAGAAAAATTAAGAAGGAAGCCGAGGCAATGTTGTATTTACTGATAAGGCGTCTTCTTGGGCTTAGTTTCTTTTGAAGCGGCTCTGATTTATTTCTGAAAAAAAAGTACTTCGGTGTTTGATTAAGGGGTTTTTTCGGTAAATCGAGCTGAAAATAAGCCGATTTTCATAATTATTTTTTACTGAAAATATAAAAGATACAATTTGGGGGTTTTGTTACCAGATAATACATATTTTGAACTATAGATACGAATTTTTTCAGTCAAAAATATCTTTATGGTACCTCGTACCATGCGTCAACAGTAGCGCGTGTGCGACTGGAACGTTCTTTTGGCGTGTAAAGTCCTGCCCGAACGATTTACCTAAAATTTAAAAAGGAATGATATTCCATAAATAGACTAAATTTCCGCGAGCTTGACGTAGAAAAAATTAAAACAGTTCATTTTGTCGTGAAAATGACGGCCTGCGAATAAAAAAGTTATTTATTTTCATGTTTTTTTACGTTTGAGGTTCTGTAAAAAATACTTAATATAAACTTTTTAGAAATTTTTTACTTCAAGCTCCATAAAAAAGTTCTCTACAAGTGTCTTTAAACGAAAATGTTCTATGTTAATTAAATCGACTGCAATCGTGCACGCCAGTTTGAAAAATGTTACTTCGAGTAAAACCCATTTAAAGTTTTTGTCAATGTTATTTTGTTGACAAGAGCCTTTTTTGTTAACTTACAGCTAATCAGCTATTCCGGGCCATACAATAAACCCCTTCTTCTTCTTCAAAGAGTTCGTTCTGCTTTCTTTTCTCCTCTGTTTCCTCCATTCTAGCTCGTTTCCTCGCTGCTGACGAGTGGATATTGGACACGCGTACACGGCGCGCGTCACTGTTCGTGGAAAAACATTTGGACTGCAGGCCGATTTCGATTCCGAGCAATTCTATGATTTTCAAAACACTGTGGAAACCTTCCTTGAAAATGCAGCAAGCGATATTGGTGGCAAGTTCAACGGATTTCGGGCCGCTGTGAAGGTGTTTAGGAGCGAGACGCCAGACGCAACTATTCAAACTGTCGTTACAGTTTTGAGTGTTTCCACCGGTGCACCGTTCTAACAAATCGTCCTTTGAAAGTGCTTCGTAAACGGGTTTGATCGCCTGTCGTACTTCAGACAAAATAGCAGGCTTATTTTTTCGTCTTCGGGACAATACTCGTGTTGGGGCTTATCATCGGTTGAAGATTTGTGTTTAAATGTTGCCCAGATTGCTTTTTTCATCTGTTTGACTGAATCAGGATGTCTTCTTATTGCCAAGCCATAACATACTGTTACTTCTTTTATTAGCTTGCCCGTCAATTTTCCAGCACCTTTCCCTCCTATGTCTTTTGTATTTTTTTCACGTCGCGTAGTCGAGATCCCATTCATTTTTCTACGTGACAATTGGTAATGTGAGTAATCTCAAAAATGATGTCATATATTGTTTAAATATATAATACATCGGTTATATATCCATACAACCTGTTTTACCAACTTCCAAAGCAGCCCGTATATCTGCGTTCCCAAGGCGTCTAATCCAGCCGGTGCAGTTACACATTTAAAATGCGATTTAAAAATTAATTCGAATATCAAAAAACGATTTCAAGGGCATATTCTAGACTCTTCAAGGATTGCAAAAAGCAAAAAAATTTTTTTTTGTGAAGTTCGATTGAAATTTACAGAAAAACCTCCTTCAGTAAGTTAAGCTGCATGTTTGGGGCTGTCTCATTAAATAGGGATTTAAAACATTCTACCTCTTTGCAGAGACGTTAAATGTAAAAGAGATGGTTAATACATAAGTTGATCTAAAATAAATTTTAAGGTATTACCCAAATGACCTCCACAACTCCGTTGATGTGCAGTCGTTTTTTTAGTGAAGTATTTCACAATGCTTTCCCATAAATGCGATTCTATTTTAGCAATTATCATATGATGTTTTTCTGTTAACAGATTTGTTGACATAAACTATTTCATTCAAATATCCCAGCCGAAAAGTCTAATGGGGTTAGATTGCAAGATTGTGGTGGTTAATCAACCTCACCTTTCTGCTAGATAAGACGAGCAAGAAATTTAGTTTGAAGTAAATTAAGTGTTTCACGTATGGTATGACACATGTGGCTCCATCTTGTTAAAATCACATGTCATTCAAATTTAAATCGTTAGTTTCATTAAAAAAAGTTGCTACCAATAGCGTACGCCCTTGATTTAACAAAATTACCAACTTTGTGCTCAAAAAAGTACGGGCCAATGATTCCTTCAACCTGCAATGCTCGCCAAGCAGCGTATTTTTGTAGAAGCATTGGTTTTTCGTAAATGGTATGTAGACTTTCACTACTCTGCGAGAATTTTGATTTAAACAGAAATTAGATTAATTGCTTAATATAATAAACCTGGATGATAATTATGCATTGCTGCACAGTATACGATCCCTTAATGATTTTTCCATGTGTCTAAATACCAACTGTAAAAATACAAACATCTAAGTTTTACAGAACGCAAACGGCACATAATTAAAATCTTAAAGTTTAATTTGAGCCATCCTATATTTGAGATATATGAGAAATCTTAAAAATGGTATAGAGCCAATAATGAAGCGTGGTTGTTTAAAAAAGATCATCCCAAGATTCAATATTGGATTAGTTGTCATAATATGCCAATGTCAATTCAACCTGGCATAGAGTAAGGAGCGAACAAATTAGAGAGGTATTGCACCAATGCAAAGTAATATAGATGGGTAGTGATTAACGTGACTAAAAACATTATCTGTATTATTAAGGCGACAGTAATTTGTCGCCAATGTTTAAAAGTTTACAAATCATTTAAGTTTAAAATCTCTATAGATTATTTAAATAATCTTTAGGTTTCCATAAAATTATCTATTTTTAAATCACCTTTATATTTGATGATTGGATGACTTTTAAAGTTTATAAAATATATTCTACGATCAAAAAATAAATGTTTTTTTAACAATTAATAAAATTCAGACTGTCGTTCTCACATACATTTTTTCAAAATTTAGTCAACTTTGATCGTTGTGTTTGCATAGTTTTTTTACGTTTAGATGAGTTATGCAATTCCTCAACATCTATATAATTTTTATTAATATTTTGATTTTATTACGTCATAATTGGAGAATACATCAATAATTTTAAATAAAGGGTTATTTAATAGAGAGTATTTTTAAGTGGGCGGAACGGGAACATTTTTTTTAGTTAATGTTAAATAAAAATATACTTTCTGAAAGGCAAAAGTGTAGACTGCATATATAATAATTCTTATCTGTTCTAATTTATTACGTACAGAACACTGTGATTAACAAACCATTAAAGCCACAGTATTTTAATAACACAAAAAGACTGTTTGCAATTTAAGTGCCTA
Source organism: Sinelater perroti (assembly GCA_036346155.1). Taxonomy (NCBI): domain Eukaryota; kingdom Metazoa; phylum Arthropoda; class Insecta; order Coleoptera; family Elateridae; genus Sinelater; species Sinelater perroti. The sequence goes on along the minus strand of JARFIY010000348.1, from coordinate 4,369,828 downwards.
ACAAGAAGGTTTAAATACTTTAGAAATTTGTGGAAGTGATTTGAGAAAGTAGGATCTTAATTTATGCAGATAAAAAGAGAAATTTTGTTGCTTCTTAGTAACTGCACCGTGTACTGAGTTGTAAAAATCTATAAAATATTAAATTTTTAATTTTTGCCAGTAAATAATATGTGGATCAGGATCCTATTCAAAATTTGGAAACTCATTATATTAATGAGCCAGCGTGGTCCCGTGGTTGAGTGACGGGCTGCGATGCTGACGGACCCGAATTCAATTCCCGGTGCTCTCTGATGCCTGGCGGATGGCCTACCCAGTCACTAAAAATAATTGAGTACCTGCGTTCATTCGAACAAGGGGTAATAATGGCGGTCGCCTTAGACGCGGTGCTTGCCACATCGCCCCGCATCAGAGATGGTGCGCGACGACCGGGTAGAGAGAGCGAACGTATGAGAGCCTTAACCTCTCAGTTCGCAGGCCGTGCTCCCACGCGGGGCATAGAGCCTTACCATTATTATTATTATATTAATAGAAACCCTATTTATTTAAAAATAATATCTGCTCTAAATTTAAGAAAAATAAAAACCCAAAAGCAAGTAAAATACATAGTCGAAAAGTAGATACGACACGATCATATTTTGTCACTTAAAAACGTGCCTCTCTTTATAGACCTTCTTTTTTCGGTTGTGTAACAGTTTCGATAAGGACAAAGGACCGAAACTGATGTATAAAGCAGCTGCAAAATATATTCATATAAGCATTCGTTAAGAAGTCGTAAAGCGATATTTGAAGGTTGGGAATGTAGACAATCTGCCGAAGAGACAGACAACACGATCTTGGGTCTCTTTGAAGACAAGCTAAGTCTTTCGCTGTACTTCCCAAGAAATAAATATAGTTTTTTTTAAATATGATTTGAAGTCACCTACGTGGAAAAAAATGGTTTTTTTCGATCAACTTTAAAGAAGTATTATTAGAAAAGCACGTGGAAAACGACTAGCGTGGGCAAATAAAAATTTGCATTGAAATTGGGACAATATTATCTTCACGGACGAGTTTTTTTTCTGGAAAGCTTAATCGCCAAAAAATAACATGATTCTTCAGCCTACGTAAGCTACCCGATAAAGGTGCTTATTTGAGGATGCTTCTGTAAACAGCAATGCCCTTTTAAAATTTTCTATAAAGTTCTTTTGGTTCTGATAGGGCAAATCGACTCTAAGCATCGCAACAAACCGTTCAATGTATGGAAACAACAAAACAACGTCACTACGATGGAATTTCCGGCAATATCCCCAGATGTTATTTCAACTGAAATTGTGTAGTTGCACATAAAAATGAAGCTCAAAGGAAAATTAGTGTACACGGTAAAGTAGTTGGAATGTCAAATTAAGAAGATATGGAGATCTTTGCCAAAGAATTAAGCAGAAATCCTCGCCTAAAGCATAGAAAAAGGGTGTGAAGCTATGATCAATAATGGAGGCAATTGCGCAATAGCTCACAATGTATACTTTAATAAAAAAAACTCATATGCATTTTTATTTTTTCCATTCATTTTATTTGAACAGACTATAGATGAATCAACTGATCGTTCTAATTTGCTCAATACTTTTTGAAGGTGTTACAATGATTACCGGCTGGTTAGAATGTAGCTTACCAGCAAAGCGTGCTTGGTTATCTTTAAAAAAATCTACATTAAAATGCATCTGAAAATGTTGTTGTGGTTCAACCAGTAATTACTATACACGTTTGTCAATTTTTTCTAAGTTTCAACTTACGTAGACGTTATTAATAACACGCTATCCTTGCTAAGTAGTTAATAATTTTTTTGGTCAGGTCACCTGCTGAGTCAAATATTAGGCGAAAGTTTAGCGAATGAATCAAAAACCAATAAGTTTATTGACTAGAAGTAATTATAATTATTCAACAACTATATTTGAAGTATGCGCTATCGTCCTGGATATATTGCATTCGTTGGTGGTGATGACCCTGGTCAGAAATGGAGTGCGAAGATGACGGGGGAGTAGCTTTTGAGCGATGTCATTGCGTTTGCACATCTGTGCTTGAGTTATCTCATGTGGAATACATCGACCCTTCTTCCACTTCTTCCCTGCGGCTTTCAGAATGTTGTGGAGTGCACTCAAATACCTCGGCTCATCCTTCGGTTGACATCGTCGGACTCTCCTCATTTGCTTCAATCACTGCATCTCGATCGACTTTATGTGGGCGTCCCGAGCAAGATCGACCGGCCAAATTGGTGTTGCAAGCTCGGAACTTGGCAAACCAACGCACTCTTTTGGTGGATGGTGGTAGCGCAGTTTGCTCTTTGCGAGTGACCTCTTTTGATAGTGTCATAGTGCGACAAACTAGACCGATTCACTAGGACTTGTTGCTGGCTGAAGAGACGATCAATGCAGAACGCGACTGCGACCACTTGGGCCACTGCAATCGAGCCTTGCCACGTCGACGTCGTCGCAATGTCATCCTGCTTCAAGACACACTGCACGTCTGACCAAGGACAAGTTGCACGATCTGGGCCGATAGCACATAGTTCCAATAATGTTGTTGATTAATTATTAGTAAACTTGCTGGTTTTTGACTCATTCGCAAAACTTACTTTGCCGTACTATTAGTCTGCCGTACAATATTTATATTTATATACATATACATTAAACGTCTAGCTCAAAATAGTTTTTTGGAGTATCAGTTAAAGTTTAAAGTTTTATTTTTGGTGCTTATTTATTAAGGTTTTTTTAACTCATTGCGCGCATTAAAAAACTATCAGCTTAGCGATTGAGTTCACTATAGGGTGGCAGAAATAAAAGTATAAACGCACACTCAAGCCCTGCCTTTGCACTTATTTTCGATAGAATCAAGAGAGACTAGACAAGTTTTTCACTTCCCAATTTCTACAAAAGTTTACTCATTCAGTCGCTGACCAGTACGAGGTGCGTTAAGTCCTAAGGTCTCCAAATTTTTATGAAAAAGTACTTAACCAAGAAAGTTGAAACTTCTGTTACTTCTCAATGTAATATCCGTCTATACGAACACATTTTTTACAATGGCGTTGCCATGATTCCATGGCTGCCGAGAATACTTTTTTAGGGGTGTATTTTACCAACTGGAAAATCGCTGATTCAATAGCGGCCCGATTGGAAAATAAACGTCCATGGAGAGTGTTCTTTATGGTTGGAAATTCATGGTAGCATTACGTGTCGGCATATTCCTGAGATACTGCCATCGCCTCAATCTTGTATTTGTCGGTCACCATTCGTGGGGCCCACCTTAACGAAACATTTGCATTTTCAGATCATCACGCAAAGTAGACTCTACAGATTTTACGGAAATGCTAACGACGGTTCAAAACTGCTTGCTTCACTCGCGCAGTCATGGTTTTGCTTCGGCTGGTTCGTGGGCGAGACTGCTTCGGTTCATTGTCACTCAACTCTCAACCTTCTTTAAAGTTTTGCACCTACAAACGCCCAATTTTAACTTCCATAACGCTTTCATCGCATATCTCACTCAATTGACGATAAATTTCGATGAGTGTTTTACCACGAAAGATGAGAAAACGGATGATTACACGTTATTCTTAAACATTAAATATCGCCATTTGAAGTATACAAAATAACACTCATTGCACTGGCAGTAATTCGGCTCTTTTAAAATTAACCGCATCTTTCTAATTACTCTTACTGCTGAGAAAATAATTTGGACACTTTAGAACTTGAACGCACCCCGTAATTCTTTTAAAATCACACTTTCTGTGATACATGACTTTCAGTTTCTCGGTGGCCTATTACGCTTTTTTCTCTTTAGTGGTGACCAATTCTACAATTTCTTTAATCATAGATAGTCTGACATACGTTGCAGGTGACCATACTACATTAACTATTTTCTTTTCGTTGTTCCTAAAATGTTATCCGGTACGATCATTATTCTTTTTATTTATTTACTTCTAAATGGTCCATTCTCGAAATTTGCGCGACCGGTTTCCAGTAGTCTATTTTAAAGGATAGCATTTTGCCCTTCTCCAAGCTCCTGATTTCACAGGGTTTCAAGCTATATGTGCAGATATTGTCTACATTGGTGTTGTAGATGGTTGTTTTGATATTCCTCGAGTTCTTGTTGCTCCAAAATAGAGAATTGAGTTTTAGAATCACACGTTTATTTACCTCTAATTTTATTTAGAATGCCTGTTGATTCTCTTCATTGCAGGGCAAAGTTGCTTGAGGGTAACTGAAGATCAACATTTTTTTATCATACAACTCTAACTACGTCTAGTTGGATTTGATGTCATCTCCCACCGTTATATGTATATTTTTATTTTTATTGTTAGCCTCCACTTGTCATATTTTTCTAAAAGCTTCTGCAGCTTAAAACGCAAATCTTCTTTCTTCTATCAATACGGTAAATAGCAGACCATAGAAGATGTTATTTCTGATTTTTATACCAATTTAACTACTTGTTCGTTTCCAAGATTCTACCACTACTTTCAAGTAAATTTTAATAGAACAGGGACAAGCGAACAGCTTTATCTATTATTTATTGACTTTAAAATCGGCAAAGTTTGTTTCAAATTTTGATTAAATTGGTATAACTGCAATATAGAACTTTCACAGCATTCGTGTAAGCTAAACTATTCTTATATTATACCATTGTTTAGTCAGTGGGACTGCATTGTAGGCTTTTACTAAGTAAGATAGACAGCTCTCCCTCATTCATCATATTTTTTATTTAATTGTTGAATTGTGAACTCCGACCAGTTATAAAAAGATTCTGTTTCTCCGATTCTCGTATTTTGATACTAAATTTTAAATTTGAGAACCATAAAGTCTTACAATTCACATAATTACCTAATGCTCTTATAGTTCTTACAATTTTCCTTACTGCTCTTCTTAAATATAGATGAAATTATCGCTTTCATTTATTTGCAAGTAAATTTTCTCCATCCAGGCATTTATTGAATATTGTGGTTTACCTCCATCAAGATGAGTTCCGCGCTGATGCCGCCTGGCCCCGAAGCTTAGCTATTACTCATTTATAAGATGTATTTATTCACTTTATATTCTTCATCCTTGTACCTTTTTCTATCTTTATAGGTCGGTCATCAGAAAGCTAATTTATACTTTAGATACTGCAGCCCGGAGTAGTAGTTGATTGATTGTACCGTTTGTTAAGGTTTTTGAGCCAAGATTCTCTTCTACATCTAGGTTTTCTTTTTCTATCTACTTTACCCTAAATTATCAATTGCAATAGTTTATAGAGTTTTGCATGGCATGACACAGATGTTCCAATTTTTGCTTTTTAACTGTTAATAGTAACTTCTCTTGTGCGTTCATTCGACGCAGTATCTTCTTGTTTCGAACTCAAAACATGTAACTTAAGATATACGTAATACACGTTTCGAACGCGTTTATTCTTTTACAAAGTTTATCTGTTAAAGTCAAAGCTTTCGTGCCGTAAACTACAAATGGAAAGATGTAACATTTTAAAATTCTTTTCTTAGAAAGATGTTGCTCAGTAAAGGTTTCATTTTGATGAATATTATTCAGGCCTGTTTTATTCTACTCCTTATCTCTGTATCTTATCTTCATTCCCCATTAGAAAAGTCCTCAAGTATTTGTAGTTTGTCACTATCTCTGTTTCCTTTGTCTTCACTCTTATTTCTGTTAGTGCGTGTTGTGTTTTTTTATAATTAAGTACTTCGTTTTCTTTAAATTAATTTCCAGTCCGTATTCACTTCTAGTTACTTGCATAGAGTTAAAAAGAGTTTGTAAGTCTTCTTCTGAGTCAGCTATCACTAAACTGTCGTCAGCATGTCTAATATTATTAACTAGTATTCTATTAACAGCTAGAATACGTTTTTTTTTGTAATGCCTCTTTAAAAGTTAACTACGAGTACATGTTAAACAACAGGGACAACAATACGCATTCTCGTTTCACACCACGCTGAATGTTCACTTTCTCTGCGAATTTTGCACCCACTCTCACATTAGTTTTTTGATACCAATAAAGGTTTCCAATGATGGTTATGTCTTCCTTGTCTAAAACCAAATTCTCTCAAAATTTTTAACTAATAGATTATATATAACAGAGAAGAAGAAGAACGAAGCGTACTTCACGGTTGGCGTGTCATTCAAGAGACTTGCTTATTCTTATAACAAACATCGCAAACAAAAAGTAAAATGGCATCTGCAGACAGCTAGAGTGGTCGTAATTTGTAAAGGACCTGTCGCGTGAGCGCTGCTTGAAATGCGCGGTGTCTAAAATTATTTTGGACGAGTCTATTCGCCTAAAAGAGGGGAGTCGTGTCGTAACATTTTCGGATTATTTATTTTAGTTTTCAAAGGCTCAAAAGATATCAACCAGTGCAAAAATCTGTCTTTTTAAAGACAATGTTGCATATTTTTTCTTGTATTGCTTTTTTCTAACCTCAAAATTATTGTGCATATTTAGCTGAACAAGCTTGGCTGGCAATATTAACTGCAAGTTGCCAACAAAAAAAAGCAACATAGAACTCCTTGCAGAATCAGCAGATTTTCTTATTTGGTTAGTTTTATTCATAATTTCGAACCCAAATGGCACGTCACTGATTTACGCGTTACGACACTGTTCGTTGTAACTAAATTCATGGTCGCACAGATTAGCTAAGCCGTAGATCCTCCCACAGATCCATTACAAATTATGACCACTTTAATACAAAATAGAACTAAGTAAGAATGCCATTTAGTGGTTTTCTAAGAAAACTGAACTTACTTTTCAAGCACGCTACTTGCATTAGAGTGTTAAAATAAGATATAAAGCAGTAAATGTTATTAATACAACAATGGTCAACAACAACCTTACAATTAATACTTTTTTAAACCTTCTCTATTGTCATATAATGGTTTTAATCTTTGATATATGATATCTGTTAAATCGTCTATGGTTTTTTTGAGTATTTTATGCCATTCTTCTAGCATCACTACTACTAACTGAGTATTGTTGTTAAGAATATTTTGTTAAATAATGTTACCCAGATTTTCAAAACACGACAAAAGCCCGCGTGGCAGCTCGATAGCAACAACTCCATGAAAACAACAACAAAAATATTGTTAATAAAGACAAATGGAAGTTTATTTCTCAAAATTTCTATGTATTTGGCCGCATTCATAATGTTACAACACAAAATTAAAGAAAGTCTGCCACAATACCACATGTTTTACAGCCTGGTGAAAAAAATTATTATTAAATTAATTAAGAGAACACCTCTATACTCACTTTTGGCTGGTGTTATTAAAGTACCAGTATTGGTTATCGTTAGAAAATATGACGTGAGGACAAATTTCTGTTGTCCAATTTTATGAACTCTTTTTGAAGGTTTGGCGAGTTTGTATAACACTACACCATGCAAATAACGTTACATTTTTTGACATCTGCGCCAGTTCGGCAAAGGTCCTTGACAGCTTCTTTTCACCACTACTCGTTTTGTTCGTTCGGAGGATCTTGAGAAGTAGAATCTTGGCAGTGCTGATCATTATTCGCTTTATTAAAATTGAGTAATAACAATTTACTGTTGACAATGGAATTCTTAAACATGGACTTATTTCTTGAGGCAAGGCACCACGATCGGCCTGGCCTATAATTCGCCCGCGGCTAAAATTATCTACATATTTCTGTTCAAACACTGTCAACAGATGTTTAATAATGTTATTTATCTGCTGTATTTTTAGACAATTTAAGCTCCTAACAAGTTAAAATTAAATATTTTGTTTTCCACTCGGGTTGTTAAAGTTAAATTTGCTTCTTTGTAGCTCGAGGTGCGATTAAAAAATATTGCACGATCAGGTGTTTGAGAGGATCTCTTTAAATGGGCAAGCTAGAAAGTTGCTCTAACATACGCGCAGCTTATATAGGAGTGATAGTACCTGTTGACGAAAGATAAAACGGGGGCATTGTGATTGAAAAAATTACTTTGTGCGATTAAACCAATTAACTAAAAAATTTGTATTTACTTCTGAAAAAATGTCTGGTATTCATTAATAATCAGCATTGTATGTGCAAAAAGCATCTGTAAGTCGTAAAAACCACCTTGCGGGCTAGGAAATATTTAAATCCTCAATTTGTTATGTTTAGGTTATTTAATACATTTTGTGTGAAATATGCGAATCGCTTCAGAACGCAATCTTTGGGGGTTGTCTAGGGCCGACAATTTAAGTATGTAAAAATCATTTGCTCTTATAGACCTTGTTTTAATTTGATTAAGAAGACAACAAATTTAGCCGGTAATAATTTTAAAATATTTTTTATTTTTCTGTCAGTTATAAGAATAATTTTTTTTTCAAAATTACAAACTATCAGTTTTTGTTAAAAAAATGAGCTAACTACAAGTACCGGATTCTGTGACATTATAATATGTATCATAAGTAAATTACTTTTGTTCTAATTTTAGTCACAACAACGCGGGAATCTTGTATGTTTCCTTATGGGAACATTGGCCGTGACGGGACAACAAAAAGTGTAAAATCGCATTTTGTTGCGCTTCGCAAATTTAGACAGGAATACACATTATTTCCGTATACATTCATTATTATTTCATTTTAACATTGTTTCTAGTCCAGTGCTCGTATGCAGGGCCCGATTGAATGTATTGGTGCCCAAGGCTGACAATTTTTCATCTGCCTTCCCAAAAATGTTTGCATGCTTGAGACATTATCACAAATTACAAAGAAATTTATACATAACATTTATTTGATTTTTCAATTTTTGTGATACACATACACTTCAATACAATGTTTTTTTCATGGCCGAATTTACGCGGAGGCTACCTATGTTACAGCCTAGGGGCCTGCACCACAAATTGACACAAATTTTATTTTGAATAGACTGCTTGTTTGGTACATTCCTTTTTTCATATTTTATACCTCCCGCTCCTGTGTTTTTTGCGCAAGCAAAAAAACATTTTTTTCGACTTTAAAATTAGTAAGTTTCTGCACTATGTTATCAAATAAAAAACTTTAGAGACCCACTCTCAATAAGTAAAAGTGCAGGCCAGTCATTTTTTTATTTTAACGTTGATGTGAAAAAAAATTTCACTTTCTTAAGAACTAAAAGGGATCATTTTTAAGTGCAGTTAGTAACATACTTCTAGCATAACTCTTAGAACAATGGAAGTATTGAGAAAAATAGACTCTACGTCTCATGATTTTAACAATCCTAACAGTTTTTGTGGTTCTAATTGTGTTTTTAGTAAGGTATTCTAATCTTCTTTGGCAGTAGCGTTATTAATTCTTAAAATGCTAAATGCACACATTCAATAGGGTACAATTTATGTAAATCAGAAGCTTACTTTTTCAATAGCACATTTTCTCTTTGACGTATTCTGATATTTTTCATTTGAGTGATTTCTCATAGAAATCCGATATCCTTATATATTTATGTAGATATTGTTGTTTTTCGTTTTAGTTAAGCTTCAGAGAATCACTTGTAGTACACTATGCTTCTATCACGAAAGACTGTCGTTCAGAAAACTTGCAATACTCATCTTTGTTTTTATCAAAAAGAACTTTTGACTTTCTCTTTTTAGTAACGTTGTGTTTTGTAGACATCACTTTTAGACACCATTTTTGTATTTTAGAGTTGTCGTGATTATTTATTGTATGGTTATTTTTTAGTTTCTAGTAACGCCGTTCCTTCATAGAGTGTGCACGGCGTAAAAAATGCTCGTTCGGTTTATTTTTAATAAACCAATAAATTTCGCTTAATACGTTCTCCATTCATTATATTTTAATACATTGTTTTGAATGTCGTACTGTCTTTCAAACTTTTGAAAGTCAGGATAATAGTTTTTTTTTAATGCTATGGTAGGCCATCAACTTACAAAGTTCGTTATTTACACACCACAATACCGGTCGTCCAGTGATATAATTGGGTCTACCTCTTTGAGAGTATTTTCAAAACTCCGTGACCTGAAATCCTCTTGCAGGTGTACATTTGATGCACTACAATTTAGGCTTTAAATCATTGAAGTCAAGAGCTGCGATTGTGATCCCTGCACATTACGTGAGAAAAAGTGTCTAGTTTTGGTATTTTCTGGTCCACATTATTCTATCGCTGCTATTCAAGACGTTTTTTAAAACGTTTTCTAAATTCTGTTTTACTTGTTTTTTTTTTTAAACAAATCTCGACCATCTCTGCCACTCATTGTTCAGGCTTTATAATACATGAAATATAAATTGAACAACGATTTAATTTAAAAATTAACGTTATTCACAAGGGCTGCATTTATACACAAGAATTAGAAATTGTATATTTAAGGTAACGGTCAAAGGTTAACAGTAGCTACAATAACACTAGTTTATTTACACCATTATTGTTTTCTTTGTAATTTTTTCCTATTTGACTACCACAAACGCCCATTTACTTTTCACTATATTGAAACACGCGGTTTTAGAACAAATCAGAAGATTCCGGAACTCGAAGACGCTGCTAGAACTGGCGTGGACGGTGATCAATCGTTCTGGAAAGTTCCTGAATAATTTCTCTGTGATATGTTATTTCTGTTATAATACATGTTAAAAGTTCTGCCACCCTAGACTGCATTTTGCTCAATCTATGGGTTAATCAGACTCTAATAATATAAAAATTCTGGTCATATATGGTTTGCTTCGAGATATTCCAGGGTGAATAATGTTGCACTGTAATGAAAGTAGTAGTTGTAAGAAGCAAAATAATATGGAGAGAAAGTTGGACTTCTCAAAGCAAAAGAACAACATTGTGAAAACTGGATCACAATTTTTTTTTTGTTTTGTACGAACAAGATAAGAAGTGCCAATCGTTTAGTTTGACAGTTCCTTTCAGTAGTAGTTATCATAGCTTATCTTTTACAAATGATAATATACATTCTGAGATACGCTAACACTAATTAAGTATGAGTTTTTGATAAGCATCTTAGCATTGACAAAATGGTGGTATGTACAAAACGCCTGCCCTTGTGACAAAGTCTGCCAAATAAATGTCTCATTTCTTCAAATACATTGATAAATCAATGAGATGTGCACGATTGTGTCAGATTGTATTATGCTGTGTGTAAAGTGTAGTTGTCATAATTACAAGCAAATATTTCACAGTTCCGCCACTTATAAAAACAGCCAGGCGTGTAAAATTAGAAAACGACAAAGATTTCGTAAAACCCAATGTAATTAGAAATTATAACACAGGGATGAGGACATAGATGTCTGCATCTAAACAGGGGGATATCAAATCTGAGGGTATAAAGCCTAGTAGTATTTTTCGATGCTAATGCCAGATTATAATGTACAACATGCGAAAAATAAGAAAAATTCTAAACAATAGCATTTAAAGAACTAAATTATATTTGTTTCTATACTTATATTAGTTACCGAGTTTCATTTAAACGTCAACATAAAAATCAATTTATGCTTTTGTACGATTACTGCTCTTATACACGTGGTGGAGAGGCAGGCGTGTAAATAGCCGCCCTCGTGGTGCGGTGTGGGAAACGAAGTACGGCCCGTTTTGAAACATAAACCGATAAGGCCCAAATCGTCCCTTAAACGGCCAGCGCGAAAACGGATGGGGGCGGCTACCGATATCAACCGAAAGTAAAGCCAAATCGCTCACCTGAATCGGCTTCGGCTTCGTCGGCGATGGTTCCACGGTGGCCACCTTGATGCGCTGTCTTCGTGTATGTTGCGGGATGTTAAGTGCGGCCGTACTGGACGCGATGCGGTGTGAGTATAAGCGGGTTGTTAAGCACGACCGAATTGGCCGCGTTGCGGAGTGCGTATTGCGGGGTGTTCAAACACGACCGAATTGGCCGCGCTGCGGTGTGCGTATTTGCGGGGTGTTAAGGCACGACCGAATTGGCCGCGCTGCGGTGTGCGTATTTGCGGGGTGTTAAGACACGACCGAATTGGCCGCGCTGCGGAGTGCTTATGTTGCCGGGCTTCGCGCCCGGCTTGGCGGTAGGTCTTTTTGCGGGAAATTTTCATTCGACAGCACCTTTCATATCAAAGGGTGCCGCCGACGCCGTATGCAGACTTGTCGGCTGAGCAAAAGCCCATATGCCGTTTTGTGTGCGACGGCAAAACGTAGCGGCAGATGTCAAAGCCGCCCAGCATGCCGCCGCGATATAAAAGCGGTTCAAGGGTGAAAAGGCCGCCACACCACGTGGTACTTATTATGTTACAATATAATAGGCATCATAAGAGGTCAATGCTCTCCTTTTGAGAACATGTGTTTTATAAATTTAGTGATTTGTTTTATTAGTAATAAACATTCTTCCAACATGAACACTTTGTATAAAGTATAACGCGATGCAACCTCTAAAAGGTAAATTTGTTCCATATATTTAGTAATTTCTAAAAATATTTTTAAACACCTTTTAACAGTCATAAACTACACGTCCACATTTTGAACCAAAACAAGAATTTATGAAAACATCTACTATTATATTAAATTAGATTATAACGTAAAGGCCGCTTCGCGCCATTATTAAAGTATACTTCTATGCATGAGATGGTAAACCTTTCGAGTGGTGTGTGTTAAGGCGCCTTGTAAGAAGTGCAAGTCCTACCTTCTCCCTCACTTAAATGTAGCCACTGGCATATAAATGTGAAAGGGGCTATTTTTTAAGCCACTTGCAATGGTTTTATTACATTTCTGATCGCGGATTCGGATTGTACGTCAAATTTGGCTGTCCCTTTTGTTTTTTCCAAAGGAAACCGGCGGCCAGGGTATTTTATGTGCTAGCTTTATATTTTATAGAGAGATTTATGATAAGTGATACAACATTTAGCAAATTAAATTCTTAGTAATAATCGTTTAATAAGTATTTACAAATAAAAAAATTAAAACAAGATCAGGAAGTAAATGGAAATTGCGGATAAAAATAAACATTTTTTTGCTTATTAAATTAAAAGTTAAAAATGTTAAGTTTACTTCATCTTCATTCATGCTTTTTCTATTCTGTCCATATTGCTTTTTATCCTATTTTCTTTACATATGCATAATTTCAGAACTCTAGGGAACTTGACCTAAAAGAATAAGGAAAAAGGTAAATAAATAGGTGTTGAATACTATCACACGACACTTTAAACCGTTTCTGGTTTAGTGCTGTAACTCCCGTTTAAATTGACTCCGATGCAGTGAAGTGTAATGTGATTTTCTCTTTGGAAAAAATAACTCTTGTTTTTTATTTGCTTACTAAATACTCTTAAAGATAAATCACTTTTTGTTTTCATTAGTGAAATAATCTTAACAACATCACATTTTTACATTTTCTTACCTATCTTCTTCGTTGCTGGACGTTGACAAGCGACATCCGCAGCATCTTCTTAGTAGCGCAACGAAGTGCTTAAATATTGTGCAGATATGAATTAGCATACAGGTTATTCATAATAGTTTTACTTTCCTGTATATGAAGTCAAGCGAGAAAGACAAACTTTTTTATTTAAATTTTATTACCAAGTGAGTAGTACGGGATACCAATGTAAGAGCTTAACTGACTACACTTTAGTGACATTCTTTATGCTTGTATTTTTTTTCTTTAAATTACCCCATTTATTTTGAACGTAAAATATCTGACGTCCAATATACTCACACTGCTCTTCAAGTTAGAAACTACGAGTTTCTCTTCTGAAATGTGGGTTACTTCATTTAAATCAATCTTTTTTAAAACTCAGGGCTCCTTTTATTTCATTTATTATATCAATAAAAGGTTTCAAAATTTTAGTAAAGTAAATAAAATGGGAAAATCAAATGGCAATAGATTTCTTAATCTCAATTATGTAACAGGTTGGAAAACTCTTATTTTGATATATATTGATATTTTTTAGATATATTGTTATTTGAAAAGGTGTTTAGGGCAAAGAAGTACATAAATTGTGTCTCTTTAAAATATGGTAGGGGTAAAACTAGCATTTGCTTAACTACAAGAAATTTTATTTACATATTTAAGTCTTTTGACATATTTTAATTTTAACAGTACTTAAACGCCTTTTGTTATTTGTTATTTATCGAAAGAGTTGAATTAACTTTATTGTTTCTAGTAATAATTCAGGATAGCGCCTTAAAGTTTCTAACATTATTTTGCTAAACAAATTTAAACGAGGCTTTTTCTCCTGCTGCCGACATGGCAATGCCGACAACTGTAATTAGATTAGAGGGAGTTTATTAGAGCACGTGCGTAAGTACGCATGCGCATTTGTATGCACCTTTTTGTTAGTAGCAATTGGGGTATCTAAATAGCTACTACCTAGTGTTATTGTATAATACATTATAATGCAGCTTTTAATGGGAGAAATGTTAAAACAACTGATATGCCGCTTAGACTGTGTCACAGTTTGGTACAAATATATTATTAAAAGGCAGGTGTCCAAATAATGTAATATGTTCAAAATGTGGCTCACTCAAATTAGCAAAACCTAGATAAACACAGCTTTAATTTGTGGGATTATTGAGAGCATACTAGTAGCCAACGATTTATGAAATAGAACCAAAAATCAGATACGTGTGGAAATTTCAAAACATTTTATTATTGAATAAAAGCTACTTGCGTTCGAGTTATAAATGCATAGTTTTTATTAATTTCTGAACTGATGAAACACAGTCATTGTTTTTTTTTATAACCCGATCAAGAGGGCCTTAGAAAATTTGTTTGTAAATTTTTCTAAGACCAGCTCACTTTTTATAAAAGTAATATCAAAAGGGGGGTGGGCAAAACCTTATGGACGCTGGGCTTCATCAATAGACACCAAGATCATCTTTGTACGTCTTTTTTCTAAGTTCTAAGGCCTATATTTTTGTTTAGAGAGGTCGTACCGGGTTAATTCCTTAGACAATATTGCTCAGGACCGTTACGGCTTTCGATTGACATAGGTTTCGTCTGAGTACCCAAATTTTTAATTTGGGGCCCAATCTGCCCACCTTTCTTTCCCAATTGTTGGATTAAATTTAAGCAAAGGGAGGAAGGAATTGTTGAAAAATTCTTGTTTGTCTTGTCATATCGTTTCAGTAAAGTAATGTAACAAATATTTTTATTACATGTAATCTATTAGTTGTCGATTTCTTTGTTAAGAAATTAGATATTGTACTTGCAGTTTTTCTTAAAATTATTTGCGTTATCAAAGTTTAAATTTTTAGTGAATAAGAAATGCAAAAATTGTTCGACTGATACCAAATGCTACTGTTTACGAAGTAATTTTAATATACCTAATGTTAAGATAGCTTCAAAGAATAGCTCAAGCGCTGGCTTTTTAAGATTCTTTTCAGACGAAAAAAAAATTCAACTATGATAGGAAGGTGAGTAGTCAAAACACCGATGCCTATGAAATGCCCACCATTATGCATACAAAGTTTTTCCGCGCTGTGGTATTGGTAGGGTTTTTTTACCTCGACAAATCTACATACAAGTGCTCTAACAAGTCCTCTAACAACAGTTTTACGTTAGAAAGTCAAACGCTATCCTCATCCAAGAGCCAGTTCAACTCTTATCCAAACTGTGGTTTCGTGTCACACACTACAGGAAAGAGTGTCCATACAAGAATGTCGTCTGATATTCTTTCGGGAAGCGCAAAAAGTACTGCCGTTCCAAACAGCAGTAACAAGTTTTATATAACCGTTATATCTACCAAGTAGAGTGGAAATCACACGCTGTAGTATGACACATGAGTCTTTATTTGGTCGTGATCTAATGCAAATATTTAAGCTCCCTCCCTACCAAGTTAAGAAAACTAGAGGAAGCAAAAAATGACGCAATGCCAAAGTTTTTGCATTACGTGCAAAAATTGTCTAGAAACTTGAGAAATTGAACAGTTTGAAGTCATCAAGCGTATCAAATCTATTGAGTGGGTGGAGTGGCGGCCTTTTCGCCCTTGAACCGCTTTATATCGCGGCGGCATGCGGGCCTTTGATATCTGCTCACGTTTGCCATCGCACACAAAACGGCATATGGCTTTGCTCAGCCGACAAGTCTGCATAGGCCGTCGGCGGCATCTTTGATATGAAAGGTGCTGTCGAATGAAATGCCGCAAAGACCTACGCATAGCAGGCGCGAAGCCGGCAACATAAGCACTCGGAGCGCGGCAATTCGGTCGTGTCTTATCAACCCGCATACATGCAGATCGCAGCGCCAATTCGTCGTGTGTTTTAATACCCGCAACATACAAGAAGACAGCGCAGCAGGTGCACCGTGGACCATCGCCGACGAACCGAAGCCGATTCAGGTGAGCGATTTGGCAATACTCGTTGGTTGATATCGGTACGCCCCATCCGCTTACGCGACGGCCGTTTAAGGGACGATTTGGGCCTTATCGGTTGACGTTCCAATACGGGCCGTACTACGGAATTATCCCACACCGCACCACGAGAGCGGCTATTTACACGCCTGCCTCTCCAGTGGGTATTGACAATCGTGGTTCAGAAGTTCAACGGAAAAGTTCGAATAAAGGTGACTTCAAGTCAACAGTGAATAGTCAATTTCATGTTACCCAATTTGCTGGAAATATTAGAAAAATTGTTTTCGTTATTCGCTGGATGAGACAAGTTTTCCATATTGGAGTCAACGTTTATCAACAACTGAAAGTAGGGGAAACCTGCAAAAATTCTCGTCATTAGTACACACTGAAGTCTGTAACAAAGACCTTCGTACCACATGACATCGCTTCACTCTAGCCATATTCCAGGAGTTTATGCCCGGATTCTACAATGACGATAAATTGTGCAGTGGTCAGTCAGACCAGGATTTACCTTCAGACGGTGAAAGCTATTTTCAGTCGTAAGCGGATTTATCTGAAGTATTTTATTCTTTGGATTGATTAAGTTTTAGGGAAAGTTCAAGCCGTTTTTATCAGATGTTTGCAAACTTTTTACAATCTCACAGGGAAAGAAGCAAACTGGAATTAGTCACTAAAGTGCCAACAAGCATTTAAACACGTCAGATCGATGCTTTTGTTAGTAGAAACCTTTGCTCACGTCCTCATTGAAATTGGAATTGTTTTATTCCATCGTTATTCAGATGCCAAGAAACGTCCCGTAGTGTACGCCTCCAAAATCCTGTCTGATACAAAAAAGCCCTACTCTCCGACTCCATCATCATCAATATCAAAAAGTAC
Source organism: Sinelater perroti (assembly GCA_036346155.1). Classification (NCBI taxonomy): domain Eukaryota; kingdom Metazoa; phylum Arthropoda; class Insecta; order Coleoptera; family Elateridae; genus Sinelater; species Sinelater perroti. Next base: position 4,352,720 of record JARFIY010000348.1, on the reverse strand, counting down.
TTTAAGTACCTATGCGAGTGAAAGTATATCTTGATTACGGAAAAGTAATTTGCAACCATACGTCACTACGCGCTTACAGCACTAGTCGCTTTACCTGTTACGATATCGAGTATTGTAATACCAAGGATTATGGAAATGCAGATGCGTTGTCTCGTAATCCAGTGTCATTGTCCGACCTAAAAATTTTAGAAGAAGAAATTGAATGCAAAGTGAACCTGATTGCAGCAGGGTATCGGGAGGCTTTTCGATAAATGCCAAGAACACCGCTACTGCAACGTCGAAGAATAAAGAGCTGTCAGCTGTCAGCTGTCTACACTCTCATCCAGTCTCGTTGGCCAGAACTGACGAACTTTACCCATTTTACCTGGGTAAGGAGGAATCATACATTTTACAAGAGGTAATAATGCGGGGTATAAGAACTGTGATTCCCAGTGGACTTCATCAAAAGTTACTATACAAGCTTCAATCCACTCACTCATTGCCTAGATGAAACATCCCGCTCGCCGGTACATTTGGTGGCCACAGGTCGACAGTGACATCGAAAATGTATATAAAACGTGTCAGTTGTGCTGCGAAAATCGAAACAATTCCGAATCTGCTCTTCTTCATCTATGAGAGTTTCCTAGCAAGTGTTTAACATGAATAACGACATCATAACAGCAGCAGTCGTCCGTTGCTTCCGCGAAGTAATGTGTCGTTTTGGAATCCGGACCAAATTGTCACAGACAATGGAAGTTCCAAAAATTTTACAAGAACAACGGTATTTGCTATATTAGTAGTTCCGCATACCATCTCTGGTTCAACGGTGAAGCTGAAAAGTTCGTCTAAACCTTCAAGAACGCCATTAACCACGTTTTCGGAGATGTGGAGTTCAAGCTGCAGCATTTTCTGTTCCCCCATGTTACAACAGGAGTCTTACCAGCTGAACTTCTGCAAGGCAGGAAATTGAAGACGTTGATGATTGCGCTCGCTCCAATGCCTAGACCCACGTTAGCAAAGCTCAACAGCAGTAGATCAAGGATTATGACAAATGTGTTAAATCTCGGACTCTAGACCTTAACCAAAAAGTGTGGGTGCAAACATTTTCTAAGGACCAGCCAACGTGGTCATTGGGCAGCGTGATAAAAGCTGTTGGTCCTGTTACCTACCCTGTGGCATCACATCGACCAAATTTTGGAAGCTCACTCGTTACACCCAAACGCATCAATGCAAATAGAAGTTGAAGTCCCCGTTTTAGGAGTTCCAGAGAAAACCCCGAAAATTAAAGATCCAGACGCACAGCCTCAACCGGAGTCAAAAACACCCGTACATCCGTCGGGGCGATACCCTCGACGGAGCCATCGTAAACCATGTCGTTTTCCTAATTGAACTTTGTTATGTTTGGGAGGTGTTTTGAACTGTAATGGTAATTGCAAATGAAAGTTGAATATAGAAATACGTTAGCATAAACCCTAATTCCTTGCATACACTACCCAGGCGAAAACAGAATCAGCCGATTTGTGATATTTCACTGAGAGTTGTTTGCCCTAATCATAGTTCTCAACTACTCCAAGCGGCGTCACCATACAAATGTAACTGAAATTATTTTCTTCTTTCCAGTGTTTGATACAGAGTGGCCCAATGGGTATGCTAGATGAGATTTCAATTTTAAATGGTTGTGCTTAATTCCCTTACCACGCATCCACTGATTTCCCAATTTAGCACACTTCTCAACAGCAAAGGACTTACATTCGAAGCGGGTAACCGTTTAATACACGATTTGTATTGACATGGTAGTAGGACCTATTGTGATAGACAAAAACATAACTGGTGACCGTTACCTTCAAAAGCCCGAGAAAAAAGTTATTCCATACTTGATGGGTTTGGAAAAGGTTAACGGTAACTGATTCATGCAGGACGGTGAGCGACACATCGCATTGAAAAAATCTTTGATTTTCTGAAGGAGTACTTTGGTTCGAAGTACAACGGACATGGTATTGACCGGAAATCCTACTCACCAAATCTAAATCCTCGTGACTACTTCTTGTGAGGATACCTAAAGAACAACGTGTAAAGAAAACAAATTCAGTCAGTAGCGGATCTCAAAGAAGCAATCACGAAGTAAATCAAATAAAGAACACTAGTGTCAAGAGCAGTAGGAAATTTCAAAGCCCGTTTAAGGCATGTCATTGCCTCAGAAGGCACGGACTTTGAGAATTTAATTTACTAAATAAATAATTAAATAAAGTTTTTCTTTTTTGCATGTCATCTAACGTACCCATTGGACCGGTCAAAATGATGAAATCTTAAATTTCGCATTTTTGACCTTCGACGCGGGAAAAAGTACTGCACTAGATAAGGAAAAAATTTTTATCGGTGGATTTGTGGTTGGGGATTAAGTACAACGATTTAAAGTAAAAATCTCTGTATATTATGTATAGGTGTGATTTCTCAGTTTCAATTTGTAAATATTAAACATCTTTGACACAAAATGTAATGATTTTCGGAATAGTGAAATTTCCAGTAGAAATTAGTAAATGTATAAAACAATACACAAAACTGTAATACAAAAATCATAAAACGAACGGTAAAAAATAATAAAACTTGTTTATACAAATATTTCTTTTGTAATACTACTGGTTTGTTTCTTAATCTAGCATTAAAATCACTCACAGAAGTATTTAATTTCTCATCCAAAATTATAATATCGTTATACTTTAAAATCTAATACATATTCTCGAATTTTTTTGTTTGTATTCTTATATTTTGCAATTTTTTAAATTAATTGTTATTAATTATAATCACACAATTTTAAATTTTTTTTTGGTAGATCATTAAATATCATTTAAAAACAAATAATCGGATTTTATCAGCTTTTTACAGATTAATAAATTCAGTAAGCATTACACGAAATCGATTTCATTCATCACTTTATTTGCGCATTCCCCCCAAACAGATGGCATAGCCATTCTTTACCGAAAACCGCACTACTCGGTCAAACCGCCGCCCCACCAAATAGCAGGTAGTTTCTTAATTTCCTCTCACTCCACCTGCGGGCTCGGCTGCACTCACCTGCCCTACTCAACAATAATTCTCTGTATCCCGAGCGATCTCTCAGACGAAGCTGTTGACAATAATGGGACCTGTTGTCACCGCGCTCAGAAAACACCCGCGTTTGATCGATGCCACTCATTACGACCGCAAAGCCTCGAGATTGAGATTACCATAGCGCGCCTAAGCACCGCATTATGTCCTTATCTCTGGTGGTGGTCTATTCAGAACAATGCTTATGTGAATATTTGCACGTTGGGGCGATGTGTATGCATCTCACAGGTAGATGTGGGCACAACATGACGCAACGAATAGTCCTTGCAGTGTAAAAATGGTAGTTGAGCAGCGTAGGCGTTGTATCGGGAATGTCGTTACTTTTTAAACTGGGACAGGACACGGTGACGCAGATTAAAGCCTTTGAATAACCACCGTGATTCAGAATGCGTCGGTAAATATTTTATAGTAAAACAGTTAGCCCAGCCTTGGATCTACAGAAGGCTTGACGGGAGTCGTGGAAAATCCAACTTTCTTTACATTAATTCAAAACACGTGCTAGACATGGTGTGCATACTAACACATCGATGTAAGTTTAGAAACAAACTTCTAGAATTGCTAATACGGGCATTATTCATTATTTTATACTGTTATTACATCCGATTTGAATGTTAACGATTTTTTGCCCGTCGTCAGAAGCTTTACAATTTTCTTCTTCTGTACGCTAATATTGTGACAAAAGGAGAAAATTCAATTTTACCACATCCTGATTTTTAATATGAAAAACTAATAAATATAATATTTGTAACATTTATGAAATTGATTATTAAGATAGTATTTTAAATTATTACTAAAGAAGTTGGTGAAATGATTGCGAGCCCGGTTTAGCACTTTGACTTTGTAGTATTTTCTACTCCCTCCAAATCCCCCAGAAAAGTTCTGTTCCTTCTAGGAGTTGCAATAAATTCTTTATGAGATTCCCGTGAGTGTGTTAATCCACTGCCGGATTGTCGATGTTTATGTGTGAGGCTGTTTCCTTTTCTTCATTATATAAGCTACAAAGTGTATCGCCTTTGTGTACATTCATTATGTGTAGATGTTTTCTCAAATAGCAGCGATCTGTACAAGCTCTCTGTCTTACCTGTACATGTCTTCAGTAAACAATGTGCGAGGTTAGCCGCTCAGGAGGTCTTCTTCTCCTTCTTCTGTCGTCAAGGCTTAGGCCATTCTGCCTGTTCCGAACTTCATTTGATTAGGACCATCTTTTCTTCGGTCTTCCTACATCTCTGCGTCCTCTTGGGTGGTAGTTTAGGATTTGTTTCGGTATTCTTTCTTCTGTCATCCTATTAACGTGTTGTCTCCAATTGTTTCTGTATTCTTCTATTTTGTCATTAAGGTTGAAAATTTCTAGTTCTTCCCTTATTTCTTCATTTCTTATCCTATCCTTGTGCAACCTTTAACATTTCTGAGAAACCTCATTTCCGCTACTTGTATGCTAGATTTGTTTTTTGTGTTTGTTATCCACGATTCGCTTCCATAAGTGAGTACAGGGACGGCCATGATCTTGTAAAATTTCTTTTTTGTTTCTTTTCTTGTTTTGTGTTTTAGCGTTCTATTTATTGTCCCACAAATTGCTTGGAATTTACGAATCTTGTTTTCTACATCTTTATCATTTTCGTATGTGGTGTCGCAGCCTAAGTAGTTGAAATGAGATATCTGTTCTAAAGTCTTTCCATCTATTATTATTTTCGATCGCACTGGTTGTTTTCCTTGGAAGGACATCTTTGTTTTGTCTTTAGATATTTTCAAATTGTAGTTTTCGCAGAGTAATTTGAGACGGTAAATTGATCTTTGCAGATCGTCTTCGTACTTTTGAATTATTGTTAAATCATCGGCATATAGCAGTAAGTTTATGTTTTTGTCGTCTCGTAGTTTTATCCCTGGGTTTACTTGTGGTTTCCAGAGTTTAACCACGTCACTGATATAAATATTAAATAAAGTGGGTGATAGCCCACACCCTTGTCTTAGTCCTTGATTTGTTTGAATTTTATCAGACTTACTGCCGTTGTTGTTTATTACTATGTTTGTGCTAATATATAATGATCTTATGATTTCTATAAGGTGGTTAGGGAATCCTTTTTCTTTCATTATTTCAAGGAGTTTATGTCTGTCTACGCAGTCAAAAGCTTTTTCGAAATCTATAAATGCAAGATGGGTTTCCAAGTTGAATTCTCTTCTTTTTTCAATTAATCTCTTTAAAACGAATATGTTGTCACTACATGAGCGGCCTTTGCGAAATCCAGATTGCCCTTCGTCTAGTAATACCTTAGCTATGGCTTTTGTTCTTTCATTAATTATTTTGGAGTATAATTTATAGGTGGTGTTTAGGAGGCTGATTCCTCGATAATTTGAGCATTTTGAGCGGTCTCCCTTTTTAAATATTGATATGACTTCTGCTGTCTGCCATTCTGTTGGGATCTTCTTCGCCAACATTCATTTAAAAGATGTAGTATTCTGAATTCTAGAAGTGGTCCTCCATATTTCAATAATTCTATACTAATTCCATCGGGCCCTGCAGCCTTCCGGTTTTTCATTTCCTTTAAGCATTTTCTTAGTTCTTCTATGGTAATCATGACAATTGTAAAATCAGTTTCATCAATATCTTCCTGTATTAAAATGTCCTGTTCGTTGATTTCTCGATTATTCCATAGGTTTGTGTAGTGTTCCTTCCACTCTTTGTCGTTAATCGTTTTTAATTTTGCTACGTCCTTTACTGTGCTGTTCAAATGTTTCATCATTTTATAAGCGAATTCCTGTCTTCCATATACGTCGTGTTCTATGTTGCTTATCAGTTTTTCCAAAGATTCTTCGTGGGCTTGTCTTACGATCTGATTTACTAAGTTTCGTTTTTCATTGTAGCGTTGTTTATTTTCGGGGGTTCTTCTTTGTAGATATATTAGATATGCTTCTTTTTTCTCTTTTATTGCGTTCTCTACTTCTTCATTCCATATTTTTAATCCTCTAGTTTTCTTTCTTTTCTTTTTCTTCCCTACTTCTTCATTCGCTGCTTTAATGATGCCGATCTTTATATTATCCCATTCTTCATTGATTTCATTACTAGTGGGTGTACGTAGTAAGTGTTCTTGTAGTCTGTTTTGATATAAATATCGGGTACTTTCCTTTCTAAGGAGATGTATTTTGAAAACTTCTTCTGGGTTATTTGTGTTTGTGGTTTTCGTTTCTTCCATTTTGTTAATAGGGTTATAGTGGCTACTAGAAGATAGTGATCTGAATTTATATCACTTCCCCTGTAAACTCTTGCGTCTTGCACGAGGTTTGTCATCTTGTTATTGACTATTACATAGTCTATGATTGATCTTAATCCTCTTGCTGACCAGTTGTATTTGTGTATATCTTTTTTCTTGAAAAACGTGTTTGTTAGTTTTAGTTCGTTGAAAGTAGCGAAATGTCGTAGTTCTTGTCCATTATTGTTGATTACGTTTTCGCCGCATGTGCCTACAGTTCCTAGGATGGGGTCTTTTCCCACTCTTGCATTTAGGTCTCCACTTATTATGAGGTGGTCTGTCTTTGTATACTTGTTTACTACTTTCTGTAGTTGTTTGTAGAACTGCTCTGTTTCCTCTTTCTTTCCCTCTTCAGGGGCGTATACTCTTATAACCATCATGTGTCCTCTATCTATTTTCATTCTGGTAGTTACTATTTTTCATTGATATATTCCTAGCTTACTATTTTGTTTCTCCACTTTTTATTGACCATGATTGCGACTCCACTACTTGCCCGTCTGTTTTAGGTATTCCGCTGTAGATCATTATATAATTATTAGATTCTTTAGTGCCTTTTAGTTTCTTTTTTGTTTCACTTATAACTGCTATGTCTACTTTTCTTTGCATAAGTTCTTTGTCTAATTCAGTTTATTTTATTCCTAGCCCTCTAACATTCCACGTGGCTATCTGTATTCTCTCCTTAATTCCAGCTCGTTTGTCCTTTTCACGCCTTTTTCGTCTGCTTGGTGATCCGTCCGGTTGATTCTCATGAAGTTTGCCAGTAATTTAAAATCTCCTGGCAGCGTTACGAGCGCTGTGCAGGTTAAGCCGGTAGTGGGGCTGCCACTTTTCTGCCTCCGGCAGGCAGAGCAATTTCTCAGGTTACTATCCCTTAGACACGTTGCCTTCTCTACGGCTGTTGAGCCGTGTCTGCTCATTGCAACCGGCCATTCTGGGTCAGACGTTGCAGACTCTTTACCATATCTGGTTACCCTCACTTATTTAGCCTGCGGGTCAACGCAGTTTCCAGGGTGTGGCACGTGGAGCCATAAGTGAGGGTTGGGCACCCTGCGGGGACCAGTTACCGGGAACCATCTCCCATTTATAACGCTCGATGTGACCGTCCCGGCAAAAGGTACTACCCCTTCAGCGTGAACCCCAACACCCCTCTCAGGAGGTTTCTAATTAATTTCTTCTCCAATCTCTGCGTCTCAACTAGAAGTATATTGTCTTTCGTGCACGCCACTATTGCTGTTTCAATGCTGTCTTTGGGTATACCAAATACAGTTTCTGCTCTTATAAATGTGTGGCCTGAAATCCATATGAGCTAAACTTTGTTCTTCTCAGATAGGGTTAGATGGGATAAAAATACCTTCGTTAGTTTGGAGCTTAAGTGATTCTAGCACTTTTAAGGCTACTTGGTTATTACAGAATACTGAGGCGTTGTTGGCTATAACTGCGTCTCATATTTTCTTGTATGGATTGCATTATTGTAAAGATTTTAGCTTGAAAGACTAAGTCGTTAGTACCCAATGATAAATTTATGTTTACTTCAGACCTTACACCGTGTATACCAGGCTCTGTACCGTGCTTCGTTCGGAAACTGGCTGTAGACCAGATTAACCCTCTCATTAGGTAAGATGGGGTTCCTTGAGCCCAGTCGCTGCGATTATATCCCACAGTAAATGGTTTGCCAAAAAATTATTTAAGTAGTATGTACTCTGTACATATGCTTGGTATGAAATTATTTTTAACCCCCTCGTTTGCGACAAATACCATAGTGCATATACCAGTTTCCGATGTATTTAATTCTATAATCATTAACTCAGACTTTCTTCTTTAGGATACTTAGAATAGCTTCCATAGATGCTATAGGAGTACTTCTCATGATTCTACAGATGCACAAGCATGCAATTTTTTTTATATTCTATTTGGTTTTGTTACAACTGTCCTTTGTTCTAATTTTGGCCACAATACTAAGACGGTGTATAGTACTATGGGTTTGACAACCGTGGTGTACTACCAGAACCATTTTTGGTTTTAGTCTCCATGTTTTCCCAAATATATGCTTGTCTACAATAAAGTTCACTATCGCTTTGTTTGTTAATGCGTGTTTTAGTTTAGTTTTGCATTCAGGTTAATTTCTAGATACTTAATTTCCTGAACTACCTGAATACTTTCACCGAAGATTGTAAGCTTATAAAATTGCTTTGATTCTTTGGATAGGGGGAATTAGTGATGTTTTGCTAGGGTTTATCATAGGGCTTTTCCTTTCTCACCATCTTTCAGTGGTATCTAATGCTCCTTGGATTAGTTCTGCAATGAAGTTCGGGTTTCTACTCCTAATTAGGATAACTATGTCCTCAGCATAACTGGGCATAGTAGGTTTAATTATTGAGTCTTATTAAGAGATAATTTTTACATAAGGCTGTTAATTAAGGGATTTCATTTTATTTGTAGATATACGTAATCAAAAAGTACAATAAAACATGTTAGATTAACTTAACAAACATAATACTAAAAGTTCACCACTGAGTTTATAAAGTGTAAGTAATTTTACAATGTTTCTTCGTCGGTCCTGTTACTCTAATAAAGTTTGGTGGTATTATGTTTCTAGGGCGTAAATTGTGGTTCTCTATGCTCTTTGGTGTCCTGTACTGCTTGAATTATTTCATGCATTATTTCATAGTCTATAAGTGGTTTCATTTGATTAGTCCAGCAATTTAGAGATCTTCCTCTTGGACACTTCTAGTTTACTTTTTCTTCCACCATTATTTTCTCTAATTCGTTTTTTTTACCAAAGTTCGAAGGTATACTTGGTTGATCTTAATAGAAAAATGTGTTGTAATCTTAAGCTGATTTAAGATCAATTCTGGGTACAAAGTATTCTTAACATAACTTCGTCCGGCGATTTTTATCGTTCAGGTTTCCATAGCATATGTGGCTAAGTATGGAAAAGTGTTCTAATTGATTTGAGTTTATTGATTCTACTTAATTTCGTGACTGTGTTTTGAGCTGCACTTATTATTCGTTTGATTTTTTATCACATCCTTCTTTATTTAATATTAGTGATCCCAGATAAACGAATTCTTTCGCCATTTTGAATCCAGCTACTTCTTTGATATTATTAGGAGCGTAGTTAATTATCATTATCTTTGTTTTATTTCTATTGAGTATTAGTTTATGATTTTGCTTTTAATGTCTAACTTTATCATAACATTCTGTTGTTTAACATCACTGACTAGAATGGTAAAATATTATAAGCGTATCTTTAAATTGTTTATATTTCGATCACTAACGTAGACACTTCCAGCCTTATTATTCTAAAGAAGTCTCCTGATGTACTTCGAGTATGCCCTTGCGTGATTATTTTGGCACAGAATTTCTATCAGATTTGTGAGATGATGAGGAATTCCTATATTTTGGAGTATTGGGTACAGTTTATGTCACTTTACGCAGTCGAAAGCTTTAGTTTAGTCAATGGACAAAAAGAGATTTTTATGTTAACTCGTAGGTTTTAACGATAATTTACTTATTATTGTTTCCGTGGGCTTTTTCTTGGTATAAATACGGGTTGCTCTTCAAATATATATATATATATATATATATATATATATATATATATATATATATATATATATATATATATATATTATATATATATATATATAGTAAAAATGATTTGGATCGATTGTTGACTTTGCTGGTACGATTGCATAACGATATGATTTATTATTTGGGAATGATAGTGACAATCTTTTAAACAAGCATATTTTAAGTAACATTTGTAGAAATGTTACTTATTGCATACCTCAACCTTCCCCTCCTAGTCCAAAACTACGCACACACGCACCCCACGCACACGCTGGCTCGTTCAGACGCACTCTCGTTCGTACACCAGTTCACTGGCGAACGTTGTTTAGCTATAAGATTCTTCTTCTTCCTATTTCTAGTTTTTCTGCCCCCCATGATCATTAGTTGTGTCAAATGGTATTTCTCATTTTTCATTATATGTCTTAAGTAAAGCGTATTTCTTTCCGTTGTTGCACTTCTCAATACTTTATTTGTTGTGTTTGTAGTCAAGAAGATGTTTAACATTCTTTTTAAAAACCACATTTAAAACGACTCTACTTAGATTTTTTTTGGTCACAACACAATTTATTTTGCACTAGAACAGTTCACTTTGCCTTTTGTAAACTACTCGACGTTTCTGTGTCCATTTTGGAGTCTTTTTGTGGTGTACTCTTAAGTTTACGAGCATTACGAGGGTCTGAACGGCAGCGATTCTTACATCGACTTCTGTATTAGTCACAAATTTTGCAAAATGACGGCGCCTTTATAGCGACACTTATTTGTTACAATATACTTTCAGAGTAGATACTGAATATAGAGACACGCTTACTCTTTTTCTGAATTCGATTTCCACACCTGCAATCCTTTCAACCTTAATAGTTGCTAATAGAGATTTTGTATTATTCTAATATTTCTTTATATATTACATTTTTTTGAAATAGTTCTATGGAGGATTTATGCTTACGTGTTGCATTACACAATTTTTGATTTTTTTTGTATACGAATGAATATGGATTTTTGTCAGTTTTGTGGAATTTAATTATTTCAGCTTTTTTTTTGGTTTTATTGTTTTTCAGTTATCTTATTGCATGTTGTACTTCTCATTTGAGTATTCTCTTGATGCGGTTCATCCCAGTTGTAATGAAACCAGTTTTTAACATATTCTCTCCATATTTCTAATTTATCTTTGGAATTATTTATAAATTTATCATTAACATTGGTCATACTACAAGAAAATATTGTTTTCGGAAACCATTTAGTTCTTTAATTTGTTCTTGTAAGTTTAAGTCGTCCTGTTTGTTACGGAGTCCTTGTACTTCATTACATTATTTCTGTATCCACTATTCTCTTGCCATAATTATTTTACGTTTTATTTCTATACCTAATAATATGGATCTGTTATTATTACGTTTTTTCTTTTGTTCATTAGTTCCAGGATTTCTTGCGTAATCCACTCTTGTTTTTTCCTCCCTGTATTTAATTTTCCTATGTCCTCTTCTGTTACTTTAACTATTGTGTCGCTGAACTTGTTTCATTGTGTTTCAATATCTCCATAGCTTTTATTTTTAATGTTCTAGGGTTTTACGTTTAATTTTTTTAAATAAGCCCTTTTTCTCTTGTTTGTTGAGTTGTCTAATATTTATTGGTGTAAGTTGTTTCTTTGCTTCCAACTACGACCGGGCTGTGATCTAACCTTATGTCGGCTCCGGGGGTTTGTTTTTGCGCTCTCTAAAAAGACGATTAAAGGGTGTATAGTCTATCCAATTGCTTATAATATTATTCTGTGCATCTTGTGCTGATGTTCTAGTATGCAGACGCCTAGGACAGAGCTTCAACCATGTATTAGTAATTATAAATAAGTGTTCTTGGCAAAATTCCATTAGACGATTACTTTCTTCATTTTTGTAACCAAGTCCCTAGTTACATGAGTTCTGTACTAAAAAAACAGAATAATTGTCAAAGCCCAGGAATCGGAGCACCGACGAAATAAATCTTATACACGTTAACACACCGATCCCGAGTCTTTTCATTTCCAAAATTTTGTGTTTCTATGTTTATTGTTTTTCTTTAATTTTTTGTCTGGTTAATTCCACCTTCTGGTTCACTGAGCTATTTTCTGTATTCGTACTATATCATTCTTAACTTAGAAAAATAAGAGCTTGCTTTTACTGTTTTTGTCAGCTGTTTGTCTTAGATAATATGTTCCATATTTGAGGTACCCGAAACTCGTCTTTCACCCTAAATAATTAATAATTATAAGGGTTCAAATCGGTTAAAGAGACGGTCCAATCAATGCCTGCTTCTAACTTATATTCTTATATTTAACTCGAAAGCTCTTGAGATGTCCATATTTTCTTCAAGTATGATGGATTTTAGCGACATCTTGCAAATACAGAAACCACGTTTCATAGAATTTAAATTTACATAGTTGAAGAACTAACCCAAAATGTTTTCTTTGCATATCTGAGCAATAATTATGTCGGTAAGAAAATATGGTCCGATTATGACAAAGTAATTGATGGCACACGAAACTGTAATTCTCTTTGAGTGTAGATAGCATACCGTTATGACCACCCCATAAACAGTAATTGTATGTTTACAAATCCCACATCATACATGTCTTTTTATAATCGATTTTCTTCAATTCAATCATTTATGTCAAAATAACGGCAAATTTATATTCAATCTTGGTTTGATAGTTAAGGAAATATTAAAAGTTTAAATAACATATTTTAAAAAACTGAAAAGTAACAGCTATTAAGATATGCTTTATTATGAACAAATACAAAAGTGATTGCTTTAAAAATTTTCTACGAACTCTTACATCGTCCATCTGGGGAAGAGGAAAGAACAAAGGGATTTTAGTCTTCTAGAGATAAATTCTTCCTATATAGGAGTAAATAAATATTAATCGCAAACAACTTTCTGGTTCTGCTTAAACAGTTAAGAAAGAAATTATCATAATCAACGTACATAGTTGTAAACGCTACAAATTAAGTAGTTCATCCATGGCAGTTGTAACAATTCTCATGAAACAAGTTTCAATAACTGAGTTCTACGAGGGTGAATCAAATATAAACCAGAATTATTTGTGAATCATTTTTTTCAACTGATGTATATTGTTGATTCCGTTATTTAGAAATAAAAGTTTTTGTGATGACAGTCAATGGCGCAGGAGCGCTTTGATAGCAATATCATCGTCACACCTTTACCTTTACTTTTTAGTGATTCAAGTAAATTATAATTGCAAAGCTTTAAGTCCGGAGTGGAGGAAACGTCTTCCAGCATGGCCCATAATAAATTCTCTACTTTTTGATGAATTTTGACAGCTGTATGAAACCGGATAAAAGACCCATTATGCGTACAGTTTTTAAAACCCAAGATTATTAGTAATAATTGCTTTAGCATTGTTGAACTTATTCAGACCTTAGAAGCACTTTCACCACCAGATAATTAGTGGTTACTTTCCAGAAGACGGCGGATAATGTAAATATTCTGGTCGTTGGACGTCGTCAGTAATCTTTATTGTCAATTGGTTTAAGCTTTCTAAAAATTGTTTGTACCTCGCGTATATTTGAGTCTTTTTAAAGGTGTTGTTTCTAAACCTTACCTTAACTCTTCCCAAAATTTTAAATGATTTTATACCCTCTGTTGCGAGAAACTTAATAATCCGTTGTACAACAGACCAGGACACATACCTCTTGCTTTTATGTCATGATATCGAGTAAGAATCAGCAATGCGAGACGAAAGGAACCTCCCATATATAAAAAAATTATATTTTATATTTAATTTAACCCTGTAATTAAAATTTAAGCAGAATTAAATTTACAACAGAAAATAATTTAAACAAGTAAACTATTTCAAGAACCAAAATGAATGAATGATTTTAAGTAAATTACGAAGGCTAGCAATGGTGTCAAAGGACATAAATCTTTGACCTTTAAGGTTTAATCTATTATGAATAATGTACTTCCATAATTATTATTGTAATTTTGATGATTTCTAATTATTTAAACTTAGAATTTTTTAAAGAAACTTAATTTGGTAAAAAATATACGGGAAGCATGTCACATACAATACTTACCATAATTAAATAATAAATTAAATAACTTATTTTCTTATGAACAAGTTTACAGCAGAGAGATTGTCTTGTTGACTTAAACTGTTTTATTAACAAAATATGATTTTTTAAATATATTAAAGTTGAAGAGTTGGGAGTTGGGAAACTATGTAATGTTCTGAGGCAAAACTATAATAAATTGATGCATTACTAAGCAGTACTAGTTACATTTTATAAAGTGTATATAATCCAACTGTCTTTTTTACTTATTTCTTGAAATATGACCGAGTGTTGTCACTAACTATTAAAGTATTCTCTACGTTTAATCTTTAATGATCGATTCAAACTGATTAATTCTTGTTGGTAGAGGTCCCTAATGATAGTTTGACTTAGTTTTAGCAGCTTAAAGTAGTACATGCATTTTTAGTTTGACCAATTACAGAAAATTGCTTTCTTTCCATAAAAATGATATTATCTAAATATATGCACTTCTAATCTTTAGTAACAACACAATGTCAAACTTTTTGGTGTTGATTACTAAGCGGGATTTCACACAAGTTTTTGCCTTTTGATATTTCTTCCTCTAAATTCGAATGCCATCAACTATTTCCTTTCTTGCAAGCCTTCCCATAAATTTTAAAAATTTTAAAATGGGTAACGTATAATGTTTCTGTTGCATCTATCTTGAATCTTTAAAAAATAATTTCTGCCTTTCTTCGTCTATAAATTTAGTTTCTTGAATGTCCTTTTTCTTTCATTCCATAATCGCCCCATTTGAAATCTCGAAACCATTCTTTCCACATTGTTTCTGACGAAGCAACTCTACAGTAAGCTTTTACAAGTATTCGATGAGATTTTGCATTTTTACGTAGCAAAAATTTATGTTATTGCTATAGACTTAAACATTTGTGTACTAAATTTTGGTCGCAGATTTAAAAACTAAAAAATTATGGAGGGCGCAGCCATTAGAATTTACGTCTGTTCAAGATATAGCTACTTGTTACTATAGGGCAAAAATTTTTGAGTACTACTAATATGTAAGTTTAAACAAAGCCAAATAGCAAATTTTCAGAAATAAAGTACCCAAAAATTATAAAAAAATCCATTATTGTTACATTATGTAATAAACTTAACAATATAGTATAGCTACGAATTATATATCACTGAATACGAAATACTGATACAAATTTAATATATACTTAATAGCTAAATAGTGTCTTTCGATGTAATTACTGTATATGGATCGCATTTAGTTATCTGCATATATATATATATATATATATATATATATATATATATATATATATATGGTGTCAAACATATTTCTAAAAATAAAATATATTCGGAATTGCAGAGAGAACAGAACAGGTTTACTTATTTAAATTCAGAATATGTCAATTAACATCAATTTTGAAATTAAGGTTTGTAAACCAGAGCAAATGTAGTTTGTTTGGCAATGGTAAAGTTAAAAAAAAAACTGTAAGTTGTAACTATTGTACGTCAGCAATTTAATCCGGCATCAAGACCTACAAATTCCGTTTATTGCGGAGGAAATAAAACCGCCTCCACTAATTACCAGCACCGATATATAAGACATCAAAATGAACTTATAGAAAATAGAGATGGGCCGCTCAACAGAAGTCTCAAAAAATCCTAACCGGAAGATCTATCTTAAAAGCACTAAGAAATAGTAATATACCATATAAGGAGAAATGTTAATTGCCTTTTTTTTAAGTTAAGGGCTTGTAACACATTTACTTAATACTCATAGGAAGTAAATTGTAAATTTTCAATGAATGTTTGGGAAAATTTCTAGATAAACAATAGCAACAAAACTGCCGTCTTAAGGAGAGAGCAAAGTAACGATCAACTAGAAAGAGACGGGTTTGTTATAATATAACTGTTAGTGGTAGCAGTAAGTTTATGTGGTTTAAATAAACATAGATTTTTTGAAATTGAGAGCACGCAATATTATCTGGGAGTCTTCAAAACTATTCCCTAGTACTCTACATTGCATTGCATTCTTTTAAGACCCAAGATCTTATGCTATCAATGTCTACCGTTGAATTACAAAAAAACCAACATATCTTTAGAATTTTATTTATAAAGTTGACCTGACGGTTTGTTTTATGAAAATGGGAAAAAGTTCAAGCAGCTTAGGGTTAAACGAGTTAATTATTAAGAGTACCTTGATAAAAATATCTACTTATTATTCGAACTAATTAATCCTATAATAATATATAATAACTTTCGCCTACATCCATTTAATTGATATCATTTTACTGTTGCGATTACAAAGAACGGCGGATTTCACAAGAGACAATACGGTTTTTGCACAGGTAAATCTACGATGATCCCGTACATGGTCTCCAAGAACTAGCTGGAAAAGACTGCCCACGAAATCTTCTCTCGCTAGTAAAACACTACCGAGCGGATTGTGCAACTAGAACGGGGAACGGAATCGAGATGTGACAAATAACCAGGGGGTACTTCCAAGGCTTGTGCTCTGGACCGGTATACTAAAAGCTGGTACACGAGAGCATGTTCAGAGTATAGTTGCCGCAAGGATGTCGGACCGTGGATTAATTTAAAACTTAGAAAGCGCGCGAAAATGAAGTGCTCGGAGCACTCAAAACGTGGGCGGATAGTGCGAAGTTGCCGAAGAGACCGAGACGACATTTTTTAGATGTGATCTGGTCAAGAGAGACTTGCTCAACGGCGAGCGCGTCTATTGTAAAGGCCACGTCCGAGACTTTGTCATATGCGTACAGTTTACGAGAGAAAAAAAAACAAATTTTCTATTTAATTGGAGCAGCGGCAAATTCGCGGCACGAGTTTTCGATAAGGCAGTACAACCGGAGATTCTGCAGCCGAAATATGGGCAAACGGATGCAAAATCAGGGAGAGCAGGGACTGTCTTAGCGTCCAAAGAACACTCGCGGTTAAGGCGACAGGTGTTTACAGCATCTTAGCCACCAAAACAGCGTTTGTGTTGAGCCAATTACAGCCTTTGCATTTTATTTTGCAGGAAGCGGCAGATCGCAGGAGGGTTATTACCGGGTCAGAGCGTCAACTTCGAGAGAAACTGGGAATGTGGTAAGGCGTTATTGACTGGAATCTATCGATGGAGGAAACGGGGCACCCGCCCGAGCGAGATAGCATCCCATTTAAAGTCGGAAATGCAACAACTGTGCTGCTACGCGAACGGATTACGGACGAGAGTGGACCACGTTCGTGGTCACACGAAGAGAAAAAGAAGTCTTCCGTGGAGGAGTAAAGCTCTCGGACTGGAGCACCATCTTCCAGTACAATCCAAAAGTGCCTAACATATATCCAGAGACACAGAGCAGTAATCCTACGATGTGTTGTAATATCAGATAACAAGTTGGTGCTACTTGCTCTTAGGAGTATGAAGGTGTCCACAGACTTGCAAGTTGAGGTTTGGAACTTTGAAAAGACGCTGTCTGTTAAGATAGAGGTCAGGTTTCATTGTACCAAGGCGCTCCCCGGAATTTCAGGCAATGAGTATTAGGACTAACTGGTCAAAGAAGCAGAGGCAGGACCATGACCAGGACCGCTGATATTTAAGACGATATTATTGGAGCTTGTAAAGAACCGACTACAAGCTAAAACGAGAGCAAGATAGGAGACGGCAAGTAACAAAGACGGGGACACATGCGTGGATATTCATCCCCACGGTCGACACAGCATGACAAGCTGTGGACTGCTATAACCGGCATACCGTCCAGCTCATTACTGGATATGGTAACTTTTGGTCCTACCTAGAAGAATCCGGAAGCTGACGGAGGACTAAATCAAATGCGCATGTGGGGTAGTTGACGACGTCATGCACGTCCTAGTGACCTACAATGCAGAGGAGGAGACCAGGACCAGAGAGGAGAGGGTTCTTATCATAAGCGGCTGGAAATGGCCACAAACACGGGATGAGTTAGAAGGATTTTTGAGAGTGCGCAAATAGTAGACGACTTTACAATGTGAACTTCAAACTAAAAGACTAAACAGAGACTGCGGCGTAGGTTAAGGTTTGTTTTTACGTATAATTATAAATGTTAGGAGAACTCGGAGCCATCAGCGGTTTCGAGTCACTGCCTGCTCTGACTCGGGTTTTTGTGATTTTCCCGAACAATGTACTAAGGCGAATGCTAGGCCAGATAAATTTGGGGCCACGATTGTTATAAATAAAAATGAGCATTGTAAAAGACATATTTGCCGTCAATAATGTTAATGCGGTACTGCTGATGTAGTGCCGTAAGGCGAAGCACTAGCCATTTTGTAACAACATGTACCTGTAATGTTTGTACATGCCCTGAATTAATAAATTGTATGTTAATAAAAACAAATACAAAAAAAATCACCATGGTAAAGAAATTAAGAAAAATGCAAAGAAAAACGGAACGCAAATTTTAAATACAGGGAAAATTCAAATATAAATCCATAAAGAGCATAAGAGAATTTGCAACTAGACAAACCCATCAGTAAGATAAACTAAGGGCAAATGTTGAGAAATTATTTTAAAAAGAATGAAAAATAAAGCAAATACCAAGATTAATTAAAAGATAAAGAAAAAATCAAATCAATTCATTACTGTTCGTCATATAGAGAAAGATGTCTAGAGGAAATATTTAAAAACACTATCAGAAAGAAAATCTTAAAACAGAATCTGCCAGAAATAGTAAACAACGATGATGCCCTAATAGAAAAAACATATTTGGAAATAACACTTTTAACACTGGGTAACAAAAAAATCCCCGGCCAAGACGGAATCCCTAATGAGTTACTTAAATATCGCAGAAAGAAATTAAACTAACAATTAAAAACGAACTTATCTCATTGGCGGACAAACAACAAGACTTCGGGTCTCGAAGATCTTGCACGGATGCCATATCTATCTATCTATACATTTGAACGGAAAGTAAACAAAGACGGCTGACATGAAATTTGGGGTGGCGGTGCTCTGAGCTTTTGATTTATACGAGGAGGTTTTATATATCAGGTGGTACGCAATGCATACGAGTTTTTTCCTAGTACGTATAATGCACTTATGCCTTATATAAACATTTGAAAGTTGCGCATGCCCAAATACAGTAGCACAGCAATATCCTTCTAGAAATTTTCCATAATTATGTTGCCTTTTGTACCTGTTATCCCTTTTATGCATATTTACTGACTTAATTAATAGTTTTCTATCCTCGTAAAAAGAAAGTCAAAATGCCGACAATACTAAAGTTAGATTACGCAATTTCGGAATAAAAAAAACATTTTGTTGCTGCTGCCAATATTAATCTAGGAAAAAATTAAAAAATACTGCAAATATACGTAACAATTAAACAGATTTTAATCATTATAAATGAGTGCTAAGTTAAATTGTTTCGTGTTTCCAATCCAGGGAAAAAGCCGATCCAATTAAAAATTTATACGTTTCCACCTTGTAAAAATTTGAGAGAAGGCGGGTGAAAAATTGTCAGGCTAGAACACCAGAAATACCTTTTGGCGAGCAACCCCTAGTTTGTTATAAGACAAGCAAATGAGAAATCACTAGAATACAGTCAATCAGCTTTACATGTTTTATTGATATGATGAAGTCATGTGAATCTCCTTTACAATAGACAAATACTTCATAACATTATTACAATAATTAAAGATATTTATCCAGCAAATAAGATATTAAGTAAATATAAATGACGAACTATCCGAAGAAATAACACTAAGTAACGGCATACGACAGGGAGATTCAGTAAGTCTATTATTATCTAACATTAATGATAAAATGATAACAAAATAATCTAGACTCAAAGAATATAGAATGAGAGACGGAGAAGTCATGACCTTATACCACAAGGTGGTTGAAATAAGACCGGGACTGATTTGTGTGTAAAAAAGCTGTACTGCGCAGCAGCCGTGAGATCTTGAGAAAGTAAAGCCGCAACCTCAACCCTCACTCCTGCTCGAGTTAGAACTTGTTCAGTACTGTTTGGGAGTTTCTCGAGTGCTGAGCAAATATAAGGTACTGAGGAATGTAAAACAACGCATTGTGATCAAGTTCCTCGTTGGAGAAAACGTCCCGTTCGTTGAAATTCACCATCGACTTTAAAAACAGTATGAGGATGAGCGTCTCTCAAGGATCCGTATGTTTGAGTAGTATAAGTGTTTCAGAGAGGGCAGAAAGCATGTGGAAAATGAACAGCATGATCGTCGACTGCAAACATCCGTCACCGAGCCAAACAGTGATCGTGCAGACGCACTTTTCGTAAGAATAAGCACAGCACTATCAAGAAACTTGGAGCAATAGTGTCCATCAGTGTTGGTAGTGTAGAAAATATCGTGAAAAACCATCTGCACTATTGCAAAGTGAATGTACGGTGGGTACCATGCACTTTGACGGACATGAACAAAATAATGCGGATGCAAGTTCGAAGACGAATCTGATGCATTTTTGAAGTCTATAGTGACCATCAATAAAACGTGGGTGCACTACTTTTCCCGAGTCCCAGCAGTCATCAAACGAGTCGCGGTATACCGGTTTTTCCAAATCCAAGGAGCCAGCAGGAAAAGTTATGAAAACGTTCTTTTGGGACTGGCAGGGGGTTATCCATGTAGACTTTCTGATTGATGCCAGAGCAGTCAATGCAACTTATTACACAGACCTTCTGGCAACAGACGTGAAGAAAAAAATCCAATCCAAGGGGAAGACAGGTAAAAAGAGAGTAGCCTTTCTTCAAGGCATTAATGTAAGTCCCCGTATGGCTAAAGCAATAAAGGAAACCCTATTTAAATTAAAATGAAACTTTCTGCCATGTCCGCCGTACAGTCTCGATTTGGCCCCAAATAATTTCTACCTGTTCGGAAGACTCAAATTGAGGCATGTGGTTTGCGGACGATGACGCCGTCATTCAGACTGTTCGGTAGTGGTTACGTCGCCAACCAAAAGCCTCGACGTAACACATCTATAACTCAACGATTATTAAAAACAACAAACATGGAAATAGTACGCAGCAGGATAGTTAGTAAAACATTAATAAACAGGGAAAAAGTGAAGACCTTAAACTAAAATGTAAAATATGTAACATCAATGTGCTCAACAAAAAGAAAGAATTGAACCAGGATATAGATTGTATGATCGAGTAAAGAATTTTTAGGATAACAAGAAGAAAATTTGCCGATGGGACCTAGAAGCATTAAAAGATCTAGGAAAAAATAGTGTGACGACTTTCAAAATGGATGTGTATAGACAAGGAAGAAGAAGAAAAATAGATAAGCTGATGTTATATAAATGAAGGAAGAAGAAGAAACAAAAGTGCTTTTTAGACCGTCAAAATAAGAAAAACCTGTACCAATTAGTTACTTAAAAAAACAAAAATGACCAACACTGTCTCAAGTTTTAAAACAAGCAAAAGACGCAATAAATAAAGATGGATTTGAAGAACAATAAACCCATTTAGTAAAAAGGTCAAATTAAAGTTTTTAATTTTTTTTATACATCTGATTTTACTTCTTCAGATATTATTTATTTTAGAAGTTAAGGATATTCACAACAAAACAATTGAGATATAGATAATCGAGGTTTTTAAAGAAAATCACTACCAAAAACAATTGAAAAGTTTTAAAAATATTATATTAAGCACACTAATCTTTAAAAAAATTATATTGAAGAAAATATGACTAAAATTAAAATTTTTCTTTAAATAGTTTTAATTTGCATTAATAAAGTTTTGTAATAGGGCTCAAATAATATTCGTCATTGTGATAAGGTCCAGTATGTTCAAACAGTTTCAGTTTTGTACTACAACCGGCAGAATGACCTAAACTTTGGCGGTACAAGGAGCTGGCATTGTGGCTTGAGTAGTGATTGGTGTTTAAAGAAAAATGTCTCTTGTGTGGGGAAATGATTATCTACATCCATAATCAGGTGGTATGGAGACTTTCAGAAAAAATTTTCAGTCTGAAAAACGCTTGCCTATCATGAAGGAGATAAGCGTTTAGATATTTCTTCACTTATAAGTCAGAATAGTTTGCTTCCTTTGGCTAGCCCAAGACTTAAACGACAAGCAAATGGCTCGATGCGTTTTGTAACGCCACGACATATCCAGTACGTTTAAAAATGGAACAAGGTACTGACTAAAGTCTAATTTAAAATAAAGATTTGCAACGACGAAGATTTGACGAGTACTCGGATCTCTAAGAAAATGTGGAAGAGTTGATTCAACGACTGGTTACGAAGCGGAAAGTGCATGAAGTGTGGCGGAAAGTTTTATGAAAATTAAAGGTTTATTATAAAATTTTACTAATATCCTAAGTATCCTAAAAAAATTATTGAATTTATTGCTGGGCTTAGAATTTTCTTCATTAATATTTATCTATTACGCATTACAGTTAGATTTCTAAAAAGTAATGATTTATAAGGATAATTTATTGAATTTAAATTAACTTGAAATAAATGATACTTTGGAAATATTAACAATTGCACTAAAATATAATTTTAATTAAAATAAACAATTTATTTAAAAACAAACAAACTTTATAAAAAATGAATTTTTAAAAACTAATCAGTTACGTGTGTTAACACAGGTGAGTGACTCAAAGGAACCGTTCCGTACGTAGCATAAAACGCACAGAAGCAGCTCGCTTACAACTTTCATGCTCTGAATTCTATTAACTGTCGACTCACTACATCTTCCCTCTCACCGCTGATTTCGCAGAATTTGTTGGCGTATCCAATTTACAAGAATTGGCGAAGAGCTTTACTTAATTTTGTCGGTACAGTTAAACATGTAAATGTAACCACTTGCCTGCTGTGAATAGATATTTCACATTTAGTTATAATGGGTGGCCTATCGGATACGCTAGATTTAATTTTAAAATAAAACAGTAAATTGTTATTTAGTTGAACAATGTTTATTGATTTATAAAGTAGACATGTTGAGATTAATTATATTGATTTTCGATCAAATATTCCAAGATTTTTTCCAAGTCCGTTGGTTCAGTTTCAGCAATAACGCGTTGAATTTTTGTTTTCAGTTCAGGAATTGTTTGTGATTTGTTAGCATAAACCTTGAAATTTACAAAACCCCAGAGGAAAAATCGCATGGCGTCAAATCGCAAGATCTGGTCAGTATTTCTGAAAATCACACGTCCAGGAAAACGTTGTCTTAATAAATTGATTATTTCTGTTGCTGCATGGCATGTGGCACCATCTTGTTGAAACCCCATTCTTCAAGGTCCATATCGTTCAATTAATCCTACAACAAGTTTTATACCATGTCACGATATCTTACTTTATTTACAGAAAAAGCTTTCCTAAATTCATTCTCAAAAAGAACGGTCCAATTACACCTCCAACCCACAATCCGCACCAAAAGTCGCTCTTTGTGGGTGCATTGGTTTTTCAAGAATAGCACAAGGATTTTCATTGTGTCCAAATTCGACAATTCTGCTTATTAACACAGCTATCCAAATAAAAAAGAGCTTTATTGCTAAAGATAATGTTTTAAAAAAAAGTCATTCACTGTTTAGTTTTCCATTGCCAAATTAGCGAATTGTCTCCATTGCAAATAGTCTAGTTAATTGAACTTTGTAAGGGCAGAGATAAAAGTCTTTAATGAGAATTTGTTGCGAACTGGTTCTGCTAATGTTAAACTGTTCAGAACGATGTGTTGATATTCCTGGATTCTCATAGATAATTTTACTGTTGATTGCAATATTTTCGGCCAACCGCACAGGATGAGGACGCGATAATTATTCTTCGAACGGTGGACTCATTAAGTGAATTATGGATACCAAGAATTCCACGCACTTTTCGAATCCCCGTAAAACTTTTGGCTAATTTTTAATGTGTTGTAACTGTAACAATACGTTATTATTTTGTATAATGATCCATTTTTAATAATATTAACGACTGCAAATGACAAATGTCAAACATTAGGGTTGCTCACTTAAATATAAAAAAGTGCTAGGAAATTTAAATCCGGTCATCCATTATTAAAGCGAGTTATATGTGGATTTTGAAGAAAGTGCAAATAAGAAGAGCAAAAGTAACAAGAACCAATTGATGAGAAGTTTGTAATAATGAGCAAAGAAACAATAAGATTTTTATATCAAGAAGAGTAACCAAGGAGTATTAGGAAAAACAAATTGAGAAAAGGAATAAAATTATCAATATAGAATATTAATATAGGCTATGTAAGTTTTATAACTAAAAAGCCTTCCTAAAGTTTTAATTCTGCTAAATGAAACCAATCAAGTATCTACATAGACACCTTCTATCTCAAGATTTCAGCAAATAACGTGGTGAATTTCTGTTTTCAGTTCAGGAATTGTTTGTAGTTTGTCAACATAGATCTTGAACTTTACAAAACCCCAGAGAAAAAACAAATAAAAAATAATATGTCAAAGCATTTATTGGGCCGTTTCTGTAGTTCTGTGGTTGAGATCTTTGTTCTTCAATTCACGAGCCGGTGCAGGCGAGTTCGTGTCTCGCTCAACCCATGAGTTTATGCAACGTTCTAGCTTTACTTTAAAATTAAGAGCATATTAATAAGCAGAATAAGCCAAAGAGCTGCAGTGCTGATAATTACACCCAATAGTAAACAAATAAGGAACGAATGTTCCATAGATATCCTGGGCTTATATTATATATATATATATATATATATAAATTGTTAACTGAATCAGATTTTTTTCTTTATGGGAAACGTGGGACAATATAAATCATTATTAAAGAATTATAAATCCATTCATATCAACAATATAGCCGCGTGTTATTAAAAAGCTAAAAAACATGGACAGACGGACAGACAATACGCAACAGGCTTTTATTTTATATGTATAAAAACCTAAAAAATAATCAAGTTTGCGTTTTAGGCGTTTAGCCGTCTTTTTTCTAGATTTTACCTTGTTTTTCGAGGTAATGGAAATCCGCGATTCTCGAGCTGTTCAAGTCGGACGTCCGCTCTGCAGACATCAAGAAACGGATCGGTGCCCCGCGATCAACCATCCATGCACCATCAAACGATACAAGAAGCTAAAGACGGACAAGGAGATGCTTGGCCGAGGCATACAAGTCAGTTTCCACGTCGACATTTGTCAAAGCCATTCGAAACAGAATCGAAGAACCTTCCACGATCCATGCGTGAACTCGCCCAAGACTTTGGTATGAGCGCTTTTACCCTCTAATCCATTGTCAAATTACGCCCGAGGCTTTACCCTTATCATACGACCTTACAATTTATTAATAAATTAATATACAGTAGCATTACAGGAAAATGCTTATAACTAAAGACTGGTGCTCCGCCTTACGGCACTACACCAGCACTACCGCAACCGTATTAACAATTTTCCGCAGACCTGTATTTAACAATGCTCCGAATTTGTTATATTGTGGCCGCAAATTTATCTGCCCCGGCATTCGCTTTAGTACAGGACCCGGGAAAACCACAAAAACCCGGGCCAGGGCAGGCGATTCGAAGCCGCTGATGGCTCCGAGTCCTCCTAGCTTTTACAATACTACGCAAAAACAGACTAAACAACTACCTTAACCTACGGCGCGCTTAGAGTCTGTTGTTCATCGTCCCAGAGTTCGCATCTCGCACCAGCACTTATTTTTCCCAACCCTCGCGCGCCCATCAAGTTCGCGTCAACACGTAATCTCCCGCATCGTTCCGCAAAAACCGCAGAGCCGTCTACCATTCACACACGTTTGAAAATCCCTTGAGCTCCTCCCGCGTTCGTGGCCATCTCCAGCCGCTGGTAATCAGTGTTCTCTCCGCCCTGGCCCTGGTCTCCTCCTCCGCGTTGCAGGTCAGCAGGACGTGCATGGCGCCGTCGACCTCCCCACACGCGCATCTGTTTTGGTTCTCCGCCAGCTTCCGGATTCGAATTAGGTAGGACCGGAAGTTGCCATGCCCAGTGATAAGCTGGACGGTGTGCCGGTTAAAGCACTCCGCAGCCTGTCGCGCCGTGTCAACCGTGGGGATGAATATCCGCGCATGTCGCCCCGTCTCCACTGCTTGCCATCTCTGCTCCCATCTTGCTCTCGTCCTAGGTCGTAGTCGTTTCTTTACGAGCCCCATTGGTACCATCTCGAATATAAGCGGTCCATCTCCTGCCGCTGCCTCTTTGGACAACTGGTCTACACGCTCGTTGCCTGGAGTCCCGACGTGCGCCTTGGTCCAATGGAATCGGACATCGATCTCAGCCGACAGTGTCTTTGCAAGACTCCAAATCTCAACTTGCAAATCCGTCGGCGCTCTCATACACTTGAGAGCAAGTAGCGCTGACTTGCTGTCAGATATTACCGCGCATCTAGGGATTACTGCTCTGTGCCTATGGATATACGTCAGGCACTCTCAGATGGCTACTAACTCGCACTGGAAGATGGTGCTCCAGTCTGCGAGTTTTGCTCGACCACAGTATATTTCTTCCGCCCCTCGCATGACCACGAACGCAGCCCCTGCTTTTCCGTCCGCGTAGCAGCACAGTTGACGCTCCTCCGGCTCCGCCACGCTGAATGGGATGCCGTCTCGCTCGCCTGGATGGTCCGTCTCCTATCATACGACCAAGGGCCAGAGGCTGACTAACAATCAAAAAGCGACTAGGAAGAAATTGGCCAAATATTTGCTAACCCAATTCCATCCGACACGCTGACACGACACCGTCTGGACAGTCAAAAAACACCATGATGCTTGCCCGATTCTCCGAGGCTGCCAATACCAAAGGCAGAACTATTCAGTGCTCTTCTCTTACTGCATACGTCATAGTTTTCGGAGGCTTCACAGCTGATGGAAAACCCCTCTTCTTTTCATCGATCAGGGTGTCATGATCAATGCGAAAGTGTACAAGAAGAACATCCTTGAGCCCATTTGCCTCGACTGGGCTCCGAAACACTACCTGTTCTAATATTGGGATTGGACTCCCACACATCACGCCGACTTCTCTGTCGGGCGGAGTTGGAGAGAAAGGCTCGCGTTAATCTGTGCTCATTTCTGGAATCTCTGAAACGATCCTTTTTCAAGGCCTGGAATGAAGTACTTGCGTGCCACCGTCGATGCTGTTTCCAAGATATTTTGTTCTTTAATTTGTGCAAATAGATATTTATTCAAAAACTAGTTGTCGTTATGTTATCCAAAGACCGATAAAGTATTACTGTTATATGCAGTTCGGTTGGTATTGCTTTTGAAATAAGGGAATACCGGTGCAAACCTTTATTCGGGTAATTATTTAGCATCATGTACATTTACTGGATATTTATTCACACGAAGAGCTTGCAGATGCTAGTCGCCTTAGCCTCTATGCTTTGGGAAAGTATGATGCATCGAAAATTGTGAAGGAAGTTACTGAACGTTTTCCAGATAAAACAACAGCAATTAAAAATTTTGCACTACACCAAATAAGTTACCAACACTATAATCGTATTCTCCATATAGGCTCTTTCGGTCTGTATTCAAGAACAATTATCCAAATTTTCATATTCACTTGTAGAAAAAGAAGTCAAAGATCGATTAGCCAACATTTATTCTTCTCAGACAAGAGTTTTGAAAGTAAAAAAATTCTATCCGACCAAGGAGTCAATAAACATTACGGAAATATTTGCAGAGGTCACATCGAAAGCCCTCCTGGGCCATATAAGTGAACGTTTGGTACTGGCTTCAGAAAAAGTTCTAAACAATTATGCTGTTGCCACAGATTTGGCATTGTATTGTAAATAGAGTTGTGATGGCCTTGCTGGGCATTCCATCTGCAAACAGCGATTTGGAGAGATTGAGATTAGCTGAATTATGAAGAACTACCAGACGAATACTTAATTGGTAAAGACGAAGATCATTATAGATAATCAAAATTCTCTTCTGAAAAGAAAGTGCCATTAAAACACAAATGTAAAAATTAATTACGACCTAAAAATGACCATAGTCGATGGGAAGACTATTAGCTTTTACATGAGAAAGACTACAGAAACGTGCAACATATGCGGAATGATCCCGAAGTTGATAAACGACCTTCCATCAATATATAGTCGCCTTACAGATACATCACAATACAAATATATCTTTTCGCGTCTTTATTAGATGCCTTAAAATTTCTTACAGGCGAAAATTCACTAAATGGTGGATTTATAAAAATGCGCAAAAAGACCAAATCGTTTTCAAGGACACCAAGAATAAAATTTAAAAAGCGCCATAAGAAAACCCCGGATTGCTTGTCGATGTGGTTAAATAAAGATGTAGTTCAATAAACGATGGAAAAACTGTGGCTCGATTTTTCTAAAACGATGTCCAAGTTGCATCAATTACTGGCATTGATGAAAACTTACTCAAACAATTCAACATCATTCTTAATTTATCTTGAGCGGGTTCTCCATTAACAATGTTATTTTTTCATATCGGTATATCTACAGTTAGCTCCTTTCATGGCCCTATAATCATTGACTTTGAATTTTGATGATTGCCTGGTAATCACATAATCTAAAATCGATTTACGTTTTAATGAGGGTCTTTAGCAAGTGTATTTTTAAATCATTTCAAAGCTATAAATACTAATAGTAACCTGTATTATTCTTTCTGTGATGTATTTGTAATATTTTAGATATTTCTGCAGGTTTTTCTTTATAAAAATGGAAACGCCAATATTAACGCGATTTTGCAACACCAAACCATAGTAATAAATAGTTAGCTAATATATCGCTCCCATAGCCCCTTTTTCTAGTTTTAGAGAGAATAATATCTTCAATTTTCAGTTTTTCTATTGCTTGTAAAATTTCCGGAATTTTATTCGTCATGCTATTTATATTCCGTCGTAAAGTATTTCCGTCCTTATTCTGAGGCTTGGTTTTGGTACAAAGAGCATGTTAATAGTTTTAATGGATGATAGGATGCAATAATATCGACCCAATCCCCATGCCTGGAGGACTGGGATTTTCTGTAAGGGTTTTGCGACGCCGCAGATTTACCTTTAAACCTTTCTTGTTAGCTACATAAAAGCCACACATTAACTGCCAAGTATTACCACTGGCTATGCAACTTGTGTCTTTGTGGATGTAGGAATAAGACTTGCTGATAGAGTTTTTACATCAGTGGGTATTTCTCGAAATTTAGTGGGCAATATTTCTTTCGGCATTAAAATATTCCTTCGCGACTCTTTACCGACTTTGAACCACATAACTTCTAAATGTCCTAGTGCTGAGTAGCAAAAACTGTAAAAAATAAAGCGGTAGTAATGAATAGGATGAATACGAATTTTTTTATTTAAAAGGGGGTCCGGAAAGAGGTTCCTGAAATATTGAGTTTATTTACTTGCTTAGAATATATATATATTATATATATATATATATATATATATATATATATATATATATATATATATATATATATATATATATATATATGTATATACACATATGTATGGTGACTTTGCACCCCCAAGTGGGATATTGCCACTCAAAACTAAAGCTCTCTAGATCGTTATGAGGTTGTGATCAATACCCATTAACTATTCTATTTCTTTACAAATCACTTTCCACTGTCTTCCGTCTTTTGCTTTGGTCTTCCAAACTTTAACCCCAATTTTTCTTAGGTCTTCTGTTACCTCTTGTATTCATGTTGTCCTTGGTCTCTTCTTTCTTCTCTTACAACCTGAGTTCCATTCTAACATTGAGAATATTGCTTTGTCCGCACCGGCTCTCCATATATGACCCAACCATGTCAACCTGTTTTTTTATTTTTTTAACTGTCTTCATCAATCTCTTGTTTTAAATCGAAATTTATCCTACTCCGGTATTCATTTTCTGATACTCTTACTGGCTCTAGTAGTGTTCTCCATATTTCCTTCGCCTATATTACAAATACTTCTTCCTGTTTTTTGTCACTGTAATTGTTTCCATACAATATAGTTGATCGCAATAAAACGTCTATAGTTTTTAGTTTCTTATAAATTTCATGATTACATAAATTGCATAAAAATTAGCAATAGTTATACCAGTTATTTGAAGAAAATTAAATAAAAAAATTATATTACGGTTTGATTTTTGTTTATGATAACAAATGTGTTTGTAAGTAATTTATTGGTTTTATATATAACAAGTCCGTTCAAAGTAACCTAACTTTATTTTTCTTTTTGAGCGTACCTATAGACCATATAGTCATCTTTAAAACTTTCCTTGTCTGATACACTCCACTCAACGATGTATCACTTTTTGTAGCAATTCTTATAAATTGTTTTTGGAATGTCTGTCAAATTTATTTACATTTGCTCAAATATGCCAAACACTCTCTTTCTAATAGTGATTTTAATTTAGAGAACATGAAATAGTCAGCTAATTTTACGAAGGAGCATAGAATTAGGATGAAAGATAATCATTTAATTTTTTGTGCAAACAAAGCAACACGTTTTGGGCGACTCGGTCTATCTCTAATTTTATGGTATGACTCAGCTGAAACATTACGCTTTTCTGCTAATTCCAGCATCGCTAACTGTTCATTTGTACCTACTAAAAAGTTAGTTTTTTTTTTAATGAGATTCACCTGATGATGACTTAACGGAGCGAGAATTAATTAATTCAGGACTACTTTATATCGGGCGAGTAACACTAAGTACGATTTAAAATATTGTAACTTTACAAGTTTTTCACAAAATTTCTCATTGCATTACTAAATTAAAAAAAAAACGATAACACAAAACCAACCAACCAATAAATCGAAAAAATTAGTTAAAATATACTGAACGCAGTGTTGCTGATTGCACATCTCTAGGACGCTCTGATGCCGCTTAATTTAAAGTTTGTTTAATGTTTGAATGGACCTCGTACGTCATTGTGTGTCGAGGTTTATGTGTGGTGACTTCATCATATTAGAAAAACTGGCATCAAATATTCAGCAAATACTTAATAAAATTTATGGTTTTTGCATGTAGCTAATTAAAATTTTGTAGATAAGTCACTACGGTGGTTATAAAAAGTAATTTATTACAAAGATATCTAACAACAAACAGTACAACTATTAAATTTATTATTTCTACATAAAAAGATAATAAGGCATTAATTTAATGTAAATAGTAATTAATTAAAAAAAAACAAGAAACCGTTAAACTAAAAATGAACTCTCAAATGCTAATATTTTATAATTGTGTTTTATTAAAAATTGCTAACTGCTAATTTCAATGGAAATTGTTGATTAAATTTACCCTTTTTATTAAAAGTAATTTTACAATCTGTTGGAAACAGTCCAATAACAATATCTCTAGCAAGTGAATTAATTTGGCATACATGCAAGCAGCAGACAAATAACAAATACAAGAAATATCATAGTGGAGAGACACCTGTTCAAAAAGGTAAAGAAATTCAAATATTTAGGTGTAATAACCCGTGCGGGGTTGCTAGATCCCCCATCGGGCGCCTCCCCAGGTGGCGGATAGGGGAATGCCTTCCAGATATGGATGGTACCGGAGAAATAAAATTTCCGGGGCGGACCAAAACTGGCATAACGTAGGGCAGCAGCTACGACATCACTGTGTTGTGACCACTGAAGAATGACTTCCTTAAGGGCCCAACAACAGAGACTTCTAGGCGACAATCATTTCAGATTAATCGGCTAGAAGACTGCGATGGGGAAGGCAACGGGAAACCATCCCATTATGTTTTCCCTAGTACAACTAACATGGCACAGACTCAAGATAATAGATTCGTTACTGATCATGGAGATCGGACTCCAAGATCCGGCAGGAGAGGACATCCTTCAAAAAGTAGGGCCTCTCAGGTCGTCAGCACGCGAAATCCCTACATTTTCAATAAAAACACACCTGTCTTGAATACCTACAGACGAACCACTAAGATAGGTACATGGAATGTGAAAACCATGTACGAAGCTGGTAAAATACACAATACCATCAAGGAAATGACAAGGCCATCCGTAGATATTCTGGGGGTCAGTGAGATGCGATGGACTGAATCAGGACAATGCTTAATAAACGAACACAATATTTACTACTCAGGAAACACTAACGGTGAACATATACATGGAGTTGGCATTATCCTTAACAAAAAAATTAGCAGATATGTTACAAACTTTGTCCCAATCTCTGAGAGAATACTTCTAATTCAGATTAACACCTTCCCCATCAAAACTAATATAATCCAAATATACGCACCAACGGCTGACAAATCCGACGATATAATTGAAACATTTTATGATGATCTGAATAACGTCATGAAGAAAGTAAAAAAGAATGAACTGGCATTAGTAATGGGCGACTTCAATGCCAAGATAGGCCAAGGAAGCTGTGGTGAAATCATAGGACCGTTTGGACTGGGAGAACGTAATGAACGAGGAAATCGATTAAGTATTTTTGCAATAGAACAACAACTAGTCATCACCAACACGTTCTTCAAGTTACCACCAAGACGCCTATACACTTGGAGGTCCCCCCCAAGATAACCCACAACACGTCGTCAGAAATCAGATCGACTATATCTTGATGAATAAAAGATACAGAAATGCAATAACAGCAGTAAAAACATATCCAAGTGCGGATGCCAAATCTGACCATAACCCTCTTGTCGGCACGATAACACTCAAATTGAAGAAAGTTAAACAACAAGCGAAGAAATACGATTTGAGGAAATTGAAGGATAAAGATATAAAACAAGAAATACAGCAACATATTACAAGAAAAATCAAAGAAACAGATATAGCAGCCGACACAAAAGAGAAAATCCAGAAACTTAAAGAGACAAATCAAGAAATTCTTGACATATATTTACGCCCAATGAGAGCGAAAAAGAAGATATGGATGACAGACGACATATTGAATATGATGGAGAAAAGACGGAAAAATAAGAACAAAGACAATACCAGATACACACAAATCGACAAAGAAATAAAGAAAAAGATTAGAGACGCCAAAAACGCTTGGATGGAGGAAAAGTGCAAAGAGATTGAATCACTAGATGGTAAGCATGACTCTTTCAATCTGCACAAAAAAGTGAAAGAAGCAGCAGGATTACAACGACCAAAGAAAACCGGATGGTTACAAGATAATGAGGGCAATACAATATTAGATGTAAATGAAATAAAAACAGTTTGGAAAAACTATGTTGAGAAGACCTTCGAAGATAAGAGAAACAACGATACACTAAAAACAGGGGACTCCATAGGTAACACAGGACCGGAAATTACTCAAGAAGAAGTGATAGCCGCAATAAAAGAATAAAGGACGGAAAGGCGACGGGGCCAGACAACTTCCACGCAGAAATTCTAAAAAACATGGAGAACGATGAAATTAAATGCCTCACGGCCATGTTTAATAACATATACGAAACAGGAGTAATCCCACTTGAATGGCTTAAATCCACATTTATAACCCTACCGAAAAAACCGAATGCGAAAAAATGTGAAGACTATAGAATTATTAGTCTAATGAGCCACCTTCTTAAAATAATGCTAAAAATAATACATAGGAGGACATACAAAAAATGTGAAGCGCACACAATTTGGCTTTCGAGACTCACTAGGTACAAGAGACGCTCTTTTCGCCATTCAACTCCTCATACAAAGATGCAGAGACGTGATCTGTGACGTGTATATGTGTTTTGTAGACTATCAAAAGGCTTTCGATCGGGTCAAACACGACGAGTTAATATCAATCTTAAAAACAATTGGTCTAGATGATAAAGATCTACGTATCATTAACAACATTTACTATAACCAATCCGCAACTATCAAGATAGATAACCAAATGACTGAGGAGATCAAAATAGAAAGAGGTGTGAGACAAGGCTGTGTGCTATCTCCGCTACTCTTTAACATCTACTCCGAACACATCATGAAAACAGCTTTAGAAGATACTGACGAGGGAATACTCATCAACGGAGAACGGCTGAACAACGTAAGATACGCAGACGATACAATTATACTGTCAGATAACCTAGAAGGCCTACAAGCCCTAATAACACGCGTAGCAGAATCAAGCCAAAAATATGGTCTAAACTTTAACATACAAAAAACTAAATACATGGTCATCAGCAAGAATCCAATACCACCGGGACGTCTAATAGTTAACCAACAACAGATAACACGAGTTGAGAAATACACATATCTAGGGACAAGTCTAAACGAACAATGGGATCACTCAATTGAAATAAAACAAAGAATTGAAAAAGCTAGGCAGCGTTCATTAAAATGAACACAATATTCAAGAGCCACGACCTCTTAATACCAATAAAAATTCGTTTACTGAGATGCTACGTATTCGCAGTGCTCCTGTACGGGTGGAATCTTGGACGCTGACCGAGGCTACTACCAAGAAGTTAGAGGCGTTCGAAATGTGGTGTTATAGACGCATCCTGAAAATCTCATGGGTCGACCGGATTACAAAGAGAAGTACTGCGTAGAATGCAGAAAGCCTGTGAAATAATCATCACTGTCAAAAAACGTAAAATGGAATACCTGGGGCACATAATGCGTAACGAACATCGATATGGCCTACTGCAACTCATCTTGCAGGGGAAAGTGTACGGAAAACCAGGCCCAGGACGTAGAAGAATATCATGGCTACAGAACCTAAGGAAATGGTTAT
The DNA here is from genome assembly GCA_036346155.1 of Sinelater perroti. Classification (NCBI taxonomy): domain Eukaryota; kingdom Metazoa; phylum Arthropoda; class Insecta; order Coleoptera; family Elateridae; genus Sinelater; species Sinelater perroti. Next base: position 4,318,201 of record JARFIY010000348.1, on the reverse strand, counting down.
GTTTAACAACAACTCAACGTTTCCGTACAGCAGCCAATAAAGCTAGGATAGTCATGTTAGTAGCCAACATCCGAAACGGATAGGCACTGCCAGAAGAAGGTGTAATAATTAACGAAAATAGCTACAGAAGCAACGAAATCCAAGATTGCATACAAGCACGAAATAGAGCATATCACATCTTTAAAAACTGATACACAACAGAAACTTAAGTAAAATATTGAAGATTAAGGTGTATAAGTCAACAATCCGAACAGTGGTAACTTACACCAGTGAAACAATAAAACAATGAAAGATGAGGAAAATTTAAGAGCTTTAGAATGTAAAATTATTGGAAAAATAATACTCCCCAAGAAAATAGAAGCAGGAGAAACAGACGGCCGATGAATTTTGATATAAGAAACATACTATAAGACAGAGTAAACTTTATAAAATTATAACGAATTAAATGGTATGGGCACATCTACAGGAGAAACTCCGACATAACAATAAAAAAGATATACAAATCGAAACCCGAAGCAACCAGACCAAAAGGTAGACCAAGAGGAAAGTGACAAACCCAAGCCGAAAATCACCTGCCTACTATGGAAAGTTAGAGCTGGAGAGCAGTCATAAAAACCGTTAGAAAATTGTGAAAACATGGACTAACTCACCACACCCCTATTGAGTCACTATAGAGAAGCGGTTTCAATCTCGAAAGAGATGTATGACTTTATAGATAGATGGATGTACAAGGTGGTTCAAAAATGATCGAGACTGATTTTTTTACAAAAAAAAAAAACAAATTATCAAACACTTACTTGCAGACGTCAGTCTACAACGTATTTTCCACCGGAGTCGACACATTTCAAAAAAGCCTTTGGTTGGCGGCATATCCATCCCCCGAATAGTCTGGATAATGACGTCCTTGCCCGCAAACCGCATGCCTTGCAAGTCTAAATCCAAATAGGTAAAAATCAGTTGGGGCAAAATTGAGACTGTACGGTGAATGTGGCAGAAAGTCTTGTTTTAATTTACGGGGGGAGGAGATTTCATTGTTGTCTTGACCGTATGAGGGCGTGGATTGTTTTGAAGGAAGGCTACCTACTTTCCATCTGTCTTTCACTTGATAGGATTTTTTCTTCACACCTGTTGCCAGAAAGTCTGAGTAATTATCTGCATTGATTGTTTTGGCATCCGTTAGAAAGTCTACATAGATAACTCCCTGCCAATCCCAGAAGAACATTGCCATCACTTTTTCTGTCGAACGGCTCCTTGGCGATCTCTTGGGTTTGGGAGATCTTGTTCGCGTTATGACTGTTAGGACTCGGGAATTAGTAGTGCACCTACGTTTCATCGGTGGTTATTATAGTCGAATTTGCATTACCTTCTTTTTTATACTGCTGTCAGAAACGACTGGCAGCTTACATGCGAACCATTTTGTTCACATCCATCAAAGTGCATGGTACTCACCGTGCATTTACTTTGCGACAATGCAGGTGGTTTTTCGCGATGTCTTTTACACTACCCAACTCCGGTCGACAGTATTATTCCAAGTTTCTTGACGGTACTGCGCCTATTCTCACGACTATGGCTCGTGACGGATGCTTACGGTAGGTCATGCGGTTCATTCTCCACGCACTCTCCGAAGCATTTAAACCACTCTTTCCGTGGGAGAGACTCTTTTCTTTATACTGTTGTTTGAGTCTGTGGTAAATTTCAGTAGACGAGCATTTTTTTCAACGATGCATTTAATCACAATGCTCCGCAGAACCTTCTATTCGCTCATCACTCTACCAACTCCAAAATAAAACTGAATAGGTTCTAACCCGAGCAGGAGAGAGGGTGAAGGTTGTGCTTCACTCTTTCAAGGTCGCATACCTGCTGCACAGTGCGACTTGTTTACACACAAATCAGTCCCGGTCATATTTAAACCACATATACAGACATAATCAAGCAGTGCGATTTGGCGCTGTGATGGTTTCAACTTTTTCAGTCAAGTTTCTTCTTTCTCGTTTTCTAGTAAGTAATCTGCTAGTGTGTTAGGATGGGTGACGATTCGATGGTAGTAACGGGTATTGAGTCTTTGTACTTCTTCGTGTAATGTGGGAAAAATGATCTTATTTGGCACATACCATGTGTATTGAGCACTGAACGTAATTTTTAGCTTAAAATCTTCTCAAAATATCAATGTTCAAAGTACAATTTCTAATTAAAACAAAATCAATTCAGCGGGTATAGTAGCGTCTGTATTCAAAAAAGCGAAGGTAAATAAGCAGACAATGAAAATGTAAAAGAACTATTTATTAATATTCTAGATTCATAGCTAATCATTTAGGAATGAACAGAAATACAGCGTAGATGATGATGAACAGGAATTTGCAAATGCGCAAAGTGTGTAAGTGAGTTGGTATTCAAAATGCTTACGAATAATCGAAACTTGATTCTTGTTTGAATGTATAAAGAATAGTTACACCTCTATTCGTCTGAGCTTGTTTCCGCTAATTTTTTTCTATTACCGAGGATCAAAAAAAATGATGAAGAAACCGATTACGCGTACTTGAAACAATTTCACGGAAATGACTGAAAATTGCTTTCTGCAACAAAACAAAGTTAGAGCAAACGTATTGCATTAGACTGGGATTATTTAGAAGAAGACCGTGTACCAGATAATAAACAAATGTGTTTTGTAGTTGCCATAATTAGTTTCTACACATTTAGTTGTCAGTCCTCGTATATTTCATTCTCTTTTGTATGCACTTACTGCTGTAATATTCCAGAATAAACGATTGATATTCAAACAGCGCTCTGGTTTATTAATTACACAGCCCAATAATGGAAAAAATATTTCCACCTGCTGAATTCAAAAACACCATAAAAATTATTGATTAGCTCTTGTTTTGGAGATACAGTAACAACTTATATTCTCTATTTTTAGTTTGGGAAAAATTTGTTTTTGGATGTTGGTACACCTGTCAACTGTTAAAATGCAACAGTAATCTAACTGTGGGTACGTTACAAACGTAAACGCTATTGCTGTGACGGTAAATATCATATTATTTCTGTTGTAATTAGTGCAGAATTTCTTGTTTTGGAATGTTTTTAAAGAGTAAAATTTGTTATATCAACATACCACGAAAATGTGTAAATTCAGTGAACAATTTTTGTTACATTTGTATTTCAATAACGTTTTTGTCAGATTTGTATTTGAATAACTTTTTTGCCACAGAAACGCTTCTTGTGAAGACTGCCTATCAGCATTATTTTGGTATGAAGGTACTCATGTTCAGTTTATTACAAAAATTTCTGAAAAATAAAAAACGAACAATGGTTTTTGCTGTGCTTATAGTTTGGCGGGAGCCATGCAGATGACTGCTAATTTTGCTTGACTTCGCCTATAAAGGCAAGATTGTTAATGAAAAAAAGTGGAACAGTTCAATATCCGAATTTTCCATCTGATATTCAACCTATTCCACATTCAGACAGTTTACTAGTTCCTACTTCACCCCAAAATTATGAGTTTGGAGTAGAAAATGAAGACAGTGCGAAAGAAAAAGAAGAAGAAGAAGAAGGACCCAACAAGCCTTTTAACATCCCAAAACTCTAATTTTGAAGGACAAGTTGACCAATCGCACAGATTGAGCCAATCGGAATTGAGTGATCTCATTTGAGACCTTGACTTGTCACAGGAGAAGGCAAAACTTCTAGGGTCAAGGTTACAGCAATGGAATCTTCTTCAACATGATGTCAGGGTTTCTTGTTTTTTCTTGACATTAATGGTTTGATAAAAAGTTTAAATTTGAAGCATCATCCAACTGAATGGAGGCTATTCATAGACTCCTCTAAGCTTAGTTTGAAAGCTGTATTGCTTCACAATGGCAACTGTCTTTCTTCTATTCCTGTTGGCCATGCAGTTCACATGAAGGAGACTTATGCAAACATGATAGCCCTCCTCGACTCAATCAAACATGCTGAACATAAGTGAAAAATCTGTGGCGATCTAAAAGTCATTGCTGTACTCTTAGGAATGCAATTAGGGCACACTAAATCACATTATATTCAAGTAGATTGGCCTGTAAGTAATCTTAACTACAGTGAGAAAAATGTCGAGCCTCTCGTGGATCCAAAAGATGTTCTTCTTCCACCCCTGCATATCAAGCTGGGTTTAATAATTTTTTTTGTAAAAGCCATGAACCGAGAAGACCAGGCTTTTAAATACTCTAGAGAAAAATTTCCTATATTAAGTGATGCAAAAGTCAAGGAAGATATCTTTGTTGGGCCACAAATACGTCAATTTGTAACGATAATGGTCCAGAAAGTGATGAGTAGAGAAGACATGCCAAAGGAATGGAAGGAAGCCTATCTTGTCTCCATATTTAAAAAGAACGATAGACGGAAATGTGAGAATTACAGAGAAATCAGTGTCATTGCTATAATAGGAAGAATATACGGACGAATACTTAAAAACAAGTTAGAAAAACACATACAAAATAAAATAGGGGAAGAACAGGCCGGGTTCACAGCAGGAAAATCATGCGTGGACCATATATATAAATAATAGAACAATTACTGGAAAAGAGAAGAGCTAAAAACAGAACGATATATCTGGCGTTCATGGATCTGGAAAAAGCATATGATACGGTTCCTAGACAAAGATTATGGACAGCAATGGAGAGGATAGGAATTTTCAACCACCTAATAAGGGCCGTTAAAAGTTTGTACAAGGGAAATAGGGTGTACATAAAAGTGGGACAGAAGATAATAGGTAACTTCCAGACAACAAATGGGGTATTACAGAGATGCTCCACATCATCGACTTTATTTAAGATCTACCTAGAAGAAACACTGAAAAACTGGAAGCGTGAATGCGAGGGTATAGGAGTGCCAGTCAGAAACGAATATCTATACACGTTGTGCTACGCAGATGATCAAGTGATTATAGCGCAAGATCAGGAAGATTTGAGCTTCATGATGAGAAGACTGAGCGAAGAGTACGAAAAAGGGGGGTTACAGATAAACTACAAGAAGACCATGTATTTAGCAACAACGGAAGAAAAGTTAGAAGACTTACAAATAGAGAAGGACGTAAGAATAAAAGCCATAAACAAATTTAAATACTTAAGATTTACAATAACAGACAAGGCAATAACGGAAGAGGAAATTAAAAATAGACTGGGACAAACAAGATCGTGTATTAGACAGTTGCATCCAGTAATATGGGATAGACAAATTACGAAAAACAGAAAAACGAGAATATACACCACAATTGTACAAAGTATAATGACGTATGGAGCGGAAGTCTGGGTAATAAACAAGGGAAATGAAAGAAAAATAAGAGCGACAGAAATGGAATATTGGAGGAGGTGCTGTGGGGTAACCAAAATGGAAAGAACCAGGAATGAAGAAATAAGAAGAAGAATGGGAGTAGAGACAGACATAATTCATAGTATCGAAAACAAGAGACTCGCATGGTACGGACATATAAAAAGATCGGATGACAACAGATGGATCAAACGAGTAACAGATTGGAGTCCCGCAGGAAGGAGAAAGAGAGGAAGACCGAGGAGATCGTGGAGGGATGAAGTGGATGAAGCGATGGAAGAGAGAGGTTTAGAGGAGAATGACTGGCAAGAACGAGAAGCGTCGAGAACCTGGTTGAAGGAAGGAAAACGGAGACAGCTGTAGAATCCTTATATATATAAGAATCCTGTGTTTTACCTAGTTTTGGAAGGGAAAGAAAAGGAAGCAAGGGAGTTATGCATGGAATGTTAGGGAACAAAAGAGATGATAACTACACTCAGTTGGTGACAGTACAAAAATGATAATATAAAAATACCATCAACTCGGATGCAACATGTCCCTAAAAATCCATTTTCTCCACTACCATCTCCATTTTTTATCACCTAGTTGTGAAGCTGTCAGTGATGAGCACGGGCAAAGGTTCAAAGTAGATATTTCTGTGATGAAACGGACATAGCAGGGCCGCTGGAATAAAGCAATGCTTGCGGATTACTACTGGTTTTTGTGTGGGTATGCCCCAGAACTGACAAGAAGGAAGCCGAAAGACAGAGATTTCATAAAGCCACCAATTGATTCTCTGTAGCACCACCTGGTAGTTGTTCTTTCATCATTTTGGGATGTAACTGTCATTAAAAAAAAACGTTTTCACTTTATTGTTGTTACCCTATGTAATTAATATTTACCGTTTTCTCTTAATCTTTTAAAATGAAAAACTTTCACCTATTGTATATTACAGAAACTAGAGCTAATAAAAATTTTCTTTGTCATATTCGTTTTTCTCAGCCCAAAATTATTAAGAATTGATTCATGAAGTGAAGGAAACATTACACAAATTATTTTTTGTTGGGTCGTGTTAGTTATGTAAGCTTATCATAAAAATTAATCAAAAGTTTATAATGCATTGATTCTATTTATTCAATGTAAATCCGTATTTTAACACTGGTTATGATTAAAATATGTTAGTGTTATTAACTAACCCAAAAATTATATATGTTTTTAAATTCTGGAATACAGCACGACGATACGGTATTCACAATAGTAATAATCTTTTAAATTGTAAATTTTAGATATTTTTAAAATAGACATGGAATTTATGAATAATTTTATGAGCTAGATATAAAAGAGTAAGTCTTGTAGGTGACTAATATAGCGTATTTGGCATTTTTTTTTATTGTTCTTTATTTTTGACTAAACTCAAGATTAGACTTATTTCAGGAAAAACAAGATTACTGATTGTTTAACAACTTCATCGAAAGACACAATTTGATTATATTGGCTATGGTCTCTTGTAGAGCTTCGTTACCATCCTAATTTATTCCAATCTTTTTTTGTTTGGTTATTGAAATCGCTTAATTGTATCTTATTGCGTTTTAACGGATACCAAAAATTTTGTAATTTCCTTAATCTTCTTCTCCTTCTGCATTAAATAAACAAAAGCCACGCGGAGTTTTCTGGTTTATTTGAATAATTAATACACTGTAAAAAAGTTGTCACAGTATTTGTCATTAATTGCGGTATTGTGTCTTAAATATTCTCTTTGAACTGCTCTACAATGCTAAGTTTATTTACCCTGCATCATTTCCTAAGATGTCTAAGTTAGGGAATATTAATTTTAGTAAACAAGCTAGTCACTCACATCCTATTTTTTTTTACTGAATGTTTTACTCGAGTCTCCCTTAAGATACTTGTAGTCCGAGGATTATGAGTTATAGGTCTAATTTCTTAAATTACACCTTTGGATTATCAATAAGAGCTAATCTTAAAAAATATACAACTTAACGATATCACTCACCAGTTACAGTTGTCGTCTTTAAATAAAAATGGTCCAACATGTTCTATTTATAATATACCAGACCGTATGCTTGGTTAGGTGTAATTCTATCTGACGGACCGCTTTTAAATTCTCAATATCGCAGATTCTATATTTGCGCTTATTTATATTACTATTTAAGTTAATAAACTCATTATCCAATAATTCATAGAATAATTCTTGTAGGCAAATAGCGCAATCAGATTTATTAGTTATCACTTTATTTCAATTATTGCATTAACTGTACCTTTTCCGAAAACTTATAAATATTCGCGTCACTTTGAGCAGAACATAATCTGCATTTTGTTGCCGCACACGTTTTATCAAGCTCCAGATTCAGAAAATACATTTCAGCTATTAGAATAACAGCGTTATAATAATTCAATTCTTTATTATGCAATGTGTTAAATCTAAATCTTTATTTTTTGTATGATTGATTACGCATCCCATTACGTATTTTCATTTGCAAAAATCATTTTTTCTTACACCCTTTTAGATTTATTATTTTCTCTCGCTTCTATCTTCAAATGTAATGTTACCCACCTTTTATTTTCTAATCTTTCTAGAAGCCATAATAACGTTTTACTTTAATTTCCTGGAAGATAAGCTAACAAATTTTATAGTGATGTGACAGTGATTTATAGAGCTAAATTTTATATTTAGAGCTCTTTAAAGTGATTTGGTAACAGTAGTAATAAAACCATATTTTTCATAATATTTTTAAAATGCCAAGTTTTTATCTCGAAGAATACCTTATTTGCCTAAATGATTATAAACTAATTAGAATAACAAGTGTGTATTGCCTTTTTAATTATTAGAACTGTATTTTGAAATACAAGTCTAAAGGTTAGAGTAAAACACATGTTTAATTTAATATAAATTTTCTTTTTATGCTTCGTAATCAATTGTAAGATATTAAAAATTAATTTAATAATCCTTTTTAATATTAAAGCTACTGTAGAGTATGCAACTAAATAAGCAGATCTGTATTAGAAAAACGCTCTTGCAAATTAAAGTTTAATAAAGTTTAGACACTTTAAATGTACTTAATGTTTGAATCATTTATATTTAAATGGTTCGATTGCATTTTAAATTATTATACAATAATAAGTTTTGAAATTTGTAAGCAAAAACATTTCTTGTATTTCTTTGAAATAGTTGAACATTTGGTTGAATTCCGAATTCAAATCTTTTTTCCTCTGCATTACATATACAACATTTATATAACAAAAATTTTCTTACTCATATTTTGTTTTATTACGTTTTATTTATTTAATGTGAAGTCCATTGCACCGTTAGGGGTTGGACTATATTTTACATTTATATTTTTACATTACATTTATTTGTTTATATTTTACATATCCTTATTTGCCCTTGATTTTTCTTTTCCATTGGTTTCTGTCTTTTGGCATTGTTATTACTTGGCACAAATGTGTTCCTTGATTTTCCGCGACTTGTTCTTCTCGTCGTATTTGAGGACATCCTATTTTGTTTCTTGTTTGTGTCTTCGATTCATATACTTGTTTGACTATTTTATCTTCTTTCATTCTACGTAGATGTCCTAACCAACTTGGTTGTGTTTCTTCTACTACTTTTTTATTGATTTTTATATTCAACTCTTCAACTATTACGGTGTTTCTTATCTTATCCTTTCTAGCAATCCCTTATTTTTCTTATGAACGTCGTCTTAGCGGTCTTGCTTCGACTTTTATTTCTTATTGTTAAAATTTAAGATTCATAAGTTGGAGAGTTTTATGACCTTTTGATATACCTGTGTTTCGATTCCTTTTGACATTTGTTTTGTTCCAAAAAAAACGTGTTCCTAAAAATATTGTATAACCTTCCTATTTTTTCTATTTTCTCCATTTTTTTCTGCCTTTCCGTTATACTCTATTATTGTTCCCAAATAGTTATAGTTTGTAACTTGTTTCAGTGTTTGTCCATTTATTTCTATCTTGTGTCTTTTCTTTGTTACTCATTACCATTGTTTTTTTCCTTACTTATATTTGTTTAGATTAAGTTGTAAATTTTTTTCTGACTTGCCACTAACATCATATCATCTGCAAATAACATTTCTTGGAGTTAAATTAATCTAATCTTAAAGGTTTCTGTTTTCATACTTGTACATCGTTCTTTACATTTCCTTATGGCCTTGTCCACTACTATTGAAACTAGCAAACACGCACCCCTGTTTCAGTCCTGTCTTTGATGTAAATTCTTTCGATTCGTTGTTGTGTGATCTTATTTTATTTCATTGTTCTTATAGAGTGCTTTAACTATTATTATCATATTTTTCCCCTATCCCCCAGGGGAATATTGTTTCAATTTTTATAACAATATCTACGGAAATTAGCGCTTCCGGGATCCCGAAATGCTATCTTCGCTATTACAAAACTTAGTTTGCCAAGATAAGGTCGGGACTGTTAGGGTCATAGGAGACCGTTCTGTTTATTTATTTTTACTTTCCTTATCCTATAATAAGGAAAGTAATAATGAAATCGGCGGAAATTTGACCTACCCAGTTTTTCACATTTCTGGACGAATTATAGCCTCAGGGCACCAAAAAAGTTGGTTTGGGCCATTGGTTCGTGTGTGTGTCTGTCTGTTTGTCTGTCTCTCGGTCTGTCAGTAAACAGGATATCTCGAGAACCGTAAGAGCTAGAGACTTGAAATTTGGTATGCAAGTTACTTGTAGGATTTTTGCCAGAATTACCCAAATAATAGTATAAGGAAAGTCGTGTGATGTTCACACCAGATTTTTTATTTTATATTGTTTTGTTAGTTCCACTATATTGAGACCAGGTGAGACAGTTGCTCGTTGTCTTCTTACGTATCCCTATCAGTCTCAAAGCAAACCTGCAAGATGCTGCTCGTGGTCAGTGTGCACTGAAAAGTTGATCCTACCAATTGAGTAAACCTCCAGCTGCGGCGGAGGTAGATCAACACATTGGGTTTGGCTACTGCTTCGGCCATGGATGCATGTGCTATACTTATGTACATGACGTACTTTGGAAAACTAGATATGAATCATGAATAAAGGCCTCCTATTCAGTATCACTGACGATCGCACCGGTTTGCAGTGTTGACGTCCCCTTATGGGGGACACAACTGGTGGATGTAGCAATCGAAGTAGAGCTCCATAAGACACTCAACTTGTCAAAAGGTGTCGTGTCCTACTTCGATTTGCTAAACTGTGAAATCAGAAAAGAATTAGCTCCACAGGGTGTAATCGATGTACGTAGGATCACTAGAAAGAGGAACGGGAATAATGAAAATACTCCTTCGCTTATACTAATCTTCAATACTCCCGTTGTACCCTCTAGTATACAAGCTGCAATGAACCCCTTAAAGTAAGACTTTACATTTTGAGTCTATTACGGTGCTTCAACTGCCAACGTTTCGGCCATATGTCTCAAAACTGTGATAATCCACAAATTTGCGTCTCCTGTGGTAGACAAACTCACGAGGCCATCGACTGTCAGCTTCTACCAAAATGTGTTAATTATCGAGGAGAACACAGTCCCAGATCCAGAGATTGTCCTACTTTCAGGATGGAAACCGAAATCCAAAAACTCAAAATCTTGGAACAACTTTTGTATAGCAAAGCTTGTAAAAAATATCAACCAGCTGTTCGATCAGCATTTAGTGTAATATACACTACAAAAGTTGTCCCTCCAACACAGATGTCATCTGTCGCTATTCAATGCAACATGATTGACACTATTTGCCAAACGGATTTTACTCAAAAAAAAAGTGGTACACCAAGAACAATATTAAATAAAGACGCAAAAATAAGGTGGTGAAAAATCACCACCGCAGCCAAAAATCTCAAGTAATCTCACGGTGACTCAACCACCAAAAGAAACCAAAAAGGCCCCATTGAAGAGACCCGCTGTTTCTCCCCATGTAGAATCCAAACCAATATCAAGAGAGAGATCAACGAGCTCTATCGGATAGTCGAAATTAAGCTTTTACCAAAAGAGTACAATTCCAAAGGCTCAAAAACCAATAAATCACAAAGCTGACATGGTGCTGGACGAAATGGTCGACGCAAAACCTGAAGAATTCATCAGACTTGGAGTTAGCAAAATTCGCCCTAATCAATAATTATAAAAAGTTTTCTCAATGGTTACTTTTGCCCATATATCTGAAATGCGCCTTCTGATCAAAAAATATGAACCAACTGGTTGCTCTAAAGAAACCCATTTTAAGAACACACACACACACCATCTTTACTGAATTACTCTATACCCCGAAAAAATATCGCAGGTGAGCGCGCAAAAGGTGGTGTAGCCATTCTTGTTAAGAATACCGTACTTTACTCTAACGTCCCTCTTCGATCAGATCTCCAATTTATAGCGATTAGAATTCACACTAACCAACCAGTAACGGTATGTTCTATTTATGTTCTACCCGGAGTATGTCTCAATTTCAAAGAATTGGAAAATGTAATATCTGTCCTTCTACGACCTTTTATTATTGGAGGAGATTTTAACAGTCAAAATATTTTTTAGGGTTCTACTAACACTACCCGTAGGGCTCAAGTAATTGAGAACCTTTCAGAAAACAGCGAAATATTTTTATTAAATACAGGATCACCCATACATTATTCAGCTACATATGGAACGTTCTCTTGCATAGATTTGACTTTGTGTTCCCCTTCGCTTTTAACTACTCTTCAATGGAGTGTGCATGACGATTTGTGCGATTCTGATCACTTTCCATTAGTGATTTCTGGTTTTCGCCATCAACCATCTAATACTAGAATGCCACGTTAGAACCTCCATGAGGCCGACTGGTTAGGTTTTTCTGTCGATGTTAATTTTGGAATCATGACATTCGATGATATTGAACTCGCAGTTCTACACCTAACTTCGGTAATTATCGAGACAGCAAACTCTTTAGTCTCTAAAATTTCTAGCAATGCAAGTCACACACCTGTTCCCTGGTGGATCGAACAAGTAACACCTGCTGTTTGTAACGAAAGAGACCTTTTTACCGTCTCAGTCGTCATCCGACCCTAGAAAATCAAGAGGCGTTTCGTATAAAGCGCATTGAGGCCAAGGGCCTTATAAGAGAAAGCAAACGAAAATCTTGGATTGACTATGTTTCTATCGTGAACAACAATACAACGGCGAAGGATGTTTGAGAGAAAATCCAAAAAAATTGGCGGTAAAGGGAGGTATGTCCCAATACCTGCCTTGATAGTAGACGATAAACTTATAAGTACGTCCGAACAGGTTGTTGAATGTCTTGCAAACTATTTTTCAAAATTATCAAGTTTTGAACATTACCCTAAATTGTTCTTGGAACACAAAGTACAAGCAGAGCGACAACCACTGAATTTTCATTCAAATAATGCCAAGTTTACGATGGAACAATTGACTTCTTCATTGAAGAACGGCCACGATATATTACCTGGGTCGGATAATATCCATTACCAGTTTTTAAATCATCTACCTCGTCGGGCACTCCAGTAAGTGCTTCAGGTATACAACCTCATTTGACGCAAAAATCAGATTTCTGATCCCTGGCGTCTCTATATAATCGTACCTCTTCTTAAGCAGAGTAAACAGCGCTCAGACTCATCTAATTACCGACCTATTTCTCTTACAAGCTGTTTACACAAACTTTTGGAATGTTTGATAAACAGACGGCTTGTTTGGTATCTAGAAATCAACAATCTACTATATAACCGACAATGTGGGTTTCGTAAGAGTCGTTCAACCATCGATAATCTATCCCAACCACAAAAAAAAAGTGTATGATACCACTTGGAGATATGCAATTTAAATGCAGTTATACGAATAGTGTTTACGAGGATGTATGGGATTTTTTTTAAAACTTTTTATCAAATCGTACGTTTCAAATGAGAGTTGTGGGTGTTACATCTGCTGTTTACGGCCAGGAGAACGGTGTCCTACAAAAATTAGTAGTCAGCGTAATACTCGTTGCAGTAGCCATCAACGAAATTGGTAGTTGTCTAAGAGTAAGTACGGAAATAAACAGCATGTTATATGTAGACGATCTAACTATCTACTTTGCTGAATCGTCACTTACAAGTATTGAGCGTCAACTCTAGCTTGCTATTGATAACACCGTTGCATGGATCGCCAAAAACGGTTTTCGTCTATCCACTATCAAGACCCAGTACATTATTTTTTCACGAAAACGTAGCATATATTCAAATACACGTTTGGTTCTGAACAAAGAACAGATATCCGTGCAACCGACATGCCAATTTCTAAGCATGATCTTTGAAAGAAAACTCACTTGGAGTCACAGACATGAGAGAGCATTGCTTTACAATTTTAAACATTCTAAAAGTGCTATATAACACGAAATGGGGAGCCGATAGAATAACAATGCTTCGTGTCCATCAAGCTTTTGTTCTATCGAAATTGGAATATGGTAATATCATATACGCATCGGTAACTTTTTCTAGATTACGCTGTTTAGACACTATCCATCATATGGGAATCATACTAGCCATAGAAACCTTTCGTACTAGTCCTGTAGACAGTCTCTATTTATCTGGCATTTATAGTTTTGAGACCAAGCGTCAACGTGCTTTAGTTCCTTACATAGCTAAACTCTACAATGTGAAAACATCCATGCTTTCGCATCTGCTGCCGGCCATCATACGTAACGCGTGCGCACACGAGTACCACGCTCTATCGGTATACGGTTTATAGAACTGATAAATTATTTAAATATAACGTTGCATCGATCGTATAATACAGTTTTTAACGCCGTGCCTCCTTAGTTTACGCCTCTTATCAAGGTAAATACGACGCTTGCCGATTTTGAAAAGCATGGAACTCCACCAGCTATTATCAGGTCGGAATTCTTTAAACTGTTGGGACAATATCGGGAATATGACAGAGTCTGTTCTGATGGTTCTAAAAAAGATTTATAAGTTGGTGCTGCTTTTATTGGTAAGAGACTAGAGAATTGTACAAACTTAATTCAATCAACAGCATTTTTACCGCCGAACTTCTTGCTATTATGAAAGCTTTAACTTTATTTTACAAATGTCAAAGGGACGTCGTGATATTTTTGGACTCGCTTAGTGTCCTGAAGGCTATTCAAGATACATTTTCTTTTCATCCGCTTGTTATAAAAATCCACCAACTAATATATAATTTCTATCGTCGTAAATTACAAATCCAGTTGGTCTGGGTTCCACGTCACATAGGAATCAGAGGCAATGAGCAAGCAGACGATACAGCGAAGCGTGCTGCTCAGAACTGAACTAAATATCATATCAGCTGACAATATGAAATCCTATCTCAAAAGCAAAATATTGGAGAAATGGACGAATTATTCAAGAGACTTCCAAACAACAAACTTAGAGCTATCAAAGAAGATATTGAAGCATGGGGTTCTTCTAGGCGGGAATCTCACAGACAGGATGTCATTTTGACCCGAATTCGCACCTGCATTAATACGAATATTAGGTCTTAAGTACTTCTGTCTCTTCTAAACCTATGCTCCGATTCTCTTATTGCGTCTTCTATTTTTTCTCTCGATCTGTTTTTGATTGTTTCCATAAATACTTTGCCTGGTGCACTTCTTAGGGTAATTCCTCTGTAGTTCAAACATGTTCTTATATCCCCTTTTTTATACAATGGTAATATTATGCTGATATTCCAGTTTTGTTCTTTATTTTATTTTTATGATATTATGTAGTCGATCTTTGAGTACCACTTTTGTTATGTGTTTTAGCATTTCTTTTGTAATAACATCTTACCCTGTAGCTTTTCCTATTGTGAATTTGTCAATGGCTTGAGTAACCTCTTTTTCTGTGATTGGTTGTATACTATTTTATCGTTGTTTCTTACTTTCAATATTTTTGGTTCTTGTTCTTCAATGTTTGTTTATGTTAGTTTTTCAAAGTATTGTTTCCATCTGTCTATGATATCTTTCTCTTCTGGTAATATATTTCCTTTCTTATCCTTTATGTTAACTAGCCACGGTTATAATTTTCATTCCAAATGTGGTAATAAGGTCTTTGTCATTTGCCTGTATACGACTACGTTGGAATTCCGTCGCCTCAAATCTCACATTGGAAATTAAATATGGCGAATGCTTAAAATCTCGATGTTTCTAGTTTTTATTTCTAAATTTGATAAATATTACGATTTTAATTTTTATTTGCGACTAAAAACACAAAAGATTAACTATTTACCAAAAACACTTTGTTGAAAAAATGTGTCTACTTTTCTTATATTTTTATAAAAAGAACTTTTACTAGATAAAATTAAAATTTTTGGATGATCATACTCGTATCGGTAATTCCTAAAACTTGTCAAACTATACTTGCATGTTCTAATTGCAGTGCATACAAAAATGTTATTATTTAAATTTTTTATAAAATGTTATATAAACTACAAATAAACAAATTTTAAATATACATTTCCGCAAAAGATGTTTCTAAACAGATTCGTATTTAAAGCTACGTTTGGGTACTGTTGGATTTTGTATTGACTCCAACTAAACAACTATTACAAATCTTATCGCTAAATAGCCAAGGACAAATGGCTGTTGTGCATGAACACTAAACGATGCTTACAGCACAGAACTAATCGGGCGCCTATTTTGTAATTAAAACGAAACCTTCGCGGCACGCTTCATTAGCAGTCGTAGCATAATAATCATTTGCATGAGAATAATATGTTTGTGAGTCACACTCATTGATAGTCCAATTATTGGCCGTTGCAACATTAAAAAAATTTAACAATAGGTAGGTTGCTTTCGCAACCGAGCATTGATATCGCCGAACGTTTATTGGGTTAATGTACTTTAGTGTTAAGTCCCAAAGGCTTTATTTAATATTAAATTAAATTAACGTAAGTTTTAAAGTTGTTTCTTTGTAGCCTACTGTATTATTGATCCGACCTTGTGCTGTATTATGTAAATGCCATTATTGTGTAGCGCAATTGCGTTGCAAAGAAAAATGCAAGGGTATATTGCATTTTATTAAATAAAAATATTTTTAAAACTGAGGCAGTTGTTTTTAATTCGGTTATAAAAGGGCAATTTTTTATTACAGAGCCTAAGCTAATATTTTAAGGTAACATCTTAAAATATTTTCTATTCCACTGAAGAAGCGTTTTCATACAAATTAATTTAAAATATTGTTTTATATTTTTAAAGCACATTATTTAAGTCGTTATTAAAGCCAACATGAGATTGCTCACAACTTAACTTTAAGATGCACAAAAAATGAAATTATGCAATGCCAAGTTTGAATTGTATATAAGATGACTGGTCAAGACTCATGTCTAATTTTCTTTTCCTCAATGCTTTTTTGTTGAGTACCAGTGTTTTTCAATTTATTCCACAGTTAAACAGTTTTTTGTTTTTTGCCCCCCTCCTTCTATTTAAACCTCCTAACTACAGCTTATATATCTTTTTTGTTAATTAGTCGTTCTAAATAGACTGCGAAAAATTCAATTTTTATAATTATTTTTGTACTTATAATGTAATAACCTTCATCTTTTTATGTCAGATGACTTTGCAAGAAAGTGAGCTTCGAGTTTTGATTTGCTATTGCTGAAAACGGAAACCTTCAACAAAAGATGCCGTAAAAGAGATTTGCGATGCTGAAACTGAAAGAACTATATGTCAGTCAAAAGTTTCAAGATGATACAGGCACTTTGAATCTATTGATCTCCGCCTTAAAGATTTGTCTTGTTCGGGCCGGCGATTAAAGTTGTATGATGGTGACTTACAAGCTGCTTTGGACGCCGAACCTTCACCAAGCACTCGAGATCGGGACGTTGAACTTGGAGTTGGCAAATCAACGATTCATGGACACTTTCAGCAACTTGATTTTTTCCAGAAGCCCGGTCAAGATCCGCAAAAAAAAAAAACTCGCTGAGCCAAAAGAGTCGAGACTTGCCGCCATCTGCTCAACAATCAATTGAACGACCGATTTTGGGCGCAAATTGTGACATCGGATGAGAAGTAGGTCTTTTTGGTCAATCACAATCGACAGAAGAAGTGTGTTACAAAAAGCCAAAATCTTTCGTTAGTTCCGTGTAAAGATCGTTTCAGGAAGAAGGTTATGATTTGCGTGTGAGTGGAACTTTGAGCGCGTGCTTCATTTTGAATTGGTTTCGAATGGTCTTGTTAAAAGTTCCCGTTTTCAGCAATAGAGGATCAAAACATAAAGCTCACTTTCTAGCAAACTCATTTGGAATACAAAGATGAAGGTTGTTACAACACTACAAGCACAAAGAAACAAAAAAATGCATGAAAATTAAAATTTTTGTAACTGAGTCAGGAGTTTTAGGACAACCTAGTTTATGAACCCCTAACCCCCGTAATTTATTTTGTTCAACTACCGATTTTATTATTGTTTTTTTATAAACATCTCCCATCTTCTTATTTGTTATTCTTTTCCATTCGCCCCGCTCCTTGCTTTTCTTAAATATAATTCCCAGTTTTCTCCACTAACATAAGTGATAACCGACTTAATCATGCATTTATAAATTTTCACCTTGGCCATATATATGTTAGATTCTTTTCCTGAAGTATATTCCTGTATTTTTCCACAATTCTCAATCTGTTTCACTGTTATTATTTTTATCACTATTAATTTCAAGTTATTTACGAAGATTAACATTATTGCATATTAATCAAATTTTTGGGGCAAGCCTAAAGATTTAAATTTTAAACGTCTTAATTCGTCACATGTATTCATAATCTTATTGACTAGTTGGTTCAGATGCAATATCATTCTTCCTTTAAACATAAAATTATGTTGGAAACATACCATGGTGCATTTGTTATATTTCGTAGCTTTTTGTTTTGAAACCATTGGATAAGTGCAGAATTGCTGTTGTTAATTGATTCCAAAAATTATATCCTATAGCTCCAGGGTTTTATTATTTTGTAAATCCATAATTTATTTTCTGTTGTTAGTCTATCGCCAAACATATTTATCTTAATTTTAATCCTAACTGGTTTCTTTTCGTACATATATGTTTCAGCTAAGCCACTCCTCTATTTATTTTCGTTCTATATGTTGAAATTGCTTGCCGTATTGTTGTATTGGAGGATTTTCTTTTAGTGTAAAGTTTACTTGTATTAATTTATTATTTTATTTGTTTGTATTTTCCATTGCTTTGTCGTGTTTGTACTTCATTTAGGTCTGCAAATGTACTGTTAATCTAGATATTAATAGACCTACTGTGTACTGCGATGCGGTAAGAAAGTGAGTAACATTAGCATATGTTGACATATTACCTGCAACAAGCTGATTTACGTCAGCAGCTAGCCGGTTATGTTAGAAATTAACCCGGTGACGTCAGCAACGGTTCCCCATTTCTGTTTCGCCTTACGTGTACGAGTATAAAAGAGAAATTTTTTTTTCTATAGACGTCCACTTCAATTGTGGACAAAGCATTAAAAGTTTCCAAACTTCAACAACTCGAGAGCCAACTAAACACCTGCAGTAAAAACCGTTGCAGCAACTATGGCAGTATCTTTTACTGCCATTATTGATTTTTTTAACCACTCGGTAAATTTTGTTCTTCTGCTACATAGTTGTTTCAAAAAACAGTATTGTTTAGAATTTATTAGCGTTCCTATAATATTATTTTTAGCCTCTTCAATATTTTCTTGTCGAAGGCTTTGGAAAGTACCGGAAGCAGACTTAGTAGTCAATGTGATGTTATTTCATTAATATTTTTACAAGATTTTGGCAGCATAATTAATTGGAGACCTTAAATATATACAAAATGCATTTTATTCCATTGACTGGCAGTTCTTCAAGTAATTTTCCAATAATTAAATCAAATCTTGCAGTTTTTGGAATTTATTTCTTACTTTATATTGATTTCAACATAATTTGTTTATTTTAATGAGTATATCCATTTGACATTGATTCAAGAAAATTTTTTATTTTATTTTGATTCTCTTGAGTTATTTTGGTCAAGAACCGTTTAAATATTTCTTTAGCTAATGTATTGACAGTTTCATCATCGTGTTTCCCTTAATTAGTGGAAGGTGCTGTTGCGTCTTTTAATTTTTTCCTTGTTTTCTACAACGAAAACTGTAGACTGTTAAGATATTGTCAGACAATACATAGTAACCATATCTAGGAAGTGATTAGAGAACAGGGTCAAAGACTAGTTTTTCTATTGTTGACCTATTTTACGCAAAAATCCAACAGGACCAGTATTTTGTTGACGTCTGTAGGCCAATATTAAGTAGGTTGTATTATATTTTTATGGTATTTAAAGTTCTTGAGGTGTTGCCAACCTTGATCTCCAATTTGTGTATTGGAATGATAATTCCCACTAGTTATAAATTTACTTCCAAGAATTTTAAAGATTTTCTCATAATTATCTTTCTAATTTTTATGTTTTATTGAAGGACAATATACCTCTGATAAGGTATTGATTTCTTTTGTTATTTCTATTGTGGTGGTTTTGTACGTGTTCTTGAATATATTTGTTGTTCTGATGTTTAATACTATTTCTGATTATAATGGTAGTTTCACCTCGTGTAGTTCCATTATTATGAACTTATGGACTTCCTATACACCACTGGCGTACAACACTACAATTTTTAGTAACTAAGTCATTACGATATGCGCAGTACTGAGATTTAAAATTGTTGCCGTCTGAGGATTTAGTTTTTCATCATGATTCTTAACTTACTTAAATCGTTTGTTTGTCCTTGTACTATCCGCAGCTCTTGTAATTGGTTATCGTTAATGGTACTTGTGTGTTGTATATTTGACCTTGACGCTTGTGTGTATATTATTTCTGGTTGTATATTATGTATTACTTTCTTTTCTTTGCCTGTAGACAATACACACCTATAATTTGCGGAATTTTTAGAGTTATATATTTCACATATTCGTTATTTATATTTTCCAAACAATTGTTGGTAAAGTGCTTTTTTAACACATTTAACCCACGTGATTTTTTGCACGATCGTAACTGCTTTGTCCTTAGGTCATATGAATATACTTAAATTTCAAGACCTATCACAATCATCATCGTCAGTAAGATA
Source organism: Sinelater perroti (assembly GCA_036346155.1). NCBI lineage: Eukaryota > Metazoa > Arthropoda > Insecta > Coleoptera > Elateridae > Sinelater > Sinelater perroti. The sequence goes on along the minus strand of JARFIY010000348.1, from coordinate 4,297,863 downwards.
ATCGAGCAAACGCCTAAGTGTAACTTTACACCTCGTACGCGATTTGCATGTTCCATTGTTGTTAAATTATGAAATACTCGACGAGCATAGCGCTTTCATACATTCAAATGCTTCTGCAAGATGGTGTTAATTGCTTTCATACCAATCCTCAGAATGGTTGAATTGTGCAAATAATAACATAACGGTTTTCTTTAGTGCGGTTTGCATAGTTGCAACGTTCTTGTCAGTAATGAACTTTAAACGATCTCATGGTAAATCGTAATTTTGAGCAAAATTTGCCGCAGCTAACAAATTTTCAATTATATATAACATATTCGTTAATCACTGAACTGAAAAACAGACATGAATAAAAATAAACATGAATTAGCCCGTGCAAAAAATATTAAAATAAAATAAATTACATTGCATTTGAGTAACAACAAATGTGTCTGCACGGATGTATCCATTTTGAATAAATTTAACACTGGAAGTGACCACAGATTGGCCAGCACAATACTCAAATGCTATCACAAAATTGAGAGAAACACACTAATATAAAGAATTAATTTTCAAACTGTCAAAAAACTGATACAAAAACAGAACAATGTGAACAAGAACTAGCAAAAAACTAAAACCAATTGGTAACCTAAAATCAATGAATATTGAGATTTTATCAGACAAAATCATAAATGATATACATATAACAATAAAAGAATCAAGTGCAAATGTAAATATTACAAAAAACTACAAGTTAAGTCCAAAAACGAGAAGTTAAATGACAGATGTAGCATTAGCAAACTCACAGTTGTAAAAAATCATTACCAGGTCAAGAAACAAATTGCTAAAAGAATATTTGACAATACAACACAACATTAAATCAACTCACGATAGAAGATAATGCAAGCATAAGGATACGATAAAATATCTTGTCATCAGATAAACCAAAAATAACTAAAACGAACACTAACAGCAAAAGAGACATTTAAAAAATAGTAACAGAATTCGCAACTCTCATTATCACAAACAACAAAATAATTATTATAAACATATGTTCAGAAGAAATTCCAGGAATTACAACAGAAGAAATATACGGCTCTAAACACACAAGAAACGGGAAATACTGAAGATGGGAGAAAACTGGTTGATAATATTGTTATAACTTTTGAATAATAAATGCCTAAAAGAGAGCAGAATATCTGAAAGCTAGCAAAACGCCAGGGCTATATTATAACTTAAAAAAGGAGACAATACAAACATCAATAATTACTGTTCAATAAGCCTGCTATTTCACTATTATAAATTACTAATAAAAATAATATGCAGCAGATTAACATCTAAGATAGTTAACTATTAGTCAGTGCAACGGCCTGGCTTCCGAAGAAATTACAGTACTTTAGATTACTTTACTGGAACTGTAAAAGTTCTTCTAGAAAATATCTGTGGATATAACGTGGACATCCATCTGCTTTTTATCGATTTTAAAAAGCCTTTAATTCAATCCAAACATGGGCATTCTTTAAATCACGTATAGAATTGATTTGGGATATTTACTTTCCATCAAAAACGTATGCGAAAGAACAACAACCCAAATTCAAGTTGACGAAACCCTCAATATTGATAAAATTTCAGTAAATAAGGAAGTGGGCAAAGTATCACTAAAATTATTTACTGCGGCTCTGGAGAGTAGATTTAAAAATCTAATCTAAGATAAGAAAATAAAGGTATTAAGATCAACGGTTGCTGCACGAGTCATTTAGATTATGCAGATGATATGCTATTTAGCAGTAATATTGAAGGAATAAAAACAATTATTAGAGGACTGCAACATATTTCCAGTAAGATTGAACTAAACATAAACATTGGCAAGACCAAAGTTATGAGTTACACTAATGTAATTTAGAAATAAATAACGAAACAATAGAAACTGTAAACTACTATTTACATCTATTTTGGACATGACATAAAACTTGAAAAAGAAAATCAAATTTAAGCTGCTTTTGGCAGATCCTCAGAAATTCAGATTTACCCCTATGTTTAAAGAAAAAGATATATGGGCCATTCGTATTACCGGATGGTACATACAGTATAGAGAGGGCAACTTTAACAAAAAATAGTGCCGAAAGTTTTAAAATAACATAAAGAGCCATGGAATGTAGAATGTAGAATAAATAATTAAGAATAAAATAAGAAATAAAAAATGTCCGAAAAAACAAGATAACAGGTATTATTGAAAGATTGGCGCAGTTAATGTAGAAATGGGTGGGACATATTGCCAGGCAAGATTTGTAGAGATAGTTACAAAAATTAGCACACTGGTGCCCATAGAAACAAATAGAAATGTGGGCAGGCCATAGCGACGATGGCTAGATGATGTAAAGGATCACCTAGGAAAGTGGTCGCAAAGGACAGAAGCATATGGAGAACAAGAGAGACCTATATCCAGCAGTGGGCCACAATAAGCTCATGATGATGTTCACCATTAACTGGCATTAAGTGAAAATAATATAAATTATAAAATAACAATGACAATTGTGTTTTATATATTGTAGAAACATTTGACCACATATTTTATCATACAATGACAATTTCGGTGATAAATGTGAATAAAAGAATAACTTGCAAGTACATAAATAACATGTTGTAGAACAGAAAAGTATGTTTAGGATAAGATAGTAACTATTAAAAGACGTTCACAAAAAATAAGTTTTATTAGCTTTGCTGCAGAATTTGATAATAGACAAACTTCTAATTGCACCAAATAGACAAGTCTATTACGTTCAGGAATACATTGGCAAAATTGTTCAGTGCATTTTCAAAACGTATGCAAAATGCCGGAAGAACTTTTTACCGATGTTTTATATATTTTTTTTCATATAATATTTAAAGTACATTTTGAAAAAATATTTACGATTATATTTAAGAGGCGTTATGAAAATCTTGTTTAGAATTGTTCATTGAGTTGGCGTTAACATTCTAAAAGTTGATATATTGGAGAATCAAAAACCTTATTTAATATTTAGAGATATTAACACAAACAAACGGTCCATATTGTTTTCTGTAAAATTTCGGAGACTACGTATCTCGCAGTTTATGTTAAAAAAATCAACTATTTGAAAAGCATTTCCTCTGATTTAAATTTTTACTTTTTCTTTATCACAGTAATACTCCTTAATATACAAAATCTCTTGCTTGCCCTAACAGTCCTTAATTATCCTCTCTTTCAAATTTTTAATTTTTTCTTAGTTATGATATAATTTGATAAAATCACAAATAAAGAGAAATGTAAAGTGAGATGTTTTTACTTTAATTGAGTTTAAGAAATTATAAGGTTTAATGTTATAAAAATCGGGCTCAAATATTACCTGCTTACCCATTAAATCTACAGTGAGCTCTTAGACATTTTATTAAGTAGGAAGGTACGATCAGTAACTAAACTTAAAAAATTTAACTTATCAGTTCTCCTTTCATTGTCTAGAGAAAACTTAAGAGTTATGGCGTTGGAACAGCTACCCAATATATGGGAAGAAACTCTAGACGATTGCTTTCAATATATTTGTGGATTGTAAAATGATACTACTTTAAGCGAGTACGCAGACGACAACAATTAACCCCAAAAATTCACAAAGAGAGGTGCAGATTTATATGTAAAAGAACCGATATAATATCAGACAATTGATATTGGTAAAGTAAAAAATATACAATTATTACTATATTTGTAGTAGAGTACCTAAGCACCAAAATACCAAAACTAAAGTATTTATACTATAAAAAAAAGGTCATGAAATAAGTATATCACTACATTGGAACAAAACAACAAAATAATGATTACAGTTGACATAGAGATTTATGAACAACAATTTATTATAAAAATATATGCAATTAACGATATTTCTGAAAACAAAAGCCAGGTGCTTTCTTTAACAGACTAACAAATATTGTAAAAGGTGTTAAAAGCATGGGAAACTAATTATAATAATCGAAAATAAAGAGAAAAACTACTCACGTAGATATTTTCAAGAAGACATAATCAACGATAATGTAACATAAATATATGATGAAAATATATATTTCAACATAAAATATTTATAAGAGTATATGGATAAAAACACTAAAAAAGCTGAAATGTAACATAAATTCGCTAGTATTAAAAAATATCAAAAATTATCAACACAGAACGTAAGGGTCTGTTGACAACCAGAATGTATAGGCATTCGTCGTATGGTAGTAAGACATCTTACATAAACAAAGAAGAATATTAAGAAAACAGAAAAATAACACAGTAAATTATGTTATGCCAAAAAGAAAACAAAACAAATTAAATATACATAAAGAAGGGTTACCAGAAGAAATGCATGAAATTTAAAGAAATTTTCATTTGACGCAGCGAGTAAGGCGCTTCGTACCGAAACTAGAAAAGCTAAAAATATAAGAAATCTAGAAAATGTGATTAAAGAAAAAATAAACTTAAAAGTAAAAGTATAAGAAGAAGAAAAATATTGGAATAGATTATGCATATATATTGTATATAATAGATCAATAATAACCTAGAGAACAATAAAAAATACTACTAACAACGAAAACTGCATATTATATCGCCAAAATAATGGATGACTCACTACGCAAATTTCACGCAAAAACAAAGAATTATATGTAATAGGCGAAGAAATAATAGATTTAAAAACTAATTATAAAGTAACAGAAGAAGATATTAGGAATTTATTTCAAAAGACTAAAAATAACAGAATACCAGGAGCAAGAAACATAAGGTTGGAACTACTTAAATACGGTTATAAAATAAATACAGAATACAGTTAATAAAATAGGGGAAGAAAAAATATCCCACAATAATGGAATAAATATTATATAAACTCAATCTATAAAAAGCACAAACATTATTATACTAATTAATGTGGAATAAGCGTTACCCGGTCTATTTGCGGATAATCTGGGCGTATTTGTGCAAAATGAAGAAGCTATGAAAATACATGTTAAAAATAGGAATGAATAATTTGAGAATATGTGTAAACAGAAAGCAACAGAATATCAGAGTAGAGGATAAAGAGATAAAAACGTGTACAACTTTTTAATATTTGGACGCCTCTAAATTCAGCAGTTATATACAAGGGAGACATCGATAAAAGTATTAACATGGGAAAAAACAACAAAAGTATTGCAAAAAGTAATACGGAATAATAATATTAGTTAAGGCACCAAAAAAAATATTCTAGGGTGTGGTCGAAGAAGAGATGTGGCCACACATAAGAAATAAAATGAAAACAGTAGAACTAGACTTTATAAGAAAGTGCCTACAAGTTACAAGACAAGACAGACTCGGAGCTGATAAAGTTTTGAGAAAAAAATAGAGCTCTCCAGTAATATAAACACGTAAGACGGATACTAGGTGACAGATGGCCAAAGAAATTGACGCTGTAATCACCAAGAAAGAAGAAAAAAAGACAGGCCAACTATTTCTTGGAAAACTTACATAAAAGTATCTGTGAAGGAAGAAGGTTTGTAAAAAGCAAATTAAAAGGACATAGAGACTAAATAATTTAAAAAAGAAGAAAAAGTGAAGAAACCATTAGCCGTAAAGTTAGACCGCATTTTGATGCAAATTTTTACAATCAAATTTGAGAATTCGAATAAAAGAAAAGCAGCTATTAATTTAATATTTTTTAGATTGGATTATATTAAATGGATTAGATATTTTACCTGTACATGTAGCGGTATACAAAAGTAGGGTAAAATTATATTCCTACGTTTTGCAGGATACCACTTTTGGAATTTTGAAGTTCACCCAATTATGGTTTTAACAATATTGGTGCACTGTACAAGATTTTCAAATATGATAATAATATTAAAATGAAGAAATAAAAAATACTATAAAATTATAGAATTAATCGGCATTAGAAAAATGTCGTTAAGGTTTCTTACTTAACATCTTGAGTTGCTGAAAAACCTCTTCTAAACATCTGCACATATTTACCGACAGTAACCACTTAGTCCGGCTTCAACACTCCCCTGGTTTAGCTATTTAGTAGTTGGTCAAACAACAACACTTTTGCAAAAGGGTGTACATACATAAACGCTATTGTACAAGAAAACTAATCTAATATACATATATAGTAGATATACATTGATAGCTACATTAAACTATAATACGTAAATATCATCCTACTTTAAAATTGCATACATTTCTAGAAGTGTTTTAAAAGATTGCAAGCAGAAACGCATGCTGCAAACAATTTAAACAATAATCTTAAATTACAATCATTTGTAACATCCTTAAAATTATCCAAATAAAATGCAACTAATAGCAACTAGACCAGCCGAACTTCCGAGAAATTTTCAATTCGTTGATATCCAGGATAATCGTAAACGATATGTACCGACAGATAAAGTGGCTACCTCAAAAGTGAGGAAATACGTTTTAGAAATAAAAAGTGACAAATCTCCAGGGCTAAGTAATATTAGTGTAGAGCTTATTAAAGTAACTTCAGATATTTTGATAGAGATACTAATGACACTATTTAATACATGTCTAGATAGAGAAAGTTTTCTTTTGAAAAGGAAAAAAATAATTTTATCCATATCTAAAAAAGACTGTAGCAACGAGTGTAAGAACTATAGGTGCATCATTGACAAGACTACATAAACGAGTCCACACATACATAATTAAGTACCAGATGCCGGAGTAAAAACTCTATATTATAGTTGTACTAGCTTTAGTGAAGGTTGTAAAGAAACTCCGCTAATTTAAAAGTCAATATCACCTAGAGTCGCATATATCATTTTTCAAATTTCACGGTGGTGAAGAAGTGAAAGAGAGGTACGGTAACATAAGAAAAGTATTAAAAAATAACAAAACACAATACCACCTCATCATAGGAAACTATAAAGCAAAAATTGTAAGACATCAAGATGGAGAAATGCGTACAGGCCAACAACAAGCGAGGACAGACGCAAACAAATTTCCTAGAAGAACAACAGTTGAAAGTAATGAACACATTTTTTTAGAAAGAAAGAACAGTGAAAGTGGACTTGGAAGAGCCCAAACGGCATAGTAAAGTACGAAATAGACTATTATAACAAATAATATAAATATAATAAAAGATGTAACAAAACTAATGAAAGAGAAAATAGTCATCAACACAAAACAAGAAATAATAAAAGTGATGAAATCACAAATGAAAAGTAAGAAAATTTTGAACAAATATAAAAAAAGGTTAAAAAGAATCTTGAAAGTAAACTGAGAAAGAACAGAATCTTTTACCAACATAAATCAACTAAATGATTATACAAATATAAATATAAAAACTAAGTCTAGTTAAAAATAGTAAACTATCATACAATACAAAGAAACTAATAAATAGCAAATAGAAATAAACAGTAAGAAAAATATCATAAAAAGAACCGAAAAAGAAAAACAAGGCAATTAAGAACGAAGTAAGAATAGACGTTAGAGAATACGAAAAATTATAAAGAACTTAATAGAAAACAACAAAGGGTCTAAAGTATTTAAGAAAAGTCTCTCCCAAGAACGATTAGAAATAGCAATTTTAAAAGATGACAATTCTTCGATACATAGAAAGATTTTATGAAGACCTATACTCGGACAAAGTTTTCCAACCACGAAATCCAAGAGACAAAATATCAAAACTCACCAAACATTATAAAAAAGATTTACCACCGAGCAGTAACTACAAAATAAAATCTGCAATAAAATGTATGAAAAGCAATAAATCGCCAGAACCGGACAAGATAGTTACAGAATACATAAAAATGCGAGACCGGAAAATATTACACTATGTAGAAAAATTAATAAACAAATGTCTAGAAAAAGGATAAACACCAAAATCCTAGAAAAATGCAAAAGTTATTCTCTACAACAAGGGGCATAGGAAAGACATAAGAAACTATAGACCTGTATTATTGCTGTCACATGACTGCAAACTCCTAACGAAGATATTAATAACCAGAATCACCAACAAACATGACGATTTTCAACCCGTGGGGCAGGCTAGCTGACAGGTAATAGAAAAATATCAAGAATACAACAAACCAATGTATCTGGTTTTTACAGACGTTGAGAAAGCATTTGATACGATAGAAAATTGGGCCTTTTTAATTCCTCAAACACATTGATAGCAGAGATATACAACTGACTAAAAACCTATATGACAAAGCAACAATGACAATTTAGATCTTAAGAAGAGCAGAGCCAATCAACATTCAAAGGGGAGTTCGACAAGAAGACACAATTTCCCCCAAAATATTTACAAGTGAATTAAAAGAAATTTTTAAGACATTAAAATGGGAAAACATCGGTATTAATACAAATTGTGAATAATCTTCGTTTTGCCGATATATGTAAGGCAGATCTAAAAAATGTTAATTGATCTGCACAACTCGGCAAAAAGTTATAGCCTTAATATCAATATGTTTAAACACATTTTATGTAAAATATGAACAACGTTATGCCAATTATGCTTAATAATGAATGGGAAGTTGCAGTGGTCAATTAGTATACCTACTTAGGCCAAAAAATATCTAGTGAAAAAAATAATCAGAAACTAGAAATAAAAAGAAGAATACAATTGGGATGACGGCATATGGAAGACTTAGTAGTGTTTTTAAAACCAACTTCTCACAACACCTCAAAACTCGAGCTTTTAACCAGTGTGTCTTCATAACTAAGACTTATGCAGCAGAAACGTGGAGCTTAATTAAAGGTCTAATAGAGAAATAGAGGAAAATGGAAAGAGCAATGCTGAATGCAAGATTGCAACACAGAAAGAAGGAATGAATGAATTAGAAGAGAAAACAAGGGTAATAGACGTGGCAGAATATGTGACAAGACAGAAGTGGAGAGGGGCGGCTGGACATTTGATGAGAACAGGAGACGGAAGATGGACCAAAAAGGCGACCACGGATAACTAAGAGGAACCCAGGAAAACAAAAAACACGATGAAAGGTTGATAACGAGAAAGTAGCGACAGTGTAATGGATAGCAAAAAAAGCAAGAGATAGGAGTGGCGTAATATTGGAGAAGCGTATATCCAGAGATGGAGTGACCACGCTGAAAATGATGATGATGATGATGGAACTGAGGCTACTTGCTTGCTTGTCTTCTGAAAGTAACACGAAAATGCAGCCACGTGGGTACAAAAATCGAAGATGACATCCTTTACAGTCTGCCGTTTTTTTGACGACCATATTGATAACTGCTGGCACTGAAGATTTTAACTATATACCACAGAGACTCTTGGAAGAATATGACAAATGGAGACTAACAATAAATACGCAAAAAAACCATACATGGTAGCCAGAGATGACATCAAGTCTCACCTAGACATATAATTATATAATAAAAATTTGTTTGGCCTGTAAGTACCTTAATCTTAAGATGCATCGAAACACCCATTTACGACACCATCGTAAAAGAGAGCATTTCCATTACTGGTAACGGGCCGTAACAATTTCAAGAATGGGCCACGTTAGAAATAAAGAAATAAGGAAAATAGTAAATTACAAGATGGCATATATTGGATAACCGATGGCTAAAAAAATTGTTTGGGACATTCCATTGCTTTCATTAAAAAATTTTGTGATGTAAGTTTAATTCGATAAAATAAAAATGCCCTTGGAGCAATATTTTGCCAAAAAAACAAAAGTTTTAAAAAGATACTCTTAAGACAACCTTGTATTTTAGTTTTAAATTTTATATATTTTGTTATTTTTGCTACCAATGATTACATAAACATTATTTGTAACACTAAAGTTTAATTTTTATATTGGCACTGTCACATAATTTAACAATAAAATGTTAAATATTATCCATAAAAGTTGTTGCAGATTTTTCAATTATTGCAATGTTATTGCAGTTATTTTTCAAGGTTTCGAAGAATTATGGCTTTTATGCCAACAACTCGCATAATAGCATCATCGGGCGAAAAACTAAACTTTTTCAAACCTGCCTCGCATGACAGGTCAGGTTTCCTCTAGAGCAATTCGGAGCGATCGTTTACATTGCTGCATAATTTAAACCCATTACGATTATTCCCAGATGCACAGTTTTAAATAAATTAGCAAGAAGCGTCCTGTTAGAGGTACCGTTTTAATGTCTCTTCTGGCGTCTAGAACACCGCCACGAGCAAGCTCCAATTTTTCTGCAACGTTCGCGTTAATTGCACAATCGCAGTTAGAAACGTGTTAAAATAAATTAATTAACTTATGTAACCCCATTTTTATCGCGGTTAGGCTATGGAACGCTTCGCTCCAGCCGCACTAAAAACATGTCGAGAATGTGGAGTGCAGCTACGCCGCGCAAATACATTTGAAGTACCGATTGCATGTAATCTGTTGCTGTGCCAACTTTCTGTTTTCCTACACTACATAGCTTCATAAAGTTTGGACTCTAATAAAATTATTTTTTAGTATGACCACTAGCTAGTTCTCAAAAAAGAAAGCCGACGCAATCGTGACAGAATGCAGCATTGCTCCAACAAACGACTTTGTGGTTTTCTGACCTTGTGGTTGGGGATTTGACGCAACTTCTTGAATTTAGATGTTTGTTCCTTACGCAACACAACAATTGAAAAATGTTATAAATAAATTGTAGGTGCGCTATTCAAAAAATAATATTTTTAAATAGATTATAAATTCTATTATGGTTGAATGTTTAGACTAAATTTGTTGGTATTGTGCATAAATAAAATAATATTATAAATAAATAATCAAAATCACATGTAATTAATTGGAGATTAAAAGATTACATGTACACGGTGTTTACCAATTGTCCCAAAAAACCCATGCCACTATGTTGGGTGGAAAATCCGGTACAAAAAAGGCTAGTGCTATAATTTGGCAAATTGCAGAATTACCTGGTAATCGCAGGTAATAAGCTGACCAATAATAAATTAATGTTTTCGGTGCGTTTGGAAAGGGACGAGGCTTAGAGCAGCCAAGAGTAGTAGCTGGATGCACGTGAGCTTGTAAAGAGGAGAGGGAAGAGAGAGCTTAGCTTTATCAAAAGCAATACTCAACACATACTATATTATTACCTGTGATTACCAGGTAATTATGCATTTGGTTAAATCATAACAGCTTTTTTGTTCCTGATTTGCCACCCGACATGGTGGTATGGTATTCCTGGGTTAACTGTCAAACGCCATGTATAAAAGACATAAGAAATAAATAAATTAGGTAGCATGTTAAAATGTTATAGATAAATTAACACGGATTTAGAATTCAATTGTTATAATTAACAAAAAACACCTACCAAACACGATATTTTCAAAATGTATAAGGAGTCCGGTACGAGATCTCTTGCTGAACGGTCGTGCGAGTGAATGACCGCAGCGATATCAAAAGCCCAGGCGCTTTACCAGCTATCAGCTGTGTAAGTTAAATTCACGCTTATATTTACCATTCACCGAAATATTTTATACGTACATTAAACTACATCGTAATTCTAATTGCTTTCCTTGGGGGGCGGGGGGTAAAGGAATACTACCAAACAAAAAAAACTTGGATTACTTATCACCTCCTACAAGTGTATTGCAAAATAAATATCAATGGGAACCTACATCGTTATTAGAGAAAAACAAATTTTATCTGCCAGCACACCTTGAATCGTCGGGGGAATGTACATCACCGGGGAACACTGATACACCTACGGAACAAATAAAAAAAACTAAGAATAAAATCTCAGTTTATCACAAAACAATTATCGCAGGTATTGATAGCATTGTTAAGGATAAATATTTTACCAGCCTCGGTGGGACTTCACTGAAGATTACACTCTCGACCGGCAACGACTGTAGGGCCTTAGCAAAATGTCATTTAACAAATCAAATTGCTTTCCTCTCTTTTCAAAATCCCAGTGAACGGCCACTCTCAGTTATGATTAAAAATTTTTCAGTCTCTTTAACTGAAAAAACCTAGCAGAGGAACTTTTTGAATATAACCTTTCTATAATTAGCATCATACGGTTATATAATATAGACAGAATATAAATCCCCGTATGTGCAATACGACTAAGGGTTAATAAAAAAGCGAATGATATCTTTAAAATCAAATATATCTATTACACGATAGTCAGGGTAGAACCAAGGAAAATATTTAATAATACGCCACAATGCCACAGGTGTCAACGCTACAGCCACACGAAGAACTATTGTCGCTTACAACCCAGATGTGTAAAGCGTCTGGGCAATCAAATCTACAGTGACTGCGATAAAAACAGACATACCCCCCAATCTGTGTTAATTATAGAAATAACCATTCAGCTAACTTCAGAAGCTGAACACTTCCAGCACTTCAAATTCTCCAAAAGTAGAATATACACTAGAAAACAACAAGTTAATAATAGCATTCACCAGCATCAGAAAATAATCTCACCAACTTTCCACCGATTGAGAAGAACTTCATAAATATAAATAATAAAATCAACCCTGAAAATTAACAAATGACTCTTCTCACAATGAACATATAACTATTACAATCTTTACATGACTTTTGAACGTGATTAAACCATTCCTTGGTCAAATAAAACAATTCTTACTAACCAACCTTTTACCACTTCTCCTAAATGGATCATAATTGCAACAAAACTTTTATTCATTCAGATGTCCTGAACTGGAACGCCAACAAGCTAAAGACCCAACAAAAATTATTCACAACTTTTCTAGCAAGGTATCACATAGACCTAATATGTATAATCGAGACACTTTTAACTAATAATGATAGCATCAAAATACCTGGTTATTCCTGCTATCGCAATGATAGAGCGGCGAGATTTGCCTCTGGTGGAGAAGCAATTTTTGTAAAACAAAAAGTATTTATTATAAAAGTACAACAATTAACACTGCCAATCTAGAAACGGTAGCAACCAAAATAAAAACACAAGAAGGCAATTATATTAAAATAATGAGTGCATATCAACAACCAATAAAAAGTTTCTTCAAAGCTACATATTAAAAATATTCAACAGTAATGAACCCACAATCGCAACTGCATACGCTCTTCAAATAATCACCCCGGAAGAACCCACATATTATACATAATAATACTATAATAATAATACTATACATATAAATTAGATCACGAGCCAGATATTGAATTTTAAATCACAAATATTTTAAGAAGTTTGTGCTGAACTTAATTCAGACCATCTTCCGGTAATAATTTCTTTTATAACGACACCTTCTCGAAGACCAAATGAACCAAGAATAATAAACGGACTAATAGATTGGAACCTTTTTCAGGAACTACTAGATAAATATCTCAAATACCCCAATAAGTTGCTAATTCCCCAAGAAATAGATGAAACAATAACTATTTACATAATGTGCATAATAGAAAGTGTACAAATAACTACATCTGCAAGAAAAAACAAAAACCTTCTAATCATAAAATTCCTCCCTTGCAAATAATCAACTTAACAAAGCAAAAAAGGCAACTGCGTAGAAAGTGGCAACGCACTAAAGATCCTGCAAAGAAAAACTGGGTTAATAACTTATCACAAGGAATTAAAAGAAAATCGGATGAACACAGAGTCAGTACATATCAGAAGCACATTAGCACCTTTAAATCACGCGAACCACAAAAAGAATTTTACAACAGGCGCAAGTAATTCCCTCAATAACCTCATGCAATGCAACTTATAACACTGACAAAGAAAAATGTGAAGCATTCGCCGACCACCTAGAAAAAACATTTACCTCTAGCAATCATCAAGGTCCATGCTTTGCAAAAATAGTAGTTAGGCATATAGAAACACACCCTCTCCTGGCCGGAGATAGAATGAAATAAACTTCACCGAAAGAATTCAACAATTAAAATACTTTCACCAAACAAAAGGCCAGACGAAGATAAAATACCTAACATAATTCTTAAGCAACTTTCCCGGAAAGCGTTAGCATACTTGGCTTCCATATTTAAGGCATGTCTAAGAACGTGCTATTTTCTTAACAAATGAAAACATGCATTAATTATTCTCTTCCCAAAACCAGGAGAAAACAAAAAAGCTATCACCAGCTACAGACCTATCAGCCTATTAGCAACATTATCAAAATTACTTGAAAAAGTAATCAATAATCAGTTAAATAATAAAATCGAGAGATTGCAACTACTACCAGTTTTTCAGTTTGAGTTTAGAAAGGGATACTATGCATGTCACTAACTCTAGAGTACTGTAGAAACAATAGAAATGGGTTAGGAAAATAAGCAACACAGCGACACTTTTTGTGGATCTAGCAAAAGCCTTTGTTCGTGTATGGATTGAAGCCCTAAAATACCAGCTTACTAATCTTGCCATTCCAGGATACTTGAAGACTATTTTATTATTATAAGTTGCCCGCCAAAAGATATTTTTGGCGTTCTAAACTGACAATTTTTCACCCGCCTTCCCTCAAATTTTTGCAACGTGCGAACGTATAACTTTTTAATTGGACCGGCTTTTTCTCTGGATCGGAAACATGGAACAATTTAACGTCCATTCATGGTGGACGTAAGCATAAGCCGCCCATAGGAAATACGTAATACGTAAAGTTGAATTAATGCAAAGCTTATGCGCTCGTTCATAATGCGCTCCCGTAATTTTTACGTTTTACGTTCATTTGCAGTAATTTTTAATTTTTCTCTAGATTATTGTTGGCAACAGTAACAGAATGTTTGTTTTTATTCTAAAATAGCTCTACCCGTCCACGCGTTGTTGTGGCTTTGCTTTTACGTCCAACAGATGACGCTGTTTTTCAAAAAAAATGTTTTTATCTGTCACAGGTGTGACATCTATACAATACAGTAATCAAAATATTTAAATAATTCAAAAACGGTTAAAGTTAGAAGTCTTTCAAGGAAATCGGTTAAAGCGTCTAGGAGGAGATAGAATTATAAGTTTAGAAAGAAAGAAAGAAAGTTAGGGAGATGAGACAAATATATTATAAGATCTTTATCAATGAAACCCCTAACACAAAAGCAGATTTAGTATTATTATTCGCAGATGATACTGCATTACTGGATAAAAACAACAACCTTCTAGATGCAATCATGGAACTACAGCAAAAATATTCACCCTCGGACAAAACAGCAAACCACCTCCAATAACAATTCGATCATGTGGACACACCTTACGGAAGCAGTCAAATAGTGTGTATCTAGATATTAGACTCACCTGAAGTTTCCGTGTAGCTAAAAAATTAAATGAAGGTCATGAAAGGCTAGAGCAGGTATATCCGCTTGTCAACAGATAATCGTCATTAAAACCTAATTGTGCAATGTTACTGTATAAACCACTAATACGAGCACTAGCACTTTACGCCTGTGTAATCTGGAGAAACACATCCAAAACGAACCTACAAAAAATCCAAGTACTACAAAACAAAATTCTTCAAATCTCAGTGAATGAACCTTGGTATATTACCAACAGACAACTTCATACAGAACTCGGCTTAGCCACGATCTCGGAGTAGATCAGAAAGTTAACCATAAACTTTCATGCAAACTTGGACAAAGAAAATACACATAAGATTAAAACGCAATCTACCGCAAGATATTTATCTAAACCAAAGTAATAGTGATGGTGACTAGTTAAACTACATAAACCAATTTATTGTAATGAATCATGAACACATCAATAGTAATTTTAATTTTATAAGTGGTGATATTAACCGTTCTGTTATTCTGGTATATATGTATGTATATATAAATACATGGTAATTTATATCAGGAGGCGAAAAATGAAAATTTGTGTTTGGGATTGGATTATAAGCAAAAAATGCGAAATATTTTTTTTTGACCGGCCTGTTTTAGAGATATCGAAGCACGAAGTTTCCTAAATTTATAATTTTCGCCCATAAAATTAATAGTAAGTCATAAAACTTATTTACTAATTGTTAGCAGTTGTATTTTCCTTAATTTTTAGTGTAAAAAAGACAAAAATTTGTCAAGAATGCAATTCGGAAATGAAAAATATGCCGACATTATGTTTGTTTACGACTTTTGCAACGGAAATGCTTTAGAAAATTTCCGGGAATATGAAAGAAGATTCCCGAATAGACATCAGCCACTTCGGCGTGTATTTTCCGATCCTTTTCAAACATTGCGACAATGTGGAATTAGTTATCGTCATACTGGTGGTGTAAATCTACGATACAACGCTGCAAGAGAAGGAGAAATAATTGTTCAAGTGAACCAGGTATTAGTACTAGAAGAATTGTAACCCGTCTGCAAGTTTCTTAAAACTTCGTTTCCCTTTAAACAGGAAAGTGTTGCATCCTTATCAATAGCAGCGTGTACATTACTTAACATCCAACCAGGAGATCAAGTACAAATATTAGCATTTTTGCGATGGCTTCTCAAACAACACGGCCAAGATCCTAACTTTATTCGTTTTGTTTTGTGGTTCGACGTAGCTACTTTTACCAGAGACGGTATCAATGACTGTCACAATGACCATGTATGGTCAATAGAGAATCCGCACGCATGTAGAAAACATCGTTTTTAACACAGATTTTCGATTAACACGTGACGTGGAATTTTCAACGGCTGTCTACTGCCAATACAAATTCTGCAACGTAGTTTAAATGCTGCGTCCTACTTGAAATTGTTGGATAATCACTTGCACGAGTTATTAGTAGACATTCCATTTGCATTGAGCAACTTGATGTGATATCAATACGATGGTGCGCCACCGAATTCTGCAAGGGTTGTTCTAGAATGGCTAGACAACCATTTTAATGGGTAGGTGCGGACCAGTTTAGTGTCCTACTGGATCACCAGATCTAAATCCACTGGATTTTTACTTCTGGGGCCACGTAAAACAACAGAATTATGAATGTTGTACTTCTATTTAAAAAAAATATTGATAAACAAGATTGTGCTGCAGTTTATCGATATCTCCAAAACAAAGGCCGATCAAAAAAATTATTTCTCATTTTTTGCTTACAATCCAATCCCTAACACGAATATTCATTTTTTGCCTTCCGATATAAATCACCCTGTACCACCCTGTACCAAGGTACACATTAATTACAGGAGCAAACATTGGGGGGTGGTTCCCGATAAAGAAAGACATGAAAATTTCTGTAAATGCACAGTAGATCTGCTATTAAATTACATTTAATGATTCCATCCCATTTATTTCTGATATTTTTTAAAGTAAATATTCGAAATGGCTCCCATGGGCCTCAATGCAAGCACAAACGCCTTGCATCAAGGTTTGACGCGCTTGTTCAAATATTTTAGAAACACTGCAGTAATATGATGTTCAAGCCTCTGCACATTAGGAACTGACTCAGCACACACAACGCTTTTTATGAGATTCAAAAAACAATGGAGTTTTAGTCTAGTAACTGGACAGACTATGCACAAGAAATACTTCATCTAATTTATATGGTGGGAAAGTTGTTCTTGAGATACTGGCAAACACTGAACTGAACTAGAGTTCTACCAAGCATCAGTCATATATTGTCAATAGCATATTTTTAAGCAACAAGAACGGTATAATACCGCAAAGGAAACTTTCTACAGCGGTGCGAAATCGTAACGGTCACTTCCGGTTTCCGTTAACCGGTTTGGCTGAAAATCAATACCATGAAAGGTACTGATCTAAGATGTGTGTACGCCAAACTTGGAGTAAATCTGTTTAATAGAACGGACGTTATAGTGTCTCCAGACACACAGACAGACAGACAGGATGATAATATCATCAACTTTCTACAACTCCGCTGTAGAAAGTTAATAAAAGCAGAATGTTTTCTAAAAATTGCAAATATACCAGGACCAGGAGTTTTGGAAGAACAGTTGATCCAACTAAGTGCTTACTAACAATCCCAGCCCAAATAGTGATGTTAAATCGAATTTAGGCATTTTATAAGGATTCAATGTTGTGTAGGTTAATAATGCCATTCTTATAAAAAATTACTTTATCTATGAAGACGATTGGTGACGTACCCCATAATGCTAATAAACTATTGGAAAAGCTAGTGATATTTAAAAAAACGATAAAACTTGATAGGGACATAGAAAGGTGATAGGAACAGTAGCGAGTCTCTTGTAGAATACTCAACATAATTGCTTGGTATACACCATGGTGATAAGTTAGCAAAGGTCCGGTATCGTTTGGACAATTGATGGCCAATTGATCGTTAATCAATAACTAACTGCACGAGTTATCAAATGGTACTACTTGTAAACCAGTATTAAAGATTAATTAAGATAAAACGAAGAATAAAGAAAGCAAGGGAAGCATTTACTAAAATGAGTTACTTTTTTGAAAGCCATAGTTTAACACTAAGAACGAAACTTTGTTCACTCTGCTACTATTGATTTACAGTTCTTCTTTATGTTAAAAAACTTTTGAAATTGATAGTACTGACATATATTGAAAATCTTCTAAGTAAATCACATTACCAATAACGAAGTTTTAGAATAAACAAAAAGTGCGAAATCATTATAATCGCGAAGTGCCGTATCCTTAAATATCTAGGCTATATTATAAGAAATCAAGATAGTGCAAGTAATACTACAGGGCAAAGAATAGTGGAAAAGAAAGGAATATTTTGGTTGCACAGTCTGGAAAATAGGATAAGCATTCCAAAAAGAGGTAGCAGATAGAAAAAATTGGAGAAGTAATAGAAAAAATATAGGAATTCGTTGACCACGAGTAAAATGGCTAGTAAAAACTTACCCTAGCAAGGATTAAACCAATTTAGATACTTGTCTAGAAGCCGTGGCCTTTAATATGCTATTAAGTGTTAAGGATTAAGGATAAATAATGATTTTTTGTTTTAAATGGCTTGACACTTTTGAAATAAACTATGCATATGACCAATTCTTATTACAAATATTTCTGGAATAAGAAAAACATTAGTTTGGTGTATAGAAATCAAAATGACAAAATTGTACCATACTGATACGTATTAAGATATGTGAATTAGGCCATAGTGGCAGAATTAACATACCAACATTGAATTTTAAAAATAATGCTAGATTCGAAAACTGACAAAAATATGTGTACTGATTATTGTTAACAAACATCTTGGTAGGGTCTGATTTTGTGAAAAAAATAATTTAATATCTTTATTTTATTAAAGGTACGCTATAAAATAATAGTCTAATATAATTTACTATTCTACTTTCCGGTCGACAGCCTTTATGTTAAAAATTTTGTAGTGTCTTTCGTAATTAAACAGACTAAAAAAAATTAAAGGGTCACCGGAAACCGAGGAAAAATAAAAAGCTCTTGCTTTAAAATGCAAATTAAAAGAAGCACAATCAAGTACAAAACAATCTTTGGAATCAACTGATAAGTCACCAGCTTAATTGTTGTTACCTTACCGTTTAATCAAAGCCAATAATTAAAAACTCTTAGTGCTTCCTAGCTCCCAAAACCATCTATTACAACAAAAATGCCTTTGTCTTAAGTTGGAACTATCCTGCGCCAAACATCCATTGTATTTTGCGTTCGCATTGTCTATTTGCATTGTGGCGTAGAACGCAGGGTTTGTAAGGCTACAGTGACCCAGTATGAACTATTCAGGAGCTCGTTACGTAGCTAATAAGAGGAAAGAAGAAAGTAGCCCAATGTTTGTTGCTAAAGGTGCAACATCGTACTACTTAGTGATTAACAGCGCCGGCAAGGTCAATTTTAATTTTAAGATGCATTCAGTTGATTTTAAAATTTCTGAATGGCATTAATTACATTTTAACCGTAATATGATATTGATATTGATATTTTTCTGTTTATTTTTGTTCATTTACGGCCTGTTTTTTCAGGAAAAAATCAAATATAAAGATGTATATTATTATTCATTCGAATAGACTAAACAGACTAACAAATAATATAATATTTATCGAGAAAAAAAAGTATGTGTGATCAATTTGACCACATCTCTCTTTGCTACATGAAAGTGTGTAGAACGCGGCAGTAGTGATCAGTTTCATCCCGGTTGTAATATATGTTTCGGTTTTTGGGGTCAAATTGATAGCCTCTATGAAATTGATTAACATAAAGTTTTTAATGGACAGTGCATTAAGAGTAGATTTTGAAAGTTATAATTAAATATGTACAGGTAGGTGATACTAACTAAAATAATATTAAACGCAAAACAAATTTCTATTTCAAGAAAATTTCTAAAATAAAAACAATTTTGAAAAAAACACATAGTGACATTTTTTATGTAACAACCATATAAAGCAAGTGATTAATAGATAAAATTACATTTCTTTTACATCCACTTTCTTTTCAAATATGTAATAAAGTTCGTCGTCGCAAATTTTAACTTCTGGTTCTGGAAAAAGAGCAGCATTATTAAAATCAACCACAAACTCATCATATTGAACATTTTCAAAGTTTTATGATTTCCAGTAGATTTCAAGCCTAATACGTCTACTTCGCCTGCGGTTAAACAGTTTTGGGCAATTCCAATATAACCATAAGTAGTTTTCTTTCTTAATCTTCTTAATACATTAATGAGAAAAAAACTTCTTTTTTTATGTTATCTTTCTGCACTGAAAAGTACCGCCTTTCTTCTTCCATATCTTTTACTAAATCTTCATTTAGATCACCATCTGAATTGTCATTTATAAGTGGCTCATCTAGATTGATTTACTATCAGAACTCGAAACGTAATTTGGTGCTGCCACGCTTTTTCCAGGTTGAACATCAAGCTTCTGTCTTTTTATATTTCGTTTACTTGATACAGCTGCAAATATTCTATCCCGGGAGTAGTTTATTAAAACTTAGTTCACAGCATTCGCGTTTGGTTGGTCACCCCTTGGAATTTTTTGTAAAACACGACTTGCGTCAAACGGTAATGAGCTAGTAGCGGCAAAAGATGCAATTAGGTCTTTCTTAATAGCACCTTTATTTTTCTCTGCCTTTTAATCCATTTATTTAAGCAACTATTCAACAAGTTAGAAAAAACTTTCTTGTCAATTGATGTTGTTGCATAATGGGCTTGCTTCCAGTTAGATAAAATTTCTCTCCATGAAATCTTGAATGCCCTAAGAAACTCAATATCCAACAGTTGGGTTGCGATTATATCGTGAATCCCTGGCACAGCATGTATTACAGCAGCACGGCTGACCTTTCGATCCATTGGATCCACATTTTATTGACTTTGTATATCATATAAAGAGGCAAAATAATGCCTGATGAGAAGCCACACATCATGAGATGTCAAAATTGTTGTAAAGTTGCAAACCCGTTCGGGATATTTAACTCCCGAAATAACTGCGAAATAACATTTTGTTATTTTCTGTATCATCCTGGAGATTAGTTTTATCATAATTAAACAAGTTAAGAGCCAGAACACCTTTTAATGTCTCGCGTAAATCAGTAATTACTTCTTTTGAAATTGAAGCTTAAGATCGTTTAATGGTAGCTGTAAATTTTTTGTTTATCTTGTTCTTATAACATTCTATTAAAGAATAGACCCAATCTGGGCCAAAGAAGGTTATTTTTAAAAACTCTCACGTTTCGTCCTTGGCTGTCTAAATAATTTTTGTCTCAAATCAGCTGTGTCAAGAGAAAATCCCCAATCACCACAAATGGAAGCTGATCGAATGAAAGAATTTTTTTCTGTGACAGAAAAAATGGATTAACCGCCATTTTTCCTTATGTAACGACCATGGTATATGTTATTTAACGTGCCACAAGCTTTTGTTGAACTCCATCTATTTTTTATATATTTTCGTACCATAGTAACCGATCCTGTAATTAAATATTACATATTTCAGAAAAATTGGTAATAAAACGTCGTGCACAGTGATTTACTTAACGTTATATAAGTAATCAAATGCACCCTAGATGGGTGGTCAATTTGACCCCGGGACATAAATTTTAAAATTGCTGCCAAAACACAAGAGGTAAACAAAACCTCCAACAGCAAACCTTCGCTTAATAGACAAGTTAATGTTTCGCACGTACCAAACTTTAGCACAGCACTGACTTACCAGTGAAAATTTGAGAGCAGCAAAAAATGGCTGATTTCGGGAAAAACTTTTAAATGTTGTTGGAGCAGGATTAACACAAAAACTTGACAGACTGTAAACACAAACTTTGCGGTCAACCTGTGACATACGCATTTGGATCTATATTTGAAAATGTCTCAAACTTATCTGCTGATCAATTTCACCTCCGGAAGTCAATTTTGCCTTAAATTACGTACTCTATTGATTTTAGATATTCGGCATTGACAGAAAAATGCAATAAATAAATTACAAACTGAAAACTGATGTATTAATGATACTAAAATATCATTTATAATTTCAGCCAAAAATTTTTAATTATACTTTACATTAGACGGGCAAATGTTCTTAAAATATCACACTAAATATATATGCAAATAGAATGTTTGTTAAAATAAAATACAACTGTCTAACTATAGTTTTACTGACAATAAAAGTAATATGGTGCAAATGGAAGGGCAATTTTGACTTAATAATATGTCCTTACTTGAATTATTTAACACTCAACAAAAAATAAAAATTTAAATTTTTTTTATCTAATTAATATCCTACGTATTAAAATTTAAGGCATATGGCAAATGTTATACATATGAATAATTTAATTTTGTAGACTACAAAATCATGTCGAAAAAATATTAAAAACAAAAATATTCTCACACTAAAGGAGCTAATAAAACAAATGTTTTGAAAAACGCAAATTAGTGATATAAATTTCACAATCGAATTACAGAAATAAAAGATTTACAATAAAACAACAAAAATTATAAATCCAGATCCAGTTGAGGTGGAGCTGTGTACGTGCAATCAAACGCCATAAGCCATAAGGTACTGCAGGATGATCCGAATTAAACTTTAGAATGTTTTTCCTGAATGAAACCAAAATATTGAAATAATTTGAATTTTATTGCTGTAATTGTAAAGAGTATAAACTTGACAGTTACGCATAAAATCTAATGTAGGCCAATGTAGACTTTTGGTAAAGTTTTCCAAGAAGCTCTCTCATAAATGCGGCTCTATTTTAGCATTTTCACTCTTGTTGTCGTAAGTCTTTTCTTTCCAATATCCCCAGAGGAAAACGTCTAATCGGATTAAATTGCAAAAATGCGGTGACCAATCGACGTCACCATTTTACGGGATAACACGGTCAGGAAATTTGATTTGAAATGAAGTGAGTGTTTCACGTGCTGTGCGACATGTGTCTCCATCTTGTTGAAACCCCTTGTCATTCAAGATTAAATCGTTGGTTTCTATAAAAAGTTGTTTGACATATCCCAATGTCGAACATCATTGACAGTAAGAATGTTGCTAGCTTCGCTCTCAAAAAGTACGGACCAATGATTTCTCCAGTCCACATTGCGCACCAAACATCATTTTGGAAAATGGTTGATTTTTATGAATATCATGTAAATATTTACTTCCACAAATGCGACAGTCTTGACAATTTACAAAGCCATTTATAGAAACATCAGCTTAATTGCAAAATATAAGTTTATTTTTGCAAAAATCAGCATCAACTATTGTGTTCTCTAATACCCAGTTCGTAGACATACAGCATTTTTGGTGGTGCGTTTCTTTAAGTTCTTTGAGTCGATTGAAATGTATACGCTTTTACGCAAATTATTTGTCACAATGCGTTTGCGCAAGGCCGTGTAAAGGATTCAATTGCTGTGAATGCGCATGAACTGACGTGCTTGATTCTTCTTTCAGATTTTGAGAGCAGGTCTGCGCCGTCTTGCAGCAAAGTGACGGAAAAAGGAAAGATACTTCCAGGTTAAATATCAGGATGAACTAACAGAATTGATGCAAATAAAAGCCGGTGTTCCGCAAGGCAGCGTATTGGGGCCTCATCTTCACAGCCGATTTACCCACTGATAATATATAACAGCGACGTATGCAGACGACACGGCCATCCTATCAATGCACCCAAATCCAACAGT
Organism: Sinelater perroti; assembly: GCA_036346155.1. Taxonomy (NCBI): domain Eukaryota; kingdom Metazoa; phylum Arthropoda; class Insecta; order Coleoptera; family Elateridae; genus Sinelater; species Sinelater perroti. Next base: position 4,273,972 of record JARFIY010000348.1, on the reverse strand, counting down.
TGCTGCCCAACAACTGCAGACGCATTTAGATAAAATACAGCAGTGGCTCCAAAGATGGCGTATCAAGGTGAACGAGAATAAATCAGTCCATGTGACTTTCACAAAATGTAGAGGGCACTCCCCAGAAGTAAATATGAACGGTCAACCACTACCACAGGCAGATAGCGTTAAATATTTAGGGATACACTTGGATAAAGGGCTTACATGGCGTACTCATATATGGAAGAAGAGGGTGCAGCTTGGACTGAAATTAAAGAAATACTACTGGTTGTTAGGCACAAACTCCCAATTATCGCTTAAAAATAAACTTCTTATATACAAGGTAGCATTGAAACCAGTTTGGACCTACGGGATCCAGTTATGGGGCACTGCCTCTAGATCTAACATTGGCATATTGGAGAGGTACCAATCCAAAGTCTTGCGTCTAATAACTAATGCCCCATACTACATCCCAAACATTGAAATCCGAAACGATTTAGAAGTGGCCACCGTCAAGGAAGAAATTAAAAAATTTAGTGTCAAGCACCTAAATAAGTTAGAAGTGCATCCTAATCCTTTGGCAGTTAATCTACTAGACAACAGTGCTCAAACGCAAAGACTCAAAAGACTTAACCCGCTCGATCTACCGCATAGATTTTAGTGCTATTTAAGTTACATTACGTGTCTTAATTAACTTACATGTAGTGTAACAATCAAAATAATTAAGTAATCGCAGGAGGGTCGTCATTGGGCGACTTCTCAAACACTGCTCAATACGATCAATATAATTACTTATTGTCAGATGTAATTGACAGATTGTAATTAACTAATAAATACATTAAAAAAATATACAGGTATTGAACAAAATAATAGGAAAAACTTATGTCAAAAGTGGGACATATTTTTACTGTGCCTTGTAACACTAAGCACTGCATAAATCAACCGTCTCTTGTTTGTTGCAGTAGAATGAGGTAGTGTGGTCACGGACGTTGTGCAGGTGTGGTGAATGACTAATATGTCCGACGTGGCGGAGTTTCAAAGAGGTCTAATTGTTGATACCGTCTAGCTGGAGTATCTGTGGATAAAATAGCGACGTTATGCGGTGTAATAAACCCCATACAGAGTGGACAGTAAAATGGGGTTGGCGAAGCATAATACTGCATAAAATGGATATCCATGGGCGTGTTGCTATTGTCAGGTCCCTAATAATTAGCACGAATACTCAAAGGCGACGTGCATGGTGCAATGGTTTGGTCGGATAAATCACCTTTTACCCTCTTCCCACCAGTAGACGCGTATTTGTCTAGCGAAGACCCTTTGAAGCATCCTATATGGATTGTCTCGCTCGACTGTCAAACATTGTGGTAACTTCATTTTCAGTTAGAAATGCTATATTTCAGAATTATAACGCTCACATTCACACCGCTGGCCTTGTTCAAGAGTGGTTTCAAGAGCATGTTAATGAGGTTCAACATCTTCTTTAGCTCACCCAGTTCTCTTTTGTCTCTATCTGAGCTGGAGGCTGTGCTGTATGAAGAATGGCTTCTAATTCAACTTCCCGCTGTTCAGGACTTGTATCGGACCAACACCGTATTAATACAAGCTGTTCCGAATTGCACAAGTGTTTCTATTATTTTGTCCAATAGCTGTACACTACGCTTCTGGTATTAGTTGCCTGTGATTGCATTTATTTATCTCTTCGCCCTCTTATATATTTATAAACTAGTATTTATATAGAGCACGGTTAATTGTAGTAGTTAAACTGTTAATATCTGGTACCTATTCTAGAACTACAGAAAACTTTCCAACGTTTTAAAAATTTAAACCTAGAGCTTACTGAATGCTACTCTAAGCACTATGCCACACGGTTTCGTCTATAAAACAATAAAAAATAAATATCTCCAATTATAATCCGGTTTTAAGCTTAACATTTATAGATATAAGCTTATGTTTAACAGAGATTCGAAACAAGAAGACTTAAATAACAAAAATTGAAAAAGTTTGATTACAATATATATATATATATATATAGGTGTGTGTGTGTGTGTGTGTGTGTGAAGAAGTTTTCAAGCATGATTTGCAGTAAATTGCTTTTAAAAATACTAAGCTACAACTACGTAAAGCTACAAGACTCACAAAAATAAATTGTACTTTTGGTCAATAAAAGTGGTCAATCTTAATTAGAAAATGAAAAGTAAGACCTTAATAGTAAATTTTCTAATCAATAACCTCTTTTAGATATGGAATGCAATGCAACTTTTTTGATATCTGTCTTAGTCAAAGTTTTTTAAATGTAGATTACCGCAATCTGCATATTATTATACTACCATCATAGAGACTAGAATGGATGTTTATCTAATTGTGTAGGTGATAAATTAGTTAATTTTTACACTCCATTTGCAACATACCTGTGTATTGCCTACTCTCCAAGTCTCTTTACCATAAATAAAAACAATAAAATGTTTAATTTTCTATACTTAAAGAACATAATAACACAACTTTCGGGTACACAAAAAATAATAAAAGTAAATGACAACATTCTCAATAGAAGTAATGTAAACCAGGGTAAATGTTAGCTTCGAGAGCTATCGCGACTTTTATTTTCATAAGTGTGCAGTCAATCATTTTATATGGTTAGAATTGTACTGATATTTTTTTAAATAAATAGTGTCAAAAAATATTCACAGCAATCGTCCCACATACATAAAATAATTTTTTTTAATATTCTACTACATTGTTTTAGAAATTGACAAAACAATTCATGTTTATTTTCCAAACAGTTCTATAGTAAGGCTTCACTTTTGACAATAATTTTGTTCAACTTATTTTACAATAAAATAACAACTATATAATCAAATAATAAGAGACATGTCTTACCAACTAGCTGAATTTGTTTCTTTGTTATTTGCGCCGTTTCTCATCAAATAGCACAATTTTATTCTTCGCGTTTACCGAATTTTCCGCCATATTCGAAAAAGTGATAAATGATACAGGAACCTTTTTGAAGCATTAGTTTGACTTGATATAAGCAACGAAGCGCGATAAAGCACCATTTCCAACGTATGTGCTGTGCCGTTGATAAAGCACTATATCGAATATTTAATGAGTTATACTCGTTATTTGTTTGACTGTAGATATATTTGAAAAAAGATCATTAGAACTATCTATGAGTGAAAGAGACAAGAATAAAAAGAAAAATAAATTGTATGGCCGTAAATATTGTAATTATATTATCGGTATTTCCAATAAACTGCGGTGTTTTGTTTGTCGAGGAGTCTTGTCAAAAGAAAGTATGAATCTATCAAAGATACTTAGACATTTACATAACAAAAACCCAGGTAAAACAGCCGCTAATAAAAAGCATTGGCAAGTTATTGAGTTGCATTTTTATGGCAAAAATTAGTAAGCCGTATATAACTGCTAAAGATCTAAATTTACCAGCAGTTGTTGAAAAAAGTCGCAAATTTAAAAACAATGCCTCTTCTCGATAATACTATCCAAAGAGAAATAAGTGACATAGCAGAAGATATTCGAACCCAAATTGTGGTGTATGTACTTCTCACTACAGATGAACAAACCCATCATGCCTAATTTATGACATTCGTAGAATATTATATATAATAATATTACAAAAAATATTATATATTTTGTACGGCATCAGGCAAACTATAATCGAAAAATGTTTTTTCAACATTTTTATGAAAAAAATGCGCCAAAGCTATGACAAGATTGATGTTATCTCAAAAGGTAGCTAATTACATAGCATTTTTCCATACGTTGAAAAGAATTTGCCTCAAAATTTTTGCGTTCAGAAATTGATTGTGTTATTAAAAGTGTCTTTAAAGTTGTAAATCCATTAAAAGAAGAATTATTTATAAGAACATGGTTCTTTATATGTAAATATTTTTATCATAGAAATAAAGTTGTTTTCAAAGGGTATCTTCAAAGAGTTTTCTAATTATAAAGTAGAACCTTTGAAGTACTTGTAAGGTCAGAAAGTGGAATATGAGAACTAATTTTCCAATTTCCTTTGGCTTCTTAAACTAGCTTAGTTTGCAGATATTTGCAAAAATTTAAATATTTAAAAAAATACTCTTAGTTTGCAAGAACCCCATGTTAATATATCAGTCATTGATAAAATTATTATATTAAAACAACTGATTGATATAGTAGACTTTAATTTGAAATAATCCAGAAGTAAGTAGATTTATTTTAGATGTAAATCAAACCCCCTATTTAATATATATTTATAGCTACATCTTCCCCCCCCCCATTTTTTTCAAAAAAATTAAAAATTGTTATAAAATTACAGATGGGTGCTAAATCTGTTTTCAGACAATTCCTGAGATTTCACAAAACATAAAAGAGAAATTTATTAAAATATTAAGCGAAGGAATGTTAAAACTCAACTTTTTTCCTTCGAAATTGGATAAGCTTTGGACCAAGAATATGCCGAGCTTTCAAGAACTGCCAAGAGTTTAATTCATAACATCACATTCGGATCAAACTTGAAAATTATATTTTGTGTGCATAGAATATATGTAAAGCCTAGTTTGTGAAAACCAGGCACATGCTTTGCATTAATATTTGTTTTACTTTGTAATTTATTTTTAGTAGTTATTAATGTTATCACTTATGTTCCACAAGGTAGAAGGATAGTCTTATTTGTGTTTCTGAATTTATGATATGCATCTTTAGTAGTTAGATTATTATGTTGTGAAAATCATTGTTGCTTTATTTTAGCGAGCCTTGCAGCTCCTTCGTGCAAACCCCAAAAGGACCGTGACCCACATTTTGGAAACCTCTGTGCTAGAATATAATATTTAGGAGTGGTTACGTACATAATCAAATAGATGTTTTTCTCATAAATTGCAGTTCTGCAAGCAAATAGTTTTCTCTAGCTTCCAATCAAATGAATTTAATTATAAAATAGATTTCTGATGATGATTCAGCGGTGGTCATTATCAACGTCACTAATTTCAATCTAGTGCTTAAAAAATAATAACAAACCGTAACTTGAAAAACAAACAAAAGGGCAGGTTTTTCAAAATTCACTATCACGAGTTTATACAGCTAAATATTATAGTAACCAGTAGAAGTTGCTCATTTGATTAATTAAAGAAGAAAAATGGTTGAAATATTTTTCTTCAAAACACAATCCTGATCTTTGGATAAACGTATTGACGATACATAAAAAAATGTATAGGCAAAAGCTAGGTTAGAACTGTTCTGGCCCCTTAGCTGAAAACAAATTTTGGTAACTTCTTTTCTGTCGAAACAATGGTTGTCTTTTTTGTTCAATAGTTAGGTTTTCGAAGTTTGTATCATGTAAATAAGTTTTTTTATCCAAAATAATAACCATATTATACCAGATTTTCTTTGAAATTAAATAGATATGAGCAAATGTGAAAAATAGTGTCTTGCCAACAGTACTATCATTCAGAGACTGAATAATTGATTACTGCATATGACTAATGACTAAACCTAAACTTAAAGTAAATATATAATATATAATAAAAAAGGGAAGACGTTAAAAATAAGTACGTGGAATGTAAGAACACTTTACGAGGCTGGAAAAACCCATAACGCTATCCGAGAAATGAAACGACTATCTATCGACATCATGGAACAGGTCAATGCCAAGTTGAAGAACATACAATCTACTACTCTGGCAACAGCGAAAATAAACATGAAAACGACGTCGGAATTATAGTGTCCAAAGAAATGAATCAATTCATCGAGAATTTTGTACCAGTTAGTCAAAGAATGTTAATAGTTACTTTAAGCACAACACCAATTAAATGCAATATCGTTCAAGTATATGCTCCAACAGCAGAAAAACCGAAGACGAAATAGCATATTAGACGATCTTGTTAGAAAACTCCCAAAACAAAGATATAAACATTATAATGGGAGATTATGACGCCAAAATTGGAAAAGGGAAGAGCGGGGAGTTAGTTGGTGATTATGGTTTGGGAGATCGAAATGAGAGAGGAGATAGACTACTTGCATTTGCACAAGAACACCAATTGGCTATCATGACCACATTCTTCAAACCAACTGCCGGGAGATTGTATACCTGGATATCGCCTCAAGATAAACCTGGAAATGTGGTCAGAAATCAAATTGACTATCTACTAATAAATAAAAGATTCAGGAATAGCATACAATCAGTGAAAAGTTACCCAAGTGCTGACATGGGATCTGACCATAACGCCCTGGTAGCCAAAATAAACGTAAGACTGAAGAAAGTAGAGAAAAACAATCGTAAACAACAATATGACACGACGAAATTAAAAGACAACAACATCAAAATCAAAGTAGCAGCTACATTGAAGATAGGGATTGCGAACATAGATACCAGTAACAACATTGAAGTAAAACTGGCAGAATTCAGAACAACAATAGAAAAAAATTACAAAGACCATTTGAAACCGACTAAGTCTAAAAAACATCAATGGATGACCGACGAGATTCTGTATATGATGGACGAGAGAAAAAGATATAAGAGAACCAACATAGAAAAATATAGAGAAATACAAAGAAATATCCGGAAAGAAATAAGAATAGCTAAGAGAAAGTGGTTAGAAGAACAATGTAAGGAAATTGAGGAATTAGAAAAGAAACACGACCATTTTAACATGCATCGTAAGGTAAAAGAAGCGGCAGGTATGGCCAAACGCAAATCAGTTGGACGATCGATAGACGAGGAAGGAAATATCATTATAGATAAAGAAGCAAAAATAGAACAATGGAAAGACTATATTACAAAACTTTTCGAAGACGAACAGAGGGGTGATCCGAAACAAATAGCATGTGTAACTAGACCATATATAACAAAGGACGAAGTACGTGCAACAATAAATATTATGAAAGATGGGAAAATGGCAGGCCCGGATGGAATCCAATCCGAAATTTTAAAACTTTTTGACGATGATGCTATAACATGGATAACAAGCATCTTTAATCAAATATATGACTCAGGAAAAATGCCCAGATAATGGCTCAAATCAACTTTCATTGCCATACCAAAAAAAACAAGCGCGAAATACTGTGTCGATTACCGTACGATTAGCATTATGTCACATTTTCTTAAAATAATTTTAAAAATAATACATAGACGAATATATAAGCTCTGTGAAGAACAACTAAGTGAAACTCAATTCGGATTCCGTAACGCCTTGGGCACTAGGGAAGCTCTCTTTGCTGTACAAGTTATGTTTCAACGTTGCAGAGATGAGAATGTCGATATTTACGATTGCTTTATAGATTATCATAAAGCATTTGATAGAGTTAAGCATGATAAACTTATTAATGTTTTGGAAAAAATTGGGATAGATGACAAAAATCTTCAAATAATAACTAACCTCTATTGGAATCAATCTGCATACATTACAATAGATGGAAATAATTCAGACGAGATAGAGATAAGACGAGGCGTGCGACAGGGATGTGTTCTGTCGCCCCTGTTATTCAATATTTATTCTGAGCAAATATTTAACGAATCTCTGCAAGGTATAAATGCTGGTATATTATTAAACGGAACTAGAATGAGTAACATTAGATATGCGGACGATGCGATTATATTTGCGGACAGCTTCGAAGGTTTAAAGGAACTCACATCAAACATTGAAATGGTCAGTCGACGATACGGACTTGAAATGAATATACAAAAAATAAAATACATGGTTATCAGTAAGAATACAATTTCACCCGAACCCTTAATAGTTAACTCTCCACCAACTGAAAGAGTAGCATCAATAAATTACCTAGGTACGTCGATAAATAGTCAATGGGACCACTCTAAAGAAATAAAGTGTAGGATTGAGAAAGCCAGATCAACATTTGTAAACATGCAGAAAATGTTTAAATCTCGAGATCTAAACTTGAATACAAAAATTAGACTATTAAAATGTTATGTGTTCTCTATCCTGTTGTATGAAGCTGAGACTTGGACGCTGACGGAAGCATCAATGAAGAAATTTGAGGCCTTTGAGATGTGGACGTACAGGAGAATATCGAGAATATCTTGGGTCGACCATGTGACGAATGTTGAAGTACTATTAAGAATGAATAAAGCAACTGAAATCGTAAAAACTATAAAAATCAGAAAGTTACAGTATTTCGGACATATTATGAGGAATGAACAACGTTATGGGATACTTCAACGGATACTACAAGGTAAAGTGCTAGGAAAGAGAGGACCCGGACGCAGGCGCATCTTCTGGCTAAGGAATTTAAGATCTTGGTTCTCAATGACAACGGCAGACCTCTTTCGAACAGCCGTCAACAAAGTTAAGATTTCCATATTGATCGCGAACACCCGGAACGGATAAAGCACATGAAGAAGAAGAAGATATAAAGATAAGCAGTGGTCTAAGCAGTTGAGGCATGTGGACAGACTCGGGTTTAATTCCTAGAGCTCTCTGGTGCCTGGCGGGTGCCCTACTCAGTGACTATAAATAATTGAGTACCTGCGATCACTCGAACAAGGGGTAATAATGGTAGTCGTTTAATACGCGGTGCTTGCCACATCGCCCTGTATCAGAGATGGTGCGCGACGACCGGACAGTAAAGTCGAACGTACGAGAGCCTTAACCTCTCAGTTCGCAGGTTATGTTCCTACTCGGGGCGTTAGAACCTTAGTTCTAACGGCATATAAAGATGCCATCTGCTTAGCTCAGTAAAAAAAATATTAAAATACGCTATATTTGTCCTTATTTGAGGTTAGTCTTCTGGCCTAAAATTTTGGGTCATCAACAAAGCCAAGGTAAACGCCTTTGTTTTTTTTTCTACTCCAAATCTGTGGAACTAAGATCGGGAGGGAAAGGCAAGATTTAATTTACATATATTTATTTATTTTAGTATAATTGCCGATTATTTGTGGACAGACTTCTTAAACTCGAGTGCGATAGTCTTATGGTATAAAGTAAGAAGTAAAGTTAGTACCTTAGTAGGATGAGCAGTCACAAATGGTACTATTTACTCTTTGACCACGAGGTTGTTCAGAAACGGCCTAGTTGATAGTTGCTTAGAGATTTTCCTTTTTCTGCACGATCTTGCAATAATTGTGTGTACAAGTAAAGTGTTGTAGTTATTGCTAACTCTTGAAGTAACAATTACCTGCACACATGGCACAATCTAAGTCAGTACCAACGTTGTCATACGATATTACCCACAGTTATAGCCAAAAAAAAACAAGGAATTAAATTAATAATTTAGATAATAGCAAGCGAAAAGTCAAAGACATGACTGTAAAAAATAAAAACAATAAAATAAAAAAGAACACCATTCTAAAAACGGAGAACCAAGCATAAGAAAATGAGCTAGAAAGACTCCAGATTTTGCCTGAATGTAGTTCAACTGATTTTTTCTCTTTTATACGACTTTTCTCTTTGCTATTTCTCTACTTATTTAACTGTTTTTCTCCTATTTCTTTTAGTATATTCTTCAAGGTTTTCCTTGATCTGCCTACTTCTTTCTTCTCTTAGTTTGTAGTTTGTAAGTACTGTTTTGTTTTCCTACCGTTAGGCATTCTTGTGACGTATAGAAACCAGCCAGTTTAGTTGCTTTTTTGATTTTTTGTGTTTTTTATATGATCGAATTTTGTAATATTTGATATATTTTTTTTGATATTTCATTTCAATGCCAGCGAGTTTGTTTATATGTGACGATGGTATTGGCAACATCTCTACTGTTTTGTTATATACGTCTAGTTTTGTTTTTGTTTGTATTTCTCTTTGTATATAATTGTTTTTTTTTGTGGCGTACTAGATGTTTATTCTATTTTTAATTTCATTAGCTATTTCTGTTTCAATCTTTTAATCATAGTTGCTAATTATTGCTCCTAAATAGATGTTTGTGGTAACTTTCTGTAGAATTTGAGCATGTGAATATAATGTTTTGTTATATTTGTTTTCGTTTATTTTTATGTTAGTTTTATTGATTTATTCTGACCACTTATTTATTAGTTTTTATATTTAATTAGGTGTAACTGCTAATAGGATATACCAATCAGACTATTTGTATACGTTTAAAGTTTTTATATTTAATGTTTGTCTTTATTTTTTTATTATTCTCTCCATGTCAATGATAAATAGATATGGACTTAATGATGATTCTTGTTTATTGTACGTTACTGTGATTTTTTTCCATTTATATATACTGCTACACTTACTATGTTGAGTATGCTTTGTATTTTATTAATTATCGTGTAATTTGTAACTGCTGGAGGGAGTTCTAAATTTGTTCTACCCATGTTGTTGAAAGCCGTTTTTAATTCTATGAACTTTATTAATACGTTAATTTAGTCAGTAATCTGCCTGTTGTTTTTGAGTCTTTTTTTTTCTTATTTCAGTTTTCTTCCTATTTGTTGTCGAAGCCTTTTTTCGAGTATTTTACTATACATTTTTAATGCCATAGTTTTCATAGTCTGTAACATTGCCTTTTTTATGCATTGGCAAGATTGTGTTTGCTTCCTATTATTTGCTAATGGTAAGCCATATTACATATATTTTTCATCAAAATATTTACTTTTCGTTCTCCCTATTTAATGAATATAAGAATGAATACCATCCGGACCTGCGGATTTTTTAATCCTTCATTGTTTTTTCCACTTCGTCTATTTTAATTGCTTCTTCTTCTTAATTATTATTTTCTTCAGTTTGTTCCATTGTTGTTTCTCTGTTTTCATTGAATTCAATGTTGATTTTTTTTCCATAGTACTCCTTTCATATTTTAATTTTTTGTTTCTGATTATTTATATGTATTTTAGTTTTTAGTGATTTTATTGTTTTTCAAATATTTCGCTTTCAAGATTTTTTCAGGTTTTTGCTTCTTGTAGTTCTTTGTTTCTTATTATATATACCTCTTTGTCGCATTATTTTCTTATGTCCGTATATTTCTATCATCCCACTTTCTTTGATTTTATTTTTTATTGTACCACTTTATTTTACCATTTGATTCCCTTGTCGTTACTTTTCTCCGTAAATGTTTTTGGCTTTCTCTTGTAATATTCTTTTAGAATATAATCTCAGTTAACATATCGTTTTTGTTTTTATTGTTTCCTTTTGTAAGTTTTTCTTTAATTGTATTGTATACTGTTCCCTTTTCTGTTATTTCACCAACCATATATGTTTCTGTTATTATTAGTTTATGCTCTGTTAACTCTACGTATTTATCTATTATTTTTAAATTTTTCTAAACATTTTTTTGTTTATATACTATATGTATAATCAATTAAAGATTGTATGTTCCTTTCCGGTGCTTAAGATATATAGTATACATTTTGATCATTAAATAAGTTGTTTTTTTGTAAATCATTTTCTGTGCAGAAGATTGTCATTTTTATACCAGTGCTACACTTTTCCTTTTTGTCCTAATCTCTATTTATTATAATATATATTTCTATTTAAACTATTTTTTTTTAATTTTTTTTATTGTCTAAGTAGTATAATATGCATCTTTTAATACATTTGTATCTCTTACTAATGCCTAACATTTGTATTGACTATTTTAATGTTTCATGTTCCTATTGTTGTTTGTATCCTAGTTCAGTGTTTTCAACAAATTTGTCTTTGTTATGTGTTTTATCTTTATCTAATGTTACCTTTAATTTTTTGTTCGTTTTCTTCCGTTGATATTGATTTTGTTAGTTTTGGGTTTTTGCTTCTTGGTTCTTTCCGTTCAATCTATTATCGAGGCTAGTAGTTGTTGGATTGTTGCACGTTTTTGTTGTTGGGTCGATTATCTAAAATTTTTGTTGCTTTAATTAATTTTCCCTAAATTATCAGGGTCTAATTTGTTTCTTCATTCTTTTTGTTTTGTGTTATTGTGTTTCCTTTAGTGTCTTCTAAAAATGTTATAACAATCTTTTCTGAAATTTGTGGACGTTCGTTTTGTTCCTTTCTTTTATCTTCTTTTAGTGTTCTGTACACTTATAGGATCAACTTGTTATACTTTAAGTGCACTTCTCTTCTCTGCTTTTTTGCCACTTTTAATCTATTTTCTTTCTTTTCTTCTTTAACGTATTTCTAATATCTTAATTGTTTGAAATCATCGTAAACCTGATACCTTATATATTTTATTAATCTAAGCTCAATAATTTGCTTTTATATAGTCTGCACTTTTTTCTTAATTTTAAATAGCAAATTGTTTACCCTGTTTCTTTCTTTCAGTTAACTTCGGACTTCCTTGGTATTTCAACACTTTCGTCTATAAAGTCGAAAAAATGTTTATAATTTTATAAGAAAGCTCATATTCCTTTATTTTTCGAAATCGAATTATAGTTATCATACATTCATTTTTGAGTCAATATTTTGGACAAATCATTTAAAATAAATTACTTTTATGGTTTTAATATTTAGTTTTAGACAAGAAATGTTACAAGAAATCACTGATAATTAAATAGGAAATAAATCGTGGTTAGGTAATAGAATGAGTATATCATCTTCCAATGACGTTTCGTTGCATAGCTTTTATTTAAGCAAATAATGTAGATGGCTGTCTGATTTATGAGGATAGCAAATGGGACGAATCCGTATGATATTAAGTAAGTAGGTTTTTAGGTTGTCCATGTTGTCATCTCTTTTTAGGTAATTTGTAAGTGGAGATAATATAAGATGAGTTAAATCTCGATGGATTTTTAGTAACAGATGTAATAATAATCAAATTTTGAGTTTTTTCAAATAACGCAAAGCTAGTAAATCGTTGTTTATTACCATTGTTATGTGTTGTGAAGTAAAATTCTTTAAATTAAAAGATAAATAAACAAGTCATACTCGGTTTGAGTATCTTTAATTTTTCGTATGCACTCATGATTACATGTGTATTCATAAAATGCAGATGTATAGGCTCGTTCATAGAAAGTCTTTCTCATTGTTACTCATTCATTGTGGCCTCTTAATTATACTCTTCTTTATGGTGTCTAGAAACCAGAAGAGAACACCCGCAATCACGCTAAGAGGCTGACGCCTCCTCGAAATCACGCTGCGGCAGAAGACTTCCGCGCCCCACACCCTGCCGCTTTCTCGCTTCCGGCCGGGGAAACTCGCTCCCGGATACTCGGCCTGCACCTATAGTCGTGAGCCGTGGAGTGACATCACAGCTCTCACCTGTAGGGAATGCCGCCGTTGGGAAAGTCGGTCAGTGTGCTGGCCGCAGCTGCGATCCAGCACTTGGTGCACGAAGCGCGATGTTGTAAAACGCGAAGAGCCGACCGTGCTGCGCGAGTTATGTGCTGCGATTGATCGAGGTTTCAGAAGGTTCTAATCCAGAACTCTAGAGGAATATTGGTGAGTTCAAGTTCTTTTTATACTTTATGAAGGCATCAGATTTTGTAATTTTTTTTGATAATTATTTAAGTAAAACTTCTCCATAAACAATTAAGAACAAGCTTCCTCCCCGTTCGCTGCCAGCTTTCTCGAGCATCCCGAAGAAAGTTGCGCCGGCCTTACGGTTTCTCCATCAGAGGCGCAAATTTGACGCATTAGCTGGAGAAACCTTCGTCCTTATCGTCACATGACGCTCGCTTCTTGTAAGTGGAAATAGAACAGGCGGATTTGATGAACGTTCGGTTGCGCAACGCCCCAGCGGTCAGCCTCCACAAGAAACCAATTTCGCCGGCCCCTAAGTGTGACGCTTCTTGCGAATGCGGATTTTGGCAAAAATCGGAGCTGACGCGTGCCGAGGAGTCAGCGACCTCATGTAATTAATTTCGTCGGCGATTGTCTTTAATTAGCTTGCCGCTTTTGACCTAACGATGTCCGGATTTTCGGGTTGCAACGCTGTCTGCATGCACTTATTTGCTGCGGGTTTCGGCAACAGCAATTAGGTGTATGGAGGCAGACGAAGTAATTGTTAATAATTTGTGTCAGTAAACTATTAATTTTGAATGATTTATTCTTTAAATACGTTTCTGTGGTTAAACCTCTTTAGAGTACTTTAACAAAAAAAAGCATCAAAGATTTGTACATAAATTTATAGTACCTTTCTCGCATGTAATGCATATTGCGTAATTTAATCTACCTAATATTTCTTCAACAATTTATTAGATTTTGTAAAATGCACCTTTAAAATACTGTTTTTACATGAATGTCCCTGATATCACGTAGCAACTTTAAATTACATATGTGCTTTTTAAATTGCTAATAATCATGTAAGCTATAATACATTTTTAATTGTAACTTGTTGTTTTTAAAGCTGAAGTCAAACCATGCTATTTTAATACAAAAAATTACAATAACATGGTAAAATAATAACACGTAATTGCTATTTTTGGTAGATATATTTTTAGTTTTTATTATTCATGTAAAGATTACAAATCTGTTTACAAGTAATTTTCAAGTACAGCGTGGAGCAAAACTCCATTCTCCTTTTAAGTTGCATAAAGGAAAAACCATAAGAAGATACAAGATTTCTTTTCCAAGGTAAAAACCACAGAATTGAATATTTTATTTCAGAATGTAGGCTAAATGGTATCTCCCGTATCCTGAAGTTCTTTATTACGCTACCAAAATTGTGTTGGGGAATCGGCTGACTTCTTAATATACTGTATTTAATATGGCTTTGGATCCTAAGGCGAAGAAATCACACGGGGTGATATTCAATGAGCAAACGACGCCACTACGTTGAGAGATTAGGCGCCTAAGAAACATAACACATCGAGCCAAGCTCTTGCTTTGTGAGTTATAACTCCATTCTGTTAGAAACAAAGGTTTTCCAGTTATTTTTATTTGCAAATGACAGCAGTACAAGTAATTGCCAGTTATCTCAACTTTTATCCTACGCACACAAAACAGTAACGCGTTTCTTGCATGGTGATTATTATCACTCCAATAACTAAAATTTTGTTTATTAGCACATCCCGTCACGTTTAAATGCGTTTAGTTGATAAAGAAGATGTCTGCGTCATATGACACCTTCCTAAGATGTTTTCATACATTTCTAGCCAATTTTGTCAATTACGTTAGGAAAATTCTTGTACAACAATCATCTTGTATGGATGAAAACGAAGATCTTAATGCAAAATTCGCCTTACAGTGCAACTAAATAAATGAAGAGCAACTACATGTTTGCGCACTGATCACCTTGGAGACTCCAAAATCGGAATGTCTTACTGTATGGATATACCACCCTTCGTTTCCTACCCTTCCTTTAAAATTAGGAAGAAAGTTTTGCCCCATCTTGTGTTCATTAATAGTATAACATCTATTATTATTGTATATTTCAACTATTAAAATCTACTTACTTGAACCTCTCTCTTTTACCCGCAAGTCTTTCTATTCCTCTCTATTCCTAGCTCGCATCTGCGCTTCTTCCCAGATAGTCTTTCTACCCTTCAATGATTTTGGCGTTTGTTCATTCCATGTTTTTGTCGGTTTCTATTCCCCATATTCTTTTTACTACTTGCTGTTAGCTATTATACACAAGTGACCACATCAATTTAACTGTCTTTGTACGCTATTTAATAAGAGTTCCACTTTTAAACTGTCTCTTATTTCGTTATTTTTCATCCTTTCCATTCTTATTATTCCACATATTCTTAGGTAGCGCATTTCACCTACTTGTATTTAACTTTTTTGTCTTTTAGCGAAGGTATATGTCTGACTTCCATAAATAATAGTTGGTATCTATACTAATTTGTAGATTCTAAACTTGTTTCTTTAGATACCTCTTTTTTCCCCATGAAAATTTTTTTAGCGTTCTATGAAACTTCATTGTTGCTATCAGTCTGTTGTCGATTCTAGATCACTTTTGAAATCTAGTACCATTAAATAATACTTCATTTTCGTGATCTGTATAATGTTTTCATTATCTATCTTTATCGCTATTTCCTCCTGCTCTTTTGCTATTAACATCGTTTTAGTTTCCTTTATCTCGATTATCATGTTAGGTGCTTGCAATTACTTAGTCTATATACTAATACATTTCTGAACATCTTTCTAATTGGCCATTAGTAATAAATCGTTTACAAACATAAACTCACCTATTCTTACATGTTCATAAGTTTTCTATAATTTGAGTCTATAGCCCGCTTGGTTTTCATTTATTCTTCTCTTTTCTAAAGTTGTTCCGCATATTTTATTTTGTTTAGTGGCCTTTTTTGTATTCTGGAATAATTTTGGGGAATGATTTACCCGTTTTTCATATTTTTTGCAGTTTCTATTTTATCAATACTGATTTTGTCTTTTCGCATCTCTTCGTTATGATTCAGTGTATCAATAGATATATTTTCATCTGCTGTTGGATTAACTCCGATGACTTCTTTGAAATGTTCTCTCCACCTTTCTTTTATTTCCTCTGCATTAGTTAATAGTTCACCATCTTTGCTCTTGATGTATGTTATATTTTTCTTTTCTTTTTCAATCCATTTACTATTCGGAATAAAAATTTTTCATTTTCTTCATTACCTCTTTCCATCCTCCTTCCAAATTCTTTCCGGGATTCTGTAATTGCTTTCTTGATTAGTTCTTTGACTTTGATTCTTTGTCTTTTAGGTTTTTGGTAATTTTTTTGGTTCCTATCCTTAATATATTTCTTTGGTAGCTTTTAATTTTTTTGACTTCTTCTTTAATTAATTTATTCTACTATGTCGTCTGTTTTTTGCTGTTATAAAAAGTTACTCTACATACTTTTTTTATCAGCTTTTAGTATAATACTCTTAAATTTATTTTGAAGCTCATCTATATTTTATAATTTTGTAACTTTTAATACATTTAAATCTATTTTTATCTTATCTCGTGTTAGTTACCGTTGTTATCTTTTATAATCTCAGCCTAGCTTCCTAGTTCAGCTCTTTTCTTGAATCTCACAATTTTTATTTTGGCTTTGTTACCTTGTTCAACTATCACTAACTCAATAATTGATTTTTCATTTCTACGTGCTACTTCTCTCGTAAATTTGTGGATATCTTTGTGTAGAAACCATGTGTTTGTCACAAAGCAGTTATTTTCCATACATAACTCAAGTATACTTTTACCACCACTGTTCGATGTGAGTTCTCTCCATTTTCCAATTACGGTACATTCTAGATTAATACCTACACGCTCATTCAGGTATTTAAAATGATAATTCTGTTTCTGGTTTTATAAAACATTTCTTGGAACTAATTCCAGAATGTATATTAGTTTTATTTTTTATGGTTTTCGTTAAGTCGATTTATTATTATTAATGTGTATATTTCTCTTCCTAATTTTAAATTAATGATTATTAATATGTCTGAGATAAAGTTCCATTTTTAATACATTTGATGTATTCAGTGTTTTAGTCCGAGCGGTAGGTAATAAATAAAGTGGGGTACATGTAAAGTATTCAGAAGTTAATTATATTTTGGTATGTTCTTTGTGGGTGCTCTGTGGAGTAGAATTTGAGTTTTTAACCTCGAGGACCTTGTGCTAACTTTAGGGGAGCCAAAAACTCTAATTTTTCAGTTTTTTGCTTATAACTTCTAAACCATGCATTTTTAGCAGAACACACATATACAACTTTTTTTTATTTGAACTTGCCCTACTTCATACGTTTGGTCGTACTCAATAAATATTTTCGAACATTTTAGTAGTTTTTTCCTTTCTAGTGCCTCATTCATATCTTCCCATAAATTCGGTTGAACAATTATTATTCCCTTATCTTTCTTAGTCTTGACCGAATGTGCTTTCTTTATCATCTTGGCAATTTTAAGTTTATCTATTTCTTTAGCCGCTGTTCTCTTATGTTAACTTTTTTAGCTTTTTTGCTAAATTGCTACTTGTATAAAGTATTATATATTAATTATATTACTAACCATAATCAGGAGCACAAGAGATAAAGCTCGGCCCAAGAAATGTTTTTCATCAAAGTTTTTCATTTTTGCAATTCTTTTTGCTTCTTTCCAAGTTATTTTGACTTGTTATAGTTCTAAAATTTCTCCTTATCACCTGTTGTTTGGTCTACATATTTTTCTTTTTGCATTTTTTTATAATTTAAATCTTGTTTTGTTATTCTTTTTGTTGATTATTTTAGGTTGTGGGCTATCCATCATCATTTACGTTCTTTGATTGTTTCTTCTGTTCATGTTTCTTTTGCTTTATTTCATAAATTTCCGTTGCTCATGTTTATAAATGTTTGTACTTTTATAACTGTTTTACTATCTTTCCACATCTCTGTGCTATAAAATAATGTACATTTCACATTGCTGCGAAATAGATGTAGTTTTGTTTCCTGCTAATATTTGTTGACTCTAAATTTTGTGTAGTTATTTAAAGACACTTTGTGTTAATTCTATAAGCCCCTCTCTCCCTCTCCCCCTCTCACTGTAACACTTTTTATATTCCCTACTATCTAGATAGCGGAATTATTCAACTTCCTTGAGGATTGTATTCTCCTATATTTTCCTCAATGTTATTACTATCAGAAATAATAGTGAAGAAAAGATATACCTTTTGTTTCACTCCTTTTTGTATTACAATTTTTTGAGTGAGTTGTCTTTCATGCTCTATACGTGCTAGAGTTATCATAAAATAATCTTAATATGTATTTATTTCTTATACCATATTATATAATATATATATATAAAATATATATTATACAACATTGTCGCTCTGTCAACTGAATCAAAGACCCTTTAAAAGTCTACCAACTAACAGATTTCTTTATCCATCTTTGCTGTTTGCTTTAATATTATTCTCAAAATGCATATCTGATGGCTATGGTGGATTCAAATCCTGCTAGTTAGAGATGTCTTTACTCTAAAATATAATTATCTGGAACAGCCTGTTTCATTTCGTTATTAATACTAAAATGTCGACTTCCCCTTGAGAAATTCAAACAGATTAAAATCGCTCGGAGTAAAGACCGCGCTGTGAACGAGATAGGGTAAAATGTCCGTAATCCGGTGACGATATGATGTTGTGCCTTGTCTTGCAGAAGCAGAATTTTCTTTGTTATCAAAATGGTTGGAATGCGATAATACTATCCATTATTGATAGTAACACCACAGGGTAAAAAATCCACATAAATAATGCTACAAACGCTCGTCGTTTAATAAGTGACGATGAGTCCGTATGCTTCCATTGTATGGATGCTTGTTTTAATTCCGAAATCAGATTTTGTCACGCGTAACGAAATAGTCTAGAAAAGTTTGGTTTTCCTTATTAAGACGTCCCTTCGGCGCAGTACAAATTTGAACTCTTTTTTAGTCAAAAATAAGAAGCTGTCTTGGCACTTTATATATAAATATTTGTAAATTATAGTGTTTAGCATACTCACAGAAAGATTTATTTCTATGGGTTGATTTTTGTGTTGGTATATGGGTTCGATCTTTTTAAGACCGTTTACAATATTTAAAAATTTTACTGTGACTAAGTGTTTCACCATCGTACTGTGTTTGCGGCCTTTATAAATTTTTACAAGTTTTTTCCTTTTTTTTAAACCTCATTGTAACACGTTGTTCAATCTACGCATTAACTTTGTTGTATGTTATTTTTACCCCTTCTGTATCTCTAAAAGTCTCAGTTTGACTGGACCCCTAAATAATTTTTATTTTGATAACTAAACTTAGACCCATACATAGTTATTCATTATGCCAATAACATACCTTTATATTTAAAGGAATAATTAAAAACAACAAACTAAATTTTATCTGACTAAATCGACGCCTTCATGCTGCCCTACAATATTGTCAAAATGCCAACTTTAATTATCAAATTACAAACCTTAAACAACCATCTGGAGGACTACAAAAAGGTTACAAGCAACCATACCTCCTATACGAACAACTGATGGCATATAGACTAACAAGAACAAATCGAAATTTTTGCCGAGTAATTGTCGAATATATTTTAATCTTTTCAATCTAATGTACTGGATGAAGCTACAGAAGAGTATTTAGTCGTTCCATGCCAGATATCCTTACCTATTAAACAATTTTTACCAACGGAAATAGAGTGAGAAATAAAGGACCTCAAGAATTACAAAGTACCACCCTTAAAAAATGCATTGCATTTTTAACAACTACATATAATCGCATTTTAAGCATATCTTATTACCCTCTATTGTGTAAGTTTATATAAATAATAATGGTTCTCAAATCTAGAAAAGCACCAAAAAATACAACCTCTTACAGGCCGATCAGTCTCCTATCTATACTATAAAAACTATTCAAAAAATTATTTCTTCGAAGACTATTAAATAACACGGACGTAGCATCACATCTGCCTATACACAATGTGGGTTTCGAAGAGGACATTCTACAACATGGCAGTTACATGGGGTAGTTAATGAAATAACACGTAGCCTCGAAGGAAAGAAATACTGCACAGCTGTATTTTTAGATGTTGTCTAGACGTTTGACAAAGTCTGGCACACTGGGTTACTCTACAAACTAAAAAGGCTACACTAAATTATTATTACCTTCTTTTTAAATTCTACGTTACTGACATATATTTTACAGTTAAGTACTACAGCGAACCTTACTGCTACCATCCTATAAAATCTGGTGTCCCATAAGGTAGTACCCTTGGCCCTCTCTTATATCTCATTTATACTGCCGACCTACCAGAAAATGTAAACACTGTTATCACTATTTTTGCTAATAGCACTGCAGTTTTATCTACACATGAAAACCCTGTGTTAGCACCTGAGAATCTTTTGCGACATCTAAACCTAATCAACAAATGACTTAATAAATGGCGTATTAAAATCAACGCAACTTAATCGGTCCTCCAGTTAGTCTAAATAATATTTCAATACCTTAAAACGGAAACTAAGTATCTAGAATTTACACCTGGATTAACGACTGGCTTGGAAAAGACATATTGACTTGAAGACTTGAAGTTTTGGCAAATGTACTGGCTACGTGGAAGAAGATCAAAACTATCCCTATCCAACAAAGTAATACTATATAAAACCATGCTAAAACCAGTATGGATGTATGGAGTGCAACTCCGGGAATGCGCTAAACCATCTTGAATAAAATCTACTCAACAATTCCAATCCAAGATACTCCGTGCCATGGCAGATACACCTTGGTATGTAACAAAACTTTGCATGTAGAGCTCGGCGTACCATTCATCATGGAAAAAATTTGCAGATTTTTTTAAAAGCCACTACTATAGATTCCAGGATCACGACAACAATTTGAATCATTAGTTGTTCCATTGCCTGTCTATTCGTAAGAAAGTTAAATAGAATCTGGCATCATTGCTAAAGGAGTATCACTAATTAGTAGTTCTCCTAACAACGCCTACTTGGGTTATCAAACTTACTGAATACTCTGTAAAATAGATTGTAAATTTACAAATAAAACAAAAAAATTATAAAAGTGTTTATGTATATATTTATTCCTTTTGATAAAATATTCTAGTTCTCAAGTTAATCACAAAGAAAAATGAAAGAAACTCAGAAGTTGATATTCGTTGAATAGTAAATCAAGTTATGAATTTTTGTGCTCGGCATTGCATAATACAACAATCTGCCTTGCAAATGCAGGAAGAATCTAATCGGAGGCGTACCGAGCGTTACGAAACGCGGGACAAAGATTAATTGCGCTTCTTTGTTGCAGGAAACAGCTAAAATGTACCCGCTACGACACGCCTTGCTTGTGATTCTGCTGCTGCTCGTTTCTGACCTGATGGCAGGCGAAGGTAAGTTTTGCCTACCACTCACCTCTGGAGGTAAATCCTTTTTCATTTGTGGCGGCGGCGGGTGGCGATTCAAAGAGAAACGCTGCCTTGAATCGGGCATGCATATGCATATGTCCCCGGCCGTACTCGGACCTGCATGCGGGAGTAATGACGACAATCGGAAATAACGAAGGCGGCCCATTAGCAAGCAGAAGCGCTGTGCTTCCGTATAATTGAAATGGTTCGAGAACGAATTTCCCGCCCGGGCGCAACCCGCGGCGCTTCCGGCGGTGATTGAAAGCGTGACGAAGGCGGGGGCCGGAATTTGTATCGAATTGCCTTGAAATAAAGTCATGAATTAAGAACGACTTTTGGGCCAGGTTTTAAATTGAGTCGCGTTTCTGACAGCCTTAATATTGTTACAGGTTTCCTCAAATGCTTTACTTACAAAATAGTTGCAACTACAGATTGTTACACTATAACTTTTTCTACATAAATCAATTCCATAAATTAATTTACTTTACTTGACCTTGCACGCCATTTACGTACTGTTTACCCGTCACTTTAATTTCCGGCTTCCGTTGCAAATACTTTAAAACAGCCAGGCAAGTGCCGTCGAGCCTACTTCTGGTCATTTCTGAAAACTTCGCCACTTTTGATTGTTATACTCTCTCTAAAATTACAATAGAAAATTGAGATCGCTATATGTACGACGTTTGTATTTTTGTGTTAGGTATGCTACATCTTTGTGCATCTGTATTTATTGATATTATTAAATGAATCATATGGCAACATTTTACCGCGTTTCTTACATTTTTTCATTTTTCTGGGTAATAATTTTTGTCTTTATATTTACTGTGTCATGTATACAAGTTGGTAATAGTTTTACGGATATAAGGATTTTAATTACAACTTTATTATTAAATAACATTGAGCGCAAAAAACCTAAATGACCTCTGGCCATATGACCAACAAATGTAGTTACACTACCGGCTAAACGATGTGAGAACTAATTGATAATATGCAGCACTTCATGTTTTGTCAAATTGTTTTATTCCGCTAGAAATAACCGCTTCAACAACTTTAAACTCTTATTTGGTTTTGCTGAGGATCTGGTCCCCAAAACTTGCCGGACACTAAATCTCATAGTCCGAGCACCATTCTTCAGTGATAATAAAATTGATATTGCGTTTTGGGCAAATGTCAAAATTTGATTGGTGAAATACAGCCGCTTCCAAAACGGTACGCCTTTTGATTTATCTGAGTTTGGTCCGTGAAACAAATTCCACTTATACCACTATAGATAATATAACCTGACTATCTATCACCACATCAGATGTCTTTCCTAGCTATATACGTTTGTAGAGAGTCAATTAAAGATCTCTTTTGCTATTTCAACGGGCAGTTTCCGGATTAATATCAATTTTTTTGCAATTTTTCTTACTAAAACTTTCTAATACTATTATGGAGAATATTGCAAAATATACGAGTTTTGACAGTTTTTTTTGCGTCTTCCTTAATGGATCCATGTTCACTGCAGCCTATAGCTTATTGTGATTACCCTAATTAAATAAATTCACAACCAATCTGTAATTGATGTCCCCTGAATCAGCAGATACAGGTCCTTTACAGGATGTGTCTGGAAATCTTCCGGTTCCAGGATTGGTCTCCCGAATGTATGTTGCCTTTTCCTGCACAGCGCATCGCACTTGCATAGAATGTGTAAGGCTGTTTCTGGTTCCTTGCTACAAAGTCTGCATGCAAGGTCACCATTGAATTTACCAATTTTCCAGAGGTGTTCTTTTACAGTCGCATGTCCTGTAAGAAACCCTATGGTTATCTTTAGCTGTGGCCTACTTAGGTTAAGGAGTTCTGCAGCTGTCTTTTGGCAAGATCCCTTATTGAAGGTTTTGCTGAAATAATGTCCTGGTCGGTTCTTCCAGTACATTCGATGATGAGTGCGTGTCCTCTCCTTAATAAAGCTTCAGGCAGCACTTCGTGAAATTCCTAAAGCAGGTTCTGGGCCTATATAAGCCTCACTAGATCCTTGCCTGTCCAGTTCATAGGCTTTCTCGTTGCCGTAGATACCACAATGCCTAAGTGCCCATAACTGTTATACTGTGTTATGTTCTGCCAGTGCATTGAGTTCGTTGATGCATTCCCATACCAGTCTAGATAATGCTTTTGTGCTTGATAAAGCCTTTAAAGCTGCTTGGCTGTCTGATTTTTTTTCACGCACACATTGTAGCATGGCGTATATTTCTGTCTGAAAAACAGAAGCGTACTAACCCAGGGAAAAGCTTAGCTCTACCCTGGAAGCCTCAGCATATATTCCAGCTCCGGTGCCCAGCTCGGTTTTAGAACCATCTGTGTACCAGATTAGGCTACCAGGTGCAATTGCCTATCTAAAAATCTCGCTCCTATTTTGATCCTGCATAATCACCTCGAATAGAGAGTCGTCACATATTTTAGAGGTCATGTGATCCGTCCTCATGTATGTACGACCTGTACCCGTATGTGTTTTGTACAGTGAATGATGCAGCCTGTAGTGACCTAATCTTGCCTCCCTTGAATTACTATGTGCAGAGGTGGGAGGTCTAGAAAAGTCTCCATTGCTGCAGTGGGCGTGGTTCTCATCGCCCCTGTAATGCCCAAATAGGCAGGACTTTGTACCTTGACTAGTTTTAGTTTGGTGGTTTCTTGTGTTGCTTTGGGCCACCAGATCAAAGCTGAATATGTAAGAGAGGGTCTAACCATTCTCGTGTACAACCAGTGCACCATACCTGGTTTTAACCCCCACGACTTGTCGTACATGCGTCTGACAACTGCTAGAGTTGTCACCGATTTGTCGACCATTTTCTCAATATGACAGTTCCAAGTAATTGTAGAATCAAAAACGACTCCTAGATACTTTACTTCTCATGATATGGTGATTTTTTTTCTCGCCAAGGAAAAGAGGTGTAAGCCCCTCTAATTTTTTCCTTCGCGTAAAGGGTATAATTTTGATTCAGACCATTCAGTTACTACGTTCAGAGTCCTCTGCATTTGTTCCCTGATCGTGCCTACAAATTTCCCTTCCACCAACACAACTAGGTCATCGGCGTAGCCTACAGAATAGAATCCTTCGTCTTTTAAGTTCTTTAAAAGTCCATCCATTACCAGGTTCCATAGCAGGGGCGAGAGAACTCCTCCCTGATGACATATAGTTTCGTCATTCATAGACGAATAAACCATCCTCCCTTTGAGTATGCAGTCTATCCACCTGCAGCATATTTTCTCGAGGCTACGCCCTCTCAGGGCCGAGGTTATGGAGTTGAAAGATGTATTGTCAAAGGCCCCTTCTATGTCCAAGAAGGTACATAGAAGGATCTCTTTGTTGTCCAGCTTTTTCTCTGCTCTCCAAGTGAGATAGTGAAGTGCTGTTTCAGTTGAAAGACTAGCTGATAGGCAAATTGCTTCTCGTATAGTGGTTGGTGTACCAGTATATCTCCCCTAATGTGCTTATCAAGAAGTTTTTTCAACGTCTTAAGCAAAAAAGACACAAGACTAATTGGTCTGTAACTCTTTGCCTGCAAATAATGGGCCCGACCAGGCTTTGGTATAAATACCACTCTCGTAAGTCTCCATAATTTTGGCAAGTAGTTTAGGCCTAAACTGGCTCTGAGTACCATGCAGATCTTTGTCATTAGAAGTTCCGAGCCGTTCTGTAGCATGGCAGGAATAATTCCATCCGGTCCCGGAGATTTATAGGCTTCAAATAAGTTTATAGCCCATTTGAGTTTATTGAAAGTTACCACTCTTCTTGCAGTCTCCCAGTCTTTCCTTGATGCTGTGTTGCCAAGATCAAAGGATACCTGGTTTCTTCAGTCTGAGGGCTACTGTTGTATAATTGTTTTGACAGTTTGTTTTCTTCTTCTTTCCAAAATTGATTGATAATCTTTGAAACTATCTGTTAAGGGATACTAGTAACAATATTGTACTGGCCTTTTCCACTTTTTGGTAATAACATCGCAACTGTTTGGCGCCTCTGCGTTGCTAATAAATAATGTTTATATGTGGGCTCTTTTTACGTAAGTTATCGATCTTTAGTGTCGCTTTGTCAGTGGTAATTTCATTGATTAAACAATAAATACCTAGTGCCAATGCATAATGGATCATAATAAAATGATTTAAATACGAAAATATTAAAGCAACCTATATTCCATTGATTGTTTGGTAAAAACACGCTATATCGCAGCTAGATGTTTATACGACTATACCATGTTTATTGCCGAACAAAGCGAGATCCAAAATATAACATACACGCATTGAGTTTTTACTAGCAATACACGCCTTGAACTTGTAAGTTTACTGAGGACAATCGGTAGCTAGCAAATTACAAAATATATACCGAAATGAGTATTAGCCGTAATCAAAAACGTGTTGAAATTTTGAAAGATGTGCTCTTACGCTTCTTTGATACTAAACAATATATTCCTCGTTTGTTATAAAGGAAAGTAAAACAACTTTTAATACGAATGATAAAAGAGTGATAAAAGAGTGATGAAATGGAAGACCAACGTGCATCTGTTAAAACCAAAACATAGCTGTCTGTGGGGTTCTCTTTTGGAATACAAACGTTTCGACAGTTTGTTTTCTTCCTCTTTCTAAAAGCGATTGGTAGTCTTTGAGGCTATCTGTCAAGATACACTGACAAACAATGTCACATGGACGTCCTCCACTTTTAAAAATTTTGGTGATAGCTTTGCAATTATGTGACGTTTCCTTTATTGCGAATAAATGATTATAATGACAAAATATAATCAATTGCCGACTCAAACAACACAAATGAAACAAGAGACTATGGTATTAGATTATCTACTCTAAAAAACTGGAAAAATGTAACTAACTCCTCCTACAGTTATGAACCGATTTCAAAGGTCAATACCTCATTCGAACAGGTTTGTGCCGAACCTCGTACAAAGGTTTTAGATTTTTGATTTAGGTCACGGTTGATATAAATTATCATGAAGTAATTAGACAGCTGACGCCATCTACCGGTGTTTTATGCACTACGTGGCCAATTCTTGCCGTTAGTAGGCGCATGTGGCACAACTTTGATTTATACGAAACCGAATATAGCCGAACAAATGTCATTATGCTTACATGTGGCTGATAAAACGATTATTAACTCATTTTTCCTTCATTTGCCGACGAAACTATACACCAAGTATTTAGCTTGGGTTGCCCGCCTTTAGAACGGGCATTTTTACTAGTTTAAGCTAATTAGACAACTCGTATAAATTTATCTCCGTAATGTATTGTTATTCTGAAAATGTTTGTACTTTGTAATACATGTACGTGTATCTCTTTACATTTGCTTTGATCTTTTTCTTAACTTTTACTGTATACTATTTGTGCTTGTTTATGTTATGATACTTCATATTAACTGCATATAATATTTAGGCCCTAAACAAACTTTTGTTGCAGTAGCCATTTGCTTTGTTTTTTATTATTAGCTCATTTTAAGTTCTTTTTGATCTTCGTTCAAGTTGTTTTTCTTCCAACTCTGCTTTGTATGAATCTTTAACTTTTAATATTTTTCACTCAATGTCGTTACTTATCTAATGGTTTAATTTTTAGACTATTATTTTATTTTAGACTGAAATTAATACACAGTTTAATTTTTTTGATAATCAAGACAAAAATTAAATTTTCCGTTTATTTATTGATTACTTTTTTAACCTACAATTCCTCCTACAGTTTTTAATAAATCCCAAAGGCTGTTTTTCTTATTTTGTTGTTTTTATGATTTTGAACTAAAAACAGTTTAAATGCTTATATTTTTACTATTAGTCCTTACTTTTATTATATACAAGGGAAGTTCAAGGTTGGTCAAAATGTTTACTCTTAAAAAAACGAATACTTGACGTGTTTCAAAGTATTTCAATTTTCTGAAACTGGCTCTTCTAACGTAGAAAAACCAGATAGAACAGGTTTTGCAAATCTAACGTTTATTCTCTTTTAAATACTGTTTAAAGATCTAAAACGAAAGATAATATGTAGAGCTAATTCTAAACTAGCTATAAGGTGTTAAGCATATCTACTACTGTTCAGCTGTTAAGAAAGCTATTCCGTACATACTTTGTAGAAGAAACAGTGTCTATAAAACATTTTATTACATATCTTGACACTAATGTTAATTTCGGCTGCAATGTTCTTAAGAATGTTGTGTACGAGGTAAACGTTTTTAGTTCGATTATCTTTTAGAGAAGATACAAATAAAAAATAGAATTATTTTTCAATATAATTTCTATGTATTTCAACACATTTAGTACATCTCAGCAGCCTTGCAAAAATACTCTGAAGATTTATCTACAAAATGCTCTAAAATAACCTGCAACTCTTTATCATTGTTAAATTTTTTACCGCAAAGATCTTTCTTTAATTTAGGTAGTAGTAATTGGGGGCTACTTGTGCACTGTAAGGTGGGTAGTGACTTTTCTCAAAGCCACAAACCTTCGCAGGACAAGTTAGGCGTTATGGGCGGAAAACGAACAGTTCGACTTTTTTGATAACGTCGCGCAATTTATGCAGTAAACTGGCATAATACTCTTCGTTCTGTTTAGCAAAACTTCCTTTGAATCTCACAAAATCGTTACCGTAATATTTTTCGTCGATTGAGCCACTTTTGCCTTTCTTGGCCGTTTTTCATCCAGTCTGCGGCCCTTTATAGTTTTATCCTCTGTAACGATGGATTGAAGAACTTTTCTTGTGGCCATAAAGGTTTCAAAATTTTTAGTAACAGGACCACGTTGCTGTTTTTGAACCGCTGACAAAAGTCGGAGTAGTAACCTGGCACTAACCTTATTCATGTGAAAGTAATTATGGAGAACGCGCCGCGCGACTGTATCGAAAAACCCTAACATTTCTGATAATTCTCGTACTTTTAAACGCCTATCTTGCAACAGCTCACACTCGACGAAGGCGACGTTATCTCCCGAAAGCACTTTAACTGAGCGACATGCACATAATTTGTTTTCCACGTTTTCTTGGCCAAAACGAAATTGTTTATTTTCAACAAAACATGAAGACGAAGAGTCGGCGTGCACACCATCTAAATATTGTTTAATGTTATTGGGACTAAGACTTTCAAACGTGAGAAATGTAATCTCTAATCTTGAGCATTGTGGCCCTACCAATTGAAGTGATTATTACGAACTAAAACAATGAATCGCTAAAAATTTTATGTTTAACCGAAAATAACATTGTTTGACACTACCGCTATTTTGTTGCTATTACACGTATTACTGGAACGTAGTCAAGTCGAAAACTTAACGCTTACCTAATGTGATATATGCTGGAGTGATCATAATAGGGTGAACGTATTCATGTAACCTTGTGTAATTAGTATTCATTCTACATACTGTTTTTTGTCATAATCTTTATATTTGTTGTGCCAGCTTAAAATTTTTCATATAGGGAGAGGATTACATGTGAAGAATTGTGTAAAATCGTTAGCAAGTTTTATCATGCTATAGTTAGTCATCGACGTTTTTACACAAAATAAATATCATGGAAATTTTTGTAACTTTAATTGTAGTTATTTTCGTTCACTTTTATTCCCTGGTAATCTATTTAGCTTAGACAGAGGCTCCTTTCTCACATTCTTACATGCTTTTTTTAATTTTAAATTCCATTATAAATCAAAATATTTTTCTGTTTTTGTTACTTTTATATTTACAGTTACTGTCTTTTGTAACATTTTTAATTGCAGTGCTTGCACTTATACTCTCGGTGTTATAAATGCATAGGAAGTTTTGTTACGTGGTTTTTTATTTTGGCTATTTAATCGTTCAAATTTTAGCTTGTATTTATTACGAGCGAAAAATAAAATCAAGCGTATGCTCTGGTTGATATAACAATTTTTTATCTATGCAGATATTGGCCGAAAAAAGTAAGACGTTTTATAGCTTTATAGTTTTATAGCTTTATAGTTTTATAGATTATTATAAAGCACACAAAATTAAAATCAAGATAAACGACAGCCAAATTTATTCTTTGATCGTATAGTTTAAAGGATGTTCTTGCATCATTAGCAGTTTACCAACCATCGTTATATTATTAATAAAGTTGGTTATTAGAACATTTACTTAATTTCCTAGGTAAAAGTTGCCAACTTGCAACATAAAAATTGGCACACAGTTTTTGCAATTAAATCTTGCAATGATCGTATATTAACACAGACGTTATTTTTATTTTATTTTATCCTCTGTGTTTTATGTTTATACATCTTTAAAAACAAACAATAGAAAAATAAGATAATTATAAGAATAAGTCCTAATTCAATTAATTAAAACTTTCTTAGTGCAGTATGTGATGTTGCTGCAACAGTAGCTTTTCAGGTCAATTTTTAATGAGGCCTTATTATAGTAGACTGGTGATTTGGGACACTTTTCTGCTATAAACGTTTCTCTTTAGTAGGTAATCTACTAAGATTCTCTCATCATAATTTAAATATTCAATAATTATTAAATCAACAAAAATAAAAATAGAAATTCTTTGGTTTACGTAATACTTTATGCGGGCTTTTTGCTAGGTCAAAACATGAAATTCATGTTTTTGAGCTATTATATTTACTACCAAAACAAGTCGCTGTAACAAATTAAAAGTTTTTAAAGTTGATAGCGAACGTTTGATCTTTACAGTTTTTTCTTGGTCCCAGCAGCTATTCAACGAGCTAAACTCTCAAATAATTGTGTAGTGTTATAAATTTGCTATAAATAGCCTCACTAATACTTAAACATATCAGCATTATTTACAACAGAGTTTGGTCGTCATCTATGAGGATCGTTTTATAAAGATGGCCGGCTGGCTCTAAGTCGAGCAATATAACGATAAATGGTTCCTTTAAAATTTACCATTTTATTTTTTAATACATTTTTTTTATAAAAAATAACTTGTCTATTCAATACTTAAAACATTTATACATTCGTCAAGTAGCTAAATTAAACTGATGGATTTTGATTAACATCGTTGAGAAAACTTGTAAGGGCACTTGTGTTTATTGTACATCATCAAAATAGGAGTATCCTACATAAATAAAATGTCAAACTGTAAAAATTACACTAATCTTACTATATCCCAATGAGCTGACTAACTGAACACCGCCAAAATCAAACCACTGTATAAGCTCCCGTTAAGTGGAATTTTAGGCTGATTTTAAAAACGCCTATCACAGGACCTTGAGTTTTAGTATGTGAATGTTTCGTTAACTTACGCAACTTTTATTTTTAAATTTTAAATTTTCAAGAGAGTCAATTTAAAAAAAAATTAATTGCAGGAGCAAAACTTCTGAAAAGTCATCTCCTAAAAGGGGGAAATACGATACATAATTGAGGCAAAATAGCACAAGCTTTTAATTTTTGAATTTGATGATTGTTACAGTAGATACGTCAAGGGCGGAGCGAAATAATCCTCAATCGTAAAAGAAATTTAGCGCGCAACAAATTATTGCATAGGAAAAGTAGTAATTCGTTTATTTTAATTATTCAAACTTTCAATACTCGATTTATTCTTCAAAAGGGCGATGTGTGGGTAAGGTATTGCAACCTAAAAACTCAAAGCATGTGGCACATCATTGTATAGGAAATGAACGATATCTTCTATCTATGACTGACAATCAATTGTCAGAGTAGTTGAGGTATAATAATTCTCTCGATTGTGTGAAAACTAAAATCCCTAGCATGCGACATATTGGATTGGACAATTATTTTGCTTTTAGTCTTTAGTTTATATTTTAAAACCAAGCATATTTCTGAAAAACATGCGACACGTAATTTTATAAGGACTTTGATAAGCTGTAAGTTTGCTGAACGTTATTTACAAAGTGTTCTTTCTTCATATAATGATGAAATGAAAGGAAACTCAGGGATATTGAACGCTAAAAGATAAGAACCAAAGCTTGCAAAAATAATAAAAAGTATGTGGCATAGGAAGAAGGAAGGGGGAGAAAAAAGAAAGATGGAGGAAGCAGAGATAGAGAAGATAGAGAGAAAAAAGAAGGAGACGAAAAGAGAGAATGGAAATTAGAAAACAAAAAAGGAAAACAGGCAGAAAGAAAGGAAGAAATGTTTGAGAAAGATATTTAAGCAAAGACAGAGGAAGTTAGTGAAGTTAAAATAAAGATGAAAAATACAAAATTTGCCAAGAGGGTGCAGGAGAGCTATTAAAAGTCTCGCTTAATATTTAGTTGCTGATGAAGAAAACCGCTTAAGCCCTGCAGGGTGGATGGGTGAGAACACCCTTAGGGCATCTTAACCCTGTTTGCAAGACAAAATTAAAATTATAAATAATAATACGGGGGTGTGTCCTAAAAATCTAGATAATATTTATATTAAAAATTAATTGTTTCATTGTAACTTTTAAACAAAAATACCTAAATGAGGCAGATTTAAACAAGATCTTTTTTTTTGCTGATGATATGGTAATAATGGGATGCTGCGATTTTTTAAGAAATATGTTAGCGTTTAAAATGACTTGTTGGACTTTCTCGCCATTTCGTCAGTAATAATACAACTAGTAACAACATGTTATAATAAAGTTATTAAATTTAACAAAAAATGTTAAAGCAACTAATAATCTATCGATAGTAGATCAACCTTTTAGTAGACACATGTTTTTTAAATTGTAGTACACTCAGACAAATGCTGTTAGAATTTGTGAACTTAATGAAATCACTAGGTAAGTGATAATTAACGAAATATGTGATTTACTATGGCTAATACCATGTATTAGCACACAGCACATAGCAAATCCCGGTAAATAATTAGAAATGTCTTTAAATTTAAAAATGTGCTCCCAAAATAAATCTTCCGCCTCCTTAACGCTATACAAAAACACTCTTGGTTCGTTACAAAAGAAAGGGAGACAATCTAAATAAACAAATATGGGCTGATAAACAAAAAACCAACATACATCTACCAAAGCCAAAACAAAGCTGCTTCTGGGGAAGGTTTTGGTATCGTATTACGGAATTACAAAAAGTGTGGTTCCCACCAAGTGAAACACAATAATATTGCAATCTGCTGGTGAAAAAGTTACGATGTTCCAAACCAATGCCCGTCTTTATATTGTAGTGTAGTCGAGTTAAAATGAACAAAATCAATTGAACAATAGTATCCTACCTACAGTTCTGACTTAAATTCTTACGATTATAATCTTTTCGGGCCCCTCAAGGGTATCTTAGCAGTTTGAAAGTAACAATTAGGTAGATGAATTTGTATTCTGATAATTCTAAGACCGGTTTTTATAAAAGTAGTATCAAAACAATTCTTATGTGCTAAATTAAATTTCACAAGAAGGAAGAAAGTTTAAAGAGAAGTGGTCAAATTGTAATGTCTGATTTCAAAAAAGTATTATGACAAAAGGTTTTGTTTAAATATGACATACGTACAACACAAATATATTCTCTGAATTTTAATGCAATCAGTTTCTTTATCCTCTGCTAACTTAAAAGTCTAGGAATACTTTGACACAGATCAACAAAGTTTTGACATAATGAGACTTGAAGTTCTACGCTTGTTTTTGCTTGTAACGAAAGGACCTTTTAGTTATTGCAGAGGAGCAGCAATATGTGATTAGGATTAACTGTTTCAACTAACTACCAGCCATATGCTGCTTTTTTCTTCTATATTTGCTTTTTAACAAATTTTTAT
The DNA here is from genome assembly GCA_036346155.1 of Sinelater perroti. Classification (NCBI taxonomy): domain Eukaryota; kingdom Metazoa; phylum Arthropoda; class Insecta; order Coleoptera; family Elateridae; genus Sinelater; species Sinelater perroti. The sequence continues at coordinate 4,240,701 of JARFIY010000348.1, read as the reverse complement.
TTTCAATCTTAATAAATATACTATAGACCATACGCCTATCAAACTAAAATATTTAAGAGTCTTACTCTCTATGTCTTTCTTAAAACATACCAATATGTATTCTAAGAGTATTTTTATTATAGATAGGCTTTTTTAAAAATTTCAATAGAAGTTAATGTATATAAAATTGTTGTCTACCTAGCAACATTACGTGATTGCACTTAAAAATTTTATCAGATTTTTATAATACACACCTATAGGATTATAGATAGAAAACAGGATAACTACTAAATCGCGGATCAAAAGATTAATAGATAGCACACGAGCTAATTCCAATATTGATTCGGCGTAGTCGTAAGGTGTGTAGGGGAGCTTTCAGGTTACCGTGGACCACTTTAGTCCGGTATTTTTGCAACGAAATCTTGTAATCCTATTGTTGCATTGCTCAACTTTCTAAGGTGTAACTGAAAAGAAATTTTCTGGGCGTGGAGTAGACAGCAATTCTTCGGACTGAAAAGGTTACCTAATTTAAAATCACAGTACGCGAAAGGTTCTGCAAATGTTAAACAAATACAACACAACCGCATTTAAGTGGAAGGCGTTGCTCATGCCAGAGATCATAATCTTCAAAGTATCACAGGCTCTTATTAGATGAAATTGCTTTTTAGTGAAAGCACTGCTAGTGAAATACGGCATTTATTATTAGCAATTATAATAAACTATGGTTGTTTACAACAGAGTAGCATCTAAAAAACAAATTAAGCAATTATTGCTATCAAATATTGTAAAAAATTATTTAATAAAGACCAATAAATATAGACTTAAATAAGATTTTTAGAAACAAGTAAATCACGATATCTGTCCAATTAACTAAGAAAAGTATTTGTGTTTGTAAAAGTAGGTAATTAACGTAACAGTAAACGAAAAGAAAGTATCAAAAAAATTTGCTAGAAAGTTTGATATATAGTGTGAAATAAATTACAAATATTAAAAAAGTATTTTGCGTTTTCTTTTCTTAGATAATGTATAAACCAATAACATTAGCTTTATGAAATTATATATAAGTGAGCGAATATTGATGAAACTAAGGTTTTTATTCATATTTTTTTATATCTAATTTCATATGTATGCCTTTTTTAAATTGTCTTTTTTGCTATTACAAGTTGTAGCCTTATTTTTCCATGTTAGTCCAATGAAGATTAAAAGAGAATGTAGGAATCGGATGCAAGAGGTATATAATAAATTAGAAGTGGGATTAAAAGTAAAAAGAATTTTTTTTCAAAATTAGGAACTACCCCTGTCTTCCACAAAGGTCATGGAAGATACTTTGGAAACAGTAGTGTTATGTCAAAAATCCTATATTAAAGAAAAAAAGAGTAAACTGCAAGCAAATATTGAAAAATCTAGATAATTAACAAGAAAGATAATTAAGACCAGCAGTTTAAAAATAGAATTGAGCACTTCAAAGTAAAAAAAAATATTTTATAAAAAAAAGTCTTAAAAACAAAAGAGTTTGTTGCAGTTTGTTTATCTTTATATCACTGTTTCCTTTATTTTTCCACTTATAGAACGTATTGCTTTTATCACATTAGGTCACAAACTGCTTTTTATATTCTTTAATTTAAAATGCTAAGCTTTTCAGAAAAATGCAAAAATATCTGTCTTTTCTTTTTTAAAAACCTATCTAATCCAAAAATTTAATTTTTGATTGATATAGTATCTAGAGAGGAATGGTTACAATGGTGGAGACATCTAATATGGATGAAATAAAAAGGAAATTAATAGTTTAGGAAGCAAACACTAACAAAAAAGTAGTAATTCACGTAAGACATAATATAAAGAATTGTAATAAACTAATTAATTAAAAATAAACAAATTAGTAAAAAACATTAATCGAAATATATGTATAGTCAAATATGTGTAACTAAGAAGCTGTTTACTTGTTAACTTCTCTAAATTTAATATTTTTTTAGAAATCCAATTATTTATATTAATAGGTATATCAAGAAGAGTATAATTTTGCAAGATTTTGTAAAAAAGGAAGTAAAATGAGATATATAAATTTCCTTCCGTAGGTTTGCTAAATTAACACTAAAAAATTCATCAACAAGATATAGTACTTCAAATAACAACAGAAAAAATATAGTTTCCAATAGAATTCCTGTTTTGTCAGGCGTTATGCAATTGAAATACCATGGTAAATCACGATGATCATCAGACACGCAAACTTTATGATTATCTGGGAAAGTGTAACTGCACAAAAATTTTCTATACCAACACAATATTGCAATATTTTATCGCCCAAGAGATATAATAGAGTACTTCGCAATTTTCAATTAGCAAATTTGTCTATCCTAAACACAACGTTGAAGAAATTAGATAAAGTGATATAAATAATTAAAAATATCCAATTAAAATGATTACAAAGGAGTTCAAGCAAAATTTAAGAAATATTCAAACTTTACACTTACGAAGCTCTCTTAAAACTTTCCAAAAAGTATGTTAAAGTAGAACTTATAACAGACAAATGACATTTAGAAGTTTATAACATTACATAGCAAAACACCTTTCTCATAAAAAAGTACTTAAAAACAACGTTTCTAGGCAAAGAAAAAAGGAGGAGCAGAAAGAAATATTGCATTCACTAGTAAGACGTCCTTTTAGGCTTGGTTTCCTTTGAAGCGGTCATTTGTACGTGGAAAGAAACTACTCCAGAGCATTATTAAAGATCCAGCTAAGCTGCAAGTTTTGAATTGTTTCAGTAAATGAGGACTTGGAACATTACACATTTTCACAGAAAAGACGCTTAAAATATATGAAAAGTGTTTGCTACTGTCCTATGAAATATGGTCTTCCGACGAAAATGTTTGGTCCTACATTAAGCACAGAGTAAGAGATAAACGAATCAAAAAGTTTTGGCAAAAAAACTAAAGAAAGACAACAATAATAGCTAATTAAATTTCTATAAATAACATTTTTTAAATAAATACAAAATAAAAAACGGGGTAAATAATGGAGGAGGTGCGAGACATAATCAAGAAACCAAACAGTAAATAAACAGACTCGACCAGAAATTTTAAACAAACATACGTGAAATGAGGTAAAAAAAGGAAACTAACACGTTAAAAATTGACTTATAAGATCAGTGAACGAAGCAACTAAAAAGAAATAAGGAAAAGGAATTCAATCATCCAAGCTTTAATAGACAGAGAAAACGAGACAAATGTTGAGACGAGAAAAATTGTTATGCACGTATTGCAAAAATTAGAAGTCAAATACACCGGGAAGATAGTAAAAAAAGTTGAGTAAATTTCAAACAAATAAAACTAAACCAGTTGCTGTAGAAACCACGCACACTTACATAGAGAATAGGAATCCCGAAGTTGTCAAAATATTTGAAGAACACAAACATATGAATTTGCTATAATTTCAAAAAGAACATACAGAAACAAAGTGAAGCGTTAGTTATTTGCCTGAAAACGTTTCTAATATATAATAAATTATGCTTCAACGGCATGGATTACTCCAGATAGTCTCAGTGAAGAGGAGGAAGAGAGCCATCAGCAAAGAAACGAGATTGAGGAAAGAGAAAAAACTGTTAGTTAACACTCATTAAATGGGTAGGATAATCTATTAAAAATCAATAGAAAACGAGAATGGGGCCTATCATAAGGCAAGCAAGGAATATCACAAATGTGAGTAGATCCAACGAATACTTTAATTAACAAAGAACTAAAAAAAGAGACTAAATTGAAGTACGGCTTAATGAGAATAATATAATGATAAGGGATATACGTAAAAGTATACTTATGGGCAAAAACATATGGGTTGGAAATAGGGAAATACAATTGGATATCGTTAGTACAATACTACGTGACGGACATAAAGAAAAAAATGCCCAATCTGAGAATTTATTTGCATTTACGTTAAACTATTTATCAAGAAACATGTTGCTAGAATGGGATCTAATAGTAGAATAAATAATAACATATATATATATATATATATATATATATATATATATATATATATATATATATATATATATATATATATATAATAGCCGTATTTAAAGCAAAATTTATAAATATATCTATAATTAATGTGGTTGCTCCGATAAATCACAAAATAAAGAGTAATTCTACAAAAGATTACAAAAATTGTCCAACGAAATTCATTAAAAATATACTAGATGAAAGTAAAAAAATAATGAGAAAGAAAGAAATAAATAAAAATGTTGCTCTCTTCTTAGGTCTTTGTGCGTTAAACAATTTAATGATTGGAGGTATCACTTTCCAGCATAAAGTAAAACACAAGGTTACCTGAAAAGTACTAGGAAATAATATGAGAAATCAAATAGACCATGTAGCAATAGTTAGTAGATTTAGAAACACTTTAGATGTAAGAGCAATGTGATACGAAGTAAATTTAAAATGTAACTAAAAAACGTACAAAATGAGAACAAAATATAATATATACAAAGGCCAGAAATGAAAGAGCAAAGCGATTTATAACAAAAACTACTATAAAAGTTAAAATCTAGAGAGATAAAAGATATAAATAATTTAACACAGTAGTCATAAAAAGAGCTCAAGTAAAAGGTTTGATGTCAAACAAAACATGGTATTTAATTAAAAAAAGGAAAAAAAATAAATGAGAATACTAAACAAAATAAATGAAAAAAAATAAAGTCGCTAGATAAATTATATAGGGAAATTGACAAAAAAAAGTTGAGACGAACTCTAGGTGTGACATTAGAACCCAACAGAAAGAGTTGATAGATAAAGCAGTGTATGCAGCAGAGTCAAACAATATGAAAACTATATACAAAATAAGAAAACTTTCTGGACTAAAACAAAAGCAATCGACACAAATAAGAGATAAAGAGGAAAATTTACTAATGACAAAATGCAACATTCTGACAATCTATCAGCAGATGTCATAAAAGTAAGAGAATAAATAGTTACAGAGAAGACTTACTGTTTATTGTGCAAAATATGGAACACAGAAGAAATGTTCCAAAGATCGACTGAAGGACTAATTATAAAAATTCCAATGAAAGGAAATTTTATACGCTCTGAAAACTGGCGACCTATTAAGCTATTAAACACCACCAGCAAGTTTTTGGTCTGCATAATAGACAGAATAAAAGAATTAATTTATATTAATATAAAAAACAATCTAAGGAAGATAAGATGCATAGACCAAATCTGTGTTCTACGAATAATTGGTGATGAGGTTTTAGAATAGAAGAAAGAGATATATTTGGCTTTCATAGACTTTTATTGACTTATGTATAATCATAATAATAATAATAGAGGAAGGGATACAGTTGATAGATATAATACAATTATATGCACGAATAGAAGGAACGCAAGACGAAATTATAAAAAAATATTATGAAGAGCTACAGAACCTAGTAGATTTAATAAGAGAGGATAATGATAACATTTTATTGGTGAGCGATTGGAACTCAAGAGTTGGTAATAATCATAACAAAGAAGGGGGTTGTCTAGAGAGATATAGGGAAGTAACTATTAACCTAAATGGAAGCAAAATAATTAATTTATGTCGGATGAATGATCTAATAATTGGAAATATCTTCTGCTAGCAAGAAATAAAGCATAAATATACGTTCAGGGCCGAAAGAAGAGAAGCAAAAAGTATAATTGATTATATAGTATATACCAGAGAAATGACACATTGGATAGGCAACGTTTACACCGTAGTAAAAGCAACAATGGAAATTAAAGCACCAAAAATAGAAGACACGGAGGAATATACCAGAATAAAATTTATAATTTGAAAAAACCTGTTATAAGAAAAAGATACCAAGAGAACAAAATATTTTATGAGTTAAATGGGACAGCAGTAATTAGAAATCCAGAAGAGTTATGGAAAATTTTCTAGCAAACAATCCTAGAGAAGGCAAAGAATACATGTGGTATTAATAAGGAGAGGCCCAAACAAAAGCCGACAGGTTGGTGGAATAAGGAAGTAAGAGATTTAGTAAACAATAAAAGAACAGCTTGGCCCACATACATACGAATGAGAAAAAAGAAAAACAAAAGGAATGTAATAAGAGTAAAAACAAATGAAAAAGGCAATAAGAAAAGCTAAAAAGGAAAGTGGGAAGGAGTTTGGATAGGATTTTAGTATAGAATATAGTTTAAATAGAAGAAGTTTCTGGAACAAAGTGAAAAGAATGAGGTGAAGAAATAGGAAAATAATAAAAAGCATAAGAGGTAACAAAAATAAGTTAAAAAGGGAAAGAAAAAATTTTGTTAAAGTATGGAGGAACTAATTTAGAGAAATGTTTTATGACGAAAATTATAAAAATTTAGAGAACGGGACTCAAGAGGGAAATGAGGCGGAAAGGCATAACATTACTGATGGAAAGACGTTATAGCAAAATTGAAAATAGGTAAAGCAAGCGGTTTTGATACAGAACTGACACAATGGCTGGGAAATAGTGAAGTGGAATGACTATTGGAAATTTTAAGAGTGGGATCGAGAACAAACAGAATACCAAAATACAGGGAAAGGAATATTATCCTGCCTATTTATAAAAAGAAGATACTATATAATATATATATATATATATATATATATATATATATATATATATATATATTAAAATTTACACAAAAATATTAGAAACAAAACTAAGAGCAGTGCTAAAACCGAACTTCGAAGAAGAATAGGCCGCATCTAGAAAAGACAGGTAAACAACGGACAATAGCTTTGTTCTAAAAAGGTTATCGAGGGAATGACTGAATCAAACAGAGAACTTTGATTGTGCTTTATAGATAGTAGCCTTTGATTGTATAGATATGAATACAATATGGGAAGGCCTAAGATATCAGAAATTCTAATAAGAAAAATTGAGAGTGTATACAAAAGCGTTACCGCATACGTACGAATATACGGGGATACTTCAAAATAATTTGAATTTCAATGAGAAATAAAAGGGTAGTAGCCTCAGCCTATATATATATATATATATATATATATATATATATATATACATATATATAAGAATCTACGACCGATAAACATATATAATCTTATATATGCAGATAACAACAGAAAAATGGAAACATGCAATAAAGAGATAGGAGAGAACAGTATGAGGGGAATCTTGATAAAAACAAAAATCTTGGTCATCAATTAGAAACAAAAAACTAGAGTTACAAGTGATGAAAAGTTAGAAGAGGAAATTGCCAATAGTATAAAAAAAGGAAATAAAATATACTATGCGCCGATGAAAACAATATTCGAAAAAAAAGAAATCACTAGGAAAACAAAAATATGCGCCTATAAAGCAATTGTAGTTCCGACCTTAACAAATTCTAGTGAAGCATGGACGAAAATTAAAAAGCTCAACAGTATGATCACAGCAGTAGAATTGAAAATACTTAGGAAAATAGCAGAAGTGACATAATCAAGTTAAAAAATGCGAAAATAAGGGAAACTTTACAAATTGAAGCTCTAGTAAACTTAATAGACAAGAAACAAATTGAATTGGCTTGGCCATGTCTGGAGAATTAAAGAGAGACTTCCCAGAAAAGTAATAGAAGTAAGGAATGTACTAAAAAAGAAAAAGAAAAACCAAGAAAGGCATAGATCCGGCAGATAATGAAATAATGAAAAAAACAATGGGAGGACTTTGACAGAAGTAAAACAATTTACCCAGGACCGTAAAGCATGGAAGAAGTAGACGAATAGTTAAACAACAGTTCTTTTCGACGCTCTATAAGGATCATGAAGAAGAAGAAGTATAGTAATAAAGAAATACGGTATCCCATTAAAATCAAACTATTATAAAATAATTATAAAATCTAGATAAAAAGCAATAACACGATTACTGGCAAAATTAGAATTGATAGACTGATAGATTGTTTTGAAAACCTTTGAGAATAAAAAACTACTATTATGCATGTAACGCAAATGTTTACAAAATTTAAAGTTTGCATTATAACATAAAAGAGGATACAGATGCAAGTGAATATTAATTTTCTAAAAGTAAATGCCGGAAAATTAGACCTGGAAATAAATATCGATAAAACTAATATAATGCCGATAAACCCTAAAGAAAGGAGGGAGGTGGAAAGTGAAGAGACCGAAATAAGTAACTTTTGTATTTAGGTAGTATTCTGGAACAAAATATAAAATGCTAACAAGATATTAATCGCAAAATAATGAGTTCAGATTACCTCAAAAAAAATCAAATTATAAAAGAACTAAAAATTAGACTTGCATTTTTAATTCTAGTATTAAAAATTCGCTACTAGACGGTTATGCATCACGGGCAATATCTAAAACACGTATCAAACAGCTACAATCATTTGTAAATAAAGAAAATTTGTGAATAGATACTGGCGATCTATAAACTAAACAGAAGCCGATAAAATAACAAGAAGGAAATGAAAATGGCTAAGACTTTTAAGAAAACTAACAACATCACAGAACAGGTTCTAGAATATACCCTAAGAGGCAAGAGACAACAAAGAGGATTACCAACAACATGGTAAGGAGACACAGCCAAAGAATATAGTGATATAAACTTATAGTGAAGTGAAGAGCTTGGATAAAAATAAGAAGCAGTGAAAAATCCAACAAAATAACAAATCGAAGCTAAAGACACAAGAAGAAGGACATAAGAAATGCAGAACTAGCATCTCTGAATTTCGATTAAGGTAATGTAACGCGAAAACGCTTTGTTTTGAGGTGAAAACGTCTTTATGTTCGGTACGAATACTGAGTGTCATTCCAAAATTATGAGCGACACCAAAATAACTACAGGACAGAGGACAACCGGGAGAACAATGTTCGACAGAAGAAGGTTGACAGCGATAAGCAAAGCAGCCGAAATTTTGCTCGCCCTCGTGCGATGCAAGTGCGGGGGGGGGGGATTTAGTCGGATAACAAAGCGACGTTTTCACAGAAACCTCATATTAGTAGCCTCCACTACTCGTACTATCCACACATTTTTTTAGATTGTTACTATGATTGTATTGTTATGCAATGCGATGCTACCCTCTATTGGATAATAATAGTGATTAAATCTCTTATTAGGTTAGCGTAGTCAAGTTTTGTATTTCTTAAGAAGAATATTTTTTGAAATCGACCGAACGCTTTTATACGACTAACTGCATTTAGTACTATAACAGTATTTTGCACAAAATATGCTAATTACAACTTCGAATCAAATAGAAAACTCTCAATATTATTATAAGAAGGAAGCTTCATCCATCACAAATTAAGGTGAAATAGATACGAATGCACTAATTACGTTGCTTCAGCAAATTATCGAGTTAATGCTTTGTACCGAGTAATGATTTAGTCATATATCCGCAGTTTTTAAATTGGGGTACTCACTACATTTCTCCGCTTTTAGTCCACGCGTTCTATTACGTTTGGCAGCAAAGATTTAACGTTTTATTTTAACTTTTTTTATTATTTTGTTCTGTTATAGGTCCAAGGTCTTTCTACATACACCTGTGTGATAGAAATGGGGGGATCTCATTGTATGTTGCATACTGTTCATTGGATAAAATTATCTTTCATTGTCTATTTTGATGCTTAAAATTTACTATATTTTTTTTTAAATAAGCCATGGAGTAGTAATAAAAATTATAAAACCTACAGAGGCTTTACTAATTTATCTTAATTTTGTTCTAATAAAAATGTAGAAATCTATACTACAAAAAATTGTTAGAGTTATAGAGAAGAACAATATCCATCCTGCAAATCACTTCACAATAACTTTCGCATCATTTCGTCAACCCATAAATTGAGTCGTGACCGGCCGTTCGTGAAAACGCTTTCTAGCATGTGCAGCTGCGAATCATTTAGCAAAGACATTAAGTGCTGATTTCCATTTTGCTTCATCCCGCGGAGGAAAGCGGCAGCTGGTGAGATTCTGAAGTCGCCTGATCGGGCTTTGCTTTTCGCGCATCCGGAAATTAGTCGAATAGTCTTCTGGTGACTCAATGGCCGACTGCCGGGTTTATACCGATTCGCTGACACACTGCGCTCTAACGGTGCATCCTACTCTCGAAGAAACAGGACGGTGCTCGCCGCGATTGCACCAGCGGCGTTGATGCAGAATTTCCGCAAAGAGTGTGGCGGGGATACAAAGGCCGCCGTTTAGCAAACGGAGAGAGGCATCGCAATCGGACCGTCATTACGGCAATCATAATTAGAACTATTTTTTTTATTTCTAATGCGAGAGCAGAAACCGCCTATTAAGTGGCTTAGTGGTGCATCGATTGCTTCATGCAAGAAATTACATAAAAATGATTTATGGCTAACTGATTTCACTTGCAATGGTATTACTTGTATTGCGCCACACTTTACTTAAAAAAGAGTAATTAAATAAATAATGAAATAATGAAGACAATATAAAGTGTAGCGTGAGTTAAGCTTCGAAGAAACACGAAACTTTTTCTGTACAGTATAGTCATCAAATTTATTCATAGACTTTACCGGGGTTTTTTTACATTGGACCGTTGTATAGGTGATTTATTTTCTACTATTTACGGAATAACTATAGGATTTTCTCATGGCCGAAACTTTTCGGTTACAAAGAGATGAAATATTTTATGCTTTTTCAAGTCTTTTTCCAAGGATGTATCATTAAAGTGTACCGCTCGAAATAAATGGTAATCAGTTTTTAGTATCTGCGAAACATGTATTTAACATTATTATAGGTCAAGATGACTGCAATTTACTTTTGGCCTGAAAATTTAAATTGGGCAATTTTGTGCTATAGTTTGTGGAGTCTTCTTCTTTTTTGACTTTTTCCCATTACATGTTTGTTCTAATACCGCCTCTCTTTCTAATCTCTCCCACTTAGTCCTTTATTTTTGTTATGTCTTAGTCATATGTTCTTCATTTTACTGCTGATCTGTCTTTTCTTCTTATTACTCTAGGTGATTAGTTTATAACTGCCTTAGTTATCTTTTTTTATTCATTCTTTGAGCAAGGGTGTATCATTTAAGTGTCTTATTCCCAATAGTCTTGTAATTGACATTTCTGCTTCCACTTCTCTTCTATTTGTTTTATATCCCTGCGTGTGTATCGTAAACCTCTCAATTTATCTTATATTTTGTTAGTCATCGGTCACATTTCTTCTCTATATGTTGTAAGGCTTTCTAAAATAGTGTTAAATATTATTTCTTTGTTTGTTTCATGAGGTTTTGATTCCATATAGACTTATGGGGTACTTTTGTTGTCTTTTTCCTTTTGTTACTGTGTCATCTATATTTCCATCTATTTTAATTAAGCCTAAGTACTTGTTTTTTGCACAAGCTTATGTTTTTCTTTCTTTAGATTTAACTAACATATTTCTCCCTCGATAATTATGTATGCCGTTTTGTTAAAGTTTATAGCAAGTCCCCATTTGTCATATTTCTCTTTCAGTTTTCCCAGCATGTATATCATGTCCTTCTCATCCTGTGTCACAATTAAGTTATCAGCGAACATGTAATGTCTTGTCCGTTGAAAGTGTTTCCATTGCTCTATTTCGGTTATTTGTTATTTTGTCTTTTGGAATAAATTGAATTATGTTGATTTATTTTTCTCTAATTCTCATTCTGATCACAGCCTCCCACAGTTTATATCTTGGACCACAGTCGTATGTTTTCTCTAGGTCTACAAGTGTTAGATAAGTGTCAATGTTTTTGCTCAATTTTTAATCACTTGGTTGATATTATGGATATTGTCTACATATAATCTTCCGGATCTGAATTCGCCTTGTTCCTTACCACAAGCTTCCATCTGCTTATCTATTTTTGCTTTTATAACCCATCCTAAAAATTTATCGTTGATATAATACCTATTTTTCGGCAATGTTGACATACGGTTTTACTCCATTTCTCATGAACAGATATGACTTTCTCCATTCTGCTAGCATAGTTCCTCCTACTTCTATTATTTGAAACATATTATCTTTTCTCTGCGCCTTTCTGTTCTGTCGTATATTGTTCCTTTTTCTTTTGTAAGTTCTGTACATTTTTGTTATGTTATTAAACTGATTCTACATTTATTTTGGTCTCAAGGTTGTCTTAAGATTCAAATTATCCTTCTCATTAGATTGGTTAAAACCTATTTCATTACTTATGTTTTTACACAAATTATCCCACTATTCATTTTTATCTTGTTTTACTTGTTTCTTTATTTGTTTGTATTTGTATCGTGTGCAAACCAAAGTTTTTATTGCTATCCGGACGTTTATATACCCTTATATTACATTTTCAATTTTTACGTCTCTTTTAACAATTATTAACTTAATCATTGATCTGTGCATGCGTTTTAGATGTAGGTATACATATGTACTTATAAATATTTTTATGCTCCACGAAGATATTGGCCGTCATAACTTTATGTTCTCCACAGAGTAATCGCCTCCCATTTTTATTCACCACATCTTCTCTATATTTATTCACTCTTATATCATTTTCTTTTTCTCCAACTCTGCTATTAGTCTTCAATTATTATTAGTACGGTTTATTTACTCATACATCAAAATATTTTCCTTTTCTATCTGCTCGTGAGTCTTTTTTATAGCATATACGCATGATTGACATGTTTCGCCCTTTTAATATCATTTTAATTTTTAGCAGGGGTTCATTAATTACAAGAATATAGCTTTTTTCTCAATCTTTTTTAATGAATACTGAGGCTCCACTTTTTGTTCTTTCATTCCATATATAAACATAATTTCCATGTATTTGCTGATTTGTGCCCTTTTCCTTAGTATTATCTGTTTTTTGTTATTACTTCCTTTTGTTTTCTTTCCAAATTTTAAACGTTGTAAGTCTATATTTAATATATTTTTTCTATTTTATTATACCGTTTTCTTACTTGTAGCTGACGTTTGAAAATGGGCCCTGAGAACTCTAAGAATAGCCGACCGCCCCCTCGTATCCGATGGGGTTCCTCTATATGTAGATTTCTTTTAAGGATAAAAATTTTATCGCAATTTACTCTTAACCCATAAAATTGTACACATGTTAAAACCCAACGTTATAACCCCCACACTTTGGAGGACTTTATAACTTAGCTGCCCATTCTAAATCAGATGCTGCTGGGACATTTCTTATCTACTTTTCGAGTCATTGACCGGTTTTCACTTATAACTCTGAGCTGGGCCCGTTGCATGGTACTATCAACAGGGCCAGCTAAACTAAGGAGATATCACTCCTCTATCTCTCGTTTTTTTCGATTTTCTAATCTAATTAATAGTTTATAATGCGTAACATTTTTTGGTTTTACTAGATGTAAAAATTTTTGCCTGGGCAATTGGTTTTACAGCCAGTGGTGTAGTAAAATTTATAGGGGACCTATTTTTTATTAACTTTTGTAGTGTATATTTTTTCGAGAAAGTAAAGAAGCGCAATACTCGCACGTAACTTTTTGTTGACTTTGTTGAGTTCTCAAAGAATCCATTTAATTATTTCTGAATCATCTTGTTTACTGAAACAAATATTTTAACATATGTCATCAAGTTATGACGTTTCTTGTTGTGTTTGCAAATTTTTTTTAATTTAATAATGATTACAGATTATCCATTTTCAACTTTAAGCTTGGCTAAAGCGTATCCGATCACTTTGAGCAGAATCATTTAAAAATGGTACGATTTTGCATGTTTGAAAAAGCATCACACTTTGCAAAACACATAATCGTTAAAAATGGCGGGAAAGAATTTCTAATTTAAAGACTACTCGTAAATGTTTTAAAATTAAAACAGACTAATTTGTTAGGGGATTAGGATAAATTTCACACATGTAAGAAGTTAAATATCATAAAAATATTCAATTTTCTATAAAAAGTTGAATGTTTAATATGCTTTAGTTGTTTATCTTTTATGAAGTTATTAAAATGAACACAGATAAACAAAAACACTTCTTTCTGTCGTAACATAAGATAAGCAAAAGTCAGATTTACCTGTTTAATTTGAGCAAAGTAATAAACAGAGTGGCGCAAGATTGTTTAAAATTATTAATAAAAAGCTTTTTTGTTCATATTTATTTTAACTGTTGCAAAATACTTACAGATAATTGTAAAATATAATACTCCTCAGATTTTCGCCAAATTTCTTCTAGGCTTTGTTTTCTTGACAATGCAAAATGTTTCTAACTTTAATGATCTAATATATTGTTGATTATTATTTTTTAATTTCTAAAGGTCTCTTGAGATAATACAACAGAAAAAAACTAAAATTATCAGATTGGAAAAACAAGATATTCAATTAATTTAGTATTATTTGAAATTAATGTATTATTGACTATTCAAAAACCTCTATTGTTGCTGATGCCCCGCCTTCGATGAAACCGTGTGTCGTATCTATGGCCTGTACCTCTATATTATTCTCTTTCTGTTATTCTCAATGCAGTATCTTTATACTTTTAAAAAATGTAAATTTCAATAATTTGTTCTGCAGTGATTACACGCCAGATTGTGCAAATAATATCGAAACCTTAAAGTCTGATATTCTGACTAATAATGAAACTATTTTGGAGAAAACGGGTTTTACTTGATATAGTTTGTAGATATAACTATTTTTTTCTAATTGCTGAAAATTATAACACAAATTTGCCATTTTAAAAAGTATTTTATTAAAGGTGTAATTTTTAAAAATATGCTGAAGTAATTTATGAAAAATGCTTAACTGCTTAAAATGTCTTTGAGTTGTTTCTAATCCTTTTATGATATCATGTATACGTCGAACAGTTGCCTTCTTTTTCTCAAACCTTGGTGGCCCTAACCGTGACAAATTAAAAATTCACCTTGCTTTGAATACATTAAAGTAGACGATATGTTGTTTTTGTAATTTAACGGTTGTTTTATAAATTGTAAGAGTTAAAAATAAGAAAGTTGCTTTTAAAATAGGAACTGACTTATGGCGTTCTGCATATGGAAGAAAATTAAGGCGTTTTTATAATTATAACTACAAGGGAGCAAAGGACGTCCTGTGGGGGTTTCAGAAGCATCGTTAGATGACCCGATAGCTTGGGCATCATGCGTTATGTCTGTTGCTGTTGCTATATCTTTACTACTTTTATCCATTTGATTTTATCCTGCGCTATATTTTTGACTTGTCTTCATGTTAAATTTGTAGTTTTAGATCTTTCATAACGTTTCTTTTTCATGTATTCGGTCTACCTGGTTTGTTATCCATGTGCATTTGATGAATTATAACATGTTTTTAGTCATAACAATTTCAAGATTTTTATAGTAATAACTACTTTTTTGTTTAATCTTTTAGTTTAATTAACGTACGTAAGCTTTAGTTTACAAATGATAAAGTGAGGATTTCTTTAAAGAAATATTTTTAGACTGTTGAATTAAACTGACTAAGCCCTTTTATTAACGTTTCAGATTAACTTAATGCGTTCTGTTTAATAAAATGTTTTAGAATTTTTAAAGTCTGAGACATAAAAAATATTTAACATACTAAAATATTTTGTCTAGACAAGGAGCCGTTAGAGATATACAGCACTTATTTATAGAGAGCTTTAGGAAATTTTAAGCTCTTCGACAGCTTTATATATTCTTTTAGCTGCATATTTTGGAATTTTCAAGGTTTGCTATAATGTCTTCTTATCCTATTAGTGCTTTCGTAACATCTCAAATTAAGTAAAAAAGTAATTTTCAACATAAAAGCTGTTTGATCGCTACCACCTAAATGCATTTTTTTAATTGTTCATTTCAAATGAATTAAATTATTACAAAATACTAAGTTAATAATTTTAATATTAAGCGTTTTAAATATTTACACTTTTCCCCTAAATTTATCGACTGAATTGTACCGTGTTACATTACCCATATCCTTCCATATTTTTCTACAATTTTGTAAAACAAAACACCGTCTTATTCGTTTGTATATATGTACATATAATTTCTATTATCCACTATTGTTTTGTGCTTTTCCAGTACTTACTTACTTTTAGAATCTCTCTCTTCTAAGTAAGGTCTACATCTGTTTTTTTTTAATTTTCCGTTTATACTTTCTTTGTTTATTGTCTACGTTATGACACGCTGTCCTATATTATTTCAAATTTTACTAAAGGTATTTTTGTTTCACAGTCATCTGATGCTTTTGGTAGATACAATTTATTTTGTTTTAGCTTCTTTTTTACCAGCACTAAAACATATTTTGGTTAAATCAATGTATGTGTATATGTATATTCAAAAACCTTGAATGGAAGCGAAAAGGACTAAATGTAGATGGAACAAACCTAAGCAATCTTCGATTTGCGGACGATCTTGTCCTAATTAGCGATGACCTAGAACAACTCAAAGACATGCTAAATGAGCTCCTCAAAACATCAGAACACGTAGGCCTGAAAATAAATGTCCAAAAAACGAAAGTAATGGGCCCAGTCGAAGAGAGTATCAACGTAGGCAACAACAATCTTGAGGTAGTCAAGGAATACATATACTTTGGGCGCAAATTCAGGATCGGGAAAGAAAATCAGACAGCAGAAATCTCAAGCCGGATAAGCCAGAGTTGGGCTGCCTTTGGAAAACTCAGTCATATAATGAAAAACACCGATATACCAACTAACCTGAAGAGAAAGGTTTACGACACCTGTGTGCTTCCAGTTGCAACATATGGCCTGGAGACAATGACATTGACGAGAAAAAGTATGGTAAGACTTAGAACTACTCAAAGGGCTATGGAGAGAGCTATGATCGGCGTCAGTCTCAGAGAAAGAATCAATCACGAAGAGATCAGGAGAACCAAGGTGACGGATATAATCTCAAGAATACTAAAAATGAAATGGAAATGGGCTGGACACGTGGCACGGCAGGAGCCAAACCGATGGGACACAAAGATAATCCAATGGAGACCAAGACTTACAATGCGGAGCAGGGGAAGACCACAGAAAAGATGGACGGATGACATCAAACAAACGGCGGGTAAAACTGGATTCAAACCGCAAGAGACAGAGACGCATGGAACAAACTTGAAGAGGCCTTTATTCAACAGTGGATAATAAGAGGCTGATGATGATGATGATGAATGTATGTGTATTTTTATAAGTTTCTTCGTGGTTCTGTGATATTTAAATTTTTCTTTTTGATTTTTGTTACCTGTTTATTTCGATTCGAAAAAAACGAAATAAGAAAAAAGTGTTCTCGTGATTATGAATTGTAAAGGCTAATTTAAATTGACTAACAAAAAAATTATGCGCGAAGCAAACAACTGTACTAGAGCAACGTTCAGCAACTCGGCAAGGAAAATGACTCGACAACTATTTTTCACAAAAAGTGTGCACTCAATTACGTGTCCTTTTGCTAGCCAAAATTCACAATCTAAATGTACATCAATATTAGCAATCAAGTAACTCCACCGCCAAGCGTAACTGCAAATTTCCGGAAATTATAGCTTAGAAACTACAGATAATAATCCAATGTGGCAAGTAGTTTAAAACTGTAAAAGAAAAGTGTTAACTAACCCGAACAAAAATTCAAATATAAATGTAACCACACGTTTAAAAAACGTTTGTCAGACATACTCGTGCAATTCTCATAGTCATGAGTTTTCTATATCATTTAAAAAATAAAAAAGGATTTTCTGATGTTCGTCACAAAATAGGTAATATCATTAATATTAAACATAAGGCTTAAACCTTGGCACAACTAATAATAAAAAATTTATATCTTTTAAAATTTACAATATAAAAAAGTACTAAACAAAATTTCGCTTAGTTATGCAATATTAATCCAATGGACATAAAGATTATTGCAACAGATTGTACTCTCTAAAATTATATACTCCGGAAAAATGGGCGACTATACAGTCTTTTTTTAAACCCCCAAAGACAAAATAGAGTTTTAAATGTACAATCAACATCATTAACGTTAAATAACAGTCAGTTTCTTCTACATAATAATGAAATAGACCAAAATAGAAGTTATGCTGTTGTAGTTTGAATTTATCTAATTAAACAAGACGACAGTAATAAATACTATTCTGAATTTTAAAATTTTTAGAATAATTTTTACTATATCACAATTTTGGACATACATACTTTCAACTATAATCACTAAAATAACATAATGGCTTAATTCTTACATAGCCTTGAAGAATGACAATAAGTCCCAAAAATATAAAACAAAATCTCCATCTCGCTAAAAGTCTAAATAAATTGTACAACAGAAAACTTGCAGTATAATCTTTATTATATAATTTTACCAAATAAATCACCCAAACAAAGATATGTAATTATTTATTCACACATTAGGACCACGTTTGATTATTTAAACTTTGACTATAATCGCAGTCTACATTTTTGAGGTCCCAACTAACTACAGCGGAAGGAAGATCATATTAGAAAACAACTGTTTGGTTGTATTGGTCAACTGATGACCAAAATATTCTAGAGGTTGCACCAAATAATAATCTGGCTGTACACCATTTACCGGACTGATTGCAGTAATAATATCTGTAATACAAAAAACATCTACATGCAAATTGTTTCAAGTAGAAGATGTATTTTGCAAAAATTTAAATACCAAACTATAAATTTTGAATATGCTGCTAACTATTTTGCTATAATTATAGTACAATAAATTCAATAAATTAGTTACTATTAAAGGTTTTTATAATTTACAAATAGACATGGTAATTCTTTATTAAAAACAGTCGACGTATACAGCCATTACCACCAATACATAAGACCAGGGGAAGATCATACGAAAAGGAAAGAATTGTTTGCACAATATTTTGTAAATATAATAAATTCTAATAAAATATAAACTTGCTAAAATTGGTAAAAAACGCGCGTAAACACTTTTCATATTGTCCATCAGTTTAGTTTCTACTCTAGACAAACTTATAAAAAGTCTAGTACTTAAACGTCTTAATCAATGTTTACTGCAGAACAACGAGGTACACAACCATCAATTGGTTTTCGTTCTGGTTACTCCGCCATACAATAATACTAATGACTAAATACCATTAATTAAACAAAGAAAAAATATTGCTCAGTAGTTTTTTTCATGTTTGGCAAGCAATAAGATGTGTTTTTCAACTCCGTTATAGCATCTCAGTAAATACAGTAACATTTGGCTACATAAATGGGAGATAATAAATAAATAAAAACAAGTAGTTTCACATTTACCTTTGCACTCAGACATAAACATTGTCCACTACTTAACATCACTAGTAGCATAATCTCTCAAGTGAAGACAGTTAAATATTTAAATGTCAATTTAGACGGCAGGTTAACTTTTAAAGAAGAAAGAAAAAAGAGAATATAATCGACTTTACTAGCAAATAAATGTACTGCCTTACAAATTTTACCTATATAAAATAATTAGAAAATCTTTATGAATATATGGTATAGAGTTGAGGGTCTGTGTCATTAAAACAAAATTAGTTTATGTAGTCGACGATTCAATGCTACTTACACGTAGATCTGACAGTTTTATACGTTTATGTAATTATTATAGCATAAACTACTAAATATCAACTATTATTTTAAACCACGGAACTTACTATATCCTTCATGTAACAGAAAACTCCAAAAATAATCTATTATAATATAAAATAAATCGCTATAGCCTTATCTTTTCGTTATTTTTATTTTTATTTTTTAAATGTACTTGTATTTTACGTTTTGGTTACATTGCCATTGCATTTTTGTGCGGACTCTTTTACTACAATTTTTAATAATTAACAAAAAATCCTTCAAATTATCATGGAACCAGCATATCAACTCCAAACTCAACCAGAGCCACGCAAGATTAGCACAACTATATCCGTTATTAAATCGAAAGTCAAAGTTAAAAACCAAATGTGCAATTATGATGTACACTTCCCTCATAAGACCTTTAGCACTCTATGCGGTACCTATCTGGAGTACAACATCAAAAACTAATATAACCAAGCTACAAAGACTACAGAACAAAGTCCTAAGAATCTCAGTGGACGCGCCATGGTTTATTAGAAATAAACAACTACACGATGAGCTAGGTGTACCAACAATTGAAGCTACATTAAAACAACCAACTAATAAATTTCTCAAAATATCACGGCGTGCAAAGGAGCAGTTCACTATAACCTAGGTAAACGAAACATTCACTCCCGGCTAAAACGAAGACTCCCTCAAGATCAATTCTTATCCGACGACGACGAATAACTACACAGATTTGTTCGAGGTATCAAGTCACCTCATAAGTTAGAATAATCATTTTAAATATATTAACAATGCCATGTATAATACGACTGTAGTGTTGACCTGGCAAATAAATAATTATAAAGTAAAAATAAAGTAAAAAATCCTTTGGTTTTTAAAAATATACTTGTTTTTATATACCTTGGACAATACATCTCACTACAATCGGATAATCAAACAAAAGAAATAGAAAGGCGAATAAAACTTGGTTGGGCCGCATTCGGTAGATGGAAAGAAATATTTAAAAGTAACATAGACCAAACACTAAAGACTAAGTTATACAACCAGAATATACTCCCTGTTTTAATCTACCCAGCAGACACATGGACGTTAACGATAAAAAATATGCAAAAACTGAGGGTAGCGCAGAGAGGAATGGAGCGGGCAATGCTGGGAATCAGTCTAAGAGATATGATGACAAATATATGGATTCGAAATAAAACAAAAGTAAAAGATGTAATAGAACATATATTTAAAGGGAAATGGCAGTGGGCCGGACATATTGCCAGACTAGAAGATGAAAGATGGACGAAGAGCATGCTGCAGTGGAGACCAAGAATAGGCAAAAGGCATAGAGGCAGGCCCCCCCTCAGGTGGACTGATGACATGAAAAGAGTAGCAGATTACAAATGGATGCAGAAGGCGAAAAACAGGGACCAATGGAAGATGCTTGGAGAGGCCTACGTCCAACAAAGGACTGAGTTGGGCAGATGATGATGATGATGTTTTTATATTATCTTTGGTTATTTATTATAAAATATTTATATTAGTGAATATAAAGCTTGAAACTGATGGTAATATAAATATAAATCCTTAAAAATTACCTTTAAGTAGCGTATTGATTTTGTAAAATATTTGATGAACGCTGTTGGTTCAGATCAAACAGCATACAAAATCGCACAAGCAAAAGTTTTTGCTAATACGATATCATTTATTATTTTGACTTTGTTTGTGTTGTTTTTTGTTATTACTTTTAATTATTTATTTATAATTTTCTTAAGGCAACTAAACCAAAATTATAGTTGATAATTTTTCAAAATCTGGTCTAGTTCTATCGTGAAGGCAGCATTTCCTGAAAGTCTCTCATTATTTTATGAAATTAGAATATTAATGCACAGTTAAGAAGTGTAAAGCCAAGAATTGAAATCAACATAAAAATTACGTTACACATCTTACATTGATCCTATAAAAATTGAATCAATCGTAAAAATAATGTTGTGCTGAATCGATTTGCAGTTTTTCGCTTTCTAAATGCTGCCAATCAGTTTCTTTCCTTTCCTAGAAGGAAACTATTTGTACCATATAAAACCATATGTAAGAAATGCTTCGGCCTTTTTACCGAAGTCAAATATTGTGTTTAATGCAATATTTGAATTATAGTATGAAAAAGAAATTTTCAATTTTATCTTATCTTGAAGATCTGTATAATCTGATAATACACTGATAAGATGCTCATACTACGGTTTTTTATTTTTACAATCAATTATTTTACAGTAAAGTTTTTTATCGTGTGATTTTTACATGGATAACCGTTTTAATTTCATATTTTGTTCAAAAATGCACTATTTGGATGTATCTTATCTGAAAAATATTGTGTCTGTATCTAAAAAACTTGATAAGTTGCAAAGTAAAATTATAATTCTCATTCACACTATTTTGAAGTTTTTTAAATTTTAACAATTATAAGTCAACAATTTTACCAGCCTTTCCATTTGGTATTGGTTGTATTATTTTCTGATTATTATCTCATATCTAATGCATTTAGAAAATGTTAAATAAAATTAATAAATAATTGTAAAAATTTTTATGAATACATCTAAATATCTTCAGCCGTACTTAGCAACTAAGATTATTTTTAATAAAATTACTATTGTAGTGTATAATAAAAGACACAAATTCAAATTTTGTAGAAAAATACAGGTTGTCGCTTATTCCAACCTAGAAAATAATTTGAGTAACTGTTAATCGGTCATCACGCTCAAGAAGACATCGACGGTGGTTTTCGGGGATGTCGATGACCATTTTCAACTGCTTCTTGCCTTTCCAATAATTGTTTATGCCACGTGTATACTTGAATATTCTTAAGGGCGTTGTCCTCGTACCCTGCCTTAGGTTTTTCAAAATTATTGACGGTTTTACGCCTTCGGCTACGAGAACCTTGATATTAACCGTTGCACAACAGACGAAGGTACCTCTTACTGTTAATAAAGTGGAAGTGTGAGGCACGCTAAGGGGAATTCTATGTACAACGTTCAAAAGCCGTGCTCCTTTTCGTTAACATCGCAGCTCATAAAAAGAAAATTCCGG
Organism: Sinelater perroti; assembly: GCA_036346155.1. Lineage (NCBI taxonomy): Eukaryota > Metazoa > Arthropoda > Insecta > Coleoptera > Elateridae > Sinelater > Sinelater perroti. The sequence goes on along the minus strand of JARFIY010000348.1, from coordinate 4,218,220 downwards.
TTTATATTTCATTCAACTATGTATAACTGCGTATATGAATGGTGTGTTGCAAATCTTAAAATAACGCATGGACCAATTAATATGCAATCATTTTGGTGTAAGCTATAAAATAAATTTTTATTATAATTTATTTTTTGTGATTAGAGCTAAGTAATTACGAACTATTATAGTCCTGACTCATCTATATTACTATTGCTCATTTTCGTAACAATACAGTAACAAAAAAAAACTGTTTAGTGATTATGTAATTATGAATTGTAAAAAAATTTATTCACTGCTAAAAATATAAAATTTAAAACTTTACATAATAGATGTTTCAATGACGTCTGAGAGTAGGTAGTTTATGATTTATTTCTAAAATTGTTGGCAGCTACGAACACGAATTTGGTCATGATAAACAGTATAAATAGTTGTGTGGGTTCTCAGAATAAAACCAACTAAGAGGGCTTAACAAATTTATTTTTTATTATGAATGAGCTTTTGAAAAATAATTATTGGTAGCAAAATGAAAGTACAAAGTTATTATACAAAATACAAAATCTTTTATTCACTTTTATCTTAATTTCCTCTTTAAATATTAAAATAGAAGTTGGCACATTTTATTTCAAATCTTCAACCTTACAGCTATAGATAAGTTATGTAGAGTGGTTGCAAAAAAGTTGTTTGTTATTTATAGGAAAAAGCAGTAAATAAAAATAATGCATTGTTAAACGAACGATGTAATATGTATTTAGAAATTAGCCATCGTGCGTTGAAAATGTTAGCTTTTTTCTAAAGATGGCAGAACAAATTTAAATACATTCACATAGTGATATCAGTTAACAAACTTAAAGACCATGACTAGGAATAACATTTTTCTTCAACCTTTTTTTCTTGTGTAGATAGTCTGTCAAAGTTAATGCATTTTAACATAAAAAGTATCATTTTAAAGACGACGTCTAGTCGTTCGCAAAGTGTTAGGAATATAACAAAAACTTGCTGCATTTAGTTCATGTAAAAAAGAAAAGAACTAAAAATCAATTGTGTGTGACTTTCTGCATTATCATCTCTGGTCTGCTTCTAGTGCCTTTTTATTATTATCTTCTTTTTTTGCCTTATGCTGTTGTCGGCATTCTGCTGCATCAGAGGTAGCAAGAATTAAAGGGTACTTTTTGATTGCTCAACTGACTAATAAAGGTTAAGATTTCTTTTCGGTCTATTCCACCTTCTCATTATTCTTTTTTACTTTTGTTTAAGTTTCGTTACTGAACATCCCCAATTAAAGTTTGCCTTGCCTAAATTATCTAATTATGTTTATTATATCTAAAACTTTCAACGTTTTTGAGTTGTTGTCTTGTTTATTACTTACCATCACCTTAGTTTTGATTTATTTATTTTCTTCTGGCACTTTCAGAACCTTGCTTATTTCCATAAATGCATGTTCTATTTAAATCTTCTGCGTTTTTGCGTAGCACTGCTGCATCGTCTGCATATCTTAATATATATTTTCCTATCTAGAATTTTTATTGTTACATAAGGTTAGTAAAATATTTTTAATTGAACGAGAGGGATCAGTTATATGAAAATGTTTCATTGTCATAAGATATACAAATAAGCTATATATTTTATATAAGATTTAAGAATAGATCAAGTGCAAGTGGCCTAAAAATAGCCCCTTTCGCATTTATATGCCAGTGGCTACATTTAAGTGGAGGGAAGGTAGGGCTTGCACTTCTTATAAGGCGCGAAGCGCCTCAACGCACACCGTTCGAAAGTCTTATCATCTGAAGGCCGCGAAGCGGCTTTTACGTCATATATTTTTATTAAATTAAAATTTAAAAAAACAAAGCCGCTTTACTTTTTTATAAAATCACCATCCCTGTCCACACTCATACACAAGCTAACGCTGAACAAGTTTCTTCATCCCGTTGAAGAAGAAAATAGGCATCTGCTTGTTAAGAAAAATACTGCAACGATATCATTCTGCTTCATGCAATGAGATGTAGAATATTATAAAGCCTATTTTATGTATTTTGAAGCAATATTGCTAAACATTTCGAAACACACCTGTAGATACGGTTTAATGCATGGGGCTCAAGTACATCGCTATTTTGCTGGTCTTTAGTTTGAATTACGTATGGCGCACAGTTATTATTTAATAATCATAAATCTTGCAGAAATTTTAATTAATGAAAATTAGCAATAAACTTTTCTAGACGCGACAAAAATGTTTTCGACACACAACGGATACAATAAGTATCAAGAGCCACATCTCATCACGTAGGGTAATATTAAAAGAAATCAAGATTTTAACTCTTCTAGATAATGAAGGTATTAAATAAAAATAGAAAAGAAAAACTAAAAATTTGTTTTTATTACATATTACGTAATTTGCTAAATTTTACCCAAATAAACAAAGAAAATAACCAGAAAACTTAAAAACAAGATAGGAACAAAAAGTAACCTAAAAAAATTATAATGTATAGAAAGTAAGCGAAAGTCAACCAATAAATTAATTGACAAGTAAAAGACAATTCTCTACACCTTCGTTAAGTCGCAATTGCACACTAGGAATTACAGTGATGCTTACATCTTCTACTTTAATTAGCCTGGAAGGTTGTCGGTCCCATAACGGCAGAGAAAATCAAATTTCTAAAATATTTATTACTATATTATACAAAATAAGACATAAATGATAGGAATTTGAAAAACTACAATGTAACTGTCGTAAAGAACGAACAAAACTTATTAATAAAAAATATTCAAAAAATTTATTTTAAACAAAATAGCATGAGTTTAAACCAAAAATACAATAATAATAATAAACAGTACGTTGCGAGATGGGTTTCTACTTGGATCCTGCCTGAAACGAGAGCGTTACGGTGTCCGAGCAATTAACTTATTTATAGACATAATTTCAGTTATCACGTACAGACGCAACATTCTCAACCGTTAATTTAACATTACTAGACCGTAGAGGTGCATTTTTTATTTAAGCTCCCCAATTTTCGTGTATTCGCTTTGGCAGTTGGCTTGGCACGCATGGGAAATCACCCAGGATGTTTAAATTTGCGATCTTACTTGATATGTTTCAGAATTATTTAGCAATTAAGCGGTTTTCTAAGCTGTTAGCTCATAAAATAGATTTTAATTCATTGGATGCAATCATAAATTTGATTTATATATGAATGAGATGTCCAAAAACAAAATAATATAGAAATTGCACAACTAATAAAAATAATTACGGCAACATTAAGTAGCTGCGCTTAGTAACTTCCTCGCTTGTATCATCATAACCATGTTGATTGTTACTGTGACAAAACGTTTCTTTTAGCTGAATTTGCGTGTGCAAGTGTCGTGACAATTGTGTAAAAACCTGGCAGGAAAATAAAATTTTTGTAATTTCGTGTTAGTTTAGGCAATATTACTGTTGCACAAGTATTGGGTAATAACTTGCAATGCTAAAAAATATAATACAAATTAAAAAGAGTAGGTTTTTAAAATGTGTACCGAACAAATTCGAAATTTCAACATTTAATTTAATAACCTCATTAAATTCAAATTTTAAATGCCAAGGTTGTATTAACAGACTCTTGCTCCTTGTTGTACAGGTGTAATAATTGGCCACCCAAAATGAATCATGCGCGCTTAACGAAGGAGAGATCTGAAGATTTTGCTGTCGAGGATGGTGGTAGAATAGCACGAAAGCAGTATCTGCACGTGTATTTCTTATCATGAAGAAATAACAAATCGATTTCCAACTGAAAAAACTACAGCAGAACGGGTTGCGGAATATTTTGAATACAGTTACACGACACTGATTAATGTTTCCTCTATAAATGTGAAAGACGAACGAGAGCTGTAACTCATTGCAATCCATATTATTGTGCCAGGAGCGTTGTAGGTAAATGCACTCTGCAAGATGACGCTTGCCAAGTCTACATCGCTCGCATTATGACCATTATATTCACGCAATCAAAGGCTGCTGTTACTACTAAAAAATATAACGCTGCCCCTCTCATGACACCTCAGGAAATGTACATAGATGTATTTTGATTAAAACCAAGACCAAAGGTACTTGTAGGCTTGTCAAAAATAAATGGTCTTCTCTGATCTGCGTCATAATTTACGTACGTTCTATCATAATTGCCTTTAAGATGCGATGATTATGACATGATCTACTCTCACCTACTTACTTTATAGTCTTTAGGAGTCCGTTAAGAATCAGTGCCTTTCTTTTGAGCTTCTCAATTTTTAATGGACCCAAAATAGATTAGTTAGATTTGAGCATGGTTTGTACGAACTTCAATTTTTATCTAACACATTTTAGTCCTCTTTGGTTTCTTACTAAAGTTCTTCATTTGCTAACGTCTATCGCTTTCAAGTCATTTTCAACCTTTTCCTCTTGGTCTTCTTCCTTCAAAGTTTTCTTGTCGTTCTTCTCCTAGCATTCGTATGTGACCTAACCAAACCACTTACCGCACTCGACGCACTTCCTTAGTTCGTAATTGTCTTTCCGATCTGTGCCCTCAATTGTACCTTCGCCTTGACTGTTCTATATGAACTTCTTATTGCTCCTATCATATTCTTATCCGCATTCAGTTCATTCAAAATCCTCCAAATTTCCCTTCTATCTACTGTATCGAACGCAGCTCTCAGATCTACAAATGTTAGATACAATTCTTCTCCTTCAATTTTTCTTTCGATTATGTTTTATATATATATATATATATATATATATATATTGTCATTCGGTCTAAAAGCTGCCTGTTCTTCTCATATTGGTTCTGTATAATCTTTTAATCCTTTTTGTAAGATTTTAGTGTATATTTTAAAACTAGTTTGAGCTATTGGCCTATAGTTCTCGCATTGGGACTGCAAGCCTTTCTTGTAAATTGGTATTATTTTCTGTTTTCCCATACTTGTCTACAGATTTTCCAAAACCATTCTATACCATTTTGGCCCATCCATTTAACATCTCTGGGGATAAATCGTCCTCCCCAATGGCTTTACCCATTTTTATTTTTTGGATTGCGTTCTCTACTTCTTCCCTCTTGACTGTTTGTTTCAAATTTATTTGTTGTATTATATTATCTCCTAATTCTACTGTCGTATTATACTTATATCATAATAATTTTTCCATGTTTCTAGAATTTCCTTTGTATCAGTTTGCATTTGTCCCTGGTTATTTCTTATTGCTTTATGTGCTTCTTATTACCTTCTCTTAATCTCTTTATTCTCGTCCAGAAATCTTTGGCGTTTATTTTGTGTAGTTCTGTTATCTCTTCACCCATCTTCTTCCAAGACTTTTTTTCTACCTTAATTGCCTATTTCACTATGTTTCTCTTTCTTTTGTATTCCTCTTTATCCACCATTTCTTTTGTTCGGATGTATCTTTTCCACGCTATTTTCTTTTCCTTTACCATTCTTCTTATATTTTCTGTCCACCAGCTTTTCATTTTCATATGTTTGTTACGGTTTCTTATTTCACATACATTTTCCGCTACCTTCTTCATTGTTTCCTTGAAAGTTCTCCATCTTTCCTCTAGTGTCCATGTTGTTTGTAAGTTTTCTTTTCTTTGTAATTCTTCGTCTGTATACTTTTGGTATTTTTCTTTATTTTCTGCGTTTTTGAGTTTATTTATTGTCAGCTTAATATAGATTCTTACTTCTTGTTTCTTGGTTAATCTGGCGTGATACTTTGTTGTTGCTAATCTATGTTGCATACCTATTTCGGCTTTTTTCTTTGTTTCAGTTATTTGTATCTTCTCTACTAAATCTTGTGTGTACGTTATATAATCTATTATGCTTTTGGCGTTGCGTTCCTCTGCAACAAAAATATACTTGTCTTCTAAAGGGTGGTTCCACAGTGTGTTTCCTATTAAAAGTTCATTTTTTACGCAAAAGTCGATCATTTTTAATCCATTTCTATTTTGGGTGCTTTCTCCATAGCATCCCATACGTCCCATTCCTCTGTTTTGGTCTTTTTCAATCCTACTATTCCAGTTTCCCATTATGATAATTTTCTGATTCTCTTCTTTCATTACATTAACAGTTGCTGTAGGTCCGCATAGAAGTCTGTCATTTTCTCCCCAGTTGTTTCTTCTACCGGCGAATAATATTTACTGTTTCATCTAATTTTATGGTTATTGCTATTGTTCGAGAACTTATTGTTTTGACCTCAATTATACTTTTGTTTAATTCCTACGTCCTACCTCGCTCTTTGTTCCGGTCCCACTCCTGAGTAATGCAGTATGTAGTTATTTGTTATAGTGTACTTCCTTTACCTTTCATCTTTGTCTCTCTAATTCCTAGAAATTGTATATTATTTCTGTCCATTTCTCCCTTTAGTTCTATTTCTTTCCCTGATAAAGTTTCTATATTCCATATACCTATTCGTATCCATTCGTTTTGGATTTCCTTTCCTTTATTGTTCCTTGTACTATTTTTATTCGTGTCCTTATTTATGTCCTGTTCCGTTGCCTGCATCCTTGTATTTAGCTGTTTTCTGGTTAATTTCCATATGAGTTTTTGAGGGTGTACCTGTGCCTCTGCTTGTTCTAGTTATTTTGCGTAACCTTTCTTCATCAGGGGATCTCTCACTGAATGTTCTTCCACCCGTCTTTTCTTTATGTGGTTTTTCTTTTCTTCTTTCTTTTTTGAAATTATTTTCATTGCATTCAATTGTTCCAGGTGGAAGTCGTCTCCATTGATTATTAATTTGTTGTATCTCAAAAGAACATAGTGTCCTTGTGTTCTTATTTTATTTCTGTATTTAATCAATTGTTTTCTAAGTATATGTTTTTTCTTCTCAAGTTTTTAGTTCCTTTCAAAATTTTCATTTTCTTTGCCCATTTTTCAAATTCCACTTGTATGGGTTTGCTTTTTCCTGTTCGATATTTACTCAATCTTCTGGCTTCTGTTATCTCTTTTTCCATTATTATTTTTATTCCCATGTCTCTAAAGGACACCCTTATTTTTTCTAATAGCTGTAAATTATTCTCCTCTTCTTGGTCCTCTAGTCCGTGTATTATTATGTTCCTTTTCTTAATTTCCCTATTCATTCCTTCTAACACCCTCTCGTGTTGTGCATTCTTTAGTTTTAGGCAGCGGTTTTCTTCTCTGAGTTGCTCGTTTTCTGTTTTAATTGTTTGTATTTCCTTTTGGAGCTCATCTATTTTACTTTCCATGCGTAAATCACTTTCCTCCTTTCTATTCAGTCTCCTTTATTTCCTTTAGCAGTTCCATTTTATTGTTCTTTTAATTCCCTCTTCCAATCTGCAAATTTCCTAAGACCGACTTTGTTCGTTGTTTACCTATGCGTATGATATTTACGGCGTATGGAAAATGTTTCTAGTCGGTCTTGTAGATATTTGCCACGTTATCGGCTGACCCCGAATCGACTTCTCTGAAGGTCAGGTCAATCTCAGCGTATATTTTACTTAAATTTGGTTAATAAAATGGATCCTACCGTAGCTTTAATCTTCTTCTCAAAATTCTATACCAAACCCAATAAATCGCCACGTACTCGTGATAACATTGCGGGCGCGCTTTACACACGACCGTTCGACGAGGCTGACTTCAAGAGACCCTATAATTTTATAATAAGCTTTTTTATTTCTATTTACGTATAGAACAAGTTAAGTTCTCCAACTCCTTGGTATGTTTTTATCTGGATATATTTTTTTAAATTCTTCTCGTCGCATTTCAACATTTCTCCTATGATCTCGTCAACACCTGAATAGCATCTACTTTTATTCTTCTTACATAGGTTCTAGTCTTACGCATTCTTCGCCATCAATTTATCCGTTTTCAATAGTCTCTGAAAGTACTCTTTCCGCAATTTCATTTATTATTTGTTGCCTATTAAATTTCCTTCAGCATCCTTAAATAACCACTTTAAGTTGTTGAAATTACTTTGAAAAATGTTATTCAAGTTATTCATTCGTTGTGTTTTAATTTTTTCTTGCTTCTCGTTGTTCTTGCCTTACTATGTGTACTTGACCCATTTCAAATAATGGCCCGAATAGCAATCAGCCATGTACATTTTGTACAGCTATAACATGTGTAACATCTATTAACACATCATTTATATGGTTCCCCGAAAGCTTGTCGAAAGTGAATCCTTTTATGTTTGAATCTTGTGGTACAATCATATTATTACTTATCACCAGATTTATCATTTGGCTACCAGTAGTTTCATCATGTAAACTATGCAATTATAGTTTAATAATGTTTTTTCTTCATGCCTTTTAATTAAAACCCCAATTAAGATTTTAACATCATGTTGAAGTATTCCATTAAATATCTATTATATTTATGTGTAAAATTCTCTTTTTCCTCATCTAAATTTTATTCTGTAGGGGTATGAATATTATAAATTCTTATATACGAAAATGTAACCTTTATTCTTAATACTATCAAAACAATATACATCCCTCCACTATCCTAATATTTTGTCAATGTGCAAATTCTTATCGTTTTTTAGATTGTTGCAATTTTCCCTTAATTTTGCGTAGCAGTAAGATTAAAAACAAAAATTTTTACAAGTGTAACAAACACAAAACTAAAAAATTACTAAATATGATGCATAACTGTTTTACCTTATCTACCGATTATTCCAGATATTGCAATTGGGATAAATTTAATAAGAGGAATTTAAAAAAATCGTAAAAAAACCAAATAAGTGTACTATTAGAAGAACTCAAGTGAAACAACAAACTATGGAATAAAAAAATATTTTAAAAAGTAAAATTTAGTAAACTAGAAAGATGAAAAACTACTATAAATGAAAATAATTATATTATAATGACTTAACATTAAGAAAAACAGCAGGAATTTTGAAAGAAACAAACCAATGTAATGATAAGTACCACCAGAAAATGTAAATAGGGTATGCTACAAACAACGGCATTGCCAGCATTGCCAATTGTTTAGCCTCTAAAATATATAAGAAAACATTGAATAAGAGGCTGCGGTCGCTTACGTTTACATTATTTATTGACCTAAAAATCTACAAAAAACAACTGTGTCAACCGCAAATATTGCAAGAATTGGCCTCCTTATGCATTAAAGGTGCTATGGCTACATTCACAATAATGGCATTGAAAACACTTTTGAATTTCACTTGGTTGTCCGATACGAAGAAACTACTAAAGTTAATTTAGTTGGAATCGATGATGAATTCTCAAAAAATGTCCTCTCGATGTTTAGAAAATTACTGTCAAACAAAAATTACTGAAAGTATCTAATTAAAAACGGGTATATTTCTATGAGTTGTAATATAAGTATAAATATTTAATGTATCTTTTCTGACTTTTGAAAATCTTTATTTAAACAATACAAATACTTTTGCTAAACCTAAAAATCAAATGACAATAATAGATCGGCGTTTAACTTCAAAACAAGCAAATGTCGCATAGAGTGGTCATCATTTTCGTATTTGGTAAGAGGTAGTGAAAATGTATAAAACACGAAAGTAATATTAAAAATTAACATAAAACAAAAAAATAAAACAGCTCATGTGTTACAATTGTGCGTTAACTAAAATCTCTTTTTGTGGGTGAAAATTGTTTCCTATGATCTTGTACTACATGCAACAGAAATTGCTTATGTTCTTAGTCGTTTGTGATTTGCCACACTTGGCGATCTCCATGCTGATATACAAGGTGTTTTCCAGTTTCTGCATCAGTACCCAGAAAATCAATTGATAGTTGAAAAAGGTCACGGTATGTTTTAAGACAAATTTATTTAACTCTAGGGAAAGCAGATTCTCATTTACCCCAATCTTGACTTTGTTAAGAAGTACCTCTTCTCCGATATTTTGTTTAATCGCGACTAGATAGATCGAGTTCAAAAAATATTTCTTAAAGTGGCATAGATACTTCCCAAACTTTTCCATAAAAATAAACTTTTGTATTTCTTAACTAGTTCTTATAAATGTCCCGTAGAAACGCTAAAGTTTTGGAGCCACACTGCTAATAATAAAACCATGTTTTTAGGTAAACTTGAACTGTGAAAATGTAGACGTCTCAAACTCCTTTCGTTTCACATCCAGTAAGTCAAAAACTGGACTGAAACAGCTAAATTTTTAAACAGTGTGTAGATTTCGCCTGGTGTTGTAAAGAGTTGTAGAAGCCAAAATTTGGACTCCTTACTTTGGTTTCTAACCAAGAAGGATCTAAATCAATTTTAGTAGCTCTAATAATCTTATAGATTTTTTTCTTTTAAGTTGTTTGTTTATGAATTGAACAATACCTAAAAATTTATTCATCATGACATGGCTAAAAATAGGATCAGTGATTCTATCTGGTGCTGCTTAAAATCGAAAAAGCTTCGTGCTGTCTTGAAGCCTTTAAAATAGTGATGTCAGGACCAATAAACATACTCATACAATCTGTAAACATATCGGATAGTATAATTTTGAAAATATGATGTCCACATGCTAAATTCAACAATTTTCTTTCCGGTTTGTGTTCCTAAAAATACATTTTTTACGATCATATTACTTGAGGTAGTGTTGAAATACTTAGATCTGTCTGTAAATTTTCCATTGTTGTTTATTAATTTCAATTAAGCAAAAGCTCGTACCAAACCTGTGCCCTTGTTTTCTTTTAGAATCCCCAACAGTTGATATATGTCAAGATCAGACACTGAAACTGAAAGTCTGGCTACAATTTGTTATAAAATGAAGTCTTCTAATGCATCTATTATAGATGTTGGTCTTTCTCTAGTCCTTTTTAGAGAAAAACGACTAATTAATAATTTTACGACTTTTTGGCCGCTTTATTCGGTCTTTTCGTTTCTTTACTTGTTAAATTGGTATAACTCCAACACAATCCTTAACTACCGCAGTCTCATTACTTATTTTATTATCACTGCTTTACTGTAAAACAGGAATAGGTTGACCATAACGTTCAATAATCTTTGGTTACGTACAAAGGTGCCTGGTATGAGTAATCTCTCAAAACTACAAGGTAGCGCTTATGATTGCTTTGTTTGTATTTTTTAATAACTTATAAGAATTACTTTACTATAGTATAATAATAAGTTAAATTTACGTAATTAGAAATCTCAAAGTAGTGGATCAATATGTAGAATTTTTCTTCAGAAAGCGCATATTAACCTATCGACTGTACTTGAGGAAAATTAAAACAACAAAACATATTTTGTGTAAAGGTGAGGTTTTAAGTTAAATTCGGTTTAACATTTTTGGAATATTAATTTAAAAGATATTAAAACGAAAACTTATAGCAAAAATTAAACTTTTCAGGTACAGTACCGATAGTGTAACAAAGTAATATTATTTAAAAAAATTATAGCAAAGATAAAATTAAATAATAATGGATTATTTAAACACTAAGATTATTAAATACAATCATTTCTAACTACTTGAAATTTTTTTGGTTGGCCTTCAAACAAATTGTTTGTTGCAATTTTCAATCTGCTTATTATGTATACGTGTGATGTAATCTTCCTGCCATCATGTATATCTAGCAATCTAAATGTAAATATTTTATTAATTAGCATTGCAAATAAATAAAAGGGGGCTCACTTTTAAAAATGATAGCGTCAGATATAGTTTCAAAAGCTTGAAGAATTGCTTAACGTTGATTATTGTGTTGTTGGATTTTAAGAATAACATCACACAAAATACGTAATAGAATGTAAAAGCCAATTTAAGTTATATATTTGCAAACTCAGTCTTTTGTTTTAAAGACGCACGCCCAAGTTCTTTTGTGTTTATTTGTTAACTTTAGTTACACAATTTTGCCGATTATATACAAATTTTATTGTAGAGCTTTTGAGCGCGTTACTTCAAGCTGCGTACTAAGAGAAAGCTAAATAAGCCAATAACTCACTAGTGAAAATTTACAAATGCTTATACAATTTACCTAAGGGTTACAGGTGCTCAGAAATATTGTCTAAGTGCTGCGGATGTGCAGAAAGTCACGTCGTCCATAGAAAGCATCTATTACCTATTTAAAATAATCAGCTCAAAAACAGCCTTATAATTTATGTTATGATTTAAAATTATATTTTAAAAACTAAATAAAGTAAAACAACACAAATGGCCGATTGTGTACGAGTATTAAATTATATTACTTAAAGGTCACACAACTGTTATGGAATAAAATTAAATAGAAAATTTAATGGCACGCTATTTAAGTGAAGGAAAATAATCTAAATCTAAAAAATTGTCATAAGTATAGATAATACTCGTCATTTAAATAAGGCGAGTTTGGTTCTATGCCTTGGCAATATGATTTAAAATATAAATGAACACAGTTAATACATCTCGATTAACAGTTCGTTAGATGTTTAGCATAAAAAATAACTATTACAGTAAGCAGCTGTTGTTGCTTCAAACTGTTAATTAACCAAGCGTAATTAGGTGTAACTGTTAAATATGTATAACTATGCAACATTCTAATGGTGCAAATTGTTTATCTAGATGTAACTGACTATTAAAGCTACTTTCGAAAGATTCCAACACATTTCAGGTCTTGTTAAATTGCAAGCTGTTGGATTCAGTTAATTAACGGTTTCTCAAAAGCTAAGCTACAAGAATGTGCTTTAATATCTTGAGTCATGTTAAATACATAAATATATAAACAAAATATGAAACGCTTATTAATGTGTTTGTGTAAACAAAATTCTTTTAATACACAATGCTGAAGCAGTTTGGTGCATTCTTAGAACCTTTTATTTGTCCGTTGCGAGTTTTTCAGTATGCACAAAACCGTTTTGAGAATCAAAAGGCTTTTATACAAAGAATGCCGCTTTTGTGGTGAATAACAACCGATTCACGTTTTAACTTTTATAGGAGAAAGTAGCTACTTGATAACAAGCAAGACATAGTCATTTTAGGTATTATGCAGTTTACGAAACATCGCTAATTGTTTCCGTATGACAGGCTATTACTTTCACCGTCGGTGAAATTTGTTGTATCAATATTTAGCATTTTTTCCTCTTGATTTTCTATGGTCAATATTTTATACTTATAAACCATGACGAACGGTACGGGGTAAACATCTACCCCTCTGCAAAACTTTGTCTTGTTTTAAAAAATCAAATTTCCAATTGATTACGCAAATGGGTGATATTTTAACTTTCTTTTACTTAGAACTTTGTATTTTTAAAATAATTGTAGCAATTTATTACATATTATAAGTTCGTGTCTGTTTATTTTTTAAAATTGTAGATGTGTATTATAAATTGTTTTATAGACATAGATTTATAGGTATTAGAGTGGTAAATTTTAAATATAAACGCAATTGATGAGTAAAACAAATATTTTAATACTGTGGCAGGCGACAAACTTAAGTAGGCAGACGTGCACCTGACTACAGCTCGCCGCGATCTACCCTGAAACGGTTGGATGCTGTCATTTTATTCTTCGTAAATTTTTTTTTTGAGTTTTACCTCTGCTGCAGATTAGAGTTTATTTGAAACCAGAGCATATTTTAAATATGTTTTCATTCAACTTTTTCTACATATAATAATTTTGAGTTTCCAAATATGTGCAATTTATAAATTAAATTCTTTTATGTTACAAATCAAAATTAACATTTTAAAGTGTGCATAATTCATAAGTTTCAATTTTTAGCATTTAGTTTTATTTAAGGTTATACATACGTTTCAATTATTCATTTTATATAAGCTTTGTCCCAAAAATATCGAGGAATATTAATACAATATAATATAATGGTGGGTGCATAAACTTAAATGACTTTTAACTGATCTTTTTTAGATATACAGGGTGTCTCATTTTAAAAGTCGCATACGAATACCTCATCAGAGTGCCACCAATCGACAAAGTGACCTTTAAAAAATTGTTGGGTTTGAAGGGGGCCATCTAATTATGTAGTCCGGCACCGGGTCCAGCACCCTGATAAGGCTCTGTGATATCCAACTTTGTTTTTTTAAATAAAAACCCTTATTTTTACTACAGAATTTGATTCTACGGGAAAAAATACGTCCGAATATGTTTAAAATTTTTTAATCCGGGCCTTATCCGGGCCCCATTTAAATGTTTTTTTCTAATATTTTGTTAGGGGACAATCAATCGACAAGTAATCTTTATAAAAGATGTCAGGTCGGAAAGTTTTATCTAATTATGTAGTCCGGCACCGGTCCCAATATCCTGATAAGGTTCTAAGACGTCCAATTTGATGCTATTGGTCAAAAAACCTTACTTTTCAGTACATGGTCTGTTTTTACGAAGAAAAATACGTCCTGTGATTTTTTAAAAAAAATTTCCTCATTTGAAGAGCTTTATAATGAGCATGGCATTTGTCAAGGGTCAATGAGAAAAAAACTGATGACACCAGTGCCTGCTTTTAGTCATTGACATAACGAATATCAACGTCCAAGACCCACGACGAGGACGTGGCAGAATGGATTTTTAAGGCCCCAAAAATTTGATTAATTGTCCAACTGATTAAGGCAAGACCGTAAAAAGCTCTTTTCTTCTTGTCATTTGTGAAATAGGATATTTCCCGACTTTAGCTTCAAACCCTGTTCTTTTCTTCTTCTAATCTCGCTTAAGCCAATTGTATCCCCTTTTATTTCTTTTACTTCCTGTTCTAATTCTATTAGTCTGTTTTCTCCTAGGAGAGCTTTTACCGTAGGAGTACTAATGAGTAATTTCGTTTTCTTTGCGTTTTTATTCTTAATGATTACAGCACACAAGATCATTTACAAATTGTACGAAACTTAATCGAAAAATCCAGAGAATATCACTTGCCTATGTGCTTTGCCTTTATAAATTGTGAGAAGGCGTTCCAGTCAGGTAAACATTGGGCTAGCATAAAATCTTTACAAAACATTCGAGTAGATTCTAAGTATATTAAGCTAATAAAAGACATTTATCAAAACACTACTTAAAAAATTAAACTATGTAATACAACAAATGCAATTAAACTGGAAAAAGCAGTGAGGCAGAGAGACATAATATCTCATGAACTGTTTACGTTATGTCTGAAAAATATATTTAAGAATTATTAGTGACAAAACAAAGGTCTTAACATGAATAGCGAAAGGTTAAATCATCTAAGATTCTCCGACTACGGTTTACTTATAACAGACAACTTACAGGAAATTACAAAAAATGCTTATAAGTCTGAATGAACAGGCAAAGGTTATTAAACTAAAAATTAACAAAAAGAAAACAAAAATAATGATAAACAACTTATTAAATTAGAGAGTGAATATACAAAGATATAGCCAATCAAAAGAAATAGAGAGAAGGATAAAACTAGATTAGGCTGCATTTGGAAAATGAAGAGATATTCTAACAAAATAAAACAAGAGGTAAAAAAAATTATTTAATTAGAATTTTTTTGCTCCCTTACAGACACTGCAGCCTCAAGGGCTTATTGTGCCCATTAACATGCACTTAAATGCTAGGACATTCACACACACCCATGGGTTGAGCGCGACTCGAACTCGCGTGCGCCGGCTAGAAGGCAGAGCCTACTGGTTCAACCATTTGAGCCACCACGTCCCCTTAATCAAAATATAATTCCAGTATTGACTTATGCAGCAAAAACGTGGATTTCAACCGCAAGGAACAAACAAAAGTTAAGAGCAGCCCAAAGATCTATGGAGCGAAAAGTGTTAAGTATATCTTTAAGAGTTAGGTGGACAAATATAAGGATCAAACAAAAGTGGACTTGAAGTGAAATGGTTATGGGTGGTGCATCTTCCCTGTACAGCAGATAATAGATGGGCCGTGATAGAGAAAAAGAGAAAGAGGAAGACCACCTTTAAGATGGATTGACGACATAAAAAGAACAGCCAATTATAACTGAATACAGAAAACACAAGACAGGGATCTTTGGAGAGTAGTCGGAGAGGTCTACATCCGTGAAAGAATAGATATATAGGTATATGATGATAATGAAAAACAGTTTGCGCGGCTAATGAAAATAATTTGTAACAACTGGAATGCGTACAGGCTACAATTAACAAAGATCGACGACTAATAGTTCAAGAATTGGAAGATGAAATACAGATCCAAAAATTAAAATATGTAACATTTTGGCAGGAGATGCTGCCATGAAGCTTATTGCAACAAAATTTGTTCTGAGGCTACTCTTATCTAAACAGCAGGAACATTGCGCTACAGTTGCTAATAGGCTGTTACTAATAAAGCAGATCTTCTAGAAAAGAAGATAAAATGTGGATCTATGACTATCCTTCAGAAGCAAAAGCTTAATCAAAAGTGTATGAGATTCCGGAAACACACTTTAAAGGAAATTGAAGCTAAATACAAAGCTTCTTGTGTTACAATTGTATTTTTTTGTATGCGGATAGATACTTTTCGAACGGACCCCGTAGTTCTTTATAGCTGAAGAAATTTTTATGTCGTTTTTCATGTTCTTATAAACTTTGTTCCGCAAGTGCTGTATTATTAGTTTATTTGACACTTCTCTACCACATCAGGCACATTTACAGATCATTCCGTTATATTATGTATCTGTTCATAAAAATCCAGTAATAGCATCTACAAAACTTAAAGACTATCTTTTTAAATAAAGCAACGGCTTAAAAGATAAAAAATAAAAATTAACAAAACAAAACTTCTACACTAAAAGAATGTTCTCCGGTGTACATGGCAATATAAAAATACTATTAACAACTTGTGTTAAGTACTTGGGACTCATACTCGATACTAAGCTTAACTGAAGAAAACGCATAAGCAAGAAACGAAAGCAGATAGATTTTAAAATCTACACTGATCGAAATTCACGAATGTCATTGGAGAATAAAATCATAATACTCAAAGTAATATTATTTCAATTAGGACCTATGATATCAAGTTGTAAGAGTGCGCTGGCAAATCCAGCATTGTTATAATACAGCGTACACACAATCAAAGATTTTAAGAACAATAGTCGACGCTACGTGGTATCTCATAAATCAAATTTTACACCAAGATCTCCACATCCCAACAATTCAAAAGAAAATACAAAACTAAAATTGCACACCAATCGTTTTACGGTTATTAGTATAAGAAATGTGCATTCGATTTCATATGAGCTAAAGATGAAGCTTGTTCAATGAAACCCAAAAGTTCACACATTTGAATATAGTATGACACGACTTATGGACAGCCAACTGCAGCTTGTTTCTGGGGAAGAATTTCTTATCGCTCACAATCTTTTTCATTACGTTAACAAAACGTAATCGCTTCAGCGACTCTGGTACGTAAGATGAACAAGATCTTGCAGAGAAATAACGGTGCAGCCACGTATTGTCATGTTAAAGAAACGCTTCAGTTGTGGCTTCTTGGGACAGGGTTTTCAACGTGGTACCATTTCAAAGATTGACGTTCCTTTTTGATGTTCTGTGCTTTAATTATTTTGCTATGACTAAACATTTAAAAGATCTGGATCTACGCTGTACAACTACAGTAACTAATGAGCGATGAGAGTATAGGAAACCCATTATACAAGGACCTTTATCTTCTTTAGTTCCTTATGGATTATGTGAAGTTTCGCAAGATAAACTTGTTGTATTCGTTACTGCATCGAATATGATTCACCTATTTGCAACACGCTGAATAATTTCGCTTGCGCGCATTTGTCAGATGCCCATTGCTTTTTTTCCTTTCTTAATACAGTTTTTGGCGCGCTTAAGCTTCAATATCTAGCAACTTAGAGCTACATTCCCATATACGGCTACTAAGCTCGTATGGATGTCTCCATCAGTCAGTCACTCCTTCTCTTTAAAAAAAAAACATGTCGTTTATCATTGCTCATATGGCAATAATCTACTTTTATGGTTTTTCAATTTGTCCACAACCACAATCGCAACACTGCACAAATAACTTACTTACCACCATCTGGTGGTATAACGTATTTCAGTCTATGCCAGAACTAAAGTTTTAAAAGACCAATCATTTTTTTTTATTTACAGCATTTGTTAGTTCAACAATCAAGTGTTATACATGACAGTTTTGATATAGATTAACTATAACTAACAGTGCATTCATTATCTGTGGTATGACTTAAGTTAGCTGGAAGCTGCGTTTGTTTCATGAGGGTAGACAATGGCGGTCTTTGTCGATTGTGTTGATGGTCTAGTCTCCTTCCTCGAAGAGGATATCTTGCAGGAGTTTTCTCTTTAGTCTTCTATGGATGTTTTGCTGTCCGAGATTGTAGTGTGCCGCGCCAGTACAGTTGTTCATAGTAGTAATAAAATTCCTGATGGTTGTGATGATGTATGTTTGAACTGGTGTAATTGAGCATTGTGGACAAACCAGGGGGGCATTCACTGCAATTCTCAGTATCTTGTTTCGGTATCTTTGTAGTTTTAGGAAATTCGTCTTGAATGTTGTGCTCCAGATTGGAGATGCATAGAGAGCTAGGGGTCGCAGAAGGGATTTGTAAGGAAGGATAGTGCACTCAGGTTTAATGGGGATGTTGCGGTTTATGATAGAATAGAGTTGTCTGAGTCGGTTATGTCAATGAGCTAATTTCTGATTGATATGATAACTCCAGCTTAGTCTAGTGTCAAGAAATACCCCTAGATATTTAACTGCTAAGTCTTTAGGTGTCCATGGTATAACTTGTCCGTCTACAGTAAGAGATGGGAAATTGGTAAATCTTCTTAATGTGAAGATTTTGCATTGACATTTGCTGGGATTAATTTTTATGTTCCACTCTTTAAGCCATTTGCAATATTTATCTGTTGCGTTTTGTAATTGTTCGATTGCTATCTCTAGGTCGGTATTTTGCGTTATGATGGCCGTATCATCGGCGTATGTGGCTAATTTTGCAAGTATGTATGGTATATTCAAGGTATATATATATATATTAAATAGAAGTTGCCCTAAAATGCTCCCTTGAGGGACTCCCGATCTTGTGATTTTGGTTTCAGAGATTATACCATTAATCTTAACAGCGAAGGTGCGGTTTTCCAAGAAAACGAAAGTATAGCTTGCAGGTATCGTGGGATTTCGTAGTCTAGGAGTTTTTTCTTGAGGCCTTCTATCCAGACCTTATCAAAGGCCTGGGTGATGTCTAAGAAGACTGCCGTGGTGTAGCATTTATTTTCAAATCCTGCTTCGATGTGTTCGCTAATCCGTTGCAATTGATGGCAGGCCGAATGGCCTTTTCTGAATCCGAACTGAAAGGTCGGGAGGATGTGGAGTGCATTAGTAATTTTGATTAGGCGTAAGAATATAACTTTTTTGAAGACCTTAGAGATGGTGGTCAGTAAGCTGACTGGACGATAGCTTGTAAGGAGTTCTTTGTTTTTCCCGGTTTTGGGAAACATGAGTATATGTGCGTGTTTCCAGATTTGTGGGAAATAGCCTACTCGCAGGCATGCATTCATCAGGGTTGTCAGGTATGAAAGACATTTTCTAGTTAGATGTTGGAGAACAAGGTTGGGAATTTCCGGAGGTTTTTGTTTGTGTAGAGTCTTTATTAGTTCCGGAAGTTTATCTGGGGATGTGGGTTGTTTAAAGTCGGAGCTGATCGGATGGTGTGTTTCAATGTAAGTCACTTGGGTGGGAAAGCAAGAAATTGTCGGTGTGAAGGTCTGTTCCAGGTGGTTGGCAAATGCGGCGACTTTAGCTTTGTCTGTACAGATGGCATCGTTCTTTTATTTTAGTGTTGGTATCTCTTGTGGGGTTTTTAATATTTTTCTAGGGTTTTTCCACATTCCAGGGTGCTCTGAGCCTATATCGGCAATGTGTGATAACATTTAATTCTGTGATCGTCCAATTCACGTTTTAATTGATGCGTTAGGTTTGTTTAACTGCCTTTTGGTTTCTAGATTTCTTGTTCGTTGCCAGAGTCTTCGAGTTTGGCTTTGAGATGTGATCAAGTTGAGGATGTAGGGGGAAGGAATATTATAGTCGGGTCGAGGATAACTGGGTTTACTTAGGGATGCCTTCGGTTGTCGATGAGATTATGTCGGAAACGACTGTGTCTATGTCGTTTTGGGTAATAAGAGTTCGCATCATGGTGAAGTTGAGGTTCAATATCTCTTGGAAAAGTTCCCAATTTATCGGTCCGTTGGTGAGTTGGGTAGGGAGTGGTTTGGAAGTGCCATCGAAGGAGATTAGTACCGACAGGTGATCAGAATTTAGCTCAGGGATGACTCGTTGCACAATTGGCTCAGCGAAGCTTTTTTGAATAGCTATATCCAGTATATCTGGTTGATGATTAGCTCTGTATGGGAAGTAAGTGTATTCGTCCGGAATTAACACTTGGAGACCATATATCGTGGAGAATTGTTCGAGTTTTGTGCCTGCTGGGTTTGTTGCTCTGCAGCCCCAGGTTGTGAGTTTACAGTTTAGGTCGTCGATCATCAGTGTTGGTTGTGAGGTGTTAAATAGTGTCTTGACATCATTTTTTTGTAGGGATTTGTTGGGTTGCCTGTAGGTACTCATGATGGTAAGGCTACTTGAATTGTTAAGTTTACAATCACTTTTAAACGCCGTACATATAAGCGAGCCATATGTTAGTCTTTATGTTGTAGTTCAATACATTTTTTTTTAAATAAGAAAACCTTTTAACGTGAATTATGTGAAGAGTTCTCTAATTCCTGAGCATACATTTGCTATTATTGTTTACCATTAATTTTTCACTAAATATTATAACAAAGCCAAGAATAAAAAACTGTTAGTAAACATCTGCTTCTTTATATTAGTAAATGCTAAAAATAACAATCTTTTTGTTGGTTTGGTCAAAGGCAAAAATACAAATTTAAAAAGTGTAATACCCAAAGCAGAGTTATAATGTAAGTAATACAGAAGGAAAATATAATATGAATATAATAAATAAACTAAGAGAGACAATAAACAAATAAAGAAAATAATTTGTTACTGTTAGTACATATAACAATTACTTACCTAGATGTATGAAATACAAACATTCTCCTATTACTTTTTCTTCTTCTTTTTCTTATTCATACCATCCTCATCCTCCATCTTTAGACATGAAACTTTTCTAGCATCTTCCGTTATTGTCTGTTTTAAACTAACTATATCTACTGTTATGCTCATTATGTTATATCTATTTTAAAATTGGTTTTCCTCTTTTAATTTACTTTCCCGTAGTCATCATTGTGAAATTTTTTGTCAATATTTGTTCAGACCACTATAAGTAGCCAGTCTGTTTCCCTTTTTGTCTCATTATATTTCCAAAAACGATCTAATCTATGTCGAATTTTCTCTAGGCACCACATCAAAATATGTAAACGAACTAAATAATATAGAAATAAAATATATATAAAAATTATCTGAAAAAATAAAATTAGGTATGATTAGATGTCAAAGAATAACCAAATCATTAAAATACTTGACTGGCAATTTATTTATTTTTATTCCGAAATACAAAATATGTGCAGAACGCACTAAGAAGGCAGAAGGGTCGTAGAGCTGAGTCTTCGGGCCTGACGGTTGGTAGAAAATGTCGGTCCGACCCAGTTTATGTGCTTTTCAGCCCTTACAGAGTGCGGATCACTTGCGAAGTGGACAGCTGTTTGAGCGTTGCATTGCGGGTCAGAATGCAGTGCAGTATCGATTAGCGATATGCGATAAAATTTTGAGTAAAAATCGAAAAATTTGCAACCAAGACGTTTGCTGTAACATAGAAAGCCTATAGAAAAGATGCTTTATAGAAAGAATAAATGTTTAGATGGCACTAACCTTTCAATGCAAGAGAAAATGTGGATGAACAACGTACAGGGCCCCCATCAACGCCTCATACTTCTGGAAATCTGGCTAAGGATAAAGCGGTTTGTGCTAAATTGGTTTCCAAGGTTTTTTTAACCGATAAAACAAAAGAAAAATCAGGTGTCGACTTCTTGTGATGGTAAGGTTTTGTTTTAGCGGGAACAACAAAAGTGTTACCATACTGATGAAGCAGAGTGTCGAGCAGAGCCTCAGTTAGGTCGCAACAGCAGAAACATTTGCCTATTACGAGCTGGCATTAAGCTCTTGCACATTTAAAGTTAGGTTAGCTTCCCCTTTAGCGAAAGTTAGATTAGGTAGGAAAAATAATAAATATTAATAATAAAAAATGTGAGAATATAAATTATTTAAATTGATTTATTTCTCTCATTTTCTATTTTTGAGTCTTAAAGATTTTAACTCTCTGTATTTATGTAATGTAAACTATTTAATTTGTTAGGTAACTAAACTACAATCGTATTTCTTCATCTGGTGAAAAGTAAAGGAATCGTTATTATAAATTCATTACAACACAAATATTTTTCATACACTAAACATGGGTTTTAATTGTTCTTTTCAGGCGTAGCAAACACATCACACAACCAATGCCCAAAAATGACGGATTGCCCCTTTGGCGGCGAAACCTGCGCAGATGATGGCAACTGCAGCGCAGACAGCTCCTGCTGCGAAACTCCGTGCGGTCGTATGTGCGTCAAGCAGCTCCGGACAGGTACGTGGCAACTTCATTGTTACCTTCCAGGTAAAGCTAATTGAGCAAATTGGTCAGGTTGTGAGACGCTCAGAAGCGCCGCCTCCCGGCGAGCAAAGGCCCTCGGTGTAGACACGAAGAGCGTGCGTTCCCCCCGGTGCAGCAAGTCCGGAAACTTCGAGCCCGTCCAGTGCGACAACGAGATCGTCAGCTCCTGCTGGTGCGTGGACGAGCAAGGGTTTGAGCTGGCGGGCACTAGAGCTCCTGCTGCTTCTCTGGTTAACTGCACAGGTAGACAGTAAAGACATGCATAGAATACATCACTGTTATATTCTGTTCCACAGATTACTTGTGAAACTTTAAAGTTAACTTATTCTTCAAAAGTTAAAGAAGTAGACATTCTTTATAACAATTAATGCATGTTCTATTTATAACTGAAATACCACTAGTGGAGTGGTAAAGTGCTTAAAAGTAAATCATGGATTTATTCCAGGACAGATACATCAGTTGGCATTTTTTTCTCTATACTGTTCTCTTTGCTACAGTTATTTGTATGAAACAAGTATTGTTATCTTAATGGCCATTATTTACTAAAATTAAAAGGAATTGTTTTAGAATTACTGTTGCTGACTCTATTTACCTCTTTCATTTCCTCTTCTTTGTGTACCAAATTCGTTTAGCAAATTCTAGTTACTTTAATTTTATTTACTGCTGCTCGAAATAAGGAAGATGTTCATTTACCGAACCATTCCCGAAGATTCTTCAACCTAGAAGTTCTTGTTTTACCTAGACCTATTTTCCTAATATCTTGCTTTTCATGGTGAGGTGTAGAATATTGTACCTCTCAGAGTGTCGCAGTAGGTATACAAAATACTCTTTCTTACTTATCTTTGCTTGATTCACCCAAGTGTTTCGGTACTTTTTCATTTCTGACTGTGTACATCCAACTTATAAAAACAACTTTTTTCATACACACGCATTTTAAATGATTATAATCTTTTAAGCAGAGTTTTAACCAGCTTTCAAAACTATACAGAATAATCCATAATGTGTAATATTTTACTAATTTAGTTTTTAGTTGTAAACTAAAAAACACTGGACCCGACGATTTTTCAATTTAGGAACGGTACTCCAGTTTTTTCCGACACTGCTGCCTTGTAGTAAAGTGGTGGTTAACAAAAGGTTAGAAGAAGAAATCCTTGACTACAAATTATCCTTCCTGCAGGTGAGGGGGTTGAGACGTTGGGTTAGCAATCCAGTAATCTTAAAAGATTAAATATGCTAAAAAAACTTAAGAAGGAACCTCGGAACAAACCAGACGACGAAACAAACAGAAGCCAACAAAGGGAAAAAACAAGCTTTAAAATAGCGATGTGGAACATACAGGATTTAGCTACTAAACGAAAAGAAGTAATAACAGAAATAGAAAAAGTAAACATGGGTACACTAGTGTCAACAAAACCAAGAAGAAAGGACCAGGGCAAGAAGAATATAAAAACTATCTTCATCTATGGAGTGGGGTATCAAAAAGCGAACGAGCAAGAAGTGGGGTATCTATGCTAATACATACAAAAGTGAACGGACCTAATACAAATGTGGGACGAGGTTAATGGCAGAATTATCAAAGTTAATCACTCTATGCAAAAAACACATAGATTGAAAATAGCAAATAGTTTTTCGAGCAGAAACCTAAACACCAATATACATGGACACAACCAACAACATGAGGTCTCCGATCGATTATTGATTTGATAATCGTTCAGGGAGAGCGAAATATAATGGTCCAAGACGTAAGAGTGCTTCGAGGACCAAAATGTGAATCAGATCACCATATGGTTGTAGGAAAGTTTATAGTAAAGGGCTACAAAAGATATTATAGTAGTAAAGAAGTGGATGACAAAGAAACAGTAGAATTAAAGTAACCAATATACATAACAGACTTGCTGAGACAGGACAGTATTAAGACATTATATCAAGACAGGTTAAATATAAGGTTGGATACAACTCAAGCTGATGCGCTGAATAAACTAGACGATCATCTAAAAAACGGTCTAAATGAGGCAACATGAGAAGCATTAGGAACAGAAGACAAAAAACTAAACCCTCCGAAACTTTTAGTACAATGTTGAAAGAAAAATAGAGGAGAAAAAGAAGATGCATATTAAGTGCTTATCTGAAAAACACCAGAATCTAGACAGAGATATGTTAAATGTAAAAGGCAAGTGAAAACACAAGTTAGACAAGAAAAGAACGAACAATAGAACACGGTCTGTAAGAACATAAGCAATACCGTATGATATAGCAAAATCCAGGAAAATGTGGAGAATAATTTGAAACCCAAGGCAAGATAATAAAAGAATAAAAAATATACTTAATAACCCCAAATCAGTGGATACAACTATATGAATCACTTTTACAAGAAAGAAGCCATAATACACAGAGCCGAAAGAGGAACAAGTAAACAGCAGCCAAACAATACATAATAATGACATAAAAAGGGAAGATGTTATAAAAGCACCAAAGGACAGTAAAAAGTCAGCAGGACCGGGAAATATCAGGATACAACTATTGAAAAATAAAGGACAGTCAGTAATAAATATTTCTTCTTCTTCAATGCGCCGTATCAGGTCTCCCCGACGTTGGCGATCACAATGGAGAACGCAT
Organism: Sinelater perroti; assembly: GCA_036346155.1. NCBI lineage: Eukaryota > Metazoa > Arthropoda > Insecta > Coleoptera > Elateridae > Sinelater > Sinelater perroti. The sequence goes on along the minus strand of JARFIY010000348.1, from coordinate 4,193,174 downwards.
TTATGTCCTCTGCAGTTCTAAAAAGTTGTTCGACACTGTGGATTCCTGGCCGTTGCCTGATGTTTCTCAGTCACGAGATCTGCGGGCGTCCTATTCCACGGCGGCCTTCCAATTTTCCTTTCATTATTAATTGCAGTAAGCTATATTTTGGCCCTCTCAAGACGTGTCCCAAGAACGAAGTTTTCCTGGTTTTTATTATTTTAAATAATTGTCTTTCGGTTCTTGCTCTTCGTAAGACTTCCTAGTTAGTTGTTCTTTCCAGCCAGGATATTCTGAGCATTCGCCTGTGGAACCACATTTCCAATGCTTCTAGACGGTTTATACTAGCAACCTTGAGAGTCCATATTTCGGTTCCACATAGTAGTATAGACCACACAGCTTTTCAACATTCTCTGCCGTAGTTTCAGGTTTAAGTTGTCATTGTAGAGTAGTGCTTTTAGTTTATGGAAGTGCTATTTCAATTCTGTATTTTATTTCTAATTCTGGATTCAGGTTGTCTGTTATTATACTTCCTAGGTATTTGTATTTATCAGCTCTTCCTAATTGCTTGCCTCTTAGTTGTAGTTGTACGTTTCGATGTTGATTTCTACTAAATACCATAAATTTGGTTTTGTCTATATTGATTGTTAAACCCACTTCCTCCCCGGTGACATTTATTTTATTTATGATTTCTTGTAACTCTTCTATTGTTTCAGCAATAATGACCGTGTCATCTGCATATCGGACTTTAACTCCGTGTGCTATGTCATCTAGGGCTTTTTTAATTATAAAGTCTGAATATACATTAAATAAAAGTGGCGATAGTATGCACCCCTGTCGTACACCTCTTAGAATGCTGACGTTCTGTGTTATTGTTTCTCCTATTCGAATATTAGCCTTCTGGTTCCAGTATAAATTCTTTATTATTCGAATATTTTTATAGTCGATCCCCGCTGTCTGTGGAAGATTAATCAGTTTCTCGTGGCGAACTCTATCGAATGCTTTCTCGTGGTCTAGAAATCAGACGAAAACATATTTCCTTTGGTCTCTACATTTTTGTAATAATATGTTAAGCGCAAAAAGAGCTTCCCTAGTACCTAAGCCACTCCGGAAACCGAATTGGGAAGATTCCATATCTTGTTCACATTTGTTTCTAATGCGTGCATGTATTATTCTTAAAAACGTTTTTAACAATTGACTCATAATGCTTATGAGTCTATAATCTCCGCATTTTCTTGGCCTCGTTTTCTTTGGAATGGGAATAAAAGTGGAGTAGAGCCAATCATCAGGGAGTATACCTGTGTCATATATTTTGTTAAATAATTTCACTATTGGAAAATATACTAACTAAAATATTCCAAAAAATAAAGAACGGAGAACACACAAGAGGAATGGAATCATGCATACGTAACTTCTATACATAAAAAAGGCGGCAATATAATACCAGAACTATTGCAAAATAAGCATACTGCCTATAATAGCAAGAGTGTTTGGAAACGTTGCAAAGTAAAAAATCTAAGAACATATGAAATATTTTAGCAGAGTAAAGTGGATTTAGAGCAAATCGGTCGTGTCTAGATAACATCTGTTGTATAAGGCTAATTATAGAAAGAAACAAAGAAAAGTTCATAGAAACTCACATGACTTTTGTGGATTTAGAAAAAGCATGCGGCAGCGTGTCTAGATGTATGATATGACAAGCAATAAAGAAAATGGAGGTTAACGAAAAATAGAACAGAGTAGTGCAATCCTTATATCAAAACACCAGAGTACAAATAAATATAGAAGGAAAAGTAATCAGATACATAAAAGTATCTAAAGGTTTAAAACGAGGATGTACATTATCTCCCTGTTATTTAATGTATATGCAGAACAAGGATAGAAAGTGAGGAAGGATGGGAATTCTAATACGAAATAGAACACTACATTCATTTATGTTTGTCGATGACCAAATAATTTTTTACAGGAAGAAGAAGACATGATATACATGTTAAGAAAATTGAAGAAAGAGTATAAAAACTGGGAGTCAAATATAAATAATAACAAAACGGCTTATATGAGAATTGGAGGATAAACAAACGAGTAAAAATAGTGAAACATAGTGAAACCATGCACATAATACAAGTATCTAGGATCACTAATAATCAATAGGGGAAGAATAGAAGCAAATATCGTAGACAAAATTATAAAAGAAGAAAGATCGACGCGAGCATTACACGGAACCATTTGAAACAAAAACTTCACAAAAGAAACAAATAATAGAAAGTATAACTTATGGAGGAGAGAGGTGACCGATTACGAATAAAATTCGAGACAAAATAAGAATAGTAGAACTAGACTATATAAGAAGAGACAGAATAAGAACAGAAGTAATATAGCAAGAAATGGGAGTAACCATATCAATCACTAGTAGACTAGAAAACAAAGCGCTGAGATGATATGGGCACGTCAAGAAAATGGAGGAAAAAAGGTTTTCAAAACAAATCATGAATTGGTCATTACAAGGTAAAAGAAAAAAGAAAGGCCAACCGTCAAATGAAAAAGATACATAAAAAATACATTGTTAGAACAAGCACTAAATAAAGGCGACTGGGAAGATAGGAAATATTGTGACCTGAGAACGGTAAACTCTTAAGGGGAGAAAAAAACCCAGAGACACAGAGAGAAAGGGGGGGAAGGATAGAGAGAGAGATAGAGAAACTTAAATTTCTACTTGTTAGTAACTTTTTTATTTTAAAAAATACTGTCACATTTTTTTTAAGAATTCTAATTTTCTTGATCTGATTCCAGTTTTCATCTTTTTAAACTATATACTAGATATAGATATATAGTATCTGTTGACTTTCTTTAGAGTTATGACGTAATAGATGTATTAATTGCTGGTTCCTCGGTGACAACCATATACGAGGGTTATTTTTTTTCAAGGTCCGATTGGTCGCTAAATAAAAATCACAGTCAGAATCAAGAAAATTTTATATGGAACAATGTGTCATACATTTGTCGTACGTTGTGGTACCAATTTTCCAATACCTTCATCATAGAAAGCAGCCGCCTATGTTTTCAGCCAATTCTGTACGCTGGTCTGCAGCTCGTTGTCTGTGGCGAAGGTTTGTCTTCCTAGCCAGCGTTTCATGTAGGCAAAGAGATGAAAATCTGAGGGAGCCAAGTCAGGACTGTATAGTGGATGATCAAAAACTTCCCATCCAAAACGCTGCAGGAGGATCGTTGTTGCAACTGCAGTGTGCGGCCGCGGATTGTTATGAAGAAGGACAATGCCTGACCACAACATTCTTCTTCTCTTGTTCTGAATTGCCCTTCGAAGACGTTGAAGAGTCTTGCTGTACGAAGCTGCAGTGATGGTTGTGCCACGTAGCATGAATTCCACCAAGAGAACACCTTTACGATCCCAAAACACTGTAGCCATACATTTTTTGGTGAGAACGTGCGCTTAAACTTCACTGGTTTACGACTCGGGGAGTGTGAATGGATCCACTGTTTGGATTGCTCTTTCGTTTCTTCAGTTTTGTAATGGACCCATGTCTCATCTCCTGTGAAAATTTTGTCCAAAAACTCATCTCCGTTGTGATGGTAGCGCTGGAGGAAGGTTAATGCAGCGCCCATTTGCTGAGTTTTGTAATGGTCAGACAGCATCTTGGGAACCCATCTCGCGCAGAGTTTGCGGTACTCGAGTCTTTCACTCAAATTAGTATAGAGAGCTGACCGTGAAATTTCCGAAAACAAATCACTCAACCCAGAAATTGTGAACCGACGATTTCCGCGAATCGCCTGAACAAGATCATCGGTTGACACTGGCTTTCTTCCCTGGCCGCCTGCATCATGAACATCTGTGCGTCCAGCATCAAAGTTCCTGCACAATTTTCGCATTTTGTTGTCACTCATGAACGTTTATCCGTACACTTTACTCATTCGTCTATGAATTTCAGCTGCATTGCTTCCTTCAGCATGCAAAAATCGAATGACTGATCGCAATTCACATCTGGCGGGAGACTATTTTTCGAAGCATGTTTATGTGCTCCCTACGTATTCAGAAATGACAACCGCCAATCGACGCGTTCCCCGGGCTAACTACAGACGTCTGCGCATAGACCTAGCGGATTTTCCCCGAAGCTTTCCTTTAGCGACCAATCGGACCTTAAAAAAAATAGCCCTCATATTTGGTTTTATAACAGAGTTTTAGTTTATATTCATTGCATATTGTCTATAAAGTGCTGTGTATATCTTTGCATTGCTAGCTCTAAACAATATCGTCGGCATATCTAAACTTACTTGTCGTAACACCATTAATCTTAATACTGTACAAGGAATCATTGAGTACTTTTTGGAAGGTGACTTTTGAATAGAGATTGAAAAGCAATGGAAACAGGATACACCCCTGTTTCATACCACGTTTGATTTTAACATCTGAAAACTTTTTCCCTACTTTAACGCTAGCTGTTTTGGTGCCAATAAAAATTTTGTCTTACTTTGTCAAAATTTATAAAGCACAAATATACATTTCTAATAACGTCCCTGCAGCATTGTATTAGAGCCTGGATACTAAAAAGAGCTTCTCATGTTTTTAAGTTATTGCAAAAGCCAAATTGAAATTTGCTGATATTTTTTTTTATTTCTGCATATATTCTAGAATAAATTATATGAAGACAAATGTTTGAGATGACGAAGCTAATTTTACGATACTTATTACGTTATTTGGTGTGAGGATTTTTTGGAATTGTTATAAAAGTCGATATCAGACAGTCTGCTGGTATGTTTTCTTAGTCATAAATTTCGTTAAGTAATCTTACTGAGGCATTTTTTCTTGAAACCTTAAAAAGTTTCAGTGCTTCTGCCGAAATTCGGTTAGATTCTGATGCTTTTCTATTTTTTGCTAGTGTACTAGCATTTCTTCCAATGTTATGGCTGATCTAGTCATAGAAGTACCTAATTTAACCTAATTATGAATTTACCATCTTTTGTTAGAAACGTATTAGATTTATTGTTGCTCATACTTACTACTTTTTTAATCTTTGCATTTATTGTTACACCAATCCATACAAGGTTGATTTTTTTGCAGAAACCTTGGTTTCCTTTTAGTATATGTAAATCATTTTTCTTGAGTTTTTCTTTAATATCATTTTAAAAAATTTTAAAGTCTAAATTTTTAGCAGTTAGTACATAGACTTGAATTATGTTTGTGTTAAATAATTTGGAATTCAGTCTAATACAAAGATTACGGATCTAACTCACTTTCTACTTCTTCGGTTACATTTATCCCTACTCCGTTCCAATGGTAGTTCTTATCTTCACTCGAGTAAGACATCATCAATACTGTATTTTGCGGAGTTGAGCCATCTCGTTCTTATTCATAGGGCAATTATATTTGACATTTCATTTCTTTTATTGCGTTCCAAGTCTTTTCATATTTATAGAGGCTATTAATATTCAATGTTCCGTTTTAAAATCTCTGGAGATAATTAGCACCCTTGTTCCATTCAATAAGCTCCCGCACTAAAAATTATTGAATTTCAAGCCATTATCATGACTTTTGTTGTTCCCGAAATAGGAAGGATAAGTTTAATAATGTCGACAGTTAGGTTGAAACGTGATTCTCTACTATAATAGGAAATGAGGAAGAATCAAGGTAGCTTCTTTGAAGTAGATGCACCCTCCAATAAGTTCTCGGAAGAATATCTATCCATTATCTCCACTTCCCTAGTCTATTTTGTTTTTGTTTTTTTGCTATTTTTATCATTCGTTTATTATATATACATTGTCTTTATATTGTCTCGAATTTGTGTTCTATTTTTTTATTTGTTTATGCAATGCCACACTGAATATATTGCTACCGAAAACCTACCTCCCAAAAATGTCGGGCTAAGAAAATGCAATAACACTAAAAGAAACAAAATAATACATTTAAACAGTATTTTAATAAAGTTCTGGCTGATGACTATTCTGCATAGAAAATTATAAAAGAATTAAAATGGCGAATACTATAATCCACACTTAAACTTGTATTTTCAGTTAGAGCATTTTTATCAACTGAATTCCAAATATGACTAACCGATCAGCTGGTTACAACCCAACAGAATGAGAAATATTACAAAACCTTACAATAGCATCTTACAATTATGTTAATTCTCTATGCCATCACTGTCATTTCTAAACATAGAAAATCCCCAACACATTTTCTAAAGATCAATAAGCTTCCACCCCTTATTTCTAAATTATTTTAAAAATTGGTTAACTAAAACCCTAAAACGATAAACCTGCAACAAAAAAATCTATATAATCAATTTATATTTCGAGAACATCACTCAACAGTGCAAAATATGGCAACGTTTTTTTGACATACAACAGACTTTCAATGAAGTATGTCTTATATATCTATTTTATAAGCTAAAAGTTCATTTTTCAAATTAAGCAAAGGGTTTTTCCAAATCACAATAAATATCTATGTCAAGCAACAGCATCTCAATTTACTCTTCGATTAATTCGAGAAGAAAAATCTCCACAGGTATTCTTCATTAACAAACACATTCAATATTTAAAAATAATAATAAACAATTTTTTAATGACAATAAAAACTGGAGTAAAATGCATTTGGCTTTACTTATATCAAAAACTTAGGTAAAGGACACATATAAAAGTTGAATATCAAAATTAAACGAATTAATTGAATTTAATTTTGGGGTTGCCCAAAAAAATCATATACAAAATACTACGCATCTTAGCTAACGCCCCTATGGTACATTACGAATTAAGCATTCCACACAAATTTATAAATGCTATACGTAGTGTAGATCACAAAAAAATAGTAAACCACCATAATACACTAGTGGAGCAGTTATGTAACAGTCAGAAAATTAAAGTGCCATTGAAAGACAAGATAACTAGCACTTTTTTCTTAAATTTCGATTATGTTGGAGATTGAATACACGCTTATTGTGTGCATGAGAAAAGACTATAGTGCTACATGATGTCACCAGATGACGTTGCTGAAAGTGCAGCTAGTGTAGTGATGCTAGTGCTAGTGTTGACAAAGCAAAAACCCCTGGAAAAGTTCTTTGAAAAAAGGAAGCAATTATTTCGGATATCCCTAGGGAATAGAAGCAAACAGCTACTGTCAATATATTCATTCCAAAACAATTGCGTTTGAGATTGGAAGGAGTTAATATTGATGAATTGGCTAACCCTTTGTGAGAACATTGCCAGTGAGTTATATTTAAAGAAACGAGGTTATTATGATGTTAAAAGTTAATTTAGTAAAATCCCAGGTTAGTTGTACCTTTAATCTAATCTTAATCTTTAATTTTAATCTTTCTTATCGAATTGCGTAGTTATGGTTGGTAATTTTGTAGGTTTGTTAAAATTTCTTTACTATCCTAAGAAATTGGCTTATAATCTTGTTATTGAGAGATGTATTGAAGTCAAAAACAAAAAGTGTTTAATTTCAGTTAAATAATATTAAATTGATTTTTCACCAAAGTTTTCTGCTCTACTCCTACAGATTATGATTTAAAATGTTTTATTATTTTTGTTAACCATTTTATTTGGATAAGCATTTATCTGAGATCAACAGTCTTTACATTTTACTACATTTAAATTTTTTTTAGGAGCTTCATAATGCTTTGCGCATTTCCTTAATTATCGTTTAAATGAAATCTTGGTTTAGAAAAAAGAAAAATCGGAGGAATATTTTATTTTACTTTCCATTAAATGGCTTTACATTTCAGCAATTAATATTTTTTAGTTTTATTATTTAATATTTTTTATTTCATTGTTGATTTTTTAATTTTTTGTGCTTCCAATGGAATTACGGCTACGAAATCATTGAAACAGTTCTAGAAGTGTTTTGGGGAGTCTACTCTATCAAGAACGCAAGTATTTGAGTGGCATAAAGCATTCAGAGGGGAGTGAGGTCATAGAAAACTTGCCTCGTGCAAGTCATTCATCCACCTCTGTTAACGACGATAACATCGAAAAAGTGAAGGAAATCGTGTTCAAAAATTTCAAGCAAACTCGTTGTTCAATTTTTTTCCCATAGTAAAAATCGCCAGACAAACACACACTAATTGACCCGCTCAAACTTCACACGAATGTCAAAGAAGGGTGTACTAACCTAAAAAAATTTACCGATTAAGTTTACGCGCTCGGTTTAAATGGACCAGTGCGGGTCAAATTTGATCAGATGGTATACATATACATATATATATATATATATATATATATATATATATATATATATATATATATATATTTTTCTATTGGTGATGAGATTGTAACACCCGGATAGAAGCATGGCCTGCGAACTGAGGAGCTTGAGGCTTTCATTTGTTCGCCCTCATCACTCATCGCGCACCATCTCTAATACGGGGCGATATGATAAGCAGCACGCCTTAGACAACCGTCATTATTACACCTTGTTCGAGTGAACGCAGGTACTCAATTATTTGCCACACGCCAGGCCAGGCACCTAAACTCAAGATTGAACCCGAGTCCGTATATAAGGCAACCAAACGCTTTGACTATGCTAATGTACAGTTTTCTATTTCCCATGCAAATTAGTTACTGCAGGGACGATTTCTACTGCTCTCAAGCTCAAAATATTTTGTTCTACGGTCCATTTCTAAACGTAGGCTTCTCTCATATCCCTCCAGTTCTCTCTATTCTGCGCTTGTCTCGTCCAGTTAAATCCCGCTGTTAATTTTAGGCGGTTTGTCCAGCGCATTGGTGGTCGTCCTCTTGTTCTCTTTCTTAGGTACAGTCTCCATTAAAGTAGTGAAATATTGGCCCACCTTTTCGTCTTTGTATCTAGCTATATGGCAGGCAATGTTCTATTTTAGCGTGGCGATTGTTTTAAATCACATCTTTTCTTTCGTAGTATTTCAAATCCAGATATTACTTTAAGAGATACTACAAAACGCCTCCTTGTGAAGTAGTCAAAAGGCCACACCACACATAATTATGCCTTAAACACTTACTACCTAATTAAAATTTGTATTTCATTATTTTTCCGTTTATTTTTATTACGATCTATATATCACAAATTTGCAACATACTGTAATTCTTCAATCCAAAATCAATGTAAAAAAGTAAACGTCATTTTTACGTCTTAAAAGTTAGCACATACCTAATTACTTCTTGATAAAATAGGAAACGCCCCCTTGTGGGAAAATTTAAAAATGCGCCTTTTTTGAGTATTATCTACCGATTAGTTGTAGTTCGGGATAGTTAGTTCTCATTGCTTCAAAGACATAACCTTACAACATTTTAGATTTTTAAACTTCCACCTTATTTGTAATTAAAAAATTTTACGAAACACGTGTCGACTCATTTTTGTTGGAGTACTCATATGATCAAACTTGAACTTTACTCAATTTGAATGTTCCGACAACAGACAGACAAACATCTGCTATTACATATGGTATAGATATACCCAGCATCTGTCTTCCCATAGGCCTCTGCATTATTGCTATTTTTTTATTGACATTTTTGTCATTCTCCATGTTTGGCATCCATATATTAGTACTGAGAGGAAACATTCATCAAATAACCGTATCCTGAGCTTGAGATGGATGTTTTTATTTTTAAAGACAACCCTAGTTTCTCAAATGCCGCCCATACTCGCCTTCTTCTACCATATATTTCAGCTGTTTGATTTCCTATTTCGAGTTTTATTTGATATCCTAAATACATGTAGCTGTCGACGTTTTCAATGCAGCTTTTTTAATAGTTATTTGAGGGTTTGTTTTGCACATCACTTTTGTTTTGTTTAGGTTTATTTATATTCCTATTTTATTTAGTGTTTGTCTAGTTCTTCTAACATTTGTCGTAGTTCTTCTAGATCTTCTAGGTGGTTTAATCTTTTAACGTTTATTAATACACCTTTATTTTGCCATCGTACATATTTAAAAGCTTATTCGAGAGCAAAGTTGAGTAGTTCTAGTCGATATTGTGTCGCCTTGTCTGATCCCTCTTTCAATGTTAAATTTTTTAAGTGTTTTGGTGTAGTTTGACTATCGATTATTATTATCCAATGTTCCAAATGCTCCTCAAAAGTCTACGAAAGCAAAATATATATTAAGATTATATTCTGTTGCTCTCTCAGTCAATAGTCTCATTCTAAAGAGATGATCGCATGTACTGCAGTCTTTTCTGAATGCGGCTTGTTCTACTAATTTACTTGTAAGTCTGTTTGTTAGAATTTTGTAAGAAGTTTATGGATTTGAAATAGCAGACTAATAGATCTGTAGTTCTCTAGATTTGTTCTATCCTCTTTTTTATATATCAGGACTACAATAACATGGTTCTATGATTTTGATATTTTCCTCTGTTTTAAACATTTGTTGAATAATTTACATAATTTTTGAATAATTTTTTCTCCTCCCTCTTTTAGCATTTCCGGTGTTTTGTTATCCTTTATAGCTTTCAGTGCTAGTTTGAGTTCTTCTTCGTCAATGCCGGATAGGTCCTCTGATCTTATATTTAGTACTTCCTTTAATGGTGTTTAGTACTTTGGGTCTTCATTGAGTTGCGAGGAATGCATATTTTTGTAAAAGTTTTCTGTAATTTCTATTATTTTTTTCTCTTGCCTTTTCCCCTCTTTGACTCTCATGTTGATAATTTGTTTTTTACCTTCAGATTTTCTTAAGCATTTTAAATTTTTATTTTGTTTTATTACTTTTTATATTTCTGTTTCATGGCATTTTTGAAGATCTTGCTTGATTAATTGTCTCGTTTCTTTTGAGATTATTCTTAATTTTTCTATTGATGTTCCCTGGCCAGTTTGTTTCTTAATTTTATTCTATTTTTCGTCCTTTCGCTTAATTTTTCCATTTTAGTATTTTCCCTTTTTGCTATTTTGTGAACAGCTTCTTTCAAAGAACTTGCTACGTTTTTTGCTAAAACCTCTAGATTTCTGGAATTTATTTCATTTTCGTTTTCTTTTAAATTTTGTTGTACGTCCTCTCTATATCTGTCACCGTTGTTTTTTAATTTTCCTAAGTCGATGTATGTGTGTTTTTTATTTTGGGTTTAAATGTGTCTTAAACGGTGTTTTATTTCTAGTTTTGTTCTTAGTAATCTATTAGCATTAAATATTTCAAATGAATTTAAGACACTAACGTCCTTTATTATCTGTTGATTATTTGATATGATATAGTATATTTCGTCTTTTGTTCGGCCGTTAACCATTATTGGGATAGAAATTCGAGAAGCATAGATTCCCTTTTTATTTCTTTGGTCAAATCTAAATTCTTCTATATTTGTCTCTGTTTTATCTTGTCATTTTCCGAGATTAGCATTGAAATCGCCCATAATTAGTACTTTTATTTTTATCCATAATTTTTGTTGTCTTCATAAAATATTTCGACTTCTTCTTCAGGGTATGATGATGTTGGTGCGTAACACTGGATGCACTTTACTGCACATTTGTTGGAGATCTTTAATGTTATGGCATTATCTCTATCTAAGATGCTGTCATATGTTACCACTTGTTATTTTATTTTTTTATTGATTATAAACTTATTCCTCTTTGGCTTTCATTTTCTGCACCTCTGTAATCTAGGGTATGACTGGATTTCAATGTGACGCAATTTTCTACTCTTGTTGTTTTGCATAGTCCCACTGCGTCCTTTCTATCCACTACAGAAGACTTTATTCTATTAGGTGATTCTGTTTATTTCTTTTAATTTATGCTAAAATCATTAAAAATCAACTTTTCAGAAACGACTATTATTTTTCAAATAAAATATAATATATTACGTGCGCAACTTAATTCTTGGATTTTTAATTATCTATTCATCTAATTTTTGAAAGAATCCTTCTCTGAGTCCATATATTGGCACAATCTTTTGGGAAACTGCTAAATTCTACTTAGGGGTGGCTTAAAGTACATAAAATGTTTCCAACATCTTCGATAGAAATATAATGAGTATAATGTTGCATAAATCTAAAGAGTTGATACTCTAAAGGACTGAAACCTGGTAAGTACACCAGGTGTGATAAAATTTACCAAGCCGTAACGGCAATTGTTAACAATTTTTTCAACATTTAGACTTATTTTGAGCTGCGAGTTTTTTATGCAGACGCTTAGAAATAGCACGACGTGTGTTCTGTGTTTCAGTTGCTCATCTTTATTTTGATATCCAGAACATTTGTCATCATGCAAGTCAAAATTTTCACTTTTTTGGTATTGCAGGAAACAACATCCCGTTAAAGCTGTAAAAATTATTTTCCGGGCTTCAACAGCAATTTATTTTTCATTTGAAGCACAAAAACGAGGGGGTATCACAAACGTAGTTGTACAATATTGCTTTTTGCCACTTATTTTAAAGTTATATTGATAGAACAGACGCAAATCCTGCATATTTTTTACGCAATTTTAATAAATATTTTTATATTCTTCCGAAAATGCAACTTTAAAAAGTATTTTACTCAAAAGCTCTACATTGTTTAATAAGTTAGTACTTTAAACGTTTGCGAGTGCTTAAAACCACAACAATAAATTGCGTTTGCGCTTGACCCAGATGCCTACCATTTTTCGTGAAGGAATTCGTCCTAAGCACACACGCGCATACAAAAACGATTGTTCCAAGAGATCTTATCTTAATGGCAGCAACTACATCTCTTTCCCAAACAATACACAATAATTTATTGTCGGCTACTCTACTTTTCAGACCCAAAACCTTGTGCGTCCCACACCTGCCGCATGTTCTGCCCTCACGGCTTTACTCTCGCCGCCGACGGCTGCCCCCTTTGCCAATGCCGCGATCCCTGCGACGAGGTCAATTGTCCCAACTCTTTGGACTGCCAAATAGAAGAACTCGCCTGCTCCGATCCTCCGTGTCCACCCATACCAACATGTAAGTGCTCCAATAATTTATATGTAACCACTAAATGCCATAAATATAGCTTTCACAATTTTCTCTGTTAAAATATGTTAAAGCATGAAAATACATATTTACAGGTAAACGCGGAAGAAGTTTAGATAACATCTGCCCTTTGGGTGATCCCTTAAGAATCAGCGATACTATCCGTCCTTTCTTATGTGGAAACGAGCCGTCTAAACCCTCTTGTCCTCCCATGTATAAATGTCTTGTACAGCAAGGTAGATATGACCAGGCTAATTCTATGCCTCGTTTATTGACAACAATGTACACTATTAGGAAACGACTATGGAGTATGCTGCCCAGCGTCCTTAAAGATACAAAAGCCAGGAGACTGCCCTGCGTCGGTAGAGCAACAACACGAATGTGGGTCTTTGTGTACGCATGATTTAGAGTGTCCATCCATACAGAAGTGTTGCAACACGGAGCAATGCGAATCGTCTTGTATGCATCCCAAAAACGCCACAGGTATCTACAGCCTCTCTAAAAAGCCCGACAAGATGTAACTTTTTTATTTTAGAATGTTTCCACCAAAAAACCCTCAGCGAGCTGTTAGTTGTCAATGAAAGAATGGGAAGAGGTTACGTTCCGCAGTGTTCGGAAGACGGCGAATTCGAACCGAAGCAGTGCAGCAGAAACGGATTGGTCTGTTGGTGTGTCGACAGGATGGGAGTAAAAATTAAAGGCTCGATGAGTGCTTCTGAAAACGTTAACTGCTCACTTGCTGATGGTAAAAATTAGTTTAAAATTTGCTGCTCCTGCTTATGACACATATGCGTTAGCTCGTAGTCATACAATGGGGCGCAGTATAGAACGATCGGGTAAATGCGAAACGCTGGACTGTGCCGCGGTCTGCGAGTATGGATTTAAATTGGACGACGACGGGTGTCCCACCTGCAAATGCGATGACCCCTGCGACGGCTATGCTTGCCCAGAAGACGAAGAATGCGTAGCCGTGCGCGAGTCCGACTGCAGCGACTTTCTATGCCCCACTTTACCAGTTTGTTAGTTTAACCAAACTAATAATTGTACCAGTTAGTAAACTAGTGATTTATCCAGGTCGACCAAAAACTGTCTACGTAAATCCCTGCAAGAAAGGGGCTCCGCTCACCGATGATTTAAGCGGCGCTCCCATTGCTTGCGCACTTCGATCAAATGAAGAAGGAACGGTGTGTCCTGTAAAGTATGAGTGCACAGCTGTTGCTGGCTCAACACAATCCGTTTGTTGTCCCATAGAAGAAGAGGAAGGTAAAATAGTATATATAATTTCGGTACACATTTTTCAAAAGTTGCATTTTAGATGATATTCAAGCCGCATCTACAGAAATTGAAAGTGATAGCGCACAAACCAGTAAAACCTCGCACTTAATTAATTTTAAGCAAAATTTTAATTATATTATTTTTAGTGTGTCAGTATCTGTATAGCTTTTCTGAAAACATGGAAGGAACGAGGGAAGGGATGGCCATAGCCCTTCCTCAACCGAACTGTGACGAAGAAGGAAACTTTACCCCAAAGCAGTGCCACAATGATGAATGTTGGTGTGTAGATCAATTCGGGACAGAAATACCAAAAACTCGCAATAAAGAATCTAATATTACGGATTGCGCAAAGCTTAGGGAATCCATGGAATGTTTAGATTTAACCTGCCGTGTAGGTTGCGATTACGGATTTCTACTTGATATCGAATCTGGATGTCCGTCTTGTCAATGTCGTGATCCATGCGCGAGCATTAAGTGCAATGCAGACCAACAATGCCAAATGGTGGAGGTTAGCTGTAAAGATCACTACTGTCCCCCAGTTCCAGCTTGTAATAAACCGCAATGACTGAGTTAACTAAAATAAAGATGACTTTTTTAAGGTTTGCCGAAGAAAATTGGTCAGTGTCCCTATTTAGTGCCTGCTGCAACAGTATCTTGTGATTTTGAATGCAATTCAGATCTATTTTGCAATGGAACCCAACGTTGCTGTTCAAATGGTTGTGGAACTCAATGCGTAGATCCTCTCTTATTAACTGGTACTACCTGCACATATTATAGAAAACAAAATTAATGTAATAATTACTTCAGGGTGTCAACATCAACAAGCAGTTGCTCTTCACCAAGCGCACGAATCTGGCACTCCAGCTGGTCATGTGTACATTCCACGTTGTAAAGAAGATGGCAGCTATGAAGCACTTCAGTGCAACCCTGGAAAACAGGAATGTTGGTGCGTCGACTTTAGAGGCTTTGAAATTTCCAAAACACGCAGCTCTATTGAAAATAAAATTGATTGTGACGATAAAGAAACAAAAGAAATAGCAAATAACTGCCCGTTATTTAAGTGTGCTGCGGATTGCGAGCATGGTTTTAAAATTGACGAAAGCGGGTGCAGAACTTGTACCTGCATCGATCCTTGCGCCAGCATTACGTGCCGAGGGGAAGGGGAAACATGCAGACTTGTGAGTGTGGAGTGTGTGAACTGGCCGTGTCCCTCAGTTCCAATGTGTCTGCCCAAAAAGGAAAATCCTTGCCAGACTGGGGAACCTTTGAGATTAGGCGACAGCACTGAATTGGTAACTTGCGGCCCTGATTATGAAAGTTGCCCCTCTTCACATAAATGTCAGCTAAGTCCTCTTGGGGAATATGCTGTTTGCTGTCCTAAACCAAGTATATAAATATTTAAAATTTTTATAAAAAAGTGTATTAAACTAATATAAATTGCAGGAGACGTTTGTTTTGAAGCAGTAGATTCAGGTTCTTGTACTAATTCAGAAATAGCAAGAAATTTGACTAGATACTATTTTAATTCAAGGATAAACAAATGCGAACTTTTTGTATATTCAGGATGTCAAGGGAACCACAATAACTTCCATACTGAAAAAATGTGCAATTTAGTATGCCCGGGTAAGTTATAAAAATAGATTGTTGTGCATTCCATCCTCAATCTCTGTTTTAGTACTAAGTCAATGTGAACGTTTACGAGAGAAGAACCAGAAGGCATCTGAAATGTATAAAAAGCCAACTTTCACACCTAGATGTGACCCGCTAACCGGTGTGTGGCAAACCATCCAATGCATGGAGCATGTTGGCGTGTGCTGGTGTGTTAATCCGCAAGGAGAACCAGTCAAAGGCACGTTAATTAGAGGAACCAACCCTGAATGTAATTTCAGAAAAGCTAGAAACAGATCCACCAAGAAATTACCAACTGACGAAGCCGACTTAAGTAAGCTCGTATAAGTTTCTATTTATTATTTTGTTAATATCCTTCAATTCAGTCTTAGAAGAGCTTATGATGCAACTAGCATATTTGGAACACAACGAAACTCCAGATTTAGAACCGAAACATTTGCCTTTAAATTCTCACTTGCCGCAGTCCCGATGTCAAGCTCTAAAAGCGCAATGCGACAATCAGAGGCGATTTCTACCAGCGCAGTGCGACGGAGAGCAGTGTTGGTGTGTCGATGAGGCCGGCAATCAGTTGCCCCACACGAACACTTTCAAAAAAGGAGAACACCTGTGCTGTGAGTAAATGATTGCGCAAATTTCCGTTCGTCTATCGTCAACTATATTTCAGTACCAACGCCTGTTGAAAGCGTCGACGTAACGATTGGCTTTAAGGGAGAATACGATGACGTCTCGGCCATTCCTGTTGTCAATAGTATTAACAGGCTAATAAAAAACATGAAAGGGATGATCAGAAACGACGAGCTCGTTGCAGAACCGTCCTCTGATGCTCTGTACGTCAAGCTTGCGCTTGTAGGCAGCAACAAGGTTGACGTTGCGTACGGACTGGAACAGATGGTGAGTAATTAACAGGAGAAAAACGCTAATTGTTAATAAAACATATTAAGTGCGCAACTTAATATTTAATTATCGGCCTCTTTCACTAAACTTTGATGTTAATTTTTAGAAAGTCGACTACTAATCTAATTTTTGAAATAATTCCTCTTGCATTCATGCACCAAATTTCATTTCAGAAAAAATATTGCTTTGGAATTGTTAAATTCAAGAAGCGCATATAAGGCAATCGATATTGCAATAATTTGAAGAAATTCCCCAGATCGATGATCGTTTTCAAAGTTATTTTATTGATACGCAGTCTTTCCTTGCTGGTATGAGGTCTTTTTGCCTGCAGAGTGTCAGTAACATGCATCAATTGCTGCTGCTAATACGTGGTAATCAGCGTTTCACTCATGGTATACAACGCGCCCCTGATTCCACCATATGCGCAGCAATGCTTTTCTGGTACTGTAATTTGATCGTGCAAAATCAAAAATGGTTTAGCTGAATAAACCCATGGTTTTCACTTCTTTGGTATTTTATAGAAAATTAACTCTCTGTCGCAAGTCACGATCTGGTGCAAGAAATCTTTCTTTTTGAATCTGGAGAGCAATAACTTGGCAATATCACAGCGTTTAGTCTTGTTCTCAACTGTGAATTTGCAGGAAACCTTTCTAAATCCTCTTCAGCTTGTCCAGACACTTGTAAATAGCCTGACGTGTTATTTCAATACTTTTTCAAAAATTGTTCCAGTTTCTTGCATTTGACTTTTTGGATGTTAAGGCATTCTGCAACATAGAAGTCAAAATTTCTACTCTTAAATTATTGAAACTACTCCTTGCAGATATGATCATTTTCCGGGCTTCACTGGCTCTTTTTTTAGTTAAAACACAAAAAGGGGGCAAACCTTACTTATTGCACGACATTGTTTTTACCATTGATGTTGAGCTTACATATAGTTTGTCAAATTTATATAAACACTTGGTGTATTTAAAAGAAGATAAATAGAAATTGTTATAAATAAATTCTTTGCATAATAGGTTTGGATATGATTACGATAGTTGAATTCCATATGTTATCATACATTTTACTTGATTGTGTAGAAAATTAATAATAGAAATACATTAAAACAACATTGTCAAAATAATTAAATGTCATCTGAAGTTTTGGTAGGTCAGAATTTAATAGTAATTTTAATGTTTAATAATTTTTCCTTATCGCTTACCTTTCTTTAATCGCATATTTTGATTGAACGAATGATTGCTTTTTTCCTTATTTTTGTCATATAATTACTTCAAAAATTATTTCCATTGCTTCCTTTAGTTGTTTTCATGGCCGTTTCGCTATTCTTTTAGTTATTAGCATTTTATGTTTTTGTTTAAATGGATTTTTTTCTTCGTTTTATTTCATGTTTACTATATCACCTGCAATTGTGTTTCTGTCCGACACTTGTGTTCTCTATTTACTAAAATGTATCTTTACTGCCCTTATTTTTAAATTTGTTTATTAATATTAACTTTAATAATAAATAAGTATTCATATAAACAAAAATTTTTTCTATATATTGAAGTATGATTTTTTTTATTTATAAAATATGCATTACAGCATTTATTAAAATTATTACAATCTGATGAATTGTGTAGATTAAAGAGTAATTTTATTCTAACCTAATTGACTACGTTTAAAGATTCGTAAAACTAAGGTCTTGTGTTTTAGTAACTTAACTATACTAAACTTAACATGTAGTACGAATACCATACTGCTTTGCACTATCACTATTTAACTAATTCAAAAGACTTCGTCCTCTAGAATCATTTTACTAGGTTTGTATTGTCCAGGAGCTGAATAGCCTCGATGTTGACATGGTGGAGCAGCCTTCGTTTATGGCTACTGGCAAATTTGGTGATTGATCAACAGTATCCATTTGAAGATCCCGATGGATGACTCTGTTTTGGCAGTTCAAGATTGCATCGACGGTGTTCTTTGTTCTGAAAGCGCTGATACATTTAGCTATTACTTTTATTGACATAGTCCCAGAGTTGAATGCCGTGGGTCCAAATGGGTTTTATTGTTTGCTTATATAAAAGCAGTTTGTTATATGTGGACAAGTTGGAGTTCCGTCCAAATAGCCACTACAATTTTTTTAGTTAAATACCAAGCTTTTCACGTTTCTTCTTGACATAAACTCCCCAACGGAATCTAACGACTACAGTCATTCCAAGCACTTAGCTGAGTTAGCATAGGGTATTGTTAATACTGATAGGTAGACGTTGCTTTGTTTGTTAGTAAAGTTTGCAGACTATGCGTCAAGTGTTAGACAGTGGAACAGACTTTTCTTTCTTCTAAAGATTGTTCAATGACGTTTGTGATTCTATAAACTTGATCGATAATCGAATGGCTTTCTCAACCAAACTGGTAACAAGGAATCAAGTTCCTTTCCTCTATTATGGATTTTACTCTCTTAAGGAGCAATTTTTCATATAGCTTCGAGATAATTGGCAACAACGACATAGACCTATAGCATGCTACGTCATGAGAAGGTTTCCTCGATTTAAGACGGCCCAATTTTCCCTTCAAATCGCCCTGAAGGTCGTTCTAGTTACGTGTATGTTTGAAGATGGCGCAATTGGTTTTGTATTTGTATTTTTGATTCGAAAAACTTAGTGTTAGTCGGGACGCACTCCCATCACTTGTACCTTACCATTTCAGCCCTTTGTGAATAGATGGCGCAAATAATGGGCAACCGATGAAAATGCTTGATAGAATAAATTTATTTATAATCCAGGCGAGGTAGCAAAAAATGAGTGATTTTTAAAATAATTAGTTGCGGCACTTTCTCAACGTAATAATTACGAGAAAAATCGTACGAATCGAATGAAAATGTTTTGGACAAAATCCGATTGTAGGATCATTGCGAAAAAAATTCAAAAAGGTGCGAAAAAAAGGTTTTTCGGCTTTTAGACACGAAAAAAAACATTGAGTAAAAAACAAAAAATGTAACGTTATAGCGCTTGAAAAGACGAATAAAATTATTTTTGGATCATTAAAATCGGTTAATAACTTTTTCCACAAAAAAATAAAAACCGCGAAAAAAAGCGATTTTTCGATGTTCAATTACTCACTTTGTAATTATCCTAGAAATGTCTTCCGGGGCTCAAATTATAGGGTTTTCCAACACCTTTTAAAAATTAAATATTTGTCAAAAAATATTCATAAGTTTTCGCACAAATTTCGAAAAAGTAAAAGCAGCTACTTTAGTAAAACGACCCCTATTTACTTGTCGAAAACAATGTGTAGAGCGCCCGTCCGAAAGCGCAAGCGAGCGCCGCCAACGCGGCCCGGTAGGCCGCGAAAGCCAGACAAATGCTGCGTTTCACTCCCACCGAAATTATCCCTGCGAACGCTCGGAACAAAGAGCGGCGCGGGTATACTATATATATACAGCCAGAACACTGCCAGCGAACGCTCGCGCTCACCACAGCCGAGTGCTTACAGGCAAATCAGGGTGTACTTTCGCTCACCATAGCCAAGTCACCCCCGAAAGAGACACCAGGAAACGCTCGCGATTACCACAGCCGAGTTCCCCGGTCAAACGGGCCGTTATCACAGCCAGGGAAAAAAGGCACTCCCAATGTCCACTAGGGAATTACCATCGAAGGCCCTCCGGAACGCGCCGAGAAAAGCTCTGCGCCGCTCGCCACTACCGAAGCCTGTATCACCGCTTCCGCGGTCTCTCGATTAAAGACTCGCCGGGAAACGCCCACCGGCGAAGGCAAGGTCCCCCCGGAAGGCGCTCCGATTTCCTTCGACCAAGAAGCAGCGTCTATTCTTCTAGGCCTGGTCTCGCCCGATAGGTGCAACCTTAGACGTGGTGGCAAGTTTGGCAGACGTCACCATGGTAACCGTACCATCAACAGTACACGAGGTACGTAGCGCAAGTCAGGATGATGCCATCAAGACGCTAATCAACGAGGTAGCGCAACTAAATCCCCAAATAAATAACCGCTCTCACGAAAAAAACACGGGATAGACCGCAGAGACGCAACCGTTCACGATCCAGAAACACTAAACACGACATCTGTTAGTACCATTACCGCTGGGGCGACAAAGCACAAGAATCCTCATTGCCATGCAAGGCAGCCAAGAACTAGGGAAACGAGACGAGCAGTCGACACGCTGGGAAGCAATCGCCGCCTACACATAACCGATAAGAAATCGAGGACCGAATTCCTCGTGGATACCGGTGCCGACGTGTGCGTTTTCCCAAGAACCTTGTATCGTGAAAAACAAACGCCGTCCGCCTACAAGCTATACGCAGCTAACGGATTAGCAATCGAGACATAAGGAATGACGACCCTAGACCTCGATCTCGGTCTCAGACGAAGCTTCCCTTGGAGGTTCATAATCGCCGATGTCCAAAAACTAATCATCGGAACCGATTTCTTATCACTTTATGGACTATTGGTGGACATGCGCAGTCAACCAATATTCGACAAATGCACAACTCTGACGACGACGGAACGCCAAGCGGACGTTGCCGGCCAAATCAACATCAACGAACCATCCATTTACGGCACCCTACTCCAGGAATTTTCAGATATCAGTTGACCAGCTAGAGTTCTAACAGATTCCCGACACAACACCCTGCACCACATCCTAACGACGGAAGGGCAGTCGGTTAGGTCCCGACACAGGCGTCTTGCCCCAGACAAACTCAAAACAGCCAAGGACGAGTTCTGCCTAATGATACAGCAAGGCATCGCACGACCTTCCAAAAGCCCGTGGTCATCGCCGCTTCATCTAGTACCCAAGAAGAACACAAAGTGGAGACCATGCGGCGACTATCGCGCACTAAAGACTCGCCCAGTGCCAGATAAATACCCGGTTCCACACGTGGAGGACTTCTCACAGCAACTTCATGGCAAAATATTTTCAACAATCGACCTGGTGAGAGCTTACCACCAGATCCTCGTAGCAGAGGAGGACGTACCGAAGACAGCCATAACAACACCCTTCGGGTTGTTCGAGTTTCCTGCAAGAGTTTCGGACTTAGGAACACAGCCCAAAATCGATCGATTTCGTCACTTTCGCTAAAGCTAAACGTTAGCCAAGCTTATTTGTTGTTGATTTATTTTGTTTTTAAATTTATTTTTAGTAACCCTTTGTGGTGTAAAATAAATATGATGCTAAATTATTCAACTAAAAAGACCTTCACGTGGTGAAGGCCTTATGTCAATTGAGGAATATGAAAAGATCATCAACTATCCACTAGAAATTGAAGTAGAACCAAAGCCAACATCACCCATCAGTGGCTATCGTATTGTGGAGCTTAGTTATGTCTTAGAGTGGGCAGTAACTCTACAATATGAGCATTCAAAATCATGTACTCTAGGAAAACTGAATATCAAAGAAGAAAGGCGCAGAACTTTGGGTTTAGTCAGCCAAGTGGTTTTTGAATGTACGATGTGTTCAAAACAATTCAAATTTGCGACAGAAAATCCAAACAAGCCACCCATTTTAAATAAAGCAGCTGTTTGGGGTGTTATGGCAACTGGAAGTTGTTATAGTCATCTTGATGAACAACTTAGCTGTATGGATATTCCCAATATGTCAGAAAAAATGTTTTATAATATTGAAAATGAACTGGGGGAAGTAAGTAATCCATAGTTTTAGCGTTTTAGCCTGATTGTTAATTATAATAATATGCAGGAATGGAAAAAGTGTCTCTGGAAATCGATGATCGCAGCTGGTGAAAAGAGGAGAATATGCCATATCAATTGGAAGTCTTAGTGAAGATAATATCCCGTGCATAACAGTATATATTGATGGATCTTGGAGCAAGAGATCTTATGGCAATAATTATAATGCTCTTTCGGGGATGGTTGGCATAATTGGACGACACACTGGCGAGGTACTGTTTGTAGCTGTTAGAAACAGATACTGTTCAATTTGTGCTCTTGCTGCTAACAAAAATGGTCCTCCAAAATCTCATCACTGCCATAAAAACTGGACGCATTCAGCTCCTGCAATGGAGGCAGATATGGCTGTGGAGGGTTTTAGGATAAGTGAAGAAATGCATGGTGTCCGATACACCAAATTCGTGAGTGATGGAGATTCCTCAGTTTTCGCTAAGTTGAAAGAAAATGTTCCATATGGAAGCCAAATTAAGAAAGTTGAATGCACTAACCACGCTTTAAAAAACTATGGCAAAAGACTACATCAAATAAAAAAAGATACCCATATCAATTTCCAAGGACGAAAATTGCTGACTGTAAAAAAATTGGTTTGCTGCAGAAACGAGCAAAGTGTTCTATATATGAACATGCAAACAAAGGTCCAGAGGCATTGCAGCTCTTGCGAATGAGTTACAGGCAATTTTAGAAGTAAAGTGTATTTTTGCAGCTTCTAAACTGAATAGTAATACATGTTCAACTATGGACGATGTTTTGGATGAAATGAAAAAAATGAAAAAGCCCATCTGCTTAGAAAAAAAAATAACAAAATACAACTCAAGCGGAATCACGTTTACTACTACCAGGTAAACCTACATTATTACGCTAAATTCAAAAATGACTATATTTTAAGATCCAAGGCCAACTAAATATAACAGGTTTAAATACCTGTTATTTAGTTGTCTATGTAAACGACTACGTTCCTATTTATATAGAGGAAATAAAAAAAGACCCAACATTTTGGAGCAAGGAAATGCTACCTATTTTAAAAATTTTCTATGAGGAATGTGTGGGACCTGAACTTGCCCGAGATAATTTAGGCAAGGGGCTGCGTTGCCTGGACCCTCCATTTATATTTGAAGCGCAGAAACTTCAGGAAGAAAAACAGGCAAAGGAAACAAAAGGAAAGTGAAACAGTCAATGTTCCTTTTCAATAAAATTTCTATTCCACCATCACAGTTAATGTAAATAATATTCCCAAGTTCATGAAAATAAACATTACCTGATTATTTAATTTATTCGCCCTGTGGTTTTCTTTTCCGAATTACGGAAACACAATTGTAGCCATGCCCAAATTGGCAATATCAATGACCAATTGAATATTCCGTCATTCTTATTTGTTCTGAGATAGATATTTGACCTTACCAAGTAAAGTCTGCTTATTTTAAAAATAAGGTTTCAAATCTTAACAAAATAAGTATGATTATACAAAAAATAATAAAAACTACAATCGAATGTCAAATCGTAAAATTCAACTCGGAAAACTTTCCTAAGAATCCTAATCAAATGAAGTTCGGAACAGGCAGAATGACCTAAGCCTTGACGACAGAAGAAGAAGAAGAAGAATCGCAAAACTGATAAATCCAAAAATTTTAATAATCTGAAACGTAAATTCGGGACGAGACTAAATCAAAAAATTACTATCTAATAATCATGATCATAATTACTTCTACGACTTTCCACATCTTAGGAATATACTTTAATCTGAAGGATACGTTAATAAGATTGGTAAGTTTCACTGTGGTTTTTCTTGGGAGTTGTTTCAAAACTTCGCCAGTAATTAGGTCAAAGCCAGAGGCTTTTTTTGGGTTGATGTTTATTTTAATTTTATCTGAGACTTCTTTTGGCGAAGTAGTTCTAATGACAACAAGTTCTTGTTCTGGTTCAGTGTAGCCTTGTGGGTCTTCTCTCTCATTTGGTTGGAAAATGCTCTCGGGATGTTCTGCAAACCTATATGCTTTTTGGGTATTGTTTCGGGCCCAATTTCCATCCGCATTTCTGATTGGAGGATTATGTAGAACTGGTCTTTTTAGTCGATTGGTAGCCTTCCAAAGTGAGTAATCTGTTTTGTTATCATCCAATCGATTCGTTTCTGATACGTTGAATTTCGTGCTTTAATTGCTGAATTGCGTACTTCAAGGCTGTTTTATTAGTTAATACTCTGGTCTGCTGCCATTTTCGTCGTAAGTTTTCTCTTTTTTAAATTGAGGTTCCTAATCCCTTTTGGATAATTATTTTCTTTTGTTCTACGAATATACTCGAACTTGTTGTCCCATGGTGCTCGTTGAATGTTTTAACAAAAAGATCAATTGTCTCATGTAGTTTCTCTTCTGTTCCTAGTGAAATTGAAAGCTTAATCAATTCTTTAAATTTATTTTTATAGCTTTGCCTATCTGTCATATTGTTGGTTAAACTGGGTAGATTTTTTTGAATTATATCACTCAATGTAACAAGTATTGGAGAGTGATCTGAATTCATATCCTACACTTCTTTAATATGGATATAATTTGATATTCCTGATTACAAAAAGTCGATAAGATCAAAACAATTATGCGGATCAGTAGGCCTACTGTACTGGCCAGTACATTGGCTTAGCAGCTGATAATGCTTCGCATTAAACTGATTAGATGCTGCTAAACGTTTCCTACATTTAGTTGTAGTTAGCCTAGATCCCCAATGTGTATTCTTTGCATGAGTTACCGACAACGATGAATTTATTTTCCTGTCTATGAAGAAAATCTATATACTGTTCTTTCTTTATAGTATGACACGGTGGGCAGTATAATGCTGTGATTATTACTTCATATAATTTTTTTTAATGTTAACAGATGTGACCTGTATTTCCACTGTTTGGTAACCTATTTCTTGATAATTTAAGATGAATTCCTTTATGATAATTGCACCTCCTCCTTTTGTTGCATTGCCCAGATGAATCGTAAAATGGGTCTCGGATATAAAACATACATTAATTTTTTCTATGTCAAGGACTGTTTGCAATTCTTACTGATGTCGCAGCAGTCTATTGAAATTCCACTCTAGTATTCTTAAATTATTAGCCATTTTTAGTTTTAGGAATTGCTCCTTGTGCCCAATATTCTAATTTGGAAATAAGTTCATCCATTTTATTTCTCTAATATTTGTTGCAGCATTTTACCAATAGATGAATTCGTTCGGTTTGTTTTTTCTCATAATGTTTATCTGTTTTATCAGGCACTGCTTGGCTGCAGGCCTTGCTTTTAGATCCGTTTCCTTGCTGTATTAAAGCTGTGTTTGTTTTAGGTTGAGTGGATCTTTGAGGTTGTTTAGGTAGACTGGGTTTCTTGAGTTGCCTATTCTTAATTTCTTGTATTTTTTTTGTTACCGCACACCCACGATAGTTGGCCGAATGTCTTTTTTCACAATGAACACATTTTGGAGTTGCCTCTTTTGGTTTTTCACAATCCGCTGTGAGGTGTTTCTCAGTGGATCTCGCACATCTAAGTTCTTTAGCGCAGTATAAGCTTGGCAATGCTTACACTGCGGCACTAAACTGGATTTTCTAATTGGCTGAATTTGATTTCTTAGGCCCATGATGTCAGTTATGCTTTGATTTTCTTAATATCTTCGTCATTTCTGAATGACAGCACGAACATGTTTAATGGCTTTTTGTTTTATACTTCAGTTTTCTAGTAACTTTAAGTTTATATTCTCTTCTTCTCATGCCCTTCGTATTTCATCAGGATCTCAATAATGATGAAGATTGATGGCTATTACGTTAATTGGTCGTTTCTGCTTACTATCATAGGAGTAGCATGAACAGCTTGGTAATGTTTTCCATTCTCGATGTTAATTTTTATCATTAATAATTTTAATTTGATACTCCGTCATCATATTGGTTATGAGGTCATGGGATGCGTTAAAATTTTCAACTGCATACTATTATTTAGAAGCTGTTGCGATACTTTTTGGGTTTTTGATTGTTCTTTTTCTTTTTTTAACTTTTACTGTATTAAAGAGGGGTGAATGACGTATGCATTTTTCTTTTTTTCTGTTTTTTACCGTTATCCATTCGGTCTCCATGGCTAATTCTTCCTCATCGTAAAGTATTCAGCCGGTTTTCTTTTTCTTTTTGAACTGGTGAATTTTGCGCCAGACTTTTCTATTTGGTTTCTAGTTATGCATGCATTTTCTGCATATTTTCGAGTTGCTGCTGCATTACATTCAGTTTGCTAACTATGTAATTTCGTTCATACTCAGAATTTTCCAAGCCTTATAAGGCGCCTGCGCATTCTGTGATCTCCAGCTGTTTTCTTGGAATAGCGCGTAATTGGCGTTCCCTGAAACATTGTTGCACCATAACTTATGGTCATGAACTTGACGCCGGATATCACTCGCACATTAATAATAACCGCTTATCACTGAAGTACCATAAAATTAAAAATATGCGAAGTTAATTTTCGAAATAATTTCTTGACCTGGAAACAAATTTTCCCCAATGAATAAATAGTTCTTTGATCTCACTAGCGTAAAATAAAGATGGTTGTAACACTAGCCAATCGCCCACAAACGCTTGAAGAGCAACATCATCCTAGTGGTTATTTTAATAGTCCAAACAAATATGGAGATATAAATTCGGTTTTTCTTAAGGACATTTCAGTGTAATCTCAACTTTTGTCGAAATTGGATACCTGAATGGAACCAGCTGTTGCTGCCATAGCTTATTCCGATTCTCAAAGTAGTTGAACAGAGCAAATATTCTCTCCAGTCAAGACGATAATTGGGCGACATTGGTGCTTTCATTTACAACTGCTCTTACCACGCGTAAACTTAAGTTGTTCCCGAAATGTGTTTTAGCTCTTTTCAAAATTTTAGACGATCTGATGCCCTCTGTCGTAAGAATATCGACAATAATCCGCTGTACAACGGGCGAAGATATCTCTTGTTCTGACATCGTGATATTGACTAAAGTAACGATAGAATGAAGTACCTTACGGGGAAAATCCTTTTCAGTAATCTCTATTTACTCTTTGTTTATCTCAAAATACTTAAATTTTGTCGCTATTTATGTTTTTGATTCAAACCTGTTATTGTTATAATTTAATTTTAGTTTCATTAAATTGCCATTACCTTTTTAAACCTATTCCAATATATTTAACGGTGTTGCTTTTTAAATCTCATCTTTATATTTTCACTGGCACCTTCCTAAAACATGTTTTATTTCTTTTGCTTTCTTTTGCTTTCTTTTGCATTTAAATATATTTTTTAAATTTATACCCTTTTTACAAAGTTTTATTTTCAAACAGAAGTCTCTAAAAATTATGTGGTTGACATGCAGCCTTAAGCAAGCCTCTGAAATTACTAGTTCGCCGTATTAGATGGAAATCACTTTAAATTGAAGACATAAGAAAGTATATGTTAATTTTCTGGGGCTCGAACAATAATTTGTAGTTTAAAATAATACGACGCGATTATCAAGATCACAATTAGAATAAACATTAAGATACGTCACATTTATGTTATGATTAAGGTACTGTTAAGTTTTTTTTTATTGTTTCTAAGACCGTTTTTGTGATACTTTAGCTTCTATTTTTATTCCTCTTTGTAGATAAAGACAAAGCTTGTTCCTTATTGCGTATAATTAGAATGATGGCTTTGAACGTCGAAAGTTTTCTTATTGCTTCTAGTAAACACATGCGATATCATTTCAAACTTAAAGCTTCCTAAGTGTTAATTTATTAACCGCTCACATTACATGTGCATGTCAATAGTTTTACCATTATAACAACTATACTACCATAGAAAAATATTCTGTTGTTATACTACACAATAAACATTTAATCGTTGAGCAGAACATTCTAGGCAAATTATCTTTAAAAACTTCTTTACGTTTACAGCGTGATATATTTGCAGTTAAATAGTCTTGAAAAAAATTTTACATTTTACTATAAAGGTTTTTCTTATTAAATATTTTGGTTCTCTGGCAAGCCAATACTGAAATCGATCGAACTCGTTAGAAAATCAACAAAAACGCACCGCATGATACTCTAGCGAGCCTCATTTGGACATATCTGTTCTATTCTATTATTTGCTGTGGTAGATTGCACCACCTTATGATTAGTTTTCCAATAATTGTAATTTGTGTAATTGTGATACTTTACCATTTCAGTTATTGTAATTGCTTATCGTAATTTCTATTTTTGATTATAATAATATTGTGTTTTGTTGCACTCTCGAATTAAGCAACAAAAACACTTATATTTCCATTTAAAATATCTTTAAAATAATTTAAATATTTTACGTATAAAGGGTGTCCCAAAACAAACGTAAAATTTAAAATGTGCATATTTTTTCTGGGAGGTCGGCAGCTTGGTCACATATTGTAGTGAACGCATTGTGGTTAGTTACTTTGGAAACTCTACTCAACGGAGGAGCGAATGACGATTGTTAAATTTTAGTATAGCACTGAGAACAAGACTGTGAGAAAATGACTATGAAAAGACTAATTAAAAAATTTGAATAAACAGGTTTGATTACAGACAACAAAAAAACAGACCGATCTCGTAGTGGCCGTTGAGCTGAAAACGTTGCAGCTAAGAATCATCCAGTGACGTCGGTCACTGCAACTGCACATTTTAAAAAACACCTTACAACAGATTTTAACAAAAGACCTGTATCTATACCCATTCAAGATTCAGTTAATCCAGGAGTTAAAGTCAAACGACTATTGAAATGCCAGGTATTTGTCGATTGGATGCTAGAGAATCAAGAAGTTGACAGATTTTGCTAAAAAAATCGTCTTTAGCAACGGGAGCATTGTCATCTTAGAAGGTATATTAATAAGCAAAATTGTCGCATTTGGGGCTTAGTAAATCCTCGAGATCATTAAAGAACCGACTTATACATACCCAAAGAGTAACATTTTGGTGTAGAGATTATGCTGGTAAAGTGATTTGCCTGTTATTTTTGGAAGTGAGGACGGAAACCCAGTAAATATCAATGGTGAACATTATTGTGGGATGATAGTTGACTTTTGTGGTCTCACTTGAACGGCATGGATTTTAATAATGGGGTTCCGGCAAGACAGTTCCACCTGTCATATAACGCGTGAAACATTACAATTAGAGTTAGAGTTAGAGCAAAAATGTAATGGGTCCAAAACAGTGAGGTGAATTAACCACCAAGATCTTACGAGCTCATAACATGCGATAATTTTCTCTAGGGATTCGTAAAGGTCAAAATCTATACTACGAAGATAAGAGCAATACCTAAATTCCAATAAAAAATTCGAAGAGTTATTGGCAAAATTGAGCCACAATTAAGCGAAAAAGTAGGAGAATTTTGTCAGAAAAATTTGAGAATATCAAATGAACCGTAGAAAACGTTTGTCAAATATCCTATTCCACATTTAATGGCAATGTTTACTCTTTAAAATAAAGTCATAGCTTTGCCAACTAATAAATAAATTTAAAAAATTCTAAAATTAAACATTGCGTTACTTTTGGGATACCTTTATATATACAAATAAATAAAACTTTAATATCAAAGAATTTTTGCAGGTTATGCAAAAACGTTTGCTTGGCTTGATACCGGACATAACGAGATCGAGATTTGTTCACCAGCTGGGCTCTGCCGAGCCCTTGACAGCCGAGCGCGTTATAGCTCTAGAACATCGAGAGATCGTGTCGCAGTCTCCCGTTTCCATGATAGCACCGTACCATACAGCCCTGATAGTGATAGCTGCAGCATCTGCTTTTGTCATATGCACACTGACGTTGCTGGTAATTCTGTATAAACGCAAGGTAATATAGAAACGCCTCGAGTTTGCAATCGCTTATACTGCTCCATCGTATCTCGTTTCAGATGGCAAACATAAGCAACTCCGCGAACAAAGCAATGGATCGCCACCAGAGGTTTTTGTCGTCGAGCAGGCCAATATACATCGAGCTGCCCGATGAGAAGCTAACTCCTCCGTCAGTTAGACAAAGCGGCAAAGCGACAACGAATTCATAAAAGGTGTTTGCTTCTTCACCTTTGTAACATTTTTGCCTGTATAAATCAAATAAACCTAAAACCTACCGAGAATATTTTATTATTATAGAACTGAAGTGATATTAGGTAGTAAAGATTACAATTCAAATTAGAGGAAGCTTCTCTGTTAGAACTTACGTGTTTATTAATATTATATAAATAGTAACTTATATATAGCTTAAACATATTTATACTTTATCTTATTATGTATCCTACTTTCGAGTTCATTCATTGATGTGGTTTTTGATTCCCATTTACTTTAACACTGTACATAAAAGACAAAATAAATAAAGCCAGTCTTTCCAATTGCTGTACCAATATTTTATTTAAATCGATACTGATCTAAGTAACTTAAAATTCTGATGGTGTCATCTTCATAATCAGTTGACCTTCGTTTCCTCCCTATGTACGCAGTTGTTGTTGTGCTGTTACTGCCCACGTTTTGTATAAGCTGCTGTAAATGTTCAGAAATCATAATGAACATATTTTTTATGTAACGTTTACGTACAAGTACAAGTTTTATCAGGAAAACTGCAAACGTGAGAAAGCCAATAGTGACCAAGGCTCCTTCATTCGATGGAAAATCTACGTGCGACTCTTCCTTATATTCCCTAGCTTCCCTCTTGTTTGAGTTTGGATTCCACAAACTTGTTATTCTGTTTTCTACAAAAATTGTTACAAAATTAAGTGACGTATAAATTAATTCTGTTTGCAACTTTAAAAAGTTAAGATTTAGTTTTTCGGAATATCGTGTGGCTTAGTTTAAGTATTTATAATGGTATCGTATTCATCTAGTGTTTAATCTTAAAAATGCTGTAGTAAGTAGAGAAATAAATTTATATTGATTACTATAAACCAATTCATACAATCGTTAACAGGTACCAAACAATCGTATAAGCTCTGCTCTTCCTTTCAAGTTTAAAAATGATAAACTTGAAATATTACTAGATAGAAATAGTGTGTAAAATAAAAAAAGTCTTACAAAATTTTGTAGAAATTGACTAGAAGAGATTTAAAAGAAAAGTCAAATGGATTCCTGAGGAGCTCAGTCCTGAGAAACATCCAACTGGTGGGTGAGAAAAACAAGATGGACATAAATTTAAAGGCCCGACCATTGCCAAACGACATCAAGTACGACAGCGCTGCGTTTCTAAGATTTTTTCGGAAAAAATTTCATTTTAGATAAGAAGATGAATCGTTCAAACGGTGTTGGATCTATGAAGATGCCTCTGAAGTACCTATTGTTATGCATATAAAGCCTCTGTGACGGTGCTGGTAAATAGGAAAAGGGGTGTCATGGGGCTCCACTTCTTTAAACAAGGCCTGATGTTAACCGCCGACAGCTATATGAACGTTCTGGGGACAATTGTTAACCCCTGGATAGAGAAGGTGGACGGAAGACGGGATTTTGTGTTCCAGTAAAACTCCGCGCAAGTCCACAAGGAAAGAAAAATTCAGACATAAGCTCCTATAATTGGATGGGGCAACTCGCCATTTTAAACGAGTTAAAAATTTTGACATTCGCTTCAAATTGTCACCTCTTCTAAGCGAGGCAACGTTAAGCAATCTA
This sequence comes from Sinelater perroti, assembly GCA_036346155.1. Taxonomy (NCBI): domain Eukaryota; kingdom Metazoa; phylum Arthropoda; class Insecta; order Coleoptera; family Elateridae; genus Sinelater; species Sinelater perroti. The sequence continues at coordinate 4,161,237 of JARFIY010000348.1, read as the reverse complement.
TATACTTGCAGAATCAAAGAACTCTGAATGAGTTAATTGTTTGAAAGCCACTAAATTTTTACAGTTATGGGATTCAAAAACAGGCCAGCAAGATGCAGATGATTTTAACAAGTCAAATTAAAAAACAGAATTAATTTAAAAACCTTATATACTCACTTATTTCTGCCAAAAGATGGTCTCTTAAATTAAGTAGAACAGCCAGCTTACTTTTTTTATTGTTATGCGTGTTTTGCATTAGAGTTTTTTGTATTGTACTTAAGTAAGGAATAAAGTAAGAGTAACTGAATCCTTTATCGTTGTCATTATTTTCTTCCATATCTTCATTTTCCTCGTCAGAGTTTCCATAGCGCTTTTCTTGATCATACGCATTCGTATCAACATCATCTCTTTTAACATTTCTGGTTTCCTCGGATTTTTTCGCCGGTTTCGCATTGACTTTATTATCATTAGATTTGTTTACCACTTTGTTTGCTTGCATCACTATACTCAAAGTTTCATTATTCTGCTCGTTATGTTTTTTGTATATCGCGGCCGGTTTATCAAAAGCGGGCGTTTGAGTGGTTGAAGAAGTTGTGGTAAGAATAAAAGTAGTAAAATCTGTAACATACTTATTTTGTAGCAACAATTGCTGCTACTTTTATCTCCTAAGTAGTACCTATCCTCTTTGATTGCTTTATTTGATCCTGCGGAACTGAGGATTGCGAGATTTCCACCCAGTCGGCGTTCGCAAAATTTATTATAATCACAATCACCAATTTACAATCCTAAAAAATCGCAATAGAGTAGATTTCAAGTTAAACATTTAAAATAGAGAACTTACCATGTTCGGAGCAAAATGTTTACGTGGGCATTAAAGCAACACAACTGGCTAAGAAGTGCAGGGTTACAGTACTAGCTAAAAGTCTCGGAAGCGGAAAATTGTTTGTCCTATAGTGGAACTAAACGACGAAACGTTAATAAACGCACTATGTGGAATAGGTGAATGACCATGGTTACGCTTGCAGAAAACGCCTTTTAACAATTTCAATAAAAATATGATATATATATTTTAGAATAATAAAAAACGCGATATTTTAAAAATAACTCTCTCAAACTTTTTGATCATTATTTTTAAATTTATTATTCTTTCCCCATAATTTTATTGTTGCTTAGTATTAAACAATACTAAAATTTGTTTACGGTATTTCTTTTTTTGTTGTTTAAACATTAGAGTTATTAGTAAAGCTTATACAATTTTATTATTATTATAATAACAAAATTAGTAACCAAATAAATCATTGTTTCACTGTAATCTAAATTGGATATTGTGCTATACGTGTGGGATTTGCTAGTCTCCCCGAGTGACGGATAGGGGAACGCTCCCCAGTTATGGTGAGTACTAAGGAAATAAAATAGGGGCGGGCCAAAAGAGCAGCAAATAAGCACCAGCATTTTTGCAGTACTGGGTGCTGGTGGAGATTGAAACAATGAGAACAGCTACATTTCAGATAGTTGTGAGTAGAAGCAAAATATTTCACAATTTATCAAATGATTCTGTCCCCGACAGGCCTTCAATGTTCAGAGGGTGTGAAAAAGGAATTAATAGCGTGAGATGGAAAGGGTAGTGATGTATTTAAATCTACTAATAATGACACAGTTTACCATTCTGGTAACGATAATAATAAGCAAAATGGGTAAATATATATATATATATATATATATATATATATATATATATATATATATATATATATATATACCCATAACAAACAGAATGATATTGATATAACTTATAAGGGCAGCAATATTTTTATTATACAAGTGCATGCACCCACATCAACAGCAAATATAGAAGAAATAAATGGCTTCTATGAACAATTAACAAATATTATGAAGAGTATATAACAACTGTCCTTTATAAGATCTTAAGAGTTTAAGAAATGCCGTAAGGTCTTAAGCTCGATGATAGAGAAACTCCAACTACACCTCCCCGTGGTAAAGGATGGGAACACCTAAGGATTGGTGGCAAACGTAGCTCTGGAGACCGAATGTGCGCCGGTATAAGCAAACAAACCTGACTCCGGGTCAGGATGGGCACCCCATTGTCCTGAGGGTGAGAAATCGCCCTCGAAGGCGGAGGAATCGATAAGAAGATCAACGGCATTGGGATCAGGAAGGCAACGGAAAACCACCTGATTAGAGGCACAAAGTGCATTTCCAAGAAAAAATCAAGATGGCAAACAGTTGCAATAATACAATGAATACTAATCATGGTAATCGGAACCCAAGATTCGGCAGGAGAAGAAACACCAGCAAGGCTTCTCAGGTCGTCATCCAGCGAAACCCTTGCAAATCACAAGACCAACAAAGGCTAAAATTGTCAAAGAGTCCAATCAAAATTGGAACTTGGAATGTCCGTACGATGGCCCAACAAGGAAAAATTAATAACGCAGTAGCTGAAATCAAAAGACTTCAACTGGACATAATGGGGGTAAGCGAGATGAGATGGCCAAACAATGGCCAATACTTAATAGACGAACACCAAGTATACTATTCAGGAAACGAAAAAGGTCAATTTATAAATGGTGTCGGATTGATACTATCAAGCAAACTTCAAAAATATGTTACTAACTTCATACCTGTATCAGAGAGACTAATACTTATCCAACTAAGTGGAAATCCCATAAACATAAATATAATACAGGTCTATGCCCCAACAGCCGAAGCGGAGGAAGACAAAATAGAAGAGTTCTACGAATCTCTTAAAAATACATTGAACCAACTAAAAAAGCAAGAACTAACTCTTATTATGGGAGATTTAAACGCTAAAATAGGCCAAGGTAGAAGCGGAGAGCATATCGCTGAATACGGACTGGGAGTACGAAATGAGCGGGGAGAGCGACTTAAAATGTTCGTAGAAGAAGAAGACTTTGTTATCCTTAATACATTATATAAGCTACCACACATGGACCACCCCCACCAACCCCGACGAACCCAAAGAGAAGAGAGTACGAAACCAAATCGACTATCTTCTAATAAACAAACGTATCGCAATAGCTGTTCAGCCGCCAAAACATACCCTGGAGCGGACATTGCATCAGATCATTGCTTATTAGTAGGAAAATTCAGATTAAAACTAAAGAAATGCTTGAGAAAAATTGTAAAAAAGAAATGGGACCTTAGGAAAATAAGTGATAGCCCGCAAACGCGTGGGAATATGACACAAGAACTAGGTGTAGCATGTGAACAGAGTATAAACAAAAACCAAACGGTAGAAGAAGCACTTCGAGACATGACAACATCCTTTGACAAAATCGGAGATAAGTATCTGACAGTACAAAACCGAAAGAAAAAAAAGTGGATGACTGACGAAATCCTACAATTAATGGATGAAAGAAGAAAAGCAAAAATAACGACACCAGATACAAATAAATCCAGAAATTAATAAAATACAAAATAAGGATGGCTAAAGAAACATGGCTAACAACACAATGCAAAGAAATTGAACATTTTACATATATAAAAAAGTAAAAGAAGCTGCAGGAATCTACAAAGTAAACAATACAACAAGGCTACTCAACAAGGACGGAAAAATAATTATAGAACCAGACGCAAAAATTTCTGACTGGCAGAAATATGTTGAAGACCTTTTCAAAGACGTTGATAGATCAGATGAACCTCAAGAATATCCAGAAGTAGAGCCCTTACCCATCACCACCGACGAAGTGGAAAATGCATAAAACAGTTAAAAATCGGAAAGGCTCCAGGTCCTGATCATATACATACCGAATTTTTAAAATGATGGACGAAGCGAGTGTAGAATGGCTAGCAAAATTTTTAACATTATCTATACCACCGGAAAAATCCCTGAACCGTGGTTAAGATCAACATTTGTGACAATCCCAAAAACCAAATGCTAAATATTGCGAAGATTACCGCACCATCAGCCTTATGAGTCACCTCCTAAAATTATTTCTAAAATTATACACCGCAGAATTTTTACAACGTGTGAAGCACAAATAAGTAGAGAACAGTTCGGATTCCGCAATGCCTTGGGAACTCATGAAGCTATTTTAGCCTACAAGTTCTATTTCAAAGAGCCAGAGATGTAAATCATGACATATATGCTTGCTTCATCGATTATCAAAAGCCTTCGATAAAGTCCAACATAATAAACTAATAGACATACTTCAAGAAATAGGCCTTGATAATCGAGACATAAGAATAATAAGCAACCTTTATTGGAATCAAAAGCAGCAGTGCAAACTGGCAATATGATATCAGAAGACATCAAGATAAAACGCGGTCTCAGGCAAGGATGCGTACTTTCTCCTCTTCTGTTCAACGTGTATTCGGAACACATCTTTCAGCAAGCTCTGGGCAGCATAGATGATGGAATCAGAGTCAACGGAGAAATATTAAATAATTTTAGATATGCGGATGACACGATAGTGTTTACAAACGACATCACCAGTCTCCAACGAATTATGAACAGAATTACAGAAGTTAGCAAGCGGTTCGGACTGACCCTAAATACCAAAAAGACCAAATATATGATAATTACAAAAATCACATTGTTGACACCGGATTAACGATTGACAACAACAGGATCGAACGTGTGCGAAAATATACTTACCTTGGGACAACAATCGATGAAAACTGGGACCACTCACTGGAAATAAAGTGTAGAATTGAAAAGGCGAGAGCAGCGTTCGTAAAAATGGCCAAACTATTCAAGTGCCATGAATTATCTTTACCCATTAAATTAAGACTACTGAGATGTTATGTCTTCAGCGTATTGCTGTATGGAGCAGAGACGTGGACACTGACAGAGGCATCAAGACGAAAAATAGAGGCCTTCGAGATGTGGTTGTACCGCAGAATCCTCCGTATATCTTGGACAGAGCATGTAACCAACCACACCGTGCTGAGGAAAATGGGGAAACAAGAAACAGAACTCCTCACAACAATAAAAGTTCGTAAGCTGGAGTATCTAGGGCACATCATGCGCAACAATCAGAGATATGGGCTCCTACAATTGGTCCTCCAGGGTAAGATCGAAGGAAAAAGAAGCATCGGCAGAAGACGCATATCGTGGCTGAAAAACCTGCGAGTATAGTTCAATACAACAACAACTGGACTGTTTCGTGCCGCTGTTGATAAAGTCCGTATTGCCATCATGGTTTCCAACATCCGAAACGGATCGGAACTTTAAGAAGATATAACAACTTCAATATTATTGGAAAAGAGAGCGTAGATGGATATCATTGAGGATTACGGATTGAAAGATAGCAAGGCGAGAAGCTGATTGAATTCTGTTAAAAAGAAGAAATGGTCGTAACTAATAGATGGTTTTTACTACCGCTTAGAAGACTATAAATGGGCTTTCCTACAACATAATAAACAAAGAATATTAACAAATAAAATAGATTTTATTCTTATTAAAAATACTTATTATGTAAAAATACTAAACAATTTTATTTATTTTTTTTACATATGCAATAAAGTTTTTTTAATTAATCAAGTGAATGAATGTACGTTCAATTTCACATAACAAATAAATAGAATTTCTTTTATTTAACTCGTATGTAAAATAATTTTATATCTAAGGTAATTATTAAAATAATGGCATCAATTAAAACTAATCAATGAAATGGAAAAGACCGTAGACATAGTATGCGAATTACGTAAATTGCACACTTTGGACATATTATTATAAAAACAGAGCAATAATTACTTTAATTTCTTTACCCAAATTAAAATAATTATGATATTTTGATCCATACTCCAATTAATCTATTAAAAACTCTCCTGGTACTTTTCTACTGCTAATTTAGCTTCCTGCGTTTGACGTAAATAAATAAATGCAAAAATAACCAAATACATAAATTCCAACAAGCAACGAAAAGTTTCCGTGAAATGTACGTTGTAATGTATTATTCAGCAATTAGTTTCATTTATTATAAGATGTGCTAAAGCGACGAATAATCTTTTGTGATTTATCATGTAATATTTTAAAGAGCATTAAAATAAACTATAAACTTTTATTATTCTTATTCTTACGATTTAATGGAAACTATTTACAAAAAAATGTGGTCTATAAAGCAGGAATACAAAAAAACATTAAAGACTAGATGACAAAGAAATTCTTCAGTTGATGAATGAAAGAAAAATAAGTAAAAACAGAGACATGTGAAAATATAAATGAAACGATAAAAAAATGAAGTAGGATATAAAGAAAACAAAGGAAAGTTGGATTGCTAATAAATGTCAAGAAGATCTTGATCGAAAATATGGCACTATAAACATGTACAAGAAATGTCAACTACAAAGAAACAAAAAAATCATTACATTGATTGATCCTGATGGAAACATAACCACCGAAAATGGAATTATGGACCACATACATAAATAAACTTTTTGATGTTATGCATGCCAAAATTGATAACTTTGTGACATATAGTGGTCCACCAATACAAAAACAGAAAGTAGAAAACTAATTGAAATTGATAAATAACCACAGAGCACCTGGGCCCAGCAACATATACGTGGAAATCTACAAACAAAATTTTGTTTCAAAAGATGCCTTAGGAACACAAGAGGCCGTACTTTCAATTCAAGTTCTAATTTAGAGATGCAGTGTTATGACACGCACAGTTGTTTCTTTGATTTGAAGAAGAGTTTTGACACCTTAAAACATGATAAGTTAATTGAAATCTTAAGAACAACAACCGTTCATGAAAATGATATGAGTAATTGCTAACCTTTATTGGAATCAAACTGGTAAAGTTAAAATTGATAACAGACGCAGAGGTATACGATAAGGTGTTCTCTTTCCACCATTATTCAATATTTATTCATAGAGAATCTTTCAAGAATCATTAGGAGATCGACCATAAATTAATGCATAATAAATCAACAACATACGTTATGTAAATGACGCTCTTACCATCACCCACTTTCTACTACTTTAGAGTCCTGAGCGCTGATGAATACAGTTATGCTTCCCATATCTAAGAAGTTCAGAAACTTTCCATAAGATTGAGTTATCTGTTTCTTGTTATCCGTGGAGTAGGTCCAATTTGTCAATTTGCAGAAGTTCTGTAGCGCTCACCAGTCAAAGTAACAGTGTTACTGACGCCATCTGCGAAAAAATATGGGCAATCAACTTTCCCCTGTAAACACCGCACCAAACAGTGACTTTAATAAGATGTAATAGCTCTTTGTGAATTACACGCGGATTTTCAATGCTCCAGAAGCGATAATTTTGCTTATTCACATATCCGCATAGGTGGAAATGCTCCTCGTCGCTCACAGTGAGTTTCAATAGAAAAGCATCCTCATCATGGTCGAGGTTTGAGAGAGCTTGGCTGAAATTTACACGCAATTGGCGGTCCGCTGGCAATAGCTGATGCACTGTTTGCACGTTGTACGAGAACATCTTTAAGTTTTTCACAAAAATTTGCTTTAAAGCTCGTCTATTAATACCTAATTGCGTGTCTGTCGTCTGGTTGATGTGTAAAAGCACTCTTGGACATCTGTAGCTACAGCAGAGATATTCTCAGCCAAATGAGTTGCAAGGCTGGCCACGTCTGCTGCTGTCCCATGTTGAACCAGTCTCCTAGATGCGAGCGGTTAAACTCCTCAGTGTTTGTCCAGTTGAGCCAAAACAATCGGCCGATTATTTGTCATAAACATTGACACAATTATTCCTCATTCTTGAGGAGTCTAGCGATTCATGGATTGTCTACGTGTATTCTACTTCACAAATATCAAAATCGCGATGCCATTTGCAAAAATAAAAGTATCTCCCGATAAAGTGATGACTCCACCTATTATTATTCTTTGATGTGTCCAAGGCATTAATAAGATTAAGAATGCTCCCACTTAGCTGGCGCTAGTTAACGGTTTCTAGCTCTACAAGATTGATAGGCGTTTTCACGATAAATGTTCATTAGATTTTAATTCCTTCATGGGGTTGAAGAAAAATGAGTTTAGGAACTGGATCTAGGTATCGCGCATTGCTTGAATACCCTAGTCACTACTTAATGTTTTCTTTTTGCCATCATCCTCACCAATTCAATCACTCGTTTTTACTTGTATGGTAATGAGGACAGGCTGACTACTTATACTAATGTGAAATTTAAGAGTAAATAGCTTAAAAACTTTATAGTTTTTTTTTTAGCTAGTATGCATGTATTTTATTTTTAATAAAATGTTAATATTTTATCTAGTCGTTTTCAAAAATCATTATTAAACTAAAATTATAATAAAGCTGTTTCAAATGTATATTTTATATTTATAGCAAAATTATACTCGTAGCAAAAATACACGCAAAAATAAAATTTAAAATTTCAACAAATATTCAACTTTTTAAAATATCCATTATTAATTTACATTCAATATGTAACTCATCATAATCGTTTATTAATTATTTACGTCACGTATTGTATTTTTAAGGAAAATCCTGTACTTCCTTTAAAATATACTAAAAATGATAATTTCTATGTGATATTTTAAAAGAGGCAAAATTTAGTGAAGATACAAGGTGGACATTAATTTGATGCTGATGGTTGAAATAAAATTGCAAAAAAACTGCAAAAGATGTTCAATCCAGATAAATTGCTATTTATTGTTTAGATAAATGACGAGATATTAGTATTTTTAAAATGTTTTTCTTTGCTCTTTGTTACGAGTTCCAGACGTTTCAAAAAGTGATCAATAATTTTGTGTTCTTTTTTCTTTTCTATCGATTTAATGGCAACTTTAATGCGAATTTTGAGGCCATAGACATTCTCTGTTATTCCTTGACGTGGATGATATACAATGTTTTTTGTTAAACCCCAGAATAAATAGTCACAGGGGTTTAAGACTGAGAATATAGTGGCAAATCAATTCCTCCGCCTGTCTTTGTCTTTGCAACCAAGGCAATGATATTCGAGGCAAAGTCACGTGAGTCTGATGGACTCGAGCGCCGTATTGCATAAACCAAAGTTCTTGTTTAATTGAATTTCGGCTACTGTAATCAAAAAATTTGTCTACAATTTGATTTTTATAAATTTCACCAATAATTGCTTCTGTCAGAAAATATGAGCCCACTATGCCATAGTAGTTAATGGCACACCAAACAGTTATCTGTTTTGAGTGGGCGTACGATCATTACCATATTTCCGGCTTTTCGGTTCCCATATCCGGTAGTTTTGATTGTTGACATATCCTTCCAATTCACAACGACACTCATCCGAAAACCATGTCTTTCGATATTCAATTTCTTTTAATTCGATCATTTATTTTAAATTTTTGCAAAATTATGTCTCTCAATTATTGGTTTATGACTTAATTGTTGATGCACTTGCATTTTGTAAGCGAAAAAGTCCAAATCTCCTTTCATTATCTTTTGAAGAGATGTTCTCTTAATTTCAGTGTCTTTCGATGTGTTTCTCTGCGATATAGGTAGACACTGTTTCTCTTACGAGGTTTCGGACTTTTTCGATATTCTTTTCGATTTCAGTTAATCTATAAAGTTTATTAAAAATTTAATAAACTTTTTCATTTATTAAATCATGTTAAAAAATCAAAAAAAATCAACATGGATAACATATATTGCAAGTATCTTTCACTGTCCTCTGGTCTAATGTCGACTTCCGGTTTACCTTACGCTTCCATTTTCTGACTGTTTCATTCCCATTCTTCCCACAGCTATACCTAATATTCGATAATTTGTACCCTTTAGGAAATCGTAAAAAGTAAATGACGATTCCATTTTGAAATAGATTCCACATGGGTCTTGTTGGGCAAATGAGATTTGCTCAAACGATTTAGAGATGGCGCTCATAAAAATACTTACATCTAATTAATGTCCACCTTGAATTAAATAAAATATTAAGTACCGCACCGCCAATAAAACAAAGTTTATCCAAAAAGTAATGCAATTATGTTCGTTAAAAAATGTATTCAAGATATCGATACAAATTTTAAAATTCTTCAAAGTACTGCCCTTGAGCATCCACACACTTTTACCAGCTACTTTTCCATACATGTACGGTACGCATCCTGAAGTCGTAGACGGGGACCTCGTTTAGAGTATGCTACGGTGGGTTTGATTGCTTCAATGGTTCCAAAACGGGTTCCTTTCAGGCCCATGTTTCGTCTCCGGTAATGACAATGTCCAAAAAATCAAGTTTCCTTTGTACAGGTTCCAAAAGTTCACTCGCGATTGTCACTCGAGTGTTCTTGTGGTCATCGGTCAACAATTTGGTGATCAACTTGGCACACACTTTCCGTATATGCAAATTGTTGGTAACAATTTCATGCACAGTGGTTTTCGGAATACTAAGAGTCTATCATTCGACAATCGATATTTAAAAATCACGAACACGAGACACATTTTTGTCACTTTTGCTGGTTGAGGTCGTCTTAAGCGGGGGTCACCTTCCACCTCCTTCTGTCCATTTTTAAACAACTTTTCAACCATCTGAAAACTTGAGAATACGAAGAGCAGAGTCCCTCTAAGCTGCCTAAGTCATTTGGTGGGTTTTGGCGAGGCTTTTGTTCAGTTTAGCACAGAACTTGATCGCGTAATGTTGTTCGATAGTTTTCTCTATTGCGCGTCATGACACAAGTACTAAAAGCAGGTTTACGAAGACAGCGTTCCTGACATTCCTACAGCTCATAGAGACCGAGCTTGGAAGCGTTGTGAAGCTAAGAGTTCCCCACCTAACCCACCGGTTCAAACGCGCTGCGACCAGGAGTGACGCGTTTGGACAAATTGCATTATTTTCCGAACAAGCCCTGTAGTTTTTAAGACCTATTGCTGTAACCTTTGCCATTAAAAGAGAATGTTGTTGATGATTTTAATCGTTGATTTGAGAACTATTTTCTGTTATATTTTCGTTAATGCTTTTATTTATTTTCTTATATACTTAAAACACAACTATATGTCCAAGTTCTGCAATCTAAACCAGACCAAAATTGGCAAACTCTTGAATATAGAAAATTTCAAAGAAGCATAGATACATCTGAATAATTCCTGAAATAAATCACAAACTATTGGCTAAACAAACCACTGGAAATATTCAATAGTTCTCCGACCTAAATTAAAATAGAAGTAGAAAAAAACCCAACTTTTTATGTGGGGTTAAGTTTCTGCCATCACTAGTTGAGCTCTGAAAAGTTATAGCCAAAAACAAATATAAAAATTAGCACATGCAGTCGAGCCCCATGCCTCCAAAGCTACCCCAGAAAAAGAACGAGAAGTGGAACATTTTCTAACAGCACCATTTCAGCTGAACTTACTAACTGAACCTTTTCGTACCAAAGAAATAAGGTCTATGATTAGAGGTCTTAAAAATAAAAAGGCGCCGTGCTACGACTTAATCACCAGTATAGTTCTTGAAGAACTCTCCGAAATAGGCACAAAATTTCTAGGACGGTTATTTATGATATAATCAGACTGGCATACTTTCCAAGCCAGTGGAAAGTCGACACAGTAATTCTCATACTGAAACCTGGTAACCTACCTGAATAAGTGACATCTTATAGACTTCCATTTCTTATTATTAAAAAATGAACCAATTGCGAGTAGATTGTAAGATAATTTGCTTCCACAACACAAACTTGATTTCAGTATGCAACACTCCACGATTGAATTAACATGTGAAAACAAAAAAATGTTATTCTTCAGTGTTTCTCGACATTGGTCGAGCCTTTGATAAGGTCTTACTGTTCAAACTCAAAAATGTCCTACTACTGGATCTCTACGAAGTAGTCAAGAAGTTTTTAACTAACAGATACCTCCTAGTTAATGTACAAGCTGAAATCACCACCTTATTTCGAGTCAATTCTGGAATGCCACCAAAGAGTGTCCTTGGACCACTATTATACCTGCTTTATACGGCGGTTTTACCCACAACTAAACTAACAACCATTGCAACATAACGTTGATAATACAACCATATACTCTCGTTGCATCCCACCAATTGCAAATTCCTCTCAATAAACAAAACAGGTTAAAAAAATAGCGTGTTAAAGCCGCTGGCACGAAACCGCACAAGTAATTTGGTATTTGCAATTAGGCGGAAAACCGGCTCCCGTATTTCTCAATGATCAACAAATTCCTAAACAAAACACAGTCAGGTACCTATAGCCCTATCTAAACAGACATCTCATTTGGAAACATCATGTTTGGACCAAACGGAAAACAATAAGGACTTAAATTCCGGAAAATGTACTGGTTGCTAGGTAGAAAATCATAGCTATCAACAACCAACAAATTACTTCTTTACAAAATTATTTTTAAGACCTATCTGGATCTATGGCCTACAGTTATCAAGAAGCTAACTCCACCATAGATATCATAAGACGATTTCAATCCAAAGTGCTACGTCATATTGTGAATGTCGCTATTTAAAAATTAGTTCAGTTAGTCGTAGAGTGGCAGTTGTAATGATCGCCTCACTGTACATCCAAACAATGACTTATATGTTCGAATAGTGCAATGACGGAAGAGATTAACAACCTTTGATCTACCTTGTCCCGTGAGGGGTAACTAGTCCCCCATCGGGCGCCTCCCCAGGTGGCGGATAGGGGAATGCTCACCAGATATGGCGGGTACCGGGGAAATAAAATACCCGGGGCGGACCAAAACTAGTAGGTATTGGGAAGCAGCAAGTACCACAACTGGACTAAGGCGGAGGAGATGGACTCTGGAACGGCTTACCCCCAGATAGTCATAGGCGACGGCCACATAATGGCCCTACCGGTTATGATACTGCGATGAGGAAGGCAACGGAAAACCACCTCATTACTTATTTCCTAGTACAATCATCATGGCTGAGAACATACAAACCACGGCCCTCAGTCCCCGGCAGACCTTCAATGGTCAGAGGATGCGAAGAATCCCCGGGTCAGCTATGAAAATTGCAACATGGAATGTGCGAAGTATATTTGGAGCAGGAAGACTGCAAAATGTAACCAAATAGATGAATCGACTACAGCTGGACATTCTCGGAATTAGTGAAGTACGGTGGCCAGGATCTGGTAAAATAAAAACAGATAATGGAGTAATGTACTACTCAGGCAGTAATGAAGCAAAACACCAACATGGAGTCGGAATAATAGTCACCAAAGAAACTAACAAAAGCGTCACTAGTTTCACACCACTATCTGAAAGAGCAATGTTAATACAACTATGTGCCACAGTAGGTAAAATAAATATAATCCAAGTCTATGCACCTACCAATGAGAAAAACGCGGATGAAGTAGAAGAATTCTATGAACAAATAGACACCATTCTATCCCTAACCAAAAAGAGCGATGTGACATTAATAATAGGAGACTTTAATGCCAAAATTGGAAAAGGAAGAAGTGGAGAACATGTAGGAGAGTTCGGTCTTGGAATGCGAAATGAAAGGGGTGATAGACTGATCCAATTTTGCCAAGAAAGAGAATTTATAGTAGCCAACACATTCTTTAAACTGCCAGATAGAAGATTATGGACTTGGAAATCACCACAAGACACACCACAGAATATTTGCCGAAATCAAATTGACTATGTTTTAATTAGAAAACGATACAGAAATAGTATAAAGTCGGCAAAAACATATCCAGGGACAGATATAGCGTCTGATCACAATCCTGTTGTCATAAAATGCATATAAAACTTAAGAAGATACAAATAACAAAGAAGACAAGTAGAATAGAAGTGCAACACCTGAAGGAAGAAAACATAAGAACACAAGTTAAAATGAAATAAATAACAATTTAAGCAACATGGGAAGACACTCCTTGGATAACAACGACAACATAGACTCAAGATGGCATACCATAAAAGATGCGATAATGAAACCAGCGAAAGAAATACTCACCGAAAGAAAACCAACAAAGAAAAAGGTGGATGACAGACGAAATCTTAGAGCTGATGGAAAGAGAAGAAAAGTAAGATAAAAGAGGACGGCAAATGCAGTGAAATCCACAAATTGATAAGGAAAAAAATTAAAACGGAAAAAGAAAATTGGATGAAACAAGAATGTGAAGAAATAGAAAAGGCACAACAGAAACACGATATGTTCAACGTACACAGAAAGATCAAAGATGTCACAGGTACATACAAAAAGAGACAATCAAACATTTTATAAGACAAACAAGGAATAATTATAATAGATGTAAAACAAAAAATAGAAAGATGGAAAAAATATATTGAAGAACTATTCGCCGATGACAGAAAGGAAGACTATAAAACTATTGAAGGAGAACATGGCCCCAAAATAGCAAAAGAAGAAGTCATTAAAGCATGTGAAACATCAAAATGCGGTAAAGCAACTGGACCAGACGAAGTTCCAATTGAACTAATTAAACTAATAGACGACGACCAAGTAAATATTCTTGTAGATTTATACAACACCATATACTCAACTGGTATAATACCGAAAGAATGGCTGAATTCAACGTTTATTACAATACCAAAGAAAAACAACGCAAAGGAATGTTGTGAACATAGAACGATAAGCTTAATGAGCCACACGCTTAAAGCCTTTCTAAAGATCATACACGCAAGAATATATAAAAAACTAGAAGTAGATATTAGTGAGACACAGTTTGGCTTTAGAAATGGTTTTGGAACAAGAGAAGCATTGTTCACACTAAACATACTAATACAGAGATGCAGAGATATTAATAAAGAAGTATACGCATGCTTCATAGACTAGGAAAAGCGTTTGATAAAGTTAGACACGGTAAACTAATGAAACTCCTAAAACAAAAGAACATAGACGTAGAAGACATGCGGATAACTGCAAACTTATATTGGCAACAAAAAACAACAGTAAAAGAAGAAAATCAGCTAACAGAAGAAATAAAAATACAAAGAGGAGTTCGGCAAGGTTGTATTCTTTCGTCCATGCTGTTCAACCTATACCCGGAAGCAATATTTCAAGAAGCACTAATGGAAGAAAACGGTGGTATAGTAGTAAACGGAAAGATAATTAATAACATACGTTATGCTGATGATACTGTACTTTTAGCAGATACTATTCCAGATTTACAGAGACTTATTGAACGGGCAAATGACATCAGCAGAAAATATGGTCTCCGAATTAATTTAAATAAAACTAAATACATGGTAATCACAAAAACACCAGTGAACATTCCTGACATTAGAATAGATAATGTGAGTATAGAGAGAGTAAACAAATGTAAATACATGGGAACATGGGTGAATGATAATTGGGAATACACAAATGAAATAAGGACACGTATTGAAATGGCTAGAGCCACGTTCGTAAAAATGAAACAAATTCTAACCAACAGGGATTTAAGCTTGGAAATACGGATGAGGACAACCAGATGCTATGTTTTCAGTGTTCTCTTATATGAAATGGAGGCATGGACCCTAAATATAGAAATTAGCAGAAAAATAGAAGCATTCGAACTCTGGATATACCGGCGAATATTGAAAATATCATGGATGGATAGAGTGACAAACGAGGAGGTGCTACGACGAATGAACAAGAACAAAGAACTCCTGTATACAATAAAGAAAAGAAAGCTGGAATATTTAGGCCACGTAATGAGAGGGAACAAATACCAAATTCTACAACTGGTAATACAAGGAAGGATACATGGAAAACGAAACGTGGGAAGAAGAAGAATATCCTGGCTTAAAAACCTACGCCAATGGTACGACTGCACGTCAAGAGAATTGTTTAGATCAGCAATATCCAAAGTTAGAATAGCAATGATGATTGCCAACATCCGACAACCTTGTCAGTAGCCATTGTGCTATTACAATAGCCCCCAAATCACTAGTATTCATCGAACATATATATATATATATATATATATATATATATATATATATATATATATATATATATATAAAGTTATATATAAACAAGAAATACAAAATAAAAAAATTATGCTATAAAAAAAAACTCACTAAATATATAAGCAACAAAAAGGACAAAATATAAACAAAATCTTCAGCAAGCTTATTTGTCTGTAATTTAAGCAAACAAAACACGTCTGTAGTTTAAGCTGTACCTTATGTTGTGTTTTTTTTTAACGCACTTATCAGCACCGCAGCTTATTGCTGCCTACTAGCATGCACTGAACTAACTTAATACTATGACGTCATATACACCTCCATGGGTTTCCAGCGAGACTCGAGCTCATCCGCGCTGGCTCGCGGACAGAAGAGCTACAACGGAGGCCCGTACCTTATGGTTAAAATGTAAAATATCTTTTTATATCAGTTAGAAAAAATAATGAAGAAATCCAATACTAACCAAAAAATAAAGTAAAAAGGTGAAAACAAAATTATGGAAAGCAGGGATAAAATGAAATAGAAATGAATAGACTAACAAAAGGAAACAAAACTAGAATCAAAAATACAAACAAAATCCTATCTTGGCGCATTCTGTAATATATTTATTAATGCTAAATTAAAATAATGGAAATCTCCGAAAGGGCGTACATAAAATTAAATACGGTGTTTATTTTGTTTCAAGAAGCTCAATTACTTAATTTCCATGACGCTTATAATTATTTCTGACACGTGAGGTGCGATGTTATTTAAATAGGTTTATTGACGATATGCCCATAAACATTCCACAATAAGTTAGTAATTGATAAATATCAGAAGTGTGTCGCACAAAACCAACCCTTTCTTTCTTTTTTCTTTTTTGCCAGTTACATATTATCGCTTCAGAATATAATAAAATGAAAATTATTATTTTTCACGCAATAAATATAATTTTATTGACTTTAACATTTGATATTGTGGAATCATTGGTGGTAAGTTAAAATTTTAATTTTTCTTTATTTGTTTTCAACACCGTGTAAACTTCTGTTATAATTAATACAAGAGTAATACCGAAAATGTCCATAAATTAATTAATTAAGTGCTAAAAAGTCAAAAGTTGGTCGTTTTTTAGTCTGATAGTAAAAATTTAGTTTCAACCACTGCAACATTAATTTACTAACTAAATTCAAATTTAGTCTTTTATAACAAACATAAATCTAAGAAAAGGCAATTGTATAGAACTTCACGCAACGTGGGCTGCTTGATATTTATTGCGAATTGGCTGCGTATGCTAGGTGCGATCTGACGTTTGCATCATACAGTTTAACATTTTTGAGAACATATATATTCAGAACGTTTTGTCGTACGGTCGCTATTTGTTTTGTTGTCATTAAGTTGAAAATTCCTTTCGGCCAATAATTAACCTGTAAAAATTTTGGTGCACTGATTTTATTGATGATTCCGACGCGGATTATCTCAACAACTCACTTTGACTTTTAGTGATGAAGCCCCACATAGAGCCATTGCATATCAATGGTTAAATGAATTTAATCGTGCTCGTAGTTAGGTGCTTTATAAATTTAAAGAAGACCCTCCAAAACATCGATGCTATGCGCAAACTGATAAAACAAGATCGTCATGTGGCTTATCGTGAAATTCAGGCGTGCTTCGGATTTGGATTCTGGATATAACGTGGAAGGTAACAGTCACGCGCACTTAGGCCTCAATTGAGCCCATTGTACTACCTCCTCCGCCGGCTTTCCCCGTGTGTCTATCAGTCAAGCCAACCAATTCTTTGGATGAACTTGAGAATGTCCGTCAGAGGGGTAGCGCTGATGCTAGCTACGCTAGGCCAGAACATACCCAACATGTATCCTCTAATTAGAGCAAGCTTCTGGAGTTACTTCTGTCATAATGGTAGGAGTTATTTCCATCTGGAGGGCATCTCTTGCGGGCTATCGCAGCCATGTCCTGCTGTTCTTGCGATGACTGTTCTTACATTTACAGGGTATCCAAAGGCACACCCTCCTTGTTTGGATATTGCTTCTCTTCCTTGATCTTAATATTTGAGGCCGAAACTGATAAAACAGTTTCCTTATTTTGTTATTAAGCTAGTCACTAGCCGCTCTCGGATCAGTTGAAGCAGCCGGCCATTGAGTAGCAGTAGTGATGCCCCCAGTTTTCTTCTTCCAAAAAGGACGTGCTTGCCTCCTCCTACTCTCTTGTACAGGGTTAGCTGTAGTAGCCAGCTTCCGTGAAGATATAGTAGTGGCAGTGATTACTGCTCTATTTCACAGGGTTGGATATAAACCAGTACCTACTTAGAGATAATAAGAGTTGGATTGGTTTGGTTGGCTGCTGCTGCAAGTTGGGCTTTTCTATGCCTCTTCTGTTTAGCCGTAGAAATATTTACCCTTTTTCGGGCTGAATGTCTTGTTATTGCTGCTATTGCGACATCATTAGGCATTATTATAACTAGTATACATTTGATATTGCATGAACACTTAGCCGGGAAAATGATGTGTACACATTGGATCCCGCATAAGTTAACGATCGCTCAAAACAGACTCATGTCGATTGGTTGAAAAAACTTCAAGAAATACGATTGTGGTGCTTCAAATATCGTTTACAACATAGTCACAGGTGACTCTTGGATTTATGCGTATGAACCCGTCGTATAGGTCGCCCGCCGTATAGTCGTGATTTGGTCACTAACGATTTCTTTTTGTTCCCATACGTGAAGAACAAACTGTATGAACAACGATTTTCGACGCCAAAAAGGGCGGTTAATGCGTTCAAAACCCGTTTCTGATTCACTATGGAAAAAATGATATAAAAATTGGTTTCAGCATATGCAACAATGTAGTGACCCCAGAGAGAATATGTTAAAAAATAATAAAAAAAAAGTTCCAACATTAAACATTTGTTTTGTTAGTTTTCCGCAAACATATCGAGCTACCCACGTATATTTGAATTCGGAAAGGTTTCATTTGGCGATTATTTTTGTGGGAAAAACGAGAAATTACTTAAGAGGGCAATTCACTCATGTACAAAATTATTGATAGGACTTTGGGCATTGGGATGGTTGTAATAAATAATACTTTACATGATTATATTAGTGTAAGAAAAGCTGTTGTCTGTTGTTACCTCACAGCATAATAAAAGTTCAAAAATACCAAAAATTGTGTAAAAAGTCTAAAAAACTTCGAAAATATGATGGAGGTGGAAATAAAATAGTTTACCACATCATTACTAGAGATGAAATTCAGATATATGTATGCATTAGAATTTGAATTTGCAATAATGTGACCTAGTATCTTCCGAGTCTCCGAATGGGCCGCAGTTAAAAATTTATTCGTTCCCACCTTGCAAAAATTTGGGGGAAGGAGGGTGAAAAATTGTCAGTCTAAGACGCAAAAGACACCTTTTTTCGGGCAACTCTTAGTTCTTAGATATTTTACAGCCCTATTTTTTGCGTTCATTGTATTGGGGTGTTATTTGCTTTATTAGGCATATCTGATGGTCACAGAAAGTAACAATTTTTGTTTTACATTTAGCTGCATATATTTTGGTATACCATATGTTGAACCACTGTTGAATTTGACCGGTTTTTTTTTGTGAGTTATTTGATCATTGCGGATGTCTTGGTCCTCAGTAATTCTTGCTGTGTTGTCCGCTCCTGGGGAGTGAGTGTTGGTATATAATTCATAAATATATTAAACAACAGAGGATTTAATATCAAGCCTTGAGGAACACTTACTGGTACACGACGTTGTAAAGGTATATGAGTTAACTCTTAACTAAAAAGTTCTTTCTATTAAAAAGAAGGCAATTATTTGCAATAGATAGGAAGATGGCTCTATTTTCATTATTTTGTGTATAAATTCTTTGATCCAGACTCTATCAAATGTTAACGCTACGTCAATGAAGGCAATGTGTGCTTCTGGTTTTTGAAACATTCTTTAATCTTCTTTGTGATTCTCAGCAGTTGATGTGAAGTAGAGTGTGAGGTTTTGAAGCCAAATTTAAGCAGTTTGGATACAGTGGACAGAAAGATAATGGGTCGATAATTTGTCGCATTGTTATGTTGTTTGTCTGGCTTAGGTATCATGATTATGACTGCTTGTCTCTAAGTAGTAAAGAAGTATTCAACTCTTAGATTAGCATTGAAGATTGCTGTTAAGTACCAGATTGTCTTATTAAGTTTAGATCACGTCTATACTATTTGAAGTATACAAAACAACATCCCATCTGCATTACAAATTAAGAAGTATTTCTCGCATCTTTTAAAATTAACCGGCATTTTATACTTACTCTCACTGCTAAGAAAAAAAATTTGAAGACCTTAGGACTCAAACGCACTCGTACTTATATTCTTCACAAATAAATTTAAAATTTTCATCTGCTACTGCTGTTAGGACTTCATTCATATTTTTAAAATCGAATGATTTTTGAAGAATAGCAGAAATTTGAGATTTTTTATTAGTAGTTTTGTTAAGATTCGACATCACCCACATTTGACATTAATCTGCCATAATGTGTAATAATAAAATAATAAATTATGTTTTAAAATAAGTGCGCCGCAATTTTTGTAGCAAAACATTATATTTCTCCGAAAATTTCTTATAAACCGATTTAAAGTTAAATATATTTTTCATAAACCTTACTTATATTTATAATCAATTTTTGTTCATTTGCGTGTGCAACGCGCACGTGCATGGGTGTCAATTTTTCAGCAAAACTTTATTTTTATTTTTTGCTAAAGTTCTATTTTTTGTTGTAACTTGCTTATATTTCTTGTCAAAATTGTACATTTCCGCCCATATAATAGAGATACTATTTTGTGCTACTTTAAACCACCCTAGAGCAATGACTCTCTTGATGTCATCTCATCTTACTACTGGTCTACTTTTGTTTATTCTCCCAACCATGGTCCTCATTGTATTATCTTGGCTTTCCATCTGTTGTCTTTTGCTCTTACAATATGGCCGGCAAAGTCCAATTTCAACTGTGTCACTTTTTTGACCACCACTTGTCACTTTTGTTTTATTGCGAATCTATTCGTTTCTCTTTTTGTCTCTTATTGTAATCCCTAACATCTATCGTTCTATAGCTCACGTGTAACTTGCAGCCTTTTTGTTATTTGTTTTGTGATTGCCCATGTGGGCGCCGTAGGTCATAAAATACCCTTGTTCTTAGATGCTGGGGATCTTCTTGTTTTTCAATGTTTGCGTTAAGTGAAATATTTTTACTGTTAACATTTTTTCCAGTTTTGAATGGCTTAAACGTTAACTAACCGTAGAAAGCTATCGGTATGGTCTACTGATCCGGACTTTGAGGAGGTAGCGCTTGGCTGGTTCGATGAAGATGATGATGACTACGACTCAGGTCGTGATGGAACTGGCAACGAAGATAATACTTCTGTACTATCTGAATCTGATAACAAGCTGTCGATTTCGGATAAAGAAAGTTCTGATTTCACACCTTTGCCAGCTAATAATGTACTCGGAGGTAAAAACGTAAATATTGTGCTTCGTGTACCTGGTAGAAAAGGAGCCGCACAGAATGTTACAACTACATTGAAACCTTGAAAATTGCTTTTTGATGATGTTATACCAAATTCAGTCGCTATTTTTATCAATATAGACGTTAGTGCAAGAATGACACAGTATAATAATGACTGCATGTATGTGGGACCTACCAATAACTCAGAACTAAATACACTACTAGGTCTGTATTGTTAGGTGTCAGAAAGCCTGGCATCTGACCATAAAAGAGATGTGGTCAATGCATAGACTGAAGATATACAGATGTATAATGACACAAACCTGTTTTTAATTTCTAATTATTTGTTTGTGGTTTAACGGCAGGAGAACAAGAGATCCTCTGTATAAGTTTAGTCCTATCCGGCAACTTTGGACTTAGTTTATTTCACATTTGACGCAGTACCACACTCCTCACAAATATTGTACAATAAATAAACTATTACGAGACTTCCGCGGTAATCGTGTGAAGATAGGATAAACCCTAGCAAATATTTTATCAAAATTGTGACCATGTGTGATACTCGTACATTTTACATGGTTAGTGCTATTCCTTATGTTCGAAAAGTAGTTCGTTCTAATCAAGACTACCTATTATCTACTTATTATGTCGAAAAGCTATTCGAATCTAGTAATGGTACTTTTAGAAATATAACCATAGATAAATGTTTACCTACTTAGCTAACAAGATGTTGAATGATTACAAACTTAGGATTGTTGGAACTCTGAAAAAAGCAAGAGAAATTGCACCAAGCTTTCTTCCTAATAAAAACAAGTCAGCTATGTCATCCCAGTTTGCCTTTGATAAAAAGACAACTTTTAAAATGTATGTCAATGGTGTTACTTTCTAACATGCACAACGACTAGAAAATTAACGAGACTAACCAAAAACGAGAAATAATCATTTTTTATAATTCGGCTAAAGAAGCTGTTAATACCTTTGATGAAATGTTTCATTGCTCCTCTGTAAGTCGTAAACACACAGATGGCCATTGGGTTTCTTTTATTTATCAATTCAATGATCGTGTCTGATAAGCAAAAGTATGAATTTGTTAGAAGAAAATTTCTTTTTGATCTTGGTTTAGCATTAGCCAGCCCTTTTATGGAAAGTGGATTGGACAAGAAATTATCAATGAAGCTGCAGTTTTCCATTGAAAAAATTACAGGAAATCATAGCGAAGAATTAGAAGTTCAGTTTTCCCAGACCAAACTCCAAAAACAATAGCAATGTGGAAGATCAACAAATAGAAAAACAAAAACTGCACGTGTTAAGTGTTCAATGTCTGTTTGCCCAAACTGTCGTTATGATATGTATAAAAATTGTTATAAATAAAGCTGTTCTTTCAATCAATATCAGTATTCATGCTGTTCTTAATTTTTGATTTAAAAATATCCTTAAAATGAACTAATTGTATATAATCCCATGTTAGGGTTTATTAGTGTTCATTTATTAGTAATCTAGAGTTAAACATGTTTTTAAATGTTACATTTATTATTAAACTAATAATTAGCATTAAACTATTGACTTTTAGACGGAATTTATTAAGGACAAGGGCTACCCAGTGCAAGCGTTTGCCGACATCCCAACAGAAGATGGATATCTGTTGACAATGTACAGAATCCCATATGGAAAGAATGTTTCTTCCAAATTCAGAAAAGCTACAACAAATCGTCCTCCAGTTTTACTTATGCACGGATTGCTAGCGACATGCTTCAGCTACGTCGTTATGGGACCTGAACGTGGATTGGCCTTTATTTTAGCCGACCTGGGTTACGACGTGTGGTTGGGTAATGCAAGAGGGACGATATACTCTAGAAAACATTCTCATCTTGACCCTGATGCAGATTCAAACTTCTGGGCATTTAGGTAAAAAATTTTAAACATTTTTAAAAAATTAATATTACTTATGTTTATCAGTTGGCACGAAATTGGAGTGTACGATCTACCAGCTATGTACAAGTTAATATTGAACGTCACTGGAAGGAGCAACCTCTCTTATATAGGAATGTCTCAAGGCACAACTGTTTTTTATGTGATGGCTTCAGTTAAGCCCGAGTATAACAAATTTACAAACCTTATGATTTCTTTGGCGCCCATAGCGTATATGTCGCACGTCCGCAGCTCTTTTGTTAGGTTTGCGGCTAACATTGAGCCTACCCTGAGAGTAAGTTTCACAACTTTAGTTACGCTTACACTTTTTGCAGTTTTTAGCGAAATCAACAGGCATGAACGAAATATTTCCTGGGCCTATAAGAAATGTAATTGTTTTACTAGCCAAAATATTCTGTTCTGTGAAAGGTTTCTTTCAAGACGTCTGTGCTAACCTGATGTGGTTTACTGGCGGATATGACCCTTATCTTTTCAATAAGGCAAAGGCAAGTTTATTTAAAAATGTTTTTAACTAACCTGCCTGTTACAGTCTACTATTCCGGAGATTCTAAGTGAAGGACCTTCTGGATCTGTGCATCAGTTGTTACACTACGCCCAAAATATTCATTCGGGTATATAATACAAATCTTAATAAAATCGTTTATACTAAAATCTAACCGAAAAGGTCAATTTTGTTATTACAATTACGGCAGAGAAATAAATAAGATAAAATATGGAAGTGCAGAACCGCCTTTGTACATTATAAACAATGTAGTGGTGCCCATAGCTTTGTTTCATAGCGAAGGAGACTGGTTTGCGGAATTCCTGGTAAGTTGTAAAGATCAATTTTATTATTTATTATTAAATATCGTACTAATTCAGGCAGTTGTTTTAGGATGTAAACAAACTGTACACCGAATTACCCAATGTAGTAGTTAAATATATAGTACCATTTAAACCATTCAACCATTACGATTTTTTGTTTGCTACTGATGTTGTTACCTTAGTATATAATAAACTATTTCACATTTTAAATGAGTATAATAATAAATAATAATGACTAAAACAATATATTTTATTATTATAAAACAACATATTTATTTTGAGTAGATCCCTATTTTGCTTCTTCCTTTGTAAAATTTAAAATTACACAAAGACCTCTAAATTATTAACAAATTTATAGTAGATTGGTTTTTACAGATCCTTTAATATGAAGTTACAAGGCTAAATTTAAGTACTTGTGTACCATTAAATTATTTTCGTAATCAATGATTGGATGGAAGCAAACCAATAAAAGTTTAAGTTGTTACAAAAGTAAAAAGAAATCAAGACAAGATAAACGAACGTACATAGAAAATTTAGCAGAAAAAGCGAAAACACCAGCTCACAATAAAGATATGAAAACCTTATATAATATAACAAAGCAGATCAATGGAAGAAAAAAACTAAACTCAAACTACAGAACTAAGAAATATGCAGAACAGACAAAGAAATTATGGAAAGATGGACAAGACACTTCACTGAAATCTACAAAGCAAAGGAAAATACGCAAGACGTGAGCAACAGTATGATATTTATAATTATATAATGATATATATAACTAGATATAAGCGAATAATAGTTCAATAAGAATGCAATTGAATAAGCACTGAACGAAATGAAAAGCGGAAAATCGTCAGGCGCAGATAAGATTCCTGCTGAATTGTTAAAGGCAGACAAAGAACTTACAATTGAGATCGTGCACATTCTAATAAAAAAAGTGTGGGAAGGCGAAAACATCCCAGAAGACTGGGCACAGAGAGTGCTAATAAAAAGATCACCAACTATGCGCAAACCTAGCAACCCTGCTAATCACTCTGTTTTAGAAACGCCTTGGGCGCCCTTTGCTCCCAGGAGCTACAGGAAGAAGTGAAGCATTACGAAACTATTTAAGCTAATACTGTAACAGCGTTTTACGTATTTATACTACTGACTTCTATTAAATATTTTTTATGACATTAACGTAGTACTATCAAATTTTTTATTGACTTATACACGTACCTCCATTTTTGGCTTATTAATCTTCTTAGTCGTCATTTAACCCAGCGGGGTTGCTAGATCCCCAACTGGGCGCCTCCCCGGGTGGCGGATAGGGGAATGCCCACCAGATATGATGGGTACCGGGAAATAAAATACCCGGGGCGGACCAAAACTAGCATAGGTGACACAGGTGGCAACTTCCAAATAATGGATTTAATGGCTCCTAGATAACCATGAGGGGAACCAGGGATGGTGATAACCGATCGGCTGCCGGTATAAGTGGTCACACTCTTGCATGGTCAACAGCTTCGGGTGGAAGAACCAGCAGAGATAGGGCACTCTTTTGCCCTCAGGTTGAAAAAACAGACCTTAAAGACGGAGGAACCAAATTGATGGTCAACTGCGTAAGAATGCAGAAGGCAAATGGAAACCACTGCATTAAAGATCTAAAAAGATATCCTTAGTAAAATTATCATCATTATCATTATCAATATGACAACGTTCAGAGCTAAATCTAAATCCGGAGTTTCAAGTTCCCCAATCGGATCTCCGAGGGGAACAGTTGTGAGCAGAGTTATAAAGTTATCAACAAATAATATAAATATCGGGACGTGGAATGTAAACAGTTTACTGGCACCAGGCAAACTGCACAATACTGTAATAGAAATGGATAGACTGAAGATAGACATCCTTGGTCTAAGTGATGTTAGATGGTCAGGAAATGGTAAATGTACAACAAGCAGTGGTATAATGTACTACTCGGGAAATGATGGCCCTCAGCACAGATACGGAGTTGGAATAATATTAAACAAGAAAGCAGCAAAGGCAGTCACAACCTTCATACCACTCTCAGACAGAGTAATGATGTTACAGTTGAAAACAAACAACGGTAATATGAATATCATCCAAATTTACGCGCCAACTGGCGATAAGGAAGACGAAGAATGCGAAGAATTTTATGCACAAATAGAAGAAATCTACAGAAGCATTAAGCGAAAAGATATTACAATCGTGTTGGGTGATTTTAATGCGAAAGTTGGAAATTCGAAAGTAGAAAGATGTATCGGTGGTTTTGGGCTAGGAGATCGCAATGATAGAGGAGACCGTATGATACAATTCTGCCAGGACAAAGATCTAATAGTCGCAAACACGCTTTTTAAACTTACAGCTCGCAGGCTGTATACATGGAAGTCTCCAGCTGATAAGCCAGGGAAAACAGTAAGAAATCAAATAGACTACATTCTTTGTAATAATCGCTATAGAAATTCCATTAAGTATGCGAAAACATATCCTGGTGCGGACATTCACAGTGACCACAATCCAGTTGTAGCAAAATTACAGTTAGGATGAAGAAGATAATAAGACCCCAGAATGACTATATAGATACAAGACGTTTAAAGGAACCCAAAATATATAATATAGTTCAACAGAAAATAACAAATGAGATAAAAATATAAATATGCAAATAGACGAAGTCAATATTGATGAAAATGGAACAAAATACAAAATGTACTAACATCTGTAACCAAAGAACACCTAGTAAGTAAGAGAATAAAAAGAAACCTTGGATGACACAGGATATTTTAGATCTCATGGATCTGAGAAGAAGGAATAAGCTAAATGTACAAAAATATAAAGAAATTCATAAAACATTACAAAGTAAAATAAAAATAGCGAAAGAAAAACACCTGTCTGAACAATGTGAAGAAATTGAACTACTACAAAGTAAGCATGACAACTTCCACATGTACAAAAGATCAAAGAAGTAACAGGATATAAAAAGAAAAGTGGCGCCAATAATGTCATCAAAGATGCTGATGGACATACACTAACAGATATAAAAGATCAAATAAACAGATGGAAGATATATATCCAAGAACTTTACAATGACGAAAGGCCGGAAAACACCAGTTTAGAAGTAAAGGACGAAAATTTTAAAATTCTAAAATCGGAACTAAATTATGCACTAGAAAACATGAAAACAGGCAAAGTTGCTGGCCCGGACGAGATACCAATAGAAATTGTTAAACTTTGTAACGATGAAACATTAGATGTTATTTTAGACCTTTTTAACACTATTTATGACACTGGGCAAATTCCCAAATAATGGTTGCTATCTAACTTTATTTTAATTCACAAGAAAATTAACGCAAGAGATTGCTCAGATTACCGAACTATTGCACTTATGGGACATATTTTAAAACTATTCTTGAAAATAATTCATAAAAGAATTTACAAACCATTAGAAGAAGGAATAAGTAACTCCCAGTTTGGTTTCCGCGCAGGTCTTGGAACGCGAGAAGCTCTCTTTGGGGTTAATGTGCTATACCAGCGATGCATGGATATGAACCAAGATGTGTTTACCTGCTTCATAGATTTCGAAAAGGCGTTTGATAAAGTGAAACATGGTAAACTACAAGAACTTTTACTTAAGAAAGGCATAGATAGGAGAGATGTGAGGATAATTAGTAACCTATATTGGGGACAGAGTGCTAACATAAAAGTTGGAACAGAAATAACCGAGGAAATTGAGATACGCCGTGGAGTGAGACAGGGATGCATCCTATCTCCACTTCTGTTTAACATCTACAGCGAAGCCATCTTTAGAGAAGCCTTAGATGAGGAATCTCCGGGAATTATTATAAATGGAGAAATAGTTAACAACATAAGATATGCAGATGACACAATCCTCTTAGCAAGCAACCTTACTGACATACAACATCTGCTTGAAAAAGTAAATGATGGCTGTAACCACTACGGCTTAAAAATAAATTTTAATAAAACCAAATGGATGGTAGTTACAAAAACTCCACACATTCAAGGAAACTTAAGAGTTGCAAACATATTAATAGAACGGGTAAGGAAATACAAATACTTCGGGACGTGGATAGAACAAACAGCTGATCAAACAACGGAGATAAGAACTCGTATAGAAATAGCTAGATCCTGCTTTGCAAAATTAAAGAAAGTACTTTGCAACCGAAACATAAACATTGGGCTCAGAATACGAATGCTTCGCTGTTATGTATTTAATATCATGCTCTATGGCGTAGAAGCTTGGACACTTAAGAAAGAGCAAACAAACAAAATACAAGCCTTTGAAATGTGGTGTTACGGCAGAATGTTGCGTATAGCCTGGATTGAAAGAATAACTAACAGAGAAGTTTTGACAAGGATGAACGAGGAATGTAAAATAATAAATACAATAAAAAAGAGGAAACTAGAGTACTTAGGCCATGTAATGAGAAATCCCAAATACGCACTGCTCCAACTCATCATGCAAGGGAAGATAAAGGGTAAAAGAAATGTTGGTAGGCGTAAAATATCTTGGCTAAAAAATCTCAAAGATTGGTTTCATTGCAGCAGCATTGAACTATTTCGATCGGCCGTCGACAAAATCCGTATAATAATGATGATAACCAACCTCCGTGAAGGAGAAGGACCATAAGAAGAAGAAGTCGTCATTTAGTTGTAGAGTTGCTGAATTATGTAAGGAAGAGAGAAGGAATGGTGCGCACTTAACTTTGAACTTTATTAGTACCGTAAAGCGGAGTGAGATTGGCCCAAGCCTGGCGACTTTGGTCCAAATCCTTAAAATGTTCATTTCCGCTGGTGCTGCTTAACATATAACTTTATTTAATCAGTCTTGATGGCAAACGGTAGGTGGCCGCAATATTTACAAGTGAACGGTATTTAGTTTAGTTCCACTTAAGGAAACATTTGTTTTAAACGCGGAAAATGTACCTTGCCAACTTTCATGTGCACAGATGACCCTAATTTTTTTTAATTCACGGTAAGTGAATTTTTCTATACTTACATGCCTATAGAACATATAAATAATGTGGAAAGTTGAAATTCTTTCACCTTAGTTTGACCTGCCGGACGTTTTATGAGTTGGTATGACGTTGGGCCACGATTTGGGGTCAACATTGGCCCAACCTCACTTTCTTTGTTTTCTTTCGCAATAATGCTCGTTATGTTTCCAAATATTCTTTTTTGAAAATTCTAGCGAACGTTTGTGTGATTCCTTTGTAGTCATGCCACGGAATTACCAAAAAATGCTGGGCTGGAGTTCCCACAAAAACTACAATCCGCAGGTATCGAAAGAATGCCTGAAAAGTATTAGGTCTGGGCAACTAACTCAACGAGCTGCTGAAATAAAATACAAAATTGGGAGATCAACAATTAAGAACAAGTTGGAAGACAAGCCGGTGGATGGCTCTCGCGTGTTCAGTGTCGAAGAAGGTGCGTTTGTTCAATATCTGATCAAATTGTCGGACTATGGATTTCCAGTTGTCGCTTCAGATTTTCAAATGATAGTTAAGCAGCATCTCGACAATTAGAAGAGCTACAATTGGCAAGTTTAAGGACAATTATCCTGGTTACAAATGGTCACAGGGTTTCTTGTAAAGGAATCCGGTCCTTTCCAAACAGAAGCAGTGTTAATATTAAGAAAGTGTGTACTAATGTTGGTGAAGCTCAACTTAACGAGTACATGGACAATTTGAGTGTTGTTCTAAAAGATGTTCCACCGTCCTGTATTTGGAATTATGATAAAACCAATCTTGGGGATAACTCTGCCAATCGGAAGGTAATTTGCAAGTGAGGCACAAAGTAGGTCGAAAAAATTTGCAACTTCAGTAAAAGTTCTAATTCATCAGTATTCTGCGGGAACACTGACGGAAGTTTTCCACCGTACGTTGACTATAAGGCCGATCATTTGTGGACGACGTGGACTGAAAACGACCCAAAAGATCCCCATTACAATAGCATTAAAAGTGAATGGTTCGATACAATAGCTTTTGAAGATTGATTTAAAACTCTCTTTTTTATACACTGTCAAAAATAAGCAAGAATCAATGGTACTGATTGAAGACAATTTATCATCATTTTTTAACAATTAACATACGAGTCTTAAAACTATGTGAGCAGCATAACATAAGATTTGTGTGTTTACCATCTAACACTACACATCTTACACAACCTTTGCATGTGGCCTTTTTTGCTCCCATGAAGAGAATATGGCGTGGAATCCTGACAAAGTGGAAGAAGTCAAAGAATGGTTCAAAATTCGCGACAATTCCTAAGGATGTCTTTCTTAGACAAATTAAAAAAAAAATAAAATCTGGTTTTAAAGGCTGTGGAATTTATTCGATTAACAGAAACATGCTGTTAGAACGTTTGCTTCAAAATCTAAAGGAGTCGGATAAAAGTCTGGTTAGAGGAGCTTTTTTGGAGCTGTTGAAAAAACCGATCAGATTTCCTAGTTACAAAAGGTGCTACGAAGAGGAGGAAAAAATTGTAGGTAGCAGCTGATAAAAATATTAATCGCCAGGATATCGAAGTTTCCGAAAACACTGTTGGTCCTTCAAAACGCCAGCCTTCAGCAAAAAGAAAGCTTCAACCTCTTGCCTCAAACGGAAAGTCTGACAAAGATGTTTATATGCCATTAGAGTCTGACCAGGAAGGTAAAAGCATTTCTAATTTAGATGAAAATACTGAAACTACTCATTGTACCATCACAATCACCACAAGAAATGTAACCTCTTGATTACGTGGTCGATGGTTTTGTTGTGGTTATGTTCAATGTTAGAAAGTACCCCGGAAGAATTATCAGCATCTCGGAGAGACCCACCAAATTTTGGAGATGGCCTAAAAGGAAGGATTCGATTCCTTATGCGTAGAATGAAGTATTGTGGGAGATAAATCCCTCCAAACTGCTTAAACGTAATCAATTTTTTGTGCATGAGATTGATAATTCTGTACGAATTGTAGATATCCACTTATTTCTCTTTCTAAGATTATGAATAAAAGAATATTGTCGATCGTATTTGTACTTTATTAGCCTTTTGTAATATCAAAACACCAACATTATATCAAGTTTACTAATTTTGAAAGAAATTCTACTCGTGTTCAATTTTCCAGTACATATTTTGCCGTGTTATTGGCCCAAGACACCTTTACATGTAATTTAGGGATAAATCAGATGTGGGCCAAAACCATCCCAACGGCACACAACTTTGTCCCTAATTTTTAAAAATTTGTATAGAGATTTGGATAGTCAAGAAAACTTATATTTTTACTCAAACTGAAATTTCATTTATGCTCTATAAGTAAAAAATACAAGGCATACCAAAACATACCTAATAGTTTCGCTAAAATTATACTAAATAGGTGAAAAAACGTGGAATTTTGGGCCAATGTAACCCCAGTTTACGATACTTACTGTTCGCGCCAATCTCAAAACTACCTTTAATTTTGAACTTTTAAATTAGGGCCGGCTGTATTTTGGTTCCCTCTTGTACATATTTGAATTTGAGGTATCGGCCGAATTTTTCCGAGCACACGTTGCGATATATAGGCCGCGGGCCGGCATTTCGCTTTTCGTTCGCATTACGCCTTTGCCTTTGTTCGTTCGCACTTGGCTTTTGGCTATGTTCTCGCAGGCGTCGTTCTTTGAATTCAGTTTGTGACAGAAATTTTCCGTAAGACGAGAACATTTTTAACCGAGAGTTCGCCGGCGGCTTTAATTGGCAGTAGAAGTTTATATTTTCTGCGAGGCTTTTTTTCCAGTAAAAAATCTCGGTCGATTTTCTTTCATCTGGCCCGACAAAGGAACCCTGTGTACCATGAAAAACGCTGCCCTTCGGCCCCGCTGTGAAGATTGGGGTAACTTGTCCTATTTTTTATCGATATCCTCATATCCTTTTTTTCTGGAAGCCCCAGAACCAACAGCAGGGAACCGATATCTGTGAAAAAGCGCCGTTTTTCAGATTAGTGTTTAACTTACCTATACAGTCTGTTATTCCGGCCGCCCCACTTACATTTTTAGATTATGATCACAGAGTATACATTATATCTTACTTTTGTCAATTGTCTTTTATTTGTTGGCGCTTTGAACCAGTACAATACAAATTCAAGTGATCTAAATCAAAATGTACAAAAATTATCAATGCGTTCCATTACCCACCCCTGTGCGTAATGAGACGCTTAAATTTCATATTCATGAATATCAAAGTGGAATAAAAAATATTGCCAGTGCCTAGGAATAACTGAAATTGATTTACCAGAAACAACGGTTGAAAAGGTCTTCAGATGAATAAAAATGTTAGAAGCATAAGTAACAAATATAATATTCTATTCTGTCGATAGCGCTGCACGCTGCACAAACTTAGCTAACACAGAACACAACTAAATAGCTTGCCGCATTTTCCGAATTCGCCACAGACAAAGCATAAACATATCTTTAATTTTCGCTTTCTATTTTCCGAAATTAGCAAGATCAGATAAATTTACCTGCCCTTCAGATTTAAGGTCCATATCTTCCAATTAAGATCATGAAAAACCGGTTCCCAAACAAATTTCTTTTAAACTTTTGTTCTTTTCATCAAACCTTTATTGTTGTTCGTCTTTAGTTTTCCTTTTCAACACTTTCAGATTTTTCCATTTGTTCTAAGCTTTCCTTAATTTTTACATTTTTCCTTCCTGTTCAGCTTTTTTTGTTCTAGCTCGTCTTTTTTTCCTTTTTGTCAAGTACCTCTTTGTGTAATCTAGGAGTCAGAATTGTACAATGCTACTTTGGCCTTTCTCTCACGGAGCTTCGGACAGGAAGAAGAAAGGTCGTACAGTTGGCTCAATTGGAGTAGCAGAGAACTCGTCTTCAAAATTATTGCGAGAATTATTGGAGAACACAAGCAACATTGGCAACCTTCATGATAGCAGTTAACGAAACTGGGCATATCTTTCTTAAAATCTTTGTGTATGGACACTGTTTTATAAAAAGGCAGCAGTCTTCAGGAAGGGCCCAAAAAATATGTAATATCCATAGGCTGCAGATGGTGGAACATTTGTGGTGGAAAGAATAGGAGCAATATACCATTCTTGTTTGCAAAGTTACGATTGTAACGATTGTCTAAGAGTAATAAAATTATATTTTTGATTGAAAAATTGAGTCTGCGCTTCTTTCATTTTTTGTCCCATAAAAATGAGTATTGGAGGAATGAAGTTGCCGACAGTTTCCATTATACATCTGAATGTGATGTTACTGCCTCGCTCGCACTACATGGGTACACCGACCTATTACTTTGCCTTAAAGACAACAACTGCTAGAATCTTTCGAACTATCATCACTCCCGTTTCGTCGACGTCGTAAATGATCGATTGACAAATTTTTATAAAAAATTTAATCTCTGCCATTGTAAGGCTTTAAATGAGACTAAAACTCGTTGCTTGTAGTTTACGAAAATTTACGCCCCCATATCTCCTCATGAATCCAACAGCCCAGTTCTTGCCGGCAAACTTAAAAGTTACGAGAGAAAGCTCTACTATGGTCATCCCCTAGTACATATTGCGCAATAATATGGAATGTTTAGCGAGTTTTGCTCTTCTTCAAAGTCAAAAACTGGCTTCGCCCCATTTTGAGTCTTCAAAAATCCAATCTTCCTACTTTTCCCTAATGTTGACTTAGAAATATATAATCAAGTTGTTGTCCTTATGTATGTCTTCGCCATTTCCGATACATTTTAAAGCCTCTTCAAAGACCTCATCATTCCACTTTCTCAGTTTGACATATGTACTCGCAATTAAGGAAATTAATCAACCAACAATATACCATCTGATCAAATTTGAGCCGGACTGATACATTTAAACCGAGCGCGTAAACTAAATCGGTAATTTTTCTTCTAGGTTGGTGCCCTTCTTTGACATTCGTGTAAAGTTTGAGCTGGATACGTCAATTAGTGTTTGTTTGGCAGCCATTTGTTTACGACGCTAAAAGTTTGTCTGGCGATTTTTAATATGGAAACAAAAATTCAACGAGTTTGCTTGAAATTTTGTGTTTCCAATGGAATTGCGACTACGGAATCATTGAAAATGTTGCAGACGTGTTGGAGAGGCAGGCGTGTAAATAGCCGCTCTCGTGGATGCGGTGTGGGATACGATACCGATGCGGCTCGTAAGGACCAAAAAATGGAGAGGCAGGCGTGTAAATAGCCGCTCTCGTGGTGCGGTGTGGAAACGTAGTACGGCCCGTAGTGGAAGGTCAGCCGATAAGGCCAAATCGTCCCTTAAACGGCCGTCGCGTTAGCGGATGGGGGCGGCTACCGATATCAACCAATGAATTGCCAAATCGCTCACCTGAATCGGCTTCGGCTTCGGCTTCGTCGGCGATTCCAAGGTGGCCACCTCTGCGTTGCGGATCTGGTATCTTCGGGATGTTGAGACACGACGAAATTGGCCGAGCTGCGATGCGTGAATATTTGCGGGGATGCGAAATGTTTCTGATGTATGCGGGTTAAGACACGACCGTATTGGCCGCGCTGCGGGGCTTGAAAATGCGAATTTATGCGGACTGAGACACGACCGTAGTGGCCGCGCTGCGGGGCATGAATGCCTCGGCTGAGCAAAGCCCATGCCGTTCTTGTGTGCGACGGCAAAACGTAGCTGATATCAAAGGCTCGCATGCCGCCGCGATATAAAGCGGTTCAAGGGCGAAAAGGCCGCCACACCACGTGTTTTGGAGAATATACTCTATCGAGAACACAAGTATTTGAGTAGCATAAAGCATTCAGTCAGGGTCGTGAGGTCGTAGAAAACTTGCCTCATGTTAGTCATCCATTCACCTCAGTTAACGACGATAACATCGAAAAAGTGAAGGAAATTGTGCTCGAAAATCGTCGTGATGGCATTAAAGATAGCACAGGCTCTCAACATCTCTTATGGATCGACTCAACACATTTTGGTTGATGTTTTGGGTATGAAGCGCATTGCCGCCAGACTCGTACCGAAAGACCTAAATTTTTTGCAAAGAGAACGTTGATTAGAGGTCGCAAAAGAGATGCTTGCCAACGTAGCTGATGACCCTACATTCATCAAACGCATCATTACCGGTGACGAGACGTGAGTTTATAAATATGCCATGGAAATTACCTAACAATCTAACGAATGGCGGGCTAAAAATGAGCTGAAACCGAAAAAACCACCTCAAAATCGGTCGAAAATCAAGGTTATGCTCATCGTTTTCTTCGATTACCGTGGTGTGGTTTACCATGAATTTATTCCAGAGGGTCAAACGGTCAATAAGAAATACTACTTGGTCGTTTTGAGGCGTCTACGTGAAGCAATTCGTCGTAAACGGCCGGATTTGTGGGCAGACAATTCATGGATTTTTCACCAGGATAATGCGCCGTCACATTCCAGCCTGACTGAATTTTTGTCCAAACACGAAACAAAAGTCATCGTTCAGCCACCGTGTTCGCCAGATTTGGCTCCCTGTGACTTTTTTCTGTTTTCGAAACTCAAATATCCGCTCCGGGGAACGCACCATGAGTCGATTGAGGCCCTAAAAAGAAATTCGCTGAAGAAACTAAAGGCCATCCCGGCCGAGGCCTATAAGAAGTGCATGTAAAATTGAATTAACCGTTGGCATGCTTGTATTGTCTATTTTGAAGGGAATAATAAAGATTTTTATTAAAATACATAAAAATGTTGTTTTTTTTAACCAGTCCGGGTCAAATTTGATCAGAGTAGCAAAATAAAATTTAAAAAAATCAGTAAAATAAAAACTAGTTACTAGCACGTAGCTTCGAGTTCCCAATGGAACGTAGCTGCATACCATTGTCCGCATTCACAAATTTTCACTAAATAAAAATTTGCTCCTTAGTTCACACTTCTATATGTAAGTGTAGTACCCCCTTGCCCCAGTCATGGTGCACAAGTTTGAATATTATGTCCATGAAGTGACAATACAGCAGGCACGTTCTAGTTGTTCTTGTTTTAGAAAACTTGGCTTTCGCCTGTCCATTCGTCATTCGTCGGGCTTGAGTCAATGTAAGCCAAGTGCAGAGCACACTTGTATAAAGTCATGTCATTGTCAAGAGTTGAATCTAGTTGATAATTGATAAATAACATAATTTTGTTAACATGAAAACTTAATGTACTTTAACATTGTACATTAACGTGTGGTATAAAAATTACGGTGTATGGATTGGACTTCAATTAAATGCACACACTATAGTAAAACGGTAAATCAAAATAAGGAAAGTTAAAGTTAATTTTTAGTATAAAATTTGTTTTGGATGTAGGAAAAATGCGGTTACCTTCAAATTCATTTTGAATTAAACCTAGATTTAAAAATACTAAAAATACTGTTGAAACTAAAGCGTCCTTTGTTCACTTAAATATGTTCGTGGAGCAACTGCTATTCATTTTAGTTTATTAAGAGCTCGTCAGAGTACAAATTTGATAAATAACCACGTGTCTACCATTCTCTCTATTCCTTGCATTATTATGTATGTTATAAATGTTTAAATCTCCCAGCATTGCTTGTTTGTGCTAAAGTTTGGTCAATTGTTTAGCTACATTTGTATTTTTCTTCACCTTTTATGTTTCTTTTTGTTGTTACCATTGTCGTCTACCTATATCTTTCCGTTGTCGGATGTAGACCTCTCTAGTATTTGCCATTGTTCTGTTTTGTCCTTTCTGCAACAATTATAATTTGAAAAAGCGTTTAAACTAAAATGATCGTAGGCTGGGCATATTGGAAGAACATAACATACTAGGTAGATAAAGAAAATAGTGTAAGAGATCGAGAACAGAGAAAAGAAACAAAAGACCCACACTCAAGTGAACAGTCAATATAAAAAGATTGAAAACATACTGTACCCACTCTAGTAGGCGAATATTGTTTTTTCTAAATTCGAATATTAGCCATATCTCGAACACTTTGATTATTAAAAAACTAACACACTGCAAATTATAGTGTTTTTTTTTTTGAATCTGACTATAAATTCTTATTAACTTTCTAATTACCCAAAAAGTCGATATATTCAAAAAAAATTACACTTAAGATTAATTTTATATTACAGGGCTATTCCTGAAGTTTTTTTTTACATACAAAATTATAGATGCTCAATATGCCTGCATCCTTTGGGATGTACGGCATATGTCCATATGGTAGCCAAATTCGTCTCAAACTTTGGAGAGTATACTTGGATCCACTGCTGTTAAGCGGTTCCGCAGTTCGACCACTGTCGTTAGAATAGGAGGCACATAACCGCAGTCTTTTATAAACCCCCGCAAGAAAAAATCGGTGACCTTGGTGGTCAGTGGTGTAAAGCTGAGTCGTTAGTCCCATATGGCCGTTCTATCATTGTGGAATCTGATTATTCAAAAATTCTTCTAGGCTTCAGTGTGGTGGTGCCCCGTTCTGCTGGAAAATAAAGTCATCCGAATTGGTGGGAAAAAACAGTTTTCAAGTATATCTAGATATCTGATTCCCGTAATAGTGTTTTCTAAGAAGAAAATGGGGACGTACACCCTTTCCCGATATATTCCCGAGAAATTGCATAAAAAACATTAAGTTTAGGAGTCCCTCTCATGTTGTACAATTTGATGTGGCAGCTCAGTGCCCCTATATTCTAATATTATGGTGGATTACATTACTACGTAAATGAAACGTAACCTCGTCAGAAAACAAAATTTTCTACCGCCTTGTCGGGGATTAATTCACACAACTCCACACGTCGTTGTTTGTCATCTGCATGAATAGCTTGCATTAATTGAATCCTGTAGTTTCATAATGAAGCGTCGTCGCAAAACACGCCAGACGTTGAGAAAATATTTAGTTCTCTACCGGCATGGCATTTGGATTTTTGAGGACTACGTGCGAAGCTCAGCCAGATGCGCTCCACACCATCTTACACACGGAGATAACCACTGTATTTCCCTTCACACGGACAACTCGTGCCTTGGAATTGTCTATAACATCATTTAATGCTCTGAACGGTAAGAAATGCAACACCATATTGTCGCGGAAAATCACACTAAACAGTTATTACACACCCCCAGTTCGCAAAGCGTAGAAATGACTTTTATTGTTCAGTGGCATCTTGACAAACACTGAAGTGATGAACTAAGCACACTAATGCTAGCTATCGACAATCGCGTGAAACTCGAGCATTCCCTCTTTCTAACAGTATATTGTTCGATCAAAACGGATTAAAAACTGAACAGTTACGTTTTTTTAAATCGGATTATTCTTTTTGAAACACCCTGTATATAGAGATGGTAATACTTTGAAACAATTTAGCAACCTCAAAAAGGAAAACTAAGACTCCAATTTATTATGACCCTTTTTGAAAATATTTTTATTTCAATCATTCATAATGGTATGTTCAAGTCAAAAAATACACTAAAAAACCGAATGTTCATTAAGTCATATTATCTATACACTAATAGCAATCTTGATATTTGTAAAACTATAACGTTTAAATGTACAATAAAAAATGCTGTTCTATAAGAACGGATTCAAAATCCGCTAAAAAGAAAATAAAAAATTAAACATTAACAGAAAGTTTGGGTTAGACTACGTTGGTAAGGTCGTGCATATACATAAACAATTCGCGAGGCGTAAGGCCAAAAAGTGCAGTTCCTTCCATTAACCTTGAAGTTCTCATAGTTTAAGCACTGCTTTAATGCAGCTGTGAAGTACAGTAGCTGCTTTTACATGTCATTTGGGTCAAAAGAATATTTAAATAAAGGAACTTTTTATAAAAATTGAAGATCATAAGGTAGGAAGTTGATACTCATATCACAAAAGTAACTTTCTCCACATTTAGTTCATTGGAAATTATGTAGCCCTATTAAAAGACCTCTCAATTTAAAAAGTTCTTCACAAGCTATAGGTAAAGAATTTTAAAACGGCAATTGACAACATTACGAGTGAGAGTTCCTGTTAATGTTCTGTACTGATAAGAAACTGATGTATATAAGGTCGATATAACGTATCACTAGCAAAATTATTTGACATTGTCTGTTGTGGCAGGGATAACAAATATCATAGTTAAATGCATGACAGTAGTGAAGACAACTACAGTATAAATAAGTCTTAGTATGACCCTAGCCATTTGTCAGTTTGGTAAGGACACTGAAATGACAACGGAGAAAGATTAATTGAAATATGTTTTCAATATTAATTTATGTTAATCAATACCAACTACAAACCTAAAGAATTACATATCTTCATGGAAAAAGCAATCGATGGGGCAAAAATCTATTATAGATTATATTATATTGAAACAAAACACAATGTAAAAAAATAACTTGTTTTTTTTTGGCGGACTTACAGACACTCAAGGGCTTATTGTGCCGACTAACATGCGTTTATTCTAGGACATTCACGCACCCCTATGTGTTGAGCGAGACTCGAACTGCTTGAACCTGCTGAGCCACCGCGTCCCCGGAATGTTGTGTTATGAGAGGTATTGTACTACTCGCTACCTGTTAATATCAAAAATAGTATACCCGTACACAAATCTAACGAAAAATAAACCTGCAAAACTTGCAACGCATAGCGAAGTGGCGAAGCAGTCTCCCAAATTTGAGAACCCTCTAGCTGACCTTTGACCAATCAGTTTCAAAATCACTAGCAAACAAGCCTTTTTGGTCACCTGTCGATTGGTGAAAACAGAATTTGGAAATTCCCAGCCGTTCTCTAGTTATTGTTCGGACGAACGGACGACATGACATTAGCGACTCCGCTTCGCTTCGCCACTTAATAATATAAATCAGACAAAAGTTCTAACACTGACAAAACCCTCATAAACGCGATATAAGCTGTATCTACTACAATAAAGTACACGACAATTATGATTGGAGATTTACAAAAAATACAGAAAATAGAAAAACATGCAAATATCAAATCATCAAAACACAAGACCAAACAGGAAAAATAAATCTCCTTGGTTAGCAGGAGGTACTGATGAGTCAGGTATAAAACAAAGAATATTTAACGATTTTATTCCATCAAATCAACACATTTGCGAATTCTAAAACGCTCCCCTAAGTAATGCTATTACATTATCTCCCGATTCACAACCCACCTGAAGACTATTGCATTTCTTTATAGGTTTATTCATTAAAAAATAATAAAGCATGCATATTCATCAAAACAACCATAAAACAGTAAAGTTTTTATTCATTTTAAAATCCAAGGTTTCCATAAACATAACGCCAATTTTTCTTTTTTACCTCGCATAGTAACAAATACAGTCATTAAAAAAATATATTAAGATTGAAACATTTTTATCACATAATAGTTCATATACATTACATACAATTCATAAATTGAAAAATAGTTCATTTCAACAGCCAACTAGAATAACTGAAAAACCTTATTTCAATGCGTTCTTACTCAATTAAAGGGGGTACAAATAAGTCTCCACCGTTTTTTTATCAAAAATTGGGCACTTATTGTGAAAGAACGGAACCATGTTTTATTCAAAGTATCATCCATCGCTGGCCACTATTTTTGCCCATCTCTCTGGCAGCATACGGATACCGCGTCGGAAGAACGCTTCATCTTTTGAGCCTATCCACGAATCGACCCAATTTTTGTTATCTTCATATGATGCGAAGTACTGCTAATCATGTGCCTTCGATCAGAACAAATGATAATCGGAAGGCGCACTGTTCGGTTAATACGGCGGGTGGAGTAGGACTTCCCAATTGAGTGGCGGAGACGTATTTCTACTCCTTTTACAGTAACTTCCATTAATATTTAAATACAAAAAAATGTTAAAATGATACAACAAAATGCTATACAGACTAGTATTAACCTGCACAGGTTGATATTAAAATCTTTTTTAACTCATGTATGTAACTATATTTTTAATAGCCCAACATAATCTTCATACTGTATATTAAAAAATTTAACCTTCATCTAGTTAGAAACTTCTCCACTACATTAAAAGTCGGGTCAGTATCCTAAAATTTTCTATAAATCGTCAATGTTCAATTATTTTCCCTAATCTATAACAGTATCTTTTTTAATGCTCGAAGGCATGACTTTTTTATGATCATCTTCGTCAACGATGTTGTACTCAATAAATATCTTTTGCCCGATATCAAAAATATTAACGTTCAGAAATCATATATCTGCATCTCAGAATCATCAACAGTCCTAATTCACAAAGACATATTTTAACAATTTTCATATTTCCACCGAAAAATGTTTTCTTCAATATGACTATATGAAGAAATTTTTTATTATGACCCAACTGTTTTTTCCCGTCGCTGCCTAAGATGATATATTCTGCCTTCGCTTTATTCAAAAATATTTCTTGCTTTATTCGGGAATCTTTTCTTCGCTTTGTTCAGGATTCTTTATTCATGATATTTCCATACACGAAT
This sequence comes from Sinelater perroti, assembly GCA_036346155.1. Classification (NCBI taxonomy): domain Eukaryota; kingdom Metazoa; phylum Arthropoda; class Insecta; order Coleoptera; family Elateridae; genus Sinelater; species Sinelater perroti. The sequence goes on along the minus strand of JARFIY010000348.1, from coordinate 4,119,839 downwards.
CGTTTTTTGACGCGTCTGGGAATCCTCATTCCACCTTGTGCAATGTTCTTTCTTTGCCGCCCAGGTATTGCTTTCTTCGCTCTGTTCCTAAATCTTCTTTCTTCGCTCCTTCACTCGCCCAGGAACCTTCTTTCTTAGTTGCATTTGGAATTCTTCATTATCCTCGCCACGTCTAGAAATCTTCTTACTTCAGTGCATTCATGTTAAGGTATCTTTTTTCATCACATTCCTATTCACATTCTCTTTGTCGCTGCATGTGAAATATTCTTCCTTCATTTTATACCTGCCCAGTTGTTTTCTTTATTCATTACAACCCTGTCTAGGCATCTTCTTTCTTCACCCCGTCCTGAAATCTTTCTTCGCTCCGTCCGGGAATCTTCTTTTTTCGCTCCGTCTGGGAATCTTCTTTCTTCGCTTCGTCCGGGAATCTTCTTTCTTCGCTTCGTCCGGGAATCTTCTTTCTTCGCTTCGTCCGGGAATCTTCTTTCTTCGCTTCGTCCGGGAATCTTTTGTTCGCTTCGTCCGGGAATCTTTCTTCGCTCCTTCACTCGCCCAGGAACATTCTTACTTCAGTGCATTCATGTTAAGGTATCTTTTTTCATCACATTCCTATTTTACATTCTCTTTGTCGCTGCATGTGAAATATTCTTCCTTCATTTTATACCTACCCAGTTGTTTTCTTTATTCATTACATCCCTTCTAGGAATCTTCTTTCTTAGCTTCGTAATGAAAACTTTTTTCTTCGCTTTGCCCGGGAATCTTCTTTCTTCGCTCCGTCCTGGAATCTTCTTTCTTCGCTCCGTCCGGGAATCTTCTTTCTTCGCTCCGTCCGGGAATCTTCTTTCTTCGCTCCGTCCGGGAATCTTCTTTCTTCGCTCCGTCCGGGAATCTTCTTTCTTCGCTCCGTCCGGGAATCTTCTTTCTTTGCTCCGTCCTGAAATCTTCTTTCTTCGCTCCGTCCGGGAATCTTCTTTCTTCGCTCCGTCCGGGAATCTTCTTTCTTCGTTCCGTCCGGGAATCTTCTTTCTTCGCTCCGTCCGGGAATCTTCTTTCTTCGCTCCGTCCGGGAATCTTCTTTCTTCGCTCCGTCCGGGAATCTTCTTTCTTCGCTCCGTCCGGGAATCTTCTTTCTTCGCTCCGTCCGGGGATCTTCTTTCTTCGCTCCGTCCGGGAATCTTCTTCCTTCGCTCCGTCCGGAAATCTTCTTTCTTCGCTTCCTCCGGGAATCTTCTTCCTTCGCTCCGTTCAAGAATCTCTTTTTTCGCTCTATTAGAATCTTCTTTCGTCTGTTCTTCCGGGAATTTTAATTACCTGCCTCACCCGTCCAAGGACTTTCTTTCGTCGGTTAATTTGGAATATGTATTTGTTGTATCCCCACATAGCAAGCTTCTTCACCGCATCGAAAGATTTTCTTTCTTCAGTGGATCTCCGTCAAGATACGGGAACAAAATTTCATTGAAGTTCTGTTCACATTTCTCTTTGTAGCCGCATCCCGAATGTCAATTTTATACCTGTCCCAATTGTTTTCTTACTTAATTTCGTACGGTGCAGAGACCTCCCGTCATCCGCTTAGAAATCTTACTTCTTTTCCTCCTTGTCCAGGTATCTTTCCCAAAATCTGAGTCTTTCTTCACTTACTGCAAATATATTTCCTTTTCTTCGCTTCATTCAGGAATCCTTTTTATTAATGGCATTCCCTTACCTAAATCTCTTCATTGCATTTGTATACGGAAATTTTACTCCTGGCATCAATCTTCTAAAATCCCCACTACGATTCCATTCAGTATCTTTACAGCAATCGCATTAACTTATTTTTTATTCTAGCTCCATGCAGAAACTGTAACAATATATAGGCAATTTTTCAAATCTAAATTCTATACACAATCGAAGACTAAAACGGAAACTATTCACTCCAAGTGATAATTCACAAACAAAATGAGTTATCCATAATTGTGTAGAAAATTTATCTATAAGAAGGTATAATAATGATATACAAATACAGATATACTTCTTCGTATTTAGACTAATAAAAAGTATATCCCATGAAATAAATCAAGACGATAAAAGAAAAACTATAATTAGAATTCTCAAAGATGAATAACGAGGTGTCCCCAAATCATAAAAAAACCATTCCCATTCATTTACAAGTGAATGTTATAAAGATAAATATCAACTAGCAATAAAATATAGATAACTTCAAACACTTTTAAATATATATCTTGAACATATGAAGTCCCACCTTTCAAATTTATTGGAAGTGACAATTGCATTTTGGCAATTATTCTTTGATTTAAAGTAATATAGTTTTAAGCAAGTGATGGTAAGCAGTAGCTTTTGTTACGACGGTACAGTACTACAGTACTGTATAGTATGTTCATTAAAACCATGTGCTGCCAGATGTATATATAACAAAGGAGCGTTTTCTTTTAAACTACATGCAGTTATTAGGTTCCTCTCCTGATCTCCGATATACTTTTCAGTAACCTTATAAAAATTGCTTGTTAGACTGCAGCATGGCAATGACTATTCTTACATAAAAGTGATCTAGTTCAAAAACAACTACAACTCTTTTCTTCACACTCGGAAGACCTTCAGATAGTTGGTACATTAACACACCGTCTATTCATATTTTCTAAACATTTGTAAATATTTCTTCTTCCCATAAAATCAACATGCCGTGTTTGAGAACAAATATTTTCTCTTCATTATCCCATCAAAGTTCCGCAAGGTTGATAGGTTAAGACCCTCTGCTTGTTCAACCACCTACACCCTGTTGATGAACGGCCTTTGTCTAAGACTATCTCTAGCCAAGAATATCTCTCTTCTTTCCTTGAAGCCACCAAAGTATAGTGGAACACTGGTTAAAACTTTCTCTTTATTGTCACATAGATGCGTAGTTATTATATATATCCACCTATATAATAGAAAGCCAGAAGATTCCTGAGATTCTTCTTCCCATAAAATTACCTTGCAGTGTTGAAAAACACCTGCTAGTCTTCTCTTTACAACATGCCAAAAAAGTTCCGCGTAGTTGGTAGGTAGATTGTGGTACTCCAAGTTCCACATTCTTGTTGGAAAACAATCATTGACCAGGAATCTCGGGAATCTTTCTTCTTCACATAAAGTCACTACTGCCGAGTTGAAGAGCACCTGCTAAATATTCAGTCTTCGTTATCCCACAAAATGTCCAAGACATATTTCTTCTTCCCATGAAGACGTCATACCGCGTTGGAGAAATGGCAATCTTCCCTCTTCACTGTGTCACAGAAGATTCGTGTAGGTGGTAGGTAGGTACTTGGTACATTAAAGCGTTGCTACGTCATCAACATGGCTGTTCAACAAAGCCCGTTGTCCAGGGGTATATCCAAACATCTTCTTTCTTGTTCCTATGATGTCGCCAAGCCGTGCTGGAAAAATGCCGATCTTCCCTCTTCATTGTCCCACAGAAGTCCCGCGTAGTTAGTAAATTGAAACGCTGCCACGTCACCTACATCCCTGTTGGAAAATGCCCGTTGTCTAGAAGTATAAACAGAAATCTTCTTTCCTCTTTCCATGAAGTCACCGTGCCGCGTTGGGGAAAAGAGAGTCTTCTTTCCGTTGTCCTATTCGAAGTCCCGCATACCTGGTAAATAGAAGCGCTGCCTTGTCACCCACATCCGTTGGAAAACGCCCGCTGTCCAGGAGGGTACCCAGGAATCTTCTTTCTTCTTCCCACAAAGTCAACATGCAGCGTTGGGGAACACTGTCAGTCTCCTTCTGTTGTCCTCTAGAAGTCTCTCGTTGAGTAGATGAGGCACTGCCAGTAACTACATCCATTTGAAACGCCCGTTGGCAAGATGTCCAAGATCTTTTCTTCTTCCCATGAAGCGCATGCCGCGTTGGAGAAATGGCATCTTCCTTTCCTGTGTCACCAGAAGTCCTGCTAGGTGGTCTGGTAATTAAAGCGTTGCTACGTCATCAACATGGCTGTTGACAAACGCCCGCTTGTCCGAGGGTTACCAGAAATCTTCTTTCTTCTTCCTAATGTCGCATGCCGCGTTGGAGAAAATGCCAGTCTTCCTTTCTTGTCCTAAGAAGTCCTGCATAGTTGGTAAGATTGAACGCTGCCACGTCACCACATCCCTGTTGGAAAAGCCCGTTGTCAGAGTTAACAGAAATCTTCTTTCCTCTTTCCATAAGTCACCATGCCGCGTTGGGGAAAACCAGTCTTCTTTCCGTTGCCTATTCGAAGTCCCGCATAGTTGGTAAATTGAACGCCTGCACCTTCACATCCGTTGGAAAACGCCCGCTGTCCAGGAGGTAGCCAGGAATCTTCTCTTCTTCCCATAAAGTCACCATGCCGCGTTGGAGAACTGCCAGTCTTCTTTCCGTTGTCCAATGAAGTCCTGCGTGGTTGGTAGAATGAAGCGCAGTCACGTCGCCCACATCCGTTGGAAAACGCCCGCTGGCGAGGAGTGTACCCAGATCTCTTCTTTCTTCTTCTCACAAAGCCGCGATGCCGCGTTGGGGAACTGCCAGTATTCTTTCTGTTGACCTATAGGAAGTCCTGCGTAGTTGGTAGATTAAAACGCTGTCACACCATCCCTGTTGGAAAACGCCTGCTGTCTAGGAGTGTGCCCAGGAATCTTCTTTCTTCTTCCCACAAAGTCGCCATGCCGCGTTGAGGAACTGCCAGTCTTCTTTTCGTTGTCACATACGAAGTCTCACTCTGTTGGTAGATTGAGGCGTGGCCACGTCACGCACATCTGTTGTAAGTGTAACCAGAAATCTTCTTTCTTCTTCACGTAAAGTCACCATGCCGCGTTGGGGAACACTACCAGTCTTCTTTTTGTTGACCTATACGAAGTCCCGCGTAGTTGGTAAATTGAAACGCTGCCACATCATTCACATCCCTGCTGAAAAACGCCCGCTGTCGAGGAGTGTAGCCAGGAATCTTCTTTCTTCTTCCCATAAAGTCACCATGCCGCGTTGGAGAACTGCCAGTTTTCTTTCGGTTGTCCATAGGAAGTCCCGCGTAGTTGGTAGATTGAAACACTGCCACGTCACCATCCCTGTTGGAAAACGCCCGCTGTCCAGGAATCTTCTTTCTTCTTCCACAAAGTCACCATGCCGCGTTGGAGAACTGCCAATCTTCTTTCCGTTGTCCCTGGAAGTCCCGCGTAGTTGGTAGATTAAAACGCTGTCACGCCATCCCTGTTGGAAAACGCCCGCTGTCTAGGAGTGTGCCCAGGAATCTTCTTTCTTCTTTCCACAAAATCACCATGCCGCGTTGGAGAACTGCCAGCCTTCTTTCCGTTGCCCATGGGAAGTCCCGTGTAGTTGGTAGATTGAAACGCTGCCACACCATCCCTGTTGGAGAACGCCCACTCTCCAGGAATCTTCTTTCTTCTTCCCATGAAGTCGCCATGCCGCGTTGAGGAACACTGCCAGTCTTCTTTCTCTTGACCTATATGACGTAGTTTGTAGATTGAAGTGCCGTCACGTCACCCACATCCGTTGGAAAACGCCCGCTGTCGGGGAGTGTGCCCAGGAATCTTCTTTCTTCTTTCCACAAAATCGCCATGCCGCGTTGGAGAACTGCCAGTCTTCTTTCTTGCCTATATGAAGTCCCGGTAGTTGGTAGATTGAAACGCTGCCACGTCATCCCTGTTGGAAAACGCCCGTCTGTCCAGGAATCTTCTTTCTTCTTTCCACAAAATCGCCATGCCGCGTTGAGAACACTGCCAGTCTTCTTTCCGTTGACCCATGAAGTCCCGCGTAGTTGGTAGATTGAAACGCTGCCACGTCATCCCTGTTGGAAAACGCCCGCTGTCCAGGGAGGAATCTTCTTTCTTCTTCCACAAAGTCGCCATGCCGCGTTGAGGAACACTGCCAGTCTTCTTTCTCTTGACCATGATGAACGTAGTTTGTAGATTGAAACGCTGCCACACCATCCGTTGGAAAACGCCCGCCAGAGTGTGCCAGGAATCTTCTTTCTTCTTCCACAAAATCGCCATGCCGCGTTGGAGAACTGCCAGTCTTCTTTCCGTTGCCCATTGGAAGTCCCACGTGTTGGTAGATTGAAACGCTGCCACAGCATCCCTGTTGGAAAACGCCCGCTGTCCAGGAATATTCTTTCTTCTTCCCAAAGTCGCCATGCCGCGTTGAGGAACACTGCCAGTCTTCTTTTTCTTGACCTATATGAAGTCCCGCGTAGTTTGTAGATTGAAACGCTGCCACGTCATCCCTATTGGAAAACGTCCGTTGTCCAAGAGTGTGCTCAGGAATCTTCTTTCTTCTTTCCACAAAATCACCATGCCGCGTTGGAGAACTGCCAGTCTTCTTTCCGTTGCCCATGGGAAGTCCCGTGTAGTTGGTAGATTGAAACGCTGCCACACCATCCCTGTTGGAGAACGCCCGCTGTCCAGGAATCTTCTTTCTTCTTCCCACAAAGCCGTTATGCCGCGTTGAGGAACACTGCCAGTCTTCTTTCTCTTGACCTATATGAAGTCCCGCGTAGTTGGTAGATTGAAACGCTGCCACGTCATCCCTATTGGAAAACGTCCGTTGTCCAAGAGTGTGCCAGGAATCTTCTTTCTTCTTTCCACAAAATCGCCATGCCGCGTTGGAGAACTGCCAGTCTTCTTTCCGTTGCCCATGAGAAGTCCCGCATAGTTGGTAGATTGAAACGCTGCCACACCATCCCTGTTGGAAAACGCCCGCTGTCCAGGAATCTTCTTTCTTCTTCCCATGAAGTCGCCATGCCGCGTTGAGGAACACTGCCAGTCTTCTTTCTCTTGACCTATATGACGTAGTTGGTAGATTGAAACGTGCCACGTCATCCCATGTTGGAAAACGTCCGTTGTCCAAGTAGTGTGCCCAGGAATCTTCTTTCTTCTTTCCACAAAAGTCGCCATGCCGCGTTGGAGAACTGCCAGTCTTCTTTCCGTTGCCCATGAAGTCCCACGTAGTTTGGTAGATTGAAACGCTGCCACACCATCCCTGTTGGAAAACGCCCGCTGTCCCAGGAATCTTCTTTCTTCTTCCCATGAAGTCGCCATGCCGCGTTGAGGAACACTGCCAGTCTTCTTTCCGTTGCCTATGAAGTCCCGCTAGTTGGTAGATTGAAACGCTGCCACAGTCATCCCTGTTGGAAAACGCCGTTGTCCAAGATGTGCCGAATCTTCTTTCTTCTTCCACAAAGTCGTTATGCCGCGTTGAGAACTGCCAGTCTTCTTTTTCTTGACCTATATGAAGTCCCGCGTAGTTGGTAGATTGAAACGCTGCCACACCATCCCTGTTGGAAAACGCCCGCTGTCCAGGAATCTTCTTTCTTCTTCCCATGAAGTCGCCATGCCGCGTTGAGGAACACTGCCAGTCTTCTTTTTCTTGGCCTATATGAAGTCCCGCGTAGTTGGTAGATTGAAACGCTGCCACGTCATCCCTGTTGGAAAACGTCCGTTGTCCAAGAGTGTGCCCAGGAATCTTCTTTCTTCTTTCCACAAAATCGCCATGCCGCGTTGGAGAACTGCCAGTCTTCTTTCCGTTGCCCATGGGAAGTCCCACGTAGTTGGTAGATTGAAACGCTGCCACAGCATCCCTGTTGGAAAACGCCCGCTGTCCAGGAACCTTCTTTTTTCTTCCCACAAAGTCGTTATGCCGCGTTGAGGAACACTGCCAGTCTTCTTTTTCTTGACCTATATGAAGTCCCGCGTAGTTGGTAGATTGAAACGCTGCCACGTCATCCCTGTTGGAACACGTCCGTTGTCCAAGAGTGTGCCCAGGAATCTTCTTTCTTCTTTCCACAAAATCGCCATGCCGCGTTGGAGAACTGCCGGTCTTCTTTCCGTTGCCCATGGGAAGTCCCTCCTGGTTGGTAGATTGAAACGCTGCCACACCATCCCTGTTGATAAAACGCCCGCTGTCCAGGAGTGTACCCAGGAATCTTCTTTCTTCTTACACAATGTCGCCATGCCGCGTTGAGAAACACTGCCAGTCTTCTTTCTCTTGACCTATATGAAGTCCCGCGTAGTTGGTAGATTAAAGCGCTGTCACGTCACCCACATCCGTTGGAAAACGCCCGCTGGCGAGGAGTGTACCCAGAAATCTTTCTTCTTCCCACAAAGTCGCCAAGCCGCGTTGGGGAAATGCCGATTTTCCCTCGTCATTGTCCTACAGAAGTCCCTCTCAATTGGTAGATTGAGGCCCTTCCACGTGAGCTAGATCCGTTGGAAAACGCCCGCTGTTCAGTAGACCCAGGAACCTTCTTTCTTCTTCCCACGAAGTCACCATGCCGCGTTGGAGAACTGCCAGTCTTCTTTCCGTTGTCCCATAGGAAGTCCCGCTTAGTTGGTAGATGGAAGCACTGCCAAGGCATCCAAATACCTGTTGGAAAACGCCTGCTGTCTAGATGTTTATCCGGGAAATCTTTCTTGTTCCTATGATGTCGCCAACCCGCGATGGAGAAATGCCGGTCTTCCCTCTTCATTGTAGATTGAAGCGCTGTCACGTCACCCACATCCGTTGGAAAACGCCCGCTGGCGAGGAGTGTACCCAGAAATCTTCTTTCTTCTTCCCCAATGCGTGATCGAGACGCTACCACATCACCTACATCCCTGTTGGAGAACATCTGTTATCCAAAAGTATACACAGGAATTTTTTTCTTCTTCCCAAAAGTCACCATGCAGCGTTACTTGCCAATCTTATCTTCATTGGCCCGTTGAAATTCCGCGTAGTTATTAGATGGAGGCACTATCCAGCTATCTGCATCCCTATTTAAAAAAAAACGCTTGTTGAAGAGAAGTGTACCTAGGATCCTTTTTTTTCGAATGAAATCATCATGCCATCTTTTTCCTTCATTGTCTCACAAAAGTCCCACATAGCCGATAATTTTGAGATGTTGCTCATTCACCTTTTAGGTCCACGTCGAATAACGCTCATTTGGAACGGAGTGTACCGAAGATTTTTCCAATCAAGTTACCGTCTCGTGTGGGAAATATCAAATCCTCGTCATTCAATGTGCTTTAGAAACTACTTGTCGTTTGTTCTTCATGTGCAAGTACATATAGTAGGGTCGGAAAATACCCATTGATTATGAATACTCGGGAAATTTATTTGTTCTTCCAATAAAACCACATAACGCGGTGGTGGACGCCTACCAATATTTTCTTTTATTATCCCACAAAAGACCCGCGTAGTTGGTAAATCATGGCGTTATCCAATCCATTTATCATCCTATAAGAAAACAACTGTTAGGAAGATGTACATTAATAATCTTTTTTCACAAATTACCATAATGCATTGCAGAATACCTGCCAATCTTCTCGTTTCAGTATTCTTCAAAAGTCGCGTCTTGCTAGATTGATGTGCTGGTTATCTCTTTGAAATATTGCAACAAAACAACTAGAAGCAAGGGTGTTCACCTAAGGGAATGTATTATGGAATAATAGTTAATTTCTTTCCTGCATTTTAAGTGGTAGATAAATTGGACTGACCATCCATTCTTGTACGTTTCTAAAAGATTTCCTGCTGGCCAGAAGTGTAGCAAATATCTTTTTCCCTTTCATACTAAAACCATCAGACCGCATTGGGGTATACATAGATAACAGTCTATTCTGTTCGTTTACGCAATTACAGTGCATGCAGTTATGTGGACTAGTTTACTGTAATCTGTCTCTGGCAAAAACTGGCAATATAAATCAGGAAACATGCAGTGGTTAGTATCAGTAAACAATATCTAGTTTTAAAATTGTGCTTTCTGACCAGCCAAAATTCAAGAGAGTATCCATTTACTTTTTTAACCACTACATGAAAATTATAAATAATCCTCTAAAACACCTTCAAGTATTCATCCCAACCAAAGTACTCTGGAAAAAACTGCAATGTCTTTGATCTTCATACATTGCAAAGATCATAACTTTCTTCATACATTGCAAAGATCATAACTTTCTAATTGATCCAAATTCACTAACTGCCATTTCCTTTTATATTTTTAACCAATGGAAATCATATTTTGCTCTATAAAGATAAATTATAATTAATGATAATAAAGTTCGGCAAGATGAACAACCTCACCATTACTATCCCGTAGGCATAGCTAAATCCCATAGTCGAAAAGTTGACAATTTCAAGCACATTATTGGTTCAATTATAGAAATATAAATCTTTCCTCATAATAAACAATGACATAATTATTGGACTTGGCAATAAGGTCGATATTAATGGAATTCAGTTTATGATTTAAAAATGCTATGATCAATAGACGTTATTTCACAGTCATACCATGTTAATACATTCACAAAAATATTTATTTGAATGTTGTTTAATCCATAAACTTGATAAAGCTAAAAAACCAGGGAATCGAAATCATGCCAATACATACCTCTGAATATTCCGCACTCAAATTAAGAAGCATTGTATTGGTTATAGTCCATTACTGAAAACGGAAAATTAGTGCACCAAATACTCTCACTGGCGTACAACATTTCCATACAAGTTATTCAATGAAACTAAAGAAGGCAATACCATTGCTAATGTGCTGCTTATACTCATTTTCTGATTGAAGAAGAAATTGCAGACATTCTTTCACAACATGCCAAATAATTACATTGTGAGCATCCAATCTAAAGACAACTGCATACAGATGATGTACATCGATTACTTTCAAAGTGGATAGCAACGATATTGTTAAATATTACAATCACATTAAAACAGTCCTTTCATTAACTTTGGCTGCTAGTTAATATGCATGCTTGCACTAGAAATAAAAATATTAAAACTTACCCAATGTTGAAAATTTAATTTATTGTTAACTAGAATGTCCGTTCCTTTATAGGTGTAAAATTTTGATTAATATGGAACCATATAAAAAAGAATTTATGATAGATAAGACATCTCAAGAATTATAATATGGATAATATTGTACTCACAAGTACACTGGAAGTGCATTTTATTATCAAAATTTTAGAACACGTTATTTTACTGAATTAACTAGATTCTTTTAAAGGATATTAAAGTGAAAAAATATTGTAATACGTAAAATGCAGGATTCTAAATTTATGAAATTTATATTACCATATTATAACTGTATTTGTCTAATAATCAAACAAGTACAGAATCTGATATTAGCATTTCTTCAATTTTAAAAGTTGTTAGGTCAAAATTGCACATTTCCCAGAAGTATATAGGCAACGTGTTAATTACCAGTTTGTTAAAAAATTCATTCCGTAAGTTCAAAACTCGCGTCACTCCTACAACCAAACTGGTGAATCCAATTTAATTATGAATACTCACTATATATATCTTGTAGTCAGATGTGTTTTATTCTTTAATTTTCCCCTAGTTTCAAGACCAGCCAAAATCTGCGATATACATGTTAGCACACATATTTGGTAATACTTGTAAAGTTGGTTAATATTGGAGACATTACAAGCTAAAAGTTTTACCCCAAAGTGACAACATCCATGCAGTGTCTGTACTCACTATAATCCACCACCAAACAGAAAGGGGAATTTTAAACTGCAATATGATTTTGTTGTTAATAACCATCTCTACTTGTAGCATCATGCATTTAATGTGAATTTCACCATCTGATGAGAATTTACTTCGCACAATCCCATCTTTATTAATCACAAAAACTGTTCTGCAAAATATGATTAACCATGCAAAGACACCACTTTTAAAGCTTCAAAGCTCCTTAAGGTGCAGCATTTTTCATCAGATGAATGCAACTTACTAAGATATCTCTCACTTACAGTTTATAATGCAGAGTGGTAAAGAAGCGACCTTGACATACATACTGATAGCAATTCCAATAATCGGAAACTAGAGCACCCATATCAGTCATCTTTGCTTATTATTGTAGATTAGAAAACCCTTCTTTTCCTCACTACATGTAATTATACATACAATTAAAATTCTGGAATGTCCCAATTATGAATGTAGCATTCACGCTGTTGATACTGATTTGTATCTAGTGGATCACGAGTTTGTAGTCGATTTGTATTTCGAAAACGTGACAGGTGGGCAAAATATAAGCAAAATATCAAAATGGGAAGCTGCAAAATGTAAACTTTAGTATCTTACAATACCTTCCTTTTAAGATTCAAAACGTATAAATCAGTTACATAAATTTGTGTAGTTGGCCGCCCACCATCTAGTCGTTCATTCTCCTCTTCAGTTATGTTGCAATGAAATTGGATGACGCATGAATAGTGTGTGAAATGAAATTTGGTTCTTAGAGGAAGAGGCTCCTTTTGTTGAAGAAAAAACTACAAATAGGAAGTTCAGCAAATCTCATAGCTCTTTAAAAATTAAAATCAAACGTATAATACACATCAAAATGGAGCAGCCAGTGCAGCCTGCTTTGTAAGAGAAAAACTTGCTGGTATACAATATGCCGTATGGAACTGGAACAAAATTGGTTGGGCTAAACTTCACTTACGCCAAATTTTAGAAGTTTCTTATGCACACGACTTGCAATATCTCCTTATACTCTTCAGATTGCAAAAAACTGTAAAACACAATGCTCAATACTAATAACACTTCAAAAAATTTCATGATGAAATTCAATACAACCAGGTCCACATCTTCTCAAGACAAATGATGGCGTTATAATAAATTCAACTTTGATGTTTCAAACTTGAAGAATACGATCTGCTGTGCAAATGATTTCTGCCACGCATGATACAAAATTCTGCTATAACTTAAAAGACTGCAGGTGGTCTTGAATCTTCTTTCAATAGAATGCTGTAAAATGCGAAGTATAGCATTTTGCAACACTTAATTTTTTGTGATCAAACAAATAAATTCCTGGTTCCCCAAATTTTCACTTGATGCAACTTCTCAATGTGAACAAAGCTCGTAATACGTTAGTGTCCTACACATTTTCAGGATGGTATCATTTTGGAGCTGTCTTCCAGGGTTCTTTGAACCTCAAACAGCTGTAAGGCATGAAGTTATAGCATCTTGCATTATGTTAGAGCACTTTAAATTCAAACGCATTCATTCGACGAGATTTCATAGTATAATCTAATGTTGGCACCAATGTTGTGGATCCATCAATCTCATCTTCTTCATACAATGAATAAATATGTATTTAAGTGTTGTTTGGAACTAGAAGAACATAATGAATTGTACAAAATGCAACTTACGCCACATGTATAATGCAGTTCTTGTAAAAAGGGATGGAACACACTCATTGGTTCTCTTCAATGATAGTTTAAACAAAAAAAAAACTAGAAAACGTAAAGTATAGAATACTTATGATATTTTAGGATCAAACATCAGTTTTACAACTCGATGTAACTCCCTGTTCACACAATTTTCCAGATACAAGCAATTTTTTGGGATGTTACATCATCGCCTTACTATGGTGGCGATTCAAGATTCCGGAGAGCTGCAAAGCATTAAGTACAGGGCCTTGCAATATGTTTATAAGAAATTTTAAAGTCAAACGACAGTTGTTTGCATGAATCCTTATAATCGCTTTCTGATAAAACTGCTCACCAATGCGTTTCCTCAATTTTGATAGCTCGTGTTTCAATTCTTGCACAAACTTCGCATCACTTATAACTATAACATAGTCAGTCGTGCAAAATAACTTACGCCACACCTGCAGTGCATATGTGATGAGGGATCGAATACTTATGCGATGAGATCTCCAGTGCTTATGCGATGGGAACTCCGGTTGCTTATGCGATGAGGGCTCTAGTGCCTATATGATGAGGACCAAGTACTTATGCGATGAGGGCTCGAAAAGATTTGCAGGTATTCAATAGATAGATGAAGAGCTGTAAGTGCAAAGTATAACATCTTGCAATATTCAGCCAAAATTTTTAATCAAACTATGAGTTTCATCAATAAGAATTAAGTCGTCCATCAAATCTTCAATAGATTACCAGCTATTTTTCCAATGAAATAGTCATCCTGCATGGTAATATTATTTGGATATCCTTTTCAGTCTTCAAAAACTGTAAAGCGTAGAGTACAAAATCTTGTAATATTTACGAAATTTTATGGTCAAACGCGTAAATCCTTATAATAGGCTTAGAAGAAACTCCTCACCGGTGCGAAGTAACATTTTTCCAAAACTTGCACAAACTCCATTTTGCTTAGAACTGCAATTACATAATGAGTTGTGTAAAACTTACGTCATACTCATCATGAAATTCTTGTACAGAAAGGACTTTAGGAAGTTTGCAGATACACCTGATGAGGATGAGTGTTCTTCCGATTGAGGCTGCAAAGTGTGAAGTATAACTACTGTGGTGTCAAGTTAGTGATGAAAATGACTTATTAGTTCTGCATTTTCAGCTCAGAATTAATATCTCCTTCATTTAATCCTCAACGAAGTTGACGTAAAAAATTTCTCCTCGGCAAGTTGCAATCTTATTCAGACTTTTACTCCTTGAAGAGTTCCTTATCCTTACTGGAATAACATGGTAATAAACTATGCAAAACATAACTTACGCCAAACTCTGAGAAATGACTTGAAAACGTATCTTCAATAACTACAGTAGAATAATATAGAAGTAAGGCTCGCTGTCCAATTAATGTTATCTTCAACGTACATATTGAAGTAGTTGCAATATCTGATTATTCATCACTAAAACAACGTAATGTACCACAAAACGTAACTTACGCCAATCGGATGTGGAATTATCCAAAATGTGTTTTTGTCCAATCTCCTGTACTCCCATCTGGTATTTCATAGAAGAATCTTGATATAATCAAATTTTTAAATGAAACGTAAGGCTTATGGCATCAAAAATTTATATAAACTCAAATTAATTGTGGTTAACCATATACTCAGCAAATTCAAGAAATTTACTTCTATTAAATTGTTATCATTTCCATTCAATGTTGTTTATAACTGTAAGAACACGATTAAGTGTGCAAAACTTACACAATTCTGATTTCAAAGCTTCTAATCCTGAATATAGTTGACCGTTCTTCCACAAATGTTTTCATAATTACTACAAAATTGAAAGTAAAATATATGGTATATCCAAAAGACTTGGAAATTTAAAATATTGTTTTTACATATTCTGCAGATTTGTTGCATGTTCGGTAGCAATCAAAGTATTCAGAGTAAATCATTGGAACAGCCCAGTAATTGTGAATTAGCAAGAAACCTTATCCTAAAACACTCCATTTATACCATTCATAAAGAGCATTGTATATATACATAATTGGCCATGATTAAATAATTCCCTTATTACACATGCCATTTTAGGTAGATTAAAAAATATAATCATTCTAATTGTTTTACCTTCTTATTAGACTCTCTAATGGTTTCATTGTTTAAAAAATTGTAGCTTATAATTAAGTAAAATCATTTTTTGTGTTTAAGAAGCAAACCGGTAAATACTGCAAAAACTTCAGTAAAAAACTTAAAGGACAGATTGTTTAAAACTAAAGTTGGTACGGTAGGTAGTTACAGGCATTATTTTTAAATGAGATTTCAAAATGGATGACCAAAAGCATAATCTTAAGAATTTTGCTACTACTGTGGCACAGGTGAATTTCTGTAGCAAACCTCCCACATTTCCAACAGACTTTTTACATTCGAGTCATCCAATTGAAAAAATTGTGCTAGTTATTTTCATTTCGAGACAATGCATCAAACTTCAACTGTGAGTACTTCACTTTACATGTGCAGAATGCATCTCGATCAATGCAAGATTTTGATTTACCTAAAGAACAAGTAAACCACAAATAATAAATCTATAAATATAATGGGTTGAACAGAACTTACCTGTCTATGCTTTTATCCTCGCTTTAAACAGCCAACCCAGGCAACAACTTTTAATTTCAGGGAACATGACGAGTAGGCTACGAATGCAGGAAGCAACGAAGAAGAGAAAGTGAAGCTTACAATTAGCATGTGCAATTCTTAGATGTTGATGGCGGCATATTAGAACACCAGTGCGGCCACTTATGCAATACGGAGCGTTCGGCTGCTGCAATCGTGTACGAAACGTAATGGCATGAATTGACGGTACGTGCTTTCATCCTGGCTAAATGGATAGGATGCGATTCATTTGCTATTTCATTTGGATGGCATACTACAGCAACTTGTGTTGTCCATAAGATACTGAGCTGCCACCTGAGAAAACACCACCCCCATAATTGCCCTGCAAAGTTTTCAGCCGTAACACAATCATATACATTGCATTACGGCAGAATTATTGCTGCCCTGCTTTAATGCCACAATTTAACTACTATTACCCTTAACTTTGCAGCAGATTAAAACTTAAATAAAATATTTGTTACATTATTTAAGGTACAAATCCACATGCAAAGTTTATGTTAAATAGCAATCCAACAATCAGATACCTATTTTGTCACCGCCTCAACACGCCAAACAGCCACAGTTCACCAAATTCTTATCGTACATTGATCTTGCAGCCCCGCTTGATGCATCAGTAGCAGCAGAACTACCTCCGATTCGAAAGGACTTCTTAAGGGGTGCAGCAGTATACTTTGTAACGCTCTTTGAGGATATGTGTAAGAGGGGACCTTCTAGTTGTAAGCGGTACGCAAATTCGTTCACCTTCTTTCACGAAGACGATGCGCAAGCTCAAGTGCCGGCCAGGAACAACGAAGTTCTCGC
Source organism: Sinelater perroti (assembly GCA_036346155.1). Taxonomy (NCBI): domain Eukaryota; kingdom Metazoa; phylum Arthropoda; class Insecta; order Coleoptera; family Elateridae; genus Sinelater; species Sinelater perroti. Next base: position 4,103,245 of record JARFIY010000348.1, on the reverse strand, counting down.
TCGTACATGTAAAGTTGAAAACATTAGTAGTATAAGGTATAGCATGATGGGAATAAGAGAGCTGCAAGTAACAATCAATTGAATTTATTGTAAATAGACTTTACAGGAGATCCTAGTACTAAAAAAATTATTTACTTAGTTCTAGTTTGTACATTTAGGTAGCAATTCCAATTAGTAAAGAGTATTCTTAATTAAGTAATTACAAACCAAATATGCTTGGGCTCCGAGTTCACGCAATCGAACCCCGCTCGCCCCACATCACATCTCAAGGAGACTGGAATAAAAAAACATTCGTAATCATCACAGCATTGGCTTTGAAACAGACGATATCGACTAGCATATCAGTAATAAACGGCTCATCGCTCTACAGGAACTTTGATATCTTTAAGTTGAGACATAAATTTATCTAGGCTACATTCTAGTTCTTCGCAGGTCCTAGTGTCCCAGATGGAGGGGGCGGCGGCCGGGTCCTCAGACTGCACCCACGACGACTTGATGCTGCGCCACCTCTGCAGCCGCTGGCGCTGCTTCTCCTTCAGCTCGCGCTCGGCTCGATAGAGCAGGTTCGCCAAAACCGCCTCGACGAGCAGGTTCTTTCGCTTTTGGCGCTTTAGCGTCATTTTCTTACATTTAATTTTGGAAATCCAATTTGCGATCTCTCCGGTTTTTAGCGAAACGGGGACAGCGCTCTGCACCATGCCGAGCTACACGTATGCTAGCAGCTCGACAGAGCAAACTCCGCAAACGCGGCGGCGTTCAAGAAGACCGCGCAAACAAAGTTAATGCTAACACACCTGAATATTCGTGTTAGAAGTCGGGTCTAGTGGCTTCTTCGCAGTGGACAGAGACCGAGGATGGGCGTCGAGCTTGCACAACACCACTATAGCCCACAACGACTGGTGACGACGATAGAATGACGCGTGGAGCGGGGCGTTCCGCTTTTATACCCTGGTAGCCTGCGGATTTGTATCCTACGCGCACAGACGAAAAGTAGTACCTCAATCACAAAACTTTTACGCGACCCAGAAACAAATAAATCACTCAGAATGTTCTACAATTGTAATTATAATAGCTATCAAAGCCATTACAAATAAAATTTAAAGATTTTAGGGCGTTTTAACTATTTTTAATTGTAAAATCGGGGCAGCAGTCCAGGCGGAGGATACGCCAGCTGCATCGTGATCCGCTGACGTCATAGGGATGTTGGGAAAGTTGTGGGCCACATGCGCCATTAACGGGAATTTAATTACGCAGATACTGTTGTACAAAGCCTTACAACTGGAAATTTAAATTAACAGCTCAAATAATTAGATCGTAACCCAAAAACCTAAAATAGCACTTCATACACAAGCACATCCAACGAATCTTCTACAAGCTACTGGGCTGCGTGTCCTATTATTTGCTTCTGTAAATAAAAAAATCAATGTTAACACAGGTATTATTCCACTTAACACATGCACAACAAAAATAAGTAAATAAATAACTGTAGACCGATCAATGGATGATGTTGCAAAGCATTTTATGCATTCACAAATAATAACACACTTATCAGTTTCAGTTAATTGTTTAAATTATGTAACGTGTAGACTTTATTATGCAAGGAAAATTATTTAGGTTGCTAATTTAATTTTACAAGGGCTCTAATAATTTTATAAAAGTCAACCAATTTAATTGAGTGTCCAAATTGTTCTGATAAATTTCAATATAAAAAATGTAGCCGTTTGAACTGTATTGAAAATAAAACTAAAGATATTAAATGTCCTCATTATATCAGTTATATAATTGGGTTAAAATAAGAAACTACAACCGTTACCCCTATTTAATTCTAAAGATGGGTGTATTTGTACCTATTCTTTCTAAAATTATTTAAATTTATACACGCTTTCTTCATAAACTCTTCAAAAGGATATTTTCTTAAAATATACTTTATTTTGTAATTTTTGAAAGCACGCTCAAATTAGCAAATCTGTTTTTTCTAGGGATTTATTACTTTTATTATTTCCTACAATGTTATCAAGATTCCTTCCTAACTTGCTTGTAGTTTTTCCTCATATCAACATTTTTTGTATACTGCTTTTTAGTTCTTGATCTATTATTTCTGTTTTTCTCTACTTTAACGTCCTGCTCTTTTGCATTCGTTACTTTTTTCTTTCCGTTCTTATACGCTTTCTCTGTGTTCATATTAAAGTATTACTTTTTTGTCTTATTTCAGCATATGTTTGAAGTCAAAAATCTGATTGTTTTAATAAAAATTAGTCTTGAGGTATTTTTACAATCATTACATTTGGCTACAATTTTCTTTTGTTGTTTGTGTTTTCTATTCAATTTTGGTATTTGAATATAATTTCAATTGGTCTATAAACGCAATAGATCTAATAGTATTTTCTCAAGCAATACCAGAAAAAAAACATCTTTTATTCAGTTTTAGGTCCCAAACTTCTCTCTGCATGGGCAAAAGTATTATTAAGAAAATATTTAGAAAAACCTTTTTTTTATTCTTATAGAACTGCACCAGCTTATTCACAAAATTTAGACGTTTCCTTTTGATAATGCATTTTAAAACGCCAAAACAGTCCTAAAAGTATGTTAGTAAAAGTATTTAGTACTTGGTATGATAGTTCAAAATATATTCATATACAATCTTTATAGTTGTGAGAAAAATTTGCTTTTTCTCGTACTTCATTGCTGCATATATCAACAAAATCATTTTTCTTTAGCTAAAAACGTATCTTCTAAGGAAAATTATAACGACATTTATTTCCTTAGTCTACTACCTAAAATATTAAATTTTTCTTACTGTTTTTTGAACACCCGTTTCTACTCCATGCTTTCTAATAAATTGTTCTAATAAAATCTTCTACGCGCTGGCTGCATTTATGACAATCAGGTCCACCTTTAGCATAAATAACAACAAATAAAATAAAAACTAATTATGCAATCGTACTATTGTATCTACGGTTTCATTATCTCACATTGGTTTTTACCTATCGAATATAAAATCGCATATAACAGTTAAGAATTAGATTTATTAATCAAATAAAGACATCATTGGTCCGAATACATTCCTTCCGACGGGAAACAAGCCCGTTTATTCGTTTAGGGTAGAATTAGGGGTCCTGGAATTAGCAAATTCGTCGACCTTTTGCCTGATCCTTTAAATTACCCAAACGATATTCTGCCAAAAACCAGTCTGGAAAAAAGGTGAGCGAGGTAAGGTTTGATTTGATCTTTCAAATCATTTGTGGGACGTGTATAAGAGTATTATTATAAAGAGTTTTTCGTGCATGTTTTCAATTTCCTAGCAATATTTTCCTGTTGTTATTGTTTCAGCAAGACTTAAGGAGTTGCAGTAAATGATGGCACCTGCCGACCACCAAACAACTAGCATAACTTTTAACTGAATTTGTGATTCTCCTTTGTTTAACTACTGTAATAAACGTGTCAGGTTGTTACGAACAATCCACGTTTTATCACATCCGACAATGATATGTTACGTACTAACTTATCTAGCTTTCTTTGTTTGTCTTGTTAAATTCACATGTTGAACAACTGCTAGATGATCAACAATGAGTTCTTCTAACACATCTAGTATTGTTTTGCACGGATTATAATGGTTTTTAAATCATTAATGTCTATGGCTAAAAGACGTCATGAGTCTCATCACCAGTGCTTCAGCTGTACATTCTCTAAATAAATATTTCCCAGAAACAGTTTTGATGTTTAAAACATTTTCTGTTACTTTGCATCCCAATTTAAACTCCTATAACAAAGTCACGCAAATGTCTCTGTTTTTTTCTATAAGTTAAGAGATTATATTCAACAACACTAAATAATGAAAAAATAAACACAATAATCTGTACCAATTGTACTATTATCAATAATGTATCGCATAATTATAACAAGACTAGAAATTTTTGTAACGACCTGTATTTATCAATTAATTTAGAACACGCAAAATTAAATTATTACAATTTAGTACATAAATAGGAAATTTGAAATTAATGATCTGAATGTATTTGTTTGTATTTAAGATAATTACTTCCTCAAAACCAATGCCCGCATTGACTAACAATGTCATGAATCATCAAGGTCTGTATTTTTAGCTTTGTCACAATTGAAAATAAATTCCATTTTAAAGCAATTATATAGTAATAATGCTCTTTCTTTGTGGATTTAAAAATATTTACCTTTGCAATAGGCGAGTTGAAAATAGCTACTAAATGAATTTATTCAGACGCAAACCACGGTCAAAACAACTATGATAAATCAACGATACGAAGAGCGAAAAACACGTTTCGCGGTTTCGTTTGCATTAAAGACATTCATACAAAATTTTTGATTGCTTTAAAACATTTCAGTTCGGTTTAATTTATAAAAAAAATGTCTCTAAAAGTTAAATCTTTTTAAACATCGACTGATTTAAAATTACTAAAACTAAATGTAAGGAAAAGTAATCTATTCGTTCCTTAAAATTGTATTTAAAAGTCAACAGTTTTCGTTTCCACTATCATCCATTTATTAAAATTTTTTACCCGATGGTAGCTGCGTTAAAACAATTTTGTTCGATAACACATATTTTTTGTTATCATTAAATATATAATATATCGTTGTGTGAGTTCGTCAGTTTTGTAGGCCACAATATTTATGTATCCTAAAAATGAATCTACGCGCGCTAACACGATAATAATACGTAAAGAATAAACTGGAGTTGCATCGAACTAGAAGTAGGTCGTATATAAGTTTTTGCGACATCGTATCTAAGTGGCAGTTAAAAAAATTAACTTCAAGTACAAATTTCAACTCACATTTTTTTACCTAATGATAGCACTTAATAAATTAAAAATGCAGTCTCTGGTGAAAATAGTTTTGCTAAAATAGCCCGATGACAAATTTTCTTAGTTCATAATTCAAAAATCTTCCACAGATACAGAAAATTCTCCTAGTAATTGGCTTCCACCCGTTTTACCATTTGAAATCCTTCATTCTGGAATACAATAATAAAAATGTATCGTGTATTGTTGTGTGTACAATTTGGCTGAAATTAGCCAAATTAGCGGTTTTTAAGCTTTTCTAAAACAAAACCCTCTTCTGACAGAATTTTGTTGGCGACCCCCTCTCCCGTCTATTACCATATTCAACTTCATTCATAATAAAACTGCGACAATACGGTCAAACAACTGAAAACATATGTTACCAAGTAGCTGAACTTGTTTAATCAGCAAATAGATTTCTTTCTTTATATTCCCAGAACTTCCCACCATATACGAGATATTTGCAGATAGCACTAGAAACTTCTGACGATTCTAGTTTGGGGTTATATAAGCAGAAAAATGCGATAAGGCATCAATTCTAACTTGTATGCTGTGTGGTACAATATTGAATATTTAACAATAAGTTATGAGTCAGATTCATTATTCTACGTCTAGAAGTGATAAGAATACAAAAATATAGATGATACAGCCATAAATATTTTAAATGTGGTTTAGCCATTATTTCCAATAAACCAGTGTGTTGTTTATTTAGAACTCTACTTCTACATTTAAATAGCAAACATTCAGACAAAACGGAAAAACATAACATTTTTTGAATGAAAGCTATAGGCCTTCCACAAGAGGAAGCAACTATTACCAATGAAAAACGTTTCCAGTAAGTTATTGAGTTACAACTCACATTGCAAAAACCAGTAAGCAGTAAGATCTATTTTTACTAGTAGCTGTTGAGTGATGCAAATACTGATTGTAAAGTTAAAAACAATACATCACTCTCTTCCCATAATACCATCCAATAAAAGAATAAGTAACATAAACAAAGATATTCGAATACAAATTGTTCAAAATATTAGAAAGTATATGTTCTGCTCTGTAAATAGACTACAGATATTTCCGTGTTCAATTTGTAATAGTAGTAGGATAAGGTAATACTATAGTCCGCCAATTCAAGCCCAGAAAAGTAAACGCTTATTGAAACTGCAGTAATGATTGTATAATCAAGTAGGGCATTTTATTTTAAACATTTGTGAATGCCATTTATGTATGAAAAATGTTATCACCGAAATGTTCACCACAACTGGTTTTACAGACGTCGAAATTTTCAGACACTTTCACATGGAGTCGCTGCAATGGCATTTATCTTGATAATTATGTTGGTCTTTAGGTCTTGGATGGTGGCTGGTGTATTGGCGTAGACTTTACTTTTCAGATATCTCCACAAAAAAGTCTGAAAGCGTCAAATCGCACGAAGGAGCAGGCCAATTGATATTTCTAATTCTCGAAATTAAACATTCGCCGAACTTCGACTGCAATAACTCCATATTCGCACTTTTGTCTGGCATGTTGCGCCGTCTTGTTGAAAATAAACAGAATCTATGTTAGTTTGATTAAGTTTCTGGAAGAAATAGTCATTAATCATGCAGAGGTACCGCTCACAATTCATAGTAATCACATTTCCAGCCTCCAGTCCAATGACACCTTTTGACCACAGAACAAACCAAACAGTGACTTTTTGAGGATATGGTTCTTGATATTTTCTTGGATTCTCGTTAGCCTAAATGCGATAGTTTTGCTTGTTTACCGCCCCATTCATTGCGTTATTAAAAGTTTTGTGTCCTCTTTCACACTCTCCTCCATCGCAACGATATTTGCCGGTGTGTGAATACTTTTGGCACACCAACAGAACCAGTGGCCTCAAATTTTCGCATCAAACTACCAATGGTGGTTTCATTTGGACAGTTATGATGATCGAAGTAATCGCGGAGAGTTCAATAGGTGTTTTTTATTTTTTCGACACTTTTGTAGTGTTTTTATCACTTTAACGTGGCCTTCAATCGAATATGACTCAGTAGCAAAAAATGACTGCGTCCCTATGGGCTTCAATATTCTTACCAAAAGTAATAATACCAGATAGTATCTGGTTTTTAAATATATGTAATGATTTTCTGACAAATGGCTAATACATGTTTTTAAGTTTTAAATCTATTTATTTGCTCGTTCCCTTGTTATTGATGTCTTCCATGTCAGCCTCCTATGCAAATGTAATCCTAGATATCAAACTTCATTAGCCTGAGATATTACAGTGCTGTTTATACTAACAGAAGGGCCGAAGGTTGTTATGTGCGGTGGTTTCTTTTCGTTTACGTAATTATCCATTTTTTTTATTACATGTGCACGTGCTTGAAGTTGCTCCAAAACTATATTTGGACTTTGGTGGTATTATAAAATTGCTGTGTACCCATTCGAATACCTGCTTCATATCCAGAAACGCTACACTACAAAATTTGTTGCTTTTTCCTTCAGTTACCGTTTCCATCTCTCACGGAACGAGATTATGAGAAAATTATTATACGAAGATGGTGATTTCACAAAATTTAAAAATGTTCATCACGAATTTCTAATTTTGTTCTTTAACTTATTAAAGTTGCTTTATTATTAATATTACGATGGCGCCATCATCTAGCTCTAGCTCTAATTTTTTTAACGATCTCTATTATTTCCTTAAGCAAATTAATTCTTAGGTTCCTTAGTTCTTAGAAGATGGTTTGTGGAGTAGATACTTCACATCAGTATTTGTATTAAAAAAAAACTAATTAATATAATCTTCAAACAATTCTAATTTCCATATAGATTAATAGTGAATATCACAGGAATATGATAAAATAATAGATTCATAGATCCCTAAATGAAAAATCCATCCAGAAGGTCAAAGGAAGGTCACATAACAAGTTGTATAGGCTCCATAAGGAAATATGTTATTTAATTTGTCAGAACAGCTTGTTTATGATTAATCATAATACTAAGTAACGAGTCTATAGCTCACTCGAGCATTGTGTGAAAAACCTTGTGTGTTTATGTGATTATCTTTTGAACTTAACATGATCAAACAACTTATTAACACAAATATTTATTTTAAAGTATTACCTTTCATATTCATCAAACTCAGTTTAATCATGCAAGCGCTAGTTAAACGAAATTTAGGCCTTGCTTTCTTTTGGACTACAAACTTATTTATGTTTCGATTTTCGTTAACGAGTAACATAATAGATTTGTCGTCTACTTTATATTACAATGACATTAAGTTGTTTGTTCTTTATTGCTTTTATTTTTTTCTTACGTTCCAACTCAATTCTATTTTTGGTTCTTGAAAGACTGAAGGGATTTAAATTTATACTATGGGCAGATTATAAAATGATCATTTAGTTTAGTTTTAGTTCAAGGATACATTTTCAACGCTGTTCAAACATTTTCATGGACTTTTTTATGCAATCGTATTTTAATTTCAGTATTCTCAGTGGAAACCAAGTCTGGTAACTAAGTTCGATGTTTCAGCAATTTTTAAATTATAATGTGAAAATAATTAAAATATCATTGTATTAAAAGGCTTTTAAGTAAAAATTCAAAATATTAATAACAAAACTTCAACGGCTACAAGTACAAAAAAAATTTATTTCACTGTATTTAATCTTTATGATTACCCTATAAGCGACTAAGCTTGCGCTAGATTTTAATTTTGCTTTTGTCCCATATCGTGTACCCATTGAACACATAATATCTCAGAAATAATTCTCTATTTTAATTTCCAACCTCCTTGAAAAAGGAGACAAGATGCAGCTACAAAACTACATACATACAGCTATATAAAGCTTCCAAATGAGATACCTTAAAAACTTTAAAGCAACGTTCAATGTTGTTGGCGAACAAGGGTAACACTATAGTGATCCTAAATATATCGCATTATATTGGTAAGATGGAAAATTTACTAAAATTATCCGAGTATTGTCATGTATCTAACAACTACATACCTTGAAAAATCCTCAAGCAATCCAAAATTATATGGTATCTCAAAAATTCAAAAATAAAAACTTTCCTTCGCGTTCCATAGTGCATTCGGTTCTTACACACATACTTAGCTAGGTACTTCACCAAAATATCTCAGTATATTACAGAATAAGCCCCATCCTACGTGCGAAATTCCTACCATTTTATTGTCATGATCAGCTTTGTTTCCCAAAATTCATGTTGATAAGACCCACTCTTTAATTAACAATTTCCAATCCAAAATCTGCTTTATGTTTTAAAATAATATTTACCGTCGAACTAACAGTGCTCTTATGAGGGTTCCACTCTCACCTACTACAGCAAACCTTTCACGACTCATTTTTACAACACAAGCGCTTACCTCATTTCAGTTTAAATCTGTTTCGTACGATACTTTGATGACACTTTTATTATTTGGCCTCTTAGGCAAGATAAGTTTCCTTAAATTTTTTAAATGTAAACCAAATTCACACTATCAAATTTACTATACAAACAGAACAAAAGAATTTCCCCCTTTATTAAACACTTATAATAAAAAAAATGTAAACGATAATTTTTCTCACATTGTTTATAAATAACCTACCCATTTAATCGCTATCTAACTAACTGACCATCGTCCTGAGTGAATCTATTCGCTTGCAAGATCCTTCATCATCAGATTCGCTAGACTTTCCGAAATGAAAACTGACAAATAGAACTTCAAGCCATTACCACAACCCTACTGAAAAACGGGTATTCCAACAAATATTTATCTCACATCATTAGACATTTCCTACTAATAAGAAACGTTCTTTACATTAGAGACGTTACTGATAACAAAACGTATATTAATAAGGAAAACGTGTACATAGCCTTTACGATCAATAGTAAAATAGCTCAGTGATGGATCAATGCCATCACGGAACCCAAGAAATATATAAAATACCTTATGGAGACTGCTGAAAAACCTACATAAGTCGGACAAATATAAAGCTAAATATATGATCACTCTCTCGTCGCACGAAAAGGTAATAACCATTCGTCACTTGCGAAACACCATAAAGAAACAGGCAATAAAATCAATTTCTCATTCAAAAACAATTGCTTATGTTCCGTATCCTATTAGCAGAATTATTCGTGAGGCAATTGAAATAGAGAAACTTTTTCAATCTCCACCTATCATTAGAAATCCTATTATACCAATTCCGTAATACACTTTGCATCACTACATTTTAGAGCAAAATTTTACTTCCAAGCCAATAAATGGTAATTTAGAGCACGCAAAAAGTCAGTCCTTTTTAAAAATGAATATACAGCTTGAACTCTTGATAATAGTATCAAAGTAGATGACAAGATGTCGAATATCGATCTTCAAATATTTTTATTTTTATACCTTCATGTTTCTCGCCTGATTTAGATCAATATATATATTATTAGGCGCATTTAATAAATAGAGAGACCAGGTAAAGAAGTAAAGGAATATGGCTATAAATAATTTAATTTTAATTCATATTGAATTCTGGTTAGACTAAATTAAAACATCGCGTTATAATTTCAACTTGTTTTTATGGCTCTGTCATAAGAATTTTTTTAAGTTCAATTGATTCTTAACTATCTGGTATAAGTCTAATTTTTTTAGTATTTAATTAAAGATTATTCGTTCGTTTTGCAATGTATAACTAATTATTTCATTAGTTCATCATACCTAAACATACTTTGTTATATGAAACTACCTACCGCCTTCGCTTTGCTCTTCATGAATTTACCAATTCTTAATAGATTTATTGATAGCAAGGATTTAATAACCATTTGCTGTTTAATATTCCTATAAACTTACAAATTTGTAATTTCTAAATAAACATTTAAAACTAAAATTTTACTTTCGTAGGTAACAAGATGAGTTTGTTTGTAAAAACGGTGATAGCAGCAATATTCAATTCTTTTTTTTTCCATAGAACGACCTTTTAAAGCACTTCAATGGGTTTGAATATCATGTCCAAAAATCTTGGAAATAAAATGTAAATAACATCTTTGTTGCGTAACAGCTGCTGCAAATCCTGTAGGTCACCACGATCAATACAGCCACGCCTTGAATACCAAGCATGCTCATGAAGCGTAGCCAACGATCCATAGCAACTTCTTAAAAGTATTTAACATTTACAGTTTTATGTTTTATTTATTATATTAAATGTCAAGCGTAATGCGTTTTTGTTTATTTCTTTCGTTCACATAAAAATACTGATAAAACCTCGATAAGTGATAAGATACTCTCCTTGTTAATCAGTGTTTCTTTATTTAGTAGAATTAAAAATAGAATAAATCTATTCTGCTGCGCAAATCGACTGAAGGCCCGACCTATTTTAAATACCGAACACATTCTATTAAATGTAAAAACAAAATTAATCACATTTTGTTCGTACTAACCGATAAGATAACTGTTACAGTTAAATGAACTTGTAAAACTCTATAAATTATGTTAATGTTTAATATTGCATTATTTAAATTACAAGTGAGGCTCGCGGTCTTTAAATTTTTTTGAGACACATAAGTAACATTGATTTAAACATTCAGATAGCTCAAGCATTTTTAAGTTCTTTCTGTTCTAAAAATGTACTCTGTCAATTAATTTAGATATCGGTTTAAGTTAATGTTCAATAACAAAACTAAAAATATTAATTAACATTTTTATTTTTAGTTTACAAATACAATAGTAGAATGCACCACACATGTTTATAATAATAGATTTATAAGGCGATAAGAAATACCACGCCCCCATCTTCTAGAAGTAGGCCCATCAAACCGATCAATAGAAACTGAACCGCGGTAAATTAAATATTAAAAGGTAGAAGCAAGAAAGGCAAAGAACACTTATAACACCAATAACGTACATTGTTAAAATATTATATCTAATTGAAAGAAAAAAGAGGATAAATGATAATATAGGAACAAATATTTTTGTGAGTAACGTTAGAAAAGAATCGAAATTAAACCATAAATAAATAAGAAGTAATTCAGGCTTCAAAACTTAAATGGTAAGGCCTTATGGAGAAGAAAGGCAGATCAGTTATACCAAATAAGGTAAGACTAACAATTATAAAAAAATCACAAAAAATTATATAATGAAAGAGAAAATTAGCGGTGAATAGATTATGGGAGTTTCAATTGAAATCGAAAGAATTCCAATTACTATCCAGTAATTTACTATATTTGAGGAATTATACATAATGTAATATTCAGAAGAATTTTTCAAACTTAAATTATTTATTATTATTATAATCATTACCCTTATACCTTTTGGTGTCGGGTTTACATTCTTATTTATTCATATTATATTATATATCTATAATTACATTTTATTTTTATTTTTATTTTTCTTCTATAAATTTCTTCCAATCTTTTCTATTTCTTGCTACCCTTTTGCCTCTTCCCATGATTTTCCTCTTTTTGTAGTATTTCTTCTATCACTTGGTTCCATTGTTTCCTTGGTCTTCCCTTTTCCTTTTTGTCTGTGTCTTGGCCTCGTATACTGCCTTTACTTGTCTTTTGTTATTCATTCGCTGTATATGTCCCCACCAACTGAGTTGTTTTGTTCTATAAATTGTATGATTGGTTTCACCTCTAATTCTTTTCTTATTTCTGTGTTTCTAATCCTGTCCTTTCTGGTTACTCCTAGTATTCGTCTAAGGTATTTCATTTCTGTAGCTTGAATTTGGTTTTTGTCTGTTTGAGAGTATCCACGATTCACTTCCGTAGGTTAGTACTGGTCTGTATATTGTATTAAAGACTTTTATCTTGGTTTTATTACTTATTTCTTTCTTGTTTATGAATTTTTGTTCATTGCATAGTACAGTTTTATTGTTTTATTTATTCTCTCGTTTATTTCTGCAACTTGTTTCCCTGTTTTGTCTAATGTTATTCCCAAATACTTATATTCCTTTACTTGTTCTATTTTGATGTCTTCTATTCTGATATTTGTTCTAATATCCTGTTCTCCAATTACCACTATCTTAGTTTTCATCTATGTTTATTTTCATGCCCTCTGTTTCTAGTACTTCTTTCCATGTATTTATATTTTCTTGTAAAGTTTTTCCTGTCCTGCTATTAACACCACGTCGTCTGCGAAAACTCCTCGGCTATTTCTACTCTTTCTAAATTTCTATGTCCTACAAACAACTTCTTTATGTTTTGTTCAGTTTTTCTGATGATATTGTCCATGTGTATATTAAATAAGGTTGGGCTTAGTCCTCCTCCCTGTCTTAATCCCTTCTCTGTCTTGAACCCTTCTGATTTCCTATTGTTACTTATTATATAATTTGTGTTGGTTTCATATAGGTCTTCAATCACTCGTATAATTTTGTTATTTATTCCTTTTCTTTCAGTCCTTTCCATACTTTATCTCTAGGAACTGTGTCAAATGCCTTCTGCAGATCTATAAAGGCTAGGTAAAGATTTTTGTTTTGTGGTTGTCTTTTCTCTATTAGTTGTTTAATTGTGAAGATGTGGTCTTGCGCACTTCTCCCTGGTCTAAATCCACTTTGCGGTTCTGCTAGTTGGGGTTCTAATATTATTTTTAATCTGTTATTGATTATTTGTTCATATATTTTATAATAATGTTCAGTAGCGTTATTCCTCTATAGTTACAGCACTGTTTTCTGTCTCCTTCTTGTGTATTGGCGTTATTAGTGCCACTCCCCATTCTTCTGGAATTTTTCACTTTGCCATGCTTTGTTTAATATTTCTAGTAGTAATTCCATCCCTGTCTCTCCAAGTGTTTAATCATTTCTGCTGTAACTTTATCATCTCCCGGTGCTTTTCCATTTTTAGTTTTCTTACTACATTCCTCAGCTCGTCCATTTTATTTTTCAATTTCCTCTTCTTCTATCTGGTTTGTTTTCCCCGTTTCATTTGTAATAATTCTTGTTGTCCTAGTAACTCCTGAAAGTATTCTCTCCATCTTTCCATTATTTCTGTGTCATTTGTTATTGTTTCTTGGTTTTTGTTCTTTATGTATATCTCTTTTCTCTGCTTTTCTGTTCTAAAGGATTTTATGATTTTGTAAAATAATTTCTGGTTACCTGTGCTATCTTTTTCCATTTTGTTTCCAAAATCTGTCCATAATTTTTCTTTTGCTGTTGCTACTAATTCCTTTACTTTTTTCCTTTGATTTTTATATAATTCGTATTGTTCTGTTGTTTTGCTTGTTAAGTATTTTTTCCATTCTTTCTTCTTCTTCATGGTTTCTTCTTTTATCTCATTTGTCCACCAGGCTGTTTGTTTTTTCCCGTTTTCCATCCTATAAGTTCCACATATCTCTTTCACTGTATTAATTAGGATTTCTTTAAATAGCTTCCATCCTTTTGTGCATCTGCTTGTTTTATTACGTCCATTTTGTTCTTTAGTTTGTTTTCTGTTTTCTGTTGATATATTTTTGCAGTTTCTTTATTTCTAAGTTTATATGTTTTTATTGCTGTATGGCTTCGTTTTATTGTTTTTAATGTTTTTTCTATTTCCGTGTCATTTTGTCTTATTTTTCCTATAAGCAAGTAGTGGTCGCTATAGATTTCTGCACTTCTTTTCACTCTTACATCTAATATATTTTCTTCTCTTCTTTTGTGCTAATATATAATCTATGATTGATTTCTCCCTCTATTTATTTGTACTCTAGTGAACTTGTGTATTTCCTTGTGTTGATAGAATGTGTTGGTTATAATTATGTTTTGCAATTGACAGAAATCCAAAAGTCTTTTCCCGTTATTATTTCGCACTTCCTCTCCATATTGTCCTATTATTTCTTTATATTCTTCATCTTTCTTCCCTACTCTACTATTGAAGTCGCCTGCTATGTATATACTTCCTTTTGCTTCTTCTGTGGTATTTGTTAATTCTTCCCAGAATTTTTCTTTGTCTTCTACTCTTTCATTTTCGTCTGGTCCGTATATTGATATTATTGTCATAATCTTTCCATGTCTATTCCTTAATTCTACTAATAGTATTCTTTCCGATATTGCTTTCCAGGTACTGATTTGTTCAGTTATTTTTTTGTGTATTATACAGCCAACTCCACCTGCTGCTCTTTGATCGTTCTGTACTCCACTGTATATTAATATGTGCCCGTTTGTTAGACTGATTTCTCCATTTCCTTTCTTTTTTGTTTCATTTATCACTAATATTTCTAAATTTGCTGCTTCAAATTCGTTTATTAATTCCACTTCTTTTCCTTGTATACTTCTAATATTCCAAGCTCCTAGTTTCCATGTATTTAGTTTCTTTTTTATTTGTATTTCTCTTTGTTTTTCTATTTCTTTTGTTAGTGTTTCGTCTTTCTCATTTGTTGTCCCGATTTTCCATTTTCCAATTTTCCATAATTTGTATCCGCTTCATTGTCCTTTTTCTTTGCCATTTTCGTCATCTCTGTTATTCCTTTGTTTGGTTTGTTCAATTTTTTGCTATGGTTACGCCCTTTTCATCATCATCCCAAATGTAGGCTTCTCCATCAATGGTTATTTTCCTGTATCCTATTTTTACTTTGTGTCCTTTGGTAATTTCTTCCTTAGCAATTTTCCTTATCTCAGCCTGTATTTCTCTTTCCTTTGGTGTTAGATCATTTTCAATATATATCTTACTACCTTTCAATTTGTATTTGTTCTTCATAATTTCCTGTTTAGTTTCCCATGCATTTACTTCAATAATATTTACTAATCGTCCCTCCTTGGTTTTTATGCTTATTACTTTGTTAACTTCTGCTTCTACCATTAATCTGTCCTTTAGGAATTGTTTAGCCGCGTTTTGTTTCTGTTGTGGGTCAAATCCTATTCCTTTTATCACCACGTTGTTTCTCCTTTTCTCCTTATCCATTCCTTCTATCTGGTTTTCTAATTTGGTGATCCTAGTTTTTAGTTGTTTCTTCTCCGTTAGCCATCTTTCCTCTTTTTTTTGCATTTCCTCTCTTAGTTTACGTGTTTCTTCGGTGTTTTTCTTTATTTCTTCAGTCATTGTTATCATCATATTCTTGATTTCTTGGAAATCTGCCATATTTGTTATTGTCGGCTTCTGTTTGTGTTCTTCAGTTGGTGATCTAATTACTTTTTTACTAGGCTTGAATATCTCTATTTCTTTCTCTTCACTGCTATTTAAATCTATGTTCCTTTTTACGCTGTTACTCATTTGAAATTTACATAAATATTTACACTAGTACTTTAAATAAATATTTACAGTTTTTAGTTTCAAACTCCGATAATCGCGGGTCGGCTTATCGCACAGTTCATTCGCTCAGGTCGGCCTCTAATACCCCGTTGCGCTCTCTCGATTGATAAAGTCGGCCGTTATTGAAGGAAAGTTTGGTTTTAGCTTGTTATAACTCAGTTTAAATTGCACTTCAGTTTTAATTATTATTTACTATTGTTTACTTCACTTATGTCACTTCTGCTTACCGGTGTTCTGCACTTCACTACGTTCAATTTCAGTGTGATAAGACCCGTATTCGGATTATTTATCGCCACTATTAAATTCGTCCGTGTTCCGTGCACGACCGCCGCGAGGAAAAGAAAAAGAGGATAAATGATAATATAGGAACAAATATTTTTGTGAGTAACGTTAGAAAAGAATCGAAATTAAACCATAAATAAATAAGAAGTAATTCAGGCTTCAAAACTTAAATGGTAAGGCCTTATGGAGAAGAAAGGCAGATCAGTTATACCAAATAAGGTAAGACTAACAATTATAAAAAAATCACAAAAAATTATATAATGAAAGAGAAAATTAGCGGTGAATAGATTATGGGAGTTTCAATTGAAATCGAAAGAATTCCAATTAGAAATGCGCCATTTACTATATTTGAGGAATTATACATAATGTAATATTCAGAAGAATTTTTCAAACTTAAATTATTAAAGGTGTTAAATGTAGAAAATGTGATTTTTAAAATATTTAATAGGAGGGGTTGTCCGCAAAAAGGTATTTTTGGCGTCCCGGACTGACAAATTTTTCACCCGCTTTCCCTCAAATTTTTACGAGGTGGAACAATTTATTTACAAATGATAACAGTGGGATAAGTTGGTGCGGTGAATACTTAAAGCTATACTTTCTACAGCAACCAACAAGCGTTCATCAATTATTAACGAATGTGTAGGCACTCTATAGTGGCAGGGGGAAAAGTACTATTGTCCTACATGACATTTCAGATTGATGAAAATACAAATAAGTCACTGGCCATTAAAGTCAAAGAGAAAATCAAGAAATTTTAACTACCATCAGTAAACAAGCTAGGAAAACTAGTTACTCTTTTGCCAAATGTGTAGAAGCATTGTTGGAGTCAATAATAAACTCGTATTACTTTTTCATGACTAGAAATTTGAATACAAAGGTGACACTATTGGGAATGCTTTTCGGCAAATAACCACTAATCTGACTTGTACAAAACTACAAAAGAAGTTGTCAGATTGAGAGCATCTGATTAATATGGCTACTAAACGCGGATACGGAAGTGCTGTCCATGTTGTCAGAAGATACATAAACAGCAAAGTGTTGCTAAAGATAAATTTCGCTATGTCTTCAACTCGATAAATCGTAGAGAAATGTTAAAGAAAGTATACAAAAACTTAAAATTTAACCTTTTTTGGTTTAGTGTTACAAAAAAATCCCCCTATCTATTCTTCGGATAAAATATTGTTTCAACAGAAACCGGAATGCAACAATGAAATAACTGTGACATGATAGCCTTTAGTTTGCCCACAAACCCATGAAGTCCAAAATTATCCTTGATACTTGTATAATGCAATTCTGGAGGACAAACCGGATATAGTTTCAGCAAAATTAGAATGAGATACGCACTTACCATATCATCTACAATTATATACGCAAAGAAAAAAGACACCGCCCGTTTTAAAACTCTCCAACGTTAAGAGTTTGGAGCATGGCTGCACATAATCCCCATGTCTAATATCAGAACTATACTAAATAATCCAGATTTTCAGATCTGTACTACTCTCCAATTAGGATGCAGTTTCATAAAATCACACAAAATGTCGTTGAGAAACTAATATTAGTGATAATGCTGTTTATGGGCTACGCAATTGGAAAAGTAAAGGTGAACTAACTGGAAGACCCCCCGGATAAATAAAATCGTTTAGCATGTTCCTGCATCTATGCCCGCAAACCTCAAACGCGCTAGACATCATGTAAATATGGGACGATTCCTTGGGAAAAAGTCTGATGTAGAACGGAAGCATAATAAATATTCAAAAATCAAATAAACGAACTTTATTTTCACAAACTAATCATTTATTGACTTCATTTACCAAATCATTACATTGCTTGCACAACTCTTTAACAAGGAAAAAATTTATTACTTATAAATTTGATATTTATAGTTCACTGGCTTTATTTTAACTGTCAAAATAATTAAGTGGTTTAGTAATAGAGAAAATAGGCCTTTGCTCTCTATGTTATATTACACAAATGCGATATCCATCTTACACAGAAAAAATACATTCAATTCATTCTGTAAAATCTGAAACATATGTTCAAAATTTCCTCAATCTCACGCCCCTTCCGTTGGTTGTCTTCAAGCTCTGGCGTGGTTACCGTTTTTAAACATCCTTGGATTTATAGAACTTGAAAAATAAATTTAATTTTCGTCGAGGCGCTTCCTTCCAAATAAAAAAATTGGAGACCGCTGAAACATCATTTTTATTCATAATTGAAAGGGTTTATAGTTTAACTCAAATATTTTTCAAAAATGAAATGTTCCACGAATTGATATGGTAGCATTAATGTGAAGCCTTATAAAAACATGGGGCCGGCGAAGAGATTGCTCTGTAAGCAATCCCAGAACGAACTTAAAAAAACCTTTCGATTTCGATTTCGAATTTCGGGAAAATTCGAAATCGAATATCTCGAAAATTATTCGACATAGAATTTTTTCGACTTCATTTTCGAATTCAGCGTAAAATTTCGTATAAGAATCACATTTAAAATCGTAATGACGAAAAATTTCCCGAAATTCGAAGTCGAATATCTCGAAAACTATTCGACATAGAATTTTTTCGATTTCATTATTGAAATCAGCGTAAAATTTCCTATAAGAATTACTCATAAAATCGCAATGTCGAATTTTTCCCGAAATTCGAAGTCGAATATCTCGAAAACTATTCGAGATAGAAACTTTTTGATTTCGATTTTAAAATCAGCGTAAAATTTCCTATAAGAATCCATTTTAAAATTTTAAAAAATCCATAATTTTGTGACAGCGACAGACAGTCAGACAGACCGACAGACATATAGAATTCAGTAACGAACTTTTTAAGTTCGTTGAATATTTAGAAAAGTGTTCACTGATGTTTTATATCGTGTTTTTTGCTATTATTGTGAATTTTGAATTTTTTTATAATTCCCTAAGACAATAAACAAATATTGCACTATTTAGTGCCAAACATTTTTATAAACTAAAGGTTTGCTATAATTAGAATAACTTAGTAGGATACAATAAACTTATTTGTGATTAGTTGTGAGATTCACTATATTGGTTTTTACATTTTTTTAATTCCACTGTTTTCTTACTACTTTCTTTATTTTTTGTAGTTCCTATCTATTAGTATTTCTAAATTTGTTGTTAAAATATATTTGTGTTCCTTTTTTCTATAACAAATTAAAAACCAGAAATTAAAAAATAGTTAAGAAGCTACAGTTGTAAATAACGATTTCAGAAAATACTACAAAGTTTCGAAATCTTTCAGTTAACATAAATAAATATACGTCATAAACACACCCACTCGGTCGGCATCCATGTTGGACGTTAATACCGAGTTTCGCCTTGAATAAAACCGACGCACTGAGTTTAACGTCAGTGCCATAATTCTCTCCGATAGCATAACTAACGGTTTTTGAATGCAGCTGCTGTTCCGGTTTACAGCAGGTAAAAGCTAAAGAACAAGAATACGCCTTGAGATCGACCCGAATTTTTACCTTGAGAGGGGCTAACGCGTGAGTCAGCTGCAGTCCCAGGCTTCTCAGAATTACAATCGGCGTGAAATCCGTGTTGTAGAGCTTGTGAAGGCCGTCGATAGCCAACATGGTGGGAACGTTATGACGCTGCCTCTGGGTTTCGTATTGTTTCAGGTAGTTCAAGTTGCCTGGAAAAAACAGCATCAAAATTATTCTAATAAAATACATTTATATACTCAAATTTTACTTCTTAAAATTTGAATAGCAAAAAATAATTGTATTTTTTAACGACATGTTTAGCAAGTACTGCATAAAAAATATTTTATTTGAAGAAAGCAAGTCGAAAGCTAGAAGCATCAAATCAGAAATCATTTAGTGTTGTCAATCCGTTCTTAATTGAACATAACAAATCGTGCTCACCTAGACAAGAAAGGTCTACACAATTAATAATTTTTAATGCCCATCGAACTCGAGATTTTACAGATAAATACAAAGTGAAAACTGTAATTTATCAAGACAGGCCCAACTTTTCTAAAGCAAAAAATCGCACTAACGTGAAATGAAATACGGAAACACATAGACAAGAGTACCGAAAATAAGCACGAGAAATCTTCCAATGCTAACTACTCTTCGACCAGAAAACATTGATTTTCTATTGAAGTATTCCTTTGTAAAGACAAAATGTAACCATATGCATTTTTTTCACACCCGAGATTAAAAACCAAAATATCTCTTGAAATAAACAGGATAGGAAATAGATTGAGATGACTTGTTTCATATTTTAAATAAATTATAAGGCATTTCTTTCAGAAAAGATAAAAATAGTATAAACTCCCACAATGTTGAAAAGAAAAAAGTTCAAAAATTACATGAACTGAGGAAGGGGGTTCCTACAAAATTTGAAAGAAACTTCGTAATAAAAGTATTTGTTAATATTTTAATAATGTGATTTTCAATATTTTTGCAAATCTTACACTATAGATAAAATTCTACAAATTAGAGTATCTTTTAAATTTAGCAATATAAAAAAGGTTAATTCTAAGAGATAATTTTTTAGCTTTAAATTCTCGTGATGCGAACCAAGTTAAGACGAAAGTGTAGCAAAATTTCAGGCTACACCTTTTGACTTCTCATTCTTCTTCTATATAGCTGACAATTTGTTCAAAAAAATTCTAATATCTATAAATTAATTTTGAAATTATATTTATCTTTGAATTTTAAAAGTATTGAATTTTCGTACACATTGAGTATTGAACATGATTAAACTTACCCCCTTATTAAGTTAAATGGAAAAGATCGTTACACTCAGAGGTAGAGCTATGCTGATGATCTTGTAATACTCTAGTAATATGTTTCTATAACTTATGGAGAAGGCTTAGGGTATTGTAGGGACAGTGTGCTAAGGAAACCTAAGGATAAATTCTCAAAAAACAGTACTGGTATCATTTACACGAAGAAGTACACTGGATAAGTTCAAATAGACCAAACCTCTTTAATAAATAACTACAAGTGAGCCAGGAGGTTAAATATCTGGAATGCGAACCTAATCTGAAACTAGTATGTACTTTTCACTATTAACTGAGGACTGAGCAGAACATAGGGGTAGCCATATATAGTACACTGATTATACAATGCGGTGGTGAGATTTTGATCGCTTAGTATCACCCTACCGAACTTTTTTAATTTAGATATTTTAGTCAAAACAGAGGCAAAAGTAGTTTCCTATAAACTAAAATGTAAACAGGAGTGCCAGATTTACTTATGGTGATAGCAGGATAACAGAAATTGTTACAAAACCCATTACCAGAAATTAATAGACGCTATGACAATTAGACCAAACCTTAATAAACATTTTAATATCCACCTTGACTACAATTAAAAGCTTGTACATAAACTGTCGGACAAGAAAATTCACTTAGTATATAGACGGATCTAAAATTGACATTGGTAATAGAGCTGGAATATTTGGGGAAGTTCAGTGTATCAGTGTAATGCATATATAGACCTATATAAAAATATGCTTTAGTCTTCCAATTAGACATTTATGCTAGAAATATGTACCTATGTGAGAATTTCAGCAGAAATTATCAAAGCAAAGACATCCTAACTGTCAGAAAAGCTGTGATAAAATCGTTAATTAGTTACAAAATAAATTCTGAAGCTTTATAACATTTGAAAATCACATGAAACTTACTTCCATGCCAGACCATAGGGGTGTACCAAGAAATAAAACAGTTGACACATTAGCACAAGAAGGATAAGAAACTGAACCGATGTTTAGAGTAGCTAAATATTCAGTTCGCAGTTAAATAAATGAGTGGATACACACATCCCATTAAATCTATTATAACTGGAAGAACTAAAATACAGTAAAAAGGTGCTTAGAACCCCATTTAAGAAATAACAGTTGACATACACTAAGTTAAACTAGTGACAGGACTGATTTTGCTACTGTGAACTAGAAAAGGATGCGTGGGCTGCTGCATATCTATTGCGAAAAACAAACAAATGTTTAACGTTGGAAACTTTTTTATTGTTTTTCATATTTTCCTTGACGGTCAATATATTGTTGCATACGCTGGGAACAATTTTCATAGCATTTTTTCCATAATGAATCAGGTATCTGCGAAACATGAGTTTTGAACGCATCAATCGCCCCTTCCGGCGTCGAAAATCGTCCACGCACTTTGTTCTTCGTGTGTGGAAACAAAAAGAAATCTTTAGTGGCCAAATCAGGACTGTATGGCGGATGACCCATCAACTAGACGTTTAGAGTGCTCAAAAAGTCAGTTGTTTGCCTCGATATGTGTGAGTTCGCAGTGCCCTAGTGAAAAATAATCCGGCTTCGCGTTGGATTTTCTTATTTATCCGAAGACTTCTGGCAATCAAATGGTTGTGTACCATTCAGAATTGACCATTTTACGATCCTCTATAACTACGGTTGCGGCATGTCTAGTTTTCAAAAAAAAAAACAGGTGACCATTTGTTTCGAAGTGTTTCGAGCGCAAACGACTTTTGTTGGGTTTGGCTCATCTTGGAAGATCCATACAGTCGACTGCTGTTTACTTTCTGACTCATACGAATAATTCCAAGATTAGTCACCGGTGACCATATTGTACATGGCATTTGAAGCAAGGCGATTGAATTTCTTGGGCATTTTTTCAACCAATCGATACGAGCCAGTTTTTGAGTGAACATTAACTTATGCGGGATCCAACGCGCACACAGCTTTTTCATGGTTAAATGTTCATGCAATATCGAATGTACAAGATGTTGCGGCCGAATCGTACCTTTTCTATTTTAGTTTAAATTGGGGCTTTACCCGCTCTGTTGTTTGAAAATACTTATATTGTCAAGTAAAATAACTTTTAAATTCAGCCTTAAATGTTTGACCTGCGTTATCAATGAGATCAGGCGTGAAAGTCGACATGTTCCTTGCTTCGCAAAGTTAATACCGCATTCCATTCCATTCCATATTAAACATTTAAGTGTAAGCGAGTTTCACACGTATCCCCCAAAAATCCAATCGCCGTGCCGGTAGAGAACTAAACATTTCTCAACGTCTGTCTGTCGTGTTTTGTGGCGACGTTTGATTACGAAATCGTACAGGATTCAATTAATACAACCGCTTCATGCATGTATAAATTCATCGTCAGAAAATGACAATTTTGTAACACGCTTAGTGTTTTCTGACGAGGCTATTTTTCGTTTAAGTAGTAAGATAAACCTCCATAATGTTACAGCATGAGCGAGACTAAACGTCATGTTTTTTGTGGAATTTCTCGGGAAAAGGTGTACGACCCCCTTTTCTTCTTAGAAAACACTGTTATGGGAATCACATATCTAGATGATTGAAAAATGGTTTTCCCGCAGTTAGAGGGCGATTCGGATGTCTTCATTTTCCAGGAAAGCGGGGTACTACCATACTAGAGCCTAGAAGTTCGAGAATTTTTGAATAATCAGATTCCGCAACGATGGATCGGATGTATGGGACGTGTGGGATTTTTTCTTGTGGGGTTTATAAAAGACTGCGTTTATGTGCCTCATCTTCCAACTACAGTCGCCGAACTGCAGAACCGCAGCAGCCGTGGCAGCAGTGGTTCAAATTGAGCACCTATGATTTGCTATATAAATAAACTTCAAGTTTAGCCCTAAAATATAAAATTAATCTTAAGTGTCTATGTTCATTATTTTTCATAATATAAACATTTCATATCGGATGATTCTTTTTTAAACACCTTGTATGCTAGTCATACTAACGCCTAAGGATACCTAAATTTCATGATAAGTCACATGACCATCTTGCTTTATTAGTTTGCGCCCGGAATCGAAGTTTACTGGCAGCACAGCCGATTTTAGACGGCCATCTTTAAATTCATTCGCCAGCGAACTAGGACCACAATTAAATTCATTGAACCAACGATATACAATGGCTCTGTGTGGGGCTTTATCACCAAAAGTCGAAGTGAGTTGAAGATAATTCACGTCGTAAAAAATCATCTTACGAAAATGTTCACCAGTTAATTCCATTTTGTGGTCGAGAGGAAATTTTCAACTTTATGAAAACAAAACAAATAGCGACCGTACAACAAAACGTTCTGAGTACGTATGACGTCAAAAATGTCAAACTGTATGATGCAAACATCAGATCATACCTAGCACACGCAGAGTTGTCAATTCGCAATATACATCGAGCAGTCCACGTATATACACAATGAGTGTTTACAAAAAAGACGCCATTTGTAGAATGAACAGGATGAGGCAACTTCATATATTATATTTGATTGCAAAGCTCTTAATCAATAAAGACATTCACTTCTAGGGTGAGTCCTCTCTCTCAAGAAATTCTAACTAGAAAAGATGTGTTGAGAAGGCTACATAGTCATAAAGACTGCGAACAGTGCAGATTAGTAATAAAATACAATTACATTTCTTCATTCATACAATAAATACATACCCAAACTGCTTCCTGAATATATAGCTTCGCCAAGTATTTCATTCAGAGCAGCAACATCTCCAAAACCTAAGTTTACTCCTTGCCCTGCTAGAGGATGAACACGATGAGCTGCATCGCTGTAATATAAATGAATCTATAAATAACGTTATGTGTTGAATTATTATAACTCTATAAATAACTTAAATTAGAAATTTCGTAAAATGTAGTTTGTTACGTATAAAAACAATACATGCAACCAAAATACGTATCTTTGATTACAGTAAATTTCATTTGTATTGACTAAATAGTTCCGAAGAAACACGACGTATTATTTTCTGAATAATCTTTGTATCATCATGTTTGTATTCGAAAAGTCCTTTATCAAAATGCCTGGAAGTCCAAAAATGTTCTTGTAATTATGAAAATAGTTAAAAAAACAGACAAAAGTTTTACGGACAAATAACACAAGTGAATGAAAGGGTGAACGAACATGTCAATAACCGTATAATGCCCGGTCATTAGAGAAAGCTCTTAATATTCTATAAAAATGTTGGTAATAATATTACCTAAGTGAAAGGTCCTACATATAAAAGCAACGTATTACGTAGTTCGTAAACCGTGCGATGTTAATGATTTTCTTAATAAAGCATCTCACACTAATAAATGATTAGTTCAAGTTTATTTATAAAAGGGGTTAAAATAAAAAATAATCAAATTTAAGAGTAGATAGAAGGAAAACATATTGTATCTGCAAATAACTTTTTTAAAAATCCAGCAAATCTTGTGTTAGGCATAACTTGCAAAGATAAGAAAGAATACAACGACGAAATCAGTAAACTGAAGAAAGAATTAAAGTCAAGAACATACAAATGCCAACAGAAATTAAAAGGTAAAACGCAGAAGAACTAAAAAATCTAAAAAGATAAAATAACATAGTAAGGTAAAAATTCACGTTTGACATAAACAACTACAAACAACTAAGGGAAAGTATGACAAAAAATAATTTTAAAAAACATCTGGGCATACAAGTATAAGTCAAATTGACAAGAAAACTAAAACAGACAATTCGGTTGATTGAGTTAGAAAATAAAAATTATAATAAATAAGAGGAGCGTTCAAGTTCTAAAGTCCCCAATTTTTTTCAGCGGTGACAATAAGTAGAAAGATGCGATTAATTTTTTTAAAAGACGCGGAAAATATTTTGAATTTGTAATATCGATTGTGAGCACCATATAATGTACACAGGTTGAATTACCATCATTGCAGTGAGTGTTGTTTTGTACACTTAAAATGGCGATGTTTAGCGTTCAAGAACAACATGTAATCATCCGGGTTTTTTTCTTGCATTATGAAACGCTCATAGAAATTCATCGCCAATTAACTGGGTCATGCGGTGAAGGCGTTATGGATGTTAAAAATGTGCGTTCATAGGTGCGAAAATTTAAAGAAGGTACGAGAGTTACATGATAATGAAATTGAAGCAACCTCGTCCACGAACCAACCTAACCGACACTATAATTGCGCGAGTGGAGCAAGTTGTTACGGCCTCTAAATTTGACATTTCCATGGAATCTGTGTAGTCCATTTTGCATAATGACCTGAAAATGCGAAAATTTTCCTCAAGGTGGGTTCCACGAATTCTGATCGACAAGCGCAAGGCTGCGCGGATGGCAATGTCTCAGAACATGTTGACTCGTGATGCTGCCATAAATTTCCAACCATGAAAGGACACCTTTCTTGGCCATTCATTTTCAAATCGAGCCGCTGTTGCATCAGCGAGTTTCCAGTGGGCGAAACACATCGCTAAATAAATGTTCTTAGCAGCCATGGAATCATAACGACGACGTTGTGAAAAATGTGTATGTCTAGACAGAGCAATCACTTTTTCAGAAAATAATTTGGAAAAATATGGCTACCAATTCAAAAAATTGACTTAGAAATCAGATATGCTAGAAGGATATATGCAAAAGAATTCGGCTAAAAAATGAATGTAAGATAAATCAAGAGAAAATAAAAAGAAGTAAAAAACATGGGGCCGGCGAAGAGATTGCTCTGTAAGCAATCCCAGAACGAACTTAAAAAAACCTTTCGATTTCGATTTCAATTTCGGAAAATTCGAAATCGAATATCTGAAAATTATTCGACAAAATTTTTTCTTCATTTTCGAATTCAGCGTAAAATTTCCTATAAGAATCACATTTAAAATCGTAATGTCGAAAATTTTCCCGAAATTCGAAGTCGAATATCTCGAAAACTATTCGACATAGAATTTTTTCGATTTCATTATTGAAATCAGCGTAAAATTTTCTTTAAGAATTACTCATAAAATCGCAATGTCGAAATTTTCCCGAAATTCGAAGTCGAATATCTCGAAAACTATTCGAGATAGAAACTTTTTGAGAATCCATTTTAAAATTTTAAAAAATCCATAATTTTGTGACAGCGACAGACAGACAGACAGACCGACAGACATATAGAATTCAGTAACGAACTTTTTAAGTTCGTTGAACAAAGAAACTGATAAAATAAATGTGGAATTTGACAATATGGAATATAAAAAACTTAAGTAGGAGAAGATAATATTATAAAGCAGGAAAGATAAAGACATAAATAATAGTAAAAACTGAGATTAAAAAAAGACAGTGGTTTGTTCACTACGATTATTTATATAGGAATAACACCAAGTCTTAAAGCGACAGAAGGTGTAGTATGCATTAAACAAGAAAATTGATCAACAAAAATGTAGAAGGTAATCCAAATTGAACTGTACAATTTTAATTGTGAACAGAATTATTGTTTAAAGTTTAAAAGAGCTTTGATGTGCTAAAAAATACTAAAGAATAGGAAAGTCTGGATTATACTGCCATTATATAAGAAGGAAAACAAAAAATGTAGTTGCCAAAATTACTGTGCAATAACGTTATTTAGCAGAACAAACAAGATCTATGAGCAAATTGTGAAACAAAATTTGAGAAGAAAAATAAAGTTATTACTAACACTCTCGCAGAACCGTTTTTAACGGGAGCATAGTATACAAAACCATACGAATATATTAAAACTAAATGAAATATTAGAGAAAAATAAACTGACTATGGTAATACAAATTATAAAAGTAGCAAAACATATCAAAATAAAATATGCACTATCTGAAGAATCTACTAAAAGCGATGATTACTAAATTATTTTACAAATATGAACATAAACATTAAAACATCACAACATAATAATAAATGTAACTAAAACCTAAGTTACAAAAAATTTACAAAAAGAAGTACAAATAAATGTAAAATCGGATAACTATAAAACTATAAATTAGGACAAGTTAAAAAATTAGGTACTTAGAAGTTGCTATAAAGTTATGGTGCAGAAATATATAAAAAATACAGGTTACAGCGGAACTACTACTTAGTGACAAATTCTAAATAAAAAAAAATCACAAAAAGTTGTAGCACTGACAAGAAAAATTTAAACGCGACAGTTATAATGGTTGGAACATATAATAAAAATGAACAAGAATAGGAATATTAGATAAATATAAAAATAAAAAATGCATAAGAGTAGATTGGAATGCGCATACGCAAATGAAGACGACTTCGCTAGCTACATGTGGCATGTAGCTGTTGTATTTGCACTGACTGGTCGAATAGAGCAGCGAATCTGCATCACCTTTGAAAAACAAAAGATTCCAGATCGTTGACGAGATTCAGGTCAATACGACGAGGCGGTTATTTGCAATTCCAACATAGAAGAAAAAAAAGGTTTTTAATAGTGGAATTGACGCTGAAAGAAGTGTGTGAGATTCCAGGTGCTTATTTTGAAGAAGACTGAGGCTACGTACAATGTTGAGTGTCGTGTTATTTTTTATTAACTTTTTGTAAACCACATTAAATTTTTTTGGATTATATGGACGGATACTTTCATGTATATGTGTATGTGTGTATGTATGTTAAAGTGTGAAAAATCAATATTATATAGGATACTCCTACAAAATTTGGTCAAATCCAACAATATCGAAAACGGAAAACTTGATCCCTAATAACTTAACAAATTAACTTAAAAATTAACATGGAATTTTATCTTGACGTAAGAAATATTTTCAACGTATGATAAAAATCTACCAGTGTATCTACTGAATATGATTTTTAATCCCTATAACTATTTTGAAGAGTACCTAATAAAAGCTACATACATAATCGGATCAGACGGATTGAAAACTTTTTAGAGTTGACTCAAATTTTTTGTTAGTTTTGACATCTTTTTTACATCTCAATTAAAATAATATTTAAATATCCCTAATATATTACATTTATCGTTAAAATCCATATTAGTTAAGCCTAGTCAAATATTCATTTCGACATTTCTCTACAAGGACATCTAGCCTACGTTTTATCTCTAATTATGACCTTTTTAAGGAAATCTAGTTCATTGGTAGCTGTCTAGAGAGAATTAATAGCAACCGCAGCACGATGTTCGTTTTGCTCCAATAACCATAGCTGCGAAACGAATTTTGTCATTATACGTTTCATACCTTGGTATCGTCCATCAAAATTTCACACACATTTAATTTTTGGACTGCCAACCTTCAATTCTTGTTAATTGAAACCTGTACACATCTTTAAAACGTGGGTCACTTCCAACGGATTTCCAATCACACCAGAATCGTTTGTGCCATGGCTTTATTCATGCTGCTCCTGAAAGCCTTCTGAAATATCCGAATGGTTACTGCGGAGGAATGTTTTAGCTTTATAAATAATGTGACGCATATTTGCTACTTTATTCGCCCAATCATGTACTCACTTAGCTGCGTCTAATTGCCACGAACTATTTTCATTATATTAAAATACTACTTAAAAATTGTCATGAGAAGTTACTCATGATGTCACTTGTACGGCTACGTATAGAACACACGTAAGTGAGCTGCTGAAATCCGTAATACTGTATGAGGAACTCCTCATTGTTAGAAATTCGATGTATCTAAACTGTACCCCGGCAACACACATTTTTCGACATAAGTTTCACAAGTGCTGTATTAAAATGTTTTAGGCCCTTGTAAACCGGTAGGTGACGAGCATCTCGTGTAATTGTTATTAGCATGGGGGGGATGAGGAGGGGTTGATACGCCAGACCTTTACTGCGAGTATGAGAATGACTAATTCTCTCCGCACGGTCTTTTTACAAAATGTCTTTGAATGTCTCCCGATTTGAGCCTACCAAATTTACCTACGAAGAATAGACTTCTATAGTAATAAGTCGCGTGTGTTGGAGAATGTACTATAATCCATTCAGTAAATACATAGAGTAATAAATCATTATTACACACCCCTGAAACGCAGAAAGATGTGCGTTGAAGCCAGGTTTACGATGTAGCATTTATAACAATATTTTATATTTACCTCTTTGCGCTAAACAGATAAATCAAAATTTAAAAACATACTTTTACAATACACACTATTATTATTAGCGAGATACAAATGAAATTGCCACTTCTAACCACAAGTTAGCCGCAGCACGAGTGTCTAAAAATGTGTCAGTGTGTACCTGACCACTGAAATATCCGCACTTTTTTAAACCGGTCAATAACGGACAATTATTTAAAACGAGCGGCAATTTTTGACAGTTTTATTACTATACGTATTCGCTGATCGCATTATAAAAAACATCCAGCACAAGCAATGTTTTTCCAAATTTTGGTAAAAGTTAGTTTTAGAGATCGAGTTTTATATATCAAGAAGAACACGAGTAAATGTATCAAAAATACAATTTTAAATTAAATAATATTCTTAATACTAACCTAATTCAAACTAATCTAACCTAACCCTATTTATGATCCTGACAGAAAAATTCATAGTTTTCCGTATTCTTCTTAATTCCCCAAGTACTGATGTATAATGAAAAAAAAAACGCGCCCCCTAAAACCCACTTCAGCCCAAATTCTGATATCTGGAATGCTTTATTCAAATATATTTGGGGTTCACGAAAGATAATTTTTTCACGGCTAATTGTCTTATTTTATTAATGTTTAGTTTTCTTTCAACCTGTCAAGTGTAAATCAAATTTACTAAAGTGTAAGCCATTCCCTTAGTATTTTTATTAGATGTTTTAGTAAATAAATACTTATTTTTACAATGCTTATTACAAAATTTCCATTTTTTATAAAAAAAATCTGTGTGAGCATCATACGACTTTCCTTATCCTATTATTTGGGTAATTCTGGCAAACATCCTGGGCTTCAATTTTTTTTGAGTTCCTATTTTACCAACTTTTACTTTAAATTCATGTTTATCTCGTGATAACAATTCATTTTTATTCTCATGAATTTTTTGTATCTTCAACCGTTTAGATTCACGATCACTTTGCGACCTTGCGACCAAACGACTCGACCGATTTTTACCCTTATCTACAAAGTAACTTGCATACCAAATTTCAAGTCTCTAGCTCTTACGGTTCTCGAGATATCCTGTTTACTGACAGACCGACAGACACACACACACACACACACACACGAACCAACGGCTCAAACCAACTTTTTTGGGTTCCTGGAGCTATATTTCGTCCAGAAATGTGAAAAACTGGGTAGGTCAAATTTCCGCGGATTACATTACTTTCCTTATTATAGGATAAGAAAAGTAAAAAAGCATTGGAAGCTGACTTTTTCATTGTACTTAATAAAATTATATTTTCATGTTATGTATATTTGTCATGTGTGTGATTAAAAATTCATTTATTAAAATATATTCATTATTACTCTATTTGTCTAAATATACTTCGTTTAATAAATATAAGTCCTCGGTAGTATAGTGGTCAGTATCCCCGCCTGTCACGCGGGAGACCGGGGTTCGATTCCCCGCCGGGGAGGATCTTTTTCTCGTTCTCTATTTATAAAATGGCTTATCTTTTACAACAAAAATATACATATTCATATAATGTCAATCAACTTTTATTTTTAAAAGCTAAAAACAAAATTAGGAAAATATGATATAGCACACGATGTCCACTTGCATTAATGGAAAGGGAACCGGCTGCTTGTGAGGTCAAACGCCAAGTAAAAGAAAACAGAAACAATCAATGGGATAAGAAATTGTCCAGCATTAAACCCGAAGGCACCTCTCTCTGGAAAATAACCAGATACTTCAAACGCAAAACGCACGTTACTCCTACGTTAAAACACAACGGAGAGACGGCCACTACGAACGGAGAAAAAGCATCAATGTTAGTTAGCTGACACATTCGAACGCGCACATAACGCAAACGCATCCGACACGATGGAACAAGAGAATATAATGCGACTTGTTGACGATTACATTACCAGATCCGATGATAACGAAGACAAAAACATACATAAATTGTGCCCACACCGACTGATCTTAAAAACATAATAAAGAAGCCCCGAATAAAAAATCTCCGGGTCCAGAAGGCAGTTATACAATTAACTTATCTAATCAAGACCATCATCAAATTAAAATACTTTCCGACCACACGGAAAATGGCAGAGGTAGTAGCAATTCCAAAACCTGGAAAAAATCACGAAGATCTGAATAACTAACGACCAATTAGTCTGATTAATAGTTTCGGCAAAAACAGAAAAAGTGATCCTTCAAAAGATACTAAATTTCGAGAAATCAGAACGCATCGACATGTTCTACTAATTCGGCTTCAAAAAAAACACAACACCGTCCAACAAATAGCAAAAATAGCAAGTAGAAGATTACCATCATGGTACTCCTCGACATAAGGCTTTTGATACCATCTGGATCAAGAGTTTAATATCCAAACTCATAAAACTAAACTACCCCCAGCCAATAATAAAACTTATTCACTTATATCTGAATAACAGGAAGCTAACGGTTATATTACATAATTAATACTCGACAGCAAAGGTTGTGAAAGCAGGAGTTTCCAAGGTTCTATACTGGATCCGAAACTCTTCGTAATATTCCTCCATAACTTGCCGTTATTTTCAAAAACTAGTACTGCACTATATGCAGTTGATACAGCAATACATACTCACTCATTCAGTGCAAAAGTTGCAAACAAGCAAATACAAATCCACATAAACATCTTGTAAAAATATTACCAAAATGAAAATTAAAATTAACGTTCCAAAAACAAAAAAACGAACCTGTACATACATCTAGACTCGCGGCTAAACTGCAGTAAACACATTTTAAAAAACGCTTAAAAAGGCCTACGAATTAATGAGGCTCATGTACCTTTACTGAAAAATGGCGCGTTAAGTCAAAAAAATAAAAATCTGGTGTACACTGCTATAATAAGACCCAGACCTAACGTACGGAGTTCTAGTATGGTGCGGTATATCAAACACTACTCAAACTGCTCCAAATTTTTCAAATTAAGTATCTGTGTTTCATTACAAACAGCAACACTTATATCCGCATTAATGAACTGTACGAAATAGCCGAAGTAGAAACATTCAGAGATTACATGAACCGAATATCAATTACACATGTGCGAATGGGAAATGTAAATAACGAACGTATGGGAGTATGATTGAGCTGTATACAACAGTATGAACTCGCAATACTATAAGAACTTAATTATTATATATATATATATATATATATATATATATATATATATATATATATATATATATATATATATATATATATATATATATATATATATATATATATATGTATAGTATACAACAGTATGAACTCGCAATACTATAAGAACTTAATTATTTTATATATATATATATATATATATATATCCTAAGCTAGGTTTTATATAAATTTTCCTAGTGGTTCTAAAAGAAAACTAGTATAAGTTAGTAATACTACGGTTACAAAATAAAAATTGTCACAAGAGTATATGTCTGTCAAAAAAAGTAAGGACAGATAAGCCCATTAAAGGCAGATACTGTCGAATAAGTATCAGTAAACAAATACGTGTACAGCTTAGTAACTAGTCATAGCCTAGATTATAAGCGTCACATATATTACAAAGATGTACAAAACTAAAAATAAAGCTTGTGATTGATTGATTGAATTCTTAATTTTAGAAACTGTACATTATGGAAACAAATTACAGCATATATAAGAAATTGTATTTGGCAATGCATATAAACAACAGAATCTAAATAAAATATGATAAAGTTATTGGCGGTTTTTACGAAAGTAGAAGTAAAATAATACGAACATTTATTAATGCCACTGTGAACATATTCATTATTATCCACGTAATTACTGTATTATAAGTTAGAGTGGTATTGGCAACTAATGTGACACAGTTCGCATTGAAAGCAAGATGATAGATGTTATTATAACAATAGCGTCAATCCATGAGATTGAACATTGAAACAAGTGTGTGATTTTAATAAACATTTTTTGGATACAAAAATTTTGTTCAATTAAATAAAAAAATTAATCAAAAATCAAAGTTCATAAAGGATTCATACAATCACATTAGCCTTTATGTATATATTTAAGTCATTTACGCATGTTACTATTAATTACCTAAAAGCATAGATTAATAATAAGTATCTATGCTTATTTAGTAATTAAAATGACACATATTGGAATAAACCGTTACAATTACAATAAAGAAATAGTGTTGAAATAACGGATACAACCAAGTACTGGTCATTCTATGAAGAGTGATGGAGGTTAGCACCGACTAAATTTAACTGAACAGCTCTCGTATCCCAACCATTAGCATACCGCACGTAATTTCAGCCGTACGATAATGATTGTTTTTTTCTTCTTTTTAGTTTGATCTTTTAGGGGGTGGACGTTCTAGAGGTTTGGTTCCATATAGTTTCATGATCTCTTTTCTTTTCCTCTGTATACATATGCATTACATTCATTCCTTTTCTCTCTCACAACCATTTTTCTTAGTATTTTCATTTCTATTGATTTTTTATTCTACGCTTTATTATGTGCGTTACAGTTCTCATTTCATTGACACATGTTATGATTATTAAAACAAATTTGTTTCCTCATTGGTTTATTTTGCCATACAACAATTTTCAGACTTGTATTATTTTTATTATTTACTTAATTTTTTATAGATGTTTCTATTGTTAACTGTTTACTCCCACGTGCATGAATTGCACTATTTGTTGTATTAATTTGCCTTCCAGTTCTAGTTTTGGAAGTTCTTTCACTGCCACCATTAATTTTGTTTTAGTAGTTGATATTTTTATGTTGTATCCTTTTCTTCTTTGATTGTACTCCTTGTCTTTATAAGTTGTCTTGGTTACTAACTATTAAATTGTCTATGTAGAACAAAGCATTTGTGTTTGAATTTTAATTACAAAACTTTATCTTCAGCTTAACTCAATTTTTAATTTTATTATAAGGTTAAACAAGATATCATAATTGCAAATTAAAAAAACCGCGCCTGTGCATTCTTATCAGAAAAATTCCCAAAGATAAGATTATTTTTCTATTTACTTAAATAAGCAAAATATAGTCTAACAATCAACTATACAGGTAGTAATATAACTGGGTTGTCGGCTTCATAGACAGGAAAGAAAGAATGCTGAGGTATAATTATAATAATAATAATTCATTCCTCAGGTAAGAACGGAAAGAGGAGGAGAGCAGAAGAAGCAGTTTTCAATAAAAATAAAAAAGGTAGCTCATTCATCAGCAAAACCCAAAAAGAAAACGCGACAATTGCGATTCCGAAAAATGGAAGGAAATAATGGGCACAATGAAAGAAATGATAAAAGATATTAAAGACTTGTGTCGAGAACAAAAAGAACAAGAAGAAACAAATAATATGAGAAATGAACTAAGAAAAGTCAGAGAAAAACAAACATATTTTGGTTAAGTAGTAGCACTTCAGAAGGAAAATGAAGAACTAAAACCAGAGCTAGAAGAGTTGCAAAGGAACTGAGTATAGAAGCAATAGAACGCAGCTGTGAATGCACGGAGAAGAAGATAAGCATAAAAAACCTCATGACTACACGGTTAGATATCAAGGCAAATAAGGAGGGAACATTGAAGACATCGATTGAGAAATTTATAAAAGATAAAATGGACCTAGAGTTAAAATTAGAAGAGGCATACAAAATCGAAGAAAAATAATACATAATCAAAATGGCAAACATGCAGCAAGAACGTGTAAAGGTAAAAAATAAGGAAAAAAGAACTTAATTAGAGGAACATGAAACGTCAGAGAAACAGTATATGAGAAAGCATTAAAAAGTTTAGAAAGTAAAGCAAACAGTAATAAAATAGATATTTTAGCAGTGCAAGAATCAAAGCAAAAGGAGAACTGTACAGTAGAATTAGAGGAATATGTATTCTCTAACAGTACAGATAAACAAATTATTTTTGGGGCAGCTTTTCCAATTAATAAAGAACTGAAAATTTACACAAAATTTAGCCCATTAACAGAAAGAATGTGTTGCCTACAAATTGAAATAAATCAAGAACGGATTAATCTTATAAATATATATGCACCACGGAAGAAGAAGAGGAAGAATAAAATTGATTTTATAAAAAATTGGAACGAAATTGATAAACAGCCAAGCTAGGAATATAGAATATAGAATAGATGTCAAAATAGGAAAAATGAGGTATAAAAAGGTACAACAAGCATGAAGAAAGTAATATAAATGGCCAAAAGCTGGTAGGTTTTGCTACAGGAAAAGATATGAAAATTATGAGCACATATTTTGAACACAAGGATTCATAAGAAAACGTGGGTCATACCAAGGAAGAATAAGAACAATCAAATCGACCCTATACGGACACAAAAGCGTTTTGTATAGTATATTAAAGGATACGAAGAGTTAAACAGGTGCAGACATGGGGTCAAATCGTTATCTATTTAATTTAGATGTAAAAAGGGCAGAATATAAAAAGAAAAAGAGGGAGAACATGGAACATATAAGGTTTACAAAAACCAGAAATGAGAACAGAATATCATAGAAACATAGAAGAAGAGTATAACAAATAAACAGACGAAAGAACAGAAGAGGGAGTATGGAAACATATCGAGAAAATAATGGTGAAGTCAACAAAGGATATACTCGAAAGGAACAGCACAAAAACAAAGAATATTTAGTTTGATACAGAATGTAAACTGAAATCACCAAGAAAACAGAAAGCAACGGAGAGGTTGCTACAAGCAGATGCTAAAGGAAGATAAATTAAAGTATAAAAACCAAAATAAAATAACATAACGTTCTCTGTCTAGCTGAAGGGAACTAAAAAGAAGCAGAGTAGGAGGAGGCAGAAGAAAAATGTAAAAAAGAGGAAACGCGCAACTTTTATCAAGGAATAAAAAAGGCATGTGGAGAAATACAAAGATCATCTTGTTTGTTTTGTAAGAATAAGGAGGGTAAATAGATAGGCGATGAATGAAAAATAGTAGAAAGATGGAAGGTATGCTTTCAAGAAACATCAGATAAGGAAGAATGCGGAAATAAAGAGCAGATACAGGAAGAGAGTGATCAGCTGTTGAAATAAGATTAAAGAATAACAAAGTGGGGACGAAAATAGAATAAATACAAAGTTACTGAAATATGG
Source organism: Sinelater perroti (assembly GCA_036346155.1). Taxonomy (NCBI): domain Eukaryota; kingdom Metazoa; phylum Arthropoda; class Insecta; order Coleoptera; family Elateridae; genus Sinelater; species Sinelater perroti. Next base: position 4,066,073 of record JARFIY010000348.1, on the reverse strand, counting down.
AGGCGAAAGACTGTCTAACACGGTAACACAGTTAATCCAGTATGCATGGCAAGAAAAAAGGTGCCTCAAGCCTGGGAGAAACAAATTACTACATAAATGTAAAAATTATAGAGGCATTATTCTATTGAATACTACTTACAAAGTACTAACCACTTGTATTAGGTATAAGCTAGAACAGTATGCCGAAAACGAGATTGCATAGTACCAGGGTTTTAGGAGAAATCGATTAGTAAGAGATCCAATTTTACATTTAAAGAAATACTGAGCACTTGTATGATCAAGGAATTGGCATCATGCGTGTTTCACGGATTTTAAACAAACATGTGAGCTTAAAAATAAGAAACAACTGTATAATATCACGAAGGAAATAAAGATACCAGATAACTTTAAAAAGACAATTGAAATGACGATAACAAATTCAGCCAGTAAAGTAAGAACAAACGGAATTCTGTCATTTTCGAAAAAAGAGGTTTAAGGCAGGGGGTCCATTTTCAACGTCATCCTGCAAAATGTAATATTGAAAAGCGGTATAAATAAGATGGGAACATTGATAACCAAGAATCACCAATGTCAGACCTATGCAAGGAATAGAAGGGAATTACAAAAGTAGTAGGAAGTTTGTAAAAGACAACAAGAAAAGTAGGACTACGAATTAACAAAGATAAAACCAAATATATGATAATAAAACGTAAAGAAAACATACTGGTCGCAGAAAGAACAAAAATTAGACGGAGGAATGGTATTGGAAATAGAAGAAGTCCAACATTTCATGTATTTGGGAACCTTAATAATAGCAGAAAAAACGAAACCAAGAAAATAGAAGTTAGGTTAGTAAAAGAAGACAAAGCAACTGAGACACTCAGCACTCTTCTAAAAGCCAAACAAAAGTTGTTGCGAGCAAAAGCGCAAGAGTACAATACAATATTAAAACGAATACTGACTTACGGATGTGAAACGTGAACGATGAATAGTGTAAACCCATAGAGACTCGAGTGTGGAAACGAAAAGTTTTAAGAAAATTTTAAGGTAGAAAAAGGCAGAAGAAGTTTACGAGAAAGTAACTACATAAAATCCTAATGAGTAAAATAGCTAAGGCACTTAGAACGGTTACGAGAGGGAAAAATACCACCAAAAGAGTTCCTAAGGAAAGTGTCATGTAAAAAGAAACGGAGAGATAGGCCACTTTTAAGATGGATACAAGTGTTAAAGGATTTAAAGAAGAGATGGTACAGAATTGTATGGGAAGAGAAGAAAACTAGAAAAATATGAGGGAAAATTGTCCAGAAATGGGTCTAAAGAGGCCTGTACAAACTATTTATTATATATAATCTTAACAAAATATCAAAAAATCAAATTTTTACAAATAACATCGAAGATGACCAGTCCATTTTTCGATACCGTTGTAGTTATCAAAATACCCTATAAAAACAGCCGACCCTGTACATACCACTCGTTAAAAACAAAGAAGTTAGGCATGGAGCAACAAAACAAAGCAATCGCTTTTGCTAAAAATCTAGTCAATTTTTTCAAGCTTCGTCTTTGCTAGTGTCCAGAAGAAAAAAGGAAATCCTCAATTTCCTCTTCATTTCAAATGTGCTTATTACTCAAACTACTAATAACGAATAAAATATAAATAATATACAAGATCAACATCAAAAAAGCCTTTTATAATCGGATCTAATTACTGACGAAATTGTTACATACATGGGCACTCTGAAAAGTTTTAAGCGTAACATAGAAATAAGTATTTTTTCTGTCAAAAGACAGAGCTTACAAAAATAGGAAATAGTCGCTGGGGCCAGATCTGGTAAATATGCTAGGTGGTCAATTAATATAAAAAACATCAAAATTTACTCACCTTATACTTCTATGGTTTCTAAAACCTTGTTTTTCTTTCCTCAGGGGAATCATATTTACTATTTTCGTTTTTAAGTTCAAAGAGAGCTGTATTTTTATATTCGGGTTGCGGACTCTTCTAAAGTAGCATAAATAAAGAAAAAGCTCTACTACAATCATATTAAAGTTAATAAAGATGTTAATGTTGTGATAATATCAATGTTCACAACCATGGTAATGTTAATTTTAACCGATTTCCAAATTTTAATTCGCGGCACAATAGCTAACGAAAACGACACCGTAAATTTTATGTCTTTAATATTCAAGACTTCTGTACTAATGTAATAGTTATCCTTTTGTTAAGAAATAATGATAGAATTGAATAATAACGAATTGACTAATTAGAGTGAATTATTAATTAACAAATTTACTTAGTTTGTAGGTTGTATTGCAAAGGTAACAGTAAAACAGTAATTAAAGTTTAAAATTGATTAGTTTTATCAATTATCAAGTACATTTAAATTTACATTAGTGCAAGGATTGATAACTGATAACGTTAATTAAAATTACGTCGTTAAAAACAATATTTCAATTAGAGCTTAATCAAGGTTTGTGTCATAATCTGATACAAGCGTTTTGTGATACTAAGTATATCACAAATTTGCATAGCATTTGTGCTAAAAAAAATTGAAAATAGAGTATTCCACTATTTTTTGAAAAATTTAAAACTAATCCAATGAGTAAAAGAAAAAACGAGCCATCCATACATTACAACCTGCAAACTCCTGAAAACATGGGAAAGGTAAAGCCAATAATAATGTATATAAGCTACATTTTCATAAGTTCCATCAACAGAATAAATTTTATAAAGGTTGTGAACTGACTGTCCCATATTTATAAGTGTTATGTAACAATTTCAACAAGACGGTGTTATACACACAGTATATATGAGAGAGGCTTGTGCAGTTTTGCGATTGGTAATTCCAATCTTACGATGTCAAATATAAATATAAAAAGATAAATATATGGTATTAAATATCAGAAAAAAATATTTATAGTGAAGCAGTTACCTAGGCAAATGAAAACTGTCGAAGGTTTTTATCAAAGAAGTACGTTAGTTAGGTAGCCAAAAGTAAGTAGCAAAAATATTAAGCTATTACTCACAATGCAGGATATTGAATATCACACTAATACTTTTGGATTTTATTCTATACATTGTAATACTGTAACTAGAGAGAAATGTAAAATGTAAAAACAGTAAATTAACTAGAAAATGCGTTAGTGAAGAGCATCAAAGCATTAAAAATTATAGAGAGAAAAACATTAATCCACATAATTTCTTGATAAGAAATAGAGTGGAACATGAAACGATATAGGGCTAACTGATTACAAGAAGAAGAAAAAAGTGTACTTAGAGGATTAGCAGAGGGTTATAAAATTTAACGAAAACAGAAAACGTGGAAGAAAAATACAGACAGACGAAAAATATAATAAAAGAAATTATAGAACGGATACTAATAAAAAAGTAACTAAAACAAACCAAATGATTGGTTCAATAGTGAATGAAAAAAGTAGTAGATGCCAGAATAAGTAAGATAATTTATGTTGAATATGAGAATTTTAAAAAATGCCGAAAAAAATAAAAAGGTTGTGAAGAAAAAAATTGAAAATAAATGTCATAAAATTGGAGACTATTCTGTTATAAACAGGATTGGGAACTTGATGTGCGAAGGAACATAACAAAAAATGCAATAGCAAATAAAAGAAAATAACAAAAAAAGTATTGAGAATAAGAGACCTAATAGTAAGCAGACTAAATATAAGGGAAATATACTATCAACGAGTTTCTTCAATCTTGTGCTTGAAAAAAATAGCACAGTGTACCATTATAAACATCAGTGTATTTATCTAAGCTGATGATTTTATGCTTTTGAGCCTACCCCCTCCCTCAATAAATAGAGATTTAAAATTTTTTTTAATAAATTAGAATATATTAAGATAAGGAGAAATTATTAACAGTGGGACGAAGAAAATAATACAGTTTCAAAAAACTTTGACATAAATAAAGAAAATAAAGAAATAAATTAATGAAAATGGAAATATTGGAACTGTAATAAAAATATAGAGATCAACAACAGAACATAACAAAAATAAAAATCTATAACACATTATGCTTATGAAGTGTAACTCCCTAATAAAATTTAGAAAAACAATTTAAAGCATAGGAATGCAAATTACTTATAAGCTTATATGGAAGAAAGAAGAAACACAAAGAAGACTAAACAGAAAATTATTAAAATGTACAATAAGTAAACAATAACAAATATAAAAAAATGTTTACATTTTCTTGAATACATTTCCAGATAGTCATGAGAAGGAATATAGAAAATTGTTCTGGAAAATAAAGTTGATACTAAATGAAAAAAGGAAAGACCAAAAATGTCAAATTAGAAACTCAAGAGAACTTTCAAATGCAGAAAAAATGAGAGAAGATCACCGAGGCCCTGAACATTTGCAACCCTCAACACTAATTGCATATAACTTTAATTTTCCTTATATAAAAGGTTTTATATTACACTAAAAGTTTTTTGACTAAAGACGGCCCTACATGGTTACTTTAAGCCAGATCAGACCATGTAGAATTTGATTTCAGAGTCTACGTTAATTATGTAATCATATTTACTAAAATCTGACAATTTAAGGAAATACACAAACGAAAATAACATCATAAACTAGACCTAAGTAGTTTATATACTTTTAAAATCCCAAATTAAAATATTAGCAGTGTTATTATCTGTCTCACAACAGAGCACGGTATCTATATAAGTAATAGAAAATTCTCCATCGCTAAGAAGTAAAGTGGAAAAAAGAATAGATGAGAATAACAATAACAAAAGAATTATACAGCACACATAATTAAAAATAAATAATCAAAAATTTAAGAAACTGATGTAAGTCACAAGTGTATTAAAAGAAGCTGCATCACTTACAATATTTGCAATCTGCTGCCAACCTAAATTATAATTAATAAAGAAGATTACACCCATTTTTTTAAAACACTGGACTTCACGAATTAAAAAGATTGACAGCCGATAATTACTAGCTGCTATGCTGGAACCCCCCAAGCGTAGAATAATTCCAGACTTCATTAATTTCGGTATCATAAAAGGTTTTAACACCTAACAGTTTAAAATTGTCTTGCTTTGAGATAGTTAATAATTTAGCCATTTTAATTACTGTATACTCTGGTATAATTAAAACACAAGAACAACCCGCACTGCAATAAAAACTCAGATTATAAATATTTGTGAGGCAGAATTGAATACTTACAACACCCACATATCGATGAAAATTAAATATGACATTAAACAAGCTGTACTACCATTAACGAATTAGTATAACAAGCAGCAAATAAAGTTACACCAAAGCTACTAAACCATTCTAAAAACATAAACGGTTCTATCGTTCTTAATAATAAAAATGGCGACTCAGAACTCGCTGGAAAATTAGAGATCAAGAAAATTCAAAATACAAGCATACAAGATTATTTTAAAAATCGCACATCTACAGAAGAATTTAATTATTTACTATAAAATGCGGTGACCAACCCTGTATATACCACTCGTTAAAAACAAAGAAGTTAGGCATGGAGCAACAAAACAAAGCAATCGCTTTTGCTAAAAATCTAGTCAATTCTTTCAAGCTTCGTCCTCACTAGTGTCCAGAAGAAAAAGGAAATCCTCAATTTCTTCTCTATTTCAAATGTGCTTATTACTACTAATAACGAATAAAATACAAGGATCAACATCAAAAAAGCCTTTTATGATCGGATCTAATTACTGAGAAATTGTTACATACATGGGCAGTCTGAAAAGTTATAAGCCTAACATAGAAATAAGTATTTTTTTCTGTCAAATTTTTGGCTTAGGAAATAGGAAATAGTCGCTGGGGGTCAGATCTGGTAAGCATGCTGGGTGGTCAATTAATTGAAACTCCAATTCAAATGCATTTTTGGTCCAAAGTAAGTAAGCGCAGAACCCAATGCGCGGACAGCTTTCTCATGCCCAATTCTTCAGTCAATATACGGTAAACGCGTCCTTTCGATATATCCACAGTCTCTGCTATCTCTCTAACCTTGATTTGACGGTCGTTTAGCATTGCTTAGTGAACTTTTTCGATGTTATCGGTGGAGGTCATAGTTGCTAGCTATCCTGAATGCTAATCATCAATCAAGCTGGTATGATCACGTTTAAATTCAGGTGCCAATCTTTTCACGGTGGCAAACGTAAACGGCGTCTAACTCGTCTTCAATTTGGGTAGGTGTATTGCTTTTCAAATGCAAGTATTTAATTACAGCACCATACTCGATTTTTCCATTTTTACAAAAGCACTGACATTGACTGATACAAACGACTGTTAAACAACTAAGCGTTCAAAATGACTGGAATTTTTACAGATATCTTTCAAAGCATGTACGATTGTAGTAGCAGAATGGTTTTGACGAATAGGGCCATCTTCATGCTGAAGTTCAAAAATTTTCAGACTGCCCGCCCACGTGTTTACTTAAAAATGCAATTCGTTCTTTTACACAAATCTACAAAATATTTTTTAAGAATATGAAAAGTTTCTCAGATAATTATAGTTCCGAAGTTAGAGAAACCCTCTGGTGAAATAAGATTCAAAAATTATTTCTATTTAGATCAAACATTTTTTTTAAACAACAAAATCTAATACCAATCCACCAATTTCGTTTTCAAGATCAAAATGAAACGTTTGAACAAGTATGCTAAGTGATCAGCAAGATATTGAAAGACCTTGAAGGTAACATATACAGTCTTAGTATAGATTCATTACAGGCATTTGACAAGATTTGGAACCAAGGGTTATGCTACAAACCAAATGATTTTCTAATGTAAATCCTACCGTATTACACTTATTATAAAAAGAAACAATTGTCCACTAGCAAATCTAAATTGTTAACACTGAAACACGATGAAATTAAGCACCTTCAGCAATACCTAAACAATATACTGGCCAGAAAACGTGCATTTCCAACAAATAGAAAAAAAATGGTAATCAAATCAAACTTAGCAATCTTTGCTGCTTAATTGGAAGGAAATCAAAACTATCCCTAAGTAATAAACTACTAGTCTATAAAGTTATCCTTAAACCCATCTGGACTTATCCAATCCAATGTGGTAAATATAATGCTATAATTATTAACACTCCCTGGTAAGTACCCAATAAAGTAATACTGATATGAGTGTATCAACTGTAAAACACGAAATAACAAACTATAACTAAAATTACAAAGGCAGATTTATTGTTCAGAACTACCAACGTTTCCCCAATCATTCTTTGTATTTTTCTATTATATGTTCTAATTTATTATTAGCTTATTTGTATGGAGAGGGCTCATTGGAATGCTACTTCACAAAACTAAACTGTTGCGGCAGCTTACACTGCTATTAGTTTCTTGTAGGGGCTGATTTTATAGTAAAGAGCATTTTAAAAATCTAATTTTTTTATTAAAAATAAAAATATGCCTCGTTTTTTATCTGCCTAGAATGTAGAGAAACTCGCAATATAGACATCATTTAAGGTTAATCCTATCCATAAACATTTAAAAAATTCTCAACAAATAAATTATACAACAGAAAAAGAAACTCTTAATTTTTTTAATAATCCCGTGCCCACAGTTGCGTCAGGAAGCAGCAGTAGCACGTTTAGTAGGCGTTCAGTAAATAGGAGCAATCATTTTCTTTTTTGGGGTATGCAAAAAGAGACTAAAATGTAAGCCTTCCAAGCTTCAGCTACGAAAATGACAAAACTGAGCTTCTCAATTTCTGCACTGAAATGTAAGAAAATTTTGAAATTGATAGTTTGCAGATTTATTCATGTTTAGTGACAAAGTAAATTTCCGATAGTATCTCCGCTTGCGCGGACGTGTTATCATATAGATGTCTGCCATATAATCAAATGTGAATATACTGACAATTCGAGCAATATATAAAAAAAATTTAGTGAATAAATAAAGAAAAAAAAGGTGCATGTATTAGTGTCAGTTTTTCAGGGTATAATGCATATGCACATAGGTTATTTACACCATAAAAACTATACAAAAACTACAATAAAATGTTCTAACCCATCTGTCATAGATTCTAGACTATGAAGTATCAAATGATTACCTCTTGCACCTATTAAACATTCATTTAAACAGAAAACAGTTTGGTAGTAACAAAATAGTTATTTCTCCACAACTTTTGCAAGCTTTGGGGTTACTGACACAACTGTGCTGTAAACCAACCAGATTGCCAGATTTACTTTTACAACAAAAGCTATTACGTGTACTGATAATTTAGTCGATTGGAAAGGCTTTCTACGTTTCAGAATTCGTTAAATGTGGCTCATTTTTGAAAACAAATCAGTTAACGCGTGGTATACTACGTTCAAAGAGTATTATAAAACGAACAGACTAACTTAGGCCATCAGTTGAGAGCGTTCAGCTTATGTGAGAAACATTTGTTAGAAACTCTCAGAAGTCACACATTTCACAAAATAGGAACCACAGTTTGGCAACCAATTATTTGTTGTATTCTGAGCAAACATCTTCATGTAAAACAATAATTCAAGAGCCACTAAAGAAACTGATTTTTAGTGATGAGATCACATATTATGTGTATTAGTATGGTGGAGTAGAATAACATATACATTTGAGATATGTAACATCCTTACATAACGATGAAATATATTCCTCTCAAGTGAAAGTGGTTCTTGCTGTTTTCTTGTCCGAAGTTTACAAACCATTTTTACCAAACAAACTATTAACAACATAGTGCCCTTAGACACGTCGGTAACAATTGTTCATACCAGCATTCCAGAAAAACGGACAGAATCCCCTTTTTAAAAAGTTATAGCTCCATCACAATTTCATTCTCATTCCTGTGAAGATTTAAATGATGCACTTTGTTCTTTCTTCTTCCATGGCCTATACAATCACCTGGTAACCTCATATAATTTTTTCTTGTGCAGTTACATTAGAATTGTGTGAGATGTTCATGTCCTATTTGTTGCGTGACTTAGCATAGTTGCATGTAGGACACCAAAGGATGTCAAAACATTAATGTTTGTCATATCTCCAGCGGCTCACGTATGAAGCACCTATAACATACATTTGAAACTTAGAAAGATTCCCTACCCACTGATGTAAACCTTTCTATTGTATCTGCCATGATTACTGTACTATTAAGTTCCGAATGCTTTAAAGGATTTAAAAATTACGCTATATATTAATAGAAAACCTACACACGTTATTTTAGCTGTTTGGGAAAAAACTAGGAACCAAGGAACAAGAACAAATTGTTAGTTAAACATTGTAACATATAAAAGTTGAAATGTAAATTATTTCATATTAAATTAAATGATTCCATCTGTTTACTGTTAGTACAGAATTCTAGAAGATGCAAGAACAGGCACGTTAAAACATTTAGTTCAGACAGAATAAAAAACAGATTAACAAATATGAGACAAACGAATGAACTGTGAATGTAGTTTTTCAATTAGCGATGTCATTACAAGTGATGGTATAAGCTGAAACCATTCTTATGTAAAATTTATTTATATAATTAATTGTATTCAGTGTGGCTGCTGCAAATTGTTAATAAATAGAAGTTATTAAATCAGCAAATTTGCAACTTCGTAGGTAATATTTATTTAACCATCTAAAACCAATTTTTTAAATACCTTAACGAATTAACTTATTGATATTTTCCTCAGTTGGTCCTCTTTTTACTATTACTAATGATATCAAAGTTTGTTTTACTCAGAACATGTTACTAAAGCTGATTTTCTTCAATGCCCTTTCCCTGATTTCATCACTTATTGTTACATTTATTTGCCTGTTCTTTCACTCACCCATGCAATTTTGATCTAAAACTGTTATGTGGGATATTGTTGCCTTAGCCCATCATAAACTAGTATTTTCTGTAAAGCACAGTAGTCTTTTAAGGATTTAAAGTAAGAACTTAATAAATGCAATCTTGGCACTTACTACCGTATGACATCGCTTTTCCCTTTGCGTATTTGAATTATAAATAAATTAGCCTTAACTTACCCAACAAGAGCAACACCCTTGGCAACATAATTTGCAGCATGTCCAAACCCTAGAGGAAATGCAGCCCTGCTTCCCGGTTCTATGCCGCTGATGTTTGGCGGCAACTGTCTAACAGCATTGGAAGGTAGCTGAATCGTTTCCAAAAATTTATTAAACGACTTCGTGGCCTCTGAAACTAGAGAACTTGGCTGATGCGCCTTCCACTGCAACAATCATTTAGACAAAATTTTTAGCAGTTCTTTCATTCAAGACTGAAGCTTACGATAGCTTCGTTTAAAGCGTCCACGAAATGTTCCTCTCGCATATTTAGCAGCGTTTTCGCGTGATCATTAGTCGTTGACCACACCAATGAACTCAAATTGTCTTTTAGCTAAAATATTAATAATTTAAAATGTGATGAAAAATTTGATGGCTAATTGTACCGGGAGTAGAGCCACTGGGCCGGTCGGCAAGAAGCGTTGCCAGGCGACTATGTTGTCTGTGGCCTGCAAGATTTGTAAAAAAATAAAGAGATATGGCGGTTAAAATAATACCTACATCTGATAACTTCACTGTGGCTACAATTCCACGTTGATTGTAGTTCCATGAGAGATATGGGACGTTCATTGCTTTTCGTACTTGAGAATTTGCACCATCGCATCCCAACTGTAATCATGTACATATTTATAGCTTTAATATATATGTATATATATATATAAAAGCATAATTTTAACATTGTTTAAGACAGTCTTAATTGTAGAAGAAATAATTTTAATGTTGATAAAGACATTAAAAAAATAAAAGTTCACTAGTAATTCATTTTGTTGTCATAATAAAAAAGAACTTTAATTAATTTAAAGTAAAGAATGATCGAGGCGACTCATGAAAAGTTCTTAATTCAAAAATTTGTATCTAAAAAGATATTTAAAAATTGTATATTTCTGCAAAATGGATCATTTACATGGTATGGAAAGGAAGGTCAATTATCCCCCCAAAAATTGTAAAACTGAAATAACTATACTCGTTAAATCAAATGTTTATTGGCACAAAACCATAAACCTCCAAAACAAAAATAAGCTGAAAAGTAATTTGAATGGTTTTAAAGTAAGGAAGGCCGCCTAACAAATATTTAAAGGCAATAAAAATTGGATTACTACTGGTGTGGTGTTCCAAATTCCCCCAATTTATAATGTAACAATTTGTATTCCGTATTCAGCTTAAACAAATAATTTAAATAATAAAACACGTTTTTGTTGCTTAACAAGTTGTTTCAGATTCTAATAGAACTTTAAAAGAAAACATCATTTTATTTTTAACTATTGCCTTTTCAAGTTTTGCCTCTTATTGCTCTTTTTTTGTACTTGTTGATATTATTCTACATTAGCAGTTCCTAAAAAATGGATCGCATTAAAAAATTGGGGGAGAGGTTACCTGAAGATTTTCAAAATAAATAATATATATATATATATATATATATATATATATATATATATATATATATATATATATATATATATATATATATATATATATATATATATATATATATATATAAACAAATATATTTAAACAACTTAGTTCACGAGATGAACCGCGTCTATTTTGGAAAAACTCTCGACGTTTCGGCATCGGCTTTGATGCCATTTTCAAGAGTTTAGCTCTTCACTCTGCCTACTCCCCAAGGAGAGCTATGAGTCTTTGAATAAGATATATATCTAGGCTCTCATATATTCGCTGACTATGTCCAACATGGAACATGCATGTCATAAATTCAGGAACATAACTACAATTTCACCTTGCAAAATATAAACAAACAAATGAACTGTAAAAAAACAAAAAACAAATAAAGTAGAATATATTTTGATGTAAAATTAATCTGTTCTGGAAAAAAATCTATCTCTAATATTTCATCACTTAATATTTCAATGGTTCTTTCGTGTTTGTTAAAATATCAGCATGCAAAAAATTGTCTAAAAATGGGTTCAATACCCATTTAATTGTCATAACTCAGTTTTAAATTTCTTTGGGGAAATAGTCACAGAGCTGCAGTTTCAAAATGCTTGTCTGCAGAAACGTATTTAGAATATAATGCATTACACATTTTCTATCAGTTCTCAAATGCACTGGAATGCATTAAACTTCTTTTTCCAATTAGAGTCGACTATAAATTTAAGTTCTACTTTAAACTGGAAAATCCTATTTCTATGTGATAAAGATAAAAAACTCGTCTTCAAAGTTTTTTAAATACACTTAGAATGAACCGATTTAGGTCAAATATGCGCCGTTTTGTTCAATAACTTGTTGCCATTTTGAAGGTCTCTCTCGTAGAAGCCCTTGTCCCTATTGGCAAAACACTAGGTCAGTCGATTTTCGCAAGCCTCTTTTGATGCGAATTTTTCACCAGCAAAATAGTTCGCCATGGACATAGTTCCTAATGGCCAAAGTTAGCTTCTTCTGGGCGATTGCTTCCTTCAGACGGCCCAATTGTTCACAGTACAGGTTCGAATTAAGAGTTTGGCCGTAGGAGAGCAGCTCATAGTATAGATTCCTTGCCAATCCCACCAAACGCACATCAAAACCTTCCTGGCCGTCAATCCTGGCTTGGCCACCGTTTGTGCCGGCTCACCGCGCATCGACCACGACCTTTTTCGCTTGACGTTGTCGTAAGTGATCCACTTTTCATCGCCAATCACCATCCGCTTCAGAAATGGGTCGACTTTGTTGCGATTCAGCAGCGATTCACAGATGGAGATTCGGTTCATGAGGTTTTTTTGTGTTAACTCGTGTGGCACCCATACATCCAGCTTCTTTTTGTATCCAGCCTTTTCCAAACGGTTTTTTGTGCAATGTTTAGCTCCTGGGCAATAGAAACAGTGCTTATATGACAATCGGACTCGGCCATTTCCAGGATTTTATCCACATTTTCGACAATTGGCCTTCCAGAGTGTGGTGCATCTTTGACATCGAAATTACCGAACGAAATCGACGAAACCAAAACTGCGCTTGATTGGGTGTTACAGTATCAGAACCATAAACACTATTCACATTTTCAGCCGCCTGTCTTGCGTTTTCACCTTTATCGAAGAAAAACTGTAAAATATAGCGTATTTTCTCTTTGCTGGTGTCCATCTTTGACGTGAGCTCAAAGAAAACTGAGTCAATCATTCACAAAACTGTCCAATAAGTTTTTGTAGTACGAAATGTCAGCTTTCTAACATCATCTAGTGTAAACTGATCGGACTTTTAGAGCGCGAGATACAATTTATTAAAGCCATCTATTGGAAAAATAATTGATTTCTTTTTACCAGACCTATTATTATTGGAGAGGAATATTGTTTTTAACTTTGCAGCTTATTTTAACTACCCATTACTTGCACTATTTAAATAGCGGCTAATAAAATGCAATGAAAAATCCAAATCAATAAGTAATGCAGTTTCCTTAGTAATAGTTGCTGATGTAAAAGTGGCTTGCTCCTTGTGAAAAGTCAAAATTTCTTGTAAAGAATTCTTCTTGTATTATCTTGATGTTTGCTATTTAAATGTTCAAATAGTTTTGATGGTATCGTACTTTCTTTTGAAGATCTTTCCCAACAAGCAACACATTAAAGTTGATTCAAAAACATATTTAAGGTATTCATCACTGTGTAATCTATTATTCTTTTTATTCTTGTCACTCTCAAATGTAATGTTTTTTTAATTTGTATTTAACAAAATGAGTATAACTCACACAATTCGTTAAATAATCCATATTGGATCGAAATAATGTCTCATCGAACTCCATTGTTTATATAAAACCAAACAAAAATTTTCAAAAAGCTCCAGTGTAATCTAACATTATCTAAAATATGGAACAGAGTCCTGGAAATACGAAGATAAAAATTGCGCTACTTAGTGAGCGAAAGCCCAGTAACACTTGGTGACAATAGCTTCAGCAACAAAGAAACAAATTCAGCTATTTGGTAACAGATATTCCCAGACATTTGGCCGTCCAGTCGTTATTTTATTATGTATGGAGAGGCAGTGAAGAAGAAAATCGTCAACAAACTTCTTGTTAAAAGAGGATCTCGCTTTAGAAAGGTTTGAAGACGACTGTTTTATACTGATATCTAAAACTTAACTAAAAGAAGAAAGACAACCGACTTAATTTTTGGTAATTCATTTAAATAAATTTTTGTATATAGAAAAATGAATTCTTTAACAAATTGAGGATTCATTTGCGGGTTAATTCTAATTATATCACAATCTCGAGAAAAAACACAACACAATCTTATAAATATCAAGGAATGAGGCAAGTGTGATGGTAGGGTAATCGAATAAGCACACATTACGTCTGATCCTCCTAACTATTGCATACAATATTTAGAAGTAAAACGACAAAGTACTACAACTACATACGCATAAGGTTTTCATATCCACAATGAGTTCAAAATTTGTAAATAATTTATTTTTCGAATAGCACAACTGGTAGCCTCTTAAAAGGGCAATATGAATTCTAGGATTCCATACTAGTTTTCGTAAGTAATAAAATTCATTTTCGGTAAAGTTTCCAAAGGACTTCATCCCAACATACTATGTTAGTGCAAATTCTGAATGAATGTTAGGGGTACCTAATCATACCATGTAATGATCATCCTATGCAACACTTGTCTCTATTTTGTGTTCCAGTCATTATTACCTAACATTTACCTAATAATTATTTACTCCTATTTGATTTAATACCCAGATTTTCAATAACTAAATTATTAAAATACATTTTCTTAAAAAAGTTAAATTTGTTTAAAAAATATCGTATTTTTTGAAGTTAAAAGTAAGCAATTTAACCTTAAAATTTAAAAAACTAACAACCCCTATTTAAAAATCATAGATTTTCAAAAACAACAAAAAATTATTTTGTTTTTCAAATCAACAGATGGTTCATTTAGAACAAAACTCATTTTTCTCCAATCACTTTTATTCAAAATAATTTTTATAAGAATAAACATTCCTAATATTTTTTGCTAACGGAGAAAATACTTCATAAATACAATGAGTATAGTAACTGCAACACCAATTTAAATTTAATATTTTGTTGCATACATCGGTGGGCATGTGCAACTTTTTTGAATTCTACTCCAAAATAAAGTGAATATTACGTGTAAATAGAAATTATAATTTAAGAATAAACATAATTAATCAACTAAATAAGAATTAAAAAGAGTGCAGTGTTTAATAATAAACATTTAATAAAATTACAATAACTAATTACACTATAATCCAACATTAATATTTCTGTTCTCGATAACAAATAACTTTGATAAGAAATTGACAAAATAAACAAAGATGCCTAAAAGATCATACGACCAACATAATATAGATGGTCCAAATAAAACAGATAACCCAGAAATCAAAATGTTAAGCCAACTAATTATATATTTTAAACAAGAATTTACTACACAAAACAAAGTCCATTAAAGATGATATATCTCAAGAAATCAAGCAAAGTGTTAGTACAACAAAAATGTGATCGAATCAGTTAAAGAAAAACAAGACAACATGGAAAGCTTACTGAAGAACTAAGAAAAGCGACTGTTATTTTTCGAAAGAGAACAATGTGAGAAAGATCCCATTTTTCACGGAATTAAAGCAGAAACGAATGACTACAATCATCTAGAACAAATAATTTTAACTGTCATAAACCAACAACTTTTAATTAAAAGTGGAGAAAAAGATATATAAATGATCAAACATGTAAATATAAAGAAATAAATTGCCCTATATTATTAAACGTCGTAACATGAAGCTAAAATACCAAATTCTTTAAAAGAAAAATCTACTCAAGGGTTCTAAGCTGGTAATCGTCAAATATTACCCTAATAATATTCAAAAAGAAAGAAAGAGTTATTACTTATATTGAAATATTCACGATATCAAGGAAAACATGCAGCAATAAAATATAATAGTAAATAAAGAAAAGATACGACGCACTGGAATTACGCAGTTATTAAATGAATTAGAAAACATCAAGAAAAGACACCGTTCAGAAGAAGAATCACCCAACACATCACAAATCATACTTAACACTGCAAACAAGAAAAACAAGACCCAATTTATACAAACAATTTTAGCACCCCACACTCTAAAGGCAAACTTAAAAGTAATGAATCAAAACAGGACCCGCACCAACCCAATTAATAAATAGCAATTAAACTAAACCAAAATAGCCCACACGATGACAAAATATGCTATGGCCATGGAAATAGTAGTACTAATATAAGAAACAAACATACAAAACAAGAATTGCGACGTGGAACATAAAAAAATTATTACAACCTGGAAAGATGAACGAAATTATACAATCAATGCAGAACTATGGTATCGGTATTATAACATTACAAAAAATGAGATGGGCTAGGAGAAGTAAAATCACTTGTTCTGGAGTGGGGGAGAAAAAAGCAGGAGACAATCTCAAAGTTAAGAATTCAGGGGAAAATTTATAACACAACCTTTATATGTATATATGCCCCGACAAAGACAGAAGAGAGTAATAATAAAGATAAGTTTTATGGATAATTTAAAACAATGCGAAGAAACATTAAAATATGATACACTACTAATACTGGGAGATGTAAATGCTCAGATAGGTAAGAAAGAGCATATAAAAACAGTAGCAGGTAAGAATATAATGCGTAAAGAAACGAATGATATTGGACGTAGAATATACAACTTAGCAGCACCAATCAATTTATTTATCCCCAGCACAAAATTCCCGCGTTCACAGATTTTAAAGAATTTTAAAATAAAATTGCTGCACTATCCATAATTAGATCACTTTCCACAGACACACTAATCACAAAATTAATTCGCCTTATACCGCTAATTGAGAAGTCTGAACTAGTCGAATCTCATCATACTCTAGAATAGAAATATTAGTCGTTATTACTACATCATCTAAAAAAGTAACTATGCACTAAAATTGATAAAAACAGTTTAAATAGAAGATGGTAAGTAAATACGATTTCATATAATCTGCGTCAATAGTCCAGGCATCAGCTACCAGAAACACTACATGCAACGTAAACAAATGACTGCCTGCTTTTTTGTTAAGGATTAAGGCACTGATCTTGTGTAGAGATGGTGGCGTACAGTAAAAGGAAGTAATGCAACACTACGTCCGGAGACAATAAAAAAAAAGTATCATGCAAAGCTGGTGACTACAAAGTTAGTTAAATATGTAAGACATGATCGCTCATCCATATCCCGATCCACGGTGAGAATGACGACAGTGCAAAAACGTCTATCCGTACCCCGAAAAATCAACACGTCAGGCAGCTCGCCATTAAATTTCCGAACCTTGAAAACCCTTTAAGTCCAGGAGCTAAAACCTGAAGAATGTCATCATAAAATGGAATAGGAAATTAATGCTAGATTGGTATGAAGGTTGGCTAAATTTTTTGAAAACATCCTATGGCGACGGTTTTGTAAATTATCATAACTGCCATTACTGGGCGTCACGTGATAGCGACCCTGAAATGATTGAGAGAGATTGAGAGGATGCAAACTCGATCAAAAATGACTGTATGGTGAGGAATGACAGTAACAAGATTCATTGGCCATATTTTGTATGTGTATTTTTGTATTTAAAGATTACCTGTGATCCGTTGTATGTGGCTGGAATAACTTTAGCGACCTTATTTTCATGCAGGGTAATGCATTACCCCATTTTGCTCTACTATGGGTGCATAGTTAAATCAGGACGTAGGTTGGGATGACACGGACCTCATGAATGACCTCCGAGACGCAAAGGAAAATGTGTAGGACAAGCTTCGCACACTGGAGGACTTGGAGGCACGAATTCAAAAGGTTCTCAGATTTAAGATTCGCTTTAATTTTCTTATGTAATAAAGTAGTTGTATTATCAAGATGGACTTAATTACCAATTTTAATGCCTAGTTACTTTTCATCCACGCTATATATGTAAGAGTCGATCCAAGTTAATTTTTATTTATCTTAGTAATATCTTTGCTAAAATAAATCATAAGTTCGTGCTTTTTGATATAATTATTTTGTAATAATTAAAAAGTAAATAATAGTTTAATTTAAACGTGTTCTGGATTGTACGAAGTGGAAAGTGAATATCTTATAATTTGTTCATAGTTTTAAAATTAAAGAAGATAATAGAGGAAATTAGTTTCGAAGATTAGGCATATTTCAGTTGCACAATGATATCATCAAATCCATTACCTAATTCTAAAAAATATCTTAACTTGACTTCTATGAACAACAACATTCTGAACTTTCATGCCGTAAAAAGGCTAATAAAGGCAGTCGTGAAATGCTTCAAAAATTAATTATTGTCCAAACTTACGCGTAGATGTTTAAACACCACAAAAGTTGTTGCAAAATTTTGATTAGAAGCGTTTTATTCGTGAAAACATGCAATAAAAAGTGGATAATTTTTATAATAAAAAAAAACAACGAATGATCAATCCCGGACAAGTGTTGAAATTTATACTAAGCGAGACAAATGCCTGTGTTTGATGGTATATTAAAAGCATTCAGTTTCTAACAATAACTCGCCCATTTCTGCTGACCTGCATTAAATATACAGAAAATGTACGCAAAATTAAATTAAAAATACCCGGCTTTCACCCACACAAACGAATTCTTCTGTAGCAAGTTACTAAACAGATAAAGGAGACGCTCTGATAACTTGATATATAATCCAAGTATTGTAATATGAGTTCATGCTTTTTCAACGATGCCCTATTTTTACGTAAATGTAGCATCATCAGTTTGGAGAATATCAAGGCAGGTACAGCTAATTTTTCGCCTTTAAGAACAATTTATCTCAATGACGTAAAATCGAAAAATCTATCTATAGCGTGCCACCGCGACTGTGCTACACTTGCACTTTTAGACACAATTCACATTTTGACATAGCAAAGCCCTTTTTATTTAACTATAAAGTAATCATGAGCATGAGATAATTTTCATAATTATAAATTTATATATGTATTAACTAGTTATCATGAAGCTTCATAACGAGCCAAAAATATTAGCAGTCTTCCCGAAAGCGGGCAAGTAACTTAACCAAAACACTGTAAATTCTAATTTCACTAACACTAGTTATTTTCATCTTAGTTACAAGGTGCTACAAAATAGACCTTTAAAAACATGTAGTAGCAAACTTACGAATGTAATGGTACCCATGAATAAAAGTAGTCATAAATCAATTGTAGCACATCAAAATTAAAAGAATTAAAGAGTACCTCTTAAATACATCACCAAACAACGCTTATTTTCCTAGAAATGATCTTCATTAAATGTTCTCAAAATTACAATTCACAAATTAATATCAAGTTAAATTCATAAGGGTCAATATATTGGCATATCCTTTGAGGCTAAAAATACAACTTGTTTTTTACTGTTTTGCAACTCCATCTTCTGCCTGTAGTTTCAAGGGGGGAGCAGGTATCTGCACAATTTCATCACTACCCTACCACAGTTTTCAGGAGCCCCGTAATCCTCTGCAGAATTATAAATAGAAATCCTGCTTGTTTGCACTTGCATACGAGCAACTTTCAGTTGTGTTTCTTGCTCGAACCCTAACGTCCCCTTACTTTTAATGTCATCATTTTTTAAATGTAGTGCATAAACCAATATCAATAACTGAGGTGATAATTACTATCAACAAATTTTGATAATGAATATAGACGTTAAAAGCATGTGGTGTACATATATTGTGTGTAAGTGAAAGTAGAAGAAGTGCAATACAAAACGTAAGTAAAGGAACAAACTGTACTAACACAAAAAATTCAGTCGGATTTTCGTCTCAAAACGCCCAAACAGCATCACTTCTGAAGACGTGCTTAAACAGGTGTATAAATAACATATTATTTAAAATTCCGAAATCAGAGTTTACATTACCCGAAGTTTATTTACAGTTCTAATTTAAAACATAAGCGCACGGGTGTATTCCTGGAGAGCGTGGTACACAGCAGATTTCTACTGGCCCAGCTCGGAGCATTGTTATTAGTTCGTTAATCGCTTCAAACTTTAACGCGAACACGTAGCAATAACACGCGAGATTAGAGGCGGGCATTGGTCCAAGTGCCTATAAATTTAATGGTCCCGTGGTCGCAACGGCATTTATGTTGCTGTTATTCGGACAAAGTAATTGATGCAATCAAAAGCGGAAAAGTAATAAGCATTAAATCTGGGGTTTCAGGCGCACGCATTCCTCACTATTCCGGCAGAAGCGGCTTTAGGTTTTTATTAAGCTTTAAGGATTAGGAAAGATACAGGATTTTTAGAGACGTAACAAGTTCTTCTGTTTTTTACGTTTCAAAGTGATTTAACCAAAGCAACCTGAATGATACCATCTGTTTAGTTTCAGCTGGTCCTATCACAGGTCTTTTCTTGATCTCTGCTAACACGATCTTTGCTTGTTTTATAATTGAATTCAAAGTTTTTCTTTTCATTGTATTAACAACAATTGTAGTACACAAGTATTTGTATGTATTTATGCATGTATTTAGCATTACTTTCCAATTTACATTAACAATTGCTTTTTCCAGATCTATAAAAACAATAAATAACTGATTTCTGTTTAAACAAGTGCAATAATCAAATACTCGTAGACCAAAAATTGAAATATTCAAAATTATTATTCAAATGCCAACTCTAATAAATATTTTAACAACTATTGAAATTGTAAAAATTAGCACTCATATATTTCAATCAATTTTTACTCCCTATTCATTCTTGAATAATGATTAGGTAGGCCAAAAATTTTAAATGATTTTGAATAGCAAAAACTTTGTTTTTTAAAAATGTACATACAATTTGTGTAAGATATAAGTTATTTAATATCAAATATGAATAATAATGTCACGTAAGTGTTTTCATTTCTAGCTTTAGATAATTATCTGATATAAAGTATTCTTTATAATATCTGTAAGAGTTGTTGCAGTGAAGCTCAGATTTTATGTCGTACGTTGTTTTACAATTGTTAAGAGTTGTAGTTCTTTTCGGAACACCTTCTCTTTCAAATAATCATTTAAAAACAGTAAATGTCAAATCTGGAGACCACTAAAAATTATATCTCGGCAAAATTAAATAGGAAAGAATATCCGTATAGAAAAATAAAGCTTTGTTTTATTTAATGTAAATTCTTACAAATACACAGAAATATCAAACAGCATCCGAAAGAACATAATGCTTTTTCTGAGAAATAGCAGTGCAAACCATTTCTTTACACTAACAAGATAGGTCATTTTTCTTCAGAGCAGTTCTTAAAATAACCGTATGCACAATTTTACTCAGAATTTAAAAAGGATGTTTTTCAATTTACCTATTATTTCCAATTTTCAGGCGTTGAGTGAAAACAAAAGAACTTTTGAGACCCGAAGTAATATTAAAAATAAAGTTCACACAAATAAGGTAATTACTGGAATAATTTATTAGAAGCGAATATGTCCTTTAGTATAATGAAATAAATTCCAAGTGTTGATTCAAAATCTTATAAACTAAATTGCAGATGTGTATGTATTGTAATCCCATCAATCTTGTAAACAGTACGGAACAAAGAATAACACACTTAATGTACTTTAATTATAGCTCTTACAAACAGCTGCCAAAGAATAATAAATTCTCCTGATTTAAACAAAAAATATCTTAATCCTTGCAATGACGAAGCAATAACGGTTTCCATTAAACCAGAGGGTCAAACGGTCAATACTTGGTCGTTTTGAGGCGTCTACGTGGAGCAATTCGTCGTAAACGGCCGGATTTGTGGGCAGACAATTCATGAATTTTTCACCAGGATAATGCGCCGTCACATTTCAGCCTGATTGTGACTGAATTTTTGGACAAACACGAAACAACCGTAATCGCTCAGTCACCGTATTCGCTAGATTTAGCTCCCTGTGACATTTTTCTGTTTCCGAAACTCAAATATCCGCTCCGGGGAACGCGCCATGAGTCGATTGAGGTCATAAAAAGAAATTCGCTGAAGGAACTAAAGGCCATCTCAGCCGAGGCCTATAATAAGTGTATGGAAAATTATATTAGCCGTTGGCATGCTTGTATTGGCTAAGTTTTAAATGTTTGATTTTTATAATCTTTCAAAATATCTTCCAACAAATTATGTGCTTTTGTATTCTCCGAAAGCAGTCATCAAACTTATTCCTCCAGGTTTCATTATAAATTTGGGCTTACTGATGTAGTATGTCCATGAGTATATGATGATTCACACATTATCAAAAAGTCGTTGAAAAAATCTGTTTTGGGCTTTAGTAAACGCGTCATGAAAATAGAAACAGGTTTCGTCACATTATACTATCTGCTCGTCGGTTAAAGCATAGGACCCCCCCCAAAAAAAAAAAAAAAACATCACTTGAGGATGGCTGTGCAGATTATATGAAATACCAGTACAGAGCTCACATGCTTATTGAGCAGCAGTAATGTTCTCCATGACAACAAACGTGGGCATCCTAACTTCAAAACGTCTTTCGACTAAAAATTTCCTCTGTGGAAGTCGCGTTACCACCCGAATATGTTCTTATGATACAGATATTCAAATTTCAACAAGGGAGCCATTTCATCTAAATACTCAAACGACTTATTGTTGCGCAAAACTCCTTAGTATTCTAACCAAGATAACGTTACTGCAATTAACACTCAAAGGTCAACCTGTCAGCTAAAGTTCAGATTTGAACCTGCCTCAACATGAAAGAAATATTGCAATAGTATTTGATATTTTCCAATACACACTATTTACGTTGTCACAACATGTGACTATTGCTTGCATTAGAGGTATGTATATATTATTTAGTCTATAACTTGTGGAAAATATATAATTACAGAAACGTTTATCCAGTATTCCTAAATTTCAAAAGTACCATATGTATTCCACGTATTATACATGACGATGGCCATTATTTCCTGCTTCCTAAGCTCAAAGTTTGGCTCGGAGGGCAGAGATTTTCATTAAAGGAAATCATCACAACCGTAAGACAATTATTTTTCAGAGCAAGATGCCAACTACTATTTGAACGAGTTAAAAAGGTTGGAGCATTGCTGGAAAAGTGTATTGACTTAAAAGGGGACTATGTTGAAAAGTAAAATTTAATTTGGCAGAAAAATACTTGTTTCTATGTTAGACTGAAAACTTTTTAGACTATCCACGTATATCAAAATCATCCCCAAAAATTGCATAAAAAATAATCAATAAAATAAGGATAAATGTGGAAGCTTCAATAAAGAAATCAAACAAGACCTCCTTTTTAAAGTGATTTATTCACTAATAATTATTGCATAACAACATTATTTTATATTCTCTAATAGGCACTGTTTAAGTTTCAACTTTATTATTAAAAAAATGTATATGACTCCGTAGTAGTTTTCAAGCACGGAAAGCATTAAAAGTATGGCGAAGTTTCGTGAATTCAAAAAACTAGAATATCGATACTTAAAGCAGCATATGACAAATATTTAATGCATTACATAATTACACTTCATTCATAAGCAAGACTGGTAAAAATAGAAGTACAAAAAAAGGTAAAGCGGAAAAGAAAAATAGGGTAAAATAGAAAACAAAAAGCTAAAAGAAAGATAAAAATATAATAATATCTCTTATATTCACAAAAGATATATGCCATATTTATATAGTGATTGTCATTTAAAATTTGTACACGTGTGTTTTTTATAGAGGCATAGAACTTTGAAATGGAATAAAACAAAGATGAATTTTTTAAATTGACATGAAATTTACTTTATTCGAAAGATAATCTTCAGGCATTATAATTTAAATATGACTTCTGGCATATGACCACCACGGCTGGCTCGGACGTAGTCTAATCTGGAGTTCCAATTTTCGATGACTTTTTTCAACATTTGTGTCCGTATATCGGCAATAACGCGGCGAATGTTGTCCTCCAAGTGGTCAATCGTTTCGGGCTTATCGGCGTAGACTAACGACTTCACATATCCCAACAGAAAATAGTCTAGCGGCGTTAAATCGCACGATCTTGGAGGCCAATTCACGGGTCCGAAACGTGAAACTATGCGGTTACCAAACGTTTCCTTCAATAAATAAATTGTGGCACGAGCTGTGTGATATGTTGCGCCGTCTTGTTGAAACCACAGCTCCTGCACATCATGGTTGTTCATCAATTGATGAACGAAAAAGTCAGTAATCATGGCTCTATAGCGGTCACCATTGACTGTAACGTTGTACACTTGAGGATTACCATTACTCGAAATACGACAGTTTTATTTATGGACGTATCCATTCAAACAAAAGTGAGCTTCATCGCTAAACAAAATTCGCTTATGAAAATCGGGATCAACGGCAATCTTGTTTTGGGCCCATTCACCGAATCTACGCCTTGCTAGGTGATCGTGTGGCTTCAATTCTTGCACGAATTGGATTTTGTAAGCACGCAAACCAAGATCTTTCCGCAAAATCTTCCATAAAGTGGATGGACACATATCCAATACCCGTGCACGATGGCGGATAGACTGATTCGGGTTTTCCTCTACGCTACGCTCTACAGCAGCAATGACTTCTTCTGTACGCACTGTACGACGTCTCTGTGGATGCGTATTATCATTTAGAGTAAACGTGGTGCGAAAACGTTCCATAGTTAATCGAATTCATTGCTCTGATGGACGATTATGTTGACCGTAAAATGGACGTAGTGCGCGATACGTATTTCGAACAGAACCATGATTTTCAAAATAAATTTGCACAATTTGGAAGCGTTGTTCAGGCGTTAGTCTATTCATGTTGAAATGCGAAACCAAACTAAACATAAATAACTTGACAGCTGAAAAAATGGCCGCCAGTTAAAAAAGTGTTGCCAACTTAAAGTTTTATACCTCTATAAAAAACACCCGTTACATATTTATGATTGTTTACATACCTATTAGACTCTTACCTCAACAAAGTTTTTCTACTTCTAATTAATACATATAATGGGAAATTAAATCAATCGTGAAACAATTCGGAAACTAAACAACATACATTAAAGATAAAGATAAGCAGGAGGAAGAAGGAGAAACCAAATAATCGAAGTCAGAAGGGCCTTTAAAAATATTTTAAATGAAAAAGAGAAAAATCCAGAAATAGAAGCAATATAGTCTGGGTTTCAATAAAGGGGTGAGACTAAATGTAATAAATGTAAATGTATACTAAAAAATTATAAGATTTTAAAGTCAAGCTAAGATAATCGTCTATCAACCAGATTATTAATGATTGAAAAATGAAGAAAAAAAGGTCACCATGCAGCAGCTTACACACATCTATTCTTATTGGCACAAAATAAGTAGAAAGAGATAAAAAAAATAACAACAGTGTTGCAAAAAACTGAAAATCACAAATAAAATAAAAAAAATACATTATAGGAGAACCAGAAATAATGGAGAATTTAAGAAAGTAAAAATAAAATCAACTAAATGAAAATATAGAACCATTAAATAATTAAAATAATCAGACGGCGCTAGATCAAGACACCCACCCTCTGGATATGTTGGTCCGCGTATGATGTTGAGCGATCAGGTCAGCTTTCATCCGTTACATTTATTCTTCCCTCCTTAAAGCTTTCCACTCGTAGATTTTCCGTTGACGCATGGTGCGTGCTCCATACCGTGCAAACATCCAGCGATGAATTTGCGCAAATTTAACCCCGTCTACATAGAGACTCTATGGTGCAATCACTGAATGGAGCGACCATACTTCTAACCTCGATGCTCTCCTGACTGAACGATGGAATGCTGCTCGTGGCTGGCTACCCGTTATCATTTGCGCACAAGTAATGTTGCGCGTCAGCACCACTCTCTTGTTTTTATTGGGTTATTTCCAAAAATTTACTTCAAATTTATTTTCCGATTCATCCTTGTATAATGTTCGAAAGTATTCTTGTTATTCTTTGAATGTGTAATTTATTATTACTGTAAAGTCTATGTGCAAAACCGTCAGCTATATTGATGCATAGAATGTCATAGTTTACACAATGGACATTGAGGAGAATAGGACATTTGCTAATAAAAATTTTTAACAACGTTAAATAAAACAAAATGCATTCATAACAAATAAGCTTAAAAACTACTTTAAAAATTAGCAGTTAATAGTATGTACTACTACTGCTCAGATTATATTCACTACTGCTGTTTTCTGTTTTCAAGAAACTTAAAAAGTTCGTTACTGAATTCTATATGTCTGTCTGTCAGTCCGTCATAAAATTTGAAAATGGATTCTTATAGGAAATTTTACGCTGAATTCGAATATGAAGTCGAAAAAATTCTATGTCGAATAATTTTCGAGATATTCGATTTCGAATTTTCCCGAAATTCGAAAATCGAAAGGTCTTTTTAAGTTCGTTCTGGGATTGCTTACAGAGCAATCTCTTCGCCGGCCCCATGTTTTTTCCTAATGTTCTAGAGTTATATAATGTTTTTTTTCAGATATATTATATACATAGTATTCTTGCTTTTGCAGTTTTTTAGTTCCCTCAACTACATAAGATTGCCAAGCTATTACAAAACAACAATTACTTTTCGATGAGTTACAAACTGAATAAGATCTTACTAGCCAATACATATGCATTACAATCTCCTAACAATACCCACTGTTATTACAAGTTATTGAGCCTAATATGTAAGAG
Organism: Sinelater perroti; assembly: GCA_036346155.1. NCBI lineage: Eukaryota > Metazoa > Arthropoda > Insecta > Coleoptera > Elateridae > Sinelater > Sinelater perroti. The sequence continues at coordinate 4,039,499 of JARFIY010000348.1, read as the reverse complement.
TATCAGTTCCTGTCAACTCACTTACTACATAGCAATAATAATTAATAAGGGTTATTGAATAACATAATCAAAACATTTTTTGCTAACGTAATTTTGTTGTTAATCCATGTTTTTGCTAAAGTGAACAAAGTTGATATATGGTAGTCTATGCACCACCAAAACGTGGTTATCATATGTGATATTTTACAACTAAATTAATTCAAAAATACATAACTATCAAATAGTACATATGAGGTTAACTTTGCAGTAAATAACAATCAATAAAGTGATATTCAAAACGCAATCGTTTTGGATAGTGTGCCAAATTTCTGAACGCCCATGTCAAGATCGATGTAGACTAGAAGCGTCTCGTAGGCCCTAGAACCGGTCCTGAGTTGCTTAAATATTAGGCAGCGAAGGAGCCAAGGGAAAGTCAAATGTAAATTTATTAAAACAAATGTTACTTTTAAAAATATCAAAGTTTTATTAACAAATTGTTATCAACTATGGTGTAGAATTAAAGACATAATTAGCACCTAAACCAAACGTTGTAAAACATGACTATTAACATTTTTTTACTTTGTGCTAAAATATTTTTTATTGGTTAAATGTTGTTTGATAAAGTATTTGTAAGTTTTCGCTAGAACAATAAAAATCTACTGACAATCAAATTTGTTCTATATTCAGCAACACAACACATTTAATAATAATTTTGCAAATTACATTTATTTTTAGATGTCAACAAATTGGAAAAACAGTTGGTTAAAAACGTCTCCGTAGACTACAGCGAACCTATCTTAATCTGTGAGGAGTATACTAATTCAGACTCAGAAATAAGTATATCCAGTGAAGAAGAAGTTGGTTCTGGATCAGACAGTGAGCAGAGGGTCAGAGCTCGACCGACGCAAGAAATATGGGAATCCAGCGCCGTCTGGGAGTCTCTCCTTGTAAGTACCAAAGGTTATCGAAACACAGCTCAATGCGAAACCGCCTGTTTCAGATGCTGGATAACGCCGATGAAGTACTCGAAACCATAAACAACCAAAAATATGAGCGCCTTCTGTTCAAAGACAGTTGCAAAAGAACCGGCCTGCTCCTGGCGGCGTGGACAGGAAACAGCAACGCTATGAAGTTCCTTCTTGACAACGGGGCTTCTGTGCATGCGAAAGACAGGGATGGAAGGTCAGAATAATTGTTATTTTAAGTCGTGTGGTTGATTCTCAGGTTGTTTAGTCGTGGTTGGAGTTTGGAAACCCTGGACGTTTCGTCCACAACTGTGGCGGACAGGAAAAACACCTTCTAAAAAATATTTTTCTGGCCATGGCTAACAACCTGAGAACCAACCACACGATACACCGACCGCGAAAGTCTTTGCATTTATTTTATTATTTTAAATGATCTAAACATAAAATAAAAATGATGTAGAACTTCCCTTCATTTGTCGGCGAGTGCAGGAAGTTACGAGTGCGTGAAGCTGCTTCTAGATGCCGGATCTCCAGCAACGGTTTGGGATGCGGCCCGCAAAGCTACTCCAATTCACTGTGCGGCGAGCCGAGGGCATCTCGCTTGTATCAAGATACTGATAAAGCATGGGGCTGAAGTTAACGCCGGAATAACGAATAAAAGCCCTTTGCATTATGCGGTGCAAAGTCTTGCGGCCGATTGTGTGAAGGAGCTGTTAGAAGCAGGTGCAATACCAAATACACCTCAGGTACATTGTTTACTAAATTGGTAAATAAGATACACAATTAATTGCTCCAATAAATTATAATTAAGCATTTGGCAAAGGGTCAGTAAAGAAAAAATATAAACTTGGGTCGTTCAAAAATGATTGGTACTGTAATTGTTTATCTCCTTCACCAATATTTTAATAGAAAGAAATGAGTACACGTTTCATTAGAGGTATTTATCTTCAATGTTTATGCAGTTTTTCATTGCCCCGGTAGTTTCTGTAAAGTTGTTGCAAAACATTCTTTAGATATAGCACAACACACTTGTGGACAGATGACTGCACCTTGTCGTTGAAAGAGAACTTCTTACCGCCCACTGCCTTTTCATTACGTTAAATACAATGTAATCGCTTAACGAAGATCCAGCGAATATAAGGCGTGAAGTACCATGATATACTCAAGTCTTCAGGGTGGCAACTGACATGTGGCAGCATATTATCATGCCCTTTTCCCAAGATGGAGTCGTTTCAGTAATTTGCAGTTCCACTCACTGGTAATTCTCCACCAGGAGAGAGACGGCATCTCGTGACAAAACTATGATTCGTCTATTATGACCAACCAGACGCTCAAAGAAGAAATCCAAATTCACGCTATACACTTGCAGCAACTGTAATGTATCACTTCCGCGTGCTTGCCGGACTCTCGCTGCTTTTGCCTTTCTCAGCAAATTCCTTGCCACCATTGTACTCAAATAGTTGTTTTCTCAAGCGGTATATTATAAGCTGTTAGCATTGGAGCATTCACTGATGCTTTGCTGATGATCATGAACTTGGTCTTCGTGGTAATGAGAATTTCAAGCCGCATTCGTCACAAACACTTGTAAGGCTGTCAACAAGAAATTGAAGTTATTACAGGCTATTAGTTATTAGAATGGTGTCATCTGCGCATCTTAAATTATTAACTTTTATACGTTGACGTCTACATCTACTGCATCCAATAGTTTCCTGAAAATGTTCGCCGAGTATATATTAAATAGCAGGGATGACGGAATGCACCCCTACCCCTGTCTCACCCCATAACGTATTTCTATTTCTTTAGAGGAGTTTTGGCTAATTTTTATGTTCACTCATTAGCTCCAGTACAGATTTTTATTAATACACATATCTTTATTATCAATACCTGTTTGTTGGAGAATTTCGATCATTTTGTTATGCCGGACTCAATGGAATGTTTTTTCGAAACCAACAACGCACATGTATATCAGATGCTTAACGTTTTTACACCTTTGTACTAGAACTTGATTGCTAGACAGCGCTTCTCTAGTTCCAAAATTGTTACGCAAGCCAAATTGCGTATTGCTCATATTTTCTTCTATTTTATTGTGGATTCTGAAGTGAGTAATTCGGAAAAATATATTCATCTATATCACTGTCTTAATTGTTTGCTTTATCGTTTTTTGCTTTGTCGGTAAATCCGCTCACAACACTGCACGGATCATTTGCTATTTTTCCTTCTGCGCGTTTTACTAAGTGGCATCACGTGGAATTACCTGTACTGGGTGCGCATTTCAATCTGCTACACAACCGAAACCCCAAAGTTCCAATCATTTTTGAATGCTCTAAATAATAAAAAACTCAAATAAACTATAAAAATATTAAATACGGTATAAAACAATTTCAAAATTTATCGGATCAAAACTAAACAAAAAATTCCATCCCTATTGATCAGACGAACACAATAATAGTTAAGTACCAGAGCGCAGTTCTCCAGCTGTTATCAATAGACCCAATAAATGACTTGGTTCCTTTACAAAAAAATTGACTAACAAATATTAAAACTCATATTTTTGACTGATTGGGGGAATAATGTGGAAAATAACTATCAAATTTGAGAAATTATTATAAAAAACAATTATAGTTAACCCCTTAATCAGTGGTTCATATAATTATAATATAAAAGTACTTATTGTCTCTATTATAATAGATATATTATAGTTAGAGATTTTTGATATCAATAACAAGTGTGAGTTATTAAAGCAATTTTAAATTTTTTTGAGTAACTTAAACCAAGTATCGTTGCAGGTATTCACAGAAGCTCCTTTACATGTAGCTGCCGCTTTGGGATCGTCGGAAATAATAAAACTCCTAATCAAGCACGGGGCGGCAGTAAACGTACAATGCGGCACCGAGAAGAAAACGGCGCTGCATTTAGCAGCGGAAGACGGAGACGTTGAATCTGCCCGTTTATTGCTCGATGCAGGGGCGCAATTGATGGCACTTAATTGCAGAATGCAAACGCCCTTGCACCTCGCAACCCTTTCCCAATCTACGGAAACGCTCCAACTACTACTGGGCCGGGGCGCAGATCCTAACGCGAGCGACATCGACGGAAGAACTCCTCTGCACGGTGCCATCGCAAAAGCTTCCCGGTGCGACTCCATCCGCCTGCTGCTAAACGCGGGATCAAACGTCAACAAACCCGATGCATTTGGTTACACGCCTTTACATCTGGCCGCGCTCAATGAGTTCTCGCAATTTGTTCTCATGCTCATAAACCACGGAGGCGATGTGACCGCTCGAACGAACGGAGGCATCTCGGTCCTGACGTTCATAACTCGCCGCACACCGGACGTCATTCCAAAGTATATTGAAAAATTCGACTCCTCCATTAAACTAAACGACCACGAGCTTGGTGACGTTGATTGCGAGTTAAAATTGGACTTTCGCGTACTCGTCCCGTGCGCCGGGAAGGGAGAAACCGAACTGCTCTTAAACTTCATCGAAGTAGGTCATAGGGAAGTTTTGAAGCATCCCCTGTGCGAAACGTTTCTGTTTCTCAAATGGAGGAGAATAAGAAAGTTCTTCTTTTTCAGTATGTTTTACCACAGTCTTTTTGTACTACTATTCACGGGGTATATCATAGGAGTTTTCTTAAGAAATTGCCCACCTCAGACCAGAGCCCTTATAGACAATTGCTCAGTGCCAAATTATGTTCGGATAATGGGCTACGTCCTTATTTGGTTAAATTTTCTAGTAATGGGAAAGAAATATTTCAATTAATACACAACTGGTCTGCTTATATAAAACAGTGGGAAAACTGGTTGCAATTACTAATAATAATGAGTGTCTTCCTTTGTGTTTTCCCTTCTAGTGACATGGACATTAGAAACACTGTAACAACGTGGCAGCACCACGTTGCTGCGGTCGGAATCTTTTTGGCATGGGTGGAACTTATGATGATTGTTGGTAGGTTTCCTATGTTTGGCCTCTACGTCCAGATGTTTACAACGGTAGCAGTAAATTTTTCCAAGTTCCTGTTGGCATACTCTTGCCTCTTAATAGCCTTCAGTCTAAGCTTTGGAGTACTATTTGCTAATTACCCGGCTTTTGAAAACCTTGTTTGGGGTTTAATAAAAACTATAATCATGATGTCGGGGGAACTTGAATTCGAAGATATTTTTTACAATTCAGACAAGGAAATATTGTATCCCATAACATCACACGTAATGTTTATCGCGTTTGTTCTTCTTGTCACGCTCATCCTAAGCAATCTTATGGTCGGTTTAGCTGTTAGCGACATCCAAGGTCTACAAACGAGTGCCGGCTTAGATCGTTTAGTACGCCAAGCAGAATTAGTCGCCCACTTAGAAAGCATGCTATTCTCCCGGATTAATGAAGTGTGCTCCGCGATTTTTCTTGACGTTCTTTTACAAGCACGCGCTGCTGTTGAAATCGCATTACCACTGGGCGCTCTACGTTCGCCCAAATGATCCCCGCGAAGAGCGCATTCCTAGGGATTTGATAAAGAATATATATCACCTGGTGGCAGAACAAAAGGATAAATTAAAACAAAGACATAGAAAAGCCACCGCAGAAGTTACATAAAGTGCAACCACCAGCACGTTTGCTACGCTGTCAAACGTTCTCTCATAAGCAGGTTAAACTCAAACATGAGCAGTACCTCGGCGTGTGCTCCAAATGACAGCAACTTGAAAGGGCACCTTGAATTACTGTGCAAAGAGTTTCAAGAATGGAGCAAGATTTTCCTCAACAAAATCGATCAGATTGGCAAAGTTATTGAAAATAACAATCAGCAGTCAGCAAAGCATGACTTGACATATACAAAAGTCGAATGACAATATCGATATGCATGAAACGATAAAAAAGACCGAAGTAAAGACCCTCAGCAAAGCTTTTTCAGAAACTCTCGTAGTTAAGTTTAATTTTAAGTTAATGCAGTGTGATTATAAATAAATAAATGTAATTGTTAGATAAAATTGTATTTTTTGTGAATGAAGTTTTTAATGTCTTAATAAATATGAAATTGCAACAAATCGACCGCTTAAACATTCTTTAAAGAAATAAAAGGTAGTAAGCGCTATCCATTTCTAAAAAAAAAAGATTTGCTAATGCTAAATATAGGTAATTTTATGTATTGTTAACGAAATTGCAGTAAACTGCAGCATTAAAAAATATGGAAGCGATAGCTATTATTAATATTAAACAATAAGATAATTGAATACATGAACATATATTCACAAGGTATTTGTAAATAAATTTTTCGTTAATAATTAAAGAAATGATTCTTTGTAAATATACTGCTGTACGTGCAGATTGCAACAGTACAGTGAGCTAGTAACAGGGTAGTTTAAAAACTGTTTCCATCTCATTCATTTTCAACGAGTTACAAGTTGGGCGACTTTGCAGGTAAATGAATTACTGACAGATTATTTATTATTATAGAGCCTTTAACAATGCGTGTTACATGAAATCTCGTTACACCTTGAAAGACACTCTCTAAATAATGCTCAGGAACAGTGCCACTTCAAACCTTTCCTCAAAAAAATGTAATTCTGAACGTTCATAATGTCATTAGATAGTATTAAAGGTGTCCATGAATAAAATAAGACCCAAACCCATTATTTCTTTAGTTAGAGCCACATACCATTCAACAATGTGCCACTGTTTTTCCATTTGTTCCTTTGAGGTCTCACAAAGGTACAATTATTATACAAAGTGCCGTTAAAACTAAATTCGCATAAAAGCTCCATTTTGTGTCACTAAACGTTTAAAAAGACACGAATTTTGCAATCAGTCTAGGCGTACCCTTTCATGTATACGACTGGATAGTAGCTTTAATATTGCGCAAAAAAGCAATCCACTTTCGATCAGATGGCGTCAAATTGTCGTTAGAAGTGTTGTAGAGTCAAATATGATTACTTGTTTCTCTACAATCTCTCCCAAAACTCTCTGTCAGACAAGGTCATCTTGTAAAAGTGCATATTCTGCCTACCACAGTCGATTTGTCTTCATAAAACCCTTATAGATTTACTCGAGTATGAATACGTTTCATGATAACTGTAGTAGTGCGATATATATTGCATCTTTATCTCACTGACTAAATTATCCTACAGCATTCGAAGTTTGTTGGTTGCTTATAGGGCTATTGACATAACTTAAAAACGGTCTTAATAAAAATCCAATTTAACTTTCCAAATATAAAGCTTTAATTTATAATTATTTCTCAAATTTAATGTTGAACTTCATAGTATTCTCTTATTTTACAAGATTTCGCGATATTTGGACAATGTTTACAAGGTGTTGCATTTTGTGTATAGTGGTGTATTATTAATTGTACGTCAGTAAATATGTTTAAATATATTACTTGGTATTGGTAGAGAAAGTACGAAATAATAGATAAATAAATACCCAAGACCAATATTGGAAGTAAAACCAGAGGGAACAAGAAGCGGAGAAAGATCAAGGAAAGCGTGGGAGCAAGATCTAGAAAGGAGAGCAGAACAGAGAGGAAAACAACTAAAAGAAATAAAATTAATGGCAGCCAACCGGGACGCTTTCCTGAAGTGAATAGAGAACCCGATGCCCTAGGGCATAACGGAGAAGAAAAAGAAAAAGAAGTATTGGTAGAAAAAAAGATAAATCTGTATCGCCCACACTTAATCCCCGCTCCCCATTTTTTTAATTAAGTGTCAGGTAATTTAGTGATAAAGTTACTTTACTTGAACTATAAAATAGTTTTAATACGTATATTTTTGTTGTGTTTCGGTAAACGTTTTGAGATATACATTGTCTTTTATATTTTACCAGCTGGGACCCCGCAGGCTTCGTCGACGAAGCCTGATCTAGACGCCGCGCAGTCGTGTAGAACATTCCACATGTTTCTGGGACAATAATCAAAATATTTAAATAATTCAAAAACGGTTAAAGTTAAAAGGCTGATTTTTTGCGCCGAATTAGAAAATATAGTTGTGAATGTGGTGTGCAAGTTTCAAGGAAATCGGTTGAAGCGTCTAGGAGGAGATAGAATTATAAGTTTAGGGAGATAAGACAATTATATGATAGATTAGTGTTTTTCCATTATTAGTAATAGTTTTTATTTATACCACTAGAAACTAATAGTAGAGTATATTCCCTTAATTGGACCATTACACAATCCCTACATTGGACTGGTCCGAATTAACCACTGTAAGATTAACGCGGCAAGTAAAATGAAAAAGATAGGTAAGTAGCTTTAACTGTCCTTAAAAATGATGCTTTCGGCTTTTCGGCTTTACGATCTTCCATCCAAAATAAAAGAGGAAATAGTAGTATATTCTCAAATCAGAAAGAAATTTATTTGACATTACTACAAACAATTTTGAGGATTCGCGGCGGCGACGGGTAACCGAACACATCGGCTCCGTCACGCTATATAAATTTCTTACTGTTAACACGGCGAAAGTGGATAAAAATTTATAAAAAATTGCATGTGAGTAGAGTAGATACCAGTGAACAAAGTACAGCAGACACTGGTAAGAAACTGATTATTTTTATTGTTACGAATGTCATAACCTCAACAACGCAGAAAGAGGCGTTTGTATAAAACTCGCACGTGTACCCCACATCGGCTGATGCGAGGTCGAGCCGGACTGTTAAGCCAACAATAAAAATTGGTGCGGCGAAAATAGTATCATAAATAACAGTATTGGGCACAATTAAAATTAAAATTATACACGGGCATAAATATTAAATACGAATAATTACAGTGATACAAAACTTACGAACGGAATAAAAATAGTTAAAAACAGTAAAAATAAAAATGGATATGGAAAGAATTGAAGCAATGTTTGCCACTATAAATGAAAACACGAGCCAAACGAATAATAAGTTAGATAAGATAATTCAAGAATTAAATCAAGTTAAAGAGGAAAACACGAAACTAATGAAACAAGTGACAGAACAAAACACCAGAATAGAAATGCTAGAAAGAGAAGTAAGAGGAAAAAATCTGGTAATGAAGGGTATTAAAGAAGAAACAAACGAGGACGAAGAAATAACTAGAAGAAAAGCATGTGCAGTAATAGATAAAATAGGAGTAACCCTAGATGGAAAAGTCGATATAGATGAGATAAAAAGATTAGGAAAACCCATGGACGGAAAAACAAGGCCAATATTAGTAAAACTAACAAAGACGAGTACTAAGCAAGAGATAATACGAAACGCAAAAAACCTAAAAGGATCAGACATCTGGATAGATGAAGATTATACGAAAAAGGTCCAAGAAGAAAGAAGAAGACTAATACCTTTGCTAAAAGAAGCCAGAGAAAAGGACAAACGGCATATTTAAGTTATGATAAATTAAAGATATACAACAAAATGGTTACACATAAAGAAATACAACAAGAAAGTCTAGTAGAATCCGCAGGAGACAAAATACTAACTACAAGAGAACAGTAGCTGAGAGATCCCTGATGGGCAAAATTTTACGGAACAAATGAGAAAAATAACACGCACAACCTGGAGAAAAACTAAAAGCGGAAGATAAGAACATGGGACCGATCTATGGGATAACGAACAAGGCAATGAAAAGGACTGAGAGATGGAAAATAGGAACATGGAACATAAGAAGTATAGCAGGAAAGGAACATGAATTAGATGAAGAATTTAACAAAGCAAGACTACACATTTTAGGAATAACTGAAACTAAAAAGAAAGGGAGTGGAGAGATAATTCTGCCAAGTGGAAACCTACTAATATATACAGGAGTCGAACGAAATCAGAGAGCAGAGAGGGAGTAGGCTGTATAGTTAAAAGGAAATAACTAAATATATTACGAAATCGGTAGCAATTACAGAACGATTACTTATGATAGAGATACAAGCAGGTAACACAGTTAAAAGCACGATGATAATTGCATACGGACCAGGGGAAAATGACAAGGCACAAATAAAAGAACAGTTTTGGGAGCAACTAGCAGAAACAATAGAAAGCCTAAATGGAAGAATAATTATAATTGGAGATCTAAATGGAAGAGTAGGGAAAAAGATGCGGAATCAGGGAGACAATAGGGGCACATGGAGAAGAAACAAGAAATACAAATGGGAAAAGATTAATATATTTCTGTATATTGAATAACCTAGTTCTAACAAACTCCTTCTTCGAACATAAAGATATACATAAGTATACGAGAGAAATAGTAAGTAGAAATGAGAAGTCAATCATTGACTACGTAATAATAAATAAGCAATATAGAAGAGACATACAAGATACAAGAGTAAAAAGAGGAGCCGAATTATATACGGATCACTACCTGGTAGTATCGGAAATGAAAATGGAGTTAGTAAGGGAAACTAAGGGAAAAAAAAGGATAAAATGATTAACACACAAGAGAAGATAAAAATAAGATCACACAAATTAAGGGAAGAAGAAATAGCAAATAAATATACTGAAGGAACAGAAAAAGAAATGGGAACTCTAAAAGCAAGTATTATGAATTATAACATAGAAGAGCTTTGGATAAAATTCAAAGAAACTGTAATAAACACAGCCAAAGCAATATGTGGACAGACGAGTGATAATAAATATAGAAAGAAATCGAGTTGGTGGAACGAAGAGATAAAGGAAGAAACAAAGCTAAAGAAAATGACATGGAAAACATATCTAAGAAACAAAAATAACGAAAACTATACAAAATATAAAGAACAGAGACTAAAGGTCAAAGAGATGGTGAAAAGAGCAAAAATACACACATGGGAAGAATTCGGCGAAAAGATGGAGAAGGACAGAATAGGTAACCAGAAACTGTTTTATAAAGTACTGAAAATATTAAGGAAAGGAAAAGAAACAAAATGTCAATATATTAACTCAAAGAAAGGGGAAATATTAACGGAAAACAACGATATAATGCTACGATGGAAAGAATACTTCGAAGAGTTGCTAAACGCAAACACATCAAGTACATGGGACATCGAAGAAGAAAATAGGGAAGAAGAAGACGTGGAACAAGGGAGAACATTTAGTCTGGAAGAAGTAGAAGAAGCTATAAAGAAGCTTAAGAGAGGCAAAGCACCAGGCCATGATAATATAACAACAGAAATGTTAAAGCTACTAGGGCCCAACGGTCTAGAGGTATTGACAACACTGTTTAACAAAATTGCAGAAGAAAACAAAATACCGATGGAATGGGAAATTGGTATAATATTACCACTATACAAGTCCGGAAATAAGCAATGCATATAAAGTGTACGAGAGACTACTAGACGACAAATTGAAAGCCAAAACAGAAGACCAAATGGAAGAATCGCAAAGTGGTTTTAGAAGAGGGAGAGGAATACAGGACCACATATTCACAATAAAACAGCTGATAGAGAAGTTCCACAGCAATGACATATATGTGGCGTTTATCGGTATTAAAAAAGCCTTCGACAGCATACCAAGAAGAGTTATATGGAATAGCCTTAAGAAAAGAGGAATTTGAAACAGACTGAGAAGCAATATAGCTAATTTATACAATAAAACTCGAAATCAGGTCAGAACAAATAATATGGAGTCAGACGAATTTGTAACAAAAGAAGGCGTGAGACAAGGGGGAGTATTAAGCCCAACACTCTTTAATATTGTATTAGATGAAGTAATAAAAGAAGTTAAACATAAAGTTAAGAAACTGTTAGTGGGCTATAGAAATTTGGAAGCGGTATATATAACAGAATGTGCATTCGCAGATGATCTGATGATCTGTGCAAAAAAACCAGGAAGAATTGCAAAGAAACTTAGAACTGTGGAACACAGCACTACAAAAACGAAATCTAATGATAAATACTAATAAGACCAAAGTGATGATACTAGGAAGAAACAATAGACAAATAAGAATACAACTTAATAATAAAAAGATCGAACAAGTAGACAGTTTTAAGTATCTGGGAATACCAATACAGAAAGATGGGAAAAACGAAACGGAAATAAATAGCAGAATTGAAAGTGCTAATAAAGTGTATTACGCCCTAAACAATGCTTTAATTAGGAAAAAAGAGATAAGCAATAAAACAAAGCTAACAGTATACAACACGATATTCAAGCCGATATTGATGTTTGGTTACGAAAGCTGGACGCTCACGAAAAGACAAGAAAATAAGATACAAGCATGTGAGATGAAATTCCTGAGAGGAATCATGGGTGTAACTAAAAGGCGCTAAAAGTTGAACCAATAAAGAAGGACATAGAAAGACAACAGATGAGATGGTTTGGACACTTGATCAGAATGGGGAATAACAGACAAACAAAAATAATTTGGCAAACCAAAACAATAAGAAAAAGAACAAGAGGAAGTCCAAGAAGGAGATGGGATGAGACAATAGCGGGAGTCCTAAAGAGGAAGAATCGAAACTGGCAAGAGGCCAAAACATTGGCACAGAACAAAAAGGAATGGGCAAGGTTCGTACGTACATAACAAATACACAATAAAAAGAGAGAGTAATCAATGTAGTGAAGCGTGTGAGTGAACTATAGATTGGTGCGGTTAAGAATGACTGAAGATCGTCATACAAAACATAGTGTAGTGTAATGCAAGTGAAGTAAATAGAATACCAGATAGACAAGAACAACTTGCATAGGAACTGTAAGATAAAATGTATTGTAAATTTAATTTAATTTAAAAATTAATTTAAAAAACGGTATTGACAATAATTATTAGAATGTAAATTGTTTTCACGGAAATGTAAATGTATGTAAGCTTACAAACACCCTACACCGTAAGGTAAATGGTTAAGATTATATATATATATATATATATATATATATATATATATATATATATATATATATACAAACGATTTGCAATAGATATTTAAAAAAATAAGGTTCACAAATTTATTTGCTTGTCCAGATTGTGGTTGGACAATAAGTGAATTAAATGTCAAATGTTGAAAACATTAGATAGTAATCATGAAACAATCTAAAGAAAAAAACATATTAGTAAATATTAAAAATTTAAAAACAATTACACTTGAGAAATCATGGAATAATCATATTGTCACTATTACCACACACTACACATAGACCGCAGTCCCGTAATGTGCAAAATTTTAAGTTTCTTAGTTCTTGTTACAATTAAGCAGCAATAAGAGGCTTTGCACCAATGTTTCTCAAAACAGTTTCAGTTTTCAAGGTTACTTGGAAAAATAAATGGTAAAGTTACTTTATTATTGTGGATTTTAGCCTTTATTTAAATGTTTTTGACGATAGCAAATTTATTAGTAGTTCCAACATGCACAGCGCAGAGGAAATCAAAATAAAATAGACATTTTGCTAGTCAAAGAAGCAAACCAAGGTATTGCTAAGTCTGCACACAAAAACAAAGTTAATATATCTATAGTAAAGCCTTAGACTTAGACTTAGAGAAGAGAAAGAGAAATTTGTTTCTGAAATATCTCCTGTTCCTATTTTGACATCAAAATCTAGCAGGCTACCTCTAGTTCCAATCAAAATGATGACCGACAATCTTTAGAAACAATTAATGAGAAAATAATGTAAAAAGGCACCAACTAGGAATATATTTGAATTACATTATTTGCATATCACGATTTTCAAAGTCATTTCAAGAAAACTGATTCAGTGCAGTTATATATATATATATATATATATATATATATATATATATATATATATATATATATATATATTATTAACTTTTTGAATTTTCTAAAGATGAATTATTAGAAAGAAAAACGCTAGTAGTTTAGAGAACTGAAAGCAGCTCAAGATTCAAATATAATTAGTTTGCTGTATACTACTGAATACTTCTGAAACTCATAAGGATAGAGCACTGTTTAATTGTGGTTACCAAAAAGACTCTAAAATTCCCTTTACAAAGTGTCCGTTTTAATCAGGAAAAAGACCCGTCTGAACTGGTGTCATATTACCTAATGGCATGCTATCTTGTTGTGAGAAAACAAAAGCCAAAAAAGGTACTCAACAGGCATAGTAATATATTATAAGTAATGTACAAGAGAAGACGAAAAAACAAGAATAAAAAAATACAGCAAAAATCAACATATATTTGTAAAATGGTGTTACTGAATGAAGATAGACCTTTTAAACGAACCAAAAACTCTGGAGACGTCTCGCATTTTCAATTGATTGTTTTCAAATAACTATAAAAAGTTATTTTAAGTCGGCAAATTTAAAAATAATTATAAAAATAATACTAATTGAAATTTATGGTTCTCAGATTAATAAAACCAAACAAAATATTCAAGGAAAAATAAACAATAAAAAACACAATGACACTAGTAATTCATCTCGTATTTTCAAGTCAATGTAACTGTAATCAATAAATACTCTTCTAATAAATATTTTCGTAATGATATTTATTTGGAGACAACGCTTTGTCTGTTTACAATGTTTTATCCTACCAGCGGGCACGATTATTGAAAATGCATTTGAGTGACTTTTGTTACAGACTTATTTATTTTATTCCAAACTGCAAGTACCCATTTAAAATACTAGTATGTAATTAATTGCATTTTAGTCACGTATTTTTTTGCGCTTAGGATATGTCTTCCTTAATGGATCCATGTTCACTGCAGCCTAGGGCTTATTGTGATTACCCTAATAAAATAAATTCACAACTAATCTGTAATTGTTGTCCCCTGAATCAGCAGATACAGGTCCTTTACAGGGTGTGTTTGGAAATCTTCCAGTTCCAGGATTGGTTTCCCGAATATAAGTTGCCTTTTTCTGCACAGCGCATCGCACTTGCATGGGATGTGTAAGGCTGTTTCTGGTTCCTTGCTACAAAGTGTGCATGCAAGGTCACCATTGAATTTACCAATTTTCCAGAGGTGTTCTTTTACAGTCTCATGTCCTGTAAGAAACACTATGGTTATCTTTAGCTGTGGCCTACTTAGGTTAAAGAGTTATGCAGTCTTTCGGCAAGGTCCCTTATTGAAGGTTTTGTTGAAATTATATCCTGGTCGATTCTTCCAGTACATTAGATGATGAGTGCGTGTCATCTCCTTAATAAAGCTTCAGACAGCACTTCGTGAAATTCCTAAAGCAGGTTCTGGGCCTATATAAGCCTCACTAGATCCCTGCATGGCCAATTCATCGGCTTTCTCATTGCCGTAGATACTGCAATGCCCAGGTGCCCATAACAGTTTTACTGTGTTATGTTCTGCCAGTGCATTGAGTTCGTTGATGCATTCCTATACCAGTCTAGATAATGCTTTTGTGCTTTAAAGCTGCCTGGCTGTCTGATATGTCACGTATTGGAAGTACATAAACTCTTTTTTGTAGACATTGTAAAAATTGTAAATTTTATATGTAATTGTAATTTTATTCTAGCACTCACTTCAGTTAGTCTAAGTACCTTTCTGATTAGTTGACTCATTCACCATACCTATAGACGTAAGTCCAATTTTTGGTCATGGTTAATGAGGTTTCTCATGCACAAAGAAATAAGAAAGAAGATAAATCTCCAAGCCTCATGTCAATGCAGAATTCAGATTCAACAATATTCTGGTGCACCAGTGTAATAAACAAAAAAGCAGCAATATATTGAGATATCTAAATGTTCATATTACTTAAAATAAGGCGATGGGATTGAGCGTAAACGTAAAAGAGATCAAGAGCCTTTTTCATTAGTAAGAACCAGAATCGCATACAAAATGTTCTTAACTTATACAATGAAAAGTTGCGTCACTTTGAATACCTTGGATATCATTTAAATGACAACAAATGCAAACAACATTACAGAAATTCACTCATGTATCAAACAAGTTTGAAATACTTTCCAGAAGATGAACGTCTCCTTTGCATGCCCTAACATTAACACCCTTCTTCAAATGTGCCTTCAGTATTCCTCCTTGTGGAGCTAAACACTGGAAATTAGATGAAACTACAAGTAAAAAGTGGAACATACAGAAGAACGCTGAAAATACTACAAATGGATGGAATGAATAAGTAAACTAAAATCATTAATATTCTGAAGTTTGGTGATGTTATTTGCGTCTCACCTACTTAATACCTAAATATGCATAATGGGCTATTGTTTATCACCTTAAAAAAATTAAGAATTTTCGAAGTGCAGTGGTTTAAATTGGATTCTGCGTGTTTAATGTGGTTAATAATCTCACCAATAGATGTTATATTGTATAACACAACAAGCTACACTAGTAAAAAATGGTAGCTGAAAGAGTTATATGGAAGAGTGATGGAAAACCAATTCCACCTAGAGAATAAAGAATATTATTAATTATTATACGCCGAACAACAAAGCAAAATACTTTAACAGAATCTATAATAAAAATCATTAAACTCTTGAGATAAAGAGACTATTGTAGTACCGTACTTTATTTACAAAATGAATATATCTGTAGATAATAGCCGCCAATCGTTTTACATGGCTTCTAAGTTGTATTCATTAAAACATTTTTTTCAGTCAGAGAAGTCTCAATTACGACAAACTTTATAAAATTTGACCGTTTAAAAAAATGTAGCCCAAGTCTCAGTCTAGCAATCGATAAATCGATGATAAAATATAAAGAGCGTAATGCCATCAAGCAGTATCTTTCGAAAAAAGCCAGTGAAAAGAGAATACAAAGTATTAAGGGTTAGTATTGGTACAAATTTGATCTATGCATAAGTAAAATTAGTAATCAAGTCGCAAAAATCTTAGAGAAAAGGTTATGGATACTCTTAGTTTGAATCTTAATGGAGAAAAACACACAATTTATGTTGCCCAACATTCCTAATAAGACTTCAACTACCTATCCCTTAGAAAAATGTGTTTTTAATTTGGGAAATTATGTAGAAAAATCTGGTGTGAACATCACACGACTTTCTTTATCCTATTATTATATGTTATACCGGGTCCATCGTCTCGGCCCTGCGCTGCTGTCGTCCCGGAACTTGTTATTTTAAAAAAAGGGGCGAGGCGCGAGTCCAACACTCGAAAGCTGATTAAAATAAACAGGACAAGACAATAATTGACTCGTACTTCCCCATTACCGCCTGGGTGCTCCCGCTTAGCGGTCAAGCGCTCACCCCGTCCTCCCGGAGTCGGCCCAGTAGCACTCAGAGCACGCTAATTGGTCCGTTTAATTAATTTTTAATCGGATATAACTTATTTAATTCACCTCGGATCAAAAAATTTCATTGTAATTTTTTGTTCGTCTCGGTCTGATCTATCCGGTAATATAAATTTTCCGAAACATTTTATGAACACCCGGTATATTAAAAATCCTGAGCTTCAATTTTTTTTCAAGTTCTTATTTTACCAACTTTTATTTTAAATTCATGTTTATCTCATGATAACAAATCATTTTTATTCTCATAAATTTTTTGTATCTTCAAACGTTTAGATTCGCAACCGCTTTGCGACCGATTTTGCGACCTTGTGACTAAACGACTATGCCGATTTTTACCAAAAGCTTCGCACTGCGTCCCTTACCTACAAGTAACTTGCATACCAAATTTCAAGTCTCTAGGTCTTACGGTTCTCGAGATATCCTGTTTACTGACAGAGCGACACACACACACACACACACACGAACCAATGGCTCAAACCAACTTTTTTGGTGTCCTGAGGCTATAATTCGTCCAGAAATGTGAAAAACTGGGTAGGTCAAATTTCCGCCGATTACATTACTTTCCTTATTATAGGATAAGGAAAGTAAAAATATCTTCATGGGTATATATTTTTATGTTCAAAATATTTAAAAAAAATCTGGTTTTGATTGATGACATATAAGCTTGCAATAAAATCAAAATATTTCATATTTCCAATAAAAACAGAACGGAATTACTACACTTTATTAATGAATGCTATTTAAATAAATAACTTCACATGAACACTAGAGTTGTCAAATATAAACAAATGAAATATTACACATCTTAATAAATTGAAAGTTTAGAATTCCAAAAATAATCAGTGACTACTTTAACTTCATGCAGATTAAACACAACTATAAAGAAATTTCTTTGCATCTGTCAATGCCAAGAATTGAACAAACATAATTATAATGCTGAAGGCATGATTTTAGCATTTCAATCAAACTGTGGACCACAGCAAATTCATCAGTCAATCTCTCATAATCATTTGCTTTTATATTCATTGTAGGAAAAATAAATATTACAGTTAGTTATTCTTACTAACACTAGCGAAAACACATTTTAATGTTTATTTCTGAAAATCATTCAATAGCGAAATATTAAAAAATATGAGCTTCTTAAAATTAATAAGTAAATTCTTAATCATACGTTACTAGTGTGGTTTATACCAAATGTTCTAAGAACAATATTTACATGAACGCGTCCTCAAAATTCAAATAAATTTAATGAGAATAGCATTTCATCACAAATTGTTCAGCAATGGTTTCTAGATGCACAGCTATATGATAGAGAAATGGCAACAAAAACTTTTAATTTTATAAATAAATGTTAAAAAATACAAGAATCTTCAAATATACTACAAAGATGTTTAAGTTTGGAGGTAATGATTAACAGCATAGAGTTATTTTTTCTAATAATTCCCTTAGTCGCAATAAAAAAAATAAATTAATTTCAATATCAACAGACACTAAATAACATGTTATCATAGGCTAATGAGAATCTCTCTAAAGACCGACGATTCTAGCACAACAACCTGAAACATATAGCATTATTCGTAAAAAGATAATTGTCACAGAATAACTTCAATGTAATTTAAACACCATACAGAATTTGTGGGGGGTAAAATGGAGCATAGAAGCTGTAACATTTGGAAAAGTATTTCGTCAAATTTGATAAAGAAATTAATTAAAAATAATAATAACAGCCAGAGATCTTGCTACAAAGTAATAATATTCTTTTGTTTCCCATTAATTGACTGTTGTTATTGCCTTGCTCTAATTTGACCTTGTTTGCTAAAAATACGTTGTATAATAAAATTTTTAACATTTAAAAAGCTTAATGGATATTTTACATTCCGATATTTTAATTTTGTGTTTAGAGAGATGGGGGGGGGGGGAGAGAAACCGTTTTAATTCAGACTCCCAGCGCATATATCTAGAAAATGGAAAAAGATTGAATTCTCCAAAAACTAGGTGTTATAGTGTATGAATCGCTTTCTCTCTCTTTACAAACGCGCGCGCACATGTATACATATACCATCATCAGTATAGCAGGAAAAATATTTTCATGCATATTTTATAACGTTTTCAAAAATGAAACTTGCTATAGATAAAACTCCATGGAATATTATAGGAATGACAAAAGTGCATCAAGAAGGCGACATAATAATAAAAAAAAAACCTTACACATACTGTACTTTAAAGGAGAGAAAGACAAAGCAGGTGCTGGATATTGGACAACAACAAAAAGGAAGAACTTTCCGGTCAATCAAACGGAATAGCAGACTTTAAGATTAAAATTACTTAAAATAACGCCGCCTATAATTAAACTGAGGGCAGCAACTTCTTCAGCTGTAGAAGAGAATTTTACGAAAATTAGACGAGGCAATAGACAAATATCAACATACATTTTGGTAATGGGAAACTTTAATAGTAAAATAGAATAAAATGGAAGGATGGATTGTGACAAACCCACATAGATACAGATCTAGAAAAGATCAAGGAAATACCTTAAACTAACTGCGCCATCAAATATAAACTTTATATAACAAATACGTTTTTTAAAAGACGCAGCAGCAGGAAAAGTATGTGGATTCTTTAAATAGAAAAATTTAAAAGTAAAATCAACTACATACTTAGCAACAACAAAGAAATATTTAATAATACAAAGTTATAAATCAACTACTATTTGAAACAGATTACAAAATGGTATATTTCTGCATAAGCATAAAAATAGACAATAGTGGGAAATAGAGATATGGACACATAAATACAGATGTTCAAGAAAGTAAAGAAATAGATCTAGAGAAATATAGGAAAAATATCAAAGACAATCTAAAAATGAAAAACATTCAAGAAAAGGGACTATAAAAAAGCACAATCATTTAGAGTATATACTGAAAAGTCAAGAAGAAATGTACGAGGTTAATAAGAAGTTAAAAATGAACAAAAACCACCAAACAAATGAAAAATGCAATGCAAGCACAAGAGGAGCTAAAAAGAAACCAGAGATACTAAATAAAATTGAATATTGCAAACTAAACAAACTCATTAAAAATAAAAAAACATTTAAAAAAAGAAAAATCAAAAAATACAAAATATAATATAAGAAACAGGATCAATCAAAAAATTAAAAGAACTAACAAATAGATAATATTAGATGACGTTTATAAAAAAGAAAAAGAATAAGAAAGAGAGAAACGAAAAGCATCTTAGTACTGACAACACAATAATATGAGAAACAGTGCATCAAGAATTTAGAAAGAAAACAAGAATGGTATAAGTAAGGGAGATGAAGAGATAAACAAGAATTAGTTAATAATAATACAGAATAAAAAATTATACATAACCATAAACAAACTAAAAAAATAAACAAAGCTCTATCTAGGCAATCATACACCTTAAGCGCGCCAGTTCATATTCCATTCCATGAAATACAAATAACAGCAGATGTACCATCTCAAGTAGGAAAAATCAATAATAATACTGTTATTTAAAAAAAGGGAAAGGAATTTATACAAAAATTACAGACCAATTAGTTTATCTCATGTATATGTAAACTATTTACAATCATAATTAAAAATAAAATTAAAAATAAGTCAAACCAACTTTAAATGCAGATACTTGACAATCCACCAACTAGAAAAACTAAACAAACTTATAGAAAAACAAAGATTACAATAAAACATTACACATAGCATTTATTAACTATAGCAAAGCAGTTGATCACATCGAACATGAACCAATGCTAGATGCTCTAAAGAGAATTCCAAAATAAGGAATTTTGTAAGAATTATATAGACAACACTGCAAAATTAAATTGGAAAGAGAGGAAAGAAGTTTTAAACTATAATGTAATATTAAACAAGAGGATCCCTTATTCACAAACTTGTTCACGGCCACAATAAAACAAGTTTTCTAAATTAGAGAAATGCAGAAATAAAAATAAGAAACAAAAGATCAACACACCTGCGATTTGCAGACATTGTTTTTTTCACCGAAAGTAGGATAGCATTAGGAAAGATGATTGAAGAATTAAACAATGAGAGTAAAATGGTAGGACTACGTATCGACTATGATAAAACCAACTTAATGTCTAGTATAAAACCGATTAAAAAAATATCCAACAAAGAATCTTAAGAATAAAAAAGCTTCTGACGATTAAAAAAAAAGCACTTGAAAACGAAAGTCTTTTAACTATAAAAGTGTTTAATGCATGCATACTACCAGTGATCAGCTACAGAGCACAAAGGTGATGGCTAAATAAAAAACTTTGTGTGGTAAATTAAGAGTGACACAAACAAGAAAAAGTAATATTAAACAATTGGTTAAAAGACAAAGTAAAAATATATGAGATTAGAAGAACTAGAACGAAAGATTAGTATCACAGTTTAGGTTAATGAAATGGAACTTGAGCGTTTAATGCTGAGTAAATACTATTACAAAATAAACACCGCAAGAAGAACAGAAGAGGCCTTTGCTCAATCATAGGATTGAGTGGCTAATTATTATTATTATGGCCTGCTGCAAAAAGTGAATTCTGTACAATAATCATAAATGAAGTGGAAATTGGGTGGCCTTTAAAAGGCCCCCAGACAGCATGCAAAAAAGCAAACCTGCATCCTATGAAAATCTTAGTGGTCTAGCAAAGACATCACTCACTATTCCTTCTTGCATCCTAGTAAAATACCAGACATGACACAAGACAAATTGCATTTAAAACAACTAACCCATCATCAACAAACATGGACTCATACTTTTTACAACTTCTTACAAGTCTTCTATGCTATGACCAACCCTGAAACATTAGTGAAGTTGAGTTAGAAAGTTCTCCTTTATCCACGTTATTCACCCAACTTTCATGAAAAACTTGCATATTTTCCAGAGTCTAGGCCCCCATATGCAAAATCAGCACTATACCAACCAAGACACTCATTTCAGCCTTCAAAGGCTTCCTTAGCAATAAAAATTCATATTTTTTTAATGGAATTTTGCGTTACATGAGCAACGACTATGGTAATTATTTTTTAGAATAAATGCTTTTCAGCTGAAAATTACAGACTTTTATTTTTACTATAAGATCTGACATTTAATGAAAAATTACTTGTTAGTTCAGCTACAATCAATAAAATTTCTGGCTAAAAGAATATATTTCTAAGTTGCAGAAGTAGGTCCCCTTTCACTTTTCTACAATTCAAAAACTGTTTATTGGATTAAAAATTTCAAATGAGAGTAGTAGGACACTTTATTCTTGTTTTAATTGCTTTCATAATTATTAACCTAGGCAATAAAAAAATATCTGCAAAAATGATTTATAATGTCATTACTGTGACGTCATTAGAAATAAAGAGTTTTAAGTGAACATTTAATATGTACATAAAACTATTCTCATTAAATAAATGTTTTGTATAATGTATCTTATACATAAATTCTCTTTATTAGCCAACTCAATAATGTAATGTAACAAGTCAATCCCAAAGAACAGGTTCAGGACAATTCTGGAGATTTCAATGTAAAGAGTTTTAGTAATCTGCTTAGCGTGCTGACACAGTCACAAGTTTTCTAGAATCACGTGCAAAAATATTTAAGTGTGTACAAGGAACAGTCCAGAAGGCGATTGTGGTTAAATACGATTTACCTGGTTATTTAAACGCGGGAGAACATATCGATCATTGGAAATGAATAATTAATATTAGTAAATTATTTCATTAGCTGTTAACCACAACAGAAAATAGTACCTACCTATATATTGTCAAATAATTTTCAAGTCGAAATAAGTAGATAAATCATAAACAGGGTTCATTAACTCTTAATTCTATTATATAAATTCAGTCGTAGCAATCAAAAGGAAAAAAAATGTCATAAAATTTCTTCAAATGTAGATTCAACATCCTTTAAAGATGTAAATCATGAGGTTACATTTGATTTGTTCAAAAGTAACTGTGTACAAACCATTTCTAATTGAAAAATGTCAATATATTATAAAAATTGTTTGTCTACTCTTACAACATTCAAATGTTTCCCGTTATAAAGTAGTTTACTAACCAAAATAGTGCAGGTATACTTTGTTCCATTATCCAACACCACCCCAGAGACACCCTCATGCTGCTGCGGCAGAACGCATTCTTTAATTCTAGCTTCGTTTATTACAGTAACATTCGACAGCTGTTTCAGCTCCTTTCCAACTGCCGAGAGAACAAGATCATTCTCAACAATGTAGGCCACTATTTCTGTTAGATCATCATGATTGAAAGTAATCATTGCGTCGGAAACTGCATCCCACACCTACGCATCCAAATTGTTAAATAAAAGAATCAATAAAGATGAAAAATGAACAGAACCTGCATCTTTCTAACTGATCCATATCGTGCATCAGCAATATGTTTCCAAGCTCCAATCTTGTTTACCAAATTTTGAGTGCTAGGATTCAGTGCAGAAACTCTATTACTGTAAGTAGTTTGTGGCATCCATTTCAGTTCTTTCCCCCCTTCTAGTAGTAAAATTCGGCTTTCTGAGAATTTCGAGTTCTTTCCTGAAACAAATACATAATTTAATTTGATATGAATGTGTCATTTCGTTAGGTATAGTATACAGAATTTTTTATAATACTAAAAAAATTATACAAAGCATATCAAAGAAGTATAAATATATACAAATATAATTTAATTTGTTTTCAGCCTTGAACACGTTAGAATTAATCAAATAGTAAACAAGCTACAAGCTTATGGCTAAATTTTGTTGAACTTTAGGAAAACAGTGAGCTTACAACAAAAATTAAAAACATGTAATACAATAACAAGAACGCTGTAATACCGTAAAGGAAACTTTCTACAGTAGTGCGAAATCGTAACGGTCACTTCCGATTGGCGTTAACCGATTTGGATGAAAATCAATCCCATGAAAGGTACTGACCTAAGATGTGTGTATGCCAAGATTGAAGTGAAGCGGAAGTTATAGTGTCACCAGACACACATACAGACAGACAGGATGATAATCTCATTAACTTTCTACTATAAGCTGCCCTGTAGAAAGTTAATAATTATAGTATTCATGTGGAATGCAGATTATATAACACTTAAAAAACAGAGAAACGCCTACAAAAAAATATAAGTAAACTAAACAATCATTTAAACAAAAAATTGAAACAAATAAAAAAACAATGCAATGGTCAAAAAAATTTGACATGAAATATACATATTATCAGTTTTGGGTAGTTTGTAATTTATTGAAATAAACTAAAGGCCTAACATGATCTTACAATAACAGTCTAATCCTGCCAAATCGCAATATCTTGATAATCAGTTAACAACTCCATTTCTGCAAATAATCTTATGAGTGAACCTCACTATATCAATAAAGTGACAGTTCCAGCGGTAGTGCGGCGTGTGGCACCATCATGTTAAAATTACATCTTAGATAAATTAAATTTATACAATTCATGTTAAATAACAGATAACATCATAGAAAGGCGATGCTCACTAGGAAATTACAGGACACATTTTTCCTTAATTAAAGAACAAGCTAAACGGCTCCACATGTTTAAAGTTTGTCTTGGTCTTCCTCTCTTTCTTGTACCTATTGCTTTGGATTCCCAGATAATCCGTGTCTGCGTTTTTTCCTCCATTCCAGTTGTCTTTTTTCAATAAAGTCTTCAATCTTTAGTTCTTCTCTAATTACTTCATTTCCAATTCTATCACGCTTGGTTATACCTTTTATTCTTCTCATATATTTCATCTCAACTGCCCTTATCTTACTTCTATCTTGGTCAGCTAGCACCCATGACTTGCATCCCAAGGTAAGAATTGGTCTGAATACTGCCTTGTACACCTTCATCTTCGTTTCTTTTGATATTTATTTTTTTTTTGATAAGGTCTTTACTCAGTGCATGATACATTTTGTTGGCTGATTCTATTCTTCTATTCACCTCTATACTTTGTTCTCCTGTTTCTTCTATAGTTACTCCCAAGTATTGAAGTTG
The DNA here is from genome assembly GCA_036346155.1 of Sinelater perroti. Lineage (NCBI taxonomy): Eukaryota > Metazoa > Arthropoda > Insecta > Coleoptera > Elateridae > Sinelater > Sinelater perroti. The sequence goes on along the minus strand of JARFIY010000348.1, from coordinate 4,014,487 downwards.
CTCACTTGTTCTATCTTTTCTTCATCTATTTGGATCTTTATTTTTGTCTTTTCATTTGTTACTACCATTATTTTAGTTTTTGACTTATTCATCTTCATTCCGTTTTGGATTAATACTTACTAATAAAGTCAATAATTCAAAAAATCAGCTTCATTGCTGAAAATAATTTTTTAAGTAATCAAAATAAATTTAGACCTGCTCTAGTGTCTAATCAGAAACTCAAGATGATCAACAAGCTTTAATTTTAGAATCTTGTAAAAGGATATTTTACATACAAGTCTGAGGATTATTAATTCTTGGGAACACTGTAAAATCAAAAAGTTTTAATACATATTTGCTTTCCTTTGCAACAGAAATATTCTATTTATTGCCTAGACGGAGTCACTGGCTTCACATTTCCTTGGTTATGTCGACTAAAAATAGAATGAAAGCCACAAAACGTATTCAAATTAAAAAATAATTTTAATAATTGGATTTAATAATTCCAAAAAGTTTCGCAACTGTCTAGTGTTCAATGACGAATGTCATGTGACTCTGATAACTAAATAACAAATATGTGGCAAACATGGCTGTGACGAGTAATAGTTCTTTGGTATTTATTGACAAATTTTTCAGATTCAATCGCTAAAAAAACGCTATTTAACTATGATGAATGGAATAAGCAGCACAAAAATTACCCTTTAAAATAGACTAAACCTTATCGAAAAACCAACTTCTACGAAATTAAAATTTAAACGTTACAAATGCATGAAACATGGTTTTGGAAAACAAAATTCCACATTTGACAGTTGTTTGCCCTTTTTATTTGAAAAAAGTTTAAATGTAATATGCAGTCTCATACCATGGTATTACTAGTTCTATTGCAAACTTGTTTTAGCAAGAAGCCAACTTACGGGAAATTAACACAATGATTTTAATTTCGAGTTTTCAAATGATGAATTTTCACCAAAGATTACAAGATTACAAGTCTTAATTTGAATGATTTTTTATTTGCAGATATTTAAAAAGTCAAATGTACAAATTCACAACTGAGATAGTCAATCAATAAAAAGAACATATCGGTGCGTTTTAAAAACTCTTGCCTCCTAGCAGATTGGCCTAGAAATATTGCTTTAAAGCATGATATAGAGAACATAATATATTCTAATTTATTGGCTGTCAAGACACCAAATGGCATCTCCGTATGTTATCAGATTGTCCTGCTTCAGTGACCAAATGATAATTGACATACATTCAGTTGAAGCAACGTGCTCTTATTAAGTTTCTAGCGACTATATGGATATCAGTTAGGCGATGGACAAGAACTGTGCAAGGATAAAATTTAGGCACAATAAATCTACACGATCAGGCTTGAATACTTGCAGACAAAGTGGCTAGTGCTAATCCAAGTAAAAGAGAAGGATATTGCTGAATAGCAAGGAAAAAATAACAATCTTTGAATTTGGCGTTAAGCATTAGGCACGAGCGTAAATTGCAAATAACATTAATCAAAAACCAGACGTTAATGGGCAATACCTCATGATCAGGATAGAATATTAGAAAATGCCGTCTTATTGTAAATTTACATAATGGCTCATGTCAATAAACATTAATCCACAATTAATTCTTACCAAACAGGTGCTGTTTGATATTATATCAGAGAAACGATTATTATGACTCGTATATTTTAAATCTGTCATATAAAGTAAATTTAAATGTTTTAATTGTTAAAGTGACACAAATTTTCCCGCATAAAGTTCGTTTATTAAATTATCCAATAAGTATTAATTGTGTTCATGCTGTAGGCAAAAATAGAAACATTTTAGGACCGATAAGAAAGATCTTGGCTTATTGCATATCTAAACGATATGGGCTTTAAAGTGAGTCCATGAACCGTATTTTTATAAAAGGTTTAGGAAAACTATTCATAAAAATTTGCTTCCGTTTCACCCTCCGGGGGTAATCATAATACACCTCCAGATAGATTTTCAGTATTATTTATATTGCACATTTCTGAGAATTTTATTTCCTAACCTTTTCAACCACGACTATTTTTGAATTAGAAATTCCCGTATGTCGGGCTATTTTAGAGGTTTGCGGAATCGCATGTGCTTTGTCATTATAACAAATTGTCTTTGGAAAAATATATTCCGCAGTCTCTCTCTAATCAACTATTAATCATAATCATCAATACTGTTAAAAATAAAGAAATTATTTAATTATGTTTATATTATAATGGTACGGCTCTAACGCTCCGCATGGTGCATGTGGCAAGCACCGCGCCTTAGAAGAACTCCATTATTACCCCTTGTTCGAGTGAGAGTAGGCCACCCGCCAGGCTTCAGAGGGCACCGAGAATTGAACCCGGGTCCGTCAGCATCGCAGCCCGCGCCTCAACCACTGGACCACGCTGGCGATCTATGTTTATATTATAATGCTAATTAAAAAAAAGTAATAACTAAAAAAAATGAATAATAAAAAACTTTAATCAAAAATGTTCATTAGTAATTACATTTACAATAATAAATTTTGGAACAGGGAATTGCACAAAATAAGCATTGCAGTTCTTCTAATGATGTGACTTTTCTTTTGTTTTATCATGCTTAGTATAAATAACACATCTAAGTTTTAGTTTGTCTTCAATGATTATATAATATATGAAAATTATACATACAAATGTCAACAAGATGACAAATATATTTTTTATACCATTGTTTTTCTTGTAGACTTTACTTAACATATGTTTGGTTGATCTATGGTGCCCATACTTGATTATATTCCACTACTGCTGTTAGTTTTTGGATGTTTTCTTTTGATGATCTATTTATTTCTTCAGTTTCAGTCACTGATACTTCATGCAAAATTGTCAAGAGATAAACATTTCTTCTATAATGCCATTTTATGGCAAATATGAGTCCAGAAAAATTAAAAATCACCCCTTCTTTCCTCATTTAAGAGAAAAACCAGACATTTTCTTTGTGCATATAATTAAATAACAATAAACTACTATACCAGTTATGAACATAGTGTCTTTTGTGAAAGTAATTTTTCATTAGTGTCAACACAATTTGTCCAGATTTTGCAAGTTCTGAATGCTGATCTGCTATTTCAGTGGTAGAAGCATTGTATATAATAAATTTTTAATAACATCCCGTCTCGCAGTAACATAAATCAAACATTTTAAATATACTGTTTTTGTAGTTTACAAACTTTCACTTGTAACAAACTTTCATCTATACAGAGATTTTTGTATGGAATAAAATTATTTTGAAAAGTTGCAGTTTTGCAGCTATGAAACTAATTTTACATAACCTGTTACTAGCCTGTTCTTCATTGTTACAAAATTGTAAAATCTATATAATAAAACTGGGTCTATCTCTTTCCATTATTTTAGAAAATATGGAGGTATTTACAAGGGTTACATGGACACAAAAATCATAACAACTATTTTTTTTGCAAAAGTAAGGGATGGTGTCACAAAATTATATGGATGGTGCGTTTTTTGATGCCACTATCTCTCTGTAAGTCAAGCAGCAACCATCGTTTATCGGTTTCCATCAGATGATAGATTACTGCAAGTGACATCGATCGTCCTGCCCGTTGCTGGTGTGATTGTTTCGCGTCCTCGCTGAAACTCTGTATGGAAGAGTATTATTCCCGATAATTCCCATCACCTCTCTGGCATTTCTACCACAGAGAATGCTTATTTTGATATAAGAACACTGTTCTACTCGAATCACATCCATTCTGCAAGGCGACTGACTGACTATTGATTTAACATTGCTACCTGTCCAATTACAGAATATTACAGTCAACTTGTTTGTGGACACATACTATAAATACATGGCTTCCTTGAGGAACACAACATTTTGTGATAGGTACCATCTCTTACCTTTGAAAAAAGCTGCCATGATTTCCCTCGAATTAAAGGATTTCTTGTCCAAAATTCACAAATTTGTAATTTTTTTACTCTACTCATAAGTATAACAATTCCAAAAAAAAAACACAAGAACGCATCATGAATCGAATTTTCTCATACTCTTTTTCAAATTTGAATCTTTTTCAATCAACTTTTTCTAAAAATGATCAGATTCAAATATGATGGAACTGTAGATAGCTCAATATTTTTGTTCTAAATACTACTATAATTATCTTCAACGAAATCGTATACTTGAGGAATACAGATAGGTATGTACTTCCACTTGAAAACATCTTTTGAATTTTTAGTACCTTCATTCGCTACTACTTCTACTTCATCATCAGCACTAATTTCTTCTTCAAACTCTTCTTGAAAATCACTTTCACTACTACTAAATACACTTTTGATGTCTGAGTCATCCATCATTTCAACGGTTGTTTTGGCAAGTTTAGTTAAATATTTTAAGCAATCCATTTTCTACAGAAATATTAATTTAAAAATATTAATGAATTAAACTGTTAAAAATAAATATAACAGTAACATTTCCATTTAAAAAAGATTTAGCTACAGGGTGGTATCCAAAAGTAGTAGGACTGATTTTTTTTAAAAAAATATTGAATATTTTGGTACATCGACTTAATACTCTTCAAAATAGGCCCCTTGGGCATCCACACACTTCTGATACCGAGCCTTCCAGGTCGCAAAGGCCTTCTGGAAGTCGTCCTCCGGGATGCTGTTCAACGCCCTCGTCGTTGCCGCTTGGATTGCTTCCACCGAGTCGAAACGATGCCCCTTGAGCTGCCTCTTGATCCGGGGGAACAGGAAGAAGTCCGGCGGTGCCACATCAGAGCTGTAGGGGGGGGGGCAACGTGGAAACGTCGAATTTGGCCAGAAGATCCCTCACAATCCACGCGCCGTGGCACTTTTCTCATCGACAAATCCTCTGTGATGATGCGTTGGACTGTCCCGTACGAAAGATTCAGCTGACCACTAATTAATTTAATGCCCAACCGTCGGTCAGAGTTCAAAAGTTGCTTAACTTTCAGCACATTGTCGTCCGTTCGCGAGGTTGACGGACGCCTGGCCCGTTGGTCGTCCTCGACGAACTCTCCCCTCCCGAAACAACTTGTGCCACTCAAATATCGAGGAACGGCTCATGGTATCCTTCTTGTAGGCCTGCGTAAGCATGTCCTTGGTTTCGCTCGCTGATTTTCCAAGCTTGTAGCAAAACTTGATGGCGTACCGCTGCTCCAAATTTCGCTCCATCGCAACTGACAAGGCGTCACAACAGGAGGTCACTAAAACAGTGGTCCACACTCAACTAACGCACGCAGGCGACTTCCGCAGGTCGAAACCTGTTCCCAAGGCTCCCCTCCATAACATCCGGCCTTGCAGACCCCTCCTCCATCGCTCCGCGCGCGAGGAAAAAAAACAGTCCTACTACTTCTGGATACAACCCTGTATTTGAACAGTTACAAACTCAGACTGACTAATGCATTGATATGCAAGCACGTTTAAACGAGTTGCAACGTGTCTGTTGAGCCTAATAAATGAATTTTACCTATAAAATTGTACATGTGGCATTTCTTGTCTAAATAGAATAAGCTAAAAAATACCGTTTTCGGGTCACAATCGTATTTTGGTCACAATTTTTTTGCGAAAATATACGATCTTTGGGCTGAAAGGGTTAATATTACAGACTACTACATTATTGGAAAGAAAATTCTGAAAAAATAGAAGCACTGAATACTATGTAAATCTGATGAGCATATTTTGTTGACAATTTTTTTTAATTAATTATAAAAATAAAAAATTACAAGTTTTCTGATGTATGACAGACCTCAAAGCAATACACAGTAAAAGTAGATTCCTTGGGCGTGTCTTTTATCTATCTGATATTGATCGTCTAGGAGAACTTTATAAATATAAACACGTAAGATGTATTTGTGACAAACATTGCTCCAGTTTTTTTCCACAAGAAAAAATACTAGTAGCTAAATCTCCTCCACCCAATGTTCTTCCTCTATTTAATAATACAAAATGGTTTCTGAATCACCAACTCTTTTCTTCCCGTTATTTGTATACTTGAAGTTGATGTAATACGCTTTGATAACATCATAAACCCTCATATTGTCTTTCCATTTAAGCCATAACTTTTCATCCTTATTCTTTGAAAATTTTGAATGTTTCTGTATTCCTATCCTATTGCGAATATATCAGGGTTTAAATAGAAATTGTTCACATATACATATATTTCCATTTGCCATTTTTGCTGGTATATCACCATCATCTTTTGTTATTTGACAATGAAAATCAGCTCAATGTACAAAGTCAAATTATACAAGAACTTATTTCTATTACACACCAATAAGTTTTTCTCAAATTAAACAGCTTCTGCTTCTACAAAGACTCACTTTTATTTTTCACGGGCAGAATTTTATATACGTTTTTTTGCTATATATGATGTCTTATTCTCAAAATGCAGGTACCTTGTCAAAAAATGAAACTGCCCTTTACTCGTAACACTTGAAAAAATGTGTTTTCAGTATATTTTTTCTACATTTTTACACATCTTTTGGGCACTATTTCCATTATTGTAATGGAATTTAAAAAAACTCAGTTTATCAGTAGCAGCACTTCTAAAACCTTTATTTCTTCAGCAAAGACACTCTTTCTCCATCAGTAACAAACACTTAATACAACGTTATTTGTATTACTATTTTTTTCCTATCATTTTATTACAAAAAACATAAAAAATACGATCACTTTATCATTTAAATATTCACCATAACTTTCTGAATTTCATCACCAATCAGTTCGACATTGTAAAAAAACTTTCAAAAATTCGTGCACCCACACCCACAAAAACTTATGTAAAATGTAACTTACTTTTCCTATAATTATAAAATCATGTAATTCTGCCATCACTGCGAGAATTACATCAACCAAAGTGGAAATATCATTTGAAAAGCGTTGCCGACATATGCTGTTTCACATGCCAAAGAGCCCTTGAAGGTCAATTTGACAACAATTATAACAACTACATCAGTTAATAGAAATCCAAGTGATAAACGTAGTGATGTTAAATAAGACACTTATTATGTTCAGTCATTCTAGTCACAAAATTTCGGATGCCCTGTGCAGTGTAAATAGTAAATATTGTGATAAAATAGAAATATGTGAAAGTTGTAACACCAGCTCAGAAAGTAAGCCAAATATTAAGATAATTGAAGCTAAACCAAACTAATTTACAAAATGTTGCAGCTGCCCAACACATTAAAAAAAATAATATAAAATTCCTGCATAAATTTAACACAAGTTGAAGGCGCCTATACGTATATTGACACCATATCAAAACTTTGTCAGTACATTATTAGGGATGTTCGATAATAATAGTCACATAATTTCTTAGATAAAAATTGAAAGGGGGAATATTATATCCAAACATTGGTCTAGGTGCTTTAAAATATCTAGTGAGAATAAACAACAACAGAAATAATATGAATAGTTGCTAGAAAAAGAATAGATACAAGATGTTTACACACAACATACTACTCCCGCTTTACCTCTACAGTGAAAAGTAAGAGGATTTGATTACATACACTCATTACCATAAAAACTGCTACACCCATAGCAAAACAAAACTTTATGTATAGCATTATCAAAAGTAATATTACAACTGATATTAATTTGGTTGTAACTAACCATGTAAAACTATCACTAGAAGAATGCAAACAGCATTACAATTCTAATAACACAAATGGTCATGAAATCCAGTTGATTACCTCAGCAATGCATTGAAAATAACTTTAAGAGAAAGTGGATTATTGAACCATATTAGGCAGGGTAGGTATTCCAACAAATTGGTTGTCACATCCTAATACTGACAACTTTGTTTACAGTTGATTGGGTGGCATGAGGAAAAGCAATGCATCATCTTTAGCAACAAATCCAAATTTTATTTAACATGGATGACACCCTAGTTTAGTATGGAGCAATTTATTATGATTTTTAGCCTTCTCTAATGGCAATTAGAGAAATATTAACAGAATAGCAATACCTTTTGAAGATTTTGCGACCTTGTGTGTTTTCTTTCATTATTTAGCTCCACTGAGCTATTTTTCAGTAGGATAACATCATCCCACACGCAGTACTAATTTCCAGGACGGCTTTTGTGCTGTCATTACTAAGATTTGTCATATATAGGATATTATGGAACTATGTAGGACAACAGTTTGATTCATCAATAGTTTTATTGAGACGATCTTCCACAGAAGAGCAATAAACGCCTTTATGACTCCAACTCAGATCATATTATGACATGTATGCACACTACAATCGATCACTGGCATTTTAATCTCCAGCTCGACTCAAGCTGCAATAAATGAGTGCCTGGAAATCAAACGCTGGGGTAAAAATAGGCGGTTGGTGCGTAGCGTTAGCCACGTTACTACCCTTGTGTACCGTAGGCTCTAGGTTGTAGCAGATCTATCCTATTACAACCCCAAAGGGCCTTCGTGACCTATTATTACGAGGAACTATTATTATTATTATATGCACACTACAAAAGATGCAATAATGTACATATTGAGAGGTATTTTTCAACTGAAGAATTTTATTCCAATAAATGACCCGTTTGTCTTTAAAATATACTCAGTTATTTGTGTATATCATTATCTGTACTAATTTTCATTACATTTCTACATCTCTTTCTGAGTGTGACAATTTTTATAACAATGAGTATGTGTGTATTACATTATATAGCCAAAAGTATTTGGATAGTCTTTTGGAGAAGTGATATAACGAGATAAAAAAATCCAGATAAGTGGATGATGCGCAGTGGGAGACTTCCACTGTGGTATGACTATAGTGCCATTGTTGCAAAAAATTCATGAAATATTGGCCTTATTATTATATAATGGAAACGTATAAGATATAAAACAATCGCAAAATAAAGTTGTAGGCCACATAAACTTAAATATTACAATCTTTAAATTCTGAAGAGGGTGAGAAAAATGCGAAATCAAATGTTCTCGACGGCAGCTATCACTCGTGATTTTTAAAATGTTTCTAGTGCTGTTGCTAGCACTAGGATTGTTCATCGGGAGCTAAAAAACATGAGCCCAACATAAGCACAGTCAATGCCAAACGTCATATGCAATAGTGTAAAACTCACTGCCCTTGAACTGTGAAACAACAGAAACAAGTTTTATGAAGTGATGAATTTCAGTACATGGTCCGGCAATCCAATGATTGCATCTGAATTTAGCAGATGTTAGAAGAACGCTGCTTATCTGATTGTATTCGGCCAACAGTCAAGTTTGGTGACAGATATATTATGGTTTGTGGGCTGTTTTTCATAGCTTGGCCTGGATTCCTTAGTTCCTGTAGTCAGAGATAAACGGTAAAATCTTTAATTTTCTGTGCTTAGAACTCTTTTGCAACAGCTCAGGGAAAGACCTTTCCTAAAACCAACAGGATAACTGTACTGTCCACACAGTAAAGGTTATTTTGTTGTGGTTCGAAGAAATGGGTATTGAAAAACTGAACTGGCCTTCACAAAGCCCCAAACTCAATTTCATCAAACACCTCTGGGAAGAGCTAGACTACCAAAATAAATCATTTTCAGTGGTAGGTAATTTCTACAAAGATATATCAAAAACTGGTGGAAAATCTTCCTAGACAAGTGCAGACTATGATTGGTGCTAAAAGTGAACTGATACAAAAAATAACATGCTAACAACAGTGTATAGTAAAATTGTAATACAGTTAAACATAAGTACCTCAGTTACTTAAAACCATATGTCAATAAACTGTAATTAAAATTTGTTAACTATAGCCTGGGTAATTAATTAAAAGTGTGAATAGCACAGTACTGTTTTTCTACACATTTGTGTAGAAAAGTCAAAAAGATTAAATATTGACAAACTACCGCAATGTAAAAGTATTGAAAGTAAAGCCTCTTAAAAATATCTTTAACTGGACAATTTGAAACTTGAAAAATAAATCTGTTGAGGGGTTATGATTAAAGCGATTACCTTACACTTTAGCTTGTAATTAAATTAACGGCCTTTAATTTAATTATACGAAAGTATCACATCTTAACTAACATTGTGTTAATATTCTTAACATATTCTTACTATATGTAAAATTAAAACGCATAAAGTAAACATAACCTTAAATTCTGCACAATCTTAATCAGTAGGTTAGGGATGAATAACCTTACCTAAAGTACAAGCCAAAGTAGTGCCCACTAATCCGCCACCAGCGATAACAACATCATAATGATTTGACGATCCCGTACTGTAGTTTAAAGTATTGTTTACGTTTGCTATCCGAACGAGTTTATGAAGAATAAATCGTCGCGGAGCAGGCAACTTGCCTATGAATATGTTTCGTAACATTCTTATTATATTTAAAGGCTGGAATTATTTGTGTTCACAATTCTGCTTAAATAATTTACGATTCATGTAAAGGACACAAACTCGTGATATCACCAACCAAACATATTTGCCGGGTAATGTCGGCGCACAGAATTATGGGTGATGCATAGGCGGCATTGCCATATATCTGTATATTATTATTTTGAATAAGTGGTAAAAACAAATTTGCAGCGTTTACTAAATTGTATATATTTATTTACATAACTACTTTTATATACATAGTTGCTAGTAGTTTTACTTGTTTATAAAATTATTAGTAAGAATAAATATTTTGAGTTACCATAGCCAAATTACGAAATATGACAACATCGCTAACATTGACAAACATGTCTGATAAAGAGCCAGAAGTAACGTGCACATTTGTGTTTAAAAAGCGTGGTATACGTAATCGAGGGGCGCGTAAAAGACAAGAATCTTCATCCGGATCTGGTTAGTGCTTTATGAGATATAATTATTATAATTCTGCTGTGTAAGTGTAACTTCCATTTAATCTGAATTTTAAGGTTAGGTTAATTTGTTTACGTTGTAAAATTCACAGGAATTCTAAAGCTAAAAGATGGTGATTATGACTAATTAAGATACTTTTACCACTGATTACAAATATGCTCATTTTGCCTAAATGTATCAACGGGGTTTAAATTATATGGGGTAGAACAAATCTGTTTGTGCTAATACTTTTCAGGAAAATAAATATTAGAGTGACTGTAGATGGATGGAGCAAACTAATTGGCGCACAATTAAACATGGTCAAGTAGTGTGAAGGATGTTAGTCTTGTAATCATTATGTTTGTTATCAAATTACAAGTTTTAATTGCTTAACATTTCTAATTAAAGCCAGATTAAGACTTTCAGGATGGATTGATGTATTAAAGACAACAATTTCAGTTTTATAAAGTTCTTCCCTTCAACATTTCTCAAGATTTTTAATTTTTTATGTGAAAGAACTATCCAATAAAATTTTCCTAAACATTTGCAAAACAGTTTATTTACAATTATTGCTGTTACTCTGTGGTAAGCAGACCCAGCACACATTTTGTGCAAAGTGTTTTGATGTATTAATTTATTATGCAAAATGAAGTGAACTCTTAGTTGACATGCTTGTGGGCTCTTTTGTCTGTCAACCAAAACCATGTAATGGACTTTGTCGATAATTTCTACCATGACCGATATCGAAACTTCAGAACATGTTAGTCTGCGATGCTTGTTCTGTTTCATAGGAAAGACGTGAATCATTAGTTTTCTTCCAAAAAAAAAGAATTGAATCACACCATAAATTTCAGTTTTCTCTGTTTTGCAATGTGTTACTCACAAAGTAGAAGGAATTAACAAACAACAAATTAGTGTTAGATTGATTTGTAACCTCTATAAGAAAGAAACATTGACCAGATGTACACTTGTCGTCAATGAGTATGCAAACTAAGTTACTCATTAAAGTACGTCAGACTGTTCTTCCATTATTATTGAATTCAATAATGTGCTTTGCACCACTGTAAACAAAGTATTGTATAATAATCTTAGACTTACAGGCTACTTTGACCATTCAATTTAAATGCAATTCTTTTCTAATATACAGTATTAACACTTATCACACTCCTGAGGTCAATTGAAAGTTTTTGATTATTGTAACAAAACTTTAGTACAGTACAACAAGTTGAAAGCTTTGGCAGTCTCAATCTGTTAGTTTTTAATTTTCTAAATCTAAGCTAGCGTGATATAATTTCTCCACAATTTTATTTGTCATCGCAAAACCCGTCATCGTATAGAGTATCTGAAATTTGAAATCTTTCTGATGGAATAGTCAAACTTGTGAGTACCAATAGTCTAATCTCGTAACGAACTAAACTCATTAAATACATTCCTATTAATGGCTGTAGCTCTATTCATATCAGCCTGACATTCCAGTTTCTTTCATATGTATTTGATGTTTATGAAATAATCCTATCTACTGTTGAAGGGTATTCTGTAACCAGTGACTAGATAGTGATAGTTTAGTAAGTGCTTCCTTCTGCTATTCATCATTCACTTGATTTCTGTTTGTTTGTGATTCTTGATAAAAAAAATATGTTACTTAACCTAATTGCGTGGACACAGAAAAGGTGAACAAAAACAACTGATTTCATTTCAAAAGTGATATGAACAGATGCGACATTTAGGTTGTAATGGTGAGCATTTATTATCTTAAAATTTTCTGTTTTACGTTTGTGTAATAGTGGTATATTTGTGATCAGCGTTAAAAGTATCTTTAATTATTAAGTAACACATTCTTACTTTTAGTACGACTTACTGCAGACCATATAACTAGCTTCTTATTTGGAATATACTATCTAAAACATTTCATGAGAAATCAGTAAAGTTTTATTATTCTGTATTTTTCGCATTTTAAAAATACTGCATTTTTGGGGGAGAACGAGAAAAATAGTTACTATCTCTCAGACAATACTTTTATGTATCTGCTTTAGTTGGGTTAGCACTTGCAGCCACTGTTGGATACTAGCGTGGCAATTACATTTGGGTCTTGTCATGTGAAATCATAAACGTTCTGAAAGATAATTCGTAGAGCTCCCTTTTTTCTAACCAATGACGGTGTCGATGGAAACTTTGTTTTTAGAGAAATTTTATAGAAATACCGCCTGTTGTAGAGGTTATCAAGTAACGGTTTTTAAAAATTTTACTGTAGTTTTTCATTTCATGCTTCTAGACGTTAAAACCACTACTTTGCATTTCCCACTCCACTCCATTTACTTATGTGCTTATCTATATTTTATAGACAAGATAGCTGCCGTACCCTTGCATTTATATTTATTTGACCAATGTCAGCTATGTCCATAAATGGACAATATTGGTCAATTGATTGGGGGAAAACGATCTGAATATTTTTGATTTGTAACCGTCAGTCTAATCAGATACAGACCTAATGTGGCATATGAATTTCTTAGCTATATGCCTAGATATAATTTAAAAATGAAGGGTAAGGAGTTATGGTTACAAATATTTTTGACATTGAATCTACGTGCTTCTTGATGTCTTTGAATAGAGTGTAAACAGTATGCATAGGATTAAACCAATGCAAAACCTAACAAGGAAACAAGAAAGTTCTAGCGTCACGGAATGTTAGAAGCTTATTCGGAGCAGAGGTTTTAGAAATTTGAAACATGAAATTGTACGATATAGTAAATAAAGTTTGGGCATTCAGGAAATGAGATAGTAGGACAGCAGGATCATAGAATTGGAAAACATAATACCGAGTAGTGTAGCACAAAGGGGAGAGAATTTAGAATGAGATTTGTTATAAATAGTAATTACAAATAGGCAATTTTATAGATTAAAATAAATGAGAGTCTAGCAGTATTCAGAATAAGGACTAGATTTTCAAAGATAACAATTTGTAATGCATATGATGTTAAAATCTAAATTGAATGTGTAGAGGGAAAACAAAATTATAATTGTAATAACTCTAATTTATGCACAAAAAATGTCAAATGGTAGGGGAAATAGTACAGAAGAGTGAACATATAAAGAATTTATAATTTAAATTGATTTTTGACATTAGAGAACATCCTTCAGAATCTCGATGCTCAAAATAAATTTTGGAACCAGCTTTAAGCAATTTGCCTTTTTACTGTTTTTTTTAAGGATCATATAACTTTTTCATGTCTCTTATTAGTAGAAAAATTCTGCACAAATATCAGCACACTCTTTACTTTGCCACATAAAGTGCATATTTAATTTGTCATAGCGTAAGGTGCAACTGGCAATATATATTTTCTGCTTCTTCTCCTTGATACTTAACTATTTGAGTGAATTTGTGTCTTGATTTATATTGCGCTCACTTATCACTAATTGAATAAATCATCTCGGTATTCATATCCGTGGCTATTCCCGTTCCCAAGGCAGTAATGAATTCCTTTTCTTATCTAGGACATGAAATCTCTTTGCAATATGTGTATTATTTGTTTTCACTTTTTGTATACAATGTTTATATTTTTATATGAACTATTTCCAATTAGAAATTGAGTGGTAAAGTAATCTAAACTAAGAAAATTTGCAGATGAAGCAAAGAACTAAACTGTTTTGTTTCATTGATTCTTCTTTTTGTTTTTGATTTATCTTCTTGTTGTCGGAAGTGTCGGAATTTAGGATTCGTCTTTCGCTTTTTTCCTTTTCGTTCGCCTATCTTTACTGTTCTTTGCATCTATGTCTTCAGTGGCCTATTTTTTTTATTTTTTATTACTTTTCATTCCTAGAATTTTCTTTGGTAATCTATTTGGTTCCATTCTTATTAGGAGCTTGTACCATTTCATTTGTCTTATTTCCATTCTCTGAATAATGGGTTTTTGTTTTAAATTATTTCTTATTTTATTTTCGGTTTATCATAACTGTCATTTGTCTCGCTTTTATGCTGTTCATCGTCAGATCTATAGGGATCACCCGTTGTTATTTGCAGGGTTAACAAAGTCGTCATAGTTATCCTTAACAACTTCTTTTGTGTCTTTTTCGTCAATTCCTTGCATTTCTTTACTGATTAACATTGGTTCATACCACAGCAACGTACAGCTGCTCAGTCCATTGATGCTGGATATTAAACATTGTAACATTCCCTTTTTTCTTTGTATTGTGTTACATTTTTGACGTGTTCCTTATAGTTGTCTCTATCAAAGACTACTCAAAGATGTTTAACGGCTTCCTTCAATATAATTTCAATATTTTTTATTTAAAAACGTATATTATCTCTTTCACCTTTGAGAATGATTGTTTCAGTTTTCTATAAAGCTAGGCTAAGTGTATTGATTTATTTTTCACAAGTCTTCACTGATATTATTCATTAAGATATCCGAGTCGTTTGGCAATGACATTAACGCCAAGTACTGTGTGAGACTGATGAGCATCTTCCTTCTCTAGAACGGGCTCTAAACATACAGTATAAAATGTTCTACAATGAGGTCCAATATCAAACCTTTCAGTACTCTTTCGTTAATTGAATGTATTGGTTGTTCAAATTAATCGGAAACGATGTTAATCCTTCATCTGAACATATCACTTTTCTTTATTATTCACCGAATTGAGAGCTTTTTGGATATCTGGTGCTACTAGTATGGCCACTTCTTTCAAATCCTAAAGTTATATTACTTAGTGCAACTTTAACATTATTCTTTATCCAATGATCGCATTAGCAGTTCTTCATAGAGTTTATTCAATTTCTTCAATAACCAAATCGGTCAGTAGGAAATTAATTTGCCATTCTTCAGGATCAGAACCACTTTTTTGGATTTTTTAAATTTTATTTAGTACGCTGATTAACCACTTGTTTTGATTATCCTTGATTACTTTTATGGAAATCTCACCTAAGCCCAGTACCTTTCTGTTTTCATGCTCTATAACCCTCCTCAGTTCTTCAGTAGCAAAAAGTTTAACATTTACTACATTTATGTGGTTCTTTTTTAACTACCGCTGTGTTTCCATCCAACAATAAGAGTAGCTCATAGAAAAACATATTTTCAGATTCTTTTGCCTCTAACGCCTTTAAATAAAATGTAAGTTGTAGGGAATCTTGCAGTAATTACTCCGTTCGGCTTTTTGAGTTCATAAAAATACACTTTGACGTAGCTAAACACAGCTCAAACTTTTCTGATAGATGGGGTTAAAATAAGCTTACCTTTCGTCTTTACTTACCTGGATCTCGTTTTGTCATTGTCTGAGAAGAAACACATGCAATAACTCTGTGTTTTATTCTAACGTTCCTGGTAGTGCAATATTGATTTATAAGGAAAAAAATTACTTCTTGGATTACTAAATAAATCATGTTAATCTTTTGTAGACATCTAAGACATACATAGATTTCCGTTGCTTTCTTAGAGATATTAACTTTTATCGTTTTTTCTTTTGTCAAGCTGTGCTTCCTCACCGATGAAGAAAAACAAAACACAAAAAGTCAATTGGACACTACAGGTCCTTGAAGTCTTCCGCTAGTGTTAGACAACGTTTGCAAATACAAAACTACTGAGTTACTTGCATAACGATTTGACGATGTTCCTCATGGTAGATGCTTCAAACACAGTAGTTTGAGCTTTCTTGGGACAACTACAAAATGGCTCAAGACTTACTAAACTTTAGTGTAATATATGTGATAGAGAATTTTTCACATTTATTAATCCATCAATCATTTTTACCCATTACCATGCTCTTATTATATAGTCCGACTGCAAGTCTCTTCAATTTGTTTTTAACTAAAAGACCGAAAATCAAGTCCTTGTTAACTGTGCCAAGTAAATTTTATTTCTCAATTCTCAACATATATCAAACATATCTAAAATTGTGCTCCCAAAACACTCTACTGGACAAAATTTACATCACAAAGTAGGCCAAAGATAAAGAGTTACACTTATTCCTCAAAAAAACAGAAGACACGAGCTTTGATCTCTTCGCCACAAAAATTTAATAATTGTTTTATCACCTCTATATATCAACTCTAATAATCAGCAGATCTATACCCCAAACACTGCAAAACAAAAAAATTTTGTTGGTAAAACAAATTTCCATCCTAGCTCGAGATTTGCTGACCGCGATTGTCGTCTGTGGACAAGAGGGCATGATCTGTCCAACAAAATCACCAGTTACGACTATTCTACAAACTTACACAAGGTTCCAACATGTTGGAACAGTTTCTCATCCTGAGCAAAAGCGGTTCTTGAAACAAATGTTAGGGTCGACTTCAAATACTATTAAAATTAGTAGAAAGGAGGCCTGTTATAGATAAGATGTGAGGTGGGACAGTGGGGACTCATTATTGAAGCGTGAGGACGGAATTCGTTTTGTGCAAGTTCCTTCATCACATCAAAGTCTCCAATGTTGTGTTTTTACGTTTGCTATAACTTTTGAATGGCTACTTACTAAGAAATAAAATGTTTGAATCTAAGCGACTTTTCTATGTTTACACTTAAAATTTGAAACATGAATTATAAAACGAACAAGAGTCAACTGTTTGCCAACAAATCAAATTGGAATGTATATTACGGAATCTCTTTACACATATCTTTACATGTGTGACGGAAGGAAGACTACACATCCTAAATTAAAAAAGCAGAGGAACCTTTACACGTTGCATAGTGTAAGTCACTAGAAGACAATTATGAAATCATTATACATTATAATATCTATATGAGGTGTAATTTTTACATTTTGAAAAAGGTTTTTCATCTCAGCGAGGGATTTTGATAATTTACTACTGCAATATATATTTTAGTATTTTAAGATTTATTACACAATAAACAACATATATAAAATATTTTTTTATTTTTAGACTGTTCTATGCATACAAAATAAATTAAATCAATGATTTTATCCAAAACATTTATTGGTTTCTCATGAAATAATTTAGTATATTGAGTATCATTAAATATTTGCATTTCTATTACAAGTTGGGACATTTTAGGTGATAGTACCAATGAAAATGAAACGTCAGTCGTTATGCCCTCAAAGAGGAAGCGCAAAGCCAATCCAAATATACAAAGCACAGTTGCAAAAAAGACCAAAGATGAAGCAGGTCATGCAGGCAGTGATTCAGATAGTGACGGTAACGTGGTTTCAGTCAATTACAAGTCTACACGATCTGCTATGCCAGAAGGTCCTGTTGATCAAGGCGCCACTTCAAAGTTGGTAAGTGAATATAATGTGTACATATATACATCATCATACTTGCAATACAACTTCTATTTTTGCAGGAAATTGAAACTGAAAAAGACAGAGATGCCCAAGCTATTTTTGAGAGACGTCAAGAGGTAAATAAACAGCTGGATGGACAAGAGACGACAAAGTTTATCGAGGGATAAATAACTACACGCAGTACTATAAGCCTAAGGATACTGCAGCAGGAAACGCCAGCTCTGGTAAGTTGTACAAGATTATACAAGATGTTGGAGGGTTATCATGAATTTAATATTAATTTGTGAATCTTTCTAGGTTTGGTAAGGAAAGGTCCTATAAGAGCTCCAGAAAACCTGCGAGCTACAGTGCGATGGGACTACCAGCCTGATATATGTAAGGACTACAAAGAAACAGGCTACTGTGGCTTTGGGGATAGCTGTAAATTTTTGCATGATAGAAGCGACTACAAACATGGGTGGCAACTAGAAAAGGAGTATGCCGCTGGTGAATATGGACATGAGAGTGATGAAGACAAAAAATATGAAATTGACTCTGACAAAGAGGAGTTACCCTTTAAATGCTACATCTGCCGCAAAAGCTTTGTTAATCCTGTGGTAACAAAGTATGCTATTAATTACACGTATTGTATATTTGTAATTATACACTTGTTTTGTAGGTGCAAGCATTACTTCTGTGAAGAGTGTGCTTTGAATCGGTACAAAAAGACATCCAGATGTGCCATCTGTAACAAGCAGACTAGTGGAATTTTTAATCCTGCAAAAGAGCTGATTGTCAAGTTACAAAATCTGAAAAATGAATCTGGAAGTGATTCAGATAATACAGATAGTGATGATTAACCACATACTAAAAAAAATTTTATGCACAATCATTGTAATTTTCTTAAATATAATAAGTACATATTTTATCCAATATTGGTTTAAATATTTTTAAAGTAATTTTTACTAATTTTTTAAATTAGATAAATATTGAGACGTTTGCTACTTTAGCAGTTAATTACTAAACTGCCAATCAAATAATTGTCTTGCTGATTTCAAATATTTTGAAAACTTTAGTTACAGGAGGTTGCAGATAATCTTTATGTACTTAAATATATTTAATAAGTAGCAGCACAGTTAAAGCTAAAATTTTATAGGGATCCGAAAGTTGCTCTCGGTTGCTCTACAAAAATTTAAATTTATAGCTGAATTAATAAAAAACTAATAATTAAGTTCTTCTAATTTGCATTAAGAGTTTTTGTAATAACTATATAAATAATTAGTATGTGATTATTACATTAGTATTTATTATTTATAAATTACTAGAAAGTGCATCAAGACTTTCATTTTGTTTTTCTTTCCTTCTGACCTTTGAATTAAATAATTAATTCGTTGCAACAAGTTTCCATGTACAATGCACTTTTTGTGAACATCATTCGAAGGGGGATGATGTATCAACGGCATTATTTATTTTTTATTAAGTCCTATTATACCCTTAGGGGTCATAGGGTTTTGATGTAATTATTCCACTTTTTCCTATCCATAGCTATTTGTGCCAACCCTGGAAATGGCTTTTTTATTTCCACCTCTTATCGTATTTCTCCATGTATTTTTTGGATGCCCTCTTTTTCTTTTCCCTTCTGGATTCCATTTTAATATTCTCTTACTAATTTCACCACCACTTCTTTGCAAGGTATGCCCCAACCATCCATATTTACTCTTTTTTATCTCCTTATTTATGTCCACCTGATTTTTCCTTATGCACAGCTCATTATTACTAATGGTCTCTGGCCACAATACTTTCAGTATACCCCTCAGGCATCTGTTTACGAACACCCGCAGCTTTTGTTTTATCACTCCCACGATTCTGACCCGTACAACAAAACCGGCTTCGCCATTGCATTAAACACTTGTATTTTAGTTTTGGTATTTAAATTGCTTGCGTTCCATATGGCACTCAAATTTATATATGCCTCCCTTGCTTTATTTATTCTACTTTTTACGTTCTTGAGCCCTCCATCCAGCGCCGCACTACACTCTAGGTAGACGAATTCATCAACTCTTTCTGTTTCTTCATCATTTATTAATAGGTTTTTCGGTCAATCTACATTTAGATACATACATTTTGTCTTGATATTTACTTTTAGCCTGACTTTTGCTGACTCTTCCACCAGACTGTTTAACTTTTCTTGTATATGTTTACCGTTATTAGCAATGAGGCAGATGTCATCCGCAAAGTCTAGGTTTCTGTTAATTTCCATCTTATTCCTCCCTGATGTCCTCATAGCCTTTCTCAACACCTCATCTAAAACCAGCACAAAAAGCAGAGAGGAAAGGGTACACCCCTGTCTTATACCGTACTTTGTTTGGAAAGCTGTCGACGGCGTTCCGTTTTGTTCAACTCTGCATTCGTATTTGTTATATCCTTCTTTTATTAAATTTGTTATATTGGGTGGCATTCCCTCAGTTCGCAGGGTGTTCCATATGCACTCTATTTAGTGAATCGAAAGCACGCTGGTAATTAATAAAAACTGTATAGCGGTGCATTATACTCCACATACTGCTCTACCACAATTCGTAAGGTTATTATGTGATCAATACATGGTTAGTTTGCCCTAAATCCACACTGTTCCTTTCTTAGCTTACCGTCCAGTACTGCTACTAATCTTTCCTGTATAATCTTAACAATACTGAACAGGATGATACCCCTCCAATTTTCACATTTTTTGAGATCTCCTTTCTTTGGTATTTTTATGATCACTCCTTCTCTCCAATCTTTTGGGAATTTTCCTTCTTTCCATAGTTTTTCTATCAGTGGCTTTAATATTTTTACCGTTATTCCTACATCTATCTTTAATTTCTCTGCTGTAATGTGGTCAATCTCCGGAGCTTTATGACTTCTCATCTGGCTAATTGTTCTTCGAATTTCCTCTTCTGTAATTCTTCTCCTCTTCTTCTCCTCGGTAATTTTTAGATTTTCTTCCTGCTCTGCATTCAACACTTCGTCAAAATATTCCACCCATCTTGCCATTTATCGGTCTTCGGTGCATAACAGCTCCCCATTCTTGCTTTTAATGATCGAAATTTGTTTGCCTTTATTAGTTAGCTTCTTTATGTTTTTATATATCTCTCTCATATCCCTTCTACCAGCAGCATACTGAGCTTTTCCGGCTATGCCGTCCACATATTTGCGCTTATCTCTTCTAATTGCATTTTTTATGTCCTTGCTCACCTTTTTATAATCTTCCTGCAGCCTTTATTGTTTTTCTTTATTTTTTTCTCCTAATCTTTTTGTTTAATATTTCTTCTTGCTCTTATTAACTCCCAGGTGTCGTCACTCATTCACTTTTTCTTACTATCTCTTTTTGCTCTTCCCATTATACTCTCCGTGGAGAAGAGTAAGGCTTCTAAGCAATTTTATTCATCCAATATTAAAATATCAGAGCAAGGGATAACTTTGTTTATTGTGTAATGGATTATCAATTTTTTCAAGGCAGAAGACGTAAATTGTTCAGCAAACAATTTTTGAGAGAACGAGCAGTCGAAAATATAGGTCGCCGGCATTATTCAAAGACCAGTCTAATTAAGCAGAATTTTTGCGTTGTTCACCACCTTTTGAGAATTAGTACTGATTTATGGTTACTGAAATTTTTGTCAATTTTTTGATGCAATAAAAGTTGAATCTTGTTGAAAAAAGCGCAATCTCCAATCGGAGACGTTATCCTGCTTCATAACTCTCATTCCACAGCTGCCCAAACATGACAAAAAAGGCTTTGTTCTGGACTTAGACCACTCATTCTACAGTCTATATTTATTATCCTGCGATTATCATTTGCTATAATTACTAAAAGAAACATTTTGAGGACAAAGATTTGATGACGATACTGTCGAAATGTTTACACACACTTGACTGGTGTCACAATTACTTTCACTTTATGTGAGTGTAGTTGCACAAAATGCTATTGCAAAGCTGTGAGGAAGGTTTTAAACAACAAAATGTAATTTACTATTGTGGTGGACAAAATGACTGCATAGTACAGCAAAAGACCTTAACAGATATCTTGCAGCAGTTATTGGGGTACAAATTTCCAGGCAAACCATCAATGGACTATTGTTTGTACAGTTAGTATTCCTGTAAACTTGCAAAAAGTTGGGGTATACCAAAAGTTTATCTAGTATATTATAGGTAACATCATCTGGTATTGCTATTTGCCAGGTTTATCAAAGTATGATTATTCAACAATACTCCACTTCTTCTTGTTTATGGACAATGTGTGTAAACACATCCCTATCGAGTGAGTTTCTGAAAATAGGATATTACGTGTATAGGCTGATTAATATGGTTCCTTGATCTAAACTGTAATGAGCATGCTCGGGGTACATTCATGTCATTCATTGCAAGATAGAATTCTTATTCTCTTCAAAAATTGCATATAGTATTGTTGCAAGAAAGGACCTCTATTCCTCATATAGTTTGATACTCTCATCTGTAATGTGTCGAATCATTGTTTGCACATCTGCATAACATTTCGGTTCACATTAAATGTTATGAGTCTGGATAACTCTAATTCTTCATTTATGTGTGTGAGTGTAAAATTTTAGTGTATTATAATATACATTTTTAGAATATCTTAATAATAATAATGCATACCCTGAACTTTTATTAAAAAACAAAGAGGGCAGACGTATGTGTTAGTATAATATTAAACCTTGTATACAATAATAAACTTAAAATATTTGATGAGTTTGTACAAATACAATTATAGTTTTGTAAAAGTGCAGTTTCAAATAAACAAATCAAACAGGTCGAGATTTGTTTTTGAATAAAAATTGTCCCAAGACTTTAATTTTGTTTCCTTATTCAAAATATAGACGGAGCATTGTGGCAATGATTTCTATTTTATTTGTTGTTGCTTTAATAGCTTTCGGGGAGTGACATAGCCAACTAAACGTTTGATGATGATTTAAGAACCATCTAAAATAAAATAGCGATAGAGCAAATAAAACCCCTTTGAAGTTTTGATTAAAATGGTATAAACCAGTCATCAGTATATAGAAATTTAAAGGATTAAAAACTATGCGAAGAAACTTAATGCAACCTTTGCTCTCATGTGGTTCGTCCTCATTTCAAGCAGAGGCCCCCCCAGACTGTCAATTATTCTTGTATGACCTGTACCCATGTGCATCTTGTACAGCGAATGATGCAGCCTGTAGTGACCCAATCTTGCCTCCCCTGCATCACTATGTGCAGAGGTGGGAGGTCTACAAGAGTCTCCATTGCTGCAGTGGGCGTGATTCTCATCGCCCCTGTAATGCCCAAACAGGCAAGTCCTTGTACCTTGCCTAGTTTTAGTTTGGTGGTTTCTTGTGTTACTTTGGGCCACCAGACCAAAGCTGAGTATGTAAGAGATGGTCTAACCACTCTGGTACACTACCAGTGCACCATATCTGGTTTTAACCCCCACGACTTGTCGTACATGCGTCTGACAACTGCTAGAGTTGTCACCGATTTGTCGACCACTTTCTCAATATGACGGTTCCAAGTAAGTTTAGAATCGAAAACGACTCCTAGATACTTTACTTCTCCCGACATGGTGATTTATTTTTCGCCAAGGAAAACAGGTGTAAGCCCCTCTAATTTTTTCCTTCGCGTGAAGGGTATAATTTTGGTATTTACGGGACTGACCTTGAGGCCTTCCTGTTTAGTTCATTCAGTTACCACGTTCAGGGCCCTCTGTATCCGTTCCCTGTATGCTTTTGCTTAGGAGTCTCTTTCAGGTTCAAGGATAGACTATTTTAGAACGCTTGTGAGCAAAAGTGGTAAATGTATTTCACTAACCCCTTTTGGAATAACTTCTTGTAGTTCAATTTTTTTTATATCTGTACTATTTTTTATTACATTTATCATATGAATTATGGTAACTTACAAGTCCTATATGTGTTTTTCCCAATCTGTAGGTTTTGTTTATCAGTATTTTTAATTTCCATTCGCATGTATCTATTATTGTGAAAGTGATGGTTTTTCAAACACGTTAGCGAATTATCAAAGCTTATTCTAGAGGTAGTTACAGTTTTGTCAATAATATCTCTATAAGTTTGTGTACTAAAGGTTGGCTTGTAACACTTGCTTCGTGTATTCAAATTATTGAAAATAATAAAATCAAAGAGATATTAGTCCTTATAGTGTTATTACTACTTATCCATGCTGCATAATGAACATTGGATTTTATTTCGGCTGGTTTGTAGTTCTATAGTACTCTACCTATCTTTGTACCGTAAATTAGGTCAATCAAATTGAAAATACACTGAAGCAAGTATCATTTTTTTAGATTTTCTTTCATTTGTGTTTTAATTATTATTTGATATTTACATCAATAATTTATCAGATTTAAAGCATGAAATTATTTCCTATAAAAACATAAGATATTGTAAAGGTTTGATTTGTACACTAATTTATTCTTGACATTATCAAAGCCAGATGCTTTTTTCTCAAACAATGAAAATTCTTAAACGATAGTTATATCGGTGTCTTTGAAGATCAAGTATTTACCGTCCTGTTGTGGTGAATTTACTTGAACAATCTTCAGCATCTTCTGGTTTGTCCGTTTTTTTGAGGTCTGTAAGCTTATTTGATTTTGACTTAAATAAGCTTTAAACTCTAGCCTGCTATTTCATATAGATAATCATTTGCAAAATGTAATCCCATATTAAACTCATTTGAATATTTCTTTTGTAATAGTCTATTGTACCTCTTTTGTTTGCCCTGAGGTTACTTTGCCTTCAGGATAAGTTTACAGGATTATGACTGCCTTAATGTTGTGACAGGTTTTGTCATTAAATAATTTTTCTTGATTCTTTCATTTGAGTTCTGTTTTTAAGATTAGATATGTCTGAGATTTTAGTTGTCCCCAATGACCTTAGTTTGTGATTTTCTCCCAGCTTTCTAGGCTTAATGCAAATCGTTAACATTGTGCACCAGGGAATTTATAGGTTTCTCTAAAGTTAATTTGGCTTCAGGTAGGGTTTGCTATTGATATTTATCTCTAAACTGATTATTACCGAAAAGATTAGCTCTTCTAGTTTCCACTATTAAAAAAGACAAGATATGACTTAGGTTTGCTTGGTCTCAATAGGCGTCGGTAATAGTTTTGATTTAAAAATATTTGTTTTCTCATACATGATTCTCCCACGAGTAAATAATATGACTTAAATAGATAGCTATATACAATAGACCACACTTTATGGCTCAAGGAAGTAACCATTAAAGACTGGCCTAGGTAGCCATGCATCTCCTGGTTTAGTCTTTTACCGAGGGATTTAGGTTTCTTATTGAAGTTGTCTTCTATGGGTCTAGACAAGCCAAGTGAGACATAATCACAGACAAGAGAAAAAGTAAGGTGTGTAGTATAAATTCTCAGAAAGCATTTACAAGAAACAATTGTTGGAAAATAAGAATTAACATATGAGAAGATAACCTCAACATTTATTGGAGATTTTCAATAGTATTGTGGCGAAACCAATGAGCGAATGTACATAAGTTTTTCGACAGTAATAAAAAGAGCTGATGTTATGAAGTAGATCAAAATGAGAATATTTTTCGTATAGAAGTTTTGATAGATATGCTACTTACAAATGTTGTTACCCAGAAGTTTTATTTCAACGCTTTGGGAAAGATAATTAGTGTTAGATGATTATAAGAAAAGGGTCTTCTAATTAAAATTCCTATGAAGGGAAAAGACTGAAAATTAATAGACGAATAAAATTCTTGCTACTCATGGATTGATCAAATTAGCACGTTGGGTATAATTATAAAATAATCTAGTGAACAGAAAACTATTTATCACGTTTATGAATTTCAAAAAAGCGTTACATAACACTGATTGAGTATACGGATAGTAATGTGAGGATTTGGAGTTTCAAGAAAAATATGTATTTAGAAAATTTTATTTGGCCGGTGGTATATTTTGAGAAACTTTTTGTACTTTTTTTATTTTAAAAGCAAAATTACAATCTACCCTTAACATTATTGAGTATTTAGTAATTGTAATAGCAATAAAAATGTCACAAGAGGAGCATTAGCCAGCGCCTATCTCCCGGTGGAGGTTTTTCGGTCCTGATTGGGTTACTGCACTAGGTCTAGCGGCCATTGTCGTTTTAGTCGTGGTGTGACTTCTGGTTGACTGGTAAGTTGGTTTATGAGGTCGTTTGAGTGAGTTTGAGTGTAGGTTGTTATTGTGTGTAGTAGAAGCCTCTTGATTTCACTTGTTACGTAGGGCACTCCTAATTCAGTGTGGAGGGTTTCCTTGATAACGTACCATGGCGCGTCTGCTAGCATCCGAAGTGTCTTCGAGTGGAAGCTTTGAAGGATTTTTGTGTGTGACGCTTTGCGCAGCCCATAGCTGGACTTAATATGTTCACACTGGTTTCAAGATGACTTTATAGATTAACACTTTGTTTGTCAAGGAGAGTTGCAAATGTTTTCCTTGTAACCAGGTCATTTGTTTGATCTTAAGGTCTAGGCACTTCCTTCACATATATTAATATGTGAGCTCCAAGTGAGCTTTTGGTCTAAATGCATACCAAGGTATTTTACCTCTGTTTTAAGCGGAGTAAGTAGGTTGCCCATTCTGGTTTGCGGGCATTCAGTACGTCTTGTGGTAAAGTTTATTTATGCGGATTTGTTTGGGTTTATTGTAATTTTCCACTTGTGGAACCAGTTTTGTAGTGTAGTTAGATGAGTTTGAAGATATTCTAGGGCCGTTTCAGGTGAACGATCGACTAACAGGATAACAGTGTCATCTGCGAATGTAGCAAGGATTGTATTGTCTGCGGTTGGTACGCCTACAGTGTACAGGAATAGCAATGGTCTTAAAAACAGGTTAGACACTGAACTATTTACTTTAACTTGGTATGTTCTGTTTGTTAGATATGATTTGAGTAGTAGATACAATTTACTGGGGAGAAGCAGTTTATGTTTGTATATTAACTCGGTATGCCCTTTATCGAATGTTTGTTTTATGTCTATGAAGACTGCTGTACATATATTCTTTGTTTCTAGGCTTTTTATTATATGGTTGACTATTCTGTGGCTTCGGTGTATAGTTGAATTGGATTGCTAAATTCAAATTGGTGTAAAGGGTGCAGATAATCGAGGTCTACAATAGTTTTAATTCGGTTGAGTAGTAGTCTTTCGAAGACTTTGAAATATAGGGGTAATGGGCTTATTGGTCGGTATGATTGCGATTGGGTAGGAGGTTTTCCAGGCTTAAGGATTATTATAATCTGGGCATGTTTCCATAGTAGAGGAAAGCAACAGAGTCGCGGTATAGATTGTCGTAATTAAAGATATAACTTTGTTAGGAAGATTTGCTAGTATTTCGCCTACTATTTTGAACTGAAGTCAGATAGCAGTACAAGGTTTTCCGTATGATTTCTGTAATATTATTCGGTTTAATTTGAAGAAATCAAGACCTGAAGTTATATACAATCTGTGCTTTTTAGTCTAACAAACAGACTTATAGATTGCAACAGCAAGAATAGATATTAAATTCAAAAATAATAAGAAATGAAGATTAGTAAGTGTAGTGAAATGGATTTACATAGTAAGGATGAAGCAATGAATAATTTATCTGAAAATATAGAAAGACTGCTATTTGCATAGATATTGAACTTTTTAAAACTCCTCGATTTTTACAAAGGGCTTTATAATAATACTGTTTTTCTTCAGCAATCATTGCGATACTATTAATTATTTGTTTTTAGTTGGTTGCTACATATACACATGTTAATGGTGATTTCGATGGTTTATTTGTACTCGTTGTTTCTTTGAAAGTTTGATGTGGCTGTGTGTTTTTATTAACTAGTTCCGCGATTTTATTCTGGATGTTTAAATGGAATTAATTTCTTAGTTTTTCTGGAGAATAGTAAAATCATTTCCGTTTTACCCCTTGCTATGTGTGCCCATTTGTGGTGTCCGTTTCTTCGTTTCATCAAATGCTTGAATTGGTTGCGGGGTGTTATTATTATTTAATTGATTAGATTATACTTAAGTTGCGGTGGGGTATATTGTAATTTATTAAGGTCTAATTACGGTGGATACATTAGCTGGTAACTGATTTGGGAAATGTGTGATCCTAATTGATGCATTGTTTGCATGCTTAAGTCACATGTTGGAATTTATGTTGATCCTACATACTTTACGGTTTAAAATTTATTTTTAAGTTAGTTAAATGTTTATTTTTAAATAAATATTGTTGAGTTATCAGTACAAACACTTAAACTCTTAAGTTTCTATATCTAGAGAAACTTTTTCTAGCTCTAACTTAGTATATTTATAAACAACTTTTCCGCATTTGTTACGTTTAGTAGCAACATAATCTGACTCTATTTGGCAAGAAAAATTTTCGTCTGATTTTTCTCAAGCATTTGTTATATTTGACTTGGTACATTATTATTACAGAGGACCAAAGGGGAAAAGTAATTTTAATAAATAAGCTGGAATGCCCATATCTTTTAGAAAGACGAGGACAAATTTTGTGAGTTGAAAATATCCTTCAAAAATTATAGCTAGCAGACAATTTTTTTTATTATCAAATTTGCATATTTACAATCTACTCCTTATAGGAGTAATAGGTAAATGTTATGATTTTAATTACATGACATGAGGGGGATTCGGCCAGTGCCTTAGCCCCATATTTATTTTTACTACAATTAATTAATTATCGTGAGGAGGTAGGTCCTGTGGCCATTTTCTTTTTAGTCTCCTGGTGACGGTAGGTTGGACGGACAGCTGTTCCACGAGTTGATTAGTATGCTCTGCCAATGTTTTGGTGTACGATTTAGCCAGTCTTTTGATCTCTTCCGCTACATAAGGCATTCCAAGGTCATTGTGGAGAGTTTCATTTGAGATATACCACAGAGCATCGGTTATGCTTCTAAGAATTTTTGATTGGCATCTCTGTAGGATCTTGGTATGTGATACCTTGGTACAACCCCACAGCTGGATTCCATATGACCAGATGGGCTTTAAAATTATTTTATATAGAAGTATTTTATTTTGTAAGGTGAGCTAAAATCGTCTCTCCATCAGCCAGCTCATCTGTTTTATTTTTAGGTCTATTTATTTTCTTTTTTTTAATATGCGTGTTCCAAAGTAATTTCTGGTCTAAATGTAAGCCAAGATATTTTATTTTAGTTTCTGAGGTATGGGAGTGTTTTTGAATAATACGGGTGGGCACACGATGCGTCTATTGGTAAACGTAACATAAGTAGATTTATCTCTGTTTACTGTTATTCTCCATTTGTCGAACCAGTCTTGAAGGGTGTTGAGGTGATTTTGTAGATATGCTATAGCTGTTTCCGGATTTTCGCTGCTTGAGAGAATAGCCATATCGTCGGCAAACGTTGTAATTAATTTGTTATTTGTGAGAGGAGTATCAGAGGTATACAGTAAGTACAGGTCCCAACACGCTGCCTTGCAGGACTCTGACTGATTAATTTTTGCACTGTATTTGGAAGATTAACTAGTTCGGTAATGTATTCCTTCTTATGACCCATTTTGATAACAACTTTTCAATTGAGTTGAGGCGATGCTGGAGATGTAGCGATGGTATTGTAGTATCCTTAATGACTACTAAGAGGGCGGTATTGTTTGCAAATGTGATGACAGTAGTATCCTAAGATGCTTTCCTGAGACACTTTATGAAGACTCTAGAGAGTGGTATTAGATTTAACCTAGTAGTACCTTATCAGAAAGTTATGATTTTAGCAGTACGGTCATAGTACGAGACCTTACCAAAAGTTTGTGTTGTACGTAGTTTCTTTTCCTCAAGGATTATTGCACCTTGATTAAATAACGTACGCGGAAATCAAATTGGTGATTTGGAATATGATATATTAGGTCGGTGTCCACTCTGAGCTTTTTTAGTAATTGTTTTTCGAATACAATTGGCATAATTGGGTGATGAGAAGTGACTTTATCTGTTGATTTTCAGTCTTAGGAGTTATAATTATGTGAACAAATTTCCACATTAATGGATAATATGCTAATCTTAATATAGTACTGCATATTGTTGTTAGAAGTACATACAATTGCTTTTTTGGTAGTTTCTTTAGTATTTCCTTTGTGATTAGATTATATCCACGTTTTGTGTTGATTAACTAGCCGAATTTGTGGATAGACTTCTGTTGAGGAGAATAATTTTATAAGTAAGCACATTTGGCGGGGCAAAGTTTTAATATCATTATTATCATTACTCCTAATTGATGTTCAATGGATAGGTTTATTTTTTACGCTTCTTATTGGGCCCAGTTTGAGTCTGATTTTAGAATTGGCAGACTTTTATTTTTTGTTTACGTTTCAGATAAAATAGTCATTTGGAAGGAAGTAGTCTAGTATTCGAATTATGCATTTTTTGAGCTTTTTCTTTAGCTTTCGCCTCAATCTATTATGAATAAATGTTCTCTGCTATCTATTTCTGGCTTGGAGTTTCTTAATTACCAATTCTTGTGTATGAAACGGGGTATTGGGGGTTTCCTTTTATTCTTGGTTCAAAGAAGAATGTTTTTCTAGTTTGTCTTTTTAGTGCTAAACGTGGAAGTGGTTGCTAATAAGTTTTAAATTATTTATAATTGGGTGGGTGATTGTCTTCGACTAAGGCTCAACTTGTGAGAACGTCGGGTTCTCTGCATGAAGATGTCTCTTATATTTAATACATATGTACGACTCGGTATAATTAAAGATTTTTGCATTTTAGTGCACTACGCAATGTCTCTTTTCACTCGCTGTACTACACTAATTTTTGTTACACAAGAATTGTATTTTAAATAAGTTTTTATTTTTTTCTTTAGCAAGAGAGAACGTTTGGTTTTTTAGCGTTTGGTATCAGTTATAGTTGTGTTCTTCTATTTTCTTTTTTGTTTTCTTCAAAATATATTGAGTGGTGGAGGTTCCTGTTTACTCTTTTATATACTCTTTTCTTCGTCCATTGATATGTATGGTGTATTTTTTTATGTGGAAGAATTTGATTAGTTTACGACAGTTTAAATTAACATAGAATCGATTTTTACAAAGGGCTTTATAGTAATACTGTTTTTCTTCAGCAATCATTGCGATACTATTAATTATTTGTTTTTAGTTGGTTGCTACATACACACATGTTAATGGTGATTTCGATGGTTTACTTGTACCCGTTGTTGCTTTGAAAGTTTGATGTGGATGTGTGTTTTTATTAGCTAGTTTCGCGATTTTATTCTGGATGTTTAAATGGAATTAATTTCTTAGTTTTTCTGGAGAATAGTAAAATCATTTCCGTTTTACCCCTTGCTATGTGTGCCCATTTGTGGTGTCCGTTTCTTCGTTTCATCAATGCTTGAATTGGTTGCGGGGTGTTATTATTATTTAATTGATTAGATTATACTTAAGTTGCGGTGTGGGTATATTGTAATTTATTAAGGTCTAATTACGGTGGATACATTAGCTGGTAACTGATTTGGGAAATGTGTGATCCTAATTGATGCATTGTTTGCATGCTTAAGTCACATGTTGGAATTTATGTTGATCCTACATACTTTACGGTTTAAAATTTATTTTTAAGTTAGTTAAATGTTTATTTTTAAATAAATATTGTTGAGTTATCAGTACAAACACTTAAACTCTTAAGTTTCTATATCTAGAGAAACTTTTTCTAGCTCTAACTTAGTATATTTATAAACAACTTTTCCGCATTTGTTACGTTTAGTAGCAACATAATCTGACTCTATTTGGCAAGAAAAATTTTCGTCTGATTTTTCTCAAGCATTTGTTATATTTCACTTGGTACATTATTATTACAGAGGACCAAAGGGGAAAAGTAATTTTAATAAACAAGCTGGAATGCCCATATCTTTTAGAAAGACGAGGACAAATTTTGTGAGTTGAAAATATCCTTCAAAAATTATAGCTTGCAGACAATTTTTTTTATTATCAAATTTGCATATTTACAATCTACTTGTTATAGGAGTAATAGGTAAATGTTATGATTTTAATTACATGACATGAGGGGGATTCGGCCAGTGCCTTAGCCCCATATTTATTTTTACTACAATTAATTAATTATCGTGAGGGGGTAGGTCCTGTGGCCATTTTCTTTTTAGTCTCCTGGTGACGGTAGGTTGGACGGACAGCTGTTCCACGAGTTGATTAGTATGCTCTGCCAATGTTTTGGTGTACGATTTAGCCAGTCTTTTGATCTCTTCCGCTACATAAGGAATTCCAAGGTCATTGTGGAGAGTTTCATTTGAGATATACCACAGAGCATCGGTTATGGTTCTAAGAATTTTTGATTGGCATCTCTGTAGAATCTTGGTATGTGATACCTTGGTACAACCCCACAGCTGGATTCCATATGACCAGATGGGCTTTAAAATTATTTTATATAGAAGTATTTTATTTTGTAAGGTGAGCTAAAATCGTCTCTCCATCAGCCAACTCATCTGTTTTATTTTTAGGTCTATTTATTTTCTTTTTTTTAATATGCGTGTTTCAAAGTAATTTCTGGTCTAAATGTAAGCCAAGATATTTTATTTTAGTTTTCTGAGGTATGGGAGTGTTTTTGAATAATACGGGTGGGCACACGATGCGTCTATTGGTAAACGTAACATGAGTAGATTTATCTCTGTTTACTGTTATTCTCCATTTGTCGAACCAGTCTT
Source organism: Sinelater perroti (assembly GCA_036346155.1). Taxonomy (NCBI): domain Eukaryota; kingdom Metazoa; phylum Arthropoda; class Insecta; order Coleoptera; family Elateridae; genus Sinelater; species Sinelater perroti. The sequence goes on along the minus strand of JARFIY010000348.1, from coordinate 3,981,818 downwards.
GAAGGGTGTTGAGGTGATTTTGTAGATATGCTATAGCTGTTTCCGGATTTTCGCTGCTTGAGAGAATAGCCATATCGTCGGCAAACGTTGTAATTAATGTGTTATTTGTGAGAGGAGTATCAGAGGTATACAGTAAGTACAGCAGAGGTCCCAACACGCTGCCTTGCGGGACTCCAGAAGTAATCTTGTGATGAGTAGATACAGTGCTATTGATCTTGACTTGAAAAGTCCTGTCGCTAAGGTATGACTTTAATAACAAGTATAATTGACTTGGGAAGTGGAGCTTAATTTTGTATAGCAGACCTGCGTGCCATACCCTGTCAAATGCCTGCTGAATATCCAAAAATACAGCTGAGCAAATTCGTTTTGTTTCAAGGCTTTTCATTATTTTAATAACGATTCGGTGAGTTTGATGAATCGTCGAGTGTTGTTGGCGGAATACAAACTGGTAATTTGGTATTATGTGCTTTAGATCTACGTCACTATGGATTATCTTGAGGAGTAGCCGTTCGAAAACCTTGGTTGTCAGGGGTAAAAGACTGATTGGACGGCGAGAAGAGGGTTGTGAAAGAGGTTTTCCAGGTTTATCGATTGCAACAATTTGGGCAAACTTCCACTGGGTTGGAAAATGGCATAGTCTGAGGATGCTGTTTGCAGACAATTAAAATCATCTTATTATAATGAATGATTTGAAAATCTGTGTTATTAGTGCCATAGTTGAAGGCTTAATTTTTGGATAAAATCAGTGGAATATTTCTGAAGAAGTATAATGTACAGTAAGTTAAACATTCCTTCTGAAAATTTAAGCAAAATATGATAGACAGTATAATAGGCCAAAATTGATTCAGCTCTTATAGTCTTCACAAGTATGTTAGAGAAGTATGTCAACATAAATCAATCTGTAGAGATTAAATTTATAAAGATTTTTAGCATTTCACAGACCAATATTTCTACTATTTACACATGAAAAGATAAAATCATAATATATCCGCGAAAAATATACATCAAGTATAATTGATATAACATTCTAGAGATTTCTATGTTTCAGTTGGAAAGTGCATGAATAAAGAATAAACGACTTTTACATCATAATAATTGATCTTATACATTCTAGATATTTGAAAAATATTCTTAGTATTCTCGCACGGGAGTGCTAAAATCTAACTTGTTATTTGCATAAGACTCTTACACAAGGTTGATTAAAAACGAGCTTGCGCTAGTGCAAGGAACGAGAAATAAATGTATAAAAATAACTAAAAATCTATTTTATCCAATTATGATCACAATACAAAAATGAGTTAATATACACAATAAAAATACGAAACAAATACAAGTACAGAGTATAACAGTAAATAACTATTCTTAATGCTTTCAGCGCCGCCATTATCATCTTTATTTGTGCCTTCATCCTTCTCGTCCTCAATTTCATTTTCCTTATTTCGCTCGATTTCCTCCAGCGAGGTCTCGACGGCCCTGTTGATGGACCTCATCAAGGGAAAGTTTTCTGTTCCGCAGTCTCCATGGAAATCGTCCGTATCGATGGACCACACCATCACGCCGCCCAACTTCTGCTCCATGGCGAATTTGACCTTCTCAGCTATGGACCTTTCGTTGTCAAACACTATGACCCTATCGCCGCCGACAGCGTACTGCGTGTGGCTCTCGTCGTCCCAGTGCTCAACGTAGCCTATAGTGGTGTTCTGTAGTTCTAGGCATATCTGAAAATAACGACGGTTATTTCAGTCTTGATAGATCGCGCACCTCGTTTTACCTCGTTGTAACCCATGAATCCGTTTTCTCTGGTGAGAGGTCCCTGGAATCCGTCTTTCTTGGCCGCGATGCCCAATTTCGGCTTCTTTAATGTGGACATAGAGGACGGGTCGGTCAAAAAGAACGTCCTACCGTATAGCGGAATGCCCATGATAAGCTTGCTTGGAGATGCCCCCATTTTGATCATGTACTTCACGCTGTATTCCTAAACGGAAAAATAGTTTATCATAATATGTAGTTAACGGGAAGTAGTAGGTGCATGGATTTTTATTACTTGAACATTGCAAAGTTTTTAAAGGCTAACCAATTTAACTAAATCATTTTCTTTCCTTTCCTTTCTTTCTGTTTCTGTTAATATAAGTGTCACGATTACTCGATTAGCAAATATTCTGTAAGTACATTTTCTTATTCCTTAATTTTCTTCGATATTTTTATGTACTTTGTTATGACCATACGAACTGACTGCTTTTTTAGCGTTCTCGCTATGGATCGTTCAATGTTCAGCATTAAACGATCCATTGCAAGAACTATAGCTTTCTAGTCTTCCTCTGTTTATTTAATAGTCTTTTGTCTGTTTCTTGAAGGTTTTGCTCTTTATTTTCGATTCTTTTTATAGATTAGTTTGTATATTTTTTATTCCCTAACATATCTTAACAATTTGGGGCTTTAATATTTTAGATAATATCATAAGACAAGTTACACAATGTTAGCGCAATTACTAAGTTTTATAAAAATATTAAGGTCAGCTTTATGGTCTAATTCTTCCTTTCTCTCTCTACTTTCTAAATAGCTAAAGATGATCCTTATTAAATAAGATAGCAGTTGTTCGTTCCACGTTCTCTTTATTATTTCTAGCTTTAGCAGTATTTTTACAATTTAAAGTTATCAACACCATATATGTTTTTGCGGACCTTCAATGTCATTTTTCTTCCATGTCGTCTCTTTATAAGATCATGTTTTTATCAACAAAATAACTGTTATGGTATATTTTTTCATTAGTTTTTTGTTTTTAATGTGTTGATAGATTTAAAGTTTGTTCCTAGTGGTTTTTCTATTGTTTTCAAATTTTCCACTCTGAAAACATTCCGTTTCTAATCGCTTATGTTTTTATAGAATTTAAGGCTTATATTCGACATTATTCTTAGCCGTTTTATTAACCTTGTTTTCTACTTCACGAATTGTCGACAGGATTTTGTGATTTCGTATTTATCGTAACTTTTTGTCTCGCAACCTTTAGCTTTAGTGTTTTATTTTCTTCCCGTTTCCTCTCGTTTTCCTACTAGACGGCATTTCTCAAGCCCGTTAATTCGTCGGATCATCGTTAAGCTAATACAATTTTTCATTTGATTGTTTGTTTTAATTTAGAGTTACAATTGTTTCTCGATAATTCTTCTCTACATTGATGTAATTTTCTAAAATTAAACTGTTTGCCATTTTGTATTCAAATGAAGATCTCCGACAATTTTTCTTTTGTCTTTTTTTAATCTGTGCTCAATTTTGCTTAAATTTTATCACTTTAGTTCTTGTTGATTTGTACATATGTATAGCCACATACATTTTGCGTTAACCATTTAATCTTATTATATTAGGTTTCGTTAACTGTGCTTCATCAGGCATATGTCTTTTTTATCTTTATATAAATTACCTTGAATAGTCTGTAGTGTAATATTGGTGAGATTCTTTGTCCATTTATCTTCTGCAATATGCATGTTTATTAGGTACATCGTTAAAATTAATTTTTATGAGCTCAGTCATTACATAGCTGCTGCTTCTCATATATTATGTCATTATTTTTTTCCTTTTCCCATAAGTGTGATGCTTGTTTTTTAGACTTTCCGTTTTGAATTTTTACATCACAGACTACCCTTAAATATTATATTACTTCCCCAACTCCTATCATTTTTAATCTTCAGCAATTATCCCGTAAACAATATTCGATTGGTTGCGTGCTCTTAGACATTGTAAAAGTATAGTCTATGGTCCCCTTGCGCGTCTTTTCAACTCCAACTTTATTATCTTCTTTCTGAATAATTTTATCCATATTGTTTTATCTTAATATTAATTTCTATGACCATCGATTTCATGTTTTTCTAATTTTGTTATCTTCACTTGTACGTTTTGCATTTCTAATATTTTTTATTACATTAGTTATTATCTGCTTCTTATCTATTTTGTATTTCATGTCCTTAATCAACTCAGCATGCGAAGCATCGGCTATAAGCTTTATTAGAATCTCTTCATTATTTATATTATAATTCTTAACTTCTTAAATCTTCACAATTTGTTTTATTCTGGGGCCCTTTAAGTTTTTTCTTGCTTAAGGAGCAAAAAGGAACAAAAGTTAAACAATAATTTATTAAAAGCGCAAGGTCTTTTAGCAACTAGTTGCTAATTCGAGACCATTTATGCTTGAATGAGGTTAAACTTTTGGATTTTCCGGATTATTTTTTAAATTTCCCAAGCCTGTGGGATATTGGGTATGTCATTATTTCCTATAAATTCTCTTCTTAGTACATCAAAAATTCCGTAACTTGGCAGACGTTTTGGCACATAGCCGTAACAGAGCAGAAGATAATGTCTTCGTTAATATTTTCGCATTTCCTGAGATATTTTTTGAGTTCATTAATTCCTCGCAACATATGCAATCATCGATGTCTTTCCAGATTGGGTATTTTTCAAAATATTTACTTTTAGGTTTAATTTTGTCACTGTATTTTATTTCAGCACGACTGGCTCCAAGAAAATAATGTTAACCAAGCAGCAAACGTATAACTTTTTTTACAAGCTTTTTTGGTAGACCTTATGGTAATCTTTCTTAGTGAATATTTTTTGATCTTTTTAATACGTTGGTGCGACTAATATTGAGGAAACTTTTATGACTAAAGCCTTGATTCTGACTTTGTATACAGTAGTTTGAGTTTACAAGTTAAATTTTTGACCGGAACTTTAGGATTATTGCCAAATTTTCTTTTTGATATCCTCTAATGTATTAATATTCTTTGTCCAACCTTTTTATAATCATTTTTGTGGCTGGTAGTGTTTTAGTGATACAATAAATAGATATCTGACTTTTTTTTAAAGTATGTAGTAGTTCTACTTAATAATTAATTTGAAATTATTTTTTTATATAATTACGTTTAAATACAAGGTTTGTAGTATTCTCTTAACTATGGTAAACCCATGGATGTAATTATAGATATCTAAATAAAAAAGGAAAAAAGTTCTGCAGATGAAATACTTTACCACGTTCAAAACGTCGTTGCTTTTGAGTGGCGCGTTCGCTCCAGTCTTTTCGTCCCAGGTTCCATGGTAGTCGTAACACATCAGGTGTATGTAATCCAAGTAGTAAGACAGCCCTTGCACGTCGTACGCAATGTCGATTGTGTCTTTTCCGGCACCAAAGGCGGCAGTTAAGAGTAGATTGAATTTATTAAATGCGGAACGTAATTCCTGAAAGATGCTCATATTAGTAGCAGAAGATGACGACCGTTTCATTGGAGGTACCTTTACTAAGTAGAGAAAGTTGAGCTTGTCATCCGGAGAGCCCCCGCGCTTGCCCGGGAACTCCCAGTCGAGGTCCAAACCATCAAACTTGTATTTTCTAAAAAAATATTTTACTTTTCGGCAACCAACTTGCGTCGCAAAAATACCTAATGAATTCTACGGCGCTGGCGACGAATTTTGCTCTTCGCGCGGGTTCCTTCACTAGAGTAGAATAGTTCACAGAGCCTTCATTCCAGCCGCCAATGGCCAGCGTCACTTTCAGGTGGGGGTAGTTTTGCTTCAAGGAGACTACCCGCTTGTAGCCGCCTTTGCCGTAATTATCCGTGAGGTCCTGCCATGGGTCCAACGACCGGATGGCGTCGCCGGTGACGTTCAGACCAGCGAAGGCGTACACTACATGACTACAGAGCGTGGGGTCTATGTGTTCTATGCTAAACGATCCCCTTTCTGGCCTGTAGACTGACCATGTGCCTACGTAGCATACCACCACTTTCCCATGTTTTGGTCCTAGAAAAAATAAACTTGTTATTAGGGCAATATAATGAACAACAGATATGTAGTGTTAAAAATACATTTGGATGGACGGTAGTTAATAGGAATAAAAAAAGTATCCTGTTTAATAGAAGATGCCTTTTGTCCTTTTAATGTCATCTTTCAGTTAATGAACATTTCTCTAATATGCAAATTTTCAGAATTTTTAATTCTTCTAACACTAGCAGGAAATTCTTATTTGGAAATCTAGATAAGAAAATTCAATACAAAAAATTTTAGGTTTTTTTGTTTCACATGCTTTTTAAGTATCACATTTAATATAATGACAGTCTAAGTTAGTTCAATGTTATTTAGTACGAAACTATATATACAATATTGCAAAAATCTACAAAGTTATATTTATACGGTTAATAATGAAACAGTAAATTCAATTTCATTTGTTAGAAACATTATGTGGAACAGGTGTATTAACTCAGATATAAACTTATGGGTGTTTCTTCTGAATTGTGACAGTAAAGAGACAACAAAACGGAGTAATACAATTTTGCACAACTTTGCATGCGGTTTGAACGTTGATCGGTGAGTAAAAGAAGTGATTCCTGCGTTGGGAGATTATCTTTGTTGTACGGCCATACTTTAGGATTTTTTAGTCAGGGAAGAGAAGAGTGCTTACTTTTGCATCGGCAATTAAAACCATTCCAAACGACCACTTTTAATAGAGAAATGTTTATTATCTTTGAGTATCCCATGCTTCAACCAGCAGATGGTATGACGCCTTTTGCTATGTCACAAGTTTCAAAATGGAAATGTATTGCAACACATGGCGAAACCTTATTTTATTTTTGTGATGTGTCTACTAAAGCTCAAGACAAAGTTTGCGCCTTTAAAGGTAAAAATACGCCCATGTCTGTGCCAAATTCATAATTTGAAAATAATAACTTTTTCTTAATGGTCAAGGGAATTGTAAAATTCCTAGTGACATCGCATAACGGTACATCTAGAATCATTCAAACTACGAAAAACATTCGCCTATACTCAAGGGTAGACAGGTGGTTTTATCACAAAGGAAATGCAGCTGTTTATCGCTTCAAAGTCTGCACTGTGTATTTGGCAAGCATTGGGCTATGCAAGTGCATCCTCCCTACAGTCCAAACATTACTCCATGTGACTTTGCTCTATCCCTTTACTTAAAAAATAGGATAAAAGAGGTTAATTGCTTAGGATATATAGGTGCATAAAATATAGTGAAAAGTGTTTTGAAAAAGTATGAAAATTAAAGTGTATTGTGGAACTTTCTTAGTACTCTATGTAAATAACCAAATAAATTAATGTTTTATAAAACAATTACATTTGAGAGTAAAACAATCGACTCAGCAACATGCCCGAGTTTTGAGAGAATGTGTAACCACTCCGATAGAAATATAAGTAAAGTTTAGTGTATTGTTTGAAAGCTTAAAACTGTTGTTTCAAATGATACCACTTTGATTGGAATCTGACCTGTTCTGACAAAGTTATGGGCTTAAGAGTATGTCTAACACAAAAAAGTTAGAAGGAAAAAGATGATTATAAAAATTAAATGCTTAGTTGAAATTAATTTAATGATTCTTTTCAATACATGGTGTTGCCACTTCTACTCCAAATTGCACTTTCTAACCGATTACGCATGGATCAGATGACTTTTCCTATGCAATCTTGAGGGATTGCTTCCCACTCTTCAATTAACACCGCTTTCAGTTCCATGATGCTCCCTGGTACAAGAATTCTGTGCCGGACTCTTCGCTTAAGTTTCTTCAAGTCAGGGCTACATGGAAGCCAGTCCATTTTCGATATACCGACGTCAGCCAGGTAGTGTGGCATCGCGCATTTTCGTGCGTTAGCATGAAGTCCTCACCAACAAATCCTGCAAATGGAACAACATGTTGTTCTAGAATGTCCCTGATGTAGCGGTCCGGTGTTGAACCTCCTCCGCATCCTCCATTAGACACAAAAACCAACTTAGTTTTTCCGTGCACGGAAATGTCCGCCCAGAACATGCAAGAGCCACCTTCATATGCGACAGTTTCTCGAATACAGCAATGAGCAAACTGTTCCACTGACCTTCTATAGACGCGAAGTCTCCTGTCGTTGTCAGCTTGGGACTCGTAGTTGCCTTTTTTGGGTCAGGTTAGTTGCCTTCAGACTTCTTTGCACTGTCCAAGCGCTGGCAACCACACCTTTAAGGGCAAAGCCAGTCATATGTCGATTTCTGAGGGATATTGAGACGAGAAATCGATCGTCTCTCTCCGTTGTCACACGCCTACAACCGCCTCCTTGCTGACAGATGTAGCCATCGGTTTCCCGGTACCGACGCCACACTCTGATTAACTTAGATTTAGTCGATTTGCCACGGCCCTCTGACTGAAGCCCTTTCTCAACAATGCAACTGCCTGGGCTGCTTAGGCAGTTGTGGTATCCATTTTCTTGCAAATCACTCGAGCACTTACATCAACTTCGAATATGTAACTAAGATGATTTACCGGATTTCAAGCGTACTGTAGGCCAATCATAGTCACGTACGTTCCAAGTAAGATTCGCAAAACCCCGTCCGTGGTGCATATTTTTTGAATGACCGATTAATACAATAGCAACAGTTTTTTAAAGCTCAAAGCTCCTTGCACATTAATGTTATTTTCATTTTCCTTAGACTGAAACAGGAGACGAAAAAATGCGTGCAGCTAGTGAGTCGATTATTTTGCACTGAATTGTATAAGCAGATGAATATAAAATGATATTAAATTTGTAATTTTAGAAAGAGTTATCAACTTACCCACACACAAAATAAGACAAGTTGAATGACATACGACGACAGTTAATCCATTAATAAATGAACAATAGCTTATTTAAATTTTTTAATTAAATAATAAAACAGCAAATGTAGAGAAGAGAAAATGAGCAAATTTTAATAGTAATAGTAATATTTAGAAAAACATGGGAAAAAACATTACACACATAACTGATAACTTTCTAATATGCATTTATTGCTTGGCCTATGCTGAACAGAGGACCGGACATTTTAGGTTGGAGATTGTGATCTTACATAGTCAGTTGCAATGTTTAGTGTCCTTATCTTCTTGTGGCAACTACATCATGGGCTTCATGCTATTTGCGTATTTTACCATGTAATGTTATGGACTGTTAAACACGTTTGATTGTGATGAGCCTGATTTTGATACCCTTTTTGACAAGTTTGACTTAGTGTTAAGTTTGGATTTTTCAAAGAATTACTCAGTCATCCTCTAATGAGCTTGCTTGCTTCTCTTCTCAATTGGGCAATTCATCCATAGATATTATCTCTTGGCATCGCTGTAATAACATGAAATTACGAAACTTTAGCGGATAATACGCTATTACTACAATACTCATTTATGAGATTTTGCGATTGTGATCGGAAAAGCCATTCCAAATTTCTTTTCATTAACAGCATTAATTGTAAAACAATACCATTTGCTTCAGCTACAGTAGAACAACTAAGTTGCAACTCACAAACCACATGAAAGTACATTTCAAGAAATTAATACGTTTACAGTACTATTCCACCTTTCTGAACTATTTTTGATTATTTGTTAATGAGTTACTAAACCACAATCAGAGCTTCGATACTTTGGATGATTTGTCCACAACTATAATCGACATTAGAAGATGTCTATGGCATAACAGCCAATTTCATATGCTTGAAGGAAAGCATTACAGTTATAAAAGCATTCGCATCTATTTTTCAAATAGTTTAGTACTAACATTGGTCTTATAATGTAATCTTAATGTGAGGAACAAAGCCATGACTAGATCGAATAAGTACACAAGTTGTAAATGATTAATATTTCTAGTTTGATCAAAAATTAATGTATTAGAACAATATGTACATGAATCTTCCATCAATTTCTGTATCTTACATAATCTCACAATGACGTTATATTGTTTCAAGATTTTTAAGTGTTGTCAGTGCAATTTGTGCGCTGAGTTCTTTGGGAGTGTGTAAAAAGTTAAATTTATCGTTTGTTATTTGTAATATCTAGTCTATTGTAGGTTTTTAAAATGTTTTTTAGACTTCTTGTGTGTAAATAAGAGTTTATTTTTTAAATAATAAGGATTATATGTTTGGGGAAATGGGGTAAGCCGAATTTTAAAGACACTTAAGAAAGGCATGGTCAGGTTCTAGAGAATGGTTTAGTGTGTGTAGATAAAGATAAAAACTTGTGGTACGGGACAAGTTATGATTTTGCCATTTTCCTGCATTTATCGCAAGTTTTAGGATTACTTCTTCAAATTATGTCACGCCGTTTGAATTATGAAAATTCTGCTCACACAAAGTACGGAACATTGCAGTGTATCTGAAACAGAAACGGATTGCCAATAATTTGATTTTATTCACATGATATAGTCAGTTGTTTTAGTGGTGTTTTTTTTAAATCGCGGAAAAAATATGTATACGTAAAATGGCACCATTGTAAAATGTCTTATAATTTTGGAAATTTTATTTAAAAATTATTTTATCCTTTTTGTTTTTATAGTTTATTGCTATTTATATAACCCTAAAAAATGTTTATTTTAAACGGTTAAGCACATTTGTATTAGTTTTCGTAGGAAGTTAAAATTCTTATAATTTTAATGGCGCGAAAACGTTCTCGTGCGCCTATCCAACCGTCTATCAAATTGTTTGCAAAATAAGCTGCAAAATGCGCAGCTTCAAAGGGTGTAAAAAGGAGGCTAGAAGGGTTCTAAACTCGTTATAGACAGAGTGCACGGGTTTATTAGAGTAAGTAGGAGAAGCTCACCCCAAAATTATTCCTATAACCATTCGAGTTTGCTAAGGACATTCAAAAGTGCCGAACCTTAAAGGATGACTATCGGGGGTGGGATTTGTTCTCTATAATAAATAAATGGTGGCTAGTTTAAATACAGCAAAAATCTTATTCTACTTAACACACCGCAGTGATGTATAGGAGTGGGCAAAACGATCCAATGCAGCATTCACTAGCGTAATTCAGAAGTGCCACAGTTTATCCACTAAATTTGATAAGTTAGAAGGGCGGTATAATTGGACTGTTGCTATTTTCGTCTCATGCAAGCGAAAAATGCAGAAGGCAAGACGCTTCTTGAATCAATCGATCTATATCAGCTTTAGATTTAGAATCGCACCGGTGCCAATGTAGTTCTAACAGGTCGTTTCAGCTAAATAGAAATGAAGGTTATAGTTCAATGTCTTCCAAAATTAATACGAACATTTTACAGTAAGACGATAACAATGGAATTAGCAGCTTGCTTCTTAATGCTTCAAATGCTCTTTACAGATGTTTTTAGGTAATGTGAAAACAAATTGTAATCATTTAAATCGTTAGCAAGTCACAAGGTTATTAGCTCCTTAAAGAAAATATCACGGTCGCCTAGTAACAGTTAAAAATTGGCATTTTCACGAAATAAGTTAAAGGTTAATTTCTATAGGAGCGTTGAAACTTATCACTTCCACAAAGCGAGTTTTATTTACGATTTGTAGATCATGTTGACACAAAAATAGTAGAAACGAGAATTTAATCAAAAAATGGTAGTAGCAAAACCACTATGAGAGCGAATATTTACAATAAAGAGTGTTACATCAATGATTGCAAGGAAAAATGTAATTTTGAACAAATACTTTACCATATATCGGATGCCAACTAAATGAAATTTTACATTGTAACTAGGAAAGTAAAATAATAATTTAAATACGAGGATAAATCAAATATAATCTATATTTTGTTAAATTAAAAATTATTAAAATATAGACATACGAATCTTTGTGTACAATTTTTCGATTTAGAAACATCTTTCCCAAAAGATGGACGATTTATTTAATCACGATTTCGTAAAAAGAAAGTGGTTGTGATACCAACCAACTGTACACGAACGCTTTGATAGCTATATCGTCGCCTTCAACATCTCTATCCTTCAAATGCATCTTTTAGTGGCTCAAACAAATGATAATCGGCGATAACTCCGGACTTAGTGAAATTATTTCAGGGAAGTCCAGAATAAATCCTAAGTTTTTGTGGAGTTTGAGCAGCCGCATGGGACCGAGTGTTGTAAAACAGGATAACGTCTCGATTTTGAAATTGGCGTATTTTCAGACGAGTTTTATTTCATCTAAAGTTATCAGAAGCAATTTCAGCAACCGTTAATCGCTGGTCATTTTCGAGAAGATGGCGAATAATGCAAATATATTCATCAGTTACCTGGTACGCGAATGACGTCACTGACTTTAATTATTAACTGTTTCTGGTTTTTCCAAAAAATTATTTGTTATGCGTACACTTGAGTCTTCTTAAGGTTGTTACCCTAAACTGTGCTTTAAATCTTATTGTCGTTAGGAACTTAATAATAATTCATTGTGCAACGCACAAGGGTATCTCTTGGTCTATCATTGTGATAATGACTAATAAAATAAAATCAATATAAATAAACGAGAAGATGAAGCAGGTTAGAGTTAAAGCAAGTCCCTAAAAAAGGAAAGAGATGAGTACAAAATGCATAAAATCCTGCAGAAGACAGGATTGATCTTAGGTATTTAGAATCTGACCAAGGTACGAAAAAAGGAAAAACAGAAATAACTCAACGTTTGTATCAATAAAGCAGGAATTTAAATATATCCTTCCCATCATCTTGTTTCAAGTTTGTCAGGGTCTTCCTCTCTTCTTTCTTTTTTGAGTTTTTGCTTCCCATGCCTGTCTAATTAATCTTGTTCCTTCTAATCTATGCAAGTGGCCCCAGCAATTCAACTGTCTTCTTTCAATAAAATCACGTGTAGTTGTACATCTAGCGCTCCTCAAATTTATATTTTTGTAATTTTTTTCACTCTTCTATGGTGTTTCATTTCAACAGCTTGTATGTTACTTTTTCATTTTTCAATAATTCGCACCCAAATGTTAGTAGTAGTTTATATAGGGCTTTAACACATGCTTGAAATTTTGAAGATTTTATTCGTTCTATTTTGTCTCTATGTATCATAAGCTCAGCTTTTCTTCCACTATCATCACTTTTGTTTTATATTTATTTAGCTTCATCCTATTTTCTTCTAAAACTTTATTCCAAATTTCCAAGTTCTTTTGCAACTTCTTTTCACTTCTTGCTATTATTGCTATTCTCTGTAAGTTATTGTTACCTATGTTTATTTTTTATTTGTTTTGTGCATTCCTTAATGATTACTTCTAAAAATATTATAAATAGCAATAGACTCACCCCTCCTCCTCGTCTTAAGCCATCTTTTGTAATAAATGTTTCTGATTTCATGTTCCTGTAGATAATTTTATTAACATTACTTTCGTAGATTAGTTGTATTATATCTATAATTGTATTGGTAATTCCTCTTTCCTTTAAAATATTCTATAGTTTTCTCTTGGGACTTTATCGAATACTTTTTCTAGATCAGTGAAGGCTAATAGCACTATATGTATGGGCTGTAACACTTTCTGCGATATGTGCTATAATATATGGTCTTGAGTGTTTCTCCCTTTTCTAGAACTGTAGTGTAACTTTTTCAAGGTATTCTCCACTTTTAGCCTAACTATTCTATCTGTGATGTCTCAAATATCTTCATAATCGTGCTCAATAACATTGTTTCTCTGTAGTTATCTCCCTCTCTTGTTATCTTCTGCCTTATCTATGGGGACTATTAACGCTGTCTACCAATCATTACTTCTGATTACCTTTTCTGTTATTTTCTATTTTCCCCCGAATTCTGTCCATGTTTCGTTCTTTGCTGCCATAAGCACTCTAGCGTTCTATTAGCTAAATAATTTTTCCATTTTTATTTTTTGGTTTTTACTTGTTATTTGATTTTGCCTATCCATGCTGTTTGTTTTGATTACTCTAGACATATTTTTAGCTGTTTTAGTTAGTATATTTTTAAAATAATTCCATATCTGTCCATATCTGTTATTACAATTTTTTCCTAGTAATTATTTAAATTTCTCTGATATTTTTTATTTTTTAATTTATGTATTTATTGATTTTATTATATTTTTCTGTTATTCCTTTTTGTGTGATTTTACTTACTACTAGGTCGCTACCACTCTCAGGTGCGCTTTTTATTTTCATGTCAATTAACACTTCTCTGTTCGCGATTTTTACTAACAGGTAATTTATTATTGGTCTTTCCTTTCTACTTTTCACTTTTTTTGTATATTTGTTTACGTTTTTATGTTTAAAAAGTATTAGTTACTAGTAATTTTTAATTGTACAAAAATCAAGTAGCCTCTTTCCATTAGTGTCATTTTACGGTTTCTCCATGCGTTTCAATCGTTGCGCCATGTAGTTCGTCCTTACTCACTCTACCGTTGAAGTCTTCTGCTATATATGTTCTTCCCTTGACCTTCTCTACTACTGTCATTAAGTTCTCCCAGAATTTCCAATTCTTTCTATCTTATCATATTCATTTGGTTTGTACATCCCTATAATTGTTTTTTGATTCTTATTTTTATCTCTCATTTCCACTGTAGTTATTCATTTCAACCAACCATTTCAATTATAGATTTGTTCTTCGAGTTTTTGTGTATAATATAGCCAACTCCGGCTGCTGCACGTTCGGTGTCCTTTACTCCGCTATACAACAGTTCGTGGTTTTTTCTTTGTTGCTGTTACGATTATTATATGCAAACCATATTTTTCAAATTCCTCCTCCAATTCACCTTCATTTTCTTGTGAGTTTCCAACATTCTACGTTTCTAGTGCCCACATTTTCTTTTTATTTCTATTAATCTTCTTTATTTTAGCACTTGTTTCTTTTCGTAGCCCATTTTCTTGCTTTGCCATAGTCTTCTCCTTATGGAGTTTGCTCTAATTCTTCTTTGTTTATGTTTTATTTAAATATCGGATTGTCTAATATTTATTTGAACAACTTAGTCCACCGGTTGAACTGCGTCGTTTTTTGAGAAAAATCTCGGGGTCTCAATCTGCCTACTTCCCAAGGAAAGCTACGAGTCTTTGATTAAGTCTGATCTTTCGGGTGTCCTGCTTTGTCATTTATAGTGACTGAAAGTGAAAATTTGCCGGGAGATACATGGGTTGGGGAAAATTTGTTGGTTTAAGGTTAATGAGGGATTTCCTTATGATGAATATCATCGCTTGTGTTCAGCTATTGTGGGCGTTTTTCTATTTCAATTGCCCCACGTACTATCCTGCTGGTGAAATGGGAAATAGGAGCAATGGTTTTAGCCCCAGAGAAACTAATTTTGTGGCCTGATTCTTTGTTATGTTTGGCAAGTGCCGAACCATTATCGCCTTTCCGTACGGCTAGAGAATGCTCATACATTCGGCTGGATATTTGACCTATATATGTTCTTTGACAGTCTCCACAAGATATTTTATAAGCTCCTGGGACTTCATTGGGGCAGCGAAAAATACATACATACATACGTATATACATACATACATAATATACATACATAAGCACATTTTTTCTTTGTGATCTTCTTGATTCACGTTAATTCGTTCACATCTACCATTAATGTTTTCATCGTGTCTACTATTTTCTCCAATTTATCTTCTTGCTTCTCCTGAAGGATTTCTCATATTCTTTATCGCTTCTCCTCTTTTTCCTTCTCCTGTGGAATATTCTTTGCATGTAATACAGAATTGAATCTGCTCCAGAATAGTTCAGTCTATTACTAATTATTTTATTTTAAATAGAGTAAAAGTAAAGAACAATACAATTTAAAATAATCTGTCAATTATAAGCATTCGAAACGTGAATGCATCAACAGTTTTTTGGAAAAACTACGCATATTATGAGCAAACCCATATAAAATGTAAATTTGATTAATCCTTATATGTAATGAAAGGCGACAAGTAGCAGTTATTGCAATTAATTATTATGGGTGACATTTAAACATTGAGGTATGATGGGAGAAAAGGTTCTTGTGATTTATGAACCTAAGAAACTGAACGGATTGAAGGATTTAAGTATTGTTTAACTTAATTAAGACAGAAACATAATGGCAACTTAGTCAATATCATAAAATGACCGCAATACAAAAAAAATGTTACTATCATTAAAAAAATAGATTTGATATAGAAGAAGTACTTTAAATGTTGCTAAAGTGATATGGAATTTGTAGTGGAGGTTCGAAAACGTATAAATGTGTAAAAAGTGGTACCAATGATTTTGTGTTTCACCTTAATGACAGACTTTAGCTAACCTACACTATACAACTTGCATGCATCATTTGATTAGCATTGCTACCATTAAAAATAAAATTTCAGTTTAAATTGTGCGATCAAATAAAAAGAAAATAAATGTTAATCAAGGAAACCATAAAGCTATTCTACTTATGATAAGATAAGACGTGAATATAGACGCGAAGGCTTTCATGGCCGGTGTTATGGTGCATCGTGTGGTTGGTTCTCGGAGTTTGGAAACTCCGACCGCGGCCAAATAACCGAGAACCAACCACATGATGCACCATAAGACGGGAAAGTTTATTTTTAGTTTGAAATCCACAATCTGTCTGGCAGATAAAGATGATAAATATTTTGGTAGCACAGAATTAATTTTTGTACTCCATGACAATATTCAAAACGTCAAATACATGATTTTAGAACACTATTGAATTTGAATATGGGTCCCTTCTACAATAAGGCCACTCCATAAGATAATACCCTAGGTGACTTTTACCAAAAAAGAAGGAAAAAATAAATGGCTATATAATAAATTAAAAGAAATGGGACTTATTAAGTCGCTCAAAAATCATGAAAGGCTTTAAAGCACGTGAATATTTAGCTTAATAATCATCTCATACTGAAGAAGGTTTGAACTGCAGTACTAAAAGTTTATTAAAAAATAATATCAATTCTTATTATTTACATCTATGTAAAGATGAATATTATCACTTAAAATATTCATATATTTAATAAGTAAAATTCGAATACACATGGTTTTATATTATTTATAATATAATAATTTAAATAGAAATAATAAAAATTTAAACATTGTTTAAAAAAAGGAAAATAAGCTCAATACAATTTTGTAATCAAAAGTACAGTGCATTTATTTAGTGTTTTTAGTCTTGTTGTTTATTCATATTTCTTAATAAAAACAAGCTTTACAGTTATACTATTTTAATATTGAAGTTAAGGGGTTGCAACACTTTGAAATTTTTAAAAAATCAAAAAAATTTTTGGCTTAAAGTACTCTTTATGGACACAAAAGTGATATGCCGCTTAAGTGAAAGGGCAATTTTCAAAATGTAGAAGCAGAGACGCGCAGAAGCGCGCTTACGTCCACGGTTTCCAAAACGAAGACTTTTTACCTGACCAGATTTACCTGTTACCTTCTGGGATATTCATTTTTGACTCATCATAAGATGGTGCTGATGTTGTCAACACAGAAATGCTATATGGGCCTGGCATCGCATATTAGAGGTAATTTTTAGTTAAATCATCTTTAATCATGACTAAACTGTTATGAAAACTTTAAACTCGTTTTTCTCAAAACTGCATTTTAAAAATCGGTGGACCCTCTAGCTCCGTCAATTTTCAATCGATCCTCTTGATTCTTTTTTTATTTTATTTGTGATACAATTATCTAGTGAAATACGTATGGGTTTTCGAAATATTAATATTTACGTTTTCTGGACAACTTTCAGTAACGAAATTTAGGCAAAAATGCGTATCTTTTATTTCAAATTAATGCCACTTTGTGAAAAATGCATATTGTTTTTGGTTTTTTGGTCTAGCTCATCTAGCATCCCAAAATACGGAGGCCAAAACCTTACCAGCTGACAGCGTTTTTGGTCGTTTTGGGCGGTTTCGCTCTTTGCTGTCCACTCACCTGACTGCCGATTTGACTTTGGAGTATAGTGATGCATCGATGTTTCATCCATTGTCACATACCGCATGAAAAAATCCTTTTTATTGCGCTGAATCGACGTGTTGTTGTTTTTGATCAACTGTGAGCAAACGCGGTTCGAACAGAGCTTTCTCATGGACGTATGTTTATGCAAAATGGTGAATATACTGCCTTTTGATATCTTTAAGGTGTCATCTATGTCAAGAAACTTTAATTTGCAGTCGGACAAAACTATTTTGTGGACTTTTTATGTTTTCTGGAACAACTGCCGAATTTGGGCGACCAGAGCGTTCAGCATCATCGGTGTTTATACGGTCGGGTTTAAAATCAGCAAATTACTTCTCTTCCATATGCCTTGATGGATCAGAGTCCGAATAACACTTATCAAGTCATTGTTTTGCTACTTCAATGTATTTGAATTTCGAACAGTAAGGTTATGCGATTGTGATTTGTGTTCTGAGACATCAAGTGATAGACGCATGACTTGATGCCAGTATAATGATAACATTTAAATTAAATAATGTAGTTAGTACTTATCAAATTAAATTAAATTTTACATATTATATTTATAATAATAGGAAACGCCTACAGAGAGTTGTCAATTAATCAACTCTAATTTTAACATACATATTTTACAGCGCTGTAGGTCTTAGACGCTTAAGGATCAATTTTCTTCTTCCATTTTCCTCAATGTCAGCGTTTTCCACTCTCTGATTCTGCACTTCTGCAGATTTACTTTCACTGACTCCATCCAATTTCTTCGAGATCGTTCTATTTTCGTTTTGTGCCAGCCTCATGTTCTAGTACCTAGCCACCGCAGTTGTATCTTTGATTAAAAAATTCTATAATTTTCTGGGTTCTACGTCTACGCCACACGTCGCCCTCCTTTATACCCCAGCTTGCGTTCCTATATTTCCAGTTTTATACACAATATATAACAGTTTTAACAGCATGCCTTATATGCAGTCACCTCTAGCAATATACAGTAAAAAGGCAGTATAGGTATCAGCAAGCAACATGTCTTTTATTTCCACCCGATAATGCAACAACAATCAGAGCGCTATCCTGCTTTTATTTATAACTAGCAACAACAAAATATACAATTATCCAGTTAAATTATACAGAACTCATTATGGGAATTAACACTACCTTGAACATCAGCTGTTAATGATTGGCAAGTCGTTAAAAATAACAAACGACCAAAAACAATAGAAAACTCAAACCAAAACAAACTAAACAAATATTGGCCAAGTAACAGTATTACTTTACACAACCTATTTAGCAATCTTAGTGAAGAAGATTCAATGGAAACAAACACTTGCAATGAAGAGTAAAAAAGGAAACCAAAATCTCCATTAATTTTTGTTGCTGGAATAGAAAGCATAAATCCACTAATCGAAAAGTAAAATAGCAGACGGTAAATATCACACTAAAGCATTTGGTAATATTCAAGTCAATATAGAATCCAAAGGTAACCAAACATACAATTACAAAAATATTAAAAGACAAAAACTTGAATATCAGACGTGTAAAGCTAAACAATAAAAAACATGAAAGTACAAACGTGTGGTGCAACAAAAAAAACAGGTAACGAGATACGCCTTCCTATATTTTTTGTAAACCAGAAACCAAAAGCAAGAATAAAGAAATTTATAAAGTGAAGCTGCCGATCTCGTCAAAACAAGATATACCGCACTGCATGCGATACCAACAGTATGGGCATACAAAGAACTTTTGTAAGTCTTCAACACAAGAAATGCATAGGGCAACACTTAACGACAGATTGTCCTAGGAAAATAAAAACATAAAGTACAATGTGTCTATCGTAATGGAAATCATCCAGCCAATTACAAAGAATGCATTTTGCATTAGCAATTTGCAGCGGGACATTTATCTACAGTTAAAGACTAATGCGAAACCGATTACAACTCAATATATATAACATATAACAATATGTGCAAATGATGCTATATGACTCAATCAATAAACAATTTTAATGAAATAAACCCAGACACAACAATATAAATAAATAGTGATATAACAGAATTAAAAATATGATAATAGAGATTATCAATCAAATGGATACCATGATAAGTCTTACCTCAAAGTTAATTAACATAATGAAATAATGGCTTATCTATTAAAAATAGCCATGTCAAATATCCATGGCACAAGAAATGAAGCAACTCTTACAAATCAATAATGTAGATCTGTATCTAGTGTGACGCATTTCATCCTCAGAAGCCATTTGCAAGTACCAAGATGTCAAATATAAAGCATCATACGCCCTGATGATAACGCAAACGATGGAACAGCAATTATTATTGGAGAAGATATTAACACCATTAGTGCGTAGAACATATGCAAGTAATAACCATGTCCCTGGTAGCCAACATGGAAAATTTCGACGTATGATTAACAAAAAGGAAGATTACGAAGGTTACTATTTTATTTTTTCATAAATTAAGTTTATTGTTCTAAGAAACTGGAACACCAAACATGAATACTAAGGTATACAAGTAATATCACTAAAGAGCAATTAATTATTAGCTACTTTAAAGGCAAACGTCCTGCAGCAATAAGGAAACCTACATATTGACCAACTGTCAGGACAAGAACTCCTGACTTATTAAATTTTAGATTTACAAAAGAAATTAATATAAAGCACCTGAAAGTAGAATCTTGCTCTGATCTACCATCTGATCATTTAGTGGTTATAATCGCACTACATGCCTATATCTTAGAAAAAAAAGTGAACAACCCTACTGTAAGAAAAAATCGGATTGGTAAGAAACCAAAACAATAATTGATGAATTAATTATCTCGAATATATCTCTGAAAATTTCATAAGAAATTAATCTAGCAGTAAGCTACCTTACTAAATTAAAACAGAAAGCAGGATGCTCAGCAATATTTTAAAAAAATTGCCATATAATAACGGGCCAAAAAGTTGGGAGTAAGCTCCGAAAAAAATGGGAGACTACAAGAAATAGAAGCAAGAGGAATAAAGCATCAAAGGAATTAAGCAACATACTTAACACCTTTTCCGCCAATCAAAGGTTATAACAGTAAATGGGCAAAAAGTAACAAGAAAAAAGCCACAGAATTTGCAAACTATCTACCAAAATGTTTTCCTACGATATTATATGCCACTAATTATGGACAGAAAATTTAAGAATATAATATATTGCAACGAATTCCCGAACACTGTTATAAAGGCATCCTCGCTTTACAATATGGGCGGCTAATACCGAGATCGCCGCCAAAACGTCATGGCCGAGCGGCAAACATAATGCCTTTAATGCGGTCAGTCGACGAGATTCCCGCAGTGTTGGTGCACGTGCTCGAACTATGCGGAAATTTTCAGATTTTTACCAAATGGTTCCTGTAGGTTCCAAAACAGGTGCTGATTGTATGAATAGTACGCAGCGGTCTAGGAAATGGAAGTGAAGTACTGGAAGCGAAATGGCGTTAGTGCAACATAAATTGTTTTATAGATAAAGAGAGATATAGAGTGTAATTTCATGTCTACTAAAGAATTTAAAACTATACGACAAATCTTTAACGCAGTACTTAGGCTTGGATATTTTCATAGTCTATGGAAAGTAGTACAAAAACTTGGAAGAAATTCAAAAGTTCTTTGAAAGGTTTTAAAAACATATTTCAAAAAATAATTTAATCCACTTTTGGTAACAACAAACAAATGTCTAATCACCAGTTTGATTTTTGAAATCAATATGAAACTATTGAACAAGTGCTTCGGTTGGATGAACTGATCAATAATGCCTTTGAAGAAAAAATGCATTACGCAGTTTTCGAACAAGTTTGGCACGAAGAACTACTGAAACTTTAAAAATATCTTTCATACAGTTTGAAATACAGTAATGAATACAGTTTTAGAACTATAGTGCCCGCACGAACTTTGCTCGGAAACGATGATGAAGTGCAATAATTTAAACGTTTCAAGTCTAATAAATTCATTTAGTTATACAGTTACTATATCTAGTTTGAGTAACTGTTAACGTCATTACGTACTTTGTAAGAGAAAAAGAGTCTTCATTAGAAGCACTTCTTTCAAGTTGCATATTAATATGCTTATTGTCCAGATGGACAGGGTGTAAGTAAGAGGAGTTGGTAATAATAAAACAGTTAATTAATGTACTTTTATCTTGTGATTTTATTACTGCTGTGCAAATTATTTTGATAATGCCACATTGGGATTGATAATCATTTCGCAATTTTTTAAATAAAATAGCATTTTATTTTAATTTAAACCTAAATTCAGAAACAAACAACTTTCAAGGAATGTCTACAGCTCGTCGCCGGTTTTAGCGAAATAACGGCATTATCTCCAGAATTAAATTATTATGTTTTTGTTTGTAAATCACAAGCGACCGCATACTCAGATAATTTTGTTACAAAAAATATAATTTTACCGCAAGATATACTGAGGGAGATAAACATTACAAAAATAAACAAAAACCGGAAATTAAGTTCCGGGTAAAGTTATGCAGAAATGTTGAAATACGCTTATCAAGAAGAAAGATTATCAGAAATAATGCTCAAGCCAATTTATTGTCCTAAGGAAGAAAATGATATAAAAGGAAGGCAAAAAGTCAAAGTGGGATGAAATTTATGTATATCGGGCAACCTACTTATAGGCAGGTTGTCCGGCATAGACGTTTCGGAATAGAGTTGTCCATGCTTTACTGCGGTCTTCTTGGAAATTGTAGTTCAGCTTCGCTTGAATTGCAAGACATTTGTCAGTAGATTACGAACGGTCAGTTCCCTCTTCACCAATGACCAAAATCGCTCGATCGGCCGGTATTGCAGCACAGCGGTCGGGTTATCCACCTTCGCAATTTACCAAATCAGAACAGGATATGTTGCCCGACCTTCAAAAATTGAATTCCAAGCTTTTGTTTAATATACATATTCGCATCGTTCATAAAAGTTGGACAATATTTCGTTGGAAATTTTAATTTAGGATCTACCTTAGCTTCCACGGGACATGGCTGATCTAGCAAAATAAAAACATACCGACTGGCATTACTTTTAAGGAGTCCCATTACTCTTGAATCTCGTCGTTGATAATGAAATGATTAACACCCAAATGTCTACCGGTTGTTTATATATCAACAATTTAACAGCGATCTGTCAAGATTTCGCTATTTCATAAACAGCTTCCTTATCGTCCCAATAGCCATTTTCTGTAGTCCAAATTTCTTGTTGTACCTCGTATCATCGGTTTTGAGAAAACCCTTGATACGTATACATCTTTCTTACAAATGCTCGGTAATAATTACGCCCTTTGAAAAAATCCGCGATGCGGATGCTTTCGTTTTTAGTGGCTTTTGCTTTTAGTATACTAATCACATGTAAGCCAGCACCTGACTATCATACTAGATTTTCTGTTGCGTATTTTGAAACAGAACTTTTTTTTTAAATTTAATATTCTCATTTATTTGCTACTGTACAAGTACGTTCAGCAAAGTCGTTTGATATTTTAATAGACATGTAGAAGCATGCTCAACGGTATGCTTCTATAACAGGTGGGCTTACAGGCTTTGTTTGACAAACGGGAAAAATCTTACAAACTACAACTTACAACTAATCTTCAAGTAAACTAGCTATTTGAAATCTGGTTGGCAGATCGTTTGGCACATGTTGTTGTAATCGTCTGTTGTTGTTGGGTTGATCTATAAGATGGATGGACGCTAAGTCGAGTACTGCATTGGGAGCTGTAACGCCTGCTTTCTTTCTTGACTGTGGGGGTACGAAAACCGTTTATGATTACCGCGCTTTGCACAAACCAGGATGCGTTTACTATCATGCGTAGCGCTTTATTTTGAAAGCGCTCTAGGATTTCGATGTTTGAAGTGGACGCTGTCCCCCAGAGGTGAATGCCATACTCTAGATTGGCTTGATTATTGTTTTGTAGACTAGAAGTTTGTTATCTAACGAGAGTTTAGATTTATGCCCAATTAACCAATACATCTAAGTGCTAGTTGCGGCAATAGGCTGAGGTACTTAACACCATATTGTTGTGAAAGTTGACTATTGTTTAGATAAACAGGAAGGCAAGTGGCTCTGCGAGTGGTGAAGGTTATGTGAACAGATTTGATGTCATTGGCTTTGATTATCCACTTTTTCAACCAGTTTTAGATTGCAGGTTGGTGTGCAGTTTCTGCGAAGCAATGTTAGGATCTCTTCCAGACGCTAAGACAGCAGTGTCGTCAGCAAAGGTTGCTGTCAGAGTTTCTGGTGTAATTGGCAAGTCTTCAGTGTATAATAAATATAACAGTAGCCCGAGAAACTTTCCTGTGGAACACCGGCGTTTATTGGAAAACGTTCCGCATATTTGGTTTCAAGCTTTACCAGGAAGGATATGTTATTCAGGTAAGATTTAAGGATAAGAAAGTAAAGGAGTGCCTAACTTTGTTGAACGCCTGCGTGATATCTAAAATTGTAGCGGAACAGTACTCTTTGCTTTTGAAGGTATCGTTGATCCTTGGACGATCCGGTGTATTTGCATCCGCCTAAAGCTAAACTAGTGATTGGGTATTATATCGTTGTTTTCCAGGGTTGATAAGAGCCCTTTTAGTAGAAGCTTTTCAAACACTCGAATTATAAAATATAAAAAATGTGTTCATCATTGAAGTTGAATTTTCTCTCTGGATTGCAATGCTAATCCTCTGTTTCAGATATATAGTAGATTTAGGTTCTCCAGTCACTGCCCAAATTCTCAATCCTAATGCGTCAATGAAATCAACGGCTTTTTTACACCAAGGACCCAAAGTTTCCACTGCGAAAGGGATAAAAATGTGGTTGTTCCTCACAACTTCTCTGTATTTGTTAATTTTTTTCAAAGCTGCTCTTGATGCCACTAAACCAGCCGCTTTAGAGCTAATGTCAGAATAGGAAGGAGCAAGAGTATCAGCACAAGTAGAGTTCCAAAGAAGAAGTTGGCCCTTTTCCCAAGGAATTAAAGTCATTCCATCTGGTCTCTTTCCATCGTCTCTATGAAGGCCAGTTGGTTCTAAGACTGATGAAATCTTTGCAGATTTTAGGGCTCGGCAGATGATATTGTTCAATTCTTGGTGTCGGGAGTGACGTCCACCACTTTTTGAGCAGCTTAGACCATGAATACCATTCTCTTTCACGGTTTCACCACAGACGCATTGATGGGGAAGACATATATTAGTGCCAATAGGAAGTGCGACGGAAGTACGGAAGGAATTGTTATCCAACAGAGTTTCAATGTTTCTAGATGGCAGTACGTTAAGCCATTGGTTTGATTCTGATTTTTTAGATGCTATGATTTTTGTTTTCAAATTTGGATTTTTGGAAACTAATTTTTCTTTATATATATATATGTATGTGTATATATATATATATATATATATATATATATATATATATATAAATTAAGATAAAATACCCTGTGCAAAGAACTACGCTGAAGAGCTGAGTAAGATATTTAGTCCCGATGGTAGGTAGTACTTTAAGGATTTTACCAGTAATTAGCTCGTATCATGGCGCTTTCTTTAGATGTTGATTGCCAATTATTCCCTCGACATCAGCAGCTTTTAGTCGGTGAATTGGTAATTCTAGTTGACATGGGGACTCTAATTTTTGAATAATTTCTGATTCTTCTTCGGGCTTATTATCTGGTTGATGTGGCTGAAAGACGTTTGCTAGATGGTTTGCAAAAAACGTGCTTTTTCGGAATTTGTTCTGGCCAATCCACTTGAAGTGTCTTGATGGGCGGGGTATGTTTTTTACCTGTTTTTTAGTCTTCTTCCGAAGAGAGTAGTCGGTAGCTTCAGTAGCTGTGAGCTCTTTTAAGAAAATTTGGATGCATTCATTTTTGTTTTTGTTTAGTAGTTCTTTTAGTTCTTGTGTGTCTGCATTGAGTGAACGTTTGTTTTCAGGTGTTCTCAGTCTTACCATTGCTTGCGGATTCTTCTCTTTTCAAGGATTTTTGTTTGATTAATGTAGGACAGTCATAAGCTGTGGGAATCACTGATTCCTCAAGCGGTGAATTCCAAGCCGCCCATTGTATCGTGTCCGTGAAATGCTTAACTGCATCTTCCAAGTCTGTTTCGGTCTTGAGGGATACGTTTAATGTTAGAGAAACAGGAAATAGCATTATGAGTGTTAAGGTATTAGATAAAATGAAATGTTTACTTAAATTTAGAAAAAAACTAAAATTGCTTGTAACGCCGCCTTATCCAAATTGACCCTAAATAATGTGTGTGACACTGTACATTTTTTGGTTCTGGACACCCATATCTTATTAATATTAATAATCTTGTTTTTTAATATAAAAAAACAAAATTATTAGAAATTCATGATTTAGATGATAAAAGCAAGGGTCATTTATTGAAAACTTTCCTAAAAATCAATCATAAAAAATATACAAAATATTGGAAGCACATCTTACGTGTAGACTAAGAGGGAGCTTTTTGCAATGCAAGTTTTTTTTAACGACGCCAGTAAAATAAAAATAACCATACCAGTCACCAGCATTTAAAAATGGATAGGCACTCTAAGAAGATGATATAAAATAATAACAGCTTTCAAGAAACACCAATAAGTAGTTTAAAAGATAAAATAGGTAAGCTTTCTTAAACAAGGATCTTAGGAATTAAAAATGTTGGATGTTTTAAGTAGCGACAATATTATCTTCAATTTTAATTGATTCAAATCAGTTTTAACGACGAAAGCAAAATAAAAAAATACTAACACCTAAACAAGATTACTAAGTTGCATTTATTTAACATATCACATCTATTTCAACATTTCTTTAAAGAAATCACAGATTTAAAATAAGGACTAAACTTGAGCTTTTAGATTTGTTTTAAATCTGCTTCTTTGCATTTTCAATTATTAAAAAATTTAAAATTGTGCATTTCTTTCTTATCAAGTTTTTGTGTCATGAGATAGTAATCGCTTCGACATTTACCAAAACTTGTTTTGTTGATTCTCTAGTTTCTTTTTTAACTTACAGAATAGTACATGGCAGAAATACTTTGTGTGACATTCCCGTTAAAGCTCAACTTCTTAATATTATCAAATATAGTTTATTTTGCATCTTGTAACATCTAAATTTTGTTAATGAGATTTGCAACAAAGTATTTTAAATTTTTTCTCTTTTGCCGTTGTATCTATAAAATGAATGTTGTTAGTAAACACTACCAGTACAACACCACAGTCATGTCGTAATATCGCACTTTGGTGTATTTTTAATATATTTAATATTAAGATTAAAATGTTAATATTGAATGGGTTGCTGACTGCGACATATGGTTTGTTATTCATTTCTCAAATATAGATAAATGATACAGGAAGACATTTCCTATTAACTATCTATAGATAATAATTGGTAAGTGATTTAATGGTTAAATAAATTAAATAAATTTAAAAACAAGATGTATAAAATGGTTAGCCGTTGCTATGACCAAATGAAATTTGGTACTTACAGTAGAACAGTTTAAGAGAACAAACAATTTACATTTCGGTAATTTTGTCCTAATGTGTCACAAATCTTTTTAAACGTCCACATAAAATCGCATCAGATCATTTGATTCATAATCTATGTCTACATTTAGTTTTCAAGCGTTTAGATTATTTATTTTAACTTTCAAGATTATATATATACAGTTTTTTCAGAACAATAAGATGTTTTGTTTGTTAAATTCTGGCCTGTAGGCATAATAATCACTATAAATTTCCATTAAGGTACTAAAATTTATCCGATACAAGACTTATTTGAGATATTGTGCAAACTGATGACAACTGTCGGTTGTAGACTTCAATGTGGTTGAGAAGCTGATCATATTTTAAAAATCGTAAATACGTGAATACAAATGCGGACTCTTTTATAAGAAATTTTTAAAATATTTTTTTAGATATCTAAAACACTTGTTCCATTTCCAAAATAATAATAATTTTAAAAAAAATCTTTTTTTTAATTAGTAACTCATTTAATGTTTTATGAATATTTACTGAATTACATCGATGAATTCTCTACTAGCTACCTTAATTTGTCCGAAAGTCGCGTAATGCCACATTTTCAAAACGTCTATGGTTTCCTAGCAAAATATAATTCAAAGTGCATTTTTAAGTTATTTATTGAACTAAACCTTTTACCGCAAAGAGATTATTTTAATGAAAGAAACAGATATTGATTACATGGAGCAATGACCGAAGAGTACGGAAAATAAGGTGGGACATCCGAAAATTTTAAAGGATGTTCTAACGGCTAAAGGTACCAAAGACCTGACATTATCATGCTACGAGGGTGAATCAAATATAAACGACTTATTTTTTAAAAAATATTTTATTTGAACTTGAAACAAAAGAATAGCAGATTACTTTTCTACATAATCTCCAGATTTAGAAACACATTTTTCCCAACGTGTAGCTAATTTTAAATGTCTTCCTCGTAGAATGAAGTTGGTCGTGTTTCCAGCCAATTGCGCACATAGACCTCAACCTCCTCATCGCTGTCGAATCTATGCCCTCCTATGGCTTCCTTGAGAGGACCGAATACTGTCTCCCAGCCCAATTCCTCCAATTTTTCTCTTGCAATTTCTATTCAGTTGTCAGAAGGCGAGGTACCCACCTTGCGCACACCTTACAAAACCCTACCTCCTCTGTGATGATTGAAAAAGTGCTGCCATAACTTATTCCAATCTCAGATGCAATCTTATCGATGGTCAGACGCCTGTCACCATCAATAAATTGTTGAACGCGGATAATGTTTTCGTTGGTGATGCTGGTGCGAGGTCGGCGATCATGGCTCTCATTTTCAACATTCTCACGACCCTCCACGAACTTTTTGTGCCATGCGAACACTCTAGCTCGTGACAGTGTCTCTTCCTTGAACTGCGCAGTCAATCTCATCAGGATTTCAGCCAGTTTTACACCTTCCGTGGCGAGAAATTTAATGATAATACGCTGCGCAATTGATGACGGCACCTCCTGCTCAAACATTGTCACGACGGGTACTAATAGAAACGAACGAAATCGCCCGCCTGCTTCCCCTACTCCTGACATCCCTACCCAACACCTGACGAAGCGAGAACTCTCGCGCGTTAATATTGTGTGCCCGAGATCAAAAGTCAAAAGTTTATATTTGATTTATCCTCGTAGAAAACGACGCCTTGCCTGTTAATTCAGTCCGTTTCGTGCTAATTGCTTCCTTCAATTTATCCAGTTGAGAACAGTATTCCGTTGAATGAATAGTTTCTTATTGTGGAAGCAATTAATAATAAATCCCACCAGATAAACATCAAAATATTCTTCAGACAAACTCCAAGCCTTTGACTCTGGACTAAGAGCGCTTACTCCCAATTTCACTTCCACCCCATCTATTTAAAACAGTTTCTTTTCGTTTCGCTGAAGATGCAAACCACACGTGGAAACAACCGTCAACTGATGCAGAACCCATACATCAGAGTAATTGCCGTAGCTGAGCTTCACGAGATCATTGTTTACCGTTATTCCGGGAATGTTTAAAGCATTCCACAATCCACAAACAGTATATCACGGATATTCATTAATCACAGCTTTAATGAGACCTGTACTTGTACCGAATAGGCGGCCGCTGCAGTCTCAATTTTCTGTATTAAAATTACTCACTCCAAAACTAAGCGTGAACTGTGTGAACACTTGCAGCACCATTCCCATCATCGGTGCAAATTTCGTTTACGGTATCGTTAGCACTATTGCCTTTTTTAAAACAATGCAACATTACATGTTGAAAAGGGTTCTATTCATAACCCCGAAAATCATTAGCCCGAAATAATAAACATCTATTATAACTGAAAACTTTAATTTACATCTATTTACATTTAGTTTTTGACCTTTAAAATGATCTTAACCTTTGTAGAATTTGAAGATTAAGGTAAAGTGTGATATTTGGTTTACTATTTAAACAACTTGAGGTCGATCACTTTAACCTTTTTTAAAATGAGTGCTTTTGAGTTTGTAAAGTCCCGTAAGGACAATGATTTACTTAGCCACAACGGATTTTTATATGAATATGACAAGAAATATGTTAGTACATCAGCTGCTACAATTATTTATTGGAAATGTGTACAATTTTATTCTACAAAGTGTCTCGCACATGCAAAAACACGTGGATCAGAATTAGTAGTATAGACTTCGAAAACAAATATAATCATTTGTGATCGTAGTAGAGTAAAATTGAAGAAAGCAAAGCTTTGCATACAATGAAAGAAATAGCACAAAGTTGTGAAACATACCCTCGACCTAATTTTTCAGCTAGCAAAACCATATATGCCAACCGAAATAGCGTTGAAACAACAGGTAATCTTTTATCTTGGAGTAGAATGCAATCGCTCTAACAATATTTTTTTAGATACAATGGAAAAGAAACGAAATTTGCCATGAGAACCTAAATTATTGAAGAAATAGGTATACCCCAAGATGTGACTCAAGCAATAAAAAGCGAAGAACTTCTTCAAAAATTGGATATAGATAATGGTTATATTTTATTGCTTACAGCCAAATCAAACTTAGAATTATCGATCTTCATTTTGGATTATTGATGAAACATTTAAAACTATTTCAAGGTAAGTTTATTCAGTCGAGTACGATTACTCTGACCATTAAATTCGTAGGATTTTTCAACAATTATGTACTGTCCATGGAAGAATCGATCAAGATAGTTCCGAAACCTATCCTTTTGTTTATGCGTCGACGACTAATAAGATAGAACTTTTTATAGGACATTATTTCATGAGTTGGTCATCTAGACCTTGAACTCAAGCCAGAGATCATCGTATCAGACTTTTAAAGTGCGCCAATGTCCGCAGCACGATCTAAATTTAATGGCGTGGATACTCAAGAACGTGATTTTCATCTGAGCCGGTCAGTTTTTCTGAAAATTCAAGAGGAACATTTGACTACCAGCCATAATTCTGATGAAAACTTTTGTATGAATTTAAGAAAATTATCTGGTCTTGCTTTTTCCTTCTTCAGAAATAAAGGAAGCATTTGAACAGGTAAATATGAAATGCTTCGAGTGAACGCATTTAAGTTATATTTTAATTATTAATGTTGAAGTCCTTGAACGGTTTGATCAATATTATGTAAATGGCTGAAGTATATCATCAATATACAAAGGGCCAACAAGATACTGATTTCCTCTATATCAATCGAATGTTTGGTCTGCTTATGAAAATAATAATTTATGTATGTATTTAATTTGACTAGTGCGATCTCTTTAACAATATTAACTTCTTAGCGATATCTAAGAACTCAAAATAAAGTTGAGGCTTGGCGTCCCCGATAGAATAACTTTGTAGGAAATCCACTTGTTGGTCTATGGCGAATCATCCGTCGCATCAAATCAGAACAAAATTGTTTTAAAATCGAGATATTTAAATATAACACAGAAGGTCATCCATGAATCAGTAGTAATGAAGTAATAAATCATGAAGATATACTTCAAAGAATAATTAATTCAAGAAATGAAAGAGATTTAAATGATTATCTTACAATTTTAGCTTATAGAATAAAATATGGTTTATTAACATTTAGCATATATATTTTGTGTTTATATTTTTACTGATTCCTAAAATGGTTAAAGTGGCCGCACTCTAGTTATCTAAACAGTGAACCAAATGTTCCACTTTATCTTAATCTTCAACTTCCGCAAAGATCTAGATAATTTTAAAGGTCAAAAAAAATTAAATCTAATTAGATGTAAATTAAAGTTTACAGTTATAATAGAAAATCGGGGAAATGAATTTTGTTTAGGGGTACTCAACTTAGAGGTAGTGGTTTTTCGGAATTTCGAGGTAGTGAATGTTTGTGTAATGAATTTCGGGGTTAGAATTACCTTTGGTTGTAAATGCTTTCTTTGATTTTCTCGTATTTTACAAAACCTGGATATGTCTAAGAGAGAAGTAAGCACGTTTATATTAACGCTAATAGATAAAAAAGCCGTACAGATTACAAAAGAAAATTTGTGGCTTTAATCATAAAAAAACATTGTTCAAAGTAACCGTAATGGTTCTATTTTAAGAAAATGTTTAGTCATCGGTTGGTGAAAGGTAAATTTATGAAGTGTTAACCTTCCTTATTAATCTATAAAAAATGTCATGACATTTGGTTCATTAGAACCCAAAATACAACGCATTACGTGATAGTAGTTTGAATACATTTAAAAAATAAATGAAGAACAAAGAATCAACATTAAGTTATGTTAACGATAAAAGTACTTCAGAAATAGAATAGAAATAATTTTCTATCGCAAATATAAGTTTCTGAGTGGGATTCACGATGCAAGGATGGCAGAGAGGATATAGATGATGATAAACATTTAAGCCGATTATTTGAAAGGGTGACCGAGGGAAATATGGAAGAAGTGCATAAAATACTTAAAAAGTCTTTAGTAAGATATGTGGAAACGGAACTTGGAATACCCAAGATAATAATTTGTTGCATTATCACCGATCTGTAGAAGCTAAATTCAATGTTTGTTCCACGTCGATTAATTGATGGCCAAAAATTGTACCAAATTGGGTATTGCAAAAACATCGTTAGAGAAGTTCAAAAGATGAAAACTTTTTAAAAACGATTGTAACTGGTGATGAGACTTAGTGCTTTTAATATAATTCAGAAATCAAAAATCAAAATACTGAAGATCGGTCACCGAATAAAGGAAATTCAAAAAATATCGTTTGAAGAAGTAAAAATCAATACAATGGTTATCGCTTTTTAGGATTCTAAAGGGGATTATCTACAAAAAACTAACTCTAAGTGGTACAATAGTTAACAATGAGTATCATGTTAGTACCTTAAAGTATTTGCTAGGCCATATTTATCATGTTCGCCCTGAATATTATAGTTTCCCAATTATCACTATTTTTCTGATCGAAAATTGTTTGCTTTAGCATCCTCTGTATCAGTAGATTTTTTATTTTCGGAGCTGCATTTGGCGAATAAAGGAAACCATTTTGCATCAATTCAACGATCAACAATGATCAACCTGAACACCATTCCAATCACCGATTTTAATCTTAAAGCTTTATTATAATACGTGGACAGTCTGAAAAGTTTTGAGCCTTACATAGAAACAAGTATTGTTTTTGTCAAATTCAATTTTATTTTCAACATAGTCTTCTTTTAAGTCGATACACTTTTTCCAGCGATGCTCCAACCTCTTTAACTTGCACAAATAGTAGTTGGCGTCTTAATCTGCAAAACAGGCGTCTACGATTGCGATGACCTCCTTGTTTAATGAAAATCTTTGTCCTTCGAGTCAAGCTTTGAGTTTAGCAAGCAGGAGATAGCCTCCGGGGCAGATCTGGTGAATATGCTGGGTGGTCAATCAATTCAAACTGCAATTTGTGAAATTGGCTATGGCGATTGCCGAAGTGTGTCGGTGCGTTGTGTTGATGGAAGAGCATTTTCTTTCCTTCCAAATGGGATCGTTTTTTTTAGCATTGCTGCCTTCAACTGGTCTCCTAACGATGCATGGTACCCCGTTATTGTTTTCCCTTTTTCTAAGTAATTGATAAACAGAATTCCTTGACTATCTTAAAAAAAAACTGTCACAATCACCTTCCCGGCCGATAAAACCCTTTCGCTTTTTTTAGAGGAGGTTCACCCTTCGCAGTCCACTGTTTTGACTGTTTCTTCGTCTCAGGAGTGTAATGGTAGGCCCAAGTTTCAACGTCAGTGATAAATCGACGCAGTTTGACTCGATCCGCTAAAACCTCTTAAGCAGGGCGATGTAAATGCTCACTTGAATGAATTTTTGGTTCAAAGTGAGCAAGCGCGGGATTCAATGAGCGGCCAGCTTTGTCATGCCCAATTCTTCAATCAATATATGACAAATGCGTTCTTTCGATATTCCCACAGCCTCTGCCATC
Source organism: Sinelater perroti (assembly GCA_036346155.1). Classification (NCBI taxonomy): domain Eukaryota; kingdom Metazoa; phylum Arthropoda; class Insecta; order Coleoptera; family Elateridae; genus Sinelater; species Sinelater perroti. The sequence goes on along the minus strand of JARFIY010000348.1, from coordinate 3,948,284 downwards.
TCTCTAAGCTTAATTCGAGAGTCGAAGTTATCGATGGAGGTCGCAGTTGTCCACCGTCCCGAATGCTCATCATCGACCAAGCTGGTACGACCATGTTTAAATTCAGCTGTCCTTTTCACGGTGGCAAATGATGGGGCAGAGTTCTTGTAAATCGCATCTAAATTGGATTTAATTTACGTAGACGTATTGCCTTTCAAATGCAAGTACTTAATTACGCCACGGTATTCGATCTTTTCCATTTTACAAAAGCACTGACACCCACTGATACAAACGACAGTCAAACAACAACTAAGTATCCAAAATGGCTGATTTTTTTTACAGGTATCTTTTAACGCCTGTATGATTGGAGTAGCAGAATTATTTTGACGAGTAGACATCTTCACATGAAGCTCAAAACTTTTCAAACTGTCCACGTATGTTTAAGGCATTGAAAAATGATTGACCCCCCCCCCCTCTAAAACTTCAGTTGTGTCGCAGATTGTAAGCAGCGTCCAATACCTGTGTAAAGACGTACTACATTATCACATAATGCTACCAGATGGCGCTGCTAGAACACACAGAAGAAAAGGTTGTGAATTATTTGTACAGTATTACAAGCTTAGTTGTAGAGAAATTGTAAATCAAAAAACCATTGAAATAGACAATTATGAGCAGCGATTGACGGTGTGGTTTCTTTGGAGAGAGGGAGTAACTGTTTTAGACATTCATACAGGTTATTAGCCAGACGTAGTACTATGTTTCGCTAGATGTGGCAAGAAAAGTGCTAAAAACCCCTTATAGCAAACGTGATAACGGCAAACATGCGTCGTATTAGCAGATGCAAAAAATGCGTCTTGTAAAACTTTGCATACCATCATGCATAAAGACTTGAAGGTGACAAAGGTCTGTGGACATTGGGTTTCCTATATGCTTACCCTTAAGAAGAAACAGAAGAACACCCACAGTTATTGCAAGTGTCTAGCGTGGATACAGATACGCTCTGGTTACAGCAGACATATTATGATTGTGGCACGAGACGTCGGAAAAGAAAAACTAGTCTATGAAATGGCAGCATATTGAAAATTTCTGTCCCAAGAGCCATGGTCGGAATTGTTTATTCAAAAACCAACGGCGATTGTCTTTTGAGATGAAAAGGAAACTCTAATTATGAATTACCTGCTTCCTCGTGAGTTCTACTGAAAGTCACAGAAGTAACTTTATTAACGATTCAGAAACCCCGGAAAATAGGATAAGGCAGACTACTTTAATATGAAACTGCGCGGTATCTTTCAAAACATGTACGGTTGTAGTAATAGAATGGTTTTGACGAGTAGAGCCATCTTCATGTTGAGGCTCGAAGCTTTTCAGACTGCCCACATAAAAATGGTCAGCAAATCTAAACTTTTGCGTTAGTTGAATTTTGTTCGCTAAAAGGAGTTTGTCATAATGTCCGATTGTTGTGCTCAATGCCGAATCGATGTTTTTGGATTTGCAGCGACACTTTGACCAACTATAACAATGTGCTCAGGGGATCTTAATACGCTCTAAATCTCAGGAGGTCATCCATCAATTACCGATCCAGTTTCACCAAATTTGCACTCCATTTTAACAATAATAACATGCTATTATTTTGTACTTTTTTATATTTAATTTAATCGATAGAATCATAGATAACGTCAGCTAAAGTATCACAGTTGCCGACCACAAAATAAAAAAGGCGGGAAGTTTAAATCCGGTGTTTTATTTCGACCACCTTCTCGTATCTAGATTATCTCAGTTATAATGTGTAGATATGTCTTGAAATAGTGGGCAATTTTGATTGCCATGCAGTAGATTACTTCAATATGAAGATGTGCGGCTACACAGTTGCCACTATGAAGACGTTCGGGTACACCTTGATGCCTTACGTCTCATATTTTCCGGTCTTGCATTGAACTACTGCGTTCTGTTTGTTACAATTAAAAAAAGAACAATAAGAAATTGTATATATATATATATATAACGGAATAATTCCCAATAAAGTTGTAGCGTCACGTTAGTGTTGACCTGGAAAAAGCCCAGCCACTACGTGCATAATAAGATTCTAAAATGCTTTGCCATATTTCTGTGGTCTATTCAAGCGTGATATTAAAAATGGATAAAGAACATTTACAGTCAAGCGGTGTTTTCGTTTGCGTCGACAGTAATATTAAATCGATCTGTTGCGCGGAAATCGCCTCAAAAACCTTGAATGAAATTATGAGCTCTGTTTAGCAAAGGACTACTGAGAAGTTATAAAAACTTGAAACACGTCACCACAATAAGCGCCGAGGAAAAAGGGTATGTTAATTGAAGACCTATGTGAAAACTTTGGGAAAGATCCTAAGAGTTCACTATACAAAACGTGTCTTTTTGCACAATAAACAATTTTAACTGGATGTTTTCCAAAAAACTGTTTTGCGCCGATTAAGGCAGTTTTGCGAAATCTTGAGAAAAACAGCTCAATAACTGCATATTAGGCCAGTTCTTATTCCATTATTAATTATAAGTCTAATCGGTACAAAATGTCAATAATGCTAAAAAGTAATAAGAAATCAAATATAATATTCCACAAATATTTAATGAAATAGTGTTTTTTAATTACATCTTGTTCTGTTAAAAAAACCTTTATTTTTCCTAAACGTTTTCTATTTTAAAATCTAGATAACCTAGAATGTCGTATATATCGTACAGACAATTTTCAGTCTTCAACCACGTGGTTAGAGACAACCAAATAAATTATATTGATTACTTTATATAGAATTTAGTAACATGAAACTAAATCATTTGAATGAGTCATCAACCAAGAAATGTGCAATTAGAAAGTCATGGTTTTCTTCTAGCAGACCTGTCTGATCTGTCTATTTTACAACTTTGATGCATTCCGAAGCTTCAAAATAGGCAGAAAATTTGTTACAATTTTGCACATGAGTTATTAATTAGGTTTCTTTTTTTGAAAAGTGCTACATGACGAAGCAATTCCTTTTCATAATTTGGAATCGACGAAACTGACCTACAGTAATCAGCTGAAGCAACTTTGCGTCGATGTTGCTATGAAAGTCCGCGAGGAAAACACGACATGGGTGACTAACCGACGAATAACCGGCATTTCAGGCGAATTTACCCACAATGCAGCAAAACAATCGAACAAGTAAACAACCCTGCCAAATAAACGAGATAATGCGGCGCCAGGCATTTAAAGCACCCAATTTAAATTCCCTAAGCGCATAAGCAATTTGGCCTTAGCTATGCTTACAAATTTTTGGGCAACCAATAGCGACATTGAATTACAAATTTTAGAAAGTTCTAACGTAGCTACTGGAGGAATTTTACAAATAAATCGCTTTCACTTTTTTGTGCATTTCCGTCACCAAGCAGAAGAATTGATATAAAACTTACCGGATATGGCCGCACTTCTTCTGATAACACTCAAACATAGGAGAACTTGCAAAAGCGCTATAGAACGCAAACTGTTGCGGCTACATGAAGACATCTTAACCTGAGAGCGATATTTGTTTAAAAAGAGGCTGACTTTATTTTAACATTTCGCGTACGGTGGGGGTACCGTTACGGAATTAACATTAAATTGGTTCCGTCCTTGTCTTTCGCTTGCCAAAGAAAAAGACGGCAGCTACGATGAACGTACTCGCTTGACTGCCCACTTCTACATCCCTTTCACTTAGAAGCCAAACGAATTCGTACTATTTCCGTCTCTTCTGGACAAATTCTTGCGCTGCTAGCCAACGAGCACGACGTGTGTGGATTCCATGGCCAAGTGGTAAACCTGTTCTTTTCCGCTGAACCTCGTTAAGGTGGTAAAGGTTAACCGCTCGCTGTTATGAGTGGTAATGATTGGTTATTTTGGCATTTCGCCAAAATAGTTTGTGTGCTTTCATACTAAACCAACGCTAAATGATAATTATTTTTTGCAATAATAATCATACAAGAAAGTTAGAAATTTATTGTGATTAATTGTATGTGGATGTCATAAATTCTTTAGAGCAAACGAGGAAGGAGTAATAATTAAAATATGGTAAAATACGTCACTTTCTCAATCTTACTGAACTAAAAATTTATTTTACATTAGAAATATAATCACATTCAACAAATTAAAAAATTTGAATTATACTAGAAGTAACTTAATTTTGGAGTGGTTTTATAAGAACAATTATTGCAGCAGCTCTAATATCAGGATCTTTCGAAAAAAAATTTATTTTATAATCCATAAATCGCAAAATTGCCCAATTTCAAGACTTATCTATACATTATAATTAAGATAATCCAGTAAGTAGAAGGTGGCCCAAATAGAACACGGGATTTAAACTTCGCGCCTTTTTTATTTTGTGGTCGGCAACTGTGATACTTTAGCATATGTTATCTATGATTCTTTCGATTAGTAAATATAAAAAATATAAAATAATAGCATGTTATAATTGTTAAAATGCATTGCAAATTTGGTGAAACAGTGCAAAAGCTTCACGGGAGTTTTAGTCGAAATAGTGCACCAAATAAATCAATTGTTTGAATTTCGGTTGTAAAATTTGGTGAAACTCGTGAGATTTAGCGCGGAGTAAGATCCCGGGAGAACATTGTTATAGTTGGTCAAAGTGTCGCTGCAAATCCAAAAACAAACTCCTTTTAGCGATCCAAATTCAACGAATGCAAAAGTTTAGATTTGTTGACCATTTGCATAAGCAACATACGTGGCCAGTCTGAAAAATTTTGAACCTCAACATGAAGATGGCCGTACCCGTCAGAACCATTCTGTTGCTATAGCTGTACATATTTTGAAAGATACCGCGCAGTTTCATATTAAAGTAATCTGCTTTAGCCTAATTTCCGGGGTTTCTGAATCGTTAGTGAAGTTAGTTCTGTGACTTTCAGTAGAACTTACGAGGGGCCAGCTCATTCATTATTAGAGTTTCCTTTTCATCTCAAAAGACAATTGCCGTTTGTTTTTGAATAAACAAACAAGAATTTTTAATATGCTACCATTCCATAGAGTAGTTTTTTCCGGCGTTTCGTGCTACAATCATAATTTTCTTGCTATAACCAGAACGTATCTGTATCCACACTAGACACCTGCAATAACTGTGGGCATACTTACATATCTTTCTGCTTCTTCTAAAGAGTAAGCATATAGGAAACCCAATGTCCACAGGCCTTTGTCGTCTTTAAGTCTTTACGAATGATGGTATGCAAAGTTTTATAAGACGCATTTCCTGCATTCGCTAATGCGACACTTATTTGCCGTTATTTTTTCCCTAAGCGTTTTAACACGTTTCTTGTCACATCTAGTGAAACACAGCATTGCGTTTGGCTATTAACCTGTATGAATGTCCAAAACAGTTACTTCCTCTCTCAAAAGAAATTATACCGTCAATCGCTGCTCGTAATTGTTTATTTCAATGGTTTTTTGATTTACAATTTCTCTACAACTGAGCTTGTAATACTGTACAAATAATTCACTACCTTTTCTTCTATGCGTTTTAGCAACGCTATCTGGTAGCATGAATCAATCATTTTTCAATGCTATAAACATACGTGGGCAGATTAAATAGTTTTGAGCTTCAACGTGAAGATGTCTCTACTTGCAATCGTACATGTTTTAAAAAATACTTGTAAACATTTTAGCCATTTTGGGCACTTAGTTGTTGTTTGACAGTCGTTTGTATCAGTCGATGTCAGTGCTTTTGTAAAAATGGAAAAATTGAATACCATGTCGTAATTAAGTACTTGGATTTGAAAGGAAATTCTGGTACGCAAATTAAAACCGAAGGCACTCTACCCTATTTCTTGTCGCCGTGAAAACATGGCTAGCACAGATTACATCAAAAAACTTCTCCAAATGATACTGGACGACCATCGAATCGTGATTAGAGAGGCTGTTTTGAGCTCTAACGTGAAGATGTTTCTACTTGTCAAAATAATTCTGCCACTACAATTGTACATGTGTTTCAAGATGCCTGTAAAAATTTCAGCCATTTTGGACGCTTAGTTGTTGTTGATAGTTTTTTGCATCAGTCGATATCAGTGCTTTTGTAAGAATGAAAAATCAAATGCTGTGCCGTAATTAAGTACTTGCATTTGAAAGGCAATACGTCTACGCAAATTGAAGCCGATAAAGATGGACAGCTGAATTTAAACGTGGTTGTATCAGCTTGGCTGATGATGAGCGTTCGGGACGACCAACAACTGCGACCTCCTCCGATAACATCGAAAAAGTTCGCTAAATAATGCTGGACGACCGTCGAATCAAGGTTAGGGAGATAGCAAAGGCTGTGGGCATACGGAACGCGTATGTCATATATTGACTGAAGAATTTGGCATGAGAAAACTGTCCGCGCATTGGGTCCCGCGCTTGCTCACTTTGAACCAAAAATTCATTCGAATTGCAGTTTGAATTGATTGGCCATCTTACATATTCAGCCAATCTGTTCCCCAGCAACTATTTTCGGTTTCCTAAGCTTCAAATATGACTCGGAGGGCAGAGATCTTTATCAATCGAGGAGGTGATCGCAACCGTAGATGCTTATTTTCCAGAATAAAACCCCAACTACTATTTGAGCGGGTTAAAGAGGTTAGAGCATCGCTGGAAAAGTGTATCTACTTAAAAGGAGACTATGTTAAAAAATAAAATATATTTGACAGACAAAAATACTTGACTTTATGTTAGATTCAAAACTTATCAGACTGCCCACATATAGATAAATACCACTGAAACAAGCAGGCTTTGTTAAAGTCAGAGGGACTAGTAAACATACCCCGAATTTGATACAAACTATAGAAAGGGCATGTGAAATTAACAAACCGGTGTTCATTTGCTTTGTGGATTGCAGCAAAATGTTTGATAGCCTACAGAAGAAGAAATTGTGGACTGTTATGCTGAGAATGGGGTGCCTCGTCATTTAAAAACTTTGTGCAAATAATAGCGCAGAATTTCGCCTACAGAAGCAGCTAATCAACTTGTGCAAGATAAAAAAGATATTAATATACGTATATAGAGGATATAATATGAGAACGACTCTAGAAAACTGGAAGAAAAGGATCGTCCTAGGTGGAAAGCTAATTAGTAATCTAGTTATGCTAACGACACCCTACTACTTGCAGAATCAGCAAAAGAAATAAAAGAACTCTTAATATTATTAGAGGAAGAGAGTAACAACCACGAACTAAATATTAATTATCAAAAACAAAAATGATAATCATCAATAGATCATAAAATAACAGACTAAATATAAAACAAATGCAAAGATGCCAAGTAATAAACCAGTTCGTGTATCTAGACACTACTACTGAAAGCAACAAAATACAAAAAAGGGGCTGACAGCGATAACCTTAAACACAAAAAAATGAGTCATAAAAATAATAATGTTTTCAGTTTTATTATATAGTGTAGAGTTTTGGACAATGCTAGGGGCAAATCTTGTGTATTTCCTAGACCACCAGAAAAACGAAAGACTCAATCTTAAGAGAAATCACAGAACCTCGAAGATTATCCCAAATAGTATCTAGCCGCATATTCAAATATTTTGGTCATATATCAAGAAGGGGCACAAACAATCTAGAAAAAGTGATAGTCTAGCGCAAAATTAAAGGTACCAGAGCTAGAGTAAAATCGCCTAAACTATTGCTTGGCCAAATAAAGAAATCTAACACTTTAACACTTTTGACGACACATATCTCTAGAAATAGAAATAAAGCCCATCACAACCCTTCTATCAAGAGGATACGAAGAGGAAAAAGAAGAGGATCATGAATTTGGAACAAATGTAGTTGGCAAATTCCACTTGCCATACGGCTCCAACAACAGTCAATTTCCGCTAACACTTGACGATCTTAAGAACAAAACTGGTCAGAATAATAACAAAATTATGATCGGAAATGTTGTAAAAAGAACAAAAATTCAAAAATTAACAGTTGTGTTTAAATTTTAAATGAAGGTTTCAAGTTAGGCTACACTTTCTTTAGCAAAAATATTGGTTTATATTATTATATTAATATTGTATATCAGGTTTAATTCAATTCAACTAAAGAAAGGGTAATATGTTTAATGAGAACATTTGGATTTATTTTTTAAAAAATACAAGTCCAAATTGAGTAATCAAAATTATTTTGGGGCTAGTTGAAGAATTTAAATATGCTAACAATGTGATCTTTACTTCCAAAAAGCTTTTTTTCTAAAAAATCATATCTTATCGAATTGTGCTTCCTAAATCCAAAGATATCTATTTATAGAAATTTACTTTATCTATTAATATAAACCAAAAACAGGTTTTTTAAAAAATAAAAAGTATCAAATATATTTTGTCAAGCACTATTTTCATCTAAGACTTCAAAATGCCCTTTAGAAAAGCATCTCCTCATTTGTATTTGCATTATACAACTAAACTTTGCTTCAAAAAAAGTAGTAGATTTATTTACAGACACGAATTAAACATTATGTTGCGATTAAAACAGTCTAAGTGTGACACAAGCCTGTAAGATTTATTTTTAATTTTTTTTATCTTCAGTTGGTAACTGTAATTGATTTAGTAAATATTATTATTTCCATTTATAACCCAAGAAATGTACAAGAAAGACGCAAATAGAGTTGAATTAATCATGTACAAATGCTAATGGTGTTCCAGACACAAGACGAAACAAATATTTGTCCAGTTGATTAAAATAAATGTAAAAGGAGAAATTGTAAAATGATTTTAATGAACACCAGTCATTAACAAGCTTTAATTATGCTTTCAGAGAACACGTTAGTGGACCATGTACGCCCGCGCTTCAGAAAACAGGTGTTTTTGAGTTTTATATTTGTTCATATTGACATTATGTTTGTTTTTAAAGATTTTTATTACTTTTAATAACAAAAAGGAGGTGTCAGATAACATCAGTTTTAAGATGTTGATATTTTAATTAGTGGTGTCTAAAAACTTCGGTCAATGGATGATATCTCAACGAGAACATAGGCTAAGTTCGCGAGCATACACATAGATATACAGACACACTTTGAAAACTGTCAGCTAGCGTGGAGTACACGGGTACATGGGAAGAAGCCATAATCAGAAAATGTGTTTACGACTGTTACAAACGCTTCCATGAAGAGAAGAAAATGAATGACAATGAGCCACGTTTGGGTCGTTTGTTGATAAGCAGAATTCCAGACAATCTAGCGAGTATAACATGTGCTGACTCGAGAATGCGACTGACACTATGATTAATGGCGAATGTCTTTGATATTAGCAAGGATATGGTGCGCATCATCGTCTGCAAAGATTTGGGTAGGCAAAAATCTACTCGTTGTTTGTACCACACAAGCTGACAGATAAACAGAAGGCAAAACTGGTGGAAATCTTTGGAGATTTTATTACCACGTCTGACCAGGATCTCTTCTTTCTACAAACCATCGGCACAAAAGATAAAACCTAATGCTACCAGTTTGGTTTGAAAATCAATCGACAATCAGTAAAATGGCGTTCACCATCTGTTGCTATCGATTCTTAAAAAGGCCTTTGCTGCCAGTTTTCAGAAGATTTATGAACGTTGCCGAAAGTGTGTTGTAAAGAATGGTGATTATTTTGAAAATCAATAAAGGTAATTTGCTTGTATCTTTTGCTTTGTTTGTATTACGTTACCATCTGTCAGATACCTCGTATTTTAAATGTATTGTAAGAGGTTAATGATTTTTCATAAGTAAAAGAAAATAGTTCTTTTTGGACATGTTTTGAAATTAAGCTGTTTATTTGAAAGGATACTTTCTATTATAAGGATATGCATATTATTTTGCATTGTTTTTCAAAAGTATTAAGGAAAAACTTTCTTAGTGATTCGTGACTAACTTAACATATCAAATCACACGTCTTGTATGATCGCGCTACGATTATTTTTGGTGGATAATTCGATTCTGGAAGACACAACTTTCTCATTTTCATTAAAAGATAGTCATATGTGCTGAATCAACCCTAAAGAGATACAAATATGCATAAAAGTTAATGTGGTGGAGCTAGAGGTAGGCGTTCTTAAGATGGGGAACACATTCACATCTGTTCATCATATCTCTTTATCTAATGATAATGTCAATTTTATGGCAGAATGGTATGTTTAATGCTTGTTTATATCTAGTTTTCTTTAACAATATGATTTCTTTCATTGTACTTATTTTTTAATCCATCTTCCAGACATCTTTTGTTAGTTTCTTCTTATAAAAATAGGTCATTATTCCCGTTTGCACAACGTATATTAAAAGTAAACAAATACTTAAATTACCAATGGGTATGTTAAGTGTTACAGAAAACATTAGGTAACAGATCAATAGTAGCTAAAAAAGCTATTGACACGTGACGTATAAATGACGTGTTTAACGGGCCGTTAGCAGGTGGCATTTATAGATTGTAGTAGTCTATTAAATAGTATTTAACAGTTTATAAAGTTAATCACTCGTGCTCACTAGTGTTAACGTTTACTAGACAATAATGCAATAACATTTGTTTATAGAATTGATAAAATTTTTTATTAATTGTAACGGGAGTTCATTTTTGTCAAAGGTGAAAGCGAAATTAAATTGATTTTATTTATTGTTTATAACCTTAATAATCGAATCACTTAGTATTCTAACTGCAGCGATCTAATTTATTTTTTAAGGTAATTTTAATCATAGTTGGATCAAAGTATTTTGAGAGTCTATGCTCCTCATCGTTTTAAAATGATTCAAGTTGTCATCAATGGCAAGTAATTTACCCCGTCCTTTCAATCATCAACCTTAAGGTAAAAGTCAAAAACAAAAAAGAGGTTGAGAATAAAATGGAAGAACAAAGTATTCGAGTTACTCGTTCAGATTATCACAATTTCAGTACTTCTGCACTCTTCGAAACCAGCTTTTCTACGTTTTCTCATGAATATGGGCACTCATCCTTTCAAGCTATTAGAAGATATTTGTCGTTAGGAAGCCGTCTTATTTTTAGCTTGTTCTTTATTTAATAACTCGTATCAATCATGGTCAAACCATGGTGTACTCGGAAGAAATAAACTTTTTTAGTTTGAAAGTTCTCATATAGAGGGATCGGAATTGTTACAGAAGTATCCAGACGATGTTCTATCTAGCGGTAGAATAAAAGCCTATTGGACAGCAGCGATTTTCTCCTCCGTGAGAGAGAAGGAAGAGCATCTAGACTAATATTTTTTTATAACTAATGATATTATCTAATTAAAATTCTACCATGAGGCCAATTATCTTTCAGTTTATGTGCCATTTGCCTTAAACACTAATAAACACTTAAATTTTGTGCAAAATTGTTGCGCAAAATTGCCTGGTTTTCCACTGATACAGTTCAGGAACAACTGAAAAATGCAATTCTTTCTTAAAGCTTTGTTCTTTAACTACCACGGTGTTGTTATTTAAAAAGAATGGAAAAATATATTATTAAGAGCGTATAGTAAAATATTTGACGATTGTTATACAAATATGGTAATTTACAAGGATTAAACTTTCTAGCAACCATTGTGCTTTTATCCTAATTTATTTCCTTAAAGTCATGTATAATTCGATCGTCAATAATATTGTTTTTGAGTTATATATAATAATGAGGTTTCAGAAGAAACTATTTTGAACAAAAACAACATTTTTGGTTGAGTTTTTTATTATTAGTTTGATTGTTTCTGTTCTTCTTAATTTATATGTTTAGGAAAACAAACATAAATTCAATTCCAAACCGTTTTTGGAAATAATAATAGATGATACCTCTAAGCTCTTATAAATGCACTCATTTTTGCGTTAACTACAATTAGTTAAATTACACATCTTTACATGTAGCTGTATCTGGTTCAGAGTCGGTGGCTATAAACGTTTAATCTACAGTAGAGGGCTAAGTTGACAGGCCTGCTTTGAGGGATTTCAACAAAAACTACAAAAGATAAAAATAAAACATTAAAGAAAAATAATACAAAACTTTAAATGTAGGAAAGTGGAAAACCTAGAGATTTACAACATTTTTAACAAAAAACTACAGAAGATTAAAAAAAGACATTCAAGAAAAATGACACAGAACTTTAAATGTAGGAAAGTGGAAGCCATAAAGATTCACAACATCTAAAAACAACAAAATAAAATTGTTACAATAGTGCAAACTGAAACAAATAAAAGGAGAAAGGTCTAAAACATATGGAAATTAGATACAGTTAAATAGATGAGAAAGAAATAAATGGCTGTTTGTTAAACATAATTAAAAAAGAAATTTTGAATGCTGTAGATTAACAGATAGAAAATATTATTAAACAAAGCATTCTTATTTTAGATAAAGAACGAAACGATCAATATGTTTGGAGAAGTTGTAAGAGATAATGGAAGATAACTACGTAATCTATGTGGAGAGTATATGACCAATTGGTTTGAATCACAAGGATATCTATAAATATACATGAAGACATCCAGCAACAGGGCTTCAATTAATTATTAATAATTTTTGAATTGTGATATGTCATTTAAAAAATATATAAAAGATAGCAAATTGAAAAATCAATGCAAAAATAAGAAGTTTCTGCTTATATAAGGTAGTTGTAAAAATTTCAAACATATATATATATAAATGTACTCGTAATATTAGTATGATACTTAAAACGAAGATTAAACTTAAAAAGACCAGATTTTAGGAGTAAACTCCAAGTTTAGGATAAAACATTGAATGTAAAAAGCAACTGAAGGAATAGAAGAAAAAACAAATACCGAGCAATGTAAACAGAAACAAAAACAACACAATAAATTCAGTAAATCTGAACAATCATGATGAGCAATTTAAACCTTAACGCAATAAACATGAAATAAAGTGAATATTAGACTGACAGCGATTGACAATAGTCGCATTTACAAAACTATGATAATATATACTTGAGAGCAAAACAATCGACTCACTGGCTGCATGCCCATTTTCGTCTCCTGTTTTAGTCTAAGGAAAATAAAAGTTAAAACATTAACATGCAAGGAGTATCTTTATTATTGAGTTTTTAAAAAACTGTTGCTATTGCACTAAACGGATAACACATTCAAAAAAATATGCATTACGAACGGTGTTTTACAAGTATTGCTAATTGAAATGCATGTGCGCGACGACTGTTATAATACGCTTGCAATCATCTCAGTCACTTATACAAATAGCATGTGATAAAATAAGTGCTCAAGTGAATCGTAAGAAAATTGATGCCACCGCGGCCTAAGCAGACTAGGTAGTTGCATTGTTGAGAGAGGACCTCAGTCAGAGAGTCGTGACAAATCGACTAAATCTGACATTATCTTTCAGAAATCGACATATGACTGGAGTTGACCTCAAGCAAGAGCTGAGTACAGTCAAAAGTGTGGTCGCCAGCGCTTGAACAGTAAGAAGACTAAACGCAGCCAAACTAACCTCAAAAAAGGCAGCTACGGGTCCCAAGCTGACTGCAGTTCAAAAGCAAAAACCACTGAAATTTGCTCGCGAACACCTCGATTGGAACTTCGGCCATTGGAGTCAGATATAATTCATCGACGAGTTGGGCCTACATGACAACAACAGGAAACGTCGAGTCTATAGAAGGCCAGGGGAGCAATTTGCTGATTGCTGTATTTAAAAAACTGTCGCATATGAAGTTGTCCTTGCATGTTCTGGGAGGGAATTTCCATGCACGGAAAAACTGAGTTGGTTTTCGCGCCTAGTGGAGGATGCGGAGGAGGTTTAACGGTGGACCGCTACATCAGGGACATTATGGAGGAACATGTTCCATTTGCAAGATTTTTTGGTGAGGATTTTATGCTAGTGCACGACAATGCGCCATGCCACACGCGTGATTGACTACTACCTATCTGGCTGACGTCGATATACCTAAAATGGACTGGCTTTCGTGTAACTCAGACTTGAACCAAATAGAGCACGTTTAGGATGAGCTTAAGCGAAGAGTCCGGGCCAGAAATCTTGCACCAGGGAGAGTGATGGAACTGAGAGCAGGGTTGATTGAAGAGTGGGAAGAAGTCCCTCAAGACAACATAAGAAAAGTCATCCGATCCATGCGTAATCGCTTGGAACGTGCAATTAGGAGTATAGGTGACAATACCACCAAAAATCATTAAATTAATTGCAACTGAGGATTTCATTTTTCCCTTTCATAATTACCCTTTCCCTTTCAACTTTTTTGTGTTACACATATTCTTAGGCCCATAACTTGTCAGAACAGGTCCGATTTCAATCAAAGTGGTATCATTTGGAACCACAGTTTTTAATCTTTCAAACAGTACACTGAACTTTACTTAGAATGCTATCGGAGTGGATACACATTCTCTTGAAACTCGAACATGTTGCTGAGTCTATTATTTTGCTCTCGATGACAAAAGAAAACCAGGAAGTTGTAAAGAAAACTAAACATAAAAAAAAGTAAGAATAATAATAGCTAGACTATATAATATCAGAATAGAACTAGTAACAAACGATTTGATAGAAATGATAACTAGAATGTTTTAAAAATTTAAAAAAAACAAAAATTATACAAATATGTTTATATAAATTATATGGTGTCATTAACTAAGAATGAGGACAAAACTCCATATTTCAATTACCGGAGAATTGGTAGGTCGAATACAGTAGAATTGTCGAAAAGGTTATAAAAATAAAATAGAAAAGCGTATGATGGATTTTCTTGAGAAACAATTTAGATCTGGAAGTTTGTATATCGAGAATAATATAGTATTAGATTTATTATAATAATAATTGAACAACAATGCGTAAGGATATAATAAGAATGGAATAAATATGAAGAAAATTGAAAGTGAAAAAACTTCAGTTACAAGAAAATTAAAAAATAAAACATCAAAAGGATATGTACCTGTTTAGAGAATCAATCACTTAAAGTAAGAAAGAAAATGGTGAAAGTGACAAAATGAAAAATATTAGCCTAAAAGGTAATGTTATAAAAAGGATTATATGATGAAAGTTACGAAGATCAAACCTATAAGAAAAATAAAAAAAAGAGTTAGCTAATTGCATATAATTTCTCCATAAGAATATATCGCGTGAAACTTTAACATGTAGCTGTTGCCTACGAGCGCAACTTATTTGAGATCACCGAATACTACTTAAAACAAACAAGTCTAAAATATTTATTTGGAATGGCGCTTTATTTTTTTTATTTCGTTTACTATATGTTGTATTAATATTATTATATTATTAATTGATTTTATAAAAAAAAATTTATAAACTAGTTTAAGAAACTGTCACTTGTTTTAATAATTAGTAACTTTGCTTTATCTGGTTCTTTATTTATCGAAGTATTATTTTCTAAATCTTGCCTCATCATTGGTATTGTTTGTTGCGTTACAGGCTATTAGTGAATAATTTAAATACAAATTTATTCTACATTAACGGGACAGGGTACATTTTTCAGAATATTTTTTGTTTGTTTTTTATTTGTTTAATACTAAACTTTAAATACTAGTCGGAATAAATCACTTTTTGATATTGTATTGTTGATCACTTTTGTTGATTGATTACTATTGTTGTTGTCAACATAATTTGCCTAAATATTTTGCTTTGCATGTTTTCCAAGTTTTCTCCAAAATGGAAGTATTATACTATATTGCAAAACTTTTTTTTAATTTACTAGACATTTTAAACTAGAGTTGGTTGCGTAACAATATTGATTCTTTGCAGATTTCTTAGATAACATTTTCCGTTCTCTTGACATTGTTTTAAGCCTTCTACGTCGCAAACTCTTAGTGCGGGGTCAAATAAACGTGTTCAGTACGCCATCTGGCGTGGGATGTGGTTTCTTTTACTCATTATTGATAAGGCGTTTAGTCTGAGATTCTAACAGTCTCTTTATTACAATTCTTTTATATTTGTATAGTGCGCGTTGTGGCAAGTTCAAACAGGCACTGCAGCTAATAGAGAACCCCTGATAGTAGTAACAAGAGCTGGCAATACCATTTAGTCGAAAATGGTATATTTTAAAGTTGAAATGTTGATCAATGTTTGAAGGAAATTGGTTCTGTACTGAAAGATGGTCGTACGATCACGTTTAGGTGGTATCAAAAAAAATTTTAGACTGGAAAACGGCGAGACCAAAAAAGTCATCCTCGACTACCTTGAAGGAAAACATCGTTGTTGTCAGAAAGACAGAAGAATGTTTAGACATTCATATACCTACAATAAATACCATTTTGGACATATACTTTCTATTTCTTTATAGCGTATGATGCTCAATAAGTTTAAAAATAGAGCGGAAATAGACGATAGGATTAAAATTAACACAAAGTTACACCTGTCTCTAAACAGGCAAACAGCTGCCAGCGTGGTCCCGTGGTTGAGGGGCGAGCTGCGATGCTGACGGACCCAGGTTCAATACCTGGTGCTCTCTGAAACCTGGCGGGTGGGCTACTCAGTCACTAACAATAATTGAGTACCTGCGTTCATTCGAACAACGGGTAATAATGACGGTCGTCTAAGGTGCGGTGTTTGCCACGTCGCCCCGCATCAGAGATGGTGCGCGACGACCGGGCAGAGAGAGCGAACGTATGAGAGCCTTAACTTCTCAATTCGCAGGCCGCGTTCCCACGCGGGTTGTAGGGCCTTACCATTTTATAAACAGGCAAACATTTAGTAAAAAGATCAACCAACTAAAATAAAAATAAAAATTTACAATTAGCTATTTATTCCAACACATACATAATTTGGAATTATGGACTTTAAGCAAAATACAAAGATGAATAAAAACAGGTGAAATAAAGGTGCTTGTAAGGTCAAAACTATTAGATAAAGTCAGAAACAAGAATATAAGAAAGTTTGATCGAATAGAATAAGGAAGAACACATTGAGATACTGGATTATGACATGGTGGGAATTAAAGCAAGGAGATTAAAAAATGGGAGGAGCAAAAAGAAAAAACAGAAAAAAAAACGTAAAAGGAAGTGGAACGATAAAATAGAAATATACTTAAAACGAGAAGAATTGGACTTAATTAAGAAACTAGAAATTGTAAGTTTTGCAACACATTTGTTGGCAATTTTTTTGACTTTTTTTAACTCTACTCCGATAAGGCTAATTTTGTTCATCATAGAACATATATTAATCGACTTCTCACTAAAGGCTTTTTATTTTAAGCATATCAAAATACTGCACAATGTGTTCCCTAAAATTTAGATTCCTCTAACAAAGGAACTCCGCGAACTCAGTACCATAGGTTTACTTAATTTTTTCGTGATTAAATAAAAAGTAAAGCCCTCTTTTTTACGTTGTATTATTAGAAATGTAGAAGCAATTTTTTTCTACAGAACCGTCAAAATTTACAAATTTCAAATCTTTAAAATTAGTTTTCCTGATTTAATTCTTTAATTTACGATGGAATATAAAAGATTTTTTCAAAGACCATGTTTAAATCACAATTTTACCTTTGTACATTTCCTTAGATTTTTGGAAAACATATATGAAACCAATCAAACACGATTCACTAAATAATCTTCTGAGATATATGTAATTAAGCTTAGCTAAATATATAGTACAAGAATTACTTACTTTTTAGAATATATGTTAATATAACCAAAAATAAAATATAACAAATAAGAATAATGTACTAAATATACATATACACTCTTTGTTTTGCAGATGATTACACTTATTCGCACCTGGACGAGAATTATTATTAAATTTAGTATATTTTGACAAAATTGCAATTTAGTTTTGACGAAGACAGCAAAAATTTAAGCTTTGCATTCTAAAGCAATACATGAATAATTCTGGACTCCTGAAAAGCTCAAAATTATTTTTGTAATAAAAGCTTTACGCACCCTATGTTGAAATAAACAAAAAAATTACAGTTGCCTTAAGAATTTATTCTTCATTTAATATTTTTAGTATTTGTGATACGAGATGGAGCTGCAGTTTCAAATATTGCGACATTAATAGACAAATAATTAAAATTAAATTATTGTTAAACCATTGCAGGAAGTATTTACTGCAAAAAGTGATAAGGATGTGGCGAGATTAGAGGCGATAAAATAATTGATTTTGTCGCGGGTTTTTCCGTTTTCTATTCCATTCTTTTGAAGACAAATATATTACAAATACATTGTGTTCACTGATGTGTCGGCAAAATTTTAAAAATATTTGTTGGTGCATGTTTCCATTTATTGCTGTGCTACCGTTAGTCTCGGTAGGCTTGTATACGATTAATAGAAAATATATTTAAAATTAATTTGCGTATAACATCCATAACAGTATTTAAAGTTTTAAAACTACGGAGGTGAATCAAATAGAAACCAAAATTTATTTTTAATTTATTGGAACATTATAAAAATATAAATATATAAATAATAATTGCAGGACGATAAGTTTGGAGTATAGGGAGTAATGTTTTAATCAAGTACAGAAAAATCTTTAATTTGTTGTCAAGCTTGGGCTGTTGTATGGATCCGGGTTTTGTCATAAAGGCAGGATTGCTTCAATACTGTTGTAGCTTATTATGATCATAAAAGTATGTTAGCAACCGTTAATCACCGATCATCCTCAAAAAGGCGACGAAGAATGTAAATATTTTCATCAGTTGTACTATTCCTCGGGTAAGATCGATAGTTTTCATTTTCAATTTGACGAATAAGGTTGTGCTTGCACAGAATTAGTTAATTTAACAAGTAATAAATGTAAGTGTAATCGTTAGGCCAGGTGTTCCATAATGCATAATGTAAATGGACCTATCGGCTATCCAATATCATAACCGATAAGTTATCAGCCGTAGCCAAACATCATTCAGCCTATATTTCTGAGCCGAGGGTAACAACAGCCGCTTTTCTTCCAAAACACTAACAATGCAGGGACGCAGTCTAATTTCACTCCACTCGCCTAACTCGCCCCTCAACCTGTCATTAATTATAAAAATAAAACACAAAAATTTAAAAGCCAATACAATAAGGAAGGAATCTTCCTGCCCAAATGTACTTCCCTATAAACGAAAACGATAAAATAGGCAGGAATCCCAAGCAGATAAGTCTATTGTTACTCAATCAAACAAATACTTCAGCTCTTAGTAATCTGAATAGTGCTACCAATTAATAGTAAAGCAATAATAATACTGTAAACTCGCAAGAAAACCCAACAAAGGCAGTACCTAAGCCATCGCTCATTTTTGTCCATAGGGCAATTGATTACGAAAAATGCTGACAACTTTGACAGCTGCTGCAGAAAAAGTTAATTTTAACCAAATGTTTACCAGAAGATATAATCAAAATTAAGCAAAGAAAAACAGATCCCTAACATAGTTTAATAAAATTTATGCAAGCCAAAAGCATTATACACTATACGTATCAGGTGAAAGAAGAGAGACCGTACAGATTGGTAATTAAACACCTTCATCCTTCAACCTTAGCAAATGATATGAAGTAAGACAGAAAAAGAAGATTTTACTGTTAGAAACATAGTAAATATAAAAAAACCGAATAATAAACAAATAGGACTTCCGATATTTTTAGTCAATTTTTAATGAATTCAAAGGAATATTCTACCAATTAATTCAGCAAAATAATATGATCGTTAACATGTTGTTTACTGTTATAAATAAACTAATTAATAATTTCTACTATTAGCTTTACGGACCGTTAATGGACTCTAATCCAAAAAAGCGTAAAGTGGAGCTCTACAAATTTGCAACACAGATATAATTCTGGTATCAGAAACACATTTTAGGGATAAATCGTGTATTAAAACACTCAATTATGTAACATATCACACTGGGCACCCAGATGCTACCGCGCATGGAGGATCAGCCATTATCGTCCGCAAAACTATTGTACACCACAAATTACCGAAGTACAAAAATGACTTTCTTCAGGCTACAACGATCCAAATTAACAAATTAAATCAGTTAGGTACTCATAATATCTGCTACTGTCCACCAAAACACCAACTCGCTACCGATGATTTTAAACAATATTTCGAATCACTTGGTACTAGGTTCATAGCAGGTAAAGATTCTAACGCCAAACACATCAGCTGGGGTTTTAGACTAACAACGACCAGAGGATAAGGATTCTACAAAATTATCAACGAAATGAGTTACTCTACACTGTCTACAGGTAAACCGACTTACTAGCCATCAGATTTAAATAAAATCTCTGATCTGCTGGATTTCCATATCACTAATGGTGTTTCAATTAATTTTACTGAAGTACAATCGAACTTCTACATAGCTTTAGATCATACAGCTGTGTGTGCCATCATCAGTACTACCATAATTAAAAATATGATTGGGAGTTATTTTGAGAATATGTCGATGAAAAACCGGCTAGCGCCAACATAAGTCTAGAATCAGAAAATTATATTGAAGAAGCCCCCAATTACGTCATTACGACAGTGCAAGAATTCGCTTGGAATGCAACGCCAGTATACAGAACTGAAGAACGACAAACACGCAGAATAATAAATCTAGTTGCTGAAAAACGTAGGGCTCGAGCTAGGTGGCAACGAAGTCGACATCCAGTAGACAAAACCGCTTACAACAGACTAGCGAATAAATTAAAATAAAAAATGCGAAAGGTCCGCAATGAAACTTTTGCTAAATATCTCAGTAATCTCTCAAATAGAAATTCTTCCATCTGGAAATCCACCAAAAAATTCAAACGACCAGTACCTGTAAATTTCCCTATTCGTAATCCCGATAACAGCTGGGCAAGGTCCTATAGTAAAAAAGCAGAAACATTTGCGCAACATCTTGCTCAAGTTTTTCAACCACATACAGATGACAGATGTAGACATTAAACAGTTTTTAGGTTCTCCCTTCTTACTCTCTTTTCCGATTGCAATTTTACTGCAAATGAAATTAAAGATGAGATAAAACATCTAAACAATAAGAAGGCGCTAGTATATGATTTAATTACCGGGAAATTATTATTTGAACACCCAGCGCCCTGTTTGCGGTTTCTACACACACTATTTAATTTCATCCTCAGATTATCCTATTGGCCAATCCAACTTAAGTATGCACAAATTACATTAATATTAAAACCAGGAAAACCGTCAACAAATGTGACTTTCTACCAGCCTACAAGCTTGCTTTCAGTAGTCTCTAAACTCTTAGAATCCGAAAGATTAATTTAATAGAAAAATGCCTACGAACTCACCAGTTTGGCTTCAGACGAACTCATTTGACTATCCAACAATGTCACCGTATTGTCAATATCATTTATGAAGCTTTCGAAGGAAAAAATTCTGTTCGGCAGTTTTTCTCGATATTCGAGAAGTTTTTGATAAAGTATGGCATGAAGGTCATCTATTTAAAATCAAGCAAAACCTACCGCACCACTAGTTCCAGCTGCTGAAATTCTTCTTATCTTCTCGCTCATTTCAAGTCAAATACGATGGAAAAACTTCAGGACTGTATTACATCAGGAGTTTCACCAGGCAATTTTTTGCCTAATATACACAGCTAATCTACTAGTCTCCTCATATACTAAAATTGGAACATTCGCTGATGATACAACAATTTCAGCTGCAAATGAAAATCCGGTTATTGCTTCCCAATATCTCCAGAATCATATTAATCTACTGCAACAATGGTTTACTAAATGGAGAGCAAGTCTACGCACGTATCATTTGCTTTTAGAAGACAACAGTGTCCATTTGTTCAACCCAACAATGTTGACATACCACATACCCATATATCTCTGAGTACACCTATATAACAAATTGACGTATAAGTTATATGTAACAAAGAAACGATAAAAAAAGACCTTAAATTAGCAAATATGTAGTGACTACTTAGAAGAACCCCCTCCCCCATTTTCCTTAGAAAACAAGATTCTCTTATATATATATATTTATAATCTAACCAATTTGGACGTATAAACTGGAACTGTGAGGCTATTCTAGTATGTCCAATCTAACATTTATTCAAACATTTTAGTCCGAAGTTCTTAAGCAACTAGCCAATGCACTTTGGTAAGTAAATAATCAAACGCTTCATACAAACCTACACATCCCTTTTGTAGAGGTAATTCATTAACGTGCAATAGTACATCACAATCGTCTGGAAGCCCATCCCAACCCATCTGTAGAAACCCTACTCGAAGTGTCTGCGTTCGGAAGACTTAAAAAGAAATGGCTTTCGGACCTCCTGTCCAATTGAAGTTTTCCGGGTAATGTCGTTAGACTGCTCTCTTCTTGTCATTTCGCCATCACATCAACTCATAGAATACATTTTTTTCAATTGTTTCTCATTCTTCCAAAAATTGATTATGTCACCCATACACTTAAGATTTCTTAAGGATATTGTCCCAGAACTATGCCTTAAATTCTATCACAATTTTGAATGGTTTTGAGGACAATCCGTTGCGCAACAAACGAGAGTACCTCTCATTCTAATATCACGATACTGACTGAAGAAGCGGTAGTGTTGGGCAATTATCCTTTACCCATGTCTACCTATAACGCTCATAAACTACGCTCCTTTCCGCTTGTATTGGATTAACACACGTACATAGGGACGCGGTGGCTCAGATGGTTCAACTAGTTGGCTCTGGCCTTTAGCCGGCGCGCGCGAATTAGAGTCTCGCTCAACCCATGGGTGTGTGTGAATGTCCTAGCATTGAAGTGCATGTTAATGGGCACAATAAGCCCTTGAGGCTGCAGTGCCTGTAAGTGCGCAAAAAAAAACGTATATAAAAATGACAAATAATCCACACCTTGAAGTGTTTAAGTGTTGATGTACAAATATCAAAGTAAAGTATATCAAAGAAGTTTCATGATGAATCTTAAGAAATATTATCTTAGCAATAATAGACACATTATAGAATGCAAAAAAATCAAAAGTTTGTAAGTAAACGTAATTTTTGTAACCACCGAGATTATCCAAAAAATATAAGTTTAAACTTATAAATTTCTCGAGAACATTACCCATACCCACTTCAAATAGATCAGTCAACATCATTTTGAAGGAAGTTTTGTGCCTCAAAAAAGTCAAATCTCGTTTGGTTCCAAAAACCCTCAATTTATTCGTGACCATTTCGCTAAAAATTCCACCCATATCGTTCCGCAACCGCCGTATTCACCTGATTTAGCTCCATGTGACTTCTGGCTATTCAGCAAAATGAATAGACCGCCCCGGGGACACCGTTTTGACACGATAGAAGAGATTCAAGCCGAATCGAAGAAGGTGCTGAAGGCCATACCGAAACAGGACTTTTCAAAGTGTTTTGATGAGTGGAAAATTCGCTGGCATAAGTGCATTGCATCCGAGGGGGATTACTTCGAAGGCGATGAAATAGATTTTTAAGAATAAATAAAGATTTCAAAAATTATAACAAAATTCCGGGTTATATTTGTACACAGTAGTATATATTTGTGACGCTATTCCTTATGACGTTAGTTCCTCTATAAGAATCTTCATTTTAGTGGCGGTGTTAATACGCTTCGTTATGTGTTTTTAAGTTGGCGTCTCCCAAAACTTAGTACTATCCCAACGTTACTGTCTAGCGAGTCTAGGAGCTAAATTGACTCGAAGAATGATGTAGCACAGGAAGAATAGCAGAGCTAAGAAAAGCTCAGCAATCCTATTCCCCACGAAGACTCTGCACCGTTGGCGAATCGACCTAGCAAGACTTAAAATCTTCGACCAGGAGACACCTTACATAGAAAAGGGACTATACCTCGGACCGACCCTTGATAACCAGGTCACGTGGATCTAGTAGATGCGAAGGCGAAGGCAGCCTCTCAAGCCCATAGCTTCTTTTTATATCTTACGCTATCTAAGACCATCATCCGCCCGATTATAATGTACGCATGCTTCATATGGAGGTATTGCGCTAAGACTCTAGATCCTAGGTGATCCAGGATCGGGCTCTCAAGACCATCTCTGCCGCTCCGTAGTTTATAAGGAACATTATCCTCCATTGCGACCATCCACAACTATTCATCAGTATATAGGTATCTTTCAGGGCGCTCAACAATTCTTCTTCAGCATTAATGACCACAGTGACCCCATTACCAATGGATTCTGTAACCATACAAGTCGGACAGGGGTGCCCGCTGAAGGCGCTCAAAGATTCCGATTTTTCCTTATAAGGCGGTACAGGAGTAGCTTATCTACAGACCAACCACTATCCACGGCAGGTCACTGAAGGATGGGGGAATTAGGAGTTGGACTCGGACATCTCCAATGTCGCCAACAAAGGTAAGAGCAACGCATGTTTCTTTGTAGAAATAATTAACATTTACTTCGAATTATCAATCCTATTTGCTTAACAAATAAAGATGACAAATTAAAACCATATTGAGGACTAGCTAGGGGTGGTAAATTCACAAAATTATAGTTTTAAAATTATATTTAATAACATTAATTTAAATTTCTGGTGTTATAGCATACAATAGATACATATATGTTAATAATAGGCTAGATAGTTACATAAATTATTGTTAAAGGCAGTTAGAAATTAAAAATGTGTAAAAAATCACAACTAAATTTAAATACAATCTTTGAAATTTCTAATACTTTAGAAACATTTTTTGCAACAAATTGGGTAAAAATATGAATTAATACTAAATAAAAAATAATAAATATGTTTAGTTATAATTATTGTATAAATAATTAAACTTGAAAAAAGTGTATATTTAATTATACCATCCACAAACAAATATTAAAGCAATATACAAACGGAGTAAATAAAAAATACAAATAACAGAACATAATAAAGTGTGGCAAGAAAATAGAAAACCTGAAAGAACAGAAAGTAAACTAGTGAATAAATAAATACAAAATTTTTTAAAATAGTTTAAAAATAAAGAAGGAAGTAGTACAATTATAAGTATACCTATTTAACTATTAGTTTTGTTAAACTAAAGTAATTCAATCGAAACATGAACGTTGGACACTTTCAAAACCCAAAAATTTAAAAAACGAGAGAGTAGAACCAAAATATAATATTTTAGAAATATTTCACAAAGTGCATATACAATTTTTTGTCATTCTTTATACTGTACCAGTTTGGGATTTTCAGTGCCAATTTGTTAGTTTTTAAATTTTTACTATTTTTTAAATTAATTTACTAATAATGAAAGGAAAATCTTCTAATACCAATACTCAAAAAAGGAAGCAGGAAAAAGCGAGAAAAAGAAAAAAGAAAGAAAAAAAGGCATGCTCTAACTGTTAACGGCAATAATAAAGGATAAGATAAAAGGAGAAGAAAAACAGATATGGCCAAAGAACAACAAGGTTTTAGTAAGAACCGCACCACTATTGACATTACTTTTAATATTCGACAAATAGTAGAAAAGTCCATCGAATACAACAAGTCTGCATGTATGAGCATCGTGAACCTAAAAATCGCCTTCGATAGGCTGAGACGAAAACACTAGAAATACAGCAAATAGAACAGCAGGTAATAAAATTAATTAAAGAAATAAACACGAATAATAAAGTAAAAGTCAGAATGTCAAGAAGGAAAACAAAATACATAGACCTAAAGGGAGGTATTGAGCCGTGGTAGCTTAGTGGATAGATCGCTAGACTACGAAACCAAGACTTGCGGGTTCGAATCCCGCTCTCGCCAATTCGATCGCTGGCATTTTTACGGCCCAGCTCGACTCAGGCTGCAATAAATGAGTACCTGAGGTCAAACTCTGGGGTAATAATAGGCGGTCGATACGTAGCGCTGGCCACGCTACTACCCTTGTGTACCATAGGCTCCAGACTGTAACAGATCTATCCTGTTACGACCCCAAAGGGCCTTCGAGGCCTATTACGGGGAACTATTATTAAAGGGAGGTATACGACAAGGGGACTCACTTAGGTCGCTATTATTCAACATGATAATGAATCAAATAATTTATGGAGTGAAATAACAAGAAGGATACAGAATAGGAGCTCATAAAATATAGTCGACAATGAAGAAGGTCTACAAAAACAACTCCATACCTTCAATGTGACAACAGGGACATACAACATAAAATTTCAGCTACAAAAACTAAATGTATGGTGATCAGTAAGGAACCACGTAGATGTAAACTGAAAATGGAAGAAAAAATTATAGAATAACTACCTAGGATTTGAAATCACCAACGAAATACACTTGACAGGAAAGGTAACGAGACAACTAACCAAAGCGACGAGAGTTAGAAGCTGCCTAGGAAAAACCATATGGAAGAATAAATATATAACCACAGAAAATAAGATGAAGGTATACAAGACAACCGTAAAACCAATTCTATCTTACGCAGCAGAGACAAGGGCAGAGACAAATAAAACAAAAAAATTAATAATGTAGAAATGCAAGTGTTAAGAACGATAAAAGGCCTGACGTTAAGAAATAGACAAAGAAACACTGTCATACGAGAGCAATATTTCATCCAAAACATTAAAAAGTGGATAAAATTGAGAAAGAAAAAATGAAATGACTGTACATCGCAGCGCGATCCGCTTGCGGAAAAAAGTATTGGGGGGTCTGCCCTTCTAAACCAGTGCGGCTAGACAGTCCTGTAGAGTCAAATATGCGCAGTGCGTCAGAGCACTCATTGGCTGAACGGTTCGCGCTACGGAAACGTACCAGAAGCGCGTGCGCCTTGTTTTGAAATCAGGCCGTCGTTTAGGCGTCCGACAAATCGCTGACACTTTGAACATGTCAACATTTGCGGTAGATAGGATAGTGACCGAGGATTTGCAAATACGGAAGGTCTGTGCGAAGCTTGTGCCAAAGGTGTTAACGGAGGAACAGACAAAACTTCGAGTTTTATGTGGAAGTGCTGAAGAGATTGAAACGCAGGGTCGCTCGCGTCAAGAGGGACATCACAGACTCAATGAAACTCCACCACGACGATGCACCCAGCTACACAGCCTTCATCGTTGGCGCTTTCCTGACCCGGAACAACACCCCACTGGTTTTACAGCCCCATACAGTCCCGACCTGGCTCCCTGTGACTTATTTTTTGTTTCTCCGCGTGAAGCAAGACCTCAAAGGAAAACATTGGGAGTCCGTGGAGAACATTCAAGCTCATATTACAAGTCCTAAAGGACATCTCCGCCAATAACTTTAAAGATGCCTTCCAGACATGGAAATTACGACTGCGCAAGTGTATTGATACAGGAGGAACGTATTTTGAAGTTTTGATGATTTGTACAGATCGGATCAATAATTTTATAGAACCATGCGCATTACTTTCATAACACACTTTGTATACGGAACACAGTCAACTTAAGTGTAATCCGAAGTACGCTGAGAAACAAACCTGTTTACTGCGTATTGCTAACTACAAGGTGGTTCAAAATATGACCGGACTGTTTTTTATAAAAAAAATTTTTTTTTTCAAACACTTGCACATATCAGTCTTCAACGTTCTCTCCTCTAAAGTCAACATATTTTTTCTAACGTTCTGAAGCATTCTTATGCCTTTTCGAAAAAGGCTTTTGATTGGCAGCGTATCCACTCTCGAGAGTCGTTATCCGCAAACCACATGCCTAGCAAGTCTGATTTGACTGATCGGGATTGTACGGCGGATGTAGCAGAACATCCCATTTCAATTTCCAAAGGGTTTCGTTTGTTATTTTGGCCACATCAGAGCATGCATTGTCTTGAAGGAAGGCTACCCGATTTCCACCTGTCTTCCGGTTGGATCGGCTCTTTTCCTTCACGTCTGTTGGCAGGAGATCTGAGTAATAAGATGCATTGATTGTTGTGGCATCCGTTAGAAAGTATATATGTATAATCTCCTGCTAGCTCCAGAAGAATATTGTCAACACTTTTCTTGCCGAACGGCTTCTCTGCGCTTTTTTGGATTCAGGAGAACTGGTATGCCGTTACTTGAGTGATGATTGCTAGGACTCGAGAATGAAGTAGTGCACCCTAGTTTCGTCGGTGCTACTATAGACTTCAAAAATGCATCACCTTTGTTTTCAAACTGCTGCAGGAGACGACTGACAGCTTGCATGTCCATCATTTTGTTCACGTCTGTCAAAGTGCGTGGTACCCATCGTGCATTCACCTTGCGATAGTGCAGGTGGTTTTCCAAGATGTCTTCTACACTACCAACACTAATGTACAGCATTGCTCAAAGTTTCTTTATAGTGCTGCGTCCATTCCCACGAATAAGCGTGTCCCTACAATCAATCTTTGGCTCGGTGACGGATATTAGCGGCCGACGATCATGCGGTTCATTCTCCATGCGCTCTATGTCCTCTCTGGAGCACTTACACCACTCAAACACACGGATCCGTTGAAGTCTGTGCTGAAATTCAGGAACGCAACATTTTATTCAACGAGGATTTTGATCACAATGCGTTGTTTCGCACTTTGCGGTATCTTTTGTTTGGTCATCACTCTAACAACAACCATAGAGGACTGAATAGGTTCTAACTCGAGCAGGAGGGAGGGTGTAGGTTGTGGTTCCACTCTCTCAAGGTCGCATAGCTGCTGCGGAGTGCGGCTTGTTTATACATAAGCCAGTGCCGGTGAACCACTTTGTAATTATTTGCATTTTAAATAAATAGGATGTTACAAATGGTGACAAGAGTAAAGTTTTTCGTGATTTTAAAAAGGTAAACAAATGTAAACAACTACTGTAGCACCAAAGAAACATATCCTGCTAAATAAACTCAAAGTAGTAGATTTAAAAAAGAAGTTAGAATAGTATTGTAAAATTTTGAAAGAACAAGAAAGAAAATCGTATTACAGGAAAAATTACCATATGCTCTGATTAGTAAAAGTAATAATCCAATATCTCGTTTGTGAGAGTGCTCAGTTAAGTGATTTGCCAGGGTTGAAAAAATGCTAAACAAACGTCAAGGAACTTTTAAGATTCTGTAATAACAAACATTTATTTATAATATAATTTATGACAAAGTATATTGTACTAACAAAGGGAATTTTATTAAAAAAACTATTTATTAATTGTATTCCTATAAATTATATAATAAAAAAATTTGTAATAGAGAGATATAATTTTCGAAGTTTAAAGAAAGATTTTAAGACAACGATGCCAAAAGTTTAGTAAGGAAATTAAAATGAAAACAACTGTCTTGTCAAGAACAACACATTGAAAATCTTATAGACATCACTCATGACTATAGTAGATGACAACCAATAGTTAATAAAGGAGTGATGGTTAAAGCATAAATTTGATTAGTAAGGTAGGGTAGTCGTCAGTACTATCGTGGTTTTAGAGACTGGCGTCTGTAACAAATATATGGTCTTTGGGTCAAAAAGCGTCTACGGTTTTTAAAGCAATAGTTAAATCTTCTTATTTGCTATGAAATATTCTTCGAAGTTTATTTTTACCAAAAAAAATTATTTTAATTAACAAGAATAAAACAACTCTTTTACATCACTATACATCTCTAAAAGGCTATATTCAAAAATCAACGATAGACAAATGTCTATTTGGTTTTAAGGTTTTCCATTCTACTATTGATAAGACTACTAGAAAAACTCAACTGGTGTTATACTTAGAAAAGACGTCCGAATATCACGTGAATTACAGTTCAGAAGCAGACTACCTAAAAAGTAGTTTACCGAAAACGATTATGTTAGTCAACTAAGAACAAAAATTAATACATTACTCGTACATATACATTGCATCGATGTTTGGAAGACCAGTGCAACATTAAGGCACAAAAGAAAAAATTTAAAGCTTGAACTTAATAATTTGAGAAGGCACTGTGTATTTTTCGTGAAACCCCAAAGACAATAAAAATATTCTCATAAATAAGATAAACAATGACATATATCTTATTTAAAAATTGTCCGATAGTAACTCAAAGGTTGTATACACAACCGTTTTTTTTCCCATTGCGTTGGAAAAACAGCAACCCTTCACATAAGCGAAGGATTGAAATTGGTCTAGAGGATTCAAAGAACCTGATACTAGTGGATTTTATGAATAAGTATAGTTGTGGTAAGAAAATTCGATTTAATGTAGTGACCGAAATGCAGTAATACTTCTTTGATGTAAAGACCAATATATTGATAATTTACTGTATAGTGCGAGATCTTTTTGTGGACAAGAAAACTTCTCTACTCCACTTTTTAAGAAATAAATTTGGTTTTCTGAACAACAACCTACAAGGTACAACGAGCGTATCTCCCATGGAATTTGCACCAAATACAGAAGCTTGTAAATAACACTTTTTAATTTAAAGTTAAAAGCTGAAATGTACGAGCGAGAGTCAAATATAAACCACAATTTCTTTTTTATATTCTGGGAGAGAATGAAAATGGGCTGGGATTCTGCACGTTGTAGATAGGAATGGTTTAAGAGGATTTTCTCTATAGGGTACCTCACGCTACCTCTTCTTCAGTCAGTATTACAATGTCAGAATAAAAAGACATATTCTTATCCATTTCTCGTGATAAAGAGCGTAAAACAATCCAAAACTTTGCGAAGAATTAAAGCACAGTTTGGAGACAGAAAACTCAAGTATTCATGTAGCACAAACAATTTTTGGAATGGCAAGAAGCAATTGAAAACGAAGGTCATAGATGTCACCCAAGAACCAAAATGATTGAAGAGAATATTCTGATTGCAAAAACATTATCAAGAAACCCCAACAGCATTAATGAGAAATATATCAACAGAGCCTGAAATGAAAAGAACATCTCTGCACCGAATAGTTAGATAAAAATTAAACCTTTTTGCATACAAAATTCAAATTCAACTGTTGAGTGACAAAGCAATTAAAAATAGACATCAATCTGCCATTACTTTAACACGCTGATTGAATCGAAGCATATAAATTATAGAAAGATATGGTTCTCAGACGAGTATCACTATAAACTGAAAGAATTTGTAAACACTTACCCGTATATGGGGGATCGCAAAAACCTTTATGACAGTGTGATTTTTACACTAAAAACATGTTACAATTTGATGTGCCACTCAGTAGTTACTTTAGCATTGTTGGACCATATTCTGACCGCCACAATCACTAGTCAGATATATAAAGAAAAAAATTGTATTACTCCTTCGGTAATATAAGACAAAAAAATCAATGTAGCGTAGATTCTAGTTTATGCAACACAAGAAAATATGTAAGCCATTCCAAGAGTCCCTCCCTCCTCTTCTCTACACTCTCTCTCTCTCTCTCTCTCTCTCTCTCTCTCTCTCTCTCTCTCTCTCTCCCTCTCTCAAGAACGGGTTTATTTCAGGCTGGATTTGAGTTTTGAGAACAGAAAGAAGTCGGGCGGAGACAAGTCCGGACTGTACAGCGGTTGGGGCAACTTTACCACGTTGTGCTTAGGCAAAAATTCCCTCACGAGCAACGATATGGCTGGGGCATTATCAAAAGTTCCCGTTTTTGACATGCTGTCCTCCCCGTAGACTTTTTTATCAAGTATGTAAATCTTCTAATGTGTTTTCTATCTCATTCGTTAATTTCTTTTTCATTATTCTATTAGTGTCAGTAACGATATGTATATTGTTCTTTTGTTCCTCTATTTGTAGTGTCTTTTTGGTTTCTTTTCAATCTTCTGGTATTTGCTCTGTATTCTATGCCTGTTATAATATTGTTTACGTCTTTTTTTAGCATTTATGAGACTACATTATTTTCCCGCTACCTTTCTCTTTTTTTTTTTTTCAGAGCTACCTTTATTTCCTAATTTGTTTTCTTTCCTCAATTTTGTGGTTTCTTTCTTTTCTTCAAAACCATTGTTCTTTCTTTATAGATTTTTTCGTTATCTTTAAATGTGATTGCTTAGCGCTCGTTTAACTTTTTGGAGTTGGGTTTTTCTCCAGTTTATGTTATTTGTTTTATTTTTCTACTGAAATCTTCCCACATGTCTTTCTTGGCTTGTTTTAATATTTTTTTTTGCTTTCCTACGTTTTACTAGGTATTCTCTACAGTTTTGTTTAGTTTTATTTCCTATTATTTTTTCTGGGCATTCTTTTTTTTATCAATTTTATTCTCTAATTTTTCATTTCACCATTTAGTTCTTTTTGGTTATTTGCTTCTTTCGCCTTTTTTACAAAAAGCTAATTTTGAAATGTTTCCACCTTTTATTTTCTTCTTGTTCTTCTAGTCTACTTAGGTTTTTCGTTTGTTTGTTTTCGTACTCTTGTCTTTTTCCTGTGTCTTTCAGTAGCTTGAATTTTGTATATCTCTGTTATCTTCAAGCTGCATTTTGTATTTAGCTCTACCTCTTATTACCTTTACCTTATAAACTGCATATCTCATACTTTTGGTACACTAAGTACAGTTTACTATTCATGTTTTAATTTTTCGGATTTATATATATTTTGTTTGCTGCTTTATGTTTAAACCATGTATTTCTATCAATAGTTTATTTGTTATGCAATAATTTAATATATTTTGTAGACCTTCGTAGAACGTTTTTTATTTTGTACATTAGCATTTTAGGTGGGTGCTGGTGTTGATAGCTTTCTAGTTAGTTACTTTTGTTTCTATTTCTATGCAGAGTATTATGCCAACTTCTTTTGCCATCCTCTGTTCTTTTGGTGTACGTGCATATCTAAAAGTGTACGCTTCGTCCATATTTTTGAAACGTTTTTTTCTCCTTCTTCAAAGATTTATAGTATTTGTAGCTTATATTTTTCTATTTCTCTTCTATAATATGTGATGTTCCATGCACTAAATCATATTCTGTGCATTTCTTATCATCTTTAATTTGACCGTCTGGTTCATTTTAAGTTTTTGGATCTTTTTACAATGCGCCTTATGACAACACAACTAATATTTGGTCCAAATGATGATAGCCTACTAAAGAGACATTATAGAGAAGTGTAATGTTCCAGAGGCTACGAGACGAAGCAAAGTCGAAAATGCAACGGATGTGTGTCGTACTCGCACCAACAACATCGAGACGTGCACTCATTAAAACTAAAAGCAGCCGCCTGCAGAGAGAGTCCTTTTAACGGTGTTTGAGATTGCAAACGCATATTTTTTGCTGATTTTACTAATCGAAAGGCAATCATTCTTAAAAGTGTGCTCTTATCCAAGACAACGGTCGCGCCTATATTGTTTTTATATGCAGATGCACTGGAGACAGTGGCCCATTTTTCTACAGCCAAGACTTGAACCTCACGCCTATTATCTGTTGGAACCCCTCAAAGAGGCCTTATTAGGACAGTAGTTTTTTCAATAAAGTTTGAGAACAAAAATCTCGTTTAAATTTGAATTATCCACGCAATATCTGTATCAGTTGCTGAATTGAGTGTGCTACTTTTATTATTGAGTCAGTTAAGCTGTTACGGTTTGCAATTAGAATTTTGTTTTTATAATATTATCATACTACAGACTTCATAATAAAAATAATAGTTAACAATACATAATTAATTTTTAATAGAAATTTGTTCGTAATAAAAACAGAAAGAAACTAAAGGAAACGATGAAAATATTAAAACAATTAATTTTTTATAAATCTAAAAAAATAATTATGCACAATGCAATTTGTTGCAAAATTTTGGAGAAAAAATAAAAATGACAGCTTATTGTTTCTTTGATCGTTTACTTTTATCTCATATGTTAATTGTTTACTTATAATTTAAATAAATGGAAGAGTGTTGATGCAATAAATTTATTTTTAAAATACGGTCACGGACTACTTTCATGAACGCTCCTGTGCAAACAAAAAGGTCCAATTGTGCGTGCTTCATGGTTAACAGCTCTTCCGCTCCTATAACGCACGTCAGTTCCTCATTATGTAACCAGTCAGTTGAGGTAAGCATGAGCACGAGAGCGTACAGCGCACATGAAAGCTACAACTAAACGTTCTGGAGCAACTGGGGATTGGTTGCGTCCCCGGTTTGATGGGTGTGTCAAAAAATATAAACAGAAATGTCGTAATCATTATTTTGGTGTGCTTTTGGTGCTACTCGAACATTTCCGACGTCCATCTGTGCCTTCCCAACCTTAGATGACATGGACAAGTACTACTTGCTGCTCGACAAGGAAACCACTCGCATCTCGCTGGCATGGAAGGGTAAGGGTTGCGGAGCTTTCGTCCTCGGTTTGATTTGGCGCAATAATTGCTTGCATTGTGCTTTTTTGCTTTTGAAAAAAAAATTAACCTTGTGTTGTATTAGGTGCAGGCATTTTGTTGTGCGTAGTTAGTCTGTTTTAGGGCGCCGCATTATTGATTGAATTGGTTTTCGAACAACCCCTGCTAAATAAATTAAATTATGAATAAAACAAAACGTCAATCAATACGAACATTTGAATTATGTGAGTTTGGTTGCATATCCATCGGCTGTATGTAATGATTATTTATGTTGTATACAAGGACTGTTTCATAATTAATAATTTTTTAAATTATTATTTTTAAAATGCCATTTAAAAAGCTTTGTAGTGTTTTAAAATTGTTATTTTCAGCTATAATTCAATATTTGAAAATAAAGAATGTTTTTAGCATCCAAATGCTGGAATTCGTTTCTTGGATCAATAGGTCAAACACCTGTTTGAGGAATGTTTGTACTCCGGAAAACATCCGCATCGTTAGCATTCAAATAATGCATGGAAAGTTCAGATATTTCTTAAGTGTGTAACTATTAGCTTATAACACCTCTTGCATATTTTTTTTATATTTGACCATATGTTTAGAAGGTGTTTTCTATCACCACTTTGGTTTAGTGCTGCTTTATAACATAATGAATGAAGGATTTATAGATAAAAAACAAAGATGTCTTTCTTATTTACCTGCTCTTTAGATTATGGAATCCAAATATACTTCCAAATATCTGTCAAAGTTCACCAAAAATGTTTGACGTAATTTTTGTTGTTACTTCTCGGGTATTCGTTCTTAAATTTAATGCATTTACGCTTAAAAAAGTTTATTAAAGCATAAATCCTATTCTTCTTGAGTAATTTAAGAAACAAGTTTTCTGAAGCTGACCACAGCATCTTCAGGGGTTGCAAATAGTACATACGCATTCAACCTTGAAGAAATAAAAACAAGGTGTCAGATTAGGACTGCATTGTAACGGTTTTGTTCTGGACAGTGCTGAATAACATGGGTAAATTTACTTCACTTACAGGAAAATAAATTATTTACTAACATTTACGTACACAACATAAAGAATTACTAACATAAAATTACACTGTATAACTGTGTTTATCTTATATATATAACACAACTTATGTTGCACTGGCACAGTTTTCTTTGCTTCCGGTAACTTGACTTCCCCTGGCTGTTTCACTGCGTCATATTTAAGCAATCAGGACAGGTTCTAGGGCCTACGGAAGCCATCTAGAAAACATCTGTAAATTTCTGCTTTGTTTGACTCTTCACACGTGCATGAACACCCCGAGTCCCACAGCAGCCGCTCGCATTGAAGGCATTATGTTCGCCGCTCGGCCGTGACGGGTCGGTGGCCGCTAAAGAAATTTGTTACAGTATGACAGATTATCTAACAATTTTAGCTTAGAAATCTTTAAGGAACGCTTCTACTTCTAGGAGTCCGCAATTTTTTTTAAATAACCTTCAAATATACTGTTGTAACCATATAATTATTTTTATGTATAGCAATTGTGGTAGGTCCTAATTAAAAAAAATATAAATACTGAATAAGGATTTGTTGGAAGAACTGATTGTGTTCATTGCCAGTTTGATTCAACCTCAAATGCATTTGTCCAACTCTCATTTCCAGCAATAACATTGTAAACTTAGTTCTGTCATATTTCTTAAGTTCTTTCTTCCACCCAATGATTAATTAATATTTTACTTATTAGTAGCATGTCAATATTCAAAGTGTTTTTAACAATTCTATATGTGACTACAATTGTTTTTTTAATCATTTTTTGTGCGACGTTTCGGTACCCTCTAAAATTGGTTCTAATAATTTTTTGAGAAGGCACTTGCTCAAATTCACCACGAAATTGGGCAACAAATTTTTTGACGTTGGCATTTTCTCTTCTTGAATTTATTTTTTTGTACAACGCTTGTATTTTTTATTATAAAATATGAAAGTACGTTATCTGAATTATGTGGCGCTGTCTAAATAGATCACTTAATTTTTAATAACAAAAGTCTCTATGAAGATGATGTTATAATCAAGAAATCTGACATTTTTAACTTGCCTATTAGAGTGTTTGTTACAAAAGGCATGACATAACTTTAGCAACATTTTGGCGTTGTGGTGATCTCAATTGGAAAAAATTGCTAAGAGAATGTTGTTGATGTGAATAAACACCTCTATATCTTCTCTGTCAGTTTTCTAGTAAGCCGATACCGCTTCAAAATATTATATGATAAGGGCGTGAGACGACGGCCTTTTTACCTAAACACTAGTGCTACCACTGCTTAGCAAAGATCTTACATTTGTTTATAGTAGTATAAATTATGCCATTCTTTTCGGAGATGATTAAGATCGGTGAGCGGTTGTAAGTCGAAATTTTTTCTACCACCCAGATTATTACGTCTTGACTTTAGCAGACTGTTCTTGTGTTAGGTATTTCTGGTTATTAGAATGAAAAAAAACATCACGAGCGCTGTTGTACTCGATGCTTCACTTCAATACTTTGTTTTAACTCCGAAGGCAGAAATGATCTTCTTTTTCCAAACGGATGAGATTGGCAAAGTCCTTTACATCTTCACTAGGTCTTCACGAGAACGAATAATAAGGTTAGGTTGCTAGAATTTTTTTAATGAGACTGCAAAAATTAATTTTAGAATATCTGTTTTGATTGTGCATATAACACTTAGCTTTGTGACAACCAGGAGCATTACTCCATTGTACTTGTGCAACGTCTCCGTCGTACTACTGAAATCAAATCAATCAGTATCACACTTCAGAAGACCATTAAGAAAAATAGCATTATTTAGTTTTGATCATCACTGATAAATTCAAGAAGAAATTGTCAATAAATCTCTTGTATTGACACAGGTGGTACCATCACTTTTAAGGGAAATTTTTTTAAATCAAATAAAGACAGACTAGATCCAACGAGAAGCTGCTAAAGGCAAAAGACTTTTTGTGCAAGCTGATACTTAGGAGCACGAAAATGGTATCATACACCGACGATTTCGTTAATAGTGAAAGAGTCACGGAAGATGATAAATTTATTTAAGATTTAACTTCTATTTGAAAGTTGGAAATTATTCCAGATAAAATTCATACCGATGAAGAGTCGTTACCACCGCTCTTACCGTAGATGAACATGAGATAATAGTGTACTACATCAGAAAGGTCGATGTATTTTCCTCCACAAATTTTAAATTAAAGCTAATACCGCTTCTGTTTGGTACTTTTATATTTTTTAAGTGTTCAACGCGTATTATTCAAGACAATATTAGTCTACCAAAAGATAAGTAGCAAGGTATATTTGACTTTTTTCTTAACCATTTGGAAATATTACTGAGGTCTAGATCAGTCACCGTCCTATACGCCAAACATTCCATAAAAACTTCAATGTACTTGACGTTGGATTTACTTTTTCTATGCAGACAAATTCGTTATTAAAACCCAATGAATCTCATCTTTATTCAAATCTTTCTTGAGTGCAGTTATTTTAAACATCCTTCTTCAGCAAAAAAAAATGCAAGAAACTACTAGCCTGAAACTGCACTTATGCGGTACAAATTTATTCCTAATTATTATTATGCATCTTTCCTCTTCTTTCAGAATTTTGTTCTAACTATTGGAGGGTATAAGCTTCTTTTAAATATTTTCAGATTTCTTAATTTTGAGCTACTTATATCTAGTTTTGTTTTTAAAAAATTTTAAAATTTTATTTTCTAATATTTTGCCGGTGACTATTATAGCTATATAGTTTATTTTTATCTTTTAAACATCTTATGGCGACTTATTTGTAACCTTGCATTAGTATAGTAGCCCCAACTTTGTAAAAATTATTGGACAACTAGATATTGTTCCTGTAATGTACAGACTTGCTAGTTGGTACTCTAATAGGCTTGCAGTGCTTTATATTTGTCTGTACTGTTAAACCTTATGAGTGTACTGGTATATACATATAATGTTTTTCTAGTAGATTTTTTAAACCCGGGCCGTTTTATATTTTAATATAATCGTACTAGGTTTGCTCTTTGTTATTATTACTAGGGAATGTGGATTCTAGTATGGTATTCAATCGTACACCAATTTTACATTTTACTACCATAAACTGAACATTATAAAAGTGTCCGTAAGTCCTGCGAGTGCAGCAGTGTAAGTGTACACAAGCGGACACTATCTTATCTTCACATAACAGGCCATAAATCCTACCGCAATGTTTGCACCAAATCGTCTGCAATAGTTTACGAATTATTATCAATATCAGCAAATGTAAATAATAAAAATAATTCTTCCAATGTAATGTATCAATCACAACAATATACGCAACCATTTCAAGCGTCATTCCGCAGTTATAGATGATTATGAATATTAACTTAGAACCCTAACAAACATAAGCATAATTACAAGTACAATTTTAACAACAACAGTCCCTCTGATAAACAATAATAATACTTCGCATTAGGACTGGACCCTGGTAAGATCAAGGGCAATAAATAACAGGGCGGCCCTGTTAATAGCCAAAACCTGCCAAAACATTGTAATTAAATTATTGTTACGCTTTCTGTAACCATTTCAAACATTCAACTAATAAAACCAACGTTAGAAATATATACAATATACAAAATAGAACAACAAAAGAACCACTGTCAATGCTCTACATGGACCTGGAGCCAAATCAAAACAATAAGGAAAGGGTCCCACCGGTTAAGATAGGCGAAATGCCCCCAGATTCGGAATTTCTAATGAACCTAATAATGTTTTATCTTGAGGTAAAAATTATACGCGGACATAGTTCATATGGTCCCAACCCCCTTCCCTCTCCCTCCTAGGGTCAAAAAGGGTTATTTTTTGTTTTAATTTTTTTTCTATTGATGTGTTTAATGCAAAAAGGCTGAAAAGGTTGCTGCAGAAAACTTGAATAAAAAATCAGTTCCTTTCCAAAATACAACTTCAGAAGAACTTATGGATTTTCCTGAATTGACTTTGGAAGATCTTGAAGTCTTATTTACCGGTTCATACCAACTCGCTCAAGCATTATCTTACTTAGGAGAAATGATTACAGAGGATGGAATACTGATATTAAAATTCATTAAAGAGGAACCAGGCGTTGTAAGGTTTGACGTAAGATCACGTCATATAAAATCGAAAGAATACAAATGCTATGTAAAATACAACAAAGAAGGCGCAGGTATCGATGCGATACAACAATACTGTTGTACTTCTGCTAATGGACTACGCACTGTTGGATGTTGTTCTCACGTGGCTAGTTTGATATATCATCTTTCTTACGGCCGATGGTCCAATATTTTCGATATAGATAACTTTGTACCAGTGATTAATGAAAACAGTGATGAAGATTAAAAATGTAGTTTACATATATATTATATATTATTATAATTCAATTTACTATAATCACAAATTAAGAACTAACTATGTAATTTTTAGAAACTTATAAATAGATTTACACATAATTTTTTTGTATTAAGTCTAAAAATGTAAATGAAACTAAAATTTTCGTGTTGAAAAATGCTACAAAACATGTCTTATGAGTTTTCTGCTAAATATCCACCTGCGCCGTTATAATTGGAAAATATCGAAATCAAGTAGAAAAAATTTTTAATTAGTCATAACTTTTTTAATATTAGAGCTAGAACAAAATTTAAAAAAACGAAATTTTTGTCTTATAAAATGCTATAAAACAGTTTCAATTAGTTTCTTTGCTAAATATCAACCCTTACCTGTAAAATCGAAAAAATCGAAAAAAATGCGAAAAATTGGATTTTTAGGGGTGGCGCACCACACGAAATGTGTTAAAAGTTCCTGTTAGAGGTAAAATTAATGGACTTTTATAAAATAGTGAAAAAAATTGCGTGCAACTCAACGCTTTCTAGCTCAAAAAACAAAAATTTTGTTTTTTTATTTTTTTTAAGTACCAAATGACCTTGGATGACATTGAAAAAATGTTTACTGATAGGTCTATTCATAATGATGAATTTGATGAATTTTTTCAGAATTTTGCATTAAACACATCAATAGAAAAAAAATTAAAACAAAAAATAACCCTTTTTGACCCTAGGAGGGAGAGGGAAGGGGTTGGGACCATATGAACTATGTCCGCGTATAATTTTTACCTCAAGATAAAACATTATTAGGTTCATTAGAAAGTCCGAATCTGGGGGCATTTCGCCTATCTTAACCGGTGAGACCCTTTCTCTACATCAATCGTTTAAACGACCACCACAATAGGATGCTGGCTCATATAATTCTTATTCCAAAACCGAGCAAACTTTCCTGCGAAACGGAACTATATAGGTCAATCAGACTTCTCCCAGTACTACCTAAAGTGTTCGAGAAATTTGTGGTAAAAAGGCTATGAACCAATAATACCGAAAAATAACTTAATACCTCAACGCTTTATTCAAAGTGTAACTAGCATTAAGCAAGACTTACAATATACAAGTCTTCAATAAAGTTTGGTACAATGGCCTAAATTATAAGATTAAGATGACTTTGTCTTATTCTTTTAT
This sequence comes from Sinelater perroti, assembly GCA_036346155.1. NCBI lineage: Eukaryota > Metazoa > Arthropoda > Insecta > Coleoptera > Elateridae > Sinelater > Sinelater perroti. Next base: position 3,907,825 of record JARFIY010000348.1, on the reverse strand, counting down.
TCACCTTTTGAAATTGTATCTGACAGATCGCTCGTACTAAGTAAAACTACCATATGGGAAGTCCATTCTGTATGAAATTAAAATTAAAGTTCCCAGGAAAGTATTCTAGAACTAGTGTTGTATATGCCCACTTCTTCTTCTTCTTTCGTCGTAGGTTTCTTGTCAGAAGTGTCGTGACCCAAGAACTACTTGTTCTGCGTGCTTCTTTTTACAATATCTCGCCATCGACTTCTGTTTCGGGCTGTTCTTGTGGTCTGTTCGATAGTATGACCGGTGGCCGCTTTGATCTGGTCCGTTCACCTTTTAGGGGTTCTGCCCTGTACAACTAATCTTTGGAGATTGTCTGAATTTCTTTGTTGAACGTGGCCAAAGTATCTTGTAATTCTTCTGTATATGAGTTTTGATAATCTTTTAGGTTCTTAGATTTCTTCGGTGATGGACACATTAGTTCTTCTCTTTTTATTTTTTTTTTAATTTTATTATAGCTGGCTCTGCAATATACAATGCAATACACAGCTTGGTTGTTATAGTACAATTAAATAAGAACTAAACTACATACATTGAGGTTTAATCCAGTGGGGATTAACTGATAAATTATATTTCTATCTTAATTTGACATTGAGTTGGGTTTATATACCACATTTAAATTAAGTACTGTGGTAGTTTACGTTTAAGACGCCTGTGAATTTTTTTTTTGGCCTAGATTTAATTTGGTAGCACTTGAACACAAGGTTAGATTTTGGAAAAACTTTACAGTGGATTTATTCATGAACTCTGTAATTAATTCACTGTGAACTTGATTATTACGCACAAACCAAGGGCAGTTGATGGCGATTCTGAGCACTTTGTTCTGGATTGTTTGGAGTTTCTTCATGTTTGTCTTTGATGTGTTGCACCATATTGGACATGCATGCGTAAGAATTGGTCTGAGGATTCCTTTGTAGATAAGTACAGCACACTTAGGTCTAAGGTGAGATTTGCGGTTTATAAGGGATATAATGCACCCAGTCTGTTGTGGCACTCGTTGAGTTTTTATTGATATGAAACCCCAGTTCAGTTTCGCGTCTAAGTGCACGCCTAAATATTTAACAGCTGAGTCCTTTGGATTCCAATCTATTTCGTTATTATTTATTTTTATTTTTGTAATTTGCTCATATCTCTTGAGGGTAAAAATTTTTGTTTGACATTTATCAGAATTTATTTTGATTTTCCATTTCTGAAACCATGCACATAACGTATTTATAGAGTTTTGTAGGAGTACGATGGCTGTGTCAAGACTGAGGCTCTGTGTAATAATTGCAGTATCGTCAGCATACATGGCCAGCGTTGAGTTGAGATTTGTAGGTACGTCGTTAACGAACAGGTTGAATAAGGTGGGTCACAGAATACTGCTCTGGGGTACTCCGGCCCGAATAGGTTTAGAACTAGATAAGGTTGAGCTGATCCGGACTCTAAAATTTCTGTTAGTGAGAAATGAGTGAAATGAGTTAGGTAATTTGGAATGTTTAAAAGCCCCATTTTATATAGAAGTCCATCATGCCAGACCTTGTCGAAAGCTCTTTCCAAGTCTATAAATACAACCGCAGTGTATTCTTTCTTTTCAAACCCTCTTTCAATTGATTCACTTATTCTGAGAAGCTGGTGAGAGGTCGAGTGATGGGTTCGGAAGCCAAATTGAAGAGGAGGAATAGTATCATTTTGGTGGAGGTAATCTTGTAATCTGGAAAGTATCACTTTTTCTAAGAGCTTGGCCAGGGTTGACAGGAGACTGATAGGTAGGTAGCTGTCAGGGTTTTCCTTCGGTTTACCTACTTTATAGATGCGGAGCACATTTGCAGTTTTCCATGCTGTCGAAAAGTATCCTAGTCTGAGACAGGCGTTGTATATTGAGGTTAAGTAAGCCAGAGCCATTTTTGATATGTACTTTAGTATTTCGTTTGTTATAAGGTCGGGCCCAGGGGTCTTACGCTTAGGTAATATTGTTATATAAGATTTAATTTCTTGGACAGATGTAGGAGCTATTTTGTAATTATCCTGTAACTGCATATTTGCGATTGCGCTTGTTACCTGCCTTTCGAAGTGTTCGTCTTGTTCTTCAAAATTGGGCGTAAATGCCTGTTCAAGATGAGTTGCTAATAAGTTGGCTTTTTCATCATCGGAGGAGTATCTGGCGTTATTAGGTCAAGTATGTAGTTGGGAGTTCTAATATGCTCGGCAACTTTCCTTTGCTTCCATGGAGTGGTTGTTTCTTGTATACTTGCTTGTAAGGCTGATGTGTATTGTAGGACGGCATTGTCTATATCCGGGGGAAGTTCAGGTGGTTCCACCCAACGGAGTTTTTGATCAAGGGTCGACTGAAAATTGTCCCAATCAGTTTTACCATGCGCTAAGCTAGGCGGTGGAGGTATTATTTGAGGGGTGTTGTGGAGGCTGATGATGACAGGAAGATGATCAGAGTCCAATTCAGATGCCACTGTTTGATACACTGGATAAGTGACATTTTTATGCAGTATAACATCTAAGATGTCAGGTTGATGGTCTGTTCAGTATGGATGGTAAGTGTAGTCGTTCTTTGTTATTTTTTCTTAGTTCTTCTCTTTGTCCACGATACTCTAAATAATTTTCGCCAGTACCATAGTCCTAAGGAGTCGATTCGTCTGGAATCCATCTTTTCGCATTATCCACATTTCTAAAGCATAGAATAGGATGGGAAATACTAGCGTTTTCATAAGTGTTTTCTTATTATTAATAGTAAGATTACGAACAGCCCAAACTTTATTTAGTTTTGTAACCGTGCTTCTAGCTATTTCTATGCGTCTTCTAATTTCTGAGGTACAATATCCGTCACTAGTAATCAGGGATCTCAAATATATGTAATAATTCACTATCTTGCAGTTATGGATACGTTTAATCTCAGGTCGATTTTGTTCTCTTCTACAAACTATCATCACTGTGCTTTCTTCATATTTAATCTTCAATCTAAATGTACGACTTTCTGACTCTAATTTTCCGATTAGTTAGGTTAGTTATTCAACATCGTTAGCAAGGATATCCGTATCATCGACATACCTTAAATTATTTATTTTAACTCCATTGATTGTGAATCCTCATGCCAACTTCTAAAACCATTCTCATTATGAATTCGTTATAAATATTGAATAGAATTGGCGATATGATGCAACCCTGTCTAGTTCCATTTTTATTTTGCATGGGTTTGATATCTGGTTATCCAAGTTTATTACTGCATTATTTTGCTCATATAGACCTTTTCTTAGACAAATCAGGCGTTTTGAAACACCCATCTCTGATAATAGTTGCCACGGTTTCTGCCAGTTAATGCTGTCGAAAGTATATGCCCACAGGTTACACTATGTATATATATATATATATATATATATATATATATATATATATATATATATATATATATATATATTATATATATATATATATATATATATATATATATATATCATGGAACAAACGAAGCAATTAAACAGTAAATGGAACAAATACTAATAGCTCATAAAAAAATTCAAAACAAATCACTTTTATACAAAGCCCACATAAAATCAATACGTACAGCGCTTAGTTATAGGGGACAACAAGTACATTGAAATCCCAGAAACGTATTATATATATTTAGCTATAAACTGACTACAACAGCAGAAACAAGAAAATTATAAAAACCACCGCAATGGATTTACTTTGTAGCTTTGCCAATCAACCCTAAAGTGGCCACAGAGCCGGTGCCAGTACGAGTGCATTCATAAATGGGTGTGCAAACAATTACTCAAAACTACTTTCCACTCAATTAATTAAGCTTATGGTGCATTGTTAAAGGACAACGCCCGATACATGTCAAATTTCCAGTTATACTAACTACTCAATGTTCTAATTAGAACATAGGTTGCCATGTCACTTATAAATTAAAAAATATATTACTAGGTTATTAGTGTAGGCTATAGTAAAAAAAATATCATAAGTTACTTCTCTGCTTGATAGATGAATTTACAGAGACATTTAATCCCTTTGTTTATGTCGAGTTGCATACACAATATTATCGGTAAGAAATTTGGATTAATTAATCTCTCTCTCTCTCTCTCTCTCTCTCTATATATATATATATATATATATATATATATATATATATATATATATATATATATCAGCTAAGTTCATTAATGGGCAAAATCGACCTTCGATTTTTTTTTGTTTTTTACCAAACATCTAGGGATCTAGGTAGGTGTGGTACATATGTACTTTAGCCATATACTTAAGTGCAAGCTTAGAATATTTTAGATTTTTACACATAGTACTTATTAAATTCCGATTTGCATCAAATCGCTACATTACAAAATCTACCTGCTTCTTGGGGGCGTTACCATAAGATTTCTTTTTTCAAAAATATTTCACTTTTCAAGAAAAGAAAAGTGTACTTTATTTATAGAAAACTAAAAATGTATTAAATATAAATTCGGCACTAAATTTAAAACGGGGAGAACAAACAAATGCAGACCACTTTAAGAAGTAAAAATGATAATGCAATACACATCTTTTACTCCACAGAAATTTGAGGGAATATGGTGTGTCGTCCGCTCACTATGCTTAATTTATCCAAAATTTTGACAATACTGCGATATGCAGTATTTTTTTTGTGATTTGGGTTAAAGTGCACCAAATCGTGATTTCTTCAACAAAATGACGAATTAACCTAACCATGACTTTATTATTGGTATCTCTACACCAAAAAACAGAAAGAAATTTTATACATTCTCACCATTTAAGTTTAAAAAGTCAAAAAAATATTCTACGATTGATTGATCTCTTAGTCGATAAATTATAAATCTAATGTTTCGCTGGCATGCCTCAATAATATGTATCGACAGATGACTAACAAAATTGTTGCCGAACAATATTTCAATTGTCCTTAGAATATTGTAAGGATATTTAAAGAAATTTCAAATAAATGGTTATCGGACCGACCGGCTTTAAAGCATCCATAATGTTTTGATCTTCTATTAGTTTCGATGTTACAGGAAAATTTTTGGATTCTCGTCGTCGGAAATCGGTACCATTTTAGCCTGTCCTTTATATGTTGTAAAAATACAAACCGCTGGTTGAAATATAGAGGAACCTGCTTACTTCTTCTATTATATATAGATATAAGAGGTGTAAGATAGATAAAAGGAGGCACTACCTGAAGATATAAATGAGATGCTTGTCTTCTTAAAATCAATGGAGCATTCAGCCTGTTTACCCTTCTTCTAATGATGGTACATTTTAGGTTAACTTTTTAATAGCTTACAATTAAATGCGGAAAACACTTTGTAACGAGACCTTTAAGTTGTCAGCATATTTTCTAACAAGCTTTTTAGAGATAGCAGCTCTCGCTCCCTAACCTTATCACAGAAACGTATAGTGGGTTTTCTGTGGTTTTTCGAAAAGCCGAGCTTAAGGGTAATTTTCTGTAAAACAATTTTTTAGAAGTAATAGTCGAATAAATTTGACTATTAAAATGAGTCAATATTGGATAAGAAGCTGTGTACATATGCCAATAACATGTAGTCTTAGCCTTCTATTCAAGTATTTAAATAAATTATTGAAATTATTTGAATATAAATTTTAGTCGTACTTGAAATTTAATTGTTTTTAAATTAATGCTGAATTGTTATTCACGTTAATTTTTCTAATTTTTCGTCTGTAATTTGAGTGTGTAATATCTAATATTTAAATTGTGTTATAACTGAATACTAGTCATTGCAAGACACAAAGCTTTAAAAGTAAAGGGAGCACAAATAAGGCTCTGCCGTTTTTTATAAAAAATTCGGCTTTTATTGTGAATGAACGGAATTTTATGTTTTATTCAAAGTATCGTCCATTACTAGCCACTACTTGTTCCTATCTTTCTGGCAGCATACGGATGCCGCATCAAACCAAATTTTGGTACCTTCATGTGATGTGAAGTGTTGCTCAGATAGGCCATGTGCCATCGATTGGAAAAAGTGATAATCGGAAGGGGCAATGTTTGGTGAATACGACGGGTGGGGCAAGACTTTCCAATTGAGTGTTTCCAAGTAGGTTTTGACCGACGCCGCAACATGTGGACGAGCATTATCGTGCAGGAGAATAATTATGTCGCGTCTGAAGTAGTAGTAGGCGCGTTTTTCCTTGAGTGCTCGGCTCAATCTCGGTAGAGAGCTCCAGTAATGGTTTAGTTTGGTATGAACAACTCATAATACACGACACCAAGCTGTTACCACCAAATACACAACATGAGTTTTTTTCCATGACCATTCGGCTTGACTGTCGATGTTGAAGCATGGTCACGTGATCCTCATGATTTCCTCTTCTTTGGGTTATCGTAGTGGATCTATTTTTCATTACCAGTGACTATACGATGCAAAAAATCCTTTCGTTAATGCTTGGCAAGCAGCATTTCAGATGTGCAAAATCGGCGTACAACGTTTCTCGGCTTCAGTTCATATGGAACCCAATTTCCTTGCTTTTGAATCATTTTCAACGATTTTAAACGATGTGAAATTGCTTGTTGAGTCACCACTAATGTAAGTGCAAGTTCTTCTTCCGTTTGGCAGGATTCTTCCTCCAATAATGCTTCCAGTTCTGCGTCTTCGTACACTTTTGGCCTTCCGCTAAGTTCTTTGTCTACGACGTCAAACTCATCGTTCTTAAACTTATGAAACCACGCACGACCACTTCTCTCACTTAAAGCACCCTCACCATATGTTTCTACAAGCAATCGATGCGGCTCAGCTGCAGATTTTTTCAAATTAAAGAAACTGTTCTTCATCCATAGAAAGACAAGTTTTACTGCATACTGAAAATCTACTGAAGTCGCCTGAAAGGAAGCAGATGTGTTACCAATTTTTTTTAATAAATGTATTTTATCCTCAGTGTAATGTACCAACTGAAATCACGGGAAAACTAGTCTCCAATCATAACATTTCTGACTCTATATATGATTATAATTTCAAACAATGGTTATTTTATAAACATTTGGCAAGTGATAAAGATTAAAATAACAAGTGCACTATCCATTTTTGTTTAAACTTTCATTTGAACTATTGCATTTAGTTTGTCTAAAAGTGTAAGGTTTTTCTTTTTTTCTAAATACCAATCGGCAAAATTCCTTTGGTGTCTCAAAACTATGTTTCCACTGAACTGAATAGTCGTCTTTTTTAAAACTATTAAATTCACCGCATATACTTCGCTGTTTTGATTGAATTTTTGATTCTTGGGAATAAGCGTAAACTATGATTATTGTTCCAATATGTCAGTGGGCGTCACCAAGGGATAGGTAAGATTAAACACGTGTATGTGGACATTAAAAACCATATTGCTATAAGATAAGCATGCTGAAAGAACAGATCTCCTAGACCAGAATGTTTAGCGTCGGAACTTGTAAAGTACGAACCCAAAAAATTATTTTCTATCATCCAATAAACATCACATCAATCTTTAAATAAGGTAATATTAAAACATATGAAAATTATCGAGGAATCAATTTTATATCTACAATAGGAAAACTTTATGGAAAAACTAGAAGATATAACAGATGAAATAGGAAAAGTTTAAGCGGAATTTATGGCGGAAATATTTTTATGGATTCTATACCTACACATACACAGTGCGGCAGATGATCGCAAAGAAAATGGTTAAAAATAGATTAGTATGTCTTCTATTTATTGTTTTAAAAAAGGCATACGAATCAATACCACGGAAGATGTTTTGGAAATCTATGAAATATATTAAAATCCAAAACAGCTTGATAGTACCAACCAAAAACTTATAACAAGAAAACACAATCTATATTCAAATGAAAAATACTACCGAACAAGAATTTAAAACAACTTACCTTTTGATCAAAAAGTATCTGGAATTTGTCATTTAAACGAACCACGTTTGAAATATTGTCAAAATTATTTTTTTTTAGGTTGGTACATCTGTTAGTTGTGAGTTTTTAGCGTAATTTGTCAGATAGTTTGTGCGTAACAGCTTTGTAAACAAGTCATTGTTTGGTGTATTCTGCGAATTTCCCTGTATCGAATTTCGTTGAGCAAAGAGTCTACCTGAAATTTTGTGTTTGTAACAAAACATCATGTGCAGAAGCGTTGAAAAGTTAACGGTAACCTAAGGGGCTTGACAATATCGAAAACACAAGCATACGAGTGGTACAAAGAGTTTAAATCGGACCGTACTGTGATTGATGATTTGCCTCGTTCCGGTCGTCCATCCACTTTTGTGACTGAGGAAAACATTGAAAAAGTTAAGAAAATTGAGCTCAAAAGTTGTCGTGGGAGCATCAGGGAGATAGCATCTGATCTTGGTGTCTAGTTCGGATCGGTGCAGAGCGTTATACACGATATTTTGGCCATGAGACGAGTTGAAGCGCAGTTTGTGCCGAGAGTGCTGAATTTTTTGCAGAAACAGCATCGCATTGCTGTCGCTAAAGAAATGCTTTCTTTGGGCCAAAATGTTACCGAAGACATTATTACCGGTAACGAGACATGGGTCTATGAATATGCCATCGAAACTAACCAACAATCATCGGAATGGCGCTTCTCAGATGAACCAAAACCCAAAAACCCATGACAAAGTCGATCCAAAATCAAGGTTTTGTTGACCATTTTCTTTGATTGTCGTTATGTGGTCTACTTCGAATTCCTTCCGCCAGGCCAAGCAGTAAATAATGACTATTATGTGAGCGTACTAAAGCGTTTGAGGGAGGATGTTCAGTCGCAAGAGGCCGGAGTTGCGGAGAAACAACTCGTGGTTTCTTCACCACGAAAATGCACCGGTTCACACTTCTCATCTTGTACGCTACTATTTCACCAAAACAACGTTAATATCGTTTTGCAAGCTCCGTATTCACCTTACATAGCCCAGTGTAACTTTTTCCTGTTTCCACGACTCAAGTTACCAATTCGCGGAAAGCGTTTTGAGACGATTGAGGCGATAAAGGAGAATTCTCAGGAGCTGAAGGCAATTCCAAAATCGGCCTATGAAAAGTGTTTTGAAGATTGGAAGAAACGTTGGTATATGTGTCTTGCTTGCGATGGAAATTATTTTGAAGAGAACAAAATAAATATTGATGAATAATAGAACCGTTTTCGTTTTATTGACAAATTCCGGCTACTTTTTGTTCGGAAGGTACTTTCTCAAAGTAACGTTAACACGCTAGAAACACGGGTGCGAAAGCATGGGTTTTCGATTAGAAATGCACACCTCTGCACCTTAAGTTTTGCCGATGATCAGGTGGTAGTTGTGCAAGATGAAAATGGCCTTAGCTTTATTGTTCTTAAACTCTCTGAAAAATATTTTAATAATGAGTTGGAAATTAATTTTAATAAAACAGATTTGAAAGTTGCAGGGTGTGGTAAAATAAAAAAGAATAAGTTTTAAATACCTAAGTTTCGCAATCTCAGACAATGAAACAACGACAGAAGACATGAAGAACAAGATCATGCGTAAAAATTAAAGCGAATTCTATGGGATGTGCACATCATAAAAACACAAAACAGATGATATTTTACACCACAGTTAAAAGCACCATGGCATACGGCGCAGGGAGCTGGATTATAAAACAATAACAGAATAATAAGTCTGGCAAAAATTTCTAATGAAGAAATACGGAGAATATATATCTCACATTTGTGAGATCCACCATGAAGAAACATGTGTAATTACTCGGGTTATAAGGCCGTGGTCAGATTCCGAGAACCAACCACACGATGCACCATAACACCGGCCGTAAAAGCCTTCGCAACTATCCACTATGAAGAAACTTTCTGCATTTTCAGCTCATCAAACAAAATGGACTCCACATATCCTACGGAAGTTCCAAGTTTATAGGCGATATCGCACACACCTAATCGACGGTCTTTCATAACAGTTTGCTCTACTCACCGCAACTATGGTTTCGATCCGGCTAGTTCGTGGCCGATGTTGCTTCGATTTATTGTCACACAACTCTCGACTTCTTTAAACTTTCGCACCCACGAATGCATATTTTTAACATCCGCATTTCACCGCATGCCTCACTCAATTAGCGATGAATTTCGATAGGCGTTTTAGTACGCAAGCGGACGATTACACGTTGTTCTCGAACACTAAACGTCGCCATTGTAAGTATATAAAACAATTCGACTTGTGTAGATTTGATGGTGCTGCCATCTATATTACAAATTCAGAAATATTTCTCGCGCCTTTTAAACTTAACCGCATCTTTCTACTTACTCCCACTGCTGAGAAAAAATGTAAAGACTTAGAACTTGAACGCACCTCGTATATTTACGCTGAAGTTCACAGTTACGCCTGTTTTCTCCTATTTTCCTTTAAGATGATTTACTTTTAATGCCTACTTTTGTTTATGACTAATTATCTCAAGTTTAGTGTCTCTAAAACTTCCATAAACTGCTACATAATTTTTTAAATCATTTTAACTTCTGATGACATATGATAAAAAATTTAACATTAAATAGAAAGGCAATAGGCAATTTTAAATACCAAAGAAATTTACTAACATAAAAATTTAAGGCTTCAGCCCTGTTTACGTCATTTGAAGAACATTTTAAAAGCATATTTCTCCAAGGTCAAAGATTTTCCAGATTTATTCAATAATAGGAAATGCCTTACCTAAGAATTGCATAAGGTTGGATCTCAAATTTTACTTAAAGCTTAAAATTAGTGGAACATAAAATTGAATTAGATGAAGGCCTTCGTTATTGTCCTCATGGAAATTGGTCCAAATTACCTGAAAGCTAATTCGTTTTAAATCTATTTTAAACTTAAGAATGAGCAGTAATAAAGGAATTTAACTGAAATAGAAACCCGCCAATAAGCATTTTAATGACCTAAAGATTAACCTAAATATTTAATGTGGTCCTCTATATAAAATATTTAAACATCTTTAAAAGTAATTTTAGTGAGTCTATCCTTTATACATTAGAGTAATCAGAGGAACACGAATAAAATGCTATTGCATAAATTGTTATTACAGAAATTAAGAGAATAAATGGAAGTTTCTCGATATTACTTTTTCCCATGGAAATTGGTCACAAATTTAATAAATCCTCACTTCTCCAGTCTATTCATTTATGGGAAATAACGTTGTCTGAATAACCACCCAGACATTATTATTAATTAGACCCTGAAAAATGGAAGCTGGGCCTCTATTGCAAAATATTTCAACGTCGTCTAAAAGAGTAAACTACAAGTTATGCATACCTCATTTCATAAAAATTGGTCATAAGAAAATGCTTCTTCCTATGTATTTTTTTTTAACTTTATTTTATATTTAGAATCTGCTGTGAATTTACAGAAAGAGTACATGCTGGATGCCGTCCCAGTGGAAGGCTCCTCCTTAGAATTACTTATGAACTATTATATACAGGATAATATTTAACACACAAAACAACTCGTGTAGATCTGGAAGATCCAGGGAGTGAGTCTTTAGCCTATAAACTGAATTTTTACGCTGCAGTTCACAGTAGTTTTTATTTTCTTTAAGATGATTTACTTTAAATTTCTACTTTTGTTTATGAATAATTATCTCAAGTTTAGTGCTCCTCTAAGAAGACTGGCCAAAAACCTGAGGAAGTAATTCGTTTTAAATCTATTTTAAACTCTAAGAATGAGCAGTAATGCAAAGGAATTTTAACTGAAATAGAAACCGCTGCCAATAAGCATTTTAGAATGACCTAAAGGATTAAACATAAAATATTTAATGTGGTTCTTCTATATAAAATGACAAAACATCTTTAAAAGTAATTTTAGTGAGTCTATCCTTTATACCTTAGAGTAATCAGGAGGAACACGAATGAATTGCTATTGGAGCATAAATTGTTATTACAGAAATTAAGAGAATAAATGGAAGTTTCTCGATATTACTTTTTCCCATGGAAATTGGTCACAAATTTAATAAATCCTCACTTCTCCAGTCTATTCATTTATGGGAAATAACGTTGTCTGAATAACCACCCAGACATTATTATTAATTAGACCCTGAAAATGACTGGGCCTCTGTTGCAAAATATTTCAACGTCGTCTAAAAGAGTAAACTACAAGTTATTCATACCTCATTTCATAAAAATTGGTCCTAAGAAAATGCTTCTCCCTATGTATTTGTGACAGAATGGGTTTATTTGCATCATTACCGGTAAAGTTAATTTTATAGTAGGGAATCGGTAGAATCATAATTGAATTGTACTTCAAATATAGTTCAGAAGAATAAACTGAAGTTCTTCTTCTGCATCAGATTATTCAAAACCCGATAACCCATACTTGACTGTTTCTTTATCGTATCTAGTCAAAAATTTGAAAAAGAAGAAATAGAAAGTAATTCAGTTATAAAAGGTAGCCCATATTGAAAGCCGAATTCAAATTTTGAATAAAACTCTTTTTTAATTGATTTTGGCTTCAGCTGTAAATTTCGCTCATGTTCTGATGAATTTCATCGATAAAACATCGAATTTCATTTTTGAGGTCGTTAACTGTTAACTGTAGATTGCTGGCGCTAGATCTTTTATTTCAAATAACACTAGAAAAAGAAATTGTATATTGTCAAATTACAAGATCTTACTGACCAGTTGATGTCAGCATTTCATGAAATTATACAGCTAAGCACTTGTTGGTGCAGTAAAATCAATTGTCACTCAAGCTGTACGGTAGACAGCGCGGTCATGCTAGAACCACACTTATTCCAGATCCATGTTACTCAGTTGATACCAAAAAAATTATCTAATTTTTAAAAATTATGATTTATCAGCAAGATTTTGTGAATTTAAACGCTTTATATTGTTTTTCTTTCTCTTTGATCTCTCCAATTTATTATATTTTTTATGCCTATGTCAATTTATTTTTAGTCGTATAATGATTTTATCTGTCTGAAATTTTGATTTGAGAAAACGTAAAAAACTGAAAGAACATTCTCGAGTCTCTGTTAATTATATCTACTACATTTTAAATAAAAAACGGACACGTTAGTTATTATTGAAGATTTAAATAAATTATTTCTTTCAGTTGTGCATATTTCAACTTTGGTGGTGGCAATCATCAGCGGCTTCATAACAGCCTACACGTTCGGTAAATCCGTAGAAGCATTCGGAGACAACTGCTTCCTCTTTGCTGAAGTACACTTCCTGAAGAACAGGACACCTATTCATCACGTGCTTATGTTTGGAGTACACCATGTACCTTCATATATACCACCCATCGATAATTCTGCAACGAACTGGGGTTCCATGGACCATTGCTACTTCTGCCAGTTCACTCCGCTCACGGCCATGATATTCGCCATTATTTGGTGTGCCTTCTTTATAATGTGTGCTAAAGGAGGCGCTGGATACCTGGCGCATTCGTGAGGCTTACAAATATCGCCGTATTTTCAGTAGCCAAAACAAAGCTCATTTCAGGTTGTATCGTCCCTGGCGTATCGTCTACCCTGCCCTAATTTTCGCTGCCGTTGCTACCTCTGTTATGCTCTACAGTACCTTAAGTCTGCAAAAGGGAGTGGAACAGTTCTGCGCCCAGTTTTATTCTGTATTTAACACTACTAAGTACATACTTACATACCTATACCAGACACTAGATATATTTACGTTTTGTAATGTGTGTTTCAGATGCACTTCATCACTAAATGATTACACATTGGGATATTCCGACATACAGAAAAACTTCTTTGTGATGGTGAGGCTGACCATTATATGCTCATACGTTTGCCTTTTTGGGTGGATGCTGCACTTAATATCGCTCATCTTGAGGGTTGTGTGTATTGTTGATTTTCAAATGATTCAAATTACTGTCACTGATAAGGACGAAGAGGTACAGTGAAGCAAATTCGTTCGCAGCAGATAAATAACCTTGCTTGATGCAGGAAACGCTCCAGAGTGTTATCGATCCCGAAACTCAAAGTACGGATACCGTATCGTTGGCGAGCATGAGTGAATCTACCGACGGAAAGGTCGGGATAAAGAAGTTCTTCAGGCTGCATAAGCCGAAAGCTAAACCGCTTCCAGAACCGAAAACTGAACAGCGGAGGGTCACTTTCCCGGATGAGTATCAAATTCAAAACGGTAAATATGAACGTGTCACATTTTCAATGGTATAAAGTTAATAGTATATACATAAGTAAATGTTTTTAACGTTAACAATTGGAACAAAAAAGGCTTAGTTTAGTAGTTGTACAAAAAGAGGTGGGTTAAATTTGTTAAAGTTTGGTTTTCTCTCAGTGGGTAGAGAAGATTGTAGTCCAAGTAATAATTTCGCCATATGGAAAGTAGACATAACTGCTGAATTAGGAATATAAGTCGACTTTTGCTTTCACTTCGATAGATTTATTAATAATGGTATTTCTTTTTAATTAGACCAGCTTTTTCTCTGGATCAGAAACATGGAACATTTAACGCCCATTCATGGTGGACGTAAGCATAAGCAGCCCATAGGAAATACGTAATGCGTAAAGTTGAATTAATGTAAAGCTTATGCGCTCGTTCATAATGCACTCCCGTAATTTTTACGTTTTACGTTCATTTGCAGTAATTTTTAATTTTTCTCTAGATTAATGTTGGCAACAGTAACAGAATGTTTGTTTTTATTCTAAAATAGCTGTACCCGCCACGCGTTGCTTTTACGTCCAACAGATGGCGCTGTTTTTCAAAAAAATGTTTTTATCTGTCACAGGTGTGACATCTATACAATACAATAATCAAAATATTTAAATGATTCAAAAACGGTTAAAGTTAGAAGGCTGATTTTTTGCGCCGAATTAGCAAATATAGTTGTGAATGTGGTGTGCAAGTTTCAAGGAAATCGGTTGAAGCGTCTAGGAGGAAATATAATTATAAGTTTAGAAAGAAAGAAAGTTAGGGAGATAAGACAATTATATTATAAGATACATCCATAGCCAAAAGTAAGAAGTGCCCTATAAAAATCAATCTCTAGAATTTATTTGTTTGTTTAAGAAAAGTGCACTAGTTTTGCTAGACTACTTATCATTTATTGTTAGGTATTTCATGTTCTGTTGATTCTTTTAGATTTAATAACGGCAGCTTTCCTTTTTGGCAAAATACTAACTAGTTTCCAAAATTCTTCGTTTCGTTCTTCCCCAAGAATTTTTTATGCATTTTTTATATTACATTATGGTTCTTTATCTTTTACTTTAGTTTGTCTCAAACATACTTAATGGGGTTTAGATCTGGCAATTGGACTGACCAGTCTAACAGCTGCACTGGATTGCTTTGAAACTACTGCATGCTGTTTGGAGATTTGTGGCAAGACGCACTATCTTGCTAAAGTTTAATGTTGTCCATGTTGATGTCACTCAGATGGATGTAAACTCGTTTCTGCAACAGCAGTATATTGCTCAGCGTACGTGCGTCCTACGAAAGTAACCATTTTTCCTACTTTTTCGGCCTTCATGCAACCCTATATCATTAAGCTGTCTCCTCCATGTTTGACTGTAGGCACTACACTTTAAGGAAGGTGTGATGCTTATCCACTCATCGCCTCTCGAAAGTTACGCCAATTGTCAAAATAATTGTCAAAATTGAACATTATATTATTACACATATGTATACGTTAAGAATAATGGTAAAATGTCTCCTTAGTCTTACTTCAAAGTTAGACTCATTTGATTATAGAATATTTGCCCAATCTTCATCTGTTAAATGTTGGTGTGATAAATCCAAATGTAAACGATTTTTATTGTTCTTCTTTTATCTTGCTTGTTTTTCCGAGTCTTTCTCTCACTATCTCACTAATAAGGGACCGGCTATCGTGCTAATGAGCTCAAAAAAATTTTGATCAGGTTTAAGCGATTTCTTAATTAATTTTCAAGTTTTCTTGACCTTGTGTGAAAATACGCCTCACTTTTTTATAGTCATAGTTTATAGTCATTGGCAACATAATAACAACGGAGGCGTCTCTATCCTTTAATTATTAAGAGAATATAAAAATATGACGGTGCCTCATACTTTTGGCCATGTCTGTATGTTATTACTAAATGTAAAGCTACTATTTAGACTAACGCAGTTTTAAAATGCAGGTACAAGTGCAGAAAGTGTTCTTTCGCGTGCTGCTCAGCGACTGAAAGAAGAGCAGGATAAAGATTCTGCTCAACAGAAGGCAATTACCTTTTCGCCTACAAGAACTCGAGGCCAAACCCCGCCACTTGCTGAAGCTGAACCAATGGACGAGTATAAATCTCAGGACGTTACCACCCAAACTTCCTTATCGTGCGTACGCGATGTTAAAATGTTACGTTAAAAACGTTTAATTGCAGTCACTGCTGTTTTCAGTATTATTTCAGTTTTCGTTCCAGACTTGTTAGTGATTACTACATTATGCATTATCGCGTTTATTAATATTTATTTTTATATTCGTGCATAGTACAAACTACGAGGAACCAATGTTTGTATTTCTACTTCGGGCATCCATAGGAGCGCTTTAAGCTCAAATTGGACAAATAATTTTTCTCCAAAACCACACGATTCTATGTCGTTTGCGTCAATAAGTCTGTGCAATTTTTACACTTTTAGAAAGCACTGTTTTAAAGGGTGAATTTGGTAGTAATTTAAAAATATTTATTTGAAAGTGTTTAATCGAAAAGTTTTAAAAAAACATCAACGTAAATTTTACCTACTTCTGTGCATGGTGCTGTGAACTTACAATTTGGTACTTATACCTTCCAATGCTTTAGACAAAGTCATGCTTGCCTATGAAGATCTGCTCACGACATATTTATATATAGCTGTCTAACTTGTTTGTTATCTAATATACGTATTTTTTATTTTTGTTGTATTATAAAGTTTATATATGTGCATAATCATTAAGAGAAAAATATTGCAGTTGAACTTATTGAAATTGTGTCTACGTATACCTGTTTTTAATTATAAAGTTTAATATTTGAAATGTTTTATAATAACTAACATTGTTTATAATTCCGATTGATGAGGACCTATTTTAATTTACAAAAATCATATTTGCATTGTTATTGTTTTATAATTAAAATATGTACACTTGTGTTTTAATAAATGTTGCATTTTTCTTATTCACTTATACTCATACGCGGATAACAATAAAAAAATATAGTAAATTTTGCACAATATTACCTAGTATTTCCATAAATACAAAATCTAACCTATCCTTGCATTGAGATATTTATGTCATTGGCATATGGTTGTAATTGTCATTTCTTAAGTTCTCAAATTTGATTAGTTACAAATCGAGTGGGGCAACAAAGAAAACCCTAGCGCTGTAATAGCGTTACATAATAATATAATAAAAATATAATATATATAAAATAAGTGTAATATTTAAAATCTGCATTCTCTTGGAATTAGCCGTATGTTTTTTGTACATCAGGATATAAAATTGTTTAATAAGGCTGGAGATGTTGAAGAGCGCTGAAGATTTGGAAAATCATGTTTAATTTAGACTGTTTAGGCAGCCAAAATCGAAATCTTTTTCGTAAGCAGAAGCTTATGTCTCGGAAGATACAAATTTCAAAAACTTTGATGTCTCGCAGTATTAATCAAGACTTAGGACTAGCTGCTTACAAAGAACATAAGAGATATTTGCTCACAGATGCTTTAAAGAAAGATAGGAGAAGAAGGAAATAGGTTGTTGACTGAGTACCCGCATGATGGACATAGAAAAATTTTGTTTACTGATGAAAAAATATTTATAGTGGAAGAATATTTTAACAAACAAAATGCAAGGTATGGCTAGGTCGTCCAAAGAAACATCTCAGCTAGTGCCAAGGGTTCAAAGAGGCCATAATCAAATAACTGCAATGGTTTGGTGTAAAGTGTGTTATGATGGAGTAAGTGATATTCATTTTAGTGAAAAGGGAGTTGTGGCGTTAAGCGCTTACACTGGCTCACGGATAAAAGAAAAGAGGCTTAGAAATGTTTTTATTTTTTGATTTAGTAGCCACATGTAAATTAGCTGGTTGTTATTGATAACCCAAACCGATTATAAGTCAATAAAGAGATTTTAAATCTCTTAACATTGTTTGTACCCAAACTGAAGAGGAATCCCACAACAATTGGTGACACCTCGACTTGATCTCTGAGTCGATAATGGCTGAAAGAGAAAGACGACAGAATTTTGGTCCTCTCCCAGCACCTCTTGATCGAACTGAGGTCAGTCAAATTTTAATCAAGATTCCTCCTTTTTGGGATGCCAAACCGGCGATCTGGTTCTTCCAAGTCGAAGCTCAGTTTGCGATTAATAATATCACCTGAGAGGGTATGAAATTTGATTATTTAGTTTTGCAATTGGACCCCAAGTACGTTGAGAAATTATTGTTAAAGGCGAAAACGTCAATAACAAGTACACGCTGGCAAGGAAAACGATTATTAGACATTTTTAAAGAGAGTGGAGAGTTTATTAACGGAACTCGAGTTAGGCGACTTAAAACTTAGCCAACTCCTCCGAAGATTTCAAAGCTTGGCAGGAACAGAGGTTTCCGACAGGGTAGTTAGAACTGCCTGCCTAGAAAAACTTTCAGCTTCAGTTCGAAGTGTACTGGTCATGAGAGTGTCTCGACAAGATAGCACAAGTGGCTGGTGAAATGATAGGGAGTAGGTTTTTTTTGCAGATGTTGTCCGGGTCAGTACACTGCCTAGAAAAATTTCTTTGCAAGATTTGTATAAAAAGATCACCGCAATCGACAAAGAAATTCAGTATGACCATCGTGGCGGATATTGTTTTTACTATTTTCCTTTCAGTGACAAAAGTAGGCCTGACAAGTGTAAACCGTCCTGCTCATATAACGATTAGGGAATCGGGAGTTGATAGCAACAATAGTGACCGTCGATGCTACCCCTGAACAAAATGGTCGCTGGTAGCAAAGCCAAAAATCAGCCCTTATTATACTTCTACTATCAAATTATAGGCCGCGAACGGTTTAGAAATGCCAACACATATGGTTTTAAATTGCTAAATATTGATTTGAGACTAAAAAGAAATTTCAAATGGCCATTTGTAATAGCCCGAAAGTCTAAAGGCATTTTAGGTGCTGGTTTTTTTCATTATTTTGGATTAACCATGACAATGGAAAATTAATCGATGATTATTGTTTCGGGTGAAATATTTACGATAACAGATTTCGAAAGTATTTACACTCTTAATGCAACATGTAAGGTCCAGCACATTTTAAAGAAATGCCTGAAGTTGATGAAACCGAAAATTATTCCCAAATATGATAAAGATTACAAAATAGTTTAACAGTTAATTATACATGTATATTGTATAAATGTTAGTTACGCTGGAGTTTTACGCTTTACGAAAGAACACGACGATTTAACTTTTAAATATTTGCTCTCGCTATCCCGTTGTTGTACACATTTCTAATAAGAGCAGTCATCATGCCCTAAACATCTTATTTGAAAGAAACGCAAGTAAGTATTCAATTATTTTTCTGTAACTGAGTAGGTTACCCGTCAGGCATCTGAATTCCTCCTCAGCGCAGCCAAATGCCTCAACAGATTGGTTACAAATTAGCATTTTTGAAAAAGCACCAGTTTAAATAAATATTTACACCAAAAATTTAAAAATTCCATTTTTATTATAAATCTCATTAATCAATAATCGAGAAAATTACATCAGACTAATTTATCATTTAGTTTTAAACTTTTTAGAACACATTAACATTATGATTAATTATCAAAAACTTTTTAACAAATAAACATTATTGACAACGGCATGAACAGTTAAAAACTGCTTTTGAACTGCTCCTTCCTCTTTTTCACTCAGGATGTTGAGTACGTACGTGCTTGTTTCTGTCCCCTTTCTGCCTGAACTCCCTTCCGCAGATCTCGCATGGGTACGGCCTTTCGTCCGTATGAATTCTCCTGTGATTGTTCAGAGCATCAGCCCGGAAGAATCTCTTTTCACAAATCTACAAATATTTTCAAGGCACAATTAGTACCAATCTCATTAACACACATCTGGAACAAAAAGGTTGGTTACATCACATCCGTATCGGCGATCGTTCGTATGGATGAGCCGATGTTGGTAATATACCGAACCGGTCAGGAAGCACTTGTTGCACACGGCACACTTAAATGGCCTTTCACGGGTGTGCACTTTCCTGATGTGGTCCTTCAAATCGGGTCGAATGGTGTAACGAGCTTCACATCCTTCGTGAGGGCAAGCAAATGGTTTAATACCTGAAACGAAATAAAGCGGTCAACTTTTGGTTTCATATACTTTAATAGAATTACCCTGATGAAATCGCATGTGCTGCCAAAGATGCGAAGTTTGTGAGTAACTTTTACCACACTGTTCGCAAACATATGGTTTTAAGCTTTGATGTGCCCTGCTGTGAATAATCAAAGCCTTAGCACTATGTACTACCTAATAAACATTTTGGGTATAATTTTTGTCCATATTATTGAAATATTTATATTTTTATTACCTGCCCACATTCTTCACAAGTAAAGTTTGAAGCGTGCTCCTTTTCTCGGTGAGTTTCCAACTCGGAAATGTTTTCGAAAACATCAATGCAGCGCTCACACTGATACTTATAACCTTCGTCAACAACCATAGAGGGTAGTTTAGCTTTCGTCATTTGCTTGGGCCACTTACGCTTACGCCCACGTTTTTTCTTTTCTGGTTCTTGATTTTCTGAATCCCGCAACGCGTCGTCCATTTTAAATTCTTTCTTTTGTACCACCGAAAACTCATCGGCCTCGTTGGGTTTAGCGGGCTCCTTATTTTCTTTATCACCTGCATTAAAAGAACTATTCGCATGTTTGGCTTTTGAAACGTCCAGCATAGTAAGTGCATTCTCAATGAACTTGACAAGCAACTCTTTGCCGTCAGAGCCGTCTGAAGATTGCAAATCTTCGAGAGGCTTCTCTTCCACGATATGTGGCTTTGGGCTGTAGTGCTTCTTTTTAATTTTGTGAGTGTAAAGAATTTCGTGTGATTTGAACGTACGATCGCAGTATTCACAGTAGGTCATTTTTGGCAAATAAAACAGGTTGGCTTCATCGGAACACTTTGTCATCCAATGCTTTGTTGCCGATGTGTAGGAATCAAATGTTTCTTTGCAGTTTACGCATTCATAGTTCGCTGCGGTCGTGTGCTTCCTCTGATGCAGGAGCAACAGGTTGCGGTCGGAGTAAGTACGATTGCAAAACTCGCACTGTAGTAGAAGCTCCGTCAGCAGCTTTTCAACGTTAGCGGTCACGGCAAGTTCCTGTACAGGATTACTAATATCAGCATTGGCAGAAGCGTTCTCTTCGGCAACTATTTCAGGGGCGATGGAAGTCGCTTTCTTAATCTCTTCTCTTAAAATGGTCATCTCGTTAGAGTCCTGTGAAGAGTTTCCCGTCTCTTCGGCTTTAATTTCAGGGTCGCCGATATACTCTAGGACCTCTGTGCAGCTCTCCGCATGGCGATTTGCAGACGCAGGAGTAGCGAATACTTGGTTGCACTTCACGCACTTCCAGACAGTCACGTCACTGCGGTAGAATTTGGAGATGCCTCCGGCTTTTTTACAGTGGTTCTCTTTATGGATTCGGAGGCGGTTTTCACTCACAAACTGTTTATTGCAGTGCTCACAAACGTTCTCTCGGCTGCCATCATGTCTTGACTGGTGCCTCTCCAGATTGTTCTTACTAACAAATTGTTTGCCACAGGTGGCACAGTCGTATTTTATTCTCATGCCCTTATCGATGTCCTTTAGGTCGACATTAGCTTTTAACACCTTTAATGAAAATAAAAAATTATTATTGCAGAATGCCATATTTATAAAATGTGTAATAAAAAATAATAAATATCAAAACAAATACTTTAAACATCTTACTATAAATAATACGCAATTAAGTTGAGCTGAAACTTATTCCTACAACGACATATTATTTATGTAGACTTTTAAAAAATTTAACATATTGAGTACAAATTGTAACGTGTAGAAAAGAAGAAAGACATAAACGGGGAGAGAGAGTGAACTTTATATATTTAACATATTCGATTGTTCACCATAAAATAGTTTAGTAATGAATGGCAATTTTAAAAATTTTTGTAGGACTTTACAGCAGTACAGATTTTTAACATTCTAGATTAACTATTAATTATTAGAAAATGTTTCAGGAATACAATCACTCACCAGAAGTAGCAAGTTGTATGTTATATTACGCAACCGGTTTGTACTTGAGATGTTAAAAACCACAAAGCAGCCACTAGTTTTTAATTAGTAATATAAAGAATAAGCAAATGAGGCAGACGTAAAGTTAAAATAATTTTTTATTAGATCAGAAAATGAAAGATGATTAATACAAAAAAAAAGAAAACGAACATAAAAATGAATTAAAAAGTAACCTAAAAACCATAAAACTTGTATGTGAATAATAATTATCGTACAACACAAACTAATAATTGTTATAGCAAAATTTAACAACGGAAATTTGCGGAGAAAAATTTAAGAAAACAACGCAGTGTTTCTTCTCATCATCTAGCCCTGGTACTAGAAGTCAAACGCAGTCTTGCTGGTTTAATTGTTATTAATTTGATTTTAACAGCTCTTAATGGGCTCTTGATTTATTATTCAGAGAAAAAGCAACACAAAAGAATAACAAGATGATAAAAAACTATGGAACTTTACAACACAGGTAAACTGAACCATAAGAAGAATTTGTCACATAATCGGCACTATAAACTAATCTGCTGAGTCTTAGCTGTATTTTAAAAAAGTGGAATAATGTTCCACAGATATCATGGCGCTTTTATACATGTAAAATTTTTAACTGAATCGGTTTTTCCCCTACATCGGGAACGTCGAACAATGTATATCAATATTAAAGAATTGTAACTCTATTCATATTTATTGCTATCAGTTAAACAATATAGCGCATGTTGTTAAAAAGCTGAAAAAAGCGACGGGCAGACCATACGCAATAGGCTTTTCTTATATATGTATACAAGCCTAAAATATTAATAGCTTTTTGTTAATGCATATTTTTTATAAATCCTTTGTTTTTTAACTCTACGGTATTCCCTAGTTTTGTAGATTTATAGACAGTCAACTAACGACATGAATAAAAGCACAAATACTTCTTCTTCTTCTCTATGTTCCATCTCCGCTACGGAGTTTGGAAATCATCCTAGCAATTTGCACTTTTGAAACTGCTGCTCTAAAGAGTTGATTGGAGCTACAGTTATACCATTCTCTAAGATTGCGCAGCCACGACATCCTTCTTCTTCCTACACTACGTTTGCCCTTGATTTTTCCCTGCATGATAAGTGGCAACAGATAATAATGTTCCCCCCGCATCACGTGTCCCAAATATTGAAGTTTGCGCCGTTTAATTTCATCCAATATTTCCGTTTCCTGTTTATTCACTCTGTTTAAGACATCCGTATTCTTTATTTTTTCGACCCATGAGATTCTCAGAATTCTCCTATATGTCCACTATATGTCCTATAGTACACATGAGTACAAATACGACTTAGGGTTCAAAAATTGCTGCAACTAAAGGCATAGAACTGCAAAAAATTATAAAAGATAACAATTTCTATGTAACAAACGAGGCAATCTACGTACTAACTTTCAAATCAATTTAATCTACTATTAAAAAAGAAATTAACAGCACATGTCTTTTGACCATCTCACCGAAGAAAACTAATCTAATAAAGATCACTATACATGACACCAAACCTAAAAAGGACACTGAAACATAACATGATTACCAGAAATATACTAAAAGAATTCCCTTATAAATGCTTTAAAATATTAACATATTTTAATAAATTCGGTTTATGGATTTAAATATTCATTTCAGCTTAATAATTATTTAATAATATACAGATAACATTAAAGTTATGACATAGAGGTGTGAAAGTGTCAATAATCGCGTGCAATATTGCACTCTACAATTAAATAAAAGAAAGGGCGAAATAAGCCCACGTTGTTTCAACTTAGAATTTGGAGTGAGGTTATGAAAACATAAACGGGGTCATCAATTGAATGAAGTTTGCGACAGACTTAAAAAAAGTACGTTGCAAGCGCTAAATTTTGCACCACATTTTATAATGAAGATAAACGTGTGGGAAAGCAAACAAATAGAGAGAAAAAAACAGTCTATATACCCTGAAAGTTTGTATTAAAAAAAGGGAGAAGATAGTGATAAAGTAGAGTAACATCTTCTACCGGAAAACTAATTAAAAGCACACCAGACAACTTAAGTAGAAAAACATGGACAAACTATATAAATTAATAGAATAAATCTGCAGAAAGTTAAAGAAAATAAAAGCAGAAATTTAAAACATAAAAAATGAGATAATAACCATCAAAGAAACCGCCAAGAAACATGAAGAAAACATTGGTGTAATCAAAGAAGATTTAAGAAGGAAGGAAAAGGAATTAGAAAAAGGCAAAACTATACAAAGAGATAGAGAACCGAAAAACAAGAGAAAAGTAAGAGAGACAATATTATAACAAAAGGGTGGGAACTAAAAAATACCAGTAATGCCGAAACAGAAGTAGAAAACTTTTTGCAGGATAATATACAACTGAGAGCAAAAATAAAAAAAGTGTTCACCATAGACAAGAGGAAAAGAAAATAAGTTGTAAAAATGGCATCGTACACGGAAAAGCTAAAAATCATGAACAACAAAGCCAGATCCGGAAGTAAAAATATTCATATAGAAAACGATTTAACTAAATAAGAACAGTTAATTAATACCAACAACAATTAAAAAGATAGCATGGGAAGAAAAGGACAAAGGAAAGAAGATAAGAATTGGCTACCGGAAACTAAAAATAAACAGCGTCTAGTATGAACAGTTTAATAGGAATGGAAGAAGGCTAAAAAGAAAACAAAGTAGACTACATAAAACAAGTAACAAATCAAAAAGTAACATGCAAGATTACAAATATGGCTATAAAAATAGAAATTAATAGAAATGACAGCAAAATATGTACATGAACTAATACAAACACAATAAATAAGACTTAAAAGAAACCACAAATAAGAAACATGTAACAAAGAACACTCAGACACTAACAAGATGAAAAGATGAAACAAAAGAAATTGAATATAAGATGTATAAACAGCCAAGACAGAGAATTAATCGAAAGTCTAAGGAATGTAGATTATTTAACGGTAGCCATCACTGAAACTAAGAAAAAAGGGAACGAGATACAAATATAGAAGATGGAAGCTTACTAAATATATGGAGGAGTTAAGAATTACAAAATAGCAACAGATGGAGTGGGATGTCTAAAAACGGGGAGAACATAAAATTAATACAGAACTGGTATATAATAAATGAAACTAATGAAAGTAACAATGAAAATAAGCAGTACGGACACACGAACAATAGTAATATTTTATACACCGAGGGAAAATGAGAGGCAAATAAAAAAAATAAAATCTAGTTATAACTACAAAACTAATCTAATTCTACTAAGCAACTTTGACTCAAAGAGTAATATGCAAACATGGGAAAAGTGAAGATAATGATAATGGTAGCAGACTGAGTTTTGTATTGATAACGATCTGGTTTTCACCAATATATTTTACAACTATAAGAAAATAAATAAAATAACACGGAAAATACCACAACAAAATGAAAAATTTATTATAGACTGTCATCATATCTTATAAAAGGCGATGTGTTGGTTCGTCACAATTGCGCGGCCGTGTGAAAAGCATTGGTTGCCAGAGCAACGCTTTCGGGGCCACGCAGAAATACACGAACAATCGTCGTACCTTTAAAGCACGCTGCAATTTTAAAAACTTAAATTAAAATTTAAATTATTGAGTGGCGAAGCGAAGCGGAATCACTTACTAACTTTATGTTGTCCGGCCGTCCGTCCGAGCAAAAACTCGAGAACGGCTGGGAATTTCCAAATTCTGTTTTCACCAATCGACAGGTGACCAAAAAGGCTTGTTTACTAATGATTTTGAAACTGATTGGTCAAAGGTCAACTAGAGGGTTCTCAAATTTGGGAGACTGCTTCGCCACTTCGCTATGCGTTGCAAACTTTGCAGATTTATTTAACCTATTGTTTTGGTTTTTCTGTTCTTTTTTGCAAATAAGCATTCTTTGATATGGAACGGATACAAACAGCTGAGCACCACAGAAAGTACATGAGAAAACGAAGAAGTGAGCAGTCTGCGGATGAAAGGGCAGCAAAATAAATGAAGCGAGGCGAAGTATATGTGCCGAAAAAACTCCGGAAGAAGTTGAAGTAGAAAACCAAGCAAGACGTCAACGACGGTCTCAAAGTACACCGGAAGAAATAGCTGCAGAATAGTAACGATTGCTACAAAAAAAATTGTAACACTTGAATTCTCTATAGCAGTCAAGCGTAAGCTGGGTGGATTTTCTAGTGTAATTGTACCGAGAGAAGATAAAAAAGAATGATATAAGTTAGAAGGAGATACAAAATCTGGAAGCAACATTCAAGAATAACACGAAAGAACAAAATATAATAAAATATAAGAAAACTGATTATAATAATAGTATAAGAATATATCAATTAAAGCAAACATAGATTAAATAAAAGCATATGGAATTAGCAGAAAAGGAATTTGGGGCAAGCGATAGAATAAAAAACTAAATATAAAACTAAAAATATCTTATTATAGATAATTTATGAGGAATTCAAGATATAAGGCAAGGGCATTAAAAGCATGTGAATATTTTAGAACAACTACATTCAAAAAACAGACTAGTGAGATAAATATATCAAAGAAAAGTAAATGTAAAGAAAAAGAAGTAGAAAATGTATCTACAGATAAAGAGCCAGCTGACGTACACTACCTAGAAAGATCGAAGAAACAAGGTCAAAGTAATGATAAATGAAGCAAATCAGAAATTCTGAGAGAAGTTTGGAGATAAATTTTAAGAACGTAGTAAAGACCATGAAATAAAATATTAAAGAACATAAGAAACAAAAATAATATAGTACTATTACTACAAATAAAGGATCAGAAAGGAGTAATGTGGATAAGGACGACATTATAAAACTATAGAAGCAATATTGTGTACCCTAGGCTCTAGGTTGTAGCAGACCTATCCTGTTACAACTCTAAAGGACCTTCATGGCCTATTACTTACTTATTATTATAAAAGCAATATTTTAATAAACTGCTAAATTATATACGAAACAAGGTAAAATCCGAAAGAAAGAAAGAAAAGAAACAAATTAGAACGGAAGAGGTGAGTGAAAAAAGATAAGTAGAAGAATTTAGAAGCACTACTATAAGTTAAGAAATAGCCTAGGGGAAGAAAAGTGTTGCTAGAAATTTTAAATTTAGCATGGAGAAATAAAGATATACCATACCGAAAAGTGGAATACTGCCATAATATTACCTATATATAAGCGTGCCGTCATAAGGAATTGCAGTAACTACAGTGAATATCCTTGCTGGGCGCAGCACTAAAATTCCACAATACACTAATAGAAAAGAAACTTACAGAGGTAGTTGAACCGGAACTAGCAGATGTAAAGTGGATTTAGATCAGCCCATAGTATCACAAGACCACATATTTACCTTCCAACAAATAATTAAAAAAGCAACAATAAAAGATAAAACAATTTTTTGGTTTCATCGATATGAAAAAGGCTTTCGATAGGGTTAACAGTTAAAGAATATTAAAGATCATAAAGTAAATGAGTAGACAACAATCTTTTACAAGTAATTAAAAATATGTATAATATAACGAACAACCTAGTAAGGACCCAAAATAAAACCTCAAATACATTTGAAAACTAAAATGGCGTAAGACAGAAGAAGATGTTGAGCTCATTACTCTTTATATGGCGTAATAAATGAAGTAATAACAAAGATGTGGACTAAAACACAGAGGTACTTATTAGTACATAAGAACTTGAATGCAAAAATTGTATTTTTGCAATATATAATTCTTGTCACTAAAATATGTAAGGACTTGGAAAAGAATTTAAGTGTTTGGATAGAAACTCTGAAGAAATACAATCTAACAGTGAATATTGAAAAATCGAAACAAAAACGTCAACTGCAAGGTAGAAATTGAAGAAAAACTATATAACAAGTTGAAACATACAGATATCTGGGGTCACAATAATGAACAGTAAAGAAACACAAGAAGACGAAATAGAATTAAAATGGCAACACGAATGTACTGTGCTATTAGAAGAAGTTTCCTAAAAAAGTGAGTAACAAGTAAGACTAAAATGACAATGTACCAAACAATATATATACTATCCTCAACTACGGGGCAGAAACTAAAAATTAAATGAAAGCTTGTTATGTCGACTACCGAAATAAAATACTTAATAACAGTTATAGGGGTTAATATAATGGAAAAAAGCGAAATGAAAACATCGAAAAGGAACGAATGGCAGAACCACTAAAAGAAAAAATAGATAGAAAGAAGTTAAAGTAAGCAAAACACATGATAAGAATGAACAACAAAAGACAATTGGAGATGGTCTGGTAAGCAAGAAAAGGAGGGAAGAACCACAGAGGGAGACAAAAATTCTGGAACATAAAGCTGAAAACTCGAGTACTAAGGCAGGATGCAAGACGAATGTCTTGCAAACAGAAAAGAATTGTTTCAATTTGTAGAAGCATAAACTGAATATGTGAAAAGTATTATTACCTCGCTACCTACGAGTATTAAGAGGTTATTGGTTATGATGATGATGATGACAGACATAATTTATTTCTACAGTAGGTTAGCAGTCATAAAACTGATATGAACTTATAAAATCTAACTGTGGAAAGACAAATAATTTCTAAAATCTAAATAAGACGACACTCTCAAATTAACTAACTATTGCCTATCCAATCCTATTTTATCTATCAAAACACATTTTCCGCTAAAAACCAATGGTGCTTTTGTCGTAGCATATTTTTATAACCGATTTTGTAATAAAAGTCCACGCTTTCTTTCCTCGGAATCTACCTATTGGATAAGGTAAGTTGATGATACTTTTGTTATCTGACTTTATGGGCAAGATACACTTACCTAATTATTTTTCCACCTAAACAAACTTCACACTTATATCATGTTTACAGTGGAAGTCGAACGAAACAATTGCCTCCCTTATAACAAAAAATCGTTATCAACGAACTTAAAAAGTTCGTTACTGAATTCTATGTCTGTCTGTCGGTCCGTCACAAAATTTGAGATTTTTTAAAATTTGAAAATGGATTCTTATAGGAAATCTTACGCTGATTTAGAATTCGAAATTAAAAAATTTCTATCTCGAATGATTTTCGAGATATTCGACTTCGAATTTCGGGAAAATTTCGACATTACGATTTTAAATGTTTCTTATAGGAAATTTTACGCTGAATTCGAAATGAAGTTGAAAAATTTATGTCGAATATTTTGAGATATTCGATTTGAATTTTCCCGAAATTCGAAATCGAAATCGAAAGGTCTTTTTAAGTTCGTTCTGGGATTGCTTACAGAGCAATCTCTTCGCCGGTCCCATGTTTTAAATGTTAAATCTCATCTGCCCAAATTATTAAGTTAGAAAATCTCTTATTAGGAAAAATCTCTGCCCCTCAAATTTTCCAGAACTAAAAATTGACAAGCCGAAATAAAATCATTGTCGAAGACTTATTACAAAACCAATTTTTCAAAAGATCCTTGGTCCATATCATTAAGAACATTAACAAAAACACAAATGCTAAAACTCATGGTTCTTCTGACCAAGTAAAAACATTCTTGCCTTACTATAAAGGTATCCTTGGCAGAAGAGGCTACTTACTGCACAAACAAAATATACAAACGATTTTTACGACTTACAATACAATAGCTGACTTCATTCGCTCAGCTAAGGACCATTGCTTCCACAAACTTCAAAGAGTTTTTGAAATATTTTATGGTGACTGAGAAAGAACCTACATAGGCCATCAAATAAAATATAAGATAAAAATTGCATTTTCAACTTATAATACCCCAAAAATAAAGAACCAATGTTAATATAATGAAAATAATTGGAACAAATATGGACGATACTAGCAGGGTTAGTCGAGATTTTAGAGGTTATTGAGCAAACATATCCCGTCTACCTTGCCTGAAAGAGTAGAGCAGCGAATCTACATTAAATTTTGTGCAAGGCACATTCGTCCACAAAAAATATGCCGATGAGTCGGAAAGTATTGGAAAGGATGGAATAAGTGCAGAATGAATAAAGGCAACGTGCCCAACGATTTTGCAGAATTTCTTGTCAAAACAAATCACATAGGCGATTCAGCCATCTTACAGTCCCGATTTGTTACTATGAGATTGTTTCCAAAACTTATTTGTTTTTGAAAGAAAAGAAATTCAAGATCACTGACGAGATTCACTCGAATACTACGAGGCAGCTGTTCACAATCCTCGCACAGAACTTTGCAAAATGTGTTAAATGCTAGAAACGATGTCCAAAGAAGTGTTTGAGATCCCAAAGTGCTTATTTTAAAGAACTCTAACCATACGTAAATGTTTGTTATATTTTTACTAAAAATACAGATGTTTTGGTATTGCAATTATAATTTTTTATATTATAAGACGAGATTGTGACCCAAAAACTTTTAAATATTTAAGTGTAATGGAATTTTCAAACCAAGAAAAGTGTGATATGGTATGTTACATTCTGAGTGCTAAGAATACTCCGACCTGCAGAAAAGTATTTTAAGCAATATAATTATCTACAGTTTTTCTAAAACCAATGCAACGGAAATATGTTTTTTAAATAAAAAATGCGTCAAAACAATATAGAAAAAGCTTTTTCTATTAAAACATCTCTTTAGTTTCGATAATATTTCCTGTACTAATCAGAAAAACTCGTCCTGCATGCTTGGTCTATCCTAAAAATGTTTAGTAAAAATATGTGGTACAAAATACAAGAAAAATTGTAACCTCAGCCCCCTTCAAACTGACATTCAAAACATTTTGTAAGGTCTTGTGTTGGCAAGTAACTGTCTCATCGAAACGGCTTGGAGATCTTGTTGCCGATCTGAAAACTCTTTTATTTTAAACACTGTTTAATAAATCTGGACTGTGTGGTGGTTAATCTTCTGGTTCTCAAACTGTCAGTGATTCAACATTTTCCGGTGCTCTGCTCATTGATAATCTTCCAAAACGCGGATTGCTTTCTACAGATTTCCGCTCATCTCTGAATCGTTCATACCACGCTTTATTTCTACTGCATGGCACCTTTGAATCATCATACAGTTTCTGCGGATGAATGTTTCATTTTCATACAAAAATTTTATGTCGATCGCTGCTCTACTATTCTGCGGTGGGTCAAGTTGTTGTTCTTGACCCATACTTTTTTTAAGGAGAGGAGCTAATGTGTTACTGTCACTTTCAATCGATACGTAGAAATAATTCTATAATTTTTTGCACCAAATCTCAATGCAGTCCAAATGTAGAACATTTGGTTCCAACAGCCCACACAACAGCTTTGCTCTAAATGGATTGTCAAGTCTCGACCTGTGTCGCTTCGTTTCTTTCTATGAGAATATTTCAAAGCCGAGATTTACAAAACATTTCTCTATGAGTCTCCAAGCCCTATAAAGTGCAATACATCAAGAAATCACCCGTGTAATGAAGAATTTCAGAATACAACTTCAAGAGTACAACGAAAATTAAGGACACTACTTAGCCTATATTTTCTTTAAACTTTAATTTGTAAATTTAAATTTCGCACACAAACTGCACATATAAATAAAAAAAGTTAATAACAGACATATGAATAAACAGACCTTGAATTACGGTAGTTACGTACAGCAAAATTTCTTTGAAAAAGGAGTAACGTTATTTGTACAAATACTAAACTTTCCACATGATAACTAGGAAACTCAGTCAAAATAATAAGGATAGAGGTGTCGTCACATATTAGTGAAACCATTCTAATGTGATGATTAAAATTTGAGAGTATTCTAGAAGAGCTCAATTTTGCACAAAAACCTTTAACATTGCTGATAAATAATTGTACATCTGTGATAAGTTGAAACTCATGGAACCACACAATGTGTAATATACAGAAGACACTCACAGACTTTTATTTGTGCGATATTTTAAAGAATGCGCTGTATCCTAAAAGATCAACTACAATATTAGCACTTTATTAGAAGAAAACTGAAGCAATATACGCAGCAACACCGCTGGACACTTTTTCAATAATAAAAAAGAATAGTTAACTGCGATTAAAATTGTCGGACGTTTATGGTAACTATGATAATTAAAATCACTTTCATTCAGCCGCGCACATACAAGGACTCTAACTATGGGAAATTGCCAGATGTTTACTAGAAGCTGCGCATACGTCCTGGAACCGGTTCCTAATTGGTTAAATATTACGCTACGAAGGAAGTGTAGTCAATTATTGGAAGCAAGTGACTGTGCGAGTGCAACATAGTGTTAAAAATAAAAACAATGTAATTTTACGTTATTAATTCTATTTGTT
The DNA here is from genome assembly GCA_036346155.1 of Sinelater perroti. Taxonomy (NCBI): domain Eukaryota; kingdom Metazoa; phylum Arthropoda; class Insecta; order Coleoptera; family Elateridae; genus Sinelater; species Sinelater perroti. The sequence goes on along the minus strand of JARFIY010000348.1, from coordinate 3,875,391 downwards.
GTGTACATACATAGTATTAAATAATTTGATTGCCTATAAGTAAAATAAATAAGTAATTTTAATAAATTAGTTGTGTTATTCACCATTGTCGTTACAATTTAGAAAATTAATAATGAACATTTTTGAATATATGAGGAGACTGTAAATCATAAGTCGATAAAAATTTTACGAGAGTAAAAAATCCAAAAATTCGCTCTACACTTGCAAAAACGCTTTTAAATTTTCAAAATAAAAATGTGTGCTGCAAGTTTACAAGAAGCTACTGAGAGTTTTGAAGGTTCAAACAAACATTATGTACTCTAGTTTGACTGATGTGGGAGAAAAGAGGGGTTGGTGATTAAATATGTCAATACCGTGAAACTTCAAATCCGCGAAAAAGAGGTAAGAATATCAACTTCAACCTGCAACACCTTATTTTGTTGTCAAGACTGAAATCCTTATAAGGTTCAAACTAATTGGTGGCTTTAAGGTTAGCCAAAAAGTTTGCACTCAAAATCAAAAATAACAGCTCTGATTTTTTTTGTTATTTCTTGTTGACAATTGCATTCAACATATTTAAACCACTTTTTAGGATTGCTGGCACTAATTACGAGATTGCAAACTGTGAACTTTGGATTTTGTTACCACATTATTGGCAGAAAAGTCATAATACAGTTATGCTGGCGAGCGAGGAAACAGTTGCTTAACAAGCAGTGGCCAAATGGTTCAAGTGCTTCAACAAAAGAGATTTTGACTTTGAAAACAACCCCAGTTCTGGACAGCCGTCTAGAGTTGAACAATAAAGATTTATTGGCAGCGTTGGAAGGTCATTAAGCATTCGTGATTCGACATTAGCTCTTGGAGTTTTGTCCCATCAAACTGTGCTCAACTTGACTTTGTTTACCGGAAGCTCCGGCAGAATCCGCACGAACTCACCGAAGCACCGCTCAACAAGCGAGTCGAGATCTACCATCAAGTGCTCAACTAAGGGGGAGTTTGAGGAGTTGGACATCGTCAAGGTTCTTCCGCATCTTGCCTACAGTTCAGACGCTGCTCCGCCCGACTACGATTTCTTTGAAGTTGAAGCTTGTCAAGTATTTTTTGATTCGAAAGAGCCAGAATGGTATTTTGATCAGATCCCACAACTTGCAGAACAGTGGGAAAAGATCATAAAAAATAACGACCTTTATTATAAAGACTAGTTAATATTGTCATTAAATAAATTCATTTTTTAATTCTGTATCAGAGCTGATTTATTCCATGATGTTATTACCCAAGAATAACTTAGCCCATGTTTTAGGATACTTAGACTACATCAGAATCTGGAACAGTTTATTAGATGAAACACCTCCCATTCCTTCAAGTCAAAAAAGTTGGGACATCCTGAATATGAACAGAATAATTCGAACCTTCAATTTTAGTTCTGAAAGAGATCAGGCGAGATATCTTGCCTCCACTAAATCAATTCCATGCACGAAACTTGAAATTTTCCTGAATGACAACACTTTCAGTATATCAGTTGCTCTCAGATTGGGATGTAACATTTACGAGCCCCACAACTGCATCTGTGGAGATAAAGTGGACAAGTCAGGAACTCACGGTTTCTCATGTAAAAAAAAGCAGTAGTCGTCATTCTCGCCACCAGGAACTAAGTAAGATCATTCAATAAGCCTTATCATCCATTAACATCCCATTTAAAAACTGGAACCATGTAGACTCTTCCGTAATGATGGCAAAAGAGTGGACGGTTTAATTTTAACCCCGTGGTATTGTATGAACCTTATTTGGGATGCCTACTTGTACTGATACCCTAGCCCTATCGTGCATCAATCAATCTAGTGAACAAGAAGAGGAAATACAACAGCTTCACCTTGGTGTGATGAAGCAACGGATTTTATCGCAAAGCTTGGAAACTACCTTCACCTACTAACTGTCTAAGAGTCCAAATCAAAATCTTACCTAAGACAAAGAATTAGTTTAGCTATCCAACCTGGAAATGCAGCTAGCATTATTGGAACATTTCCTATTGATCTAGACGAAATTTTTATTTTATAAATTTGTTTTTCTTAACTTATGATGTTATTACCAAAGATAGTTCAATAAAATTTAAGGATTAAAAATTTCATAAAAAATATTATTTTGACTAACAACATATCATAAGTGCAACAATTTTTTTCTTTTTCTTCTAAGCTAGAAACCGTTACCTGTATGTACAAGAGACAGATTGAATGTAAAAACATACCAGAGTGGTTAATGTGAAAGCAGTAGGGCAAATATTTAAAATAATTAACATTTTCCTTGCAATTAAAGTAATTATTATGCTTAATTTATAAATATTGGTTATATTCTACTTAATTTTGTTTGATGCATACATTTTAATGATAAAGAATTTGCAATTGTGAATAGAAATAAAATTAATATTTTGTTCCTTAAATTTGTGAGCAAATTTCATTCTTACCACCTTATCCGCATTGAACTCGCACTGATGGCGCTGGTACTGGTACTTGGTAGGGAAATTCGTGTCGCAGTTCTGGCACCTCACCATCGTGGGAATATTGAGTATCCTGCTCTCGCGCTTGGGCTTCGCCAACATGCCGCCGCTGACGAAGGGCTTGTCCTCAGGGGACGCTGAGGGTAGTGCTTATTTCCGTGGCATAGTTCATGAGGTTCAGGTCCTCCACTCCCCCGATCTTGATTATGGTCACCGACTGGTCGTCCGGCTCCAGGTAGCGGTAGCTGAGGCCCACCTTGTTGTCCGAAGGGCAGCTCCAGGAGTACTGCGAGCTGAAGTTCACGTCTCGCTGGGAATCGGGGTCTTCGAGACCACCTCCTGCGTGACGTAGTCCTCCTCGTACTGATACGAGCTCGTGGTCCCATCCTCGTCGATGCGGTGCACCGTGAGAAATATGTTATAGGGGTTGTTCATGTTGCTCCGCTTGAACGACTTGATGCTGCCAAATACCGCTTCGTATCAAAACAGCTTTGCATTCGTTCGAAGCGTGAGATGATTTTGCGGCCACTTATTTCTGCCGGCGCACAAAGTTTGTTTACACGTTCCCTTGGCAACAAGGGCGCGTATTTGTTTTTTGCCATGGATATCATTTAAAAAGCACTGTTGTCAAAGTGACCATTGCAAATAGTAGCCTATGTAAATAATATCAGTGTACAAGACAGATTTTGGCTATTTTGCGAACTGTCAAAATAACATTTATATTGCATTTATGTTGAACAAAATACATTATGCAGTAGATAATAAACCTGCAAAGCTTGCAACGCATAGCGAAGTGGCGAGCAGTCTCTCAAATTTGAGAACCCTCTAGTTGACCTTTGACATTTTTGGTCACCTATCGCTTCGCCACTTAATAATCTTCATAACAGTATCAGATGTGCTTAAAGGTAAAATATTAATGAGCTGATGAAATAAGATCCGTTTCTACGTTGAATTACAATACCAATCCTTAGTTTTAAAATTTTTAATTAAAAAATTACGCAAAAGAAAATTTGTGTCAACCAAAAACGAATAAGAATTAATTATATATATAAAAAAAATTATGAGTGCTGCTGCTGCTGTCACAAAATTGTTCGTGTGTTTCCGTGCCGACCCGAACGCTTCCGAATGACAAATTCTGGCTTGGCGGCAGGCGCGGCCGAGGTATTATATTTCCGGAACCGCAAGCGATAGAAAATTTTCGTTTGAGAGCGGGTAATAAAGCAATCGTGTAAGTAAAAAAGTTTATCCATGGGGGAGTTAGGAGGGAAGGTTCTCATAATGTAGGCAGCATTCCCACGTTGAATTTCCAAACTAATGCGCTGGGATAGAGACGAACGAGAACATAATTCACCAGTGATAATTCGTAGACGTAAACTTATGTCATTAAATAAAGAGATAGCATTCTCACAGCAAGGACTACAGGTCTTTACAGCAAAAGGGATGAATAGATAACCTTAAACAATGATGATTTTATACTTATTCCTCTTCTTTGTAGCAGCTAGTTTATCAATAGAACCAGTTTTGTTTAAAGAACTATCCAAGTATGAAGAAACCATTGTATCACTGCATGTGAAATTCCCAAACTGTTTCTTTATTCCATGGTACTAAAGTCATTCCGCTTCTTATCATGGCGACACAAGCCATTAGGTTCCAAGCAAGACGGTGCACCAGTAGAAGAAATTGCACACTTTAAAACTTCATTAATTTTATAATTAATGTTTATAGTATCTTCCTGCACTCTTCTTACAATAGAGACCGTGATAACCGAGACTATCCACTTCTGCTCCGCAGATGCATTTCAGGGAAAGCAGATATTTAATCTAAGGCAAAGGCCAATAGCAATCCTAAATTAGTTGTCATCAAGAAATGTGTCTAGGGTCAATAAGGTAGTACATTCATGACAATTAATGGATTCAAAACGGATTTTCTGTTGATCACTTCCATATTATCCCAATCCTTTTGAAAAGTAGGACATTTTGGAATTGGTTTTCTATTTGACTCTTCCAATATTCTTAAAGAATCCTAATAAGCTCAATAATAGCCAAGTTTTGAGAAATAGGAAGTACTAAATTAGACGAGAGCTAGAATTGAGATTACAGAAGAAATAAAGGCGGGTAGAGAAATATCCATTGTTCTTATTCGTAGATCCTTTATAACGAAAGACTAACGATGCTTGCAGCCATTATTAAGAGAAACACTAAGAAGAGATTCTAATTCAGATTTGAATAGATTACCCACAATATCTAACAGCCCCAAAACTTTGAAAGCAGAAGTGATACTAAGAAAGTATACTAATTTTGGCACGAGTAGGCAATGCTGAAGAACATAATATGCAAAATGAGATTTGATGGTCCTCATGCGGGAAATATTTATCTCTAATAATTTTTTTTTTAAAATTGACAAAATGCACTGTTCAACTGGAGCTCCAAGTAGAGAAAGACCTTTTGTTTATTGTTATACCTGGGGAGATAGCGTTGAATTCGGTTACTATAAATGAGTCAATGCCACCAAGAAAAAACAGCTTACATTTTTTTGGGTTGATGACAAGTCCTAAAGACTAAAAATGTTTTTGAATGTATAGGAAACCTCGTAAAACAGTGATGGAGGCTCCTGTTATTGTTCCGTCAATCCAGATACCACACATTCATCTCTGAATCAGGTTTTGTGATTATAAGATAAAAATACACAAGCTAAAGAGTGGAGGTCCGGAAGGATGACCTTGCTGTACACCAGTCCTCGAGTCAACAGACTGCGAATCATGAAAACGTAAGCAATCTTAACAATAACATTGTAGAAAAAAGGGATGTAGGGCGCTCGCCCGAAAGCACGAGTGAACGCTGCCAACGCGGCCCGGCAGGCCGCCGTTATCGATGCATGACAGAGCGAGACGACCGCGAAAGCAAGATAGATGCTGTGCCTCGCTTCCGCCAGAATTATTCCCATCAACGCTCGGAACGAAACGCGGCGTGGGTATAAATACCGCAGCATTCCGATAGAACATCAGATGTGCGCTAATTGCCAGGGCCCCCATCCCGCCAGCTTCAGGGGATGCTCAAAATTCCCCAAGCCAGTTCCCCGCTCAACACCCGCCAGCCAAGGACGCAGCTACGCCGAGGCAGCCAAAGGTGAAGCCCCACAAGTCCCCCGGACCCAACCCGCAGCAGGACAAAGAATCCAAGTAGCCGCAGAGCAACAGCCCGAACACCGAGGCTGGGCCACCCTAGCGACACTACTGGAAAAAGTAGACCCCTCAGCGTTTCTGGAGGCCGCCAACAACATCATGACGGTCACAGAAAAAGCTACCAACTTCGTCGAAGTGGTGACTGCGCTAATGTCCTGCCGCTCCGACATCACCACCATCCTGGGCATGTTTGGCAAGTGCTAAACGTACCTGGTGCACCAAGCTTCCGCCATCCAGGAAGCGCCTATATGGCAACCTAATACCAACGCCAGGCCTTCCTAGAGCAAAACGGTTAGGGGCTTGGACCCAGGTACCGTGCTAGCCAGACAACATGATGATGATAGAACATCAGAGCTTGTCCTGTGCGTACCCATAACCAGAACAGCTCTCACCTCCTCCCTGGGGAGTGTCCGTGCGTACTCCTAGCCGCCCCCCGCCCGTCAGGTGCACCGGAGATTGTCCTGTGCGTACCCACAGCCAGGACAGCTCTACTTCTTTCCATTTGGTTGGAAAGTCATTTTCAACTGCTCTGAAAATCTATAAGCTTTTTGCTGATTATTACATGCCCAAGTATCATCCACCTATTTGATTGGTGAATTGTGAATAGGCCTTTTTAAATTTCTTTATTACTGTAAAAAAAGAATAATCCGTTTTGCTATCAATTCATTTAAGAAGTTTCTGGAGTTTCATTTTTAATGCGCAAGATCTCCCGATTTAATTGTTACGCAGTTTTATCCACAGAGGCTCTGGTTTGACGCTACCTACTTAACTTTCTCTTTTCTGTGATGAGGTCTATAATCTCTTTTTAATAATTATCTTCTTTTACCTTTTGTTTAATTTCTATAGTATTGTCTCAGGCTGCTTGTTGAATGTTCCTAGTAAACAATTCTGTTTCTTCATCAAACTATTCCTCATTTTTAATCTTCAAGATTTATTCTAAAACTATTTCAATCTGTCAGTTTGTTTACAAGCCTCGGCAGATTTTCTTTATTGATTATCCTGTTACTCATTGTTAACACTCATGCCGTCTCAAAATATTACTCCCTAAGATGTTCAGTTAACGTCAGTAGTCCTTAATAAAAGCGTTAAATTTATCCCAAAATAAAGCTTTTCTCCAAACTAGAAAACGCATTGCATACTTACTGAGATTTTTTTCTTCACTTCTGCATAATAAATAAAACTTTCTAATGGAAAAAATTCTAATAAACGCTTTCGCTTTAAGCACTAAAAGCACTTTAAACTGAGTGGTACCATTCACACTGTGCACTGGCGACATTAATTTTTTGCAGAGGTATATTTTTAATCTTTTATTATATCTCACGCATACGCGATAGACGTACGTAACCCTGTTAGTTTTATGATTATAAATATTTATTGCTACATTAACATTGCCTCGATATTTTTCGGATAGACCTTCTTCTTCTTCTTTAACCCTCATTGCGCCCAGTATTGGGCATAGATCTCCCTCAAATTCTTCCATGTAGCGCGATTCTGTGCGAATCTCATCCATGGCAGTCCTGCTACTCTCTTAATGTCATCTTGCCATCTCATTATTGGCCTGCCACGCTGTCTCTTGCCTGTCCATGGTCTCCATTGGAGGATTTTAACATTCCACCTACTGTTTGATCCGAGCTGTATGTCCTGCATATTCCCATTTCAATTTCGTCACTCTTTTCACTACATCCGCGACCCCAGTTCTATCTCTTATCCATTTATTTCTTTTTTTGTCTCGTATTGTAATTCCAATCATTGCTCTCTCCATTGCTCGCTGAGTGACTTCCAGTTTTGTTATTACTTGTTTCGTTAATGTCCATGTTTGAGCGCCGTATGTCATTATGGGAAGTATACATTGGTCATATACCTTAGTTCGCAAGCGTTGGGGTATTTTGTTGTTTTTTAAAATATAAGCTAGCTTTCCAAAAGCTGCCCACGCCAGACGTCTTCTTCTATCTATCTCGTGTTCTCTGTTTTCCTTCCTTAATGTTACAGTTTGTCCTAGATATATATATACTCGTTGACATTTTCTAGGATAGTTCCATTTATATTTATTTGTGGGTTCTCAAGACACATTGTCTTCGTCTTATTCAAATTTACTTTTAGACCTATTTTCTTAGACTTTTTTTCTAATTCATTTATCATAATTTGTAGGTCGTCTTTGTTGTCTGCAAATAGAACTACGTCGTCGGCAAATCTTAAATGATTCATTTTTTCCCCATTTACATTAATACCCCTATTTGACCAGTCCAGATTTTTAAATATTCCTTCAAGTGTTAAATTAAATAATTTTGGAGACATTGTGTCTCCTTGTCTAATACCTCTATCAATTGAGAATTTATTACTATATGCATGTAATTTAATTGTTGCTGTAGCGTGTTTGTATATATTACTTATCAGTGCTGTATATCGGGAATCTATCCTAGCACATTTAAGTTCCTTCATTATTGCCCAGTGTTCAACGCAGTCAAACGCCTTCTCATAATCAATAAAAGCCATGAACAAAGGCAGGTTATATTCGATGGATTTCTCGATTAGAATTTTAACAGTAAGTAAATGGTCACAGGTACCATATCCCTTTCTGAAAGCTGCTTGCTCTACTGTCTGATAATCATCTAATTTTTGTGATAATCTGTTAGTCAAGATCTTTGTTACCAATTTATACATTTGAGAAAGTAGGCTAATAGGGCGGTAACTTTGTAATAGTAATGCGTCCCCTTTTTTAAACAAAATTACTATCACGGCGTTATCCCAGTTATCTGGTATTCTCCCTTGTTGTAGGCACATGTTAAATAGGATTTTTAGCTTGGGGATTACTATTTCTTTGGCTTCTTTGATCATTTCTATTATTATATTATCATCTCCCGGCGCTTTATTGTTTTTCATCGTCTGCAGGGCATGCAAAATTTCGTCTTCAATGATCTCCGGCATATCCTCAGATCCTACATTTACTATTTTAGAATTCTCTTTTGGCCCCTCAGGTTGTTTAATGTGCGACCCATATAGTGTTTTATCGTATTTCTCCGTAGTTTTTAGGATCTCGTCTGTGTTTCTTATTTCTGTTCTGGCGGAGTCTTTCACTACAATGATTTCTCGTTTCCGATATCTTCTTTTCAGGCACTTCATGCTTTTATTGTCCTCTATTACTTGCTCTATTTGTTCTTCATAGAATTTTTCTAAATCTTTTCTTATCATACGCCTCGCTTCTTTTCTCACTTCTCGATATTCATCAGTTGCATATTTTCCTTCTTTATATAACTCTCTTCTTTCTTCTATTTCTTGTTTTGTTTGTTGAGTAATTTTATTTATCTTTTGGCATGTCGTCTTTGTGATTTTTTCCGACGCTTCTGTTAATGCTAGTGTCAGATCACGAGATATTTGGTTTAGATTGTTGTCATTATATTCCTTTAATAGCAATGATTGTCGTATGTACTTTTGATAGGTTTCCCTGTTTTGTTTGAGTGTCTGGGCATTTATCGTTCTTTTATATCTATATTTATATCTGTTAAACTTTTGAACAGTAACCTTTGCCCTTACGAGCCGATGGTCGTTTCCCGTGTTAAATGAATTTAAGACTGTGACATCGTTTATGCTTAACTTTTTGGATGAGAGTATGTAGTCAATTTCATTCTTAGTCTGCCCATTTGGGCTTATCCACGTCCACTTGCGCTGGGCTTTTTTACTGAAAAAGGTGTTCATGGCGTACAATTTTTGATCTGCCAGGAAAGCTGCTAACATATTTCCTCTTGGGTTTCTTTCGCCCAATCCATATTTTCCGATGTATTCTTCCTCCGGATAGACCTTGTGCATTATAAATATAAGGAGATAAAAAATCACTGAATAAAATGTACTTAAAAAGCTTCAGAAAAGCATTAGAAAGCATAAGGTCATTTAAAAAAATAGTTTTGTTTAATTTGCAACATTTATAAATAGTACCAACCATTAATGGAAGTTTTAATAAGAAGTGTATTTTCTAGTATACCCTTTTTGCATTCATACAATAACTTTATCAAATTGAAAAAGGTGGTGTTATTTATCTTACTAATTATAAGTCTGTTTAGATCATGAATTAGTTCAAAAATTCGCTTAGAACTCAAATATTTGAAATCATTCTAAGTAATTCATAAAGAGTAATTGTTGATTAGACAAAGGTATAAGGTCAATGATCAAATAATACTGTTGGTCAGTGGTTCCTAAACTTTTTGAAAGCGAAATCTCATTTAACAAAAAATTTTTGGTAATTCCCTTGTTTGGTGCTCATCTCTACACCCCCTTGTCCCGAATCCCATCACTACCTGTAACCTTGATCGTACGCTATCCACCCTAGCCACAACTAAACGGGATTTTTACCCGCCGCCCGGAATTCCGATTCGAACCCTCGTGAGCGACGAAGCAGCGCCAGCTGACCCAGGTGCTCTATTGCGCTGTGCTTGCACGCTGCCTTTTGTACGTTCCGCCCCGTCCGTGGTGCCCCAGTACATTTGGCCAAGGAAAACCCACCCCCGCGTTGAAGCCGTCAACGAAGAGCACGCCGAAATCCGCCGTCCAGTCTCGTTTTAGTTGTTCCGTCGTGCATTTGTTCCCAACAGCACTTTTTTCCCGCAGTCTGGAGAATGCACAACCGACTTGTCGCCCACCATATTTGAAGTTATTTAATCATAGTTGTTTTTTTGTTTTTTTCTCAATTTCTTTGTTTGCTTAATTGTTACTTTGTTATTAATTCCGTTTTGCTCAATATATAGTTTACACAGCTCTATTATGTTTTATTTCCTGTTTTGCTTATTGAGTTACTTAACTGTGCTTAATTATCACACACCTTTCCTCCGCCTTTTGCCATACTCACCTTGTAATTAAATAAAAACTGCAAGGCAAAATGACTGGAAGTATTTATTACCAATTAGTTATAGATGGCACTGAAGCCTTCTTTGGGTTTATATAAGCTGTCTAGCGCGATGAAGCATCATTCAACCGAACGCTGCAGGCACGCCAACGCTATCCTCCGTTTTCTTCCAGCACGTTTCCCCAGTATTACCATCTCATCAATTTCCTGTCAGTATTGGAAAAATTGCTGAAGCAGATAGTCCACTGCCGACTAAGGACAGCCGTTGAAAACCTCCAGTTAGTTCCGGAGAATCAGTTCAAATTTTTCCCCGTCCACTCCACCTCTCATAAACTTCCCCGGGCGATAAAAAAGATCTTAAAAAGCTTCTATAAAAAGCTCACCATCACAACAGTCTTTCTGGACACAATGTCTTTACCTTCAAGATGGTTTTAGCGTCCATCCTCCTGCTGATGTTACAGCAGATTTCGTTCTTTCTTTTTGGCCGGGACTTTAGGATCATACTCGGCGTCGTAAAATCATTAGAGAGGTGTTTTAAAGTTGTCCAAAACTCGTTGCTGTCTCTACCATTGTTCAACTTCTACGTCTGAAACTTCCCAACGATGTTCCCCATAACACTGGTCCAGTACACAAATGACATGGCAGTGTTAAGCTCGCCATCCCTGAAGATTAAGCCACATCTGAAGCAGCTAAACTCACTTAAAAAATGGTGCAATATGTAGGAAACGGATGTCAAGGCTGCAAAGAATGCAGCCGCCCTATTTTCCACGAAGATCCGGCTTCGTTGGTGCCTGAGCTGGCAAGACTTAGTATATTTGAACAAGATACCCTGGAAAGAAGAGACATATGTAGCTATCCTAAATAAGAAGCTTACTTAAACCTTGTTAAGCTTTTGCCTGCCTCTTATATTATAAAAATCGGCTGTCTCTTTACAATAAATTTACTGTATAAGACTATCATCAACCGATCATGCGGTACGCCTGCCCTATTTGTAACTTCTGTGCCAAGATGCATGTGAAACCAGAATCGGGTCCCCATCACTATGTTAGCACTTTGTGGTTCATCGGAAACTACGTCTTCCACCCAGACGCCAATGTGCGAACCTTCTTCTTCTTATGGTCCATCTCCTAAGCGAAAGTTGGCTATCATCATTGCTATACGTATTTTGTCTACAGTCGATAGGAATAGTTTAATGCTGCCGCAATTAAACCAGTCTTTAAGGTTTTTTAGCCAAGATAATCTAGGCTTCCTGACATTCCACTGCATTATGAGTTGGAGCAAGACTCCTCTTTTTTATTGTATATATAATTTCACATTCCTTCTTCATCCTTCGCAAAACTTCTCCATTAGTTAACCCTTCAATCTAAGCGATACGCGACATTCTGCAGCAACACCACATTTCAATGCTTGTAATTTGTCCAAGTCATTCTTCTTAAGCATCCAGGTCTCTATCTCATAAAACAAGACGGTAAACACATAACAGCAAAACATTCGCATTCGCAACCCAATGTTCTTTAATTCTACAAAACAAGATCTATTTCTATTTAAGTTTTTGTATTCATTGTTTCATCAACTGTTTATTTCAGTCAAGTTTCAAGGTATTTTTGTGTTTGTACCCGTTGTATTAAGATATTTGCAACTTTTAAATTTGTTTAATTCTGTAGGGGCTTTGTAATTACCATCCTCTTGGTCTTGTTGAAGTTAATTTTCAATCCGTAATTGTTACAATAATCATTTACTTTTTCAAGCAAATGTTGTAAGTCATTAAGGTTGCTTGCTGACAGGATTGTATCATATGCATATCTTACATTATTGATTGTTATCATTTACAATTCTTGCAGTTTCTTCATTCAATGCTTCTTTGAAGATGGCTTTGCTATATATATCTAACATAAGCGGAGATAGGGTACAACCCGTCTCACTCCACGACATATCTTAATTTCATAGCGATTTCTTTACTACAATGGCATTCTATTCTCAATAAATGTTATTAATTATTTTCACATCTCTCCAATATATCCATCATAAGAAAACGTTATAGTTTACCATGTTTTACCTTGTCGAGCACCTTTTCAAGAACAATGAAACAGGTATACATATCTTGGTTCATATCCAAACAACGTTCTGAAAGAACATTAACCACAAAGAGGGCTTTTTGCGTTCCAAGGCCTGCTCAAAAACCAAACCGGGTATTACTTATATTTTCTTCCAGTTTTTATAAATTATCTTATGAACAATTTTGAAGAGCAATTTTAAAATATGGCTTATGAGTGCAATGGTTCGGTAGTCTGGACATTCTTGAGAATTAAAACAAAGATAGCAACATCTATTGTTTAGAAATTAAATTAGTGTCATAAATGATGTTAAAAAGATCTAAAAAATATCTTATAAGTAATCTTCAAATAATATAGGTCAGGAACAACTTTACCCGTTGGTTTTAAAATTTTAAATTTCTTCACATTACTCAAAAATATATTTTTCTTTTGCTGTTTTTTTTTGTTATTAGCTCATGTATTTTCTTGAATTCTTCTATATTATTCTTATTTTATTGTTTTAGATCCACGAGATGTCCTGTGTATCCAAAGCCTTTTTTTGTTCTCTTATTACTTGTTCTTTAATTGCAATCAACAATTTCTTCTATCTTGTTTTATTTTCCGTCGATAATGACTTCATCCATTTGTAACTTAATGTCTTTTATTTCTTTTGTTATTGTTTGTTGAACTATATCATATATTCTGGATTATTTTAAACGTCTAGTATCTATATAGTCGTTTTTTACCATTACTGCAACTTTTGCTATTACAGGGTTATGATCACTATGAATGTTAGCACCAGTATATGTTTTTGTGCTAACCATTTTGGAGTATACCTTTCAATGGACCCAACAACTCTCTTCCAGCGTTGACGACTATGGTAACTTTATTATTTGTGGCCTCTACGACTATAAGCTGGACAGCATGGGGAAAGGAGACGATATGGGGAAGATCTACCACAGCCCAACCATCATTCGCACCAGGTCACCAAAGAAGAAAGGAGGCAAGAGTTGAAGTCAAAAACCCCCAAAGGTTGCCAACGAAGTCAACGTCAGACATCAATGAGGTATACTTTCTAAATTGTGCGCTGTGCCAAGTCCTCTATCAAATATTTAATGATGAGTTACAAGTTAGTTATTATTTTGTTAAATATAAATACATTTTCAAAAAGATCATTATAACCGTCTACGACCTGAAGTGCCAAGGACGGAAATCAGGACGCATATAAAGCATGGAAATCTCGTTGGAACAAGTGTGTTGAAGCAGGAGGGATGTATTTCGAAGAATATTAAGTAATTGTACGAATCGGTTCGATAAATTTCTTAAAACAAAAATGGGCGCATTACTTTCCGGAGAGACCTTGTGTCTGAAACATTGTTACCCAAAGAAGAATAAGTGATATGGATGAAGATATTCGAACACAAATTATTGAAAATATTAAGAAGTGCACGTACTTCTCATTACAGATGAGCGAATATATCTATAGATATTTCAATTCTCCAGTAGTTCATTGTCAAATTAGAAGAAGCAATCCCAAATACCACATAGTTACATTGCTTTTTTGCAACGAAACGCTCTTGCGTCGACATTTTTACCTTTTGAAATAGAATGTGTTACGAAAAGTGTCATTAAAATTATCCACCAAAGAAATAGCATTGCAGACTTGTGTTTTTAAAAACATTTGTGAAGACATGGATTCTTTATATGTAAATCTTCTTTACCACATAAAGTAAGGCTGGTTTTCGAAAGGTAATAACTTGAAAATAGTATTCCAGTTAAAAATAAAATTTTTGATGTACTTGCAAGGTGAGAAGCGGGGATAAGTTGTTTTTCGCTTCTTAGATTGACTTTTCTTGATGGTATTGTTCAACACCTAAATATTTGGATAATAGTTTGCAAGGCCGTCATGTTGATTGATTGATTGTTATTGGGGTTAATCGTAAGTTACGATCCTACCTTAGCAGTTCGACTCTGCGACCTTTTGTACGCTCCTTTTCCTAAATTAAGAAAGATCTGGGCCTTCAACTAATTTTGGGATGTTCTTTATGAGGTTTTCGTGATTGGGTAAATTGCCACGGAGATTTTCCCTAAAGAGTTGCTGCCTTTTGCAATATAGTGCTGGGCAGTCAAAGATTATGTGCGAGGATGTTTCTTTCTCTTCGTCACATAATCTACAGAGTGTGTCATCTCTGTTTACTCCTACTCTATGAAGGTACTTTTTAGGCGGCAGTGTTCTGTTATAAGTCGTACTATCCGTCTTATCTGAGTACGTCATCATTTATCCTACTGGAAGGTTTCCCAATTAGTTCCTTCCCTAGTCTTTGCCCTTGTGTGGCATCCCAGCGAGAAGAGTGTTGTCCTTGCATCCACTCTTTTATCGCCGATCGTATGCTACATTTGGGTATGCCTATAACAGGTTCCGGTTCTGTAAAAGGAGTGTTAGCACCGCTTTTTGCGAGTGCGTCTGCTTTTTCATTTCCTTCCACTCCAGAGTGGCCTGGTACTCAGATGAGGTTGACCTTGTTATCCTCAGATAGGGTGATCAGATGGGCTAAGCAGTCTTAATATATTAATATAATAACAGCCACGGAAAAAATTAACGAATTAAAAAAATAATTTATGGTCAATTTTCATCGGAAAACCAAGAACCTATAGAAAGTTTAGCTAAGTATAATATGATAAATGTTAAATACGTGCTTGCTGATATGCAAGTCGGTTCGCATAATTTCAAAAAAAATTCTGTGACCATTTCCCCAAAGTAATTGGAAACAGTTATGATAATTACAGATTGATACTAAATCTATTTTTAGACAATTCTTTTCACCGTGCCAAAAATCCAACAAACATTTATTGAAATATTGTTATGACTAATTAAAACTAGACTTTTTTCCCAAACATATCAGTTTTGGACCAAAACGATGCAAAAATCGTCCGAGATGGCTAAAGAAGTTGTCAATTGTTTGGTTCGACTCACTTATGTCATTTATGTTTCTCATATATGATTGTCACCAAAACAAAAGTAATAAATTGGCTCAAACTTTAAAATGATGTCACTGTCGAATGTAAAGCCCAGATTAGAAACGTTTCTAAAGGAAAGTTTCTAAAGACAGACCCATGAGTCACATTAATATTTTTCTACTTTATTATTTGTTTTTATGTTTTTTAATGTTAATATTTTTGTTTATGTTTTGCAAAGTGGAAGAATAGATATATTTATGTTCCTGAATTATGATAAATATGTTTAGTAATTAATTTTTTTTATTAACATATACTCCAATTTAATAACAATCAGAATACTAATACATTCTACGAGCTAATGTTATGTAGTAGATAAGCGCGAGTAAAAGGCTGCTATTAATCTACTACATCCTTTAACTGTTTGCTGCATAACAACCTATTGATTGGTTTTAAACTGAAAGCGTTGAATTGCTCCATCTAACAGCCATAAGTCCAGATCGATTAATTAATATCCTTGTACAACAAGACTGTTGGCTAAAGATAAAGAGTTTCTTCAAATAAGTTAATATTTTCTTTAATTCCAGGTCCATTTCTTTGCCTGTTTCGATAATATGTGTTTTTTGTGTTAACCTTGTATCAATATGTAGTCCCAGGTGGAGATACGATTGTAATTCTTCTTCTACATTTTGATCTACTTTGTTAAAATTAAGTTGACAAATGTCTAATAAGTTATTTACAAATGCTTCTGTCTTTTCTTTGTTTGATCTTATCTATGCATTTTTTTGATTGCGTCTGAGTGTGGTTGTTTGATGACCTTGGATCTACATTAAATCATAAACAATTAGTGACTGCAGGTGGGTTTGGACGGTTTTTAATTTGCTCCTTAATTTAATTTATTATTTAGGTGATCAAAACTATATTCTAATACGTTGCTATGTAGCGCTGTCCCTTCGTTTTTCCTTCATTATTTCTATAATCTCTTGAAAATTGGGATCGTTGATTTTTATATTTGTTGGTTGGGGTGTGGATTTCCAGTCTGATTTATAACATATTCTAGTTACTTTGAGGTTTTTAGGCGTATGTTTCTGTAGAGATGCTACTCGATGTGGACCTCGAAAAGATTCCGATCGTTCTAATCGACTTTGGCTGTTTTGGAAATAATGCTAACGCTAACTGTGATTATTATCTCGGCCATACATGAAATCGTAGCTGAAGGTGACGTCCATGCAGTTTAATAATAGCCCTTTTGTAATGAATGATCTAACAAGTCTGGAATTTAATTTTAATAATAACTGCAATAAGTTTAAATAATGTTCTTCTTTTAACTATTATTAAGCAAGAGCCCCAGTAGTGATGTTAACCTCTCCGCCTAATGTTAATTTGTGGTCTAGAGTAGTTGAGACATTATTTTTGTTTGATGAATTTACATTAAAAAAGACGGGAATAAATGCCTTAATAAGACATTTTTGTTTTATTTTGGAAAATTTTGACCCTTCTTTAACGCGACTATCCTGGGAAGAGGGGCATAAAGAGGGGTAGTGGTTCTCAAGCTAGTTCTTCTCAACTAGGAGTAGGATGATTTTGAAAAATGGGTATAAGTATGTAAAGCCATTCTATACATCGCTTTATCTTGAGAAAAAGTATCTTCTACCTCGCGTAGCTGTGCTAGATGTCTCCCTGTAAGAAGATTAGTAATTTGAGAACACTTTCATCATTAATACTTCACATATTTGTAAATAGTAAATAATATTACAATAAAAATAAAATTACAAATATCTAAAGATATTTTCTCTATTACATCAAACCATGCACTATGTAATAGTCATTTTCAAATTATCTTTGCGATATCTTATCGATAACAAGAGAATTTTCTTATTTACTATTTACTTCATTCATCAACGGTGGTAAAATAATTTTAGCAGAATTACTATAGTACTAAGTATTAGACTTTAAAATGGAGAATCAATACTACAATCTCAACTATGTGCTCGTTCAGCATAATATTGTAAGGCAGATAATCGGATATTTTTAGAATGGTAGCACTCGAAAATGATAATGGAGCGCTGGGGCTTAGAATATCGTACGTTCATATTTGAACAGTTGTTTAGATACAACGACTTATTGATCAGTCAGCGACTTTTTCGTCGGCACATCGATCGCTATAGAAGTGTTCTCAAGAGAAATACAATATTAAAGTGGGTCCATACATTTCATACAACTGGCTATGTTATGAAATAAAAAATCTCCTGCCCCCCCCCCCCCCCTTGAAATGTGGACACTCTAAAAACGTAAAGAACGCTAAGCTGCACTGCTTCAAATATCAGATAGATCTGTTCGTTGCACTTTATACCAAAAATTGAAGTTTCGCTCGTATAAGTTAATGGTGATTCAACAACATCAAGTACGAGATTACCTTCAGATTCTAACATCTGCTGAAAGAATTCTTAAAATTCTCGAAGAATATCCTTTGGTTACGATGAGTGGTGAAGCTGATTTTTACATAAAGGGTACGGGTAACAGACAAAATTATCGGTATTGGGTTGAGTATCCATAGAAAATTCTAAATTGGCCGTTTTATGTGGAGTGAGCGAAAGAGGTGTTGTCCAACCTTATTATTTTTTTTTAAAGGCATGGGGACACAGTTACAAAAAATGCCCAGCGATATGTCACAGTTCTCAATATTTTCCTGTAACCTGAACTTTGCCGTCAAAGTATTCAAATATACGGAGCATATGGTTCTAACAAGATGGGGCAGCAGTTCATACAGCAGCTGCATCAGTGCAAGTGGTTCAACGCATGTTTCCCCAACACGTCACCTCTTGCTTTGGAAAGATTGTCTTGTTCTCTCTATTTTAACATTTGCAATTTCTCCCTTTGGGAATATTTAAAGAGAAAGGTATACATTACTAAACTGGAGACATTGTTGCGATCAACAACGACCTGCTACAAAGAGTAATGCAAAACTTCTGGGAACGACTGCAAGAATGTATGAGACAAGATAATCATCTGTATGACATTACCTTCTATATATAACATTTTTGATTACGTAAAATGGCAACATATTACCTTAGTTTTGATCTGATAAAAGTTTGTTTTAGATGATTTTTGGTATTTTTAATTGTTAATTGAAAAAACACTCGATTCCTCTGACGCACCCGTTATATTATATATAGCCAGTTACCTAAAAATTTAATTTTTTAATCGCATTGGAATAAATTTGTCAAGATTAAATTCTTGATCATATATGTTCATTGATGTATGTACGTAAATTATTTATTTAAATTATTAATTGTTACTTTAATCATTCACATGAAAGTATTACCTTAAAAACTAAGTGATGCACAGCCATTCTATTTTACTGATTTATTAGAATATTCGTTTAAAAATTCATATCAGAGGCGAATGCACTTATATGCAGTGCGTTTATTATATATAAAATGAAATCCTTTTTAAAAATAGTTAAAAATGTATATTTTAAAATGAAAAACAAAGTGTTAACTTTTCAATGATTAAATGCTTTGATAACATTCTAAACGTAGTATATTGTGAATTCGATGTATAGCTGTTCGATTATCGATAAAAATTAGATGTAACAAATTAGCCGCAGAAAACTGTACGACACCGTTGTCGTCCGTTGTTTCGTACTGACAGGTGAGTGTCATCGTCCTTACACGTGAATTTTCGGTAAGTAAAAGAGAAAATCCGGCGCAAGCTCCCGTTTCAACGCGCATTTCAGCCCCCCAGGTAAGCACCGCTCCCCAGAATGGCAGACTTGGACGACTTCTTTGCGAAAAAGGATCGCAAGAAGTCGAAGGGCAAGAAATTCGCCACAACTGAAGAGGTGGCGAAAAAGCTGGAAGACACCTCATCGAAGAAACCGGACAAGGTGGTCAAGAAGGAGCGCGCCCAGGAAGGCGAGGAGGGCGGAGCGCCCGTGCACGTAAGTACGCCGCTTGCGGCCGCGTGATGGGAAATATGTCACTGTGTCAGCGCGCGGGGGTTAGGTGAAATTGTGGCGGGTCGGCCATTTTATGCTTCTGATTTACCACCTTTAGGAACAGGACGAGTGGAAGGAGTTCGAGGAAGAAAAGAAAGACTACTCTGGGCTGAAAATAGGAAATCTTACAATCAACTCGCCAGAGGGGGCGGTGGGAAACACAGAGAACTTCTCGGAACAGCATCAGGGAGACGAGGCGGGCAGCGATGTTGATAAAAAGGTCGGGCCCTGGAAGCGCGTTGACGCCGAAGTTGCAGAACGAGAAGTTGAGAAAAAGACTGAAGCTCCAGTTCCAGCTGCGCCGCCTGCTGCACCCACGTCCAATACGTACGTGCCTCCCAGTCTGAGGAACCAGCAGCAGCAGCCGCAGCCGCTGCAACCTAGTCGTCTTCGTTCAAAAGCCGCTCCCGACATTCACAATGAAGAGTACTTCCCTAGCCTTGCCAGTTCAAAGGCTGATCAACGGAAGTAAGCGTTTGCATTCTCTGCTTGTGTTGTATGACTGAGTTGATTTAATTTTTGTAGAAACCGTAGTGAAGGTTCATTTGAGGTAGTGTCACACAATAAGTCGAGTTCGCACCGGCACGTAGACCAGAGCAAACTGACGACAAATCAAGGGCCGAAGCTTAATCTTGGAAATCGCTTCAACACGCTCAGTAACGACAGCTAGTATTGCAATGCCAGCTAGGAGCCTGTAATCAGATGTGTAGTGGCCATGCGGATCGACAGACTTAACTTTCTTTCTACTGTTGCAATTCCTTTTATTGTGGTGTTTAAGATTACTCTCAATGTTCAAATAGTTTCAAATTACAAACCGAGCTCTTCGATTCTCCAGTGTTTGAGTGATAATTGGATGGTCCTCTAACTGTTGTACCTATATTTATAGTTCGTCAGATGTAAATGGATACTTTTGTTTGTACTTTCTGTTAGCAGCGAATCTATTGATTTGGTAAAAGTAAATGAAGTAATAAAAGTCACTATTTTTATTTAATTTACTTTTGATTTTTTAAACAAAGGATTCATTTATTTTTCTTTATACTGTTTCATATTTACAGTATTAAGACAACAAGACTGGCATCACGAGACAATGCTTTCAGATAAATCTTAAAATAAAATTACTGGAGGATAGTAGACCATGATGAAAGTAAGTTTCAATACTATTGTTTACCTAACATATTCTTTTACATAAACGTTTTTAATGTTCAACAACTTGACTGTGGTTTGCAATTATGACTTTACCTAATAAGCTTTTGCATCTGTATTTTTTTAACGCATTTATTTTGCATAAATTAAGCAAATAATTACATGACGTAAGAATAAAGTGTTTTCTATAGCTTATTTAATACAACAGCATTTGCGTAGTACTAGTAGCATTACTTCATATATATATGGCTAGTCTAAATTTGTTGGTAAGAATTACAAATACAAACTGAATGAAGATGAGCAACTGACCAATTATGATCCGATAACTGTTTTTCTTATCTAATTTTTCCTTGAACATTTTTGAGGGTTTATGAAAAATCTAGCCTTTCTATGTATATGTTTAGTGAACCTTAAAGGTGCAGATCAAATATACATATCTTACAAATTCTACTTGGTCTATCTTTTTTATTAATTTGTTTATATATATGATGGTGAATTAAAGACGATTTTTGTTTTATAAAGTACTTTATATATATTGATAGTTTTCTCAAAAGTTGCTCTGAATTTATAATTTGAGGTTTTCCAAATAGTAGTTCACACTTTGTGACACCTTTTCATCCAATCTAAATTTTTATGTAGTCCCGACCTTTAACAAGGTTTTATAAAGACTACTTAGTTTTTCTTTCATAAGGTGGTTTTTAACAGCTTTCACGGAATCAAACTTCTTGCCACTGAAAGCCTTCTGTAGAAGCCAGAATAGATAAACATTTCAAAGAGCAAGGTTTAGAGGATATGGTGATTGGTACATGATTTTAGGCTTTTATATATTAAAATGTATGTTATGTAGAGACTAATGTCATCCGTCTGTCCGTCCTTTTTATTTTTCAACTTTTGATCAAGGCAACTTCCAAGCTGGAGACAAATTTCTATTTGTCATTTCTAACATCTGTCACGCCTTATAATTTTTGATCTGTGATAGATAGAGACATAACGTTTTCAGTATTCAATTAAGGACCATAAGTCAAGTCCAGACGCCAAACATCAGCCTGATCGGAAAATCTTAAGACCAGTATTGGCCGCAAATTTTTGTTTATGTATAAAAGCCCCGGACATCTGTGGAACTGGAGTCCCACGTCCGTATTTGTTTCATTTGATTTCTTCAATGTGGTAACATATGGTCTGGAGTTATCAAGATGGATTATGGCGACATTTTAATTGATAAACTAGAATTTTTTTGCATTCCCACCTTGAATGTTTGGTTCTCTTACAATCCCACTAAACAGACAGTAATACAATTAGATATAAGCTAGCTCTAGACATGGGTTCTGCGCTTTCACAGATTTGTTTCCAGCTTTTTGTTGCCTTTTTCACGACTTAATCCAAAAAAGCTCTTTCATGGCATCCAAGTAGAGAAATGGCTAAAAATGCAGCTCCATTTATTTTTGTGTATCAAAAAATTTGGCGGTCCGTGTATTAAACTTCGAAGTGAATCAAAATTTCTTCAAATGGCAAAATCAGACTTTGCAATCTGGTTAGTTGTAATCGTTGAGTTATTCTTTATTAAAGCATGTATCATCAATGCCATAATGCTTTCCGGAGCAGGATCATCTTGCATCTTAAAATCACCATTTCACAAATCTGCTAAACTAATCTTCACTATTTGGAGAACTGGAGCACAATACTAATAGGTGTATAAATAAGTTCTCAGCTTTATATTAAACGGGACACGAATCACCATTTACATGTAACGTATTAGTCCGCCCTCTTGCGGTTTTAAAGCAATGACATTTGGTTTTTCGAAACATCATGCGATTTAGCGTTTGATGCACATAACTTCAATAATCAGCTGTGTTCACGATGGCAATCGCAAAAGAGCATATTCGATTTTCTATCCACTTCGCGTTTCATCTTAAGAAAAACGCTGCTGAAGCCATCGAAATGATTTGTGCTGCATATGGTGAGAATGCTGTAAGTCATGCAACGTGGAAAAAGTAGTACCAAAGATTTCTCGGAGGAGAGTTTAGTCTTGAAGATTAACCACGCGCACGGATGAGCTGCAGACGCGTTAGGCTGGGAACTTCTCCAACATGTGGCGTATAGCCCAGACATGGCACCTTCCGATTATCATTTATTCCGGTCGTTACAGTATCACTTGGCTGATACGCACTTCAAAACAGAAGAAGTCCGAAAATGGATCGATAACTTTATCGTCTCGAAGCCGGTGAGCTTCTATCACCAGGGAATTTGCAAACTACCCGAAAGATGGCAAAAGGTTCATCGATGCCAACAGAGAATACTTTGATAATTAAGCTTTTTTGTTTGTTTTTAAATAAAACTTTAATTTTGCAGAAAAAAGCTGAGAACTTATTTACACATCTATTAATAAACGCCCCACTGTTTTTTGTTGCAATTCCAAAATTCTTCCTTTTTGAAACTCTCATAACATGTAGTGGGGCAATGTAACCATTTTTAAAATATTTTTCTCACATACAAATCAACTTACACAAGCAGTCTGACATACTGACTGCTCTTCGATATAGTGTGACCATAAAACAAGCGCCATGCAGCAATGTTTCCACCATTATGTAAATAGCACATGAACTTTTGCAGACGTGATATTTTATAAATGCAAGATACCAAAGAGACGGTTCAAATAGGTTTCTTTTTTAATAATATTTCAATATTATTTTCTTACCCCACAGCTCGATATTTTCTGCAACCTGCATGTTGTATGGTAATGCTGATAAGGGTGGGGAATGTTGTAAATTATAAATTAAGGTTATTGAAAAACTATCAGCAAAAATCACTTTTCATATACAAATAGACACCTAAACTTTAAAAATTAAATATTTAATTTTAATTGAAAATATTACATTTCATGAAAATGCAGTATTGTGATGGTAGAAATTATAAAATGAAAAAAATTTCTATTATTAGTAAGTAAAGAAGAAAAGTTCCTGTAACACAGGCAGGATTTCCTCTTTGTATGGCAACATTAATTTTCCGTTTTAAAAAAAATTTAGATTTGGATTCACTGATTTGAAATGGAGTTATTGATCAAGAACATGGTCCAAATGGGTCCACCACAAAAGAGATGAAGTATTTTTACTCAATTACATTTATATATCTCTCAATTTTCTTTTCTGGTGCCTTAGCTGATACTGAACTTGCTACCTAAAAGTGACTGACGATAGAAGGGCGCCAAAGTGTGTTCACAAATCACGTCCTAAATAAGTATTTGGTTTTTAGTTTTGGAAATTAAGATTATGCCACTATATGTTTATCAGGTTCCAATGCTGACGGAATTTATACAGTGTGTAAAGCTTGAGAAACATGTTGTTTATTTTATTGTGCTAAGAATGTCTTCTCGCATTCATTGAGCAACTTAAACTGTGTTTCATTCTTAAGCACTTCTTCCCCAGATAAGCATTTATGAAGTACTCAAATGTTAGCATCAAGAAGTCTGAAAAGTTCGAAAATATTTATGGAAGTTGTAGTTAACCAATCACGTTATTTAGTTTGTCCTTTAGATTATTTTGAGTTTAGTTGTCCAAATACTTTAGAATGATTGATTCTAAACCATTTGAAAGAGTAGTGTTCGGCTTTGACCAAACTGGCTAATAGATTCATTTGAAATATTCAAAATCTAATGAGATCACTGAACAAGTTAATAAAGCCAAGAAAAGCAGTCAAGACAATATATTTAACTATGTATTCTAAATACCCAAACGGTGTTGGAACAATTATATTTTTTAGTAGTGTTCTAATTTTGAAGTCAATATTGCTGATAAATCGTTTGTTTTTCCAAATAGGTGTTTGAAGAAAATATGTTAGCTTAGATTTTGATGGGTTCACTTCTAGATCGATATAATAAACTGGAAATTGGTCAAAAAATGTCAAGTTGTTCAGATTTGAAGATAACTTTTTAATAACAGAGGGTATCGTCAAGCTGAAGATTATAAATTCACGTGGATTACCGTGTCATGTATCAGCTTGTGGGAATGTATGTGATCTAAAGAAAAGTAGGCAAGATGAAACAACACCGCTTTAAAAACTCATATATTCATTACCGTTGAAGCCATTTTCAGTGACAATCTTAAATATGATGTGATGAGTATTTTAATTTTGTTCAACGTAAGTTTGAAATCCGGAAATTCTCTTTTGACTATTTTATTTAAAAAGAACATTTAATTTAATCTAAAAGTACATAGTCTGGTCTATAACATGTCACTTGTCATGCTCTAGTACTCGCACAAACTATTAACTTTTTGTATCTTGTAGACGCATTGAAAGTTTTTTCTTAATTTGGGCTCTTAATTTATCAATTGCTTTTGCTTCCCAGCCATCTTTTTGTTAAATTTTTGAATCACTAACATATAAGTTATCTTAGTTACTAATCCTTGAAATGGCTTCTCTCTCTCTTTCTTTCTAGTTTT
Organism: Sinelater perroti; assembly: GCA_036346155.1. Taxonomy (NCBI): domain Eukaryota; kingdom Metazoa; phylum Arthropoda; class Insecta; order Coleoptera; family Elateridae; genus Sinelater; species Sinelater perroti. The sequence continues at coordinate 3,850,339 of JARFIY010000348.1, read as the reverse complement.
CAGTCTTCCAACTGGTTTGTAACAGCAGTTCTCCACACACGTCGATCTTATATCATTTCTTTTAGTTCCTTGTAGGTTCTTGCGTTTACATCATTCATATCTTGTATTTCAGCCGTGATTGTCCTCTCTGGTTCTTTCCTTCTACTTCTATGATTTTGTTTAGCATGCCTTTGTCTCATGGGATGTGGCCTATGAGTTAACATCTTTTAATCAGTTTTCATTCTTCTCAAGACTTCCTCATATGTTGTTCTTTCCATCAAACTGATTTTGAGTATTCTTCTGTAGCACCACAGTTCCAGTGCTTCAGGTGTTTTCTTTCTGGTACCCCAAAGGTCCAGCTTTCGCATCCATACAATGCAACGCTCCATACAAAGGACTGTAAAAAACCCTCCCGATACCCAATTATCGAATTACAAATCTCTGTAATGATACAAATATTTTCGCAGATTATTCCTCAAAACATGGGATTGCACCAATTTATTGTTCTGAGTGAACATTGACCATCTTTTCCATTTGTTTTTGAAAACAAATATTTTGAATATTGAGGTTTAAGTTTTTTAAGTTTAAGCCCTCCAACAAATTCATTATGGAAACTTAGAATCGCCCTGTGAACTTCTATCTATGTTTTCTAATTTTCCAGAAGCTGTTTTTCCTGCAATAAACGAACCTTACTTTAATTATCTTTTTATCTTCTAAAGACAGTGTTCTAGTGGTACCTGATGGATTAATTATTTTTAAATTTGGTATGCGGATACTTTAATGGACAGAGAAGTTTTCAAATTCCAACCAGAAATAGGGTGGTGGAATTAATACATAATTTTAGCACTATTTTCTTAACGCCTTACAAGCGCCATTGGTTTTCATTCAGTTTACTAAATAGATTCTCAACCCTTTATTTTCTTCACAGATATTTAATGCTCTCATTTCGTAATCAGCATCCCAAACAGTTTTGAATTTCCATTGAATTTGACCATACAAGGATCAAATCGAAGAGCGTATAAATCAGCTCATTCGCACAAATTAACAAATATTAGCGCCAATGCATTAGAAACAGCGTTAGTTGTCATCATTACAAACGCTGCAAATATGTCCTTATTCATCTCCATTGAAAATACGTAACCAGTGCTGGCGATATTTGAAAAAGTAGAGTTTTGTTGTTATAATGGTTCAATTATAATTTGTTTTACTTATTTTTGTTTTTTTGCTTTTGTATTTAAGATATTTCTTTGCTTAACACGTTGCATCATTCTAATAGAAGTTTCTAAAATATTGAAAATATTTGGAATAGAAAGCTTGTTTTTGAGGCGAAGGCCTTTTTCTTTTGTTCAGTTTAGGACTTTTTAGCCTGATTGTTGTCAGTCAGTAATAGAAAACGCCTTACCGTGTTTTCTTATTCCCATTTGAAGTGTACCAATAAATTTCTCTTCAAACTGCATTAGTTTCCTATAGATTATATATATAATCGAAAACAGATTTTATTTTCTACAGAACACCCTTGCATTCTGTTTAGATTATAGAATACAATTAAATGAAAGTAGGTGTAATAGGTTTATTTGGTTTTGCTGTTTAGGTGAGTTTTTAGAGAAAATTTATATAATTTATACGCCAACAGTAGTAAATAATAATTATCTTTTCACACTTATGTTCTAATGTCTTATTTATACAAGTTTATCTTCGTGAGGTTGCTCCTTCGTTCTTATTTAAAACTTTTTTCGTATATTCACTAGCTATGTTTCTACTTTTTTTCACAATTAAATTTTAGGATTTTGCTTTACCCCATTGTTCTTTCTATCATATAATATGTGTGATTACTGTCTATGCTGTATATTTTTGCATCTTGGTTGCTCCATTCTTTCTTTATCTTTTTTTTTCTTGTTTGCTACAATGCCCATTTCTTCTTTTTTTTGAGGCTGTGAAACTCGCAAGTGTTTTTAATTGTTTTAATTGTAACCTGCATAAACCTTGTTCGATAATCCGTTTTCAATTTCAAGACAAAAATGGTTCCTGGTAACTTAACATTGTAGTGCAGTTTTGCTGCTATTACTGTTGTTTCTAAATGATAATCGTTTAACACATCACAACAGTGAAAATTTTTATTTTCTAATGGTAAATTGGTCTATCTGGTTCTGCATACAGCCATTTGACATGCCCATGACATGACAATTTTTGCCCATACCAACAATCGTTTAGTCACTGCTTCCATAGATATCACTACATAGTTCTTTGTTGTTGTTTTGTGTGCCTATTTCATACTTTTCCATTATACATTCAAGACTAGTATTAAATCATCTTTTGTTGCATTTATCATGTCCTCTTAATGGTCGGGAGGATATTTTGTAGGTTATCGACTGATTTTTAAATATGTAGTACTGTGTATTTTCGACAAGCATAAACAAAATATTGGATACCAGGTCAATTCCTTAACAAGTCATTATTTTAAATTTATGAAGTATAACGTATGAAAGACGTTCTCCACATTAGCTACATTTTATTTCTTCTCCCTTCCTTTTCGTAGCCAGTTTCTCATAGTATTTAAAATTTTGGTAACTAATATGGTCTTCTCATTTATTTTAAAAGGATAAATCATAAAACATGGATTACCATCATATCATGGATGTGAACAAGTTAGTAGAAGCCTTGAGGCTTGTACATCATCGCATACGCAAATTATGTCTCGAACAACCCGAAGGGTGTTGTTATGGCCGTCTTCGGTATGTCCTCCTCTGCTACGGGGATCTGGTGTTAAGGTCTCACCAGGTCGATTGTTGAAAATATTTTTCTGCCATGGAGATGCTGTAAGAAGTCCTCCACGTGTGGAACTGGGTACTTATCTGGTACTGTGCGAGCGTTTAGTGCGCGATAGTCGCCGCATGGTCTCCACTTTGTGTTCTTCTTGGGTACTAGATAGAGCGGCGATGACCATGGGCTTTTGGAAGGTCGTGCGATGCCTTGCTGTATCATCAGGCGGAACTCTTCTTTGGCTATTTTGAGTTTGTTTGGGACAAGACGCCTGGGTCGGGAACTAACTGACTGCCCTTCCGTCGTTAGGATGTGGTGTAGGGTGTTGTGTCGGGAATCTGTTGGAACTCCAGCTGGTCAAGTGATATCTGAAAATTCCTTGAGTAGGGTGCCGTAAATGGATGGTTCGTTGATGGTGCTGATCCGTCCGCTTGGTGTCCCGTCGTCGTCAGAGTAGTGCATTTGTCGAGTATTCGTTTGCTGCGCATGTCGACCAGTAGTCCATAAAATGATAAGAAATCAGCTCCGATGATTGGTTTTTGGACATCGGTGATTATGAAGGGAAGCTTCGTCTGAGACCGAGATCGAGGTCCAGGGTCGTCATCCCGTACGTCTCGATTGGTAATCCGTTAGCTGCGTATAGCTTGTAGGCGGACGGCGTTTGTTTTTCACGACACAAGATTCTTGGGAAAACGCACATGTCGGCACCGGTATCCATGAGGAATTCGGTCCTAGATTTTTTGTCGGTTATGTATAGGCGTCGGTTGCCGCACTCACCGACTGCTCGTCTCATTTCCCTGGTTCTTGGCTGCCTTACGTGCCAATGAGCACTTTTGTGCTTTGTTGCCCCAGCGGTAATAGTACCTACAGATGTCGTGTTTTGAGTTGTTGGATCGCGAACGGTTGCGTCTCTGCGGTCTATCTCGTGTTTTTTTCGTGAGAAGGGTTGTTTATTTGGGCTTTTAGCTGCGCTACCTCGTTGATTAGCGTCTTGATGGCATCATCCTGGCTTGCGCTATGTATCTCGTGTACTGTTGATGGTACGGTTATCATGATGGTGTCTGCCAAATTTGCCTCCACGTCGAAGGTTGCACCTATTTGAGTGGCAAGGATGGCTTGTATATTGACGGGCAAGCGTCCCGTCCAGATTCAGCGTAGGAGGTTTTCTGATACTGCGGCTCCTGCGAGGTGTCGTAGATGCCTTAGGAATTGTGACGGCTTCCTGTCTCCCAATTCTTCCAGTTCCAAGAGTTGTTTAGTCTTTTGCTCCTGGGTGATGCGAAGCCTTTTGCGTTTTGGTTCATGAAGATGTTCCTGATTTCTTTGACGTATCGTGCTTCCAGGTTCCTATGTAACCGTATTTGGTTTCGTCGCTGGTGATGCCACTGAATAAGAATTGGCTTTCTACCTGAATGAACCACATCTCTGGGTCGTGGGGCCAGAATGATGGGATCCCCATCTGGACTCGGTGAATCTGTCGTGTTGCTTCGTCTGCGAGCAACGTCTCCCCTTTGCTTGTCATCATCACGTCGGCTGGTCACCAATTGTGGGGATGTTTAGGTTCTGCGTGCTGTGAAGAAGAGGTTTTCTATGTACAACGCTTTATTTACAAATATGTATACAGTTATAATTATGTTATTGAGGCTTGAGTGCACCTGTACGACCTTCAAACGGCGAATCGCCTGGGGTCTGCGGGGGCGGCTTGGAGTAGGTCGACGTCGGTGTAGGTGTAGGTGTCCCGAATGCATCTGACTTCTGTCAGGCGAGATCAAGCCTGGAAGAATAGACGCTGCTTCTTGGGCGAAGGGAATCAGAGCGCCTTACGGAGGGACCTTGCCTTCGCCGGCGGGCGTTCCCCGGCGGGTCTTTTCTCGGGAGACGGCGGATGCGGTGGTACGGGCTTCGGTAGTGGCGAGTGGCGGACAGCTTTTCTCAGCGCGTTACGGAGGGCCTTCGATGGTAATTCCCTGGTGGACATCGGGAGTGCCTTTTTTCCCTGGCTGTGATAACGGCCCGTTTAACCGGGGAACTCGGCTGTGGTAATCGCGAGCGTTCCCTGGTCTTTTTCGGGATGACTTGGCTATGGTGGACGCAAGTATACCCTGATTTGCCTGGAAGCACTCGGATGTGGTGAGCGCGAGCGTTCGTTGGCACTTTCACTTCATCTTCTTCACGGTATTGGGAGTTCCTGGGATCCCAGCCCCTAACCCCCAACGCTGCGGTGACATCTGGTGGTTTTTGGTTGGCCTGTAGTATGGCAGGCCGCCCCCGTTCCGCCTTACGGGGGGATCAGGATCTTCGGGCGCTTGTGGCGGGCGCCCCTGTCAACGTCGTAGTTGTAGAGACCACGGATTGCTGGATTTCCGTGGTCTTGAACGCTGGCATGGAGTTGTAGGGCGCACTGGGAGATATACTCCTGGATGGTTGGCACGTCGGCATCGCTGTGGAGGGTGGTATTGCGTACATACCACGGAGCGCCAAAGATGGTCCGAAGGGCCCGGTTCTGGACCACCTGGAGTTTGTTCACGTGACTGCCCAAGGCTTGGTGGGCTGCCTTGGCTCGCGTCACCATGGTGTCCAGGTGAACTCTCCAGGTAAGCTTTTTGTCAATGGTCACTCCGAGGTATCGTGCCTCTTCTCTCCAGGGTATATCCTGTCCGAAGATCCTGATGTTCCTGATGTCTCGTTCGCTGGCAACGTTCTGGCAGTGTATATATAGTATACCCGTGCCGCGCTTTGTTCCGGGCGTTCGCGGGGATAATTTTGGTGGGAGCGAGACGCAGCATTTGTCTAGCTTTCGCGGCCTACCAGGCCGCGTTGGCGGCGCTCGCTCGCGCTTTAGGACGGGCGCCCTACACATTGTTTTCGACAAGTTAGCCGAAAAAAATGCTGACTATGGCTATAAAAATACATCTGAAATGTATCTTCTACGGAAACTTTCAACGGTCGTAATTTTACCCCGATGTTTCCTAAAGTTGGGAGGCTTGAAAATAGAGTCGGCTTGTCGTTACGAATCAATTGACACCAAAATCGATCGATTTTGTCACTTCCGCTAAAGCGAAAGTTAGCCTAAACTTGATAATAATTGCTAATCTTGCAGTAAATGCCTCTACGGTTTGAAACTTTTTAGGAAAATTGTCAGTCCTTACATCACTGGCAGATTGAGAAAGTATGTTAAAAATATATGTATGTACGTCAAAAACGAGAACTAAATAAAATAAAATGTAATACTTTTCTCCTGGAGATTTCAATTCTAGAATTCTAAAAAAAAGTTATGAAAAAGGTAAACATAATTAAAACGAAATAATGCTAAGATCGTATTTTGATTGTCTATTCACTATTCAAAATTTACTTCGCACTAATTGATGAGTACTTAATTTGAAAATTTCCACTTACCTCTTGTCTGAATCTCCATTTTTTGCCACCTTTGACCTCTTATTATATTTAAGATTTCTGCCCACCATTATTAGGTACAAGCAGTACAAGCACAACGTAAACAACACTTACTTGTTGACGTGCAATCTACGATCTACGTAACAGCCTAACTACCACGTAAAAAGAAAAACACTAATTGAAATTTTGAAAGACCGAGTCAGGCATAAAAAACAGTAAATAAATTAATTCTATCAGCGTTTTCATCGGTTGCCCATTATTTGCGGCGTCTATTCGCAAAGGGCTGAAATGATGGGATTGCGTCCCTACTAAGACAATACAAATACAAAACCCATTGCGCCATCTTCAAACATAAACGTAACTAGAACAACCTTCAGGGTGACGATTTGAAGGGCAAATTGGGCCGTCTTAACTGATTTATAAAAACAATTTGTAGGTTAACGTAATACAGAGTTGTGGGAAGTGTATGATGAGAACTTTCATGTTCTCTCTCAGTGAGTGAGGATGGGTAAAGGCGGCGCTGCCGCATTGGTCATGAGTTTTTTTTTATCAGCTCCAAGCGACTGATTTTAGGGCAATTTCTATCTTGGTCCTGTAGATCTCTAGAACTAAAAGAATATATTAGAAGTATGTTTCTTGCATAAGTTAGGAAATATAATTTACTCGATCATTACAAGGGCCATGGAACAGAGCGTTTTGGCTAAGTCATGTCTGAATTGATGGTGAAAGAATTAACCCTTGTTGTTAACAATGTTGCCTAGGTTGTATTTGATTTTGGTGTTCTAGTTCAGATGTATAATAGCGAACAATCCTCAATGCACTTTTTTCACTATATTTAATTTCCATATTATTTTATTTTTTATTTAGTTGACAGTTTCATCAATTTTATTTACAAGACTTTGTCGTCTAATTTTTTTTTGTCTATATGTTAGGCTATTGGTTTCTAAAGTATTTTTGCAAAGTATCATCATCTACAAGATTGTCACAGATCATTTCAGATACGGAAATATTGAACTAAGATGAGTTCCACATATATTTGTGTTGAATACAAAATAATATGTATCTCCATTGTATTGTCTTTTTAAATACTTAAGGTAAGGGGATCATGAATTTCTAATTCTAAAACTTAATGTGTGTTACATCTAAGAAACAAAAAGGTTTATTTCTTATTGTGTTCATACCCAAAAAAAGAATAATCCCTAGTAGCTATCCTCTTTTCACTAAACTGATGTTTTTTGAAAAGACCACCTTAAAAATGAAGAAAAGCTGAAGATAACAGCTAGTACGTTTTTGAATAAGCTGACATCATGCGTATGAGAGAATAAAAAAACTCATCTCATTTTACAGTATGTGCTGAAATATCCATGGCAATTACAAAAAAGATCCTTAAGATGTATATATGCAAAATAAAAGCAGTATTTTATTCAATACTTCTTTACTATTTTTTAAAAATATAAATATCTTTATTTACCCAAATTTTTACTTTTCTAGGCACAGTAAATGATAAAAATGTAATAAACCTTATATTTAGGTTAGAAAAAAACATTATTTTCTCATTTAAAAAAGTAAAGAATTTAATGTTCAGAACATAATTTAACAATCATTTTGTCAATTTAGATCCTCTATTGTGGACTCCTCGCTGAAACAAATCGTGTTCTTCAATCCAACTGGAAGTCTCAAAGGCAGGACAACACTTCTGCCTTGTAATTGTAATTTGGATATAAGCTTCGATCGTACCTAGTCACGTATTGTAGCCCGTGCTCTCCAGAGCTGCTGTAGCTTTCAAACATGGCCCTTTCCAACAGGTGCGGCTTAAAGTCCTTGATGAAATAAATCCAGGCTTTAACGAGTCGCTCCTGCTCGCCCAAGAATTGCACGTCATGCTCTTCTCGCACATAAAAGTTTGGGTGATCCTCTAAAATATCTAAATTTGCTAAAACCTTCTCGTCAACCTCATAAACCTCTCCTTTTACATTATGGCCCGTGCCTAGGAATATTGCGATTGAGCAAAACGTGTTGGCGTCAGATTCAACTTACCAGGACTGAAGAGGAGGAAGGGAATGTTAAACTTGGTGGCGATGATTAGAGGATATTTTTCTATGGTTTGCGCTTCGCACAGGAATTTGTAGTGTCCTTCTTCGTCTTTTTTGAACCAATTGTGGTTAGGTTCGCCTCTCTTTAATGTTCCGTAGACGAAGACGTTGTACATTTTTGAAGCCATTGTGACGGACCTAACATTAAAATCATTTCTAAGAATAATCACTTATTTTCTAATTTTTAAGTGATCCTGCTGTACAATAAGTATAATCTATATCGACCTCATTATTCTCATAGATTCTTTGAACTATGACACTTTAATGATGACTTTAAATTAAGAGTTTGATATATTTTTAGATCTCAACTTTAAAAATGGAAAATTAGTGAAAAAATGATATCGATCTAGTTTTTTGAACTTGAGCTTTTGAGATGATCCACTAACTTGAAGTTGAGTATTTTAGAAAAAATCGGCCGATAGGCTGTGAAGGGCCATAGTGAAAGATATCATTGAAATTAAACCCAAAAAGCGAATGGAGCAAATGAGTGGCCAGTATTGGAAGGTTATTAGTGATTTACTAGATCACTTGAAAACATATCATATATCAAATGGGCCGAATAGATAGAGAAAAAGATCTATTTTTCAGGAAAACGCCCATTTTTCATACCAGCAACTCTAGATTTCTGTCCTGATTGTCAGAGTCGTTGGCCATATAGAGCCTCTAACATATATCTTTACCGCATTGTTTCATGTTCTGAGAAACAACATAGAGCAATATGTAATTAGATCTTCTTACAAGGTTGGCAATGTAAACTTCTTTTTCTCCGCAAAAACATCAAATCAGTACGTTTACACGGGTATTTTGAGGAGTTGTCAACCTCCCCCCCCCCTAACTCATATCCAAAAATCGTGGTGGTAACTCGTCTTTGGAGCGAATTATGATCTTGAATATTAATTATCAAAAACTTTTGGCTGATACTGTACGTCTACTTTTAAGGAAGCTTCTGGACATGGAGTTCAAAATTGAAACCAGAAAAAAGCTGGACTAAAATTAAATATATAAATAACAACAAGATATTTTCTTTAAAAGAAAACAGGTAGAGGCATTTACCTACCTTGGCAGCGTTGTAGCCACAATACAATAAGAAAACAGCGCTTTCGTCAAATTAAATCCTCTGTGGAAGAACATCACCGTCTGTAAATCGTTTACATAGAGAAAATGAAATACAAATGTCTGTTTAAATAATAAAAAATACTAAATATTGTGGGTAACATTCAAAATATTGAAATGAAAAATTTCGTATATATTGCTGAATTTTTCTGTTCAAAATTTAATGGGTTTTATTGCTAACATATTCTTTATATGATCAAAAAGATAACCTGCATGGAGTAATCTAATGTCGAAATGACACTTGTTTTCTATGTTGTCCATTATTCATAACACAATAGACTTTTGGAATTTAATAGTTAAGGAGATAAGTTCCCAATTTAACTTCTTCCACACTTATTCTTAACAGTGCAAAGAAAGCACTACTTCAACGTATCAATCCAGATGTTCTGTAACCAAGAACATTGTTAGACAACTTTGATTCTTTCTAGTAGATCTGGAATGTATTAAAACCAGATTCCTCAACTGTTCCAGTTAACCACTTTAAGAACTTGGATTTCCACATGTGATCACAAGAATCACGTCCAAGTACGCCTGTTTGCATATATCTAATTCCTTTTGTTGCAGTATTTGTCTGAGTCTAGGCTACCAAGTCATTGCTTTGAAAATAAATATAAGTCTAATAACTTTAGCAAACATTCCAAGGGAAATGGATCTTGGAGTCTGCTTGAATGCAACAGTTTCTATTTTCACTACAAATTCAAAATTATAATTTTGTCAACTTATTCTCTTTATAGAAATCATTGATGTCATTGCAAATCTTCAACTACTGAATGTAGTCGTCATGGACTGATTTATAACCAACTAATATAGCATGTTCGTTAGAATTTGATTGTCTCAATTATGACTGAAATCTTCATTCAGGATTAATATTTTCCTTTCTAGCTTCTTTTTTTTAAGTTCAAATGCAAAATTACAATCTATTCTTAACATTATTGAGTATGTAATAATTTTAATAGCAAGGAAAATGACACGGGAGGACCATTAACCAGCGCCAATCTCCCAGTGGAGGTTCTTCGGTCCTGATTGAGTTACTGCACTAGATTCAGCAGCCATTGTCATTTAAGTCGTCGTGTAACTTCTGGTTGACGGGTAAATTGATTTATGAGGTCGTATAAGTTGTGACCGAGTAAATTGTTCTTGTATGTAGTAGAAAGCCTATTGTTTTCAATTGTTACGTAAAATACTCCTAAATCAGTGTGGTGGCTTTCATTGGTAACATACCATGGGGTATCTGCTAGCATCCGGAGTGTCTTCGACTGGAAGCTCTGAAGGATTTTTGTTTGTGGCGCTTTCGCGCAGTCCCATAGCTGGACTCCATATGTCCATACTGGTTTCAGGATGGCTTTGTAGATTAACACTTTGTTTGCCAAGGAAAGTTGCGAATGTTTTCCTAGTAACCAGGTCATTTGATTGATGTTAAGGTCTAGACACTTCCTTTTGTTTTTAATATGTAAGCTTTTAGTCTAAATGCATACCGAGGTATTTTACCTCTGGGTACGTTGCCAATTCTGGTTTTGCGGGCATTCAGTATGTCTTGTGGTAAAGTTTACTTGCCCGGATTTGTCCCAGTTGTGGAACCAGTTTTGTAGTGTAGTTAGATGAGTTTGAAGATGTAGCGATCGACTGACTGGATAGTAGTGTCATATGCGAATGTAGCAAGAACTGTGTTGTCTAAGGCTAGTAGGTCCGCAGTGTACAGAAGGAATATTAGTGGTCCTAATACGCTTCCCTGTAAAATTCCAACGACAATTTGTCGCAGATCAGACTCATAACTATTTACTTTAACTTGGTATGTTCTGTCTCTTAGATATGTTTTGAGTAATAGATACAATTCACTGGGGAGAAGTAGTTTAAGTTTGTATATTAACCCTGTATGTCAGACTTTATCGAATGCCTGTTTTATGTCTAGGAAAACTGCTGCACATATGTTCTTCGTTTCTAGGCTTTTTATTTATAGTTGACTATTCTATGGCTTTGATGTATAGGTGAATGGGATTGCCAAAATCCAAACTGGTGTAGAGGATATATTGTTGTAATCAAAAGTTATAACTTTTTTAGAAAGATTTGCTAGTATTCGCCTACTATAAGGTCGTATCCAGAGGCTTTTCGTTTGTTGGTGTATTGAAGTTTTAGAGTAACTTCAGTGGATGAGAATGGCTTAGATCTTAGATCTTGCTGAAACTGATTTCCTTTTCAAATTACCTTTATTTTGCGGGTTCTCTAACAAAAATCAACAAAAAACTTCCGTACTATACGTTGCTTTCTATCTTATTTATCCATAGCATAGGTGTTTCCATTGATCAAATGTCCAGTCCATGTTTTTGCCAATTTAGAAATTCAGAAACACCATTTTTTTAATTGCCATTTTCCCAAATAATTTTAATTATTTTTTCATCGGCTTTTTAACAGCAGTAACACATATTACTTGATTGTCCACAATTCATTTTTGTCTTTTTGAGTTGGCCACTCTTTTTATTTGTTAAATTGTCTTGTGTCTTTGTTGCTTTTACCACACGTTTGGATTTTTAACAAATTGGAACGAAACTACGATAAACAACCAAGCCAATAACATAATATAATACTAGGAGACTGCAATAGCAAAATAGGGGGAGGTATATGCCCCGATAATAGGAAGACACACTTAAGCAAGCATAAGGAAAATAATATAAATGGCCAAAAGCTTTGGACATAAAGGGACTAATAAGGGAGCATAGGTCATACCAAGGAAAAAAATTAATTAGATCGACCATATATTAACACAGGAACGTTTTGCAAAATATATTAAGGATACGTGGAGTTACAGAGGGTCAGAGCATTATCTAGTACAAATACCGGTTAATGCAGATATACCATAAAAACAAGAACGACATGGAACATAAAGATTTACAAAACAAGTACGGACGTGGAACTCCGGTTCCACAGATGTCCGGGGCTTCTACACATAAACAAAAATTTGCGGCCACTTCCGGTCAAACCGGTCTCGAGATTTTCCGATCAGTCTGATGTTTGGCGTCTGTACTTGACTTATGGTCCTTAATGGAATACTGAAAACATTATGTCGCTATCTATCACAGATCACAAATTATAAAACGTGGCAAATGTCAGAAATGACAGAAATAGAAGCTGGTCTCCAGCTTGGAAGCTGCCTTGATCAAAAGTTATAAGGAATGACATATTGGAAGCTGGGTCCGCTAAAAACCCTTATTGCATTGTTGTAGGACATTCCACCTATGCCAATGCGCGGATGTGAACCCGGTAGGGCATAGGCTTTCGAATGATACCCCCCTTATGTCTTTAGGTTCGGTAGTTCTAGAGTTGAAAGTCGCGACGGACAGACAGACGTCCGCACCGATTTCATTAAGCTTCCCTTTCAGATATAGAAGCCTAAAATAGAAAAGAACGAAATACGAAAGAAGAATGTAACAAAGGAACGGACAAAGTATGGAAGCATAATGAGGAAATGATAAAAGGAACTGCACAAAAAGAAAGAACATTTGGTTTAATGAATAATGTAGGCTGGAATTACGATGCTACAGACAGGTTTAAAGGAAGATGAATTTAAGTACCTGCGATAAGTTAAGAGGGATTATAAAGGAGCAGAGTTGCAAGAGACAGAAGAAAAATATATAAAAAAAGAAATACACAAACACACACAACATTTATATTAATATTAGTATTATAGTGAGGACTGATCCACCTGAAGAAATGGATCTAAAAAGCGTAAATGCGGCTTTACCTCATAAGGGGTATCAAGCCACCACGTACATATATTAAAATTACAAATTTTAAATTACATTTCTATATTACCTTTTACTAGATTTTATAATTATCATTAATTTATTAAGTACAACTTGACTAGCAATTTTTTTCATAATAACCGCCAAACAAAGCAAACGACCAATCGTAACTAAGAACGGTTAACCGGCGTAAACAAAAGAATCAGCTGGAGGGTGTGGTAGTGTTTTTAAACCGGAAGGATGTGCAATAGATCATTTAAAACTCGGAAAGCCAGTGTGTGAACGTGCAAAGCCCAAAAGGTATGCTTACAGCTATTTTAATTATAGTTACTAATTTATCTTACCTAAGGTTATTTCTATATTAATAATACGACAGGAGGGTAAGAAAACGACACGTACTCTCTATCACCTTTATCTGTGAATTGATTAACGACAATTTTGAGATTAACAGCAACAAAAAACCAATCGCTATGACAACGCAAGATTATTGTTTCTAATCTGGCGGCAAATTCGAAAGTGCACTCAAGCGATGATGGATACTTTGCTTAGGCCTGATCGCTTCCTTTTAGAAGGTCGCCTGCTTTTCGTGCGAAGCGCTGGACAGGCGTTTGGAACACGATTCTCGTAGTAGATCATACATTACATCAATTTCATTACAACACTGGGGGATCTTGTTTCCCTCCAGCGTAACATGGGTGAGGCCTTCGGACATGCTGTCGACAGCAGTCTTCTGATACCTCATGGTCTCTATTATTTCATCCAATCCACCAATTGTAAGCTTGTTATCTGTAAGCTGAAAATTTATAAATGGATTTAAATACTAAAAGGATTCTTTACAGGCCAAATTTAAGTTGATCAATTTGAAATTGCCTCTGCAGTATATCTGCTTATCTTCAGGGAAAGAATCCTTGACAAATGGATGGTCATCGACACCTATTTCTGCTTCAGCAGATTCTGTGATTGTTTGTAAGCTTGTGTCTGTTGATTTTCTATTATTAGCTTCATTTGTTTCTTTTTTATGCGCCGAACTAGAAGAAGAACGCCCTAAAATTTATATTTAATGTTAATCATTTTATTTCCTTTACAATGTTACCTTTGCTTGATTTTTTTGCACTGGTATCTCTTTTATTTTTAACTACAGAGTCTTTACTCGGCACTTTGCTTTCCAAATTCCTTGAAGCCCTGTCTTTTTGAGTCCCCATCTGTAATGTTTTATGCAATTTTTTGTAAAATAAGGAAAATTCGCTTACCAGTTTAGCTACTTTAACCAAGCGCTCCATTATTCTGTGCCTTCGCACCACAATCTCATCGTGCCTCAAAGGGAACTGTCGTAAGGTGCTTGTTAACTTGCTGCAACCTTCATCTGTCATCCAATTATCGGCTAAGTTTAACGATAGCAGCCTGCGGTTGATTCGCAGGGCATCAGCAATAAATGCAGCGCCCTCATCAGTCACAAAATTGCTAGACAAATTTATTGCAGTCAGGGGCTGCTCAAACGGCATGTTCAGCTGTTGGGAGATTAGGTGCGCCCCTCTGTCGTTAATCTGGCAGAAGCGCATCGATAGGTGCAACAGCTTTGTGCCCTTCAATAGGATGTAGAAGTTCTGGAAGCCGTTTGGGTTTCCGTTTATGCTCAAGTCGAATATCACTTCGTTTTTCTGAAGGATTGTCTTTAGAGTCCTAAGGTCAGTGTTGGAAAGACTGCAGAATTCTAGTCTACAATTGTAATGTTATGCGTTTAACATGATGAAAATTATAGTTTGCCTTACTTTAAGGTGCCTAAAGTATCAAAAATTTGAAACGTTTTCCTTAGAGCAATCAGCATACCTCTGTCGACCACAAATTGCTTGAATATGACTATGTTCAGAACTGTCTGTATTTCGTAGTTGTCGAAAATTATTAATACTGTTGCAGGAGCAACTTTTTCATTCTTACTGGAGTTGTGCACGTTGGTCTGCATAAATGTACAAATTATTACTAAGTTTAGAGATACAGTGCAATGAATTATTTTTTAATCATAAATGTAGCTAAAAAGATTATTTAAATTATTTAAGATTTTCGTAACATTGCCATGAATTATCATTAAACGGGGGAGGACGAGTATTAATTATTTGGATGAAATATACATATGAAATTACTTGGAAAGTGAATAAAATCTCTGAAGAGTAGGAAGTAAACATGATTTTGCCAATACATAAAACAAAGAAACATACAGATTGAGAACACTATAGAGCAATAAATTTAGCTCGAATGGAATTGAAAATTTATAGTAAAATAATTTGAAAAAGCCGACAACGAGGATGCAGAAGCTTATAGAACTAAAACACAAAAATAACTCAGAACTATACCTACACTTAAAAATTAAAAAGCGGTTTTTGACAGCGTGAATAGAATGAAAATTTGGAACTCTCTTCAACAATTACAAGTTTCATAAAAATTAATCACTTCAATAAAAAGCACATACAACATAGAACAAATAAACCTGCAAAGCTTGCAACACATAGCGAAGTGGCGAAGCAGTCTCCCAAATTTTTGAAATCGCGTTTCCGGGTTAAAGGTCACGTAGTATTTCAAAGTTTTATGTTTAAATTAATCAGTGTTCAAAGACGAGTTGAATGATATGCTACATGTCCTATGTTGCTATTTTGAAAATTTGAAATCGTAAAGGTCACTAACGCTGACGTTTGACCAATCAGTTTCAAAATCACTAGCAAACAAGCCTTTTTGGTCACCTGTCGATTGGTGAAAACAGAATTTGGAAATTCTCGGCCGTTCTCGAGTTTTTGCTCGGACGGACAGACAGACAACATGAAGTTAGTAAGTAGCTTCGCTTCGCTTCGCCACTTAATAAGTAGAAAAAATCACAGGAATTCATTAAGTCTATTGCTATTTATCATTTACTGGACACACTAATAAAAAATACTAAAAACAACAGTGAGCTACAAAAACTTGAAACCTATACAAATATATGCAGACGATGTATTTCTAATAGTAGATAAACCTAATAAAATCCAAAAACTATTAGGTAAGTGGTTAAAAAGAACCAATAAAATGGAAATGACTGTAAACATACAAAAGACCAAAATATTGAAATAAAATATTATATTCACATGCAGTAGACGAACACTACAAAAAGTCACTACATCAAACTATTTAGGGACAATAATGATGGAAATAAATAAAATTAATAAAGGAATGAACATCTATTATGCCATAAACCAAATTATTCTAAACAAAAAACAAAACACGAAATATAATAAAATAGTGATACCAACAATATTATACTTTATAGAAGTGTTGCTAACACACTCACCACATATAAAGAAACTCGCCGCTATTTAAAAGAAATATCTAAAAAAATACTAAACATTACGAATTCGATCATATAAGAAATAAAAAGATATATACTAACCTACATCAAGAACTAATATCACAAAATATCAACAAAAAAAAACAACTAAATTGGTTTGGTCATGTCACAAGAATGCCTAACGATAGAAAAACAAAACACTACTTACAAACAATGAACGGTAGGTAGACTGAGGAAAACTTCAGAGAAGATAATAGAAGAAGAACATGGCAGCAAGAGGAGTTGGATAGATGTGTAAAAAAAGAAGTATAGCGTCATCATCTATTGATCGTTTGCGTCAATAGTTTTGTTTTATTCTGATTTTCACAATGAGTTATCACTTATTTGCAACTGACATTAGTGTGGTTTTGTAAACATACAGTATGACAGATAAAATTGCCACTTCATGTGGATACCCTTTTTAGAAAATTAACGCTTTTATTGTATATGAACTAGATGCCACTCAGAACTTTGCATTAGAGAAAGGCGTTAAAGTACTTTACGTTTTTTGTTCTTTATTAGCACTTCAATGATATTTAATAAAATGGTAATACTATAAGTTTTGTTGCATGTTCGATTTTTAATTTCGAATTTCATATCGTTTTTGTCATTAATATATTTTTATTGTACATTTTTATTTGTTTTTATTTCGATAGAAAATCCCATCACTTTGATACCCTTTGTTTTTTTTTTCTTGGCCATTGGCCTGGAGTTATAAGCCAATAGTACATAACATTCTCCATTAGTCGTCTATTTAAATATTAACTCTGTTCAACATGGTTTAAATTATTAATTAGCCTGGGGGAAATTTTATTGAAACTTTAGCAGTTTCCTTGTTTTTTTTATATAAAAAAAAAGAATTATACCACCTTTAGAAGTATCTTCTAACATAGGGTGAGGTAACACTACCTTTCTAATTTCAAAAGATGGTTATGAAACGAAGGATGGTCCATGAACGAGGGAAGTGATTTCATTAGACGTAGGTAGTCAAGAAGTTTTGACAAGAAGTGCCAACATGTCATGGAGAAACAGAGAGCTTTTGCTGTCGAAGCATACGTTTGGAATAATAATTCTATTGTAGCCGCACAACGTTTTTTGTGCGCGTTTCCAACGTGCGCCTCAGGCCTGCGTTCTCCATCAAAAATTAATTTTGTTTTGGGTAGGGAACTTGGGGGAGAGGGGGGATGAAGACCTCGAAGTGCACGAATACCGAAAAACATCGATGCAGTAACACTTGTCTAGTTGTACTGTACGGCGAATTTTGTATAAATGCCTTCGTTTTTATCTGTAGAAGATGGTTGTTGTACGGGAACATTTCGAATGGGATTGGTAAAATCGTCTGGATATGTGTGGAAACATGCTGGAAAGCATGCCACATGACACAGTTGTTTTCTTTATTGAAAAAACGCATTTCGACTTGTCAGGATTAATAAACAAAAATCTCGTTATTAGAGCGACAACCCACGAAATATCCATGAAAGGCCTCTCCATAACGAATCTATCACCGTTAGGTATACAATGAGTAACGTTAGGGTTGTTCGCCTTTACTTTTTTTGAGAAGTGTAACTATCACTTCCAATCGATATGTAGAAATGATTCAATAAGTTTTCACATTAAATTTCAATACACTCCAACTGGAAGCAGTTTGGTTCCAACAGGATCGAGTCACAGCCCATCTAGCAAGAGCTTGGTTCCAAGTGTTGCGTTAGATGTTTTCTGGGCGCCTAATTTCTTAAGTATCTCAAGGCTGCGGTTTGTAAACATTGCCCTAGGACCTTTCAAGCCCTGCAAAATACAATATGTCAAGAAATCAGATATAGTCCTTGAGACATGTTGGATGGAGTAATGAAGAACTTTAGAATACTTGGTCGACGTCCTCTTTAAAATACATTGAAATAAAACTTCCAGTTATGTGATTTTATCCTGCAAAAATGCTATATACCTCTTCCCGTTTTTTTACTCTTTCTGGGGGAGAGAGGGAGAAGTTTTGCGCCACCCTATACCTTCTAATCACGATCATTCTTGCGATTAGGTTGGGTTATATGAGCATCTGAAGCATCAACATCAACATTTACCAATAGTGTTCTGATAGTAATCACATAATTGCCGTTAGTTTATTATGACTTTGTTGCAGAAGGTCTAATGTTAGCTTTGAAAAAAGTCTTTTAATGAATAATTCACCTGCCTCTGATGGTTTTTTTAGCAGTTCATTTATTGGTAGGTCATATCTTTTGACAATTGCATACGCAATAAAACAGCTCCGGACTAAGAAATGTCTTTTTCGGTTCTTTCCCAACTAATTCATCACCCTCTAAATTTTCTTTTCGCTCTGTGTGTCGTTGTACCCAAACTAGCGACAGTTTATTACTTGATCTTATGTTTGTTATCACTACTATACAATTTCATATTACCTTTGACTTCACTACAGATGAAATGAACGTTCTGAGTGCAGTCTGACTGTCCGGGTAAGCGAGTATCCTTCTACATCGTAAATTTAATCTCGTTATTTCTTTAACACAATTTTAAATTTTCTGTTACACCACAGTATGTTTACTTAGGTTTACCAGAATCCTTGTTTTTGAGACTTAGAGCTGTTTGTAAATCAATTTAAATATTGCGTTAATCTCCAAATAATTATTTTTCGGAATATTTTATTGACATTGGTGTGTCTAGAAATTGATTTCCCTGCACCTCGTTTCCCAGTTGCAGTGGTTTGCTTTTATGCAGAGTGTTTATTGAAACTGGTTCCTGGATGAGTCTATGAGTTGTAATATTGTAGATATGTAGCTACAGAAGGTGTAATAAGATTTTCATGACTGCAATTGGGTTTATCCTTATTTGTCCCAATGAAACTTAGGCAAACAAGCCCATGTGTCATTGGGGAATTTTTCGCCTGTATTTTAAGGTCTTAATCGATCAAAGTACAGTTAGATTAACAGAGGCTTTATAATCATAGAACCATTTTGATTTGAACTTCCCAGTTTTTCTCTCACTTTTGTACTTTCCCAGGAAAATTAAATTTTCTATCTCTAATCTTATCTCTGTTATCGTTTTCGAATTTATTATTATTTTTGTAATATTTTGTTTTTCTCGACTTTATTAACTCTCTGTCACATCGATCTTTTTTATGTGCGTCTTCTATTGCTACTTTTCTCTTGCATATGAATATTAAGTTCACAGCTCACGAGAATAAGAAATTAGAGAACGCATAATTTCGATGTTTGACAAATAAACAAGGTTCTTGTCCTCCCGGTCCTAATTAATATCAGAAAATGTTTGTTTTGGAACATTCAGAATTTTCCAACACATGGAATTAAATTTATTAATTTATTATGGTCTCTTTTTGGCCTTTTTTGCATCTTTATCATTGTTATACTTTCTTATTTGTTTATATGGAACTTCCATACAAATTTTTCCAGGTTACTTGAACGTTCCAAATATAATTATTTTATTCGTGCTTTTATGGTTCAAACTTTTTGACTTCTTTCGTTTCTTAGTTCTATATGGACGAGTTCAGATTTTCATTGCTCCATGACTCAAGGTGAACACGTGGAAGTCCGTACATTTAATCAAGAAAACATTTTCGAAAAAGATAGATATATTGGAATTTAATTTCTAGGAGGGCACTCTTTATTAATGGACGAGGTGCTCGGATCTAAATTCTTTCACAACCTAAGCGGGTTGTTAGCATGGCATCCTCTTATTCGTTTTTTTTTTCACAAGAACGATTCAATATTTTTACCCATCATTGTCAGATGGTATTATATTGGATATTAACATATCTGTAGAGCATGAAACTAAGGGGTAATAAATAGAATCATTTAAGGCGCGGATCTTAGAGCCTAACCACTATTATACTCTTCAGGAAATTGTACTTAGATTTACTAGTTGGGGTGCAGACTGAAAACTTAAGATTACTGCATTCATCGTTTACTTGTAAATGGCGTCACAATTGGACTTTAAAATAATAGAAAGCATCCTACAGAACAAAGGTGGCCAACTGAGGCACTCTTAATACTTTTGGCTTCAGCTAGATATGACCCTTGGGTTTCTAATGCGTTAGGTATCTCTGTTGAGAAATGATTTATAAACAAGTTGTGGCAATAGCTGAAAAGCATTACTTGTATTGCTTTGCTTGGATTCATGAATGCTAATGCCCTTGAAGCAATTTAGAAGAGACCAATTTTACTTTTTAAGCCTGTCAATGTGCTTGTCCTTAAAATAAAGAATGCAACCAATGACTTAAGAACATGCAATATGAACGTGAGTGGTTGGCTTTAATTCTTTTAAACATGCGTCGAACAAGTTATAGCACTGGTTGTGAGCCCAAATCTAACGCAGAACACCACATTTGTTTACCGCACTGAAGGATGAATAAAACCAAATTCTTGCAGAAATCTACCTTAAATAGACGTTATGATAGCAATGAATGAACTTACATCTTACAGCTTGATGAGTAGTTACTGGGGATATTAATTGTTTAATGACCAGATAATGTATATGACCATATATTTACAGCAATTTAATTATGAAGTTGGTTTCTATTAAGTAAATGATACTAACATCAGAAAATCTTCCTGGGACTGGTTCATGTGGCAAAACTGCGACCTCGGGCACAGTCCAAGAATTAAATAGCACACAATACTTCCGAAATAAATCTTTAAAGCTCTCCACCTTCAGCAACGCCCGTGCACTGGCAGTCAAATGTTCTTTTTTTACACTAATCACACTATTCCGAGAGGTACCCTTGTGCAAAATTGCACTTGATCTCTTAGATTTTGTCGCCATGTCGTCTTACTAACGTCACAGTGACTTTCACAGCTGTTTTTTTTTTAGATCACATCACACTGGAATGAGTTAATGAAACACGTTTATAATGTGCTACATTATTGTGACAGGAAGAAGCTTACTATGGGTGCTTATAAGTCTTGTAGCACTGCTGCTGATGCTATCAGCTCTTGTCAGTCCAAAATGGCTCATGGCTGCACCCAAAACTGTGAATATTGGAAACAAAACCCTTACATATAGCTCCAGTCTTGGTATCTACACTAAATGCAAACTTCTCAAGGAGGAGCTCGTCTGCAGCACCATAGCAGTACGTGGGCTTGCCACTGATTCTGATGTCTTTCCCATTGCTTGGAAAACGGCTATGGTTTTTATTTCATTAGGTAAAGATTAATTTTATTTGAGTATGATTTTGTATATCTAGGCTTTTTAGGTTTAACGGTCATGTGCCTCACAGTGGTCTCGGGCTTGATGAGCTTCTGTTTTCAGAGTATCTTTAAGAAGAGCATATTTACCATGTCAGGGGCTACCCAAGCCTTTGCAGGTATAGTACACATGCAATATTATTTAAACCTTGTTTGACTTTTCATGTTTCAGGCCTGTTTTACATATTAGGTGTAATGTTATATCCTATGGCGTGGAGTATCACGAGAGTGCAAAATTTGTGCGGTAAGGACGCATCACCATTTTATCCAGATAATTGCAGCCTCGGATGGGGGCTCTGGTCTGCAGCCATAGCTACCGGACTAACGTTTCTGGCAGCCTGTCTCTCTGTACCAGCCGAGCAATCCACTAGTAGTGACAAAGTGCAAGATCAAATTCATGAAGGGCATACCCTCATTTGCTTAGCTTAATGTGTTCTTCTTGTTATTCTTTATTGGTAAGTTAAACGAAAATTGAAGTGTTAGAGACAAATTGCATTATTTTAAAATCTGCTTTGATTACTCTTATGCCTATTCATTTGCTCTTTCACATGTTGTCATTTATATTCTCTAAATTGTTGTCGTTCCTACTTTTTCTACCTTGCTTTCTTTATTAGTCAACCTGTAATGCTATAATAGGGAAGGCCATTAGAGTTAATCCAGTACACCTGTGGAAGCCAAAAGATATTGTAGAAACATTTTAAGTACCTCTTCTGTCTCTTCATAGCGATGTGTTATGGCTTCCATATAAATAATAAACTTTCTAACTTGGAAGTAGGTAGGTGTGGCACCTTCGTTTATTATTATAATATTTGTTTCTAATAGGCATCTTTGAGAAATTCTTTCTTATGATGTCTTCCAACTCCTAGCTTGGCATTAAAATCTTTGTTTATGATTATTTCTTTCCAGGTACTCCACATATTTAATATTTATTTCTGCTCATTGAAAGCTGTTAAATGGAGGTGTCGTAACTTAAGACAAGTGATGAAGATATTGAATTGTCAATATTCTTTTTTTATTTTTGTTTGATAATTATGGTTGAGATATATTCTTTGATCAAGAAAAAACAAAATCACTTATATTGCTATACATTGTCTTAATAAAACTGTAGCGATTCTTATGAAATGACACCATACAGAGTAAAACTCTTCAAATATTTTGGACTGTTACCTAAAAAGTAGTCCATCCAATTCCATAAGTGGAAAATAAAAGTACAAAGACAATTTATAAATTCTTATGAGAAAACGTGTGGATTTAAATCCTGAGATGGGAATAATTATCATACTAATGCATCATCTTCTAGTATTGTGTCCTATCTGCCTTTATAGTAAATTTTTTAGTGAAATAGACAGATGTTTTGTTAAAAATCTAATCATCATTGTCTTTATTCAACTGTTGTTTCAGCCAATTTTCTAGCTGCATAAGTAGATTATCCCAAAGATGATGAATTTTACAGGGAAAAAATAGCTTATAAATCATCTTTTTGGAGATTGCACAGAATTCATTCATGTTAGTTGAGTGCATATGGATTATGATGATCCACGTTTCTAGAAAGATGGAAAGTTAAATTTGCACGTTTTTTTTTCGCTTCATCCTGGTTGTGCCAATTGAGGAGCCATATACAGGCAGTTTTCATCTTGAAATTTCGCATACCACCTCTTGATACTGGTGAAAATGAGTGCTGATTTTAATCGTTGGTATTGTTTGAAACGTTTCATAGTATTATGAATAAATCTGTATTTATGGCTGATGCTGTAAGCTAAGTGCATCATGTTAAACCAATCTTGCTTTGTATCTTAGATCTTCTACAATCTGTTACTTTCCTTTTTCTGCCTTAAAGACAAACTTTCGCATTGTATTTGAACGAAAGTTTGCACACAAATTTATTATGAACTGTCCGGGCTAAGTTTGTCTTCTTCCCTTTCTTCAATAATGACAGTTATTAATCATTTTTTAAGAGCCGCTTGCATAAGCCTGGTTACCAAGCAGTGGTTGCACAAGTATGCAACACATTGAACCGTAGTTAAACTCTGATAAGCTTGAACGTAGGATTTTGATGGTTTTAATTCTAGTTTAACGTTTACTATGGCATAATATATAATAATAACTTATAAAACTGTATAAAATAAGAATGTATTCAAAGCATTTCTAAAAAAAAATGTCCTTACCAATTTACTTCTGCAATATGAATTACCTTCATATAAAGAAAAAAATATTTTTCATCTATTGCTATACCGGGTGCTTCATTTTCGAGCCTCACCATGGGTATCTCGGTTATCTTGAGTTACAGGGTTGGTTAAATTACTTATTTTAAGAAATGTTATTTATCATATAATTAATAAATAAATTATTTTAAGTAAAAATTGTAATTTTTTCACAAAAATATTGAGTTCATTTTAATATTTTTAAAAATTATTTTAATTATATTTATATATAAAATTATTTAATATTTGCTATACTGGGAGCTCGATTTTCGAACCTCACCATGGGGATCTTGGTTATCTTGAGAGTTACAAGGTTGGTTAAATTAGGGCAAAGTTGCGTATTTTTATGCTTATCAAGAATCTTGAATAGATTTGATATATTATTGATAATTTTCGAAAAAAGACGAAAAAAATAAAAAAATGTCATTTTCGTTTTTAATTTTTAAATCAAAAACCAGTAAAATTACACAGTTTTCATTCAGACATTCTTGAGACCCTTTTTTATGAGGAATCTAAAAATGTCATTACGGTTGCTACCGGCTCTGAAATATCAAAGATGCGATATTTTTCTTATGACCCCTATATTGGATTTTTACAATTTCAAATGCAGTTTTTTTTCTGATTACAAGGATGTATCACACTTCATGATTTTGCTTTTCAACGAACTTAAAAAGTTCGTTACTGAATTCTATATGTCTGTCGGTCTGTCTGTCTGTCGCTGTCACAAAATTATGGATTTTTTAAAATTTTAAAACGGATTCTTATAGGAAATTTTACGCTGATTTCAAAATCGAAATCAAAAAGCTTCTATCTCGAATAGTTTTCGAGATATTCGACTTCGAATTTCGGGAAAATTTCGACATTGCGATTTTATGAATAATTCTTAAAGAAAATTTTACGCTGATTTCAATAATGAAATCGAAAAAATTCTATGTCGAATAGTTTTCGAGATATTCGACTTCAAATTTCGGGAAAATTTTCGCGTCTTTTAACTTTCGATTTTAAATGTGATTCTTATAGGAAATTTTACGCTGAATTCGAAAATGAAGAAAAAATTTTATGTCGAATAATTTTCCAGATATTCGATTTTGAATTTTCCCGAAATTCGAAATCGAAATCGAAAGGTTTTTTTAAGTTCGTTCTGGGATTGCTTACAGAGCAATCTCTTCGCCGGCCCCATGTTTTATTTTATAATTAATGACAAAACTTTCTGAGAGAGGAGGCTTTGAAATTGATTTGATGCTTTGGAGATGTAATCAAAAATTTTCTTTTGTTTGGCTAAAAATTTGAGTTTCTTTTGATTTTGCATTTTAACCATATTGTAACCGAGTTACTCATATTAAAAATGCGATTTTCAAATGAAGAAAAACAAGATATGCTGCTAATTTATTATGCTTCAAATCGGAACACACTAATTACTTCTGAAACATATCTACAACGTTATCTGGAAAGAGGGCAATCATATGCAACCTATTTCTTATTTTTGCCTAGAAATTTAAGAGATTTTGGTTTATTTCAGAAACCTAGACGTAAATGTAGTTCTAGGCCTATCGAACAAGAACAAGAAATTTTACTAATAATAAAGATTCTCCATAATAATTACAATAACGTTTATAATTAATTCTTTACTCCATAGGTCCAAAATAATCCTTCAATTTCAAAAGGGAAATTCAAGCTGAGTTACAAATATCAAAAGTATGGAGGGTGCTCAAAAGCACAAATATCATCCATACAAGAGTTGCATTCATCATGCAAGTATTTCATCCTGGTGATAATGAGCATAGCTTTTTGCACCTTCCTGTTAAATAAGCTATGAGAAAATAGAAATTTTCTGAATGATGTAATTTTTTCCGATTAGAGTAAATTTACTAATATGGGATTGTTTAACTGCAACAATAAACAGAAAATCCTCATCCGTATGAAGAGCGGTGGCCCCAAATTCGTTTTTCATGCAATGTATGGATCGGTGTGTTGAATACCAAAATTATTGAACCATACATTTACGAGGAAAATTTGAATGCGAACAGTTATATACATTTTTTAAGAACTTTATTCACAGACTATGTGGACAACAACATTTGCCTAAATCGTTTGAATTCCATATGGTTTCAACAGGATGGTGCTCCACCTCATAATTCTAGGGCGGTATTGAAATATTTGTCAGAAGTGTTCCCGAATAAAATAATTGTAAATAACGGAGATGTTCGTTGGCCAGCACGGTCACCAGATTTATCTCATCTGGATTACTTTGTGTGGGGGACTATGAAGGATATAGTTTACAAAACCATACTAGATACCATTGAAGAACTGCGCCCAAGAATCATCGCTACTGCGAGGCAACTTAGAGGAAGATCGATCCAAGAATGTATTAATAATTTAAGAAAACGTACGCAATTATGTTTAGATGTTGCAGGAGCAGCATTTGAACATCTCTTACGTTAATTTTATTCAATAAGCTTGTTCTCATTTATTTTAAGTTTGTTTCTTCCATGAATAAATTTGTAGCGTATCCTGTTTTTCGTCATTTGAAAATCGCGCTTTTAATAGAAATAACTCATTTTCAAAGCAATTCCAACGCCAACTTGGGAAAGTCAGTTATGATAATAACAATTTTTGATAGTGTCGAAAATTATAAAATAAAAAAGCAAAATTATGAAGTGTGTTACATCCTTGTAATCAGAAAAAAAAACTGCATTTGAAATTGTAAAATCCAATATAGCGGTCATAAGAAAAACAAAAGTTGACTATCGCATCTTTGATATTTTGACATTTTTAGATTCCTTATAAAAAAGTGTCTGAATTAAAACCGAGTAATTTTACCGGTTTTTGATTTAAAAATTAAAAAGGAAAATGACATTTTTTAATTTTTTCACCTTATTTCGAAAATTATCAATAATCAAATCTATTTCGAGATTCTTGATAAGCATAAAAATACGCAACTTGCCCTAATTTAACCAACCTTGTAACTCTCAAGATAACCAAGATCCCCATGGTGAGGTTAGAAAATCGAGCACCCAGTATAGCAAATATTAAATAAATTTATATATAAATATAATTAAAATAGTTTTTAAAAAATATTAAAATGAACTCAATATTTTTGTGAAAAAATACAATTTTTACTTAAAATAATTTTTTTATTAATTATATGATAACATTTCTTAAAATAAGGAATTTCTTGGTAAATTATAAATCACTAATTAAGTAAATAATTTTATTTCTTGCCAAATGAGCGTATATAGAATTGTTCTCAAGAATTTAGATTGACCTCTTTGGATTATGGTCGTAATTGTTTTACTGGTGCAACCAGCAGATCCAGCACTGCTCTTACAGGATGAGTATTTTCTGATAAATTGACTGTATCCTTGGTAAATGTTCCAAGAGCAGTTTTTCTGTTGTATAAAACACATACAGTAGTGAACCAAGGACACTGCCCCGAGGCACTCCTGCTTTTATTGAATGGAAATCAGTTTTTTCATTACACATTTTTATTTGGAATTGATGGTCAATGAGGTATAATTTATTAAGTATGTTAAAGTAAGAGGGAAGGATTTGCTTGATTTTAAATAGTAAACGAGGCTCGGTCAAATGCTTGGCTTACATCCGAAAAAACGCAGTACAGTAACATTTGTCCTTGAATGCTTTGTTGATTGTATCCGTTAGTCAATGTATCTGGTGGACAGTTGAATGACCTTGACGAAATCCAAATTGGTGGTGGAGAATCCGTTCTGTTGGACTATCATTATGAATTCTGCAAAGTATAAGTTTCTCAAAAACTAGAGGTTACTGATATAAGTCTTATTTGTCGATAGGAATTAACATCCGAAAGATCTTTATTTGGTTTGACTATAATGCTTACTTGGGATGATTTTAATTGCTTTTGCCAGTACTGCAGTCTTATTATTCCATTAAATATATATGTTACTAACACTAATACTTTTTGAGAAAGTTCTTTTAGCATCTTAGGCGTTACTTTATTTTCTCCATGTGCTTTTTGGAGCCCTAAGAATTTAATTTCTCTCAGAACGGTAAGTGTTAGTTGTTGCTGAAATTTTATTAGTCTTTTTAGGCTTATATATCCTATGTCATGGTATTTGGCAGCCTCCCTTGTCACATTACATGGTTGGGTCACACCAGCAGTGTATAGAGCACTTTTGGGTAACCAGGTCCACCTAATAGTGCAAACGCTATTTCCAGATGGGAATGCCGTATTCCATAATGATAATGCCTCCATTCACACCATTGGCTCTGTCCAAGAGCATGCTGATGAGGTTCAACATCTTCCCTGACCCACCCAATCCCCAGACGTGAATATCAAGTTTTTGAAAACAAGGTTTTGTCTCTACCTGAGCTGGAGGCTGTGCTGCATGAAAAATGGCTTCAAATTCCACTCACCACTATTCAGGACTTGCATCAGTCTATTCTGTCCAGAATTCAAGATGTGTTGCATGCTAAATACAAGATGTTCCAACTTCCATAAGTGTAGTGTTTCCATTATTTTGTCTAATACCTGTTTGTCCTGTACCATGTAGTTCGAGATGTTTTATGACTATAGGCACATTCATTTTTTAGTTGGTAGGAGGGAACAGAAAATGGTAGTAAATTTAAACAAACTGTCAAGTAACATATCATTTTATGTCATGTCTAATGATACATTATAAGGGTTTTCTCGCCAATGCCTAGATTTTTGTGAAAGTTTACTGTGTGACTACTTGAAGTTAAGTGTATTTTAAAAACTTTAACCTTTTAAAAACCACATCAATTGATATAACTCCATGCCATACACATAAAGGGTAAAAAGTTTAATTACATAAATGTTTTTCATAAATAGAAGAACAAAAAAAATAAGTGAAGTAGACAAGAATCTTGAAATGTTTTATTGTTTTTAACAACACACTTAACAAATAATGACAGAAACTGTAATAGTTATAAATTTAATACAAACAGTAATTCTTAATCATGAAATATAATACATAGATATATCAACACCAAATATCTATTTTTCTGCAATTTTAGCAAAGCTCTGCCAAATTAAGCACTTGTTATTTGCAGGTAGGTCGTAAATATTCATCAACTTCATGTTGTTTGCTTCAGCTAGCACCTTCAGGTCCCTAATATCTCGCAGGCCCCATTCTGGGTTTTGCCTTCGCAGGCCTTTGTCGAAATCGATGTTAGATTGTGGTGTAATTGTGCCATTGCTAGCATATGGCCCATAAGTCACCAACAGACCAGCGGGTTTCAGGATGCGTGGAGCATTCCGAAAGAGTCCATCAGTACAGCTGTAGGGAGCAATGTGCATCATGTTGATATTGATCAAATAGTCATATGCTGCATGCTCCAAATTCCATGACTCGCAAGGCATTGTCACGTCTATTTCAATGGGATCTCTCATGTTTTTTGTAGGTGTATGCCGAGCATACGCTTTGATGCTGTCCACCAGTGAACGTTCATACTCCGAGGGTTGGAATGTCAGATTGGGGAAGTGCTCTGCGAAATATGCTGCATGCTGGCCGGTGCCCGAAGAAATCTCCAGGACGTTGCCAGTTCGCTCCGAGTCAAAATGCTTCTTGAGCACTTCCAGGATAGGACCTTTGTTGCGTTCTGCTGCTGGATACTGTATCCTCCGACTGAAATAGAAAATGACGATTGTTTTTTCAATTATGCATCCGCAAACTTGGAAAGACGAACCGCTTATTGAATCTCAGCACGTTTGTGCTTCAATTATTTTTTGGTAGTGCTATTTCATTGTTGCTTGTGGATATCAGAAATATTAATATAATTCATATTGATATAATTTACTTTGTGCCTTTGTAAAAGGGGTACAAGCTGATATATTTTTGTAACATAACACAGGGAACAAAGCTTCCAAATTTATACCAGACGTAAATTTTACTATAGTACAATATTTTACTATACAAGTTAAAATGGACAAAAGGACCACTTATAATCAGGATTAAAACAAGTTGCAAACACGTGGTGCTTGTATCCAATGCTTTAATACTCAATAACTTACCTCATTGTATTGATCAACTGCTTTGACGCCCAGGCCGGGTAAAACGCTGGCATCTGAAAACAAAGCAGTTGAGGTACATCGTGCAAGCAGTCGACAGCTTAACATCAGATGTTTCGCTGCCAAAAAAGCAAGCCGCTATTTATGTTTGCAATGTGATTACAAACAATTTTGTTAGGGTAAGGCTTCCAAATATATTTGAATACCAAATATTTTTACAGTTTGTTAGTCTTTGTATTATTATGTACTTATGTATTTTTTTTTAATAAATGATACATGTATTAGCCATTCAGTTGTGTTTTATAAATCAAAGACACTATTGCAATTTGAAAATCACAAATCACTCATAATTGAAATTCTCATTAATTGCACTCTATCTGGAAAACTGTCAGCGATATAGAATAATATAAGACCGAAAAGAAAAATATCATTAGTAATGCAAGTGAAACAAATAAACAATGAGAAATCTATTAATATATTTATATTACCACAAAAAAATAAAGTAAGATCATGTTGGTGTAGACTGGCACTTGATTTCAACTATTTGTCTTGTATAACCGATGTTCACTTACAATATTCTTAGATGGGAACAGATTTGTTTGTGGTAATAGTACTTATATAAGTCACCTGATTTTCCTCAAACCTTTGAACCTAATTTATCTAACAGTGATACAACACTGCCTGTCCTCCCGCAAGACGTTCTAAAAAATGCACTCATGGTGTTTCATTAGGTAAATGAGTTTTTCTAGTTGTTCTGAACCTGATTCCCTCCATACTTTCATTAGCTATTCCATCAAATAAGTACCAAAACCTTAATGTTCCTTTTATTTTCACAACAGGATAATACATATTTTGAAACTAGACTTAAGTGAGAAGAAATAACTAGAATGGTATGGATATGCACAGAGACTAGATAGAAACAGATTAACGAAAAAACTAGCAGAAGCTAAAGGAACGAAGAAACGGAAAAGATGAAGACTGAGACTAAGATGGATGAAGTACATAGAAGAAGGGGAAAAGCGATAGAAGAAATTAATAAAATGACAAAGGACCGTAAACGATGGAAGAAATGGGTATAGGGTACGGAACCCATAAATATCCAATACCTGTAGGAGTATGCTTATAGGATACCAGAAAGAAATGAGACTTCCAAATACTATTGAAATATTGTGCAGTCTCAGTTTTGTATGTGTTCATTACAAAGTTACAGAACCACTTAAAGCTCAAAGTTGCACAAATTTCAATTCTACTCAATTTGTTTGTAGATTTGATAGATGTCTAACCATTTCTCAAAATTGTTACCTACAGTAATCAATAATGATATCTATTTGACAACAGGATTGATTTGCCATAATTGTTCAAATGTTACATTTCCAATTTTTGAGATTTACAAACATCTTAACTGAATATAATGTATCTTGGACGCAATCAAGGGTTTTTCAACGTTTATTACTATACCTTTTCTCATTGCCAGAAAAATTCTATTGCCTCACATATATACTTCTTAATGGCGCTTGTTATTCTTGCTCTGTGATGTCAATCTCTTTTACATCCTTAAGGCGTCATAGTTATTTCTAAGAGTTTTCCTCTGAGTACATATGAAGGTCATACAATTCTAATAATTCCATGGTTCATACTTATCTTGCTTGAAATAGGACATTTTCCGCGTAAAATTGAGAACGGACATCAACCAAATAGTTTTTTAAAACTATTTTAGCTTCTTCGATATTTTTAAACATCCAAAACTATCATGTAACCTAAATAAATTTTATAATCCATACACAACTTTAGGAAGCTATTTTTTCCAAAAACCCATCATCCTTACATATGAATTTATCTTTATATGTAAAGTATTATCAAAAGAACTTTTTGGCGTTGAGCAAGATTGTTTTGATTAGTTAATTATATGGTTTCTTTAAAATCTTTATCTTGATGTGAACGCATCTTTATATCTTACAAAGTTCATAATTGTCAAATAATAATTCACTCCTATGTCACAATAAAACATTTTTGGGTGGGTAGCAGTACTAACTTCAGATTTTCGTGAAAACGTCGCTTTTTTTGGCCAATGAAACCAAAATATAGGATCCAACGGAGAAAGAAGATTGAGTTTCAGTGGACACCGCAAGCCGTTAGTGACAAACATAGTGGGCATCTTTCCACCGTCTTAGGATCGTTTATAGGTCGCGCATAACTTGAACGATGCCGCATCACTTTCAGGAAACACTGACTTTAATGTCTCGTAGTGTTTCTCCAGCGTGTTCTTCAGGTCAGACTGGAACCGCAAATCAACACATACTTAGTGGGCAATCTGAAAGTTTTGAGCCTTAACATGAAGATGGCCCTACTCGTCAAAACCATTCTGCTACTACAATCGTACATGCTTTGAAAAATATATTTGTAATAATTTCAGCCACTTTGGACGCTTAATTGTTGTTTGACAGTCGTTTGTATTAGTCGATGTCAGTGTTCACGGGGACTCTGACCCATCATTTACCACCGTGAAAAGATGGGCAACTGAATCTAAAAGTGGTCGTACCAGCTTGATCGATGATGTGCGTTCGGGATAAACAACTGCGACCTCCACCGATAACATCGAAAAAGTTCACCAAATGGTACTGGACGAGATAGCAGAGGCTGTGGGCATATCGAAAGAACATGTTTGTCATATATTGACTGAAGAATTGGGCATAAGAAAGCTGTCCGCGCGTTGGGTCCCGCGCTTTGCTCATGTTGAATCTAAAATTCATTCGAAGGAACTTTTCCAAGGTCGTGCTTAAGCGATTTCAGCGAAACGAGTCGGACTCTTTGCGTCGATTTATCATTATCAATGAAACTTGGGTCCACCATTATACTCCTGAGACGAAAGAACAATCAAAACAGTGGACTGCGAAGGGTGAACCTGTTCCAAAAAAGACGAAAACGGTTTCATAGGCCGGAAAAATTATGGCGATTGTTTTTTATGGGGGGAGGGAAATTCTGTTCATCGACTACTTAGAAAAAGGGAAAACAATAAAGGGGTCAAAAACGGCCTCATTGGGAACGGAAGAAAGTGCTCTTCCCATTAAGACATGACCAAAATTTACGAATTGCAGTTTGAATTGATTGACCACCCAGCTTATTCACCAGCGACTATTTCCTGTTTCCTAAGCTCAAAGTTTGGCTCGGAGGACAGTGATTTTCGTTAAACGAGGAGGTCATTGCAACCATATTTTGCAGAGCAAGGCGCGAACTACTATTTGGACGGGTTAAAGAGGTTAGAGTATCGCTGGAAAAAGTGTATAGACTTAAAAGGATATTTGTTGAAAAATAAAATTAAATTTCACAGAAAAAAATATTGATTACTATGTTAGACTCAAAACTTTTCAGACTGCCCACGTGTAACCAAACTCGTTCGAAACAAATGTCTTGTTGAACTCTATATCGGCCGCTTTCCAATAGAACGACATAGTATGACCGCGTACATTCACTGAATGTCGTCTGCCCGAGATGACCTCCAGGCTGACCATATATGGGGGCGTCGGATTCTTCAAAATAGTCTTCGTCCATTTGAGGCCATTCTATTGCTGCAAATTTGCCCATTACACTACTGGATCCCACTAAAGTCAACGCGCCGAAATCTTGGTGCCGCTCATCGATTTGTCCGCACTTATGAAGTCCATGATGACCTCCAGGCTGATTGATGAGACCGTCGGATTCTTCTGAATAGTCTTCATCCTTTAAATAGCTATTTCTCGCTCGGCTTTCTTTCTCAATCGATAGCCCCGACATTTCTGATCGCTTCTGCTTCCATTTTCTTTTCATGCACTGCAACATTTTCACTTTCAATACGTCACAGTTTTCCTAAATTCAATAGTACATAGCTCTGACTAGCCTACAATGATTCGCAGTATTTGATTCTACACAAAACAGTCATTTATTTTTCTCAAATCACGCTACAATGACACGCGCTCTCCAAGATCACTCGGCATCCACCGACTCGTCGTTTCGTTATCCGACTAAGTATCCCCCTCACTTCGTCGTACAGGAGGCAGGGGAGTTTCGGCTGGTTTGCTTATCGCTTTCAACCTTCCTCTGTCGAACGCTGCCCTCCCCGTTGTCATCCGTCCAGTAATCTTCGAGTATTAGTCGTTTCAAACTCGACCGTTTTGGTATCGCTCATAATTTTGGAATGACACTTAGTATTCGTACCGAAGATGTTTTCAGACCAAAAAAAGGCAAATTGTAGCAATTTTTTCTAATTAAGTGCATATGAGCTTGCAAATATGAAAATTATTGCAGCATTTTGAAACACATTGTAGTAGTAACTACTTATTATGTGCACCTCGTTTATCTTATATTACGGACTTCTTTACAGCATAATTCAAAGACCTATAAAGGTAAAAGAGGCAACATAAGCCACTTTTGAAAACAAGGCAATGCCTCTCCCGTTATTTTGATTCAGCGATTCCTACTAGTCACTAAACGCCCCGTCCTTGATCATCTGGATCAATAACTCGCCCAACAGTTGTAGCAACTTCATCTTTAATTCCTTCGTTTTTCATATCTTTATAGTTATAATGAAATTGCAGTTTTCCCTTTTTCTGCATGTAACTGCCACTTCTCAACGAAGACTTCTGCAATATCCATTTACACTTACTGGAGAACTACTTGAAGTAATTTTGATGTGGTGTAAACGCCACGAACTCGTTTTTTTATTTGCATATCTTTTCATTCACTTAACATGTTTTTTCAACCACTTAACACGTCGGTATGACATGTTATTTTACAGTTTTGAATGCTTTGTTTACATCTTTTATACGAAATACGTTTGTCTATCTTCTTAATTCACTCTTTTTCACTAATGCATTTCGGAAGCTACTGGTTTAATTTCTATAATGCTGCTTCATATATGCAAGAAATTGAAACAATCCATTTTTGTTTATGCAACGATACTTAATTGAATATCTTCAACCGCCTCCAGAGATAAGAAACATATCCGAAAGAAAATTAGTTGAAAGCCATTACTGAATATCCCTTAAGAGATTAACGTGAAATGTATCTAAATAAATCTACTTTCGTAATTTGTGACCATCGACCAAACAAACTAAAAGTAAAGAAATTTCAAAAACCCAAGCAATCCACGGGCACACATCTCGCTTCTCCACCGTATATAGCATCTGAAACCTAAAAATTTCCTGAGAAACAAGCAAATGAATTACTTTATTCATATTAGTCAGATTAAATAAAGTGAACTTTCCAGTTACTAAACATTCTATCATTTCTGTAATAAATTTTCTCTATTTTAGCAGTGGAAGCTTTTCACTTTTTTTTCAAAAAGCTTCAAGTTTCTTAAGTATATGAGCATCATTTTTTTCTGGTCATTTAATAATTATGTCAACCACTCTTGTCACAGTATGAACATTTCTGTGGGCTATATAGAAAAATGATCTTTAGTAACATACTTGTTGCCATAATTGTTGGATTCAAAATACGAAATTTGGCACAGACAAATACAAGTAATTGATTACAATATCAAGATAAATAAGTAACTTATTTGAGTAAAATTGTACAATTGAAAAAAACCTTTAATGTATTGTTGGACTAAAAGACTTCTACTTCTGCCCCGTAAGTCGTACATAGTTCTTGCAACTATTGTAGGTCTGTTTATGGCTAAAACTTTCGTCTTTGATAGCTTCAAATGCATTCTACGACTGAAGAGTGTTAACAGCACAAAGACAATCCTAAAAAACCTGCGCTGTTTGTAGATGAGCATTAGCCTATTGAAAAATAGTCTGTTAAAACCATAATTTAAAGCATGAAAGACCCCAAAGTTTCCTAAACTATCAATGTTTGATCACTATTAAAACAGAATCATTGTCTTGTTCCCCACACCAAGATCATAGAAATTTGTTGTGTAGCAATGAAATCCAGATTTATGCACTGTGCCATACTTAACTATGGTAATCATTCATGTCCAGATAAAATCTAGATTCACTATTAAAATTGATGCTTTACTAGTTCTGAACTGTCTGTCCTATCTGCTCACGTTAAAATAAACAAAGTCGGTGATGTTTATGTGTCAACAGAAAACAAGTAAAAATGTTAAGAATGTAAGTTCTCTTCTGTAAATCATTATTTGGTTGGTGGAAAGAAATACTGCTAGTCGAGTTCACCTGTTAGACGACAATGTCTGTTCTTTTGGTAATTCGTTTAGAATTGCTTCAATAACATTGTACAGATTGGTCTTAATGAATCTGGTGGCAGCCCATTTGAGAAAAACAAATTATATGCTTCCAATTCACCCTCTCAAATTCTGCAAAGTTCATGTGTAGAATGCGCCTAGGTGTAGCACCCACCAACATTCATTTCATAAGCATACCGATTATACTACACATAGCTGCATTTTATAGTTGTTCACATTATCAGAGTTGTAGTGCTATTTACTCTAGTAGCAGTTCTACATGATTTTTATACAGTGCAACCTTCTTGAATTATTTGTTTTGGATGTGGCAATGCTGCATTTGTATAGTCAAAATATTAGCTTCTTAGCTGCTTACCCACTTCAAAATATAGTAGAAAATAAATCTTGGCACTTATTGAGTAGCGAAAGAAGTAAACCAAACTATCCTATTATTTTAGATATTAATAAGTCGATGGTACACAGGTTAATTTGAACAAATTCAGAATATAAATTGTAGTTGATGCATTGGCTATTCAAAATTTAATAAAACAGAAATGGATAATAAATTTCGATTAAAGCAGGCAAGTCTAATTTAATTACTTATAATATACTATCACAATGCGTATGTGATGGGCAACTTGTTTGGATGCAGATTACAAACTCAAAATAACGTCCCCAAATACATACTTTTGCATCTTGAAAAACAGCAATAAGATAATCACACTTTTATTCTGTTTCCATATAAATGCAACTTCAATAAATCTATTAAAGATGATCATAATCTAAAATAAAATGATTACTATCTCTGTGATTATAACAAAACTATAAACATTTATATGCTGGAAGTAAAAAAAGTAAATATGCATCTAAAAATTGACAAACAATTGAAGCTGCATTGCAAGTGTAGAATTTGATTTTCAGAGTAAATAATAACCTCATCAAACCGTAGTAAAAAGCCAAAAATCTACTTTTATCTGCCACCGTAAGTCAATAGATCAAGTATTATCCATTCTTGCACCTATACGCAGACAGGATGGAAGGATACTTAGTACTTGTAATAGCAATCAATAATTTTATAAATGAAACAAAACGAACCTCCCATTCAAACAAGATTACATAAATATTATAGTTTTTATTTAATAAATAAATTACCTATTAAAATCAATATCAACAATTTTTACTTAACAAATTTTCTTAGTTTTGGCATTACGGACACTTTGTTGATGTAGATACACGCTATGGCCTGTCTTCTTGAGATGGTCAAAAAGTTTATTTTTCGATGGAAAGTCGGCCTTACAAGTAACACAGCAATGGCTGGTATCTATGTCATTTGGTTGCGCATCGGGTTTTTGCTTCGATCTCTTATTCTTCCTCTTTTCCTTGCTCTTCTCTACCTGTTCTTCCTGCTTTGATGAAATATTGGCACATTCAGCTCCATCATCGGTCTGCAAAGTATCTCTATTAGTTTTATTCTGCTGCTCATGTGCAACAGTGGTCTTCTTGTTTTTTCGCTTTTTTTTCTTTGAATGATTAAAATCAAAGTTGTCCTCATCATCTTCCGTTACTTGCATATTAGTTGACGATAAATCTTCGGTGTCACTCAAATTTGCTTGCAGTACACTCTTTTGTTTATTCGGCTTCTTTTTTGGTCGCATCTCTATTTCAATTTCTTCTTCAGACTCTGAACATTCATCATCTTGTAGACTCTCATCTTCTTCTATTAGTGTTAGCCTTAGTTTCTCCACATTTTCCTTGTGCTTTTTACTTAACTCATGATTCTGGAAGGCTTTTGGAGTTTTAAACACTTTATTGCATGCAGAACAATACAAACAGTCAGGTTGATCAGAAGCATCACTGTGTTCATCTTCACTATCTGAAATTTGCTCGCCAAACTGTGCCGCCAGGCGCTTTTCAATTTCTTTCAATTCCGTCTTCACATTGTCAAATTTCGCCCACTCAGGTTGTGATTTCAGTTCACTTAGCTCCTTTCTCCGCTCAGCACGCCTCTGCCTACTGAGCTCCTCCTGCTTTTGGCGGTTTTCCAAAATTCGTGCTTCCAACTTTTTGGAATTCTCTTGCACTCTTTTATCCCGTTTTCTGACGAAAGCAACCAAAGCTCTAACCTCTTCATTCCTCTCCTTCTTAGCTTTCTGCCGCACCTTCTTATTCTCCTTCTCCATCAACTTAAACGCTCGCCTGTCCCGTGTTTCGGTGCTGTTGTAGGGATCCAGCCAAACATAGCTCTTCTTGGTGTTATAACTCGTCCAA
The DNA here is from genome assembly GCA_036346155.1 of Sinelater perroti. NCBI lineage: Eukaryota > Metazoa > Arthropoda > Insecta > Coleoptera > Elateridae > Sinelater > Sinelater perroti. The sequence continues at coordinate 3,812,066 of JARFIY010000348.1, read as the reverse complement.
TATGCATAGAATGGCCCCACAACTTCCTCATAATCACTGGTGGACGTCCCAAACGTAGGAATTTCCTGCAGTTCCTCCTTGTCGTCCATGTATTCAATGTCTTCTTGAGCAATCTGCTCAAAAACCTTCCTGTAGACCGTGTAGAAACCTTGGTCGGAGTCATTGTAGCCCTTGAAGCACGTTGTGGTGAAATATTGGAACACGTCCAAACTAGCATCCGTGAACTCGGAGTCCTTGCCCCGTAGGATTTGTTCCCTGTGGTTGTCATACCACGTCCTCTCCAGGCGGTCGCTCAAGACCTCATACGCCTGCTGCACCAGCTGAAACTGCTCCTTCGCGTACTCCGGGTTATCCAAATTCTTGTCCGGGTGCCACCTCAGGGCCTGTTTCCTATAAGCCGTTTTAATCTGGGAATCGTCGGCGTCCCGTAGCACCTCTAAGACCTCGTAATGGCACTTCATGACTACGCTGCGAATCGAAAGCTGCCGCCGACTTTCGGCAGACGCGCCGGCTGCGTCACGGGAACTAACGCTTAATAATCCGGTAAGCTAATCGTATCCTACATAACGAACACGTCATAATCGAAATATAAAAATGTGTTAACTTACCAAATATTCCGAGAACTAGCGAGGTTTACAATTCACGACAACGTTGCCAAATCGTTGCAGCTCTTTTAATACAGCAAGTTGCGAAATTACTGCTATATACAACCACAATGGAAAGTAATAATAATTTTTGCTTAATAACATTTTAAATATTTTGTTCTGTGCGAAAATATAAAGTATTCTAGTGATGAATTAAATGCACTACACATGTATTCTTTTTTTTTTATTTGTAGTTATAAAAATGTTCAACCAGTCTAAAGCTGGTTTCAGCTTTATTCATGAGAATAAAAATGATTTGTTATCATGAGATAAACATGAATTTAAAATAAAAGTTGGTAAAATAGGAACTCGAAAAAAAATTGAAGCTCAGGATTTTTAATATACCGGGTGTTCATAAAATGTTTCGAAAAATTTATATTACCGGATAGATCAAACCGAGACGAACAAAAAATTGCAATGAAATTTTTTGATCCGAGGTCAAATAAATAAGTTATAGCCGATTAAAAATTAATTAAACGGTCCAATCACAGCGCGCTCGGAGAGCTACCGGGACGACTGCGGGAGGACGGGGTGGGAGCGCTTGGCCGCTAGGAGGGAACACGCAGGCGATAATAGGGAAGGCCGTGCGACCGAGCTCGCACGGTAACCTTCAGTGACGTAGCAAAATTTTCGTACGAGTCAATTATTGTCTTGTACTGTTTATTTTAATTAGCTTTCGAGTGTTGGACTCGCGCCTCGTCCTTTTTTAAAATAACAAGTTCCGGGGCGAGAGCAGCGCAGGGCCGAGACGATAGACCCGGTAAGTATAATATATAATAATAGGTTAAGGAAAGTCGTGTGATGTTCACACCAGATTTTTTGTATCTTCAACCGTTTAGATTCGCGACCGCTTTGTGACCGATTTTGCGACCTTGCGAACAAACGACTAGGCCGATTTTTACCAAAAGTTTTGCACTGCGTCACCTACCTACAAGTAACTTCCATACCAAATTTCAAGTTTCTAGCTCTTACAGTTCTCGAGATATCCTGTTTACTGACAGACCGACAGACACACACACACACACACACACACACACGAACCAATGGCTCAAACCAACTTTTTTGGTGTCCTGAGGCTATATTTCGTCCCGAAGTGTGAAAAACTGGGTAGTTCAAATTTCTGCCGATTAGGATAATCTTCCAGACTCTGTGTCCTTCCTGCATTAGGCTTATGTTTTTGTACTAAGATATAAAATTGTTTAATGAGTGTCGAGGATTATTCAAGATTTGGAAGACCACCTTTAGTTGGGTTTGTTAAGGTAGTCAAAGCCGTAAGTGATCGAATTAAACGAAATCCTCTTCGTAAACAGAAGATTATATTTTGATAGATGTAAATTTCTAAAACTTCTACGTCTTGTATTATTAAGCAAATCTTAGGACTAGCCGCTTATTAAAAATATACGGGACATTTGTTGACAAATGCTTTGAAGAAAGCAAAGAAGTCGTTGACTGAGCACTCGCATGATGGCATAAGAAAGATTTAGCTTACGGATGAAAAAAAATTTACAGTGGGGGAAAATTTCAACAAACAAAATGACAGGGTGTGCGCTAGATCTAGCAGCTATAATGGTTTAGTGGGAAATGTGTTATGATGAAGTAACCGATATTCATTTTCATGAAGAGAGTCAAAACTTCGGTCGCTGTGTATCAACAGAATCTTTTGGAAGGTGTAGTGAAGCTTCTGAATCACACACTTTTTTGAAGTGAGCCTTGGATTTTTTATCAAGACTCTCCGCCCACCCACAAAGCACGATTAACTCAAACTCACTGAGCTACAATATGCCTCATTTTCTAACAGAAGAAGATTAACATTGCAGTAGCCCAGATCTCAAGCCATTAGGTTACAAATTATGGACAGTTTTAGAAGGCACAGTTTGCTCTTTTTTATCATCATTATTGCTGGCTCGCGCGAAGTGCTTTACTTGACAGAGATAGTTATTATAGTTTCTAGCGTTATGTACTAGGCACGAATTAGGTTAGTAAGTGTTATGTAAGTACTAACACAATATGCGTATACATTTTAGTTCAGGTGTCAAACATGGAGAACTATAGTTCGTACTAGATGTTACTCACCGTTGCTGGTGAGGGGGTCTATGAAAAGTTTACGTTTAAGTCTAGTGTGAAGCAATCATTTAGCAAGATTGTAGTACACGGCAATGTTAGTGTGCAATGATTTTGACATTGTTTTTAGATACTGATCAATAGTAGGAATGTTTAGTTCTCTAAGTAAATGGGAATTTCTTACATATGATTTGGCGTTGGTGATAATATGTATCCCCTTATTAAAAAAAACTTTTTATGGAGGTGGTTGCACCCCAGACACTCCATCCATAGCTGAAGATAGGCCGTATAATAGTCATGTATATAAGGGTCCCGCATTTAAGTTGCAGAGAAGATTTTCTATTAGTGATAGGATAAAGCATACCTAATCTTTCGTATGATTCAGATAACTTTTTATTTATGTCTAATCGCCAGGTTAATCTTCTATCTAGGAAGAGCCCGAAATATCTTATAGCACTGTCTTTTGGGTTCCATGGTATCATCTTATCATTTATAACTATACCACGTGGTTCCACTGTTTTTTAGTTTCGCATTTGTCAGCATTTTGTAAACCATCGATTAATTTTATTAACACTATCTTGCAGTTTTTTGGCAGCTGTATTATCATATGATTGGGTGAGGATTTCTGTATCGTTAGCATACATTGTTTTTTTGTTAATGGAAATAGTCGATTGTTAACCGATTCCGGTTAATAGAGTTGTTAATAGTTTTTTTTAATGGTTTTTTGTTAATAAAAATAGTCGATTGTTAGTAGATGTGTGTTAATTGGAATCTGTTAATGGTTTTCTGTTAATGAGAATTGGTTAATGAAATTAGACTTTTGTTAATGGTTTTGCGTTAATCCGTTAATGGTTTTAGTCTTGCCCGGAAAATATCCGGTTCGTAGATAGGCATTATATACTACTGTTAAAAAGCAGATGGATTTTTTCGATAGATTTTTAGGAATGTGATTTGTGATCATGTACAATCCGAGAGCTTTCTTAGATTTTAATTTTTAATTTTGAACGGAGAAACTGGTTCTGAGCATGTACATTTATCAGTGGTGTGGTTAGTTGACAAACTTGCTTTTTGTTGAGAGTGATTTACATCGAGTAGATTTGGAGGAATGGAGAATGTGTGCTCAAGGATTTCTGAAAATAATTTACATTTTTGCCTTGGTAGTGAATTTGATCCTGTACACGAAGAGTAGGAATGAGTTGTGGTTGTTTGAGTATTCTTTTGGTGGCTCACTACATGTTTGGGTATCTGGGAGTGAGTGATTCTGTGTAGTTGTTAGGATGTAATTAGTAATTGATTCAATTTTGTTCTCACTAATTTGATTGGTCTATTCAGATAGGCTTTGTTTTCAGGAGCTCGGGTGTTTTGCAAACTTCGGCGGATCTTATGTTTTTCTTGTATAAATTGGAATATATGTGCAGGAGTGTTTTGGTTTGCAGAGTGGTGGTGGGGGCGAGTGGTCTTTAAGGCTTGTTGGTGGCTTGAGTGGCCGTGGTGGTAAACATCTCTACTGCATTGTTGATTTTGTCTAAAGTTCTTTGTCCATTATGGTTCAAAATTTTCCCAATGCATTGGGCCATTAATTAGTCTTGGGAGGCGGGGATAATAGCAAGAAGAGTAGTTGGGCGTGAATATAACAGGTAAGTGGTCTGAATCAAGTTCAGGAAAATTGGAAAATATATATTTTTGTGTAGGTTAATGTCTAAGATGTCTGTTAATTGATCGTGTCTATAGGAAAAGTATATATGTTTAAATGGCGCTGATATTTATACTCCTAGTTAAGAAGTTACATTCTTCAAATTTACTCCGTTGGGGTTTGTTTTTCTGCAATCTTAATTTTTATGTTTACAATTTACATCTCTGGTCAAGAGTGTGGGAGTAAGTACCAAAGATTTGTTGAAGTTCGCCCTGAAGTAGCGTATTGGTTGATAATTTATATGTAAAGATTACTCTAAGAGTGGTATTGTTCTCCAAAGGAGGACCAATCGCTACTGTTTTTAGTTGGTGTTTCGAAGGTCTATTGGGGTTGTAATAAGGCTGCGTTTTATTATGATCCTCCCCATTCAATTCCATTTTCTCGGTCTTTTCTATAAATGCAGTAGCCGGGTATTATAAACTTTTCATTTTATATTTTGTGATTCTGTGACGCATGCTACATCAGTTGCATGTCTGCCCACGAAGGAAATAAATATTACTCTTTGATGTTTTAACCCATTCCAGTTTAGGAAGATTAACTTATTCATAAGATGTTGATTATTTCCCCCCATTTTGGAATAGCATAGGAAGTAAGAATAATAGGAGATTTTTAATTTTATCATTGTAAGGAGTGGGAGCTTCTAAAATAAACTGGAGAATATTAGAGATAATATGAGATCCAGATGTGATTGGGATACTGTTACTGGGATCAGAGGTTGTTAGAGGTGGAGAGGCTTTTTGAAGATGTACTGTGTACGTTGAATTTGATGCAATTTTATCATTGATTGAAACATTAGGATTGGGGAGTGTATTGGTAATTTTATTGGTCTATTTTTTATATGGACAGCCTCTGTAGTTTACTGTATGTTTCCCTCTGCAGTTAACACAAACAGGTTTATTGACGTCTTTGTTGATTTTGTACTGCAAACAGTGATGTTCTGTGCATTTAACACAAAGGGGAGGTAGACGACAATAATTTTTTGTGTGCCCTATAGGCTGGCAGTTAGTGTACTGTGGTGTGTAGCTGTTTTTGCGTCGAGGTTTCGCTGTTATTACACAGTATGACAATCTAGTCAGGTTGAAAATATCCTTTGCGCTTTCATCTTTGCGCAGTTCAACTGCAAGTATCGGCATAGGGTTCTGTTATAATTTAGAAGTTGGGTGGTTTTAACCACAAGATACTTTAAGGCAAATAGTTCACAACAATTTCTTGTTCTGTAATAGAGACAGGGCCATTGCGTTTAATAACAGATAAATTACTCTTTTTGGGGTTGTGATATGAATAATAATTTACTTTATGTTCATCATAAAATTTTGTTAATTTACGATAATTCTCCATATTCGTGAAATTTACTCTGAGTTCTTGACTTTTATCTTTGATGACTGATTTTATATTTTGAATAACATTTTGATAGCTTGTTTCTTGGAGGAGAAATATTGGGTAATTTTGGGTTTGTTGATTGTTTCATTTAGATTTGGCGACGAGGAAGAGTTTTGTTCATTAGTTTGTAATGCGTAGAAGTTATTTTGGGTTATTAGGGAGTAATTGTTAAATAAATAACGTTTGTTGAAGTTATTTTTGTCTGATGAGGATAGCGGCCGCTTGTTTTTATTTACGTCGTTGTTTGTGGAAGTTTAATAGTCCATTGTAGTTGAGTTGAGTTTAACCAGGTTTTCCCTGTAAATAATATTTGGTGGGTTCAATACACGATTCGGTGGATCAGACATATTTGTATGTTTAATTTATGTTTGTATGTGATCAACTTATTAAAAGCGTATTATCGTATAGTGAATACAAGTTAACAGTTATTGGACGCAGTTAGGCACCGCCACAATCGAAAGAATCACATCCGCGTACGGGTGCGTCTTACGCGAAACTGATAGTTTGCTCAAAACGATACTCTAATGTTAACTCTTTGAAGCGAGCCTCGACGGCTGCACTCAATACTTTTCCGATGGGTGTAGTGCGTGCTACCATAGACGAGTGGCCCGAACGTCATACAAACTTGTGTAGAGGCTAAGGATGGTCATTTTGAATAAATCCGTTGTTAATTATACTTACCAATAGCCATTTAAGAAATCCTGAAGATATTAACGCAAAAACAGTTAACGGTTTTATTTTGTCGTTCTAATCAGTGTGTAACAGTATTTATGTGTATACTATCTACAATACAGGAAATGGACTTTAAGTATGAGTGATTACTTTGATTTTTTCAATTTTCAGGATAAGGAAACAATCTCTCGATTGCTGGCATAAATAAATAACATAAATATTAGGATACATCATCATCATCCGCAGGGGTTTAAATATTCCATCCCTGGACATACGCCTCCGCAAGGTATCGTCATGCCATTCGATCCGCCGTCGCTCCCATCCGTTGTGTTCCGGCGATCTTATTGATGTCGTCTCTCCATCTGGTTCTCGTTCTTCCTCGTTCCCTTCTTCCTGTCCTTATCCTCTACTCTGTTACCTTTTTGCTTCATCTATCGTCTTCTCACCGCATAAGATGACCTGCCCATAGCCATTTCAAGTTTGCAATGCGTCGTGCCACATCCTCAATTTCGGTTTTATCTCGAATCTATTCGATTGATTTTCTATCCTAACATTGATCTTTCCATTCTTCTTTGTGTCACTTTCAGGGTTTCCGTAAAGGACCGTATTTCCGAGGTATATATAAGTATTGAAAGAATGCATTGATTAAACACTCAGTCTTAAGGTGTTGCGGGTATGTTGTTGTTTTGAACACATTCCTCAGATTTCCATATGCAGCCCAAGCTAGCTTTATCCTTCTCTCAATTTCTGCCGCCTGAGTATCTGTCCTAAAATTAAGTGTTTGTCCTAAGTACATGTATTCGTCGACAACTTCTATTAAGTCATTCTCGAGGCGAATAGGTACTACATCGTCGTTGTATGCCATAATCTTTGGTTTGTAATGTTTATTTTTAGCCCGACTGTTCTTGTTACTTCTTGCAGGTCTTTAGTAATTGTTGCTAAATCTTCCGTGTTATTTGCTAATAAAATAATATCGTCAGCGAATCGTAAGTTAGACAGATATTCTCCATTGATATTGATTCCTAATTTATTCCAGTTCAAAGCTCTAAAGACACCTTCTAATAAGTTAGTAAAGAACTTCGGGGATATGTTAACCCCTTATTACTTTTATCGGGTTCGTCTTTTCGAATATTTGGAACTGTTGGATTTTAGTTTATTTTCTTCATTAAATTTACATATCTACAATCGATCTCGCATCTCTTTAATGCATTGACCAGCGCCCACATTTCCACCGTGTCAAACGTCTTTTCAAAATCGATTAAAGCTAGTTAGATAGGTTGGTTATATTTGTGCGCTTTTTCCATAACTTGTCTTACGGTGTGTATGTGATCCAAGGTGCTATACCCCCTTCTAAAACCTGCCTGTTCTGGGGTTTGGAATTCGCCTAGATGTTTCATTATTCGTGTTGCTATTATTTTTATTAAAAGTTTATATATGCGGGATAACAACGAGATCGTCCGATAGTTTTTAGGTCCTTTTATTTCTCTTCTTTTTATAAATTAGCACAGCATTAGCGTTTTCCATGATTCGGGTATTGTGCCTGTAAGCACTGGTTAAATAGTGTTTCTAGATGACCTAGAATAACTCCCTCGTCTGCTTTTATTAGTTCTACTACTATCCCGTCCGGGCCTGCAGCTTTATTATTTTCCATTTGCTTTAATGCTTGTTTCATTTTGTTTCCTAATTGTGGGCATGTGCTCTGTATAGTGTCTGGTCAATGGTACTCGTTTTTCCTTTGGGCTAGTTAGTGATTTTGTGTCTTCGACGAGTACAGATCTAAGTAAAATTTTTCAATATATTCTAGGATCTTTTTGCGATTGCACAATGCGTTCCCCTCCTCATCCATTATATTTACTATTTCTTTTTTTATTGTTTTCTCCTCCAGAATACTTTTGGTCCTTTGTTTCTTTCAATAGTTTATCTAATAGTTTTTCGTTATACTCTATGTCTAATCTTACTCGCTTTCTGATGTTCCTTGTTGAGTTTTTTTATCTTTTCTGACATATTTAGTTTTTTTTTGTTCCTTTGGTCTATTAGTTTTCTTGTTTCTTCTTTAAGTTTAGTTTGTCTTTTTGTTTTGTCTGTCTTTTTAAGTACGCTGTTTACAGTTCTTTTATGTTACTGATGATGTAATATGAAGATCTTCAATATCTTTCTCTAATCAGATTGTTTAAAAATGTTTTTGTGGTACATTTCTGTAGGTATCCTCTTTGTTCCACACCTTTTGTATGGCCTATGTTTCTAGTTTATTTTTTAATTAATTTTTGTCTCTATAATCTTTGTATTTCTACTCGTGCTCTTACCATTCTATGGTCGCTGATGTTTATTAGGTTAAAGACGGATACATCTTCTATAATGTTCTTACGATTTGAAGTAATATAATCGATCTCGTTTTTTGTGATTCCATTAGGGCTTTTTCATGTCCGTTTTCGGTGTTCTTTTTTCAGAAAGAATGTATTTATTGCTTTTAATTGATGTGCTTTAAGGTATTTTACTAATGCGTTCCCTTTGTCATTACGTGTTCCTACTCCATGCATACCCACGGATGTCTCTCCTATTTGGTATTTCCCAATTTTGGCATTAACGTCTCCGATTAGAAGTCTATAATCCATTGCCTTCTCTATGTCTTCATATAACTGTTCAATCTCTTCATCGGTGTGTTTAGATTTTGGTGCATACGCTTGAATAATTTTTATGTAATATCGATTAGTTATCGTAATAGTTACGTACATAACTCTTAATGATATTCCTACTGCTGAGCAAATATTTTTGGTCCATTTTCTGTTTATCAAAATTCTCCAACACCATTCATACTAGCGTTTTATTCTGTCTTATAATATAAAGTGTGTCTTGTTTTCAAAACCAGCATTTCCTCTTCTCCTCTCTTGACTTCGCTCAGTCCAACAATGTCCCACTTAATATGTATCAGTTCTTCTTCTGATTGGGCTAATCTGTCCTACATACAGAGTGATCTTACATTTAGAGTTTCAACGTTTATCTTCACATGATGGTCTATTCTTTTGTTTCTTATTTTTAAATTTTTGTCTCCCCCAGAATCCTCGAGCAGACCGGAATACTGGTGTGGGATTGTGAGCGATTAACTCTATCCATCTGGGGTATTTGAGTTTTTAAATTTTTCTTAATGTTGAGTTACTTGGGGGTGTTTTGGCATTAAAACGCCACGTTTGCCGAACAGGTTGGCGAGTTTTTAATCAGTCGCTCTTCTGGAGTCAGACACTGTGTGGGCCGCCCAATACGAGTACATACACCGTTATTGAAGTTTACTCCTCCGCCTCTTCCATCGTTGTAACTTTCTCATCCTCTGTTTTCAGAGCCGTTGGCATTCTTTCCCTGTAACCTTGGGTACTCTTATAGGGTACTATCAGCCGGGCCAGCTAAACCCTGTTTTTTTAGCAAGGCGGTTACTTCTCTTCCTTCACATTTGTCCTGGCTTGGGACAGGCAGTAATAGTATAATGATCGCTAGCGTTTAGGATATATGAATCACCAATGGATAAACCAATTCTTTTACATTGTATTAAAATTTTTCCGGCCGAAAATTGCCTCGACGTAGATACTGTTATCCATACTGGAAATAATTTTGGAGAAAGTTACATAAAATGTTCACTTCACACCTATATGAATCTATATCAACATGACTTTTTGCGTTTCGTATCTAAAGTTGTTTCGTATAATAAGAGACTATTTGAAGTAATCATCTGGCCATACAAACATGTTTGGGCTTGTATAATTATGTATTATAACTAAATAACTAATGCTATCTCCATGCTTCACGATGCTTGTTCTTCTTGTAGGTCTTTTTGTCGCATTGTTCTTCTTATTACCCTAATCCAGGATTTGTGTCGTTCCTTCTTCTGTTTCCCTGTGAGTGTCTATGAAAATAACTTCTTTGACTATCTAAATTTTTCCATGCGCAATAAGTGTCCGAATCACTTTTGTTCCTTCACATTAATTCTTTCTATAATGGCCTCACTTGCTCCCATCCTGTATCTAACCTATTCATTTGTGATTCTTTGTAACCTAGATATTCTGGAGCTTCTTCTCAAGTTTTTTAACTGTTACTATCCTGTTTTTGTCATCTTTTGTACCTATACAGGTATGTATAGGTGCGACCATTTAGTATTATTGTATGTTTGTTTACAAACTTATTTCATTCCTACCCGCTGTTCGTAACTCGAAATGTTTGTATTTTGCACCCAGTTTTTTATTTTATCTTACGGGAGATCAACTAATCAAATCTAAAAATATACAATTATCATTTTTATTTTTGATATCTTTTGTTTTACATGTTTTTTATCATTTTTGATAAAATAAAAAAAAATCAATTTCTTGTTTTGTCTGATACTGATGATTCTAGAGACGACGGTTTAATTGGCATGCCACCCGTTAATCAATTCTTCTCATTCGCCCTAGTATTGTGAGATTGTTTACGTTACTTACGTTTACTTACGAATGGTGGGATTTTGAATTGTTGTCCAAAAAGACAACTTGAGCTTGACAGCAGCGATTCAAACGCTGATTCTTCATTCAATTGGCGACAATACACTTCCGAATTGTCTGACCTTGCTCTAAAAGTTTCCAGTACTCAACCCCACTTGGCGACCAGAAAACACAAAGCATTGCCTTCTTGTAATGAAAATTCTTCTTTGGCATTGTACTTGTTTTTTCACCCGGCGAAAGCCACTTATACTTCGGATCCGGATTTTTGAAAGAAATTCACTTTTCATTGCCCGTATTCAAACGATTGGCCATTGATTGACGATCCGACAAAGTTTGCTCAGCATTCCCTCTTTTTTTCTGCACTTCTGTCAATTCATGCGGCACCCATCGTGTCTTTTTCCAAACTTTGCGAAGCTCGTGTAGGGTCCGGACAATTGTCGATTGATCGCAGTAGAAATAATCGGCCAGCATTTGGGTGGTCAAGGACGGCGTTGCTTCAATTGACTCAAGAACAGCTTGAGGATCGACTCACAAATCTTTCTGGCGGATTTAGAAGCATTTTTACCTAGTTTCCATTGAAAATCTAGCGACAGACGTTTTAGCTTTTAAGTCAGCTCCATACTAAAACAAAATAAATTACTTATAAATAAAAATGAGCCCAAGAAAGAAGCTTTTAAATACTACAACTTTTGCATGAACGCAGTAAATCATCAAATTATTTATTCCTAGGATTGCCAGTTGAAATCTTTAGGCATTGGTGCAAAGAAATAAAAAACTTTACCCCTAAAATAACTTTTTTTCGTTAACATTTTGCGATATGCATATGGTAGTATAGTTAATGCCTCTGTCAGCGTTCTGTTGAACAAAACACAAAACTTTATATTTCAATTTTGTACTGTTGCCAATATTTTCGAGTGCAACGATACTAATAATAAAGTTTACAAAATAATGTTGTTGTTCCCAGTAGTTGAATTATTCACAAAATTGTGAATTTATTTTAGCAATTTTTTCTGTGGTCTTTATGATATGATGAGCAAGCACATCGTCTTAATGAAGAAGAGCTCATTTGCGGCTGATCAAAGTCGGTTACTTTTGCTTTAAGACGTCGTAAACATATCCCATTTGTCCGCTGTACAGCTCGGCATTTATGGCTTTTGCATATTTCATCAAAACGAGATCATGACTTTTTTTCACTTTCAAAAGCGGTGATCTAACGAATTTTAAAGCAATTGTCAACAAATCTCAACTCGTTTGTCAGTTTACGCTTTATTCAGTTCGTGAAAATGTTGTCCTTGCTTTTTGTGCACAAAGTGGAATCGCGAGCTTAATGAAGGTTTAGCTTCTAAACCAGTTTGCAAAACTCCTTTACCCAAGACACATGATCAGCCAGAATGTGGTTAATCCTTAAGCTTGTACCATTACGAAACAGTCACTTGCCTGACAGTTCCTTGTCCTTCAGCATAGTAAATATTTTTTGCGGCGTTTCTTGATGACAATTTCCATTTTCAGCAACAGTGGACAACTAAAAGTCCAATTTTGTAAATTGCCATATGGAATTCAAAGATACAAATTATTACCGCATCATAAACATGAAAAACAACAAAATATAGTTAAAATCCAAAGTGTTAAGGAACTTTTTATAATATAGTAAGAATAACACTTTACTTCAATAAAACTAAAAATATCTGGTACGCATTGTTGTCGTAACGAGCCCGCATTCCCAAAATATTAGATTTTACAACGTATAAAATTAAATTTGCATTGGTCATTATAAATGGAATTCTAAAAGGTAATAGTAGTAGACTTAGAAACATGAGATTGGGGTAGCTAATTTTTTTTCATAACGAGTTTTTTAATATCCTTCAAATGTGTTCTCAGATTTCCTACTGTAATAGTCGACTTGAAGAAGTAGACTGCTGCTCAGGCGCGGAGCATATTTCGCGAGGTTCGGTCAATATAAAGCGTTTGAGCCAAGAAAGTTTTATAAATTTGGACATCCTAACTAAGTGCATCTATAAGGAACGGTCGATAAGTAGCTGTGTTTAGGCACAGTTACCGAATTCCTTACAGTACTATATTTTACGCCCAGCGAGACGTTGAATTTTTTCTTTCAATTAATTTTTAAAAAATTAATTCAATGCCCAGCCCAAATCTTAGAAATATATATAGGGACTATATTTTTGTGTGGCGTAAATTATATTAAGTAGGGATTTCTGAAATTTAATTCATGAAATAATGGAAAGAGGTAAAAAGTTTAGGTTAAATTGTTTGTGTGTTAAATGAATATCTACTTACGTGTATGGTTTAATACTACAATTAATTTAAGTAGGAGGTTACTCTTACAGTTGTATTTTTATCCAGTTTGATCACCAGGTGAAATCTCTTCAAAAGAAAGAATGGTTCAGCAAAATTGAAAACTCTGGGAAAACGAAAAGGTTAGAAAAAGAAATAAGAAGCATGGAAAGAAATTACAGTTTTGAGTACTGCCGCTAGAGCACCGCTAGTGCGTCACTTACGAGCGAGATGGTTACAATAAAGCAAACCTCCATGCAACACTGGAAAATGAAGTTAATGTGTCCTGTACCGTCCGAGAACAAATGTTTATAGAGCTTTCTTTTTATGGTAAACAGTTACTGGGTTAAGGTATCTTGATGTTGTAAAACTGGCTTTTTTCTCAAACAAATGAAGATTTAGAAAACTTTATTATCTAACAGGATAGACCTCCACCCCATTGGCACGGGGATATCAAACGTTTTCTGATTGTATCTCTACCTCAACGATAGATAGGTTACATGATGACTTGGCACGTTTGTTTTGGGCCTCGAGATCTGATCTCATATCTTGCAACTTTTTCTTGTGGGAGTTCATAAAAGAAACAGTTAAAGTACCACCTCTTTCAACAACTTTGGATAACCTAGGAAACCGTTTTATAGCTGCGGTGAACTCAGTGTCACACGACATTCTTCGTAGTGTGAGGGTTAAATTTTGCTGCTGTCTGGATGTTATCCATACAGACGGATGGGGCACACTTAACACTTCTATACTTGAATGTGAGTACAATCAAATGTAATTTACATTATATTTGTCACTAGTCCTAATTTTCAATTGTAGATTTACGAAATTGAGTCTATCATTTTGAGTCACCCTGTACATTGGAATGGAATGCCTTTTCCGATTACCTACCATTAACACTGTTGGAATGCTGAGTGTATTAGTCAACGACCGTTTTATGTATTTTCTGTATACACTGCCCAATAATATTCTTATATGCCACATACAACGACCGTAAAATCTGCATGCCGTGTTTCACGCAATGCTCTAAGCTGTAATATGAGTGCGAACGTGTAAAGCTAGGTATGTGAATCTATCAAAGCGGCTTTGCCCTAAATAAGGTTCAAATTTAAAAATTTCATACATACGCTAAGTAGTTTTGCCAACTATGACTAGCATTATGAAATTTATTGATAAAAAAAACGATTGAATTGACAATGAAAATTGTGAAGGTGACGTAGAAAAAAATATAAAGCCTTATCATAAATATTATAGTGATAATTCATTACTTGAACAACAAACTCTATATCACAGAAACAATGAAGAAGAAATAAAAGGAAACAAGGACATGGTAATGGTGAGTGCAAGCGAATTTAAAGTCATCAATTTATTAGTTGAGAAATTCTTGAAACTACTGCAATTTTTTCAATTTAGATTTTATTTTTATCTAAAAATTTTGAGGTACAACAAATTTCTAATTTTATAGAATGTTTCAATCAAAAGTAAAAAGGAGAAATTCTTATTCGTAATTCAGGGATGGGCATCAGTAGCGTATCAAACGCTTAAAAACCGGTATCGCTAATTGACGATATATTTAGAGATTTAAATTTGGTGTACAGTGTTTTTAGGCTCATTTATTTAGAATCTGCACTCGAAATGTTTACATTTGTTTAATGTGGTACATCCAACATGGTGGATAATTTTTTAAAAATCAAATAAATGGTACCAAATTTATAATGTTCCGGTACTCAAAGCAGCTATTTTTAAATCTAAAATGAAGATATTAAAATTAAAAATTGAGAATTGAATATAGTAAACAATTGTGCATCATGTGGTGCATCTCGGGTTGTTAGGCCATGGTTGGAGTTTGGAAACTGCGGCAGACATCTTCAGAAAAATTCTTCCGAAAATTAATCGTGCGTTTTCATTTTTACACTCATTTGAGTGTGGTAGAGGTGGTTTTACGGGGCTATTGTCAACGTCACTGGGTTTGTTGCAACGTAATAGGACTAGCTGATGACGTCAATCGAGTCGTTGCAGGTAATATTTTGACATTTTTCGACGCCACTCGCTCTTTCGCCGTATTGCGGTCTGTTTTTTGCCTCTTGAGAGCGATAAACCAAGATTGAATCCGTCGTCCCTGTTAAAATTATTTTTGTGTTTATAAATCTCCACCGCCTCTCTATATAATCTCGGGTAATAGTTTCTACTATTAGATAAAACTTATGCTTGCCTGAATTCTATCTCGCAGTCAGGATTTTCCAAAGCATGTTCAGCAACTACTGATTTGTCGGATTGATTAAGGCGTAAATGACGTTTGTGTTCCTTTACCCTGGGGGTAACCAGTACATCCTTGGTGTATCCTGTGCTTTCTTGTGTCCTTGACTAATCGAAGCAAATCCCGTACCTTGATGGTAGTAATTTAGATGGTTTCCACCTTGTATTTATTGAGAATTTTTCCTATCCTGCCCATAATCCTGTTGATATAAGGTAAAAAAGCTTTGCTAGGTTTAGTTACTTTATTTATTTCCATCCTCAAGCAGCTATTCCCTTGTAAGGCTTGTTCCAAATGTTTTAATTTTTCATCCAAAAACTGTGGTTGACATATACGTCGTGCTTGATCTACCGTTTCACAACCGTTTTTTTTTTTGACTTGGGTGATTAATCGACTGTTTATGGAGATCTGTATGCGTGTGTTTTTTCTACACGGTGTTTTGTAAATGTTTATTCTCCGATCTTAACACCGAGACGTCTAAAAAAGCAATCCTTACTTTCGACTCCAGTTCCATGGTAAACTTTATGCTTGGGTATGTAGAATTGAAGCGTTTAAGAAATTGTGCTATTGTTTCCTTTCCGTGTCTCCATATCACAAACGTGTCACAGACTTATCTTAGCCATATTTTGGGTTTTAATGGTGCTGTATTGAAGAAGATCTCTTTAAATTTCTCGATGTAGTAATTGGCGATTACAGGACTAAATGGACTATCCATTGCAACTTCGTCTTTTTATTTGTAATATGCGCATTGCCAAACAAAGTAACTGGATGTAAGACACTGTTGAAATGACTGTAATCCATCGTTAGGAAAAAAATTGTCTTCAAATGTTACAATCATTTGTAATCTTTATTCCTCTTAAATTCAATGGCATTTGTTAGGTCTTGACGATTTCTTGGACCTATCTCCTGTAGTTATCCTTAGTCTGGCTACATATTTTTAGTTGAATTCATACATGTACTTGATCCGTTTTCTAGCCAACGTCATCACCCTTATAGGAAACTCCAGAATAAATTATTAACAGTAATCGGCCTTTTAGGATTTGTCCATGTAAATAGTTCACTTTTTTGAATAAAAAAAAAATTATGTCAAGCAAAATCAGGATTTTAGTGATACATAGGTATATCGTGACTAAAAAAAAAATTGGAAACCACTGATCTAAATGATTATTTTTATTATCAGCAAATTTACGTCCACTTAGTTGCATGTTTTATTATTAGATTCGTACAAAAATATAACAATTTAAACTTAAAAATTTATCAAAGTTAACATAACACCAACATAACCAGCAACAGACTTATATCAAGTTGCGTTTATTAGCATTCTCTGGCTGGCCATAAAATAAATTTCCAAGAATTCAAATTGCTTTCATTGCTTCAAAATGTTTTAGCCAACTTGACAACAGCTAACCCATTATATAGGATAATTATTTTGTATCATCAGTTACGTGAAGTTACCAAAGCCAGTAACAAATCTCCAACAAATTTTCACTTCAACTATATACCAAAATAAAATTAAAACTCACAAAGAATTAGTTATTTTCTGCTTCACACTTGGTTTACCTGTGGAATAGGTAAGTTGAGGTTCAAAGTAAAAAGATCGAGATGATTTTTATAACATATGAGGTTTACTTAGTTATTTTGCCTATATATTTTTTGTATTATACGTTGATCCATAATTATCCAGCGTTTTTTAAAGACAATTGTTTTTGAAAAGTAAAACACCTTACAATGTTTATTCTGGAGTGTAATCATCGTCAACTTTAATTACTGGTGCTCATTTGCTTGGAAAAGATCGATTCCTAGAACAAAGAAACTCATCCAAATCATTATAGACTTTGATCATTCGCTAATATTCCAACGGGTGGTTGACGTGGTAATCTAGGAGGGTCTTAGTACAACAAATTCTCTTATTAGTGATCGATTCGACCACTCGGCGTTTTATACGGGGGCGGGCGTTGCAATGGTGAAAGGCGATATAGTCATTTTTGTGAGGTCTTTTGGTTTAAATGGCAGTATAAAGGCGATCAAGCTGGACCAGATAAACATCACATTACATTTCTGTCAAAAATTGTAGAACTAATAATTTTTTATTGCTAAAACACATTCGAGAACGTTTGATTTAGAGTTCATTAACAATTAGTGCCAGTTAAGTATGGTGAGACTATTAACAATTTGATCGGAATCAATAATGTCCTTTTTGGAAAAATATTTTGCACGATAAGTACTAAGACTTCACACAATTCTCTAAAGTTAGTGGAAAAATTTAAATGATTGTTATTACAGGAGTAAGACCAGCAAGTATGCAAAGTGTACAGTTCAGTTTTTTCTCAATTAGGCTAATGAGACTAATAAGCTACATTTATAATCTTGTTCTAAATTTAAATATTCTTAACAGTTTATTTTTTTGTGTAATAAATTAAAACCAATTAATAGCAAATATTTTGTATATTATGTTTATCAAATGGAATTTTAAATTCTTATAGTTCTCAAGCAAAAGTGTCGAAAATGGCTTTTAGAAAATTATGATGACCAACCCCAAAAATAGTCTACTGGTTATATAGAATAGTAATAAAATCTACAATGTTTCATTAAGCCAAAATACTCCGAATTTTTTTTATTAAAATGAAACGAAAATTCTGACAACTCTAGATGTATTAAAAATAAGTTTCCCTGCGTGTGGAAAGAGAAAAAGTTATAAAAATGATTTGGGATGGAGAATTTATGGCAGTGCAATAGAACTTGTGATCGTATCCTGTTGCAGTTAAAGTTAAAGAATGTCTTTTACTGCTACTTGAAAATTTATCCAAATCCCAATAAATCCTGTAAACTTACAGGGTGATCAATATTATGTGCCGGAATGTATTTGCTTATTACTTCTCACGCAGATGATCGACTTTCTATATTTAAAAAATGTTTTATTCAGCATAGTTTACAGTTTAGTTTAACAAGTTTACAGAATGTGGACTAGTAGCAAGATGGTAATTTTTATTGCTATTTTGAAATATTTGAGTGTCTTGGAAACATTTTGTAGATCCGATCCTTCAGGTATCCCCATAAAAAAGTCACATGGATTAATGTTAGGTCCTCAATTAATTTCATCGGGCTAGCTTATAACACGTCAATTGAATCGTCTTCCGCTTTACAATCATCAATTGTTCAAATTAGAATTTTCTCTCGATATGGTGCGGCATCAGCGGCTGATGAACTTGAATCTTGTACAGGAATATTTTTAAATGTTTTGTCAAGATAGTTTGGATGCTCTCATAACTGATCTCAGCTTGTTGAGCTGCTCGCCGAACCGACAAACCTGGCTCAACTTTGAAAATATTTCCAACCTTTTCGATATTTTGCGACTTCATGGTGGTAGATAGCCGGCCGGAGTTGAGGGTCGAGCGTCTCAGACACTGCCAGTTGTCTCAGATCTCTAAATCAGTCTAAATGTCTTTCTTGCCTGCTTGTCGTCTTTTCAAAATTTTTGTTCTTGTCTGAAGGACAAATGTTCCTCAGATTATGACAAAACTTCCAAATTCGTAAAATTTTGTACAATAAGCAACCTTTCTTTGAAGGTTAAAGATTTCATGTTCACAATTAGATGGTCATTTGATCAATAGTTTGCTATAAAACTTCAATTAGCTAACTATTATATATGATAGATGATGCTGATCTATCTGTTAAAATTATTTTTCTTTGGCAAATACTTTCAACACTATTATTGATCACCCTGTACATATATAAGTGAATAGAATACGTGTAGGTATAAATACATTTCAAAAAGGCACATTATTTCCCTTTAATATTAAGTAAGTATTTATGATAAAGATCCCATTGCCTTCAGCATAATTAAAAAATAATTTTCTTAAATAATCTTTCCACATACCTATAAGTACTGTTCAAGCAACTTTCTGAAAGATAAACTGTAAGAAATACAAATAGATGTTTTATTTATGAAGAGATTGTATCTATTTTATTATAATTACTGTTAAATGGCAATTATTACTTAATGGCAACTTTTAAAATTTCAATTTGCAAATGGACTTAGTCGTAATTTTTAATTGATAGTTCTACAAGTCATAATTAAGCCTAATAGCAAATTAAAATTAACAATTAAGCCTAATTGTCAGTTAAAAGTGAAAACTAAGGGCTTATTTTTCATCTACGATTATTTTTAACTGGAAATTAATTTCAACGAATGTAATTACTATAACAATTATTACAATGAATTTAGAAAAGATTTTTAAACGTCTAATTGTTATTTAAATACTACACTTAGGTTAGATTAGTTAAAAAAAAAATTAAAGTAATGCCAAAATCGGCAAGTCCCGACAAAACTTATTGGGTATCGATAGAAAGTATTAAGAGTATTAAGCAATAATCAAAAGATCTTCAGAATTTTAGGGGAAAAACAGGCTGTGCAAAACTTTAGGAGCGGTAGTAACAGCAAAGTACTCCAACTTATTCGTTTTGATTATTATTACTAAAGTAAACTTACAAAATTAGAAAAACGTTTTAGGTAGATATTTAATAAACATCGAAAATTTAATATTAATTTCAATCTATTTTTACTTACCTTATCCTATAATAAGGAAAGTAATGTAATCGGCGGAAATTTGAACTACCCAGTTTTTCACATTTCTGGGCGAATTATAGCCTCAGGACACCAAAAAAGCTGGTTTTAGCCATTGGTTCGTGTGTGTGTGTGTGTGTGTGTGTCTGTTGGTCTGTCAGTAAACAGGATATCTCAAGAACTGTAAGAGCTAGAGACTTGAAATTTGATATGAAAGTTACTTGTAGGTAGGGGACGCAGTGCGAAGCTTTTGGTAAAAATCGGCCTAGCCGTTTGGTCGCAAGGTCGCAAAATCGGTCGCAAAGAGGTCGCGTATCTAAACGGTTGAAGATACAAAAAATTTATGAGAATAAAAATGATTTGTTATCATGAGATAAATATGAATTTAAAATAAAAGTTGGTAAAATAGGAACTCGAAAAAAAATTGAAACTCAGGATTTTTAACATACCGGGTGTTCATAGAATATTTCGGGAAATTTATATTACTGGATAGATCAAACCAAGACGAACAAAAAATTAAAATGAAATTTTGTGATCCGAGGTCAAATAAATAAGTTATAGTCAATTAAAAATTAATTAAACGGATCAATCACAGCGCTGCGGGATGACGGGGATTGGCCGCTAGGAGGGAGCACGCAGGCGATAATGGCGAAGGCCGTGCGACCGAGCTCGCACGGTTACCTTCAGTAACGTAGCAAAATTTTAAGTACGAGTCAATTATTGTCTTGTACTGTTTATTATAATCAGCTTTCAAGTGTTGGACTCGCGCCTCCTTTTTTAAATTAACAAATTTTTAGACGAGAGCAGCGCAGGGCCGAGACGATGGACACGGTATAATATATAATAATAGGATAAGGAAAGTCGTGTGATGTTCACACCAGATTTTTATTTATAGTGTACAATATATATGTATAAAAAATAAATTTAAATTCCCATGGGATTAATCATAAGATTTAGGAAGTCTAGCTAAATAAACTAAGTGATCTTGTCCTAGGCACTGGGACAAAGCTGATCAGAATATAATGACAAACAGGACAGTTTGCTAAAGAGAGACATCTTATTACTAGTACTAAAGCTATGTTTACTTATTAGAATAATCAGATCTCCAATCGGTTAAAAATGTTCCACAGATAATGAATAAACACAGTAAAAATAGTTTAATACAACTTTGGGTGCTCGGAAAGTTTTGCAAAATGGCGCAAATGACGGTTGTGCGTTGTAACAAGTTCATACGTATTAAGGCAGGTTCAAATCTGCAATACAGCTTTCAAGACAACCTGTGGATGTTGCCTCTTAATTAGTAATAAATACAGCTCGCAATGTCATCTTGGTCAGAAACAGAACTTTGCACGCGGTATACTACTGTGTACAAATATAACCCGGAATTTTTAATTTAAACTGTGCGGGCATTTCGTTGGGCGCAAACCTTTTTAGTTTTAAGTTGGTAAGACTGCTATTGACATCTGTGTCAAATTTTAGGTTAATATCTTAATTAGTTGAAGAGTGACTCTCGTTTTCGTAAACAACCAAAATTAACTTTTTCGATTTTTACCATGTCAGAAAATATTCAACAAAGGAGTTCGATTAAATTATGTGTTAGAAATGATATTTCTGCTGTGGAAACGCTCAGAATGTTACAAAAAGCCTTCGGTGTGTCTAAAACACAAGTATACGAATGGCATAAAATGTTCAAAGAGGGTCGTGAAGGCGTTGAAGACGAACCACATCAAAGACGTCCAAGAACATCAACTGACGAACAGCACGTCGCGAAAATTAAGGAATTGGTGCTCCAAAATCGTCGATTGACAACTAGAGAGCTTGCTGACATCGTTGGCATTTCAAATGGATGTCAACACCATTTTGAAGGAAGTTTTGTGCCTCAAAAAAGTCAAATCTCGTTTGGTTCCAAAAACCCTCAATTTATTCGTGATCATTTCGTTAAAAATTCCACCCATATCGTTCCGCAACCGCCGTATTCGCCTGATTTAGCTCCATGTGACTTCTGGCTATTCAGCAAAATGAAAAGACCGCTCCGGGGACACCGTTTTGACACGATAGAAGAGATTCAAGCCGAATCGAAGAAGGTGCTGAAGGCCATACCGAAACAGGACTTTTCAGTGTTTTGATGAGTGGAAAATTCGCTCGCATAAGTGCATTGCAGCCGAGGGGGATTACTTCGAAGGCGATGAAATAGATTTTTTAGAATAAATAAGGATTTCAAAAATTATAACAAAATTCCGGGTTATATTTGTACACAGTAGTATGTGTTGACTAGTGTTTGGAGGAAATGAATCCTGAGGTGAAAAAAGGTTGTTCTTATTGCACGACCATATTCGGTTTGGACTTTCGTGCAACGGGAACTCATACCATTCTCGACAACTGCCTTCGAGTGAGAAATGTTTATCTATAGATCCTTATGTCTTAACCAATGAATAGTTGGCAACACGCGTTTGTGGTGGGTCTAAATTCTCATTAGTAATAAGTTTAAAAATGAAACATCTCATTATGTCAACAGCCTTATAATAGATGACGAAATCTGGGGTTTATTTTATGACATACCCACTAGAGCAAACTTTTGCATTAATGAGGAGCTTCTAATGATGTGAGTTGCTCAGATTTCTGAGAAAATGCAAAAAAGTTCATTTAACGTATGTTTTTGAAGGATGCAGAAACTTGTTAAGTGTGGCGGAAAGTATTTGGAAAAATTCTGAAACTAAAAGTTGCAATATTTTTCCAATACTAAACCATTTTTATCGCGTAGGCTTGCAAGCACATTACTAAGATATAATTTTCTTAATTTTAAAGAATAAAATACCAATTACAACGGCCAAGGGTTACGTGTAATGGTTAAAACTCGTTAATTTACACCATACCTATACGCAATTTCACAATTACTGCTTAGTGTGCTTGATACGCTACTTACGCCTTATAAGTTTTAACACACGTATACGATGTCCCAAAAGAGGGTGAAAACAGAAGAGAAGATAGGTGGCAAAATAAGTTTTGCAAATGATCAAAAACCAACAAGCTCATTGACCAGAAGTAATTACAATTATTCAACAATATTAACCGAAGTACGCGCTTTCAGCCCAAATTGTTCAACTTGTCCTTGTTCAGATGTGCAGTGTGAGGCTTGGCATTGTCTTGAAGCGGAATGACATTGCGGCGACATTGACGTGGCACGCTTTTGAGCGATGTCCTTGCGTTTAGGTATCTGTGCCCTTCTTCTACTTTTTACCTACTTGGTTCAGTTGACATCGCCGGATCCTCCTCATTTGCTTCAATCACTGCATCTCGACCGACTTCATGTGGGCGTTCGGAGCAAGGCCGATCCGCCAAATCGGTGTTTCCAGCTCGAAACCTGGCAAACCAACGGTACTGGTAGATGGTGTTGGACAGACAATATATTTAAATGCGACAATAAAAAACATGTTTCTATAAAAAAACTTTTGTAGGTTGACAAGTCAAAAAATCCGCTCTGTTACGGAATATTTCAAATCTTTCCGTAAAATGTAAATACGATGTTTGAATGATATTAAATACCTTTCAAGAATGGTTTTGAAAATGTTACGAAAATTTAAATTTAAGAACAGAAAACTTATTCTTGCCTTATATAACAGTCCAATTTATTTTACAATTGTCATTCTCAAATGTTCCAAGGTTACACACATTCTTCAAGCTATGGATCAAGATGTGATCAAAGTCTTGAAAACATGCCACTAAAAATTATTAGTATTACTTTGTAAAATAATAAACACGATAAACTAATCAGGGTTTTTGGTGCCTTTTTGATGATCTCAGAAGTTTGAAAGAAAGTTATGCTGAATACTATAGAGAATTATTTTTTAGTCAAAATAAAGATCAGTTAGCAAAAGAAACTAAATATATCTCTAGGAATGAAATCCAGGTCCCAATAAATCCGTTTAATAAGCAGGATATTTCCCCAGTTTGATTAGTTGACCAGATTCTGAAGTTCTCTAACTACTACTTCTAAGAGTACACTTGAACATTTTATCAACATTGATAAGGAAACAGCTACATGCGCGGAAATAATTAGAGTAACCATAGAGACGTTAAGGTAGAAGTTTCATTCTTTTAATATTTTACCAGTATTGCAACAATTTCTTTCGATACCAGTTTTAATTTAATTTTAGTCAAAGAACACAATTGTAGGCCTAACGTTGTTCGATGTTATTTTATTCACTTTGTTCTTTGGGAGAAAATGGAATGAAGAGATCATTTTTGTATACTTGGAGCAGAACGTACTGAAAGCGCCGGGGGAACTAAAAGCTGATCCAAAAATGCGTTTTTTTGCTAAAAATATAAAGTACCTTACCTTACTCCATAAAGAATATTGAATAGCTTAGGAGCAACAAGAAAGATGTGGTCCAAAACGATATTGACAACAGAAACCTTCTTGTCAAACGTATGTTGAAGGAGAAGCAAAAAGACTATATAAAGGAAAGTGGAAAACATTAAGACTGTAGAAAGAAAAATTAGCTCCAACACGCTTAACAACCTCTTTGGATCATATAATGTGGTCTACAGCTATGCCATGTAAGAAGAAGGGTAGACTTTCCCATGTCACAACCAGCACCCGCCGGTTGTACTACCACATAGATAAGAAATAAAATAAAATATCAATAAAGGTGAAAAAAGAAAAAAGAACAAGCAGATTCTAAAGAAGATAGTTATCTTTCTGAAGAGAGTAAAAACAGTTGAAAATTTTTCTGAGAACGAAGATAAATCTGAATATTTATTGATCTTGTTCTCCTTTGATGATTATTCTTGGGCTAAAATTATTTTAGTTAAACTTTGCAACTTTACAATATTAAAGATATTCAAAAGGGAGATTCTGTGTTTGTGTGTTATAAAAGCGATATCAAAAAAGTAGGAAAACTAACACGAACTAGTTCTACATAGACGTAATGGGCAATAAATATTAAATGGAATTTCTTAGCCGTCGAGGAACACATAACAAAAATAAAGTTTTTTTATTAACTTTCTACAGCGGAGTTAATGACATTATCATTATCCTGTTTGTCTGTCTGTGTGTCTGGAGACACTATAACTTCCGTTTTATTCAACGGATTCGCTTCAAACTTGGCATGCACACATCTTAGGTCAGTACCTTTCATGGGATTGATTTTCAGCCAAATCGGTTAACGGCAACAGCTTAATTCCTTTTAAAAGTTTTTATCCTAATTTCATCCCACCGCTGTAGAAAGTTTCCTTTACGGTTACACCGTTCTCGTTTTAAATTAGTTTTTATTTATTCTCAAACTAATAAACCTTATTCAAACGTACTTTTCTTTTTCAATTGTAGGTTTATCCACTTTTCTGTATCTATACATTTGCTAACAATTAATAGAACAATCCTGATTCAGTTTAAGTCGCTAATTTTTCTCTATATTAATAGCATCAATCCTTGATGAATCAGATATGGCAAGATATTTTCTTTAAGAATTTGGTAATTTTTCATTAAAAGGAGTACAAATAAGTCTCCGCCGTTTTTTATCAAAATTTAGCCTTTATTGTGAAAGAACGGAATCTTATTTTTTATTCAAAGTATTGTCCATTGCTAGCCACTACTTTTTCCTATCTTTCTGGCAGGATACGAACGAATACCTCGTCAGAAGAACGCTTCATCTTTTGAGGCTATCAACGCATCGACCCAATTTTTGGTATGTTCATGTGATGTGAAGTGCTGCTCAGACAAGCCATGTGCCATCGAACGGAATAAATGATAATCGGAAGGGGCAATGTCTGGTAAATACGGCGGGTGGGGTAGGACTTCCCAACTGAGTGTTTCCAAGTAGGTTCTGACCGGCGCCGCAACATGTGCACGAGCATTATCATGGAGGAGAATAATTTTGTCGTGTTTGGAGTAGTAGTGGGCGCATTTTTTCTTGAGTGCTCGGCTCAATTTCATCAATTGTGTTCGTTAGAGAGCCCCAGAAATGGTTTCGTTCGGTTTGAGCAACTCATAATACACGACACCGAGCTGATCCCACCAAATACTCAACATGAGTTTTTTCCATGAATATTCGGCTTGGCTGTCGATGTTGAAGCATGGCCACGCGGTCCCCATGATTTTCTTTTCTTTAGGTTATCGTAGTAGACCTATTTTTTTATCACCAGTGACTATACGATGCAAAAAAACCTTTTTTTGTGTTTGGCAAGCAGCATTTCACATGTGCAAAATCGGCGTTGAATGCTTCTCTGTTTCAGTTCATATGAAATTCAATTTCCTTGCTTCTGAATCATTCCCATCAATTTTCAAATGATGTGAAATTGATTGTTGTCACTCCTACTTTAAGTGCAAGTTCTTCTTGCGTTTGGCAGGAATCTTCCTCTACTAATGCGTCTTCGTACACTTTCGACCTTCCGCTACGTTCTTTGTCTTCGACGTGAAACTCACCGTTCTTAAACTTATGAAACCATTCACGACAACTTCTCTAACTTAAAGCAGCCTCACCATATACTTCTACAAGAAATCGATGCGCCTCAGCTGCAGATTTCTTCAAATTAAAGAAGCAAATCAAAAGTTCCCGCAAATGACGCTTATTCGACTCAAAACTGGACATTTTCACACAAAAGAAATTATGCGATGCTGACATAAAATCGCTAGTATTGTAAGGTTATGGTGTTGCCAGATGTCAAACCTTACGATATGACGTTTTACATCTGACAATTTCAACCATTACTTACTGGTGGGGGCCATCTTTACTCAAACGGGGGAGACTTATTTATACTCCCTTTATAAATAATGACAAAAAATATGTTCTATTACTGTTTTAAGTGTGTTTTTATTAATAACAGATAATGTTCCACTAGTAGTGAAAATTTTTGAATTTTTTTCTCCAAATAGGAAAAAAGCAGGAACTGTTTTTCGAGCTAGTCTTGTTCTCTGTTTCCCAGTCATGGAAAAACTTACCTTAATTGTTCCATTACTGGCCGATTTACCTTTTTTTGTAAATAATCAGTTTATAATTATAATAGCGTTATTGGTTGTAACGAAAACCGGATATAATGGTATTTGTGTAACCGCTATGAGCGGTCTTCGCGGTGCATAAAAAAGAAAAATCAAGCATTGTTTAATGATGGTTAAAGATCTAATATCCACTACTATAAAATTATCGAAACTCAAAACTTAAAAAGTAATCAGTGTACATATTGGAGTGTAAAACCAAAGAATGTACAAAGGAAAATTCATCTAAAGACTATGGCGAAAGAGGGAGAAACAGCCGCTATATAATTTTTGATTGTTATTGTTTAATAGAGACACAATTTCTTATACACAAATAACTTACAAGCAAGATTATAATGCATTAAAAAGAGTGGTCCAAATTAAACGCCTAATTTAAATTTTAAATAAAACTACTTTTGAATTGATTTTACGATTGGATTTTTATTGAGTACTGAAGAGCAGGATCCGATTGAATGTGGAAAATTATGTCTGACAAATGGCCCCATTGCTATTGACTTGTCATGTCACTTGCCCACACCAAACAATGATTCTTTGGAGGTGCATTTGGTTGTCATGAGCTACACGAGGAATTTCCGAACTCGTCGATTTGAAAATGCACCTTATCGCTATGATGATGATTTTTTTACTAAATTGAAAATTTCCTTTATGATGATTTGAAAACCAGTTGATGAATTTTCAACTAAAGCTCTTGTCACAGTTAAATTTTATGCGCATGAAAGTCTTTAGTGAAAATGTCCAATCATTGTACGATACCGAGTTGATGTTTTTGTATTTGCTCAGACACTAACTAGGTATGACAATATTCATACGGGATCTTACCCCACGCTGATACAAGGTTTTGTATCCATTACCAATCCACTTTCATTAAATTTTGTAATCTCTTTTTGGACAGTTGATTAATTTGGTGTATTATTTCGACCAAAAAGTCCAGGGAGATTTTGTAGCGTCTCCACAAATTTTTACCAAATTTGCAATATATTCTAACGATAATGACTTGCTGTACTTTCGTATAGCGTTCGATACTTAGTAATCGGAAGAATCATAATGACATTTGTATCAAAGTATCAAAGTTGGTGACCAAAAAAAAAGGTTCAAAATTTAAATCTGACTTTTAGTCTGTCTCAAGGTTATAACGACATGGCTATTAAAAATCTTAACTTAATCTTCTAGGCGTTATATTAACGAATAAAAAATAAATAATCTTTTTAATACACAATTAGAATGTTTATATTATTTTCTTCCATTAATTACTATTTAATTATTGTAATTTTGATTGTAAAAAACTTAATTTTACCTATCACTCAGGCATAATTGCCAGCGAAGTTGTTTACTATTCAAATTAAGAGTTCTTATAGAAATCTTTTTCGACTTGTCAGCTAATAGTACGAGTTCCTTATTAAATTGGCTTAATAAAATGTAATAACAGGTAGTTTGTCAAACGACAATTGTTTGAAATAGTAATTTGTCTAGCAAGAAAGTGTAATGTCAGAGTCAATGTTGGCAGTGCAACGAAAGTGCCCGATCTTTGATGTGGTGTAACAGCTGATGTATTGCGAAAATGGCGTTTCACGTATCTATGCCCGAGAAAAGCAGAATGTCCTTTCAATAATCCGTCCCAGCTAGAAAGCCGAGCGCAGCCAGGTATTTACGCGAATGCTTTGGCGGACGTTGCGCGCTATACCCAATCACCGAGCGTTGTCAAAAAGTGTGGTTTGTTTTCCGCGAATTTTCCATCTCTCAAGCGCCGCCGTGGAAGCCCCGCTTCCCATCGGCTGTTGCCGGGGCCCGCTCGAGCCCCCATGCGGGCACTCCGCTTGCCTCAGATTTGCTTCCTTGAACCTGTCCTGTGGGTCATATGACACAACTGTATGCTCAATATTTAATTGACACTAATTTAGATTAATTGAACTTATTGTTTTTCCAACGGCCGGTCCGTGTGCTGCCTCGAGGCGGCTATAATTATGAATAATGGCCCCTGGCGCCCAGATTACTGTACTCTGCTGCATCGTTTCAGATAGCGACGATGCCTGGAACCAGCCTAGTGGTGCCTGTCGTGCTGTGGGGCAAGTATGCACCGACGCACTGCATATCCTGCATTTACTTATCTAAGGATCAGAAAACGCTGGCCACCGGCTGCTACGACGGGCAGATATGTTTATGGTAAAGCGCCGAGATGGTCATGAAACTTTTGTGCAGTTGGAGTTTTGCAGGCAAGTCGACCCAGACTCTTTGCATATGACTCCGCGATGTCTGCTGGTTGGGCACACGGCGCCGGTCTTGTGTATCTCAAAAGCGTCGATCGTGCAAGACAACAACTACATAGTTTCCAGCTCCGAAGCTGGAGAGATGTGCACGTGGGATCTAGTGGACGGAAAGTGCAGGGAAGTGGTGAAATTGTCTCAGGTTCACACCAACATGCAGGTAAGTTTCATTTTTTTCAGTGTAGAGCAAATGTAGTTCAATTTGTGCAGTGATTTATTCTACCTTTAAAATGAATTGGATTTTCAAATTAATGCTTGTCTACAATTTAATATTATTTTCAAGAAATGGCTGCCTACATGTTCTACATTACAGATTGATGTCATGGAATTTTTACATATATATATATTTTTTTTTGAAACCTACTTGGATTACATAAGTGTCTGCATTAGCTATCAGTATTGGAATTTTCAGCTGAGGATTGAGGTGATGTGTGTACACTTATCTTGGTAATAATAATATTCTGCTACCTTGAGGGAATTATGTGTGATTTGACAACAAACTTGACAATTTCTTCATTGAAGAAATTAGCTTTGTAGTTATAATTAGTCTGCATTACTATAATGCTAAGATGCAAATCAAAATTTGTTAAATTAAGATTACAGAGGAGAATTAAAAATATCTCTTCTCTTTGAATGTTTTAGTACCGGTATATTTGGGGTTCATCTTGCACAGACTTTTGTAGATACTGGGGTTAATGTGAGAATGATAACATCGGGCTCATTTCAGATTTTCATACTTCTTGGACTGTCACCTTTTTTCCTTGAATGAACAATGTTTCTTTACTCATATTAATTCTATTCTTTTCATTACCCACTGTGTAATACGAGATCTGACAATTTAGTTGCAAACTGATTCTAGAAAAGGTGTTACATACCTTATTGTTGAATAGCCACCTAAGTGCTCCCCCTAGAAAGCTTTGCACACCAATGCCAACGCCTAGTTTACCTTTAAGAGCAAATTTTGGAACTTTTTTTCTGGAATGCTTTAGTGCTATGGTGTGTTATCTGTGTTATTACTCGTTTCACAACTAGTGGCAACACAATCTAAAACATTGTGTTGTTTCTTCAAAAGGTCTTTATAAACTTCGCTTTTTCTTAGCTTTTGTTCATAGGTGAGCTTTTTTGGGATAATGTTTGCACACATTTTTGTTTTTCCATCGTTGTTTGGTTGGTCTGTTATTCTTCTCACAGTTAACTTTTGATTTTGATGATTAGACAATGTTTTTGTGAGTTCTTTATTAACTTGAATTCTGTTTTATTTCTTTAATCTGTTTGTACTGTCATTTTCTTTATGGCACTATTCTCCATAAACTTTGACTTTAACAAGAAAGTTAATGGTTGTTACTTAATTCAAGTGCTGACATTATTACAATGACACACAAAAACATTTATGATCACTTTTAGCAAGTCAAATGGTTTTTGCATTTTAATAATGAATTATTGATTGATCTCACAATTGATAACTTTGAAGATTTACACAACTCAGTAAATATTACTGAGAAGTAATGTTTAACATACTGCAGAGTTTGGCAATATTGCAGACAAGCTCTTGACATATAGTTATTAACTTAATGCATTATGTGCTAGGTATTGATAAGGACGTCCTAATATAAAATGCAAACTAAAACTACAAAATTAGACTGACATTTCTATTAAAGATATCAGTGTCAGAATTGAGTGTTGTTCAGAGTGTGGGAACTCTTCATTATTTCATTCATAACTGCGGCAAATATCTAAAGAAATATCCTGATAGCTGTCTATGTGTTGTTTCCAAATTCCAAACGTGGTCTAATAGACCAAAAACAGATAAATATAAAGATCTATCAGGATACTAGCCATGAGAGCCTTGATGTTTATTTGAGAATTGATAGTAGCTACTGTTAATTCTGATAGAAGTGGTCATACTTTTAATCAGGAATATTTTTTTATTTGAGTTGATCAATGCATGACAATAATAAAAAAAATAGGGTTGAAATCTGGTACCTTAAAATCAAAAGGATAGAGTATGAAGAGAGAGAGAGTGAGAGGGGGGGGAGAGAGGATGTCACGCTTTAAGGGTGAAGAAAGAAAAAAAATTGCATCGGAGAATCATTATAAAAAAAAGAAATAAAGAAAATTGATAAAGGTAAAAGTGAAAGATAAGAAAGAAATGGATTAACGGTTTTGATGAGAAAAAAGAAAGGAAGAAGAAGAAAATCAGTTGCTTTAAAGGTGAAAGAGAAGAAAAGAAACGAGAACGAGAGAAGGAAATCGGATACTTTAAAAATACAAGGAGAGAAGGAATGGCGAGTGATGAAAAGAATAAAATCTGACGCCTTAAAAGCGACAGGAGCGGAAAAGAAATTTTATGCTCCAGTTATAGAGCGTCAGATTTCTCTTAATTCCTTTGAAGTATGAAAAGCTTTCTTTTAATTCTTAAAATATACTAGGGCGAAATATATTTGGGTCATATTTTCAAAAAAAAAAAAAAAAAAAATAATGAATTGAAGAACCTTGAGTAAGTGATCTCCTTCTATAAACTGAGCACTCCTATATAGGTATTTCAAATTGTATTGAAAGATGTATTTCATCTTTGTTAAGCACCAAATAAAAGGTAGGTTTTTCAATTTTGAAGTACTCTTTTTGTATGGGGTGTCATACTTGTTATTTAATTCAGCATTTTAAAAATAATTTTAACACCAATAAAGATATTGCAATGAAACTGACGTTTCATTTTATGAGAAATTTGATATAACATGCTGGAAGAGGCTTGACTTGTGGTTTGTTGGGGTAAACTTCCTTTTTCATATATCCCTATTGAAAATAATTAGGAGGGGTTAGATCAGGTGAGTCAAATGTTGGAATCACTGAAAAATAACTTAGTTTCAACTGCGTGTAATGTGTGGGATGTCCCTCCATTTTCCTCTCCCTCATCTAACTGATTTACTAAGGTCTTCAATATTTTGATGTTTGCAGTTGTTTGATGATTATTATTAGATTCAAACACTATTACCAAAATCGGTTTTTACAATTTGATTTGCTGTTTGATATTTTCAATTATTTGGTTATATTCAAAGGTTGTTATGAACTTGGAGATTACTGTAGATATTTGAAAATAGTCTACTTAATTTATACCAGTCAGATCAGATAGAAGATTTCTGGCCAGCAGCTTTAAAGTATTGTTCCACTTTTTTGTTGCAAAGATGACTTATATATTACACTACATTTGTTTTTTTCTTTACATCTCTAGAATAGTTAAATGTAAGTTAGCAAATATTTTATAGAAGTTGGCATAATTAGACTTGACATTTCTAAAAAAAGTTTGTAAATGGCTGTATTTTGTTCATTGCTATTCCTTTCTTTATTTTGTGAATAGCCAATAGTTATGTATAATAATGTTACTTTTATTTTCATTGAGGTATTTTTGCATTTTGTTTCTTTTGTTTATTCTTCTTCTTGCATTAGAGTTTTTCAAACTTTGTGTTTAATTGCAATATTTACTTATCCTAATGTGGGAATTTCTTGAACCATGTGGACCTTACGCTTTGTCTGGTGGTGGATGAAATATTACAGTACTTTTTGAATAGCGGGATTCTGAAATCTTGAGTATAAAATGAATAGGCCTTTTTATACATACATTTAAAGTAGAATGAACTTACAATTAAAGAGAATGTACCTCAGACACTCTTTACTATAATTAGAAGTGTGATGTGTATTTATGATAAATTATTCACTTGAAAGGGTAAGAAGTAAAAGTATCACAATATTTGAAGTGTGATAGTAATCTTGGTGCTTTGACCTTACCTTCTAAATGAAAAACAGCTTTATAAAATTAGATAGAAAGTAAATAGAGGCAAGATGCAAGGGTTCTGGTTTGAAGTTGACATAAAACTAACAGACTAGATTTGAACAAGTTGGTACAGAAGAAAGGAGGTGCCTGAATTGTCTACAGCTACTAACAATATGTGTTGAACTTCTAAATATTGTTCTACAAATTACATTTTTTTTTGTAATTTTGCCTGTTAAGTGAATCCATATTGGATTTGTCTGGAATTAATTGTATTCTACTTGAAAAATTGGTTTATGCAATAAAGTAATAATTATTTGTACACGTAGTCAGTATAATAAGTCATGACAGAGCTACAATTACAATGTAATTCTTCTATTAGCCTGTGCGTGTTTTATACGTTAATAATTTTAATTACATAAATGGATAGGTTGGTTTTTTTCTGTAACTCCTTTGTTTGCTTAAAATAATGGAACTTTATATAGATACCTTGCTGAAATTTTCACTTGGATCTCTACTACACTTTGACTGTTCTACAAGCATTACATTGATAAATTAGGGAAATCATTCTTTATTTATTATTAGTGGAATGGCTAATATTTATGCACAATACAGTCAACTTAAAAGAATATAAATTTGGATTTGGTGTTTGTGCTCATGTATATGTATTTTAGTGGTGTGGAATTTTTAAGTACTTTGTCCATTAGCTTTTGAGGTGCTACCACCAGTGTCGTTTTTTAATAAACGATAATTATTTTAGTGGTCATTTATGACCAGCTTGGCATCAATTATATTGCTTTAGAAGAATGCCCTCATTAAGTGCATTTTCTTCATACATAATTTGTAAACATCTATAACAAGTAATTTTAGAGTACTTATAACTATACCAGATAAACGGAAAGTTTTTGAACTTTGTCTAAAAAAGTGTAGGTTTATCTTATTTAAATTTAGTTGCTATCGTTTTTGAAATATTCTCATTTAGTATATAGCGATGCTTACGCCTCTGTTAGTTTTAAAATTGTAGAAGTTGATTTTTGGTGAAGGTTATCTGATATTGTTTGGGGTTCGGTTTACACTTCATTTGTAAAGTTCAAGTGGCGCTCTTTTAAGCATAAGAGAATCTAATTAGTGGGTGGGGTAGGGGATGGCTATAGTATGATTACATTATTTTTAGAAATGGAATTACATGTTATGCACAATACAAATAATTGATTAAAATAAATTGGTGCAATCATAGTAATAAAAACATAGATAAATATTGTTACAGGCGCGTAACGTCAAGAACAATTTATTATTTAATTGCCAAAGCGACATTTTGCCGAATAAAATTCGGTTAGAAAAAATGGCCAAGCAAGTCTTTTCAGCCTTTCCATATTATCTGGGGGCGGGGATGGGGGTTGTAATGCTAAAAGTCAATAGGAAAATCATAGAAGGGAGATATATTTTGGAATAATATAATTTATCTTTTTTTCTGTGAGTTTTGGCAGACCTTTATATATAGATAAGTAAAATTTAAATGAGATTGCCTTCTACATGTTCCCAATATCCTGTAATGCATTTAATCGAGCGATTGGGCTATTTTCAATGCTATTTCCGTAAAATAACGTGGAGCCGTTTGCGAATGAATTTATCTAGTTGATCGTTGCTTTCAAATTGTCCTATTAAGCCTTGAAGGGCTTGAACAGGTGGTAGTCGCAAAGACTCAGGTTGGTGCTGTAATGAGAGTGGTTCCAATTTTGTTCCAGTTTGACTTGAGTAACAGTGGCGGTGGACGGGGAACCAGTGTTGTCTTGAAGAAAAAGCACACTTTTGATTGAGACATCGCAACTTTGTGGAAAGGGCGGCTTTCAAATTTACTAGTAGATCATAGTAACATTGAGCATTCATTATGTTTGTTTGATTAAGAAATTAGTGTTGACAATTATAGTTTAGTAGTCCAAAATACGGTTGCATGGTGCACGTTCTTCTTTTTTTTTCTCAACTAGACATTCACTCGTGTGAACTTTGGGCTGTAATATTGAATCCAAGCCTGATCACATGTTATTATTTGATGTAAACATTTGTATTTCTCCTTTTCGTAACTAGCAAAAGTTTTTTAGGATCTCTAAATCCTTAGCCTTTTGTTTAGCATTAAGGAGGCGGGGCAGTATTTTGTGGATATCTTTGGAAGCCTGAATACGTTTTGATTATTTATTGGGAATTATTATGTTGCCATTTGTTGATTACCACCGATAAGCTTACGAATTCGAGCAGTGCGAGTGCGACTCGCGTTTTATAAAACTTGGGAGTTGAACACCTGTTTTTTCCATAACGTTGCAATTGGCGCCCGCACATGCATACAAAGAGCTAACAAACCTGAATTCAATCGCAACGTCTCAATGCAGTTGTCATGTTAAAAATGATATATAGTTCTTATATTCAACATCATGGATTTTGTCAACATATCGTATGCGGTAGTCTATATTTCCATAATTTAATGTAATAGGAAAACATCTAAATAATCGCCTCTGCAAGGTCCTGTGTTGGAATCGTGAATAACTGTCTTGTTGTATTGACCTGAATCTCGATGACGGTTTGTGATTTCTCTCGTTTCAAATGTGCTTTATGTTTTAGGAAGATCTAGAAATTTGCATGGAAACACATTTGGACTGTGGGTGATCGAGTCGCCTATGCGATTTGATATTTAAAAATTTTTTTTGCGGGAGGTGTGATGAATAGGCGATCGCGTTGTCGTGATGAAGCTATCAATGACTAGATGCCTTTATTCTTGCTGCGTTCGGTGCATCGTTTCCGAAAGCTTTCCGAGTTTCTACGGACGAATATTTCAGTTTAGTACAAAATTTGATGTAATTTTTAATTGCTTTATTCACCCAGTCTTTGTGAAAGCGACAATAACACACTACAAGTTATCGTTCACTGGTGTCTGATCCGGCCAGTTAGGTTGTCTTCATTTCTGCATGTGCATTACAGGACAGTCTCATAGACTGCTAGATTACATCGCGGTCGCGCAAATTGATTTCATTATATTAAAGTTGGCTCAATACTTTCGGG
Organism: Sinelater perroti; assembly: GCA_036346155.1. Lineage (NCBI taxonomy): Eukaryota > Metazoa > Arthropoda > Insecta > Coleoptera > Elateridae > Sinelater > Sinelater perroti. The sequence continues at coordinate 3,775,977 of JARFIY010000348.1, read as the reverse complement.
GCAGACCACATATACGTCGAGTCGCTTAATTTGATAAAGCCCAGAACTGTTTACTACCGCCACGGACCATTTAAACATTTGCTGTAATAAAATATAGGTAGAACTCAGAACTATTGCAGGTCATGCCTCAGCAGACACTGAGTTTAATATACAGACACGTATAGCGAAGAGGAAAAATACGAGTTGTCGAAATAGAAAGTACAAGCGAGAACTAAGATAACTATATTGTTTTTAGACTTACACGAGTTACTTGTGAGGGATCACCAACATTTGGGCATGAAAGTTTGTGCATATATTGATTTAAAGAACATTCTTTAAAAACTTGAAGTGTTTTCAGTGTTTTTGTTGTAGACTTGTCGATTTTGATTGACACAAGCGACACAGACACTTAATTTGTGATTCTCACAACCATTAATTATAGAATGTATGCCAGATGATAATAAGACTTGGAAGCAATGCTTCACGTGTTTTTGTGTCATAATCAAGTGGAATCTGGAAATTTTCTGACTCATTACTTAGCGGGACTAACCATATTTACCTGCGTTTGCCTAATTAGTAGTGTTGGTCCAGATGTATTATTGTTTTTTTAAAGAAAATATTTTGGCGCAATTTGATCATGAAGGAGATTGATTTATCAGATTATTCTGTCGTATTTTTCGCCGAAGTGGAGCCTTAATAGTTTGAGTTGAAGTGTGCCAATAAGATCACGTTGTTCATTTTGTTCCATTACGTATGTTGTGTTTTAGTAGCTGCAATAATGGTCAAAAATAGCGCCTTAACAAGTTATAAATCAGACAGAATTGTTTAAAATGGGTTGTTTTTATACTTCTTAATTTTTGTGTGAATTAGAGAAGTACTAGAAATTGTTCCAATTAAAAAAAAGAGTAAGTGGAATTATTTGTTAGCGAAATAACACTCAACTCTAATGTCGTCTCGTTTGCTGATTAGAGAAGAATTCATTACTGTACCGTTTCATTTAAACGACCTGCAGCATTCCTATGTAGTCAAATTACAAATCACCAACGAGCGTGCTAAGTCATTTATTGTAAGTTACTTCGAAAATAAAATGTGTTGAACAATAATAATATCTATTTAAAATTGTGGTAAACCTTCCTATTGCCTTTATGGTTTTTTTTTGAAACTATCGGTAATACCTTATTTTTTATTAATATCGAAATTAAGGCAAATGAAAAAAAATTTAACAAGCTATCTGTTGAAGTGCCATACAGTTCAGACCTAATATATTGTGCTGCAAAAGTAATTTTGTTTTTTTGTGTTTCTATTTTTGGTTTTCCCTGAAGATGTCGCCATTTAGATAACTCATTGATTGTGGATTTTATTGAACGTTTTCGGCTTTGAAGCAAAAATTGTCTATTGGCGGTCTGCTTCGTTCTTAAATTCTTATGCTTGTAGAGCATATACTTGCAACGCAATACCATATGCAATATCCTCCACGTCCTGGAAATTACTCATAAACAATGCAACGCCAATCACAAAAAAATGTAACCGCAGTACATATTTTCCTCATATAGTCAACAAGTGGGATAAAGTATAATGGTCTAATATACGAAGTGTGGCAAAAAAGTAATGAGACTGGCAACACTGCAAGCGATCTAGCAACGCTACGCTGTTCTCCTTGACAGAGCACGTGTATAAATACCCTCCCATAGCTCAATGCGAGTTTCAACTCGTTCCGTTAACTACGTGATTTTTGTGACTGCTATTAGTGAAGTTGTATTTTGGTTGTGCGTCAGGCAAAATGGAACAGCGGAATTTCAGGGAGGCTTTCAACTTCGAAAACCGACGAAAACATCAAACGTGGGAACACTCTTGTGAGATCAGACCGTCGTTTAATATTAAGAATGTTGAATTAACAATTAAATTTGAAGATTTAACGTTTATTAAATTTTGACTGAACTTTTGTACATGCGAAAGGGACCTCAAAAGGCATTCCTGTGGTTCCCCAACCCCCCTATTTACCTGACCTCAGTCCCTGTGACTTTTTCCTAAACTGAAAAATGTCCTCAAAGGACGTCATTTTGGGACTTTAGAAAACACCCAAAAGAGTGTAACGGACATGCTGAAGACCATACTGGTTGAAGACTTCCAGCGCTGCTACCAACCGTGGGAAGAACGTCTCGATCGGTGTGTAGCTGCCCAAGGGAACTACTTTGAAGGGGATAACATTGATGTTTGAAAAAAATAAAAACTTTGGTAACAAAAAAATTAGTCTCATTACTTTTCTGCCACACCTCGTATATATCACCAAATGTACAGCACCGCAATTAACCACACTGAGTTCAGAATGCATAACCAAAAGAAATGAGAAACGTGTTTTAAGCCAAAAATAAAGCGAACGTAGATCATTTTGTGATCAATGTAGCCAAGAAAACTTCTGACAGATGAATTAAATAAAATCCCCAAAAAAGGTTTTACTATAAAGATTATTGACAGAAACAAAGTCAAAATTCCACCAGATTAAGTAGTTCTTAATTACTGCAAGCAATCAAACAAAAATGTTTATGAAATCAAGTACTTGTAACAAACCAAAGTGATAATCGAACCACAAAAGAGAAATTCCTTAATGTGCAAATTGCTAGCGCTATGGGTACACTAAGAAATACTGCACGCGCCACAATCTAGGTATGTAAAATGCGATGGTACCCATCCAATAAAAACCTGCATGAAACCTAAAATCGCTCCGACTAGTGCGTTCTGTGCAATGAAGCTCATTCTGCGAACTACAAAGGATGCAAGATCTATAGGAAAATACGGATCAAAAACAATCAAACCCAATAAACAGAATATAGGGTTAATACATACTTTACCCACAGTAAACACAAATCAAGTAACTTCTCAATAATCAAAGCCTATGGTCTATGATGATTGAACTAGCAGAAAACATGATTTTAAACCACAGTCTCTAAGCTACACTAATGGCTCACATCTTTAAGATGAAATTTTGGAATGCCACCAGCTTGGCCAACCATAGTCAAGGTCTTTAAACATTTGTTGCTCATTAGAACTTGGATAGTAATATACTTATTTTCGAAACATACTTCACAAACAGAAGCTACCTCAAAATACTATGGTTCATTGTTTAAGATACAAAGTACTTGGATAGGACAGCACATAGTGGTTATTATTAAAAACCAGCCTGAGCATATACAGACAAGTGTTGTAGTTGAATACTGGAATGGACTAGTTGCAATAACAGTGTTATAATATACATAGAAGTAAGAAACTGTTAAAATCAATGATCAAGAATAGTCTCAATTGTATTTCTACTAGACAACTCGCCTACTGGCCTTCTGATAGAAGGAAAATTCCAGATTAGGTCGATTTTTATATAACAAAAGGTATAGCACAAAATTATATTAAATGCTTAGATCTTTCATCAGACCACTCGCCATTTTTAGTCTCGTTGAGGTCGACAGCATACACAGAGAACGATATGGGATATATTTAAAAACTAATAAGTGAAAAAATTAATCTAAATATATCCTTTAAAATTGTAGGAAACATTAATAAAGCTGTAGAACACTGCTCTATATAAAACTCAACTTGCGAATTAACAGCTGAATTAGACTCCAAAGAATACCAATACTATCTCCCAGTGAATATTAAAAATAAGATTGCTGAAAAACGAAGACGCTAACGTTAATAATAATTATTAAAAAAATAAGAACTGAAGAACTAGACGTTTCGGACTTACTTAGAAACTTCTTTTGTGCCAAAGCAGCAGATTATTCTTTCTGGCATGTCACTATGCACTTAAGCATCCACAACAAAGTGTGTCACTCACTAGAAAGAAATGACGGTAGTTGGGCCAGAAAGCTGAAACATTCGTTAATCACCTTGTTGTACTCTTTTAATCTCATCATATCGTGTAAACTCGAAAAAGAAGGGGTTCAGGAACGACTCGATGCAAATCAACGAAGTCTATCTTTTATGTATTTCGTTTTTATTGGGTTTTTTCTCTTCCGTGTTTTGATTTATTGATAAAACCTTTTTGTATTGTTATTTTTCCTAGCATGTTCTAGCTTGCTCTTCATTTCCTGTTTTACCCATTTCGTCTTTTTTTGTTTACATATCCTCTGTGCTTGTTTTTTCATTTCCTCGTAATTATCTAGGTATTCTTTTTCTTTCTTTTTTTTTTAAGTATCATTTATTGCCAGATCAACAATTATTTGTTACACATGGCATAGGTAAAAGATTTTGTGACATATTAATGACTTAAATTATACATTATGACATTGTGGGACAGAGTAATAGGCACAGTGAGTTTATATTTTGTTTAATTATGTCTTTGGTTTGCCAGAACTAGGTCCTGGGGTAGTTTTCATCTGAGCCTGGAGTGAATATTTGTTTTGAAGAGTTCATTGAATTCCCCACCACTACGTACATTCGCGTTTGAGATGAATTTTTCCGCATAGTTTTTGATATATTGATCAATGGGTAAGATGCCGAGTTCTTTGTGCAGCTGGGTATTTCTAATGTACCACGGTGCGTTGACTATAAATCTTAGAATATTGTTTTGGAGATGCTGTATTTTCAGTATGTTGGTGTTTGAGGTGTTGCGCCAGATCGGCGATCCGTTTTTAACCCTTAGCTGCCACATTTCAGCAGAATATCATAGCTGCCACACTGGGGCGTTTCAGACCCCACCGTTAAAAAATTTCATTGGGAAGCGACTTATGATTATTTATGCTTGTTAAAGTATTAATTTTTGTTAGTAGTTGATTTAGAGGATAGAATAATTTTGTTTTTGAAAAAATAACATTTAGTATTGTAAAAAAATTGTTGAATGCAAAAAAATGGTAAAGATGCCCATTTTCACTAAAAAAATCATATTTTTTAAAAATTTAATAGAATACTCTTGAGATATATATCTTTAAGGAAAAAAATCGTTTGGTAGTCGGCGTTGAAAAAAACGTATTTATTTTTAACTTTGAATGGAGCCATTTTTACAAAATCAAAATTTTACTATAACTCACAAATAAATGTAAATAATCATATAAATATCATATATAATCATAATATTATACCCGTATTCATGTTAATATCAATGAATAATAATCGTATGAAAAAATTATATCGTATAAAAGAAGCTGAGTATTAAAAATTATTGAAAAAAAGGACTTATTATCCAGTGCAAGAGTGAACACAAATTCAGACGATGCTCATCGCAAACTGGTGCTTCGCAAAGACTGCACGCGTATTTGGTTTTTCTATCTTCTTTTCTATCGCAAAAAGCACATCGTTGCCTGGATGGCAATTCTATTCAATGTTTAAAATTGATTGTATTCCAATTTTGATGTCGCGGCGCAGTGTTTGCACATGATTGCCGTGCATTTCTCGTTGCTATTATTTCCTTTCAATGTACACTTCATGAGAATTCTAGCATTGACTGCAGCCTGGTCGAAAATACCATAGAAAATACGCATTGGCCACTTATTCGCCCTCGCGTAACCGTATAAGAATGACACAACTGATCAAATGAGTCCGTTCCCCTTTTGTTTCATTATAATGTAGAACTATAGTGGCTTTTCCATTGATTATCTCCATAGAATGCGAATACGAAGAAACCACTAATACATTTTTTTTTTGTAAAAGAAAGCAGCGTTATATTTGGCGCATGGCAGAATTTCGTATTCGGTGTCTCCTTTCACGCAACTTTAAATTCTGCTGACATTTCACGCTTATTTTTTCTTATAGTACCAGTAATTTTCATATTAAATGGATCTTTTAGCATGTTTTGCAGTAATGGAATGGAGGTGAATCAGTTATCGCAAGTCACACTACGATTTGTACCATGTATTGGACTTGTCACTTCGCGGAAAAAGTATTGGTATTGATTCGCCTCTTACTCGAACCGATGTTTTCCCCAGATAAGGTATAGTGTGAATCTATGAAAAGATTGAAAAAATTAAAAATATTTTCATGTGTAAAATAAAATAAAATTAAATTCAATATTAGCAAAAAATATTTACCAGATATGCTGTTTCTGTATCATTCAGTGTGACTAATTTTAAGCCATATTTATCAGGCTTGGACTTCATATACATTCGGAAACTGCAACGTCCTCGAAAACTTAGTAATTGCTCATCAACAGTACATTTGTTACTTGGCGTATAGTTGCGTTGGCAGTTTCCAATAAACATTTCCCAAATTTGACGAATATGCGTAAATTTGTCGCCCTCAACTCTAGTATTTTTGTCATCAAAACGAAGACATGATGCTAAAAATGTAAACCTATTTCTTGTTAAAACACACCTATACAATGTAATTCCATTCTTCTTATCTCAAAGCCTGTTATCGTCAACGTCAGATGATTTCCAAAGTCCACTGTAATACAAAACTCCAATGTATGCTCGAATTTCGTTGACATCAGTGCTATTATGATAAGTTTCTAATTTTTTTGCTGGCGATTAGAGAAGTTCGGACTTTTTCAATTTTTTTTTATTCGTCTGATCTACAATAATTTCGATCATTTCTTTTGTAAAAAGAGCATCCCAATATTCTTCGATCGTGTTAGCGTGTAATGCTTCATTTGCTGGTCTAGGGCTTGGTTTAGGATGAACGTCAGAGTGTCGATCTGAAAATTATTCATTTATTTCATCCAACAGTTCTTGTCGCAGTGTTCGAGATCGTAAATTATACTCCATCTAATAACCCCAAAATTGTAATATATATATATATATATATATTTAAAAAAATTCTCACCAACCAAAATGTTTTACTTACCTCTTTTTCTTCAAAACAAAGCGAAAACACTGAAAAAACAATTCGGCTAATAACTATAATCCTACTTTGCACAGCTGCCAGAGCCACACAAAATAGTTTTGATCCATCATAAATTGTAGTTGCATGAGATAGCTGACACCTTAAAGATAAGAGAAAAATGTTTGAAGTAGGTACCGCGTTTGCTTACAGTCAATCAAAAATAATAAAGCGTCGACGATTCACTGCGCTATTTGGAGCTGTTTCAGCACAATCAGCGGTATCGGATAATGGATGAAACATGGATCCATCACTACACTTCAGAGTCAATCGGCAGTTAATTGAGTGGACAGCAAAGGGCGAAAGCCGCCCAAAGCAACCAAAAACGTAAATGTCAGCTGGTAAGGTTTTGGCCTCCGTATTTTGGGATGCGCGCGGTATTTTATTTATCGATTACCTTGAGAAAGGAAGAATGACGTTATTGGTGCGTTTGAAGGAAGAAATTGTGAAAAAAGACCCCAATTGAAGGAGAAAAAGTGCTCTTTCACCAAGTCAACACACGGGGTCACAAGTAGATCGAAATAATGGCAAAATTGCACGAATCGCACTTTGAATTGCTTTCCATCCACCGTATTCTCCGGATCTGACCCCTAGCGACTACTACCTGTTTTCAAATCTAAAAAGAATGCTCCAAAGAAAGAGATTTGTCTCCAATGAAGAAATGGTTTCCGATACTGAAGCCTATTTTGAGGCCAAAGATAAATCGTTCTACAAAAGGGCATCGAAATGTTAGAGAAGGATTGGAATGAATGTATCACTCTTGAAGGAGACCATTTTAATGAATAAAGTCGAATTTTGTAGTTGTTACAGTTGTAGAATGTTATAGTTGTTGTTTTATTAATTAGTCATCTCATGAACTTATTGAGTGATCTGTTCCTATTTTTCCAATTTCATTATTAATTTCTTTTATAAACTTTATTCTGTATAGTTTTTCAATATTCTGTTTTTTGTATTTTTATCTTTGGTTTTTGCTTTTGTATTCTTGTCTCATTTTTCTGCATATGTACCCTTATATAACCTAACAACGCCTGTAATTATCTTATTTCGTTTATTAATGTATGGTCTATTTGGTTTTCTTTTGTTGTTTTTGGTATTACTCATGTTTCTTTATGTGTCCTATGTTTATATTTTGTACTGTTGATTGCCATATTTGTTCCAACGCAAAGCTGCATATCGCATTTCCATTGTCATTTGTCTCTTCACATATTTTATGTTCTCCTGCTACTTCCCTTACAAAGTTCTCCTTTTTAATTTGTGCATTCAAATCTCTCTGTATAACCAACATATCGTTTTTTGATAGTCTTCTCCAATTCGTTGTAGAATATATTCTTTTTTCCTGTCTGTCAGCTTCTATATGTGGGTATAGGGGTTTGGCTTCTATTTTTAAATGGCATTATCTGCCATTAATACAAGGGCAATTCCAAAAATAAGGTCTCATATTATTTTGGAAATAGAAAAAAAAAGTTATTTTTAATAATTGATGTATCATTTTAAAAGCTACTTTCAACTCGAGAACTACTGAACCTAATTACATAAGGGGGTATCATTCGAAAGCCTATGGCCTACCGAGTTTACATCCGCGATCTGGCATAGGTAGGGTGTCCTACAACAATGCAATAAGGGTTTTTAGCGGACCCAGCTTCCAATATGTCATTCCTTATAAGTTTTGATTAAGGCAGCTTCTAAGCTGGAGACCAGCTTTTATTTCTGTCATTTCTGACATCTGTCACGCCTTATAATTTTTGATCTGTGATAGATAGAGACATAACGTTTTCAGTATTCAACTAAGGACCATAAGTCAAGTCCAGACGCCAAACATCAGCCTGATCGGAAAATCTCGAGACCGGTTTGACCGGAAGTGGCCACAAATTTTTGTTTATGTATAGAATCCCCCTCGGACATTGGTGGAAAGGGAGTTCCAGGTCCGTACTTGTTCTATACAATCGCCATTTCGGTCGATGCATTTTTGTAGGTGTTGTGGCAGTTTTAGTGTGTCTATGTCACAACAATTCGCTATCATGTCGTTGAGGAAGTGTTGGAATTATTATCGTCGCTGAAGTGCATTCTGGTCAAATGTTTCGTCACCCTTGACAACCAAATCCAAAAAGTTGTTCTTTTCATCTGCATAGCGTCGAAAACGCGTTGCCCTTGGTGGTTTTTTGTAAGCATTCGCGTGGCCCATCTTCGCACTCCTTTCGATATCACAACTTTTTGGTTAAAGACCTACGAATGGTGCTTCGAGAATCCTCAGGAACCAAAATGTAGAGATCATCGAGAGTGATCCTTTTTTATCGCTTTTAGGCTTCTATGCATTAAAATGAGAAGCCTTATGTAGTCGTCTGTCTGTTCGTCCTTTTATTTTTCAACTTTTGATCAAGGCAGCTTCCAAGCTGGAGACAAGTTTCTATTTCTGTCATTTCTGACATCGGTCAAGCCTTATAATTTTTGATCTGTGATAGAGAAATAACGTTTTCAGTATTCAACTAAGGACCATAAAGTCAAGTCTAGACGCCAAAAATCAGCCTGATTGGAAATCTCGAGACCGGTTTGACCGAAAGTGGTCGCACATTTTACTTTCCTTATCCTATAATAAGGAAAGTAATGTAATCGGCGGAAATTTGACCTACCCAGTTTTTCACATTTCTGGACGAAATATAGCCTCAGGACACCAAAAAAGTTGGTTTTAGCCATTGGTTCGTGTGTGTGTGTGTGTGTGTATGTCGGTCTGTCAGTAAACAGGATATCTCGAGAACCGTAAGAGCTAGAAACTTGAAATTTGGTATGCAAGTTACTTGTAGGTAGGGGACGCAGTTGGTAAAAATCGGCCGAGCCGTTTGGTCGTAAGGTCGCAAAATCGGTAGCAAAGCGGTCCCGAATCTAAACGGTTGAAGATACAAAAAATTTATGAGAATAAAAATGATTCGTTATTATGAGATAAACATGAATTTAAAATAAAAGTTGGTAAAATAGGCACTCGAAAAAAAATTGAAGCTCAGGATTTTTAATATACCGGGTGTTCATAAAATGTTTCGGGAAATTTATATTACCGGATAGATCAAACCGAGACAAACAAAAAATTACAATGAAATTTTTTTATCCGAGGTCAAATAAATAAGTTATAGCCGATTAAAAATTAATTAAACGGACCAATCACAGCGCGCTCGGAGAGCTACCGGGCCAACTGCGGGAGGATGGGGGGGGCAGCGCTTGGCCGCTAGGAGAAAGCACGCAGGCGATAATGGGGAAGGCTGTGCTGCCGAGCTCGCACGGTTACCTTCAGTGACGTAACAAAATTTTATAAGTACGAGTCAATTATTGTCTTGTACTGTTTATTTTAATCAGGTTTCGAGTGTTGGACTCGCGCCTCGTCTTTTTTTTAAATAACAAGTTCCGGGACGAGAGCAGCGCAGGGCCGAGACGATGGACCCGGTATAATATATAATAATAGGATAAGGAAAGTCGTGTGATGGTCACACCAGATTTTTTTATTTGTTTATGTATAGAAGCCCCGGACATCTGTGGAACCGGAGTTCCACGTTCGTACTTGTTTTTTTCGTGAATTTCCATGCGATCATCTTAAACTCCCTACATCACTTGGGGACGTTTTTGACACTCGTGCACGACTCTGCATACAAGTCAATCAATTGGGTATTAATTTCGATTGGTTTAACGCCTGTTGCTTTCAAGAACTGTATAACTGCGCGAACTTCTCACCAGGCGGTAGCGGCAAGTGGGAGCTCCATTACGAACAACTGCCGAGTTAAAACTGAGCGTTTTCGCAGGCTAAATGATAATTTGCTTGAGAATGGGGGAAGCAGCAAACACGGCAGTTTTCCTGCGGCTTCAGCGCTTTAGAGACCTTATTACTTTCCTTATCCTATAATAAGGAAAGTAATGTAATCGGCGGAAATTTGACCTACCCAGTTTTTCATATTTCTGGACGAAATATAGCCTCAGGACACCAAAAAAGTTGGTTTGAGCCATTGGTTCGTGTGTGTGTGTGTGTCTGTCGGTCTGTCAGTAAACAAGATATCTTGAGAACCGTAAGAGCTAGAGACTTGAAATTTGGTATGCAAGTTACTTGTAGGTAGGGGACGCAGTGCGAAGCTTTTGGTAAAAATCGGCTGAGCCGTTTGGTCGCAAGGTCGCAAAATCGGTCGCAAAGCGGTCGCGAATCTAAACGGTTGAAGATACAAAAAGTTTATGAGAATAAAAATGATTTGTCATCATGAGATAAACATGAATTTAAAATAAAAGTTGGTAAAATAGAAACTCGAAAAAAAATTTAAACTCAGGATTTTTAATATACCGGGTGTTCATAAAATGTTTCGGGAAATTTATATTACTGGATAGATCACACCGAGACGAACAAAAAATTAACATGAAATTTTTTGATCCGAGGTCAAATAAATAAGTTATAGCCGATTAAAAATTAATTAAACGGACCAATCACAGCGCGCTCCGAGAGCTACCGGGCCGACTGCGGTAGGACGGGGGGGAGTGCTTGGCCGCTAGGAGGGAGCACGCAGGCTGTGCGACCGAGCTCGCACGGTTACCTTCAGTGACGTAGCAAAATTTTAAGTACGAGTCAATTATTGTCTTGTACTGTTTATTTTAATCAGCTGAGTATTGGACTGCGCCTCGTCCTTTTAAAATAACAAGTTCTGGGACGAGAGCAGTATATATATATATATATATATATATATATATATATATATATATATATATGTTTAAAATTAATCTTTATTTTGTTATTTACTATAAATTCAGTGCCGTTGTTACACTGTTTTGATTCCCTTAAGTATAGTATTGCAAAGTCCCTTTTATTAATCTCTCTTTGTCCTTGCCATTTTATAACTTTTCAGGTATTTGGCGACTTCATATTCCTAGGTACTAGCATTGTTTTTATATTTCATGTTGCTACTTTCATTTTCTTGTTATTTTTATTTTTATTCTTTCGTTTTTTTCTTATTTGTGCCCACATCCATAGCTTTTTTGTTTTCTGTTTAGGCCTTTGTTATTTAATTCTCTCCGTTTTATGATGTAGTTTTTTTCTTTTTTACTCTATTCGTACAACTGGTTATGTATTGTTAGTTTCGGGTATTCAATTGTTACATCCTGTTTGTTTTTATTTGGTAATTTATTTTATTGTAGTTTGTATATTTGAGTTTTTAATGGTAAAGTTTAATCCACTTTTAAAGTAGCATCAATTCTTTTTGTAGAAAGAAAATTACTATGTAATTTTCAACACCACACAAACGGAAAACTAAACAGATTATTGTTTTATCATCGCCCTGTTTATTTTGTCTCTATTTATACTTTTAATAAAATACCGTTTTTTACATGTTTTTTTTTAATACTTCCACAGTTATATGTGTTATATGCTGAATGAATGTGGCATTAAACAAAATATGAGCATTACTTGAAATGTTGTTGTCGGTTTCAAAATGTTGCTTAATTACAAATTCATTGATATATGATAGTTAAGAGTAAAGTGAAAATTGAGTTTATCATGCAATTATGTAATAATTTAAGTGCTGCCGCAAATTGAATGGTTCGTGTTGAGCTAATGAGAAATATAAATACTTAGATGTGAATAATTGTATTATGACTAACGTTGTGTATTGTTTGTCATTAAATATCTGTTTATCCTGGGTTCCCAAGTAACCTTTTGCTTTTTATGGTCGGTTGTTTATAAGTTTACGATTGTATAATATACTGATGTGATCATCAGGATGCGGTTTCGTTGCAGTTTATCTAAGCGTGTGCGTATGTGTAAACTGATGTAGGCAAAAACAAGTTTGCCATTACTTTTTTCTTAAATTAATTAGGCTAAGCAAAAACATATTTTCATTAAACACTAATTTTTATTAATCGCAAAATATACTTATGTATTAAAAAACAAAGGCTGAAAGAACCATGTGTTCTCATATATCTTTTGTAAATATAGTGATTTTATAAAAAATATTCAACTAATTGTGCTTATCGAAATAAAGATGTTTTGTTAGGAATTATTCCCACATCAGCCTTATTCGCTTGATACCCAATATTATATTTTCTGATTGAAATAAACTTGTACAATTTTAGAACTTAAATAACGTAAAACGACTTACAAACTAGTGGACAAAAGATTTTTAACATGTTTTCCTAGATGGCCTGATTTCGCATTGAATAAGCTGCGTTAAAGTATATATTATACTTAAGATATAATGTAATATACACAAAAATTAATAATATAAATAATTTAAAGACAATTTCTATAATTTTAGAAATATCTAAAACCACGGTATATTTTGTTTTTCAAGTAAACGAGGGGAATCTCCTTTAGATATCTCTAACTACAATGCTTAGAAGCCGCAATCTTCTCGGTTTATCACATGGTGCGTAATCAACAAATTTCGGATTATATATGTGTCTTTATAGGCAGAATAATATTTTAGTATTAATGACTCATTTGTTTATTTTATTAGCCCTTCTCTCAAATCACTACATCATTGACAGCAATAGTATAGTTAGAGTTGGACTTTGACTTGTGTGACAGCAGCAGCAACAGCACTCATAATTTTTTTATATATATAATTAAAATAATTAAATGGGATTTGCAGTTCCTGTTTAAAAATTGGATTTAGAATCTTCAGCGTTGTTATATGAAATATCGGATGTCGTAAGGTAAAAATAAAGGTATATATCTCCAGTCTCATTAAACAATTTTATAGTCCTATACAAAAACATACGGCTAATGCCTATATGATGCAGGGTCTTAAAGATCACACTTTTTTCAGTTCCACACTTATGTAATACTAATACAGCGATGCGCGTTTCTTTGTTAGCCCACTTTGTTGGTAAATAACCAAACTTGACGAGAACCACAATGTATCTTACAACTAAGATTTGACAATTGCAACCATATGTTAAGTCAGGGGTGTACATCTCTATGCTATGTAAAGTAAGGGTAGGTTTGATTTTGTAATAGTATTTATGAAAATACTAGGTATATTGCAAAATAATTATCGTTGGTAATTATTGATTATTATCAACTCTTAGGTAGTACAAAAATTCCATTTTTGAAGAACATATGAATTTTAATTTTTAAGGGATTCTTCGAAGACCGAAATAAGTCTCTCAATTAGCATAGTGCTTGGCTCTGGAAAAGATGAAAAGCTGTCGGTGAAATATCAGGTGAATAAGGTGGGTAAGGGAGATTTTCATAGCTCAGTTCTATTAATTTTTGTAGCGTCGTCTGTACTACATGGGATTAACCAGATATGGCTGTTTTTAATACAATGTTTCATGATTAATGTACATTTTTGACCAGTAGGAATCTATTGTGATTGTTTCATTAGGTCGCAAAAAGGAATAGTGGATGATAGCTTTGCTAGATCACCATACAGTGATCATGACCTTCATGGGATAAAGACTCTTGTATGATCTCTGTTAATTTCGTTTACGATTATTGTATAGAATACATTTTTAGTCACAGGTTATAATCTGGTATAAAAAGATTCCTTGTTATGTGAGCAAAAAAGAAGAGGCTATATTTACTCCGTGCATGCTGTTGAGTTTTGTTAAATTGTGTGGAATTCGTCTGCCAAGTTTTTTAATTTTTTCGATATTATTAACAAAAGGAAATAAGACACCAGAGACGGGAAGAAACGAAAAACATGAATAACAGAAACATCAAAGAATAATCCGACACCCCAATGGGTACTAGGGTCCATGAAGAAGAAGAGTAAGAAGATATTAGAAAGATGATAACTTATGGCCGCTTTGGATGCTTCCTTGCACAAAATTTTGATATCGAAGTTGTATTGTTCGTTTGTGGCAGATATCTTCATCTAACATTTATTTAATTTCTTTTGTCGTTGACGGTAGATTTATTAATAAATTTGAATTGAAAAAGAGCATTTCTGTAAAAGAGAAAATTATAGATACGGGTGTTGCAGGTAGCTGAAGGCTAGGAAGAATTTTGAATAAATATTTACCCATGTATGAAATACCAGCCAAAATTTCAAGGTGTGTAAACACGTCTTACCGTAGTAATGTCAAAAATACGACCAATTAAAATCAGTAATTGTGAAACTACGTAATAGATCTGAAGAACATTATGCATTCAAGGTTTTTGAGTTAATTGAAAAAGTCTTACTGCATGGGGATGCGACGGTACGGATGGAGTACAATAGATTTCCCCGGACGGAGGAGAGCTAAAAAGTAAAAGCAACAATGTAACTTCTACACGTTAACAATGAGAGTTCAAGTGTCATTTATTTCTCTTTGGTACTAAGACGGTCGGTGGTACAAATATATCAACGCACAGTACTCTAACGCATTCCCGAGAAGGGATTACCATACAAGGATAGTTCCAATTGTATATCGGGAGTCAGGTGCTGACAGGTCCGAAATGAGTACTGCGGAGCATAAAAGTAACATCCTAAAGCACTTAAGCCAGCATCCAAAATCCCGGATCGGATTGCCACGCAAGGACAATTTCTAGCGTGTGTTGAGATCAAGCACTGACCGCTGTCTCCATGAAGAAAAGCTGCTGTTGTCAGGCTTGAGACAAGCACTGCTTTAGAACTTTTTGGACTGTTACCTCTATTTCCTTTATGGATAAGCCTTATCACCCAAGAGCAGCTCCAAACATAGGTAGGAATTAGGCCGCTTTGTTTTCGCGAAGCGTATGATTTTTTTTTAACTATTTATTGAAAGTAGTCTCGCAGAGTAGCCTCGGTTCCGGTTTCTGACCCCTTCTGCTTCTTTTCATCGACCCTCACTGCCGCTGGGATTTCACCCTCTCTCTCTCGTACCTCTGCCATCTTTCCAAAAATATACCTGTATGTCAGCATCGCGTTTCATCCAAAGTGACAGTTTACTTGTGAGTCTTAAAGAATATAGTAGTTGATGCTGATTTTTGCAAAAAAACATATTGAGTGATGAAGCTCGTTTTTCTTTAAATGGCTTTGCGAATTGTCAAAGTTTATGCTGTTTATGAAAAACTAATGCATCTGCAAAAATGTTCTGTTGTGCATTGTGAGCTGGAGGAATCATTGGCCCGTACTTTTTGAGGACGTAGCTGGTAACGGTGTTACTATCAATGGTGTACGCTATCGAGAGATGCTAAACAATTTTTTTCTCAATGAAACCAATGATTAGAACTTAAATGATATGTAGTTTTAACAAGTTGGAGTGACATATAAAACACTCACTGTACTTCAAACCAAATTTCCGGATCATATTATCTTGCGGAGGAATGACTCGATTGGACACCACAGTCTTGCGTTTTCTCCCCATTAGATTTTTTTCTGGGGCTATTTGAAGGAAATGATTTATAACAACAAACCTACTACGATTTCAGGGCTAAAAGAGAACACCAGACTTGTAATTCGTGAAATAGAGCCGCATTTATGAGAAAGCATTATGGAAAATTTTGCTGAAAGAATGGTTGGATTTGTGGAGGGCTATTGGCTGTCGTCATATTTCATACGTAACTGCTAAGTCTGTGCTTTACACTGATAGCAATAAAATTCGGATTGTTTCAATGTTTTATGTTTTATTTAGGAAAAACACCATGAAGTCCATTTGGATCACCTTATAGAAAGTAATAATGTAAGAGATCACAATCATTGGAAAGCTTATCTGATATAGCAGAAGACAGGTTTTGTTTGTAAACAAAATAATCAGTTTAATTCTCGTAATACTTTTGATACTTCATTCTATTTTCTGGTCAAAATATCAACTTTTTATTAGTAGTCGTTTTTGTGCAAAGAAATGACAAACTACTACTCATATTTTTATGTAAAGAAATTATTAATAAGAAGACAGAATGACCAAGTCCGTTGAAAATATATAAACAAAATGTGAGCTAAAAGAAAAGAAAATCTATTTATGAAATTAGAGAAGCGCAACTGCGCCGGTGGTTTTAAAGGACGCTGGTCACTTTAACTGGACATTTAAAAATTGTTATTTTGAGTTCTATGTCGAAATTTATAACAAAAATGAGTAATTAGAAATTAGTAGTACATTTTATGACATATTGGCTGATTTTAACGTAAATCGCATACATATGGTGGCATAATTGTTTGTATTACATAATTAAAAGAACAATTATTTTAGATGAAAGCCTTTGAAATAGCCAAATTTGACTCAATTCTACGATGATGAAGCATGAGAGTTGGTGGTGGAAACGGTTAAGGTTGCTCTTGCAACAAGGGCGGCAATAGAAATAAATAATTAAGTATTATAAAAACAGTACAAAGCAGAAGTCTAACATCTTGAGAGATCAAAAGAATAGTGTGAGGAGGGGGGGGAGGAATAACAAAACCACTATTCCCAATGCATTTTTTGGTTGTGAAGTTAAGAGGCTTTAATTTAAATATGAACCAATTTAGTGTTACTCTGATATTGATCAGATATATGCAATTGAAAATTTAAACTTGAAACTTGCTTCTCATATAACAATAATATAGTATAATTTGCTTAGTATTTCGTGATTTCTCATATGAATTTGTATATTTTGCTTATTTTTATATGCCGTTAAGTAATTTTAAATATGAGTAGAATGTATTTCTGATTGTCTTGGTTAAAACCCAAGGAGTTGCTGATTTGTGCTGATCTTTTCACAGTGATAATTTAATTTTAATTTTTAAAAATACACGCAGCCATCTCCTCTACCAAACCTATCAACACAGGTGTTCCGCAGGGAAGCATCCTAGGGCCTATCCTACTTAACATCTACCTTCATGACATTCCCAACACCACTGCAAACCTAGCATTATATGCAGATGACACTGTGCTGCTGACCAAAAATGAAAACCTGACAATGGCTATTGAACAGCTCCAAACCTCAATGAATACCTTAGCAAGATGGTTCAAGTCCTGAAACCTGACCATTAACCATTCTAAGTGCGCCGCTAAAATCTTCACTCTTAGACGAATCACTAACCCGCCAACCCTGCATATTAATAATCACTTAATACCATGGAATAATGCTGCAGACCCCGTGAAATACTTAGGTACCTATCTAGATATTTGCCTCACATGAAATTTTCACATTAACAGAAAACTTAAAGAGGGTCACACTAGATTGGTACAGCTCTACCCACTGATTAATAAAAAGTCGTCCCTACAAGCCGAATGCGTCACCTTGCTATACAAATCACCGATACGGCCATTAATATTATATGGATGCACCATTTAGGGGAATACCTTCCAAGCAAACATTAAGAAAATTCAAGTTTTGCAAAACAAAGTACTCAGAACGGCAGTTAATGCACCCTGGTATGTAACAAACAGGCAATTACACCTCGAACTTGGCATAGACACCATTCAAGAACACATCAAAAAGTTGACCAAAACATTCCATCTAAATCTTAATACTAGTGCGGGCGCAACTTATGAACTAGGACTAAAAGGAATCCACACGCGCTAAAACGCAAACTTCCTCAAGACATTTATACGAACAGTAGTGATGGGGACTGACAGTTATTAGTTAAACAGTGGTGATATTAACAAACAACTTATAATATAATTAGGTGATACTTACTTATATGCTTACTCTTACTCTGAACCCTACCATGTATAACAATTATTTGTTGAGCTGGTATAACTTCTAATAAAAAAAGTGATAATTTTTAATTAAAAAAAAATAATTTAGGGAAAGCAATACTTGTATAAAATCATAACACTTGTATTTACTCTGAAAGGGGTTATTGCATATAGCCAGTTAAGGCCTTTTAGTTATTGTCTTGTAGGTCTACATGTAAATAAAATGCATATGGTCTATTGTTGGATAAGGAGTGTTCTTTAAAATCTTTCACTTGAACGTTTATGTTTATACAAATGTTAAGAAGGGCGTAACAGGTAGTGATTAATTTAAAAAAGAGGTGTATTGGTGCACAGGCGAATTTCTTTGTATTTCATTTGTTCTATCGACAAGATTATGCACTGCATTTTACAAATACAACTTCACAAATTGGATTTATGACAGTTATTATGAGTTCTTGTGAATACTCTGAGTTATTAATTAACCATCTATTCTTACTGTTGAATTTCTTTAGAACTGGAAAGCTGCAAAAACATTGCAAATGTGTAAATCTGGACCTACAATTAACTGCAAACTCACCAAGTTATTTAAATGTTGGTTAAAGGTTTTCATAACCTTACATATGCAGTAGATGTAGAACTGTGGATATCATGCCCTAAGATTTAATAAACCTGGTTGATGTCATGGTAATTTTAAGCGTTCAGAAATTCTATAAATAATTGGTGGTGACTTATAAAACAGCAAGGTAATTTTATTGAAATGTATGTCATACCAATGACGTTTCCAGTACAACGTTGTTTTCAGTAAGCTAACAAAGAATAAAAGTACACTAACATCTTATTTTCACCTTTTGAATCGGTAGAATCTTTGAAAATATTACGGACCAGGTAGAAGTTGTCAAGCTACCTATTAGGATAGTGCAAAATATTTAGGTAAAAAAATATTAAATTTCATTGCGGCTATTGGTAACAGTGGTGTGATCACACATTAATTGAAATTAAATAGCAAATTACATACAGCGCTGTTGCAAACACCGTTTTACATCAGATGTAACTCGAACTAATAACGAACCTATTAGGATGTAAATTAAATTAATTTCTTTTTAATAATGCGTGGATTGATTTGTGATTATCATAATAAATATAATTTGAATAAAAATTCTTAAAAATGTTTAATCTTTAGAATATATACACTTTGTAAGTATGTTGTGATCATTATTGTGCTCAATTCACTCCTCCAATCTTCTGATGGACTTCTTACATAGGTTATGATTCCTTACAAAAATGGTGTTTATGTATCCCTTAACAATAGAGAGCCAGCAATTTCAAATCACGGTTGCTTCTGCGCTTCGTTTAACTCTTGAGTAAATAAACCCACTTCTTGAGTTTTTTTATGCTAATTTTTTTAGATGGTTACCAATATTTGTGGGACATTTTATAAGCTCTAGCTAGGATTGACAGGGCTTAGAAGGATCGTTTTACTATTGATGCTTGAAGAACGGGTTTTATCGTGAGTCTGATCTTGAAATCTCCAGTACGGGATTTTCTTTGATTGTCCATATACTAATCATATCATCTCTGAACACAAATACTTAGTTATTTGTTCATATAATGGTAATGTGCATTTAGGTTTCTTATGCTTTGTGATGTCATGTCATAAAGTGGACTACTTGGCAGGTGTTTTAGAGCTTGTTAGTCATATTACAAAGGAATTATTTTAATTATGGATTTGTTATTTGAAAAGAGTAATAAATGTTGCTAGTTGATTGATTTTTTCGCTGAATAAAAATTATGAATGCTATTATGAAATTAATAGTGCAATTAAAACTGAATATTTTTTAGGCATACCATATGTGCAACTGCGAAGACGTAAGGCTGTTCTGCAACGGTTACTACCCAGAAGTCATTATTATGGATCCTTTTAGTTTAGAAAAATTATTTACGCTTTCTTCTAAAGTTAATCCAGACTGGATAAGTGCACTTCATGTAAGAATCATTTACGTGTGCATGTGTATTTCTATAAAAATATGTAAACCTATAGGTGCTGCGGCCAACAAAACGCAAAGACGACGTCGTGCTGGCGCTTACGACCACTGGGATGGTGAAGGTGTGGACTCTCTTGGGTCATGAAAATAAGCACTCAGAGCCCATCTACGAGAACGAAAGCAAGCAAACGCGCTGCCTCAATGCTGTGTGCATGCAGTGTTGCGCCTACAATCAGCGCACGGTGCTCATCGTCTGCAGCAAATACTGGCAAATATATGATGCAGGTTTGACTTTTAATGAAGGTTGCATGCAGGGTGTGACTGAAAAGATTGTTTAGGTGATTTTAGCGTGCTGTGTTCTTATCTTGCTCCCAGAGGCGAGCGATGGATGTCCGGAGACTTCTTAACTGCGGATCGCATCATAGTGTGGTCGGATGCAGGGAAAGGGTATCTGTACAAATTGCCAGCTAAGTGAGTAGTTATTTTTGGTTTGTCTCGAGAGCTGTTGCATCTCCCATGTTTTTTTTTAATGTTTGCTGTGTTTATGTAGTATTTAGGCTGTGCTGAAATTGAAATTTTTTGTGGAATGTGATTTATACCTTAAATTTATTTGTTTTTGTACTAATTAATTCTTTAAACTATACGCAGCCTAAATACTGTTCAGAAAAACTAATGCCTCTAGCTCCATAACATAGTTCATTTAGAAATTAGAACATCTTGAATTTAATTTAAACTAAAATATTTGCTAATCAATAAAGATTAAACCAGTTTGGGGGGGGGGGGTGTTATTTGGTTTTTATTGGTTGTAGAATACTTATAAATAGGCTTATTGGTTGATGTTTTTTTCAATTGAAACCAAATTTTCTATTTTATCTAATAAAGGCGAATTTATATAATTCAGTCAAGCATGGTGTGAAATTGAAGCGTTTCCAACAATTAGAAACTCGTTACATGGGTGTTTTTAATGTGGGTATTTTTTAAAGTTATCAAATTGTCCCCTGCTCGTCTTGAAACCTTTGTTGTTTTCTGTTAAGGTAGTTTACTTACGAGATCGACGTATAAGGCCTTCGCCTTCTCATAGATCAAATTCTTGGTCACACTATCACCTGTTAGTTGCTTCTCATTCAATCCATACAAGAAGTTAACTTTTCTACATTTTCCCTTGACCTCTTTAGTTGCATCTAGCTCCCTCAGTTCATATTTTTTCTTTAATATTGTGCAAATTGTCAATGTAGATTTGTTATAAAATCTTGAAATGTCAGCTACTCATATACCTCGTTCGTGCTTTTCGATAATTTAATTCTTAATTTCCACTGTCATCATCTCCTTACTTCAACCTTTTTTCATTACAGTAAAAACCAGACACTACAAAAATACTTTATGTACATACAACGTCACAATATGTACTATAGTAAACAGTATATGCTCATACCGATGTTGACTATATGAGTGAGGCACTCTCAAATGAGAGAAGACACATTGCATCAGCTCAGTTGTGTTCACGTACTGCTTGGCAAACATATATGTACTGCTCATATAGTAACATAGCACTTGTTTATGTTAAAATTTATCAAAAGTTATCTTGTAAAACACTCATACCAAATTTCTTGCAATCCAAGATTTGATTGTATATGGCATTTAGAAGTAATCTACATTCTGGACTGTAGGCAAACATGTATTTTTATTTTTTATCATAAATAGAGTTGCTTTTACTTACTGTTGGCAGTTTATTGATTTTAATTACTATATTTACTTGGATTCTATATAAAAAGGCTGGCTAATTGTCCTTCCGAGTTTATACTCTTGTTTTATTTTTTTTGTTTGTTTGTTATCACCCAGTGAATATTGTTTTTCTGCAATATTTAATTATCCTTTAAAATATTTTTATAAATGTTTTATATGTTAAAATAGCAAATTACAAATGCGACTATTACATACTACATGTGCTCACTCACTGGCATCCAAGTCGTAACTGACTTGGCCAGTGAAATCATTCTCATTCATACATGTATATCACAGTTCACTTTCATCAACTGCTAGGTTATATTGTAGCTGTTCAAACGGTTTTTGTTATACTAACATTGGTTTGATATTTTTGGAGGGGACCAACCACGTACATTTGATTGAATAAAAAAAATACTAATATGGTCAAATATGTAATGTAATGACAAGGTTGTAACATTTGCTGGTTAGAGAGCAACTATTATATCTTTAACTAGGTAGGCATTTATTTAGTCTACCAATAAATGGAGCAAAGAACTTTCTGAAGGATGGTTATAATTTTACATTAAGTTATACAGGAATAGTTTTGTAGTAATAGTTTCTTTTTAGTACAGTGATATTATTGTTGCAATATGGAGCTTTAGGTCATTAGTTTTTTTTACATAATTTACTTACTATATACAAATGTGTTATATATAACACAAATAACACATTAATCAAGAATTGTTAAGCCAATCACAAGTCATTTTCATATCATATATGAATATTTATCATTGTTTCTTTATTAAAAATTAAAAAAAAGGCAAAGATAACAATCTTGGTGTTTATTATTATATTTTGTTGTATTTGTTGGTTTAGTGTGTATTTTCATTGTGCTTTTTATTATTTTATAAACGCGTTGTTCTTAATTAAAAGAATTGAACAAAGCAGGTAATGTAATAATGTATTTTCCTTCATGTACTGTTCAAAATTATCTCCAAACGTTTTGGTTATTTTACATTTTATTTCTAAAAGAATTTAATTTAGATAACTTATTAAATCACAATATAGAAATGAGAGCACTGAAGAAGTTGGTAACGGATCAGATTTTTAAAGTATGGTGAATTTAGAATAATTACTTTTATTATGTTAGCACTGTTGTTGCATTTGAATATTGCACTCAGAGCGAATGACAAGTTTTGTCAAAACGTATATAACAAATGGCAAAAGATCTAAAAAGGTTATATTCTTAGGGTTGCAATTAGTAGTACTTGACTGATCACTTTTCAATTTTGGGTCCTTTGAAATTGCTCGATAGCAACATAATAGATAGTTCCATTAAAGGTTTAAAGCATTTCTTTCATATTATACAGTCTGTAATTAGATCATTTTCTCTAGTATGCTGTTATGATTATAGATATATTAACATCTAAAAATATTATAAAGTGACAGTTTTATTGCTTTCTCATATGCACATCAATATATAGCTTAATTTAACTTATTTTGTATTATAAATTGATACAATAAGTTGATACTAGTGTTTGATGGATATTTGAAGTAAATTATAGTTTGGTTTGTTTTACTATATTCAAGAAAGAAAAAAATGTTTTTTTAAATCATATGTATTTATTCTCATGTTGATGAGATAGTTATTGAGCGATAATTCTTCATAAAATAAACTATCTGAATAAATATCACATTGTAATAACAATGCTTATCTGTGTGCTAATTAATTAAATTAATTGGTAACAAACGTTAAACACAAAAAAATGTTCTCTTTGGGAAACTGGGCTAGTTTTATATTTTATGTACTCCTCTCAACAACATTCCATTCCACCAAACCTTAATCAACAGTCAATTGCTTCATATGTCACAAAACAGCCAACAAATAATAAATATACCACCAACACTGAGCTAACAACAATTATACAGAATTATTTCTACATCAGATGAATAATCAGAAATAGATGTAGATTCCACTCAAAAAAACAACACAGTGTCCTGGAAAATAATAAGAGGAACAAAACGGAGAAAAAACGGTAAACATACTAAAAAAAATGGAACCGAAATAAGAAATAACAGATTGTTATACTATCAAAAGAAAATAAAAATGACAATACAGAAGAAGATACGAATAAAAAAGTTTAAAAACCGCCACTAATTTTCATATAAGACGTCGTCAATTACCCTGAAATGGTAACAGCTAACAGAAATAGTAGCAACAACGAATACAATACCAGAACAATGGCAAATAACATTATTAACATAAATTGTAATTAACCCAACACATACAGAAAAAGTGGTAAAATACATTTTACTTCTAGCAACTAAAAAAAAAAAAAAAAAAACGTGCTTATAGAGTACTTACAAGATACCAATTATATGGCCATTCTAAAAGTTATTACAGCAGACTAGACCCTACCTCTGCATAAAATGTAGACAATACAATACAACAGCATGCAAAAAGAGTAAAGATACTCTTGCAGCATGTGGGCTATGCAGAGGACCACATCCTGCCAACCATAAAGGTTGTAACTACTATCATAATCTAATTGAAAATAGAAGTATCGCACAAAGACCTCGATATGTACAAAACATCAAGACTAATGTGCCTTAGACACAAATAGCTGCATCTCCTGGAATACCGAATAACAATACAACATATGTAAACATTACTAATAACAGCAGTAAAACCATACAAGACAGTACACTAATTAAATGCTTAGAAAAATTTAGACAAATGTTTAATCAACTTATGCAACAAAACAGCTCAATATACTTAATGCTAACCATGCTTGTACCTAAATTAAAGTAATGGCCAAATTTTTGAGAATAGCACTTTGGAAAGCAAATGGGCCAATCCAACATAAAGATGAAGTGATATATTTCTCATAGATCAATATAAAGATATTTGACTTGTTGTGAAACCGGTTTTACAGCAGAAAGTTATAAATATTCCTGGTTATAGGATATATCATACAAATCACCCAGATGACACTGGATGGGCGTATGGCTATTCTAATAAAACAAACATTAGATAATTATTAATTACCTAAATATGAGGAAAACTATCTATTAGCTACAACTATTAAAATCCGAACTAACTGTATCAGCAGTATATTGCCTACCAAGGCATAATATTTATTAAAAAAGAAGATTTTCAAATATATTTTATAACTCTTGGTCAAAAGTTTCTAGATGGTGATCATATAGTAAGAATACCTTGTGGGGCTCATGGCTAACCACAACTAAAGGAAGAGTAGTTTCTAGTTTAATGGCGAATTGTAATTATTTATCTCTACGGACACTTCAACATATAGGCCAACTGACCCCACAAAGACACCAAATCTATTAGATTTCTTTATAACAAATGGACTCTCACTAGCTTACACGCATGCAATTCCTAATTTTGACCTATCACGTGATCATTGCCCTATTATAAAAAATTTGTTCAACAATCTTACCAAAATAAGAGAATCTAAAACTTCAAAACTATAAAACAAACTGGGAGGAATACATAAATATAATCATAAATAGTATAAACTTGAATGTACGACTGAGAACACCTGATGATCTGGATTTAACGACAGAAAAATTGATAGAACTAATTCAAAAAGCCGCAATATAATGAAAATGGAAAATGAAAAATAATATAAGTGATATGTGTGAAAAACTAGTGCAAGCATAAAAGAGACTTAAAATAAGGAAAAGTTACATAGATACAGAAAAGGTGTTGAGTAGAAGAGGAATGGGCACACTAAATGCTAAACTAATGAGGTTTTTGAGGTATCAAAATTTACTAATTGGAGGTAATTTTTACCTTTACAAACCCATACACAAAGAAACGTGGATAGTATTTGCAAATACAATAAAAAAATCAACATGTAGTTATGGATAATAAATACTACCTACTAGGAGCTTGTGTGCTGATAAATTCAAATTAAATTTGGGGGAAAATAATGAGGAAAGACGTAAGAATACACCTAAATAAACCTGCAAAGCTTGCAACGCATAGCGAAGTGGCGAAGCAGTCTGATCACGCTGACCTTTGACCAATCAGTTTCAAAATCACTAGCAAACAAGCCTTTTTGGTCACCTGTCGATTGGTGAAAACAGAATTTGGAAATTCCTAGCCGTTCTCGACTTTTTTTATATTTTTTATATATAAAATAGGTCTAGTAAAAAGAAATCCATTATTTTTCCAATAGATGGTTTTAATAAATTGTATCTCGCGCTCTAAAAGTTCGATCGGTTTATACCAGATGGCGTTAGAAAGCTGACATTACGTACTAAAAAAAACTTATTTGACAGTTTTATGAAAGGTTGTCTCAGTCAGCTCACGTCAAAGATGGACACCAGCAAAAAGAAAATACGATATGTTTTACAGTTTTTCTTTGATAAAGGTGAAAACGCAAGCCAGGCGGCTGTAAATGTAAATAGTGTTTATGGTTCTGATACTGTAACAGCCAATCAAGCGCAGTTTTGATTTCGTCGATTCCGTTTCGGTAATTTCGATGTCAAAGATGTATCACACTCTGGAAGGCCAATTATCGATAATGTGGATAAAATCATGGAAATAGCCGAATCCGTTTTTATTCCCCAGGAGCTAAACATTGGAATTATTTGGAAAAGGCTGGATACAAAAAGAAGGTGGATGTATGGGTGCCACACAAGTTAACGCAAAAAATCCTCATGGACCGAATCTCCATCTTTGAATCGCAACAAAGTCGACCCATTTCTGAAGTGGATAGTGACTAGCAATGAAAAGTGGACAAGTACGACAACGTCAACCGTGGTTGAAGCGCGGTGAGCCGGCGCAAACGGTGGCCAAGCCAAGATTGACGGAAAGGAAGGTTTTGCTGCTGTGCGTTTGGTGGGATTGGCAAGGAACCATATAGTATGAGCTGCTTCCCTACGGCCAAACTCTTAATTCGAACCTGTACTGTAAACAATTGGACCATCTGAAGGAAGCAATCGTCCAGAAGTGGCGAACTTTGGCCACTAGGACAGGAATTGTGTTTCAAGACAACGTCAGGACACACATGTCGATAGCGACTCCTCAGAAGTTCTGGGAGCTTGGTTGGGGGAATTTATGCATTCACCTTATAGTCGTCCAGACCTGGCACCAAGTGATTACCACCTGTTCCTGTCCATGGCGAACTATTTTGCTGGTGAAAAATTCGCCTCAAGAGAGGCTTGTGAAAATCGACTGTCCCAGTTTTTTTGCCAATAGGGACAAGGGCTTCTATGAGAGAGGCATAATGGAATTACCTTTAAAATGGCAATAAGTTATCGAATAAAACGGCGGATATTTGACCTAAATCGGTTCATTTTAAGTATGTTAAATAAAACCTTTAATTTCTTGCAAAAATAATGAATATATATATATATATATATATATATATCCACTTTATGTAAAATTACATTAAAAACCGCTATGGAACTACACATTAAACCTGTAAAGTACGAAAATTTGCCTGAAATAAACGCATTTTACTTTATCGTTTTATTAGAAACATAAAATTGACGTATTTGACAATGGAAGATTATTATTATAGAGAAATGCGCTTAGTTATTGCCCTTAAGTTGACTTTATGGCAGACTATTTTAAGGTTCTTAGAACGTTTCGTTGGTATAAGGCGTTTTAACTTAAGTTGATAATCGTACTTATTTTTAGCCTCTTAACCATCTCATGTTTCTGCACTTTGGGTTGATTTGTTTCCTTTAAATGCACCCCATAAGACTCATTTGCTGGCATCAGTACTAATGGTTATTTTTATTTTTGTTTTCCGTGGACCATAGCAAGCTCCGTGGCAAGAATATTAATAGGTCAGATCATCACACCATTATGTGTTTTGTTTTTAGCTTGTGTGCATAACCTGCATCAACTACTTCTTTTGAATGTGCTTGTAATGTTTATTTGAAGGTTTATACTCTTTACCTACTTCAAAAAAGAAATACTTGCTGGTATTTGAATGTGTTTTTGTTTCAAAAGAAGAGATAATTATTTTTTCAGTCAGGTATATGGAGCTAAATGAAACGTACGTTTTGTATTGCTTTTATTGCAAAGATTTTAAACTTAATGTGCTGATTATTAGACACATTTAAATACCTTTGAGTTTTAATATTGGGTGTCTCAAAAAGAAGATTTTTCTAGACAAAATATTGTTTTATGAAAAGGGCTGCAGTTGAGTACATGTTGCAGAGGAGCATGTTGGGATGCTATTTATCATATTTTATTTTATTAATATTCAAATTGATGGTAGCAATCTTATCCAATTTATGGGAAATGATCAACACAGCAGTGTTATAATTAACAACATATTCGTGAATTTAAAACTTTTTTAGACACCATATATTATAATTTAATAAGTATCTTACAATCATGTTAATTATTGGAAAAAATATTAAAAGACTCGTTTTTGTACACTAGAGCTTCCTAGCTATCAGATATATGTTACATAAATTGAAATACAGGAAACGTATACTTGATATCTTTAAAGTATGAAAAACTTCATTTATTATAACAAGATGATGATGTATATTTATATAGTTGCAAGAAAAAAGTAATTGTTATAATCTTTTGGGCAAGATAGTGAAAGTTTACACATAAAATATGAGAACTTGTCAAAAGTGAAAGTTTGATAACAATGCCAGGATTTTTTTTTATCAAAAAAGGCATCTTTATGGTACCACCTCTCCCACCTCAGATGTTTAACTTAACCCCTTCATGATTTTCTCTTGTTTTAATGGTAAAAACGATTTTAAAGAACGTCAATTTAACTATGAATCTACGTGATGAACATCTCATACATACAAACATTTATGCTGTGGTCATTTCTCTTACTACAGATATATGCCACTTGCATATGATATACAGGTCCTGCTAAGCTGAAATGCATTTTTAATTATAATTAAGTTGTTGCTTAATTAATATTTTGAGACATGAACAGCAAAAAACCTCTGAGAACTACAATTTTACATTTAAAGGAAATATATTGAAATTGATTTTGAGCTGTATTTATAGGTTGGTAGACTGGACTTTCTTCAAGTATGGTTTAGCATGTGCTATCATTTGGTCTTATGGACAGAGGTAACTGAGATCAAATAGAAGAGCTGGGTTATGTTTTGCAGATTTATGATTCGTAAGCTATTGATTTAAGATTTACTTGAATTTTTAATAACTCTTTAATAATGATTATGAGAAATTTTAATTAATTTATGAACAAACTAAATGAATAAATAGTGGTTAGCAACGAAATTTTTTTACTTATCTGTTATCATACAAGTATTCAGTGGGAAGGCAGTAACAGGACGACTGATAAGAGGGATTTTTTATTGCCAAAATTAAAATTAATCTCTGATATAAAAAACAAATTGCAAGTCAAATATAACGCTGCAATTTAAATAGCATGTTTAAATTAATTATTTAATTTAATATGGTGGGGGCATTTTTGTTCATGATTACTTAATTTACTTATTTTTTATACTTAAACTATATATAAAATAGACGAAAACAAATATTTTTGAATATGAAATGCACAAAGATGAGGGATGAAAAAACGAATTATGTTGTTCAAGATATTTTAATATCATGTTTAATTCTTAAAAAAATATTTTTTTTGTATTACAGTATAATATTTATTGAAAATTGTTTATACTTAAATGATTGTAAGATACATATGTACAAGTGTTTGTGCTTTATTTACTGGGTTGCGTTTTGCATGATATTTA
Organism: Sinelater perroti; assembly: GCA_036346155.1. Lineage (NCBI taxonomy): Eukaryota > Metazoa > Arthropoda > Insecta > Coleoptera > Elateridae > Sinelater > Sinelater perroti. Next base: position 3,746,236 of record JARFIY010000348.1, on the reverse strand, counting down.
TGTCTCATCAGAGTTATCTTCAGTCCCACTTATGACTACTACAATAATACTTAACCACTATTGCTCTGTGCATTTCTCTTTACTCAATTTTTTAGTGTCTTGTCTTGACCACAAAAAGCTGTGAATTTTTGTGGTGGGTGTTTGTTGGCAGTAGAGCTTATTTACTCCAAACTAAAACGTCAGTGCAAAAGTAATCAAACCCTACATTGCTTTGTGACAGTGAGCACCAGATTTATGATTGGCTGAATTTGCTCTACTGAAAACTTGATATATCTAAATATTCAGCAATATGTTACTTTTGCAGCAGCATACCAGATAATAAAGACTTCCACAGTGCCACAATAGAGACTGATAGCCCATTTTTATATTGCATTTTGAGTCAGCCTGATAACAAGGTGCGTGAGTTAGTAAGATGTATTGCTAAATTAGCCAATAACGAAATTTTGTTATAGCCACTTTCATGTCCGCCAGCAATGCGTTTTGTAACCACTCAAAGGCAGAATAAGTCCTTTCGATATCTCCTTCGAGGTGACTCAGAGGGCTATGTGTTGGTTTGGAACATTCCAGAAATTACCTCATCCGAATTATGTGACATTCAACAAAAGAAGCCACCCCAACCATTGCAAATGACTGCTACTCTCACTACCAGTCTTTCAGAGGCATGGGATAGCATGAGGCCCAGTCCTGTTGGTATACTGGATCAGTTAGAAAAACAAGAAAATCAGTGTAAGCAGGAGGAAGTTTTGTAATGTTTGTTTACTGAACGTAACTTGTATTGCAGCTATAAAATTAACTGCAAGTATTTATTTACCTCTACAGTGTAGGTTGGTTGTTGGAAGAGAAGATGGCTCCATTATTATTGTTCCTGCTACTCAAACGGTTATGTTACAATTGTTACATGGAAATCACCAACAATATGATGGTTAGTGTTTGTTCTTTAATACTGAAAAAATTACTTTGTGGAAATGGAAGTGGGTTTGAGTTGATGTTTATATTTCAAGGTTGGCCTCCACACCAGGTGCTTACGGGGCATGGAGGTCGCGTTAATTGTCTTCTTTATCCTTTCCGTGAACACTCAAGATATGATAAAAACCATTTGGTGTCGGGCGGTGTTGACTTTGCCGTTTGTTTGTGGGATTTGTATGCTGGTACACTTCTTCATCGGTTTTGTGTCCATGCTGGTGAAATTACTCAACTTCTTGTGCCTCCTAATGCTTGTAGTGTAGGTGTGAGAAAGCCATTAAAGTTGCGAGTAGTCACACAATTTGTGTTGCAGACCAGGATTCAGAAGTGTATATGCTCCGTGGCTTCTGACCATTCAGTGACCTTACTTAGTCTGACAGAACGTAAGTGCGTTTGTTTAGCTTCCAGACATCTCTTTCCAGTTACCACCATCAAGTGGAGGCCTTTGGACGACTTCATGATCATTGGCTGCTCAGATGGCACAGTGTATGTGTGGCAGATGGAAACTGGTCACTTGGATCGAGTTTTGCAAGGTAAGTTTACCTTTTAATTTAGTGTCACTTGAAATATATTCATTTGAATTTTATTTTGTGTATATGTCTTTAATTAATTTATGATTCTGCTTTTGTTTGATTAGGAATTTGTATTTTCGTTTTTTTTTTTGATGATAGAAATTATAAAAATATAATTGGATTGATATATCATTGCCAGGACTGAAGTTGTATTCATGGATGTTTATCTAATTTTTTTTTCTAAATACCCTTTTTTATCTTGGAAACGATTATGAATTTTGAAAGTATCTTTTTTACAATTTATTTCAACTCACTTATAATTTACTGACCTTCAATGAAAATTAGTGATGTAAACAAACTTAACAAGCCTCATATAGTAGTCATTATACTCTATCTGTTTTTGTGAGTATTTTGGCTACCACTTCTGTTTTTTTTTAAATATCTTATGGTTGTTTTATCATTGTTATTAAATAACTAGTTTTACAAGGGAAGGGCCAAAGATGCTCAATGCTGATTTTACTCAGGAAATGTGAATTTATTTAATATATAGCTAAATATTGCCGAAAAATGTTTATGTAACTTCAAGATGTATACTAATGGGAAATATGTGTTCTAATATATCTATAGATATTGTTCACAAACTAATTTAGCTGCTAATGACTACCATTTCTTTCCTAAATTGAAAGAACATCTTTAAAGAACTAATTTTTTAAATAATGAAGGCATAGAGCAGTTAATAGGTGGCGGAGTGAAATATAATTTTTTTTCTTTAAATGGATTTAAGCATTATTTTGTTGAGAGCCATTTACTTTATGTCTTCGGTAGCACTGCAGCCTCACGGACTTATTGTGCTTCTAATTTTTTTACAGCATTTTTTTCCAGTATCCTTGTTCCTTGTGCTAGTGTGTATAAGTTCCTTGCTGAATAGTTGTATTCTTCTAGATGCATTATTTGTTTTCCATAAATAGCTTGTGCCTCCTGTGAGCTTAAGTCACACTCATACAAGTTATGTATAGCTGTCTCTGTTTCCCTGTCACATTGTCTACAACTTAGGTCTCCATTTATTTCTTTTATGAAATGATCATTTATGAAGGTTTTTCCATGTCTTTGGCTTGATTTTTCCAGCATTTTTTATGTTGTTTTCTGACTCATTCTCTTACCTGGCTTCATATTGTACCTTTAGGTACTCGCAGAGCCGATTTGAGGCCTATATATAGAGTTGATCTTTTTTGTGTTAGTTCATCAATTTCATCAACTTTTTCGTTTCCTGCAATTCTACAGTGCCCTGGTTCCCACAACAGAGTTAATTTGTTGTAGTCTGCCAAAGAACTGAGTTCTTTGTGGTATTCCCATACCAGATATTACCCTCAAATTCTTATTGTCTTCAGGGATGCCTGACTGTTCGTGATTATATTGATTCGCCTATTTTAATAAGCTCTCAAATTATGCTGCCAGGCGTACTGCATCAGAGCAAACTAGAAAATCCAGCCAGCTGCAGGCTGCTATAGAGAATATAAGTGTTACGAATTTTCTGTAGCAATCGTTACTATTCTGCAGCTATTTCTTCCGATGTTCTTTGAGAACGTCGCAGTCGCCTTGCTTGGTTTCTAGCTGTTATTTCTTCCGGGGTTCTTCGTAAACTTCGCTGTTGCCTTGCTTTGTTCTCTGCAGCTGTTTCTTTGGGTTTTCTTTGAGAACGTTGTTGTCGTCTTGCTTGGTTTTCTATTTCAACTTCCTCCGGAGTTCTTTCGGCACATATACGTCGCCTCGCTTCATTTATTGCTGCCCTTTCATCCGCAGTCTGCTCACTTCTTCATTTTCTCATATAATTTCTGTGGTGCTCAGCTGTTTGTATCCGTTCCATACCAAAGAATGCTTATTTGCAAAAAGAACAGAAAAACTAAAACAACAGGATAAATAATTTAATTTTAATTTAAGTTTTTTAAATTTCAGTGTGCTTTAAAGATACGACGATCGTTCGTGTATTTCCGCGTGGCCCCGAACGCGTTACTCTGGTAACCAATGCTTTTCACGCGGCCAGACTGGGGGGCCGGAGACTGGGGATCCCTCCGCATTGCGCTTTAATGATATTAGGTTAAATATCTCCTCTTGAAAAACGGATGTATATTTTCCTAGTGAAAAGCTTAACTGCAAATTTCCCTTTTTACAATATATGTATGCCTGCTATTGTTCCAGAGCTGGTCTTTGGTTTGCCTGTATATCAGATAATTTTTCTACGTCGGTACCTATTGCCTATTTCTTTTATACATTTATTTTGATCCATAATATTAACCTTGAAATTTATGTTCAATACAAATTTTGGCGTTATATGGTCTGTTTTTATACCCAGTATGCTTCTTCCCATATGTCCAATTTTCAGATGTCTCGCTTCCATACCCTCTTTACGGATTGGTATTTTACGCAGTCTATTAAGAGCCACTTTCCCATGATTTCAAAAGGAAGAGAGGAAAGGTCTAACAGTATCTCCATTGCTGCTGTTGGAGTTGTTCTTATAGCGCCTGTTATTTCTAGACAAGCAACTCTTTGTATCATGTGTAGTATGGTTGTAGTGGTTTTTTGCACCATCTTTATCCACCATACTAAAGCTGTATATATAAGAGGTTTGACCACCCTGCTATATATCCAATACATCACTTTTGATTTTAGACCCCACGTTTTTCAATTAGCGCGTCTGGCTAACGCTAGTGTTGCCTCCACCTCCCTTTTGATTTTTTGAATATGTTGAGTCTAGGTGAGTTTTGAGTCTAAGATTATTACAAGGTATTTTACTTCACCTGATAATTTTATTTTTACATCTTGAAGCCTAAAAGGTCTCAGTTTCTCTAGATTTCTCCTTGTGATTGCTACTATAGTAAATTTTGAAGAACTTAGTTAGTTCCTTCACATCTATACTATTTGTAATCAGATTTAGGGCCAACTAACTATATTGTTAAATCTTCCCTTGGATAGTATGACTAAGTCATTTACATATTCTAGTGTTCTATATCCATTTCCTTCAAGTATCTTTAATAGCGGAACCGTGGTGGTTTAATGGATAGGTCGCTAGACTACGAAACCAAGAGTTGCGGGTTCGAATCCCGCTCTCGCCAATTCAATCGCTGGCATTTTTACGTCCCAGCTCGACTCAGGCTGCAATAAATGAGTACCTGGAGGTCAAACTCTGGGGTAACAATAGGCGATCGGTATGTAGCGCTAGCCACGTTACTACACCCTTGTGTACCGTAGGCTCAAGATTGTAGCAGACCTATCCTGTTATGACCCCAAAGGGCCTTCAAGGCCTATTATGGGGAACTACTATTATTATCTTTAACAGCTCGTTCATTACGAGTTTTCACAGTAGAGAAAACAGAAGTCCTCCTTGCAGATATTCTCTTGCAATTCGAACCATTATTGTTTTACGCATCAGGGATTCAAGCATAACTTCTCATTTATTTGTTTCTTTGTTAGAAACTTTGTTAGAACTATACGTATACATTAGTATTTTTACATAAGAGCATAATTTTAATAAAACAGATTAGGTGATTTTTTCATTTGCATTGTATATAATTTAACTAAATGAATATTCAGATAAAAGCATTTTTTCTGTTGTAGGTATTGCTGCTGAAGAAGTATTATATGCATGTGATGAAAATGAGTCTAGTTACAACGTGTCTTCAGAGATGGGTCTTGCTAACCCTGCAGTTCATTTTTTCAGGTATGTAATTTGCTTTTTTTTAAATTATGAATTGCTATAATCTAATTTTAGTACTGTTGAGGTATTTTTATATATTAGGTAAACTGCTGGTAAAGGAAAACAATGCCATATTTTATGCTATATATTAGATGGTTGTAGTTTTATATGTAGACTGCGATATGTAATGTGAATATTCAGCGATTTACAAATATGTGCTTATTAAAGTTATTTCCATTGAAACGAAACAACAATATAGTAGTATTGTAATCTTACAATAAATAATATAATGGCTATTATTCAAAATTAACAAACAACATCGTTCTAATTATACAAATAGAAGCACTAAACATGCTTGATGCTACTGTATTCAGTTATAACTAACTGTAGCTAAGTGACTATGTTTGAGTGGCAACTATTTTATGTAATATGCTAGTTATATATGATTTTACTAGTAAAAGCTAAGTTCTATGCATATGGAATGAAATATTGCGTGTTGCAAGAGTCTCTTATTAGATTTCCATTTTTTTTTCATTTGGTTCTCATCTAGATTACACAACTCTATTTATGAGCACACCAGATTGTTTTGAACAAACGCTCGGAAATGGGGGGGGGGGTGAAATATATTCTTTTCTTTTCAAGTTGAAAGACACTTTTTATACCATGATTACAAACATTGGTCTTTTGCGTTGCTACACTACCTATACACAATCAACACCAAGCTAGAATCTACTTTTGCTGCTGAACACAACACCGTCATTTGTCTTTTTATGAGTTTTTTTGGTACTGTTAAGAGTGGATTGCATGATGCTGAGTTAAAATGTCTGCCTAGTAACAGTCTAGTTCGAAGTTATCTGCTATAGATGGTTCTAGTAAAAATGGAAAACTATGGTTATTTATGGCTGCATTAACCTGAGTGCTCATTTGTATATCTCTGCTATTTAGAATTAATCATATGAGCATGTGCATCTTGTTTTGATTGATAGCATCAACGTGGATATACTGTTGATATTTCCATACATTGTGTTGTATAGTACTCTGTAATGGGTATCTGGTCTTATATGGCTTTATTCAAATTCTATTGATTTCACAATGATACATGTCTATGCTCGCAAATAGTGTTTAATACAATTTTGGGGTATAATAGTGTCTTTAAAACTGCCAACCAATTCAATAGATAATATTCAGTTTTTAATTTTTCTATGGTAATGGACTTTTGTGTGTTGTCACATGCAACATTTCTTTTAAGTCTGTTCTTTTTGTTTTTAAATAGCATATTTAGAACGTTTTAAAACACTGATTTGGTAATAGCTGTAATAATAGTATATAAGCACTAATAGTTTCTATAGAGTGAGACAGGGGTGCATATTATGACCTATGACCCTTACTATTTAATATATACTCTGAGGATTTATTTAGAGAAGCCTTGGAAGAACGAGGCATGAATAATATCTGTTATGCCGGCGACTCTATCATATAAGCGACAATCTCTAAACATCTGCAGACGCTGTTAGACTGGATGGTAACAGTCTGCAAAGAATATGGCCTGGAACTAAAAACTAAGAAAACAAAAATTATGATTATTAACAAACTGAATAATTAATGCCAACTTCTTAATAGAAGATAAAATCTTATAGCGAGTCAGAAACATCAATTATCTGCAGTTTCTCATTAAACATCAAAACCAGACTATAGTTTTTACGCTATGTATTCTCAATACTTTACTATGGAGTGGAGACCTGGATTCTTACAGAAGTTACTATGATACACCTAGAATTATTTGAGTATTGGTGTTTACAGGCGTATGCTGAGAATTTCGTGGGTCCATCATGTGTCAAATGAAAGAGTATTACAGCAATCAAACAAAAAGAAAAAGAAGTCCTCAACAATGTAAAATTAAGAAACAAGTACGGACATGGAACTCCGGTTTCACAGATGTCCGGGGCTTCTATACATAAACAAAAATTTGTGGCCACTTCTGGCCAAACCGGTCTCGAGGTTTTCCGATCAGGCTAATTTTTTGGCGTCTGGACTTGACTTATGGTCCTTAGTTGAATAATGAAAACGTTATTTCTCTTATCACAGATAAAAAATTATAAGACTTGACAGAAATGATAGAAATAGAAACTTGCCTCCAGCTTGTAAGCTGCCTTGATCAAAAGTTGAAAAATAAAACGACGGACAGGCGGACAGACAGACGACATTATTCTCTACATAAGGCTTCTCATTTTAATGTACAGAAGCCTAAAAACGCAGGAATTTTATGGCCGAAAAACTTTGCGACAATGGACCGGGCTATCTTCAGCTGCTCTATTCAATAGTTTTCAGATCAGTAGCTAACAAAATAATATGGGCCACGATAATTGCAAATATCTACTAAGGATATGGCACCTGAAGAAGAAGAAGATAGAATTGTTTATGATATAAACATAGACAAAAGAGGAGTTCTAAAGACTGAGAGCTAATTTCAAAAGCAGTATTCATTTTCATCTGAAATTTTACTAATATTTTAGTTAAAGTTAGTAGTATGACTCATTGTCAATTTTCAAATTCAAGAATGCTAACTTGAATTATCGTATTGAACTGTTATAGAATGTAATCAAACATTATGCGATACCATGAGAGAGGTAATGGATTAATTATGATTGAAATTTTTATGCAGGTATACATTAAAGTAATGAGAACTTCATCTTTCAGTTAGATTGTTAGTTATTTTTGGTTTATAATGGTAATTAAAATTTATGAAATTGAAAATTGAAAGAATTATAATTAACTCTAGAATCCGTTCAGCGAGTAGTAATAAAACTGTCAAAAATTCCCGCTCATTTTAAATAACTGTCCGTTATTGGCCGGTTTAAAAAAGTGCGGGTTTCCAGTAATCAGGTACACATTGACCCATTTTTAGGTGCTCGTGTGTTAGTGCTATGGCTAATTTGTTGTAGTCAGAAGTGGCGATATAATTTGTATCTCACTATTAATGATATTGTAAAAGTGAGTTGTTAAATTTTGATTCATCTGTTTAACGGAAAGGGGTAAATATAAAATATTATTGTAAATGCTACGTTGTAAACCTGGATTTGGCGCACATCTTTCTGCGTTTCAGGGGCGGTTTAGGAGTCTGTCATGATAATTTATTACTATATGTATTTGCTGAATGTATAATAATTAGAGATAAGTAAAATATGAGCAGAATGGTTTGAGTATTTTTCTTGATTTGGCTTTAATGATTGTAAAGTCGAAATTGGCGTGTTTTGTAAAAAACTTAAATTTAATTATTAGATAAATTATAAATAAACAAATTGTTACATTTTTATATTTTAGTTATTTATTTTATATCACATTGTATTTAATTTTTTAAACAGAGGGTTGCGACATCGAAACCTTTCTGCAATAAGGCATGCAACTCAGCGAGGCCTTCATCAGCTGCAACAGTTAGGTGCCCATGCTAACAATGATGACCCACATATGAAACTCAGCCACAACTCGCCATTAGTTATTCAAGGGCTCAGAACTAATCCAAAAGGTAATCTAAAATACTGAGTTTTGTTTGGTCTGGTATATTCTCGTTGCAGATCCTGAAAGCCACATCCTCTTCTTTGACATCGAAGCGCTTGTGATTGAACTGTTGAGTGAAGAATATTCTGCTATGTCTCCAGGCAGTTTGGAGGCAGCTGGTCTGATCTCCCAATCAGAATATCTTAAGGTTGCAGCTTTAACACACAGTGCTAGTCCAGACGCTCACAAAAAGATTGCTGGTGTGTATTTAATTGTTGTAATTGTTTGGTTTGTTCACTAACCCGTTAACAAGTGTAACCTTATAATTTTTTCTATAGAGTTCTTTGGGAAGGTGAAAGATAAAGCTGAAAATATGGAACGGATAATTAAAGAAAAAGACAAGCATGGTAATGGTTTAAAAGTGTTTGTGGCAGTATAGTACAAGGGTGGTTGAAGGTTAACTGAGATTTTTGGGCAAAAAAAGGCAACTAATTGCAACAACAAAATTTGTGGGGGCATAATGTAATCTATCTTCAATAACCTATGCTTAACATATGGTATATTTGAAGTATTTATGGCAGTTAAAGTTATGACGCCAGCAAATAATGTATATGTAATTGTAGAATAATGACATTTATACTGTTAATAATTTGGTGAAGAATAAAAGCTAGTGTTAAGGAAAAACTACATTGACACATTTTTCCTATGTGATCTCAGTGGTGAACATTGCACGCATCAAGTAACATTGTAGACATTGATAGATAATTTATGATCATTTTCAAATTCTGTGCAATAATAGCTACTTTAACAGTTGATAATTTATTAGAAGTGGAAACGCATAATGATCTGTCTACTCGGACTTAGTTGTCTTTAGTGTTTATCATTTGTATCTACGAGGGACGAAATTCAAGATTGATGAAGCACCATAGAAAGATGTGCTATTGTGGTTGTGACAACTACTTAGTTTGTTTGCACTAAAAGAATTAATAAATTGCCACAACAGGAAATATTTAGAAAAACTATCATAGTGTGTTAGATTTTCCATTTTATTCTTAGAAATAAAAATCTTAGTTATCCTTGAATAACTCTTGTAATAACCGTTCATAGTATCATTTGTAGTGGCACTGTAGTATAGTACATGTGAATTTTTAAAATTTATTTTTATGTGGCACCATAGAAGCATGATTCTTATAACTTATTTGTTGGCAATTAAATAATTTATGCTATGTTACTATAATTTTTTGTCACATGGATAGTAATATTAATTATCAATTCGAATATTGAGCAATTTTTTTTATTCAAACGATCTAAACTAGGAGAGTATTTTGATTGAACAGCAGTTCTTCTTGGAATTTATAAATGTATTGCTTTATTTGATGCTAAAGTTACTGAGTTCCTTTTTTTATTTTACTATCTGGAGCTAAAATAGTAATTTGATTGGAATTGGTATTAGAATTCTTAAAAGTTGTGCTGTTAGATGTTTTTAGTTTCTAAGAACTGATAAACTTAAGTCAGCTTCAAATTTATTCGGGATGCTTTAGCTTAGAAAAGGAATAGAATATTGGTAGTACATATAGGAGTAGTAAATGTTTTCATTAAATTCAGACAGCCCATAACCTATATGATAGATTGATGAAATATTTTTTTTTACAAATGTGATCATTAGAATCTACATTTGTAGCCAGATATAACTGTGCAGTGTTTTAAATCTCTTTTATCATTACCATTTTTTCCACTTATTATTGGCATTTTTATGGGAATTGCAGTGGCTCTGATATTTATACACACTACTCCCTTATTGGTCTTATTATCCATTGCCATATTCAATCATCTTTTCATTCACTTACATTTGCAAGTTGTACATGAAGGTATTGTGTGGGATCTTTTTTTTAAATTTATTTGTATGAGGGTACCAAACAGCATAGTTACGATGTTGGCCTGAATTGATATTGAAAACAATTTCAGTTTAAAGTATTTTGTTTTGACATATTTCATCAATGTTTCTCCTTGTTTTGCAAGTTTTTTGAACAAGTGGGTTTCTTTGAAACTTGTTTACTTTTGTATCATCTCTTTGTTTGATCCAAATTCTTATCTTTGGCATGAAAGTTTTGAGTTTTAGGAATAGATCTAGGAGTGCTAAATCAGGTAACTAAGGCAGATAAAGAAGAATTTTAAAACTTAGTTCAGTCAATTATTGTTTACTGACATGATTTGAATGTACTAATACGTCACAGTGGAACAACACTTTTTAATCATTCTAGTATATTTCTGCAATTGCTGCCTTTAATATTTCCCCAAAGTGTCGCATGCTATTGGTTGGTAATGCTTTTTTCCCTCAAGATAGCTAATCAAGAAAATTCTTTTGCATCCTAAAAAATTAACGTTTCATAGGAACATAAATCGTCAATGTAGGCAAAATCCGTTTGTGGATATCTTTCATTGTTTTTTATTACAAAAATCATCCTACAAATTCCAAGTTTGTCCATTTTGTACCATCACTTAAACGTTTGTGTTTAAACAATTGTCAAACAGCGAATTAACGTCATCTATAACTAGGAAATTTTATAACTACGTATATACTACATTATGGCTATAACCTTATATGAGTGTGAAAATTAAGGTACTTTTCAAAAAAACATGTAATTTTCATTTCTTGATTTGCTTAAGTTTATTACCAGAATAAAACTTCTTAATTCAGTAATTTGTACAATGAGGGTAAATAATTTTGCGAGAGGAATTTACTAAGGAACACTATTAAATTCACTCATGTTTAAATACTGATACTTTGGTTTTGGGATAGTAATATAAATGTGGTTTTTGGCATATTTGATTTATTAGGCCTAGTATGTAAAATTGATGAATAGAATGAGCTCTATTAGTGTTAAATTGTTTTAGTCTAACATTCTTTTGGAAATACTAATGATTTTACAGATTTTTAAATTACAATTGTATTTTTACTACACTTATGAAGAACTTTTTTACTCCACTATTACACCATTATAATTCAATTGTCGAAATATTTTAATGATATTAGTATACATTAGATTAAACTAAACAATAATTTTGGAAATTACACTCATTAAAGGTTAGTGAGTTTTTGCATCACTAATTGCTTGTAGTTGCGAGTTAGCTTATCTAAATGTTGAAATATTTTTTTATTTAATGACGACACTAATTCCAATCTAAAATTACAGATAGATAAGTGGAAATATATGGACAAAACTATTTAATTAAATATGTAGCGTTAACTACAAAAGAATTACAAATATATAATATTAAATGATACATGAAAGGGAAGGGAAAATGTTCAATTTTTTATTCATACCATTGGAAATGTTTTATGTGAGCTCGTCGCGTTACACAACACACGTCTAAACGGTATTCCAGTTCAGCTGTAGTGTATCCCCATTGATGGTCTTTACAGCAGCAACAGCAATGTGGTTCTGAAGTTCATCCAATATTTTTAGCATTTGTAGCACATAAACCAAAATTTCCAAGAAAATATCACAAAAGGTAAGATGAGAAGACCTGGAGGACCACCCAAACAATACCAAATCCTTTGTAGTACATCAGCCAATTTAACCATAAGGGAGTTTCTCATTTAGATAGTCACACATTTCACCATACTAGTGAGGTGGAGCCCCATCTTGTTCGAATATGAACTTGTCAGAAACAGCCATATATGCAACATATTTAGGTATGTTTTACTAATCACAGAAAAAGTACACTTTCATTTTGGACACTGCACAAGAGACATTCAATTTTGCGGAATCCTTTCATATTCTACAATGGTATCAGTATTTCCTGTGCCCCATATTCGAAGATTGTGAAAGTTTACCTTTCCAATTACACTAAATGTCGCTTAATTTTGCTGAAAACCAGATGGTTTCGCTTTCTACATTACCATACAAAAATCGATTTGTTTTACATGGTCGTTACCTTACACTATTTGTAAACTGTACTGTTTAAATTGCAATAGCTGTCGTTAAATTTTCCATATAGTTTGCTGCAGAATACCAAATTTACGACTTACTCTGATGCTGGAGTGTTATTGTTTATGAATGAAACTTTCCCTCCATTGGATCCTCAGAAACGCTTGGTCTTCCAGTGCTTTTACGTTTACTTACACGACCTATATACTTAAATTAGTGATATTATCGCACATTGCACTGGTGATCTGGTGGTTCTCTTTCATAGTGCCTTCTAAATGCACATTGCATCTTAATAATCGATAAACTCCTTGCATACTCGAGAACACAAAACACTTTTTGCTGCACAGACACCATTTTGCAAATAGATTCTACGCTGCCCTCTAGAGGTTTAAAACGAAGTTTGTAAGCCCACACTTTAAAGTTAGGCGTTTTTCTTTCATTTTCATGTGTTATTTAATATTATGTTTGCAATATTTTGTGAAATATATCTTTTTAAAACCCAATGATTCTTTTGTAGTAACTTTGTGTAATGTTTGTGTTTTAACTTTACCATTAAAACTGTGACAGCACTTATGGCATGGCTATATACTTTTTTTTTGGTTGCTTTCTTAATTTTTGTTATTCCACATGCTCTCTAGGGCGTATGTAGTATGGTTTATATTAGAACTTTTTTCTGTACTAAATTAATTAACAACCTTATTTTGTTACTTTGCTCAATCATGGTATTTTTATAGGGATACTTGCCAAAATGAAGGAGGGTGCTGAAACAGTACAAACGAAAATCCAAGCCAAAGCAGAAAGTGTGTTGAAACAGGGAGCTGATATATCTAAAGGTAATATACTGCATGTAATTAAGAAGTATTTTTTATTGCATGTTTGAACATTGATTATAATTAAATGCATTAGTGGGCAGAATTTGATCTACTAGGTAAAATTATAAAATTATATATTTTAAGTTTTCCACTGGTTATATAGATAAAAAGTTGATTATGAGTTGTTGACAATAGGTAAACCACTTTATTGTCCTTTGTTTTATAGTAAACTAAAGTTTTGTTATCATCAGAACAGAATATTGATGTATCAACTTTGAGATTTTTTGAATAATGAATCTCTTTGGGAATGTTTCTTCTTAAAGTTCTAACCAATGTCAAATTATAAGCAGGTTTGGCAACCTCTGTAGCCAAAGGTAGTGATAAAAATTATTTATCCATAGTGAAATTATGAATTGGTTTATATATCCAAATATGGCATTGCATTAACAATATATTTTGCTTTAATATCTCCAACCATTACAATTTTTATACCACATTTATTAAGCTTGTTGGAGATACACATCCTAAAAGGGCTCTGACAACGGAATCCCATTATTGCTGATTTATTGTGATATGCAAGTCTTGCTAATTAATACTGTTTATAAATCTCGGTAAAGCTTTTCCACATAGCTCTAAGGACTACAAATTCGCCAGTTGTTCTTATTGGTTATAAGAAGCTTTGTCATTAAATCTGAGACAATTTACAAGAAATTGAAATCTGTTATAACACATGTAAGCTTTAAGATAAGATGTGCTGTAAGTGAAATTAAAGAACACTCGTTTCTTGGACATGCAGATAATAGCAGAAGACTCAGTTTTCAGTTTGTTCACTGTTACATTGTCTATTCTTTTAGTTTCTTGAGCATACATTAATCTTCTGGCTTCTTGGCTTTAGTATAGATAAGCACTTGTTTTGATATTTTCTTGTTGATAGAGATGGTAGCCGCGACCTCCCATACTGGAGCACAGCGGACCTGGGTTTGATTCTTGGGTCAATAACAGTGGCAAAACATTAAATGCTCTACCCATCGTACAAACGCCTTGGCGGTTATGAAGTATATTTTCTTCTAAATTAACGGGTTAGGCTCATAGTACTGCACAGTTAGAAACAGGCTAGTAGCCTACATAAAGAAGAAGATCTTTGATAAAAAGAGAAAAATGTCAATTAGATTTGTAATGACTTTGGTTTTATCCTATAGTATGAACATATTTCTTGCAGCAATTAAACTTCTTCATCTTCTAGGTATAGTTGACCATTTTGTAACCATCTAGGCTAGCACAACTTGAATGAATAATATTAGGATATAGTGCTAATGCGCTTTGACTGTTAATACTATGATCTTGGAATGTGATGATTTTATCAACTGATGAATCAGATTATAATTGTGTTATGCTTATGAGAGCATATATTACTGTCAGCATATATGATGGGAATATTGAGTAAATCTTCAAACTAATCGTCAGTTGTTTAATCTCAAATCGTTGCCTACATTGCTTTTCATCAGATTTTGAATTTTATAAATCCTTTAATATCTGACTTTCCTTTGAGTGAAGTGATGTAGCTATCTAGAAAAAAAAGATAATATGTACAAAAATATTTTTGTACTATTTGATGGGTAATAAAAAATAGAAAAATAATTTAATACTTTCTTTTTTCACATTGGAATACACAAACATAAAGCATCAACTTATTAATAAAAAAATCACACTATTACATTAACATTTTTTATGATGCCTCTGTTGCATTTAAAAATTAAATAATATACATTTGTACCACGGTTTACTAGTGTGAACATTTAGGAAGGTATGTGGCAGAAAGAGTTCTCATGTGTAACAAATTGTTGAATTGTAACATGCATTCAGTTATTATAGTGGTCGAGGTAGCTGATCAAGTGTGTGCCCTTTTCCCTTGCATTTTTTTAATTAGGGCATGACAACCACTCTTCTATTCCTGACCAGTCAGTTTTCCTTGTTTACCCAACAACTACAGTTACATGGCGAAGAACTAGGAGGTTACTACTCATGAGGGACTTTAACTTTCTCTGGGTAGGCAATTATTTTTATCCCTTACCAATTAATTAGCTCCAATATTTACTCCCATTTTTTAGCCTTAAAATTAAAAATAGCAGTTATTTTTTATACATTTTTTATGATTCCTTCTTCCTAAACTGTAATTTGGCCTCTAATTTGTCTCTTAAGTGAAGTTACTTTTTGTATATGTTACGTGTACGAATTTTGTATTTTTTGATTGTGATTTTTACACTTTTGTGATCTAGGGTTAAAACAAGCCAAAATAACATGCCATAGGTAAACTTCAAAATAAGAAAATTTATAATTTAAAAAACATGAAACATTTGTAAAAGTTCTGTACTATTGATTAGTTTATGGTTAGTGTATTTTTAAATATGTTTTACTTGTTTTTAATTTTTGTCGTTATCCATATTTTTGGAGAATGCATGCAATTTATAATTTATAAATTTATAATTTATAAATTGCCGTTGAGCAGATTTGCTTGCTCTTTTATATTGTTATATGTATAAATATTACAACTGAAAATTGCTTGGAACTGTGTTGTTTGTTTAAGTAAAGAATGTTTAGTATTATTTTGCCATTTTCTTTGGGTATATCTTTGGCAATGTTACATACATTACATGCAAAAAGAAAACGTTTTTCAAATATTCTGATTTCTATTAGTTTCAGATATTTAATATACTGCTTCAAAAGGCTAAGTTTTTGTTTTATTTTTTTTTTATTACAGAATATGTTCTTTGAGCTGCTTTAAACTTTTGTATATTATCTGTCCCTGAAAGTATAGAGTCGATAATACAAAAAATTACAATTGTATCATAAAACTATATATTTAGTAAAAATGATAAAGATTTGAGAAGCATTATACATAGCCTCAGTTATCTTCAAAATAAGCACTTTGGGATCTTACAAACTCCTTCCAGCGTCATTTCCACTGTTCAAAACATTCCGTAAAGTTCTGTGTTACAATCTTCATTGTATTGGCCTAAATCTCGTTGACAGTTTGAAATCTTTGCCCTTCAAAACTGATTACGTTTTGAGAACAATCAGAAGTTGGAGAGCGACAAATCTGAACTGTAGGGTGATGGATTCATCTACGCCTTTTTATGTGACAAAAAATTCTACACAAGATGTGATGAATGGGAGGGCACATTGTGGTGAAGCTGCTAATAATTAATTGCTCAGAGTTGCAGCTATTGTTGTATCTTATGGTCTTCTGTTCTACTTGTTTCTGGTATTCCAAGAGGTGGATCATATTCGACAGATTCTCAGCCATCTCTGAATTGTTTGTACCATGCCATTATTGGTGGTGCACTCAGTATATAACTTAGAAGTTTTCTGAATCACCTGTATAGTTTCTTTGGACGAATATTCCAAATTTGAACAAAACTTGATGCAAAGTCTCTGCTGTACTCGCTAAGTCATTGCAAATGTTACAATCACATGCATGTGCTCATCTTTAACTGCTGATCTGGTTAGTGAAGTTGTTCTCATTCACATATTCATATTACAGTTCACTGTCATGTTGGTTGCTAGGTTACTTTGTGGGCATGCAAATTGTTTTTATATTGACATTTTAGAACTTTAAATGTTAAAAACCTTATTTACATTATTACAACAGCAATTTTTTTTTGTTTTTGAAAACTTTGCTTTAGATAAACTTGACATTTACAGCTACAATCTTGGAACAACATATTGGTTACCCTTTAATTAGTAAGTATTGAAGGGAATTTATTATCTTTGTTTTATTGTAGTGAATATCTTCAGATGTTTTGAGAGTGTATTGGAGGGAATGCAAACATAACTTTCCTTAAATTAATTTAAATTTTACTTTTTTTTAATTCTAAATATAATATGAAGGCATTACTGCTACAAAAGGCAAATATTATGCATGATTTTTTATTAAATTCTATAAACATGTACATTTAAATTACACATCAGTTTTGCCAAATTTGAATGCTTTATAGTTGAGACTATCTCTCGACCACAAGAAAAAAACAACTATTTACATTCAAATTTCGCTGGCTTGCTGTTTACCGTCATATCAGTGGGTTTTAAATCAGCCCATAATGCAAATGTGCAGAATGGTGGACAACAGGACTGACAACGGCAGGACTGTAGTGTGCCGTGTAATGCAGGGGAGAGGCGGCAGCAGTGTAAGCAACTGCAGGAGCTGCAATACCACGGCGAACCAAATGGTGATGAGACTTGGCTGCAATATGTGCGGCAATGTGGGCAGAGCGGGCAGCTACGACTTCTGGGGTTTCAGCAATGGGGGCAGGTCCTACAGGGACGGCATTGGAATGCACCCGGTAGCCTAGAGCGTCGGCAACGTACTTAGCGGCGACTACTTCTCCAGTGGGAGCTACCCAGCTATAGGATCCTACTTTATTTCCTGCAGCATCCTGTAATAATTATTGATTTAGATAAGAAGAATGAATTGGTTTTGTACTTTAATACCTGAACGGCGTGATGGTGTTGGAAAGCTTCAGTGTGTCCATAAGAAGCTTGACCAAGAATGTCTTGTGCATGATATTGTGTCTTTTCAATTACTGGAGCTACTGCTGCAGCAAGAGGCGCCGAATAAGCAATAGCGGCAGGTGCAGCTATGTGGTGAGCAACAGCTGGGGCAGCTACGTGGTGAGCAACAGTTGGGGCGGCTACTACAGCGGCGTGATGGGCGATAGTAGCTGCAGGAGCAGCAGCAAAACGTGCGATAGGGGCGGCAGCAACAGTATGGTGGGCAATAGTAGGGGCAGCAATGGCAGCATGGTGTGCCACAGCTGTATGAGCCACAACTGGAGCTGCATGAGCAGTAATGCTAGAGTAGCTGAATGCAGGAGCTGCTACAGATGCAGCCACACCAGCATGACCTAAGATACCAGGTTTGGCTGCGACGACAGTCAGCAAGCAAGCGAAGGCAACCTGCAATAATTATTTTATTTCAGTATGAAGTATTTGATTTAATGCAATTTAAAATACATAAATAAACGTAGTAAAAAATTACAAACAAAAATTAAGAGAAATGAAATCAAAGTAATTGAAAGTAAAACTTTAAAATCTGCACTGTACACTTACAAAGAACTTCATTTTGTGGCAGTTGTTAACTGGTCGAAGACAACTGTTGACTGAAGTTTGCATCACCAAAGTCACTATTTATACCAGAAAGAAGTTCTCGTCTGCTACTCGTCTACCTTGTTCGCCCTGTTCTTACATGGGCGCAAAAAACTACTTGTTGCTGCTTACCACACATTGTTATATGTAAATTTAGAGTTAGGTCAGTAGGTAGTAAATCCAGATCTATCAATTTGTGAAGATTGATAGATTAGGCATTTTTATTGATCATTTTAGCTCTTTAATATTTCTAATAAAAATATCTAAAAGAGTAAATTTGATTATTTTTAAATTTTAAAACAATTTTTTATATGTAAATTATGATTTGCTTACTTTTATAGATACAGGAATTATGGTATCAGCAACATTTTTGGCTGTTAATTTCCATTTGATTATAACCTTGCCCAAGGCATGGGTGGCCTACTCCACCCATCGACCACAAATGTAATAAATTCACAGCCATTAGCATTGCTTACTTGCGGATCAGGTAGGATTGCAGTTTCTAGGACAGGATATTTAATTTTTTATAATTTATGTCATCGTATTTTTCATGTAAAATAATAATTTATTTACCATATTACGTTACATATTATTCGTGTAAACAGAAACGATTTATATATATTTTGATTTATATATAATGATTAATATTATGTATAAAGAACATAATTATATTAAGGTCTTTATTTATCAAAACATTTTTATTTTACATAATTATTATTTCATAAGCGAATAAGGAAGTTTTTTTTAATTATTATAAATAGGTGATAACTTGCTATTTAATAGTAGCGTGTATTTTTTTTACATATGTATAAATTATTCATGCGGTCCATGAAAGAAACGGTTACTTCAGAATCAGGATTTCAGATCGCAAGGGCTAGTTTTTCTATATGCTGTGTATTAATCTGTCAAAAGAGGTTGACCTTGCACTTTAAAGATCATTAACGCGTTATATATTTGCCGAAACAATGACTTTATGTTAAAGCTACGTTAATTTGTTATTGCATTATAAATAATTCGTGTATTTACTTTTGGACAAAATGGAAATTAAATTCGTGTAAGATTTCCTGTCATTGTTATACTTTTGACTGTTTTATATCAAGTTCAATATAGTTATTCTCTTAAAATCGAGATTTCAGTTGTGAAATTCAGAAATACAGCTCCATTAAATCAGCCGTGACCACTCCTAATTTAAACCTGCAAGGTTGCTTTACATTTAAAGGTTAATGATAAATGCACGCTTTTCGGCTTTGTACTTGATGAATATTTATTGTTATATTT
This sequence comes from Sinelater perroti, assembly GCA_036346155.1. Taxonomy (NCBI): domain Eukaryota; kingdom Metazoa; phylum Arthropoda; class Insecta; order Coleoptera; family Elateridae; genus Sinelater; species Sinelater perroti. Next base: position 3,726,411 of record JARFIY010000348.1, on the reverse strand, counting down.
TCAAATACATTTTTTATGTTAAATTGATTGAATAAAACTTATTTTTTTTTAGATGGCAGTGAAACAAATTCTCGAGCAAATAGCAAACCCAGCTTGGGTCCTTTGGAGACTAGTCACGGGATGGAGATAGCTCAGTTGCTCCTTTCATTGCTGCATGCTTGGGGAATGGATAATGATTTGGATAGGGTGTGCCAAGCAAAATTGGGAATTTTAAGACCCATGGTAAGGTTTTTTCAGTAATTTTAAATAGTTATTGCATTATCATTTAAATTTTATATAAATAATTAATAGGGTTGATTTAAGTAGGACGAATTTTTTTAACTAACGTATTTTGTTTATGTGGGTTATAATGTTTAATTTTTAAAATATACTGTATTTTTATATATGCAAATGGCCAAAAATTCCTTTCTTACCTGAATAGTCCTATTGTTTATCACATTATGGTGGATATTAGTAATTTTTAAATCGTTAGAAATTCATTAGCCTTTAATTGCACATTTAATTACTTGTTTGATCAGAGGTGCCCAATTGAGATTCTCAAGGTTTTTAGTTCTGGATATTATTTAAGACTGAATATGAGTATAGATAGTAATTTTCGAAAATGTCTGATAGATGCATCATCTTCAAATATAATTTGGAATGTTTATACTAATACTTGTATTTTTACAAAAATCTGGCAAAATCGGTAATCCAAAGAATCTGTGCTTTTTTGTTGGATAAAATATTTATATGGTATGTTTTAAGCACGTGAGCCGTGGTGGCTTAGTGGATCGCTAGACTACGAAACCAAGAGTTGCGGGTTCAAATCCCGCTCTTGCCAACTCGATCACTGGCATTTTTACGGCCCAGCTCGACTCAGGCTGAAATAAATGAGTACCTGGGGTCAAACTCTGGGGTAATAATATAGGCGGTCGGTATGTAGCGCTAGCCACGTTACTACCCTTGTGTACCGTAGGCTCTAGATTGTAGCAGATCTATCCTGTTACGACCCCAAAGGGCCTTCAAGGCCTGTTACGGGGAACTATTATTATTATGTTTTAAGCACAAAAAAGTTTTGCTTTTATAAAATTAATTTGAGTCTAAAATTAATAAAACAAACCATATGGGTGTTATTTTGGACACTAAATTCTTTATTTCTTGTATATGTTGATTATTAATAAATTATTACAGTTATTTAGATATCATATAATTTAATAATTATTAATTACTAGCCATGTTCACTCTGCTACGCAGTGGTCAGATTTTTGGGAGAAATTTCTTTTTTGAAATAAATAATTTCACCTGGTTGCCTGGTGGTTGTCACTCCATATCTGGATGTTTAACAATGGGTAGCTTGGCTGGTGCGAGTTTGCAACAATGCAAGGACCGCTCCCATTGCAATTAAATGGACATCTTGATAGTCAATTATCTCATTACACAGATATTTGACCATCAAGGTGAAATGAAAAAACCTTGAGCCGACCAAGGCCAGTAATCAATCATACCAAAAATCATTTGATTTGGTTTGGCCGTTTTGGCGTGATGTACCGATGTAGATTGTTACACTTTGTTTTCTATATATAGATAGATAGATCTTTAATATCCTACAAGATTATTATGCTATTATTCAATTTATTTTACAAAGTACCAGTTCAAAAGGCCAAAAGTATGAGGCTCCTTATAAATATCACTCTACAGAATTTATTTGAGAAAAAGCTACACCAGTTTTGTTTCTCTATTTATTAGCTATATTTAATGTTTTGTTGGCTCACCTTTAGATTGAATAAGCTATTTTTTTAAACTCTCCTACTAGTTTCAGACACTTTTCAGTAGTGATAGCATTTTATTCTTCAAATAGAATTTTTTGGAACTTTTTTTTTGTCATGTTGTGTTTTCTTAATTTCTGATTTACTGTGCCCAGGAGATATTCAATAGGGTTTAGATCTAGCAGTTGGACTGGCTAGTCTAACAGTTACACTTGATTGCTTTGAAACCACTGCATGCTGCTTGTAAATATGTGGAGTGGCACTTTATATTGCTGAAATTTAATGTTGTTTGTGTTGATGTTATCAGAAATATTTGTATAAAATGAGTGCAAAATCATTTTCAGTAGCGCAATTTATTTCTTCTACATCATCACCCATCATCTTTATCCATGGTCACCTTATGTAAGTAATGCTAGGACTACCAAACACCTGAACAATTGTTAAAATTAAATATTTTATTACAAATGTGTGTATATCTAATTTAGACTTTATATAATAATTTAAACATTGAAAATAATAGTGCCTCATTAAGCTTATCTCAAAGTTAGACTAGTCTGTCTACAGAACATTTGCGTAATCGTTCTCTGTTAAATGTTGATGTTGTAGATCTCGCTGTAAACGAGCATTTCTGTTCTTCTTTGAGAATCAGTTTCTTCTTTGCCTTGCAGCCTTTCAAACCTGCTTCTCCAAGCTTTCTTTTCTGTAATTATAGTACTAGTGAATTCAAAAGAGGTTTCCTTTCTAATTTCTTGATCCACTTTTGGTCTTTGTGTTCAGAACATATTATTTCAATATGTTCCCTTTTTTTATATATTTTTACTGTGTAATAACCACCACTTCAAACTCCGTTTATCTTTGTCATTTAAAATATTTATATTTAAAACACACATTTTCAATTTTTACCAATCAAATGGTCTAATGGCCTTGTAGGTGGCCATGCAACATTTACATTTTAGTTTATAGTCATTGGCAATATAATTAGAGAAATATAAAGGTTTTTGTTTTTTAATCATTAAGATAGCATATAAATACTAGATTGGGGAAAAAGTTCTATAACACCTGCGAAAAAAATCGATTTTTATGTGCAAATTTATTTAAAAAAATTGCTTGCACTACCAAAAAACAGTGTAGTGCACAGTCCCCTCATCTTGGGCAGCACAAATCTTTTTCGTGACATTTCTAGTCGTAAGTCCTCGTTTCCAACACTAGCGCATCAAGATTCAAAGTTCGATTTTGTCCAAAGCCATCTGAAATGATGAACTTGGAAAGTGATAAACACAGAAAACAATAAATCTCAAAAGAACATGTAAAAATCGATTTTTTTTCCAATCCTAGTATGAGAATGCCTCATACTTTTGTCCATGACTAGGGGTTTATAAAACTAAGTCAAATGTCAACACTGCATGTGGCGTGTTACAGGGTGAAATAAAACTACTGATGTTTAAAAACACTAGTTTGGTATGACTTGGACGCAATAACTTACCAAAATCGTTTAATAATTCATAGTCATTTTTATAAAATGTCGTAATAATTTGTTTGGTGAGGTCATGACAGGCAAGTGTCAGTCTTCAAACAAAAACAGGTCAAATGGACTATGCCAAAAAACAAATTTTTAAAATTAGATTTGTAAATTAGTAATAATCAAACAGAAAAATATTTATATAATTAAAATTTATAATCTAAATTTTGCTAGTAACGAAATAGTTAAATTATTGGTTGTATATTACTGTTGCTTTCCTTTTCTCTGCTTATGAGGTTTATAGTGCTGATCTTATTACATAATTTTAAGGGGAAAAAATAATTTTTGTTTAAAAAAGTGGAAGGATACCCAGTTTAAGGTGAAAAAAGTAAAAAATATAACATTAAAAAGTCATGTTAACACTTTAAAGAGAAACTATTTGAAGCATGAAGACAAAGTTTATGGTACATTATAAATATCAAACATAATGCCAAATAAATGTAGACGGTGAACACTGAATATTCAGTAAATTGTAAACATTGTTTTATAGATACATTAAAACAGCGAGGAAAGGAAAAAAGGAAGACAAAAGAATGTAAAGGATAAATTAAGTCATTTACTAATAGATAAGTGAAGCTCATACTTGAAAAATTATTGAAGCTAAATCAAGAAGTGAAAAATAGGAAAATAAAGTAATAAAATATAAGAGAATGATATATAATTAATAGCATTGGAAAAATAAAAAAAATGATCCAAAATTTCACCAACTCATTGGAGAGAGAACATTATATGACCAAAGCACTAACAAATAATACAATAAAAATTTATACTTATACTCCCGACTCCTATAGGAAATTAGTCACACACTGAAAATATCGGTTCATCATACCTACCAATTAAAGCAAGATAGAGCACATTGAATCGTTCTAAGAAATCTACACTATTCTGTGGATATCGAAGAAGTAAAAGAAATACTAGCTACCCTAGGCCATAAAGTGCAGAACATTATCAACATTAGGCATAGAGTTACAAAAGCACTCTTACCTATGTTCTTTGTTAACGTGGAACCTGGTGTGAATAATAAAATATACCATCTAATATTGATAGAACCTCCACGAAAGAAAAATACAATTATACAATGTATATGATGGCAGCAGTATGGACACAGCAAAACCTTCTGCACGAAACCCTATTTGTGTGTGATATATGGAGATAACCGCAACACTTTACATTGAAAAAAGACAAAAAATAGCCCTGCCAAATATGCGTTATGCCAAGGCCCACATCGTCAATTATAAAGACTGCCAGGTGTATCAGCAATTACAATATAATGAACGACAACCCGTGGCTACTCAAAGCACTTATGATACGAGTATACCACATGTTATCCCACCAATTACTACAACAAAAGTTCCAGATATCTACACTGCAAATCAAAACAACAGAAGCTACGCAAATAGTGTAGCAGCTCAACAAAACAGTCCAACACAATTTGAAACACTGTTTACTCAACTTATTAATCAGATTATGATGTTAAATTTACTCAACACACCAATTAACAATTCCCAATAATAGACGCCCTCCGAATAGCAACTTGGAACGCCAATAGACTTGCCCAGCGTCTTCTTTAAATTGAGCTATTTCTTTGAGAGCAATAGATTGACATTTTATTGATTTCTGAAACACATTTTATAAACAGTTACTTTAATATCCACAAATATAAAACAAACGCAAACCATCCCGATGGAACTGCTGCTCATGCTGACTCTGCTATAATCATTAATGACAAATTATGCCATCATGAAATGGAAAAGGTCACAACAAATTATCTATAAGGAACAATTATTAACATCAGGAGCAGCATCTGATTTATAGTGATAGCAGCACTCTACAGACACCCCATTAAAGCAAAACCAATAGGAAACATTTTTTTAAGAATTAGGCAAAAGATTTATAGCTGGTGAGGATTTCAATGCAAAACATCCAGTATGGGGTTCCAGACTAACCACGTCAAAAGGAAGGGAACTGTACAAAACTTTATTAGCAAATAACTATAACCAACTATCTATCAGTGAGCCTACTTACTGGCCATCTGATATAAACGAAATACCAGATGCTGTAGATTTTGTCACCAAAACATTATCATCAAATTACTGCAAAGTGGATACTTGCTTTGACCTTATTTCCGATCATTCATCTATAATAACCACATTCACTTCTATCATCACAAAAGAAAGAAAACCATTACTTTATAACGGTCGCACAAATTGGGAAATGTTTAGAGAATACTTATCAGATAATACAATGATTAAAGTTTCGCTAAATACTTAAAACGAAATCGAGACTGCAGTAGAAAATCTCGCTTATAACATATAAAATGCATCATGGTTTTCAACTCCACCTAAACCCGAAAAAAATGTCATTATTGATAATTATCCTTTAGACATCAAAACAAAAATAGCTGAGAAAAGAGGAGACAGAAAAATCTGGCATCCCAGGCATACCAATGATAATAATAGATTAAACAGGCTAACCAGAGAACTGAGAAACTTACTAAAAGATGGGAAAAATGAAACGTTCAACGAATATGTAAGTAATCTATCGCTGTCTTCATAAAATGATTATACTTTGTGGAGAGCAACAAAAAACTATAATGCCCTAAAAACCTATCTCCCCCGATTAGGAAAGTCACACTTCTTTAATGTTTTTTAACGACATCATTCAACAGCAACACCTCAAGAAGAAGTATCAGAATATCTAAATGTTCTATTGCAATTAAGTCCACCCCTACAATATTTTACACCTGAAGAAAGAAAATCGGAAATTAAAACTCAATGATAAAAAGACGCCGCATTATGATCTCATTGTAGTCAAACCATTGAAAGAACTGCCTAAAAAGGCATTACACAAATATTTAATGCAGTAATAAGATTACAGTACTTTCCAATACAATGGAAATTTAGTCAAATAATATTAATACATAAATTAGGAAAACCCCCACATGAAGTTACTTCATATAGGCCGATAACACTCTTGCCAGTATTATCAAAATTTCTTGACAAACTCATATTGAAAAGGCTAATGCCCGTAATAGATAAGCAAGAATTCATTCCTCAACATCAATTCGGATTTAGACGCAAATACTCTACACTAGAATAAATTCACAAAGTTGTGGTTGTAATCGAAAAATATCTTGAAGAACACCGATATTATTGTGTGGCAGTGTTTTTAGATGTAAGCCAGGCATTTGACCTACTCTGGCACTCTAGCTTACTATTCAAAATCAAGCAGTTCTTACCACATTAATATTACCTAGACAGGTATTATCAGGTGAAATATGGTGGCAGTCATTCTAATCTATATCCAATTAACGCTGGTGTTCCACAAGGAAGCGTTATGGGGATCCATTCTATACCAAATATTTACAGCAGATCTATCATGCAACAGGAATGTAGTCACGACCACGTTCACAGACGATACTGCGATACTAGCTTCGCATACAGATTGTACACAGCAACGGTACAACTACAAGATCACTTAACCTACAGAAATGGTTACACAAGTGGCACATAAAAATTAATGAGACTAAATCAACAGCAATAATATTCACTACAACCGCGATAATTCACCACCGATCACACTAATTGACATACAAATTTTAGTCAAACAAGAAGCTAAGTACCTCGGTATGTATTTAGACAGAAGACTCGCATGGAAAACACACCTTACAAAAAGAGGACGTCTGAATGAAAAACATGTATTGGCTCTTGGGCAGAAAATCTAAATTGTCGCTGAATAACAAAGTGCTACTGTACAAAGTAGTGTTAACACCTGTGTGGACTTATGTAATCCAATTCTGGGGTTGCGTGAAAATATCGAATATTGAAATAATACAAAGATTTCAAAGCAAGACTCTTCGCAGTTTAGCAAACGCGGAATGATACGTTAGCAATAAAACACTTCCTGCCGATCTGAAGGTTCCATGGGTCAGAGACGAAATCAAAAGATGCAAACAGACTACAGAGTCATCCTAGTGTGTTAGTGACAAATCTTCTAGAAGATGGAAATACCACTCGATGTTTAAATAGACAAAAAACCCTAGATCTTACTAATTAGTGATTAGTAATTACAGGGAATCACCGCTGAGCGATATTCTCTTCTCATGTTATATTATAGTACTACAAACTATCCCATTTGCTTGTTAGTCCTAGACTAGTTGTAAATATAGGAGTTAATAAAATAATTGGAAAACTGACACTACTTATCAACAAGTTAAAACCAGTAAAGTTTTCATTCAAAGCAAAGATGCTTGACATTGTGACAAAAAATGGACACCAAAAAGAGAAATATAAGAATAACATTACCAATGTATAAAAGAAGAAAATAGAAAGGGGTGCTTAAATTATAAAGGAATAACATTAAAGTTGCATCAGAGAATAAAATAATAAAAATAATAACAGGACCTAACAATTTTGATAATAAGACACTTAGGAGAAAAAGAAGAAAATTTCTGTTTATTTAGAAAAGCTTTTGACTGATTAAACATAAATTACATACAAAGCAGCATGAAAAGAGAAATAAAGATAGGTATGATATATATCATTAAATCATTATATTAAAATAACAAGATACAATCATTCATGAAAATTGTTTATTAGGCCCATTTTTATTTTATAATTATAGATGATATAATATACTAAGTAAAACCAAAAGTATGGAAATATTTTACGTTATAAATTAAATTACAAACAAAAAGATAATTTTGAAAACGATCAAAACATGTCTAAGAAAGTTGAAAGATTTTTAATATATGGCAGTGATTCATGGACAACGGTATAGAAAAATAAGAATATAGTCATGGATACATAAATGAGATTTTTAAAAAATGTTGAAAGAATAACAAAAAGAAATAAAACAAGAAATGCAGCACTTATTAAATAATAAACCTGCAAAGCTTGCAATGCATAGCGAAGTGGCGAAGCAGTCTCCCAAATTTGAGAAGTCGCGTTTCCGAGTTAAAGGTCACGTAGTATTTCCAAGTTTTATGTTTAAATTAATCAGTGTTCAAAGACGAGTTGAATGATATGCTACATGTCCTATATTGCTATTTTGAAAATTGAAATCGTATAGGTCACTAACGCTGACCTTTGACCAATCAGTTTCAAAATCACTAGCAAACAAGCCTTTTTGGTCACCTGTCAATTGGTGAAAACAGGATTTGGAAATTCCCAGCCGTTCTCGAGTTATTGCTCGGACGGACAGACGGACGGACAACATGAAGTTAGTGACTCCGCTTCGCTTCGACACTTAATAAAACAGGTTGACCAAAATTGAGATCATAATAACAAGTATGCCATGTTATGATGAAATGAGGAATCTAACAGAAAAATGTAGGAAGATTGATTCAAGGCGGAAAAATTGGGAAAAGAAGATAAAGGAAAAACCAACATAAAAACAAAGATGCTTAACATTAGTTATAAAAAATAATTTTAAGATTAAATAGTAATAAAAATGTTTATTAGTTTATTAATTTAGTGATTAATAACAAATATATCTTTCTCAAAGTATTGGTTTGTTTTTCAAATTTTGTCAAAAATCTATTTAAATAAAATCAAATTGAAAACTAGGAAAGCACAATTTTAGTATATTTAATGGTAGTTTCTATAGGCTTTAATGACAGTTTCTTATTGCTCAGGTAGGTTGTGAATACTCTTGAAGAGGCACAGAAAGGGTCCCATTATCAATGATGGTTTGTATTGCTTGATGGAGTTATTGATAGTTGCCATGTTAATTACCGTTGAGGAGAATATGATGACTGTATCCAAATGTCGATCTGTTGTTCAGTTAAATACTCCTTAACCAGACAAGAAATATTAGAATGAAGTATTTGGGGTCACATAAGATTGTAATTTCATATTAGTATTGCGTATGATTATGCTCATTTTTTATTTTCGTTGAGAAATGAATTAATAATAGATTTATTCTAGGTTCCAATCTCATTTGGCGTATTATCCAAAGCAAATTACATGTCGCTATTTCTTCCAACGTGGCACAATACAATACCTTTAAAAGATGCTCCAGCATCTGAAGATCTTTCTTTAATGGATAGTCTACCTCCAGAGCTTGTGCGCAGAGAACAATTAACCAGGATATTCACTTGCAGAACGCACTGGGAACTTAGTACAACTTTGACTAGTAATCATTTGTTAGCTATTATAGCTGTGAGTCATACACTCATGTCCATGAGCAATGCTACTTTTATACCTGAGCAGGAACGTAATAGGAAATTACATAGGTACACCTATTTTGACTTGTATTTTTTAGTAGTCTTTTGTGGTTTAATCTTGTAATGCAGTTTAATTAATAGACAGTCAACTAGAGTAAAATGGACCAAAACAGATGAAGAACACGAAGAGCTTTTTACACAACAGCAAGCGCAAATAAAACAGGGGTGGTCGCTTTTAGCAACATTACATTGCGTACTTTTACCTGATAAAGTAAGCATGATCATACAATGAATGAAAGTTTTCTCATAATTTTTTAAATAAAAGGTTGTGCAAGCTGGATCAAAGCATTTCAAGCGGCCACAAGTTGAAACTATGGCTAAGAGATGGCAGCACCATTGCGTTGAAGTACGAGAGGCTGCTCAGGCGCTTCTTTTAGCTGAACTTGGAAGGTTCGTTAAACAAAAATAATAATTTGTTTAAAAGCATCCTTTTGTTTTTTGGTATAAAGTATATATTGTTTTGCTATAAAATTTAGGTTTTAGAAATTATTGAATATGTTTGTATTTGATGGTAGAATGGGTCCAAAGGGGAGGAAAGCCCTAGTGGACTCTTGGGCTCAGTATCTTCCTTTATATACGCAAACTGAAACAATTAATCAGCAGGCTGTGTCCCCTCCCACACAAAACAACGTTAATTCAAATTCGGGGCAACCTCACACACCAGAAGCTCCTGTAAGTGGTGTTTTATTGTAGTGAATATTTTAGAAGCTAAATTTGGTGCATATTAGGAGGAAGAGTTTGAAGAGGAAGAAGAAGAGCAAGTTCGGAAACCATCTAGTCTGGCGGAATTGAAGCGGAAACAAACAACTGCGGTTGTGCTGTTGGGTGTCATTGGAGCTGAATTTGGGCAGGACATTACATCAGACAATTCAAAAAAGAGACAGGGTGATGAACGACGGAAGAGTTCCATTGTTGAAGGATTTGGTAAGTCTTTAATATATTCTCTAAGGTGTAAACGAATATCTGAATTTAAATTGGGTAAAAGTGATGTGGTGGTTAGTCTGTTGTTTGGTATTGTGACATACTAGCCATAGTTTAAAGGAAAAATAACTTGGTTGTGTTATTCATGTTTTTGAAGATCAATTAAAACTGGTAAATTTCTAATAGGACTTTTAGATTTATTTCTTTTTTGATACACATAGTTTAAATATACTTTTATTGAAATCTATTCTCTTCTAAATATTTGTTATTTAATTGATAGAAAAAATTAATTTTTTTGTTGGTTTCAAGTTTAATGTGTTAAAATGACATAGAATTTAGATTGCAAGCGATATGTGTGTTATGTGCTAATTTATTCTATAAAAGATATTACTAATCATGTAAGAGTAAGATTATGAATTTAAATTTCATATATGGAATGATCCTGGTAATTCTGTAATTAATAATATTTCTCAAAGCAGAACTATCATAGTTTGAAAACAGTAATTTTGTAGTTGCTATTGCCAGGTTTCCTGTAAGCACCTATTGATTTCATTAATTAATTCTCTACACAAACGTTTATTGATAGCATAAGCAAGTACTGGAAAAGATGATAAACATAGAATTCGAGTGAGTCTTTTGCATATGTTTTGGAGTTTGAAGTGGTCAGGTAATTGACTAAGAGATGTGTTATAGAAGAAAATGAATATTGAACGTTTAAGAAAGCTTATTAATGTCTTGAATGTGGTAATAGAAAAATTTAAAAGTAATACTGTAAGGACTAAATTTTTTTGTTGCAAAGCATTTAGGTAGATTTGTGGACTTATTGCAGACATTTAAAGTGATGCCAAGGCCATAGTAATCAATTAGAGATTAGTTTTCCACCATACTCCAAACATTGTAATAATCCATTTCCTAAACAATCATTGCAACGCCTTTTCTTAACAATAGTAGAGGCCAGTGTCATAAGGATCATTACTTGCTGATCTCTACTTTGGAGAATACTTAGTATGATGGTAGAAGGATAATTAAAATAATTAGAAAACAATTGTTATATTTTTAGCATTCCGATTCTAAAACTCTACTTGCCTAAATAAATGTTACAGAGTGAAGATAGTTTGAAAGACAGTATTCTACAAATAATCAACTTTGAGGGGCTTGTGCAGCGGATTCCCGTCTGGGCCAGAACACAGTTTTGTTCTACTTGAAACTCTCTTTTAAACGAGCTATCAATTGTAACCATTGGATGCGTGGTTGCCAAGTTACAGTGGGGGCCCAGGTCCCTCAAAGTTTGAATAAGGTCTTTTATATTAAATGATACAGTTTTTAGGGGTTTCTTATAATTATAAGTTATATATTTATCAGGTTCTTTATGACATCTTTTCTGTAGGGTATGGTCTATAAAAATTAGAGATATGCTATAGTGCCAAATTACACAAACAGAAACACATTAAATTGTTTTTTTTTTAGAAGTGACTATATCAGAAATAATATAAGTGAAAGGATATTGCATATCAGGAAATTAGAGTAAAGGGAAACAAAGAATTTAGCAATTTTCCTTTTGTTTTATGGTACTTTATGGAACTATGGTTCTCATTTGGTCTGCATTTACATCAGAAACAATGATAGAGAATCACTAAAATAGTTTCAAATAGTTTTTATATGAGATAGTTTTGACAGTCCAGTTATACCCTTGATTATGTACTTGTAACTAGAGTTGGTATTATCTCTTGAAAATGTGCTCTTTTTGTTGTTACTCCAATCATTCCCAATGAGAGGAAATAGAATTAGAATTTGAAGCAGATGATGTTGTCTTTGATGATGGCAATTTTATGATGAAAATGGCCCCGGAATGTCACAATATTGCTCAAAATTTTTTGTACAGATTGATCTTAGAGTAAAAGCTGGGTTGGGAATTGTATTTGAATCAAAGTAATATTTTACTCCTGCCTAATGTGAGGCAGCCCCATTTTTGACTAATCGTTCCAATACAACTAAACAGTTCAAACTGTTCTAGTTTGAAACGTCTCTTTTCTTAGTGGTATTTATGACCCAAAATACAAAACACTAGTTTATGTTAAGCATATTAAGGTTTTTAGAGTATTATGCTTTTTCTTAATTTTAATCTTACTTTGTCTGTCACAGTAAGTTAATGTTAACTACAGTGTGTCTGAAGTAATTATTTCAGAAACATGAAAAAATGTTTTTTCATTATTTTTTTATTAAGATAATTTTAAATCTGTTTATGATTATTACTAACGTGGAATATAAAATTTGATAAATACGTATTTTAGGTCTTGGTAATAATAATCTAGCGAGACTCACTTCAATGGCTTTGTCCCATTTATTGTTGGCGCCTCCTTCTGCTAAATTGCCAGCTTATACACCATTGAGAAGGGCAGCAATTGACTTGATTGGTAGAGGCTTTACTGTATGGGAACCTTATCTAGACATTAGTAAAGTTCTTTTGGGTAGGAGATTTTACATATAAAAGACACATACAAATTTATAATGACTTTTTCATAGGTCTACTGGAATTATGTTCAGATGCTGACAAATTAGTGCCAAATATGACATATGGGTTGCCTTTAACCCCTCAGGCTGATTCTTGTAGAACTGCAAGGCATGCTTTGACGCTGATCGCCACTGCTAGGTGATTTTTGTTGAAGGAGGTCAAAGGAACTGAATTCAAATTTTGTTATTGCATTATAGACCGGCCGCTTTTATAACAACAATGGCGCGAGAGGTGGCTAGGTATAACGCGATGCAGCAGAACGCACAGGCTCTCAATGTAAACCTCAATAATTCCGTGTTGTACAAAGCAAAACCGGAAATTCTGCGGGGTGTTGAACTGTTAATTGACAAAATGCAGAATGAAATGGCAGAACTTTTAGTTGAGGTAGGTTTTGGTTTGTAACATCAACAAGAGGTGCTGAATTTTAGTTTCGTACTTTCAGCTGATGGATATAATTCTACATTGTTTGGATCCAGGTCATTTAAAGACCAAAGGATTGCAAGATGTTTTTCCAGCAGTGTGCCGTTTTAATCAGGTGTCGCATTGTCCTGCAACTAGGAGGATAGCAGGTGAGTTGCTACTGAACAATTGAACAACTGCATTTATTCTGCACATTTAACTTTTTGTTTTGTACTCATTGTCTGTATATAAATATTCCATATAAATTATTCCATATAAATTAAATAATGAGACTGGTAGTATAAGTGTGATTTATTATTATAATTTTGTAACTTAACTAGTATTTTCTTTAATCTACTCTTCTTCTCTACTTTTTATATATTTCATATTATATTATATATATCAAATTCTTAACTGTGCTATTGTTTTGTCTTTTATCTCATTATTGATTGTCAATATACTTAAGTATCTTTTGGGTGCTTATTCAACAATGGCTAAAGCTTTAATATAAAAGAAGTGATTGACATTGTCATTACATATCTATGATATCCATTTATGAAAATTGTTAAACCAAGCACAAGATGTATAAAAAGTGAATTTAGTACTGTTAAAGAATGTTGAATTGGAAAATGAAAAACAAATTAAAAATAATATAAAGATAAAATGACAAAATTTTTAAAAATGTTACTTGAAACATACGAAACTGTAAAAGGAAAGAACATGAACTTATACAAGGATTTAAAAAAGTCACTAAGTAAAGGGGCAAGGAATGATGGCGTATGTGACAATAATGTAATCTGACAGTTTGAAGAGAAACAAAACTTAGTCTCAGGCACAGTCGTTTGGTGACTCAAAATTATCGGCATTTTCTTCAACAATATCTTCTTTACTTAAAGAAGCTGCATCAAGAACTTCCTGGTGCTCATAATATTCCAGCAGAAGTTCGTTGATAGGCCAACAGCGTAAATTATAAGCCATGATCTGTTTATTATATGAATTATGAATAATTGTATGAAAAAAAATTGTATCACATATTCACTAATACTTACGTATTTCAATATTTAACCACAAAAAACTTATAATTTTTTTTACTTCGATTTGCAAAAAATATACACAAATGACACACGGGGGTAATATGGACCCCACCTTGATTTTGGCGCGTTCTCTAAGACAGCTAACGCTCGACTAATCTAGAAACTCTACACAAACAGCTTGGGTAAGCCTTGACTAACGCCTGGTGGCGCCATGAAGCATATTTTAGCGCGCAACTATGAAAAATTATTGATCAAAAACATTCTGGGGTATTCTGGACCCCGTGCCATTTAAGGGTTAAATTATGTTGGATGATTAGTCCTTTTTTATTCCAAACTGTGAGGAGTTTTAGCGCTGCAGCTTCATTCAAATGATTCAATTATTGATAATAAAGGACTGCAGTAACCATAACCAAGTACACCAAACTGGAAACATTCCACCATACGCAAAAAAGAACCTTTCTTCCATGCAAATATGGTTTTTGAGTTCCTCTAGGTGAATGCAACAGATAACCATTATCTCTTATTATGTGGGTTATCATATAAGATTTATTTGTTATTACCAGTGATGATATGGTTTAAGGAATGGTTCATTTGTATGCTTTGAGAACAACAAACTGTAGATTGAAAGGGTCTCCTCAGTTAAGATAGGCAAAATGCCCCCCATCGCCAATATCCAAACTAACCTATTGGATATCTTTTTGGGATCAAAAAACATGTTTTGCAGGTCACGTGCCTCCTCTCGTCCTGGCCAGGGGCCAAAATAGTGATTTTTTCGAATTTATTTTTTTTCAAATTTTTTCGCGAACGAAAAATTGTGAAAAAATTCGTAAGAATAGGTGACAGGAATGTCTTTCGAAAACATAGGATGCACCAAGCTTTGATTTGACGTTAATTAATATGTCTTGTAAAGAATTGACAATTAATTTAAAATCATCATTAATGCGTTAATCAAAGGGTTAAAAAAAGAGAAAAGACTTTTTGTACCTCTAATAATAATAGGGTGGCGCAAAAGTTTTTTTTTGAGTTAGATTTAGCTCTAAATAAACTGTTGGAACAATTCAACTATTTGATAAAATATTATATTGAAATTGTGGCCGTTTTTTGGCATTATTTATGTTATCTTGGAATAATGACACTTTATTATGGTCAGTCAAAGACTGGTGCTGCTGCAGATGGATAATGCCAGATCCCATGTGGTCCAAATAATCCGACAGGAATTAGGGAAACTAGATGGAATCGGAACTGTTACTGCACGTCCCTATATTCCCCTGATTTGGCACCATCTATACTAATTTATGGCTCACTTTTTATTCGGATATCAACTTTGCCAACTTATAGGAAATATAAAATACCCTTCTTATAGCAGTTCTTTGATTTCAAGCCACAAGAGTGGTACCAATGAGACATAGGAGATTTGGCTCATAGTTAGACGGATACAAAGGTAAGGTATACATTTTGATTTTTAATTTTGTGCTTCATTCAGAATATGAAAAAACATTATATTAAAAAAACGAAAAAACTTTTGCACCGCCCTATTAAATTGGAGAATAGTTATACAGAATACAAAGCACAACAGAAAAAGTAAACGAAATGGTTTTACGAGTAAAGTAAAAACATGAGAAGATTTCAGAAAGAAGGTGGAAGTAAATAATTTAACGAAACAGAAACTATTCTATGAAGTGTGAAAGATCCAAGAAAGGAATAATTTAAATGAAACATCTTAAAACAAAGAATGATAACAGGGGAATAATAGAGGAATAATAGAAAATGAAAAATGTGGTTTTGTGGATTATAAGATAGTTTTTGATAGTTTCCATGAAAACAGACAGAAATAAGAACAGATGGAAGAATTATACTACCACCTGTCTTTCAGTATATAGATGCCATGGGCAATGTTTGCACCACCAGGTACCACAGTTAGGTGTAGATTTTGCAATTATTTTATACAATCATTTGGCACTTTATGCTCCAATTTTGCTATATTTATTTTCTTTGAACAACATTTTACTGTTTAATATTAGTTGTTTATGCTTGTGATTGTTTATATTATTGCTGGGAAGGTAATTAATTTTTTTAGCTTCCTTTATAGTTAAAAATAAAAATGTACAACAATTTATTACCAAACCATATTTTTATTTATTGTTATTAAGTAAATCAATGTATCTTTTTTATTTTTGAAATATAGCACACCATGTGATTTATTTTATTTTTTAGTTGGTTCCAATTGTGGTACTCTAACATTGTATGAGTTAAGGCAAGGTAAATGTACTACAATTAATGCCCATTCATCAGCTGTCACCGCTTGTGCATTTAGTCCAGATGGTAAGTTCCTTGTTAGCTATGCCTGTGGTGAGAATAGACTGAGCTTTTGGCAAACTAGTACAGGTAAGTTTATAATTCATTGGTCGTTGCCTGTTATATTTTTACAACTTTCGTAAATTATAGGTATGTTTGGGCTGGGAGCGTCGCAAACACGCTGTGTGAAGTCCTATAGTACGGCGCCGATTGCTGATGTGGCTCGTTTGAACCCTATGCGATTGGCTCGTTTGATATGGATCAATAATCGAACAGTCACCCTGATGCTAGCGGATGGATCCGAGACGCGCTTTAACATATAAGGTGAATAGGCCAGACTTTTATGACGGTGGCCTTTTCTTTCATTACTCTTTCATATCTCCATTAACTTTTCTCCTGTTGTCGTGATTGTTAAACTGTTTAGAGAATTCTATCATGTTTTATCCTATTACGCATATACGACATGCAGTCTAGCATAATGTGAAGTAGTTTAATTTTTGCACATGAGGTATTATTTTAAAGGTGATTTTTAGTTGACTATCGATGTTGTAACAAGAGTTGGAGTTTTGGTTCCGAGATTGTGGAGCTTACTAGTTATGGAGTGAGACAATAATTTAAAAAATGTAGCATACATTATTAGTTAGTCATTTGTCCCTAGTAACACCTGTGTGTGATATCTGTATAAATTATTGTTTTTTCTTTCGTATCCACGTTCTCAATTTATCACACCTTGCAGCCATATAAATTTGAGAACACCAGTATATATTATGCACTTAAAGTTGTCGTAGCCCTATATACTGTATACATTACCTGCATTCGTACACACGTTTGTTTGTGCCTGCATGTGTGCGAAATTTGTCAAGATTATACAGCTTTTGGTGGCTCAACTAATATTGAAAATGGAAAAGGGATTAATTGCTCACCAGTTCAAGCATTTTAAATTGATTTATGTGTTGAATGGCGAGCACTGTAACAGTAAAAGACAAAAGCCAACATACTCAAGCAACAAGCAATAATTGCATTAAGATTCTGAATAAAAGCAATTAATAGTCAACAAGAAGCTTTAAAAGTTTGTTTTAGCATATTTTTATGTTATATGAAAGCATGGTAGCAACCAAATACGTATAGTACAAACATGAAAAATTTTTCAAAAATATATTAGTGGAGCTACCGAAATAGTGGATTTTGGCAATGCTGCAAATTATGCATGTATGTATATGCATACATTACATATATAGTGTGTGCCTCGTGTTCAGTACTAAGTTACTCGAAGATATCCTAAAATACATGAAACATAATGTGTTTATTGGTTTGTTATATAGCATCTAAAGCGTTATTGGTAGTTTCAAAGGGTGATCTTAAACATTTGTTTACATTAATTTTGACTTGCCTCAAAGACATAATTTTTGAATCTTAGTAAGAGGTTCGTTGAGGACACACTGACAAATTATAATGTGACTTTAATGGTTTGGTTTTAGATATAAGTTTAGACAGACTGTACCAGGAACAAAGAAATTATAAAGGGAAGCTTTGCATATTGCACGAGAATAAAGAATTGATTTTTATTTATTCATTTATTTTTAGAAAAGAGAATTTTCATATTTTGATGTTTTTTGTGTGGCAATAGCAGCTTTAGTTCTTTTCAAAATGGAGATTTTTATCCTAGTCTTATATATTTTTTGTATTGCTCACCTTTTGGAATTAACTCGAAACTTATTTTGGAGGGAAGGTGCACATGCTCCGTGAAATACGTGTATACTACAAAAATTAATGTTTTATAAAGCACTGGAGGCGAATGTTATATTAGCAATGCCTAAGTATATAGCAACTGCATGAAAGTATTTATTTATTGTAACGGCGCCAAGCGCATTGTATTTATGGTCCACTGGGGGCCCACGGTCTACTCAGTGGCATAGCGTAATTTGTATTTTAAGTATTTTTCAATTGTATTTTGTATTTTAAATACACCATTAACATCATTGTGTACAGTAGCGAATTCTTAGTTATATTTTGTAATTGTTTATAAATGGCTGTATATTGTACATACTGTAATTATTATTTATTTTAAATTTTATTAGTTGTGTAATTATTGATGGAATTATAGTTTTATGATTTTAAGTATCTACATTGATTTTGTACAAGTTCCCTGTTTTTGCTCATGTTATTTTGAGCGCTGCCGATTTCCTTTTTAGTTTCTACATGCTTTTGACTGTTTAATTTTTTTTGTTTACACCAAAGGTCATCTCAGCAAACTTGCACTCGTGCCTGCCAACTTAATGAATGGAATTTTTGAAGCTAACTTAATTTTTTAATAGTAGGCGTTCTTGTCTAAAAAATATGAAATAAAAGTAATGTAGTGATGTATTATTTAACATTATAATCAATTTGTTAATTGAAGTTTTATTTGCTAAAGAACAGTGTCATTTGTATATCTCAATTGTGTACTTTTCTTGAAAGCATATAGTTGAGTGGAGAACCTTCTTTACCTAAGAGTTCTTAAATAATTAATTCTGGTAGGTTAAGGTGTTTAATAGCTGAACTTGAAAAAGCATACTGAAATAAGGGATGGGGCTATTACTGATATGCAGCTACTTGAAATTAGCAGCTGAACGTAATATCACTTATCAAATGTTATAAAAGGACATTCAAGTATTTATGTGCAGATTTGGAAATGTAAGAATTGACATCCGTGGTTTTAAAAATGTAAAAAAGGTGAAAACGCTCAGGATTTTCCACTTAATTTTAAAAGGATGAAAATTAATTAGGATTACAATATGGTTTTATTTAACTTTTTTTTTTACATATAGTTCACCTTTTGATCCCTTAATTATTGCATTTTATCCCAGTTGTGTACTTTTCTTTGTTTCATTGTAATTTAGTTTTTATTTTTTTGAATTGCTTGAATTTAGGTAAATTCTTTGGTTACTTTTGTCTGCCTACTTTATACAGATGAAAGCTTTGACTTGAGAAATCTTTTGATTACTTATCTATTAATGTACTTTTTCTAATATGAAAGTATAAAATATAGAATGGAGGCAGGGTTAGCGGTTTATTGTTTCTTTACTCAGAAATAAAGCAAATGACCCCTTTTATGACTAAAAATGCCTTGCTAGGCAAAATGTCATATATGTGTATATATAGTGCATCTTTTAATTCCTTAACGTCTTGATTTTTTCTCTATTTTGCTCTTTTTTTCTGTGAACATTTTCAATTACTAAAAACTTCGAAGGAACATTTGCATTTTTGAAACTCAAAAATATTGTGATATATATTGAAAAGCTAGTCGATCAGGAATTTGGGTGATACTTATTTTGCTAAAGCTAAATTTGAAAAATATTTCGACAGGTCACTAGAGTGGTTGCTTTTTGGAGCTGCTCAGAAGTCAACATTTTGATTTATTGATCTTTATTCTGTGAATGACGTTTTTATTAAAAAATCGCTGTTCATTTTGTTGCTTTTTTATTGCAGAAAAAAGCTATTACATTTATAACATACTATTCTATATGACTGTCAATTATCAATGTGATAGAACTAAATGTATCATTAGAAAAAGCAGGTAATACACGTATAAGAATCTCATATTTATAAATATCAATATTTTTATTTTAAAATTTTTGTAATCAGTAATTTTGTTCTATGATGCTTTAAATGATGAGGTTTGTATATCACCAAAAATATAAATCCTTTCAGTGGTAGAAAATTATGTTGGTAGAAAATATGATGACTTAACTATGTTGGATGTAGTTTAGCATTTGGATAACCGCTACGAAAGCAGCTTGTGCCATTGCCTGACGAAGTGTGGTAACGAATAGGGTACTCTAATTAAGAGGAAATTTTTCTTATTTTATGTATTGAATACACTTAAACAAACGTGCTTATAGCTTTGCAATTTCTAATTGATCAGTTGTAGTTGGCTCTTTTGGTCTTTTGATTGTAAATTGAGATATTTTTTAAATTTAATTTTTTATGAAATCTAGCAGGTTGCAGAGTTTTTATTTTTTGACAAAACTTTTATTCTCCAGTCTTATATCCCAAGATGTGTAGGATTAATTTGAAGCTATCTTTTAGACTTGGCTTTATTTTTACAGGATATCTATTTTTTTGTTTGTTGGTTTGTTGGGAGACGCTAATGTTAAAAATCATATCTTTAATTAACATTTAGTTTCTATCCTTATATATTTGTGTAGGAAGTCTTCTCCAAACCTACAAAACATAAATATATTGGTTAGTGTGATATATAAATTAATTCCTGTTTCTTTCTTTTTGAACTTTTGGCTGTTTTATTATTTTCATTGATTTTATTCCCATTAGTCTTATTAATATTTTAGTAGACACTGATGTTATGAGCCTGTAGTTTTTACATTTATTTTTATTATCATTTTTATATATAATATCTCTTAGTACTCATTTTTATAAGTTTGCATTTTTTATTTGATGCAATTTGATTTTTCCTTTATTTAATTTTTATTTATAAATTTCATTGTTATTGATATTGATCACTATCTGCTATCATGCACTTTTCTGTATTTATATACGTGAATTTTGTCATGTATCTTTTTCCATCATCATGGTTTCCTTCTTTTTATTCATATTTTTATTACTGTACTCCACTCTTTTAATATTATTTTTTTACATAATCGTTTTTTCACGTGTTATTAAAGTTTGATTTCTATAAACAGATTTTTTACTTGTGTTCTTTTTTATATCATTTAGTTTATTTGGGCTTATTAAATATACTTCTCTTTCACTCTTTCTTCCAATGTATGTTCTTATCATACTTTTTTCTTCGTTTTTTAAATTTATTTGATAGTTATGCCGTATTTCGCAAATAAAATGTTACTGATAGACAAATGAACGAATATTTTTTCTGTTGATTCGTTCGTTTTATTTATGCTTATAAGTTTTCCTGTGTTAAATTTTTCGTTAATGCAGTTTTATAAATTTTGTCACATGGACTATTTCCCCATGTCTTATTCATTGAATAAAAAAATCACTATTTTATACCAAATAATAATTTGATATGTGGTAGCTGGAAAATTATTTCTTCTAATAACCCTCTAAAATTTGACATTAATTGCCGATTTATCTACTATCCCTTAGTAGAAAAACAAATATAGATATGATCATTTTTATAGAAAAATTCTATTGCTTTTTCTACCTTTGAGAATCGGTCATCCATAACATGTCTATTTGGATTTAGGTAGTTTGTCTTGTTTCAGTCTGTTTGAAACAATTTATATTTCTACGTTATTATATCTGAATTTGTTTAAAACTAATATCTTGCATTAGTGGTTTGTATTTTGTAATTTTTTTATACAGTTTTATAATTTTGAATATACTTTTTTATATAAGTAACATAAGTATAGTCTTCAAAACGTGTTTTTATGCTCCTTTGAGATTTTGTTAATAGTTGAAATTGACTTATGTGATTAATAAAGTTCTGCGTTATCACTTAAGCTTTATAAAAAGATTTTAATTTGAACTTTTTTCCAATATTTGATTGATTCTTTATTTTGCTGTAAATTTGTTAGGTTTGCAAACTCATGAATACTTGTAATTTTTCGTGAATTTACTTTGTGTCCATAAGACCCAGTTTAGTACTTTTTTTCATGTTTTAGTGTTATAAAATTGTGTGATCTTTTCTTCATTTTCTAGCGATATGTTTCAGTAACTTTATGTTGCTTCAAATTTTTGTGAGGTGGTATGGTTCTTTTTTCTTCCGTTAAAACTAAGATCTTGATGGAAGCCTTCAATTATTTTTAATGCGCCCATACTTCCAATTATTTTTTAGTTATTGTTTGGTGTTGTTAAATGCAGAGCTTAAAGCTAGTTGTCACTAGTTTACTATTAGTTTCATATTATTCCGACAAACATTTTTGGCGCCCATTTTTTTGTCTTCTTTTATATTTGAATTTTTTTGTTCTTTTATCGTCTCAATTATCCTTTTTTGCTGCCATTTGTGAAATTAATTATTTTTTTATTTCTCTATTTTGTACGTGGTTGCTTTACTTTTTATTAATTTTAAGACACAAATGATTAGAAATAAACCTTTGATTTTTGTTGCTTACTCCTCCTGAAATTAGTCCCATTCAACTTTGACAAACCGTCAAGATAATTACATAATAAATCTGAGAGTACTCAATATAATATTTCGGTTGTCAACATTTTTGCTTATATTTGTTTATGGAATTATTGTTATTATTATTATTATTATTTTAGATGTTTTGATATATCATTTTGCGTTGAAAAAAATTGGGAATATTTGTCGTACTCCTCAGGTGGCGAATTTACTGATTTTTTTCCAATAATTACCAATATGGTAAGGTTTATCGAATTATTTATTAGTTTGGGTTTATATTGTTCAAATTTATTGAACTTTTATGACTAACCTTCTCCTACCTGAACCTTGTTGTCTTTTTCGTTCAGTTAAATTTTAGCAAACCCCAATCTGCCGATTTCTCTGATTTTGCCCTAAATAGCTTATAATTAAATTGAGGGTTATTTATCCCTTCAACTGGTTTAACTGAATTAAACTACTTTTACGCGTTAGCATTGATGCTTTTATATTTTGTTATCTGATCTGTTGACCTCTGTTATTTACATATTGTAAGAATTTATTGTATTTGGAGGTGCTAAGGTTAACATTTCATTCATAAATAAATTTTGCCCGTTTTTCTTTTCTAGTCAGATTTCTTGACGTTTCATCGTCCCACGTTTTCCTTATCCTTCGCATTCTTTTTTCTGCGTTCGTGCATGCAATATCTTTTTAAGCTATCTGTTCTCTGCATTCTCATCATGTACCCAAATCATTTTAACTGTTGTCTTTCTGTATTTTTTAAATCTTAGTTCTTCTCTTATTAGTTTATTCGAATTCTGTTTCTTCTTGTTTTATATTTGTCTCTTCCATTTTACTTTTCATTTGATTTTACTCCCATACAAAGCAAAATGGGCTTGAATATAGTTTTATATACAGTTACTTTTGTCTTTCATGTTATTTGCTTCTTTCTTTGAAATTAGTTAGCGCATAGAACAGCTTTGTTGTATTTTCTATCCTGTCTGTTATTCTGCTTCATTTCTACCATTTCTAAGTATTTTTACATACAAGTATTTGAATGTTTCTACTTCTATTTATTTTATTCCATTTACCTTTAATGATATTTCCTCTTCTTCTGTATCTATTACCATTATTTTTGCTTTATCTATGTTTACTTTAAGATTTTTTCTTTTAAGGTTTTTTGCCTAAAGTTTTATTGTAGTTCTTGTTCATTTCTTGCATAAGTAAGTATTATTACCATTTTCATATTCTTGCATTCCACTTGTAGCTTTCATATTTTTCCTTTGATTTATTTATTATGTCATTTAGTATAATATTGAACAGAGTCAGACCAAGGGCCCTGCCTTGGTTATAAACTCTTCTGACTGTAGGTATATCCTACAGTAGTATGTTTTCTGTTTTATAAATGTTTCTGCTTTCTGATGTATTAAACATAATAACTTCAGTAAGAATATTGATGGGCATTTCTGAGTGGGTTGGTTATGTGTTTTTTTATGGGATTATTTTGTTTCTTTTTAGCTACTTATACTTCTGTAAAATTTGTTCATAAACCATCATATATAAAGCAAATAAGCTTTACCTGCAATCTACATCTTCAAAGTGTTTCGTATAATTATCTGATTTTCTGTTGAACTATATTAAAATGATTTTAATTTTCTTTTGAACGCAATTTATTTTATGTTATACTTTTTAGTACACTGTAAACCAAGTTGAAAATGTCGTATGACGATATAATACTGTATATGGTTACCGTAATCGCTGACTGAATGCTAGTCACTATCAGTTCCGAAATTGGTAGAAGATGCAGGATGAGAGTGCAATTTTGCCGAATTTGTTACACTGGCAACTAAATTTGTAATGAATGACGAGTAGTTTTTTGCTAAATGGAGTTTAGAAGCGTTATATTTGTTAATGTTCGTAAAATCGTAACGTTTCTATGCAGTACAGTTAAGTGTTCGTACATGTATATAAATCAAATATTTAGGGTTATAACGTGTTGTTGTGTACAAAGAGTTGTACATGGTCTACTAATCAGTCAAATATATATCTGGAGTATTTTATCTGCGTTATCGACTTATCTGTAGATAACCCTTCTGCAATAAAATTGTCAGCAGTAGAACGTTGTTTGGTTTCTTCGAACGATAACCGCGATGCATCTGCTTTTTTGGGGGCTGTTGTTGGTTTTGCTCGCGTACATCTGCGCCGACGATCTGCTGCTGTGCTCCACAGAGTTCTGCCAGGTGAGCGCGCCGTAGCACTGAGAGTTTTAAGGCAATTCAATGTCTTAGAGTTATTTAGAAAAGCAGAAGTGTCGCGATTTGTCGAACGCGTGCAGTGTGCAAAATGCGACCTACAATGGCGTCTTCTTGCCCTCGCCCGTGCCATGCAACTGTTGCGAGTATTGCTTAGAGAACTTGGGTGAGTTGGTTGTTGCAGCTTTACTGAGTTTTGGTGGTACATTTGTTGCGCTTGCGTTAGCTGAAGGGGCGCAATGTGCCATCGGCGATTCTAGCAGCTCTACCCGACGTCCATATGTGGTTCCGGCCTCAGTTGCCAGGAAAAAGACGAAGTATTGACGTGCCAGAAAGGTAAGATTGAGAAAATTACACGCAATACTTTTGTAATACCTAAACTATTACCGAGAACGGCGTATCACGCGGTTTAGTCATGGTGAATGTAGCTTTGTTTTTCTATATATTAAAGGAAAGTTATTTTTATTCTAGAAATGTGTTTTAGAAACACGTATTATCAAATTATATTAACTTATTGTTATTAAAATGTTTGATTATTAATTTGTCAAAAGAAGTTTCTTATGACTCATTCGAATGGGAAGATTTGCTTTCGTGGGTGCCAACGAGATTAACAACAAAAGTTTTATGATGGTTAACAAAGATCTTCTGCTTGTGCCGTATCCTCATTGGACGTTGGCGATCAGTCTGGCCCATCTAATCTTGTTTATCGCTGTTCGGAACAGGGCGACCGATGTCATTCCTGTCCACTGCCTAAGGTTGCGAAGCCATGAGATTCTTCGTCTACCAGGACCTCGTTTGCTTTCGATTTTTCCTTGCATAATCAACTGCAAAAGACGATATTTATCATTTCGCATGACGTGACCAAAGTATGCTAGTTTCCTTTTCTTAACACCATTAAGGATCTCTCTGTCCTTGTTCACGCGCTGAAGGACTGTCTCATTTGTTACATGGTGTACCCATGAAATTCTGAGCATACGGCGATAGCACCATAGCTCAAAAGCTCCCAATCGTTTGTTTGCAGCTTCTGTGAGAGTCCATGCTTCTGTCCCATATAAAAGAATTGAGAAAACATAACATCTAAGTATTCGAGTACGAAGTTGCAAATTTAAACTCATATTACAAAGTACTTTCTTTAGGCGGTTAAATGCACTCCGCGCCTTTTCGATTCGAACTTTTATTTCCTGAGTATGGTCCCATCTCTCGTTTAACGTACATCCCAAGTAATTAAACGCCTGTACTCTTTGTAAAGGGGATTGATTTATGTGGAAATTCACGTTTATGTTGGCATTTTTACTCATGATCATCACTTTTGTTTTACTTATGTTAAGCCGCATACCGTAATTTTTACTAGTTTCTGTTACGCGGTCTATTAATCTTTGAAATCCTTCTGAAGTGTTGGCCAGCAGAACCTTGTCGTCCGCATATCTAATGTTGTTGACTATCTCTCCGTTTATTTTGATTCCATCTTCTGCACCCTCTAGGGCTTCTTTGAAGAGGTTTTCAGAGTAGGCGTTAAATAACATTGGGGACAATACGCATCCTTGTCGAACACCTTTGCGGATGTGAAATTCTTCTGATGTTCTGTCCCCTATACGGATTGTGGCTCTTTGTTGCCAGTACAAGTTGGCAATGATTCTGGTATCACTGTTATCTATTCCTGCTTATTTTAATGTTTGTATTAATTGCCCGTGTTTTACGCGGTCAAACGCTCTTTCAAAATCAATAAAACATGCAAATATATCGTAGTTGACATCACGCGCTCTTTGTATTAGCACTTGTATCGAGAATAAGGCTTCCCTTGTTCCAAGGCCATCTCTGAAACCAAATTGCGATTCGCCGATATTTTGTTCTAACTTGCTGTATACACGTTGGTGGATGATTTGTAGAAAAACCTTTAGTATATGGCTCATTAGACTAATTGTGCGATGATCTTCACATTTCTTGGCCCCTGGCTTTTTTGGTAATGGGATGAACGTAGAGAGTAACCAGTCATTGGGCATGTTTCCTGTTTCGTATATTCTATTGAACAAATCTAATACGGCCTGCGTGTGTTCTTCTTCCAATAACTTTAGAAGTTCTCCATGGGTTTCATCTGGTCCTGCTGAGTTGTTGTTTTTTATTCTCTTGATGGCTTTCAACAACTCTTGTCTAGTTATAGTTGGTTCTAATGTGCCAACTATTACATCAGCGTCATCTCTATGTTCATCCGAAAATGATTCCTCCATGTACTCTTTCCATCTTTCTAGTATTTTCTCTTTGTCGAATATTGCTTTATTATCTTTGTCTGTGACTATTCCATTGGATTTTGTTCTTACTATTCCTGCAGTTTCCTTGATCTTTTTATGTAGGTTTAGTGTATCATGTTTTCCCTCTAAGGTTTCAATTTCTGCACATTTGCTTCCTAACCAGGCTTCCTTCGCTTCCTTGATTTTTTGTCTAATAATATTGTGTATTCGCTTATAATTTAGTTCTCTTTTATTTCTATATCTGCGCCTTTCTTCCATAAGATCTAGTATTTCGTCCGTCATCCAATCATTGTTTTTCTTTCTTGGGTTCTTTGCTAGCTTATTCTTTGCAATGACGTTCAGCGTTTCTTTAATTGTTCCCCATTTTTGTTCTATATCGTTGCCCGTACTTATATTGATTTCAGAGAATTTTTGATTTAGCTGTTGTTTTACTTCCTGCCGTACATTCTCTGTTTCCAGTTTCTGTACATCTATTCTTGTTTGTCTCGTACCACTTGCCGTTGCTTTCTTTAATCGTAACCTGAATACAGCTAGCAAGAGATTGTGGTCAGATGGAACATCTGCGCCAGGATATGTTTTAACCGATGTAATCGAATTGCGGAATCGTTTGTTTATCATTATGTAATCAATCTGATTTCTTACAATGTTGCCGTTTCTATCAGCGGGGGATTTCCATGTATATAATCTTCTGCTTGGTAATTCAAAATAAGTATTCATAATAGAAAATTGTATTTCTTTACAAAACTGTACCAACATTTCTCCACGCTCATTACGTATTCCAAGACCATATGTTCCTACTATTCCTTCGGTTGCTTCGTTGCCAACTTTAGCGTTTAAATCTCCCATAATTAAGGATATGTCTTCTTTCTTTGTATATTTTATTGCTTTCCTTACGTCGTCATAAAATTGTTCAATGACTTCATCATTGCTGTCTGTTGTTGGCGCATAAGTTTGTATTATGTACAAACTACAAGGTTGTGCATTTATTTTTAACATAGCAACTCTATCCGATATTGGTAGGAATCCGCTTACTGCTTTTTGAACGTCCTTTGTTATTATAAAACCAACTCCATTGCGCTGTTGCGGACTATCATCACCAATATAGTATATTTGACGTTCATCTACCACACACGTTCCTTCGCCTGGCCATCTCATTTCGCTGCATCCCAATATGTCAATATGTAGCCGTCGCATTTCTTTAACCACGTTGGCTGCTTTCCCTGCTTGGAATATGCTTCGTATATTCCACGTGCCTATATTCAGTTTTTGTTTCAGTTTTAATTTTGGGGCAATATTGTCTCTTATTGTACAGGGATTTCGCTGGCTGACGACCTGGGAAGCCCTGTGATCTTCCCTTGTCGGATCTTGGTTTCCGAGCCCATGATCAGTACATTCTTTAACATTATATTTCTCTGCCATCCTGATTTTTCTTGGGAATATAATGAGGTAGTTTCCCGTTGCTTTCCTCATCGCAGTGTTACAGCCGGGTGTATCATAATTTGATAGCCACCTGTAAGTATATGATGACAAGCCTGTTACCGAAGTCATTCTTCTGCAGCCTTGACTCATTAATGACACAGCTGCTTCCTATGCCATGCTAGTTTTGGTCCGCCCCTGGTATTTCATTTCCCAGGTACCACCCATATCTGGGAGGCATTCCCCTATCCGCCACCTGGGGAGGCGCCCGATGGGGGACTAGCAACCCCACACGGGGTTAACAAAGATAGAGTTGCCTAACTATTCGAATTTTAAGAAATTCTATTTCAGTTTAAGAAACGAAAAGTTGTTAAATTGATTTAAAAGGGTCATTGGCTTATTCAACGTTTAATGAGACTGGAGATGTCGAGGATCGTCCAAGATCTGGAAGATCACGTTTAGTTCGGACTGTTCGGGCAGTCAAAATCGTAAGGGCCTGGTTAAACGAAATCCTCTTCGTAAGCAGATTACATCTCGGGAGAAGCAAATTTACAAAACTTCTATGCCTCGCATTATTGAGTAAAACCTAGGTCTAGTCCTAGGACTAGCTCCGTACAAAAGACGTACGGGACATTTGCTGACAAATAGTTTAAAGAGGTTGTTTGTTGAGTGAGTAGGCTTATGATGGCCATAGAAAAATATTGTTTACGGATGAAAACATTTTTACAAAATAACAGAGTATACGCTATGTTGTCCAAATAAGCATCTTAGCTAGTGCTAGCAGCTGTAATGGTTTTGTGGGGAGTATGTTATGATGGAGCAATTGATATTTACTTTTTTTTGAGAAAGGGAACAATTATAGATAGTTTTAGAGAGAACAGTTTTATGTCAATAGCAATTCTCTCGAAAGGATTTCCGATGTTATACTGTCTCATTGGTGCTCTAGGTTGCTGGAGCCATTATTGGTTTCACATATCACACATTTTCGACACCCATCTTTAAAATTTTCTTTGCAGTGTACCCAGTAAAACCTCCTGCGAACCTTTTCCACAGTTTTTTGCAATTCCCATAGACACCCCATCAGGGACTTGTTGCAACATTTCTGGGGCTCTCTTTTTTGAAACCAACAACTGAGGTTTCTTTTGAAATCCATCTTCTCTACAAGAACGCGCTGTAAGACATTTCTTTTACTGTAATGGAATCCAATTTTACTGCTGGCCAACATGGAGTCACTTCTGTCTTGTTAGGTTTCTTTCCAGCTTGCTTCGGTTCCCAGACATATTTCAAGATTGACCTTCTTTCTGGACACGTTACAATGATTACTCTCAGCTCTATGTTCGGTCTCAAAGTCGTGCCGTTGGAGCCTTTCAATCCATCTTGCCGCTTGGCCTTCCGAATTTTTAAAATTCAAGGGCCATTTCAGTTCAGCATGGTTAGTTCTCAAAAGGAACCTTCTGCCATACAAATATTTGTAAAAGTAATCCACAGACTTGACAACAACAAATAGCTCTCTTCTAGTCACGCAATGGTTGCGTTTAGGCTTTGATAACGATTTGCTGAAATAACCGACGACGTTTTCTTTTGTAGCTGTGACAACACGTTTCCAATTCCCACGTAACTCGCATTTATGTCTAAAATAAATTTTCCTTCTGACTGTCGGTAACCCACTATTGGTGCATTTACTAAGGTACGTTTCTCGAAACTTCGGTCAATTTACGTTAGTCATGTCAAATCAAATACAGATCATTGGTAGTAAGAAACTTCTAACTTCATGCTTATTTTTTGGTACTGGACACTCCTTCACGCTTCTGACTTTCCCTGGATCAGCTGCTATGCTCTCATCACTGACTACGTGTCCAAGATAGTTTACTTTCTTTTTTAAGAGAGAGCACTTTTTGGACTTAATTTTAAAATTGCGCTTCTTACTCAATGGAATAGCTGCCCTAAATTCTTCAGATGCTCTTCGAACGTTTTCCCGGTTACTACTATGTCCATCCAGATACATCAAGCTTGTTTTCCAGGATAGCCCATTTAGTTCTGTCTTCATTAATTTTTTGAAGGTCGAAGGAGCATTGCAAAGTCCAAATGGCATAACCCATACCCAATAGAAAAAGATGTTTTTTTTGTCTATGGGATCCATTTTGGCTTGCTAGTATTTGCTCTTTAGATCTATGATTGACAACCATTTGGACCCGGCCAAGGTGTCCAATGTGTCATCAATGCTTAGTAGTGGGTAACTACCTTTCCCGATGACATCGTTGAGTCGAAGGTAGTCAACGCAAAATCGACCCGTCCTTCTTAACTAGCACCACTGCGAAGTCCATGGACTTGTCGAAGGTTCAATCATGCCATCGTTTTCTATATTCGAAATGATCTTTTCAGTTTTTTCTTGTTTGGCTAGTAGCAGTCTTGTCTAGTACTTTGTCGTATGGGAGTAGGATTGTCGGTACCTATTCTGTGACGCACAATATTTGTCCTACTTTTGAATCCTTGTTTTATTGTCTTGATTCCTGTGTCAGAACTTTAACTTTCGTCTGCTGGTCAAAACTCAAACCGCTGCAAGATGCGACGATCACTGATTTAATTCATCGGGTAGTCTGCTTGATGTTGCCTGGATGCTGTCGACTTGATCAATTATTGAAGAGATCGAAGTACAATGTTTGAGGATTGTAACTTTTTTCAGCGTCCAAGGATACCCCTTAACATTTACTAGCGGACAGATTCCACGCTGCCACTTTGGATCAGTATCCCCTTTCCTATCTTCATCACCAATTCACTGCGTTCTGGGATGATAGACAAAAACTTCTTCTCCTTTTATCTTTAGTTATATCTATAAGTTTTTAGAATGTTCATTTCGAGTATTATGTCGTTTTCAATGTCAGCTACCAGTAAGAGTTATTTGGATTTATATCTCTTCACAGACCTTTGCTGAAGCCCCAGTTCGTCTTTGAAGTTTTTAGTTGGTTGTCAGAAAAAGTCCAGAAGCTTTGATGACATCGGATCTCACAGTAGTTTTCGCCGCCCTAGTATCCAATAGTACAGCATGCAATTTTCCATTTATTCGACAATCGACATTTTACACTCTGGAATCACACGTCAGAGACACAGTCCGTGTTTTGACTTCACTTCGTTTTCTCCACTTGACTTTGATTTCCTGGCTGTTTATTTGCGGCCTATGTTAACCTGCTGAAAACACCTGGAATGTCCGTCCACATTGTTCGGTCCTCGCACGTGCGTAAGCGGCGTGGCTGGATTCTGGAAAGGTATGTCCACGGCGTGGCGGCCACTACGAGGGGTGATTGGAAATTCGTTACATTGTAAGAGACTATAATATTACTGTAAACCTATGAGAAACTTTGAAATTGGTTTTCTTATATATTAATTTTATGGAGTTGTAATCAAAGCTGTGTTTTTAACATCAATATTAGTTATGATTGGATTTAGCCTTACGATAAAGATTGGCGAAATACCCACGGTTTATTTTTAAAATTATTATTCCAGCCAAAGTCTTAAATTATTTTTCTAGAATGCTCACTCGACACATTTATTGTTTCAAGTTTGTAATTATTTCTCCAGGAATAAAACTGAATACCTCCTAAATTAGGTACTTTTAACTAGACAATGATATGGTTGAATATGGGAAAAATGTTGGAAAGTCTTACTTCTGTTACAGATATATACTATGCCATTTTATGCATACAAGTGCAATGATAAGTATTCATAAAATGGATTTTGCAAGTTATCTACATATCAATAAAAATGTTATGTATATTTATTTTTCTGTCGATTTTTTTAAAGGAGTGCGTACATAATCGATGAACATGTAACTTTAAGTTGGTTATTATTTTGTAGCTTATCATACAAAATGTCTTTTGGAGCAGCAAAAGTATGATCAAGATCGGAAAGATGGCACTTTAGGCCATCTTCGTGTAAGACCAAAATGCAACAGAAATGGTTTGTACGAACCACACCGCTGTATACCAGGAGAAACGTAAGTTTTGTGCTGAAGTGAAGTTAGTGTTAATCATTCTATTTGCTTATAGTTGTTTTTGCGTGTCAGAGGATGGAGAGAGGCTCTTCGGAGAAATATCCTTTTCGTCTTTGTCTCAACAACAGATGCGATGCGGTAAATAAAACTTTTAGGAACCACGAAACTTCCTGTGCTGTACGTTTTAACTGCAGGTTGTTCAAGAGGGTACCACAAAGCTTTTGTAACGCAAAATAAGGTATTGCATACTGTCGAGTACCTTCGTTGTCAATCGAACGGCGATTACGATACCTTGCAATGCATCGAGGATAAATGCTTTTGCGTGGATGCTGCAGACGGGCATCTTTCTCAGCCAGAGATAAATTCCGTTAACATAACTGAGTTATCTGCAGAAGACTTGCCGTGCTGTAATTTTTTACGCTGAATAGTTTCTATATTACTTAGTCAGTATGGTATTTTAGTTAACAACAAAACTCATATGGAGGCCGAGTATTATCGCGAGTGCGAAATTTTATATCGGAAACAACTAGATGATGTAAAGGGATACGAGAAGGAGGGTTTGGAAGTGTTCGGCTATAAATTTCCTAACTGCCAATTAGATGGAAATTATGCTGGTGTGCAAGAAAGTTCTACTACGTACTACATGTATTGTACATAGTGACTTCTCTAAATTTAAATTATTTTTTTTCAGTAAGTACTGCGTGGACGAGTCTGGTAAAATGATTGAAGATTATGAAGTACTGAAAAGTGATCCTCTTTCGTTGCAAATGAATTGCAGTTAAGTATTCAATTTTTCTCTAAACTAGTTTAAAAATTTGTGTTGTAGAATGTGCTAGAGCTAGGAATATAATACCAGGCCCTGAAAAACCGGAATGCTGTAAGAACGGGAACTACCAAAGAATGCAGTGCAGGAGGAGCCAATGTCGGTGCGTGAATGAGGATGGTGAACAAATAGAAAAAGAGGTTGACTGGCACGAACGACATAAACTAACGTGTGCGCAAAACTTATGCGAATAGTTTTTCTAAAAATATTTAGATACCAATTTCGTTTAAGTGTGTATATTATTATTGTGCTTGAATAATAAATCTACCATGAAATTAAATGTCGAATGAAATTAAAGTTATATTTTCTCTGCAAAAAAGGAAGTTCTAAGGAGGTTTTATAACTTTACAGTGTCATTATTCAATAAGCTTCAAGAGCGAACTGTACATGAATAGAATGAAAATTCTAATTTTTATTCTTTAATCAAAGTAAAAATGATATATTTAGAGTGTTCAAAAGTCACTTTTTCTTAGTACCCCGGTTGTGACCCAGATTAGTAGAAAATTTTAATATGGGCACCATTGATAGCACAACACGCATCATAACGATTTAGTTGCACTCCACAATCTATGAAGAACGTCCATAATAATACGTGTGTGATGTGTGCTTTGAGAGTAACACTGTGGATGTCTGCACAATTAACTGTATTTTGACAAGAACTCGGTACAAGTGTAATGTCATAAGGTGTAGGCTTTGTGTGTCTTCTAATTCACTTTTCTAAGAAGCAAACATCTAATGCACATAAACCGCATAGTGCGATGAAACACCACCATGTTGATGTTGAGAAACAAAAACTGTTCGAGCATGTCCATATAAAAAATAAAGTACGTCTTAAAACAATGATGAAATTTTACAGAGCAGCAGAAATTACAAGTATTATACGAGGTGCGTTCACGTTCTAAGGCCTCTAAATTTTATTCTGTAAAAGTACTTAGGGAGGGTGGTACACAGTGGGACGGAAAAAATAAAATACAAATTTTTTTCCATACTTTCATGTTCAGTTTGGATTTTTACGTGCAATTCTTCTTGGTTATCATATAGAAATATTAACAATTACTAAGTTCTTATTTATTACATCAAATAAACGTGCAATAAATTAAAAATCGCATGTACACAGTGGGAAAATCCTATGCACACATAGGATAAGAAAAAATGCACTATTTTGGAGTTCTTTAATTTTAATTAAACACAAATCTATCCTTAGACGAAGTTTATATTGCGAGGAAACGATGCAAAGAAGATGCAGTAGCCTCTGCGTTTATTTGGGTTTTTTATTTGATGAATTTTCATCTTTTATTACGGGAAATCCATACAGTTTTTTTTAGGAAGTTCATGGTCGCGTTATCGCCTTTTCTTTCTTGCATAATGTATTTTGTTTTTCTTCCCTTCACACTCGCCCAACACCCCATTGAGGGGGCTTGGGATAGCGTTATTGACCAGGAATTCTTCTGCCGTAATGAAGTTAGCCGTGTTTTCATCATCTGTTGCATGTCCAACCTAGTTCACGTTGTCTCGTCGTCTACTAAGTTTGGCTCCTCGTTAGATGACTCTGATGACTCTTTGAAAACACGTTTTTTGACGTTCTTCCTCTGAATTTTAGACCTAACCTTAGGCTTATTCTGTTTCTCTTGGATTGTCTTTCGATTTGATTTTCTTGGCAAAGCTTTAGGAAAACTCCGGATGTTTTCTGGTGATACAAAAGCCTCTAGATTGAGGCTGAGTCTGATGGATGGAATTATAGTTGTCCTCAGTCACTGGACTCAATTACCCTGGTGTTTCACTTGGTTCGGCCGAAGCGCGTCTCTCAGCCAATGGAACTTCAGAACCTAACTCTTTAGGATATTGGACTTTTGATGTGGAAGAGTTGACTTCTTCTGATAAAGGCCTGTCGGCAACAGCAGCTTTTATCAGCATCCGTGAAGATTTAGTCATTGAACGGAATTCCAGTTTTTATGAAACCAGATTTGATGTTTTTTGTGGCCATCATGGGTCACATTTATTAAATTTGCGATGTCATAGATATCAATTGATTTTCCTTGATAAGGGATGTAGTTTATGGCTACAGTGAGACGGCAATGTTACAATTGTGATCCCTGCAGCACGAGCTTTGTCAATGACTTCAATGGACAAATGAGCATCTAAAATGTCATAAATCAGCAGATTTGGATTTTCTTTTTGCTATGTGATGAACTGATTAAGTGGTCCATCACTTTTGGAAATAACTTGGATGTCAACTAGCCTAAAGTATTTGCGTAATCCAATGCCCCATGAAGTGCTCCACAAAGCATGTGCTGCTTAAAACA
The DNA here is from genome assembly GCA_036346155.1 of Sinelater perroti. Classification (NCBI taxonomy): domain Eukaryota; kingdom Metazoa; phylum Arthropoda; class Insecta; order Coleoptera; family Elateridae; genus Sinelater; species Sinelater perroti. The sequence continues at coordinate 3,690,677 of JARFIY010000348.1, read as the reverse complement.
CTTTCGGGGATAGGTGACGGCAGGGGGAAGGAATGTGTCGGTTGCACAAATAATGGCACTACTTGTGACATTCCCCTCTCACCACTGGTACAGGAAGTACCTGATTAATCTATTTTTCTGCTATAATTTTCTTGGGTCTTTGAACAGTCGTTGCACATGTTTCATCCAAGTTATATATTCTTGATAGATGCATCAACTTATGAATCCTGTCTTTCATCAAACCGCACCATACATTGATTTTGGAGAATGTTTTGTTTATCACAAACGGTGGTCTTAAGCCCAAATTTGAAAATTGTGATAATTGTGAAATTTTGCCTCATCGGAGATTATGGCTTATCGGCTGGTCGCTGCAGAATGTTCACAACAAAATTAACCCTTCCAGCTTTATCATGCAACAGTTAAACTTTATAGCTTTTTTAACCTCTTTCACGTTACATCCCACATTGTCTATGAAAAAAGTATAATCATTGACTTTATGTCCAAAAAAAATTTACATTTCGAATACAGAACTGGAAAATTAGTGCCAAAGTTTTAACTAATTATTTTGCTTTGCTAAATGATTTTTACTTTTCCACAATACCAATCCCACAGAACTACTTGTCTCAGGATGTACTCTAATACGGATCCACATATATTTAGTTAAAAACTATTTAATAGTTAGTATATAATAAAGTTTATTTTATTACATATTGTGTAATATATCGCGCAAAATGACATTTTCAAACCCTGCCACTTTTCTTGGAAACCGTGCATTATTTCAATCAACAATATGTTTAACTGATGTTTTCTTCCTAGTGAAAGAATTAATATTTTTAAAGGTCATTTGGGTTAATTGGAGCAGTCCTTTGTATTACTTCAATTAAAAAGAAAAACAACTAAAATGATAGTCAAACGTAAAATCACGAAACGCAATTATAAAATTACATAATGTTTTATAATCACAAAAATTACAAACAAATAAACCTGCAAAGCTTACAACGCATAGCGAAGTGGCGAAGCAGTCTCCCAAATTTAAGAACCCTCTAGTCTAGCTGACCTTTGACCAATCAGTTTCAAAATCACTAGCAAATAAGCCTTTTTGGTCGCCTGTCGATTGGTGAAAACAGAATTTGGAAATTCCCAGCCGTTCTCGAGTTTTTGCTCGGGCGGACGGACGGACGGACAGACGGACAGACAACATGAAGTTAGTAAGTGACTCCGCTTTGTTTCGCGACTTAATAATAGGATTCATTTCAAAATTACACTTCATTAAGACAAACTGGTTTTAATGGGTTCGTTTTTTTTAACAGGAAACATGTTTTACTGGTTTTCCAGTGTTGTACTAAAAAGTGTCACTGTACCAATAGAGAGGAGATAATTTATTATGACCAACTGCTTAATTTTGTTAAATTAGTGGTAAAGGCCAAAATTGACTTTTTTGGCGATATCTCGCTTACCTACGAAATTTGTTTTTGTTATATTAACTTTATTAGCACTCGGAATATATACATTCTATGAGCTAATATTATGTAATTAAGTATTTGTTTGAACTTAGGACTTTATTGGATAGGGCTCCCATCGGCGTCCTTCCATATTTAGTTAATCAGATCCTTCGGCCACTTCATCTGAAGTCGTCTATTGAGAGGATCTGCTGACAGTGGCTCCATAATTTTATTTGGATGATTTTCAAGTGTGATTTGTTATTTAATAGCATATTGTTTGATAATTTCTCTCACAAAATGGATATTTAGATCAGCGTGTATGACACATACCAAGGTGCGTTTGACATGTTTCGTAGGGTCTTTGACTGGAAGTGCTGTATGATGTCAATATTGGAATTTCTGGTGCATCCCTATAACTGGCATCCATATGTCTATATTGGGCGGATTATAACTTTATATAGTAGGACTTTATTCTCTAACGTTAATGGAGATTTTCTTCCTATAAGTCAGTATAGATTTTTTAACTGAATATCCATTTCTTTACCCTTTTTTTATATGCATTTTCCAAGTTAATTGCCTATCAAGATGGAGCCCAGGTACTTAACTTCTTGTGATTGAGGTATGGGTATGTTGAACGTTTTGTTGTAAAAGTAATGTGCGCTAATTTGTCTTGGTTAACTTTTATTTTCCATTTATCCAACCATTTTTCAATTTGATTTAGATGATTTTGAAGCATCGCTGATGCTGTGTTCGGATCTTCGTTGCATGCTATGATCGCGGTATCAGCGAAAGTACTTATCATGGTATTATTAGATGTTGGCAGGTCAGAGGTGAAGAGTAGGTACAGCATTGAACCCAGGACACTACCATGTGGTAAACCTGCGTTTATTTGGTCTATTTTCGATTAGTGAGGTACGAATGAAATATGCAGTAGTATTTGTGTGGCATAGTTTTCTTTATTTTATACAGTAGTCCTCTATGCCAGACGCAATCGAACGCCTGTCTCACGTCTAACCTCACTGCACAACAGAATAGTTTATTTTGAAGTGAAGTTTGTATTGTATTCGTTATACGACAGCATTGTTGGATCGTCGAATGACTATCTTCTTGCACCAAGTTTTCTTTTATTTGCGTTAGGAGTAACTTTTCAAGCAGCTTTGATATAACTGAAAGGAGGCTTATGGGTCGGTATGAGTGGATTTCATCGGGAGATTTCCCTGGTTTGAGGGTTAGGAGTATTTCGGCGAATTTTAACTGTAGTGCCAATATGTGAGCCTTAGAAATAGCATTAAAGAGAATCCTCAAAAATTTGCTACCCTTCTTAGATAGATGTTTTAGTATAATTGGTGTGATGAGATCTTGCCCCGGAGACTTTTTGTTGTTTAGCATTTTTATTTCACTTTCTATTTCTTAGATGATAAACTTTCATATTGGCAATGCCATCTGGAAGGGGGTTTGTAGCTCGCCTTCTATTTCTTGGTTTATTACATTGGAGTTTGGTTTGAATACTTCAGCCAGGTGATGTGCGAATGCATCAGCTTTCTCTTTATTATGATCTCTTAGTGGTGGTATGTGGGCCTTATTCTTGGAAAGATGCATTACGAGTTTGTTGTAACTTATTTCTGAGCTTGTTGTTTAATTGGTTAAATTTATATTTGTCTTTTATATTGTGTGTACGCTGCCATCTTGCTCTTGCCCTTCTTTTTTCCTTAACTATTTCCATTATCTCTTGTGGAATATTGGGGCTATTTACTTTAACGTTGGTAATTTGTGGTGTAACATTCCATCCTGCTGTTTGTAGAGTAGATATAAAATGATTTGTAGCTTGTTCGATTTTATCAGTAGTTTTTAAACTTATATTTAGGTCCAGATGCTGTTCGATGTGATGTTGAAATGAATCCCAGTTAGATTTTTTGTTGTTCAGTGTGACTGGTGGCTCTTTGTGAATGATTGTTGAGCTCATGGTCGTGATTATTGGCGAGTGATCGAACATTACGTCATAATTGGATGTGATATTAATATAATTAGTTCCAAGTCCTTTTGTAATAAATAGGTCCAAGAGGCCCGGGACTTTGTTCTGGTCATTTGGCCAGTACGTTGGATGTCCCGTGGATAGGAAGTTATAGTTGTTATCTATTAATAAGCTATACAGCTCCTACCTTTTAATGTTGTTAGTCGTGAGCCCCAATGTATATGTTTGGCGTTAAAATCTCCGCCAATTATGAATTTATGGCCTAGGGAGCCGAAAAATGGCTGCAACATCTGTTTTGTAAAGTTGTGCTTGGGTGGGCAGTAGATAGCTGCCACATTTATTGGAGTTGAAGGCTTTTTGACGTGAATTTGAACGTAGCTTGCAAAAAGTCAGATTGGTATGATGGTAGTTCATAGTGTACCATTGAATTTCGAATAATTATTGCTGATCCACCGCAAGCAGTACCATCGGGGTGTTGGGTATGATATATATTGTAGTGTGGAATTTTAATATATGATCTATCAGTGTAATGTGATTCTGACACAAGTAAGACGTCTATGTTATGGAGTTTTAGGAACATTTCTATTTCTAGTTTTCTATGTATTAAACCGTTGACGTTCCATTTTGCTATCCGTAGGAAGTTGGCCATTATTGGATTAGTTTGTTAATAACAGTAGTCAACATGTTTAGGATCATGCTGTTTTGCTGCAATAATTGGTTGAACAAGTTTTTGAACTCATCCAGAAATTGCTGGAGACTTAGGTCTTGATTTTGGACGGGGTGTTGTTTTAGGTTGTGCGCATAGGATGGTCTTTGGGAGGGAGAAGGTTGGTTGGGTAGGTGTTGATTAGTTTGTTGATTTGGTAGCATTGGAAAATTGTGTTCTGTTATTTGAAAGGGCTTAGTGGTTGGCAGGTGGTTGTTTGGATTGTATTTTTTCTGCAATTCTTGGTATTCATTGCAACCCTTATAATTTGCTGGGTGAGATTTTCCACACAGTATACATAAAGCGGTTGTACTTCTTTGTTTGGTGCAAGTTTTTGTGTCATGAGGTCCGGCGCATTTAACGCAAGCGTATGGTCGATTACAGTATGCTCTTGTATGACCATCATTTTGGCACCTTGTGCATTGCACTAAGTCAAAAATTTTTCGTGGAGGTTCAAAGACTACCTGTTTATTGCCTATGGCTCTGACATTATAAATATCTTTATTGTTTTCTGATAGTTCAAGGTCAATAAAGAATATTGGTTCATTATTATATTTGCTTTTAATGTTTAGCATATTTCTTACGATGTGACCTTTTTCTTTAAGACCGTTTTTAATTTCTACAATAGGTGTTGTGTGATGGATATGTTTCGTAACTATCTTGTAGGGACGGTCTTGTTTCACTTGAAATGTATGATGAATAATGTTGTTTTTTTGAATATATTTTATTAATTTTCTGTATACATCAGGATTTAGTGCGTTTATTTTAACTACATTGTCTGCTAAACATTTAGTTGTATATTGCTCTACTTCCGCTACATCTAATAACTTTTTTATCATCATGTCGTAATTTATTACACCGTGCACAAATATAGGTGGCGGTTAAGGTATAACTAGAGTTCTTGTTTCCTTATTTATTTTTTTTGAATTATCTTCTAAGTATTGCGTATTTATTTGCTGATGTATATTTTGTTTGGTTGTTATTATTTGACAGCTGGTCATCATATTTAGTTTGTCTTTTACGTTTACCACCTTTGACTTTTTGCCGTTTATGGATACAGTTCTCATCGTCTTCATCTGATTGATCTACGTCGCTCTCAATTTTTTTGGACTGAATCGACGTTGGGATTTGTTCGTAAATTTAATGTTGGATTTGATAATGCATGATTTGTGACGTGATACTATTAGGTTGGGGCCATGTTTGATTTTGAATGCCGTTATTTATTTGTGAAAAATTTTGTAAGGTATTTAAAGATTGGGATTGATTAGGCATCTGTATTAGAGGAATTCCATTTGGAAATTGCTGCTGGCTATGCGTGTAGTACAATTCATTTTGGCCGAAACCGGCCGGCAGCATTTTAGCTGCTCGAATTGTTATTTAGTTTATTAATTTACACAATTTCAGAAAAACCTGACTATGTATAATTAGATATATTAAATTTTTATATTTACAGTTTGCACGATTTAGTGCTCAGTCACTCGACGGCGCGGCTGCAGCGAAGGCACGGGATAGCTCGGTACGTTGGCACAGCTTGAAGGCGTGAGCCCAACACCTATGGAAATAGAGAAAAATAACTACATTCTTTAGGCACTTCTCTGATAAGAATGCAGTAGCGTAACCAGTTTATATATTTGTTATCAGGCGTCATTATCAAGTCAGCTATCCAAAACAATTTTTTATAACATAATATCTTCTTTTCTCAAATCATCTACGGTTTACTTTTCCCCAAATTGTTCAAGATTTAGAATCACGTGCGTCAATTTTCCCTTACATGCGAGAGATCGTAGTAAGAGAAAGTAGTCAACGTGGTCCAGTGATTGAGGCATGGTCTGCAGTCCGGATGGACCCGGGTTCATTTCCCGGAGCTCTTTAATGCCTGGCGGGTGGCCTACTCAGTCACTAAAAATAACTGAGTACCTGCGCTCACTCGAATAAGGGGAAGCAACGACGGTCGTCTAAGGCGCGGTGCTTACTTCACTGTCCCGCATTAGAGATGGTGCGCGACGACCGGATGAACATATGAGAGCCTTAACCTCTCAGTTCGCGGGCCGTGGTCCCACGCGGGCGTTAGAGCCTTACCATTAGAACCATACCGTTTGTAAAAAATTGTAATATTTTTTGAATGTGGAATTGAATTTGACGTTGGGGGAATCGTATGTATTTTTTGTAAATGGTAGTTGGTAGTTCGAAGAGTATATACCATATTACCATATTAATAATTTATAATAATAATTTAAAGTCTTCGTCAAATAAACTAGAGGTGCCTTGTTGAAAACACCCTGGTCTACTCTTCAGACCGGTCCTGTATGTGAGAATATTTAGCATATGACGTAGTCAACTACTTCATCGGCTATAAATTCAATAAAGCATTTGCAGGACGTTTTAAGTAAAGTGCATCCAGTCAGTCACTAAGCAAAACCGTAATTGGATATGTACACTACAACGATTATGCAATGAAATAATTAGAACAATCGTCCTGGTTGTCAGACCTGTTCTTAACTACCTTGCTAGAAATTAAATATGTTACTAATAAGTTCCACGTGTAGATTGTTTAAAAGCCTTGATTTAATTTACTTTTTTAAAATAATTCAACGTATACATTTTATATTATAAAAAATATGTAGAAGAGCATTACGACATCGCGCTATATATGAAATGCCCAAGACACTAGTCTGTGTAAGTTCTAAAGCGTTGTATATTAAATTAATAGAATTGTAGACTGAGATTGAAAAGGTAAAGAAAACAATAACAATACAATATAAAAATTGCAAATGTAAAATTGTACAAAGTTTTGCTTTCATTACTTTACAAATGTTAGTGACGGTCATAATATACCTATGTTTAATATATTGATTGCGCTGTTTTTGTGTATCCTCAATATACAAATATACAAATCATCTGCTGCCTGACTTTTCTATCTATTGCATAATATCCAAGGGAAATGTACTGGTAGAGGTAGGAGCTTCTTAGTATTTGCATAAGGACCACTATAAATGTATGTTTTATTTTTGAAACAATAATTTTGTTACCTCATTCATTGGGTATATCGAATGTTCTGGGTTGTCAAATATATCTCTTAATCCTGTACTCATTTTTGTTATCAATTCGCAAAAGACTTTGTTTGTTACGTTGTATGTCGCCTTATACTTGTTTATCATTTGTGAGTAGCCATCCATTTGTCATACTAAAGTAAAAAATGTTACTAAATCAGTTATGTGCATTATAGTATAATACTAATCAATAGTTTGTCGTAATTTAAATTTTTCTTAAAGGTGTAACACGTACTATAAGAGTGATTATTAAAAGATGATGAAAAATTATCAATATACTTTCGGTTATAGGATGCGGGGCCTACCTTGGCTTCCGTTGTGACATGTTTCTGAAAATACGTAACAATAAAACAGATGTAATAGCACTGTTAAGAAACTTGCAGCAAACGTTAACCTTATTAAAGAGCAAAATATTAATATTTTCACTGTTGCGCACAATAAGTAAGCATGACAAATATAATTTATAAACTCAAATACAAAATTAATAAGGTACGTATTTGCAAATTTCAAGAGCAAAATAATTACATGTCAATATATTACAGTTACCCACTTCACAATTGATTTTTACGATGTTTTAAACTCAGCTGTATGTTGCTCCTGCTTTTACATGTTATCCCCTCGCGCTTATTACTGTCAAGAGGTCAAGAGGTGATTTAGTTGCCTTAATTGATATACATATGATAACAAATAAACTCCACTTTTAACTTTACAAATAGAGATAAGTAAAATCAGAGAAAAACAATAGAGTATTTAAATTACTTATCGGCATAGTTTAACGTACAAAGTATCAACATACAGACGACTTTATTCAGATGCGTGTGCATACATAACGATAAAATAAAATGGATTTTTGCGTTTTACTCGTTTCAATGGTAATTTCTTTTTTGCAAGTAGAAAGACATTGCGTCATTTATACTTATCAGCGATTGTGCCCTGTTTGATATGGCAACATTATGGGTCGTACAAAATTTCAGGAACTGAAGCACTGATATGCGTGATTAGGAAATACAAAAATAACATTTATGTATGAATGATCAAGTTGCTTCCAAGAATTACAATTTAAGAATCTGTGAGAGAGGTCATTTTATGATATCAGTATCCGCATATAAATTTTTATAAATTCATAATTGCGTCGCATTGCCACCAAAATTGCGATACTGTACGTTGGTCACGACAATTACATTTACGGAGTACACCAGTAAAGCGTAGTGCGCAACGTTTTTGATAAATACCCCGATAGAAATGGGAAAGCGGCTCTAATCGAAATACTTAGCAGTAGATAGAAATTTTTTATTTTTAATATTTCCAAATGGCTGCGAAAAATCACAAATTATAGTCGAAGAGATTTATGCGAAAAATAAATTTTATTTTTTAATATGCAACACAAGGCAACACTAAGCGGCGTGGTTCCATATATTGGGTAAATTTGGTGACTCGTTACGAGTACTGTCAGTACTATGTTTTAGAAAACAATTCGACGTATATCGACGTTTGTTTGTTTTTCAAAATTATTTAAATATACGAAATTAAAAATCGCGAAGAAACTCCGAAATAAACATTGTAGAGGAGAATAAGTAGATAGTCGAAGCTGTTCGGAAATTTGCACGGAGTGGTTTAGTTTCTTTCTTTAACGGCAAGGTTTCGAGCTTGACTTAAAGTCACCGTAAGCGCTAGCAGGCTGGAACAGCCCAACTCCCGCCCAAATAGCGACTTAGTTTAAGTCCGAAAAAATTTCGTGTCTTGAGACTTGACTCGCATGCGACCCACCCCTTCTTCTACGAGATGAATTATTTTCTCTCCAGTCGATTGATCGTATCCTACGTGACGTGCTGAGGGCGTACTATCCCATGTGTGAATACCTTAAAGATATATTTTTTACGTCTTATGTATGGTTATTATTATTATTATTATTATTATTATGTATGGTATTCTCCAATGACCTCATGCCACCAAACTTGACCAAGAACCTCCTTTCGGAGAGGGAGGACCGAACCAGCTAGAGCATCAATAGCGGGATTGGATTAGAGGTAATTTTGTAAATCAGGCCGTTGTGTCACACCTTGTCGAAGGTCTTGGCCTCATAGAGAAAGAGAAAGAGGAACAAGACTACCTCAAGCCTGCCCACAAGCGCCGCCGCGTCCGCGGTCGAGCGGGGGTAAAGATGTTGCCACGTTTTCCTCCGGCGTCTACCACCAACGCCTTTGAAGTCTTGAGCGACCAATACGAGGATATGTAGATGCCCGCTGTCTCCAGCCTCAGCTCGGACGTAGCATCCCATCCAATAAGTCCTCCTAGTGGAAGGATTCCGACGTCTGGTCTACCGTGAGAAATTATCAGTTTCTGAATGCCGACAAGCCGTTTCAGGTAGTAATACGAGGCTTCCCGGAGTCTGTTACCAAGGGGAAGGGGGGGTTCAATAAGCTCCTGAACAACAATATCCCCATCCTTACGGTGTGGAGAAAGAGGAAGGACCATTACCGCCATCCAATGCCATTTATGTTCTTAGGACTTGAACTGATCGAAAAAGGCAAGATATCCTACAATGACGATCTCGCCGCCACCCTTGGCACGTTCAGAACTCCCTAAACTCCTGGATCATAATTAAGCTTCCACACCAACTTTTCAGCCAGGGCTACCCAGAAAAAAAGGGGCTTAGACCCAGATAGCTTAAATGCCATTAATGTCAATGTCAACGTAAATAGTAACTTAGTGTTAGAAGATATTCTTCCGAAAATGTCTGCCGTAGTTGTAGACAAAACATCAAGATTTTTCAAATTCTGACCACGGCCTAACAGCCCCAAAACGAACAACTTAATGTATTAAAATACCGACCGTAAAAGCCTTTGCATTTATTTGCTACAAAGTTGTTCTTTTTATGTTAAAACAAGGATATACAGTGTGCTTTAAATTTTTTTGCTTTATATAAACAAAAAACTCGCTATTTTTAATAAACCATACATAAGACGTAAGATAAAAAATAATAAAAATATTTCTCTTCGTTTAAGATGACAGCATAAAAAGTAAAACAAAATTTTCCTTGGATTATGAATGCTTCGTTAAACAATTTTATGGTAAAAATTTAATAAATTGAACTAATCTCCACCCAAACTTTTAAATGGCATCCCCTTGTACACATCCGAGCCATACTTTTCCAACTTAAACTCTTTCCTTTTAGCCAGCCAGCCACATTCGTGAGCTGTACTATTGGGAAGCGGCTGAGTCGTTCTCGTTTCAGGCACCTCTTTCTTAGCAGGTGGCGGAATCGTTACCGAATTTTTGGTGACAACTTCCAAATCATCGTGCAACTTACTAAAAAAAAAAAAAAAAAAAAATAAGAGTTCTCTAGCTCCTTTTGGTTGATAGGATAATACTTATATTCTTCCAATATCCAACCCCAGTTGGTTTTCCAGGCCTCTTTCGTTATTTCTTCTGAGTGGACATAGGCACGCCACAGCTGGTCTTCTATATTAGGAGTTACTTTTATCACTTTAGTGTCGGGAGGTTTACCAAATGCCATTTTTATTCAAATTTGAAGTGTCTGTAGAAACTAAAAAACTAAATCATATATAAAACAAGTTAACATGGACTTACAAAATGAAGAATAGAGTGAAAACTATGAAATTATTGTCATGTTGACATACATTGGAAACCATGACAGCACCTTTTAACCTTTTAAATATTGCAATTTAGTTTACTTTAAAATAAGTAACATTTTTTCCTTTTCATTATAATACACTTGCACAAAACTAGTGTGGAGATGATTAAAATATTCTATTAATAATAAAAAAAAATAATAAAAACTTATGAACTACAAACAAAAACTTTGCATTTTTTTTAATAATAATGGATAACAACATAAAATAGCCTCAGATAAAATAAAGCTTGTAGATGACAACTGCAATCAACATAAGGACAAGAGACATGGAAGAAAAGATTACTTATATATAGCCACTAAAAACGTTCGTGGATCAGCAACCAAGTTACAAGAAGTATAAAAGAATTTAGAAGAAATAAAAATACACATAACTTCAATAATAAAAGTAAAGAAAAAATTGTAAACTTCACAAAATTTCGAAAACGCTAATTTATAACGTAGTAGTAAAACAGCAAACAAGAGCTACGGTTTGTGTCGTAATAATGCTATATAAAAAATTACATGAATTAATTGACGAAAGAATTACAAATATTAGGAGCCAAATAAAAAGAGAAAACTTAACAATATGTGTTTATGCTCCAGAAAAAATTAGGAAAGATGATAGTGAAGCATTTTAGGAAAACTTTAATTGTGCCAATCAAACAAATAAAAATGATGTGTTTTAAAAAGATTTTTTTGCTCCAACAAACTGTAAAATATAAATAGCTTTTTAAAACATAAATCAACACACGCGCGCACTCACACGCGCGCGCGTCGGGTTTGCTGGGTCCCACATCGGGTGCTTCTCCAGGTGGCGGATGGCAAGTATGCTAGATACCAAGGAAATAAGATACTCGGGGCGAGCCAAAATCCAGCTAGGAGAAGGAGATCTTTTTGAGACTCGGGAGTCAAATCAAAGATCTATCCGAGTATGTGAAGGACAAGATCAACCTCCACGTCAAGAAGATCAATAAATGGATCGCCTTGATCAGGATTAGCTATACTAAGCCCAACCCCTAGCTATACGAGGAAGTAAATTCCAACTAAGCTTCACACTATAGGGAAGGTAATTGAGACCTCGCCGTGATCAAGAGTCCGAAAAGCGTGGAAAGGCAACTCCAAACACCACCGTCCAAGGAGTAAATGACCAAGAAACCAATGAGAAAAGTGACCCAGCCGACAATCTCCTACGCGGACGCAGCCAAGACTCCAGCAGTAAGAACCGAAACAAGGAAGGAAAAGAGTGAAAAGAGCGGACGGCGTTCTCAACGCACAAGACCTAATGTGTTAGTCATAAGAAAAGCAGAAGGATACCGACATATATCGCAAACTAATATCGGAGCCAAAGCTGGAGGCCTTGAATGGTGCAATCACAAAGGTTCGCCGAAATGCTGCGGGCGACCTCCTCTTAAAACTCAACCACGCGTAGAAGCAAAAGGCAGACAACCTCAAAACAGAGGCAATACAGAATTTGGGTCAAATGGCAGAGGTGAGAGTATTAACCCACTCTGAACAAGTAGAGATAGAGATATTGAAGAGTGCATTTTGGAGTAAATTGCCGAGGTCCTCAATAGAACCTTAGAGCCAACGGAACAGATCGGCCCTGAGGCGATAAAGAGTATCAGGACGACATTCGGTGGGACGCGAGCAGCGGTAATTAGCTTACCAAACGTCCTGGCGAGAAAGGTCAAAGATATCGGAAAAATCAAAATTGACTGGGTCAACGTCCAGATCCACGAAAAACTTGGTGTGTTCAAATGCTTCAAGTGTTGGGATTTTAGGAACTTGTCACGAAAATGCAAGAATCCAATTGACAGAGAGAAATTGTGTGTGCGGTGTGGAGAGGAAAGCCACTTTGCCAAGACGTGCACGAAAGAGCCACGCTACATGCTGTGTCTAAGTGATGAGGAGGTGCCCGACTGATCAAAAAGCATTGCAGAGCGCCATTAGAAAACGTAGATGAATATCTTGCAGGTAAACCTAAATCACTGCGAGGTAGCAAGAAGGAGGTAGACAACATCGAAATTTGACGGAGACACCTTTACAGAGGTAATAAAAGTTGCCTCACTCGCCGCTGGACCAACTAAAGAGAGGACAGGAAGGCTCGTGGCTCTCGTTGCCGAAGCCTGTGATGCATCGATGCCAGCAACCTCAGGAAGAGGAACAGACAGCATACTGATGGAACGAGGACATCGCAAAGCACCGTGCGAGGAAACTGTACCAGCGTGTGAGAGATAAGTCATCCTTTCAGATCCAAATGTCGCACTGAAACTGGCAATCAAAATGCAATCCGATCTCTTTCTGATCTACAAAGAGTGCTTGGGTGAGTGTGTCTTTTCTTGCAAAAGAGAAGAAAACCCAAAAATCCCTCCTTGTAACGTCCAATACGCCTATTGAACTCAGCAGAAAAAAATCTTCAAGCGGGTTGTCTGCAATAATGAGGTTCATCGACAAACATGGAGGGTTCGCGGAAAACAGTTTGGCTTTGAGGAAGTCCGTTCTGCTATCCACGCAATCGATCTTGTGGTAACCTAGCCCCAAAAGCAACCGAGGGCAAGAGGTGGCACTGCAATACAACGAAATATTGCGGTATCGTAACTCTGAATGTAAAGAACGCCTTTAATTCAGCAAGCTAGAGCTCCATTATGGAGACCCTGAATTGTCTACGGGTGCCTGAATATATTCGCAAGATTATCGAAAACTATTTCAAAAACAGAATCCTGAACACGAATGCACGAAGAAGCAACAATACTTGGTTTCGCTGATGACCTAGCCGTGGCCATCGTCCCGAAAGTAATCGCGGAGGTAGAAACCGTTGTCTTTAAATCCGTATCTACAGTCAAAGAGTAGATGACATCAGCGAGTCTGCAGTTCGCAGACCATAAAACAGAAACACTACTAGCAAGAAAAAGACCGAAACCTACAACTTCAGTGTAGGAGACTGCAAAACACTCTCGAGTCCATCTCTTAAGTACTTTAAAGTGTTTATAAACGCACGACTTCGGTTCGACGTACACCTGAAGGTCACCGCCAAAAGTCGTAGTGAGACTGTTTAAGATCATGCCCAACATCGGTGGCCCCAAACAAATCAGAAAAAGATTGTTAGCTAGCGTGGCGTGCTCTGTGAGGCACCGATTATGGCACCGAGCCATTAACGTCGATGCATACAAGAAAAAATGTTATCAGTGTTACCGCTAGAGTGCACTAAGAGTGACTGCCGCCTTCCGCATTCTATCACAGTACAATTAAACTTTTGCACTCACGAACGCACATTTTAACATCCATAACGCTTTCATCGCATATCCCACTCAATTGACGATGAATTTCGATGGGCGTTTTACCACACAAGAGAAGAAAACGGATGATTATACGTTGTTCTTAAACACTAAATGTCGCCATTTGAAATACACAAAACAAAACTCACTGCAATAGGTAATTCGACCTCTGCACATTATATGGTGCTGCTATCTATCTCGTCTATTCAGATCAAATTCAAAAATATTTTCCGCGTTTTTTTCAATTAACTGCATCTTTCTATTTACTATCACTGCGGGAGCTGCTTCAACTTATATTAAAACAATACATCACGATATTGTCTGTTGATGAGTATGTCACAAGATTTTTTGTACCATAACGAAAAGCAAAATTTGTAGATTTGTCAGTGTGTATTGTTAGCTATAAAAAGTGTCGCTCTAGGATTACCTCGCAGGTGTGTCTTATAAGTACAGATTAAGTCGATATTTTTTATAGAAGAAACTGCTATACTAAAGTACTTCTGATATACTTAATGATTACAGATATTACTGCTTTATATAATAAAAATATTATACCTATCAATTTTTGATTTACTATAGCACGAAAGCATATAAAGAAAATAGATATCCCCATTCTTCGCAAAAATTAGAGTTTAAGATTTTTCTGAAGATCTTAGATTGTAAATTACAAAAAATATCTTTTTTAGTTCTGTAATGACGGAATAGTTTTATCATTCGAGGGTCACTTTATTTTCAAGGTCTCATAAATATTTCTGTAATTAAATGCTTCGAAATAAGATGAAATCTAAGCACTTATTTTTGAATTTTGCCTTTTGTGCGTAATTGTCCTTCGTGTAAATGACGGTTACATAATTGGTGGTTGGCAAAATTATCCTGTGATTTAACAAAAGGGTGTTAAAGGGCATTAACACTTTTCTCTTAGGATAAAAAGTATGAATTTCTTCACATACCAAGCTCACGTAATGTGTGGTATTTTATACAAATGATTTCATTTGGAGTCCAAATTGATTTTCGGGCACTAACTAGCGACAGCTGCCTTCTTAGGGATTTGCTGTGAGCCAAAGTATGTCTTAAAATCATATAAACTACCCACTATCAGATATTGTGCTGGGAAAGAGTATGCAAATAAAAATAAATGAAGGAAAGTTTTTTTGTTCACTGTATATTAGAATGACCTATAGCTGCAAATTATTAAAATTACAAAAGTAATGCACAATACGATTTTATTTATCAAATAGGTTGATTTGAGTCGTCACAGTTCTAAATACTCTTTATTAATAAGCAATAAAAAATTTGTTAGTAGAGTTTTCTTAGATAGCTATCCTATTCAACAACAATTTGTTGGATGTAGCTATGACTATATCATTATACTATATCTTTATTATATTTTATTATTTACTATATTATAATTAGGGATTTTGGCTTAACAAACAAAATGGCTGTATTTGGATTTATAAAAATCATCGTGGAATTTATAAGTGACTTTTACGCTCTGGAAAAGTAAGTATTTGATGTGTCGTTTGAGCGGGAGACGTCATTGACCCATATTTTTTATGATGGCTCTGCCATGATGACTCAAGAGAGGTATGGAAATATGCTGCAAAATTTCTTAATGACAAAAATTAATGAATTGGGCTAAGAATACATATGGTTTATCAGGATTGCATTACAACACATACTGCGTAAGCTACAATTGAAAGCTTTGTGGTTAAATAATGATAAAGAGTGGCGATATTAATTGGCACCTTTATTTACCAGATTCAACCGGCCCTGACTTCGTTTTGTAGGGGTAATTAAAAAAGAAAGCATACGACAATAACCTTGAGACAAATACATAATTTAAATATAATATTTACAACAAGATTAATGAGGTTATTTCAAAAATGAGGGAAAATGTCATGTAAAACGTGATCACCAGAGATGGGCATTACACAGATATTGTATATTATGCACCTATAATTATGTAAGTCTAAATAAACGATATGCTTAACCAAACGACTAATTTTTATTTTAATTATAAATTATTTAAAAAGTATTTTAGTTCGTTTTAAAATATCCCGCAATTAATTTTTTTTTGAAAATAAAATTTAATAAATGGAAATCAATTTTTTTGGCTGTGGTAATTTTTTGACACGTTTTTTAATGTATTCTTTTATATAAAACTATATTATTTATATTTTGAAATCTTATTAAATCTAACTCTGCTTCATTAAGTATGATTGTGTTTTCCATTTACTTGTTTATCTGTTGAATTGATAATAATTTATACACGGTTTTCTAGATCGTTGTAACAGTTGGTAGTTGTTTTATCAGAGTATAAACTAATAATTATTAAATTATATATAATAACAGAAATAAGTAGACAATGTAATTTTATTATTCATCTAAAACTGTACAGTAAAATTAAATAAGGTACATAGACTGAAAATTATCGAATGTTAGCTTCGTGGAGTTAATTTAAACTTTAACGGCTGCTCTGGTACGTAAGTGGGATTCACTTTGTAAGAAAGAGGCCCGTAATTATACTCTACCTTGTACTTCCTGAATATCTGAAACAGAACGACGAAGTTACAATTTTACTGTTTATTCAGTTGAAAATAATTGTACGTACTTTAGCTAAGAGGATTTGGAGTTCTATTTCAGCGAATCGCCGCCCCAAACACGACCTCCTTCCGTAGCCGAATGGCAGGCTAACAAAGGGGTGAATCTTCTTTTGGGCTATAGGACAACCCTGCGTCTCGCTGTCTTCTGCCTTTAGCCACCGCTCAGGGACGAATTTGTTCGGCTGTTCAAAATAATCCTCCTCATTGCTTACTACTAAATGGGGGAAAATTACGTGAACCTATTTGAAATTGATGGAGTTTGGAGTCAATAGGAAAAATTCAGAAAATATAATTTTTTACCCCTTTTGGCACTTTGTATCCGCTGATTATAGCGTCAGAAGTCAAGCTTCTTCCATTTCCAATTATAACCGGATACATCCTGTTAAAATATAAAAGCAATGCGTTTTGTCTTAATTTCCTGAAGTAACATACCTCAAAGTTTCTTTAATACAAGCCTTCAAATAGTGCAGGTTTTCTTGAACGCTGGCACTGACTTTTGAGTCGACCTCCGGCAAAACTGTGCAAAGCTCATTGTAAAGCTTTTGCTGCTTGCCAGGGTTTTGGGATAGCTGGTACAAAATTGATGCGGTAGCTATGGAAGTCTAAAAGCATGCGCTTTTTAGAAAAGTTAGTCTTTATAAGTGGAAAACTTACGGTGTCGACGCCCACGAGAAGTAGGTCTAAAGCTAGTACGGCAGCTATTTTGCTGTTTCCTGTTTTGGATAGTATTCTTTCCAGTATTGACATATCGTCTGTGCTTTTTGTTTTTAGCCTTTCGTTTGACATGCTCTCCATTGTTTTACTTATGTGTTTCATACATAGACTTAAAAATATATTTATTAATAATTAATCGGTTGTTATAAAAAATTGCAATTTTAAATATTTATTATTGTCATAAAAGAGTTATCGAAAAAATAATGAGAACTAAAAGGAAAATATTTGTAAGATCTATTGACTTAAGAAAAGTGCTATGGAAGACTTTGAAAAACAGAAATGTAGGTATAAAAGTGAGATATGGATAAAAATAAAGAAAATATAATTAGAGTAGAAAGAAAAATGACAAACAGTTTCTATACGCACAGGGGGGTAAGGCAATGAGGCGTTCTTAAGCCATTATTATTCATAACAGTAATGGACGAGATAGCCAAAGGAGTAAACAAAGAAATAAAATGGATTATTTTGGTATACAGAAATCTTAGACAAATCGAAATAATAGGATTATTGTAAGCAGGCAACCTCATAATGTTCATTAACAATAAAAAAACTTAATAAAGACGATAGAAAAGGGAACAGCAGAAATAAAGGAATACGATCTTAAAATAAATATAGAAAAAGCAGAAATTATGAAAATAGTCATCGAGGGAAAGAAAACATTTGAGGAAATGAAAAATAATATATTTCTGAATAATTGCCGGACTGAAGGTCAAATAGAACAAATAAAGTAATGAAACTATATAAAATGTTGCAGGTATGGACAAAATAATGGAAACACTTGTCAAAAGTGGGACATATTTTCACTGTACCTGGTAACACTGGTCACTGCGTAAATCAACCGTCTCTTGTTTGTTGCAGGTAGTGTGGAATGTGTAGTAATAGTAGTTAGGTAGTGCGGTTGTGGACGATGTGCAGTATGACTAGTATGTCCGACCGTACGGGGTTTCAAAAGGTCAAATTGTTAGTACAGCCTAGCTGGAGCATCTGTGAGCAAAACAGCAAAGTTATGCAGTGTAACACTCGAAAATCATGACCGCGTATACAATGCGCAGTAAAAAAGGGTCAACGAAGCATCATCGTTGTCGAAAGACGAAGCTATAGGATAGGGCTCTCCGGACCTTGAAGCGTATTGTGATATCGTAGAAGAAAACAACGGTTGAGAAAGTGACTACAGAACTTAATCAGCACCTAAGCAACCCGATGTAATCCACAACCGTAACGCGAGAACTGCACAAAATGGATATTCATAAACATGTTGCTATTGCCAAGCCTCTAATAAAAGACATGAATGCTTAAAGGTGACGTGTATGGTGCAACGCTTACAAAAACTGGACATCGGACTGGCAACGTGTTGTTTGGTAGGACGAGCTACCCTTTGCCCTTTTTCCACCATTAGACGCGTATTTGTTTGACGAACACTCTCTGAAACATATGATATGGATTGTATCCGCCCGACTGTCAAACAAGGTGGTGGCTCTACTATGGTCTGGGGCGCTATATTATCGTATTCCTTTGTAATGTTACAAGGTCGAGTTACGCCAGCAGTGTATATAAAACTCTTGGATAACCAGGTCCATTCAATAGTGCAAACTTTATTTCCAAATGGGAATGCCATATTCAAGGATAATAATGTCTCAGTTCACACCACTGGCCCTGTTCAAGAGCATGCCGATGAGATTTAACATCATCTTCTCTGGAGCGTTCAGTTCACAGACCTGAACATTATGTATGTTATTTTGGAAAACAAGGCTTGTCGTCGATTTTCACCTTCTTCATATCTAACTGAGCTGTGTGTTGTATGAAGAATAGCTTCAAATTACTCTCACTACTATTCAGGACTTGTATCGGTTTATTCCGTCTAGAATTTAAGCTGAATTGCATCCTAAAGATGTACCAACACCATATTAGTACAAGGTGTTCCGACTTCCACAACAAGTTATCTGGGATAATATAGAAGTTACTTATAAAATTGAAATAGATATAGTGTGAAGATCGAAAAATATTGTTTATCAACTATTTAAGGAATGGGGGTAGCACGTTGTATTAAGCAATAAGAAAAAACAGGGAATTTTTATTACGATGTAGTTATTTGTTATTAAAAAATTTCTCTGAAAGTATAAGACAAAATTTAAAATTATTGATCCTCGCCGATTTTAACAACTGAGTTATTGTCAGTATAATTTAATTCGTTTACATTAAAATTTAAGCATATTGGGTTTTATAATGGTTAAAAGTTGATTTCAGTTTTCTAAAGAGCCAAATGTTTATTCAACGAATTGGTAAAAAATCTCCGAACGATTTATTAAGAAGAAATGCGTCCATAAAGTCACAATTTGGTGTAGATTTTGTGTCAGGGGAGCGATAGAAATCGATTAGAAATGTTTATTATGGCAGGATATAAATGTTTCTGTCAACCTGACTGAGATAATAAAATTAATCAAGTTTGTGAAGTAAGAGAACGTTGTGGTAAATTAAAAAAAAGTCTCAAATTTTGTTTTAAGTTATATTATTTGGTATAAGATGCACTAAAAATAAATGTAACTTTATTTGACCTGCTATGCGAACGCATGATCTTGGAAGAGGTGCAAACCATTACACAAATTCTTGGAAATTTAGACGTCTGGCGGAACAAACGTTTTGTGTGCAAGTTTCGCACAAGTATTATTTATACTAGAAAAATTATACTGCATTGTCGTTGTGTTTACATTTGCTCCAGTATTGAAAGATAAAATTAGGCCATGTTGAGTGAGTATATATAATTCAGAGCCAACAGTGTAGTGGGTAACATAAATACAAAATTGAAAGCACAAGTATAAAATAATTTCTATAAGCGATCGAAAAAGCAAACTCAACATGAATTACAAAAAACATTTGACAGACGAACGGAAAAAGAGAAGAAACTATGAAAAATATGAAGAAGCCTTTAAGAGACACAAGCAGATGGTGCACTCTCCAAAAAAGAATAAACAAAACCAATATAAATTAGGCAAAATAGTGGAGATGATGGAAAAATTGAAGGGTTGATGTGAAACAAATCAAAGTGAATGTAGACAAATAAGTATTAGAGCAAACTCCATCAAAAAACTAAATAAACAAGATAGCGATGATAAAGAAAAAATGAAGAAACAAGTGGTAAAACAAGGAAGATGAATATTAAAAGACCACAAGGAAAAAGTAAACTATAGGAGGAATTTTAAGAAAATGGTTTGAATATATTAGCCACAATGAAATAAGAAAAAGAATGGAAGATGGAAAAATTGAAGGGTTGATGTGAAACAAATCAAAGTGAATGTAGACAATAAAGTATTAGAGCAAACTCCATCAAAAACTAAATAAACAAGATTAGCATGATAAAGAAAAAATGAAGAAACAAGTGGTAAAACAAGGAAGATGAATATTAAAAGACCACAAGGAAAAAAGTAAACTATAGGAGGAATTTTAAGAAAATGGTTTGAATATATTAGTCACAATAGAAATAAAGAAGAAAAGGACAAAATAAAGAGAGGACTCGGAGGACTTAGACAGTACTAGAAGAGGCTAAAGCAAGAACGAATTACGTAATACAACGATTAGAATACACGGAGAAACCGTAAACAATCATGCTAGAAGGCTGATTGATTTTTGTACAATGCAAAATTTAATATTAACTAATATCGTACTCGAACATAAAAACATAAATGGATATATAACAGAAGAGAGAAGTAGAAAGGAAAGATTAATAATATTAGTAGAAAGAGGCAACAAAAAAATGGATAATGGACACAAAAGTAAAAGGATTTAAATGACATGGTAACACGAAAAGTAACAAGAAGGATTTAACAGAATGGTAATAAATAGCTCCAATCAATAAGTACATAAAGAAAAAATATAAAATTACGAGAAATGAAGAGTACTAGAAAATAGAATAATAAATTTAAACAGAAGGTAATATTTTAAAATCAATAATACATAAGAATTATATGAAAATAAAAAATAAACACGAAATCAAAATAAAAGTCAAAATTAAAGAGGAAGAAAAAAATATTTCGCTAACAAATCAGCAAAAATACAAAATTTATAAAAAAATAAAAGAATTGGTTACAGCAGCAAAGAAAGATACATGAAAAGAATACGGAGGAAGATGGAAAATACTAGTAAAATAATCAGTAGCTTTTTTGCAAAGTATTGAAATTATTAAGGAAAGAACAACTTCAGGACACTAATTACATAAAAAATAAAAACTGTGAAATACTAACAAACGGAAAATAGATAATGGCTAGTGTAAGGAATATTTTAAAGAGCTACTAGATAGTTATAGAGGAAAGGCAGAAAGAAGAAAACAAGATAAGAAAACAGGTGATGATAATAAATTTTTAATTATACTAGGGATATACTAGAAATATTGCTAGACATATATAGTGAAAGACACATGGAAAGAAGAGTAGATACCAAAGTACTGACAGATAGTGTTAATAGTCCCAACACACAAGGCAGGAGCTAGCGAAAATTGCAATAATTACAGAGGAATAATGTTACTTGGTACGGCTATAAAAATATTTAAAAACATCGTAGAGAGAAAAGTTGGTTAATATTGGAGAGTACCTTGGAAGAACTTCAATACGGTTTCAGGAAAGGAAGAAGCACACAAGACTATATATTTATGTTAATATCCTAGAAAGTGTTATATTAGACAGAGAGTGCTATTAGCTTTCATTGAGCTAGAAAAGGAATTTGAAAGAATCTCAACAGAAAAACTATAGAATATTTTAAAGGGGAGAAGAATTAGGAAAGGAAATTTTGAATATAGTTTTACGAGAAAATTGTATAAATGTCAATAAAAATAAAACAAAAGTGGTGATAATGGGAGAAGACTAAGAAGAGCTGGATATCAACGATAGAGAGTAAATAAAATATTTTCGATATCTAGGAGCAGAAGTAAAAAGTAATGGAAGACAGGAAAAAGAAATTAACAGAACCGTGGAGAATATTTCAAAGTTATATTATATATAATAAACAGCAAGTTTATAAATAAGAGGGAAATTTTAAGAAAAATATAGATGGATGTATTTAAAGCAGCGTGTAGGCCAGTACTAACGTTTAGATGCGAATCGTTAATGAAAAATGTAAGGTAAGATACAGGCTGTTGAAATGAAATACCTTAAAAGAGTAAAAAGAATTACAAAAAGGTATAGAATAAGAAGTACAGAAATTAAAAGCGAGTTAGAAGTACAACCCGCATTGGATTTCATTAAAAGAAAATAATTGAGTTGGTGGGACCACTGGTTAGACAGGTGTGGAAAGCAAAAATTCGGAAAAGAAAGAAGAAAGGAAAACCTTGACAAACTTGGGACAAGATGATGGAAAGGCTACTGGAGAAGAAGGGAATGACATTGAAGGAAGAAAGGATACTGGTAAAAAACAGGAAACAGTGGAAGAGTTTTGTATACATTTAATATGGAACTTAAAATGTAATTTGTATTGTATTTTGTTTTTGAATTATATTTTAGTTGGTTTCATCATTTCACCAATCATTTACACCGCGTAAATGAAACTCTGAGCGTCCAACTAATTAAAAAATAGGTCAGCAAATTTAAGGAAACGAATTTGATAATCAGTAAACCATGAACTGGTAGATCACAAATGTGGAGCGAGTTAAAGCTCTGATTGCGAGAATCTCAACAACAAAATATAATCTGTCAAATAATTAAAAGATGTTAAAATTCTTCCAAACTTCACTTTGTTGTTACCACAACTTTTAATAACATCACATATATATCAACAAGCAGAACTACCATTACTGAAACGAGAAAAATCCCATACTCAAGCATCAAAACTTTTACACGGAATATTCGGTCCGTATTCTATTGAGATCGGCAGAAGCCTTGCTGTAACTTTAAATATGGAAGGGTACATGGCAAACGCTAGTTTCGACACGGTGGAGTAACTTACTTAACATTTACTTCAAACACATCTTTGCAGTAGTTAAGTAGTTTTTATAAATACATTGGTATCGATAGGAGATAACATAAATTGGTCTGCGCGAAGCAATCACTTCACGTCTATGGACTTTTTCTAAAAAACACTTCTTAAGAGCAGAGTACTTCAGTAATTCCAAGTTTACCGAAGAATTAAAAGAAAATATCCGCCGAGAAATTACACCTATCCTAGGAAGAACGGGACGTGCAGTTGTGAGTAAAGGGTGTCGGGAAGGTAATGACTTGCACATAGATGATGCTATTTTCAAAAGAAAGTTTAAAATAAATAACATTGTGGTCACCTTTTAGCATTACCGCGTGACTCAATAGATTTTGTGCCCAGTTTTTGTGTGTTTGTACGTTCAATTAAGTTAATTCTGCTAATTTTATTGTGCTAGCTGCAAATTCGTGCGTTTGGCAAGTTTGACCAAAGTTTAATTGTGGTCGAAGCTGCGTATGACACCCAATTGTTCGCGACTTCTTGTTAGCCAGTGAACATAGATGGGATTTGCGGCCAAAGTTTAAACACAACTAAAATCAATAAGGTCGCGCTTTATAAGTTTAACAGAGAGGATTTTGGGGCCTCGAAATTCCAGATGCGGGTGCTACTTCAGCATTATAATTTGCTGGAAGTGTTTGAAAGCCGAGGAAAACAGCCAGGTGATAACGCGAGTGGCAATGCCATTTCGACCAAGCGGCAGTTCTGGAACCAGAAAGACAACAGTGCGCGCCATCTTAGGTAATAAAGATGAAACCAGCGACCGAGATGTGGGAACGGCTCTACAAACAGTAGAATAAGACGTCTATTTTCGTCCTCACTAGATAGATATAGAATGGGTGGACCCAACGGCGTTCTGCACTGCGACTCTTAGAGTCTATTGTGCACACCTCTAATTGTTAGAGCCCATTCTTTGGGTTTAGGTTTTGACTAGCCCCAGAGTCTAGAGAGAGAGACTCTTTTGTATAGCTGTCTGGCTTTGGTTTTTCTTCACCTAGTTGTGAGAATCTGAGCCTCACAATGCCTTTACGGTAGCACAAAGTATGGTCTACCGTCTCCTCCTCTTTCTAACGAAATCTGCACAGGTTTCTATCTGTTACTCTTAAGAGATTTAAATGCTTCCTAAGGCGACTGTGTCTTCTCGGCAGGCCAACTATGACCTGCTGTAAAATTTCATAACGGTCCCTGTATAAACTTCTTCGATTTTCTCAAGTAGCTGGTATTTTTCTATCTTTCTTGAGTTTTATTGAGTATTCATTCATTAATGGATGCTCTTTTAAGGCTATTTGAAATGCCACAGTGAGGTTCTGGTCCAATTGGTCTTATTTTTTATCCTTCCTTGGCTAATAAGTCTCCCAATTTGTTACATCTAAAGCAGCTATGTTCTGGTACCCAGACAATTATTTTTCCTATCTCTGTCAGAGCACTTATGCAATTCCAAACAACCTTGGACTACACCACAGGAGTGGGTAGAGCTTTAAGTACTGTTTGACTAACCAAAAAGATGGCTATTCTCTTAGCCCTTATATTAAGCCTATTGATTTCCCTCACACAACTTTTTGTAGCTATGGTTTTTGCCTGAATGATCGTAGAAAAATTCCCAAGCGCTATTCACTAGCTACAGACATCGACCAGGCGCGACTATTATGGAATATGTAGCGGCGGCTCGAGATGTAGTTCGCCGACTTTGGTCAACCGCAAGTCATCCACAAGGTATTCTGAACGTTTCTATCGGTTATCAATGAATATGTCAGAGCAACTTTTGACGTGCTGCTGTAAATTCTGCTAAAAGAAGAGATGCTGAATAAAATGAAAATGGTAGGCATCAACGAGAAGAACAACGAGAACAACGTAGCCATACTAACACACCGGTCAACATAACGGCAGGCCAAAATGACAGCAAAGCGGAGGATAAAGTAGACAACAGTGCAAAACAAGAGTTTGACCAAATGCCACTTTTGTCCAAAGCCAGGCCCAAAAATGCCAATTGCTCTAATTTCAAGAGTGCACGAAGTAATAGCAATAGCCCGGTCAATTTAGCAAGAAATATCAACGTAAGTCAAGCACACGGCGTTTAATTTACGACAAATTCAATACCAGACATTAGTGAGCACGAAAATTTGTACACGGACTCGGGCACATCTTATCATTTGATTTGTCGACGAGAACGGTTACATAATTTGGGAGTTTGACCCACCGCGCAAAATGTTTGTTGGCAATAAGACCAAAATAGAAATGCACGGGCAAGACCTAGAGAGGTAATTTCAACATTGTCCATACAATGTATAGTACTGTTTGCAAACTGACAAAAAGTTATTTTTGGTCAGTGCGCCAAAGAAGTGGTCATAAAGGTCATAATCAGAAGAATGGGAGTGTTAAATATATGTTGAATATTCACTGAGAGCTAACTGGACGAAAGCACCCTGCAGTCTATACAAGGTGATATTGATGACCAGTAAATTTTGAAATTATTTTGTGTGCGACACTTTTATTGACCGGATGCGCGAAAGCATCTGCATACCACTGGCTTAGAATTTCGTTTTATTTCATGTAACAGTTTGAGTTTGTCATCCGTCGAGATAAGTTGCTTTGAGTTCCTAATACAGTTTTTAGGCGTTAGTTGTTAGTGTTATTCAACTGGTGGTTACTTTTCAGAACTATCGCACAACTCAACAAATTTAAAATAAATTTTTGTGTGACACAGTAATGATTTTCAATTATTTATTTTAATATAGGTCTTATTTATGACACATCTTATATAATTTTAATTTTTTTTAGAATATCAATCCAGTTTCGTAATGACAGAACCTCGTTTATTTTAAATTATTTTTATAATACAGTATGAGCTTCAGAATCGACATTGACAGAGACACATAATTTTATTTATGATGAATAATTCTAGTTTGTAAAGTAAATTATAATTAATCATTATTATATGCACGGTTGCACAAGAAAACTGTTGTTCAAGGATACTAATAAAGTTAAAGAATATATTTGTTGTGAGCTTATTGGAAATAAGTAGATAATTTATGCTAATTGTTTGCAGCTACCTTCACGCTCAATTTATTACTGTAAGTTACAAAAACTACTAATAAGATAATGTTCAATGTTAAACTATGTGAGAAAATAGCGTACAAGTATGTAATTGTTATTATGCATAAATAACCAGTACGATAAATATATTTATATATTAATTACTGATGTCATGTCAGTGCGATCACAATTGATGGACTGTTAAGTTATGTAAGTAATGGTATATATTTAATGTTCTTAAAAAGCAGTTTAATTTTTTTCAATTCGAATTCCGTCAAAATAGATTAAAATACTTGTTACACCATTGATTGCATAATTCACAAAAGTGGAAGATATAATAAATTAAAATGACGGAAGTTGACGAATGCAATTAATTTTACTGCACGAATATTTCTCCGATCTGTAAAATGGCGAGTTCGCTAATATTTAAATAACTCCAGATTCGTTGACCCACTTTTCTGATACAAGCGGCTCAGTTACGAAACGATTCGCGTGCATGTATTACGTTGTGTCCGCATTTTGATATGGTTACGTTCTGCTCTATCTTATACAAATTAAAATTGTTTATTTTTTGGCAAAGTATGTCAGAGATTAAATTTATTGAATATAATTTATTATACATATATTTCCAGGTGGTAGATAAAAAGATATAAAATGGAATAAAATTGAGTTTTTTCTGATAATTAGTGCATCTATATCTGATTAATCTTTATAATACACACACACACACACACACACACACACACACACACACACACACACACACACACACACACACACACACACACACACACACACACACACACACACACACACACACACACACACACACACACACACACACACACACACACACACACACACACACACACACAATATATATATATATATATATATATATATATATATATATATATATATATATATATATATATATATATATATATATATATATATAATATAACAGTAAACGGAGACCCCACACCGTTTACCCATAAAATTGGGTGGAGCTACCCTATCCCACAACTGTGGGTAACAGATGCCGCCTGTAGTAAAGACGTGGGGTAGAGGTTCACGCAAGTGACCTCGCCGGCAACTCGTCAAACAAGGCAGAAGAAATCCTGCCAACACGAGTACTATCGCCTGGAGTATTTGCTGCATCGATTAGGCCCAAGGCATACGGAGACGTTAGACCACATGATGTTATCCCGTTAAAACTGTTATGCAGGTCATCCCATCCCACACTTGTGGGCAAAGGATGCCGGTAGCAGTAGCGATATGTGGTAGAGGTTCGCCCAAGCGACCTCGACGGCTACTCGTCCAACGTGGTAGAGGAAACTCTACCGACACGAGTGGGGCTGCGTTTCACTCTACGACGCAGACTCGTAAAGGTGCATCGAGCCACCCTATCCCACAATAGTGTGGGTAACGGGCGCAACAAGTATCAACAGATGTAGAGTAGAGGCTCACGCAAGTGACCTCGACGGCCGCTCGTTTACGTGGTAAAGGAAACTTTACCGACACGAGTGGGTAGTGCGCCTTACCCCGTGGCGCGTGATACCCATAAAACTGCTAGTGGAGCTACCCAATCCCACAATTGTGGGATCACGATAGTGACCTCGACGGATACTCGTCAAACGTGGTAAGGGGAACCTTACCGACACGAGGACTAAGGGGACGGGGATAGCCAACCTGGGCGGCTTCCCGGTTCCCCCTCGATGGTGTTGGACTCTTAGGGGTGGTGGCAGCGCTTTAGGGACAGGTGGGACTTGTTGGCCTTCATGCGAGCATGCCCTTAAGCGGGGGAGGCTTCGGCCTGCCCCCACCGCCCGTCAATCATACCGGCCATATTGTCGGTCTGGCGGGCGGAACCGTATCACCTCCGGTACTCTGATACTATATATATATTTCCCAAATCACGAATTTTTTTGAGAGGACTAGTTAAATGTCTTCTTTACAAGGTAAATAACTATTTTGAAATAAAAAACTCATTGGTAACCCTCATTTTCGCGTACCTGCAGGCAAATCAAATTTCCCATTTGATTAACATAGGAATATCGTCTTTAAACGCTTAATTTTTTTTACAAGTTGTAGGTCTTCACATATGTCAATATACCATGGCGAAACTTCAAAAACCGTGTATTGAATACAGGGAAATTTTTTGCAACAAGAAAACCATTTCTGGTCACTAAAAAAATTGAAAAACCAAAAAAACAGATCAATGAAATTGCCAATAACGTCAAAATAGTACGAAATTCGTGTTCTACGGAAAATTTGCGATCGACTGACTTTTTTCTCTGACATTTTTCTACGTCAAAATGATGATTTTTGAAAGCAAATATGGTTTTCCAAATTTTTGTCAAAAAAACATCAAAATTTAAAAAAATTTACCAAAAATTTTTGGACGGTCTTTTCATTTACGAATACCGCAGAAGAACAGCAAAAGTGATGTGGAAACTGAAAATAGCAAACTTCCTCGAGATGATTACAAAGAGCTTCTCAATATTGCTCGAGTTTTTGTAGGTTTAGTCCCAAGACATGAAATCCGTTGGGTGGTTTCATGCACGGTGGATGTCGAAGGCATCATATAGCATTTTGATGTACTTTTTTAGGGATTCTTACCCTTTATCAGATGATGAAAAGACAAGTTTTTTGACATTTGTTTATTTGTAATATTCGTTTATATAAAACATTCATTTGGCGCTGAATGCACCCAAAAATGACCTGGGATTTATAAAAGATTTATTTGAATACAGAAAAATTGATCCGGAAGTCGCAAATGAATCTCTTCGGGTTTTTTTTTTTGGCTGTTTGATAAGAAAGTTTCAAAAAACACAAAATCGAAAATTGTGGAGAAATTGAGCCTGAATGATGAGATTGACGAAGATGATTTTCCAAACGATGCAACCAAACAATTTTATGTAAAATCTGTAGAAGAAATGGATAATTTGAAAGATGTCGATATCGATCATTTCATACTACCTTCATTCATCAAGCTATTTGATATATTTGAGATTAATAAAGATTTTCTTGCCCTTGATATTGATAATTGGAAGAATAATGATCATTACAAATACGGTAGACAAAGCTAAAAGAACTACATGTTGTCAATGATGTTGCAGAAAGAGCTGTAAAACTTACCCAAGGTTATATAAAAAAGAAAATCAAAGACAATACCTGATTCAACTTTTAGAAGAATAGAATAAGATATATACAAACGTAAACAAACAAACGCTCGTTAAAAATTAAAAATTAAGCGAAACAATTATTTAAATATTCTATATATCGAAAAAACGCCAACTATAGCAATTTACAGGAGCTTGATCGAGTGCGCAGGTAGAAAAGAATTTCGGAGGATGTAATTTTAATTTGATATGTGTAATATAAAATTTGGATAAAAAGTATAAGTATTGTACTAACTCAGTGAATTCTTCGTCATTTACTTGAAATTATTTACTGTTGGAACCTATTTTGAAACATATTCTTTTTTTGATCAAAAGAATTTGATGAATATTTCAAGCTTCAACCATAAATTTGAAATATTTTTTGTAAGAATTGGTGGGAGCTTAAAGTTGAAGTTTTATGGAAATTTAGAAATACATTGAAATTTTTTTATGTTTTGATATTGGTTTTAACGAATTTACGAGAGCTCACAATTAGTCGAAAACTTACATCGGTCGACTGAGCTTAGGTTTCAGATGCTTCAGCAATTTTTTTCGGTTTCACATCACATTTTCAGTTCTTCTACGGTATTTGTAAATGAAAAAACTGTCCAAAAAATTGTTAGTGGATTTTTTTAAATTTTGATGTTTTTTTGACAAAAATTGGAAAACCATATTTGCTTTCAAAAATCATCATTTTGACGTAGAAAAATGTCGGAGAAAAAAGTCAGTCGATCGTAAATTTTCTGTAGAACACGAATTACATACTATTTTGACGTTATTTCATGACTTTCGCATCGAAAAATGGATAAAGGTGCATGGAAATTTCATTGATCTGTTTTTTTGGGTTTTCGATTCTTTTAGTTACCAGAAATGGTTTTCTTGTTGCAAAAAAATTTCCCTGTATTCAATATACGGTTTTTGAAGTTTTTCCATGGTATATTGACATATACGAAGACCTACAACTTGTAAAAAAAAGCGTTTAAAGACGATATTCCCATGTTAATCAAATGGGAAATTTGATTTGCCTGCAGGCACGCGAAAATAAGGGTTGCCAATGAGTTTTTAATTTCAAAATAGTTATTTACCATGCAAAGAAGACATTTAACTAGCCTTCTAAAAAAAATTCGCAATTTGGGAAATAACGGACACCCTAATATATAATTATATATATATATATATATATATATATATATATATATATATATATATATATATATATATATATATAATAATATTTATGACCTTATAATACTATAACAATAATAGGTGTAAGGTATAATATAGTTCAATTATGCATAAAGTCTTTATAGACGAATTTTTTCCACTTCTTTTTGTTTCTGGCAATTTCTTTTACTTCTTGCTGTGTCGTTCTTCTTTCTTCTATAACCTTTCCAATATATTTATTTCATGTTATCACCGACCGTCCTCTTGTTCTGCTTATTTGCGTTTTGGCCTCCCATACCCTCTGAACCGGTTGATCTCCACCCATCCTTATTAAGTGACCATACCAGCTCAACTGTCATTTCTCAATTATGTTTATTATCGGCTCCATCTGTAGTTATTCTCTGACTGCTGTTTCTGGCCCTATCTCTTCTTGTTATTCCCGAGATTCCACGTAGAAACTTTAATTCCAGGTTTTCCAGTTTGTTTTTCATTTTTTTTGTTAGTATTCAGTTTTTACACCCAAATGTCAGTATTGATACAAAGCCATTGATTTTTGCTCTCCTTGACACTCCTTTCTTCTATATCAATGCATTTCTTATAGAATGGTAAAATCTGGAAGTTTTTCCTAATCTATCTATTATTTCTGCGTTTTGTTGACCTAACTATCTACATTGACCTCTAGATACTTGAAAATATCCACTGTTTCAATCTTATTCCTATCTATTTCTGTGTTGACACTTTTCATTTTTCTGCCTATCATCATCACTTTGGTCTTTACAATATTCATCTTTAGACCCCATTCTTCAAGAGCCTTGTTCCAAATTTTTATTATATTAGTAATTAATTCTTGTCCACAGCAAAAGCGCGCACCTCTAAAAGTACTGGTTTTAGATTTTTATACCCCACAGCTACTGCTATTACTTTTATCTTCGCTTCTTTGATGATATCGTTTAAGATGACGTTAAAGAAGATTGGGCTTAATACTCCGCCTTATCTAGAGCTTTAATTTACATTCTTGTGATTTCTGCTTGTTTATTCGTATTCTATTTCTGCGCTTATTGTGGATGTTCAAGATTGCTTTCAGTAACTTTGCTGGTATATTTCTCTGTTTTAAGGTAATTTTGATTACATTTTTCGAGGCTCTATCAAAAGCCTTTTTTAAGTCGAGGAAGGCTATAAAGTATTCCTTTCCTGCCTCTGAAGTTCATTCTAGTAATTGTTTTATAGCAAATATATGGTCTTGAATACTTCTCCTTTTTGCAAAACCACTTTATATAAGTATCTATTTATACACTTTTAAAGCAGTACTTAAAATGGTAATACCTTTGTAGTTTGAACAGTCTGTTTTGTTATCTTTTTTGATACGACAATACCTATTTCCCTTATTTTCCTTTTACTTCATATCATGTTATACATATGGGTTAAGATGGCTTATTCTCCCAAATTTTTTAACATTTTTCCAGTTATTTGGTCGTAACCTGCTGC
Source organism: Sinelater perroti (assembly GCA_036346155.1). Lineage (NCBI taxonomy): Eukaryota > Metazoa > Arthropoda > Insecta > Coleoptera > Elateridae > Sinelater > Sinelater perroti. Next base: position 3,658,504 of record JARFIY010000348.1, on the reverse strand, counting down.
CTTTCCTTTTTTCGTTTTCTTGATAGCTTCTTGAATTTCTTTTTTGCTTATTTCCTGCCCTTGTGTCTTACGTTATTGCTTTTGTCTCTGTCGTCTTATTTTGTCTGTATTGAGCAGTTCTTGGAAGTACTCCTTTCATCTTTCTATAATCTTCTTACTGTCTGTTATTATTTTTTTGTTTTCTGCTTTTAATTGTGTTTGTTAGTTGTTGTTGCTTTTTAGTTGTTTTTAATACTCTGTAGAACAATTTTTGATTTTGTTGATAGTCCTCTTCCATTTTCCGGATTGCCTCCAAGCTTACTTGTTCTTGTACACTTTCGTTTCTTTACTTTAGTTGCTTCTTTGATCTCTTCATTCCACCAAGATATTTTTTACGTTTTTATTTATTTATGTAGGTTCACAGGTTAACTTTGCAGACTTAGTTAATATTATTTTAATAATTACCCACATTCTCCCTATATTCAGATTTTTTACTTTCAATTTTCTTGCTTCTGTTTCTACTATATTTGAATACTTTTTCGTTATTTCGTTATTATATAACTTGTGTAGCTTCATGGTTTCCTTTATTGGTTATGGCTTTTTCTGTTTTGTTTCTTCCTTTGCCCACTTTTCTATTTAAGTCGCTCAGTATGATTAGTTTACTTCTCAGACTTTCGATAGGTCCCGTCTCTTCTTTTCAAAATTTGTCTTTTACTTTAGTTAACTCGTTCTCATCTGATTCAAAGAAAATAACAATATTCACGTTTTCGCTTCTATTAATTTCCAATTTTTTAATTCTTCTTGTTTTTGACCTTTGATTTTGCCTTTGTAATTGCCAAAGCTTTTAAATCAGAATTTTCAAATTTATTTATTAGCTCGTTTTCTTTTCCATTCAGGCCCCTGATATTCCAGGTTTCTATTCTCTACACTTTTTCTTTTGTTGTACTTGTTGTTCCTTGCGTATTATTGTTTCTACGTTCTTCTAAGTCTATTCTTGTTCTTATATTCTTGTCCTTTGTTTCTCTCTATTTCTTTACCACTTATTTCTTTATTCAATTTTTTGAATGTTCCTTTGAGTTATTCTTCTGTTTTGTTTTACCTTCACTTTACTCCATCTATTGTTATTTTGTTATATCATATTTTTACAGTTCTTTCTTTTCTTTTTTCTTCTTTTGCCATTAATATAATTTGCCTTTGTTTTTCTATTTCGTTCTTTTGTGACGTCATTATCTATATACACTTTGATTTTTTCCAGATTCTTAAGTTTTGCTTTGCTTTGCATCACTTTATGCTTATCCTCTCAGTTTCCTAATTCTATTAGCCTTACTTTTTTGTTTAGCTCTTTCGCTGTTTTATTTAGATCTCAATATTTAAATGCTCCTTAATAAAATTTTTACTTACAAATTTTAACTGTGCTGGGATCTTTATGTCCATGTCTAACTCTCTTATAACAATATTGTTTTTCTTTTTCTTTTTTTATTTTATGCAATTCCTCTTTTTTTCGTTATTTTCTTTCTTTATTTCTTGATACTTCTTTTTTCAAGCTTTCGTTTACTTCATATAATTTCAACATTTGTTCGTTAAATACTTTTTGCTTCTTTCTTATCCTTTGAGCATCTATTGTACATCCTTTTGGTCGCCACTTATACTTTTCATTATATTAAAGATTGCATTCAATTTATCGTATTCTACTTTTGACTTAGTCGGAGATATTATGGTTTTTTTGCTTCTTTCAAAAGCACCCTCCAATTAATTATCATCCGTTGGGCAGTCATTATTTCCCCCGCATCTGTTGTTTTCGTTTTCCACGCCTCTTTTACATTTCTCTCTCTGTTTAATTTTTTTTAAAGCTAATTATTTCTTGCACCAGAGTCAATTTATAGGTTAACGCTTCGGATGAATTTCAGCACTTTTTTCTCTTATCATCTAAAGTGCACACAATTTATAGTCTTACTGTTGCATGTATAACCTCTAAACATAAACTACTATTTAACCGATTTACTCACTGTATCTTTGATAATCTTTCTTTCCCGTATTTCCTATTTTCCATCGCACTCTTATTAAATTTTAAATCACTTTTTGGTTTTTTACACTACTCGATGTGGCCCTAATTGGGCTAATTATTAGTGGAGTATATTCACATACTCAAAAAACATTTATTATATTTTCTTTCTAAAACATCACAAATAGTGTAATAGATAAATATGCGGTTTATTTTTACTTTGGTTTACTTTGTGTAATACACCAGGTCTTGTCAAAAGCTTAACTATTTTGATAAGAAAAGGTTATCAAGTTGTACATATTTTAAAGTGCGGGAGATATTATTATTTTGTAGCAACTGTCAACCAAGCATGTGACATAAAAATGTAGCTGCTCTTATTACTGATAATAATAGTTACACAATCTGAAAAAATATATTTTTAAAATTATTTTTATAGTTTGCATGCACGGCTTTGAATATTGCAAAATAATTTTCCTATTTAATGTTGTAATGTAAAAAACTATTTAATACGCTTAAGAAGTTACTTAATGTCGCGTAATACTTGTTATACAATTGCAAAGATAACTGATAAGTTTGGTAACGTATTTATTGTTTAAAAGAGTTTTTAGCTGAGGTACTGAAAATGTTTTAATTGGACCAAAGGTATAAATGTATGATTGTAAAATTAATTTGTCTTTTCTTGAAGAATTATAAAAATAATTTTTCTACCTACGGTTGCATCCAGGGCCTGTTTAACTCGTAGGCTGAGTAAGTTGCAGTCTAGAACGACCTGGTTTATTGAGCGCACAACTGTGTTGAGTTGATTTAATAAAAAAAGTGAGCTCAATCAGAGAAACTACTAAATTTTGATCGTCCGTCAACGTATAACACATTTTTCTTTTTTTCTTCTTTCACTAGTCCCTTAAGGGTGTGAGGTTTAACACATTTTTAAAAACACTTATATTGTAACAGAAGTAACATATCACAAAGAAATTATTTAGAAACTTTTCAAAATATTCTGATTCGTTCTAGAACCGCGTGCATGAATATACAGCGGAGCATATGGGTATTCGCGCCAGTCAAATACAAGGACTCACACAGCGAACAGTGGTGTGATAGTAACCGTTAATAATATTATAACATATAATTATTGCGCAGCAGTGCAGTCTTTGCGAATAATGTTTAGTTTTGAATTAAATCATCTTTTAATTAGTATTTTATTTATCTTAAAAGCTGAACAATGAGTGGCAAAGATGGTTTAGATTTGTTAAACAACAAATGAAACAGAATTTAAAAAACGTCCCGATACTGTGGTCAAGAAAATACCAGATCTAGACATTTTTTACCACAAAGTGTGCAACTTCAATCGTCGCTAGCATCTTCAACGATTTTAAGCCCAGATTGTAGTGCATCGAATGTACAGCTCCAAGAACTTTTAAGATTACAGAACTTTGAAAATACTCTTAAACAAATCGATCCCATTGTATCACTTGGTGATTGGCATTGTTGTGCGTAAACGATAAACTTTGTGAGTTGGTGGTCTACAATGGCATTATACAAAACGATGACATTGACTTTGAAAAATCTAAAAGACAGTATGCCACTCAAATACGATTTTGTACAACCTAGTTATTTACTGAATAGAGAACGCATCAAACGAAATTGGTTTATTCAGAACTAACTGGACAAATTCTATGAAAAAACAACGCTTAAAGCAAATGAGGGGTTGGATGGTTGGAAAAATAATCATATAATAAATAATCGTGACAACTTTGAAGACAGAGGGTGCATTACAAAATTTTTTAGTAGAATTGGAGTTTCAGTCAGAGTAGATTCTAAAAAATCAGAACAGCTTAAGGAAGAAGCTTTGTATTGGCAAATGTTTTTTTAAGAGTTATTGAAGTTGTGAAGGTTTTAACTTCTCGTGGACTGCCAATCCAGGGCGATAATTAAATATTAGGCTCTGTGAGAAATGGTAACTTTCTTGGTTGTGTAAAAGTGATTTTAAAATTCGATCTTTTTATGGTCAAATATATAGCAAACTTGAAAATCAAGGAAGAAATGTTTCATAGAACTTATCAAGCCCAACCTTCAATTAATTTACTGTACAGATAGCGGACCAAGTTAAAGCAGATATTTTCTAAGAGATTGTAAATGACAATAACTATTCCATAATTATGTCTCACACAGACCAACTAGCTTGCGGGATACGTTATGTGCTAACAAAGGGAACTCCTTTTAAACTATTTATTTTTTAGTGTGACCATAAAGTTGAAGATATTGTTAATTTTGTAATGTATATGATGTATATTTTGTAGATGACAGAGCTACGATAATGATAGCAACATGTCTGCATACTACAAAGGTCTTTAGGGTAAAATAAAAGAAGTGAACTTTTTGATCACATATATCCCTTGTGGTAGCCACTTTTGAACCACGCTGAATTTTTTTTAAAACAACGCTTTTATATCTTTTTTAGTTCTTCAACCAAAAGATGGGATATCTTTCAGTTTCGCCTTATAAAGAGCTCATTATCTTTAAAAACTTTGTCTATGGAATTCCCTTATTGATGCCAGATAAGCATTATATAAATCATGTCATGATGTTTTTGAGGTTCTGACACACATTACCTATAATTAGATAAAGGACGCACAGTATGAAACAAATGCGATATTAGAGAAACTTAAGAAAACTGAATTGGCTGGCGTTAATGGTAAGTTTCTGAAACAATGTTCTAGCGAAGTAAGTGAAAGGCTTCAAGGAAAAATGCACTGAAGAACAATTATTCTCAGCTTTTAAAAGAGTTAAAAACTTTTGAAATCACCAAACAAGATAAAAAAATGACGAGCCTTGCACTTTTATTGAGATTGAGTTTCTACAGTGTATTTCTTTTTATGGCATAGTCTAGAGGTTTGATAATTCTAAAACCAGAAAAAGAGAAATTATTAAATAAAGTGTTTAGATGATATGGATGTTTATTTTTACTTTTTTCTTATTGATATGTCAATGTATGTAAACATTATTTTGAAGTGCATGTATATAATGTATTAAAACTGAAAATTAAATAAACTTTTTGTATTTTATTTGATAACATCTCAAACATGCAAAAATTTGAGTGAAAATTGATGAAAAATTGTTAGCTTAGGGCTCCAAAAATCTTAATTTGGTTCTGGTTGCGGCTTTGTAAGCTTTGAGTTTTTCGTTTTCCAAAACAATATATATATACAAAAGGATCTTCACAGCTGACGCTGTCTTCCTTCACTCAACCGTTTCTTCCACTCCTTCTTGTCTTCCCAATCTCCGTCTACTAGCCCTCTTCTTTCCATGGCTTCGTCAACCTCATCTCTGAAAGATCTTCGTGGTCTTCCTCTCTTTCGTTTTCCTGGAGGACTCCATTCTGTTATTTTCTTTATTCATCGGTTATTGTCCGTCCTTCTAACGTGGCCGTACCATATTAATTTCTTTTTCTCGATGTAAGTCAGTGTGTCTTTTTCTACATTCATTCTCCTCTCTATTTCTGTATTTCTAATTCTGTCCAGTCGTGTCACCTAGCAGCACCTTCTCCAAAATTCCATTTCTGTGGCTGGTATTTTTCCTCTATTTTTCTTATTAATTATCCAGTTTTCTGCCCCATATGTCATAATACTTCTGATAATTGTGTTATATATTCTGTGTTTTGTATTTTTTGTAATGTGTGTGTTCCATAGAATGGGATGTAGTTGTCTGATACTTATTCTAGTTTATCCTAACCTGTTCTTTATTTCTTCTTCTGTAGATGTATTTTTGATATAGTAAAGCCTAGGTATTTGAACTTATTTTTCCCTCTTATTTCTACATTGTCGTCTATTTCTAAGTTTTTACCTCTTCTTCTGTAATCGCTAAATATTCTGTCTTGTCGAAGTTTATTTCCATACCGGCCTTAGTGTACTCGTCTTTTAGTTTTCGTAGCATATAACTCAGGTCCTCTTCATCTTGGGCTATTATCACTTGATCATCTGCGTAGCTTAGTGTATAAAGATGTTCATTGCGCACTGGTATCCCCATTCCCTCACATTTCCTTTTCCAATTCTTTAAGGTATCTTCTAAGAATATCTTGAATAGGGTTGAGATGTGCAGCATCCTTGTAGGAGCCCTTTTGTTGTCTTAAAGTAATTACTGATCGTCTGCCCCACTTTCACTGCCACTTGGTTGTTTCCATAAAGTTGCTGTATTGCCCTGATTAGACTTTTGTTGATCCCTATATTACTCATCGCTTCCCACAGTTTTTTCTGGGAACCGAGTCGTACGCTTTTCTGAGGTCTATGAAGGCCAAGTGAATGTCCCTGTTTTTCGCTCTTTTCTTCGCTATAAGTTGTTGGATAGTATATATGTTGTCTATACAGGATTTTCCGGCTGTGAATCCTGTTTGGTCTTCTCCTATTTTTCCATGAATATTGTCTTCTATTTTGTTTTTACTATTTTGCATAAATTCTTCCCATTGAGAGATCACACTAATGCCTCTATAGTTGTCACATATTCTGCGATTACCTTTTTAAATATCGACGTTATATACGCTTTTGTCCATTCATTTGGTAGTACATCTCCATTTAGTGCTTTACGAAACATATGTTGCATCATGCGTAGTAATTTCGGGGTTCCATACTTTACCATTTCGGGTACTATTCCTCCCGGTCCTCCTGATTTTCTATTTTTAATGATTGTGTGGCCTTTTGACTTCTCAATTGTTATTTCTACTTCTTCGTGTTTTATTTGGTCATTTTGTTTATTTTCTATTGCTTGTCCTTTAAACTCTTCTCTATTTTCTGTTAGCAGGTCCTGGTAGTATTGCTTCCATTTTTCTTGTTGTATGAACGGTATGTATGCCTTTTCTTTTGAATTTGTTCTTAACGTTTTTAGTATTCGCCATGCTTCTGAACTCTTTGTTCCCCCTATGTATTGGTCAATGTTTGTGCACATGGTTTTCTACTGATCATTCTTTTCTCTTGTTACTAATCGTTTTACCTCTTTGTTCTTCTCTTTGTACTTTTGTTGATCTTCTTGCGTTTTGGTGCTTAGCCACCTATTATATTGTTCTTTATTTTCCTGGATACTTTTTAGCGTATTTTCACCAAGGATCATCTTGTGGTTATTGTTCTTTTTTATTCTGACTTCCAGTACCTCCCGAGCTGTTTCTTTTATACTTGTTTTTATATGTTCGTACATGTTTGTTATATTATCAAATGTGAATTCATTTAGTTTCTGATCCAATTTTCTTTGGTAGAGTTCTCTTATTTTTTCGTCTTGTAGCTGGTCGACTTGGTAGTGCTGATCCTCTATTTTTTCCTGTGTTTGTTTGTAGGTTATTGTTGTTTTCCTATTCCAAGGGAATTCCATCTTTGCGATTAATAATTTGTGGTCTGTGCCACATTCCGCCCCTCTTTTAACTCGTACATCTTTTATTTTTATTTTGGTGTTGATTCTTACTATGATGTAATCGATAATTGATTTCAGATTTCTTGTCATCCGTTCCCAAGTATATTTGTGGATCATTTTATGCCGCTGAAACATATTCGTTATTCGGAGGTTATTTATTTCACATAATTCTATAATTCTCTCTCCATTATCATTTGTAACTATTGTCTTGTTGTTAGCTTCCTTGCCTGTTCTACCATTAAGGTCACCTGCTACTATAATTTCTTGGGAGTCTCTTATTTTCTGGATTTCCTCCGCTTGCGTTTCCATAAAGTCCTCTTTTTCCTTTTGAGTGCTATCGTCAGTTGGTCCATATACGCCGAGAATTGCTATCTCTTTTCCATATATTTCTATTTGTACTTTGATGATTCTCTCGCTTATTGGTTCCCAGGATTTGACTCTCTCTGCCAGTTTCTTTCTTATTATCATTCCTACTCCAGCTTGAGCCCGTTTTTCTTTGTTGACTCCACTCCAGCAATGAAAAACGTCTTGGATGATTTCCGTTCCGTTTCTCTTCTTCTTTGTTTCCAAAACAAAACTAAATTAAATGGAAATTGTAATAGTATTCCAAAAAAACCTTCTGGTCCTTTTACCTTATAAGTGTATTTATATACCGTGTATTAGTATACTATTTATACTTTGTGGTGTAAGTAGATGTTTCTTAATTTTTTATTTAATCTAGATTTTTATTCATAATCTGTTTTATTAAAAAAAAGTTATTTGAAATTATTTCTATTTCATCGCCAACTACGATATAAAAATATTGTAGCGTTATAGATACTTTATTTCGCTTTCGACTTTCCAATTTGTCTTATAAAAGCGTTTTTTAAATACCTGTAAATTAAATGAAACTTTTTATTCGATTAAATATTTAAAATATTTAAAACTACGATTAGTAAATTTGTCTAATTTTCTGTATTTATGTCAATATGGGAATCATAAGGGAATTAAAAATGTCTTACTGGTATTAACGATAACGTGTAACGGTCTTATAAATGTAACGATACTCAGAACAAAATTATGTTAATTAGCTAATAACTGTAATAGTTTATTAGTAAAACTAAACTTTTGCTAAAAGTAAAAGTGAAGTTTTTAATTACCAGTCAGTTAGTCACTTTTATTATTTTACTTCTTATAGTGTACAATATATTTATTAAATAAATTTAAATTTGCAATAGCTATATTTGCTGCTAACTTCTATCTTATTTGCTTATGTAACATAAAATATGAAACCGAAAAATATTTCAGTATAAAAACGAAAAGAACAATGCGTTACTTTCTCCCTGTGGTGGTAACCTGTTATTTTTCAAAAATTAAACTGTTAGATTGAAGTATAAGCCTACAAGCGAGTTGAGATATGCCGACAACTGATTAAAAAAGAAAGAGGGGGGGGGGGCGAATCTCCTATTTATTAGGTATTAATAATTAGCAGTATTATGTAAGTAAAATAATGTAGCTATAACTAAAAAGCATGTTTTCTTGAGAATGAATTTTGAAGCAATTTATACTGAGGTCACTTTGAGGAAATGGATTTGGGTTACTAATGCGACTTTAAGGGCATTTATTCAGACCTTACTAACAGTTTCAAGGTTTCTTCTGGCACTTCGATGTATTTCAAAAATGATTTTATTAACGGCAAATCTAATAATGTGTTAAAACTAACTTTATCTAAAATAATAAGATTGGTGGAGGGCTTTAATGCTTGGGTGGGAACGTCCTGCGAAATAAGTGGTTGAGGTTCTTTACATGTTCGCTCTCACTGCCCGATCGTCCGCACACCATTTCTAATACGCGGCGCCCCAGACTGTTGCATTATTACCTCATGTAATAGTCTGTATTAATCAGGAATAATTATAGAAGAATAAAACGAAATGACTAATATAAGGTATTAAAATAAATTAATAACATAAGTGGTAAGTAAAATAAGTCTTGTAGGAATAAAAATTTAGGTTAAGCAGGGATAGTTACAGTTTTAAATAAGCAAATGCATTTTTTATTAAATCAAATGAAAAAATCGTATACAATTAGAAAAGAAAGCACGTTTTTAAATTATAATAAAAGTGGGGTGTAAGAGGTCTACTAACAACTAGAATCCAAGTGCCAACTCTACCTGCATGAGTGACAACTAACCTGCCCGGTACATCCTGCCAGATATCAGACGAGGCTCTGCCAATCCAGCATCGGGGGGTATAAGCTGCCTATGCGGCTGGGCTAATCACCCGAGCATTATAAAATGATTCAGAGAAATATTACGAGCCTCGAAACCGGACGGTTACAACAAAGACGACAGGAGAGACCCTAACACAAATCTGAACCTTTGCAAGGGATAGACATTCTTTTAAGCAATGGGTCAAATCCCCAACACCATGAGGTACTGTTGGGTGAAGAGGAAGTAAGTAGTAAACAAAAGTTTTGCTGTAAAAGAAAATAACTAACAAAATAAGGTAAATAGTAAAATAAGTAATGACGAAGACAGTAGAAAGTTGATTTAAAATATGACAAAACAATCTTTCTAACAAATGATCAAACATTAAAATAAATGTTAAAAGTAATATCTAAACCAGAAAACGAAAATAGCATTTAAAAATAATGTTAATTGGAATATAGGAAACTTAAATAGAAAAACTGTAAGTTTTATCAGCTATTTCAAAATTCTGAAATTAAACCTACTAGTAATAGAAATCGGAAAAGAGAAACGAGGAATGCTGCAAATATAAAGATGATACCTACATACTATCAGTTAGTTGTATTACACTAAAGTAGTAGAATAAGTAAAATAATAAAGATGCATTGTTTTATAACTACATTAGTAAATAAATAATATTCTATAAAGAAGAAAACACACGGAAGATTAATGAAAAAAAAGCTATAAATTTAGTTGAGGTATTTCGCCACTACGAATCATTTAAAGATAACAGATACAGACATAAAGACCAAATTCATAATAATAAAAATCATGTTCTATTGTTGTGAGCTCATATTACTTATAGTGATATTTTAAAACTAAATGTAAATGTGAGTCGCTCATATATCACAAAAGATAGAAATAGAAAATAAATTAAAAGAAGCAAGAGAGGCAATAACCGAAATAGATAAGCAAAAAAAAACATGAATTTATAAGGAACTAAACGTAAATAACGGTATGAAACTGAAAAAAGCGACGGACAGACGAACGGATGGACGGACCATACGCGATAGGCTTTTATTTTTTTATGTATAAAAGCTAAAAGGGCTCTTGACAAACCCAAACATACACTACATAAATCCGAAGGCTTTTACGGTTGGTATTTTGATGTATCGTTGTTAGCCCGTGGTGGGAATTGAAAACTCTTGATTTTCGTCTACAAATGCGGCAGACATTTTCAGAAGAAAATCTTTTAAAAATCAAGTTACTTTCCCATGTTGTTTCGTTCTTATATTTATATACGTATGGTGGGGGACTGTTGTTATAGTCATCAAGTTACTTGCTAACGTAATGAAACTAGCTACTGACCTAAATCGGGTTGTTGTAGATAACATCTCTATGGTGGCCTATATTGTGGCTCTTAAGAGCGGTAAACTAAAGTATGTTCAGTAACAGCTGATTTTTTGGATTAATTGAGGCACAGGTGTCGTAGGTGTTCTTTTCCTCTTGTGATAATCGTACTGCCCTAGTTCCAATGTAAACTTTTCACGAACGTAGTATGCAGTATACCTTTGACTTACCCTGTGGGTTTCTTGTGTTCTTGGCTAGGTGAAACACATCCCGTATCTTGGTGGTAGTGGTGTAGATGGTTTTTACCTTGCGTTTATTCAGAATTCTCCCTATCTAATCTGATCATGGCTTAACAATTCGAGGACCAACAACACGATCATCAACCAGATATTTTTTGACATCTAAAGTGGGTCTCAATCAAGTGATTTTCCAAGGATACGAAGAGGTATTAATTTGAACGGCAAACTGGATGTGATGAAATCTCCCAATCCAAGTCTGTGAACGTTAGTCTGCTCTTGTTCTTAGATATAAGTTTGTAGGGAACAGAACGGTTTTCCTTGTAAATTCTTCCTAGCCTGTTTAGATCCTTAAAAATGCCTTAACGTATTGCCCAAACACTTTTGCGAGATTTGAGTGTATGTGACAACAATACTCTTCTAAAAGTTGTTCCTGATTCTTATCATTAATTTTTTTGGCTGTCTAAGACTTTTGGCATTATGTATGTCAAAATTTACACTTCCACATCAAAATCCAATCTTGTGGATAGTGTAGGAAATAGCATCATCACTTAAAGCCGCTGAAGTGATTTTTCGGTTTTGACCGGTATTTTCTTTCAGTTAAAACGCGGGAAAGAAATCATGTTGCAAATATTGCTGGTCGTATAACACCGCTTTCATCACCGATTCTTAAATTATTTTGACGGATGATGCTTTACTACACTTATACGGTAGGCACTATATATGAATCTGAATGGATACTTTTAGTGGTTAAAGTTAGGGATGGAGAATTAAGTTACGAACCTAATAGGTGTAGAGAACAACAGCTACTCTCAAACTAAATTTGCCATACTTAATGTAGCCTATTTTTTCATGTTTGTAATCTGTAGTATCAAATAGATGATAGATGTGTTCGTATTGGTCAAAGCAGTTTTTGAGTGTTTTAAAGAAAATGGAGCCATTGTTTAATAATAATTAGATGATACTGAAGTTTCTTCTTAAAATAAAATAATTTCAATTAGTTTTTTCAATTGTTCAAACATCTACTTTTTGTATATTTTTTTAGGATCTCATGCACACGTGAAGTGTTTGAAGTAAAGTTTACTATTAATTTTTAGCTGTTACTAAAAGCAACATATATTGTTGTTAACATATGTGGAAGAGCAAGTGCAGTTAATAAATGGATTAGTCAGATATCTAAAATGTATGTATTGTTCAAATTTAAAACAAAATAATATATAACATTTACTAGATAAAAAAATTTCAATAGAAGAAATTAAAACAGAGCTAACCACCTTGAACTGAATGACATCAGAAAGATATACTTAAGCATCGATTGAATCCCTCAGAAGTAGGAACATTATATCAGAACCTACTTATCGGCTTACTGATTAAGATAAATTATCGGATTTACTTGACTTTGTAGTAATTGTCAACGTTATAGTAAAACATATCTTAGAGTCCAATTACGATTTATTCATCGGCGATTTGTTTGCCTTTGTAACTGTTAGTTCAACAATCATCATCAAGGAAGCTCTCGGAAGATACTGATTCAACCATACTGATCGAGATAATTTTTGAACTTCATATGATCAATAAATCAATTTGCCTATTAGAATTAAAAACAGATTTTGAAGATATAATCTGTTGTCTTACAAATTTAATTCAAAACGCTACACTACAGGTAATACTCCAGTAAACCCACAAATGTATTCAAAGCTATTGTAATTATACGAAGATTGGGGAGTAAATCATGGCGACTATTTTTTCATACCACATAGTACCACAAAATGTCGTATGTCTTAAGGAAGCCGTGCATTCTTAATGTGTGTCCGCAGCACAACATCTCTATGTGATGTCCTGTTAAATTAGTTGTCAGTTAACCGCCGCGCAGAATGGATGTGGCCCGAGTAGAATAGTGTTCATATATCAAAATAGCCGTTTTCTGTGGCATAAATACCAAAGAATACCATAAAGAGTTGATAGAAGCTGTTGGAAATAATGATTTTTTGTACCTAATAGTCGTGATGTGGGTAGCAGAGGTTCTGCGAGGACGCAAAGCAACCAGCAACCGGTAAGGGGTAGGACTTATGAGTGTGCAAACTGGCGTATCACGTGCAGTAAGCATCTGATAGAGACCGACAGACGAAGGACGTTGCTTCAGTTATAGAAAGAAAGTGACACCAAGAAACGTACCATGCATGAAGTTACATTGAAGTGAATACCACATTCACTCACTGAAGTTCAAAAGTGGATGCAATATGTAATATGCTACGACTCACCTAGCACGCTGACAGCAGGAAGGAGACCATTTCCTTTTATAAACCATCGCTATCAATAAATTTTGGACTAGGTCATATATTTTGATAAACAAATGCTATTCTACTCGGGCCACATCCATTCTGTGCGGCGGTTGATTGACAACTGATTTAACGATGCTCTTTGTGCAACCACAGACCATTTTGTGTTATAGATACACACTACGAATGCTTGGCTTCCTTGAGATATACGACATTTTGTGATACCATCCCTTATTTTTGGAAAACAAATAATTACTATGTCTTATGTCCTAACCCTATACGATATCTGATTGTGGAACAACGAAAAGTTAGGAAAGAGTGGCGACCAACCAGAAATAGAAACGATAAAATTTTATATGTGCCCGCAATAATTAATCAACAATATCCAAATATTTATTAAAACTGAAGTTAAGTAAGTACCTCAGATTATGTGTGCAGAAAAACAATTAAATTTCAAAATTGAACAAATGGATTGTCTATTTAGAACTCTCAAATAAAATACTTTTTTACAAATTTTTATGGTCTTAGGGATCCAACTTTGGAGATGTGCAAAAATTTCACATACAGATACCCTAACGATTATAACCAAAAACTCTACACATCATCGTAAATGCTCTACGGTAGTCAGAAACAACACACTGCTCAACGATTTAAATATTTATTACATAGTTGAAGATTCTCAAATATCTATACAACTGGCTAGTCGACTAGCTTATTCCCCAACCACAAGTCAGAAGATTGAAACGTCAGTAATACTGGGAATGTTAGTACTGACTGCACCTCTATCGTGTCATTTTTAACTTGTTGCTTATTATTTTGATGTAAAGTGGATAGTTAATTTGTAGTTATATAAAAAGTAAATGATTATTGATATTCTAAAAATTACTAAAACAAAATAACGCGTTACGCATTTTTTGCACTTCTGTAATTTATATTAAGTAAAAACTTGCGGAAACCATAGCAAACTATAGATACAATTATATAAGATGATCCAAATTGAACTTCAGGGTGTTTTTCCTGAATAAAACACAAAATATTGAACAATATGAATATAAAGTGTAGACCTATTGTTAGTAGTTACGTATGAACTATGTATGATGTTGGCCAAATTTTAGCAAAATTTTTCCTAACGCTTTTCTTAAATGCGGCTACATTTTAGAAACTATACGTCTGATAATCTCTTTTAATCCTAGAATCGTAGCAAGTTTGTTGGCATAAATCCTTTCCTTCAAATAATCTAGTGGAATTAGATCATAAGACAGCGGTGTACAATTGATGATACGAAATAACAGGGCCTGGAAATTTGGTTTAAATAAAGTGAGAGTTTCTCGTACTGCATAACATGTGACTCCGTTATGATGAAATTACATGCCATTCAAGTTCAAATCGTTGGTTTTATTGAAAAAGGGTTGTTTAGTATTTCCATTGACAGTAGGAGCGTTGCCAGCTTCGTCATCAAAAAGTACGGGTCAATGATACCAGATGCGACAGTTTTGACAATTCACAAAGCAATTTAAAGAAACATGAGCTTGTTTAATAGCCTACTTTCGTAATAAACTTGTATCATATTTGCTATGTATTTAGACACCGACCGCAAAAGTTCACAAGCACGCAAACGGAGTGCAATGCAAATCCTAAAGTTCAGTTTAGATCACCCAATAGTAGGTTTAAATAAACATAAGTTAAACAATAAAATAAACACATTAAAAACAGATATCTCAGCTTCAAATACTGTTTTATCAATACGGAAGTAGGAAAAATAATAAATATAGAAGTAGTAATTTAATTACACACGCAGATTGTCAATTAACTGCAAGTACATAAAAATAGGTAGGATATGATTATCACCGTCTTTAAGAAAAAGATAAAAATAAAGCCAGAGATATAGTATAATAATTAAAGATAAAACACAAGTAGATTTAAAACCGAAAATAATTAGATCTGGAAGAATAGCAAGGTATTTTCGGGAGGTTTGGTATTAAACAATCCGACAAAGAGTTTTACGAAATCAACACATAAAAGAAAGCACAGAGAAGACATGCGGAAGAGCCCCCCGGAAGATTAACATATCTTTCGACATTTAATGCTGTTAGCGGAGGAAAACGAATTAATGCGAGGCTGGACCAAGAAACAAACCGTGGTCTTCCGGTTATAGGAAGGCGCGGCCTCGATTTGGCTTGATTTGATTACCCTGCGTAAGCAATGGGAACTAAAGAGCGGCTAGCGCAGTCGCGTAAGTGTAGCTTCATTTCAAACAATGGGAGCAGACGGCCACACTTCCTGGTTACGCTACCAGACCCAGTATCTCGGAGCGAACTCTCGGGCCGTAAATCATGAGCCACTTTCGATTTCTCTGAGCAGTGAAAGTTGAACTTGACATTGGAGCTGGCTCTGACATAACACACCGGTAGTAGTGAGCAAGTGGGTCAGTAAGGTGTATGGCTGCGATTTGATTAGTGAAAAATGCAAGGTTGTTAGAAGTAACCATGAAAGTCTTGCTAGGGTATATACTATCAAAATAATTACGTTCTGAAGTCCTCTAGCGCCCCGATGTACTTTTTGAACGCTTTGTTGTGGTACACCCTCCAGACCGGCATTTTCAGCTCCACTTCCGCCACGTTCCAGAAGAAGGTGTTGATGGAGTCGATAATCCTCTGAGATTCGGAGTTTTTGGGCAAGTTTGGTTCTAGGCACCCCAATCGAGTCTCTAGCGAGACTCTTGCTACAGCTGTAAGTGGTAATTATAGATTTTGGATAAAAAATTTATTTCCCTTACATTCTAGAGCCCACTTGTAGATATCAAATAAAAATTTATCCGGCAACTCTTTATTGTCGTCCAGTGATTCCTCCATCCTGAAAATGTGTATTTTAACATTCTAATTCAGCATGTAAGTATTGCAACAGAAAAAATAGAACAAATCGCTAGCTCTACTTTGAGATTCGCGTTCCCCTTTCAACGCCACGACTGATTTGAAAAGAGGAACGAAAGTGGTATCAACACCCGGAAAATAATTTATAAGTGATTATATAAAGGTATCACGCGCGTGAAATAGGTTTAAAAGTCAAAAGCTATAATGCGCGCACCTTTATTAACATAACGAGAGCTTATGTAATTTCTATTCAGTACATTATGGCATAGAGGTGCACCTTATGTTACAACTATTAAGTGAAAAATAAACACTAAGAATAGTGTTATTATATCATTTCTAGGACAGCTAACATGTCTTTTAATATGTCTACAAAACTTTTCTATTTCTATTTCAATTATTTAATTTATTTAATGGTAAACTAAAGAGGGACGTACCTTTTCAGAAAATCTCCAGCGATTACATCTAAAGGTTCGATGTACTTCTTTGCAGTAGAGGGGGTCAGCATTATTTGCTGCACTTGTTTTCTGAATTCGTCCCATTTTGGACCGTGTCTGAATTAAAACAAAACTTTAATATTTAAATTTCACTTTACATTTGGCTATCCTGTTTAAATGCGTTTCTGCTCCATCTTTAAACAAATTGTTAATTTGAAAGTTAATATTTGTCTCCATGTGCAATCGATGAGACATTCAAATAAAAAGTCTGCATTGCAAAAGTCTGTAAATTGTTTGCAGATCTTTAGCAAAAGTTAACATGGAGCTCTCTTTGACAAATATTGAACGTACAGTTTTACCAAATTTTATTTCCTTGAATGTAACTCTGTATAGGAATGCTAAAGCTTTGTATAGTTGAACAGTTAATATTATGTGAACTACAATAATTATTTACGTCACCTTAAAGATGAGCGGGGCATTATTTTAAATTTATTTATATTGGTGTGCTATTATTACGATACATTCACTTATTGAGCTTCACAAAGTAATTAGATAAAAATGCGAAACCTTATTTTGATAAGAAGTAAATTTTTGAGTATATCTATAAATCTCTATGAAAATTAATGTTATGTACACATTATTTGCTATGCTTTTTTTTGTTAATTATTACAAATTGTTATGACAAATTTTATCATAAAAGTACTAATGACAGACAAAATAAAAAATTGCAACGCGGGAATAATCACTTACATGCCGATGACTCCAGCGTTTCCTTTAAAAAATTCTTTTTGCAGCTGCTCTTTATAGTAATGGAGAGAAGGCATGGATGGCCTGTGCGGCATGACTTCTTCCCTGCGGAAAATTTTCTGGATTTCGTCTCCGTCAAATACGAATAGCAAGTCTGGGTGTCCCACGAGGCCTCCGACTCTCACTATTTTTCCATACTCTTTCCTTAAAGACCACATCACCTTATCCAGTTCCTCAATTCGGTACTGCCCTGGTTGAAAATGGTTTCTTACTGATGCACATACGAGTAACAATGGCAGTTTTACCAATAAGTGGCACAAATCGCCACGAGTTTCCGATGATAGGCAGTTGCTTGGGACCTGGGATGTCATGGTACGGCTTTAGAATTGAGACGTCTTCGTTTTTTTCTATGACACCCTCCAGGAATGAAGGCAGGATGGCCGTGGAGAAGGTTCTGTCAGTGGAATAGAAGCGCCTTCCTAGTGTTATCAGTTTCTTTCCAGACATAGCTTCAATTATCGCCTACAAAAACACGCTTCTTAATTTATTGTTAGAATTGTGCATATATTACTTGTGCAGTTAAATAACAAGTAATAAGAAGGCACCAAATTAAAAATATTTGGTGCAAATTTATTAATTAAATAAACCAAATAAGCCAGGAAATTACTTATGATTATGTACAGTTATTTTTAATTTTAATAATTTAAATAATTTAAAAACTAACTACAATTTCATTTATATTACGGTTAAAAAATAAAAAAAAGACATTACACGATTAATGTTGCACTGCTGCGTAATTCTTCAGTAACGGCACTAGCACAATATAAGTCAAACTTTAGCACTACTACTACATGGGCACGTGAGATAAAGGAGTTTTATAATCTTTCTGAAGGTGGGGCAGCGCGAACCAACGAAAGTTCAGAGGAGCGCTGAAAATTCGCATCCATTCATAAAAGTGTCTGTTGTTACGTACTAAAAAATGTTCGTTGCCTTGAATTAGAGTTACAAGTAATGAATGTTAGTGGCTCATATAAAAAAGATTGCTTTTCTTTATTTTTGTATCGAATTACAAAATTAAGAATAAATAGTATTATTAATATTTAATTAAATACATTTAAAATGCTTTAATACTAATGTAATTGCTGTGAGTATTCTATTCCAAATATTTTATGATAATTTATACTACAATGTATTAATTAAAATCGTCATTTAAGACGATTCCACATTCAACAAGTGCATTAGTTGGCTTACGTAAGTTGGCGATTCTTTTAAAACAAATTCCATGCGCAACATAAATAATGGTTTAGTAAAACGAAATCCATTATTTTTGCATAAAATTGAAGGTTTTATTTAACATACTTAGAATGAACCGATTTAGGTCAAATATGCGCCATTTTATTCTATAATCTGTTGCCATTTTGAAGGTAATTCCATTATGTCTCTCATAGAAGCCTTTGGCCCTATTTATTTTTCACCAGCAAAATAGTTCGCTATGGACAGGAACAGATGGTAATCACTTGGTGCCAGGTCCGGACTATAAGGTGGATGCATAAGAACCTCCAAACCAAGCCTCCGGAGCTTCTGGCGAGTCGGTATCGATGTGCGTGGCCTGGCATTGTCTTGATGAAACACAATTCCTGTCCTAGTGGCCAAAGTTGGCCGCTTCTGGGCGATTGCTTCCCACCAAAACCTTCCTGGCCGTCAATTCTGGCTTGCCTACCGTTTGAGCCGGCTCACCGCGCTTCGACCACGACCGTTTTTGCTTGACATTGTTGTAAGTGTCCAATTTTCATCACCAGTCACCATCCGCTTCAGAAATGGGTCGACTAGGTTGCGATTCAGCAGCGATTCAGATGGAGATTCGGTTCATGAGGTTTTTTTGCGTTAACTAGTGTGGTACCCATACATCCAGTCTCTTCTTGTATCCAGCCTTTTCCAAATGGTTCCAAACGGTTTTTTGTGCAATGTTTAGCTCCTGGTCAATAGAAACAGTGCTTATATGACGGTCGGACTCGGCCATTTCCATGATTTTATCCACATTTTCGACAATTGGCCTTCCAGAGCGTGGTGCATTTTTGACATCGAAATTACCGGAACGGAATCGACGAAACTAAAACTGTGCTTGATTGGCTGTTACAGTATCAGAACCATAAACACTTATTATTAAGTATCAGAACGTCACCATTACACTGCCATTGTATTGATTTGCTTTCAATGTATCAGATAAATACCTGTATAAACACTATTCACATTTTCAGCCGCCTGGTTTGCGTTTTTACCTTTATCGAAGAAAACCTGTAAAATACAACGTATTTTCTTTTTGCGAGCTCAAACAAAACAGTCAAATAAGTTTTTTTAGTACAAAATGTCAGCTTTATAACGCCATCTAGTGTTAACCGATCGGACTTTTAGAGGGCCAGATACAATTTGTTAAAACCATCTATTGGAAAAATAATGGATTTTTTTTTACTAGACCTATTATAAGCTACTATTTTCCTTTATACGTTGGTATGTTAAATTTAAAAAGACTTATGTTTCAATACTTTATTGAACCGAAATACGGCAATACAAATTATGACGAATAAAGGACTTAAACTTATTTAAACTGCTTATTTAATTTATTCCTAGATATTAAATTAATCATATTTAAGCATATTAATATATCTTTTTTTTAATTTATCTTCTACCAGTTCAGCATTAGTTGCTATTCATGGTACATTTAATTGAAGTAGTCAGTGTGTATTGCATTAGTGGTGCTTATTTGCGCCTCTCACTGGATTTAAATGTCGCATGTCACTTGTTTGTGTTCACCGGCACTGCTTTTAATATGTTTTTAAAGAGTTATTTATTCACTGTCACTAATTGCTAGTAGGTTAACTGCTAACTTCCGTTTCAGTCTTGTATGTATTGATTTTGCGTAGAGTCCATAGTGTGTGGCGTCACTACACTGGTTGGGGTTGTCGTGGAATTTCCTGGATGTATTTATACGGAGCACTTTGTTTTGTAAGACTTGTAATCTGTTCAGGTTTGTTTTAGATGTTGTACTCCAGACGCTGTAGCCATAGGTGAATATTGACCGGATTATTGCCGTGTAGATAAATATTCCACATTTAATCTTAAGTGATGATTTTCTATTTAAGATTGTATACAGCATGCCGAGTATTGTGTACGATTCCGTTAGTTTTTTGTTAATATCGAAGCTCCATGTTAATCTATGGTCTAAATATAGACGAAGATATTTAATAGCTCTATCTTTAGGGTTCTATGGTATTGGGGTATTATCAATAGTTATGTTGGATGGATCTGTAGATCTTGGGAGGGTAAAAATTTTACATTCGCATTTGGTAGCGTTTATTTTAATACACCAACGTTTGAACCACGAATTTAGTTTATCTATACCTTCTTGGAGATTTTCTTTTGCTTGATGTGGTCAGCATTTTGAAGTACTATCGCTGTGTCGTCGGCATATATCGCAAGGTCGTTATCGGGAATGGTTGGAATGTCCGACATAGAGGCGTTAAATAGGATTGGGCCCAGAATTGAGCCTTGTGGGACTCTTGACTTTATATGTCAAGTAAGATCCTACTCTTACTTGGAAGCTTCTGTCAGTTAAAAACTATCGTATAATTTGCAGCAGGTGTGAGGGAACTCCTATTTTTAACAATTTATATATTAGCCCGTCTGTCCAGACTCGGTCAAAGGCTTGCTCAACGTCAACAAATGCAATAAGAGTATGAATCTTATTTTCAAACCCTCTTTCAATAGTTTCTACAAGTCTTAGTACCTGGTGGTTGGTGGAGTGGGAATTTCTGAACCCAAATTGCATTGGAGGTATAACATTGACATCCGCTAAAAATTTAGTCAGACGTCTGTGGATGACTCGCTCAAAAAGCTTGGATATTGTTGATAGCAGGCTTATTGGTCTGTACGCTGTTAGATCGCTATGCTTCTTGCCGGGTTTGGGAAACATCAGAATGTATGCTTGTTTCCAAGTGTTTGGAAAATATTTTGTTCTCAAGCACGCGTTAAAAATTGCTGTTAGGTAGGCTACTGATTTTGGGGGAAGGTTTTTTAATACGATGTTAGGTATCATGTCATTTCCCGGGGCTTTTCTGATTTTTCGCTTTTTGATTTACTTTTTGATTTCTGCTGGCGAAACTGGGTCTGTTAGTGTAATATTATTGTTGTCACTGATATTAACTTCTTGCTTTACTTGTTCAATATAGGCATGTTGTTTTCCTCAAAGGTGGTAGTAAATACTTGCTCTAAATGAGCAGCGAACACTTCACTTTTTTCTTGATCCTCTGTGTATGCTTGACCATCTACTCGAAGTGTTGGTATTATCTGAGTCTGCCGAAGAATTCTCTTGGTGGCTCTCCACATGTTTGGGTCCCCTGGATCTAAGTTTTCTATATAGTGATTATAAGATTGAAGTTTATGTTTGTCTAATTTTTCCTTCACTATTCTAATTAATTGGTGTAGTCGAGCTTTAATTGCAGGATCCCGTGTTCTTTGCTACAATCTTCTTATTCTGTGTTTTTCTTTGATTAGATTAAATATCTCAGGTGGGGGGGGGGGGTTAGGTATTCGGAGTATCTACGTGATCGATTTGTTAGTGCATGAACTGCTGTTAACATTTTCTTTGAAGTGTTCAATAGCGTTGTCAATGTAAGCATGTGAAGTTAGATTAACTGGGCATGTCAGTGATTCTTTAATTGTTGCTTGGAATACGTTCCAGTCTATTGGGCCATTTATTAGTTTGGGAATTTTGGGGCATTGTTGGATTGTAAAGCCTAGGGTTATAATTATTGGCAGATGATCTGAATCAAGTTCAGTAATGACCATTTGGTTAATTGGTGTGATTAGATTTTTGTAAAGAACTATGCCTAATATGTCAGGGGAATGATTTATTCGGTGTGGATAATACGTGTATTCTGTGGATGCGGCTATTTGTATTGCTATTTCTGACGCAAGGTTCTCAAGTTTGGTACCATTAGGGTTTGTTTACCTGCAACCCCAGTTGCTGTTCTTGCAGTTAAGGTCACCAATCAGAATAGTAGGCTCTGAGCTTGTAAATATGTTTTGTAGTTCAATCCTTTTGAGTTGTTTATTTGGTGGTTTATATCCTGATATTATTTTTATCGTGGAGTTGTCTGCTGTTTTCATTTTTATTGCTATTGCTTCTATATTGCTGACATCCTGTAAGTCATGAGGTGCAATTAAAAGGTTATTCTTAGCAATTATTGCCGCTCCGCCCCAGCCTATTCCGGTTTCTCTGTCTTTTCTGAAGATTCGGTATCCTGGTATCGTAAATTTTTCATTAGGAATAAGGTGTGTTTCGGTGACACAGATAATGTCAATGTTATGTCTTGCAATGAATGGTATAAATGTTGATCTTTGATTTTTTAGCCTATCTGCATTCCAGTTGGCTAGTATTAACTTTTGTAGTTGTCTCTGATTATTTTCCGACATTGCAGAGCATTGGAATTATTGACATTATTTCGGTTTTAATTTGATCAATATAAGGTGTTAATAGTTGTAGTATGAAGTATGGATGATATTTGTGATAGTAGGGTTAAGGTTTGTTGCTTGTTGGGTGTCATTTGTATTATTGGCCACGGTTTTAGCATATGTACGATTGGCAGTAATATTTCCCGTTATGAATCCATTAGGGTAGGTTGATTTGATTCTAGCGAAGCTCTGCTGATTGGTAACGTTGGGGGGTGTTTCCCTCCGCAGTTGACGCATTCTGGTTTGATTTCTTTGGATTTTTGACACTGGTCGTAATGATGGTGTTCTTTATATTTGACACAGCGCGGTGGAAGATGCCGTAGTTTTTAGTATGCCCCATCCGTTGACAGTTGGTGCATTGTGGTATTTCGCTACTTTTACGTCGTGGCACTACAGCAACTACGCACTGCAATAATCTGTTTAAGTTAATATTCCTTTGGCTCCTTCGATTTTTTGAAGTTCTGTAGCAATAAGGGGTATAGGGATTTTCTTTGCGTTTAGTAGTCTGGTTGCCTTAATTACTGGATATTTTAACCGAATTAATTCTGCATAGATTTTATTCTCAGTGATAGACATAAGAACATTCCTTATTATTGCCGACATATTTGCATTTTCTGAGGATTGATATGCATAATAACTTACTTTGTCTTGATCATAGAATTTGTAAGTGCTTTATAATCATTAGGGCTGTTTAGATTAATCCTTAGTTGAGTAGGATGTGGAAAAATCATCTTTTTTTAACACTTTTTTAATGTCCTTAATTATGTTCTGGTGATGCGTGCCGTTAGGTAGAAATATGGGTGGAACTTTTGGTTTTTCTGTTGAGGTTGGGTCTTGGCTTCGGTGCTGGGATTTGCTAGAGTTATCTTGGGAATTTTCTGATGTACTCTGTAGCTATAAAATCAGTGTTCCGTAAGTAGGGTATCGTTGTTAAACATATAGCGTTTATTAATATCAGCATCTTCTGGCGATGATAAGCCGCGCTTTTTTTATTGGTTTCGCTAGATTCATTTTTATCGATGTCCATTATGATGGCGCCGGCTCCTTGGTAAATTAGTTTTGGTGGTTTTATTTGTACTGATTGCGTGTGGCATTTTTAAAATTATTTGTACTTACGGTTATTTATTGAACTGCACAGGTTTATTATATGGTATTAAAGTAAAGTTAAAACACATTTGACGTGCGCCGGTATCACGTAGTTAGCGACTGGGGGTCGCGCATTTGCCCTCTCAATCAAGGTTATGTGGAATCGCGTTAATAAATTTAATAATTTTAAGAAATCTTGTCATTAAAAACTCAAATCACAACTGAAAATAGCGTCCGATTGGTACGGATGCTTAAATCGGACTTCACTAATATATCTATTTATTAATATAAACTCACACACTATAGTTCTATTTATCTAAAACACCAAAGTTCAAGTATTCACGTTATCGGGCATGGAAATACGAGATTATGTTTAATTAAAAACTAAAATTAAGTGTAACACTTAATATCAGCTGTTGTAATATTAACAAAGTGATTGGCTATGGTCGACACATACAATTATGCAAGTATATAGCTTGCACCCACAGATCAAGATGGAATATGATATTAAACCCACGTATGCCTAGTTATCAACCAGTTTTATTTGCTTCGTTCTATACTAATATGCAAATTATTAAACGAACAGCTTAATAGCCTCTGGTAGGGTTTCCACTGTTACCAACTACTGAAAATAACGAATGGCAAGAGAATTCCGGAAGAAAACTGATAAATATTGACTTGGTAACCAACTAATGCTACTAATAATAGGTTCAATTCACTGAAAAAACGATATAACTGAACATAAACATCCACCAATATTTGTAGCAGGCGTGGAGACTGTATCTCCACTAATCGAAGTACTGAATGAAGCACTAGAAAATGAACAAGTAAAGACCTAACCAAAAAAAGAAAGCTATATTAAATAAAAAAAGCACTCATAAAAACACACCAAAATAAAACAAAACATATGTATTAGGGTTGTATTAAAAAACTTACACTATTTCACTAACATGGAAAACATAAAACAAAGCATATAAACACTTACTCACAAAGTAGTCAATACGTGGAATGTTAAACAAAATCGCACTAAAACATCATTAGCCATCATTTTTATAGATATTAAACCAAGCGAAAACAAGAAACATGTTTATAATATAAGAATGAATGATTGTTAAAAGAAGTATTTCTCAAGGTACGAAGTTTGGAAATACGAAGAATTTCTGAAAAATGAATTCAACATGTATAAAATATGCAAGGTATCATAGTACCATTCATTATGCAATAATTTGTTGTGCCACACCTTGTCAAAAGCTTGACTCACATCTAAGAGAACAGAAGTACAGTATTATTTCTGCTCAAATGGTTGGTTGATTAGTTGGGTTAATCAATGAGTTTGCTGAACACTTGAATTGATGTGATAGAAGTCAGTCTTCTGGTGGAATGCCGGCATTGATTCTCTGTAATAGTAGTCTTTCTAGTACCTTGAAAATCATCATTAGGGTTTTTTTTCTGGTTTTGGTATTAATATAATAGTGCTAATCTCAAGATGCGGTTGAAGATGTAAGTAATAAAATTTACTTCTTTACTTGGCGATTCGCTGAGCATTTATGGTGTTGCTCCATCTAGACCTGAGGATTTATGGATGCTAAGTTAGTGAAGTTCGTTTTGAACTTGATTTTTGGTGAAGGGTTTAATTTCAGATGTTTCTTTTAATATCATCATTTATTTCATGATTAGTCTTCTAGATGTATAAAAAAGAAATCAGTCTTTTCAGATTGCTTCTGGTTTATTTAGCGTTGGGCAGGCAAAGTTTCTTATTGAGGCATTATATTTATTTTTAAACTGCCAACATAGTCATCAAAGAATTTTTCACTGAGTTCTCTAAATTCTACTTTTAGTTGGTTGCTAATAGGTTGAGAATTGTTTTTATCCTTTGGTGCCTGGGTACGGTGCCACCTATATCTTGCTTTTTGTTTTTTAGCAATTAATTGTTTAGTTTCAAGTGGTACTGATATTACATTTTTGTCGGGAGTAATGAGCGAAGTAAATTCTATTGCAGATTGTTTAAGGATATCCTGGAGCCCTAAAGAGTGTTTTCTGTTATAGTCGCCTCCGGCAATAAATCTTGAACCTAGTGTGATAAAAAATCCCTAAAATGATTGATTTTTAAATTGTGCCTTAGAGGGTAATATATAGCAGAAACTATTAGTTGTAGGAGGACATCTTGACTTTCAGTGAGGTGGATTTAATTGATTTGTGTCATAATTTCGTTGAGGAGCATTGTAAGCATGTTGAGAATTGTTTTGTTGCATTAACAGTTAAAACATATTTTTGAATTCCTTCCAGAAAATGCTGAGAGCGATTGTATTATTTTCTGATGGTTTGATTTTCTTAATATGTTTGAACAATTGTTGTACTGTGTAATTTATGTATTGGTGTTTCGGTTCTGGTGTTTGGTAAATATTTAGTCTATTGTTAGCGTTAGTGGCTGATTTAAGAACGGTTTATTTAAGAATTCATACAATGGCACAGTGCACATGTGACGGGTGTGTTATTAGGTTTTTACAACTCGTTGAATTATGTGCAGTTCCATATTTTACACAAGAGTAAGGTCAGTTACATTTTGTTTTTGCATGTCCATATAGCTGACATCGCATGCATTGTGTTATTTATTTGGTTTTTCTGGGTGGTTCAATTAGAGCTATTGTATTCTGCATACCGCATATCTACTCTAAAAAACTGCAAAAATGTAACTAACTATGTGTGTTTGTTTGTTTGTAGCTAACATTGCATGTTTGATTTGTATCTGTTGTATGATGTAGGTTTTTGATAACAACTCTGAAAGTACGCCCCTCTTTAGGCTGATATGTAACATATGGTGAATTATGTTAGTCTCACTTGTGTCGTATTAGTTAGCGTTATGTTTCTGGAATAGAGGAATTTATTTTCATAGGGTTATCGGATAGTGTTTTTGTGCTAAATTGCTCGTTTTTCACAATTTTATTGTAATTGTTTATTATGTTTTGATAATTTGTGACTCTATACACAAATATCGCAGGAGGTTTTAGGATAACATTATTTTCCTACACAGTGCTAGTACTTGCTTCTCCTTCTGCATTTAGTTGGCTAGATCTATTATTTATGGGTAATTGCGTGATGCTGTTAGTAACTTGAGATATATTTTTTCTTTTGACACGTTTAACGGATTGCCATGGGTTTTTGTTAGTCGAGTCGTCGTTTTAGACATTGTGGAAGGAACTCTTCATCCCAAGTATACGTCATTTTATATAATCTTCTGTCATTGTTTAACATTTCTTGTGAGAAGGATGTCAACAAAGTATAGTTTTGGTTAAGGGGTGGGAACTGGTTCTGAGGTAGGTAAAAATTGTTGTCTTTTGTAGGGGTTTCCTTAACAGTTGTAAGTTAGTCGTTTGTGAAATTGGCATTGACCTTGTACATAATTGTTGTTTGGGTAATTTGGTTGATTGTAGGCGAATCCCGGACCAATGGATAAAGATAACATTTTATTTATATATTTGTTATTAATTTTTATAGATTTAAATTTAGTTAAATTTATTTTATCACAAATGTTTACAACGTTCACGGTCGATTACTATTTTAGCGCGTCGTAGTTGTAATGCACACACATCCGTACGCTACGAAAGTCGAGAGACCACTAATAAAAGAAACGAAGTTAGAGTAGCAGTAGTTGAAGTAATTAGGAAGTGTTTTGGTAATTTAGAGTAAAATTATTTTGACAAAAAATTATTTTATGCGTTTTTAACGTTTACGACGGCCGGTTGTAACTAATAAAAAAGAAGAGAATTTTGTGACCAATTTGTCACAATGATGATTCTAGTTTTTGGTAGAAATTTTGTCTTAGCTAGTGTGGATTTTAATAGGTGTAATGGTAAGATATAGACAGGATCTATAGCAGTGCATAGAGTTGCAATCTATAAGAGTGCTTTCTACCAATCGTAAAAAATAGACTATATCTTTTATAGGCAGAGTGGTGCAAGTAAGTTACTGATTGCAAGTTTAGTACCGCCTCTTCGTGTGAAATCTGGAAGTGAAGGTCGAAAGCAGAGAGGCAACGGTACTATAGAGTCGAGGAGCCGTTGGATGATAGTAACAACGTCTGGATCTTACACTCTAACAGTATCGTACTTTTGATAAAATACAGGATGGGTGTACAATAATTAGGCATTTGGCTATAGAATTTATAGTATAACCGGAGTCAATGAAAACAAGTCCTAAATAAACGATGGTAAATAAAACAGCGCTTACAACATAACATCTTATGCGTAACACCATGAATGCAGATCGCTATATTCAGATGCTTAAAAACTACTTGTGGGCTATGAAATGTGGATAACGTTAGATACTTTATTTTTATTCAAGATAGTACACCGTTCCATTTTGCTTTTATTATGCGTGCCATGATCGAGTAATGCGGGCCTCATGAATGGTCTCAAAGTCCAGATTTAAATGCATGTGATTTTTACTTGTAGATCTACGTAAACGAATAGGTATACAAGACAAAGCCTTGTACACAGGAGAACTTTTCAGCAATATTCTATACGGCTTTCTTCAGAAAATTGGATTCATTCGCGCCTGTTTGAGGGAACTGGTTGGAGGCACCATGCCTACGTTGACATTTAAAGATTTGCTTTCATATTCTTATTTAATAGTACATGTATAATTTGTTTAAATAAATCTGTATTAAAAATAGTAACTTTATTACCAATTTTGTCTGTTTATTTTTCATTCATTTTGGGTACCTGATGGTATAGTGAAGATGTGTAAAAAGTTTTAAAAAAGAATATGGCACGCAAGAAACAGCAAAGGACAAGGACGAGTATAGATTCTCAATATGGCAAGGAAACTGTGAGGTCGATAAAGCGCGGAATCAAGTCATTAAAGTTTGGTACAAACATAAACAAGTAAGAAGGTGAATAAAAGATCTTTAAGACAGAGAAGTGTGAGCAGATGAAGTTAGGATCTAGATATTGTAATGTGTGTTAAGGGTCGTCAAAGAAAAATACCGCCCTAAAAATAAGACGATTGTAAACTGTGAATGAAAACACAAAAAAACGAGATTAAATTTTATGAAAATCATTAATGTCATCTAATTTACTACAGATGAATTAATTTTATTCAAGTTTAAGCTTTAAGTAATAACTTCTTTCCTCCCCTCTCTGAAAATGTAGATCTTATGCGGTGGTGGAGGTTTAAAAGTTTTTTATAAATTATAAAGTTATATGGCTGAAACTCCGGTAGCGGATAGACACTCTCTACGACCCCGGTAGAGATAGGTCTGTTTCAGGGAAGCGACCCTGCCTACGCGAGCCTTGGTTCTCCCTCAACTCCCAATACCGAGGGAAATCATGTCCTAACCTTGTAATCATAACCACACCACATTCAATCCTACCCATATCCTACCCAACTTGCCAAGACGCCTGGCAAGCGTGGCGTTTTACTGCCAATTACTCCCTAATGATAATGATAATGTCGAACTACAGAACGAAATTACCCCAGGTTAGTAGAGCGAACAGCTCACAATCTAACCCTGATGCGTCAGGCTGCCCCAAGGATTCTGGGGCAAGATTTCGACTTTGAAATGTAACCACAAATCAATACAGATAAGCAAACTATGGATTGCAACGTACAATGCTCGTACACTCAGAACGGATGATATGATTATAGAGATGGAAGAGGAACTAACAAAAATAAATTGGGATATTGTTGGAATAAGTGGAATCCGAAGAAAAGGAGAAGAATGGATTAAGCTCAAGTCAGGAAACACGCTAATACACAAAGGCGGAATAGATGGAAGCACGGCAGGAATCGGACTGTTCGTTAACAAAAAATGGACACCATATATAAAAACCTTTAAATCAGTATCAGAAAGAGTTGCTTATATAATTCTAAAAATTACGGCAACAATAAAGATCAAAGTTATACAAGTATACGCCCCTACTTCCTCCCACACGGACGAAGAGATGGAATTGTTCTACGAACATCTAAAAATAGCTATGCAAACGGATCCCTCTTTCATCCAAAGAAATGAAAGAGGAGACATGCTAATGAATTTCATGAACGAGCATAAACTATATGCTATGAATTCCTTCTTTAAAAAAAGATCCAGTCGAAAATGGACCTGGATATCCCCATCCGGAAATACAAAAAACGAAATAGATTATATTTTGACAAACAAAAAACAAAAAATAAATGACGTTACCGTACTAAACCTATTTAATACGGGGAGTGACCACAGACTGGTAAGAGCTGTACTGACTATTAATAAAAGAACAGAAAGAAAACAATTAATCGGGAAAAATTTAATTAAACTGACAGCAGAAGAAATAAAAAGAAAGGGAGAGGCGTATGGAGAAATAATAAACAAACAGTTAGCTAATGATGATATTGATGACAAAATACTCACAATAGATGAAGTAAATAATAAAATAACTACAATAATTAACACTTCGATAAAAGAACTACGGAGAATTATACCACGCAAAAAGAACAGAGATATTATTAAAGCAGATATCAAGAGTCTAATGGAAAAACGCAGACGACTAGCAAAGGAAAATAAAAGAATAACAGAAGAATTTAAGCAAGTGAATAAACAAATAAGAAAACAGATAAGAGTACATAGAAGACAAATACAAGAACAACAAATT
Source organism: Sinelater perroti (assembly GCA_036346155.1). Lineage (NCBI taxonomy): Eukaryota > Metazoa > Arthropoda > Insecta > Coleoptera > Elateridae > Sinelater > Sinelater perroti. Next base: position 3,627,829 of record JARFIY010000348.1, on the reverse strand, counting down.
AATGAAGTAATAAAGAAAAACCAAGGAATGAAAATACTTCAACAAAAATGAGAAAGAAAGAAACGTACGCATTACGTAACAAAGATGGTATAATAATCCACGACAGAGATGAAATTCAAAAATTATAGAAGAGTTTTACACCGAATTATATGAATCCAAAGTACATCAAGAAATAGAAGACAATGCCATTAGAACTAGAAAGATTCAAAACGTGGGATCCGAAGAACAACCCGATATAACCATAGAAGTAGTGAAGAGCACTATGAGAGAATTCAAATTTAATAAAGCTACAGGAGATGACGAAATATCAATAGATATGATCAGAGAGGCTGGGGATAATTTAATATCAAAAATAGCAAAACTATTAAACACATGCTTAAAAACAACTCAAATACCCAAAACCTGGAAAAACTCAAACGTCATATTATTATACAAAAAATGAGAAAACACAAAACTTGTAAATTATAGACCCATCAGTTTATTGTCACATTTGTACAAATTGCTAACAAAGATTATTACCAACAGACTAGGAAGAAAGCTGGATGAGTATCAACCTCGGGAACAGGCGGGATTCAGGAAGGAGTACAGCACTAGAAACCACCTATTAACAATAAAAATAAACATCGAAAAATCAAACAAATATGGATTCCCCGTATGCATGGCCTTTGTAGATTATGAAAAGGCGTTTGATACCATTGAACACTGGGCAATATAAAGAGCATTAGCAAACAGTCGAATAGATCAAAGATACATACAACTCATACAACAACTAAACGAGGGAGTCACAGCAACATATACATTACACGCGAAAACTAACCCAGTACCACTTGCAAGAGGAGTGCGACAGGGTGATACACTGTCGCCGAAACTCTTTACCCTAACACTGGAGGACGTGTTCAAGAAGATAGAATGGCCAGATAAAGGAATAAATGTAAACGGAGAGCGGCTTACTAACCTACGCTATGCTGATGATATACTACTCGCGGAAAATTTAGAAGACTTGAAAGAAATGATCATTGATCTAAATAGAGAGTCAAACAAAATAGGATTAAAAATGAATTTAAGAAAAACAAAAGTAATGCACCCTGGTCCAGATGTAGAAATTAGAATTGACGATTCTCAAATTGAACGAGTAGAAGAATATATATACCTAGGCCAAAGAATAGAACTAGGACGAAGCAGTGAAAAGAAGGAAATAAAAAGACGAATAAAAAGTCGATGGATCGCATTTGGAAGACTATCCTTCATTTTGAAAACACAAAAATAGATCAACGCCTGAAAACAAAAGTATTCGAACAATGTATTTTACCGGCCATGACATATGGAGTAGAGAATTGGGCAACAACAAAAAGCAACATAGAATCAATGAGAATAGCACAAAGGGGAATGGAGAGAGCAATGTTAAATATAACAAGGAGAGATAAAGTTAGGAATGACAGAATAAGATCAATTACAAAAGTGACAGACATTGGTATTAAGATTGCCCAATTAAAATGGAGTTACGCAGGACACGTGGCGAGAAGTGACAAAAATAGATGGAACCGTAAAATAATTGAATGGAGACCGTACGAGCATAAGAGAGGAAGAGGACGACCACCTATGCGTTGGTATGATGATTTTAAACGTACAGCTGGACTAAATTGGATCCAAATCGCACAAAATCGTGATAGGTGGAAGGAGTTAGGGAAGGCCTACATCCAAAAATGGATTTAATTAATTATATAATTAATTGGGCTTAGGAGAAGAAGAGAGAAGAAGATGGCTGAAACTTAGTACCGGTAAGGACACGTTAAAAAAATTTCAGAGAAAAGCCAGGTAAAGTTGTATCTAGAACATGAACATATCCATAAATACATTTAAGACCTTACACATACACTGCACTCACAAAGGCGGAATTTTTCTGCAATTAGGTTTCGAAGTAGCTTTCGAGTCAACATTAGTGTGCTGAACTGTCTGAGGCCTAGCTATACCTGTTGATAGTGTAAAATTGCATTTTTATCTAACCAGCACAGATCAACCATTAAAAATTCCTGAATCCTGTAGTACTGTCAGGTGCTGTTTGGAGACGAGCCTTACATTATGTCTTGGGCGGCTTCTTTAGTGGTAATTTAAACCTTATCACCGAGTACAAGTCTGTAATGGATACTGTAGGTACGATGGCAAATATTGCTTCAACCTAAAACACGCATTGCACAACTCCTTTGTAAACCAACAGCAATAGACGAAAATAAATTATAACTTCTCCTAATCCTACAGCATTATGGAAGACAAATTATAAAATATAGATTTAAGACGCAGAAGAAGAAGCTTCTTAACTTCATTAAGAAATAGATTAGTGTTAGTTCTGTGCAAGTGGACAGATCCATTAGGTTTTTTGCAAATAAGTAAGGGACAGAACAAGATTTAAGCTTAAATAAAACTACTTTGTTAATGGATTGCAAGCAAAAAGAAGAAAAATGTTAAGATTGTTTGAGAACAGTTGCAGTCCAGGCTCACCAGTCAAAATCAACTAAGTCAAGATCATTTAAATTGAATACTACTAAAGCAGCTTAACGGGTTATTTATGTTTTATCTTAAAAAATTAAGTCTCTGAGACAAGAATAACTGAGAGATTTAATAAAAAAAATGCCTAATTTTATTCACAGCGCTTGAAGAAATACAAAAGGGGGAAGCATCTGATATTCTTGTGTTTCCGCAGAGTTCTATTGCCGAATGCTTCTATTAAAAACCATTAAAAACAAAGAAGAGGACTTTACTTAAGCGGGTAAAGGAACGAAAGTGTAAAGAGCAGGTAAAAAGACTACCTATGCCATTCCTTTGTTGAAACATAAAGCAGCTTTTGATTTGTAGGTATCAAATAAATATAAACTTCCACCACCCAAGCTAAGTATTTAGAAATTGGCTGTTGGAGGGTTTATTGCTTTTTGGTCGTAAACTTGTGTATTAAGAATTGGAAGCACTTGGAGTGCACAAGTGAACTAAGTTGAAATTTTACCTTTCTGGTGGTTGGCGATATTGTTAGGGTGCTAGAGCAGTTTATTTAGCTGTTTCACTACAAGCGTATAATCTTATTTGTAAGCAGCATGCAAACTTGAATTAAAGTTGGGCGGACACAACCTTTAGAATTAGCAATTCAAAGTCAATGATAATAAGCAAGGATTCTTACTCGTAGCATTAACTTTCTTCATTGACAGTCTAATTGAATCTGTTAAGTTAATCCCCCACTAAGATGGAATGCCATACAGAAAATAAGTAGCGTTCTTATTACCAAGAGTTATGTTTTCTTTATTTACAACTTTATGAATTTTAAACTAACTTTCATTTTATTTTATTACTTAGTCTTATAAATTATTAGCAGCTTTATTGAAAACGTGTGATAGCTTTACTTTTTCATTCATGGGTTAATCAGAAATCTCAGATGTTAAAAACATAAAGTATCTTTGCATGAATTTGTGATATTTATTGCGGTATAGTACAAAATAATATAAACGCTATTGGTAAAATATGGAAAGCGATATATATATATATATATATATATATATATATATATATATATATATATATATATATATATATATATATGGGCAATTCTCCGGGAAATCGAACACCCCCACCTACCCATTTATTAACGCACTTTTGTAGGTCGATTCCATAGTGGAAATGAAAGCTTGAAACTTCAACTTTATGAAACCTTTTTTGAAGCAAAATTGACTACGCAGTTTTTAAGATATGCGCAATACTTTATAACTAGTGGTATACACTTTTAACACAAATGATAAAATAATTAAATAAAACCAGTTTAAGTAGTTGTATAACTTTTACGTTATATTTAAGATAAATATAAAATAATAACAAATTGATGTTGATCGTATAAATGAAAAATTAACTAAACCCTTTTTGTTAAAAATATCTTTGTTTTTATAAATCCAAAAAACATGTATTAGCTTTTGGATGCAATAGCTTTCCAATCCCTGTCCAAGACTTTCATAACTGTTTTTTTGAAGAATTCGACAGAATTACGATAAAGCGACTACGTTTTTAGGTTCTTATGAGTTTTTATGCTGTAAAACCTTGAAAAGGCTTAAATTAATATTTGGTTGTTTAAAGTCATAATTTTGTTGTAATATAAATAATTACAAACTAATCGTAGTCCTAGTAACATTATATGCTTGTTTGAAATTTTGTACTTGGCATTGTTAAAATACCGCAAATTGTTACTATTTCATCGACTCTTGCAGCACAGAAAGAACCCCACCCTATAGTTAAATCACTACTGTGCTTGGCCGTTAGCACTACATAATTTGCTAACTCTCTTTAGACGTTCGATGGAAGCAATAAGTCAAATTTTCCATCTATACAGATCCATCTTTAACACCATGTTTAAGTTTAGATTTAAAACACAAACGCACTTTTGTAATCTACATTGATACTAATTCATTAAGTTTATCGACGACTTTTTCCCCTGTATTTTCTTCTTGGTCAAGTTTTAAAGTATTCAAATCTTTATATTTCTTACGTAATTTTTAGACATCTCGATCTACTTAGAATTTACGCTCGGTTTGCTCTCCTGAATGTTTTCTGGCATATTCTATTACACTAAGTTCAAAAATCACGCTGTATGACCAATCTGAGAGAGTTTTTAAAGTACAATACGTAATATTAAAATAAGACTATATCCGATCACTTATAGCGCACGCTACCGATAACTAAAGTTACTGTGCTTACTGCTAGTGAAGGTAAGAGTAAAAAGCGTAAAACTAACGTCTAATATGGAATGTGTTTATTAGCTGAAATGTAATATAACGACGTAAATTTGCACCTTAAAGGGATTTGGAAACCATAAGTCTGATAAAGATGTTTGTTGGACTGACGTTTATTCGGCAGTTTCCTCCTTTAACTCAAATTTTGTGAGAGGTATGTAGCTATTAAAAAGCTGATGTCTATTTGAATATTTACGAAGCAATCTTTAATAATGATGCACCTCCTTCTTTTTTCTTCTCTCTTTAATTTTCTGTAAAATTTTTGTAAACGTAAGTACTTTAAATTCCCATTAGATTTCAAAGATTCCACCTGAAAAGAGCTCTCTCAAAAACCTGAAAAGTTACAGGTATATGAAATAATGACTTTATTTAAACATGAAAACATTATTGAAAAGGGGCAATTGTGATCTAAAAACATTTCTATCTAGTAAGAAACTGAATATATCCTAACAATACATTTGATAAACTTTATACGATGATTATATTAAGCAGCGAGATTAGTCGAAGAAAAAGAAAGAAAGTAGTCTTTTTATAAAATAAGTTATTGAGTGTTGAAACAAGCTATCAAAATTACGCAATTAAATTAAAGCTTTTAGTGCTTAATTGATCGATGCTCTGATAATTTTAATTAAAGCAATATTTTTGTTAATACTTTATGTATTATGTTTTATTAGTTTTATGTAATTATAAGATTAGTATCCCGTACTATTATAAATGCAATCTTATGTCCTGTGAATTTTTATTGTTTAATGTAGGACTTGACAGTACCCTTATCTTTTTTAGAACTTGAAAATTAGCATAGTTCTTTGACCAAAAATAAAAATTATATATAAATAGTTTTTTGAGCTGGAGACTGCTATTGATATTTTTTAATATTAGTAATCAAATTTTTAAATCGGATTTAAATAAATCGTCTTTAAATAAAACTTTTTTGGCTAACTGTAAAATCAATGTCTTGCCATTAGACCTTTACCAAGTAATCAAATCATATTTAATTAACACACACTTTCTAGTTAAAGTACATGTTGAGTCCACTACTTTATTCACAATTAATACCGGAGTGCCACAAGAGAGTGTCATTGGACCACTGTTGTACTCACTTTATATGGCGGATCTAGCTATAATAAAACTAACGGCCATTGCAACATGCGCTGATGATACAGACATCTTGTCATTTTAAGATCCTATAGCAGCATACTACTATTTGCATATTAATTTCTCTAAGAAAATGGCGAGTTAAAACCAACAAAACATTCTCAATGGTCAACAACTTTCTCAACAAAATTTAAATATAGAAAACTGTATTGATTGGTAGATAGAAGTTTAGAGTTATCAATAGCTAACACAATTATTTACATTTAGACTACCTTCAATTATTTTTTAAGTTAAGTCAAGTTTAGTTATACATATTATACTGTTATATAGCTAAAAAACTTATTTATTTTAAGATAATTTAAAGTAAAATTGCTAATGTTCATGAAGTTTACTGAATGATGGTATACATTGTATGAAATATTGTAAATAAACTACAATGCATATGAAAGTATTAGCAATACCAGTTTGAGCGTGCATTAAAATGATATAAGACCCTGTTTGTTTGTGACGAGCAGGTTACTTCTAATTTATTTTGTCTTGACTTTAATATGCGTGTAGTGTAAATTGTATATATACATATCTAAAAATACACAAAACTTAGTTTTAACCGAATGCAAAGTAATATTTCGTACTTAAAAAATAATTGCAAATATAATTTGTATTATTTTCACCTTGAAAGCTAAAACTTTCTCCACGCCTTTTGTTTATGAACAAAATTAACAGTTCATTCTCAAGGTTACTTCTTAATATGTGAGACACGGAGAACACGCTTACGTTTACTTTACTGGTCATTACTGTTGTTTTTACCAATAATAGTGTCTTAGTATATACGATATATGCATATCTTAGGGATTTTAAACTACTAGAAGGTCCTCGCTTGTCAACTTTTACCTTATAGGGTACGGCAACTACATAAATTTTGTAATCGCATTTTTATTAGGTATTGCAATACATATATTTCAGCATACTTAACAAGGACTTGCCTTTTTTGTTATGCTAAAGACAAGTATTAATAGTAATATTTAAGTTTATAACTAATGTACAATTTCAAATTATTTTTTTAAATCATAAAAATTTAAAAATACAATATTATTTTGCTATATAGTCCTTTGACTTAGAAACATATTTTTATCAAGTGATAGGTAGTTTTTTAAAAATCGCGCCATTCTAAAATAAATTTGGTTATGATATCAGACAATCATACATGAAAGCTTTGATAGTCAAATGTTTGTCCTTAAAGTGTTTTTTTTTAGTCGTCCAAACAAATAACAATTCCAGAGTCGCACTATAAGAAAGGCGTTTTAATGTGATATAAATAAAATCTTAATTTTTTTGTGAAATTTAGGGAGCTGCAAGGAACTAAGAATTGCCGTGAAGTAAAATAACGTCTTGAATTGTACTACTGTAGCTCAACAGTGCTCAGGTACTAGGTGTTACCTCTAAAAAAGTGGCGAATATTTTCCCCAGTCCGCTAGTCTTAGGGCGAGATCGGTGACCTTTATTTTAAACTGTTTCTCGGTCTCTTAAAAATTGTTCATACCATGCCCATTATTAGAGCTATCTCAAAATTTTGGCTAGTTCTATAATAATCCGTTGTGCAATGCAAGAGGGATCTTTTACTACGACATTGCGATACTGACTAAGAAGCGCTAATACGGGGTACCCTACGGGAGAAATTTTCTTCAAGTATTCTGAACCCGGCTAGCGGGTAGCACTCTTCTGCGATCCCGGCAGAGGAGAAGCTACTACAGAATTTGGTGAATCCTGCCCATACGCCAGCTACTGGTTTTGCGCCTATCCCCTATCTTCCAGAAGAAATCAGGTCCAATCTGCTTCTTTCTTCTGTTTCCATATCTCCTCTCCTGTATCCTTTCTCCATCCTATACCATGGAGGAAGGTAACGGAAAACCATCTTTATTATTTTTTCAAGAGAACCATATAATGACTAATGTTCCAGAGGTAAAAATAGTTCCCCGATCGGATCTCTTTTGGGAACGGTTTTAAATAAAACCAAGAAGACAAGGATGAATACTCGCAAAAACCGTATAAATATTAGGACATGGAATGTTCGCAGCCCATTTGAAACTGGGAAACTGGCCAGTACTGTTAAGAAGATGCGGCGGCTCAAAATGTCAATTCTAGGAATATGGGGAACACGCTGCTCCGGCCCGGGCAAATGTAACACTATTAAGGGTTACGAACACTGTAAACGTTGATATTTTATGTTTCTTGTGTTATCGATAAAAGAAAATCGGCTTGATAGATTAATATAAAACTTTGTACACATTTTTAATAAAGTTAATATTACATAATTTTTTTAATATTATATTGGCGCACAGTAACCTGTCAAAAATGGCGTTTCTTGAAAATGGTCCCATTGGCGTTGACAGCTTTGCGGCAAAACGACATGAGAGCAAAAAACGAAAAAATATTTTTAAAATATATGTGAATGGCTATGGTTTAACGTAGGAGATTTAAAAATATTGTTTGAAAAAAATTGTCGAAATATTCGCAAAATTCTTAATAGAAAATTGTTTATAAAAAAGTAAGGGGTGAAAAAACGGCTATGTCATGCCATAAAGACACATTTTTTCTACAAAATCCATTTTGAATCAAGTCGATCGGACAAAAACTGTCTTAGTTATGCTGTCAATAAGGGCAAAAAAAGTGATTTAGAGTAAACCGCGTTTAAAGTTTTAGAAGAGGTAAATAAAATAAATAAATTTAAATTGTTAGTCTGCTGTCCCTGGACCGGATAGCAGTTCTTCATCGTCCATAGATTCCTGGAATGATTGTTGGGCATGCAGACGTCCTTCATGCGTGTTAGCCTGTGCCTGACGATTTATGTGATTAACGCGCTCTTCGTCGATCTTTTGACAAAAATCGAATAGATTTGGTCCCATGCGAACTCCAATTTCGCTTGTTGAATAATTAGAGTTTGAATTTTTACTTCCAACTTGAGATACATGTTCTTTGGGGTATAAAGTACTGATTTGTGAATTTTTTTTTGATTTTTTGAAAATTTTACAATGTTTATACCCCTTAACAATGAAATCCTGTATTATTCTGGAAACGATGAACAACATTATAGACACGGAGTTTGAGTTATTGTTAAAAAACATAAATTAGAATATCACAGAATTTATACTTGACTCTAATAGAGTAATGCTATTAAAAATCCAAGCAAAACCAGTTAATATAAATATAACCCAAGCATATGCCCCAACCTCCGACAAACGAGACGAAGAAGTAGAAGCTTTTTACAGTGACATTAAACAATTATTAAAATACACCAAACCGATGAATTAAACGTCATACAAGGTGATGTAAGAGAAACAATTTAAAATCACAAATACATGATTTACTTTACTACTGAAAAGATTGCAGGCGTGGAGATCCTCTCAAGATAAACATAAAAACGTCTTACGAAACTAAATCGACTGAATTCTCATAAATAAGATATTTAGCACATCAGTAATAAGAGTTCTCACATACCCGGGTTCTGCCGTTCCGTCACCAGACAGCATACATAGCAACAGAAAATATTAATATAGATGACATCCATATTCAGAGAGGCGTACGACAGGGATGTATGTTGTCCCCACTATTATTTAATCTATATTTGGAAGCCATATTTGACAATGTCCTTGAAGAACAACAGATGGGTATAAAAGTGAATGGAGTGCCAATATGGAACACTAGATATGCAGGCGATACAGTACTGATGGCCAACAATATTAAAGAATTACGGTAGATATGTACACAATTAAATAAGAGCAGTATAAATGTAAAAAAAAACAAGTTTATGATTGTCAGCAGGAAAAAGGAACCATACACTAACGCGGTTATCCAAATAGGAAATCAACAAATTGAAAGAGTAACCCAAATATCTGGGATGCCAACTAAATGGGGACTGAACAACGATTAGAAGCCATGTTCCCTTTACGGCTTATATGTAGTTTATCCACGTATATCGTAAAAACACAAAATTTGTTCTCAATTAGAACGATACAGTAAACTGTCATAATATAATAGAGAAATATATAAAATAGTAAATAATAAAGTAGATGAAATAAAAAATAAGTCACAAAGTGTTATATTGTATGTAGTGATACATTTGATTTCTTGACAGTTAAAAAATAGTTTTTTATACTACAATAGAAATAAAGCAGCACATTTAGACTATCCACATAATGAGTTGGAAGGTAGTGAAATGGAACAAGTTGAGACGAAAAAAGAAAATAGAATTTTGAAATAAATTGATAATACTATAGTTATCCAAGGTTATAATAAAAATAGTAAGAATGTGACAGTAGTTAATACGATTATAGTCCTGTTTATAGAATAAGATGAAGTAACATCTGGAAAAATTAAAAAAAATATCTACCGACTTCAGCACATTTAATTACTTCTATTTTATTGTTAGAACAGTGAATACAAGATCAAATTATCCGAAGACTAAATAAAAGTTGGATTTTTGCTGCATATCAGAAAAAAATATATAAATTGTTAGGAACTTCTAAACCTATTTATAATATATGAAAAACAGTTTGGAACAGCTTCAAGGTATGTAGGTGTTAATTGTTTTTGAGGAAGTAACAAAGTAGTAAATTAAGGGGATATGATAAAGAAAAAACTGATGATAGAAGCTTATATGCCTTATTTTTACTTTAACCAGTCTAATGACAATGTATAAGTCTATTTAGAAAAACAGGTGGAACGTTTCCATCAAGATACTATCATTACTTTGTATACTCATTCCGCGCTTGTGTTTTGTAGCAAGCGGTTGTGTGCTGCGCTTCGATATATAAGAGCTCGAAACACTTTGTTTAAGGTCAGGCCTGCATTTTTAATATTAGTAATACGAGTCAAATTTCTATATGATAAGATTGTTTAATCGGCGCACAGGCATACACTTAAAGTGCATTTCTTAATTTAAATAAACCTTATAACTTACTATAAAAATGTCCCGATTCATTATAATAATCAACAAGTAGAACTAATGCAGGCTGAACAAATTACACCGACTAGCAACAATTTCCAGTTAATACCATACACCAACAATTTCCCGTGAGTGCAAGACAACAGCTCCTAACTGTCTCCGCATTAATTTTGATACCCAATCAACCGTATTCCTTATTTAGCACAACCCCATTTCCAAAATTTACGTTCCAGATTGGCAGCTGATGGAAAAAAAAGTTATAGATGTCCGTCAGATAACCCTAAGCTGCAACTGAAATAGGCTAATATTACAAATTACTGAATCAATAAACCCATAGAGACGTGAAACCGATGTTCTATTTTGGTAAATAATAAATTAACCAATTCGGATCAAAACACAAGCAAAAAGGATCCTAAACCACTTTTTATATTTTTGTCAAGAGTCAAATTTGTACTACCGCTTATAGAGCTTTTGGAAAGTGTAACTAAAAACGAGTACGGGATTGAAGTACTCCAAGGTAAAAATATTGCCCAAAAACACCCGAAAAACATACTGCAATAATTAAAGCTCTTGCTAAAAAGAATACGGAATTTCATCCAAACAACCCGAAGTTTCAAAAGTAGTTCTACAAAACGTTCACCCTTCCACTAACCCAGAAACTCTAATGGAAGCTATATAAAAACTTGATCATACAGTTACAAATATTTCTAACATGTACGTAAAAGAACAAGGTCTAAATAAACAACTGCCACTATTTTATGCGGACCTCAAACCGGCCTTAAATAACAAAAGGCGTATGCAATATAAACAAACTTCTACACTTAATTTGAAATTCGACTCCCCACGACCAAAGAAAGAACTATCTTATTGTGTCAGGTGTCAAAGACTAGGCCACAAAAAGAACTTTTGTAACAGAAGTCCTCGCTGTGTTAAATGTGCAGCTAATCATTTAACTGCACGATGCCTACGTAAGACTAGAAGCACTGACGTTAAATGTGTCCTTTGTGATGGCAATCATCCCACCAATTATAAAGGTTGCACTGTTTATAAAGAGCTGCAACACAAAACTTTTCCTCCACTTAAATAGGCAATTAAATAGAAGAGTGCTACCTCAGACAGTCATCTCTCATGCCCAAATCGTCAGCGGTAAAGCTCATCTCGCCATAGTTCCTAATAACGCACTTCAGCAACAAGAAATTCTATCGTAGATATCTCAGCAACCAAATGATATGCAAGAATTTAAACAGATGACGAAAATCTAATGGAACAAATGTCAACTATGCTAAATATCTTAACATTCCTTGTCTCAAAGCTTTTGATAATGGATCAGTTCTTGAAGATTGCCGAATAGCACGCCAGTGGGCTACAACAACACGGACTTGAAGTTTAAACGTTTTTACAACATCACATCGACGTTAGGTTGATCTAAAAGGCCAGATTTGAACTTCTGCGTTATTAAAAACATTAACCTAAGTTAGATAACTTAAACCCTGTCTCAATCCTCTGACCACTCTTCGATTATATTCACTACCAACAGTAAAACCACCATTTTTCTGGAACCGAAAAACTGATTGGGACTATTTTAAAGATACGGTAGAAAACTTGCTGTCGGTAGAAATGCCACTAGATATGGAGAAGAATTTAAGAAGTGCTGTTGAACACTTGAACTAAGTAATTCAAGAAGCAGCTTTGAAAGGGAGCTTCCGAATATTTTTTGTGGTAGATGACAAGAAAACTAAAAAGACTTGTACAACACATCTCAGCTCCCTGTAAAGAAAATAGGTCCTGTCATTTGCTACATACAAAAAGTCTTTAAATCTTGCCCCTCAGAAGCTACTACACCAGTTTTTAACGACTCCATATATTCAAAATGAAAGAAACACGAACAGTAATTGAAAGTCTGAAATGCAATAAATCTCCTAGTTACGACCTATTATATAGTCCTCAAAGAGTTACCACCAAAAGGCTTCCTGAAAAAGTTATTTAACGCTGTGCTTCGATTGGGCTATTTTCCGAATAATGAAAGATTGCTAGTATAATTCTTATCCAGAAACCTGGAAAACCAGCTGAACAAGTAAATTTATATCGGCCCATAAGCTTTTTCCCCTCGTTTTCAAAGTGTTCGAAAAACTGTTTTGTCAAAACTTAAGCTAATAATTGCAACCAAACAACCTAGTCCCGCACTATCAGTTTGGTTTTCCGGAACAATATTCTACAACAAAACAAATCCATAGAATTGTAGAACAAATAAAAAAGCCTTCGAAACCAAAAACTACTGATCTGCAGCATTTATTGACATCAGCCAGGCCTTTGACAAGGTCAAAAAACAATCCTCCCAATCGATCTTTATCAAGTACTTAAGTCGAACTTGTCTAATCGACATTTTGTAATAAAGGTACAAAGTGACTACTACCTTATTTTCTATTAAAGCAGGAGTTCCCCGGATAGCGTTTTGGGTCCCCTACTCTACTTAGTCTATATCGCCGACTTACCTACAAAAAGATCAACGACTATAGTGACATTTGCGGACGATACAGCTATTTTGTCAACTGATTAAGATCCTGTAATAGCATCACATAATCTGCAAATTTACCTTACGAAAGCCCAGAGTTGGTTAAGGAAGTGTCGCATTAGGGCCAACGCGATAAAGTCTGTTCACATCACATTTTCACTTAGACGAAAAACCTGTTCCCAGTCACGTTAAATGGATTAGATGTCACAACACGACACTTGGTTATGCATCTGGATCGTCATCTTACATAGAAACAACATATATGGGCCGAAAGAAAATAGGTTTGAAATACAAGAAGATGTATTGGATTTTGGGACGACAATCACAGCTGTCCTTGGGTAACAAAGCTATCCTACCATTAGTCTGGACTTATGACTTGCAATTATAAGACTCACTAGCAAACGACACGATCAACATAATCGGAAGGTTTCCATCTAAAGTTTTACGAAACATTGTTAACGCTTCTTGGTATGTGCATAATGAAGTTATTAGACATAAGTTCAGTGAAATTATCCCAGACATGAGTGCTAAGTATCAAGCTAGACTCAGTACACATCCTAACAAACTACCCAGTGATTTGTTAAATGATTATGACAAAGTTCCGAGACTCAAGAGATTTAAACCCCCAGATTTACATAATCGATTTGTGTAGTTTATATACAGACTAGAATTTATTTAGTTGTTATACTTTATTTTAAGTTAGGTTATCTCCTGAGCACATCCAGCCTATTACCATAGGTTGATGTATGTATGTATGGCTTAACACCCCACGTAGAGGTAGTGCCGCTTCTGGTGAAGCTTTATAGATCGATTCTGGGTAGATCAGTCCGCATCTAGTCCGTTCCCAACTTCTCTACATATCCTACTCCATAATTTCCTATCTTCGACTAACTCCTCTACGTTTTCAATTCCTATTGCTCTTCGATCCTTTTTCACTTCGTCGATTCACCTTAACTTTGGTCGGTCTTTTCTTCGTCTTCCGACCGGTGTCCACTTCCTTATTGATTTCGTCGTTTTCTAGTTGTTTGACCTCAGTACGTGTCCTAACTATTTTGCTCTCTGCTGCTTTAATTTCTTCATTATGTCTTCCTCTATTTCTTGTATTAGTTCTTAGTTTGTTCTTATTCTGTATTTGTTCTCCGATATTTTTACTGCTCCAAATATAACTCTTAGGATTCTTCGCTCCATCACTCTTAAACTTTCTTTTTACTTTTTTTGCCATTGTCATCGTTTCTGCTCCATACATTAGTATTGGCCTTATTAATGTTTTATAAATTCTTAGTTTGGTTTCCTTGAAATAATTTTGCTCCTTAGTAGTTTCTTATTGCCATAGAAAGTCGGTTTGCAGATAAACCATAGGTTGATGCTTAAAGAATATTTGTTGTATCAGTCAAATTTTTACACGACATATATTTTTATATCATTTACCTAATGCTTTATTAAGCAGATTGTAAATAAATACCTCAAAAAAGCTTTGTGTACTATTATTATCAAAACAATATACATATATATATATATATATATATATATATATATATATATATATATATATATATATATATATATATATATATTATTATTATTATTTACAAGAATTGGAATTTTTGTTGGGAAAACTTTTTTCTTAATTTTACTACGTTTTAAATTGGATCCCCAGGTCTAAGTGACCCAGGTTCCATTCTCGAAGTTCTCTGATGCCTGACGGGTGGCTTACTTAGTTACCGTAAATAATTGAGTACCTACTCTCGCTCGGGCAAGGGGTAATAATGGCGGTGGTCTAAGGCGCGGTGCTTCCCACATCGCTCCGCATCAGAGTTGGTGCGCGACGACTCGGCAGTAAAGTCACACATTTTTTTAAATATTGAGAATACAAAATTCAAATTTTGCTTGAAATTTATTTATAATTGTTTTTAATTTAATAACTCAATAGAATTTTAAAAACAGTAACTTTCACATTTTAAATGATTACTTAGTTTTTCAGGATGGTTTAAAAGAAAATGCAGATTATTTTAATTGTAAGGATTTATATAAATATTATGTTATTTCTAATGATTATTGAGGTAAAAATACCTTAACGTATGTTAATTTTAGATTTTAAAATTGGTGTGCAATATTTTTCTGTTGTTCAGTATATCATTCATATATTGTAACTGTAATTGTAGAAGTGGTCAGTTTGTTAAGTAAATTAATATAAAACAGTTGCCTATTGTAATTATTTAATTATTTTATAGAATTTTCTTTTAAATTACCAACGAATATACAGATACATATATATGCCAGCTTTCTGATCCTAGTTTTTAAGGTTCCTAATACATTACGTAAAAGTGTCAAGTGTCACTGAGCTTAATTTTTCATTTAGACGCGAATGCTAATAAGATGTGCAGCGTGATCCTACAACTAGCACGAACAAATGTATGGCTAACATTTTAAGAAGAGGGACTGTATTTTGTTTCACCTTTAATGCGTGCTCTATGTGGGAAGTAATGCCAGGTATTTCGATTAGTGTCATTAGTTAAATGCCAGATGTAAAGTACTTTATCCATATTATTTAGTGATGAAGCCTTATTAAATCAAAATTTAATTAACAATACACATAACACTCATCAATAATCATATGAGAGTCTCTAGAACAGTAACAAAATATTCTTAGAAAGGTAGCGTGATATAAGTCACAACATGATTATGCGTATTACGTTATTTTAAAAAACCGATTGTCAGTACAAAAGTTTGTGCAATCTTTAGATATGTGAAGCAATATCTCAAACACATGTTTTGTAAACTATAAATTGGTCGTAGATGTATCGTAAATAGATCAGTAAGTTGTCCGAATATAAATCTCTTATGTTTTTGTTTAAAATTTAATGAAAAGTGAAATGTATAAAAGCGAGTGGTATGTATAAAAGGAACATAATGGATACTATAATACTGTCTACATTAAGCAACGTGCAAATGTTCTTAGATAATCAACGTTCCAAGTTCTTGCAAAAGCACAAACTTGCATTCATCTAAATGGTAGAATTTTCTAAAAAGTGTAAATGTGCCATTTAAACAATAACATTTTAAATGACATGCTTAAGATCAATTACTTTTTACTTTAGAAAATACCAACATTTTCTCGAAATACCTCATATTCTACAACAACAAACAATGTTGGGGCATTAAATAAAGACAATTTTTTTATTATTTAGTTTATTAGCAATCAGAAAGATACAACATATGTCATGGAGAGGAAGACTCCCATTGAAGTCACCTCTATTGCACTAAATTTTTGGCCATTTCTTATTCAAGCGTCGAGTCACGAGATCTTTTCTTAATTGAATAATGGTTTCGTTGGGATGAGTTGCTAGCGAGTGGTGGTCTTTTATGGCTTTTTGCTTGATTGCGTCCTTCACGTATGGTACATTGAGGTCGGTGTGGAGGGTTCTATTAGAGACGTACCATGGCGCTCCAGTTATACTTCGTAATGTATTTGATTGGAATGGCTGTATGATTTCTATCGTTGAATTGCTTGCACAACCCTATAGTTCACAGCCATAGAGCCATATAGGTCGGATTATGGTCTTGTATATAAGTAATTTGTTAGAGAACTGATTTTTTGCCAAGGAGCCAATACATGTTTCTAATTTTAATGTCCATCTCCTTCGTTTTCTTGGATACGTGCATTATCCAGGTTAGACGTTTGTTAAGGTGAAGGCCTAGGTAAGTAGCTTCGTTCTTTTGGGGATGAGGTGATCGATGATGTAAACTGGAGCACAGGTTGATCGTTTTGTGGTAAACGTGACGGGAAAGATTTATTTCCATTAATTTTTATCCTCCATTTGTGTGTCCATTTCTCAATTAAGGTTAGATGATCTTGAGTTCTATTCGTTGCTATGACTGGGTCCTCTCTACTTGTTAGTATTGCTATGTAATCAGCAAAAGTTCCCATAGTATTATGTTCCAGGGTTGGGATGTCATGCGAATACAGAAGGTATAATACAGGTCCTAACACACTATCGTGAGGTACGCCTGCTTGGATTTGCCTTATTTGTGATGTTTCATCACCTTCTATAACTTGGAAGTGACGATTTTTAAGGTAAGACCGTAACAATAGGTAGTAGTGGTAAGGATGTATTCTTGATTTTGTACAGAAGTCCGCTGTACCAAACACGGTCAAATGCCTGTTTAACATAAATAAAGACAAGTGTGAATAACAAAATGGTTGTATTACCAGGAGTCAAGTACAATGAATGTTACTTTTCTACATAGTCACCGTGAATATTGAGACACTTGTTATACCGGTGGACGAGTTTTCCAATACCTTATTCATAGAAGGTTGCTGCCAGCGTATTGAGATACATTTCCACAGTGTCTTGAAACTCTTTGTTTATGAGAAGGCATTGTTCTTCCAGACATCTCTTTAGCTCTCATAAAAGATGGAAGTTGCTCGACGCAAAGTCTGGGCTATACGCCGAGCGATCGCTGAACAAGGTTTTTACTAGCGATTAGCATCCTTATCCACTTTTATCACTCATAAAGTTTGCACTGTAAACGTAGCTCATTTTTCGATGAATTTCTGTTGCGCTTTTCTCTTCTGTCTGTAGAAAACAAATGGCGCTGCGCAATTCGCACTTGACGGGAGAATCAATTATGCCCACCATGTCTGCAGTTCAACCCCAACTGATGTTTTGGACTCAGCGGTAACAGATGTTATGTTGGAGAAGCTGTGCAGTAGCGCAGATCCGTCTCATATCGCTCGGCTGTTCATTTAGCAGCGCTATGGGAGGCTGAAAAATAGCCATCGCATATGCGTCAGCGTAAATATTTCTTGGTTTTTATTACTGCACACAAAGGTATACTTTTAATGTAACAATATTATAAAAAACTTAGTTTATGAGTGCAATTTCCTGGTATAGTTAGATTACCACGCGAACAATGTTTAACTGCAACTGTCTTCAATTCTTTTCCTCGTTCGTTTAAATACGTATGCACCTGGTTCTGGAATCTTCTTGGCTCTACACCGGCGCACCGAGCCGATTACTAAAACGTTTCTTTGTGACCGTGTCAAACTACCGAGAATTGTCATGAATTTCTGGCAATTCTCCTTTACTATAAAAATTCTTACTAATTTAAATTAATCGTTTAATAAAATTTATACTTTTTTTATATTTTTTGATAAAGGGTTATATATGAAATTTTAGAGGTAAAAGTGTTTTGTGTACAATCGGAAATACAACATTTTTTGAATATTTTATTTATCAATCAGAACAATGTATAATTTTATAAGCTAAAGCACTGATGATCACGAGCATGTATTAGCAACAAATCAGTTTGATATCCAGCAATATCACCTGTGGACTAGTTTTTACTTTTTAAAACTGTGTAATATTTATATAAAAGTAAATAATAAGTAGCCGTTAAAATAAAATATATTAAATGGATAATTTATTTTTTATTTCCCCACCATAAATTATACAAATATTTGTTTAAAATTATTTACATTAAAGCCCAAAAATAAATATTAAATTAAAAAAACTGTAAATAAGGTTTAAATTAGTTTACACCTCTGAACTACACAATTAAACTTGTTACAAGATTTAGCGTGCTTAATGTCAAATTAAATTAAAAAGAATAGCTGTAAAAGATGCTTTTAAGTTTGAATACCTATAAAAATTGAATACATTAAATATAACTACATAATTTAAATTTCTAAAAGATTGGTTATGTTAAATTAGAAGAATAAATATAATTAATGGATAGTTTTAATTCTTCGAACAATGTTCAATTTTTTGGTACGCTTTCTAACCTTTTGTATAGATTTCCATCCATCCAATACCATTACAGTCCAAAACGGATTTTCTTCTTCTTCTTCTTCTACTCTTATATAGGCTATTAGCCTGTTTCTAACTACACATTTCGTGTATTACTATGAGCCATGTTGGGCGTACCCCGGGCAGGTGGCTAGTCTGACCCGTTAGAAGAAGGAGAATGTACTTTACGACCGCCAAAGGTATTTGTATGATGGCCGGAGAGCACTCGATGTTTGCCGTTATTTTTGACCTGGGAGTCGAAGCCAGGGCCCGCCGCGCGTTAGTCTGGCAGGCCGAAGCCTTTCCATCGCGGCTGTCGTGCTCTGTCGGATTTTGGTGTCCTTAATTTTCTACTTCCTACTTTTTAGTTGTTGGTTTACAAAATGGCTGTTATGCCTATTTCTATTTTATTTTGCCAGCAGGCTGCTAGCCGTGCGCCTTCTAGTTTTTGAGTATTTTCTTTACTATTCTTGACTCATTCATTTATTGATCGTGTTTAGCCTATCTCAATCTCTGTAATTTAATAGACGTTGCAGCATCCACTTTTTTGAATAGTTGTTATGTTTTATAGTTATATATGTCATTATCTACTGGTGGAATATTAATTAAACCCACCTTCCATTTATAATCATTACTCATCCTAAAAGAAAATGAAGAAGATGATAATCAACCAAATACGAGTTCTGTAAAGCCTCCAAACCCCTAAAATTTTTATAATTTGTATTATAAGTATTGCACCCCTTATCAAACTTCTGGACTAAGTAGCAAAACAGCAATATTAAATTAAAGCTTTCGTTGAAAGTCAGGGAAAAGTTTAACCTAAAACGAGCGAATGTTATGGTATTATAACAAAAGCCTCCAATGAAAAGTAAACTGAATTTTATGTATACAAATTAAAGAACCTATTAAAGAAGATAGTGTTAAAAATATGCACTACTCTATCAGCACTCAACAAATAAAAACGGAAATAGAGAAACTGGAACACCCGGTTACAAATATTTGGAATGTCAAACAAAATTACATCTTCTAATGTTATTTGTTGAATTGAAACCAGCAACCAATAATAAAAACATCTACAATGTTGACTATATCCAATAGTGTAAAATTAAATTTGAACCGTGTAAAAGGAAAATCGCGCATTACACCAGATGCCAAAGATATGGACACACAAAAATTTCTGCCATTTAAAACTTGGATGCGTAAAATGTACAGATAATCACGTTATGTACTAGTGTAAACGCAAAGAAAGATCTGAAGATGTGCGATGTGACCTGTGCGGAGATAATCATCCTCTCAATTACAAGGAATATACAAGGTGGTTCAGCTATTACCGGAACTGATTTGTGTGCAAACAAGCCGCATTGCGCAGCAGCTGTGCGACTTTCAGAGTGTGAAGTCACAACCTCCAGAGTTGCTAGAGTGATGAGCGAACAGAAGGTACCATGGAGCGTAAAAAACGCATTGTGATCAAATTTCTTGTTGAAAAAAACGTCCCATCCGCTAAAATTGAGCACATACTCCAACAACAGTATAGGGAAGAGTGTCTTTCACGGAGTGTGTGTTTCAGTGGTGTAAGTGCTTTAGAGATGACAAAAAGCACGTGGATAATAAACTGCATGATCGTCGACTGCGAACATTCGTCACCAAGCCAAACATTGATCGTGCAGGTGCTCTTATTCGTGAGAATAGCTGCGCCGCTATCAAGGTTGGTAGTGTAGAAGACATTGCAAAAGACACCTGCACTATCTCAAGATGAGCGCACGGTGGGTACCACGCACTTTGACGGACGTGAACAAAATGGTACGCATGTAAGCTGCCAGTTGTCTGCTACAAAAGTTTGAAAACGAAAGTGATACATTTTTGAAGTCTATAGTGACAACGTGGATGCAGTACTTCATGCCCTAGTCCCAGCAGTCATCACACGAGCGGAGACACACCAGTTCTCCCAAACTCAAGAGAGCGCGGAGGAGCCGTTCGGCAGGAAAAGTGATGGCAACGTTCTTCCGGGACTGGTAGAGGTATATCTATGTAGATTTTCTGACGGATGCTAAAACAATCAATGCAGCTTATTATTTAAACCTCTTGGCAACAGACGTGAAGGCAAAGATCCGATCCAAGCAGAAAATAGGTGGAAAGCGGCTAGCCTTTCTTTAAGACAATGCACTTCCCCATACGACCAAAATAACAATAGAGACCCCCCGGAATTGAAATAGAACCTTCTACCATATTCGCCATACAGTCCAGATTTGGTTTCAAGTGATCTATATCTGTTCAGCAGACTTAAAGACTTGTAAAGCATGCGGCTTATGGACAACGATGCTATTATCCAGATTGATTTGGAGTGGATACGCCGCCAACCAAAAGCCTTTCTTAAAAAGGGCATCAGAATGCTTCCAGAACGTTGAAAAAATGTATTGACTTTGAAGGGGAGTACGTTGAAGACTGACATTTGCGAGTAAGAAGTTGTCATTTTGGTTTATTTGTAAAAAAACTTGTTCCGATGAAAATTTCAAAAAAAAATTCACCGCAACTATTATATATCATCAACAAATTCAATCAGGACTGTTGTATGCTCATGTAACCAATGTAAACCAGGAACCTTCTTACTTTCCCACCAACACAGTACATCTTTCAAACCCTAATCAGCAACCAAATGACTTGCAAGACCTGAAAAACACGATGAAAAATATATCCAATCAAATAGAAGCCTTATTAAACTTGATTCAAACCATGCTTTCCAAACATAAATAATAAATAAAACTTACAACTCGCCTTATGGAACGCCAATGGTCACCCAGGAATTGCCCGTCGAATCGCTGTAATGACCAGAAATTCAACAAAACACCATTAGTTAAGCAACTACTGCAAAACTTTTCTTCAAGCAACCAATATATCTATAGAAGAATCAATCACTTCATTAACAATTTTAGTGGTATATTTCTCTCCTACATTCCAAGTAAAACAGACCAATTTCAGAATTTTTGTAGGACGATGGTTTATTGCAGGATATGATTATAGCGCCAAACACATTGATTAGAGATCTCGACTTATAACATCCGAAGAAAGCAATCATTTGAAACATATCTATAGAGGTGATCCTACATACTGGCCAGCCGACGGAAGCAAATAATCTGGCCTAGTAGACTTCTGCATTAAGAAAATATCCCTCAGGACCTCGTTATTGCTCAATCTTGTTTGGACCTATTTTTGGATTATTCCCCAGTGTTAATTTAACTATCAATAAAAGTATTAAGTAGAGAGAAACAACTAAATTAAGTACTAAACACACAAATTGGTACTACTTCAAAAACTAACATTAAATGCATCCCTCAAAACTGAAGCAGACTTTGAAGCCATTGTTAATTTTTTTAGCGACACGATACAATAGCCAACTTGGAATACAACACCTAAACAACCAGTGATTCCCACAACTTACGATTCTCCTGTATTAATTAAAAAACAATCTATCCAGGCATTAGTAAAGACTGAGAACACCTGAAATTAAACGTTCACTCAATGCAGCCACGCAAAAAGTAAAAAAAACTTTTAAACAATAAAAATTAATGCATCCAAACATTTTTGAAAGGATTTACACTTACTGAAGCTACCTTTTTAGAAGACGATTAAAATTATAATAGTGGTAATGGTAAAGCTCTAACGTCTCGCGTGGAAGCACGGCCTGCGAACTGAGAGGTTAAGGATCTCATATGTTCGCTCGCTCTGCCTGGTCGTCGCGCAGCATCTCTAATGCGGAGCGATGTAGCAAGCACCGCGTCTTAGACAACCGTCATTATTACCTTTTGTTCGAGTGAACGCAGGTACTCAATTATTTTTAATGACTGAGTAGACCACCCGCCAGGCATCAGAGAACACCGGGAATTGAATCCGGGTCCGTCAGCATCGCTGCCCGTCTCTCAACTACGGGACCACGCTGGCTCAATTAAAATTAAAGCAAGTTAAAAATATTTCCCGTCCGTTAGGATACCCCAAGTAACATGGGTCAAAACTGATTCCAAAAAAGCACTTGTCTTTCCAAACCATTTAACAAATGCCTTTCAGCTCATCAATCAAAAAACAGTCTCAAAGAAGAAGCAGAAATAACTCACCAGCTAGAGTCACTATATCAGTTGAAATTATCAATTCAGCGACTTAAAATGGCTGACGTTAACAATGTCACTAGTACTCTACATCTCAAGAAAGCACCAGAATATGACTTAATTGCTGGTAAAATCCTTAAAGAACTACCCACCATTGGAACTGAATATTTTATCCAGAAGTTCAACGCAGTTCTATACAAAGGGGATTTCCCAGAACAATGGAAAGTGGCACATTAAAACTAGGAAATTTTTTTAGCGAATCAACATTTTTCGGTCAATAAGTCCCCTACCAATTGTACCAAGAGTGTTTGAAAGCTTTTACTAAAAAGCTCTTACCAGCCAAGAAATAACTAGCTAATACCCAATCATTAGTTTGGCATTTCATTTTAGAACAAATACATCGAGTTATTCAAAAAATGAACGATATTTTTAAAAACAAAGAGTACTAATCTGCACATCACACAGGCGTTCAATAAAGTCTGACATACTAGACTTTTCTAAAAATTCTGGCTATTTCTCCCTCTAAACTACTTTTTCATCCTAGCTACATAATGGATTCTTCCTGCTAAAGTTTGAGACCGAGTATATGAAACTCTTTTCAATGATCGCCGATATACCTCAACAAAGTGTCCTAGGGCCACTGTTATATTCGTTACATATTGCAGATCTGCTAATTACGCCAGAAACTCTGACAGCAACCTTTGCATACGATACTGCAGTCCTAGCGTCTGACAAAGATCTCAACAAACTGGTTGAAAAAATAAAGAATTAACGCCACTGAAACCAAATCTGTTTACATAATCTTTACCACTTGCAGAGCCACGTGTCATCCTGTTTATTTAAACAATAACCAAATTCCATAACAAAACGAAGTACCTCGATCGAAGACTTACTTGGCGAAATATCCTCACTAAACGGAAGCAACTGGTATTAACTCTGACTAAGATGTATTGATTACTTCGACATAAAACAAACTCCTGGTTTACAAAACAATAATCGAGCAAATTTGTTCGTATGGCATTCAACTTTGGAGGACAGCGCCCACTTCAAATATCGAAATTCTAGAACGCTTCCACAGAAAAGTGCTACTCTGATCATCCTAAGGGATCTTTGTATTTCTACAGTCAAGGAAGACATTCGCCGCTGCAGCTCCCAATGCAGTGCTTGACTTAGAGCTCATTTTAATATTCTAGCAACAGGTTTTATGGATCAACCCAACAACAACAGGCGATTACGCTAACATGTGAAAATTTCTGAATGTGCTTGTATAATTGTAATTTCAAAAAGCTAATCTGTGGTTAATCGTTCTAGCTTAAAACCTGCCTAGTAGTCACCTATTATGTTTTTGCATAGCTGCTCTAATTTGTTGCTTAATACATTGGTAAACGTCTTGTAGGTTGCGTTTAACAGTGAGATACTTCTAAAGTTTTGTAGTCAAATTTGTCCCCTTTTTGTGTATTGGCTATATACTGCTCTTCTATTCGCTTGATCTAGTTTCTGTTGTTTATATTTTACTAATAAAGTTGATCATCATTGTTATGAGGCCCGACTCTACGTTTTAATAGCTCGAAGTCGTACATTGTCGATTCCAGGCTCTGTTACTGGTTAATGCGTTTATTGCATTCAAAACTTCTTCTCGAGTAGGTGGTTCAGAGAACTCTTTATTTTTTGTGGCTTTTTTTATTATTTTATTCCTGATAATTGGGTTCTGTCTATGTATGGAGTTTAACAGCTTTTCAAAGTATTTCCTCCATCTCCCTTCGACTTTCTTTTCGTTGCCGACATTTTGGTCTATTTTGTCTCGGAATAGGTTGCTGTTTGGTTTGTGTGTTTTGAATACGTTGATTTGCTCTAATACCTTCCTGACTTTATTATTCTCGAAGTATTTTTGTAAGCTTAGCAGAATTTTTTCTTTTAAATAGCTTGTTTGTTGTATTTCGATGTTTTTGTGGGTCTTGTTATAAGTGTGTTGTAGTTTCTATGTTTCTCTTTTATTGCTAATTCAAACACTTTATTAACTCAGTTTCTATGGCGTGTATTGCGTGCTATTTTCTACTTCTATAATTGCTTCCTTGATCTACTTTCATTTTTCTTTTAGCGCGGCATTATTTTCTATTTTTCTTTAATATGTTGTTAATGTCTTATTTTCTTTTACGATTCCTCTATTATATTTTTCTTATTGCTTTCCTACTTCTAATACATTTTTTAAAGATGACCTTCACTATATTGGTTCCATGATATGATCTGACATCTAATATACTTGAGGCGCATCTTCTCTTGATAACTAGGTGATCGATTTGATTGAAAGTTTTCCAGCCGGTGATATCCTGTGTGTTTATGACCGTTAAGACGTGGAAAATATGTTCAACTTTTGCTTATAGCAAACTTTATCAATCTTTTCCTATTACCTTGGACTCTTGGTACAGACTGTGCTGATCAACAGTTGCTTTTCTATTGAATATTTTTGTTCTTAACCGTAGGACGTAAATTTTTTCATTAATGGAGTTGAAGTCGATGACAGTATTGCTTATTATGGAAGACTAAAACTAGTTTATGATTGTTGGTTTCCTAACCGCTGTATAAGATTATATAAACTTTGGTATCTAGCACGTTTTTGCCTAGCCCTCTCGTTTCCTGGATTGCTGTGACTTGCATTCTATTGATTCGGTTTTATTTAGAGTTCATATGATTTACGTTCTTTCGCGCATGTTTTCTTGTGCTGCGTCCATTCCAACGGTTCTTGACTGGGCTTCCTTTATGGGAAAGAGAGTTTTGGTCTCTAAAGGTAATCAACTCAGCTCCTCTTAATCGTCTGTCATGACAAGCAGAGGATGCTATGGGTATTTTATTCCAACCACAAGGGGTTTGCATACTTTTGAAGATTGGCCAAAAATTCTCATTTTGACGTAATTCGAGCACACAGGACGAATTATCTCTCTTGGTAACAAAAGTCAAGTTTTTAACGTTGGGAAAACTTATTATAGATTTGGCGTAGTGTAACGAATCCAAGTCTATCCAAAATAAGTAATTCCTATAAAGACGTACCTTTTAATAAAGGGGATGAGTGTTTGTCGAATACATTTGTTTATGTACTATGCTGGTAAAATATCAGTTTTGAAGTTAAAAAAATGAAATGCGTAAAGGCGAAATTGTTAACTATATAACTTGTAATTTTTGAGGCTCTTCTATTAGATCCTAGCGTTTTTGAAAAGTACCTTATGAATCTTGAATCAAGCAATAGTGAAAATACTGAAAAGAAGTCTGCCACATACTTTTATTTTTTTAAAATGTTAGTTTATACATTCAATTAGCAGCTTGATAATTGTGTTAATGTAATTATAAAACAAATAATTTAGAAAACTTAAATTACACATTATGTGAAATGTAGCAATACTATTTTTCTAATTAGCAAATAACAAAAGTATTTATCATATTTATTGGATTTAATCTTTACTCTCAAATTTTAAGAGACAAAAAATAAATTGCAAAATGTTTTCAAAACTAGAATAAATATTTCTTTAAGGAGCGATAATTGGTTTGACCTATATAATATTTTACATTCGGTACTGCAAGGTAACAAAATAAACAGTTCGTGTTTGGCGTCAATTAACATCTTCGTAACTTTTGCTGTGTGGGGACGCTATTGCAAAATGCCTGGAATTTCGTGGAATAATGAAAGACTGTCAACTACTATATCTAATGTAATTGCTTTATTAGTGTCAAGTTATAATCAGGAAATATTTTATGATTTACCAAATTCTTACCAGTTTGTTAAATAGCTCGGCATTGCACCTAAATTACATTATTATATAAATTAGCCTGTTATGTAGCTAATTAAATATTAGTTTTCAAAAAAAATAAAATATTTATGAAGGGGAAGTATGCAAGGCGTTTTGTTTAAAAATAACTTTTAACATGCCCGAGACTTAAAAATGATAATGTAAATAGAGAAAGCGTAAATGATTGTTTACGTAATGCTTACGAGCATGAGCGTACCCTTCATACAAGCGAAAAGGTGTAAAGTTATGTCATTATCTCCCGCATATTTAGAATTTTTAATGCTTTTGTAACTATGATAAATTAGTTATGACAATTTTTGGACATGAAGGTAACATCGCTTAGAAGCCAGATGAGTGAGTTTAATTTACATATGTGTTGTGGCTTACTTAGTTAAACTAAACGAAACTTTCTTTTAGGCCGCTTGCACTGGTTGTGCACAAATTTGGCTTTCTCTTTTGTTTTTTTTTTTAGATGGAACCGTCGACCAGATTATTTTATGTGCTATCTTTATAGTTTATATATATATATATATATATATATATATATATATATATATATATATATTATATATATATATTATGTACAATTTATTTGATACTTGATTTTATTTACGATATCTACGTGAGCTGCACGATATCTGTTGCAAAAAGCTAACAAAAAAAATGTTTAATGCTGAAAACTTTTTTATTGTTTTCAAAATATTTTTCCTGTTGGTTAATACATTGTTGCATACGCTGAAACCAATTTCTATAGTATTTTTCTATCAGACATCAATCGCCTTTTCCGGCATTGAAAAAACTTTTTTTTTTATTTAGTTTATTACTATTTACAATCTGTATAACATACAATAAGTAAATACAGGGTCACTTGAATAATAATAATAGGGCGTGACTAATGGCATTTGAGAGTATTCCAACGAATACCTCTCTGTTTTGACTTGCTAAGGTACAGGGGTTTTAAGTTGCAACAAGACAAAGTCGTTAAAATCTGTGAGGCAAATCTAAAGGTTTAAACCGTTTTAACCTATGTGTTTGTTCACTATTGTCAAGCATATTGATTGCATAGGCGTTTGGATGGTTGGATAGTCTAATTAAATATTTAGCACTACACTTACTTATTTCTTCGCGCACTGTGTTTACTTTTAAGTCACTTAGGATGTCGAAGTTTCTGAAAAAATAGGGCGCATCACATATAACACGAAGCACTTTGTTTTGAAATCTTTCTATAGATTGTAACGAGGAAGAGGCGGCAGTTTCCCAGAGCTGAAGTCCGTAAGACCATATAGGTTTAAAAACAGTTTTATAAACTAGCAGTTTGTTTGTTGTTGATAGTTTGGACTGGCGGCCTAGCAGCCAGTAGTGCTTACGGAATTCGAGGCTCAGTTTCCGGTTTATCCATATATGACTTTTCCACGTTAATCCTCTGTCCAGATGTGGTCCTAGGTATTTAACTTCTTGAACCTGCTGGAGTGGAGCGTTATTTATAAAAACTGGTTGGGTGATCCCTCTAAATTTTGTGAATGTGATACGTACGGATTTTTCGTTGTTGATTTGGACTCTCCATTTTTGCGCCCATTTTTCTATTTCGTATAAGTCCCGCTGGAGGAGCGTAGCTGCGATTGTTGGGTCCTCATGTTTAACTAAGATTGCTTTGTCGTCGGCAAAAGTAGCTGTGGTAGAATGGTTATTCCTCGGAAAATCCGCTGTAAATAGTAGGTAGAGCATGGGACTTAATATGCTTCCTTCGGAAACGCCTGATTTTATTAGAAGCCGGTCTGTAATTTCTTGATCATGTTTGACTTGGAAGAACCTGTCCGATAAAAAGGATTTGAGAATAACAAAGTAGCTGTGTGGAAGTGATTTCTTTAATTTGAATGGGAGCCCGTCATGCCATACTCTATCGAAGGCTTGGCTGTCGTCTAAAAATGCGGCAGTGCAATACTGCTTGTCTTCGAAAGCTTGATTTATGACGTCGACAATCCTGTGGACTTGTTCTATCGTAGAGTGGCCCTTGCGAAAACCAAATTGGTGATCCGGAATAAGTCCCATGTCTTCAATAATCGGCTCAGGCCTCTTAGCAAGTAATTTCTCAAATAGTTTGCCTAATTGTGACAATAAACTTATTGGTCTATAAGAGGAAGTAGCATTTTCTGACTTTCCGGGTTTAGGTATTAATATCACTTGTGCTACTTTCCATTGAGTCGGTACGTGGCCTAACCTTAATATTGCGTTGTAGATCATAGTTAACATAACTAGGCCTTTGCGAGGAAATTGCTTGATAAGGTATCCGGTTATAAGGTCAACGCCTGGTGATTTTTTTGGGTTTAAGTTATAATTAATTACTTCCTTTATTTCAGAGACTGTAACTAGTTTTGGTAGGGGTGACATCTGGTGTGGTGCATCGAGTGTTGTCTTTATCTCTGCTTCCTTTTCATTGGTTTCAGTTGAAGGTAAAGGTTGAAAGACTGATTCAAGGTACCCAGCAAATACTTCTGCCTTTTGTTTATCAGATCTTGCCCAAGTTCCGTCTTCTTTTTGAATGGGCGGAATGGGCTGGTGTTGACGCTTGATATTTTTGGTTGTTGTTCAAAGTGAGTAATCTGAACCAGGTGTGGCGTCCAGGTTAGCAAGGTAATCTTGAAATGAATTGTTTTACGGCTTCTGATTTGTTCTTTTAGCTCGTTGGACGCTTGGTTGTAACGACTTTTATCTGAAGGTAACTGTGAAGACCGCCATATTCTTCTCAACCTTCTCTTTTCGGCTATTTTTTTCTTTATTGCTATGGGGCATTGTTCCTTGACTCTTTTGATGGGAATTTCTGGAGTGGCTTCCCTTGCAGATTTCTGTACTAGTGTGGTGAAATTTGCTACAGCTGATTCTAAATCCTCAATGGTTTTTAGTGGTATCTTTAGATCTATTTGGTTTTTCATTAATGCCCTGAAGTAATACCAATCAGTGTTTTTATTATGGAGCTTTGGCGAGGAAGTTTTGTTGGTTATGAAACTATTTACTGTAGCAATTACAGGTGAGTGACCTGAGGATAGATCCCAGCAGGATGCAATTGTGAGGTACCCTGGCGTCGAGTAGGTCCGGTTTTTTCTTCGGATCAGTGGGCCAGTGTGTTGGTTCGTAGGTTGAAAGGTGTCCTAATCGGAGTTCTTGTACAACATTGTATAGGACTTTACCTCTACTTGGAGGTAGCCCCAGAGCGTGTGTTTTGCATTATAATCGGCACCTGCCATGAACCTGTTGCCCAGTGAACGAAAATAATTGAGAAAACCTTCTTTATTTGTGGGGTAGTTCGGCGGACAGTAGGTAGCAGAGATCGTCAGTGGTCCGTTCCAATCTTCTATCATGATGCTTGTTGCTTGTAGGAAATCTTCTCTGAATTCTGGTAGTTGGTAGTGCTTAATTTGTTTTCTAATTAGAGTTGCTGAGCCACCTCCTGCATGTCTTTCCGCGTCAGGATGATGGGTCGTATAGATGAAGAAGTTGGGTATTTTAAAATATGCTTTGCTAGAAAAGTGTGTTTCAGATATGAGGATTATATCTATGTTGTTGTGTTTGAGAAATATTTCGATCTCCTGTTTATGGTTCGAGAGACCGTTGGCGTTCCATTGAGCAATTTTATACGTTGAGCCATTTTCAGAACTTAGTTCTTCCTGAGTTTAATTTGATTAGTCAGCTCATTTATGGTCTGCTGCTGAGCTTGGACGGTTTGCTGCATTGCTGTTATGACCGCAGTTAGATCGTTTGTTTGTTGAGTTATTGGTTGTCCAAGGGTGCAGTGCTGAGGTACGGTACTGGATGGAGGGGTGATGTTTCGCTTATTGGCAGTTATGGCTGCATAGTTTAAAGATTGTTGTGTTTGATGTGTTGGTATTAGTTGGTTATGTTGGCTTGCTTGATGTGTTGGCTGCGTGCGTGGTAAATTGATAGGTTGGGGGTGGTTTGGGTGCCGTCGGGATATTATGTCAAGGTATATTTTGCATCCTTTGTAATTCGCTGGGCGTTGTCCTTTACATAAAACGCACGTAACTGGGTTGCCATTCTTTTTATTTTTTGAGCAGGTACGGTAATCATGTAAGCCAGCGCATTTGACACATCGTGCAGGGCGCGTACATCTGTTTCTTGTGTGGCCATAACATTGGCAGTTTTTGCATTGAGGGTTTGTGGCTTTTTCTTAGGTTCTTCGAACTGAATCACAGCATTTCCTAAATACTTAATTTTGAAAATATCTTTATTATTCTCTTTGCGTTTTATGTCGATGAAGAATAAATTTTTATTTTTTATTTGTTTTCTTTGTTTATTACATTCATGATGTTAGTAACTTCGTGACGTTCGTTTTTTAATAAATCGGTAATAGTTTGAAAGTCGGTGGAGTGATGGAGGTTTCTTAATACCACTTTGTATTTCTTTTCCTCTTCTAAACTGTACGTATGTCTTGCTACTTTATTAGCATCGAGTACGTCACGTATTTTTTTGTAGTCATCGATATTGTTGATTTGGAGTTTTAGTTTGTTTCCTTGTAATAACTGATATTTATAATTTTCTTTTTTTATGTGTGTTTCGAGTAGTTCAATTAGAGGATCTATTGCTGAGATGTAATGTAGGATATAAGGAGGAACTTGAATTTTAGTTTCCCTTGTTTGATTTTTATTATTGGAATTATCCGCATCGTTTCCCTTAGCAAGTGGGAGGTATCTGTTTTGAATTAATGTAGGTTTTTTGTTAATTTGTACTGTGTGGTTTTCGCTTGTATTTTTTTCCTCTTTTTCTGTGATCTTACTTGCTGAAGTTCGTTAAGAATAATCACATCTTCTTCGTTGCTTTTGGTGGACATGCTATCATCTTCATCAGTGACATAATGGGACTGATGTACTATTGGATTAGATGATGTGTTGACCGTCATTTGCGAAGTGGACAGGGCCGTTTGATAAAGCGAGGCGGTCGATTTTGTGGGGTTTGGATAAATTTGGTTTTGAGGATATGTGAGGCTAGGATAGGCTTGACAGAATTGTTCATTTTGAAAATAACCATTGGGATACTGCGTGAATATTTTATTTGTGTTTTGTAAATTTTGGATTGGTGATAACGTTTGTAGCTGTGAATTCATGAATGGCATTAGGTAATTCGGTTGTTGGGGAGGTAACATATGTGAATATTGGGGTTGAGCCGGTTGCGGGTACGTATTATTATGTTGATTAAAACGAGGGAGGTTATTTGAGCTCCCTGAACAGCCACCGCTGTTACCTTGCATTTTATTGCAGTATGAATTAAATTATTAAATAAATAAATTTGCTTGACCATAACACAGGTATAGCTCGGCACGCACGTCTGCTCTGCTTGAAGGCACTGAAAATGTCCACGCAGTTTGTTCTCCACGGATGGGAACAAAAAGAAGTCGTTAGGGGACTTTTTGGTGGATGACCCATCAATTCGACTATTTGAGTGCTCAAAAATTTAGTTGTTTGCGTTAATGTGTGTGAGCTCTCTTTGTCATGAGAAATTGCTGAAAAGTAGTCCGGCGTCGTGCGTTGGTCTCTTCATTTTTCCGAAGGCTTCTGGCAAACAAATGGTGGGGTACCATTGAAAATTGACCATTTTACAATTTTCTAAAACCACGGCTGCGACAGTTTTTCCAAAAAAAATAGGTGACCATTTGCTTCGAAATGCCTCGAGCGCGAATGACTTGTTCGGTTTGGCTCATCTTAAAAACCCCACAAGGTAGACTGCTGATTACTTTTGGGCTCATGCGTATAAATCCAAGTTTCGTTACCTATAACGATTTTGTAAACGGCATTTGAAGCACCATCATCGCATTTCTTGAGCATTTCTTTTGACTAATTGACACGAGTTTTTTTTAAGCGATCGTTCACTTATGCGGAATCCAACGCGCGTACAGCCTTTTCATGGTTAAATGTTCATTCAAAATTGAATGTTTGCTAGTCATACTAATGATTAGAGATACCTAAAATTTTATGATATATCACATGATGACCTTGATTCATCAGTTAGCGCACAGTGAACTACGAGCATGATTAAATTCATTAAACCAACGATAGATAGTAACTTTGTGAGTTGATTGACGCACTGTTGAGATAATCCAAGTCGAAACTAAAAAATAATCGCACGAAAATGTTCACAAGTTAATTCCATTTTTTTGCCAAGAGATAATTTTTACTTACAGACAACAAAACAATATGGTCCGTATGGCAAAATGTTTTGTGTATATTGCCCTCAAAAATGTCAAATTGTATGATGCAAACGTCAGATCGTACCTAGCACACGCAAGGTTCTTTTTCTTCGTTAGCTCTGTATTTATTTTTAGATGTATGCCTCTTCGAGATTTGATTTTCATGTTTGTCTATCATTTGCTCTTCCCATATATTTCGGGCTCGCTGTTGTTTTATTGTCATCGGCCCATCGTATGATCTTCATGATATAATTTATTTATGCCATTTTTCTTTATCCTCTCTAGTGATGTGTCCGGCAAATGACCATTTTGTTCTCGTATATAGTAGGTATTGGTTTTTCTGTTCTTTAAAGAAATTCCTGTCACTAATCTTTCCATGGCCCTTTGTGCTGTTTGTAGTTTAGTTAAGTTACTTTTTGAGATTGTTCAGGTTTCCACCCCATAACACATGATTGGTATATTGCTGGGGTTAAATACCTTCGTTGTTAGATACAATTGAATGGCTGTATTTTTTATTATAAAACTTAGTTTTTCCAACTCTTAATATCCGACAGATCGTCTATTATGTGGTTGCTATATTTTGGAGTATAAGAATAGCGGATAAGAAAATTTGCCTGACCTGCTTTTGGGTGTTAAGAAAAAAATAAATTACTATTTGGTAAATACAAAAAAGTTTTCGCTTCAATGGTTTTGCATCTTTATACGTCAGACGACATTATTTTATAATAGGAAAACAAAATAAACTTAATGATTTTTTCTTATGTTTCTTACACAGTTTTTGGACTATCAAAAATACCTTGTTTCCTATGAAATCATATGTTTTGCGGGATAGAATCTGTAGCAGCATTTATAATTAAACTGAAAAATAATTTAACGTCTTGGTTGATATTATTTGTAAAAGTTAGTGGAATAACCAAAATTTTGATATCTATCTTAATCTGTTCTTTGAATTAACTAACGAGAAGCATAAATATATGATTTTGCAATATTTTGTGGAGTAATTATAATCGTATCACTATCGTAATGACGGTAGTTGGTCAATTGAATCCTGTAAATCTGGTATATTTTCAGGACTAAACGACAGATAAACTGAACATATTTTATCTGTAAAAGGAGTTTGAAAATGCACTACTACTGCTAGCAGAAGTATTTGCAGTTAGAGATGTTATTAAGTACTAGAAGCATAATGCTGCCATGAATTTGATTCCCAGTATCATCAGAGAATGAGTAGCATAGCAGATTTACTCTTGAAGGCTTCTTACAAACGAATTATATAGTGGAAAAAAATAGCTTTAGTTTGTTATTGAATTAGTAAAACTATCGTGCATGTTTTTACCTTTGCGGGGATTTTTTTCGGTCAGTCATCTTCTGTAGCTAGCTGTTTTTTATCTACCAAGTCAATTTCTCTGTGGGATAAATGTTGTAAACATTTATAATTTTTTTTCAAATGACTCCTAAAAGATTATTATCGTATTAGAATTTAGGGAGATTATGTTATCTGCATCTTTTTTACGTTAAAATAATCATATCTGTATGTTACCAACAGACCATTAATTAAATCCGGAAAAAATGATATGAAACTAGATATAATATAGTCTAATGCAGAGTAAGATTTATTAGTTGAACATCCTTCAAATAGACTTTGGACAGATTAAGTTTTGCATTTGGTATTAGAGCGCAGTAGTTGTTCTAATGTTTCATAGTCTTGCAATTAGTCTTTAAAACTAAAGGTCGGGCACTTACGAAACCCCATCATATGAAATGTCTGACGACAAATACACACAAAGTTGTGTTGCAATGGAATTTATCATATTTATTGGAGCGTATAACAGCAGGGGTAGAATGTAAGGATTTATATTTAAATTACGATATACTACCTGGATGCATTTAGGAAGGTAAGGTGTTTTAAAAGTCAAAATGTAAGGAAGCAATTCTACAAGTTGTTCAGGGAAATACGTAATTTTCTTGGAAATGTTTAGAGCCAGTAACGTCAAATTTACCAATTTTTTTTTATCGATAACAAAAGCGTATATTGTGATCTGTTACAATTTTTCATTAGTATTTCATAAGTAGGCTGTCAAACACCTTTTTATATTGCTATTATTTGACAGTACTTTGTTAATTTCAACAAAATTTTCGCTCTTAAGTTTAACAAGCAAGTAGCTAGGCAAATATAGTAGTAATTGAGATTTGTAGGGCAGGGAAATGTAAAAAAAGAAATATAATTAAGAGTAAAGTTTTATTTAGCTTCCAGTTGCACTAAAGTATTATTTTTTAAGAATTTTGCATTGTCTTTAACAAAGGAAGACTGGATAGGATTTTTTCAATTATGTTTTCGTGGTTCTACGTATGGCTAGGAAAATAACAGTTAAATGCTGTAGTACTTACATGCAACAGCAAGGCTACATTTGAACTAGAGGACGCTTAATATCCGGAATTCACTTACTAACGACTAAGATTCCTCTTAGCTATGCATCCCCCAGAACAGGATGTTCCACTTTGTATACACTTGGGTACGATTTGTATTTGTATTTGACATTTTTTAACTACCTGATGAGGAACGCAATGACAGTAAAAAGTGACCATAGATTGAAAAAATTAGCAATTGAAACTATTGACAATTAACACAAACTTAATCCGACGGATGATACTTTAAATGGCTTGTGCACATAATTGCTATCAATGTCTAACCGGTAAAATTATTGTAGGTAGAATAATAAGAAAAGTAGCTGTAGAAGTTACTGGCCGTCAATGACATTTTGTACATGCTGCAAGACACTGCCGCCACGTAGGCCAGACCAATATTAATGTATTTTTTACTTTATCTCTATTTACTTACAGATAACACATCACTCAGTAAGTTCGTAGGATGACTAATAAAACAACAATTGTTAGGCAAAATTCGACTTTATTTATTAAAATGGTCTCCTTCAAGAGCAATACATTCATTCTAAAGCTTCTCTAACATTTCGATGCTTTTTTGTAGAACGATTTATCTTTGGTCTCAAAATAGGTTTCAGTTTCGGCAATCGCTTCTTTATTGCAGACAAAACTTTTTCCCTGGAGCATTCTTTTTAGGGTTGCAAACAGGTAGTAGTCGCTGGAAGCTAGAACCGAAGAATATGGTGGATGGAGAACCAATTTAAAATGCGATTTGTGCAATTTTGCCATTGTTGTGATCGACTTGTAACACGGTGCGTTGGCTTGGTGAAAGAGCACTCTTTTTCTTCATTTGGGATCGTTTTTGTCACAATTTCTCTCTTAAAACGGACTAATACCGCCACATAATATTCGCTATTAATAATTCTTCCTTTCTCAAGATAATCGTTAAATAAAATACAATTTGCATGCCAAAATCTGGAGGCCAAAACTTTACCAGCTACTATTTGAGTTTTTGGTCGCCTTTGCTGTCCACTCAGTTAACTGCTGATTTATCTGTGGAGTGTAAAGATGGATCTATGTTTCATCCATTGTTACATACCGTATGAAAATCCTTTTTATTGAGCTGAAACAGCTCCAAACGGCGCTCTGAATCGTCGACACGTTATTGTTTTTGATAGACTGTAAGGAAACGCGGTACCCATTTGGAACAGAGTTTTGCCATGCACAAATGTTTATGCAAAATGATGAATACACTGCTTCCTGATATCTTTAAGATGTCAGCTATCTGACGTAACTTTAATTTACAATCGGACAAAACTATTTTGTGGACTTTTTGTTTTCTGGAACAACTGCCAAATTTGGGCGACCAGAGCATTCAGCATCATCGGTGTTTGTACGGTCACGTTTAAAATCAGCAAACCACTTATCTGCGATTTGCGTCGATGGAGCAGATTCCGAATAACACTTGTCAAGCTATTGTTTTGCTTGAATAATATTTTTTCCTATTAAAAAACAATGCTTTATACACGATATTCAGATTTTTCCATCGTTTTGAAAACTACATAAGTAGCGTCATTGAAACTATTGTAACTTATGAACTAAACGTCAGATTATCATAAAATTTTGACACGTATCATTTGAATATTAGTACTTCCTAAAAATTTTATTGATTTGTACTGTATTGATTTGAACGTACTGAGTAATGTGTTAAATAATCAATAAATCTGCAACATATTTATTATTGTATATGCTTGATGTAATTATTATACTATACTTTCTTCAAACTTATTTTTAAATTATATTGCAAGGGATTTTCTTTATTCTCTTGGGTAATGCTTCTTATACCTTTAAATTATTAAATTATATTTTATTCTTTTTAATTTTGTATATATGTTTTATGATAAGTTTGTTTTTTTCTATATTTTTGAATTCTGTTGTGTATCTTATAGATGACATGTAGTTGCATAAACTTTTTATGTGATTATTGTTGCTGGTAAGGTATTTTTATAAATTAATATTCTATTCATCTTTTGGAGAAAATTTTTATTGTTGAAATAAACAAAAATATAATTTTGTGACTATCTATTTACATAACTGCTTTGTCCATTTGCTATTACTTGTTAGTATATTTTGGTTTTTGTTATTATGTTTCTTTTGTTAATTATTTAAAATGTTCTTTTCTTTTTAAACACATGTTTTCTTGTTATTTTTAGTGTGCTATGAAATTTTTAACCATATACTTTTTCAATCGACTTATATAATTAGTTTTTGTTACTGTTGCTGTAAAGTTTATTGACCTTATTTGTTGCTATAGAAATGG
This sequence comes from Sinelater perroti, assembly GCA_036346155.1. Classification (NCBI taxonomy): domain Eukaryota; kingdom Metazoa; phylum Arthropoda; class Insecta; order Coleoptera; family Elateridae; genus Sinelater; species Sinelater perroti. The sequence continues at coordinate 3,589,957 of JARFIY010000348.1, read as the reverse complement.
AAACAAACTGAAACTTCTCTTTTGTGTATTTTAAAAATTTATTTAATTTTGTTATTAACTGTAATGTTTTTCATGTCATTTCTTCAGTGCAGAATAAAATGCGCGCTACTATATGTGTGTGTTCTTACACATTCTAAGGAAACTCAATTTTTGCAAGTTAGATTGTACATAAGTTGCTGATTAGTTACAGAAACTTATTTAGTAAATTTGTGGATAGTTTTTCGTTAAAAAATAAAATACTAAAATATTGCTAGATTCTGTTACAGCCAAACGATAATTTGTAACGAGCTCAATTAAGCGTGAAAGTAAGGTCATTACAATTTCAATTTGAAAATTGTAAAATGTATACCAATATACTAATAACTAAAAAATTATTGAATACGTTGGGAATATAAGTTTTTTGTACAATCTATTATTGTAGCAATTAAAGTTATTACTAGAAACATAATTTTAGCTTATTTTGATGTGACCTCAAATGCAATAATGTGTTCTAAGGAGCTAAATTATGTGTGATTAACATCAAGGCGATTATATATTGCGGACGAGGATTATCCAAGGTTTACACTAAAATACACATGTAGAAAAATATTGGATTGTTGCAAAAGTAATTTCGTTTTTTATATGCTGTGAGACACGAATTCTTTTACACAATGAATCAACTTTAATCAGTTTTGTTCTATAACCTTTTCTTATCTTTCTCGCAACTTAACTGGTCTTTAAAAGCAAAAAATTGAGCCAAGTGCGATTTTACAGTATTATCGTCATTGAAAGTTTTACCACTCGAGGAGTTTTGCAAATATCGAAAAAATAGTAATCTGATAATACAAAGAGAAGGCTATATACTAGATGTGACGATACTTCCCAACAAAATTACCATAATTTTTGAAGAATTACTAAAACCGCTGTGATCTAGTGTTGCAGCACGATTATTTACAGTTTGCTAATTCTAGAAGTTTTTATTTAATTACTTACCAATTTCATTAGTTGACTAAAACCATCTATCCGTAAAATTCAAAATAATTTTGCAACAATCAGATAGAATTACTACAATTTAAAATAAAATATAATAAATTTGTTACGCCTCGATTAGTAGAAAAACCGTTAACGCATAGCAGATTTAATTTTCCTATAAAATAGAGATTTATAAATAAATAATAAAGTATTTTCATAATATACTTAAATAATTTTATTAGAATGTCATGTTTTTCTGTTACTAAATGCACAGAAACAAAATAAAAATTGAATGTAATCATTTTTTTTATCAAAACAGCCTACATTAGGTTCTAAATAAATTAAAAAATTAAAACGCTATTGATTTCTAAGTGTATGTGAGTTTTAAATTACCACTAAATAGGACTATATTGAGACTATGGATAGTTTTTTTTTATTATGCAATCTGTTACAAAATTAACAATAAGCATTTATGTGGATTACAACATTAACTTGAATAGAGATATGCTCCAATGAACAATAATCTCTATATGAAAATTAATTTAAATTTGTTTGTAAAGTTAACTAAACTCCAAAATAGGATATTTATCGGTCATGAACTAAATCGAGTGGCGTTTTACGCTTAAGTCTCTTTGTCTGTTCACTGTTATCAAGCAAATTTACTGCCAGTACATTTGGATGATTTTTCAATCGTTGAATGTATTTAACACTGCACTGCACAATCGTTTCACTTACTGTCAGCACTTGCAGATCATTGTAGATGTCTTTATTTGTTACAAACCATGGGGCGTCTACAAGAGCACGCAGCACTTTAGACTGGAATCTCTCGATGATGGCGATGTTCGATTTCGATGCTGTCCCCAAAGCTGTAGCCCATATGTCCATATTGGCCTGAAGATGACATTGTATGCAAGTAATTTGTTTTGAAGTGTAAGTTGAGACTGTCGTCCCAGCAGCCAATAATGGTTTCGGAATTTAGTACCTAGTTGTTTGCGTTTTTTCCAAATATGTGTACGCCAGGTCAATCCCTTGTCTAAGTGTGTACCGAGGTATTTTACACTGTCTGTGGTAGGTATAAACTGATTTACTATCATTACTTGTGGTGAATCGCCTCGGCATTTACTGAAGACAATGTGGTTGGGCTTAGCCTCGTTTATTTTAATCCTCCACTTCTGGGTCCATTTATGGATTTCATTAATACTGTTTTGTAGTATGTTGCTTGCTTCAATTGGACTTTTATGTACAGCTAATATGGCAGTATCGTCTGCGAATGTGGTTGTGAGCGCTTCGTTATTGGTTGGAAGATCAGCAGTAAATAAGAGGTACAATAAAGGACCCAGTATACTACCTTATGGCACGCCAGACGTTATTGGGTGCAGTGTTGTTATTTCACTTTCATATCTCACTCGGAAGTACCTCTCAGTTAGATACGATTTAAGGAGGATGTAGAATTTTTCTGGAAGTACCTTTCTGAGCTTATAGAGAAGTCCCTGGTGCCATACCCGATCGAAAGCCTGTCTAATGTCCAAGAATACTGCGGCGCAATAATTTTTATTTTCCAACGTCTTATTAATGGTATCGACTACACGATGCACCTGTTCAATTGTAGAATATTGCTGTCTAAACCCGAATTGGTGATCAGGTATCAGGTTTCTCTCTGCGACTATCTTATTTAACCTTTTGGCTAACAGCTTTTCAATAATTTTAGATAAGACTGGCAACAAACTAATCGGCCTATAAGATGAAGGCTCCTGTGGTGGTTTGCCGGGTTTTAATTAATATTATTTCTGCTGTCTTCCAGGGGGCTGGGAAATGTTGTAGTCTGAAAACAGCGTTTATGAGCTGTGTTAGCATAATTATGCCCTTGCGAGGAAGTTCCTTAATTAATTTACCCGTTATCGAGTCGTAACCGGGGGCCTTCTTAGGATTCAGATCGTGCAGAATAACATCCTTTACTTCTTTTCGTGTTGCTAAAGGTACAGGTTCGCTATGTTGTTCAGGCTCTTCTAGGAATCTTTGAATTTCGTTATCATCGACATCGTCAATCTTTGGTAATGGTTTAAATACGTTTTCTAGATACCCGGCAAAAGTTTCAGCCTTTTTCTTGTCTGTTTTCGCCCAGCCGTTGTTTGGTATTCTGATGGGTGATAAATGTTCTCTTGGTTGTTTTAATTTTTTTGTTGTTTTCCACAGAGCATATTCAGTGTCAACTGTTGGTGTTAGCCTTTCCAAGTATTCTTGGAATGATCTGTTCTTGAGTTCTTTTAACAACTCCTTCAATTGTCTTGCAGCACGATTAAAATTTGTTTTACCTTGTGGGTGTCTTGATAATTGCCAAATCTGTCGAAGTCGTCTTTTTTCTAATATTTTTTGGCGGATGTGTATTGGACAATCAACTGTTTTTGATTTAGATTTATTTTGCACCGGTGTTGCTTCCCATGTAGATTCTTGTATTAGAGAGGTAAAGTTTTGTACTTCTGTTTCCAATTCTTCTGTTATTTTGATCGAGACTCTTAGGTTTGTTTTGTCGTTAATTGGTTCTTTAAAGTAACCCCAATCTGTTTTACGATTGTAAAGTTGTATCTTCTGCTCTTTTTCTTTTATACCTGAATAGATGGTTGCAACCGCTGGAGAGTGATCAGATGCTAAGTCATCACTTGGTTCAATGTCTAGGGATCCTGGAGTAAACCCTTTAGTGACAAAGAAGTCCAGGCAATCTGGCAGTTTGTTGGGGTCCATCGGCCAATATGTTGGTTTATACGAGGAAAGATGGTTCAGATGGAGTTCGTTAATTACTGCGTGTAGTATTTTACCTCTCCCGGGGGCTGATAGTCTGGATCCCCAGCTGACATGCTTCGTATTATAGTCACCACCCGCTAGAAATCTATGTCCGAGCTGAGTGAAGTAATTTATAAAGATTTGTTTATCTGCAGGGTAGTTTGGAGGACAATAGGCTGCAGATACGGTTATAGGACCGAGCCAGTCTTCTAAAACAATGCTTGCTGCCTGGAGACACGCTTCTTCGATTTTGTCTAACACATGGTGTTTTATACCGTTTCTTATGATAATTGCTGCACCCGCACTGGCTCGTCGTTCTGAATCCGGGTGTGCTGCATTGTATATTATATAGTGTGGAATTTTAAAACTGGTATTTGTTGTTAAGTGTGATTCCGATATAAGCAAAATATCGATCTTATTGAAAGTTAAGAATAATTCTACTTCATGTTTGTGGTTCGTGATGCCATTAGCGTTCCACAGAGCAATTTTGAATAATTGAGCCATTATTTTTGGATTTGGGAGCATGCTTCATCTCCTCTCAGTGTCTGATTTCTTGTGTTAGTTGTAGTAAAGATTGTTGTTGTTTTCTATTTGCTGCTGTAGATGTATATTTTGTTGCAGTAGGTACGCATTTTGTTGTTGTAAAGGGTTATAATATTATTATCCGGGTTTTGTTGGCAAAATTCCGGATATTGGTTTTGTTTTGTAACTGCTTGATCAGCATACTGCACACTTGGTTTGGTTTGTGGGGTTTGTATATTTTGTGGAGCCATTATTTCTGAATGTAGTGGTGGTGGCGGTAACACACTTTGTGTATTTGCTCGATTTAGTGTTATTCCATTTCGTGTTGGAAATCTTTTGTTTATTATTTCTAAATATACTTCGCATCCTTTGAAATTTGCGGGGTGTGCTCCTTTACAAAGCGCGCATTTTGCAGGTTTGCCATCTGCCTTCTTTTTGTTGGATGTCCGATAATCATGTGGTCCTGCACATTTGACGCAACGAAATTGCTGGGTACACTGATTTCTGGTATGGCCATATGCATGACATCTTTTGCATTGAACGATGGTTTGTTTTTTGTTTGGGGTTTCAAAACGCACAACTGCATTTAATAGAGTTTTTATTTTGTAGATTTCACCATTATTCACTTTTTTCTCGATATCTATGAAAAATAAGTTTTTTGGTGTTTTCTTTACTCTGTCTATGGATAGGACACTCATTTAAATGGTTTACTAAAAATTATATCACAGTAAATATTGATAATATCAGGCAACATTAATCAAAGTGTAAGAGTAAATACTGCATTACTAAACTTATAAATCTATAAATGATCTTAAATTATAATTATATTGGAGATAGAACGTACGGCTCTAACTCCTCGTGTGGTAGCACGGCCTACAAACTGAGAGGTTAAGGCTTTCATATGTCTGCCACTAATGGGGGGCGATGTGGCAAGCACCACGTCTTAGACGACCTCTATTACTACCTCTTGTTCGAAATGCACGCAGGTACTCAATTATTTTTAGTGAATGAGTATACTCGGGACCGTCCGAACCGTAGCCACGTGCCTCAGTCACACGGCCACGATGGCGCTAAATGATATTACAAACAATAAATACATATATAGCTAATATTACCGTTATTATACTAAATTACTTCAAAATTGTTAAAAATACGTTAATATTCGCTTTAGACAACTTTATGTTATGTGTGATAGTTATTTTTTAAATTTTATTTGTGGTAGAAGTTGCGCGTAGTTACTGTTGTTTGTGATTTAGTGTTGGCCAGTCGGGTTTTGCGATTAAAAGTTTAAACGCAACAAAAATGGACAAACCACGATTTCTAAGTTTAAGAGCGCGGATTCTCTTATCTGAAAATTGCAGATCCGAACACTACTTTAGCATAATGGTTTACTGTGACTGAAAGTAGAGAAAAGCGGCCAGATGGTAATACCACCCTGTGCAAGCAGCCTGGACAAAAAAACAGTGACGTTTTATGACCTGATTTGCTCTCGAAACGGCTATTATGTGTTAAATGATAAGATAACAGCGGTCGAGATGTGTAAATGGGTATATACCATCTACAGACAGAAGAACAAGATATTAATTCTCCTTCTTTTAAGAAATTTACCAGTCGATCAGACGCGACTAACGTAGAGCATGTGCAGGGGATATAGAGTTCGAGAAGCAGATGGCCGACCGCCTAGCAAAGATCAAGTCATCCACAAGGTGCTCTACACGTTGTTGTCGGACAAGAATGTCAAAGCAACGAGTTACTGGTCAAAATAGAAGAGAAGAATAGCGACAATGTAGTTTTACTAACAGCAAAGCCAAACATAATGGTAAGCCGAAATGAAAGCAAAGCAATGGCCAAAGTAATCAATAGCATAAAAATGACAAGTTTGAACGGACTAAACCCAACAATAATTATCAATAAGAAAATGGAACGCTTCTACCGCAAAAATTAATTATCAGGAGATAACAGTGTTATACGTAATGTAAACCAATAACCGACACTAACGTAAATTGTAAATTCACCAAACTGCCTACATGCAAAATGTTTAAAAAATGCTTACCATGATCTACTACAACTAGAATTGGCCTACCCAAATTGTGCTTTTAGTGAGTTTTGGCGAAAATTGCTATCCCAGAAAAATGCCCCTTACAATATTTAATAAGTTTCAACATTGGCATCATCTATAGGGTGAGTGGTTAATTGATCAATCAGTTGAGCGACTGGGAGAAAAGCTAAGACTAGGATTTAATTATCCCGGTGGTTTTAACAGTCAATAAAGGACCAGTGCCGTAAGCAAACGGTCATGGCCGACTAAGGCCACTAAGGAAGTCATCTGAATACGTGGCTTGATGTCTGATGTCGGATGGGAACAACGCGGACCATCGCCATTATATATCAACAACGCAGTGGTCAAAAATTTGATCATGAAACTTGTATTGTGAGCGAATTAAGTACATCCATATTAAATATCATTTTATCAGATATGACTTTGTGGGCGGTCACATTGATGTCATGCACGTCGCGAGCGAGGAACAATTGGCTGATATTTTTTTGCTAAGCCACCAACAACATACAATTCAAGGTTAACAAAAATTTAATTAATTTTAAGTAAGTTCTAATTTTGTCTTTTAATTTTGAAAAGTTTTGTAGTGCATACTCCTGAAATGTTTTAATCGATTTAATAAATGTTGTAGTTGTGGTATTTTTATTAACCAGATATGTGATAGCACTAATTATTTTATTCTATTAGTCACTTTACATTTTTCATCCGTCGTATTAAGTTGGTGTTAATTTTTAATAAAGTTTTGATCGTTAGTGTTTTCGACTAGCGCCCACCATTCACTATTACTACGAACCACAATCGCCTTGAATTTATACGGTAACTGACGAGATTCATCGTGTTATCCGACGATTTTCTCTGATGAGTTCACACACAGCTCTCAGGTAAGTGTGATATATCACGAGAGCGTGTGCAGGCCATGATTGCAGAACTGCGGTACAGAAAACTGTGTGCACGGTGAGTGCCTCGAATGCTCACTCCTGACATGAAACAGAGGAGGTTGGACATCTGTCAACAATTTCTTTTGATGGGTTTACCATTTTGACCCCGAAAACAAGAGAGCATCAATGGAGTTCCGGCACAAAGATCACTGACGGCAAAAAAGTTTAAACCATGCCATCAGCAGGAAAAGTCATGCTCACAGTGTTCTGGGATGTTTAAGGTGTGGTGCATTTGGAATTCATGCCTAAAGGCACCACCATAAACTCTGCAAGGTACTGCGAGACCCTCAGAAAATTGAAAGCACGAATTCGAAGAGTTCGTCCACATATGGAGCACCCTCTTCTTCAGCATGACAATGCCAGGCCACACACGAGCGCTGCGACATCTGCAACAATCCGACGCCTTGGGTTTACTGTCATCGATCATCCTCCATACAGTTTCGACTTGGCCTCATCCGATTTTCAAGTGTTTCCAAAACATAAAAAAAACGTTAGAGGAGTTCACTTTGATACTAATGAAGCGGTGCAAGCAGAGGTGAGGTTGTGACTCTGATAAAAAAAAAACATTCTACAGTGACGGTATCAACAAACTGGTCTCTCGTTGGAAGAAATGTAGTCGTCACTAGGGTGACTATGTTGAGAAATAAATATGTAGACCTGAAGAATAAAGATGTACAATGTTAATAAAGTTTGTTTTATTTAAAAAGCTTTAAGAGTTTATACATAAAAAATTCAGAGGCATTACTTTTTAGCACGTCCTCGTATTTTATAAATGTGAAAAATTACGGTAAGGAATTTATTGCTTTTAAAGCTTTAATTTGTGCGTGGGTAAATAAAATGTAATTAACTAAATACAGAGAAACACAGAAACGCCCAAGAAGCGTTTAAAGCTTAAACGATTGTAGAAGTAGAACTGACAGTTATATGACAGAAACAAACTGAACTTATTAATATCTTAATTTTTTTAATTAAGAAGTACACAAGGAGTAAATACTTTTTTTAATAATTTTTAGAAAATGGATATAACATTATTCTTTTATCCACATTTTTTTGTCATTATCATCTATGTATAGTAGATATCTGAACAACAAATTGATTAAATTAGAGACTGACTTTATAGAAAACTTATATTTAAAAGATTTTTGTTGCAGCTTTTGAAAATATTAATTTTTATTGGGTGTTTTAACAAGTTTAGTAAGATGTATATTAATAAAGGTTAAGCGTATTTTTAATTTCAAACAAAGGAATTTAAATCAAAAGGCCAAAAAGCTGGAAGACACTCATCGTGGAAGCGGATGCTTTGCTGCAGGAATCGGGTCCCCGGGGCTGTAATTAGGGGAATCGAGGAAGAGGAGAGAAGGGTGTGGCGGAAAAAGTTACACCGATCTTCGCTACGGGACCGATCGGAAGAGTCTTTCTTGATGCGGCTCTTTTAGCTGGTCGTGTCCGAGGTTTACAACAGGATCAAACACAACGGGTCAAATACAAAAGAAAACGGACCGAGTTTCTCCATTGGCAAATATTGACTTCCGTACATGCAATTGGCCTACAACAAACGACCTCCGGAATGTGGAAACTCCTGCCACCAATTGAACTCTTGGTCAAAACGGTTTCGTATACCCGGAAAAATTAAAGCCGGTCGAATGTTTCCAAAACCATCATGGCTGCACCTAAACGGCCGTAACAGCTCCGCTTTATAGCCGCGCAGGCGAATCAACCGCCGAGACTATATCTAATTCAACAAAACGCGTATAGGGAAAGCCACAAGACGGCTGACCCTATTTTAATACCTAAATAAAAGGAATTGGTGACTGGCCCGAACAATATTATTTAAAATATATTTAAGTAAAAAAAAAGATAAAACGTTAGTAACTGAATTTGAATCCTTTCTTTCTCTCTTATTGTCTAATCTGAATTTTTAATGACATAAATGATACAAGTTCTTTAGATATATTTATATGGTTTGGGCCAAAAACACCAATCCAATATTAATACAATACAAATAATTTGCATGGCTATAATGCATGCGGATTGTAATGCACGTGCGTGAATGAGAACGACTACTGGACGAATCAGTTAAAAATTTAATGCCGTAGACTGAGCATTTTCGACGGCTAAGGGAGTAGAGCAGTGAATTTACCTCAAATTGTGTATGGAGCTGGAACACTGGCTTCCAGACACTATTAGAGTGATTTAGAAGACATTTGGGTATAATGAAATGAATGCCGCACGAATAAAAGCATAGTTTAAATATTTTAGGAATGGCTGAAGCAGCAACAGGCTGAACGTTTGAAAATATTGGCATATACAGCTTATATTTAACAAAAATTGACGATTGATATTTCGAGAATTAGAAGATGAGCGGAGGATCTCAAAAACTAAAGTGTGTAAGAGATCTTGTTTGTACCGTGACAAAATTCGTTCTACACCTATTGGTGTTGCAGTTGCTACCAATATTTTCTCAAATTTTTTCTTCAAAGTTATAGTTAGAGATGAAACATTAGTCTACGTCTGGGAGAATTGTATAACATCTTAAACTGCTTACTTTGAAGAGAATTGGCGTACAACATTTCTTGTACCTTGTATCATTTTTACAAAATATGTGGCAGGCCGGGGACCTCCCATCGCGCTTTAAAGATATTGAGATTAGATTAGATTTAATGATTTTTTTATAGTTTATTTGCAGATTAACAATTAGAACCATTTTACATAATAAACATATAATAAGGTCCTATGAGCTAATGAGATGACGGTAGTGACGTGAGGGGAGTCCATCCATCGATGTTATCCCGTTAGTTTCTTCTTAGATCAATGGGCCACGTTTTTTGTAGTCGTCTAGGAGGTGGATCATGTTGCAGGCTGGATGCCAGGACATTGGGATGAACTTGAAGTCGCGGGAAATGGTTGTTGCTTCTTTTAGTACGTTCTTCTACTACTGTTGGCGTTTCCAGGTCGGTATGCAGGGTGTCGTTGCTAACATACCAGGGAGCATTGGCTAACATTCTCAGTGTTTTGGATTGCATGCGTTGGATTATGTTTACGTTTGACTTGCAGGAGCATCCCCACAGCTCGATGCCATAGGTCCAGGTAGCTTTAATTATTATTTTATAAAGTAGAATCTCATTTTCTAAAGATAGACACGATTTCCTACCAAGTGACCAGTACATTTTTTAAGTCGTAGATCAACTTCCTTTTGTTTCTTTAATAAATGCAGTTTCCACGTGAGTTTTTTGTCTAAATGAAGGCCCAGGTAGCGGGCTTCATTTGCTTGAGGAATTGCTATATTATTTAGATGCACCGGCGGGCATTCCAAGCGATTTAGGGTAAAATTTACCTGGGTGCATTTGGCTTCGTTCACTTGGATTCTCCATTTGTTTAGCCAGGTTTGTAAGAGGGACAGATGATGTTGCAAGTTTAAGGAGGCTGTTTGAGGATTGGTATGATGAGAGAGAAGGACTGTATCGTCAGCGAAGGTGCTTATAGTTGTAGCTACTGTTGTAGGTATGTCTGCCGTGTACAATGTATTGAGAGGTCCAAGAACGCTGCCTTGTGGTACTCAGATTGATTGAATGAATGGCAGAATATTCTTGGCCATACTTTATCTGGAAGTGTCGATTTGATAAATATAAGTAAATAATATTCACTTGGAAGGTGTAATTTGAGTTTATATAAGAGCCCTTATGCCATATTTATCGAACGCCTGTTGTATATCAATAAATACTGCTGGACAGTAAGATTTAGAGTCCAGTGCTGTGTTAATCATATTTACGACGCGATGACATTGTAATGGTAGAGTGATACTTTCTGAACCCAAATTGGTGGTCCGGGATGCAGTTTTCCAATATATCTGTTTCATGTATTCTCCTGACTAAAAGTTTTTCTAATAGTTTAGAAACTTGGGGCAGTACTTTTTGACGGTAAGATGTAATTTTCAACAGGTTTACCTGGTTTTGGTATGAGAATTATCTGTGCGAATTTAAGTGGTAACGGCCAATAATGGAGACGTAAGATAGAATTGAAAAGGTTCCTTAGAAACACCAGACCGACTCTAGGTAATTCAGCAAGCACTTTTATTATATATTTATGTCTCTTTGAACGCTGTTTGTGATTGTAGGTGTGGATTTCCATGCTGCATTTTGCAGAGTAGTGATAAAGTGATCAGTAGCTTGCTCTAATTCCTGGGGAGTTTTTAAACTAATATTTGATTGTAGGGATTCTTGAAGAATGGCTCTGTATGAGTCCCAATCTGTTTCATTGTTATAAAGTGATGGTCTTGGTGATTTTTTAATTATCGTTGTACTGATTGTAGCGATAACTGGTGTATGATCTGCTATCCTTATAGTTAGAAGAAATTCCATTTGCGACAAAAAAGTCCAGCAAATCAGGTGTTTTATTATGGTATGTTGGCTCCCCAGTTGATAGGTATCCATATTTTTCTTCTCGTAGGAGGTTATATAGAGCCCTACCCCTAGTGGTAATTAGCCTAGATCCCCAGTAGGTGTGCTTACAGTTGAATTCTCCACCCCATATGAATGTACTGCCAAGTGATTGGAAAAACGGCTTGAGGTCCTCCTTGGTAATATTATGTCTTGGTGGACAATAGACAGCAGATATGATAATTGGGTTTGGTAATTTAAAAACTTGTATTGTTGTTGCTTGTAGGCATGGATCCTCATATTTTTGTAGTTTATAATGAACTATTGAGCTCTTTATGAGTAGCGCTGTTCCTCCGTGGGCGGTACCATCCGGATGTTCTGTATGATAGCATGTATAGTGCGGAAGTCTTAGATAAGATCTGTCCGTAAAATGTGTTTCTGATATAAGAAATATATCTACATTATGGAGTTTTGAAAATAATTCCATTTCTTGAATTTTTGGTTGGATGCCATTCGCATTCCATAAACATATTCGTAAGGACTTAGAGATTAACGACAAGTTTATTTATGACAGTAGACAACATGTTTATTATCATGTTGTTTTGTTGCATTAGCTGGGTGAACATCATTTTGAATTCTTCTAAGAACTTTTGTAAGATTGTGTCTTGACTGTTGGCTTGTACAGTGTCACCTTGTACTACTTGGCTGTATGTTGAGGGTGTGAACTTTGAGTGTTGTCTATTGTTGCTGGGTGGTGAGTGGTTTGAATGGATAAACCTGTTTTGAGTCTGTGTGTCTGGTTTCAGTCTGTTTTGTAATTTTTTGTGTACTGTACAGACTCTATAGTTGGAGGGATGATCACCGCCACATAAAGCACATTTAGTCGGTAAATCTTTTGATTTCTTGCATGTCTTAGTGTTATGCGGTCCTCCACATTTAACGCAAGCGTAGGGACGGTTACAGTAGGCTTTGGTATGGTTATATTGTTGACACCTCGTACACTGGACAATTGATCTATTTTTACGTGGCGGCTCCACTTTTATAACGTGATTATTTAAGAATTTAAGGTTGTAAATGTCTGTATTGTTTTCAGCAGGTTCCAAGTCTACAAAAAACATTGGTAAGGATAATTTTGTAATTCTGTGTTTGATGTTTGTTACAGCTCTTACTTTGAAACCTTTCTCTTCCAGTGATTCTGCTATTTCGGTAGAGGGTACACTAGGATGGAGGTTACGAATGACAACTCTATAAGCTTTATTTTCTCTCATCTGATATGTGTGGTAAATTATACCTGTTTCCTTCATGAATGTTACTAACTTACGGTATGTGTCTGGAGTATTTGCACTTAGCTTAACTATATTGTCAGCCATTGTTTTTGTTTTATATTGTTTTATTTCAGTAACAGCTGTTAGAGCATTTATCATTTTATTATAATCTGTAACTCCATGTACAAATATCGGAGATGGTCTGGGTATCTTATTTTGTTGAACAACCGGTGCCACGTCAGTAATATCCTCATTAAGGCTATTAAGGGCAGAATATCTATTATTTTGTGTGACATGTACTGCTTTATTTTGTGCTGATTGTTTTGTTATTTTTTTCTTTTTCTGTTTTGTACACATTGCCATTCTTTATTGGGCATTGTATTCAATTCCACTTCACTATCACTATCGGGTGTATTTATTCTGTTTGATAAATTATTCGTCGGTATGTTACTTAGTTGCATTGATGTAAAAGTATGATTAGTTTGTGTATTCATTTGAGATTGTAAATTTGGGATCTGCACATTTGGCACATATGTCAAGTTGTTATGTAAATAAGGAGTATTGATAATAGGAAATTGGGGATTTACCTGGCTATCCATCGGGGCGAAGCTATTATGTGATTGAGATGCTAGCTGCTGTGTTAATTTGGTTGACGGAATATAGAAATTATTATTGCTGTTGCATGCCATTTTAGTAGCATGTGGATTGGTTTTATATAATTATTTTACGAAATGTGAGTTTATAATTATTATACTTCACTCAGATTAAACCAGCGTATTGCTGACCTGAGGTCAACGATAACCGCGTTACACACTTTCACTATTATCGCTCAGAACACGTCTTTACGGTATGAAAGTCAAACGCGGACTATAGATTTAATGATGCCTAAAAATATTATGCAAAAGCCGTTAATGGTTTTATCAGTGTGCAACAGTATTTATGGGCTTATTATGTATTACTACGTAGTTACTTTGACTAAAAACGTTAAATGATGCCTACATTTGATTGACATGCTGATTGACAAAGCTTTATGATTACTTTGTCAATCAGTACCCTATTTTTAATTAAGATTGGTGGTTTTATGCCCAGTAAACAATACATTTGCTTGACTTTAAGTTTTCCTTTTCCTTCTCTTTAGTACGTGTATTTTTTAATATAGTCTAGAGTATAAATGTACTTTAATTTGTGGGATTATTGCATTATTTATTTTTATTGAAAGATACTGTTGTCGCCTTAACGTAAACGTTACATGCACTGATTTTCTTCATTGATTTTAATCTTCCGTTTTTCTGATCAATACTCACAAGGAACACTTCCCAAATTTTAATGAAACTTTTATCATTGAAAGTACTTTGAAAATGATGAAGAACAATGCTAATTTTAGTGGCCATCATAAACATGAAATGACAGAAAAATATTTTTAAATATTTTTACAGTAACTTATGAAAACCTGCATAAATTTTATTTTAAATAATGTTTATTTATTTTATCCGATGTAATTTTCACAGTGATGATAATCAGCATACAAATGTGTGAAACATAACGATTTTTTATATCAACCATAAATTATTAAATGAACTTCATCACATTCATAACATTCCGATCCATCACTTGCAAAACAAAATTCAGTTGGATTATGAAATCTCGGTGGCATTTCTTTTTTTTTTTATTGTAACCATTTTAATTGTTTTTAAAATTTATGGGTGTAAATTAAAACAGAGATAACTGTTATAGTACAATGAATGACGAAGCAATAATTTCTGTAATTTTCAAGAAGATAATAATTATAACTTGTTACTTATAGAATGGCGGCCTTCTAGTAATAATTTTGAATCTAAACGCACTCGTAAGGAAACGGTTGTTTGGTTCCCAACTTTTTCAAAATTGTTTTGTTTGATTATATAAGCGGAAATGTAAAGAAAGCGAGTAACTGATTAAATATTCAAACCAAACAAAAGTAGGCACCTCGTGGTGCCCGACTGTAGTCGCTCTAGGCAAACCGCAGATTTCCGCAGTTATGTAATTAAAGCAACAAGTACTTGACAGGTCGTAATTAGGATAAACTGCAATGCGGTACTTCTGAAGAGGCTTTATGCGATGTGCATTATGAAGCAAGTTGAGAATAGCTTTGTAACTCGCTTAAACAAACACTGAAAAATGCTGAGAGATATTTTTAAGAAAGCGGATATGCACACTTTAAAAATTATTTGTCATTGCACTTATCTAAACACAGATAAATTGATGTTAAAAAATAAAGTTGCTTAGAAACATTAACAAAATATAATTTAGTAATAAAGTTGTTAGAAACTATGCGTAGGCAGTTTATTGCTATGTATGCTAAATTAATCTACATTTAGTGTTATCTACACTTTAAAAGAGTTTAAATATTATTTAACAAAAGATTTAATGTTCATAAATTACTTTTGTATTATTTATAAAGAAATATTTTTAAATGAATTAAATTATATATCTAGTGACTTCTTTATAACATTCACAACAGCTTTTTTTTATTGTTTTACGTACAATTAGTAAACCCAATATATTGGTAATATACATATGTTTAAGGCACAGTTAAATTCTTTAAAAAATACTTCTACAATTTTTGTACAGTAAATATATTTTTATTTGTTTAATGCTCTTATATGTAGGTATTGGAAAAAAAGCTAAGTTTAATGTAACAGTTACTAGTGTTAATTAGAGAGTGAATCATGAAGGATCCGCTAACAGTACAGCTTTAAAACTTATTGTATGCTGTTTATTTGTTTACTTATTTAGAGGCCTGGTTTGAAGTCTTATCAGACAAAACAGCATTTTTACTACTGTCTATATTTTTGAGAGTTAACTCCTCCCAGAAATAAACATTTTCATCGAGAAGCAGCTTTGCAAATATAAGTGCAAGACTTCATTGCAGTCTACATATGGGGTTTTCTTACAAATACTCATTGTGGGCAAATGCTTTTATAGGTTACAGTATAGCCCAAAATCAATCCAGTCACTAGCTTAATTTTCTATCAATTTAGTTACAGTATGGCATCTGTTATTTTACGAGATGGAATTTGAAGCATCTTTCTAGTTCTAGTTGTTTTTGTAGAATTTATATATCCAGTTATGTAGCCAACTGTAAACTGCTACTATGTTTACTACAAATACTGGTTAAGATCCAGTAAAAGTATATGATATTCCAGTAAACACATGAGAGTAAGTGTGATTTGTAAGAATTATAATGATTTGCAGATATATCCAAACAGGTTTATAATTGACATGGTAATAATTTAATGCTTTTATCGCAGCCTAGTTATCTGTTGAAATAAGAATAGTTTTAATTTAATAGCTTCTACTATAGGGTCACACTACGGAGGTTGTATATTTTAGTTTGGATGGTCACTTGGAAGGTCTATAGCAGGATAATGTTCTAGACCACTGATCTTCATAGAGGATTCAGTTCTCACTTAGCGCTTCGCCCTAGGAAAGTACGTTGACCTGCAGTCTAATTAAATGAGAATAGCTAAATATGGTAAAGGATGTAATGAAGCAACAGTTTTTATGTTAGGCGGTACTGATAGAAATTTATTAAAGTAAAAATGATAATGACAGGTATAAAAAACAAGGAACAAGACAGGTCCAAATATACTGTAAGAGAAATAAAAAAAGTTATAAAGCAAACCAAACAAAGTAAAGCACTAGGATGAGTTCAGATTCTAAGAGAATGAAATGCCTTAACAACGCTTAATAATATTTATGAAAAAGGAAATGGCCTTGTTCAGCATTAGAATACTACGGAAGAAAAGCAAAGCAAGAACATGTAGTACTTTTAGAGTGAGACGCATAATGAGTTAATTTTGAAACTCTTGCTTAGAGTGATACCAAACAAAATTCGCACTAAATGTGAGGAATAAAATGGGGTTTATAAAATCTTTTGGAATAAGGGAAGCTTGATTCTGTATGCAGACTTCATCACAATATACACAATACATCATATGGTATGTGTGTTTTGTTGAGTACGAAAAAACACGAAAGACGAGGTGTAAAGTAAAAGTGTATTCTATCGCCCTACCATTTTAATATCTATCTAGAAGTTATTTTCAAGAAAACACGGCAGGAAGAAAAAGGAATCTGAATTGGAATGACGAAAGTATCATGAATATAAGATATGCTTATAACACTGCGATATTGCCTGAAACCATCGAAGACCTTTAGATGATGTTAAACATAGTAAATGAACTAAGCATACAAATAGGATTAAGTATATATGTTAAAAAACTTAAGTTGTTGGTGCCCAGTAAAACTGATACAGGACCAGTGAACTTACAGCTTAATGGAATAAATATTGCCCTAGTCGACCAGTTCAAATACTTAGGTTTAGATCAAAAAAACCTTGGACGTAGATGAAGAAATAAAATACTGCATCCAGCTCGGTAGGATTTTTTTTATAAAATCAGAACAATATTAAATGATAGTTAACCCCCCCCCCCCCCAAACTGTCTAATGGAAACAAATTTCTTAAAAGCTGTTGTATGGCTGCAAAGCCTGGACACTAAAACCTGCTACTACAAATTGCATTAAAGATTTTGAGTTATAATATTACTCCAAAATAAATAAGTGTTAAACATAACAAACAAAGAAAGAAAACTTTACTGTTAATAAAACAAAGAAGATTGAATATCTCGGACCCGTAATGAGATAAATACGAATTTTGCTGCCAACATTAAATGAAAAAATTGAGGGGAGAAAGTGAATAGGTAGATAGAAATGTCATAGCTGACAAACCTGCATCAGTAAATTGGACTAACAATCGAACAATTATTCCATGATACATGAGATTGACCTCAATATAAAGTAATTGTCAATATGGTAATAATTAACATTTGATAATCGGGCAAAATACGTAAAGAAGGTCTTATTTGAGTACTCACGCACATAAACGTCTATGATGTGAATTTGCATATGCATTAATCTGAAAATATTTGCCCTTAGCTCTAGTGCCATTATTTTTTTATTTTTCTGCGTGCTTCATAAGTTTTTCTACGTTACATTGTCTATATATAAAACTTTTGTTCTAGCCAAGTCGATTTTTAAAAGTTTTATTAAAGTTCTTTTTAGTATTAGTGCTCATTTTCAGTAATGGGCTTATGACAATATCTGTTATTTTAATATAATCAGAAACTAGTGCGGCTTACCACTTTCCATTACATTCCAACTTATAATATGTAATTGTAATATACAGCCAGATAAGTCTTTGAAGTTTAATCAACTCTACCTTGGTTTATTCCTATTTTAAGCCACAACATCAGCAATTTACAGATTCATTACAGGTAAGTCTTAAAAATTTTTCTAAATTAATGAGATATAATAAATAATATAATACAAGTAATGGAGTACCTGTAAGTAACCATTACATAAAATACTGGAAATTGGTACAACCAATATTGCAATGGTGGATATTGCGGGTATTGCAATTTTTAATATTACAGTTTGGTTTCTTAGTAGTAAGAAACGTTTATTAGTATATTTTTTCTTTTAAGTATTTGCACAATGTGCGACTTACATTGACAAATTGTAAGTCACAAGCCTTTGTTGATTGTTGTTTAGCAATAAACATTCTATAAATAAACCAAGTGACTTCTCATATGAGGAACAATTTTCTCATTTTATAATAGTGAGGCTCTAACGCCTGCATGGTCTGCAAACTCTGTGATACAGATGATGTGACAAATACCCTGCCTTAGACAAGCAACCTTGTGTTCTAAATAAAGGCAAGTACTCATTTATTTTTTAGCAATTGAGCAGATAACCCACCAGGCATCTGAGCTCTGGATTAAATGCCTCAACCACAAGATCAAACTGTTGCTCACTTTTTCTATTTTACTTAAAATAATAATAATTACGCTCTCTCATGTTAGTTTAAAGATAAAGTTTTTCCATCAAAGTTACAGATAAATATTAGGCGAATAATGTATGTACTAGTTTTAGAACATCACATGCCGATTTTTTGTTCGCGTAGATTTGTGCACAGATAAGAGCTTTTGTTCGTCCAATATTTACCATTTTGAAATTATGCACAATCCGACTATGCATTGTGAGTTATAATAAGAGACATTATGCAGCCGTATTGAATAGCAGGTACTGTTTTATAACTGTTATTCGGTATTGTTAAATTTTACAATTCCCAATATGTGACTCCAAGTTTCTTTACTTGTAAGTGAGTGCAAATGTTTGGTAGGAGGATCATTTTTTGTGGTTAACTTAATAGCGTACAAAAGAAATATTTAAAAATATAGAAGTAATGGTTTTTAGGGTGGAGTAATATTAGATGGGCGCATAGATCTTCTCATTTTGAATAATTACATATATATTTTTGTCCAGTTATTGATTCGTTTATTAATAATTGTATTATTCCACAATAGTAAAAAATACCCTTTAATTACACTGTATTACAGAATAATCTAGATTGTTCTAATATTTTAATTGGAATTAAAGTGTAGGGAACCACAGGACGCTAACTAATTTTATTTTTTGTAACCACGGCACAATATACAAAATGGTCTTTGTAAAGAATTGAAAAACTCATAATTTTCTAATAACACGTTTTTCTAAAATACGTATGTTAAGTATGTTTATTGAAATGAAAGATATGTATTGTCATAGTGTGTTATATGAATATAAGTAATCTGAACCAAAAGCACCAAGTCATATAATACAAAATTACTATAACAACAACAAAAAAAATATTACAATTTGTATAAAAATGCAAGAAACATTATACAGTGTCAGTTTGCTTTAAAGTAAGCAACTTGGGATATCAAACATTTATTTGGACGTTGTAGTTGAAGTCAAATGTCAAATATAATAAAAAATCAAGTTTGTCATACTTATTTCACTTTGTTTCTTATGATTCTTGTTTAAAAGATTGTAGACCTTTCTTAATAGTATATACTTTGCTTTATATTGTACCATTTTTTAGCAAAAGAGTTAGTTATGTCGTAATTGAAATTGTATATTTGAAATTTTACAGTAATTTAATGAATAAAAGTATTCTATCGCAGTATTTTTCAATGTTTTAATAACATTGTCTTCTGGCGACATACATATTTATCCTACAAGGAAGTAATCGTTACGTCATTTGCAAAGTTGGCCTCACATTATTAAAATATGAAACGTAAACATTTTAATGCTGGTGGGATATGAAACTTTATGGCTATATTTATGGTTATAGTATATGCGTATTGTCATAAAATTTGACTGCAATAAGTTTTTCAATTCCATTTGTGAGCATAAAATCCATAATTATTGTAATACATAGCAATGTTAAATGCTAAGTACAGGACTACGAAAAACTTTCTAATGTGTTTATATGTAATCTTAGATACCATTAGTAAACACTATAAATACTTTAATAACTCATAACATTTTTGATTAGTCTTTTTATAGTTGTTTAATTCGAAGCATTTCTGCTTCTGAAAATGCCACGTCATTTGCGCGCAATTTCGGTGAAACATTCTCTGTACTTGAAATCAATTTCAGTACTCGTCTCTGGCTCCTCCGGCGAATAGCGCTCCATTCTGATAAACTGCAGTGTGTTTATCACAAAGCGTTATCAAGAAGAACGCTGCCAATCTTGCAGAAAAAATGATACGCAATTTAAATTCTACGTTTCTCTTGGAATGCCTTTTATACATGTAGTATTTATATAGCTTTTAGTTTTGAAATCTTTATTCGCGACTGTCAAAGTAAAATATTAATTACCTTAACAACTGTGAAATGATTCTCACAGGTAAGATCATGCCATAGTATGTTGCATTAAATGGTCTCTTTTGTGATAAACATGGCAACTACTTTAATTTATTGTACACAATATTAAAGCAATTAGTTAACTATAGCGCAGATCTATTTACAGTAGAACTAAAATTTGTTTCTTGTTTTGCGTTTTTGATTTTATATTTTTCTCAGTTCAATCTAAATAAATTAAGTGTTATAGAATATTTTAAAAAAGAAGATTTGTTTCTTCTTGGCATAGTAAATGGTTTATATAGAAGTAATAGCTGTTTAAAATAAAATTATTGATTAAAGAAAATATATATTTTTGTTACATTACAATTGCCCCGAGGTAACGGAGCCCTTGCGGTTGAACTAATCACTCGTTCAAGGTAAATAGATTCAAAGTAAATATAATAGCCTCGGAAAGGATTGAAATAAAAGATGACAACTAGGCAAGCGAAAACGGACACGTATAGCAACGTGGAACTTCAAAATACTAAATGGAAAGGAAGTAAAGAAGAAATAAAAAAATGCAAGGTTGACATAATCGGCCTTACTGAAGTTAAAAAGAAAGGAAATGTGGAGAAAATCCTAGATAACAACTACTCCTTAACATGCTCAGGAGTCACACCCAATTGAAGAGAGAAAGAGGGTGTAGGAATTATAACGACGCCATGAATAAACCAGAGAGTCACACAGTTGGAAAGCATCAACTCTAGACGAACATAGGTAATAACGGAAATAGAGGGAAGGTGGGAATTATTTAGCTATACGCATCTACAGAAGATACACATGTCGAAAATAAGGAAGCATTCTACAGAGAATTGCAAACAACCCTAGACAAGGTCCGTCAAATAACTAACCAAATAATAATCACAGAAGATTGGAATGCAAGAATCGGAAACGATGGGACAATTTGATGCGGAAATGACGAAAAACGGCAACGGAGATCGCATGATAGAATTTTGTAGTAACAATCAATTAGTTATAGGAAATATTTTATTCAAACATAAGAAAAATCACCAAATTACATTTGAAGCAGAAGAGATGTAAAGAGCACAATTGACTACATAGTATACTCTAGAAAACTGAGATCTAATATAATGGATGTGAAGGTCATTATAGGAGCTGAATTAAACTCGGACCACAGACTGGAGTTGAAACCATATAAAAGGACGAATAATAAGATGTATAAACGGATCCATATTGAAAACTGAAAAATCTTGAAATAAAACAATAATATGAAGATATGGTTACACAAAAATCTATAACAAGAAAAGAAGAAGAAAAACAATTGGCACAAGAATGGGACCTAAATAGGAGATGCGGAATCCTAAAAGAAGTACTTCTCAGCACAGCAGAAGAAAACAGTCAATACAAAAGGTAGTAAGAAATGAAGAAGATGGTGGAATGACGAAGTCAAACAAAAGTAAAAGAAAAGAAAACAGCTTGGAGTAACTACATAAGAACGAAAATAGAGGAAGAGAGAAGAGAATATATAAGGAAAAGGGCTAAACAAAACAATATATACAAGAAACTAAACGTACTACATAGGAGGAATTTGGAAACGAACTAGAAGACAACTTTAAATTTAACAATAGAAAATTCTGGCAAGCTATGAAAGGCCTAAGACTAAAGGCAATCTGAAATATTAAAGATAAAAACAACAAAATACAAACTAAAGATAATAAAATTCTGAAGACTTGGAAAGTATTCTATGAAACAAAGTTCAAGAGAGAACAGCAATAAGAGGAAGATCCCACAAGAGATATAAATGAGAGAGGAGAAGAAGGAGACGAAACCAATTCGGTAACATTAACAGATGTAAAGAACGCAATTAAATAAGTAAAACTTTAAAAGGCAGCTAGAAAAGATGAAATCACTTCCGAATTAATAAAATATAAAAAAAATTAGCCAATTGGCCACATAAACTGTATCAACAGGTATAGACAGAACAAATTATACCAGAAGAATGGCAATTTAATATAATAATTCCGATTCATAAAGAGGAAAAACAACCCTTACAATTACAGAGCAATATGTCTTTCATAAGTGGCTCTAAAAATATACACAAGAATTCTAGAAGACAAATTAAGAAATGAAATAGAAGAAATGCTAGAGGAAGAACAAGCAGCTATCAGAAGAAATAGACAAACACATGACCATATATATGTAATAAGAACTATAATAGTCAAGCTTTTAGAAATAAATAAACCTATATCCCAGCATTTTAGCAGCGTTCGATAGAGTCCCCCGAAATACCATATAGAAAGCGCTATAAGAAATGGATATTCCGAGAGAACTATATAAGGCTATTAAAGCAGTACTCGAAAATGTTAAGGAACAAGTACGTTTATACGAACAAACTTCTGCAACGTTTAACTTATAGAGAAGTATAAAAGAAGGGAAAATCTGAGTCTACTACTATTTATAATAGTTATGAACCAGGTAATACAGAAAAGCAAAAGAAAAACAAAAACCACTAAATTTGGAAACTGGAGGATAAGACCAGTGAAGCTCCAGTCATTAGTATACGCAGATGGCATCATGTTGGTGGCGGATTAAAGAAGGAGCAACACATATATGGAATAATCACATCAGAGAAAAGGGAATGAAAATCGACGAATAAAAAAGCAAAATAATGAACATAACCAAGCAAAATCAGGAAGGAAACCAAGAAGATGAAAAAATATATTGCAACTAAAAAGAAATAGAATGGGTAGTTAGACTTGAATATTTAGGTGTAATAATTAGTGAGATGGAAAGATATACAATGAAATAAACAATAAAATAACAAAGACGAACTGCGTATACTACCAACCAAAGGCCACCCTAATCGAGAAAAGAGAAGAATATATAAAAAAGTATATCTACCAGTACTAGAATACGGATCTCAAATACAGGAAGTAGAAATGCTTTACCTCAGGAAGATAGCAGGTAAAACTAGACTCGATAGGATTAGAAATATGAGAATAAGAGAGTCAGTAGAGGTAACAGCACTAGAACACTCATTAGAACAAAAACAACTTAAATAGTTTAGACACGTATTCCGCATGAATGACATGAGATTGGTAAAGAAAGAAAAAGAACGAACACGAACGCAATGGCTGGAGTGTATATACAAAATTGGAAAGAAAGAGGAAAATCAAAACAAGAACTAAAAAGAATGGGTAACAACCGACCAGAATACAAGAGGTGGCTACAAAACCCAACGCCGTAATGCAAAATGGAAAAGAATAAAGAAAGAACGAAGATATAATATTAATTCTTTATCATACTTTTCCTTTTTCTACAGTTTTATGCTTTTGTATAACAATCGATAAAAATGTTTTTTGATAAGTGGAGAATTTGATCTAACTTTATTTTATATATTAGAATAAACTCGTTAATTAACAAAAATGGTTTAGAAAGGTACCATACATTAAATAAATAGTTTGAGTGTGAAGTAAATTATTGTTTGGATATAGAATTCCAATTATCTGGTTTCATTAAGTAAGATTTGTGTAAAATTACTTTACAACGTGCTGTCGGAAATAAAACAAATTATTTTTTTAACATCGCATCTTGAGATATTATATGAGCTAAAGGCAACGCTAGTTGAGAGAGCACAATTGATTAATAAGGAAAAATTTTTAATTTCTCCCAAAGATAACAAAAAAGATTATGCAGTGTGGATGAAAAGAAAAAAGGTTTTTTTTTATTTCAGGAACACTCAAGCCATAAATCCTTGGAAGTTGCAAAATTCTGAGCATGTAATTGATGTCGCTAGTTTAACTACATGATATATTTTACGTATACACTGGATGTCAATATTTTTTGGCTATTTATAAAACAGAATGTAGCTCCATATCAACACAGATCGAATTATTTGCTTGCAACAAGTCTAAATCACAACTGCATACAAGTGAGTTGAGTTGTTAATATAAAAAATGCATCATCGGGTTTTGAAAAGTCGATTAATTTCATTCACCGAGATACCTAAATGGTTGCATTCGTTTATGCTTCTAAAAAAAACTTCTTAAATCACTTACTGGCACAATTAACAAAGTAATTCTTCATTATCTGTTCAATCACCAACAGGACTATCTCCCCGTTTCTCACAAGTCAGGTTTTCAACTAGATAAAACAATAGTTAGTAATTTTTAATACTAATAAAACAGAAGATAAATAGAAGTTTTACCCAATAATATTTTTATGATTTTCAGCCAATTTATTTTGACTGTAGGACAGCCAACCCTTTGCACACGATTAGTAAAAACCAGAAAAAAGCTTACTAGCTCTTATTATTATGATACTTAACTCTATCAATAGAGTAATATGTTACGATATTCGCCAAAAAGAAAAGATACTAATTCTCCTTACTACTAACTTTTATTTCATCTCTGAATATCACAAAATTAGAGGACAAGAGCAAACCCCTCCTCGGGACCTACTTTTTAATTATTATGAAAACTAATTTTGGTAGCGGGAAGTCTCAGTCTCAGAGGGAAAAGAAGAATTTGATATAATGGAACGCATTTTTTATTATTAAAACTTTTTTTCGTTAGGTTTTTAATAATGCGCAGGCTTTGCTCAATTTTTGTTTTGCAGTATTTCAATGAATAATTTTTTTTTTTTTAATATATATTAGCTGGTTCTGCAAACAAGATGCAATACACGGCTATGTTACATGAATAAACTTATGACTAGGAGTACATTAATTTTTGAGAGAGGATTAAGTGAGCGTATTCACACCTCTGACTTACAACATTTGAGTTCTACTATTACTTAAAGCTAGTTAATCTAGAGTAGGTCCTGTGGTAGCTTACGCTTGATCCTAGAGTGTATGTTCTTTTGACCGAGGTTTAATTTAGTTGCAGTTGTACACATCACTAATTTTTTAAAGAAGTTACTAGTTAGCTTGTGAATGTAATCTGAGATTAGTGGAACACTTAACTCTTGATGTATTTGGCTGTTGCGTATGAACCAAGGGCAGTTAATTGCAAGACGTAGCACTTTGTTCTGCATAGTTTGAAGTTTCTTCAATGATGTTTTGGGTGCGTTACTCCAAACTGGGCATGCATAAGTTAATATAGGGCGGAGGATCGCCTTATAGATCAATAATGAGCATTCAGATCTAAGATGGGATTTTCGGTTGATCAGCGGGTACAATAGAATGAGTCTTGTGTGGCACTCATTAATTTTTTTATTTATGTGATACCCCCAGTTGAGTTTTGAATGTAAGTGGACTCCTAGGTACTTTACTGCAGCATCCTTTGGGTTCCATGGTATATCATCATTGTTTAGTCTGACTGTTGGAAGATGGGTGTAACGTTTGAGTGCAAACATCTTTGCTTGCGATTTGGTAGGATTGATTTTTATTTTCCACTTTTTAAACCAGTCACACGTTATGTTTACTGCATTTTGTAGTCGTTCTATTGTTGTTTCAATTGTAGCGCCCTGCGTTAGTATCGCCGTATCGTCGGCAAACATGGCTAGCGTTGAATTGTTTAGCGTGGGCAAGTCATGTACATAAAGGTTGAATAAGGTTGGACCCAATAGGCTCCCTGAGGTACTCCTGCCTTTGTTGTTTTGATGCTAGAAAGCGTTGCGTTGATTCTTACTCTGAAAGTTCTGTTGTTGAGAAAGGAATTTACAATTTTTATTATATAAGCCGGGATGTTTATCTTGATCATTTTATACAGGATTCCTTCAAGCCAAACCTTATCAAAGGCTCTTTCCAAATCTAGAAATATTGCTGCGGTATATTTCTTTTCTTCAAACCCTTTCTCAATGAGTTCTGTTAATCTAATAAGTTGGTGAGCTGTTGAGTGCGACCGTCTGAACCCAAACTGGTGAGGCGGAATGACTTCGTTTTCGAGTATAAAGTCTTGCAGACGAGTGAGTATCACCTTTCCAGAAGTTTGGCTAGGGTAGATAGTAAACTAATAGGTCGGTAGCTATCAGGATTGTGCTTGTCTTTACCAGTTTTGTAAATTGGTAGTATGTTCGCAGTTCGCCAAGGTAGTGGAAAGTAACCTAGCCTCATACAGCCATTACAAATTGACGTTAGGTAGGCTACTGCTTTTTTGGATAGGTGTTTTAATATTTCGTTGTTTATCAAGTCTGGTCCAGGGACTTGCGCCTAGGAAGACGCTGTATGTATAGCCTCAGTTCTTGGGCAGTCACGGGGTTATTTCAGTAGTCTCCCGTATATAAAGTCAGCTAAAGTGTTTGCTATTTGGGTCGCAAGTATGGGGTCGTGTTCATCTGCATTTGGAGTAAAGACTTTCTAGGTGCCAATATTTCTGATTTTCTTCTTCAGATGAATGGGTCGTGTTGTTATCTACTAATGGATAAATAACATTTGGTTGTCTTAGCAATCTTTTAGTTGCCTTCCACATAGTGGAGTCACCGGGATGAATATCTTCAAGGTAACTATTGTATCTTATTATTCGAAGGTTATCTAGCTCTTGTTTTACTAAATGATTTAATTTGTTATACAACGTTTTATAGTATGGTAGTCGTGACCTTTGCCATTCTCTTCTGTATCTGTTTTTTGATCTTATAAGCTTTATTATATAATCAGGTGTTATGTTGTGCGAAGCAATATTTCTTCGTTTCCGTGGTGTTGTAGCTTCTTGTGCGCTTTCTTGTATTGCAACCGTATATTGTGTTATTGCTTCATCGATACACATAGGAGATTGTAGGTCCCGTCCAGGTTAGTTTTGGTCTAGCTTTTTTGAAAAGTTGTCCAGTCGGTTATTCCATCAACAAGTTTAGGAGTAGGTGGCTTTATTTGAGGTATGTCATAGAACGACAAGATTACGGGTAGATGGTCCGAGTCTAGTTCGTTTGTTACCGTTTGTTGGATTGGTTTTGCAGATTCTTGTGTAGCACAACGTCTAAAATGTCAGGCTGATAGTCAGCCCTATACGGATAGTAGGTAAATTCATTAGGTGCTGATATAAGTATGCAATGGTTCGCCGTAATGTTGTTTAGCCTTATACCCTCAGGGTTGCTAGTTCGGCATCCCCAGGTGGTGTTTTTTGCATTTAGATCACCTAGTAGCATCGTAGGCTCCGTGCTGTTGAATAATTTACCTATATCGAGGTCTAATAGTCTTTTATTGGGTTGTTTGTACGCACAGACTAATTTTAGGGGGCAGTTACTACCCATCTGTACTTGTATGGCTACAGCTTCTAAGTTTTCTATATCAACAAGATGAAGTAGGTGATGTTTTAATTTTTTCTTTACTATGATCGCTACTCCCCCGGAGGCCTTATCAGCTACTCTATCTTTTCGGTGCACTAAATATCCTGGGATGCGGAATGCTTCAGTGTTAATAAAGTGCGTTTCCGTTACACAAGCGATATCTATGTCATAACGAGTCATAAAATCAATAAAAATAGAGCGTTGCATTTTTAGACCATTGGCATTCCAATTAGTCAAGGTTAATTTAGTAACTATTTGCTGTTTATTTGGGTCCATTAGTTAGCAAGGTAGGAAGTATAGATGCTAATAATGGCGTTAATTTTTCTAGGTGTGGAATGAGTAATTCAACAAGTTTTGTTAATATAGTTGTGATAAAGTTAGTTTCGTTTTGAGATTCGCCCGCCTGGTTGGCATTAGCTTGGGGTGCACGTCCTTGGCGTTGACTAGGTGAGGGCGGCTGGTTTACATGGCTTTCCTGCTTATTTAAGGTTGCTTGTGCAAATGTCTTATTCGGTGTTCTGTAGTTGCTATTTGTTGACTGTTTTATCTCAAGGAAGTAGCTGCATCCTCTATAGTTTGCGGGGTTTTTCCAAACAGTTAACACACTGTGGTTCCTCATTTGGTTTTTTGGGGCAGTTATCATATAGATGGTTACCTGTGCATTTCACACATCGTGGCAGAGATTGGCAGTAGTTGCGCGTGTGGCCATAAGTTGGCATTTTTACACTGCGGGATTTCTGAAGATTTTCTTCGTAGTTCAACGTCAATTACGCAATAATTAAGTCTTGTTAAGCTAAAGATTTTCCTACCTTCCTGTGTATTTTCAATATCCACCGCACAAAGAGGGATTGGATATCTATTCTTGTTATACAAGCGCGCAATCTTTTTAATGGGGTATTTTAAGGCTGTTAATTCGGTTTCTATTTCTTTTTCCGTCAGTGATACAGGAATATTCCGGATAATTACCGAGAGATTATTTGTTTCCGGGTCCTTAAAAGTGTGATAACTTAATTTCATTTCACTGTAGTGTTTTGTCATACATCGATAATCTTCTATGCTTGTTAGATTTAATCTTAGTTGATTGTTTTTGTGGACTGTTGTAAATTCAGTTGTGGTTTTATCTTTTAGTTCCTGTAGTATTTCCTGGTAATTGAGTTTATCAGCATTATGCAAATATAAAGGTGGAATTTTTATTTTCTTTTCAACGGGTACTGGTGTGACTTGCGTCTGCAGATTAGCTGTATCCATCGAGTTGCTTGCCGCAGCGTGCTTGCCTTGATAGATAATTTTGCCAGCATTTTCGATTTGTTTTTCATTTAAATAGAATTTGTTTTTTGTAATTAAGTTTTTTGGCTCGAACAAATATTTTTTATTCGGTTCATATTCTGATGGCGATAAATCGTCACTGTTTCTTTTGTTATCGTTAGCGCTCATAATGGACAGGAATTATAGTGAATTTAATACTTACTAATATTAATTGTTGTAAGGAATGCACTATCACTAGTAATAGCCGCAGGCGGCGATAACACGCGATCAGTTGAATACTGAAAACGTTATTTCACTATCTGTCACAGATGAAAAATTGTCAATGAATAATAAGAATAAAAACAAAAACATAAATTAAGTACCCAACTTACAAAGACTATTCAGATCCACAGACTCAATGGGACAGTAAAATAATAGGACCCTTTACATAGTTGAATCATGAAAAAATAAATACTTCTTTTACAGTTTGTTAGCGGCATACAAAAACGTGTTTAAATGTATATTTGTCCATAGAAAGAAGACAACATATCATTTGCTAGCCACATTTAAAAAATAACATATTTAATGTGCAATAATTTTAATGTACAAACTTCCTGTACAATTTTAAGAATTGCAACATTCAATGTCTCTTTGGAGGAAATATATTAAAAAATTATATTCTGTGGTTCTGCAATACAGAAAGCCAAAAAATGAAAATAATTCTAATTGCCTTTTCTTGCATCAAACAATAAAATTGGCAATTTGTCAGTGTTCACTCACTTATGCGGAAATATAACAACACGCAGCTGTTTCCTTGTAATTATTTCAACCACACGGCAATTCCTTTAATTTAGATAATGTTTACTTCCTTTTAAATTATTGCCGGCCTTCTATTTGTGTCAATGCTACAGGGCTCAATTCACTTTTCAAAACAACTATTTCTTAGTTAAAAACATCAATATACACATAATTTTATACAGATACAAAAAATATTATTTTATTTATTAACGCAATTTTCTTTTTGAAAACCTTGACTTGAAGATAATTATTTTCAATTTGGGAGTAAATTTGTTATATAATCATTCTTAGGCAACATTTCGTACACCTTGCAATATGGCTAATCTAATTAATATTAGAAAATCCTCCTTAAACCACATTGTATTTTAAAATGAAATATTTATATCTTTATGTTTTTATTATATATACGCTTCTAAGAGAAAAATTCTTTCAAATGGCTTTTCAGATTTCTAAATGGTAGCTCAAGTTAAACTCATTGTTAAACTTTGTTATTTACAGTTCTCCCGATTAATAAATACGAAGTTGTTATTGTTAAAATCCGTTGTAAATTGTCTGAAAATTTTAGCAGAGACAGTGCGAAAATTTGATTAAACTGGATCGGTAATGAATGCAAGACCTCTCGAGTTTCAGTATAGGCTAAGTGAGAATATTGCCATACTTAGTCAAAGTATCATTGTAAGTTTGAAAACATCCACTCCAGATCGTGCATAACAACTAGATATTTTGAGAAGTTCTTTTCAGCAAATACGCACCTTCATGCGTACAAAAACAACTGACGCAAAACTTCAACTTGCTGACCATTCAGTGCTCAGTGATGACAACCCGTCGAATAGTTTTTAGAGCATGATAAAATGGATTCTTGGTTTAGTCGAAAGATCATTTTAAGCATTTTTAACTCTACGGGTTCGTAAACAAATAAATTTGCCACATTTGAGATTTGAAAAATCCTCGTAGAATTCATGAAAAGCAAATACACCCTTAAGTAGCCTTTATTTGGTGTAGATTTTAGACAAATAGTATGGTGAGTCAAACTTCTTGGAAAATGATGCTGGAAATGAATGAATGGAGATCGTTATCATTACATAATAACACAGTTTTTTGACACCAATTGGACAATGTGGATCTGAGACAAATGTGGTTTCAGCAAACCAGCATCATTTACTATACAGTTCAAATAGCTGTTGATTTACTACAAACACAATTTTGTGCAATTTTATGAAATGCCGACATCAAGTGGTTAACAAAATTTTGTGATGTAACACCGCGTGACAACTTTCTGTGGGGTTATCTAATATTCAAAGTGTACTCTAGCATTCCACACATAGTTGACCATTTCGAGAACTAAATCTGGCGTGTTAACGATGAACATGTGGGAAAACGTAGTAAAAAATTTGTAATCGAGGCAAAAGCGGCTATTTGTCAGACATAACTTTCTATATTTAGTCGGACTTTGTGTTTATTAATGTTCAATAATAATCCAACCATAAAATCAATTCGAAAGTTATTTAATTATAATTTAAATACGACGTTCAATTTGGTTCATTCTTTAGATATAAAAATATATTTGTTATTAAGTTTACAATTTTAGAAATTATTTCTGTTTTCAACAAAAGCGCGCGACAGAGTATGAAACGAGAATGGCGGGGTAAAAAAGGTTTGGTTTTACAGAGAACAGGAAGTAACCATGGAATTAGAAAGATCTGAAATGGACATATGCACTACATCCGAAATAAAAAAGGTATCGAACCATACCAAAGCTACACACTTGTCTACAGTGGAGTCCAGATGTCAGAAAGAGCTGAAGAAAGACAATAACGACGACTATAAATTTATATTATCAGGAATACTCGCATTAACACTGAAGCTAAACAACAATAAATTACATATCATAAGTGTATATGCTCTTGAAGAATGTAAACCTAAAAACGACAAAGAATTTTATAATGGATTTCAAGAAACTCTAGTCGAAATACCTCAAAACGAGCCCATATTAATATTAGAATACTTAAATGCCCGTAGCGAAGTAACGTAATCCCAGAGGTAAAGCAAAGATTTAACAAAAATATATGCAACGTCAATGGAGATATCCTCATGCACTTTTGCATAGAAAATAAGTTAAAAATAAACAGCTTTTTTGATCACAAGAAGCAAAACAAATATATTTGCGAAAACACGAGATTACATTATATCGAATAAGCAAATACATATATCACAAATACTTGATGTTAGAACATTAAACTCCACAAACATCGGCAGTAATCACAAACTGCTATTAGGGCAGATAAGAATGAGAATACCAAGATCCAAATTCAAACAACCTATCTACCAAGAAAAACTTAACATAGAACTACTTTAGGACGAGAGTATAAGACACTTATGTGAACAAAGACTGAAAGGGCATATTTATAATAACAAAATAATACCAAGTGAACTACCAAACATTAAATGGTCAGAAATAGAAACGAATATAATAAAAGCACCGAAAGAAACATTAGGAATAAGAAAAATAAATATAACAACAATAAAAAATCGAACACTATGGTTTTGTGATAACATTAAAGACGTTGGAAAAAAGTAAAAAAGGCACTTCTAAAATGTAAGCAATACCAAACTAGCGAGAAATATAAACAATATAAGATGACGTGGGAAATAAGAAAATTAGAGCAATAAAAAACGAATACTGGACAGTTTTGAAAGAGATCTATATAGGCAACAAAAAAAGTATGGGAAATGTTAAGGAACTAAAGGAAAGAGGTAAAGAATTATGTACAAATGAATAAGATATCTGATAAAACGTGGGTGGTGTAGTTTAGGATGTTATACACAATAGAGGAACCCGTAACACAAGACAACAGATGACACACAGATACTAGCAAATGTGGATGACGAAGAGGTAAATAGAGTAGTTAGAACACTAAAAAATAGATCACCTGGAACCGACGGCATCACAAATGAATTAATAAAATATGGAGGTGACGCCTTAGCAGAAGAATTAACCACATTAGTACAAAATGTATTTAATACATCAAAAATACCAGATGAGTGGAAGCTAAGCATTACGATATCAATTTTAAAAAAAAGAGAAATATAAACAGCTAACAATATCGGGGCATAAATTTACTGAACGCGGGCTTAAAAATCACAATGAAACTGATAGCTACGAAATTAGCAGAAATAATTGTACTAAGAGATGGGCAACAGGAATTTCGAAACAGGTCGTGTGTGAATAGATATTTGTAAGCCGACATATAACGAAAAAAACTCTAGAATATAACAAGCGAACCTATTTTTGCTTTGTCAACATACAGAAGGCGTTTGACAATTTACAACTTTAGAAAGTAATAGATACGCTGCAAGAAAATAACGTACCGAGTAGACTGAACATATATAAAGACAATTATATCCAAATAAAAAATTTACGTAACCAAGGAAAGCAGACAAGGGGGCTCGCTCAGCCCACTATTATTTAATTTAATAATGAACGAAATAATAAACGTAACACTTCAAAGGTTGACAAAAGGTTATCAATTAAAGTGGCCAATACATTATTGATTAAACTTTAGGTTATTAATAAATAAGTCTTGAAAGTTACCCAAAAATACGTCACGACTTTTCTGGAAACGCAATTGTTTATCATTTATAATTTTTTTTTAACAAAATTAACGTTATCGCTATCAAAGTGTTGATAAGATTA
The DNA here is from genome assembly GCA_036346155.1 of Sinelater perroti. Lineage (NCBI taxonomy): Eukaryota > Metazoa > Arthropoda > Insecta > Coleoptera > Elateridae > Sinelater > Sinelater perroti. The sequence continues at coordinate 3,556,385 of JARFIY010000348.1, read as the reverse complement.
TGTCTAAAAGCAATCAAAAACTTATACAACAATATGTATTGCTGTTAAGTGAAGTTAATCTAAAAATAATAATTGAATTATAAACTTAAGATAGATATGTATGTGTCGAGCACCCTTCTATGTAACATAAATGACATCACGCAATAACTATTAAGATATACGGTTACCAAAATAAAAAGAAAAAACTTTGTCAGCTGTTTCTTATGATTTTTTGTTGTATGTAATAATTTTACAATGTAAGAATGTTAAGTTGTAACAGATAAAAGTCGCCAAGTGCGTTTGAAGTAGTTGATAACAGAACGATATAAAACAATAGATTGTTCCAAAAATATGTTAGATTAAATGTTGGCCATGAAGTGCTTAATCGCGCTGGTTTTAACTTTTATTGCCTTAAGTAAGGTAATTTTTGCATAATATTGTTATAAACTGCTCTTTTGTTGGCCAAATTACAATTTTAGGCCTCAAGGGACTGGTCGAAAATTAAGCCTAAGCATGCCTTTGTTGAAGTGTTGAAAGCTGCTCCACGAGAATCAAGAATAGTTGGAGGAGAGGAAGCCACACCCCATAGCCTACCTTATCAGGTAGGTATATGAGGAATTAGTAAATTCATAGTAATTTAGCGACGTTCCCAAGTGCATTTTAGTGGGCTTGCATTATTGTTTGGGTTTTGGATGTTTGAATTTGCTTGTAGGTAACGTTGATGATGATTCAAATAATTTAAGAAAATATCGTACGAGTATATTACTTTTCCAAATTACATTTTAACTGTCACTATTTAAACTAAAGCTGTGCTTAAATTTTTAAAAGCAAAATCAATATAAAAGGATTAGTTTGTCAAATAAGTGTAAATGTGAATCTAAAAGAGCACTTAAACATATTTTTTGTCAAATATTGAAATATCTGCTAGTTAGATCTGTTTCAGAATAATCTTGACTTCAAGTACATATGTTGAAAACAAAACACTCTTGATTAAATAATCGACGATATGGGCAATACTTTTGATTAATTCGGTATACTGAGTATGGTTCTTGACATGAATCAAATTGTTTTTTGAAATTTTTGAGGATTATTTATGCGGTGTAATAGTATTTACTTTTTGTTGTAGATTGTTTTGTCAATATTATTATTTGTAAGCTTAGTACATATTAATTGAAACCTAGTAAAAATGTTGACAAATAGAAACAATTTTAGGAATAGAGGAATTAAAAACAAATTTTGCTAATGGACAGTAATGTACAAAGGAATAAAAATGTGTGTACGCATGTGCGTACGTGTATAAAGATGCCAAAATCTTTTTTTTCGTTCTATGGAAAGTAATGCATGCACAATATTTTATTGTATGTTTTGTTAATGAGTTGTATAAGATTTATTCTGTTCCATTACCTTTCACCACTTACCAGAAAAGGATTGTTGCAGTTGCAATTCTGTTTTTCATTTAACTAAACATCGTTCTGCAATAAAACTATTTAATGAAAGAAACAGGTAATAACCTGATGATGCAATAGCGATAGATTAACATATGGGTCTAGCATTATCGTGCGTCAAAAGAACGCCTCATTTGTTCGTTTATGTTGACCGTTTTGTGACGAACAGTAGTTCGTTGAATTAATGATTTCATCTTATGGGAGCAGTCCATGATAAACACCTCACACATTTCATCAAACACATAATAAAATTTTTTTCGATCGTAGATCATGCTTTGCTACCATTAAAAGCTGGACCATGAATTTTTTTCCATATTCTCACAGAAAATCTGAGTTTTAACACTAGTAACTAATATCTTTAAAAAAGTTTGTTTTTATAATTATTAATCTCCTTAGCACGATTAAGGAGGTTGTCTTCCATCGACTGATGTGATATCTATAATTTAGAGTGATTGGCGTAGTATGTTTAAAGTATCTGTTGGTTCTTGAACAATATGTATCGTGGATTTTCGTTAATCATGACCTTTCTTAAATCAAGTGAAAACTATCTGAACACTTGTAACATTAATTCCATGGACAGTGCAAATTTCATTTACTATTTTGAAACCATGTAATATTACACGTCAAAAATGTTTTTTTTGAACTTCTATATTTAAAGGCTCACGAAAGTACGTGTATGATTCTGTGATCGGAACGTAGTCTACGATAGAGGCCGCTTGTATTTGTAATGGATTGCGGTAGACGTTAACTGGTTGTTAGGAACTGAGAACTTTGCTCTATAATTGTGTACCTGTTATTACTATTAGAGAGGCTAAACATTAATATCTTTAATGCCAAGTGGCCTTCTCTTGGTAATTTTTATATACTCATGTAAGTTATAATTATGCAACACTATTATTCTACATACCTTACCCGCTCTTCATCTTTTTTTAATACATTTTATCTAGCTAATCGGAAATCTTTTGATACTCTTTGTTAAAAAAATTCAAGGAGTTATTTGCTCATAAACGTCTTTATTTGGTAGTAGTTTACAAATCTAATCTACACACGTTAGTGCAAGATTTCAACTTTTAACAAGCGAGTAATCTTTAATTGACCTGAAGTCGTATAGCTATTTATTCAACATATTTTTAATTATTAATTAAGCATAATTATAATCAATACCCTCTTTAGCATATATTTAATGAATTGTCAGGCGTTGATTGTTCCTAAAAAGTTACGAATACAAGCTGTGCTTGTCTGGATGTTGCTGCTGTAAACACAGTGCACGTGCATTACATTTTCGACCTCACTTCGCTTCTAAGAAGTTATATTAAGTTATTTGAACACCTAAATTATCGATAATGTCTCTGCTGAATTGTCGGCATAGTTTGAACAAAATATCTCTTGCTTTGACATTTTTGCATTCTACAATGGTGCAAGATACTGGATCGCAACTACTATTGGCGAAAAAAATATAGGAAAATGAATAGTTTTGTTAAGTCAGCCTACCACACGTGCAAAGAATTTATTCATTTCCAAAATTACAGTGCTGCCATATCGACGACAGCACAAAAATTTTTGTTTAAACATGACTGATCTGTGTGGTTGCAGTTTTAACGTAGAGTTATTTACAAAAAAATATCATATACATTATAATAAATTTAGAATTTTTCATAACAAATTCAGTCATATTTAGCATAGACCACTAAAATGAAATTCTGCTTTTATTGTACTTGGTATTAGGTAACTTTTAAGATAATTAATGCTAAAAAATAAGTTAATGTTATTTAATTAATAGGTGGCTGTAATGAGCAGCACTGGAGAATTTTGTGGTGGCTCCATAATAGCAAGCGAATGGGTCCTTACCGCTGCTCACTGCGTTGACTTGTACGTATTCCCATGTACTTAATTAAGAAACAAAATGACGAAAGCCACTTTTAGAGCTCGATCAGCCGAGATTATCGCTGGCGCTCATCGAATTCGCGAGGAGGAAAACACGCAACAAAATATTCGCACCAAGAAGATCATAGTTCACGAAGGGTGGAATCCTACTACTAAAGTCAACGATCTCGCACTTCTTCAACTTCTAAAGCCGCTTAGAATTGATGGTGAGTTCAGATGAAGTGATATATATATATATATATATATATATATATATATATATATATATATATATATATACTCACAGACATAGATATCCGCCCACACCGGTTTCTTTCAATAATATCTAATTATCCACCCTATTTTTATGATATTTTCTAATTGAAATTTGAAAAAATGCTAACTAAAGTGAATTTAGTACCGAGTACGTTATTTTTACTGCATTATTAGTTACACTTCTACTTAAATAATACTTTGGTGTTACCTAGAGATGACAAAATAAACAACAAAACACATACTTTAGTTTAACTTTAAAAAACTTAGCAAAACGACAAAAACAACCGCTATGTAAAGTTCTAATATGGCATATTGCCTCCTCGCGCGAATCACTGCAGACATCTGGCGATTCATTTTGTAGATCGGCTCCCGAATATCTTATTGAGGGATCTGATTCTATTCTTTGAGTAAAACGATTCGAAGTTCGTTGAGGGTATTTGAAGCAGCAGGTCTAGCTATGAGGGGTCGTTCTAACATGTCCCAATTATGTTCTATAGGATTTACATCGGGACTATTTGCCGGCCAATCCATAACGAGAATATGAACGTCATTTAAGAAGGCAGTCACGATCCTTGCAGAATGTGATCGGGCATTACCATGCATAAACAAAACATCTTCGCCAACGAAAGGAGCAAAAGGAATAACATGAAATAATAGAATCTCTTCTATATACCTATCTGCTGTTAATGAACCTGCTTCGATACATACAAACTTTGTTCGTGCATCAACATAAATCTCTGCCCACACCATAGTTAAACCTCCACGAAATCGTACCCTTTCCGAAAAATTACAAGGAGTAATTCTGGCAAAAATCCTGCGCTTCAATTAACCCATGGCTCAAACCAACTTTTTTGGTGTCCTTAGGCTATATTTCGTCCAGAAATGTGAAAAACTGGCTAGGTCAAATTTCCACCGATTACATTACTTTCCTTATTATAGGATAAGGATATAAAATATATATAAATAAAAATAAACTCAGAAAATTGTAAGATTAGTTATTTCAGCTTATCTAATTAGAAAGAGTAAAAATTCATATCCACAAGCAACTAGCATTTTGAATAAAAGTAATGAGCAACAGAATATTACTATCGACCATACACTGCTGTCTATTTGACGAATTTGAAGAATAACCGAAGAAGTTAAAATATAAAACAAAAAGAATGGCTAAAATAATAAGATTTATGCTATGCAATGCAAAGAGATAGCGCTGACGATAATTGTTTTGCATTAATTAAACAGATGTACTATTGAGAAAGTTTTATACTTTTTTTAAGAAATGAACATTTAAATGAAGACAACCTCCAACAAACTGCATGGAAAAACATTTCTGACATAAAAAATCAGAAAAATAGGAAAAATTATTCTAAAAAAGTCAGACTAAAACTCTATAATATATTCTAAAGGAGGTGGTAACCTGTATATGGGAAAAGGCGCCAGGAGTTTAGAGGTATGTGTAATGTATCATATTAAAGGACATGATGAGTGGAGTTGATTCATATGGATATTAGGGTTTGCAACTCATAAGTTAATCAGATAATTAATAATTTTTAATTAAATGGAAAACGCGTATCTTATATGATAGGGATACGTATAGGATGTTAACTTAAATCTCTTGACGAGTACAAGCAGAATAAATAAACGCATGGCCTTAAGTTAGGTTAAAAAACGGAATTAACAAATTTTTGTTTTACATGTCAAACATAAGAATTGCAGTTGAACATTAATCTCAACAGTAGGCATGTGGTACACAGAATAGCGGGATTTAGCAGATCTGCTCCTAGCAAACGCATTATGACAAAACATAACTAGCACTGTTAACAACAAATACCTGCGGATCCAGTGGTGTAGTGGTTAGGGCTGCTCAATAATTCCCACTGTTTTCATCTCTTCACAACTGAGAAGTACAATTGAATTGCTGCTGTGCTGCTCTCATCAATATGGACGAAAGGTTAGTAGTCGTATTTCTTCCTCTTATGATCAGTAGCACCAAAAACGCATCTTTGGCTGCCCATTTGCCGACCTGATGAACGTGACACCCGCCATAGGAGCTCAGGTGATGGTAGACAAGTTTAGCGAAAATGCGATAGGTGATTTGATTTGGGCGCGCATCTCGTGGAAGGAGATGGTGAGGTAACTTCTCTCTTAACAGGCAGGAGAAAAGCGTACTACGAATCTGTTATATATGTGAATCTCCTGAATAATACTTCAATCAAAACATTAAAGTCTCGGACAGCGGAAGAAATTAAATATCTCAAACTTAATTCGGATTCCTTGTTTGTCTTCAATTTGGCATATTTGTGGTCAGAAATGTCACAGCATGCACTTGGTACTATATTAGGATTGTCACAGGCGAATGCTTTAAAGCACATTGGAAATGCGCGAAATGATCTGAAATCGGTATTTATCCCTCAGTACTTGGGTAACAATAATGGATTAAATTTACGACAGAAAATTTTCGATAACGCCACATCCTATGCCCGGGCATTGCTTGACGACGAAGCAGTCGCTATCACGATTTGGGATGGGACGTATTTGTACAACTAGAAGAGTAAATTTTTTTCTCATCAGATGGTAAGATGATGCGTCCAAAAGAATAGGAACCTGTAGAAGCCAATGATGATGGTAACGATAAATGGCTACATTGTAAATGTCAAAAGCTTATATGACGGGAAATCGTCAAAGCCCTGCAACATTCTGCGAAAATGATGTCTTTGTTTTGGACAAAGGCTTCATGTCAATAAAAGTCGATCTGGAGACTCAAAGATTTAGAGCCGTCATTTCACACCTCCTGGTAGGAAAACAATTTATGCTCTGCGCGCCCATTAAATGGGTTGTTAAGGTTCATAACCATACGATCAAACGTTACGAATATTTGGCTTCTGTTATCGACAATAATAATCTCACACACCTGCTGGATGATGTGATAATTGTGGCGAGTCTTGTGAACACATTTGAAAAACTATTACTGGTTGAAGGTGATGATGAAGATGTGTCGAGCAGTGTGGGAGACTTTAATAAGCTGAAAATGCTTGTTGAACACTAGAACCCAAATCTCATAAAAAATACTTACGGCATCTCTCAATTGTCAGAGTCATACCAAAGAGGACTCGCAATGTCGTACTACGACTTGCAAATGATGGATTCTGATAATCTATCGATTGAAAAGCTTAAGGATCACTCACAAAGAAAAATATAGTTTGACGCAGTTCAACTAGAATTTGATAGACCTCTGCCGTTCGATCAAAAGTCAGGTCCCGTTATACACGTAGTAAAGTATATCATGTATTCCTCGCTTACGATTTGTTAAGAGAGAACGAAGGCATTGTGCGTTCTAATGTCAGTGCCAAGCAGATGCTAAATCTGTTGACTGTTGTGTACACTCACTGACAGTTATCTGGTATCTGGGGTACGTACGGTTGCTCCCTGAATTCAAACCCCTGGCAACTTATTCAGATATCACATGCCGATAAATTCGAAAGTTACGTCACAGCTCTGTTTGAGATATATAATACGTGTAAATTCAAAGTAATTAAAGAAGCGATTTTCTCAACGTTTTTTTAATCTTTTCGACAATTTAATCTAACCTAAGGTCATGTGTTTATTTTTCTGTTTGTACTCGTCAAGAGTTTCAAATTGACAACCAATACGCGTTTTCCATTTAATTAAAAATCAATAATTATCTCATTAACTAATGAGTATCAAACCCTAATATGTTTATGGATCAACTCCAGTTGTCATGCCCTTTAATATGATACTTTACACATACCCCTAAACCCCTGGCATTTTTTCCCATATGCAGGTTACCACCTCCTTTGTATCTAATCTCATGAGTTCGCCATATGGTTTCATGAAATAAGCATTTGATTTTATTTATTTCAATTTACACCATTTATCAAACAAATGTATAAGCAAAATAAGTATAAAACTTTAAGCGTAGAATAGAACAAAGACAACAAATAAAAAGAATTAAATATTTTACATAAATGAGCAAGAGTATTATAAAAAGAGACCTAAAATTGAAAGATTTTGTACAATATTTTACAATACAATTGAACAACAAAATATGAGTTACAAATTGACTATAAAGTGGCAAAACCAGTCAGTTGAGTTTTTATTAACTTATATGCGATAATATGCCAAGTGCAATATTAATACCAGGATCTGTTTCGAATTTTATTATAATTTATCGTTGCATTTATTTTAGTAAGTAAATCTTCATCTTTTTAAAATAGTCAACGTCATTAAGAAAATAAAAAACCAAGGGAAGTTTAATCAGGTGTCGTGAAATCACTGAAATTCTTAGAGTACTATGTAACATCTTTATTTGACAATGTTATAGCGATAATAGTAAAACTTTATTATTATTTATATTACTTTCAGGGCAGCAAAGCCCATCGCTCTAAACCGAAAAACCAGCACCCTAGACAACAAAGAAGCAATAATATCAGGCTGGGGAAGAACGTCCGATGACGGTGGCGGTTTAAGCCCTGTTCTGCTTTATATAAAAGAATACATTCTTCCCAACTCTTTCTGTCGCGGTTACTTCGGGAATTTCATCACCGCTAATCATTTGTGTCTGAGCGGCGAAAACGGAAAAAGCTCCTGTACGGGCGATTCCGGTGGCCCCTTGACTATGACCAGGGACGGGCAGCTTGTTCAAATTGGAGTTGTGTCCTTTGGCAGTAAAGAAGGCTGCGAAGCTTTATTTCCATCAGTCTTCACCAAGGTTTCGAAGTACGTCGATTGGATAGACGAGCACGTCGGCAAAATTGAAAATTAATGTGGAATTTTATTTGAAGAATATATTTGAAATAAAAAACGTTTAATGCTTTTTATTTATTATAGTAATCACATATCTGACATCTTTAAATCCAATCTTGCTGAGTACTTTAATATAAATAAAAAATTGCAAGACAACTATTAATAAGGTATTACCATTAAGCATCTATTTATTTATAAATGCAAGATGATTTTACCAAATATAGTTGTAGCAAGTTCCTATATACTTATGGTCCCCCAAGAAGAATAATATCAACAACTCACCACTGGATTAAGCCGTTGCAATTTAAAAAATCATATTTCTTATGATGGCTAGGAACTGTTGTAATATTTTGGTAGATTTTACTAAAACCTTGGTATAGAATTTACTTTGTTACATATTTTAACTATGTTTATATTTAAACACTCGTCCAAATTTTGTATTATGGTACAATTCGTAAATTTAGTAAAAAAACATAAATTATCATGTCAAATATGGACATACTCTATATTGCCTATTATGGGCAGAACCTACACTCAAAATTTGAACCCTTTTGAACTAGTAGTAAGAGTATTTAAATTTATAGCCAATGAATATTTTGAGGGACTCATGAGAATTTATATGAGTAGTAAAAACTGCATGACCAACAAAATTAAAACGGCGCACGTTTACCCAACGCATTAAAATTGAAAATTCACTAAAAAAATGATAAAAATTTTATAGAGCCACTTCGTAAACGTCACATATTTTGCAGTACAACACTTTTCGATCATGGTTCGGATGTAAACAACTTAAAGCGCCCTTGTCCAGCCAGATCTGCTGGAAATGTCGCCGATGTAACTGAGAGCGTTGCAAAAAGCAAGATTTATCGATTTAAAGACGTTTGTATCAACTGGGCATCTTACAAACTAGTCTGTAAGCCTTTCGGCCCAGATCTTTATATATGTTACAAAGTTCAGCTTATGCAAAAACTTATAACAGGAAATCATAAACAACCCCATACATTTATTAATTTGGTATGGGCGATGCAACGAATTTACCTCCATATCTTCAAGAAAATTGCACTAACTGATGAAGACCATTTTAACCTCATTGGATATGTAAATAAGCAAAACGGTGGCATTTGGGAGTCTAAAAATCCAAGAGAAATATCGGATGAGATTAAAAGTCTTTATATTTTGAGAATGAAGCTAGCGAAAGACATTTCGGCAAATGGTGTGGGTTATCGTAAAATTCTGATCGAGTTTTTTGGCCAGAAGTAGATGTCATAAACGAGAACGCCCTTTATTTTCCACAGAACGACACCACATACCACACGAGTCATGAACAATTGCGTCATTATGCGAAAAATTTCCTGAAATGTCGAGGGAAACTACACTGTATTGTCGCCTTTAACTAAAGACCCACATGTTGATACTGAGTGTACCGACCCCACACTGTTCGAGAACATTTTGAGCAAAATCCAACCACATTAATTCATCGTTGCGTTCAACAAATAAATCTGTCAATGACAGCACTTTTTACAATATTCTGATCATGCTTCTCGTCTTCATTTCGTTTCTTGGATGCTTGAATAAAAGTGCTGATTTTTTCACGTAGGCTATCTTCAGTGATAAAGTACTTTTTCAACTCAATTGTCACGTCAACATGCAAAATTGTCGAATTTGTAGTTTTGAATATTCTCAAATCATTTATCAGGCCAAAAAGTGAAAGTTTGGTCTGGCTTTTGGTCCGGAGGAGTAATTAAGCTGTATTCTTTTGAAAACGCCTAAGGAAACCACTAACAACAACGGGAATTCGTTATTGCAACTTGTTTTGGCCTTAACTGCTTGGTTTCAATCTGAATATCATTTGGTTTCAATAAGACGGTGCCACGCCACACACGGCCTTGGAAACAATTGACTTATTGAAATCGAAGATTGTGTGATTTTGCGCAACCGGTTAGTTGCCTTTCACAAAGATTTAACAGCGTTTTCTGGGGTCACTTGAATGACAGGGTCTATAGCAATCCACAAACAACTGGAGCATTTGAATCGAAATTACCCAGATCATGCCAGAAATATATCAGGATGTGGTAAAAATTTCAATAAAAGAATTGTTGGGTGTAATGCCGTTCGTGGTGGTCACATGCTGAACATTCTGTTTTACGTGTAATTGTGACGAATCAAATTTTCAGGTGCAATAAAAGTTGGTCCCATTTCATAAAAATATGTTCTCTGGTCATTTAAAATACACACAAAAAATAAACACCTGTTATCACTGCTGTGTTTTATAAAGATCACATCCCGGTTATAGTAACCTTGGGCACTACTGCAATACTCAAGAAAAAAAAACACATTTACTTACAGAGGTACAAACTGGGAACGAATCCAAAAGCTGATAAAGCAGTACAACACTTCAGTCAAGTTATTCAGACAGCGGCTCGTGAGGCCACTCCGGAATACATCTAAACATTAGCCATGTGAACTGCCCAGTTATAGTTAAACAAAAAATTGCAGAGAAGCGGAAATTACAAAGAATCTGGCAGATAACAAGACACTCAAACGACAGAAGAGCCTTAAATCATGCAATTACTGAGTCCAAAAACTCATTTTTTAATATTAGAAATCAAAATGCAAATCTACTTAAGACATCTCTATCCATTGGAAAAAAATGATTACTCGTTATGCAGCGCCACAAGATTCTTAATGCAACTTCAGCAGCACAAAGCACCAAACCGCACTACCAACAAAACCTGGACCAAAACCGATAGAAAAAAGGCTTTAACGTTCGCTGATCATTAGTCAACGTTTTCAAACCATTCCCTTCCAATCTAGATAATGAGAATGAGATCCGCAACATACTAGAAATACTATATCAAATAAGCTTGCCAATTAAAAAATTTAAGATTTATCAGGTAGAAAACACGATTCACACACAAGTAAACTCACAGAAAGCCCCTGGCTACGATATATTCAGTTTATAACTAATTTGTTTAACGGAGTTTTACTATTTAGACATTTTCCTGAATCATGGAAAACAGCAATAATAATTCTAATACCAAACCCAGGCAAATCTTCTGATCAACCAGATTCCTACAGCCAAATCAATCTGCTGCCGACTCTGTCAAAAGTGTTTCTAAAACTGCTCCTACAGAGGTTATACCCAATACTCTTTATTTGATTATTTGATACCTGATTTGGTTTCCGGAAAACCATGTGACAGTTGAACAAGTTCACAGGGTTGTAGACAAAATTATGATAGACTTTGAGGGACGTAAATACTGCACAACTGTATTTCCTATATACCTCATTAACTCGGGAGTACACCAGGGTAGCGTGTTGGGCCTAATTTTCTACTTGCTGTTCACATCGGATCTTCCTACAACACCCAGAACCATGGTCACTACTTTCGCCGACTACTCGGCCATTTTCTTGATGCATACCGACCCCAACACAGCATCCCAACACTAGCAAGACAAAATCCAGAGTTGGTGCGCCAACTGGCGCGTGTCAATAAACAAAAGCAAATCAGTCCATATAATGTTCACGCTAAGGAGAGGCACCTGTCCATTACTGATGCTAAACAATCAACGGATCTTGCAAGGTGACAGTGATAAATCTATCTACCTGGATAAAAAACTGACTTGGAGAACGCATATATGACAAAACACAACCAGATGGGTTTAACATTACAAAAAATGCACTAGTTACTAGAGCGATAATCCCATCTATCCTTGGAGAATAAGTTGCTCCTATAAAAAACCATGATCGAGCCCATATGGGCATATGGAATACAACTCTCGGGTACTGCCAAGACATCCGATATCGAAATTCTTAAAAGATTTCAATCCAAAGTACTCAGAATGGTTGTAAACGCACCATGGTATGTCCCCAATGAAATCATAAGATACAATCTTGAAATGGCATCATCTAATGGAGTGTAAGTACATAATATGTTTTTTTGCTACACTCTTACTTGCTCATCCTTATCTGATTTTAATATTTATTTCCTTATTTTTATTATAATAATAATGTCTAGTGCAGTTTTGGTACTCAAGAATAAATTCTCCATCACTATGATGATCTATTATATTTGTAACATATTACAGCTTTGAAAAGACGTGAGTGTTAAGTAGAAGCTTTTTAGATTCCGAGCCATAATAAAATTGAAAATAATGAAATAATACACCAAATAGCTCCTCGTTTAAAATATATTCCACAAATTTTTTATATGCGTCTTGTAGTAGCTATTAAACTATCGATTAATGAATCGTTATTAATGAAGCAATAGCGACATAAACTTACTTTCTTTAAAACGAAATGTACTTCCCAGAGAAGTTCTGCTAAGCTGGAAAACAATGTTACAATTAACTAGTTCAAGAACTGTATATGTATAACCACAGTGATTTTCTCTTCGCACGTCTTGCATGTTACTGTCGAAATGAACTGTTCTCGATGAAATATGCCTTTGAAAAATTATGCAAACTGCTCAAGGATTGACTGAAAAGGGTCTATTTATATTTTGATAAAGCTATTAGAACGTTAACGTTGACATCCTTGACATACAAGATTTCTGGGTGTAACCTCCTACCTTTTTTTTCTCTAGGAAGCCCCAGCGTTAGAAGTTGGAGTAGGCACTTCTAAAGTGGCGGAAGCTTATTGGTGACTCAGGTGTTTAGTGGCTCTTGAACATGCTGAAGATTGTCTTAATGTCTTATTTGCAGGACGTGAGCCCTGCGACGACCTCTATAAAGCTGGTGGCATTCTGCCGCGATATTCTTGATGGCAAAACGTGATAACCGGTCGTCGCGAATATGCGAGGCCGGTTGTGATAAGACAAGGTAAATATAAAATTAAAATATTAAATATTAAATTGTAAATACGAAACCCGAGAAATAATCGACATGGATCCGTATACGCGACCAGCGACACCAGGAGAAGCACTACTGGCACAACAAAATCAAGCCTTATTTCAGGAAAATCAAACTAGAAGTCAGAATGAACAAGCATTATACAATGCCTGGATTTGTGAACGTACAGAAAGAGAAAAACTTTCAGTTGCCTTAAATAATATGCAAGGCCAGATAAACATGCTCCGGGAGCAATTATCAATGCAGAGCAGACAAAATAATAAGCAACAAGAAGTATCTAACCAGGGCGACGAAAACAACGCCAGCAAGAATAAGCCATCTGTCTCAATAAATTACGAAACTGATGAAGAGGAATTAGCCAAAGAAGTTGGCTGGATAACAGCCACTAAAAAGAAAAACAAGAAAAGAAAAGCAAGCGACTCACCAGGTTCTACTCAAGACCAGCCAACAACCAGCAAACCGATACAACAAAATAAAGAAAAGAAAACACCCAACCCACCACCAATTATTGTAAGCAATGTCACAAATTATGACTTACTTTACAACCAATTACAAAGTAATAAAATACTGTTCAAGGTAACAGCTCTGAATAATGATCAAATAAAAATCAATGCTGAAAATCGTGAAGAGTTTAGCAAAACAATACAATGTCTTGTAGATTTGAACCTACAGTGGCATTCATACGAGGACAAACAAAGCAGAGACATAAAAGTAATGGCAAGAGGACTACCAGCAAGTTCTCCCCCAGAAAAAATTATTGCAGAGCTGAATAACTGCAAACTAAAGTGTGTTAGCGCCACAAACATACTAAAAAAAGAAAAATTTGAGAACAAAATGGCGAAAATGAAGTGAGGAAGAAGCCGCTCCCACTATTCATGCTATCCTTCCACCACGAAGCAGATATCAAAGTTATATACGGAATCAAAAGCATATTAGGAGCAAAAGTGAGAATTGAACCCCTCAAAAAACGAAACTGGTACCACAATGTAAGCGGTGTCAATTACACGGACATACGCAAAAGTTCTGTCGCAGAGAGCCGAGATGCGTGAAATGCGCAGGAAAACACATAACTGCAGAATGTAGTAAACTAAAAGAAACAAAGCCAAAATGTGCAAATTGCAGCGAGGAGCACCCGGCTAGCTATCGAGGATGTGTCAGCGAAAACGTTCCAAGAACGAAGAAATAAAACAACACAAGGAAAACATAAGGAGCCGAATATAACGAAACCTGTTAAATCCTACCCACAAGTCAACAGTGAGAAAACATACGCCCAAAGCGTTAAAAACCCGAACAACAGACCGAACTGAGAACTCCAGAAGCCTCCACTAACCAATTGCTCCTCACGCTCATAGCAAAACTAGACCGGCAAGAAAAGATGCTTGAATCGTTTTCGGAAGACTTCAGAAGCTAGAGAATAGCAACAGAGCAGCTGCCTCAACCAGCAAAAATGACCAACAAAGATATTAGGATTGCAACTTGGAATGCTAATGGAATCAGGCAGCACAACCTGACCTGCAAGCATTCTTAGAACAACAAAAATAGATGTGTGCCTCATATCTGAAACCCACCTTGTTAGAGATTCTTTTATTAATTTCAGAGGATACAAGTTTTATCACACTATCCATCCATCGAACACAGCTAGGGGTGGGAGTGCGGTAATAATTAGGGATAACATTACTCACTATGAAGAAATGGGTCTTGAACTAGAAGAAAACCAAGTAACAGCTGTAACAATTAACCCTAGAGGGCAAAAGATTACCCTAGCTGCAATATATTGTCCTCCGAGACATAATCAGAAAAAGAAAGCTACCTCAACGTGTTAAACAGTCTAGGGAAAGGTTTATAATAGGTGGCGATTTTAACGCCAAAAACACAAGATGGGGATCGAGATTGACCACTACCAAAGGCAAGGAGTTACACGAAGCAGCTGCTGAACTGGGGTGCAACTACTTGACAACAGGTAAACCAACATATTGGCCTGCCGATCCAGATAAGATTCCAGACTTGCTGGATTTCTTTATATCAAGGAAAGTATCGATCAACTACGTAACAATAGAAGAAAATTTTGACTTGGACTCTGACCATTCGCCAGTAGTTCTAACTCTGAGTGAAAACATAATTAGAAAAGAACATAATCCAACACTGGTCAATAAAAGAACAGACTGGAATGGATTTAAGGAAGAACTGAGCAATCGCATTCAGTTAAATGTACCACTCAGAACAATAAATCAACTGGAACAGGAAGCTGAAAGATTTGTCACTAACATACAACAGTCTGCCTGGAATAATACCCCAGAAATCAAGAGAAAACACAGGAATTAACTACCCTAGAGAAATCAAGGAGTTGGTAGCTGAAAACGAAAACTTAGAAAAAGTGGCAACAGACTAGAACACCTGCCAACAAAAATAGACTAAACAATATAACTCAAAGACTGAGAAGAGAAATTTTGGAAATCAAGAACGAATCCATAAACCATTATTTACGAGAGCTAACCAATAACAAAGAAACGGACTATTCTCTTTGAAGTCCACTAAAAACTGAAACGACCATGTATACATAGTCCGCCAATAAGAACTGCAAATGGTAGCTGGGCACGCGATAACCAACAAAAGCTGAAGCGTTCGCCAACCACCTTGAACAAACCTTTCAATCAAACGAAACTCAGATTAACCAAGATTTGCCAGAAAATGAAGGCGAAGATAGCATGATAGATTTGGTAACACCCAGGGAAACTACGAAGACAATCAAGACTGACATCAACCCAAAGAAAGCTCCAGGCTATGACCTGATTACTGGGAAATTCTCAAACATCTTCCTAGAAAAGGAATTGTTAAGCTCACCAACTTGATCAACGCAGCGATTAGATTAAAGCATGTACCGGACGCTTGGAAAATGGCTGAAGTCATTATGATTCCAAAACCGGGAAAACCACCAAATGAAGTGAAATCATACCGACCAATCTCACTGTTGCCGGTAATTTCTAAACTATTTGAAAAACTGATATTAAAAAGACTAAAGCCAATAATTGAAAGTAAAAACCTAATACCTACACATCAATTCGGGTTTAGGAACAACCATTCAACGATCGATCAAGTCCACAGAATTACCGACATAATCGAGAAAGCCTATGAAGGGAAAAAGATATGCTCGGCCATATTTTTAGACATAGTCCAAGCATTCGACAAAGTTTGGTATGAAGGCTTAATATATAAACTTAAAAGTTATTACCTAAAAATTCGCGGAAATACTAGAATCCTATATTTCAGGAAGAATGTTTCAGGTTAAACAAGAAGACGAATATTCCAGCATGAGAGAAATCAAAGCAGGGTACCCCAAGGTAGCGTATTGGGACCAATTCTCTACCTGCTATATACCTACGACATCCCACAAACAGAAGACGTCACCATCGCCACATTTGCGGACGATACGGCGATATTAGCTATCGGCGACAACAGTGAAGAGGCAGCTAGGAAAATACAGCAAGCAAGTAACAGCATAAATACTTGGACTAAAAAGTGGCGAATAACAATCAATGAAAGTAAATCGGTACATGTTGATTTTGCTTATAAGCACCGTGAACATATACCAATAACAATAAACAATACCAATATACCATACAGCAATAATGCAAAGTACCTTGGGATGACCCTGGACGCACAACTCCGGTGGAAGGAACACGTGAAAAGAAAAGAATAGAGCTTGACCTAAAATACAGGAAAATGTATTGGTTAATTGGAAGAAAATCCCAACTATCCATACATAACAAGATACTACTGTATAAACAAGTATTAAAGCCCATATGGACCTACGGGATCGAGCTTTGGGGATGTGCCGCAAAAAATCATATAAATAAAATACAAGTTTTTCAGAACAAAGTTCTCAGAAGCATCGTGGATGCACCATGGTACTTCCGGAATGACCATCTACATAGGGACTTACAAATCCCTACAGTCATGGATGAGATCAAAAAGTTTGCAGGAAAACATGAAGAGAGACTCCACTCACACGTGAACACCGAAGTACTGCAACTTCTGAACAATGCTGATCTGGAACGAAGGCTTAGAAGAATCAAGCCCTTCGAGCTCGTGCAGTGAAGTGAAAATAGTGCAAAAGCAGAGTAAAGTGCTAAAAACACGTGAAAATTGTGTAATCCTCTTAAGAGACTAAGTTAAGACCGAAGGGACTTTTTTTAGACAAGTATTTAGTTTTAAGCCACTGTAGAGAAAAATTGAAGGTTAGTCAGAAATGACTAGTGTCAATAAATTTGTAATAAAAAAAAAAAAAAAATTCTTGATGGCAATGATAGTCCAGCTCTGCTGTTCGGGGTGCTGTGAGAGATCCTGCAGCTGACTTCAAGAAGCTGGTTGTGGTCGTTGCCCGGCAGGAGTCAACACGTCCCCGGGGGTTACTGCTACGTACGTGTGAACTGGTGTGTTTGCTGCCTGACGAAGAGCTGGCTTTGGAAATCCAGAGCATCCTTCGAATATGCTTTGATGTTGAATATTGCTTTTTCCTTGTCGTTCCGCTAAAGCTCAATAGAAATGAGCGGCATTGGGCGGCGATGGAGACCTCTTCTTCTGCCAGATACTCTAATATTTCCGACATAATGGCGCAAAGTGCCTTGTCTGTCGATAGCAGATGGAAGTGGTGGGGACAGAACGGGCTGAATAGATTCTATTCGCCACGTTTTTGATCTCCAGCAAGCCCACGTAATTCTTATGCGGGATTTTTCTGATTGTAGGCCGTAGGGCTACGAGAGGGATTCGTTCTAAAAGGGGGCGGGGAGTTCCGAAGGGATTAAAGCTTTCTAGTGGGGCTGGAGACGGTGAGCATCGCAATATCTTTTTCTTCACTGAGAACCTCAAAGCAATTGACAGTTGGTGCCGGTGGAGATGGCAGCACCTTTGTGACTCTGGGACGACAGCGGACACGACAGCGTTTGCGGCGAAGCTCTGGTTCAGTCACTCTCCGGCAGGGAAGGTGGAAACGACTTCTGAGCACTGGTGGTGGGTTTGGAGGCTGCAAGAGTTACTCTTGACATGGCGATGGTGGCAATTGATCTCCTACATTCGTATCACGTCATGTAGTGTTCGCGAAATTCCGGGTATTGTTGCAGAAATTCTTTCTGATTGTCGCTTAACATTGTTTGATCCGAGTAACAGCGTAGCACCGCGCATCTTAATATCACGTATTCGGTTCTGAGTGTGTTAAAGTCAGAATTTATATTATAAGTTTATTATACCATACTTAAATTTAGTAACTTTTGATAGTCATGACAATGCTTCTTTTAAGTGACGCCTTAATAAAAATGATAAATACGGTAAAGCCATTTTAAATGTAATAATTTTTTTATTGGTAAAGTCAGACATCAAATTGTTTTTTTTTGGTAAAAGTTTTGTATATATGTGCATAATTTTAAGTACGGAGGGTAAGGGGTGACACCAACATCTAGTCACCCAAATGTCAACCTCACCTGCACGCGGTACCCTCCGCTGGATAACTAACGAGGCTCTGGCGACCCAGTATCCAGGGGTATAACTGGATCCCAGTTGTCCCGAGGTAACGGGGCCCTCGTCGTTGGGCCAATCACCCACACGAGGTATAATCGATTCAGAGAAAAAACGAGCGCCTCGGAACAGGACTGCTTAATAGGAGACGACCGGCAAGACAACGGATACGAATAGGGACATGGAATATAAAAACACTAACTGGGAAAGAGATAGAAGTAGTAGAGGAGATGGAAAAGTATAAGTTACAGATACTGGGAATAAGTGAAGTGAAGAAGAAGGGTCAAGGACTCAAGACACTGGACAAGGGATACACACTGAGATATATAGGAAAGCCCCCCGGAGAAAGAGCGAAAGAAGGAGTGGGGATCATAACAAGTGAAGCACTAGGAAACCAAATTAATTGACTGGGAGCCGATAAACTCAAGGATCATAACAGTTAGCCTTGAGCTAGAAGAAAAGGTCGGTATAATACAAATATATGCACCAACGGAAGACGCGATGTAAGAGACAAGGATCAATTCTACGAAGATCTTCAAAGAGTATTAGAGAAAATGCAAAACAAAACAG
Source organism: Sinelater perroti (assembly GCA_036346155.1). Lineage (NCBI taxonomy): Eukaryota > Metazoa > Arthropoda > Insecta > Coleoptera > Elateridae > Sinelater > Sinelater perroti. The sequence goes on along the minus strand of JARFIY010000348.1, from coordinate 3,537,133 downwards.
ACACGTAATGATAATCGGTGATTGGAATGCCCGCATAGGAAAAGACAAAGATCAAGGATACGGAACTATGGGAGAACATGGAGGAGAAGAAACTCTAAACAACAATGGAGAAAGAATGCTGGATTTCTGCATAAACAATCAATTACTAATAGGAAATACGTGGTTCAAACATAAAACAATCCACAAGATTACGTACGAAGCAGAAGAAAGAGGACAAAAAGCATAATAGACTATATAACATACTCTAGAACTATGAGATATGCAATCCAAGACGTAAAAGTAATAAGAGGAGCAGAACTCAGCACCGACCACCGACTACTGATAACCGACACCATTCTGAAAACACCCCCCAAAGAAACACCAATAGTATACGAAAGATTAAAACTAGAAGAACTGGAAAACCAAGAAAAAGGGAGGAATATGAAAGAGAACTTAACAGGAAATTAAATAGATTAGAAGAGCAAGAAGCAGAGACAGAAGAACATTGGAATCTCAACGATAGATGGAAAAGTTCAAAGAAACAATAATCCTGACAGCAAACGAGATATGCGGTAAAATAAGAGTGAAAACAGGCCAGAACCAAAGAAGAACCAAATGGTGGAACGAAACGGTTAAGAATAAGATCAAACAGAAAAAGAAGCCTGGTGCAGGTTCAAAAGAACAAATAGTGCCGACGATCAAGAAACATACCAAAGGAAAAGACAAGAGGCAAAGGAAGCCGTAAAAGAGCAAAACAGGACTCCTGGGAAGAATTCGGAAATAAGTTAAACGAGAATTATATGGAAAACCAAAAACAATTTTGGAATGTAGTCAAGAAGCTAAAAGGAAACAGTGCAAAACAAGTACGAAACATAAGGAACCAAAACGGAGATTTGCAAACGACCAGTGAAACATCCTGAAAACATGGAAGGACCACTATGCAGCAAAATTTAAAATGAGAGAAGATGAGGAAGATATAGAAAGACCGTTAGAAAACCAAACAAACCGAGAAGACAGCGGGAAAATGCAGAGGAAGAAATAAGTGTAGAAGAAGTAAGAAGAGCCCTGAGAGAAACCCGAAATGGAAAGGCAGCAGGTGAAGATAACATACCACCGGAATTATTAAAAAGGGGATTCGTAGTAGAAAGATGGCTACAGAAAATATTCAAACAAGCATGGACAACAGAATCAATACCCCAAGAATGGGAAAGAAATGTAATCATACCAATTCATAAGAAAGGAGATACAACTAACTGCGATAACTACAGGGCGATCTGCTTAGCACCTGTCGCGCTCAAAGTATACTCAAAAATTTTAGAAAAGCGTCTAAGAGCTCAGATTGAAAATAAACTCGAAGAAGAGCAAACAGCTTTCCGACCAAACAGACAAACGCAAGATCACATATACACTCTTAGATCTATAATAGAGAAATCACTAGACAGAACAAGAACATATACTTAGCTTTCCTGGACCTAAAAGCAGCGTTTGATCAAGTACCAAGAAAACATATATGGAACGCATTAGAGGAACTAGGAACAAATTCAAAATTACAAAGAGTAATTCGAAGCATATACAATAATGTGACGGGAAACAGTTAGACTAAACGGAAAGACATCAGAAGAGTTTAGAATAAAAAGGGAGTTAAACAAGGCGACAGCTTAAGTCCACTTCTTTTCGTAGCCTACATGGATACAATAATAAAAGAACCAAGAATCAAACTAGACCGACAAGATTAGGGTACCACAACCTAATTCCAGTTTACACACAAGACCTGATTTACGCAGACGATATTGTTCTAATATCCGACAAGGTAAATGTCTTACAAAGAAACATCCAAATATGGAATGCCTGCCTGCAAGAAAAAGGAATGGAAATAAACAAGAACAAGAGTAAGATTCTACACATCACAAAAGAAGAAAGAGAAGAAAACATAGACGTAAGAATAGATGGACAACAACTAGAGATAGTAGAAACATACGAATATTTAGGAACAATGATAAATAAAGACGGAAGATCGACCAAGAAATACGAAACAGAATAGCCAAAGCAAGTAGAGTCTACTACCAAATAAACAACACTCTAGTAGGAAAGAAGGAATTAAGCACTAAAACAAAGCTACACTTATACAAAACCATCTATACACCGACACTCAATTATGGATCAGAAACGTGGACGATGCTGGACAAGCATAAATCCAGAATAACAGCTGCAGAAATGAGCTACCTCCGGAAGATAATAGGCAAAACCAGAAGAGATAGGGTACGTAACAGAAGCGTAAGGGACGAACTAGAAGTAAAACCTCTAGTAGAAGAAATAGAGGAAAAACAACTAAGCTGGTATGGACACCTGGTTCGTATGGGGGAGGAAAGGATACCCAAAAAAATGTTAAATATGAAACCCGAAGGAAGAAGAAAAAGCGGAAGACCAAGGATCCAGTGGGAAGAATCAATAGAGGAAATGGCAAGGAAAAGAGGAAAAAACATCACTGAAATACGGAGAATGGCAAGAGAAAGGAACACCTACAAGAGATGGATAAAAGACCCAACACCGTGAGGTATAAATGGGGACAAAGAGAAAGAAGAAGAAGAAGAATTTTAAGTACACCTAAATGAGACAAAAAACCATTTACTCTATTTTTTAAATTTATTTTACAAACATAGGGATTGATCAAGAATGTGGTTTTTCTACATAATCATTTTTCTTTTCAATGCACCTGATCCAGTGGTCCAAAAAATTGACTTTTTTCTCCAATAAGGTTTTCGATAGCTCGCCCAACAATTTACACACCACTTCGCGTGCCTTTTTATTCGTAGAAATCGATGACCTCGGAAAGTATCTTTGAGCGGTTCATAGTCGGCAGGAGCGAAATCTGAGCTGCAGGCATGGTATTGCAATACCTCGAAACGCAAACGGGTAATGGTTTAAATGGCCTTGCTACCGTTTGTGGGTGTGCATTATAATTTTGTATAAACAAACAAAAATAACATAAATATGTGGAAAATAAACCAATGAGAATTTCTCTTAAGTAACTTAGTAATTTTAAATTGTTAGGTTTACTCTATGTTCATTATTTACACAATACGCTTTATATATTGTCGCGCAAAGCGGTATGGAAAGTCGGAAAGTTTTATTAGTTTTAGTCTAGACTGGCCATCGTCTTCCTCTAGAAGGGGATCGATCAGCACTTTTGTATTTGTGCTAAGGCAAGTAGCATAAGGGATACTATATTTCCGTATTTCATCTGTGATTGAAGGGTTGTCTAAATCACGTTGAATAACATCGTTTGGGGCAAACCAGAAAGATTTTATCATGGACTGTTCTATTCCTCAAAATTGAATGCCTTAACTCTATATTGGTTTTAAAATAGCTTTATAAAGTAAAACAGTTTAGACAATACATCTTTTGAACCTTAAGGCCCAGCTGTTTCCTTTTTTTGAAAATATGCCTTTTTCAAATCAGTCGTTTATCTAGATGGAGACCTAAACATTTCACATGTTTGTCTTGCGGCACTGGCGTGCCGTTAAGCAATGCAAGAGGGCAAACTTATTTGCACCGACTTTGCTTTATTTACTTTTATATCATTTTACTTTGTCAATTATTGAACCAAGGTTATAATTCTTTTAAATATTCCTGTAGATGTTAACTTGCCATATGGAAAGAAAGAACTGCAGCGTCGTCTGCGAATGTTGCTATCATAGTGGAACCAGTAGTGGGAAGATCAGCTGTAAAAAGCAGGTTTAATAATGGACCCCTCACACTGCCCTGAGGTACACCTCCGTGTTTTGGGAATAGGGGTGTGGAACTATCTGCATATTTGACGAGAAAATGCCTGTCCGTTAGGCATGACTTGAGGATTTCATAATTTATATTAAACTATATCAAAGGCTTGTGCGACATCTATGAAGTTGACCGAGCAGTAATGTTTGTCGTTAAAAGTCTTTTACAATGTTGTCGACCACTCGGTGTCCTGTTCAACAGTAGCATGATTTTTTCGGAATCCAAACTGATAGTCAGGCATGAGCTCTTTATTCAAAATGATAGGTAATCATTTCCTTAACGGCAATTTTTCGAAAACCTTGAACAAGAGAGGCAGAAGCTAATTAATCTGTACGAAGGCAGGTCAGTAGATGGTTTCCCAGGTTTCAGTATTAGGATAATTTCAGCGACTTTCCGTTGTTCTGGAAAATGTCTCAATTGCAGCACTGTGTTGAAGTGATAGGTGGTGAACATAAACCTTTTCCGGCAATTCTTTCAATACTGTCGCTGTAATTAGGTCGTAACTGGGTGGCTTTAATTCTGTAGTACGCATGGTCTGGACTTGTGTATGTTTGATCTTCGAGATTAGTGGGCACGGTTGAAACGGTGTTTTTAAGTAGCGTTGGATTTTTGTCCTTCTTCGAGCGTGATTTTAGAATCATATGGTAGAAAACTGCTTTTAGATGGTTGGCAAGTGAAAGTCTTTTCTTGGTTACTTATCACCCAAGTATTATTTGGAAGACGCAATGGTGTTTCATATTTCTGTGGTTTCTTTAAACTTTTTTCGCCCTCCAGAGGGAGTATTCTGTAGCTTTCGTTGGATACAAATGCTGTAGGAATTTTTATACTGATTCATTTTTAATGTCCGGTAGAAGTTATTTTAGTTCCCTTGTGAGCCCCCACCCCTTGCAAGAAAACGCCGGTTACATCACTTTTCCCGCGAAAGCTTGAATATTGAATTTCTTTCAGCTTGCCGATTTTAAGTGTTTGGTTTTTGGATTTTGACTTGTAGTGGTATCTACTTTCATTTTCCATGACTGTTCTATTAAAAAATGTTTCACCTTCACTGTTGTAGCGATTGAATAAATGTTCGTAGATCTCAACACGTTTGCGTTTATGCTTTGCAGTTATTTTTAGAACCCATCTTGCACAGACCTTGTCCGACCCCTATTAAACTCTTCAATCTACTCATACACTCTTTTACGTAATAGAACACTGTCCTCGTATTGCGTTGTAAGTCTCCGATGAATTTCAACTTCTGACCAAAAAAATCGGTTTAAAAATTCTTTGTTCGTCCTTAGTACACACTGCTAGTAGAGCGGCGGCTATGTTTATGCTGAAAAAAGGAAGAAAAATGACATCAAGATTAAACTTCGATAGTGTAACTACAGTAGTATCATCTTGAAACATACATTTTTTATATTCTTACTTATTACTACTTACATCATTATTATTTTATTCCATTGTTATTATGCTGTCTTTAGTTTTTATAGATGTTTTACCTAGCCTGTTCGAATTATAACTTTGCTATAATTTGATGACATTTCTTATTTTCTTTCTCATAACATTGCACAGAACTGACTTGGATATTTTTTAATATATTTTCATAATTCCTTTTTTGGGGTGCGGTTAGACATAGAAATTTAACTAATTTGGTTCAGATATCTTGCGGAATATCTTTAAGAATCTTATAACTCATTTATAATTTAGAAATATAAAATTTAAAAGTTAACTGAAATAAAGCAAAACTTCATAGCGGTTAAAATTGAATTATTTACTCTGCATTAGTCAGAAGAAGCAGAACGGCTAATTAAAAACGTGGATAATGTTTACTTCACATAAACTAAGAATTTTTGATAATGTTTGAGTTGCAGAATTGTATAAAGATTTTCTTATTACCACGAGTATAAGATACGGAAATTTATAATACTATTTATTATAAAAGAAGTCTTATTTATTAATAAATTCTAACCGAAAGCAGTGGACTCTACTTAAAGTGCTTTAAAAGCTAAATGCAATAGGTACTTTCATTATCAAGTTTTAATGGTAGAAAAAATAATACAATTATTAGGGCAATTGAAAACAAATGCTTTTATATTTAGATATAATAATTGTAAATTACATTAAGTTAATGTGTCTACGTGCATAAGTACATACATATTTAGTGCTAGTGTGTGAAATTTTAATTTAAATTACATTATGGAAATACTCATAACTATTTTTCATTTTTGAACAATTGCTGAAATAAATATTAGTTGGCTCTATCATCTAAAGATTTCTTATTATATAACTTGTACAGTAAAGTAAAATATGAATAAGACCATTGAAGTATCTGTACGAAATTAAAAGAGGTATTACTACATATTTTATATACGTACAAAATATATTGTCGTACAGTGGTAAGAGAAGCCAAGGACAGTTTGGAGAACTTCAAGGCGGTTATCGTAAGCGGCCTTTTGGAGCGCTCCATTATTATAAAGAGATATTGGCTAACTTCCTTACTGTATTCATACCATTTAGATAAATAACAAGCCTCAACCAACTGCGTGCTCTGCAATGGTAGTGTAAATATTCAGCAATTTACTATTTCATTTTCTCTACCTTTAGGATTATTTCATTTCCGTACCAACAATATATGGTTAACTGCAGCAACATTATGCAGAAGTAATTTGCTAACATAAAGAATTGTGAAGATATTGCCGATACCTAGGAAAAATTTGTAATCATACGAATACAAGAGCGGCCCTTTTACTTACCAGCACAAAATGAAATAGCGTATTACAAATAACTATTATGCTTCCTAGAAATTGTAGTAGTAACCCAGGAGAATAAATTTCCTCGATACTCTCGATAAACCTGAAAGGGTATAGTTACTGCTAGGTAATTAATATTAAAACACTTTACTTTGTAACTGCATAATGATGTTTAATACAGTGTTTTAATGCTTCTAAGATGCTAGCCTCAGAAAATGTTGCTTCCTCTTCCTTGTTAGCGTTTGTTCCTATATGAACAATCGTATCTCTTAATATATCTAAATGAGCTCCGGCGATGCTCATAAACGTTGTAGTAAGTGTATCGATACACATGTTGTTCCACGCGCAGAAGCATGATGTAAAACACTGGAACACGTATAGTGCAGGTGAATACTGACCCAGATCATAAGGAAAAGGAAAAGGTGCAACTTTGTTGTCCAGCACAGGGTACACAGCGAACATAATTACACAGCACAAACACGAATAGCGATACATATTGACAATGATAGTACACATTTTTACTGTTTCCACCATGTAATGGTCCAAGTCAGCGTCGTATGACATAAATATAGGGTCTCGAAGAAAAGTTCCATACGCACGAATGCCTTTCTTTTGAAAGTAAATGCCACAAGCTTGAGCAAGTAGGTAGTCACATTTATAGTAATGTATAGGATTTCAGATAACTCGATAATATCAGTAAAGACGGCTGCGACTTGTATCCATAGCGTTATCGTGAGGCCAGCGGACGCGATCCAACTTGCAGCAGATCGACATTTATAGTAGAAATCGGGATCTTCTCTAGGCCATATTCCGGTTATTATCATCATTCTGTAATGAATTTTAAACGCTTCGAAGTTGTCAGTTTTCGTCTATAAATTAATATACATAGTACACATTTAAGTAGTATATAAATTTGTTTTGCATCTTAAGTTAAATAAATTGAACCCACCTGCCCCAACATAATTCTCTCCGGGCTAGAAGAGGAATGAGTGCCTATACTCAAAGTGTAAGGCGGCTGCTTCATTATTAATTGCGCTTGGGATTGCCACACGCCAGTTTTGGGGCTTAGCACCCCTAATTAAAAAGGGTGTCGCCAAGATGGTGAGCACGCAACTCTTTCCTCAGAAAAACAAAAAAAGTACAACCGAGACATTCGTTGGGATTTGTTTATTCAAAGTTTAAGCATTTTTATATTATGCAAACAAATCTCTTTTAACAAATGTTTTTGCTTTAAAACTATGCAAATTTAATAAAATGTCCGTGTTATTACATATAGCGAAATTTTATTTTTATTTAGGTAACAATTTTAAAAATGTTATTGAGTGTATGTTTAAAGAACCTCTTGTTTTATTAAATTAATTACTTGAAGATAACTTACAAATATGAGAAATAATTGAAAATTCAGGTAATAGTCTTGAAATTGTTTTAAAAATTCTATTTTAAGATATATATATATATATATATATATATATATATATATATATATATATATATATATATATGAGCCCTTCCAATAATTTTCGAAGATACGGTGCGCGCAGAGTCTCCGATTTCATTCAAATTTTAGGAGCTAAAAGTAGGTAGTGAAAAAATAAAATCCTCCAATTTTTAGCCCTCCACCCCCTCCGGATCCAGAAATATGAATTTTTGAAAATTGAAAATTACCCTTATTTTGCTGTTTTTCAAAAATCCATATCTCGGGATGTTTGGGTCCAATGGGACTCAAATAGAAAGCATTTTTTTTGTCTGTGAGTCTACTTTCATGCCATCTGGGTCCGGTCTATTTCTAAGCGCCTCTCTTTTCTTGGCAGCTTGAAATTCGAGAACATAAAAACAGCAAATTCTTTCATCTTGAAAATGGACCCAGATTACAGCAATAGCGCGAAAACATTTTAGACGTAATAGGCATGAAAGATTGAACCCAAACTTCCTCAGATACGAATTTTTAAAAAATGGCATTTCCGCGAAATTCGAGTTTTTTCCGGTTTTTTAAGTGTCACCAATCGCGCCTGACCGATTCAAATACTTTGAAAAGTGGGGGAATTGTTGTTTTACTAGAATACAATGATTTCTTAATGGTTTTATCCTTGGCCCGAACTTGTAGCATGCGCGATCGCCACTGCGCAGATTGTTCTTTTCGAAGGGAAAATAGACGGAAATTGTGGGACTTTCTGAATTATACGGCGAGTCGGGGTCTCAAGAAGGGTGGGAAAATGGTCAAAGTAAAAAAACAACAGTCGATGTTGTATTTTTCAAGATGAAACCGTGTTTTTTATTATTTTTTCTCGATAAATACACTGTAGATTATTAAATTCCTCCCCTAAATTTACCTACATTTTCTTACATACATATGAAAGTTCTCACAATTCTGATTAACATTATCTTGAAATATCGTACAAATGTCAACAAAATAAGTCCATTATTCATCTCGTTTTCTTTTTTATTTGTCTTATCCAAAATCTTAATATTTTTTTCTTTCTCATAAAAAAATGTTTGTTTTAAACGTATACTTTCACCATCGACTGGGATGATGCAATGAAGACCTCTTGTACCCTCAACTGCCCTTGCACTATTAAATCTTTGATTTAATTTTTTTTGTGTTGTTGAACCTTCACATCTGGGATCCATAGACATCTGTGAATAATGATTATAATTTTAATTATTGTTACATCCATTTAATTTTTTTACTAATAACCTTATGCTTTTTATATTTTGTTCCATAAGAAATCCATAACAACTATACAGGTGTCCCATTGCAACTCATTCTTGCTGGTAAGGAGATAATTTTTTTGAGTCTAGGCAATAAAATGGTGACTGGCTACATTCCACAAATCCTCTAGCAAATTTGTCCTGAATTTGGCTGTTTTCTCACACATTGTAATGAGAGAAGTTCGTGTATCTTGTTTGGTATCCTAGAATTTGTACTTGATCTCTATTCTGTCCCAGAAAATCTCAAAATCATCCAGCACTTGCGTAATTCCGAGAATCACTGAACATCATCATCACCGCATCGATGGAGCATACAGTCTATGTTATCTGATAACGATAATTGATCCTTTTATTCAGATCAAGAAGCTTGAGCTTAATGTTTTCGTGTTCGACACAGACACAAATGTTGTGGGAGCCTGGATCTCCAGCATAAATACATTCTTCAGGTACCAAACTCGCAAAGTGAGAAAATTTTGGTACGTTTTCATCCCCTTTATAATCTTGCAGAAAGTTAGAGTGTAAATCTCGTAGTGTGTAGAGGAACAGACGCTTTTGTTTTACTATTTCGACCATCGACCCCGTTTCATCTCGAGCCTTCCTTATCAAATTCTGTTTCTTCCCTGGACATATGTATGAATTTTTGGGATCCAGAATAGAACTCTCTATAATTTTTTCCATTGCTGGAGAAATTTTAGAATGTTTTTTTCTCGGTGGATTTTCTAATTCCTGTAGACATGAAAACGTAGAATTAAACCGATTTTCTAGATAATAATCTTACAACTTTCATCATGAAGAACTTACCATTTTTCTACAGCTTCCGTACTTTATTGAACATATACGAAGTACTTTTGACATAAGTCGAAACTCCAGTTCCTTGGAACAAGTAAAAGAAGGGATATCTTGTCGGAGATTGTTGAACTACTGTCGAATATTCTTTGCAATTCTGTCAAAAGTTGATGAAGAGAGACACTGTCTTGGATGGAACTGCCAGTAACAAGTGGCCTATTGAAATTAGATCGAGATTAAAAGCATCTTTTATTTGACGAATTAATTTTTCCTGAACATCAGTTAAAAAATCGACCACTAGTTTTTCTTTTCTGGGCAAAGAAACCCGTGATAATTCAAGATCAGGCATTCCAAGTTCTCGACAAACGTTTCTGAGAGTCGATCGTCCCTGGCTACAAGTCAGAAATTCAGTACCACCTGAACTTTGCGATGAACTAGAAGGATAAGTCTCAAGATCGCTTAGTCCTTTAATTAGAGAATCTACTCCATTCGCAACAGTCTTTCTTGGCCTTAGACCATCTGTTCTCACAACATTGTTATTGTAGCCCTCCGCGACACTTTCACTAACTTTCTGCTCACACCGTTTACATATTTTATTCCCTGGAATCAATCTCCTTTACGTTGCCTTACAACATTTTTGACTCAATTCTAAGGTAATAATGCGCAGATCACCCCGAACAGGTTTTTTATGAATTCCGTATGCATCGCAACATTTTCTCCTTTCAGCCGTATAATTATCGACAAGCTGTGCCTTTTACATACGTACTCACTTTCATAAGCACTCAAATTACTGTTTAATCTCAAATTGAGGATATCCAATTGTTCGGTATCGAATTCACTTAAATAACCAAAATTATAAGGTTCAGAACAACTGTCGTTCAGGAATTTCCGAATAGCACACATCATTTCCAGTACAGCCATTGTCCACTTACTTTTCCACTAAGACACGTTACACTTATACAACATAACCTCACAAGTGTTTAGCCTTGTATGGCGATAACACAAGAAACTGAGAAACTGAAAACTGAGGAATGGCTATCCACTCCCCGTAGAAGACTTATTCTAGATTTGAAATACGAATATCGTAGTATTCTGAAACTGTTTGAATGAACTAGCAACACTGATAATTAAAAAACTTCAGAATTCGAATTTCACCGAACTTAGCAGACGGACTTACACTGGCTGTTAGCGGGAGTAATATGTGCGACTAGCAGAGCGTAATTCTTTTAAAAAATGTCTACAGTAAACAATGGTTTAAGATGTCGAAAGATTATTAAAATCAGGTTCTATCACCGTTTAATCTGCCAAAAGAATATTTTGCATTGACTTCGACCTTTTTCAACCCTTCTTGAGCCCCTGACTCGCCGTATAATTCAGAAATTCCCACAATTTCCGTCTATTTTCCCTTCGAAATGAACAATCTGCGCAGTGACGAACGCGCATGCTACAAGTTCGGGCCAAGAATAAAACCATTAAGAAATCATTGTATTCTGTAAAACAACAATTTCCCCACTTTTCAAAGTATTTGAATCGGTCAGGCGCGATTGGTGACACTTAGAAAACCGGAAAAAACTCGAATTTCGCGGAAATGCCATTTTTTAAAAATTTGTATCTGAGGAAGTTTGGGTCCAATCGGGCTCAACTAGGACGCATTTTTTCGTCTATGAGCCTACTTTCATGCCTATTACGTCTAAAATGTTTTCGTGCTGTTGCTGTAATCTGGGTCCATTTTCAAGATGAAAGAATTGCTGTTTTTATGTTATCGAATTTCAAGCTGCCAAGAAAAGAGAGGCGCGTACAAATAGACCGGACCCAGATGGCATATATGTAATATATGTAATTGGCGTTGGATTGCTAAATTGTTGAGTTTTTTACAATTAAGGTTGCTTGCGCTTCATCTCCACAAAGTATTCTTACTATTTAAGTCTCCTACGCCTGATTTCCCTTCGTTAAAGAGATTAAGTACATAATTTTCTATTAGTCGCTTACTGGATTGTTTATAGACTGTTAAGATTCTGATTTCGATTATATTAGCTGTGTTAATAATGATGGGCATTCCTTCTAGGTTACTAACAGGAACATTTAGTGGTGTGGTGTATTTTATATGTCCTTGAATATTAGTGGCGGCTCGTTTCCATGCAGATCCAATTGGTCTATCTTGGAGATAGATTTAACAGCCGTTTACTTTAAATATTTCATTTTTTGATAAGTAAGTCTCCGTGACACACGCGATATTGACGTTGTACCTTGCCAAAACGGAAATGAAAATTGATATTTGGGATTTTATGCCATTGACGTTCCAAATTAATGTGAATTTATAAATATTTTGAGGTAAATTATCAATGAGAACGTTTGGGAGAATTTTTGGGGGAATATGTGTAAAAATAAACGATTTATTAATGGGTATTAAGGGCGTTATTAGTTCAGTGGCTGTATAATTCCATTATTAAAAGAAGAAAAGTGTGGAGTTGATTAATTATTTTGGTTATTTGGATTTGTTTTAAGTTGTGTGACTTGAGTGTATGATAGATTGAGAATTATGAACGTTCCTCGACAAATGTTTCTTGAGTTTTTTGTTGCTATCCGCTGTTTTTAAAGTTCTATATAACGGGAGCATCCTTTGTAGCCAGCTGAGTGGTCCCCAACACAGTTTAAACATTTTGGAAGGTCATTCGGGGTTTTATTGCATTGATTAGATAGATGGCACTTGTGACATTGAGAGATGTTATCGGCTTTTCTATTTACTTCAACGGTGACAATTTAATGATGTATAGATTTTACATTAAAAATCTCCTCGGTTGTATTATTCGCTGTTAGAATAGCTGTACAAATTGGGATTGACCATTTCATTTTTATTGATTAAGCGAGTTACAATTTTCAACGGCAAGTTTTCAGATAACAGTTTTTCTTTACCTTCGCTTTTTGATTATGAAATGGATACGTTTTTGATGACTATCAAGAGTGATTTGTCGGTGGAATTTTGGAATGTGTAAAATTGGACTAGGTTATTCATATAAAATTTTAATTTGCAGTAATCATCGTGGGATGTCAGATTAACTTTTAGGTATTGATTGCTAGTTCAGAATTCTCTATCTCTTGTGATTTCTTTAATGTCAGCTATTATTTCCTTGTTATTGTTTGCGTTATGTATAAAATATTGGTGGTATCTTGTGCTGCCTTTGATTATTGTCGAGGTTCTGGTTTTCGAATGGAGTATCATCATCAACTATATTTTTTAAGAGAGAGTAGTATGAATTCTTTTTAATTAAGTCGTCCGAGTTCAATAAATAGCGTTTTAAGACTTTATTTTTGGTGAGGTTAGCTAGTCAATTTTGTGTTTTGCATTGTTTGTTAGCAGAATTAATTGTTTGTATGTTTAACCCCGGTGGGGCGAACATTTTGATTATTAATTGTGCGCTTCTATAAAGAATGTAAATTCACTTGATGTAAAAATAGGTGTATATTTCAATGGTTGACGATAAGAGTAAAGCTGGCGCGGCTCGCTGATATAATGCGACCTCATTATACGACCACTTGCGTTCATCTCTATTCTTTTTGTTATTATATAAAACAAAATAAAATTTAAATATGCCATTTCATCAAAATACATTTAATTTATAACTAAATAGTTTATAAATTTCAACAGAGATTTATCTTCATATTTGTTATATTCTAATAAATGGTGTCAGTCTACTACTTCAGTTGTAAATACGGCAGACACATTTCTCTGAGGCCTGGCGAAAAGCTGTATCTTTACACAGTAGATAATGTAGCTACGCAGTATCGTTCATGTGATAAAATGTCGGTTTCTTTGATTTTGCTATTTTCATGTGTATATTGAGAAAGCAGGTTGATCTTCCTTCCCCCATTTCTTTGTATTTGTTAATTGTCTGTAAGTTTTGATAATTTCTTCTGCCACAGAAGTTACGCCCGTTAAATACAAAGTGAATGTATTTGCAACATTTTTTAGTAACCCTGGGAATTCCATAAAAAATTGTGCTTGCTCTTTATCCATTTCTATTAGATCTTTTAAGGTAAATTACTGACAGATAGTTTGAAATACGTAGGTGATCACAGACTAAATTTTTATATTATATATTTTGATTATTATGTCTAATATTAAATTTTGCAAGTGTTTTTATGAACATATAACTTGAGCTAATTTTTTATTGTTTGTATAAATATGTTTAGTTACTGTTAAAGTTGTTTGAAATGTTTATTAACAAAGCTTATTTCTTTTGATCTTACGATCTTTCTTTTTTCCTAAATTTAGTTATTTTACATTTTGATAGATTTGTACGTCTTCAGACCTTTTTACATAATACATCTAGAAGATTTAAACTTTTCTGTAGTTGCTATAAGTACTCTGAATATTTACGAGGTTTATATACATTACAATTTAATCCCTGCATTTTTTATGCTATTTGTTAAATCACACACAAAACTAAAAATAGTGTTGAACTTGAGGAATTGCGTTGAGGAAGGTTACTGCATTGGAAAGTTCTTTTCCATTGTTTGAGGCTTAATATTTAATGTATAGTAGTAAGCGTTTTCTTTTAATATCAACTTGAGCCGGTTTTTCATATAGAACATTCCTATCAACTGAGCCAAACGACTTTTGAAAATCTACTTCCGTTTAGTCTTTGACTACCTTTTTTTATACCATTTGTTAACTGATTGAATCATATTTCTTTAATTTTTTTTACAAAAGCTGAATTGTCTCTATATGTTTTGCAATTCTGCTGTTAACAATTTTTGTAAATAACTAATTTGTGATAAGAGCAATATTACTGCTTTATAAGAATGTTTATTTTTAAATATTTTTTCCTTCGTAAAGTGGCTTTATTTTTGATGTTTTCCATGTTTTTGGAGTTTCGGCGGTATTCAGTATTCTATTAAAGATATTTATCCATCAATTTGCTAACAGTGGCTACGTTATTTTTATCTAATCATTATAAATATTTTTAAATTCTACTAATTTATGTTTATTTAAAGTCGTAATACCTTTTACAATTTTTTTTGAAGCATTTTGACCCATCTGCTTCTTAATATGTGTTTGTATTTTATAAATATAATAGTCTATGGTTTTTTGTCAACTTTTACAAGTCAGCAGCTACTTCATAGCCATTCTTCTTATTTTTTACAAGTGGTTTACATTCTTTTCGTAGAATCCCATATTCAGTGTAATTTTGATATCTTAAACACTGCATACATTTTATTTTTGTAGTCTTTAGATCTCCTTTTTTATTATTAACTATCGTTGATTCCGCAATCAATTCTGTTAAAGTCGCTATATCAATAATGCTATTGTCTGTAAGACCATTACATTTTAGGTTGTTTTAAATTTTCTAATATTTAATAATTTAATACTATTTTTCTAGATTGTTTCGCTTTTCTTCAATTTTTTGTTTATTCTAAAGACTATCATTATTCGCTGATGTTTTCTAGTTGAGTCTGCATCATTTTTTAGCAGTTTTGTTAAGCATTGCATTATATATTGAATATGTGTTAGTGGGATAAAATAAAAACAGGTATTACGTTCTGTATAAGTTTTAATCTTCCTATAGTTTTGGGTACTTTGTAACATTCGAGGTTATAATTGGGATGTTACTAAAATGCAGATTTTTTTTTGGCCAGCTTCTTCTTTGATTGCATTTGTAACATTGCAGTATATTAGAGTTTCGGTTAGACATACCACTTCGGCACTTTTTAGGAACACAAATCTATGGCTTCGTAGACATTTCAAGAAGATATTAGTAATTTGGTGTAGGTATGTAATTGTAAAACAGTGGGCAATTTAAAAATATTAAAAACGCAAGCAGTTCTATTTGAGAGAAAATGGTTATTAAATAAATTTATGGTCAATATCATTTTTATAATAGTGAATTTGATTTCTTCTTTGTAGAAACTGGGGATTTAAAAGGGCCGTTAGGTAGTTTGTGACGGTAATCATAGAATCAAATTTCTTGCCATTCAAACTAGTCTATGAGTTCCAGATATCTACACTGCAAATTCAAACAACAAAAGCTACACAAATATTATAGCAGCTCAACAAAACATTCCAACACAAGGAAACAAACAATAACGACATCACACTAGCCCAGTTTCTACCAAATTTGAAACAATGTTTACTTAACTTATGAATCAGAATAGTAGGATGTTAAATCTACTCAATACGGTAATTAACAATTTTTAATAATAGACGTCCTCTGAATAGCAACTTGGAACACCATTGGACTTGCCCAGCGTCGTCTCGAAATAGAGCTACTTCTACGAGAGCAAAATATTGATATTTTATTGGTTTCCAAAACACATTTTACAGACAACAGTTACTATAATATCCACAAATATAAAACATACTACACAAACCATCTTTCATGCGGACTCTGCTATAATCATTAATGACAAATTGTACCATCATTAAATGGAAAAGTTTACAACAAATTATCTACAAACAACAATCATTAACATCAAGAGCAGCATCGGATCTGTACTGATAGCTTTACTCTATTGCCCACCCAGACTATTAAGCAAAACCAATACGAAACATTCTTTCAAAATTTAGGCAATCGATTTATAGCCGGTGGGAATTTCAATGCAAAACATCCAGTATGGGGTTCCTGACTAACTACGCCAAAAGGAAGGGAACTGTACAAAGCCAATTAGTAAATAACTATAACCAACTATCTACCGGTGAGCCTATTTACTGGCCATCTGATATAAATAAAATATCCGATGCCGTAGATTTCTTTAACACCAAAGGATTATCATCAAATTACCGTAAAGTAAACATTTGCTTCGACCTGCTTTCCGATCACTCATCCATAATAACCACAATCAGCCCTTCTATCATCACAAAAGAAAGAAAACCACCACTTTATAACGGTCGCACAAATTGGGAAATGTTTAGAGAATACTTAACAGGGTTGCTAAAAATTGAAAACGAAATCGGCACTTTAGTAGAAAATCTCACTTGTAACATACAAAATGCAACTTGGTTTTCAACTCCATCTACTTCTGAAAAATCTGGCAGCAAGCCAGGTACTCCAATGATAAAAATAAATTAAATAGGTTAACCAGAGAACTGACCAATTTACTAAAAAATTGGAAAAATGAAACGTTAAACGAATATGTAAGTAATCTATCAGTCTCCACATATGATTTATACAAAAAAACTAAAATACCTCCAAAAAACCTATCCCCCGTGTCGATGGCACGTGGACAAGAATAGAAGAAGAGAAGGCAGAGCTTTTTTAGTATTTTTCAACCACATCATTCAACAACAACACCACAAAAAGAAGAAGAAGTGTTAGAATATCTAAATGTTCCAATGCAATTAAATCCACCTTTACATTTTACATCCTGAAGAAATAATATCGGAAATTAAAAATCTCATTGAAAAAAGACGCCGAGTTACGATCTCATTACAGCCAAACCATTGAAAGAACTGCCAAAAAAGGCATTACACAAATATTTAATGCAGTAATAAGATTACAGTACTTTCCAATACAGTGGAAATTTGGACAAATAATATTAATACATAAACCAGGAAAAATATAGGCCGATAACACTCTCGCTAGTATTATCAAAATTTCTTGAGAAGCTTATATTGAAAAGGCTAATGCCCGTAAGAAATAAATAAAAACTCATCCCTGTAATCTCATGTGAAAAATATCTTGAAGAACACCGATATTGTAATATATACATATATATATATATATATATATATATATATATATATATATATATATATATATATATATATATATATTTGGTGCACTTACAGGCACCGCAGGCCTCAAGGGCTTATTGCGCCCATCAACACCCTGCCAAAATCCATTCGGTTGCAAAATCTTTCATAACCAGATACATCACTTTCCGATACGAAAAATCGCCAAACAGAAATTAAATCTATTACCACCGCCCTATTGCAAAATGGATATTTCAACAAATCCTTAACGAACATAATCAAAAATATAAATAAAAACACTAACTCTCAATCCCAAAACCTTCCTGACCAACAAAAAGCATTTCTACCTTACATCAGAGGCATCACCGATAGAATAAGCCGCATACTAATGTGGCAAAATATACGGACGGTCTTTACGACCAATAACCAAATATCTGGACTTATCCGCTCAGTAAAGGATCATTGCCCCAATGAATTCCAAGGAGTGTATGAAATACCTTGTGAAGACTGCCAAAGAAAGGTCCTACATAGGTCAAACAAATCGGCAATATCTAGCCGAATATATGAGCATTCTTTGGACGTACGGAAAGGCGATAATGGTTCGGCATTTACGAAGCACAACAAAGAAACAGACCACAAAATTAATTTATCTGGGGCTAAAACCATTGCCCCCATTTTCCATTTCACCAGCATAATAATACGTGAGGCAAATGAAATAGAAAAACGCCCACAGTGCCTCAACACAAGAGATGACAGCCAGCGTTTGCCTGTCATGTGAAAGTCCCTTATTGCTCCGCACCGCCAATTACGCAACACCCTTAATCAAACAAACTTTCCCCAACCCAACGCATCTCCCGTCAAACAAACTTTCACTTCCACCTCTATAAAAGACCAACCAGGTCACACGAAAGCTCAGTCTTATTCAAAGACTCATAGCTCTCCTTGGGGAGTAGGTAGATTGAGACCCCGAGTGAAGAGCTAAACTCTTGAAAATTACATCAAAGCCGATGCCAAAACGTCGAGAATTTTCTCACAATAGACGCGGTTCATCCCGTGAAATAAGTTGTTTAAACATAGTTAACCGCGGAAACCTATCCGAACATAGTGCCTTTACATTTATTATTTGTATATTACAAGTAAATTTTAACTTCTTCAATTTAATATGTAATGTTGCTTCCATAAGATTGTAATCTGGCTCGATTTCAGATTCGGGATGTGTTTTTGCTGATGTAATGGCATTTTTAAATATTTTGCCAACTAGATTAACCTCTTCCCGGAGGTCCTTTTGTTTCCCGATTGCATTTCGGGGTTGAAATTTTTGCCGGTAAAACTCGGTCCATTTTTTTCTTCGCTCTGATTCGGCAAGGAACGACGAAGGAACCTTTGCACCAGGAAAGACGCTACCGTTAGGCTCAGCTGTGAAGATTGGCGTATTCTGTCCTATCTTTTTTCCCACACCCTTATATCTATTTTTTGGAACCCCCAGGACCAACAGCACAGGGAACCGATTTCTGTGGGAAAACGCCGTTTCCACAGGTTAGTGTTTTTAGCTTTAGCTTTGTTTGAAGTTTATTTTTCGGCAGCACCAGGCTCAATCTATTCATCTTTTTTGTCTGCAGTTGGTGCATATACTTGGATTATGTGGATTTTTCCTCTATAAGAGTTTACTTATCATTATTGCATGTTCGGAATAGGTAGTAAAATTTAATACTGATTTGTTTATTTCCTTTTCTATGATAATTCTAACACTATATCTATGGGTTTGGTCGTCCCTACCTGCATAATATAAAACATCTTTATACATCTTTCTAATCCTGACCTCTGTAGATCACTAATTTCAAGTATACTTAGTTTAAGTCTATCTCTTTCTGCTGTAACATTTGCTAATTTTCCTGCTGCTTACAAGCTATTACATTCCAAGATGAAATTTAATTGGATTCATAAGATACTTTCTCACAATATTGTTCACAACCGTCTCTCCCGGAGATCCAGATGGGAGACTTGAAGCTCCGGAATATTTTGTTTTGAACTTTTCCATAGTGTTCATGCTAGAGATATCCATGTGGAGATTTACTGCAGTAGTTTCTCTGTGATTTCTGTATTCTCATATTTTTTTAACTCTATAGAGATTAATTCGGCTTTAGGACCAGTTTCGCAATCCCAAGACAAGGAAGTGCCCCTTTACTTGACAGTTCCTCTACACAAAGCTATTGGCTTTCAAGTATTGACTACTCATACCGACAGTCTTTCCGTGAGGTATAGTTACTATAGAACCCATTAAATTAATCGATTGAAGGTTGCCTCTTATAGCTTCTCATTTAGTTCGGCCTGTGTGCCGACACAATTTACCGGTATTTAAAACGCTTAAATAAGTTTCTAGGAGTCATAAATGAGAATGAGAATTTGCTGAAGACTAATATTCCAGAATGACCTGTAACTCCGGAAATCTTGGGTGTAGAGGTACTCCTTGTAGACAACTCCTGTACATCTCGAATATTTTAACCTCGAAAATGTACTAATTTTAATTATATGTAATTTGTTTACCGATTTACTTAGAAATATTATCCAATAAGTAATTAAATGGTAATCAAATTAGCATAAGCGTGGGAAATAGTGAATTATTACTTATTACATCGAAGTGAAAAAATTAAATATAATTTTTTAAAGTGTTTTTTTTAAAGTTGCCCTATTAGCGTCATATGGTAAGACATAAAGTCGAAATGATTAATATAATAATTAAGTAATAAATCGTTGTTTATACAGTTAAATGATAATTTAGTTTAAGTATGTAAAACTGCCATTGGATGATTTAATATCTTTATTATTTTATACATTTACTCTTCACTTTTATTGAACATCACATTTTGAGAGTGAAACAGTAAGAGACAGCAATTACTTTTGCTTAATTTTGCTTTTCTCATAAATAGTAGATACATTTTTAATATCCGTTTGAAATATACTGTATAATACGATAGCAAATTTTGTCTTTTGATTTTAAATATTTTCATAAAAGGAAAACGACTATGTCCCCATTTAAGACTTGATAAGATTATCCCTTTAATATTTTTGTTGCTTATAAACCTGTCAAACGATAAGATTTTCCATTTTTATTTCTTCATGAATAGTCTTTGCTAAACTCTCTGACCGACAAATACTATAATCTTCTTTTTCTCGTTTTTGTTTTTGTTTGCTTCCACCTTTTTTATTTTTCGGTAGCGTTTTTCGATATTCAAATAATTATTAGAGACGTAAATATCTCCGACATTTGTAGTTTAATCTCTTCTGCTCACTTTTACCCTTAATTTTGTTTTTGCTGCCTTGTTAGTTCATGTATTTCATTTTTGTTTAATATTAATCATACTTTGAGATGCCATTTTAAGTTTATGCATCGTACTAACACAAGAGGCCACATTGTAGAAAGTAAATTGTTACCATATATTACACAACATCCATGTAAGCGCAGATGCGCCATAAAATACTTAAAAGGCTTTAATTAACTAAACATTATGCGGCAGCATTATGCGTGTGCAATGTGTAACACAGTTAGGAAGGGGATTCCATTGGCATTAGTTACATTTACGGCCTTAATAGATAAATTAAGCTTGTAATTTCATATATAGGAAGTATGTGGCACCTCGTTGAGCTTCCTGAATGTTTTATGATATGAAGCAATGAATTACACAAACAAAATTTAAGCTAGTCATCTATTCTAATATATATTATTAGTTGACTTCAAAGTTTCGACTGGAGTATTCTGGACCGAATGAGTATTTAAATGGATTTTAGAAAATACTGCACTTATTTTGGAAGCTAATTTTCAAGTATGTATGACAGTTAGGTTATCAAATATTTTAGCGTTGGAAACATTGTGAAATGCTTATTGTGAATGGTTATTTTGATTTTTTTATGGTATTTGCTTAATATCTTCATGCAATTGACATAGCTATGTCATAGAAATAATTGTAGTAGGAAAATTCTTATCACTTAGGAAACGCATTTTACTCCCCACTCCAGGAGCTGCTCTGTAATCCCTGCACTCTTTGTTACAATCATTTGCAGGCCGACCTCCTTAGATGTTTTTGTATCTTTGCGAACTATTTTATAGCGATGATTCTGATGAAAAGTTGTGCAGTGCACCTTAATTTGCTTGGTATCTCAACGAGTGTCATATGTTTTTTTATTTAGGCCGATAACATTTTTGTGTTGAAGTTTCGATTAGAAGTTTTAAATGATCGGGGCTTGCGTAATGGTTTTGTCCATTTTTTAGTAAATGCGTATCGTTTTCACTATCCGTTATAAAAAGATGCATTTGATCATTAAAATTCTAATTTAGAAAACCTAAAGGAAATAGAAAAGCCTTGGCAAAATAGGTGCCATGTACATTAAAATTTTTGTACTTAATGATTTCTTAACAATACAACAACATAATAAATCATCATTTTACAAAACATTTGTCCATAAAAGTTTAGATTTATTCAAAAACATGTGACTCCATATTTGGCTTTCATGCCCGCTTACATCTTTGTCATTAAATCAAATCATGAATGGATAGGGTCTTTAGGGACTGCGCCATTTAGTATTAACATGCCTTTATCATTTATTGGGGTTACTAAAAAGGTTATACACTTGCTTTACAATTTGTACAATGATATTTTAGATGTTTTTGATCAAGTAAATCTGTAAGCTAAATATTTTTTTTAGTTTATCTTGTTGAAGAATGCTTAATGCGTTTGCAATACTTGTGATTGAGTGTTATTTTAGTGGAAGATTGCTTAAAGTAATTTTTTTAAATAAATAAAGTACTATAATATGTAAAATCATCGGTATAGGTCTAAAAGCAAATATTGTCTAACTTTCGGTAAAAGGGGTCTGCTGTAATAGCTAATAACCTTTTCTATACCATAATGTCTATAATTGGGATTGTACGAGTGCGCGTAAGTTGTAAGGGCTCCAATTTTTGTTTCTGAAAAAGTTTAAATTTTTGTTACTTCTCAACATAATTTCCGTTTAGACGTACACATGTTTCACAATGTCGTTGCCATGATTTCATCGTTACTGAGAACACTTCTTTAGGGGTGTATTTTTTCCACTGAAAATCGCTGATTCAACAGCGGATTGGAAAATGAGCGGTCACGGAGAGTGTCCTTCATGGTCAACATGTCAACGTGTCAACATGTTCTGAGACATTGCCACACGCGCAGTATTGTGTTCGTTGGTGAGCATTTGTGGAACCTACCTTGAAGAAACTTTCAGGTCGTTATGCAAAATAGACTCTGCAGATCCTGTGAGAAAGTCAAGTTTAGATGCGATATCGCGCACACTTAATCGACGATCTTCCATAACAACTTGCTCCACCCGTGCAATCATGCTTTAGGTCCGATCAGTTTGTAGCCGAGGCTGCTTCGGTTTATTGTCACACAACCCTTGACCTTCTTTATTGACGATGAATTTCGATAGCCATTTCACCACGTAAGAGGAGGAAACGGATGATTACACGTTGGTATTGAACACTAGACGTCGCAATGTTAATAAATGTTAATAAAACAATACTCACTGCAATGGCGATAATTCGACTTGTCTACATTGCACGGTATTGCCATCTATATTACAAATTCAGAAATAATTTCCGCGTTTTTTACTACTTACTCTCACACTACCGAGAAAAAAATTTGGAAACCTTAGAATTTGAACGCACCTCGCATGTCTGATATGAATGCAGTTCTCCTGTTCGTTCTCTCAGTATTTACGGCGTGTGTACCATCACTTTGGTTTCAGACAAACGTATGTGTCGACAGTCACTTTTTTGTCGTATATTGAAATTTTTACCAGTATAGAAAAAATAGTCGCTAAAAAAAGCTGCATTGTTAGTATCACTGCGATTAATCGACATCGCAACAGATAATGAAAATAACGAGTAAATGTTCATCGTTATACTAGGATACTTTTGCTGTGCCAGGGTTTGTAACTGCAGCCCTTAACGATAACAACTCTTTCAGCTGGTAACCGTGCGTATTGGTTCAAAACCTGGTCTTTGTGAGTGGATAACTTTTTTGATCTACTAGTTCCATATATACATCATAACTATTATAATGGCCAATTGTCTGGTTTACTTTTTGCAGAGAAACATTCTATTTATGTAGGTTTACTTTAATTTAATTTAAGTAAATTCGCTAATTTGTTAATAATGTCTCTTTTGTTTATGATGAGGCAAATATGAATGGCTTAGAATACTTACATGCTTATTTTGTATCTGACCTTACATACTTTTAATTTTTCTGAGTGTGTACTTGCATGATGCTTGAAATAACTTTATTATTATCGACGAAGGCAAGCAAGGTTCGTTAACATATATATTTATAAATTGATACTATAACGTCGGATATCGACACTTGTCTCCAATATGGATAATATGTTACAATATGGGCAATCAAACAACCTAATATTTTATAAACAAAATATGTAATTAAGACAACAGATGTCCTTTTATACACAAAACTCATAGCCAATATCGACGTCATTTGCTCCAAAGAAAAACAGTCCAAATAGAACTTGTAATTTCTACCTACGATCTATTAAAATATATAGACGGGTCCAATTTGCAGCAAAGGAAAAGCATAGGAAGAAGTGAATTACAAAAACACCGCAGAACTTCTAAGCAAATAAAATTACAGTGTTGTTAATTAGTTACTCTAATTAAACGCTACCAATACATTCGAAAAGTTATTAAATCTAGAGGAGGAAGACATTAATAAAGATAATGAATAAGACAAGGACAAAGGTTTAAGTAAAGCTCTTAAATCACTATCTACAATTGTAGATGGTCTCAAATTTATTAAGCTCTTAACCAAGATGCGAGAAAAAATAATAAACTTTGATACATTAAAAGCACTATATAATGGGTAAGTCAGGTTACAACCTTTAGTAAGTCTGTCAATGAGTGTATGAACTGTACTGAAGGATTTTTCCACTTAGTATGAGTGACATTAAGTAGACTTTTCTAATATAACTAACACAATTTATAAAGCAATGCTAATAATAAATAATAATAATAAATTTAGAATAACCAAGCTAATGGACACTATTGCTAAATTTGAATATTTCAGTTCACTAAGTGTCAATGGTATAGACATACTCAAAGGTACTGCTTTCGACAACTTAAATGCGTAAAATGTTTAGGTCTCAGAATCAGAAGTAAGGCACTTTACTTATTTAGCGACATTATTAATGGCTTTACATTACAATCTATTTATAGCCTTGAGATATTTATGGAACCACCTGCTTAAAATAGAAGACTGATTGGTAATATGACCCATCTAAGTTAATGTCTCAAGATTCGTTCAGGTAAGATTTATAACTCAAAGAGATACGTATTTAATGTACTGTCTGGTTAAATGGAAACTTTCTTTCACAAAGAGATGCGATCAAATAATTCGATATTCACCTGGATCGACGAATAATAAGGGGTCCATATATAGTGCAAAAAAGACGAGAACTTAGATTTACTCTTAAAAAATACTATTGCCTTTTCTTCTTTTTTTAATGCCATATGCCTGTTTGGATGTATGTAATTAGCAATAAGTGAAGGGTTCTTTCTTTAACTTTTTTAAAGAAAATCGTCATATTTTTTTAATTCCGTAAAGTTCTTTATGACAAACAGCCAAAAATTTCGTGTTCCATTTGGTCTGCGGCGTACCTCTATTTTTCTCATAAAATTTATTTTGGTATTGCGTATTTTTTCTTTTCTCACAATACGTTCTAGATGTGATAGTTTACGAGTCTTTTACGATACCTAAAATTTCTCTCTCAACTCTGGTTCTTGTTAAAATTGTGGTGTGCGGTAAATGCGCTGTCTAAGTGCACAAATTTCTACTTCCGAATCACATAATGAGAATGCTACACTAAATATTTTATCACAAGGAAACACAAACTGATTGGTAAGCTTCTTTGGCCTAGAATTGGCTTTAGATTTGTAAAAGTTGTACTTGCGATTCCGATCCGAACTTTCACCTTCTTGTCACAATTCTATTTTTGATTAAAAATTAACTGTAAGATAGGTGTCGGTGATTTGTTGTCAATTTATTATTATAATTTTGGTTTCTAATAAATTAATATTAAATCAGTATTTTTTATCCTTACAAATTTGAATTTTTTGTGTTTTGTGTTTCTCTACTTTTCTACATTAGAAAATTGTTATTCAAGTTCTTTTATTACCTTTTGTTCGGTATTCAAGTATGTTTTCGATTGCCTTTTGAATGTTCGAGTTCATATGATCCCAAAGTTTATTGGTGTGATGTTTTTCCTAGATGATACTAGTTTTTAATGTTTCTCCAGTTCAAGTTTTAGTATCTCTTTTATTATTGCTTGTTTTAAATGTTCTGTATTGTATGTATTGGTAATTTATTTTGTTTTGAGGAGTTTGAATTCGAATTGAAAACTTCTAATAATGTTATCGTGAGAGTCTCTATCTGTAAACAAAAACGCAGCTACTCTTACAAAACTGCTTCGGAATCTATTACTTACGAACAAGAAGTCTATTTGGTTACGCACTATATTAATTTTACCGCAGCAGCTTGAAAAGGTATTTTTAATAATCGTTATTCTCTGCTTGTTGTTTTTTTTTTCAAGCCCATAATCACCTACAACACCTTATACTTTTTCTTTGTCTTATTTTTATTCAAATCTCCATTATTATATTTATTTCGTAAGATTTGAGCGATCTTAGAATTTATTTTAGCTGTTTGTAACAATGCTCAATTTCTGTTTGGTTTATCAGCAGTAGGTGCACAAACTTAAAATATATTTATGTTAATATGTTTAGCATTTATTTGCAAGGAAATAACATATTCTTGGATAACCTTCAAATGCTTTTAAATTTTTTGTAACTTCCATAGTAACCATTAGATTTATATAAAATTTGGCACGTATATTTCCTCAGTAGATATTTAAGTGTAGTCAAAAATGTAGGTGAGTAAATAAGTGGGGGATATGATTATAACTATTTTGATATATAATCGTACATCTCATTAAATTTTGATTAGATGCTTATCAAATCGCTACATTATGATATTTACCTACCTATTGGAATCGGTTCTGTATTTAAGTTATCATTTCTGGAGTAATAAAAGGTTGCTTTTTCTTTTTGGTATGTCATTTAGATCTTGTTTTAGCAATGCTTAGTTTATTAATATTCCGTCTTTCGTATACTTTATTATTAGCACTCTTTGATAATTTAACGTCTACCCGAGACTGAGGGTTAGTATACTTTATTTGTTATTGTTAAGTATAATATTGTAATGTACTATTGATTTTGATGAAGAACATAGTATAGATAAAGTAATCTTCAGTGGGGGGTTATTCCGTCCATATTCGATCATCAGAGCTTTGTCAGTAGTGATAGTAAAAGCAATAGTATACTGTTGTGAAAGAGAGGTTGACAAGTAGAAGAAATTTACAATTTTTATTAGAGAATAAGTTATTTGTGTACAAGGTTATTATTAAAACAAGTTGGTGTTTTGAAATTTAAATCTGGGATATAACTAGTGCCTAACTAACAGTCTAGCAAAACTACAGTACTACTAGTATAAGGTACGGAGAATAATACTCAGGTCTTACGGGTACTATATATATGGTAGATTTTTAAGCATATATGGTTTAAGACTGTGACAGCATAAACGATGACACAGTCTTAAATTCATTTAACACGGGAAGCGACCATCGGCTCGTAAGGGCAAAGGTTACTGTTCAAAAGTTTAACAGATATAAATATAGATATAAAAGAACGATAAATGCCCAGTCACTCAAACAAAACAGGGAAGCCCTTTAAGTACATACGACAATCATTGCTATTAAAGGAATATAATGACAACAATCTAAACCAAATATCTCGTGATCTGACACTAGCATTAACAGAAGCGTCGGAAAAAATCACAAAGACGACATGTCAAAAGATAAATAAAATTACTCAACAAACAAAACAAAAAATAGAAGAAAGAAGAGTGTTATATAAAGAAGGAAAATATGCAACTGATGAATATCGAGAAGTGGGAAAAGAAGCGAGGCGTATGATAAGAAAAGATTTAGAAAAATTCTATGAAGAACAAATAGAGCAAGTAATAGAGGACAACAAAAGCATGAAGTGCCTGAAAAGAAGATATGAGAAACGAGAAATCATTGTAGTGAAAGACTTCGCCGGAACAGAAATAAGAAACACAGACAAGATCCTAAAAACTACGGAGAAATACTATAAAACACTGTATGGGTCGCACATTAAACAACCTGAGGGACCAAAAGAGAATTCTAAAATAGTAAATGTAGGATCTGAGGATATGTCGGAGATCAGTGAAGAGGAAATTTTGCATGCCCTGCAGACGATGAAAAACAATAAAGCGCCGGAGATGATAATATAATAATAGAAATGATCAAAGAAGCCAAAGAAATAGTAATCCCCAAGCTAAAATCCTATTTAACATGTGCCTACAACAAGGGAGAATACCAGATAACTGGGATAACGCCGTGATAGTAATTTTGTTTAAAAAGGGACGCATTACTATTATAAAATTACCGCCCTATCAGCCTACTTTCTCAAATGTATAAATTGTTAACAAAGATCTTGACTAACAGATTATCACAAAAATTAGATGATTATCAGACAGTAGAGCAAGCAGCTTTCAGAAAGGGATATGATACCTGTGACCATTTACTTACTGTTAAAATTCTAATCGAGAAATCCATCGAATATAACCTGCCTTTGTTCATGGCTTTTATTGATTATGAGAAGGCGTTTGACTGCGTTGAACACTGGGCAATAATGAAGGAACTTAAATGTGCTAGAATAGATTCCCGATATACAGCACTGATAAGTAATAAGTACAAACATGCTACAGCAACAATTAAATTACATGCATATAGTAATAAATTCTCAATTGATAGAGGTATTAGACAAGGAGACACAATGTCTCCAAAGTTATTTAATTTGGCACTTGAAGGAATATTTAAAAATCTGGACTGGTCAAATAGGGGTATTAATGTAAATGGGGAAAAATGAATCATTTAAGATTTGCCGACGACGTAGTTCTATTTGCAGACAACAAAGACCACCTACAAATTATGATAAACGAATTAGAAAAAACGTCTAATGAAATAGGTCTAAAAGTAAATTTCAATAAGACGAAGACAATGTGTCTTGAGAACCCACAAATAAACATAAATGGAACTATCCTAGAAAATGTCAACGAGTATATATATCTAGGACAAACTGTAACATTAAGGAAGGGAAACAGAGAACACGAGATAGATAGAAGAAGACGTCTGGCGTGGGCAGCTTTTGGAAAGCTAGCTTATACTTTAAAAAACAACAAAATACCCCAACGTTTGCTAACTAAGGTATATGACCAATGTATACTTTCCATAATGACATACGGCGCTCAAACATGGACATTAACGAAACAAGTAAAAACAAAACTGGAAGTCACTCAGCGAGCAATGATGGGAATTACAATAGGAGACAAAAAAAGAAATAAATGGATAAGAGATAGAACTGGGGTCGCGGATGTAGTGAAAAGAGTGACGAAATTGAAATGGGAATATGCAGGACATACAGCTCGGATCACAGACAGTAGGTGGAACGTTAAAATCCTCCAATGGAGACCATGGACAGGCAAGAGACAGCGTGGCAGGCCAATAATGAGATGGCAAGACTACATTAAGAGAGTAGCAGGACTGCCATGGATGAGAGTCGCACAGAATCGCGCTACATGGAAGAATTTGAGGGAGACCTATGCCCAATACTGGGCGCAATGAGGGTTAAAGAAGAAGATGGTTTGAGAGTTACTACAAAATATAGTGTTAAATACCAAAAAAGGCTAAGAAATAATCCAAAACCTTCAGCAATTAAGTTCTCGATGATCAAACCGGAGAGAAAATAGAAATAGCACGACCTGCTGTAAATATTTAACGTTTTTATATTAAATGTATGTGGAGATTCCCACAAGGTAAATTAATAACCTGCCAAATTCTCCTTGTAATTATATTTTTTACTCAATGATGATATGGGAAATATGTAAAATAGTCTTAATTTTTTTTAGAAACAACTATTTTTGGTATAAATACAAACATATAGTTCTCAATTTTAGTTGTCGTCTGTTTAAAATATGCTTAATCGAATCTAAAAGTTTTGTTGCAAGCAATCAATGGCGTTTTTAAGTTTTTAATTTACTATTACTCCTTATTAGCGGTTCCTTTAATTCTTTCTTTTTTCGTACTAGCAAATTTGCAATATTTATGGAAATGATTAATATTTTGTGGTGGTGTGCTCTATGTTGGGAATTGTTAGCATTTTTTGTACACTCGTTTTGTCTAACCGTTTCTGTAAGATAGCATATAAAGAAAGACTATTTGTTGTGCCTTATAAAGAAATTCTTATTGCCTTTTACCCATTCAACCTTATCTGAACTTCTATTTTTATAAGCTTTTATTTTATATTTTTGCTTTTGTAAATATTTAGAAACAAAGAATAACGTTTCAAATTTTGGGTTTCATAATATAGATATATAGGGTGATACAAGTTGGACCCCAGGAGGTTTTTCCTGAACAAAACACAAAATAAATCTGAATTGTCTTGCTATCAGCGTAAAGTACATATTTAGTAGTTACGTATGAAATATGATATCCTGTTAGCTAAGTAATCTATAATTTATTCTGATAAATAAAGCTCTATTTTAGCAATTATATGCCTGACGTTCTTTTGTTAGCCCTAAAACTGTAGCAGGTTTGTTGATATAAATCATTTCGTTCAAATATCCCAGAGGAAAAGCCTGATGGAGTTAAAACACAAAACCTTGGTGGCCAATCGATGTCACCCCCCTGTGAGTTAACACGACTAGGAAATTTGATGCGAAATAAAGTGAGTGTTTTATGTACCATGTGGCTATATATTGTTGAAACTGTATGCTATTCAATTTCATATCGTTGGTTTCATTAAAAAAGGGTTGTTTAGCATCTCCCGATAATGTACCCGATTTACTGTAATAGTATTGTCAGACTTTTTTAACTGTACGGGATAACACACACCAAATAAATTTTTGTGGATGCATTAGTTAGGACAGATCAGATAAGGATACCTTAAGCTAGCACCTCGCAAATGTTTTTATGACAAATTTCAGTGAATAAGAACAAAACGAATATTAAAAATCCCTTTGTTGTACTTTGGTATTTCCAATAAAACTATTATTACTAGTTAAAGTTCGACCCTAAACTCGGCTTGCCAATAATAATAAAATAAATGAAACTTACCTAGGAATGCTTTATTACTATTTATCACTATTTTTAACAGCATTTCTAATTTATTAAAAGTATGCCCAAGTGATTATGATTTCCAAGTCTGAAAACCATCTAACTAAATTTTGTATTTTACGGACTCATAAGGCTTGTTAGAATTTTTGAAAGCTACCTCTTAAAATAATAATGTAAACTCTAGAAAGACCTAATAATTTAATTTCATCAATTTGAATTTAGAGAACCTCGTTCGATAGTGCACCAAGGCTATCGAATCTATATTAAACCCTCTAGCTTAGATATCCAACAAGCATTTAATATGGTCTGGTGTAGGGCTCATTCTATAAAATTGAGTTATACTTTTTGAGCTAGATATAACTTATTAGAAAATCTTATCTGTGAGAAAATTTTTTGAGTTAAATTAGTAGTATAGTTTCAAGTCATACATATTTCATATTACATATTTCTGTTGATATTTTTAATATATACATCTGATATTTTGACCACTAAAAACATCAAGCTACGTTCGCCGACGAAACAGCAATTTCATCTGCCAAAGATACTGCAACAGCTGCAGTTAAATAATTAGTCCACCTCAATGTACCAGAAACTCGTTGAGAGATTAAAGTTAGTTGCGATAAGTTGTCTCTAGTAATATTCATTAACAAACGTACTCTGTGCCCAATTAACAATGCCCAAATACCGAACTGAAGTTAAGTATCTTGAATTATTTTTGCACTAAAAACTAACATGAGGTGCGCATATTAATCTCAGAAGAAAGTAATTAACATTAAACAAATGGCTTAGTTAATTGAACGACGTCTTCGAATGCCCCTATCGAATCATAGAAATCTGAAGTCAGAAAATTGGTACCTCAGTGGTCACATGACTTCCGTACTAAAGCCATACATAGAGTTTTAGTACTGATTGAACCTTTTTTATGTTACTTCACCCTCTTAGCTGTTTATTATTTTGATGTCAAGTAGATTCTTAATTTGCAGTTTAATAAAAAAGTAAATAATTATTAATATTCTCAATGTGATCAAACTTTTTATTAAAAAAATAATTTGTTACCGTTACCTAAAACAAAATAGTACATTACATATTTTTTCCAAATTATATTAAGTAAAATTACGAAAGCGACCAAACTATATACATAATTATATAGAGTAATCCAAATTGAAGATTTACTTTAACACTTTAAGATGTTTCCTCGGAATAAAACGAAGTATTGGAACAATTTAAATTTGACTGCTATGCTTCCACGGTTCCGCTGACATGCGACCATTATTTTAACGAAGTTTTCCATAATGCTTACCCATAAAATTTGTTGACGTAAACTCTTTCCTTCAAACAGCTCCAGAGAAAAAGGTCTAGTGGTGTTAGATCGTAAGACTACTGTGGTCAGTCGATATCACCCCTCTGCAAGATAACACGACCAGGAAATTTGGTTACATATCATTCAAGTTCAAATCGTTGGTTTGATTAAAAAAATTGTCATCTTTTGATAGCGTATATTATTGACAGTAAGAGCCTGTCAATTTCGTCCTTAAAAAAGAACCCAGCCCTTTAAACAGTTTTTGTGTTTTTTTGGATGCATTAGTTTTTGTGAACAGCACGTGGATTTTCACTATCTCAAATGCAACCATTCTTTGACGATTTACAAAGCCATTTAGAGAAAAATAAGCTTCATCGTTCAGTAGGATTTTTTTGTAAAAATCAGCGTCAGCTACTAAATTGAATGTATAAAAATACGAATACTAATAAAATTACGACAAAGAAAATAACACGTTTGTTTGTAAAAGTGATCAAAACCTAAGAATTGGTATGAAATGTGTAAATATAGAAGTCTTGAGAAGTTTACACATTTTCAATTTTTAGTAGTCGTCTTTGTAATAATACGTGGAAAAGATTCTTCTTCTTCTAAGTGTTATGTCCAGTCTTCTAGACGTTGGCGATCACTGCAGTCCATGCTTCACGGTTCACTCCCCTGCGAAAATGTTGTTTTATTCTTTTTAAACAAATCCAGTCTCTTATATTCTTTATCTATGATATCTGCTTTCTTTCAATTTTTTACGGCTTTTGATTTTTCGTTTCATAATTAGTTGTAGCACTTGACAGTTTTACCTTTGCAATATATAGCCAGGTAAGCCACTTTCCTTTGTTTTATGGTCGTAAATAATTCTTTGTTCGTGTTAGCTCTTTTTAATACCTGTTTATTTGACATAGATGAGTCCATGGAATGTATTCGTCTGGGTAACCACATTTTGAACGCCTTTATTCTATTTATCGTGTTCATTTTCAATGTCCAACATTCTATTTTATACAGGGTCGTATCTAGAAGTAGGACTGATTTTTTTCCGCGCGCGCGAAGCGATGGAGGGGGGTCTGCAAGGCCGGAAGTTATGGAAGGGAGCCTTGGGCAGTCGCCTGCGTGCGTTAGTGGAGTGTGGACCACTGTTTTAGTGACTTCCTATTGTGACGCCTCGTCGTCAGTTGCGATGGAGCAAAATTTGGAGCAGCGGTACGCCATCAAGTTTTGCTACAAACTTGGAAAATCAGCCACCGAAGCCAAGGACATGCTTACGCAGGTCTACAAGAAGGCTACCATGAGCCGTTCCTCGATATTTGAGTGGCACAAGTTGTTTCGGGAGGAAAGGGAGCTCGTCGACGACGACCAACGCGCCGGGCGTCCATCAACCTCGCGAACGGACGACAATGTGCTGAAAGTTAAGCAATTTTTGAACTCTGACCGACGGTTGGACATTAAATTAATTAGTGATGAGCTGAATCTTTCGTACGGGACAGTCCAACGCATCATCACAGAGGATTTGTCGATGAGAAAAGTGCCACGGCGCGTGGATTGTGAGGGATCTCCTGGCCAAATTCGGCGTTTCCACGTTGCCTCACCCCCCTACAGTCCTGATGTGGCACCGCCGGACTTCTTCCCGTTCCCCCGGATCAAGAGGCAGCTCAAGGGGCATCGTTTCGACTCGGTGGAAGCAGTCCAAGCGTCAACGACGAGGGCGCTGAACAGCATCCCGGAGGACGACTTCCAGAAGGCCTTCGCGACCTGGAAGGCTCACTACCAGAAGTGTGTGGATGCCCAAGGGGCCTATTTTGAAGAGCATTAAGTCGATATACCAAAATGTTCAATACATTATTTAAAAAAAAAAATCAGTCCTACTACTTTTGGATACCACCCTGTATAACAATACTGATCATATGTAGCGTTGTCAAAGATGAAGGTAGTAAAAGCTATTTCTATTTTTATCTTAATTTCGTGATCTTGATTGACGTTGTCTGAAAGATTACAGTCTAAATATTTAAAAGCACTAACTCGTTCTATTTGGTTATTATTTATATGTAAATTTACGGTCAAACGCTATTGCCTACTAAACACTGAATTTAGTTTTGTCAATATTAATGCATAATCCCATGGCCTTACTGTGTGTATAAACCCTGTCTAGGAGTTTTTGTAAATCTTCAATGGTACCCGCTAGTAACACAATATTATCTACATAACATATGTAATGTTGTTAATAGATACACCATTAATCTTGATGCCCGTTATTCACCGCTGAATGCTGCCTTCAATATAGCATCAGAATATAAATTGAACAGTAAGGTGAAAAGAATGCAGCCTTGTCGTACTCCTTTACCAATTTCCACTTCGTTTGGTCCTTCTTTTGGTCGTATTGATGCTCTTTGTTCCCAATATAGGTTTTTGCTAATTCTAAGATATTTTCATCTACTCCAGCTGTATTTAGAAATTTTATCAGTTCTGAATGTCTTACCATGTCAAACGCTTTTCACAATCAATGAAACAAGTGAACACGTCTTTTTGTTGGACTCGACATATTTGTAAAAGAACTGTAATTGCCAGTACTGCTTCACGTGTACTGAAACCATAACTGAAGCCAAACTGAGTGTTGTCCAAATGTTCGCATTTTCGTCTAATTCGTGCATGTACTACTCATGGAAAGGCTTTCAAGAGCTGGCTCTTTACGCTAATTAATCGGTAATCGGTACATTTTCTGGCAACCGATTTTTTGGCATAGGAATAAATGCTGACTTTAACCAGTCTTCTGTCAGTCGTATATCTTATTAGATAATTCTACTACTTCATTCAAACTTTCTCCATCCATAAGCTTTAGAATTTTCGTAGGAATTTCGTTTAGTCCTTTGTTTTATTATTTGAAATTTTTACTGCATGCTCTACCTCTGCTTTTAATATTTGTTCGCCAACACTGGTATCTTATCACTGATTGATAATCGGTATTTTATGCGTTTCTTGTGCAATCCTGCTATTTCTTTAACTTTTTGTGCGTTCCGCTTGTGTTGTATTTTTTTCTTTATATTTTTCTCTTATCAATATCTTCTTTGCTGTTCTTATTTTTTATTTCTTGCTGTTTCGTTTTGTATTAAATATCATTGCGTTTAAGTTTTCTGCATTTATTTATCAATTTCAGAATATGCTCGTTCATCCAGTTCTTTCTTTTTATTATTTTATCTGGCTTGAGATTTTCATTACAAACTTTTTGAATATTCTTAAGGGCTTGCCATGATGTATCTACTTCTGTGTAATACATGTTATTTAAGTTGTCTAGTTCTTCGTTGATCTCATGTGTAGTTTTTTCTTTGAGGTTATAATTTTTTAGTTTGTTTACATCTATTGGTTTGTCAAGTTTCTTATAATAATTATTTTCAGCTTAAGTGGCGCATTTGCAACAATAGAGTTATTATTCTATTCTATGGCTCCAACTTGGATATGTTGATATTCGTTTGATGCAGTTATAAGAATATAATCGATCTAATTCTTACGGATTATTCGTTTCTGCTATACCATTTCGTTGCCTTTTGAGTAATACAGTTTTTCATCCACTGTGTCACATGTACCTGTGCCTGGTTATCTTAATTGGCTTATTCCTGGTGTGTTGATATTAAGCCTCTTCATTTCCTGTATCGTATTATTTGGTTTTCCTGACATGAATAAACTTCACATGTTCGATGTCGCAATTTTCAGTTTGAATTTCACTACTTTGTGCCGGAGATTCTTCGCACTCCTTGCCTATCTAAGGGCTGCTCGGGACTAACCCACACATCTTAGTTACTCTATAGTGATATTCTGGGGAAGTAATTAGCTAAAGTAATTATCCAGTTGCCTCTCCGGGAGTAACTCAGTCGCTGCTAGCCCGAAGAACAGATGTTTGCAGCCGCTCCGCTGGAGGCAGACGCTGCTATGGCCGGGTTTTTGATTTTCCTGGCACCCATCATATCTGACAGGTATTTCCTATCCGCCACCTGGGAATAACAACCCACATGGTGAAACAGATTAACTTACAGGAAATTCAGGTTCCTTGGCGTTATCCCTACACATATTTACGAATTAGTAGCAGCAGAGTCGTATTAGACTATGTTTTGCATATTTGCGTTATAATTAGTTTTTTTTATATACCTGCAGTACAGTCATGTACAGTCATTAATTGCCACTTATTATTAAAAAATATATACAAAGGTTTGTAAAAGTATTGCACTAACTAATTTTTAAGTGAAGTGAAAAAAAACTCAAAATGTGGCGTTAAACGGATAATTTTCTTAAAATAACTGGTCATAATTTTGTTTTTTTAACGTTGAACATTGCACAGCACATGAACAAAATATTAATTGTGTTTAACTCTTCAAAAACTAGAAAGATATTTAGTACTGCTGGAGGCATACTATCCATTTTCTACGTTTTCTTCATGTTATCCTTAACTGACAAATAATTTGTAGAACAGTATGTAGCCGTTCTTAGATTATTAGGTCACGACATACATTTGCAGAAGGAATACCGTTTATTTCTTGTGTTACATATATAAGTAAATTGTGGTGCTTTACTGTTTATAATTAATGCCCTTTTTCATTGCATTGCATTAAATATTGAGTTAAGTCATGTTTATACAAATCCCTCTACTAACTCACTGCTGGTGTTATTTATGAGTCATTTTTATACATTTTAAGAAGCAAAGTCAGATACGAATATGACCACTGGAGGATCTGCAAATTTACAACTTACGATTTAATGTTATATTAAATTAGTAATGCTTACTGATGTAAGCGCACTCAGCGACAACTTGGAGAACTTCAGCGCAGTTATTGCCAGCGGCCGTTTGGAACGCTCCATCATCAAGAACAGGTATACTCCAACCCTTTCGCTGTACTTGTACCAATTAAAGTTGTAGCAAGCCTCCCCGACTCGCACGCTCTGAAACGCTACAATGTTGAAAGTTTTAACACCTGCGATCTGAAATTACCTTAAGTATGATTTCATTTCCATACCAGCAATACATCGTCAGTTGAGTAATCATAATGGCGAAATAATTCGCCAGCATAAAAAATTGAGAGGATGTTGCCGAGATCTTAAAATAATATTAAGCGTGGCATTTTTTAAATAACAAGAATAATTTACCAGAACAAAATGAAAGAGGGTGTTGCAGATAACTAATATACTGGCTAAAAATTGAGATAGTAGTCCTACGGTGAAGATTCGTTCAATACATTCGATAAACCTACAAAAGAATTTTTATACTTAGAATTAAATAAAATACAGGCAAAGCCAAACTCTATAATTGACAGGTGATGTTGGACGCATTGTTTTAACTCCTTTATTACTGTTGCTTCTTCTTTTCTCGTCAGTGTCGTCTATATGTATAATCTTTTCTACCAGAATATCCAGTTGTGCCGCTGCAATCCCCATCAAACTAGTAGTAAGGGTATCCAAACAAGAATTATTCCACGCCGAACTACTAATGCCAGCAACTTGGAACAAGTACATAATATACCTGTAATAACCGTTTAGCTCGTACGGGAAAGGGAAAGGTAGCGGTTTATTATCCAGTACAGGATAAATAGCAAACATAAACATGCAGCAGAGGCACAAGTAGCCGTACGATGTGGCGATAAAAGTAGAAATCTTGATGGTTTTCGCCATGTAGTGGTCGATTTCATCTGGATAGGATACAAACACTGGGTCCTCAAGGAGGTTAAGCACTCTCAGAAATGTTTTCCTCTGGTAAGTGAACCCGCCCAACTTTATGAGGTAGATAGTGACGGATACCATTATGTAAAGGATTTCTGATAGCCTCGTGAAGTCGGAGAGATCGTTGAGGACTTCCATTGACATGGTGATGGAGAGCCCAATTCCAAGCGACCACGACAAGGCGCCTTTTATGCGGTAAAAGAAACTAGGAGAAAGCTCGGGCCAGACTCCTGAGATGTGCATCATTTTGAAGTGCATTTGGAAAGCGTTCGCGTTGTTTGACTTTGTCATCCTCAATAATGATAAAAATTATTAGTTACACTTATATAGCTTCTTAAATTGAATTAGTAAAAGGTTATAGTAATAATATGATTACTTGATGTTCTTGCGTAGACAACCTGTTTAACTCTGCAACTTTCTATTACCAAATGCGTAGCGAATGGTAAGAATTTTTATTTCAGTAAAATTTTACGCTGCTGTGTAAATATATTCAAATATTCATGGGGGCAGCAATAAGAAATGAGAAGTAAACATTGCTTGCTTGGTGCGGACGAGAATGTTAATTAGAGTGAAATAGTTTCTAGGCCAATCAGGGTTTATAGGCAAAACTAAAAATTGTGTTCAGTTTTAAAATTAAAATAAAAAATGTTGTAGTTAGACATTGATTGCAATGTAGTTAAAATGACTTTGTATAAACATATGCCATTTTAGATATCGCTATTGGCGGGGCGTGATTTGTATTATATATTTATTATTTGGAAGTAGAAAAATTTTTTTTTGTCAGGAATTCTTGGTTCCTTATTTTCTTCAGAAAATTTATACATGCAATTTATTTAACCTCTTCAATTTTCTTTTAATTGATAATTTTCTGTATTAGTATATTTTTAGATAGTTGTAAAAATAAATTATCAAAAACAGTTGCAAAATATGGAGTAACAGTTTGAAATAATTAAGAATTTAGAAGTTAATAAATTAAAGAGAGAAATATGTAATATAATGGTTAGAAAAAACAATAAAACTGAATAAATGAAATAAATAACGGTATATAAAACAAACTTGAAGCATGAAGAAATTATGGAAAGAAAAAGACAACACTTAGAGACACATGCAAAAAATAAATATAGAAAAATTAGAAGAATTTATCATTAGTTTTGCATCATTATATAATATGTCATTGTTTAATCTGACGTTTTATGTGCAGTTTTTTAATATATTGATTTTCCATAAATAGAGATTGAATTATAGTTTTCTGAAAGTGTCTTTTTGGATTTAAGAAATGACTATCTTTTAGAGGTACTTACTTTGTAAGCTATTTTCTTGCGAGGAATATAAAATATATAGATCTAAAAAACCACTCTAAAGATATTTTATTTTGAAAGCACGATATTCCTGTCTTTTGTTTTTAAGATAAAAATATTTGTTAACTTTTCAGTTCACAGGCCATGTTTTTTCATGGACTGTAAACTTTTAACATTTACATAAGTATTGAAATATTCAATTTTTTGAATTATTTTTATAATTTTTAGTCATCAACTATTCGAGTGAATGCAAACATCAACTCGAGTACAAACCCGCCTCACTTTCAACAGTCAACGTCCCGATTAATTATAGTGATACCTCACAGGATTTTTGAGGGTACTTTCTTTCGGAATTCAATTTGACCTTCTATGAGATTATAAAGAATTTATTTTTACAGATAGATCAAAATCAGGTACTCATTGATTTTAAACTTTTTTTTATTGTTCATAATTTATTTCTGTAGTTTTTTAGGCTGTCGCACAGTGTGAGATTTTAACTATTTAAAAAAATCGAATGCAATTTTTCGAATACACAATGTATTAAAAAACGTAAAATTCTGGCAACTTAACATTTCTTAATGAAATGAGCTCTAAAGGAGACTTCGCTTAACGGCTAGTTAAAATATGTAAAAATCGTGCATCACTCTATTGAGTTCATTTAACAAGTATTGTGCAAAAAAGGTTCATTGTCAGCAGGGCTATACTTTGTTATCTTTTCTTGTGTTTTAAGATAAAACTTTGTATTTGAGTTCTTACTACATTTTAAGAACAGTTCCTTACATTTCGTTGCAAAAAGTATGTTTACGGTTACAAATAAAAATGTTTTCAACAAATTGTTTAACTTTATTTAGCATTCAAATTAAAGTGACTTTTAAGATCAACTTTTAAAATAATGAATAGGACAAAAATCCTTTTTAAATTAAATAGAACAAGGCAGGAAG
Organism: Sinelater perroti; assembly: GCA_036346155.1. Classification (NCBI taxonomy): domain Eukaryota; kingdom Metazoa; phylum Arthropoda; class Insecta; order Coleoptera; family Elateridae; genus Sinelater; species Sinelater perroti. The sequence goes on along the minus strand of JARFIY010000348.1, from coordinate 3,496,928 downwards.
ACATCAAAATCGATTTGTGATGAATAAAGAGAGAATTTTGGTGATGGCTATACTTCAATTTCTGTTCGGTTCTTTAATCACCGTTCTAAAAAGGGGGGTAGACCTAAGCAGACTTTTTAAAATTGCATTTCGGAAGTTCATATTTGAAAAATTTTTTGAGTTAATTGGTCATGAAGGATTGTCTAAAGTCACTGGATTCTAACTATGGAATGCAGCAAAACGCGACTTAAGGGTCCTTAAGGGGTTTTATTATGCTTTTCCTAAGAAAGATCTTTGCTAGAAAATTTGGCAAGGTTATCAGCAGATTAAGCTTTAGCTAGTTTGTACAAATCTTTAAACAAATCAGTACGGTATCGAAGAGGCCAAACACTTATATTATCTTGCCGATATAATTATTACAGAAACATCGACTGAAACACCAGTGCAATGCCTTGTAGAATACATCGCTACGCGACTTTGTAAGGTGCAAGATGTCCTATGAACTTTGTCCCATTATAGTGACATTGTCTCCAAGTAGGGGTGTAACAGTACAATACATAGTAAATATTGTCTAAATTTTTTAGAGCAATTAACGAAAACTTGTTTAATATCTCTACGATGTTATTAATAGTTATAAATCAGTAACCCTGGTTCTTCATCTACATATTGTTGTCTCAATTTCGCTTTTCAAAAGGAATCAATTTATGTTATAAGTGACCTAAGAAAAAAAGAAAATGAGCATATAGACAGTGGTATTCTTACAATTGAAACTATCTTTTTCTGTGTGGTCGATGAAACAGTCTCCATATATGTCTACACAAACATTGCTTGTGAGGATTAAAATTATATGACATGAATAACCTTAGCTACAAAAGGTAGTATTTCAAAATTATTTCAGTTTGAGAAGAAGCACAAGAAATAAAGATAGTGGGAACTACCGAGAACTTTTTACAAAAAAAAATCAGTGGTTGGTCCCAATATAGATTTAATATATTGCTCATTACATATATATATATATATATATATATATATATACAAAAGGATCTTCACAGCTGACGCTGTCTTCCTTCACTCAACCGTTTCTTCCACTCCTTCTTGTCTTCCCAATCTCCGTCTGCTAGCCCTCTTCTTTCCATGGCTTCGTCCACCTCATCTCTGAAAGATCTTCGGGGTCTTCCTCTCTTTCGTTTTCCTGGAGGACTGCATTCTGTTATTTTCTTTATCCATCGATTATTGTCCGTCTTTCTAACATGGCCGTACCATATTAATTTCTTTTCCTCGACGTAAGTCAGTGTGTCTTTTTCTACATTCATTCTCCTCTCTATTTCTGTATTTCTAATTCTGTCCAGTCGTGTCACCTGGCAGCACCTTCTCCAAATTCCATTTCTGTGGCTTTTATTTTTCCTCTATTTTTCTTATTAATTATCCAGTTTTCTGCCCCATATGTCATAATACTTCTGATAATTGTGTTATATATTTTGTGTTTTGTATTTTTTGTAATGTGTGTGTTTCATAGAATGGGATGTAGTTGTCTGATACTTATTCTAGTTTGTCCTAACCTGTTCTTTATTTCTTCTTCTGTAGATGTATTTTTGATATAGTAAAACCTAGGTATTTGAACTTATTTTTCCTCTTATTTCTACATTGTCGTCTATTTCAAGTTTTTACCTCTTCTTCTGTAATCGCTAAATATTCTGTCTTGTCGAAGTTTATTTCCATACCGGCCTTAGTGTACTCGTCTTTTAGTTTTCGTAGCATATAACTCAGGTCCTCTTCATCTTGGGCTATTATCACTTGCTCATTACATATGATCTATTTATTGCTTCCTCTAAAAGTAGATATTCCAAAACGATGTTGAAAGTTGCGCATCAACTGTAACTATTCAACATACTAACTATACTAGAACTTTAATATAATATATTATAACTGTAGGTTAAGTTTAAAGAAGATAGTTACATCAAAAACCACAATGAGTGTACAAAATATATTTTCTTACTTTTATAAATTAACTGGATGTACTTCCGATGTTGACATGTATTTACTTATGTAAATAAAAGATCAACTACATATAAATACATGCATTTCTCTAAAAAAAAATGTATAAAAACATAACATATGTAAATAACTCATGTAAACATCGGAGAAAAAGCTTTTTCTAGATAGTTGAAGTTTTACACTTTGCGTCTTTGTGGTCGATAAGGGCTGTTGCGCGAAGCCTGGCGCGAACAAGTTTTGTCGAAAATGGTGGCACCTTAGATTTCATGTTAATAGGCACAATAAGCTACATCGCGGTCCTGATAGTGCAGATGGCAAAAATTGTTTATATACATAAAATGGATTATTTTTGGCTTATTGAGAAGAAAATATAAAAATAAAGAGGTGGAAAACAGTTATTTTCTTTTCTTTTTACTTCCCTTAATATTTATTGAAAACATATTTTGCAAAACAAGTCAGAATAATGTTCATCGATTTTTAGTTCTACAGACTTTTTAGATAGTTTGCCCTTCAAACATCCTCTGATAACACTTACCTGTATGCAAATTTTTTATGCCATAAGGTACCTTTTCTACGATAAAATAAACATTTAAAACATCTTTGTTATGAAATCATTTGAAATTTTTAATTTAATAATCAAATTGTACTTCTACATTATGTGCAATTTTTTATGGTTTATTTATAGGAAAGCAGAGAACTTTATGGTAACACCTTACACTATCTATAAAAATTATCAATTAACTAAGAGTCACTTAGTTATGTGAAATTTATTTAAAGATTATCAATTTCTGATAAAATATAATCATGCATTCTATTTATTTAAAGGAAAATTGTAGGATCTCTTAAAATAATACCGTTTCCTGAACATAACCTAGTTACATGGGGCCTGTGATTTTAATGTAAAGGGTGCTGAATTTGAAAATTCAATAAACCTGTGATTTCACAATCCCTCATAAGAAGATATCACTGGGTGCAAGATAACAGAACCTTGCCTGCCATTCTTGGCCACCATGCAGAGAAATCACTTTTTTTTAACTGTTCGATAACGAAGACGAACAATATACGTAAAAAACAACCAATGCTGAATTAATCAGAGTGACATAAATATAATAGGTCTGCCAATTTCAAAACAAAAAAATTCCACTCGATTAAAAATCGGAACCATTTATGGCTATACATTTTTTAATTTAAATATCATTTTATTGTTTTAATTGAAAATTCTGACAGCTGGTATTTATGATATTTAAATGTATAATTTAAGTTGGAACACAATTAAGGAATATAAAGAATTGTTTAAGTAGAACAATTTTGTTGTAATAAATTTTTGTTATTAATAAAGCATTAGTTATTATTATCAACAGCCGAGTGCTTTTATATACTGGTTATTCATAAACCCCGTGAGGGGTAACTAGTCCCCCATTGGGCGCCTTCCCAGGTGGCGGATAGGGGAATGCTCACCAGATATGGCGGGTACCAGGGAAATAAAATACCCGGGGCGGACCAAAACTAGTAGGTATTGGGAAGCAGCAAGTACCACAACTGGACTAAGGCGGAAGAGATTGACTCTGGAACGGCTTACCCCCAGATAGTCATAGGCGACGGCCACATAATGGCCCTACCGGTTATGATACTGCGATGAGGAAGGCAACGGAAAACCACTTCATTACTTATTTCCTAGTACAATCATCATGGCTGAGAACATACAAACTACGGCCCTCAGTCCCCGGCAGACCTTCAATGGTCAGAGGGTGCGAAGAATCTCCGGGTCAGCTATGAAAATTGCAACATGGAATGTGCGAAGTATATTTGGAGCAGGAAGACTGCAAAATGTAACCAAAGAGATGAATCGACTACAGCTGGACATTCTCGGAATTAGTGAAGTACGGTGGCCAGGATCTGATAAAATAAAAAACAGATAACGGAGTAATGTACTACTCAGGCAGTAATGAAGCAAAACACCAACATGGAGTCGGAATAATAGTCACCAAACAAACTAACAAAAGCGTTACTAGTTTCACACCACTATCTGAAAGAGCAATGTTAATACAACTATGTGCCACAGTAGGTAAAATAAATATAATCCAAGTCTATGCACCTACCAATGAGAAAAGCGTGGATGAAGTAGAAGAATTCTATGAACAAATAGACACCACTCTGTCCCTAACCAAAAAGAGCGATGTCACATTAATAATAGGAGACTTTAATGCCAAAATTGGAAAAGGAAGAAGTGGAGAACATGTAGGAGAGTTCGGTCTTGGAATACGAAATGAAAGGGGTGATCGCCTGATCCAATTTTGCCAAGAAAGAAAATTTATAGTAGCCAACACATTTTTTAAACTCCCAGATAGAAGATTATGGACTTGAAAATCACCACAAGACACACCACAGAATATTTGCCGAAATCAAATTGACTATATTTTAATTAGAAAACGGCACATAAATAGTATAAAGTCGGCAAAAACATATCCAGGGACAGATATAGCGTCTGATCACAATCCTGTTGTAAAAATGCATATAAAACTTAAGAAGATAAAAATAACAAAGAAGACAAGTAGAATAGAAGTGCAACACCTGAAGGAAGAAAACATAAGAACACAAGTTAAAAATGAAATAAATAACAATTTAAGCAACATGGGAAGACACTAATTATACTAGATGTAAAACAAAAAATAGAAAGATTGAAAGAATATATTGAAGAACTATTCGCTGATGACAGAAAGGAAGACTATAAAACTATTGAAGGAGAACATGGCCCCAAAATATCAAAAGAAGAAGTCATTAAAGCATTTGAAACATCAAAATGCGGTAAAGCAACTGGACCAGACGAAGTTCCAATTGAACTAATTAAACTAATAGACGACGAACAAGTAAATATTCTTGTAGATTTATAGAACACCATATACTCAACTGGTATAATACCGAAAGAATGGCTGAATTCAACGTTTATTGCAATACCAAAGAAAAACAACGCAAAGGAATGTTGTGAACATAGAACGATAAGCTTAATGAGCCACACGCTTAAAGCTTTTCTAAAGATCATACACGCAAGAATATATAAAAAACTAGAAGTAGATATTAGTGAGACACAGTTTGGCTTTAGAAATGGTTTTGGAACAAGAGAAGCATTGTTCACACTAAACATACTAATACAGAGATGCAGAGATATTAATAAAGAAGTATACGCATGTTTCATAGACTACGAAAAAGCGTTCGATAAAGTTAGACACGATAAACTAATGAAACTCCTAAAACAAAAGAACATAGACGTAGAAGACGTGCGGATAATTGCAAACTTATATTGGCAACAAAAAACAACAGTAAAAGTAGAAAATCAGCTGACAGAAGAAATAAAAATACAGAGAGGAGTTCGGCAAGGTTGTATCTTTCGCCCATGCTGTTCAACCTATACTCTGAAGCAATATTTCAAGAAGCACTAATGGACGAAAACGGTGGTATAGTAGTAAACGGAAAGATAATTAACAACATACGCTATGCTGATGATACTGTACTTTTAGCAGATAATATTCCAGATTTACAGAGACTTATTGAACGGACAAATGACATCAGCAGAAAATATGGTCTCCGAATGAATTTAAATAAAACTAAATACATGGCAATCACAAAAACACCAGTGAACATTCCTGACATTAGAATAGATAATGTGAGTATAGCGAGAGTAAACAAATATAAATACCTGGGAACATGGGTGAATGATAATTGGGAATACACAAATGAAATAAGGACACGTATTGAAATGGCTAGAGCCACGTTTGTAAAAATGAAACAAATTCTAACCAACAGGGATTTAAGCTAGGAAATACGGATGAGGACAACCAGATGCTATGTTTTCAGTGTTCTCTTATATGGAATGGAGGCATGGACCCTAAATAAAGAAATTAACAGAAAAATAGAAGCTTTCGAACTCTGGATATACTGGCAAATATTGAAAATATCATGGATGGATAGAGTGACAAACGAGAAGGTGCTACGACGAATGAACAAGAACAAAGAACTCCTGTATACAATAAAGAAAAGAAAGCTGGAATATTTAGGCCACGTAATGAGAGGGAACAAATACCAAATTCTACAACTGGTAATACAAGGAAACATACATGGAAAACGAGACGTGGGAAGAAGAAGAATATCCTGGCTTAAAAACCTACGCCAGTGGTACGACTGATCGTCAAGAGAATTGTTTAGAGCAGTAATGTCCAAAGTTAGAATAGCAATGATGATTTCCAACATCCGATAGGATACGGCACCTAAAGAAGAAGAATTCATAAACAAGTTAGGTAAAAGGTCAGTCACCTGATATCTGAAAGAAATTAATCGATTGTGAAGTTGTCAAATAAGGTTTAATGTGTATAGATATAAAAGCGATAAAACAGAAAATGGTATGTTCTCGTAAGAATTTGGAATGTATGTATGAATTGAAAAAAATTAAAACATACTTAATTGGCATATTGTTTATGTAAAACCAGAAAAATGGCACCTTATCCTGCACTACTACTACTACACTAAGTTGTCAGAATAAAATAGGCCGATACAAAATTTAAGCAATGTGAGAGTTTCCACTATGTTTTGTTGAAGGAAGTTCAATGTGTTACATACCACATGTGGTCAAACGTAATCTTGTTGAAAGATTACTTGAGGCATCCTCTGAGAGAATGGAAGTACCATGAGTTGTAGGTTTGATTGGTAATATTACCTCTAACTCTGATCAGAGGTGGTCTACTATCATACCTGATAACTTCCCATACACTAATACTCATAGTTGGCATTGTATGTCTCGTGCAAATGTAGTTTTCTTCTTCTTTTTCTCCGCGACTACAGCGTCTTAATATTCGACAATCGTTTCGGTATTAAACAAAATTTGCATTTATCAGAAATGACAATTTTATGCTATTCGTGTTTTCTGCTTGTTGCACCATTAGTTGCTGATAGGAGAGAAGTCAGTGATAGTAGCAAAAAGGAATCTTGAGCTATTAGTCCCATTTTGAGTAATATATGTTACATCGTACAGAAGAAGTATATAGTAGGTACCATGTAATGGTCCACCATTGCGCTAGAGAATTTGCAGTCACGCTACAGTCTATAATCGCAGGCCTCTGATAATGACAATCCTCCGGGTTGGTTGTTCTGAGTATTATTCCAGACCCTGGTCTTTGCGAATGAGTACTGTTTTCGATTCACTGGTTTCATATTTATCGGTCTATGTTTTGTAAAGAGACCCCCCCTTTCATATAGGCTAAGAATACGCCCACTTTCAAATTCATTAATTTGTTGATTACATACCTTGTGTCAACGACGAGGCATTTTTACATCATTTAAGCTACACGTACCAAATCTGAGTGATTAAGAGCATATTAACGTCTACACTTGATATAACTACTTTCCTCAGGCCCCAATTTTAGGAACCGACATAACCATATCATCAACATACATAAACATATAGTCTCTCAACTAATTATTTTCTGATTATAGCAAGCTTAATCTACTCTGTAGTACTGCATACTGCATACTATGTGAACCGATTTCAAATGTCAGTAGCTCTTTCGAACCAGTTTGTTCCAAAACTCGCATAGAGGTTTTAAATTTCGATTTAGGTTACGGGTGACCTGTTATAGGTCAAAACATGAACTAAATTTGCGCCCCCATCTGTGTTTCGTGTAACTACGTGGTCTATTATTGTCCTTGGTAGGCGCATACTGTACAAATTGTATTTTTGCTAATTTAATATAAAAGATTCAATGCAAAAGAATTTGTTTTTAATGATACTGTAATTTTAATATACATTAGTGTACAACAGTAAATAAATTATGTAACTAAATTATAAGTAAAGGGAGAAGTACACCAATTCTAAGAAAATTATAAACAAGGAATTAGCTTAACAAATGTATTTTATGGTTCTGTATCTAGCCTTCTTCCTACTTGAGGAGGGATACATAAAAAACCACTTCTTCATTTAGATATTCACAAAGTCTAGTTAAACAATTTTTGTATCGTTTTTAAATTTCATCGTCAATACCGGTTTTGGTTTAAAATAGAGCTTGTGGCTCATTTTAGTACTTGATAGTTTTGCTTATTTTCTTTAGTGCTAGGTAGATTTGATAACACATTCCTATAGAAAATCCTTAGTTTCTATTGAAATTTTGAATATACGACCTATTGGTCAATTTATATGTCGTAATTTAATATTAATTTTCATTTATGTGTTTGTTATGTGGATTTTTTAAGTTAATCTCGATCTAGAGTTAATTTAACATATTTTATTGTAATCTTTTCTGAGAGTTGGACATTATTTAGTCTTACTTTTTGGCAGTCGATCGGTCGGGTGCTAAATATAATTTGTGATTGATTGACGCTCACCACCTGTTAAATCAGCTTTTAAAGAGAGTTAGATAATGCTGGAGGTTACTGGAAGTTATTCATAGAGTCGTTTTCTTGGAAATTGCAGTATCATTGACAAAATTAGCAATTATTGTATCAGATATGAATTAAATGTTAGTAGTAAAAATTAAGTAAAAATATTTTGGAACTCTTGGTTGGATAGGGCTGCTAGTTCTACATGTCAAAAACTTGTGCGTCGAGTAAAACAGATGTGTTTGTGTATAGGGGGGGGGGAGTGAGTACGTGGGCGTGTGCGTGTATGTATGTATAAAACATCTTAGGATTGTAGGCGTATAGCTTGGATACGGATTTTCCATAGTCTCTAATTGGTTGGCATATTTTTCCATTCTTGAAGGTTATACTAGTTGATATCTTTGTTTATATCGTCTTATCATATTTTCGTAGATCTTTCTCTTCTGCTTCTCCCTAACAATGTTTATTGTGGTTTTCAGTATGTCATTTTCAGATAAATGTGTATATGATCTAGCCATCTGAGTCTATTTCCTTAATCTCTTTATTAGTTCTTCTTCTCTAGTTTCCTTTTTCTTGTTTCCGCCTTTTATTTTTCTCAAAATTCCTCTTTCAAAAATTTCTAGTCTTTTTGTTTTCTTCTGTAATGGCCCAGGTTTCACTTGCATATCTTACTGTGGGTCTTATTATCGTCTTATGTATGGAAATTTTTGATTTTTTAGTTATATTTTGGTTACTTAACACTTTTTGTAGTGTTCCTGCATCTCGATCCTGTTGTTATTCGTCTTTCAATTTTACTACAACATTCTCCCTTTCTTGTTATTTCTGTTCCAATGTACACTGTACTGTTTACCAAGTTAAATTTATCCTTGTTGTTTTTGTCACTTTTTATTTTCAATTTTGGATTTTGAGGTTTTTACTTCCTAAAATCATATAAGAAGATTTATGTGGGTTTATTTCGAGACCAATTTTAGGGTCTTTCAAAAGATGTTGTTCGTCTTAATTTTACTTTTTCGTATTACATCTTTGAGAGTTATGTTAAATAATTATGATCATAACGAGTCATCCTGTTTGCTTTTAAAACTTATGGTAAGTTGTCTTTGATATATTACTCTATTTGTTGTTTTTTGTAATGCCTTTTTGATTAATTTTATGAGTTTTGTTGATATTTCTAGTTTTTTGCATTGTTTCAAAATGATCGTCCCCTTGAACTTGTCAAACGCTTTTTTAAAATCCAGTAGTATTGCAGGTGCTGTGATGTTTCTCTTTTCACAATTTTCTTGTATTCGTGGTAGCATAATATATGATTTATTGTTGATTTATTATTTTTAAATTCTACTTGGTACTGACCTATTATTTTTGTTTATTAATTTTTTGAATTTTTACGTTTCTTTTCTTGCGTGGGATTGGTTTTATTCTTTCTAAATTTGTTTAATAAGTCTATGTAATCCTTTTAAAATTTCTTCATTGTTATTTCTATTTGTTCAACTACGATGCCATCAGAACCTAAACTAGATCAGATTATTTTCTGTTGGTTTATCTTTTTGTTGTTTGTCCTATTGGTTTTGTGAACTGTTCGTTTTGGTTTTTATCATCTTTGTTAGTATTCTCGAAGAATTGTTCCCAACTATCTAGTGCTTATTTTTTATTTTTATGCATATTTTTTCTTGTTGATTTTTTAACGCGACAGTCAGTGATTGAAAGTCTTTTTTCATTTTTAAGCTTTTGTAAAATAATTTTATGTTCTTATTTTTATAGTGTTCTTTAATTGCCTTTGGGTTTTCGTTTATTAGTTCTAATTGCTTATTTATAATAAAGTCATTAGATGATCGATTTTATTGAAAATCATATGTAGGCTTATCCATGTTGCTTTATAAATATCTTTGCGTTTTTTTTTGGGTACTTTTGATAATAAATTTTTGTTCATTTATATTAGCTATGTTGTGTAGGCTTTTTCAGCTATTTCAGTATTACGTTTTTCCTTTTGATTAATCACCGATTAAAATTTTAATGTCAAAATTTGGAATTTTGGTTAAAGCATCTTCTGTGCCGTAGAATTCTTGTTTTATCTTTTGTTCTTGTCTGCATGTACATTGAGAATTGATATTTTCCTGGATGTTACTTTCAATTTTACTGTGCTTATTCTGTCCGTGATTACTTCAAAATCTAGTAGTTGTTCTTTTATTTTGTTCATAACATAAAACATGTACTTTAGTATAAAACTGTTTAAAAATAAACTTACTAATAGTCTGGATATGGTTATGAGTAAATTAATAAGCCAATATTATCTTCTACCTTGAGCTGTTTTACTCGGTTTGTGTATCATTATCATTTGCACGAATTTCTATGTTAGTGAAAGTAACCTTAGCATGTATTATGTGGAATGATTAACTAAACGTAAAGAATTTATGATTTTTGCATTAAGATATTTTAAGTTTTATTTTTGTTAGAGAACTTTATTCGTAATTCAACGGGACAGGGCTATTCAATAAGTTTTCAATTTTTTGATCATGTGTCAAAAATGCAAAATAGTGTTCATCTGAATTCTGTAAAAATAAATGTCTTTTACTGTTCCAATCTTTTCCAGCTACCAACTTGTTTTATCAGTGAATGAATTGGTGTGGCTATTTTTTAGCTGTTTTGTAGCTTTTCAGATGAAATATTTCTCTTTTAGTCATGTAACCATATTATCAAAAAGTGTAGGATTAAATATAGAATATCTAATTGTAAGTGTAAATCTGACTTTTTTGTTAAAGCCATATTTGTCTACTAGATTATGACTTTTTCACCATTTACGCCTGGTTCTCTTTTTTCTGAATCTAGTTTTCGCTAGTTTTCTTGTCTGTTTAGGATAAAAAAATATAACGTAACAGAATTAGTCTTCCTGGCGGTAGACTAATTCTAACGATTTGCTTCTGCCCAGGAAACAACCGAGCTTGTTATAGGCAGGCGCTTACGAGTAGCTACATAATAAACGAATACGGTTTGTACAAAAGGAATGTATGAGTATTTATTGAATTCTAAGTTGTTACATGCAATACATTAATTATTTGTTTTATTAACTACTTTAGAAGCATAAAATACCAAAAATTACGCTTTATTTTTACATCGCCAACAATGTGATATTATAATATTTTAAATGGAAAGAAATTTCTTATTTTTTTATTTTTAAAAATACTTTAGTATTATTATACTTGAATATGCGCGATACATTAAAGCAAGCTTTTGTACGTGTTAATTTGTTGGATGTCAGTAGCGATACGATGATATGGTCACATATTCAAAAAAAAGTTAGAAGGATAGTATGTAATATTTGGATTAAATTTGTAATTGATAACAAATTTCTACAAATCAACTTCCACCAGCGCTACCACGCATTTAGTTTTGGAGTACATCGAGTTGTACTTTTAATAGTGATAATTTGGATATTTCGAATTATTTTTTCTTTTTGAAGAAGATTTATTGAATTCATTGATAAAGGAAACAAGCCATTATGCAGAGCAACAACCAAGAAGTTTATGTATTGTATTGTTAAGCACTTAAAGAAGAAATGCAGATTTTTTTATCTTCAGATTCTGTAGCGCATAATTATGAAATCTGATAAAAGAATGTACTGGCCTACTAATGAGATTTAGGTAACATCAAATATTTCGAAGCTACTAGCTTTATAATGATTTTATATTTGAAATAAGGTTTACATTTCTCGAAAATGAAGATTACAATCTAGAAACACCTAAAAATTCAACTCTTCTGACTTGTTTTTGAAAAAATGAATAATAAATCTTCTAGCCTATACAAACTATATAGAGAAATCACATTGAATAATTAAATAATCTTATTTTGGAATTAAATTATATATTCTTTCGTTAGTAACATACACCGGAAAAGATCTTTAATAAAAAATAAAAACAAAGGTTTGCCAATATTAACACAAACGTTATTAAGTGTAATTCATGCTTTACTAAGAATGTGATGATGCTTGAAAATAGACAATTATTATGTTACTTTAGCTTGCTAATTAGCATACTGCAGAACCATATAAAATTATTAACAAATAAAAGAGACATAAATGAAAATATTATAGTGAAACCGAAAGTGGTAATAGGGTTATAATCATAGACAGGGTGGGGTAGATTGTTTATATTAGCACCTATTTTTACCAAATTGTCGAAATAAGAGAGTATTTTGCGTAAATAAATTCACTTAAGAGTAGTACAAGATAAAACATATTAAAAAAAGTACATTAAGCAGTTAAGACTTTATAGCGTTCCGAATATATTTTTGAAAAACATCACAATTTGTTTTAGAAGTTTAGGTTAGCTGATCGACGGAGGGTCGTCAAAGTAAATCATGATTTTTTAATAGTGTATTGCGGGAAAACCGAAAGTTTGTTTCACATAATCAACAACCTACGATTATTTACAGAGCTGCTACACTCGAACCATTTGCAGCGAAAAATTGTCGACAGAAATTATTGCGTTCTTCGATCACAAAAAGACACAAATTTAAGACGTAGCCAAAAAGTGCAAGGAGTTTGGCCACCAAAAGGAGGTAACTGCTGATAGGGAAACTCACAGCAAGCGATCTGATCACAAGAGAAGTGATGAATTCGTTCGTGAATTGAACGAGAAAATCGTTCAAGGTCTTGGGCGCAGCGTGATTGACTTGACATAATATATAAACGGGTGTGGCGAAATCGATGATCAGTCTAGCAGTGCACCAAGACATGTTTTATAAATCTTCTCTCCTGATGAACCGTCAACTGTTGAGTGAGTGAAATAAGATAGACACAGTTGAAAGCTCAAGCACTGCTCAACGATATTAACCACATCAGTTCCGGCTTCCTGAGCTTGTTTTCGGAAAAAAATAACTTTATGAGGAACAGAGAGGTGAACCGTCAAAAAGTCCATTGAATATGCGAAGATGCCTTTGAAGTATCTATCTTTATGCATACAAAGTTTTCCGTCTCTGTGGTGGTGTTAGGGCTTGTGAGCAGCGAAGTCAGTGTTTTAGCACTCTACTTCTTTGAGAGAGATCTAAAGGTGACCGCCGACAGCTATATCAACGTACTAGATATTTTTTAAGCCTTGGATAGAGGAGGTGGTCCTGAGGGGAGTATGTGTTTCAGCAAGACTTCACTCCAGCCCACACGGTAAGGAAGACCCATACATGGTTACACAGCAATTTATGTTATTACTGATCCTCCGACTTGTGGCTACTCTCCATGCCCGACTGAAATCCCCTCGACTATTATGTGTGAGGTGTTGTCGAGAAGAAGGTTGATGAAAGGCGTCACTACATCACGGATAGCTTAAGGGCCTTCATTATGGAGGTAGTAACTCACATGGTCGTGGCCGCTGTGTGTTAAGGTTTATGTAAAAACTTTAATGTTTCTTGTATTTTAATGTTATTTTTCTTGTTTATTTATTTTCCGGATTTACTTCGACGATCCTGCAGAAATGTGAACTGATGAGACTTCTCAGTTCCACATAATTAGGTAATTTGGCAAAATATTTTTGAATACAAAAAGTCCAAGTAGATAAGGTAAATTTAGCTTTCCAGTAGAAAGACATGCGCAATTTTTTTATTGTTACTTATGTCTGTTTGTAGATTTCTGTCGCTGCTAGTGATCAATCTTGATTTCCGGTCTGTGTATTTGACATTTTAATTCTCGCATATTAGATAATACGTTCCGTATTTTCAGACGAAAATGGACACGTGGATTACAGTTATCATATCAAAGGATGACGATTATAACATTTTATAAAAATATTTATTGCAGGACTGTTGGTGACAGACTTAGTACTGATTTTTTAGTAAAGTGCGTTTTAGATATGAATATGCCATATATTTTATTGTATTTTAAGAGATTTATTTGTTCAGCTGTACGATTGAATAAAACGTTCCATGCAGTAATGCAAATTGAAGAAAACTAGTTGGTCACTTTGTTGATGGCAGAAGATAGCATGCTTAAGATTATACTGTTTTGGTTGATAACGAACGAAAGAGGACGTTTATTGAAACTAACTAAAGAAGCTACTCAGATAGATTCTTAAGTTTGATTGTCGGCTTCGTATTGAAAGGTCTTGTATTGCGTTAGAATGTTATCCTGCTCCTTGTGTTTCGTTAGGTATTAGTTGTGAGCTAAGACTTTGCGTTATTGAAGATGTGACAATTGCAAGTAGTTTGTAGGTTTTTGTATATAGTAAACTCTTTGTAGTTAGCCGTGTGGTTACTTTAGTATGGAGCGTTACCTAGGGAGCATTTTTTTAAGTTTTTGATGTATTGTTGAGTTACCTTCGCATTTCATATATCTGAAAGGCCTCGTGCAGTATGATTTCGAGTGTCTATATTGTTGACATTTTGTGTATATATTTTTTAACAAGAGTCCAAATACAATTCTTATGTTACTCAAATATTAAAAACAGTAAATTTATTTGTCGTTGAGTTGAGGTTGAATTAGATACAAAATAACATTAGTGGAAGTTATTTGATAATGTTTTGTTTTGATATGTTTATTCCTTCTTGACTTTAGACAAGTCTTGAAGCAATTTTTGTTAGTAATCCAACATAAAAATAAAAACTAAAATGGGTTCTGGTATTTTAGGACAGTTATTGGTTTGATCTGCATCTTCTACTCCAATTTCATTCAACAAAAAGTGCATATTTACTTGATGTAGCTACGTATTATGGTCCAAGCACATTTCTTTTTCTTGTGTATAGATTATGTTCCTTTTCTTAAGTCTGCTAGGTGTGTTGATTAGTGAATGCTAATCAACACACGCTGTTTTGCAGTGCTAGATAGTTGATAATTGATAATTGTATTTTATGGAAGTTATTTATCATGTTATGTTTAACTTTCCTGTAATCGCGCGTATCGGTGAGATACATACCGAAACTTTTTTCTCATATAGTTTGGAAACCAACTTAGCGGTGGGGATGTACTCTGGTATACCTACCTGCTCGAGAAAATCTTCAAGGTTAGTATTTGTGCGAACTTTCGAGAGTAAACAGTTTCTAAAAAAAAGTACCACTTGTATTTGAGAGATACACCACGATCATTCGTATAAGATTGTTTTACTGATCTGGTTGTATGTTTATTTAATTTATGTAAACGCAGTCCTTTTTGTTTCAAGTAGACTATGTGTTAATATTTTATATTTAGCTACTAAAAATATGAAAAAAAACCTGTATCTGTGAGATACCCGAGAGCATTCTTGCCTGTTCTAAATTATTGTCGTAACTATTTAGGATTTTTGTTGTTCTTGCAGTTAATTATTGCATCCAAAAGAGTGTATAGCTTCAATAATGAAGCAGACATATTAGAGTTTTAAAGACTCATTCTTGAAGACGATGGTGATGAAGCAGTTGAAGAGGTCTTAGAAGAAAATTATGATACAGACTGTTACGAATCCATAGAAAAAAGAAAAGAAAATTCAGATAGTGAACAAGACGATACTGATGCAAGTATATCATCAGATGATGAGGATGAAATATTTGAGATTTTTGTTTAAAACATTAAATCGTGTTATTCACTAGGAACCAATGTGACAATTAATGACAAGCTGGAAGCGTTTTGAGACAGGTGTAACTTTATCCAATATATACCATCAAAACCGGCCAAGTATGGTATTAATATTTTTGCGCTGGTTGATGCTAACATATTACACCAGTAATATGGAAATTTATGCTGGAACACAACCAGATGGCCCCTAATCTATCAGCAACAAAAGGATTGATGTTGTAAAAAGGATGATCTCGCCCATTTGGACGTAACGTCATCATGGATAATTGGTTCAGCGATGTTTCATTACTGCAAGATTTAGCTACAAAGGATAAGTTGTCTATGGTAGGGACATTAAGAAGAAACAAGTGGCAAATTCAAACACCGTTGAAAGAACGACCTGTAAAATCAAGTATCTTTGGTTTTAGAAAAGAAGGGACAATAGTATCCTACGTTCCCAAAAAAAACAAATATGTTCTAATATCTAGTTTACACTTTGAGAATAAAATTGACTATACTACCGGAGATCATATGAAACCCGAGACAATTACTTTTTATAACGAAACTAAAGGAGACGTCGACGTTGTACATAAATTATGTTCCTCCTACAATGTTGCCCGGAATACAAGACGTTGACCAATTATTGTGTTTTTTCTACGCACAATGTAGGAGGAATAAATTCCCAAGTTATTCATATGGCGGATGGAAATGAAACAAAAAGGCGGCGGTATTTTTTTGCGAATTTTCAGCAACGAATTAATCAAACCACTACTCCAAAAACGTAGTACCTCCAACACTGGTCTAACTCGTGAGCTATCAACCAGACTGGGAGAAATGGTCGGACAAGAAGAAGTGCAGTAACCAAATGATCAAAACAATTAGTAAAAACGTAAACGTTGTGTGCCATGCCAACGAGAAAAACGCACCAGGTTAACAAAATTCCAACTTTCCTCCTGTCGAAGAGATCAATGTCTCCAACACTCTCGTGTCGTTTGTCTAGATGATTGTGCCTACCAAGAAAAGTACACTAGCAGATTAAGGATATGTGGATTACTGTCTCACAATTCGAAACATACGCAAATATGAGCAAATTATTTCATTTTTTAAAATACTTTAAGAATTATTCATTTATGTAATCTTTCTGTCGTAAAATGCGTATATTAATGTATTTAATCATTGCTCTCTATCATCCACTAGCTCACAAAATTAACCGTTTCAAAAATTGGAATGGTATTTTAATAATTAAAATTATGTATCTGTGGGATACATCCGCGACCATTTTTGTTGGCGAGCACTCGCGAGTACTCGAAGGTTAAAACATTAATTTTGACGAGAGAAGAGTTTTTGTGAGTTATTAATTCACTGAATGTTAAGAAGATTTTTTGGTAACTTATTGGCATTTGCTAAATAGATAAGTTAAAAATGTTGTTTTAATTGCCTTTGTTGTTGATAAAATGGGAACTGACCAGGTAGTGACCACTACGTTTGACCACACTTATTAGTTATAATACAATTAAAGTTATAAAAAAGGTTCATTTTTTAATGATAAAGTTACAAACCTTAAAACAAAATATGCGAAATTGGTTTACCTTGCGACGGTACCATTCGGGCACTTTAATCTCACCGATATTAAATCACTGTTATTGAAACTGAAACGGTGCATTAAATAACAAAGGAAAATATTAAGGAAGTAATAGACCATGTAGTTCATATTAGAAAAAAAAATTATAATGGTACTACTATATGATAGATATATAGATAATGAGAAGAATAATATGGCAACTAATTCCTTTAACCCTTTAATCTCCAAAACTTTACTGCTATTTTTTGCATGTAATATTAATAAAACAAAGTAAAGTTAAATTAATAAGTTACGAATATAAAATGAAAAATGAGGTTTCTGGATTTACGGGTTGACGTTTTTACGTTTTTAAGAAAGTTTTCCATGGTTGCCATTTTCAAAAGAATTTAGCAGGTAGACCAGGGCAACGCAATAGTGATTTTGCATACATCAGACTCTGTCGGTAAGATAAAAAAGTCATCTGACTATCTGTCAAGTTTATCATCTACTCTCAAAAAGAAACGGAAACCCTCACTACTGACCCAAAAATCGTTAAATAATCCGAAAATTAGACGGTTTTCCAAAAATTCATAACGAAAATTTTTCCTTTATGTCCTCTAGGTGTTGCGTTCAATTCTTCTATCCAAAACTTGGTTAAGTACAAGCTTCCTTCTGCGTTCGATATTTCTACCATTTTCTAGAAATAATCAAATGTTTTTTTATACCTTAATATAATATAATTAGCTTTCTTTAGTAGTATCCCAATTTTTAAAATCTTGCACTTATTTAAATCAACTTACAATCTGAAAAACGGTACCTTCTTTTTAATTAATTAATAGTTTTGTTATGGGTTTAATTTCAAAAGCTCTTTTTTTCTTCACCTTAAACCTACCTACTAGATAAAATATTTTTATGACACTTTTATTATTTGACCTCATTGACAATATACCCTTCCCCTATTATTTTTCAACCTAAAACAAATTTACATCAACAATAAAATTACTATAAAAAATATTTTTTTCCATTTAAAAACACACTTATTATAAAAACACAGTTAAATGACAATTTATATTAGCCTACTTGTAAAAACGTGCCAATACCTTGCTTAAATCTATTTGTTTGTGAAATTTCATCAGATCAATCAGACTTTTCGACATGAAAAACAGCCAAACAGAACTTAGCTAAGGATTACTGCCCTAATTGAAGAAATATATAAAATACCCAGTGGAGATTGGCAAAAAGCCTATATAGATTAAACAAATTGGCAAATGCCAAACCCAGTATGCGAGCTTCCTCTAGCACTACCGAAAGGAGATAACTATTCGGTACTTGTAAAACACGATGGATAAATATCATACAAAATTAATTTAAAAACATTTATTCTATTTCCTATCGCACCATCAGAATTAATCGTAAAGCAATTGAAACAGGGATATACCCTCATTACCTAAATATAAGAGACGATAACCTACGTTTGTCATTTGGAAACAACTAATTTTCGTGGGATCAATTGTGTAACACTCCTAAATTAACAAAAGTGCATTTCAATTCCAGTCCATTAAATAACGAAGTTTAGCACACAATAATATTCTTAAAAAATCATGGTTTTCCTTAGTGTGTAGGTAAATTGAGACTTCGAGTAAAGAAAAAAATTCTCTTGAAAATGACATTAAAACAGATAATCTTTTTATAAAATGTGAATCAAATTGTTTATATATTGCTAACTGAAAAAATCCCTATAAACGCACACAGATATATACAGAGCATACAAAAAGTAACGTAACGCATCAATGTTTTATCTTGTACTAATTTTACAAAATAAGATTGAAATAAAACTTTAGATACTTGGGTAACCTTTAAACTTAAAATTTATTATTTTTACAGGGTCATTTGTTGTGAAAGAGTAGACCAAAGTTAATTCTTTTAAATGGTATATCCTATAAATTTTAAAAAATTTGGACACCCTTTTAAGTTACAATTTTAATAGTGAGAACTGCGTTTTGTTAAGCTTTTTGATTTGAAAATTGCAAGACAACAAGAGATAAGTGGGGAGATTATTATTATGATATTTCTAAGGAATATTATAAATTGTAAAGAATTGGTAACGACAAAATATACTGCAAAACAATTTAAAAAATGTACTTCTTTGGATATACCCTCGGGTTGCTTTAGATTGCTTTTAGATTGGAACTTCGGGCCGATAAGAAACTCCTCTTTTTATGGTTTTCATCGAAAAAGTTTACTGGTTGAAGAACTTAGTTAGCTATAGAGGTGGAGATAATTTTTTTCAGCCGAATTTTCTAAATGGTAATTGACATCAGAGTGGAACTGGTGGTGCTAATCGATTCATCCTTTATGACTTTAATTTTTTAGGAATTAAAAAATGTTGTCTGCCAATCCGCAAGTACATTGTGTCAGATTCTATAAATTATTTTTAATACAAAATCTTGTACAGCTTTAATTATAGGTGCCTAAAGTTATTTCAGATATATTGTGGTGTTGTGTAGTATTTGGTTAAAATTACTTTTTAATCATTTAATTTTTTAAATTTACCAAATTACCGTTAAACGAAAATTGTTAAAACTTGTATCATTTTTTATGTTTGGAAATGTGTGGGCGAAATCTCAAAATTGAGCGTTTCCAGACCAGCTGCGGCAGTCGGATGAATAGTAAATGAGTGTTGGTCGACCGTTTCAGCGTTGCAAGCTGTAATTAAGCTTTTTATTATTAAAGCACTGTTAGGCAATATTCCGTCTCCGCAATTAAAAATCGTAATTACACGCTTAAGGTAGTGATTAAAAAACTGGGCGTATCAGCGTCTCCTGTGTTTGGATTTAGAAGGTGGTAAAAATGTTGCCCTTATATACGAAAACACGTACACGTGTGCGTAAAGAGAATAAGAACTATAATTTCTGTTTCTTTATTAGACTTATCGAAAAGCATTCTTTTTAGATGAACTAACTCTTCGGACATTTGCTAAAAGATTTTAAATAATGAACTTTTTTTCATGTTTTTGCTGTTTCAATATTTATGAATTATTTTTTTGTTCAAAAATATTTGATCTTTTCTATTCAAATGTTTGCTACAACTTTTTTAGGAAGATATAAAGATAGAGGGTCAACTCTTAAATCAGTTAAAGACAGCTTAACAAGGTGAACATTTAATTTTATTACAATAAGTTTGTCTTCTCATTAAGTGCACAAGTTAAAGCTCTTATGACAACTTATTTTTATTTTTTAAAGGTTAAAAAATTAATTCGTGGTGCCTAAACGAAACTCATAAAGGGTATTTTTATTAACAACTTAAACTGTGACATCCGGATTCATAACTAACATGAGAAAGCACATAAATGCAAAGGCATTAAATTATTTTTGTGTTCCAGACTACAAAATGATATTTTTAGCTTTAGGGGAAGATATTGTGCCGTATAGCATGCGTAAGAAGTAGTTATAGATGTTATGAGAAGGAAATTTCAGTTTTGCTGAATGTTCTTATAACCCGAACATATTAAGGCTGATAATTTTGTATATCTGTTGAAAAAACCATTTTAGAATCAGTCGTAGCTAGCTAAAATACTTGAAATAGCCCAAAAAGCACTGTTCATTTACCCAGAAAAGTTAAAAAAAATTAAAACGCTTTTTCGCATTATTGGCTTTATCACAATTTTTTTAGAAGGATTTAATTTCTTCTGACTCAAAATATACAATGTTAGTACCCTCTTACTATAATTCATTTTTAATTTTATTTTCATCATTAAAAATTTCATTTATGACGAAATATTTAATGTTGGTCCAACAGAGCACATACCGTTTTAAGTGTCTACAGTAACGCACTGATCTTGATTTCATTAATTTTAGATGTTTATCGTCGTAATGTTATTAATTTATAAATATTTTAAAACTTCCCCTAAAACAAACACACATTGTTCAATTAGTATATAGTTGAGATCAAAGTATTTTTTAAACAAATTTTAATAATCAATCAGAATAATATACATTCTATGAGCTTATAGTATGTTATATCAGGCGTGAGTGGAGGGGCTCCCAATGGAGTCAGTCCGCTATTGATCTGCGAAATCTTATGGCCACTTCTTTTTAAGGCGTCTAAGAGAGGGGTTTTCTATGAGAGGTATCACAAGTTCGTTGGGGTGAAGTTCCAATGCCGTTTGGTGCTTTGCAGTGTATTGCTTGATTATCTCAGTTACGTAAGGGATATCAAGGTCCGTTAGGACAGTTTGGTTGGATACATACCAATTTGATTGGAAACGCTGGATGATATCGACTTGCACAGCCCCATAGCTCGAAACCGTAGGTCCATATAGGCCGAATTATGCACCTGTGTAGCAGTACTTTGCTAGCTAGTAGTAACGGCAAGTTTCTTCCGATGAGCCAAGTTTAAGACCATTTCTTTATGTTTTTGCTAATATGGGTTTTCACGTTAGTCTGTTGTCCAAGTGGAGTCCCAAGTATTTGACATCATTGGACTGGGGGATGGGTATATTACGGAAAGTAACGGGTGCGCAGGTCGTAAATGTAATGTGTGTTGATTGGTTTTATTCACTTCGATTCTCCACTTAGTCGGCGACTGTTCTATTTCATTTAAGTGGGTCTGTAAAGAAGCTGATGCTGCTACAGGGTTTTCATTGCATGCAAGTATCGCTGTGTCGTCAAAGAATGTACCAATTTCCGTTTTTTCTATTATAGGAAAGTCATGGTGTATTATAGGAGGTATAATATAGGCCCTTGCACGCTTCCCTGGGGTACACTTGCATTGATGTCTTTAATTTGGGATATTTCTTTACCATGCATGACTTGAAATATTCTTTGAGTAAGATATAAACGTAGTAGTAGACGATACTCGTGGGGCAACGTTTTTTTGAGTTTGAAAAGTAATCCTCTATGGCACACTCTGTCGAAAGCTTGTCGTACATCCAGGAATACAGCAGTACCGAATTTTTTAAATTAAAATGCAGTTTGAATTATGTTCGTTAGTCTATCGCATTGTTGAATCGTTGAGTGCTGATGTCTGAAGCCATATTGATGGTTAGGCATCCATATGTCTTGCAGCAAATTTTCATTAATACTCAGTGGAATTAGATTCTCAAGCAACTTTGATACCAGTGACGGGAGGCTAATAGGACGATAGGAAGTCATTTCATTGGGATGTTTACCAGGCTTAGGAATAAGAATTATCTGTCAAATTTTAATTGTAGCAGCCAGTAGGTAAGACTAAGGATTCTGTTAAAGAGGATTTGTAGGAAACGAATTTCGTGGCCAGGTACTGTTTGAGTACCATTGCCGTTATGAGGTCGTGACCTGGAACTTTTTTATTTTTAGCCATTTTATTTCTTGATTAATTTCTTGAAATCGTATTTTGCGTATTGGCGGTGACAGTTGGAGTGGAGTTTGTAGTTCTTCTTCAACTTCCTCATCAATTTTATCAGAATTCGGTTGGAAGACGCCTTCAAAGTAATGTGATAAATGCATCCGATTTTTCTTTGCCAGATTGTAGCCATAAAGTTCCTTGATTACGTATCGGAGGAATTTGGGTTTTCGGTTTTTTAATGCTTTTGGTGGCTTTCCATATTGAATTATCGGTGATTATTAGTGATTTCAAATACGTTTAGAATGTCTCGTTCTGTACAGCTTGTAATTTGTTTCGGAATTTATTATTGAGTTATGAAATGATTTGTAGCATACTCTAGGTCTTTTGTGGTCTTCAGACTTATGTTACTGTCGAGGTGTTGCTCTATGTAAGCCTTGAAGGTGTCCTAATCTGTCTTCCTATTACTGATCATGGGGCTGGGTGTTTTGCAAATTACACTTGTATTAATTGTGACTGTAATCGGAGAATAATCAGAAGTAATATCGTAATTTGAAGTAACATCCATGTAGTTGTGGAAAGTCCTTTGGTGATAAAGAAGTCCAGGAGATCTGGAACTTTGTCTGGATCTGATAGCCAGTAGGTCGGGCTTCCAGTGGATAGATAATTATAACTTTTTTGAAGCATTTAGGTTGTACGTAAACATATGCAACGTTCCGAAACCCAATTTTAAGAAGTAGCCACAAATATGGATTTTTACTGTGTGTTTAACGGTCTGCTGTACTAATCTAGTAGGACGACAACATATCCCCAAACAGAAGTTTAGTCCGTAAAAAAGTACGTTGCTCCAAGCAGTTTCTTCAAAAAATAAGTTTCAGTTTCTGCTTACAGCCGGATCATGATTAAAATGAAAGTCGATTAGCCCAACATTTTGCAGATGCTAAAACTGTCAAGAATACGCAACAGTTTCATAATTTTTATCTTGTAGATTCAGATAATGTAGCTTGTAAAATATATTCCGAAGATGAAAAAGTTACAATCACCCGAGTAACTAAAAAGACGTGAATTTATTCCTCTGTGTTTGTAGAATCGCTCGGGCGTACAATAAACTTGCATAAATAAAAATTGATGCTGAGTTATAGAATAAATCGGGGAGTCAAATTTTCTTGCGGATTCTTAAACCTGAAGGTCCAAAATCAGAAGAATCGAAGCATGAGAACATTATTAAAAATTCAATTGTTTATTAAATTGTTATAAATAAAGTGGTAATTAAATGAATTTACGAGTTTTGTTTATTTCATTTGAAAATATAAATTTTCAAGTATCTCTCATAAAATTTTCATAATGTTTCCTTTCAATTTTCAATTAAAAATGATTAAAATATTCAAACATCCGTATAAACAATAAAAATTGAAATTTCGCAAAATCCTTTGGAGGCATCTTTAGTAGTGATATAGGCATTCATTTGACCAATTTTTTTTTTAAATTGACGACTTACTGGTTTTTAGGGGTGCTCACTTGACTTGTTTTGTCTCAATGGCTTTTAATTAAAAAAAAGAAAAAAAGCAAGTACGAAGAGGAAAAGTAAATATTTTATTTCTATAAAATTACTTTCATTTCTAAATTTAAATAATATATTTCAATAACAAAATATTGTACAATTAAGTCCTTTTGGTAATAATCTTGTAGATGCACACTTGAATCAAGTGAAATCAAGTTGTGAAGGATGCAACAGGTAGTAATGAACCTATAAATTTTTTATAGATGACATCATTTCTTAAAAAATGTGCACTGTGTTATATAAGTGTATTATATTTTCTAAGAATATTTTGTGTTATCGATTATATACCCAAAAGACAATTGGTTTTTCGATAATTCTATTAAAATAGTTGCTTTTCTTCAGATGAAACACATCTAGCTTGAGTAAAAAAACTGCAAAATCATTGTAAATATGTAAATTTGATGGTACAATTAAGTGGACACACACCGAGTGATATAAATCGCGACTTAATTTGAAAAGTGCTTATAGCCTCAAATATCTACTAGAATATATGCAAAACATTTAAACTCCAAGCTCGTTCCAATCGTGGCTCAACGTATAAAAAGGCAAGATCAAAATGTCAGTAAGACATGGAATATAGAATCTATGTATAAAGAACGGTTAGTGCGTGTCGAACAAAACTGAGAAAAAAATGGAAATAAGATGCACCAAATATATGTAGAAGTTCCGTTTAAATAACGCTCCAATTAAGATCACAGTTTTATATTAAATACAGTTAAAAGTTTGGTTTGGTTTGTATAAATTTAGCAAAAGCCTGACAGATTTTCAACGAACTTAAAAGTTCGTTACTGAATTCTATATGTCTGTCGGTCTGTCGGTCTGTCTGTCACTGTCACAAGATTATGGATTTTTTAAAATTTTAAAATGGATTCTTATAGGAAATTTTACGCCGATTTCAAAATCGAAATCAAAAAGTTTCTATCTCGAATAGTTTTCGAGATATTCGACTTCGAATTTCGGGAAAATTTCGACATTGCGATTTTATGAGTAATTCTTAAAGAAAATTTTACGCTGATTTCAATAATGAAATCGAAAAAATTCTATGTCGAATAGTTTTCGATATATTCGACTTCGAATTTCGGGAAAATTTTCGACATTACGATTTTAAATGTGATTCTTATAGGAAATTTTACGCTGAATTCGAAAATGAAGTCGAAAAAATTCTATGTCGAATAATTTTCCATATATTCGATTTCGAATTTTCCCGAAATTCGAAATCGAAATTAAAAGGTTTTTTTAAGTTCGTTCTGGGATTGCTTACAGAGCAATCTCTTCGCCGGCCCCATGTTTTATCATGGAGTCGTGAAGATGTAATGAAATTTCTAAATGAAAGAAGTTTTGATCAGATATAGAAGTAGTATTAATATTGGTATAGTTCTAAAGTTCCGCAAGGCAGCTCGACCTACAAACTGAGAGATTAAGGCTCTCATATACTTGCTTTCTGATGCGGGGTGATGTGGCGCCTTAGACAACCGCCATTATCACTAGGTGAGCGGGGCACACTCCTAAAATGATCCTATGGTGACCACGGCGGTTCTAGTCGCTAAAACATGTTTATTCTTATGTTTTTAGGGTCGCTGAATACGAACCCGATAATATTTTTTCGCTAAAAATGGGGCGCCTATATATGAAATGGCTTTTTAGTGAAAAATGAAGAAAAATTTTTTTCACGTTTAACTAGCAGTATCTCCGGCAGTTTTTAATACTTCCTTTTGAAATTTTAATCACACATTTTTTGCGGTATCAGCTAAAAAACGAGCCCTATCCGAAATCTCTAGGGCGTTTATTGCTCAAGTAGCGAATTATACAATTTGCACTTACCGATTTTACGACTTCTTATGTACTATCGCAAAAGTTGTTCGATGAAGTTTTGATTTTCGGATAAGTATTAGGTATTAAAATATGATATATAAGGAAGTTTTCTGCAAAGTTTCAGCTCTCTATGTCAAATAGAAGAAAAAATATGCGTGTTGGAATTTTTACTACGCGTCCAGGCGCGTGCTCTCGGTACGCACGGATTACATCGGCGGGCGTATACAAGCGTATAAATGAGTATTGTGTGGTAATGTTAATTAAAAATTGTATTTAAACAATATGTAATCATATTTTGTTTTTTTTTATTTCTTACTGTATATAAAAATACCTCATCGTTTAAAATGTTGAGTTTGCCGCGTTAAGATGCATTCGCACATTTTCAAATTTTGAAAATGAACCTAAGATATGGTTTTTCACAGGAAAAATCACCATCTGCACTAATCTGAGAAGATACATATCTATACATATAATATCAAAAAAAACTTGGTAATTACATATGCTCATCTTTATTAGCTGCGCATGCATTGACTGGTTGTAATACAACTTCGGCGTTATTTTATATCGGTAAAAAGACTGTTTATGCCGTTTCGAAAAATATGTCGAACGACGAATTGGTTGATTGAGCTGGAATAAATTAATTTTTTTATAAATAAAGTCGAAGATACCGTTAGCTTTTTTATAGCAAATTCGTACGACCCCCAAAGAAAATTAAAGCCGTACGTTGTGATATTATTTCGTTACGTTATAATTTAGCAATAAAAAAAATTCAAACATCGATAAACTTCCGCCATACAAACCAGCTACGTTTAAACAAATTTTGAGAGCTCTTCGGCAACTGAACGAATAGAAGCAAGCAAATCAATTTATGATTGTTTCCTAAGATGTAACGAAGTTTGGCTGGTTGATAGACGGTGAAAAATTGACATTTGATTGTTATGAAGGACCTACTGCATTAGAACCGTTGCAAAAATATTTATGTTCTTGTAGTGGGAAAAATTCTTGCCTAACTGCGATTTGTCCTTGTATAGTTTTTAATTTAAAATGCTGTGATGTTTGTAATTATAATGATTTGTGCAACAATATAGAAAAAGTAAATGAATTGTTTTATTGTAATAAAAGTCATATTAATTCCCATAAAATCCAATTACAATTTCGTACGTATGATTCGTAAAATATATACAATTTAATAAATTCTATTTATAATGTAAAATAGTAAAATCAATACATAAAAATCAACGTTGTAAACGATGAGGTATTTTTAATTAAACAAAATATGATTACATATTCTTTAAATATGATTTTTAATTAATATTACCGCATAATACTTTCGTTTACTACTATATATACGTTTGTATACGCCCACCGATGTGATCGGCTCGTACCGAGCGTACGCGTCTGGACGCGATGTCAAACTACCAACACTCTTATTTTTTTTCTATTTAACGTAGAAAGATGAAACTTTACAGAAAACTTCCTCATATATCATATTTTAATACCTAATACCTACTTATCCAAAAAACAAAATTTCATCGCACAACTTTTGCGATAGTACATAAGAAGTCGTAAAATCGGTAAGTGCAAATTGTAAAATTCGCTACTTGAGCAATAAACGTTCTAGAGATTTCGGATGGGCTCGTTTTTTAGCTCATACCGCGAAAATTTGTGATTACAATTTCAAAAAGAAATATTAAAAACTGCCAGAGATACTGCGAGTTAAACGTGAAGAAGCGTGAAAAAATGTTTTCTTCATTTTTCACTAAAAAGCCATTTTATACATAGGCGCCCCATTTTTATCGAAAAAATACCATCGGACTCGTATTCAGCGACTCCAAAAACATAAGAATAAACATGTTTTAGCGACTAGAACCGCCGTGGTCAAGTACTGCTATTTCTAAGCCACTTCTTGAGGATGCCCCGCTCACCTACACCTCTTGTTCAAAATGAACACAGGTACTCAATTACTTTTAGTGACTAAGCAGGCCACGCGTCAGCGATCGGAGAGTACCAGGAATGAACACGGGTCTGGCTGCATTGCAGCTAAATGGCGCTATGTAGAACTAGTAGGGTACATAAATAAATAGTTTAGGGGTCTGTATATGTATATTTACGGGATAAACCACATGGATTGTTGGAAAATATTCCATGTTTTGTCATAAATTTGAGGCCATTACCGAAGAATATTGGAATTAGTGCCTTAATAGGAATCCCAATCAATTTATCCTCCAAGAAGAATTGTCGGTCATAGAAGAGGACTAATATTTTATGTGCTTTACGTATTTATTGAATTTTAGTTTAGCGGGAATATATTTTACCTAAAAAGACAAATTACAAAACTAATGACGTGGAATAATTAACGGTTTCTAAATAATGGGTAAACTGTGACCATCATCTAGAGTATTGAAGCACTATAGTGTTTTCTGTTTCAATTGCCTCGTAAATTATTTGTTGGTGGGAAAATAGGGCGAATGTTCTAGATTTAAAAACATTAATTTTATGATCGGTTTATTTATTATGTTTAACAGATGCCGATGAGTTGGCGCCCTTTTGTACAGTTTGTCTTACATACATGCTGTCGCAATCATAACAAGGTATTTTGTCAACTCCTTAGAATTCGTTGGAATACTGACCTTTTAACTAAGCAACTGAAATCAGCAATTTTATTGTTAATAGTAAAAACGTTTGTATATTTTGTTTACACAGATATATGTGTGACATAAACCTAGAATGCCTTTACTTGGTTAGAAAGATCGTAAGTTTTGAAATTTGTGTTTTTGTTAATATATTTACTAACATTGGCCAAGAATTTTTTATAATATCCAGTTTGTATTTGGGTTTTGATAATATTTTTGATTTCAGTCTGTCCGTTCTTAGTGTCGAAAAGCTTGAGGGACCTAGTAATAAGGGATTTTGTGAAGTAGTGAATTTGAACAAGGTAATGATGGAATTTGGCATATAAATAACTGTTAGTATAAGTAAGTTTCTTGTAGATAACATGATAGAAAAAGGGAAGCCCTGGGAGCACCATGGTTTGACAGTAAAATATATTTTGAAAGGTCAAATGGGTTTAGGATTACTATAATTAATTAATTTGACGATGCCGTTTTCTAGTTTGTAAGTAGATTTCAAAAATTTAAAAGTCTCAAAGATAGGAACATTGGTAAAATGAAATCTGACAATTGTATCATTCTTATATGCAGAAAAGAATTTCTAAAAGGTGATATAAGTTTCGAATATGTGATGACGCTTGTTTTATAAGAGTCTAAAGGATTTTGTCTATTTGTTTTGCTGCAAATTGTGTAGGAAAACCAAAGGCATCAACGATAGCTCGTAAGTAAATATTTTTATTGTAAATATTTGGAAGAACATGCGCTCAGCTTAATAATGAAGGTCTTGGTTTTCTTTTCAAGGTAGATTGCTGGATTTCAATTTATTTTAGTAAATACTTCATTTATCAATATAGTTTGAGTTGTTAAGAATAACTGTAGTGTTACCCGTTTTATTCAGGTTTATTATTGGGCCCAAATAACACGGGTGTACATTGCACTTCAGCTAAGTTGTCGAGGATATTAATAATAGAGGATTCTATCTAGGGCATGATATATTTGGTGAGAACACAATTTTGGGTAGCAGCAAAATTGAAACATCTTTCAAGAACTCGGTTAGCCGGTTTATTTGAAGGATAGTCGAAGTGCTTATGCACAGTAATGTTATGTTGTTACAGATGGGTGAGAAATTTACCACCAACATTATTTGTGCTATTATAATGTAATTATTTTTAATGATTGCTTAAACGAAGAGACATTTAAAAGGCACAGTTTGTTGGTTGCAGCTTCAAGCTTCTGGTTCAAGTAATAGATATAGCCGAGTTAGTCGGATGGAATCATGTGTCTTTGATCTTGCACGTGGGTGATAAATCGCCTAGACGCTCGAGCCATTCGATGGGGATGATTGCTTCAGTATAGAAGTAGTCTAGATGTTCTAGGCTGGTCCTTCAGTTTCGACGGTAGTTAATTGTACGTTGAGCGACGGACCGTTTGGACTTAGTAATAGTTTTGGAAACAGGGAGTACCCTTAGTTTGGACGCGACAGCGTTTACTCCGGCTGAGAGTCCGCGTCTGCGTCTGCTTGGATATAATTGCTATGTAATAAAGTGTAATAAATCTCCTTGAAATCTTTATTTCTATTCTTTTCCATCCTTACAATAATTTAATATTGCGGAATTTTATGTATTTTTTTATCAATATAAAATTTAACGTTCCGTTGCAAACAATAGTACAACTACAGATAGAAATAGAAAAATTTGTGGTAGATATCCATCAGATAGCTTAGAGCCGTACTATATAAATTAAGAGAACAACTTATACGAAAGAAATTTCCAAATTAACTGAAGAAATACGAAGAGGCAGGAAAGTGGCAGCAAAGCAACAATTCCTAAAATAAAAACACATACACAGGCTCTCTCGGCAATTAAAAGAGTGTTATAAGAACTAAAAAACAAATATTTTAATTCATACCTGCGTAAATTAAAAAACTACAAATATAATGACTACTCGCCTTAGATATCAACAAAAAAGTTGACCCAAATTTATCTGAATCAAAGAGAAGAAAAAGGATAGGCTAAAGACGGCAAACAAAAAGCGAACCTTTTTGCAGAACATTCGGAGAAAGTCTTTTAACCTAACGAATAAAATGTAAAAAATAACAGAGGAAAAACTATTAGATGAGAAAAAGAAATAAAACTTTTTACTTCGAAAGAAGTAGCTAGCGGAATAAGAATAAACATCAACCCAAAAAAGGCCCCTAGTTACAATCTAATTACCGGGACAGAAAAGACATTGCCAAACTCACAATTTGATAAAGCATCATTCGGACTAATGCATGTATGCCTATTTCTCTATTGTCAGTGATATCAAAACTCTTTCAGAAGCTACTGTTAAAAAGACTTAAAGCAATCATAGAGAGAAAATATCTAATAAAAATTATCAATTTGAATTTAGAACTCAATAGTTCACAATGGACCAAGTCCACAGGATTACAGACCTAATAGAGAAAGCTTATGGAGGAAAAACAAGTCTGGTCTGCATTGTTCCTCGACATCGCGCAGGCGCTTGATAAAGTTTAACGTAAAGGACTCACAATAAAACGGGATCAAATGTTACCAAAGTAGTATGTGCAACTCTTAGAATCGTACATAACAGATAGATTCTACAGAATGAGCCAAGAATAGGAGTTAATGCAAATGAAACGATACATGAGATACAAGAAGCCACTAACGGGAGGAATGGAGGTATGGAGAGAGGGAGATAGAAGGTGGGAGGGGGGTAGAGAGGAGGAGAAGGAGAGAGAACGAGAGAGGGGAAGGAGAGTGTGTGAGAGAGAGGGAGGGAGATGGAGGGAGAGAGAAAGAGTCTTGTTTTGTCATTATCCAACTCTCGTGTGCGTATAACATCAGAAGTTGGATAATAGACATAAGCACGTATTTTCGCTGCTCTTGAGACATTTTTAATATTTTGCTAATGCTTCGCCAGTTCTATTTTCTTTTAGGACCCCGTTCCCTATTTCATTCTATTCTTGTCCCTTATTTGTTATCGTAACCCCTTCAGTTTTCAATTAAAACTGCTTGCATTTCTGTATATTTCTAATTTATTTACAAATCGCATTTTTTGCCTTAAAACCTTTTAAATATGTTTTTTACAATTATGCGACCTATTTGGTTTTTTATTTTTCTGTTTGAAGATATCCATGTCACTTTGTTGATGGGGCTTATTATTTTTATTTGATTCTCTGCTGCAAACTATTAGCATATTGTCATTTTCGTTGGTCTCCTTATGAAGGTATTTTTCTCCTGTTATATACTTATAAAGATCTTTTTTTCTAATTTTTACTTTCCTTATCCTATAATAAGGAAAGTAATGTAATCGGTGGAAATTTGACCTACCCAGTTTTTCACATTTCTGGACGAAATATAGCCTCAGGACAGCAAAAAAGTTGGTTTGAGCTATTGGTTCGTGTGTGTGTGTGTGCGTGCGTGTGCGCGCGCACGTGTGTGTGTGTGTCTGTCTGTCGGTCTGTCAGTAAACAGGATATCTCAAGAACCGTAGGAGCTAGAGACTTTAAATTTGGTATGCAAGTTACTTGTAGGTAGGGGACGCAGTGCGAAGCTTTTGGTAAAAATCGGCATAGCCGTTTGGTCGCAAGGTCCCCAAATCGGTCGCAAGCGGTCGCGAATCTAAACGGTTAAAGATACAAAAAATGTATGAGAATAAAAATGATTTGTTATCACGAGATAAACATGAATTTAAAATAAAATTTGGTAAAATAGGAACTCGAAAAAAAATTGAAGCTCAGGATTTTTAATATACCGGATGTTCATAAAATGTTTCGTGAAATTTATATTACCGGATATACCAGACCGGGACGAACAAAAAATTACAATGAAATTTTTTGATCCGAGTTCAAATAAATAAGTTATAGCCGATTAAAAATTAATTAAACGGACCAATCACAGCGCGCTCGGAGAGCTACCGGGCCGTCTTCGGGAGGACGGGGGGGAGCGCTTGGCCGCTAGGAGGGAGCACGCAGGCTGTGCGACCGAGCTCGCACGGTTACCTTCAGTGACGTAGCAAAATGGTAAGTACGAGTCAATTATTGTCTTGTACTGTTTATTTTAATCAGCTTTCGAGAGTTGGACTCGCGCCTCGTCCTTTTTTAAAATAACAAATTCCGGGACAAGAGCAGCGCAGGGCCGAGACGATGGACCCGGTATAATATATAATAATAGGATAAGGAAAGTCGTGTGATGTTCACACCAGATTTTTGTGTTTAAATTCTCTATTATCATCATAATGTTATGTTTTGGTATGTTTACTAGTACCTTTTTTATATTTTCATAACATTGAGTTTTTGTTTCTAAGTATCTTCTGTCGAGGTATGCCCATTCGTCATAATTATTTTTCTATATTTACTCCATATCCTTAAGTAACACATTTTATCTGAAATTAATTTAAAGTTTACATTGGTTTAGTTTTTTCCCTTACTATGAGACCAACTTAAAAATATTTTTGTCCTATCCCACTCTTAAAGAACACATTTTTTATATATCTACTATTTTTTCCATTTGTTTCGTTTTCTGTACGACCGGTAATTAAAATCTAACTGGTATGATAATTAAGTTCGTTAGAATTAAAAGAATTATAATGTAGATTTAAAAAAATGAAAGCAAAGAAGAAACAGAAGAAAACATTTTTACTGTGTTAAAAAAATAGAAATCGAAATAGGTAAGAAAGTTTATATATAAGAATAAAATAAAGTGATAAAAGAAGACAGGAATACAGATGTACAAAAAGTGACAAAGAACTTAAAGACCCTGGAAAAATGGATAAATGAAAATTTTGCTAAGAATCTTCAAGAAGAGCGGAAGTTACTACTACTACAATTTATAAAAGCACGAGGGATACATCGATTAAATAAGGTACAATAAACTGATAGTAAATAGTGAACTATTTAAGGCAATAGATAGTAAAGCACTAATGAGATAGCACTTATGATAACAAAGAAATGGAGATTACCAGTTATAAAAAGACAGTGACTGAAAGATCGGTACAGGGAAACTTTCTAGAAAAACCACTCAGAAAGATTATTAAAACTAATATAAGAAGAAACTGAATGGAAGAGATGAGGAAAGGAGCAATAGAAAAATTGATTAGGACACGAAAAAGGAAAATAAACAGGGAAATTGATAAAATAATAGAAATAAAAAATATACATAGGACGAAAAAAACAAACTAAATGGCAATGATGAAGCAAATAATAAAAATGAACAATCAACTGAAAAATCTGAAAAACCAACAGACGATACTTTTTAACAATTGGGTCAGTGAACCAAATATTAATATTTGTTCTACAGATTTAACACACCTCAAACGCAAATCATAATAATAAAAGGAGCAGTGCATATTCCATTATCATGTAATAGCAAGATGATGTTCGATGCACTTCTTTAATTTTTGTATAATTTGATCATCACGATTTTTTTTATCGAAAATTGGGAAAAATGCGTACAAAAGAACAAATAAGCCACTCTAAGGTTTTCTCTCTTTCTTAAACCCCGATAGCTAAAAAATAAAAAAGTAATTGACTCCATAGTGATTTCAGAGAGCTTTGTAAAATCTTTAAAGTTGTTCAAAAATTCCAGCCACGTAGTCACGCAAAAGCTTAACGAGTGGCCCCAAATCAGGATATCTCCAACTCTGTAGAAAATTCCCAGATTTTCCAGTGGCCATACGCCTGTTAGCTGCATCATGTCGCGTTGGATTTGAAATGCATTGGCACTGTTGGATTTCTCCATCTAAAATAAAAAATATGTAAATAAGGGCAACAAATTATAAATTACTTTTACTTTTAGTAATCCTGCAACTAAATCCAGCTAGTAGTATGGTATTATATTTTAACAGTGCTTATTATTGGAGAAATCTAGGCATTTGAAACGTCAAGTCGCTTTAATTAAAAATTTATTTTCAATCTGCAGGTGGTAGTTAAGAAAATAGGGAGTTTAAAGGAAGCTTATAAATTATACAAGAACTAAGTGTTTTAAATGATGACGAAGAAAATTTGAATTTATTACATAATGCGACTATTCTATATAATCTAATGTATCGATAACTGCCTCGTAAAGTATGTTAGCAACAATTCCTCTGACATATTGGACGAATCTTCTTATATGAAAGTGAACCTCCGCTTCAGTTTTCTATATCTTGCGAGAACGCGCCTCTTAAAAATTCGTAAGTTTCTTCTTTGCCGTACGACACCCATTTCGAAAATCAGCGCAGTTCCTGTCAAACAGTGATAATTAGCGTTCAAGTATTTTTCAGTAATCAGTTACGCACCCGACAAGCCGTACCCAATAAATAATAAATAAAACGCCCCTTGCAACATTTTTATGCTGATAGGCTGCAACTTTTCATTATCTTCCATAGCTTTTGCGGCTTTTCTGGTTTCTTTTTTAGCCGCGAGCACGACAGGGTTTGTTGGTTCAGAGTTTATTGCCGATTGTTGCTTCCCTAACTTTTCATATTCATTCTCAGTCATTTTCGTTAATATGCCAGCTTCGAAAATCGCCATTATTCTACGATTCCTGCCGATTATTTCTGTACTGCGCAAGTTTCAATACTTACATTCGGTTAAAGTTTTCGAGGAAGGGACAGCCAATTTGGAACGCTATTGCAGAGTAGGCTGTATTGAGTTTTTCACTCAAGTGGAAGTTTTTTGATCCTTGAAAGTCAAACATTTACTACTATACAATTATTGAATGTACCTTACCAAATCGCTGTATATCAAAGTATAACGTTTCTCTTCCTGCAACTACAGCAACGCTAGTAGAGTGTCTCACTAAACGCACACCTTCTTCTACAGAATTTATAACAAATGAAAGTTGATTCTTAGTCATCATCTCCCAAAGTCGACCGTAAATTCCAGTACCATTCTGTAATAATATTTCGTGAAGGGTAATGTTACGTTCATTATTTTAATTTTACTTCTAAAAGACCATAGCTAGAACTATGTTTTTCAACATACAGCTTGTAGTATCTATTTATCATTGCTTCCTCTAAATCGACCAGATTGTTAATAGATTTTTCTAAAAATTGTTAAGATTGGTTTAAACTTGCTTGTGTTAATATATCTTTGATTACCTCTTCCAGGTTTTGCCAAAAGCGATGTTAAGTTAGCAGAGTACATGTCAGCTATAATATACGTAGCAGATAACGACAAAATTATAATGAAAAATCTAGCTTTATGGCTGGAGCTGGGTTCGTTTCCGGCTAAAAGATCATTGTGGTGTTATTTGGAAAGGTGGGTGTTTATCTTCTAACTTTGTTTAAAGAATAAGGTGACGGTAAACCAGCAGCAGTCCAGAAACAGCCTCTTATGAGACCGGATTAACATGCGCGGTTGCCAACTGTTAGGTAAGGCAATCAAGGCGTATAAAACTGGACCTGAGGCTAAAAGGGTTATGAAGATTGCGGGCCATACCTAAGGTACAGATTTTAGCATTAAGCTTCTTTATTAGGCGACATTACCTACTTGCCAATGAAACGGTCTGATAAGTGCTAAAGCTTCGTTAAGTCGGCTTGGGGCGTGAGTGACAAAAGCTACACTATCGGCTAGAGTTAAGAAAGAAAACTCAACTACGCTTAGGCGCTCCAAAGTCAGAGTCACATCTCCTAAGAAAAATTCTGCTTCCTACGATTAAATACTATAGTATGTTGTTTTCTTTTTTTAACGGATTAGTATTGTTAACTCTTCTGCCTATCAGTCCCAGCACACCTTCAAATGAACCATTTGCTAGCACCGATGATCCTTGACTACGATCAGGAGGATCAAAGTATTCATATCTACAACAGTACATAGAAGGGTCAACGATTTTATAAATTATACATGGTGTTACTTAAAATTCAATCTGCTTGCCAATAGGGAGAGTAATTTATCGTCTCTTCCTCCTAAAACTTTGATTGTGTCGTTAGTGTAGTTAACGAAGTGCCATGGCGGTTTCTAAAACTTAAAATCTAACAAATGCTTCTCGCTCAAAGTTTCTCTTACATGCAGCACGGGCACAGCAAAAGTTTTTCCGTTGAAATTTTGAAAAACTGCTTTGGAGGACGGGAGAGTGGGATGATGAAAGAGACCACCGACTGAATTCCACCAATTGATCATTTCCAAATGGTGCTCTCTATAAGATGTTGCTTGATTGTAGTAAAAGCGGTATCTACAAAAAAAAAAATACATATAATGCAATTATAATTAAACGTACGTGTTATCCCGTGGATTGGTTATTACAATGGTTTTCATTACTAGGTGCATGCTACGGATAAAAAATCTATTAATTGGTTTTCTACCCCAATAAAATATGTACACTAAATTTCTCCTTATGAAATTTTGCTGATAAAGCTACAATAAAAAGACATTATTGGATGTCCTACCAATGGAAAAATTTACCTCTAGAAGTATGTGCTCGGAAAGCTTGTGATTACAAAAAAATAGAGTTGTTAAGTCTAGGTATTTTGATGTAACCCATGATAGAAATGAATAATACTAAAACATAACATTTTTAACGTATGCACGTCGATAAGAAAGTAGTTTACCTCATTTTGCTGCTCCATTGCAGTAATATTAAATACAACAAAGGTTATATCATTCTGTAGCAATTGCCTTATAATTAATTGAATCAAGTGGACATCTGTAATAAGCAATGTTTGCTTGCACAATTTACAAAATAATTAGCTACTATTTTAATACCGGTATTATTATCAAATGCCAAAGCCAAATCAGTCAAAGGAAAGGCTGCAACCATATCCACTACTGCTTGAGGCAAATCGCCCCCGTACATTCTGATTATTTTCGAAGTCTCATTCTCTGAAAACAATAGTTATAATTATTTTAGCAAACTTGTTTAGGATGCACCATTACTAGTAATATGAAATCTTGCCTCGGTTGAACAACCCGCAAGTATAAAAGTAAGCAAGACTAGCCACGCCATCACTTGGTTAGAGCTCGGGTTTCATGTTAAGCAGAGACTGAACAATTCGTCTAATATATGTAACACAGCATTAAATATGACAGAAACGGTGAAAAGGTCGCGGTATATCACGAATACGAAGTATTTCAGCATGCCAGCATATGTAATGCTACTAGATTTCTGGTTTTTTTCAGTTAATGATTGCATAACAAATATAAATAGAAATGACTTTTGTACATTACCAAACTTTCTGACAATTAAAAATATATAAATTTTAATAAACAGTTATAAACAAATAAAATACACTATTATATATCGGTTAATACAACTCCTCAATTGAAAATGTTTATTTGTAATACAAAAAAAATTGCACCACTTTTCCATTATTTTTAAACCTAATCGATTTCGATCCAATCAGCAAGCCTTCCTTAACATACATGAACTAAAATGCTTAATATTACCTGTTGGCGTCTTTTATATTCTAACTATTTCTGCTAACTCACATTGTGCTCTGCTTTTGTTACACTTTTATTTTACGATACTTGGCCGCAATTTCCGTTTATCGTGATAGGTATTTTTGGCATCCCAAGCAGACAATTTTTCGCCCGGCTTTCCTCAAAATTTTTGAAAGGTGGAACGTGGAACAATTTATTTACAAATTATAACAGCGGGTTAACTGACTTTACGAAAGTAAGAAAATGATCCTAAAGATAGGCAACCAGACGTACGCACAGAACTCAGCTGCAGCGCATTTTAGATCAGTGTCTTTGTTTACTTTCTGTTCAAATGTATAGTAGATATTAGATTTTCTTGGTAATTTTTGTTTATAAACTTTATATTTGCAGATTTTAGTTCGTTATATTTGATTCTATACTAGTTAGTCCATCTGCTAAATTTGTTAGTGGCTTTTTTTAACTTTTGTGTGGCTTCGTTTGCTTTTACTTCTCTTGTTAACAATGATGATCTTTTATTATATTTTTTTCTCTATAAATGCTTTAAGTCTCTTTAATACTAGCTTCTCAAAGAGTTTTGATATCACTGGTAATAGAGAAATATACTTGTATAATTTAGGTTCGTTTGGTGGTTTCTCAGGTTTCAGGATCATAATGACTTCCTCAATCTTCCATCCACTTGGTACATGCCTCAGTCAAATTGTTGGACTATGTCTTTTCTTGGAAGTCTCTTCAGTAATGAGATCGTAAGCAAGGCCTTTTTAGGTTATTTTGTTAGCTACTTTTTTTTGGGGTAAAAAGTTTCATATTCTCATCCTCTTCTAATAATTTTTTCTGTGTCATTTTTTGTCTGATTCATTAGGCTAAAAGATTTTCTTTAGGTATTTTACAATAGGATCCTTTTTTGTATGTTATCTTTAGCCTAACCTCTTTTTTCTCTTTGTATGGGGGAAACTTGGATGATAATTTTCTTTTGTTGATTTTTAAAGAGAGTAATTATTATCCTTGTAGTTTGCTAATTCACGCGAGAATGAATTAAAAGGCTTGTTTTTTAATATTTGTATCTCTCTTTTTAGTTGTTGGGAGAGACCACTTTATATGTTCTTATTTTATATTATGCTGTCCTTCCATTATATTTTGGCTTCTTTTTTCTGCAATTTACTCGCCAACTTTTTTGGATTGTTATTGCCAGCTGTTCTTCTTTTAATTTGTATCATGTAGTTCTAAGCTGTCTATTGAATATCAATCACAAATTTTTCTACGTTTGTCTGTGGGTTCTATTGTTTGTAAGGGGACGTTAAGTGTTTTTCTTGTACTTATTTCTCACTAGAAATTCCCCCAACCTTTTAACTAAATGGTTACAAATGGGTTACATTTTTTTGTTATATATTCCACTTAGTGTTATTATTACTGGAGTATGATTAGATGTAAAATCAAATTCTTCTTTGATTTTTATGTAATTAACTTTTATATTCTTAGTGACGAAGAAATCCAGTAAATCTGGTATTTTATTAGAGTCTGCTGGCCAGTACGCAGGTTTTATCTCAACAGCTGCTTCTTATTCATAAAATATTTGCCTTTAGTTGTGGTTAGAGCCCCATCATGTATTTTTGGCACTGTAATCGCCTTCTATAATATAGCTTCCTACAGATATTTGTAGCAATCTTCCATAATCATTTGTGTCAATTCTATACCGAAATAAAAAATGTACTGCTGAAACGGCAAAGTAGTGTTTTCTACCTCTAACTACTTTTGTCGTTGCTTGGATTGGTTCAGTCTCGTATTTGAATTCTTCGTAATGTTTATATTTTTTTAAATTAATTATATCACTTTGGGCTTTTGCTCTATTATACGTGTTTTTTACAATTCTTGGTTTTTTATAATGGGCTACAATTCTTGATTTCCTTACTGCTTTTATCTTAACTTACATTCTTTGATGCCATTTTCAAGAGGTTAACTCTTCACTCGGGGTCTCAATCTGCCTACTCCCCAAGGAGAGCTATGAGTTTTTGAATAAGACTGAGCTTTCGTGTGACCTGATTGCTCTTTTATAGGGCTGGAAGTGAAAGTTTGTATTGGCGGGAGATGCGTTGGGTTGGGGAAAGTTTGTAGGATTAAGGGTGTTGCGTAATTGGCTGTGCGGAGCAATAAGGGACTTCCACATGACAGGCAAACGCTGGCTGTCATCTCTTGTGTTGAGGCACTGTGGGCGTTTTTCTATTTCAATTGCCTCACGTACTATTCTGCTGCTATTCTCCCGCCAAACAAACTTTCACTTCTAGCCCTATAAAAGATCAAGCAGGTCACACGAAAGCTCAGTCTTATGTATGTATGTATGAATTTAAAACCTTTAAAATATGCAATATTTATTCAAAAATGCAAAATGTATGTTGCATTGATATTAAATGCATGGCAAAAAAACTATTTTTTAAATTTTACTGTCATTAAGATTTAAATGTAGCAATAAAAAACGAAGATATGCTTTTACACACTTTCAATTAAAAAAATATATTCAAAAATAGAAAACAATAGTTACTTACCTACATTTGAACTCAACAAAAAGTAATAATTTGAAATAATGACCGATGAAGTAGTATTTATTCCAAAATACATACAATTATACACAATAATAATATTTTACTTTTGTTCATTGACATTTATAAAACAATTTGTAATTAAATATTTATCCATATTTTCTGGCAGGAAATTATGGTGTCTATCGATAATAAGTATTTGTAGAAGAGAAACTTCCTTCGCCATCTACAGATGTTATAAATGCATTTTTTAAAGCTGTTACCATAGATAAATCTAAATGTACTTCACGATCTTCGGAATCTTCACTTTGTATTAGCATTTTATTAATTTTAGTCAACAGCTGATATTCACTATTTTCTTTAATATTTTTTTCAATTTATTTAAAATAGTCTTACCCACATTTCTCGGAACATCAGAAATCAACTGTTTAAATTTATTAATTAGTAGTACAGATTCGTTAAGAGGCAATGATTCTGTTTCCAATTTAGAAATTATTGTGCTTACAAAATAATGATGGGTTTTATAGAGGAAAACTGATTGCGTTGTTCTTTTTTCTTTAAAACAGATTGAGTTTTCTCAATATAATTATTTGTTATCGTAAAACGTTAAAATTAATTCCCTTATGTGTTCAAAATGTTCTGCATAAAAAAGAGCTGCATTTAGCCAAGTGTCTCAGCGTGTAATTGTAGGTTCCGGCGATAAAAAATGTTGGAAAGTTTTTCTCTATACAACTGTATTCGTAAAGGACTTTTAGAAATACTTTTTTCACATTACTTATTAAGGTATTTACTAACAAAATTCACTACGGATTGTTTCGGTTACTTTGTATAGACCGTGAGATAGACACGTAAAATGAATTAAAATTTCGAATAATACTTTTAATTGTGCACCAGCTTCTACCATATACGGTGCGGCATCGGAAAGCATCAAAACAATTTTATTTGTTGGAATAATATACGGAATAAAAAACTGAATTAGCACTTCATTTACAAAACGGACTATCGTTGCATGATTGGTCTTATTAAACACTTTGGAAGCAATTAAATAAGATTTACTAGGATGTTCTTCACTTAAGCAACCAACCATCAAATTCGCAATATAGTGCCTACAACAATTCATGATTTCATCCACTATAAAATAAAGGTATTTATTTTTAACAATTTTTTTTCAAGACAGACGTCATTGACATACCTTTTTCTAAGTGTGCTTTTATCTGGCACCTGTATATTGCTAATTTTTTCCAAAACCGTAGAAAACTAAAGTTTTGAAGCTTTTTTAGCGGGATATTAGCTTTAACAAGAGCATAACGCAAAATTGAATTCTTCTGGATCATTTTTGATGTTTCCCCAAACAACGTATCTCCCAGAAATGTCAGAGAAAGTTTTATTTTCTTCATTTTCGCTAATTGTTTTTTATGTAGAACGATTTCAATGTGCTACGTAACTTGAGATTTTTGTTCACATGTAATCTAAAGAAAATAGATTTAAAAATACTTCGTTAAAATTTTAAATAATATCATATAGATATCGTATATAAGAAATACAGGAAAGAATACAAAAAGGATACAGAGCTTTCTATGCTAATCGGGAAATGCTAAAATCTAAAAAGCTAAAGTTGCAAACGAAAATAACAATCTATAAAACACTCATTAGGCCAATAGTGTTGTATGCTGCAGAAGTAATGTGTTCTACACAGACAGAAAAAGAAAAGTTAAGAATCTTCGAGAGGAAAGTGTTAAGGTCGATAACAGGACTCAAAAACATAGGAGACGGGATAAAACGACAGTATATGAATCACGAACTTAGGGAAATATTGAAAGGAGAGGATATAGTGAAAGTGATG
Source organism: Sinelater perroti (assembly GCA_036346155.1). NCBI lineage: Eukaryota > Metazoa > Arthropoda > Insecta > Coleoptera > Elateridae > Sinelater > Sinelater perroti. The sequence continues at coordinate 3,454,490 of JARFIY010000348.1, read as the reverse complement.
GCAGCACAGAGGATTAGATGGATGGGACACATAATGAGAAAAAGAGATCACAGCATAGTTAAAGAAATAACAACATGGAAACCTGAGACAAATAGACCAAGGGGGAGACCAAAGATGAGGTGGTGCGATGAAGTTACTGAAGACTTAAAAAAGATGGATGTCAAGGACTGGAAGAAGAAAACAAGTAATATAGTAGAATGGAGAAGAATAGTAGAACAAGCGAAAACACACCAGAAACTATAAGAAGTTAAGCGTAATGTAAAAGGGACTAATCCACCCCACGAAATGGATTAGTAAACTTCGGAAAGAAGTGGCTATATTCTTATAGAATGGAAAGCCTTATTATTATTATTATTATTATAGATATCGTATTACATTCAAGAGTACATTTCTTATGTTATTTTGCAAAAGTTAGTAAATAATGTAATTAAATTGTTTAATTACAAACAATAGAATACATTAATTAAAAATAAGTAAAGTAACTTACAATTTTTTGCATGCTGTGCAAAATACCCACTCGCCGTTCATACGGAGTTCGAAAATATTTCTTATCCACATCAGAACTAAATTTTCTGTCGCTTTCGGCATGTTTTAGGACGAAACTAAATCACAAAATTCTGCTGATCTGCTTTAGTTGAAAGTTTCGAACGAATGAATGAATGTTAATGCTTAAAATTTGTGTAATGAAAGGAGGAACAGAGGTACCCATAAATTATAGGAAATTATCATTTAGTTTCTAGGAAACTTGTCGGCACATTTTTATGACCATTTCATAGTTAAGCGGTTTATTGTAGGTAGGTTTAATGGAAGATGATATTATTGTTTTGGGCCGTCCCTTTCTACAAATGTGGTATTTATAACACCAAACCGTCCTGCCGAAGAATGTATTAAAAAATTTATGTGCTAATACCGGCAAACGAGCACCTATTAACGAGCAAGAGAACTATAGCTAGATCGTCAGACGCCTTGATATGCGTTACAGTCATGCTCATCTGGATGTAGTTTACCGTGCACAGCTCCAGAATTAAGCACAAAAATCGGGCAAAGCTCTCTAAGAATTTTAGGTAGACATAACTTGTTTTATATGTATTTGAAACCCAACAATACCAGATGACTTCTTGGAGATACCATCTCTTCGAATATTTAGCAATATTAGCAAGCGATGAGGTTGATCCAGACCGAAAACATTAATTGACGTACTTACGTACCCACTAGAATTTGAAGCTGCCAAACAGCCGTCTAAGAGGCGTGGAAATATTAGAGAATTGGAGGCAGATGGCGATGAACTGAATAAGACACCTTTGGAGGACTTGGCAGAAAAGGTTACTAAGCTATTGGAAAGAGATTAAAGGTGCTTACGCTGCTATAATTGCGGTGAGATAGGTCATATCAAAAACGTAGCAAGTAAACAGAAATTAAAAGTGAAATTATATAGAAGCAACAAAAAACAAGTTCTCGTAGTCGAAAAATTAAGTTAGCAGGACTGAATAGAAATAGCAGAAGAATAGCAAAAGAACTAGCAGGTGAAATTAGATCCAAAGTACATATGTAAAAACAAACTAGGGCTAAAGAATACGGATATAAACAAAATATTTGATAGGTGGAAACAACATTTTAAACAACTGCCAACACACTAAAGCACCGAAAAAGTAGAGAAAATTAAATCTGAAGAAATAGGAATTGAATCACCTACTTTCACGGAAACGATTAAGTAAATAAAAAAAATAAAAAAAATACTAATGCGCCTGAAAGCGATTCCATTACAGCATAATTGATAAATAACGGTGAAATGACTTTGTGTAATAGAATATATAATCTAATACTGAAGGAATGGAAATATGAAATGCCTAATGAATGAACGACTAAGTCCAACATCCCAAAACTCTCATTTAATTTAACAGAATTAAGTTAATTAACAACATAACTATTATTATAATCAATTGTATAATTACAACAAATTTATTCATATTATATGACTTTAAGCAAGTGTTCGATCAAAAATCTCGTGATAAATGATCTGCTACTTTTAGGGACACCATAAACACTCAATCGCCTAATGGAAATAACACTAAGAGGAACCGAGGCTAAAGTAATGATGCAAACGCAGAAAACCACCAGCTTCGAAATCACCAATGAGGTTAAACAAGAGGTTATGATTCGTGGAATAAATACACGATTGCAAGAGTTCTAGTTACTTTTAGCTTCAATAGTCACTATATTTAAAACTATTACGATTAGTCAGATTCCATTACATAAGCCCAAATAGGAAAAATATCGCGTCCGAATTGAAACTCTCCAGAAAGAAGCCGCAAGAAGAAACTTAGTAATATGAGTCGATAAAACAAAAATAGGGATGTGTAGGAATAATACAAATATATAAATATTAATAATTACAAATGCGAAGTAGTAAATTCCTCTAAAAATTTCGGTTTGCAATTAAATCGGCAAAATAAACTCGATGAAAGAGTAGTAATACGACTAAAACAGGGTAATAAAACTATCTGTGTAAATAAGATATTCGTAAACTCAATGCTATTAAATAAACGCAACAAACTAAAAATTTATGGTAGTATAATAAGACCAGCCGTAATGTGTGGGTGCGAAGCATAGGTCGCAAATGACAGTGAAAAAATGAAAAATAAAATGTAAATGATTGGTTGAAAAGTGTTCAGAAGAATTTTCGGTCTAATCCAGGAGGCGGATGGAAATTGGAGACCTAGAATGAATTATGAACTAGAAGCACCAATAACTAACGAGACGATACCGAATTTTAAGGAATAAAGAAGGATCAGTTGGTTTGGGCACATCTACAGGATGGGACAAGATAAAGCTTTTAAAATCCTCACATTCTGGAAGCCAATGGAGACCAGGAAATTGCATTTTTCCTATGACAATTTTTAGATATTTTGTTTGCTCTAACCAATTCAGACTAAATTGTACCGATGTGTTACTATTAACTTTTTTATTGAGTTTGTCCTCCAACCACCCCAAAACCCAATACTATATTTATTTACTTATTGCTTATTCAAGGACATTTGTATTTAATTGGCAACAAATTTTAATATTTTCTTTTGGTCTAACTCTCGACAAAGTTGTCCATAAGTAAAAACGCGATTTAGTAAATAAATGCCAACGTTTTCGAGAGTCTGTCCTTGTGGTTTATTAATTGTCATTGCAAAGGACGGTTTTACTGGAAATTGCTTTCTTTGAAATTCAAATGAACAATCTGTATCAGAAGGCTTTAAATTGATTCGTGGAATAAATACACGATTGCCAGTATGAGTTCTAGTAATTATTTTAGCTTCAATAGATCTATTATTTAAAACTATTACGATTAGTCAGGTTCCATTACATAAGCCCAAACAAGGATTAATATTTCTCCAATTTTCAGTCTCCGTGAGCACCACTCGACGATACATCAAAGGTCACCGAATCGTCACTCAAATAATGGAATGCCTTGAAACCAAAAAGATCCGCACGACTGCACTCCTAGACATAAAGCAGGCGTTCGACAAATTATGGAACCAGGGGCTGTGTACAAAATTAAACTTCACTTTGCAAGCCAGCTCTATTTGCTATTCAAATCATACCTTGCTAACCGGCTATTCCAAGTCAAAATCAACAACACGGTCTCTGATTACCACCACATTACATCAGGAGTCCCGTCAAGGCAGTGTACTGGGGCCATTCCTCTTACACTTCTGCCCTGGCGACCACACAGTGATTGCCACATTCGCGGACGACACGGCTGTTCTAGCAGCTAGTGAAACACCGCAGGTTGCAACCGATCGCCTTCATTACCATCTGGACCTACTACAGGACTGGACCAATTATTGGAGGGTATCAATTAATACTGAAAAATCCACCCAAATAACTTTTACCACCAGACGAGTAATCTGCCCACAAGTCAAATTCAATGACACCCCTTTTCCTTGAAAACTGAAGTAAAATATTTAGGGCTGCATCTAGACGCAAAACTCACTTGGAGCACCCATATTAAAGCCAAAAGAAAACAACTCGACCTAAAACTCAAGAAAATGTACTGGTTGCTGGGGCCCTCACAAACAAACTCTTTCTATACAAGACCATATTAAAACCCATACGGACCTATAGGTTACAACTTTGGGGCTGCACAAAGGCATGCCATACCAAAATATTACAGCGGTTCCAATCTAAAATTCTCCGCTTGATTACTAACGCGCCTTTGTACATTCGGAACGATACCCTCCATACAGATCTGAACATCCCAACTGTTGCATATGAAATCCAGAAACTTGCCACCACCTACCACCACCAGCTCATAGGGCACGAAAACAACCTCGTCGATCAGCTGTCCGACCCACCTGCAATTGTCCGCAGACTCCAACGAAATTCGCCACAGGACCTTATCCACTAGCTTCCACAACCATAATATTAATTATTCAGGAGAATATCGCTGCCTATATCCCTCCGCATGACAGGTAATATTTTACCATTTACTTACTACTCAATTAAAGAGTAGATTGTAAATAAGCATGAAATAAAATGAAATGAAAATGAAATTTTCAGTCGAAGGACTTGTGGTGGCAACTCGCTAGACTTCAAAGTATTTAAATATTCGATTGGAACAGCCATTTCTTGATTTTCATTAACAACAGAATCTGTGCGTTAATGTCCTTCAAATCTATCAAATCGTTTATTTTATCAACGTGTTTGTTTAGTACGGAATAGTTATTAATTTATTATTAAGAATAGTTTTAAGGATTATCTTATTTCAAGAATTAAGATTCTCCAGGCAAGTTGAGAGACAGATTTATAAGTCTAAGTGGTCGGTGAGTTCCTTTCAGGTAGATGACCGCTGTCGTCTCTTTTTGTGTTAAATATAAGTGTTATGACCTTATTCAAAAATATATTTATGAGTTTAAGAACTGTCAGCGTGTTCGCTCGCCACTAATGTGAACAATTGCAGCCGTCTGCCTTTTTGAGATAATCTATTGGCCCTGATTTCAAGAACCCACCCCTTGAATTTGAGGTCACTCACTTGCCGACTCAGTTTTGTAATTTTAATCAGTCGTTAACAGGCAACCTCATCGAAAGCATCGACTAATGCACTCGAGCACACATTGGCAACTTTGTATTTTTGTTTAACTTCAGTCCACAATAAATCGTAGTTTATAAATCGCAATGTTTGATTGAAGAAAACATCATCACAAATAAGGGGATTTATATATTGAAATTTTTCCTCCTATTAACTAGCGCGACAAACTGGCCGCGGTAACAGTGTTAAAATACACCGTTTTGTTAAATCAAAATGTTCAAGTTGGACAAATAGATAAATATGTTGAATCGATGTATTCAAATTATTTAGCTGAATAATAAATTTTGCAATATCAACATATCTACCCTCTCCAATTCGAAGTAAATTGCCTTCTCTTTGCTGAACTCGTATATTGACTCTTGATCGTCTTACGTTAACAAACTACCAAAAATTAGAATATTTCATAGTAGATAAGACAATATCTGCTCTATTTTCATGTTTTTGAATAGGCAATATTGTCTGAAATAGCCTCTAAATAAAACAACCTTTCCTCCAAAAGACAAGTTATTTTGCATTATATCTTTAAATGTTTGATCGACACATTTATATACCAATTCTCTCATCATTGGTGTTTCATCCCACACTGTCATAAATGTTTGCTTGCTTAATCAACTCCGCTAAATCTGATTGTTTGTTGACATGTTGACATTTCATTAGGGTTCAAAGGAATTTGAAATCTGGAATGCGCTGTTCTACCTTGATCTAATAACAAAGCAGCTATTCCAGATGAAGTGACTGCTAATGTAATCATATTATTTGAGCGCACCTTTTTTAAATTGCATTAAACAAAAAGGTCTTTCCAGTTCCTTCTGGTGCATCAACGAAGTTAGTTTTAGACTGACTTGTAAAAACTGCTGTTATTATAATGTAATCGGCGGAAATTTGACCTACCCAGTTTTCCACATTTCTGGACGAAATATAGCCTCAGGACACCAAAAAAGTTGTTTTTAGCCATTGGTTCGTGTGTGTGTGTGTGTGTCTGTCTGTCAGTAAACAAGATATCTCGAGAACCGTAAGAGCTAGAGACTTGAAATTTGGTATGCAAGTTACTTTAGGTAGGACGCGTCTAAAATCAGTCGAGCCGTTTGGTCGCAAGGTCAAGGTTCAAAATCGGTCGCAAAGAGGTCGTATAAACGGTTAAAGATACAAAAATTTATGAGAATAAAATGATTTATATCATGAGATAAACATGAATTTAAAATAAAAGTTGGTAAAATAGGAACTCGAAAAATTGAAACTCAGGATGAAACCGGTGTTCATAAAATATTTCGGGAAATTTATATTACTGGATAGATCAAACGAGACGAACAAAAATTAAATGAAATTTTTGATCCGAGGTCAAATAAATAAGTTGTAGCCGATTAAAAATTAATTAAACGGACCAATCACAGCGCGCTCGAGAGCTACCGGGCCGACTTCGGAGGATCATCTCTTGGGTTAGAGCACGCAGGCTGTGCGACCGAGCTCACGTTACCTTCAGTGACGTAGCAAAATGTAAGACAGTTAATTATTGTCTTGTACTGTTTATTTTAATCAGCTTTCGAGTGTTGGACTGCCCTCGTCCTTTTTAAAATAACAAGTTCTGGGACGAGAAGCGCAGGGCCGATATATATATATATATATATATATATATATATATATCATTCATATATATATTAGGATAAGGAAAGTCGTATGTTCACACCAGATTTTTTTTTGTTATAAATAACTTGTTCAGCATTTAATCTGTTTTCTGTTGCCAAAACCTGTTGGCTTAAATTTTTAATGTTAACAGGCAGCTTCCTAATAAAGAATACGTTTTATCAACTTCCAAAACGCCGACTTTACACCTGGAAGTCACAACAAGACAAAGACGGCAGAATCGTAAGAAATCAAACTGACTATGTTCTTATCAACGAAAGATATAAGAATGTTATAAAAAGTGTAAAGACCTACCCTGGCTCCGACGTCTCATCCGATCACAACCCAGTGTAATAATTAAACTACAATCTAGAAAAATAAAACCAAGAGAAAACAGAATAGATGTCCATCAATTAAAAAATCAACAAATAAAACAAGAACTACAAAACAAAGTAAATTCTAACCTAAGAAATATAGAACTAAATACAACATTGGACACAAATGGAATATGGATAAAATTTAAGAATGCACTAATGAAACCGTGCAAGGAAATACTCTGTGAAAGGAAACAAATAATAAAACACGAGTGGATGACAACAGAACTACTTCACCTCATGTATATAAGAAGGAGTCATAAAAATAACAACACGGAATATAATAAAATCCAAAAACAAATACGCACAGAGATAAGGGAAGCAAAAGAAAAATGGTATAAAAGTAAATGCGAGGAAATAGAACAATTACAATTAAAATACGATAACTTCAATATACGCAAGAAAATAAAAGAGCTCCCAGGAATACAGAAACGTAAGAAAGCAAGTGTGTTAATGAACAAACATGGAAGTATAATTACAAATACCGAAGAAAAATTAGACGAGTGGAAAGATTATATCGAAGAATTATTTGCAGACGACAGGCATAGAAATATAGTAAAAAATCAACAAGACCACAACGGGCTAGAAATAATCAAAGAAGAAATAAAGTACGCTATTAAATAAATAAAATCTGGAAAAGCACCAGGCCCAGACGAATTAACATCAGAAATAATTAAATTGGTCGAGGAAACAAACCTTAACATCATACAAGAATTATTCAACACCATATATTCAACAGGTGTAATACCGAATGACTGGCTGGTATCGACCTTCGTAACCCTCCCCAAAAAACCGAATGCAAAATTGTGTACAGACCATGGTACAATCAGTCTTATGAGCCATACTCTGAAAATCTTTTTGAAAATTATACATCGCAGAATATCCAAAAAGTTGGAACAAGATATCAGTGAAACACAGTTCGGTTTCAGAGACGGACTTGGAACGAGAGAAGCTTTGTTTGCACTAAACATTTTAATACAACATTGTCTGGATACGAAACGAGACCTATAAATTTGTTTTATTGATTTCCACAAAGCCTTCGACAAAGTACGCCACGAACAACTAATTAAATTACTGCAAGAAAAGAATATAGACATGCAAGACATCAGAATCATTAGTAACTTATACTACGATCAAAAAGCAGTTATAAATATAGACGGAAATAGCACTGAACACATAGAAATAAAAAGAGGCGTTAGGCAGGGTTGTGTGCTGTCACCAACACTTTTTAATATGCACGCAGAAGAGATAATAAAGAAAGCCTTATTATACTAAACAATACGAGTAAAAGTGAACGAAATACCAATTAACAATCTAAGATATGCTGACGACACAATCCTGATAGCAACTAGCCTAGAAGACCTACAGATAATACTTGATAAAGTAGTAGTAACAAGTGAAGAATACGGACTTTCGCTAAATGCAAAAAACACTAAGTATATGGTAGTAAGTAAAACACCAAGAATTTTATATGGAAATCTTTACAAGCAACGATACCATAGAGAAAGTCGAAAAATACGTATATCTGGGTACTATAATTAATAAAGACAACAATTGCTCAGAAGAAATAAAATCAAGGATAGAGAAAGAAAAAGCAACTTTTATTAAAATGAAAAGAAGACGGCACATAAAGAAGAAGAACAGGCAGCTCATCTTTAATTACTAAAGGTTGTGATGATAAATCATTAATTCTTGGTGTATTTGGAAAATCATTTAAAGGTTTATTAGTTCGTCGCAAAAGTCTTTCAATTTCGTTTAAAGTTTTTTTATAAGCAAACTCTTGGGATATATTCTGTCCACGCCGTTGAACATAGGCTCTATAGATATCTTTAAAAAGAATATTTTTAAACTGTTCCTGCAGGCTTTAAAGGATCACAAAGGAGCAAAATTGTTACAAATAATTCTCTTAATGGTTGTGGTTTTTGTGAATTTCGAGCCTCATTAAGTGTAAATATCCACTCTCATCATTTTTAATTGAACCTCTAAAAAAGGCTGCATCTTGAAATGTTTCATAAACCTGGCCTATATCTATAGTTTTTAGATCTGCAAAGCATTTTGCTCCTGGAACGTGATACAAAAGCAATTTCAGGTAAAACAACTCCTTATTTCTAATAGGAACAGTATACATTTTATTAATTTCGACAACATTTCTTCTTTTTTTATTCTACTCTTTAATTGATTGATTCTAGTTATAATACTGTGGAATATTAACATAGTATTACTCATTTGCTGTTGGATCAATTTGATTTAATTTAAACCAAGCAGTTAATTTGGTTTCAGAATTTCTTTCAAAAATTTGTTGAGGATTTTCTTTGTTTTTTCTAAATTAAACCATTTGTTGATGCTCCAGATATACTGGTAAACGTGTAATATCAGCCGATTCATCACTCATTAAATAGCCAAAGATTTGCCATAAATCCTCTGAGGTTGATATATATTTACCTGATTTACTTGATTTCGTTCATGTTAGAGTCGTCTGAAGTAGTTAGTTGCATAACCGCTCTGTCAAATTGTTTGTAGACATACTTGTAAAATACTTTACAGATGTTATCGTGCTGCAAAACTCTACATTAATATAAGCATTACATTTTTTGCACAAATACGGATTATATGGTACAACATAAGGTTGTCCAACCTTGTTGAACCAATTTCTACGTATTTTCCATAATTTTGTCTTCGATATAAAGGAAATTTATCAGGTGAAATAGATGTATTTTCTTGAAATTCTTTAGAAAAGTGCTTTTTACATAATTTGGTTTCTTGGTCCATATATCGTGCGCTAAAAATCCAACACCACATGGACCATGGATTAAGTTTGGTTTAACTACTTTATATAGATCAGCATCAGTTTGATCTGGCATTTCTGTATAAATTACTGAATCAATATCGTCCACTTCAATGTGATCATTAGAATTTAATATCAATAAGATATGTGCGTAAGGTAATCCACGCTTTTGAAATTCAATAACATAAATATATATAATATACATTAAGGTTTGTAATTTTTCATTAAAAACTGGATCGCACAAATCAGCTCTTTCATGTGCAGGCTTAGTATGCTTGATATTTTGTGTTATTTTCTTTTCATTTTGCATTGCACGTGAAGGTAATAAATAAATTTAGTTTTTCAAATTTTCTAACAATTGCTACTGCGTTTTGATATTTTTGATGCATATATATATCTTTGACCTCATGAGGACCAGTTATCGAGAACCACTTCCGGTAAGACCGTTGGTGTGACCGTTCCCGGTATAAAGGTACTACCTCTATGACGCGACCCCTACACCCCAATTCTCACCTATGGCTCCAAGTGCCACACCCCGGAAAACTGTATTGGCCTACAGGCTAAACTAGGTGAGGATGGCCAGATATGGTGAAACCTGACATAGGGCAGCAGCAATGTCAGTACTAGGTTAAAGTGGAAAAGAAAATCTTTGGTACAGTTTATCACTAGAAAATCGGAGGCGACTATCACGAACTGATAAACACGGCTCCGGTACTGCGACTTGCCAACGCGGTGAGTTAAGGCCGAAAACCCAACTAATCTCTTCATGAATACACAAATAAACGGAAGGCCCTCAGTCCCCGGCAGGTTGAAAGTAGCTCACCACGGCAGCGGTGAATCCTACCGACAACCAGAGGGTGCGAAGAATCACCGGATGAGGAAAGGCTGCCAAATGACGACGAAGTTGACTATAGCTACGTACAACGCACAGACCCTCAGAACTGAAGAACGACTAGTAGAATTTGAAAATGAAATTAAAGATAAAAGATGGGACGTAATAGGACTAAGCGAGACAAGAGGAAAAGAAGAACAGTGTACAAAACTATCATCTGAAATATATTATATCATACCAAAAGTATACTAGAAATAACACAAACACAGCAGGAGTTGGATTTATGATACACAAAAAGGTAGAACAAAACATAAAAGAAATAAGATCTATCTCAGCAAGAGTGGCATACCTAATACTTCAAATATCCAACAGATACAATCTTAAAATAATTTAGGTATACGCGCCCACATCGACACACGAAGATGAAGAAGTCGATCAGTTTTACGAAGAAATAAATGCCGCAATAACATAAAACAAAACACACCACTATATCATAATTGGAGATTTTAATACCATAGTAGGAAAGAAATAAAATAATGAGAAATAAGTAGGATACTTTGGAATAAGGCAGAGAAACCAAAGAGGCCAAACATTAGTCCAATACACAGAAAGACAAAACCTATATATTATGAATACCTTCTTCAAAAAGAAGGAAGGAAGAAAGTGGACGTGGAGAGCCCCGAATGGATCTACAAAGAATGAGATCGACTTTATTATATCATCCCATAAACATCTAGTTACAGATGTGACGGTAATTAACAAATACCCAACAAGCAGTGATCACAGATTAGTAAGAGGAAATATAAGGATAAATACACAAAAGGAACGAATAAAACTAATAAAGAAAATAAACAAGAAATAGATAGAGAACTTCTTAAAGAAAAAACCAACGAATACAGAATAGAATTGAGAAAAAACCTCTGGTACAGCAGAATTGGAAAACAAGACACAATAGAACAAATAAATAAAAAGATGACGAATGCAATATTACAAGCAGGAAAGAAAATAGCTAAACAACAAAAAACAAAAAATGTAAAAAATATCAGGAACGAAACAAAACAGCTATTAGAAAAAAGACAAGAATTAGCAAGCCAAGGTAAACGAGGTACGGTAGAATACACGGAACTAAACAAAACTGTACGAAAGAAAATAAAAGAAGATATCAGAAGAAATACAGAGGTTTTAATAGAGAAAACAATTGAAGAAAACCAAAGCTTAAAAGTGCTGAGAAGAAAAATCAACATCATTAGCCATCTGAAAAAAGAAGACGACACAATAACGTATGATAGAAAAGAAATCATGCACACAACAAAAAACTTTTATCAAAAACTGTACAGCGCCAAGGTAAAAACCAGATAAAATAAAAGAAGACATATTCTTAACGTCGGATCGGAAGAAATACCGGAAATAGAAGCAGACGAAATAGAAAACGCAATTAGGGAAATGAAATTAAACAGAGCTCCGGGAGAAGACGGAATAATCCCGGAACTTATTAAATACGGAGGAGAACAATTAATAAAAAACCTAAAGATACTACTAAATAAATGCTTGGAAGAACGGAAAATACCACAGAATTGGAACAACGCCGTAATTGTGCTGTTACATAAGAAAGGAGATAAGTCAGATCTAGGAAACTATAGGCCAATAAGTCTTTTATGTGAACTATATAAGATGGTGACGAAAATAATAACAACAAGATTAACAAGCGAATTCGAACAGTATCAAAACACCGAACAAGCAGGTTTTAGAAAAGGGTACAATACTTTGGATCACATAAAGTCACTCCGAAACATCATCGAGAAAACAACAGAATACAACAAGGACATATATCTAGCTTTCATAGATTATAATAAGGCATTTGACTCGATAGAAATATGGGCAATTATAAACTCATTACAAAACAGCAGAGTGGATTCCAGATACATAGAACTCATCGAAAATATATACAAGGAAGCAACAAGCACTGTGAAATTACGCTCAGAAACAGAGAAAATAAAAATCCAAAGAGGAATAAGGCAAGGAGACTCTATATCGCCAAAGCTCTTCACACTGGCAATGGAGGACATATTCAAAAACCTTAATTGGGAGAACCATGGTATTAATATAGAAGGGCGAAAATTGAATACACTAAGATACGCAGACGATGTAGTGCTTATTGCAGAAAATCGATTGGAACTGCAGGAGATGATGGAAGAACTGAACGAAAAATCAAAAGAAATAGGACTAACTATGAATATGACAAAAACAAAAATAATGAAGAGATCCTCTAACCAAGATGACGGTCCCATTACGCCAAATTGGGAAACTATAGAAGAAGTAGAACAATATATATACCTGGGACAAAACCTGCGAATAGACAGGAAAATGCAAACGGCAGATGTAAATAGACGCATTAGACTCGCATGGACAGCGTACGGAAGATTGAAACATATATTAGAGAGTAAAGAAAAAAGATTTAAGATTCACATGAAGATAAAACTATTAAACCAATGTGTAATACCGGTCTTGCTATACGGAGTTGAAACATGGGCAATGACAAAGAAGACCAAGAGTAAGATGCAAACTACCCAACGACACATGGAAAGAGCGATCCTCAACATAAAACTGATAGACAAAAGTCGATAAAATGGATTAGAGAACGAACCAAAATGGAAGATGTCAAAATCAAAATAATACAAGCAAAGTGGAGATGGGCAGGACATATAGCGAGGATGGAGAACAAGAAATCGACAAGGAAAACGAATGAATGGAAACCATGGGGAGAAAAACGAAACCCAGGAAGGCCCATACTAAGATGGTACGATGACATCAGGAAAGTGGCAGGAAGGGGATGGATGAACGTAGCACGGGATAGAAACAAATGGAGGGAAATGGAGGAGGCGTATGTTCACCTATGGACAACAAACGCTGGATAGAGAGAGAGAGAGATATCTTTGACCAACGACAAGTGAACTGCTTAAAATAATGCGTTGTCCAAGATTGTTCCAGTTTAAATGATCAGTGTTCAAAGCATCTTGTACAAATCAGCTCTAATTGAATGTTGATGCTGCTGCATCTATAACAAACGCAAGTGTTTAATTTTAGCATGCATAGCAACAATGTATTGTTGTAACAATGTGCACCAAAAGTGCAAATATGAGTCTTCTCTATAATGTAAACGGTAAAAATAATATTTCATTGGTAACAATATTTCTGTTTTCTTGCTCAAAGTAATGTTGTTCTTCATTGTCATTGTCATCATTGTTGTCGGCTATTGTATTAACAGGGATATTTGGGTGCCACCCTTTATCACCGAGAGGAAAAAGCAAAACATAATGCAATAGCTCATACATTGCATGCAATTCACTAATGTGTTTAACAGTTCCATTATTTAATGTAATTGCAATATCTCTTCTATTGGTTTTGCTTCCATCACCTGGTAGTATTATTGCTACATCAGAAAATGTTGGCAAACAGTATGTCCGCTACATTGTTAACATTTTCTTTTAAAATGATTTGCATATTTACATTTTGAATATCCGTAACTCCCATTGAATTAATTCTCATTAATTGTGTTTTGAAAAAGGAATAATAAGGATCATGATTGTGCATAATTGTTTGTAATAATTCAATTATATTTCTGTCCAAATTATTGAAGACAATTAATCGATTGTCAATTACCTGATCAGTCTCATAAAAGTAAATCTGACCATATTTTGGTTGACCATCAGCGGGGAAATAGAGAAGGGATTGCATGAAAAACAGATCCGTGAATCTTATAATTTGCAATTCTACGATTAAATTCTTCTTCGCTCCTAAAGAAGTAAAAGTCACAACTGAGTTTTATGCTCTAATGTTTTTTCTAAATGATTTGCCTCGATTATCTTGCGAAATAAGCAAGTGTTTAAGCAATTCTGGTTGTTCTAAAAGTGGTGGCAATTTTACTCTCCCTTTTTGACAACACCGAGAAAATTGTGGATTTGAAAGTGTGGAATTAGTTAGCTTTTCTTGTTTCCAAAATAAAGCATTACGATAGTTACATTTGAAATAATACGGAGCCCCGTTTGTTTGTTGTCTTGCAATTTTATAAGTAGTGGGATTAGTTTTTGTGCTTGTTGGCTTGTTCCATTGCTAAACGATTTTTCTCTCTTTGTGTATCTCTTTCTTCTTGACCTAATTGTTCTCGTCTACGTTTTTGTCGTTCTCTATTTGCAGCTCTTGACGCTCAAGTTCCACTAAATTGTCCATTTGTAGTTAAAAATATTAAGGGCTATATAATGGATGTTTTTATTTTAATTTTTGAAAATTTTCCAAAAATTTAATTTTTTATTTATTAAAATGCTTAAAAGAGTTACTTATGTGCTTAACTGTAGTAATAAATATTATTGCGCACAATAATAAAGTACGCATATGTTTGTTTATGTTTATGTTTGTTGTTGCCATAACAAAGGTAGTTTATGCTTAGTTTGCCATGTTGTGACACACATTATTATAAAGTACTAAAAATTGCATAAAAAAGTTAAGGAGAGCACCAATAATAATTTTTTTCTTAAATTCCACTAGTTTCGAATAATTTATTATATAATATATTAAAACTACGTGTCGTAATTGATACATTTTATTTATATTACATGCATTCTACAACAAATTTTATTGAAGGTGTTCATTTTCTAAAACATTATGCAATAGTGCTTCTAATCACTATGTTTTGTAACTAATTTATGGTAATTAATTAATTATCAATACTAGTTATTGTTCTAGAACTGAAAAAGGCACCTGTGAAAAAAGCGCTTTGTTAATTTTTTTTGTAACTTGTATGTGATATTGCCAAGAGAAAAATAACTTTTGATTCCGTTCCCAAGTGTATTTCTACTGATTTTCTTTGTTATACTAGCTAATAAGCTAAGCAATAATTATGTATTTACTCTAAAATATTAAACTTATTCTTGCTGATTCTTATAATCAGCTCAAGTACCCAATTTTCTTTTATCAATTTGAGTTGCAATATTGTAAGATTTTTAAATTTAAATTTAAAAATTTATTACTTCACATATGTATTACAACACCAAGTCCTACCCTTGCAGTAAAATAAAAATGAGAATTTTTTTTAAATAAATTTTAAACCTTCATATTGTTTCGGACTTCCTAATTTAGAGAAAAAATGTTTTTTTTTGAAAATTTTTATTGTTATCCAAAATAGCATAATTATAATTCACGTTTCTCTTTTTCAATAATAGAATTTTTCTTTTCCTTTTTTAGCAAACTTTTATACAAAAGAGCGCATTTTGTAATATTCAAAGGAGTATTGTTTTTTGATTAACACTGTCTTAAGAAAAAATCACCAGATTGATTGACTCAATTACAGTAGTAATTGAGCGATTTCAACAACATTGCGTTCAAAGATGCGTTTTTTGTTCTTTTACACAAATAATTTTTACGTTAATTTTTAGTGATCGGTTACAATGTTAAAATGAGTAAATACTTTATTCATGTTGTTTTCTGTAAAGCTTTTGCAACAGGGCAAAGTAGGAATAGGACCATTGCATTATCTGCAAAAGATTATCTGTTCTTAAGCAGTCAATTTAAAATTAAATTTTCTTTACTGAAGCAAATGCTATTAATGACAAGGTGGTGAATTTCATAGCTGTTATTAGAAGTGGCCTCTTCGAACGTTCCATAATTATAAACAAATGCTTTCCGACTCTCGGGCCGGTTTCAGGCCAACTTGTGAGGTAACAGGCTTCACCAATATTTGAACTCTAAAAGGGAAATAGGTTACTTGAGCAATAATAAAAAACATGTAAGTAACATCTTGCTACCTTTAACACCAGTTGATTTCCATACCAGCAGTATATGTACAGCTGAAGCAACATTGCGGCAAAGTAGCCAGTTAGCACGAGAAACTCAGTTGATACCGCTGTAATCTGTAATAAACAAAAATTGCCTCACTATAATGTTTAGGAGATTTTAATGTACCAAAGTTATTTGAAATAGCGTATTGCACATTACAATGACGCTTCCTATTAGTTGGGCCAATAAACCGAAAGTGAATATTTGCTCTATGGCTTTGACACACCTACAAATTAAATTATGTTACAAGCATGTTGGAGAATTGTATTTTATTACCTTATAATGGCAAGGTGATGTTCAACACATTGATTTAATTTCTCAATAATATGTTTGTCGTAATATTTGTCGGAGTTTGTAGAAGAGTAGCTAGTAATACTAATTATTTTTTGTGCTAAAATTTCAAATTGCGCAACCGTTATGCCTATTAGGCTTGTTGTTAAAGTATCTAAGCATGAATTGTTCCAAGCAGAACAACATAGACCTAGCAACTGAAATGCGTACATAAGGTATCGGTACCTTCCGCAATCGTAAGGAAAAGAGATCGGCAAAGGTTTGTTATCAAAATACGGAAAAAGTCCATACAGAAAACAACGAATCCGCAGAGGTATCTGTATGTGTTGGCAATAAATCTGGATACCTTTATGCTATCTTGCATATAGTGGTCGAATTCAGCAGGATACAGTAAGAATATCGGATCCTTTAAATAATCAATCAAAGCAAGGAACGCTTGTTTTTCTTTCTTAAAGCCTGCTAGTTTTAACAGAAATGACGTAATTGATACCATGATGTACAGTATTTCGGAGAGCTTTGTAAAATCGTCCAAATCGTTAAAACCTCCTATCCACATGGCCGTGCAAAAAGCTGAAGCTAACATCCAAACGAAGCCTTCTTTAATTCTGTAGAAAAATTTCGGATTCTTAATGGCCACACGCCTGTTAACTGCATCATGTCGCGTTGAATTTGAAATGCGTCTTCGTAGTTGGATTTCTCCATCTAAGAATAGAAATACGTTGTATGATTTATACAAACCCAATAATAATAAGGACTTGAACAAGTTGCTCTTACCTTTACCATTTAATCTTACAACTAAATCCAATCAGGTACAATGGAACGGTGCGGTCACGTGTTGTGTTTTGACAACGCCTACTATTGGATAAATCTAAATATTTTTGAAACGGCAAGGTGCTTTAATTAAAAATTTAATTTCTGTCTGCAAGTGGTAGTTAGGAAAATGCGGAGTTTCGGGGTAGCACTTCTTAAATTATGTAATACTGAAGTGCTTAAAATAATGGCAGCAAGAGAGGGTAAAAATAAATTTTAAATTTGTCTAGAGTGTAGCTAGTAACAATTTTATTTATATCTTAAACGCATATTCTAAAGCAAAATCAATTTTTCCTCGATTTTCTGCATTGTGAAAAAGCAAAATATTCATTATTTCTCCTTAATAATATATTTAAAGTATTCTTTAACATGTTAATGTTGATAAGTCACCGTTTTTATTCTGTAAATATATTAGCGTTTGTTGCTTTAGTTAACTGTCGGTTGTTATAAAGAAATATAGTAAAGAATAAGTTAAATATAAAAAATCGGATTCTTTAAATGTGAACTAAATAAAAATGATGAAATATTCGAACTATGTTGAGACAAAAAACAAAAAAATTTATAAAAAAATCCGAAAAGGACCAAGAAGTAAAATAAAATAAAAAAAGATTAAAGATAACTCAACATTGGTAATAACAAATGCATTTGACACATTTGTCTAATTGTTATTATTATTATTAGTCTTCTTATTATTGCTGTTATTTTTCTTCTTATTATTATTAATCATTGCTATTATTGTTATATACTTTTTAAATAAGTATTTGAACAACAAGTAAGTGGGTTAAAGTAAATATAAACAGAATATTTTTATTGTAGTATAAAAATGCAAACAAAATTATTTTTCTAAATAATCCCCAAGTTTATTAGCATATTTCACCCGTTAATTCCATATTTTTGGTTGAGACGAAGTTTTTAACTTAGTGAAAACAAAACAAACAGCAGTAGTATGACAAAACACTGAGTATTCGTGCCATCAAAAATATCAAACTGTATGACGTAAACATTAAATCCACCTAGCACACTCAGGGTTGCCACTTCGTAATAGATATTAGAAAAATAAAAGAGTAACATCAAATGAAAATCGAATAAGTAAGTAAAAATGGAGGCAAAACAAAGTAGTGGCAAAAGGAAAAATGTTAGAAGATACAGTTACTTTATTCAGAGATGCAAACAGCACCTTAATTATAAACCACAATAAGGACCTTAAAAGAGTAGACGAATTCTACAAATAACTCTACAAAGTAAAAACACATACAAACATCAAAGATATAGAACGAAAAATAACAAATCCCCATTTTGGTAATTTCTCCTATCCATGTTTTTCTTGGTCTTCCACTTTTTCTCTTCTTTATTCTTCTGGCTTCAAGTACTTTTCTACACAATATTTTTGTATCCATAATATGTGACCGTACCATTTGAGTTGTCCATTTTTTTGTTTTCCTGGTTATTTATTCCTGTTCTAGTAGTTTTCTAATTTTCTTATTTCGTATTTTACCCCATTGTTTTACTACCTGTATTTCTTAGATGTTTCATCTCTATGATTGTTATTATTCTCTCATGTTTTGCTTGTAATGTCCAATTTTCGCTGAAATATAAGGCTATTAGTATTGTGTACAGTGTATTGTGTATAGTACATAATTTACTTTACTTTTTTGTTTATTTTCTTTTTTCTTAGTATTGATATGTTTAATGCATAGTATATTCTATTTCCTTTACTTATTCGATTTGTTATTTCTGCTTCTATTTTTCCATCCTCTGTAATTATGGTTCCTAGATATTCATGTGTTGCAACTATTTTCAATTTGGTTGCATTGCATTTTAATTTTCTTTTTTTGCGTTTCCTTTTCTTTTCACTTATTATCACTGTATTTCCGCCGATTACATAGAACTTATAGACATCGCTATATATATATATATATATATATATATATATATATATATATATATATATATATATATATATATATATATATATATATATATATATATATATATATATCTAGCGATGTCTATAAGTTCTATGTAATCGGCGGAAATTTGACATACCCAGTTTTTCACATTTCTGGACGAAATATTGCCGGTATAAGCAATCCCCCTTCTTATCGTCCAACAGCTTCGGGTGGATGAGCTGATAGGAGGTAGGGCACCTCCTTGTCCTTGGAACAAGAAATTGATCCAAAAGGCGGATGAACCAAATAGGTCAACGGCACGAAGACGCAGAAGGCAACGGGAAATCACTGCATTAAAGATCCACATGGATATCCCTAGTAATAATAAATCATCATCGATATGGCAAGTTCAGAACCAAAATAAAGTCCGGAGTAAGTTCGCCGATCGGATCCCCGGGGGACAGTTGTGAACCAAGCCAAAAGAATATCAATAAATGAATTAAAAATTGGAACCTGGAATGCAAATAGTTTGTACAGGGCGGGCAAACTGAACAATATAGAATTGGAAATGAAAAGGTTAAAGATAAGCATTTTAGGTGTTAGCGATACAAGATGGCCAGGAAATGGGAAGTGCATAACAGACAACAGTACCATGTACTACTCGGGCAACAATGACCGAGAACATAGATACGGAGTTGGAATTATAGTAAATAAAACAATAGCACCGACAATTGTGAGCTTTACACCATACTCGGACAGGATTATGATGCCGCAGATGAAGACAAATATAGGTACAATGAACATTATACAGATATATGCACCAACTGCAGACAAAGACAACGAAGAAATAGAAGAATTTTACTCGCAGTTAGAAGAAGTATACCAAAGCATCAAACACAAAAATATGATAATAGTGATCGGAGACTTCAATGCCAAAGTTGGCAACATTAAAGTCAAGGGATGTACGGGTAGCTTTGGCCTGGGACAACGAAATGACAGAGGAGATCGCTTAATACAGTTTTGCTAAGATAAAGGGTTGGTGATTGCAAACACGCTTTTTAAACTCCCAGAAAGACGACTATACACATGAAAGTCTCCAGCAGACAAACCGGAAAAAATAGTACGCAACCAGATAGACTACTTACTAGTTAACAACAGATATAAAAACGCCATTAAATCAACAAAAACATACCCTGGTGCTGATATATATTCTGATCATGTCCCAGTAGTAGCTAGAATAAATGTAAGATTGAAAAAGATTGTAAAACGACAAGACAATAACACAGACATAAAACTCTTAAAAGATTCGAAAATACAAGATAAAACACAACAAATAATAAATCAACAAATTAAAAATACAGATATTCAAGCAGAAAGCAGTGCAGATGAAATATGGAAACAATTCAAGAAGTGCTGTTAAAAACAGCTGAAACGCAACTAAAGAAAAAGCGGACAAAGAAAAAACCTTGGATGACTGAAGAGATATTAGACCTTATGGACGAAAGACGAATAAATAAGAAAAATACCAACAAATATAAAGAACTGCATAAAGTAATACAAAGAAAAATAAAGATAGCAAAAGAAGCACATCTTGAAGAACAATGTGAAGAAATAGAACAGCTAAATAAGAAACATGACAATTTTCACATGCACAAGAAAATAAGAGAAGTAACAGGTCACAAAATGAACAAACAGGGCAACAATGTCTTAAAAGATCAAAATGGACAGGTACTGGGAGAATTAAAAGATAAACTGCATAGATGGACGACCTACATTGAGGAACTATTCAATGATGAAAGAGCAGATAAAACTAAACTGACAGTAAATGAGGAAAACATAAAAATATTGAAATCGGAATTAATACATGCTCTTAATAACATGAAATCTAGAAAAACTACCGGTCCAGATCAAATGCCTATTGAACTCTTCAAACTTTTCAATAACGACGTAATTGATATCATACTCAATCTCTTTAACAAAATCTATGAAACAGGTATATTTCCTGAGCAATGGCTAACATCCATATTCATATTAATACCGAAGAAAACTAGTGCAAAAGAGTGTACTGATTATAGAACCATTGCACTTATGAACCATGTTCTGAAATTATTCTTAAAGATACTCCACCAAAGAATATATGCAAAATTAGAGGACGATATAAGTGATGCACAATTTGGTTTCAGAGCAGGCCTCGGAACACGAGAAACCCTTTTCGCAGTTAATGTCCTCAGTCAACGATGCCTAGACATAAACCAAGACATGTATGTCTGTTTCATTGATTTTGAAAAGGCATTTGACAAGGTTAGACACGATAAACTCCTGGAAATACTCTTACAGAAAAAAACAATGGACATGAGGGACATAAGAATTATTAACAACTTATACTGGGGACAGAGAGCCAATATAAGGGTAGAAAATGCGCTAACTGAAGACATTATGATACGTCGAGGAGTGAGACAGGGCTGTATCTTGTCCCCACTGCTCTTTAACATATATATTGAAGCTATATTTAACGAAGCCCTTGAAGATGAGGAAAAAGGTATGATAGTAAATGGCGAGGTAATCAATAATATTAGATATGCAGACGACACGAGACTATTGGCAAGTAATTTAAATGATTTACAATATCTGTTAGAAAAGGTAAATAACAGCTGTAGTGAATATGGATTAAGAATAAATCTTAACAAAACTAAATGGATGCAAATCACAAAATCCCCACCAAACCAAATGAATTTAAACATTACAAATACGGCAATAGAAAGAGTACAGGCATATAGATATCTGGGAGCCTGGATAGATCAAACAGGGGATCAGACACCAGAAATCAGAACAAGAATTGAAATTGCCAGAGCATCGTTTGTATCACTAAAGAAATTACTATGGAGCCGAAATATAAGCATAGAGCTCAGGATGCGGATGCTCCGCTGTTATGTGTTCCCTGTATTGTTGTACGGAGTAGAGGCATGGACAGTAAAAAAGAAACACTTAGACAAACTACAAGCTTTCGAAATGTGGTGCTACCGAAGAATGTGGCGCATATCTTGGACTGATAGGATCACCAACAGAGAAGTCCTTGGAAAAATGAATAAAGAATGTGAAGTAATAAATTCAATAAAAAGGAGAAAACTTGAATATCTAGGCCACATAACAAGAGAAACTAAATACGCCATGCTGCAAATAATAATGCAGGGAAAAATTAAAGGAAACCGGAGTGTCGGACGTAGACGAATATCTTGGTTGAAAAACTTGGGGGATTGGTTTGGCTGCAGCAATATCGAACTGTTCCGAGCAGCTGCAAATAAGGTTCGCATATCAATGATGATTTCCAGCCTCCGATAGGAGAAGGACTTTAAGAAGAAAAAAGGACGAAATATAGTTGGTTTGAGCCATTGGTTCGTGTGTGTGTGTGTCTGTCGGTCTGTCAGTAAACAGGATATCTCAAGAAGTAAAAGCTAGAGACTTGAAATTTGGTATGCAAGTTACTTGTATGTGGGGGACGCAGTGCGAAGCTTTTGGTAAAAATCGGCCTAGTCGTTTGGTCGCAGGGTTGCAAAATCGATCACAAAGCGGTCGCGAATCCAAACGGTTGAATATACAAAAATCTGGTGTTAACATCACACGACTTTCCTTATCCTATTATTATATATTATACCGGGTCCATCGTCTCGGCCCTGCGCTGCTGTAGTCTAAAAATTTGTTAATTTAAAAAGGGACGAGGCGCGAGTCCACCATTCGAAAGCTGATTAAAATAAACAGTACAAGACAATAATTGACTGGTACTTAAAATTTTGTACGTCACTGAAGATAACCGTGCGAGCTCGGTCGCACGGCCTTCGCCATTATAGCCTGCGTTCTCCCTCCTAGCGGCCAAGCGCTCCCCCCGTCCTCCCGCAGTTGGCCCGGTAGCTCTGTGAGCGCGCTGTGATTGGTCCGTTTAATTAATTTTTAATCGTCTGTAACTTATTTATTTGACCTCGGATCAAAAAATTTCATGGTAATTTTTTGTTTGTCTCGGTTTGATCTATCCGGTAATATAAATTTCCCGAATCATTTTATAAACACCCGGTATATTAAAAATCCTGAGCTTAAATTTTTTTCGAGTTCCTATTTTACCAACTTTTATTTTAAATTCATATTTATCTCATTATAACAAATCATTTTTATTCTCATAAATTTTTTGTATCTTCGACCGTTTAGATTCGCGACCGCTTTACGACCGATTTTGTGACCTTACGACCAAAGGGCTAAGCCGATTTTTACCAAAAGCTTCGCACTGCGTCCCCTACCTAAAGTAACTTGCGTACCAAATTCAAGTCTCTAGCTCTTATGGTTCTCGAGATATCCTGTTTACTGACAAACCGACAGACACACACACACACACGAACCAATGGCTAAAACCAACTTTTTTGGTGTCCTCAGGCTATATTTCGTCCAGAAATGTGAAAAACTGGGTAGGTCAAATTTCCGCCGATTACATTACTTTCCTTATTATAAGATAAGGAAAGTAAAACATTCATGAGAATAAAAATGATTTGTTATCACGAGATAAACATGAATTTAAAATAAAAGTTGGTAAAATTGGAACTCGAAAAAAAAATTTTAATATACCGGGTGTTCATAAAATATTTCGAGAAATTTATATTACCGGGTAGATCAGATCGAGACAAACAAAAAATTACAATGAAATTTTTTGATCCGAGGTCAAATAAATAAGTTATAGCCGATTAAAAATTAATTAAACGGACCAATCACAGCGCGCTCGGAGAGCTTCCTGGCCGACTGCGGGAGGGCCGGGGGAGAGCGCTTGTCCGCTAGGAGGGAGCACGCAGGCGATAATGGGGAAGGCCGTGCGACCGAGCTCGCACGGTTACCTTCAGTGACGTAGCAAAATTTTAAGTACCAGTCAATTATTGTCTTGTACTGTTTATTTTAATCAGCTTTCGAGTGTTGGACTCGCGCCTCGCCCTTTTTTAAAATAACAAGAGCAGCGCAGGGCCGAGACTATGGACCTGGTATAATATATAATAATAATAGGATAAGGAAAGTCGTGTGATGTTCACACCAGATTTTTTTTCTATTAAGCTTCCCACTATAAATAATAAATGCTACTTCTTTATTTTCTAGCTTACTTTTTACCACCTTCCTCAGTTTTTCTTCTGTTATTCTGGTGTATATTTTGAAGCCTAAGAGAGATACTTAAATATGTTTGTTAAATTTTCCATTATTGAAAAAGTTACTGTTAATTTTTTATTTATTCTTTATTATATTTTATCTTATCCGCAATCTGAAGTAAGTAAAAATCTCATAGTCGGTACAATATCAATGTACTTATTAACCTTTAGTTAGTCGCGTCGAAATAATTACACTATTAGTTCACAAAGACCCCACATTTAATTGGTAAAAACGAAACAGATATAATAAAGACAAATATTTATATTCATTAGGAACTTCAAGTACAGCATCTCAACTTAACAAAAACATAAAACTTCTAGAAACTAACTGAACATAAACTTCGAAATCAGTCTCCCAAAAATACTTAGTAATTAACAGGCACATGAATTGCAGACTTTGGTATGGTGCTCATTGCACATAGATTTGTTGCATTTATCGCACTTGCTTTTGGTTTTTCTGACCCTAGACATCGAAATCTTGGTTCAGTTTCAGAAATCGAAGGCTCGGAGTTATCTAAGAGTTGTCGTTTCAGAGAACGTGGCAATGTGGGAAATTCAGCTTTCTTGGTTTTATAACTTTTTACGAGTTCCGTTGACAGTATTTTTAGGAATTCTCTTCGAGTAATTTTCGTACTGTTATTCACGTTATAAATGACGTAAGCGTTTATTGTCGCCACGTAGAAAAGATGGAAAAAATTACCATAGGCCATCTCTTAGTACAACGAGCAACATTATAAGTTTCACACAGTTTGTCGTTGGTGTCAACGCTGCCTTCGATCTTATTATGAAAGTCTATTATTTCTGGCTTTTTTTCGTTATCTTCACATACAGCATCATCGGGGTGCATTGTAGACAGTAATATAACAGCCTTGGATTTTTTCGCACATATAAAACAAGAGTTAGTTCGCTACAAATCCAAACTTTGATAAATTCACTGCAGCTGATTTTTGAGGTAAAAACTGAGCAGGAATTCCCTTTTTGTTTTTTAGGAGAGTACCGACCAAAGTAAGCTTTTGGTTTAACAAGTGTTCAGCTAGAGGAACACTTGTGTACCAGTTGTCAAGCGTAATATTGCGCCTCGTACCTTTTCTTGGATCGGCAAGTCGTTTCACGATGCTTATTGTGTCGTTTGGTTTTTATATGGAACAACTGGTTAAGAATTTATGAATATTTCAAATATTTGTAGGTAAGCTGTTTTGGCATCAACCATAGTATGTAGTTTAATCTCATATTTATTCGGTTTGCTGGCATGTAGATTAAACCGGAGAATTTACTTCTAAATGCTGGAAGCTGTTTATCTATAGTTACATATTCCAATACTGTGTAATGTTTTTTAAAGGAATCGCTAATCTATTATAAATAGGTGCCAATTTTCAAGCTGTAATCCATGTTCTCTAGACGGTGCATCATTGTACCGCAGAAAATGAAGAATAAAGAGAAAACGGCGAAGAGAGATCATATTAGAAAAAATTTATTCCAATTCCGCCTGTCGCCCATAGGTCAAGAAAGTTGAAATGTGAAGATCTAAGGACATCGGCCATCATTAGTAAACCAAAAATGCTTGTAATTCTTCAACGGTCAATTCTTTTGCGTTATGTTCTCTCTGGAAATGTGCGCATATATTTTGAATATATTGGTTTGTATATATTAGTATCAAATCTATTATATTCTTATCAAAAAATAATTGAAAGCAATCAGTCTTACTCTGAGCACTTCGAACTCCTTCTTTTGTCCCAGGTAAATGTAAAACAATATTGTGACCTATTTGACTTATTCTTTGGCTTTAGACATTTTTGGACCATTTTATTTTCTTGTCCTTACCTAAATAGTATTCTGAAGCCAGTGGCACTGATTCATCTCATGATTCTTCTCCACTCTGCTGAGATTAGAATCATGATATTCTTGACCAGTAGACACTTTTTCCACACCTAACTCGTCGTCACTTTCGTCGAAAAGATCCACGTCGTCTTCGTTGAGAATAGAATTTATTTCCTCTTGAGTCAAGTGATGGTTACCCATTGTGATATTTTACCTGTAAAGATCAATAAAATAATAAAACGAAAATAAAGAAATTACAAAAAATATTATAACTACCAATAATTTACTACACTATTAGTCGCGCGGGGTTTCTTGCACTCTAAGCACCTTCGCGTGACGCGTGTGATCGAAGCCACGACTAGTGGAGCACTGAAGACGAAGGAGCGGATGAGCTAGGAAGCTACTGCAAGGTCGCTTACGCCGAGTTTTTGCAGAATTATGATAAGAACAAAGTTTCTTGGGGTCCAATGAACCACACGCGACTAGCTAAAGGTTAAGTGCCTTTTGAGTACTTATTCAATAATGCAATAACATTAATATAAAAAAGTGATCATCATTGTTTTTACTTATTTCTAATAAATATACATATATACAACAATAGCTAAAATTGTTAAACCAAGCATATTATGAATAAAAGATGAATATAGCATTGTTAAAGATTATTTAATTGGAAAATAAAACTTAAAGTCAAAATAATGTATACATGGTTGTCGAGGTAAATCCGGAAAATGAATAAACGATGAAAATAAGATCAAAAGCTAAGAAAAATTAAATTTATTTATATGAATAATAATAATGATACGGCTCTAACTTCTCGCGTGGGAGTACAGCTTGCGAACTGAGAGGTAAAACCTCTCATACGTTCGCTCTCTCTGCTCGGTCATCGCACGTCATCTTTGGTGGTGGTGTGATGAGCACCGCGTCTTAGACAACCGCCATTATTACTTCTTATTCGAGTGAACGCGGGTACTCAATTATTTTTAATGACTGAGTAGCTCACCCGCCAAGCATCAGAGAGTACCGAGAAATTGAACCAGGATCCGTCAGCATCGCAGACCGCCTCAACCACGGGACCATGCTGGCTATATATAAGTAAAGTAAATAATATTTAAAACCATATTATTTAATGTATTCCCCATTAGCACTACCTCCATAATAGAGGCCCTTAAGCTATCCTTGTTGTTATGATGACTCTCATTGATCTTCACCTTTACCCCGCTTCACGTACTCCCGACCAGCGGCCATTCTTACTCAGAACTTCACATTTGTCTCCAGCTCGTCGGTAGCTGTCAGCCAATGGGGAAACTATTACACCCTATTCGTTATTCACAAGCTTCAGTATTATCACAGAGGCACTTTATAGGCATCTTGACAGATCCAACGGTCATTTAGATGGATTGTTTCTGATTTTGGGAAAAATAGTTGCTAGAGCCTGGTTAAGTCATTGGTTTTCAAAGGCATTTGGAGTTTGTAGCATTTGAGTGTTTGTTGAAGGTTAGTCCCCAGTATGTTTTGTGATAGTGGTTGGCTAATTATGTAATTAAAGAGGCCCATTTCCTGCCGGTGACATTGTGGTAATTTGAAAAAGAAGCTAGCTGTTTTTGTGGTTCTACTGCTAAACTACCGCCGTAACGCAGTGATGGAGATCATTGCTCCTCTGTCCACCCATTTATCATTTCGGAATTCAACTGAGTGCTTTTTCTATATATGTAATTCCAAATATGTAACAAATTAAATACTAATAACAAATGTGTAGACCAGACCGTAAGTAGCAAGTAAAATTCTGGGCGCATTTGGTATTAACATTTTGAAGCACGGGCACACGTCCGCTCGCTTTGAAACAAAAGCGCGGAATTAATTACTTTATTTAAAAAAAATTTAAAGGGTGTATTCCTCTTTTTTAATTATTTTTAATTTTTTTTGAAATTGTTTATCACTGATAGCTCATAAATATTTTATGATTGTTAATAATTTGATGTTCGAAGATTTTTAGTATTTTTGAAATATTTTATTGCGACATAACACCTCAATAGAGATCATTCACACAGAGCTATCGACATCCTTGGCAATAACTCTCTCTCTTCCCCTCCTTTTCATCCTATCCTTTATTTCTTTCTCTCCCCTCTCTCTCCTCTCTCCTCTCTCTCCCCTCTTCTGTATCTCCCCCCTTCTTATCCCCTCCCCCCTTCTCACCCCTCTCTACTTTACCTATCTATCTCTTGATCTCTCTCTTATCTTATTAATCTTATTAAGGTAGTGATAATGTCAGAAAAACTAATTAAATTTAATTTATGCAATTTAAAAACCCATATATTTACCACGGTCTTATTTGCAATATTAGAAATATTGCTGTAGATTATTTAAGAAATTAAATTCTTTTTATCTGGGATATCACATCTGAAAATATAAAATTTTTAAAGATCCTGCTGTATTAATAGAGAACATTTTATACATGTCAGCTTATTCTTTATTATTTCATTCTATTTCTTCATTAGTAAATTTTTTAAATAAGATTATAATCTCACTTTCAATTATTTGTGAGTGGTCTTTGGCTGGAATAATTCATTACTTTTTAGGTAACTAGCTTATTGCTAGAACCCAAATTTTGGGCGCAACAATAATTTCAAAAGTAAAAAATTTAATGCTATTTCCAAGAATGTTTTTATTAGTTCCTTTAAGGACATTGCTATGCGGTAAGAATTGTAATTTTAGATCAAAACTCCCTACTTATGTCAGAGTGGTTATAACGGTCTCTTATGAATAATTACTGACACCAATACTTTATTGGGATTATGTTTATTGACGAAATTGTTATTTTTATAATTTCATTAAATTTATAGGTTACATATAATTATATATAATTAATATAAGCTATACCCATATTACGTTTTATAAAAAAAATGAACTTGCTACTTCTTGATAGTTACTATAATTTAATTTTAAATTTGACCGTCTACTTTTATTGGCATCTCTAGATTATTTCTTTAATATTTATAATATCGTTTTTATATTCCTCAAAATGTTGGTTCTCAACAATTTTGATTTTTACCTTTCAAAACTGGAGTTATGATCGTTGATGTTGACTTTATTGGTGATGTTGGAGATCCCTTACTCAAACATCTAACCCCCTTTCTTCTTCGACAACTTGTCGTGGATGTCGGTTGGTCAGTATTTGACGACTCGTAGCAGTGGCCTTTGATACTGGAGAATAATTGATTAGCGCTCTGAGATATGAGTTTCTATATGGTTGGCACGTTGCTTTCCTAGCGAAAAATCATATTTCTAACGAACCACGGAGCGCCAAAGTAGGTTCTGACGGCCTTATTCTGGAAAAATTGAAGTTTGCTTACATAAATTTTAGCCACGCAGCCCCAAGCGGGGCAGATATACATTATTACAGGAGAGATGATTATAGTGTATAACGTTATTTTGTTCAAAGAAATAGCCAGCTTTTAAGACAGAAAAGGGAGTCATGAGACTGTCGATCCGCTTTTACCTTTGAACTACCTGTTTCACATGAAGCTTTCAGTTGACCTTTTTGTCAAGAGTCGCTCCGAAGTTACGTATTTCTTCTTCTTATAGTATCTCCCGATTGGTCATGTATAGTCACCAACGAAGTCTAGCTTCTTGTGGAAATGACAAGACTGTTCTCGCCTTTTACTTTTATTTTCTACGTATTGCATGATTTTTTTGTTCGGGTTTGTTCATTTCCTCTTGAACAAGTTGAATCTCCAGAGAGGAACGAGGAGAGCTTGACAAAATCGTTATGTTGTTCGCTTCAATTTTTATCATAAATCAGTTTCTTTGACTTCGTACGTAGAAGTTTGGATCCGTTTTACGTACGAATGGGGTTAGCAGACAGGTGCTTAATTGCTGGAAGCGGGGTTGGATAGTCCTCCAGGCAAAACTTGACAACACAGCAGTTTCGCCTTTGGCTGCTAGGATTCGGTCGGTGCGGTGGCACGTTTAATTTAGAAGCCTGGCCGCATTTAAATCATTGATATGGGTTTTATCGAATAGGATAACATCCAAATTATAGAAACGCGTAAATTACAGCAGTTGCACTTTCTTGTTTTTCAAGTCGTCGAGAAGTCAAGTTGTTAATGAATAGCAATTGGCTCTGGAAATCCTGAGCGCGAGCCAAAAGCCATTCAAAGACCGTATCAACCAGCAAGAGACTAAACGTGAGGCCCGTCGGTACGACTGGGACTAGGGTTGGAACAGCAAAGACTGGCTTAGAGTCGATAGTAAGAACTCTCTTAACTATCTGGGCGTAAGAGTGCCTGAAAATGGGAGATCAAGTGCCGCAGACTCTGGAGCTGGTACTTGCTGGGATGATGAGACAGGCTACTGCTTGAGAAATGCTGGACATCCCTTGTAGTGGGTGGGTATGCGCCAAACAGTTAATGCACACTACTGGCGGCTCACGGCTTTTGTCTTACTAGCTCCAGTGAATTCGTGCATTTGATCTAGCACGGAATCCTCGATGCTTTGTCACGAAACATTCAGTTGGCATTAAATTCTTGATAGAGAATCGCGTAAAGCACTACGAGTGCCGCGTACGCGTCGCGGTACAAGACAGTAATCCTCTGTACCCACCCAAAAGGTCCAAAAATGCTAAGTACATGAACAGTCCAAAACGTTCGTCAGTAAGTGTGTGCAGCCAAAGACAGTCGACGACTTTCTGGAACGTAGCTCGATAGGCAAAGTATCCCTATAATCCCCTATCGTGAACTTTTTTGCGGAACCTGGCTTAACACTGCATCAACTAGCAGCAAAATTGAAACAGAAAGATATAGACATATAGTACGTAGCTATCTGAATCGATCACCGTGCGCTCAATATTAAATATTGTAGTTCAGTGAAGAAACCTTTGTTAGGTGAAAATCATGTGGCGCTTGGACAAAGGACAATATCTACCGAGGTTGGAGCAATGTACAAAGCTTCTGTTTGGGGATATGCTATCGTACCACAAGCCTAGTTAAGTACAACTAACAGAGTGATACATCGGACTGTTAAACACTCAATAAAAGTGCATCTTTGGGGCTGTATCTCATAACTGGGTTTCAGAACGCTGCATCTGTTTACGTACAACTTAAATGGTCAGAAAACTGCTCGAGATTTATAAAAAATATTAGTTACCGACTGCCGAACGTTGGTTCATCAAGAAAAACAAAGACTTTTTCCTGCAGGATAACAACGATTCCAAATACCGTAGCATGTTTTGCATTGAGTGGAAAGAGCAGTCTCGCATTGTGACAGTTGATTGGCTGTATATGTAGTAATGATATCTCTTTCGCCCCTGCACCTAAATATATTTTTTCTCCGGCTCATAAGATGTCTCGCTACATTCGTTCATTGTGTCAATTTTATTATATGCCGCGACATCATCACTTGCAGCAGAAAAAGGCTCCGGAACCCCCTTTTTCACGTCGTTGCTTTGGGATTCTGGCCTTCCCGGAAAAGTATCACATTCTGAACACTAGGGCGGGAGAGCACAATCCGTGTTACTGCACTACTTACATATCCTTATTTTCTTTACTAGTTAACTAATGATGTTTGCTGTTTGGAGTGCCTGTCATGTGAAAAAATTGTGTTCTCTGTACCCGTCATTGCAAATCTCGAAAGTTGACTATTGATTCTTTGGAATTGTCGGATGGCTAGGTTCAGTTTACCAGGGAGCTCTTCGTAGGACAAATTAAGATTTTCTATTTACGGAGCCGTTTGTATTTTATTTAGGTCTTGTGCAGTTGTCTAATAAAAAATGATAATTTGATCTGGACTACACTGGAGCACTCCTATTATCATTTATTAGGACTACATGAAGAAACACTTGCAGCATAAACATTTGACAATAATGTTGCTGTCGAAATTTTTGTGTACAATTGGTTGATATCATAATCAATATTATTTTACGATAGCCAAATTAAAAACTTTCCGTTGTGGCCTGCCTTTATAGATTATGTAAAAGCGTTTGATTTAATAAAACTCTAATCTCTACAAAATTTGTTCGAGTTACATCGAGTTGATAAAAATGTCTATGAAAACGCTACATGTAAAATACAGTTAAAAATACATACGGGATAAAAATGGAAGTAAGTCAAAGCTACATAATATCTATAAGACACGTTTAGAAACTGTGCGTGGAAAGAAATGGGGAAGAGATTAAACCATTTCAGATTTGCAAATGATATCCTACTAATATCCGATAACTTACAGGATTTACAGAAAATGTTAACAAATATGAATGAAAAACTAAAAGAAATCTTTTTATATATAAATAAGGGCAAAATCAGTTGGAGGACACAACTATAGAAATAGTCGACAGTTATATTTATCTTGGACAATTTATTACACTAGAGCCAGACAATTAAACAAAGGAAATAGAGAGATAAAACTAGGTAGGGTCGTATTTAAAAGATGGAGAGTCATTCTACAAAGAAAAATTGACCAAAAACTAAAAATAAAGTCATTAAACTAAAACATACTTCCTGTACTTAAACTACGAAACAGAAGAAGAACATACAAACACTGTGAATAGCACAAAGAGGTATTTGAAAATCGGCTTAAACTAAAACAAGCGTGGGATGGGCGCACTGAAAGAACAAAAGATACTAGATGAACGGACTAAGTAGTGTAATAGAACGAGGAAAAATTGAAGAAAGACCTTTACTCAGGTAGATAGACGAAGTATGAAGAAAAACTGATTATAATTGGTTACAGAAAGCGCAATACTTGGAGGGGCTTAAACTCGAAAAAAGTATAGGCAGGAGATGATATATAAATAATATCTAATTTCAGGAAGACCCAACATTATTTTTAGATTAAATTTATCAGTCAGACAGTTGTTGGTTATAAAGTACCAGGGACAAACAATGCTTGTGTTAGGTTTGTGGACAAACCTAAAGTAATATTAAAAGAATGAAAATAAGTACAACGCCATTTTTATTGTGCATACAATAATACAAGTATATACATATACACTTTATTTTAAACATACGTTTGGAAATCTTTGGACAGAATTTAACAACGAATATTTTTTTTAGTCAAACAAAACAATTATTTATAACACAAAATATGAAACTAGAGAGTACAATTATTACAAACGTATATACACATTTCCTAAATTTAACAACACGTTATTGAAAGATTTCCCTGCAGTCAACTGTGAGAGAAGGGATTGTCAGTTTATAAACATTAATATTTCAACATTGAGTGGGGTTACTTCTTACGAGGGACTCGTTAGCTGCACGGAAATCGCATTGGAAGTGTTGAACACACTTGTGCCATGAAAACACATGGTTTTAAACCTACAGATTGTTTTATTTGGACTCAAAAAAATATAAAAGTTTGAGCTAGAAGTATTGACATCGGATTTTCATAGATATAAAATGAGCACAACATTTTGAGACAATATATTAAATGTAAAATACTATACTCGAATAAATAACCTTATACAAATAGGGAATATTTTACACGCATTTTTGACCAAAGTAATCCACAAAGTAATTCATTTCTACCGACGTAAGGGCGTCGGTGTTAGTAACGAGTAAAAGTAATCATAGTAATGAGAATGAGTGTTAACGCTCAGGTACAGGGTATTTCTAAAGGGAACGGCGCGTTTGCAAATAAAATTTAGTTTACAAAAAAGCAAAACTAGCTTTAGAAGAACGTCCTAGTCGCTGCACACCTCCGAACCTACAGCAAGATCGGGTTAACTTTATGCGTTCCGGCGTAAGTCTACTGATTCTGTCTGATTTGGGGTTGAGCGAGTCGTTGCATGGCTGCTTGCTGCAGATTCGATGCGGGCCTGCAGTGACCGAACACGCGAGTCATGCAGTAGTGGCCAGTAATTTGAAAATGGAAACAGACAATATTGTGTTGCACAAAGAACACTTTACTATTTATAGTTTATTGCATACTACACGTCCCCTTGACTAACAATGCATGGCGATGCGACGGGGTTAAAAATTATTTGCAAACCTATGAAAACTTCACACTATTAAAACAAAGCGCTTCGAAAGCATCCGTGCGCTTTCGACGGCTTCTACTATAAAGAACAGGCAGATACACTACAGCCATTATGTACAAATTTACAAGCATTAATTACGCTATTTTACACGACAGGACTAAGCTCGGCTTAGTTCTAATGATATCAAATCTTGGCACAAATGAAACGGCACAGGCACACATCCATACAAATAACAACTGTAATTCAGCAAAATCAGGCTGAAACCAACCACAACGCAAAAAAGCGCTAAGCTGCTTGAGCAGCGTTCGCGTCCACCACGGACAGGGCGATCAGGTATTTGTGTCAGAGACCACAGCGACTAGTTATGCGGGTTATTGTGTAACGCGATGATTGTTCTTAAATCACACTTAAAATGTTCTAGGGCAACGTTACATCTATTTCAACAACACAACAATACAGCTCAGCATTTCCGGCTACGCGACATGGCGGACACTCGCTCGGGATTTCGTTCGGTTTATCACAAGAATGTGCAGGGAGCCCTTCGGCTCCACATACTAAAATAATTTGCGCTTTCTTACGGTTGAATTAGGCCGTCGTGTTTTTGCTTTTTCATAGGAAAGGCAGTGATAGAGTTGTCGAGCGATGAATTTAGAAGAGTCAAGTAAACTATGAATAAAATTATTACGAACTTTACAGTGATCACAAAATGTCGCTTTTGTCGCTCCAGCTTCTCGTCACTGCCTCGCAAGCTCCAATTTGAAAATAATGTCCGCCATGTTACGGAAAGTACATTAAAAGAGATTAATCGTTAGGCAATCAGAGGGACATTATCATTTACTGGAATGTGCGCGGAATGACCGACGCTCTGCGTCCATCTGAGGCACGCGAGGGTCGGTCACAGCTTTTCCAGATAATTGTACAACCCCTTGGATGACCTGAAAGCTAGCTATGGTAACGGTGGCAGTTCGGTCTCGCGCAAGCCAGCGGATCTCTAGCGTCGTCACTTAACCTAGTGCGTTCTCATTGCTATGAGAAACTACAAAACATACAACAGGGATTATAAAACATGTCAACATACAACAATCAATTTATTATATCTACTAATAAGCTGCTTAGTCTACGTTTAACGTCCCGAAGACACTAAAAATACACCGATAACACATAAATGTACGAATAAAACGATAGTGGATTGTCATTTCTTTAATGGAAAAGCTCGAGTCTTCCCCTGGCTTTGCACCGACAAAGTAATTACTACCTATACATTCAATAACATGTACAAATATTTATTAATATTAATTATTTATATAGATTCATAGTAATAGACTTTTAAAAAGATCACAACACAGAGTAAACAGTACAGGCGCCCCCAGGCGCGTACTACATTGCGCATAGCTGCTTAACCGCGATAGTATGGATTCTTAAGAATTATGGCACATCATGAGATAACTACACTCAATTAAAAAAAATTATCTACATCTACCTACATATCAAATTTATTTACACCCTATGGTTATGATAAGTTTAAGATCCCTAAGTTTCGCCGAATACGGGTTAAATAGTGGGTCCCGTATTGATCTCTCTTTAAACTAACTCTTGTAGATATAGTAAATACCACAGGTATCGCGATTAAGTTGTCAAAAATATAATACTTATTTTTTGCAGTTATGGCCGTTGATATTTGATTAATCTGAATTCAGATCTATTGCTCGAAATTCACACGCGCTCATCGAATCTCGATGAACTGAGCATTTTTAGTACAAACTATAGAGTACCGGATCGGTATCGGTACAGCTCCAAGCTTATACCACAAGAGTGGAATAAGCGTAGGGTCTCACTCGACAGTCGAAAGGCACTAACGTTACGCAATGTAACGCAACACAACCCCTATTTTATTAAATATATATATCTCTGTTTAATATGTGGATGTATACCTACCCTAAGTTTTAACTACATTTGCCTAACGTTCTGGAATACTTTTATACACTTCCTGTTTGCGCGGTTACAATACTCTTAGCAAAATTCTTCCGCTTTGATTGGATCGTTTGATTTGTGGTTGTTATGTGAGGCGTGGAATTTTGATTTTTTTGTCGAATGTACTGCTTTTGATTGCCTGTTACCTACACAAATTTGTCGTTAAAGCTATGTCGCGGAAAGTCTAGTCTATTTGCTGCTAAGTGTTGAAAGGACTCGGTACAAATACTTCAAAATTAGGAGAGCACGATAGATCTTTTTCTTTCCGTTTGGCTGGTTCTGCGTCCGGGGGACGGTGGGATTTCATGTGAGCGCTGCGACTTTTGATTTTACTGAATACTCTGCAAACAAACAAATCTTATGTTACTAACCTAACGTAACTTCTACTAAAATAATTTATAAAATATTAGGTTGAGGGGAAATTGTGTCACACTCGCGAGAAATTCGATTTTTGTGCAATTGTTGTTTTTGCTTTGCATTAATAATAGCTCAATTAGCTTTTTCTTTGATTCTAGATGGGCAAAGCTGAACTTCGCACCCCGATACTTTCATCGAGAGAGGCTGAAAAAGTTTGTGATGCTGAAGGTGAAGGAACAGTAATTTACAGAACTGTGAAAAATTGTATAAAAAGTTTCATTCTGGTGACCTTAGTCTTGAAGTTTAGATACGTTTTGCCCAACCATCTATTCTGAATGTTTAAGACTTGCAAGTCGCTTTGGATGCCAAACTACACTTTGAACTTGTGATGAACGGTTGCGCTATCAATGTCGAGTTGTACTGTCAGCATCTGGACACAAGCTGAAGGAGAAGTACTCGACATTGACTCAACAAAAGCTCCCTTTATTCTAACAGGACCATGCCAAATTGTATATCGCCAAGAAGACCAAGGAGAAATTCGAAAAGTTGGATTGAATCCAAATCCTACTATTCCCAACCTACAGTTCAGAGGCTGTTCCATCCGATTATTGATTCTTTTGCTCACTGAAACATTTCTTGCGCGGTCGTCGGTTTGAGACTTTCGGTTAAGTTGAAGAAGCGTGTCATGAGTACTTTGATTCAAAGTGGTACTTTAACCATGTCTGGATGCTTGCAGATCGGTGGCAAAAGTCATAGAGAATAATGACCTTTATTTTAAATAGATACTTTTGAATATATTTGTCCACAAAAATAAAACTGGTCGTAGTGTGACACAATTTTCTCCCCAACCTGATAAAAATTCATTTTTCTCTCTCATATATCTGTTTTAGAGTAAGTTTGTATTAATTCGTTTTTTCATTAAGATATACGAGTTATTACTAAACTAATCAATTAACAGTCTAAGAAGAGAGAACTTATCAACATGCGCTTTGGCAACAGACGACAAGAGTGATAGACTGAAAGTTCTCTAATTAGCTAAAAGAACAGGAATAGAAAAGACGTCGACAGATAGCAAACCACAGTATACCTCAGTCCGTTCTTTGGATGTTGAGTGAAAGTTTGATGCGAAAGTATTAGCTGGCAAGCAACACGCACGTTCGTAATACATCGATCAATTTACCTTAGCTATGCTATGGTGAATGTAGTACACTTACTTCCCGCATATCTTACAAGGGTAATCTTCGTTAGAATCTGTGTGGCACAGGGTAGGAGTTGTGGATGTCGCTCGTCTTTCTAAAACTGCCGAAGGCGACGGAGTGTGCCGAACAGCTCCCGCATGGATCCTTATGTGGCCATTTAGTGCTGCTTTCGAATTAAAGCTCTGAAACGGAACAATCTGGCGTCACTTAAAGAAACGACCGACAAGATAGTGATTACCGCTGAGCAGTCGGAAAACTCGCAAATAAAGTTTTTGTGATCTTGTACCGGCATCGGCGATTCCGAATCCGCAATCTAAAAAACAAATTAAATTATTAAGCGAATTACGAACTTTTCTGCAAATTTAGCTACCCCCAATAGTTTTGCATCTGGAATCGGCTTTTCTTCTGATTCGCCATCAAACGTCTTATGATAGCTTCGTTTTGTTTCTTTAGATAACTTTATTCGCTTGTATTCATCGACGCAAACTTTTTTCCAAATGTAGTAGAACTGTATACACTGTTTTGTAGTTTTAGTCCCAATCTATGATAAATTATTATGTGATTTTTATTTAGAAATATTCATGTAAATTCGCTCTTACCTCTCGCGCTATACTAAAGAAATCTTTATCGTATATGAATAGCGCCTGCTGAAAAGTTTGTATTTCTGTCGATGACCACTTATCACTGTCACTGTATTGGTAATGCAGTAACGGGTGGTCGAGAGGAAGTGCGGGAAACGGTTGCATTAATCTCAGCATTGCGTCCTGCATTTAAAATATTTCTTTACTTGAAGCTATTACAAGCACGTCCAAAACTTACGTGAATATTTCCACCACACATATGAAGAAGATGCATGGCGTACTCCTTATTGCGTCCTCCACCAGGGACTGCTGCGCAGCACGCGAAATCCAAGTACATGTCAACTGCACATATTCAATACTAACACATACCTGCTGATTGCACCACAGCGTGGGTCAAACAACAAGCTTTCTTAAGCACTAAATGCCAATTGGCAATTTTACTTAGACCAATTGCAAATTTAGTCAGTGGCATAAAAAAGCAATGTTAAGGATCAACAAGCTTACCTTCGTTGTCAGCGTATGTTTCTGTAGAGGGACCCCATAATAAATATTCTCGACTAGGTTCCTGGTCTGCTTGATGAAAAGGTTTGGCAGAAGGAGGAACAAAACATTGAAACTGGGGACCAATATTTATGTGTGGCGTAGAATCTGATTCCGGCGCGGATTCATTATTCCACACATTTAATATCTCCTCCCGAGTGTCTAAAATTAAGCTATAAATCAACATAGAACATATAAGCATAATAGCGTACCAAGAGATAATTTATGCTTTAGTTCGCAGTATAAACCAGAACCTGGTCTCGTTGGATTTAACAAAGGTGGGGGTGTATATGTAGAAGACCCGTGCGGTCTACTTCTTGTTGATCGCAGTCTAGATTGATGCAAAATAGGTAGCTGTAGCGGCTCAGACCTAGGGCGTTTGCGTGATACTTTGATCGGGCTTACAGGTACTCTACAAAAAGCAGGAAACCTATTAACTACAAAACGCATTAATTACGAAAAAACTTACGTAGTCGGACTGACAAAAATATTGTCGTTGATTTCTTGCTTAAGATTATCGACTGGTAATTTTGGAGGTAGAGAAGGCTGCTTTGCTGATGGCGCGCTCTGCAACGTTGGAGTTGTTTTGTTTACACATTCTCCATTTTTAATTTCGGTGTCCTTATTGGCAATATTTTGAGTGTGCACTAAAGAAGTTCCCGCTACAACGATATTTTTGGTTTGCAACGAAGTGCCATTGGTTTGTATCAGCTTCAACTCTCCATTACTATCCACTAATATCCCTGTAAAATTCGTGTTGTTTAAATCTAAGAGTCCGTTGCTACTTATTACTTTCAAGGGAAGGCCGTTGAATTCAAACTTTTTCTTTGTATCTTTTGGACTGCTGGATAATAATGGGTCTTCCGAATTTGGCATCATTTGAGATTGAAATGAATAGTGCGGAGACAATGAAAATGTGACGTTGTTGGGAGAGGGGGTATAAGTTGTAGAAGGATGTGGAGAAGAAACAGAAGACGTTGGTATATTCGAAAGCGGAGAAGCAACCGGCGTGAGTCCGACAGATAGTGGCGACTGAGGTGTAGGAGAATTTGTAAGGGGATAAATATCGTCTGTTGAAATAGTTTCGCCAGGAAGCACCTCTTCCAAAGCTTCTTCCACTGCAGCTGAACTTGACATTGTTGACGTAAAGAAAGCGGCTGATAATGGAGAAGAGGCTTGCGGGGGTTCTTCCATATCTTGTCCTCCTATTTGAGTAAAATCATTTGGTTTTGGAGAAACCATGGGTAACATAGAATTCTGGCCAAAACAAGGGCTCTGCCCTTCATGACTAGCTGGAGGTGTTGGATACGCAAATCCGGGAGAATCGTGCCGGACCAAAGGTGATTGTAAAGGAGACTGAGCAGTAATAGATGCATGAGGGGACTCAGTGTATTGAGCAGGTGATTGAGTCTGGTAATTAGGGGATGGCATATCCAAATTTGTTGATGAGTGGAACGTACTGAATTCAGCTAAACTTTCTGGTAAAGGTGAATTTAGAACTGCTTGCAGCTCTTGGTTGACTGAGTGATTAGATTGATAAGACGGAGACTGTACTGTATCTTGCAGACTTGCAGTTACTGTAGCATAATCTTCTAAAGACGCGATATCTTGCAGTTGATCATCATTTTGGTCGTGCAAAAGAGAATCCGCTTGGAATTGGATGGAAGTCAAGTGTTGAGAGTCCACACTTTGAAGAAGCATGGTGTCTTGTACTTGAGTAAAAACTTCATCCTGCAAAGTTTGTGAAAAATAATTTCCCCCATCTTCGGATTGATATGTAACGCCAGTGAGCGTTAAGGACTCCCCGGTTTGTAATTGGATAACTTGTTGTGTAGGCTGTCCGGGGTCTGAGGTAGTTCTCTTCACAGAAACCTTTCCCTTTTTTAAAATGAGGTCTGCTAATGCTTCAGCTTCTTGTTGAGTGCTTTGGTGTTTAGCAATAGCGAAAGCCTCTGCGTCGGAATGTCTTCTCGCCTTTTCCGTCGTTTGCTGCGGCGGCGGCGGGACCACGAAGGAAGTAATTTTGGAGTCTAGGTCATTTGAATTGCCAGAGGAATGCACAGTGAGGGGAAAAAGTGGCGGTGCTGCAGCCGGCCGGGTGGACTCTTCATTGCTTGTAGACGTTTGCGGGTTGGTGGTGCGTTTGCTTATAATTTTTTCCTCGATCAAAGCTCGAACGCTCACGCTTGCTGTTTGCAGTGGTGGTCCGCTAGCATCCTTTTTCTCGCACTTCTTGTTTTCAGCATCCTTGCAAAGAAAACCGTAACAAATGGCTCAAAATAGATTTAGAAATCGTTACCTTCTTAAAGTAGCCGCCGTGCAGCCGCATGTGGCCGTTGAGCGCGGGGATGTTTTTAAATTTTCTGTGGCAGAGGTTGCACTCCACTGGTTTAGACTCTGTTTTGTTGGCAGAATGTACTGGATTTGCGCTAGGAGTTGTGGAAGTTACTTTCGCCTGCGGCGTTGGGACGCTGGAGCTTGTTTTGTTTGCCAGATTTTGCTGCGTCTGTATTATTAAAGCATATTTGTTAGACTAGCTTTAAATAAAGAAAAAGGTCGTGCTTACAGAACTTTTGTATGCAGAACATATTACGAACAAAATTTATCTTTAAATTCAAATCGAGCATCAAAAAGTGTGCAATAAATTACTTGCTTATAAGGCATTATATTCGAATAATACAATCAGATTAAAATTGGTAAATAAAGTAAATCCTTTGAATACGCACAATTCATTAGGATCATAATGTTAATTAAAAAAAATGTAAGAAGGTTTTAGAGGACATTATTTACATACATTTTAAAGAACATTAAATAATTTTATTTATTCTAAAAAATATATTTTAAAAAAGTAATATTTAACAAAATTAAACCAGGATAAAAGTAATAAATGCTTTTGCATTATTTTTTAATGCACCACAATTATTTATTCAAAGAAATGCAAATTAAAAATTAACGGAACGAGCACAAATAAATATAATAAACAGTCTAAATGCATCAATTTTATCAAATTCATCAAGACTTACGCCAGTGCATCAGGCCAAGTTCCGGCCTAACGCAAGCAGTGTTTAATATTTACCTTATGTTATTAGGAATTCCACTAGTACTTGGGTATAACAAATACAGTAAGAATTGTAATAGAGAGGACCTGTCTTATAATTGAAGTGCACCTGTAATGAATGTGCTCGGAAAAATAGAAGTGCAGTCTCTAATTGAGGTGTACCCATAACTGAACTCCACTTTTGTAAGAAGTCGACTTGGTGAAAATATATATAATGGTTAGCAAGTTATAGTAGTAATGTCAGTTATTTTTTAAATTTATTCCTTTATTCAATTTAACAAAACTACGATAGAATTTTGGTTGGAAAATAGAATAGCACTCTCAAATTGAAGAGTACCTATAGCAAAAGCATACTCCACACAGGACTCTAACGGCAGCGGCAAGAATGAGGAATGAGAACAGCGTGTAATCATTCGTTTTCTCCATTTGCGTGGTGTAACACCGACTGAAACTCAAGAACAATCTCGGCCTCGCACCAGCCGGTCTGATGACATGAGCAAGTCAGTGGAGAAACTTGTTTTGGAGGATCGCCGAATGAGTGTGGAACACTTCGCCTCCAAAGTTGGCATTTCCGTGGGATCTGTGCACATAATCCTGAATGAAGACCTGAAAATGCGAAAAGTGTCCTCCAGGTGGGTGCGACAAATGCTGACGAATGACCACAAGATTGTGCGCGTGGCATGTTGACGCGTGATGACGCCATGAATGGGACTTTCTTTTTATTTATTGTGGCAATGGATGCCGTTTTTCAATCCTAAAACGAAGCGCCGGTCAAACCGTCTGGTGCGAGGCCGAGATTGTCTTGGTTTGTTGTCGTACGACGTTCTGCCTTCTTTGAACTGTCGCGCCCACAAGCGCACATTAGACACATCCAGAACACCATCACCTCACGTCTAACTCAAATGGCGATGAATTTCAATTATTATCACACCACTCAAATGGAGAAAATGAATGATTACGCGCTGTTCTCGCAATGAAAACGTCGCCATTTTAAGTATCAAAAACAGTCTGCCGGTAGAGTCCCGTGGCCACGCATTCACAAAGAGGCGCGCGTATTTTGAAATAAACTGCATGTTTCTATCTGTTTCCCAGTCCTGAGAAAAAAATTGAGAAGTATTATAACTCGTTAATATATATTATAATATTACATGGTGTCTAAGATGTACCATTTTAGATTTGTTTAACATTT
Organism: Sinelater perroti; assembly: GCA_036346155.1. NCBI lineage: Eukaryota > Metazoa > Arthropoda > Insecta > Coleoptera > Elateridae > Sinelater > Sinelater perroti. Next base: position 3,411,127 of record JARFIY010000348.1, on the reverse strand, counting down.
TGTAAAAAATGGCCTTTATCAGTAGGTTTAACAAAACAACGTAAGGTAGAAATTTGCTGTTCTACTATAATTTGTTGTGCAAGACGGGTTCTTTAACCGCGTAATAAATATTTGTCTTTAATACCAATAGCATGCATATAAAAGTTAAAAGTTTTCAAATAACCGTAGCCCCAATTTTTTAAATGCAAAGTACATTTTTTCCACAAATTGATACTAAACTTAATTTTATTTTTTATTGAGGTGTTTTTAAGAAGTTTTTTATTTCATATTGTGAAATCCGTAATTTCCAACACGGTCTTAGAACTTATGCAGAAAAGAAAGTTATTGGGGAGATTTGATTTGTTGATGAGAATTACAATATAAATTCTTAGAAAACAGTACTAATACCGTTAAAAAGAATAAAAATATTGGGTTACAAGTTAAAACTAACATATCCCTTCAATGAACAACCACAAGTGAGTCAGGAGGCTCGAATACTTAGGAATAATAAAAATTTTAAATCAATGTAGTGTTAATATGCACAACAAGTAAATAATGAGTTTACCTACCTTAAATGTTTTGGTGAACGGAATGACGACTTATAGACTAAAATATGATAAAAACTAAAAAGCTAATTTAGTTTTTAGACATATCAGGATAACAGGAATGATTATAAGCTCATTACTAAAAATGAGCAGTTACGATGTACTGGCTACGCAAATCTTTAATGTTTTTTTTAATCCAGCCTAACTGCATGAAAGTTTGTACATAAACAGTGTTGGACAGTAAAAGTAAACTGGTATACAGATTATTCTACAAAAGATACTGGTACTGAAACTGAAATATATTCGAAAACCGTAGCTTACTACTTAGAATAAAATAAGTAAGTCCTACCAAAACTACTGAAATTGGATGGAAGGATTAAACCACAGTAAAAATATGCTTGTATCTCTTCCTAAAAAATTAACATATAGCATACTGCAATTAAAAAAAGAAGTTATAGGATGAACCCATTTGCAGACTTTGCAACGAAGATGATGAGATAGCCTCACAATTATATTGAACTGTGAAATTTTTACTTGATAAAGGCATTTACTTCTAGAAATAGCTATTTCTAAAGATATTTAACTAGAGAGAGCATGGCGAAAAGGCAACTTAATCTAATAAAGATAGTCAACATTTTCAGTGAATAAGTGAACAGATAAGTAGTACAATAAGATCTAAGGGTATTTATTTGGTTGCATATATTATTAGAGTAATTATGTCAAAAATGTGTCAGATACAGTGTTAAATTGTAACAAATAATCTGCAGTGTTGCTACAAATGTTATTTTGTTCCAAAGTATCATTAATATTCTATGCCCAAATACAGTTTACTGGGGTATTGAAAGAAACAAAGAAATTTGAACTGACACTTTATTAATTTGAAACAGGTAACTAGAGCATAATGTTTTGTCGATACATATTAGTCACAGAAACGTATTAACTAGCTAAATATGCATATTGTGTTTGTTCAAAACTACCATAATTTTAAGTGACATAAAAGTAGACTATTTCTTGTTTAAAATTAATAGAAATAAATAAATTTTTTCCAACTTATAATAAAACGTGTTCTTGAAATATGTAAAAACTTGAAAGTCCATTCAGGCTACCATAAAAATGAAATAGACAGTTAAGTCGAGAAAAGGCCATCTAAATCCCCATTTCAGCTTATTAAAGGCTTTATTTACAGCTTTGTGTACAACCTAGGCCACAACTAATTTTGTTTTCGGATAAAAGGTATCGATTAGGTTTGCTTTTAGAGTTCCTGTGAAAGGAAAATTGTAATTAGATCAGAATTTTACGCTAAAAGTTGCAATAAATAATTTTCATTAGAAAGCGTTTACCCACGCCTTGTTGATTTATTATTATTATTTTAATCCGAGTTTTGTATCTAGATCTGTATGGGGACAGACGTCATAGATAACGTAGTTAAAACTAGAAACGTCAGATTGTCAGATTTAAAGAGCACTTAGTCAATTGCTACGAGATTAAATAGCATGCAAATGCTTTTAATAGTAAAAACACTGTTCTACTAAAAAGTAAACTTCCATTTCGAGACTGAAAATTAGATGTTGCATATCTTAGGCTTAATACAAAAGAATTGTAATAGTGTTTTAGGCAAATTAGCGATTAATTCTTATTGATATAGTTATAAAAAACTACTAACGTAGTTTATAATGGCCACAAACATTTTATAATATTGGGAAATTGTCTATTAACAATATATTTATAAAAAACTAGATATGACAGCTTTCATGGAATGAAGATTAAAATTACCAATACCTCAGATTTACTGTAACAATGATTGAGGCTACAAATTATGATGATGTGGAGGAAGTTTATTTCAAACTATGTTTACAGAGAATGACCTAATATAAAGTCTTTAAAATATATTCAATATGAATTAAAACGAATAGTTGAATAATCTCGGCAAAATAATTACTAAAAAAATTAAATGTCCATGTTGTAATCTCAAGGAATGAGATAAAAACACTTTAGCAATAAGTATCATGGAGGGTACGTTTTCTAGCACAATTATAAAATGTGTAAACAAAAAGCTAAGTTTTCTAGTAAGTTACCATCAGATTTGGCTGTGCATATGAATAGCAGATCATCGTTTATCTATTCTATATCGTTTCTTAAATTGTTATCAGAGTATCTTCTGCCTTGAAAACTATTACGAAAAATTCTTCTAATTTTGTGTAGTCACACATTTCAGTCAATGTATGTAATGGACCAAAACGGCATAATTGTATTATGTTTAGCCATACTCACCGTAACCGTTTCATGCAAGTCGTTTTGGCTTTTTAATGTGTTGTATACTCGAGTGGTTCAAATGTGGATGCTTATTGACAACAGAAGATATCTCTAAGTAACAAAACAGGTGGAATATCTGAAAGGGTGCTACTGTACTATCAAACATTATTTTAGGTTTCAGAGTAAGATACTTATAACGTACATCAGAAATAATCAGTTTTCTGCCACGAACGATAATCAGAATATCAATTGTCTGGAACAAATTGTAACTTTGACCTTTTCTAGTTTCTAAAAGCACCCTTACTGCACAAAAAACAAAACCGATAATAATAAAAGAACTCTTGATTACCTAAAAAAGCGCTATTGACGAGACAGATACTGTTACACTAAACATGTTTTTATAGCATATCCGATTAATCCCGCAAGGCCTGGCGTCGTTTGAATAACAATAATCAACGAACCTTACCTGAAATTGTAGCAAAAAAAGAAAAGTCTTGAAAAAATATAAAATAAGACGACAGAAATATATTAAAATAAAAGGAGGAACAAATAATTTTTCTAATTGGCATGTCTCCGAGAAAAGTGTAGTTTAAAAAATACTCTACAAAATAAAAGCCAACTTGTAACAGTGGTATCCAAGAAAAACATTTTACAGAATAATCTAGAAAACTATTTGCATCGAAAATAAAATAATAAAACACTATTTTTATCAATTAACATGATTATTGCAAAAAACTTTTATGTCCGTTGTTCATATTTTTTGACGGGCTCACATTTTCCAAAATGTGTATTATTACTTTTGTAAGTCGTTATTTATCTTCTTTTTGTTGTACGTTAACATATCTATAGTGTCATTCCTTGTTTATTTTTATTTTAAGACATTATAAGATAAAAGTTCTATTTCATTAAATTTATTTAACTTCTATCTTGTGTTTCCTCGGTGTTTTGTGTTTTTATATTAAACACACACACACTACATTGTTTTATGACGCTGTTTACAATTAATTTGCACTGATATCTGATTGTGAATAGCAAAACACGCCAACCTAATTGATCCTCATGTCAATTATTATATCGAATCTTAGGTGCAGTAATTATTTTTAATTACTTTTGGATATGTGCAAGGTACTGTTATCTTACGCTCAAATTGAGGATATTTTTTTACAACGAAGATATGCGTTTGTTTTTAAATCAATTCATTATAATATAATCCTACCGTATCCACTTACAAATTTCACATATTTACTGGTCTCAGGTGTGTACACGAATAGTTGATTTGTACAAGTGAACAACTATACAACTGTCCGCTCTTAAGCTTCTGATAGTCAGAAATATCACTGTTTTAATTTTCTGGCAAATAGACTATTTTCAAAATAATATATTGATCACCTTCGTCAGCACAAGTTTGCCGAAGAAGTCTAAAATCACTTGCGGTTATTCTATCTAGTTTATAATAGTAAATGTGTTGTCTTCAAATTAACGATGAGATTCGTCGGAAATTGATTCCTAGTGTCCAGTATTATTAGTAAGGCTTTCTAGGTTTCTTCTTTAGTCAACTTATATTTCCATTTTCACCCAGAATTGTTTAGATTACTTGAAACTAGACCTCAAATAACAAGTAACACAAGGCGCGTTTATTTTATTGGGCAGTAAGTATTCTTATCTTAATTCAAATATTAGCATTAACCTGTCAATTTATTCAGCCCCGATAGTTGTTCAAAATGTCCTGTATAAAATTAATTAACGATATCCTCCACACTAAATATATTTAAATGTGTTTTGTATTGAGAAAAGCCTGAAACTAAAAGTTTACAAAATAACACAAAGCTAAGGGGCTAGAGATCAATGAAATTAACTGTCGAAGTAACAGAATATTTGTTATAACTTTACAGGACGGTTTTCAGAAGATCAACAGGATTTACTTCTGGTTTAATTATATTGTAATAGAAGAAAATCTATAACGGATCTATTTTTGCTGGATATAAAGAGATCAGCATTACTACACAACCTTTAAGGAGTGAAACCCCTATTCTATAAATTTTGTTTCTTTCGTGGAGACGGTGACATTTATATCTTTAAATACAGCAAGTAGTTGAATATTAGCTACAGATGTGGCCATTTTAAGCCTAGAGAAATTGCTCCATAGAACTTAAATTACATAATCAACATTAATGACCGGATTTTTAAACTTTAATTTTTTTAACGTAGTAAACTAAAATTGTTGCAATAATAGTTCACTGTAATTTCAAATAATTGTTCCGCTGCATCTTTTAGAATGTTATCTATCTCTATATTCTTCAGAAATATTTCAATAGCTGTAATTTCTGATTTTGGGAAATTGACTATAAGAATAAAGTTTACATAACCATTCAATGGTACCGTATACGCTAAAACGGCTCAACGAATCTAACGTCAATTAAATTTCAGTCCAAAAGAGCTATCTACGTATGCTCTTTCAAACAAACTTATGAGAAATCAAGTGGTGTTAAATCAGTAGGCCGTACTAAAAATTCAATTGTGGCTGATTTAAAAATTAGTGGTTTCTAAAAAGTAGGAATTATGTCTATAGTCCATTTAAAGTCGTGTGAAATAGAAAACTTTAAATTATCCTTGCCGCTCTAACAAACAACACCATACACCAAATTGTATATTTAGTGAAATGTGGGCAACATTCACATGTTAGTTCTTCTTCTTCTTCTTCCCCAGCCTAGGTCGTCCACTGCTGGACATAGGCCTCCCTCAAACCCTTCCATTTGTTTCTGTCCTGTGCGAAATTGTCGAAATCCTAGATTTTAGACAACGTTTCCTTCTATATAATGATTTTCAGCATTTCTAAACAGAAAGTCTATTTTACCAAAAAAAAAGCAAATTAAGAACAAATCCTTGCTGCTGTAATTAAATAGTAATATCCCTATAGTTATTTATAAAAATATGCTAGCAATACGTTCTTTAATTTTTAAATATTAAATTATTTTCAAACTAATGCCACTTCATATTGTTTTCATTTCGAGGTGATTATGTCAATAATAAATTTTTAGGGATTGTAACTTTTGTAGGCTAAAAAAAGTATTAACTATCTTCTACTAATTTAGTAATATTAAGTCCACTCTGTATTTATCTTTATTTAGATTGTTTTAGAATAAAAACTTAAACAGATTAGATCTTTATATAATAAATTATTTGATTAGAATAATCGTAATGTAATTTATATTATTAAAATTCGTAAAATATTTATATAACAAATCAGTCGTTTAAATGTTTTATATATTAGCACAAAACATTTATATTACAGACACAAATATGCTGTAAAAATTTTAATATATGCAATTATGCTGTCAAAATAGTAAAAGAATGTTATCGAAAATTTTGTGAAAAATTACAAATTGAAACAATCTATTTCTTAACAATAACAGGTGCCTATATAATATACACATATTATAAAAAACAGATAAGGTAAATGCTCCTGGATAGATTAAATATAATTTTATTACCTACGAGCGCTTAGGAATTTTAATGGTGCAAAAAATATTTACAAAGTATGAGGATATTGTTGACAAGTGTAAAAAATTATATTTTACCAATTCTGTTAAAAAATGTTGTAGAAATTCAATATTTGTTTGCTCCAAAATTAGTTTCCACTATAAAACTTTTGTTAGCATTTAAGTACTACGAATCTTGTTTTGAAAGGCTGAACTTTAACTCGTTGAAATCGTTTTCAACCACAGAACGTAATAATTATCAGCTTATGTTTTAATATAGCTTATCAATAATACTCAGCACCTTGTCATTTTGAAGGAAAAGAAAACATATCTTCTTTTTTCGTCATTCTATAACAACTTCCGTAGATTTTTGTATCAATTTTAATAGTCATTTTGTACGTCATTACCAAGTTAGGATTCATAACAGTACATTTTTCATTCCACATACGTTCATGACGTTTGAAAGAATTGAAATTTTAAATTCGTACTTTCAAACATTTCTCTTTGTGTACATTGTTATTAATAAAATTCAGCTTTACGGTTGCGTATATGGATTCCTTCGGAAACTAGGTAATAAGAATTTTCCGGTAAAAATGCTATGAAAGGTCAGCTTTAATTCAGTTCCACAATTTCTTAGACAAATTTTTCGCTTGTTGTAATGAGGTCCATTAATCATATATATCACATATTTTTTAAGCTTTTAAACTAGTGATGGAAACTGTTTCGATTTTTTGACTTGTTACAGAAAGAGGTGTTTATGTTTATGAGAAACTAGCCGCTGCAACCTGCTTTGCTGTGTTATACATTCATTAAATATCTTCTTTTGATCTAATGTAATCTAATGATCTAATTTTCCTTGAGATACAAAAATAGAATGGTCATAGAGTCAGTTTCTATAGCAATTAAAACAAAAATTTTGTAATTGTTCAATTCCAGCACTTTCAATGGTTTGTCTGTGAGTAAAGTTATTTTCTATGTAACAATTGAAAATAACTCTACACGCGTGCGCGAGTTCCCAACAATCATTTACTTATTCAAATTGCAGTTTAATGGACACTTTGATGGTCAATTATTTCAGCACACAGATAATCGATCATCAAGTAAAATCATATAAACCTTGAGCAGGCCAAGGCATTTGAATCCGTTCAGCGGTGTTTCAGTCAAGTATAGTAACATTCTATTTATTAGCTCTAATTATTTTTTTAAGCTCAATATTTTCATTTTACTTATTTCTCTAAATTGTAACATCATATTAATGGCAAGTTTGTAGTTTTTTTATTTTAGTATCTGGTCAAGAAAAACTAAAACGACGTAATAAATGCAGATATGTATTCAAGAGCTATATGAAGTTACATAAAAGCTTTAAAATAACGATTCAAGAAAAATAAACATCGACATACAAATCCTTAAGTTACAACAAACCAAAAACTTGTTTTTTAAAAAGAACTCCTTTATGGTATAATTTTTGTTTTTTAATTTTTAAAATATATTATTTAACTTAATAAAATCCCAAATCTCTTTTAATTTGTCAAATAGCAGATATTACAGGGTTTAGAACGTTTCGTCGCCGTCGTTTTAGTGCTGCTGGGTCACTTCTGGCTCCAGTTAGATGCTGGCTGATTCGTCCCCTGACGCTTTATCGTCAGTACCGATAAACTAGACTATAATTTTTACATTATATATTTTTGAAGAAAGTCAGTCATCATATTTCTTTATTTTGTTGTTAGGTAATATGGAGAGGTGGTACTTTTATGTATCACAAAAAAACCAAATTGAATTGGGCTTAGTGATGATTAGAGTCTGGATAGTCAGGCGAACGCCTGATGCCTGCCTTTTTAACATGTAGATGCCTTTTTTGTGCTAATTTAAACTATTTTGCCTTTTTCGACAGAATGTCTTGTAATAAAAATTCCACTTATACAATGACACCTCCCGCTGACTGCAAGGCCGAAATTATATTATAGGGATGGGGTGAGTTTTACCTACTTTGAGAAGAACTAAACTAAAATTCAGATAAACATACATTTATTTCTTAGTAGAAATTAATGAGTTCATTCACGTCTTCGCATTTTTCGAGTTAGTTGTAACGTCTCATCGTCAGTCTCTGATCTTGTGAATTTTCAAGAATGCGGAAGTGTGGCCAAATGGAAACTTGGGTTAAACTGGATAAACGTTTAAAAGTTGATAGAAACTCTTTGTTTTGTGAAACATGTTGCAAGGCTGTAAGTATTATCTTCTTTTTGAATGTGAATGCTTAAGCCGTGCACTATTTACCTACTTATAGATACCTAAGTAACTGCGGAGTTATATTGATTAAATCATAGAATATTCATATATAAGCTGCATCCAATGATGAATCGAATTTTTCTATTTATAAACTACAGTTAATTAATTACTTCAATAATCTTTTGCGTAACAAAATACAGAACATTTTTCAGATACATGCAACTAAGAAATACCATGTGACTCAACATTTAAATAGTGGCATACACATAAAAAAATTTGCTAACAAAATAAGCAAATAGCTACTTATTCAAAATTGTCTCACGGAGAATTCTAAACCAGGCCCATCAAATCGACATTTTTATTTAATTTGTGCGACGCATTTGTTTCGGCGTTGATGCCGCTAAATAAATTGAACAATCCAGTTCTAAAACAGTCTTTAGAATAAACGATGCAAGAAATAATTCCGGATGAATCAAACACTTAGAAAAAATTATTTGGATTTGTGTTACCAATTTGTAAGTATATGAAATAAGAAATAATTGCACTATAAGAGCATCCTTTAGTATTCAGTTCGTAATATAAGTAAAAAATATGCCTAACTTTTAGAAAATGAATTCTATTAGGCAAGACATGGGAGACAATTATATCTGGATTTCGATCAATGAAACAACATATTGTAAAGGCCAATATATTGCATATATAATAGTGGATACACTATCTAAAGATAAAAAAAGGAATTTCACATCTATTGTCATTAAAAGAATTAGAGAAAACAAACCATAAAACAACTGACAACTTTTTTGACGATAGTTTGAACAGGTTGTTTTCTAATAATTTTAAAAATTCAATAATAAAACATTTTAGGATTGTTGTATCCGAATAGAGTAAAGAACGACAAAGTGCTTTTGCTAGTTTCAGTCACTGCTCCCTATACGAATAAAGCTGGACAAGTAATGCAAACTTTTGCGAAAAAATGATGCACATGACCCGCATGGTGCATGGTCTCTATGGAGCGTGTGAATTTATTCGAGATTAATTCGCTGTCGTAAATAAATTAATTTCTTCTTCACAAAAGGTACCAACAGTTTTGATTTAAAACTTTTTACTTTTAATTTTTTTAAATTTCAGATATTCTTAAAAGCTCCTTTGCGTGTTGCTGTATATAAAGAAAAATTGCCGAATATATCATTGCCACCTGAACCTGTGGTTACAAGATGGGGTTCCTGGATCTCAGCTTGTATATTTTATGCAACACATTTTGAGGACATTAAAGAGGGAAAAAAGTTATATTTAATTGTACGTGATAGTGAAGTTTCAATTATTTTTATATTTTCCAGGTTGTCGGTATCTTTGATGCAACATCTTCGACATGTATAACGAAGTCACAAACTGCTTTCAATGGTGCGAAAGTAAGGAGTGGTTAATTTTTATGAATTATAAATTATGGTTATTTGCCTGATGTGATTACGAAATTAAAAACGCGGGGGTTAAGTTTAGGGAATCTTCTCAAATTTTTAACTCATCTGTTGCAGATATTAAAAAAGTTCCTGAAATTATTGGACAAACAGCTAAATTAAATGTAATGGTTGGAAAAAATCCGGGTCTGGCAATACTTGAAGAGGTTGCAAAAATACATCAAGGTTTCGTGGGAACAGTAGAACTAGAGGTTAAAGAAATTTGTGCTTTAAACATCGTGCGTTGTTGAGCGTAGCTTCTCCAGATACAAAGAAATTTTGACAGACGAAAGACAAAATGTATAAATGTTTTTTTGTATTTCCACCTAAAATAAAAATGCCTTTGTTGTGCTTTTTTTAAAATTTTGCTGCCGTTTTGTGTGATTTTTTGATAGCTTTTTGCCTTATTTTTTTGCATAACTATCCGTTTTCTAGAGATGCTATGGCTAAGATAAAACAAAGGTAATTAAATGTACCATTCTAAAAATTTTAATACATAATGTATTACTAATATTTATTGAAGCAAAATTCATATTAATTTCACTTATTTTCTTAGTTTTTAATTGTTTTATAATTCAACTGACTTGTAGATCGATAAAATTCCAGAAATATAATAATTGTTAAAAATATGTTTAAGTTTTTCTTTAACTCTAACTACAAAAAAGGAATTGATGCAGATGCTTTTAACATACTACAAAAGGTAATACATAGGTATCATTTTTATCTCTCAGTACACCATAGGCCTAATAACTGTAATTCTTCTTATCTTACACGTACCACTCTAGTGATATGTAAGTGTTCTATATTAGGACGAAAATAGTTCCATTGTAATATTCATTTATAGATCGATAAAATTCCAGATATAAAACAATTGGATAGTTTACTTATATTTATTATTGCTCTTATAATGGTTATTTTCATTTTTCTATATCCCGTCCTTGAAAATTTTAATATAAAAATCTCTAAAACGAACATATCTATCTATTTTTATTCCAAGAATAATTATAATCTCAACAGCGAAAAGGTCACCTCAAATCTAATATTCAAAAGCGCATAGTTAAGTTCACATTTTACTTGAACAGATATTCATAGTTGGAAGGGTAAATGTAGAAATGAGTTTTGAAACAACATGAAATTGGTTTTAGTATTTATTTTATCCAAAACTACTTGATACATTTATAATCAACTAATACTTTTGTATTTTTTAACTTAAATAAATTAAGGTACTTCTATTGTTCCATTAGAAACTACTATTTTCGATAATATCATGCTGCTTGTTTCTTAGTTCTTAGATAATAGAATTTATGAAGTAAATCAATAAAATATAAGTCTAAAATTATAAATGTTTGGTTTTAGAAATATATAAATAGAGCTTGACATCAACGCGTAACGTTTGTAGAATACAAATTTACTACATCCTCTGAGAACTTCCATTTGCACTTATAAATTGACATAAATAAAAATGAAAATACATCCGTTGTACAACTCGTACTTAAGAACATTAACACACAACGTCTTTAAAATAATATTTTTATAATTAATATTTGAAAAAAACTTTTGTGTAATATTATACGCCTAAGACAATTTTAGTCATGGCCTCATTTCTTCTAATATTAATTATGATTTATGCAATATCTGTGATCACAATAATAAGATTTATTGAGTTATATCTTATACATTTCCATGGATATTGGCAGGTAAAGATTAGGAACTTGATATTCAGTTATTTTTTTGATGAGATAGTGCTGTCTTCCGGTAGTAATCAGATTAAGTATGTACAGGAGTGGCATTTAGTAAACGTAGATTTAGGGTATTTCTTTACAGAATTATATGTTGGGCCTTGGTAGAGCAATTCACTAATTATAATTAAAAAACATTAAAAATATATCATTTAGAATCAAAAATATTTAAAATTACAAAGAAACTAAATTGAACATGGAATTTGAAATTTTAGAAATTGTAAATAGTGATTTTTTTTATAGCTCATATACACTTGTCGTTTTAGAATAATTGGGGTAGATTTGATTACAAGAACATGAACATCGATTTTGACAATCATTCGACAAGAATAAAGTCATCAGATTACTCATTATTAATATTGCATGGTACAACTTCAATGCGTGCATTCCATTCGTAAAGAATTTTGGCCATTCCCTATCACGTTGGGTGTTGCGAGTTGATCGGTGATATTTTGGAACATTTGTTTTGTCCCAGATGACTTCGTCACGGATCAGAATCAGAAAGGAAAGACAATAAAACACCGGGTGAAAACAATATTGTTTTCGAGGCAATTAAGGAAGGCCGAGGAGAACTTCTGCGAACAATCGCCAAACTTTTAATAAATACGTTTTGGAAGCAACAACGCTTTCGGGCTGTAATATTGCGGTAATCATCATCGTACACAAAAAAAGCAAAATCGCTGACCCACAGAACTACTAATAGTAGGCTAACAGCCTTTTTTATAAGCTATTTGCAAAAATAATAATTAACCGTCTTACAAATAGACTAGATTTAGATTTAAAAGTGCGTCGACTACAAGAAACCCCTGGTTTTAGTATCTGTTGATTATAACAGGGACTCCGATTCAGCAAAATGTCAGGAAATTTTCAAAGTCCTTGAAAATTACTGAATATATCACCGATATTACGCTGCATTTACAATACGAAAATGCAGCAAAGTGTAAAATTACCCAACGAAACAAATAAATTTAAAATACTGCGAAGAGTTCGACAAGGAAACACGATCTTCCTTAAGTTATTTGTTACCCTTTTATAGTAAACATTTAAAATGACAGAGATAGACGAAATCGATATTAATTTTAATGGTAAAAACCTAAATTACTTACGATTCACCGAATACCTAGTGCTTATTCCGGACCAATTAGATAAATCTAGCACTTTGGGTTTGAAACCAATCGTTTATGACAAACTTTGCATTTAAGAACAACATACTAGTAGAAATCCATCAAGTCACATCTTACAAATATTTAGATCATGAAAGGAAAACAGTGAGAAACAATCAAACTTGCAAGATTTAAACAAGAATCAGATTAATTTCGGTCGTTTTTGGTAGGATGAGATATATTCCCAAGACGAACGTTAGAATGTGTCTCAAACGTAAGCTGTTCGGTCAATATATGCTCCTGTTACTCACATATGGGTCTGAAATTCTGACTTATATTGTAACACAAACGCATAGGTATTTTATTCAACAACGTTGCACGAGAGGGACTTATTAATTGTATAAGCACTCATACAAGACGACATAAATTGTATTTTGAAGATATTGCACATTGATGTTACTTTAAGGTGATCGAAATTGAACTTTAAGATTTGAATTGCGCCGTTTGCGTTTTGTAAACGTTGGAAGTTTGTATTAGTGTAGTTGCTGTCTAAAAACATGACAAAGTTTACCAAATATCACCAGAATTTGTAAACTAGGTTTTAGAGTATATAGCAGTTGATGCTGATTGTTACAAAAAAAACCCATATTGAGCGATAAACCTCATTTTTCTCTAAATGTCACAATTTTCGCATATGAGGCTGTAAGAATCCACCTGCTATTCACGAAAAACCAATATATCTACAAAAATGCACAGTTTGGTGCGCATTGTAGGCTAGAGTAATCATTGGCTGGTACTTTTTGAAGACGAAGCTAGCAACACTGTTGTTATCAATGGTGTGCGGTATCGGAAAATGCTAAATAACCTTTTTTAAATAAAATCAACAATTTGAAATTAAATGACATGTGGTTTCAACAAGATGAAGTCACATGTCACACAGGACTCACTTTACTTCAAGCCAAATGAAAAAGAGGTGAGATCGATTAGACTTTTTCCTCTGGGGCTATTTAAAATTTAATAACTTAAAAACATCAGACTTATAATGGCTGAAACATAATCCCATTTATGAGTAAGTAAAATGAATAACTAGTGGAGGGCAGGTAACTGCTAAATCTGTACTTTACACTGATAGCAATAAAATTAGAAGTGTTTCAATATTTTGTTTCATTCAGAAAAAAATATCCCGAAGTCCAATTTGGATCACCCTATAGTGGTAGAACATATACAATTACATAGTTCAGTAATGATGTAGTAACTACTAGGCGTTGAATACCTACTAAATAGTTTATCGACTACATTGTAAAAGCAATAAATATATTAATCCTGCTTAAGCCTTACATTTTATTGATCTACATTAACCCGACTGTATATTATAAGTTCATTTGGCAATATTGTCGGTTTTCCCATTTATTAGAGCCGTATATTTTATTGACAACTATTATTTCTCTTCCTTTCTGTACAAAACTAAAAGCAGAAAGAATAAAATAAAAGAAGCATCAAGCCAACAATAAAGAAAAGGAGAATAAGTTTAAATCTAAAGACATTACAGAGTAAATGTAAGACGAGAGAAAATTTATAAAAACGTAAAATCAACACAAGTAAATAGAAAAATATATAAACAATAGTACTGAAAGGAAACGCCCGACTACGGTGCGACTCTTGGCGGAACACCAAGGATACCAAGAGCACATGTTGCAGAACCAAATTTATTGGGTTATAAATACCGACCTAGCTAGAAATTCATTCGCCCCGTTTTGTTCAACTCTTGCTATTGTAATAAACCGAACAAAGGGCGTAAATCAATAGAAGCCGCATCTGAACAAAAAGAATTTGCCAGCAATGTTTGCAGTCGGCGTTATAAATCCCAAAATACCATAACGGTACATGGAAATGCCATTAAGCGCGGCCTAGTCCGTTAGCTGCAAATTTATGTCTTCCAGTCATCAATTTAAGCGAAATATTGTCCATTTTAATCTCGTTCCGTTTTATTCGCAATCCTGCTAATTGGGAAAATTTAAGCCACGCGCATTTTTGCGGGCCGCGGAATTAATTCGTCGCGGCCATAACTGCCACTAACAACCCCGCGGTTGTTACTTGGCTTTCCAATTAGTCTAGTGATGTTCAAATTTAAGTGATTAATTATAGGGCGAAGTAATTACAAGCTCGTAAAAACGCCCAACTAAAAACTTTACGCCGCTGCCCGGCGTTTTATTATGGCCCGAAGTTTCGCCCCCGCTAGGCGCGCGAGTCGCCGCGTGAACGAGCCTTTAAATAAACACCGGCGTACAGTTTCTGTTTTTCGTGGTAATTACGCTTTTGAATCGCCTCTGATATTTAGCGCGGCCGGTTCGTTAAACGTTATTGAAAAAGTTGCCTGCACACTTGAAACGTCAACGTTAATTGCAAAAGTTACAAGTCCTACCTGCTCGTCCAGGCGTGAGTACGTTCGAGGCATTCGAAATTTTAAAAAGGCGCTTTTTAATTAAGGGTATATTAAATGAAATAGAATAATTACGCAAAAATTTGATAAAAGAGAAAAACTTGCAGGTAGTTCCATTTCCAGTACAATGCGCCTGTAGAAAGTTCTTAGCTAGTTTCGCTCGATTAGAACGATTATTGAAATTTCACTTGAACTCAAAACTTTTATTATTATTAAATTTTAATTTACAAGTTATTTATATATAAAAATAAAGTATTTAAACAAGCAATTTTATATAAATGGAGTTCGCCCGTCGCCAGTCACAACAGTGCTTACCATTTTATTATAGGTATGTTGAATATTAAGGATTGTTGTGAATATATCGGAAGAGGCTACAACTTCTATTACTTTGTGGTTATTTTAATTAAAAGTTATACAACACGCCTTTAAAGTGTCGAAGGAAACAATACAGGCACTGATCAGTGTTTGAAATGGGTTAAATAATATATGCCTACATGAAGTAAAATAAGCAAGCCACACATCTAGGGCATTATTCAAAAATTGATGAGTATTATTGAACACAACAATTAGATAAAGAACTTCAAATTTACATCAGGAAGAATTTAACCTCAAATAAGTCGAATGATTTTAGCAAGCACATTTTTATATGGTCTACCATACACAGCACGTATATCTTTAGAATGCCTTTACGATGTTGAGATGCTTTCTTATCCTGCAGATTCCCCCGATTTTCTAATAGAAAACATCTGTTAGAGGAAGGTTCATAAGTTGTTCTGTTCGATCAGCTGGAAATCTTAATGAACTGAAAGAATATGTCTTAGCTTTGCGGGAAAATGTCAAACAGGAGAAAACAGATGACTTATATGACGTCTTGCAAGGACGTATTGTTGCCTGCATTGCACTTCATGGTTAGCATCTCTTAATTATTATTTATTTTTAATACAAATTGTTTGTTAAGTTTTCTTCATTATAGTAACTTGTCTGCTCTTTGTAGGTGAGGGAATTTCAATGGAGGGTAGTGTATTTGAAACATTCAATCTCTGCGCCCTTAATGATTTAAGCTTAAGAGCTACAGTTCCAAGAAAAGATGGTAGAGTGTAGCAGATGCTGATGTGAAAATAACCAACTTCAGAGAAATATCTATAAAGAAGAACTTGCAAGACAAAGACAGACCGTTGTCCATATTTTCAAAACTTATTGTATGCATATGGCTTAAACCCCAAATTATAATATGTAGTGTTTACCTGTCTCAAAACAATTATCGATGTTAATCATTAACCATACATCTCTTCAAATTGAGTCTTATATTTTATTGAACTACTTCATAACCTCCATCTAGAAGTTTGAAAGACTATTACTATTATAAATAAATTTATTTTTTGCTTTCCTTATCTTATAATAAGGAAAGTAATGTAATCGGCGGAAATTTGACCTACCCAGTTTTTCACATTTCTGGAGGAAATATAGCCTCAGGACACCAAAAAAGTTGGTTTGAGCCATTGGTTCGCGCGCGTGTGGAGGTGTGTGTCTGTTGGTCTGTCAATAAACAGGATATCTCGAGAACCGTAAGAGCTAGAGACTTGAAATTTGGTACGCAAGTTACTTGTAGGTAGGAGACGCAGTGCGAAACTTTTGGTAAAAATCGGCCTAGTCTTGAACGATACATAACGGTTGAAGATACAAAAAATTCATGAGAATAAAAATGATTTGTTATCACGAGATAAACATGAATTTAAAATAAAAGTTGATGAAATAGGAACTCGTAAAAAATTGAAGCTCAGGATTTTTAATATACAGGGTGTTCATAAAATGTTTCGGGAAATTTATATTACCGGATATATCAGACCGAGACGAACAAAAAATTACAATGAAATTTTTCGATCCGAGGTCAAATAAATAAGCTATAGCCGATTAAAAAATAATTAAACGGACCAATCACAGCGCGCTCGGAGAGCTTCCGGACCGACTGCGGGAGGGAGCACGCAGGCGATAATGGGGAAGGCCGTGCGACCGAGCTCGCACGGTTACCTTCAGTGATGTAGCAAAATTTTAAGTACTAGTCAATTATTGTCTTGTACTGTTTATTTTAGTCAGCTTTCGAGTGTTGGACTCGCGCCTCGTCCTTTATTAAATTAACAAATTTTTAGACGAGAATAGCATAGGGCCGAGACGATGGACTCGCGCCTCGTCCTTTTTTGAAATAACAAGTTCCGGGACGAGAGCAGCGCAGGGCCGAGACGATGGACCCGGTATAATATATAATAATAGGATAAGGAAAGTCGTGTGATGTTCACACCAAAAATTTTTTTATGTAAGGTAATGTATAACATTAACAATAGAAAATTTTTCGACCTACTTACATATAAGGCGGCTTTACACGACGCTAGTAACTCGTACGAATCACTAAAACCGAGTACTTGCTTTTAGTACTCTCCTTGTGTAAATTGGTGTTCTGTATTCCAGTAGACCAATTTACACAAGGAGAGTACTAAAAGCGAGTACTCGGTTTTAGTGACTCGTACGAGTTACTAGCGTCATGTAAAGCCGCCTATAACCTAGGTGGTACATGTAAGGCAATGAACTATATTAAACAAAATGAACTGAACCAGGTAAGGGCGACTGAGGATATGATAATTGTATATTACTTTTTGTACTCTGTTGAAATCATTTCCTTCTTTGTAGTCAAAACTGAAAAAGTAACTAAATGTATTTTTAACAATTGGTTCTTGCTCCGTAATATTCCATAGTTTATTATTTGTGATAGTGATTGGCCAATGGATTTCCATTATAGTTCTAGGGCATTTATTTATAAATATTTGCATTTTCTGTAGTTGTTTATTTAGCGCCCAGGTCTCACATCCGTATAAAAGTACAGTGATAACATTTATATCCTTGGATTTGTTTTCTTTTAGATTTGGCTGAGATGTTGTAAAGACATGTGTGTTTACACACATGCAAAATGCTCTGCGAATACATTTGCTTTATCAGTGAAGGTCCTGGCCCAAGTTCGGTCAGGTTTTCTAATTGGTGGAATCGTAATTTTGGGTCTTTTAAATTTTCTTGTAGCTTCCATATTGAACAATCAGTGCTCGATAAATGGGTTATATAATAATGAAACGTTTCATTTCTGAAATTTCTGATCCCAACTTGAAGATTGTGAGTGCGCTTATTGTATGTTTTTTTGTCATTAGTGTTTCTGGTTCTCTTCTTGCTCGGCGTTTTTCAATGACAAGTTCTTTGGGGGGTCTAGAAATATTGTCATATTTTATGTGTTAATTGAGATCGGTAGGTGTAGCTTCTTGAGCGGCACTTTGGAGGAGTCGTGTTAAGTATTCTGTTGCGTCATCTAGTTCAGCAGTTGTTTTAATTCGCAGGACAAGGTTGGTGTGTTCGGTTAGTAGTTGTTGAAATAGTTACCAGTTTGTCTTCGTACTGGTAAGCCTTGGAGGACTGTCTTTGTAGATTATATCAGAACTTGCTGTTATAATTATAGGTGAGCGATCGGAAGATAAGTCACAGTTGGATTCTATTTTGAAATATATACCAAGAAGTCGAAGTCTTCCTACAAGCACCGCTTCAAATGTCCTTACCGATCAAATCCTTCTCCCCGCCGAAGTTCAACAAGAACTGAAGTACACCAATGTCCGTAAATGCCCAGGCTACGACCTAATATCAGGACAAAGTTTACGTCATCTACCCAGGAAAACATTAGTACTATTGACTACCATCTACAACAGCATGGTACGGCTTTGTTATTTCCCCCTCCAGTGGAAGTATGCTATAATCACACTGATCGCCAAGCCCGGCCAACCACCCACAGAGCCAACATCATACCGACCTATAAGTCCCCTTACCCTCCTGTCTAAAATTTTTGAAAGACTATTGCTAAAAAGAATAGAAGAGACAGTCGACCTACACCAAATCATACCAGCGTACCAATTCGGTTTTTGTAGGCGACACTCGACAATACAGCAAACCCACAGGATTGTTACTAAAATCATGCAATGACTAGAAGCCAACGCATTCTGCACTGCCTTTTTAGATATCAAACAGGTATTTGACAGAGTATGGCATATGGGATTACTATACAAAATTAATACAGTCTTTTCATGCCAAATTTTCCTATTACAGAAATCCTACCTAAGCGACAGAACCTTCTAAGCCAGAATCAACAATTCATTCTTAAACTATCAACCCATATCTGCTGGTGTACCACAAGGAAGTGTTCTAGGTTCTCTGTTATATCTGGTGTACACATCAGACGCTCATACTACAGCCAACCCAGACATCGCCACCTTCGCCGATAACACAGCTGTGCTATCTATTAACAATTTATCTCTCATGGTATCTGAAAACCTCCAGAACCACCTTAACCTCCTCCAGGAATAGTACAGCAAGTGGAGAATTTCCGTCAACAATGATAAATCTATCCACACCACCTTCACTGCACACTCCACAAGCGAAGTACATGTCCACCAGTCACCATTAACAATACATTTATACCATTCAAACCAGAAGTCAAATACTTAGGGATGCATCTTGACCAGAAACTCACATGGAAGACTCACATAAAGGCAAAAAGAAAACATCTCGACATCAAAGTAAAAGAAATGAACTGGCTTCTTGGAAAACGTCCCTCAAAAACAAAGTTCTCCTCTACAAAGCCACCCTGAAGCCAATTTGGACATACGGAATCCAACTATGGGATTGCACCAAGCCGTCAAATACTAAAATCTTGCAGCGTTTCCAGTCCAAGACTCTCCGTCTGATGTCAAATGCCCCTTGGTACGTTACCAACCAGACCCTCCACGAAGACCTAGGGTTCGCATATGTCTCTAGCGGAATCCATAGACTAACAACTTCCTACCAACACACTCTCGTGGGACTCGAAAACGAACTTGTTCATCATTTATCCTAAGAACCAGTCGTGACAAGAAGACTGCATCGTCAATGGCCCCATGACCTCGCACATGAACCCAACCAGGCGTAAGCCTCCTATTTGGGAGTATCATCAATGAACGGACCTCCCTCCAGTCTTCTACTTTATCATACGATTTGTTTATTATTCACTTAGATTGTATAGAGTAGATTGTTAATATACACTCCTAATAACAAAATTTTAAAAAAGTTTTGTTTTCTTTAATATTTCGTTTGACATCGAAATTTTATAGTGTTATAAAGGAGGTCTGTGCTTTATATATCCTTGCTTTTATGTCCGTGTTATAACCTTCTTGTTTATCTAATATGCTGCCTAGATAGGTAAAGTTTTAATATTTTGTATATTATTATTATTTTAATTTTTATATTAATAATGTACATGTACTTATTGCCTTTGTCTTATGTGTGTTAATTTCCAATCCCATTGTACTTGCTGTTATTTTTAGTAGGTTAATTTGTCTTGTAGGTGTTTTCTTTTCTCGGTAATTACACAGATATCGTCTGCATATTCTAGGTCTTCAAGTTTCGTGTTAAATCTCCATACTAATCTTTTTTGATTGTCTACGTTTTATTTCATTACCCAGTCGATAATTATTAGAAATGGTAAGGACGACAGTATGCACCCCTGTCATTTTCAATTGCAAACTTGTCCGATTTTTCTCCATTGTCTATTATACAGGCGTTATAATTCTTACAATAGTTTAATAAGTCTTGTGTATTTATCTGGATTTCTATAAATTTTGAATATTTACCACATTTTCTCTATTTATTTTATCAAATGCTTTTCTAAAACGAAACCTATGTGTAGTTCTTTCTGCCATTCATTGCATTCATCTAGAATTATCCTTAAAGTATTGATGTGATCAATGCAAGATCTTCGTGGTCTGAACCCGGCTTGATTATTTCTGAGTTCACTTAAGATTGCTTCCTTTAATCTTTCAAGGATTATTCACGTTAATATCTTGCTTGTGACGTTTAATATTGTAATAACTCTCCAGTTATCGCATTTTGTGGTATTGCCTTTTTTAGGTATTTTAACAATTAGGCCTTCTGTCCATTCCTTTTAAGATTTTTTCTTCTGTCCAAATTTTTTTAATAGATTATGTAGAATTTTTACAGTTGATTCAGGTCCTGCCTTGAGATGTCATCTAGTTCCGCCGATTTATCACTTTTCAGCTGTGTAATGGCTTAAACAATCTCCTTTTCCGTTATTTCGTTCATCTTTATATTTAGTTGAAGTTCTTCCTCTTCATTTTCTTCTATAGTATTATTATTCTTGTTTATACTATATATTTCTTTAAAATATTCTACCTATCCACCTATCTAATATACCTTTTTATGATGTGAGCATTTTTGTTTCCTTATCTTTAATGTTATTTATTATTATATCTCTTTTCCCAACCATCTTCCGTGTTATATTATACAGCATGCTTAAGTCATTTCTGCCTGCTGCCCTTTCAGCTTCCCTTAGCAATCCTTCTATTTGTTTTCTCCGGTTTTTTCTTGCACCCTTTTTTTATTTGTTTATCTTTTTTCCTGTATTGTTGTTCAATTCATTTCTTCTGTTCGTTTGTCCTTGTTCCATTATTTCTTCCTGGCCTTCATTCTCCTTTCCAATTTTTGGGTTCATGTCTCCCATCTATAGAAATATATCTCTTTTATGCTTTCTCCTTTGTTTCTCGTACGTTTTTTTTTGTGATTTCTCATAACATTCATCTTTTTTCTTTTGTACTACTACAATCTGGCCACAATTATTCTCTCGGAGATCGCTTCCCAATCCATGAGGGCTCTTTTTGCTTCCGGTTTATTATAAAGGCAACCCATTTTCTTCCTTTTTTCCTGAATATAATAACGTTTTTCCTCATTTTAAATTTATTTTTCCATTTCCCATCTATTTTGTGTTGCTTACTGCTAGTATTACTATTCTATATTTTTCTATTTGGTTTATTATTTGATTTATTTTCTTCCTGTTTAGCACAGTTCTTACAACCTAAATATTTTACTTTTCTTGTATCTAGCATTTCTTTAATATTTGTGTCCTTCTCACCTTCCTTTATGTCGTAACGGTCGTCATCAGTGTTTTCTAGTCGAGGTCTATTTTATAATTATTGAACTTTTTCAGTTCCTTCTTATACTGTTTTATCTCCTCATATTGTGTCACGTATTCTTCAATTTATTTTCCCTTTTTTTAGTTGTTTGAGGGTGAAACTTTTAACATCAATAATTAGTTTATCATAATTCATTAGTTGAGTCCGTTTTCTAGATTTTAATGTGTTCCTCGTTTTATTTTTTAATTTCTTCGGACAATCGTCTGTGATCCATATTTTTGTGTCTTTTAAATGTTTTAAGTTCTTCGCTGCTTTCTTAATTTACATTTTCTTCTCCCACGTTTCTAATTGTACTAATGCAGGTCTAATTTTGTAGTTTTCCTGTTTACTTAGTCTTCTAATCTCTTGGGTTTCTTGTTCTATATTTATTTCAATTCCTATGTATCTTAATAACGTGCTATTGTTTTGTTTCAATGTTAAATCCGTTTCTTGTCCATTTTCCTTAATTTTTGTAAAATTATCTTCCTTTTAGGGATCTCTTTTTCTAATAATTCTAATTTGCCTTCCTGTTCGTTAGTTAATTGTTTTAATTTATAAACTTCATTTGTTAATCGCACATTTTCTATAGTTAATTTTTTTATTTCCTTCTGCTATATATCTAATTTATTTTCTATTATTTCGTTCACTTTTGTTCATTTCTTCAAATCTATTGTTTATTTCCTCCAATATTTTTTTCATATTGTCAATATGCTACGTAAGGTAGTATTTTATTTTTGACTACAAATATTTGTTAACTCTGTAAATAGATAAATTTTTATCAAAGTGGCTCACCTTTAGCTATCAGCTTTGACTTACGGTACTCGTTTGCCGCTTATATTTTGATTTCCGTTAACTTCCCTTGCCGATATTCAGACTTGTGTATAGTATGTAGCTAGAAATTTTATAAAACGACTCAACTTCCCCGTTTTACTTACTGTATTTACCACCCTTTTTCAACAATTATTCAATAATTTCCTTTTAATTTATTACGCGTTCGGCACTTCTGCTTTTTATATAATAATTTAACTGTTTTCGCCTTGTAATTGGCTGTTTCAATGTACTACGTCTATCTCCACATGGACCACCCGTACTCGATTCCCTGACTGTGGATTTCATATGTAGTTATTATTCTGTAAATTAGGTAGATATAATTTTTTATTTTACTATATTTATTTAAGTAATCAAATTAAATTCATGTTTGTTATTTCCATAAAACATGTACATAAATACATATGTGTCTATCGCAGAAGTATCCTTTGATATGAGTCAGAAAACAAAACAAAAGTTATAGTTTTCTTGTTTTCGTCCTATATGGGTAGTTATATTTTTTCTAACGCAGAAATCTATTTATTTAATCCTGGCTGATGCTGTTGATCTAATAAAATAGAAAACCAAAAGAGGAACACTGTTACCTTATTAACCCAAAGTCTTAATTGTTTGCTATTTTTAGTCTTTTCTGTTATCATTCAAATGTGAATTGTCTAGCCCCTTAAATAAAGCCTTATTATTTTTTAGATAATATAACCCTGTTGTAGTTTTTAATTTTTATTGTAGATTTGAACGAATAAACATTCAAGTGAATAGTTGTTAATTATATAGTCAGCTAAATGCGTCAAAGGTAAATTGTAAATTGTAAAAGCAACCTACTCGTAAGGTATCGTTGTTTTAAACTACACTAAATGAATTTGTATGGTAGTAAGTTTGCGACAATGCGTATAATAAAAAGTTCTTCAAATATTTTTCGCCTATCTAATTTATTCATGAGGGTTACTTTCAATTGGGGGATAAAGCAACGCTAACAGATTCCATTTGGAGTAAATATGTTGCACATTACAAAAGTACTTTTGTTCGCTACTTTCCAACGATTATAGAAGGTTCTACAAGACAGTAAATGGCAAAGCTATAAACGAAACTGATATTAAAGTAACAAAAGGTTTGGTTGCTTCAATAAAGTGGTACCAAGTTATTTTTATAAATAAACTTTTCAAGTCGGGTATAGCATGCTAAATATAAAATGCTGCTACCGCTTTTTCATCTAAAACTTCTTTTTCAGAGTCAAACTAAAACTGCAGAGTAAAAATGTTTATAAACCTAGTTTACAGCAAATGATTTTCTATGCTACAACTTTTCAAAATGGAAGCAACTATTATAAAAAACTATCGCAAACAATAAATTTCAATGCTTGAGCCAACCAAAATAAATTCAAATAAAAATTTAATAGGAGGTTTCTTTAATGATACCAGAAAGGGAGCAAAGAATTTTTTTAAATTTTTCTATAATTTTTTTAAAAAATGTAATAATGATAATAAGATACTTAAGTCACAGTACTGTAAAAGAGTCTCGCATCACCTTCGCACAATAATGTTCTTAGTTATACTCCACATTCTTCTAATTATTTGGTAGTTATTATTATATTTGTAGTATCTTTGTTGATTACTTTTATAAAAAAAAAGTTGCTGACAAACCGTGTAATGAGCAACTAAAAAAACCTCAGTTCAAAATGATGCCTTAAGAATAAGTTTAGATGATGGAAATTTGAACTTCCCTAATTTCTTAAATAATGATAGCAAGTTACCAATAATGGTATGTAGATCCACTGTAAGGTGAATATTGCTTTCGTTTGGAGTGAGAGGATGTAAACCATGTAAAAGCAATTCGTCTCTCCCAAACAAAGGAGTTGTTGTTTGCAATTGGCTTAAGAGCATATAAACATAACTATAAAACGTTAATCTCTAATCTGGGATAATCTGAAAGCTTTAAAATTGTAGTAGGGCACATTCTAATATTGAAGAACCAGATACAGCATGTTGTATTAAAATTTCCAGGTCACTTAGGGATTTTGACCTTTTGACCTATTTTACATCCATTGCATTTTATTTAATCCTCTAAAGCGTAAAATGAGAAAATGTGAACAGTCGATAGAATTCCCCAAATTGCGTCACATTTAAAAGACAAATCAATTAATTTAAAGAAATTGACTTTGTTGTTGATATGTAAACAGCACCGACTAGGTTTGGTAAAAGATATTATTTAGTAAAAAGTCAATGTTCTTGAATTAGGATTTTATCAAAATATATACTTCCTATAATTAAACATCTGACTGCTGCTACAATGTAGGTGTGCAAGAAATTATATAGGTGGTTCAAGAAATTATTCAACTACATATCTGGGATAATGCATATCACGAGTTATCTTAAAGTATTGCAGAATTAAATACTGCCTATTGAAAGAACTTGTTTGGATATAAATATCTTATTTTTCGGGACAATAACGTACCTTGTCAGTAAGTACAACTAATTCAGTCCTGGATAATCACTAGCAATATTACTAGAGTGATCCGTGTCTCATAGAAAATTTGTAACAAAGAATAGCAAACACTATATCTAAAACTGAATTCACATTAACAACGGAATTAATCAAATGTTGAATTCAAGCTTGGTATCGTAATTTGAAAGAGGAATTACAGAAACCAGCGAAACAAAGGCTTCCTCTGTTTATTGTAGAACATTACTTATAAGGAGGCTCTAATTATATAAGCACAAAATTTCCTCATACTTCAACGTTATTGATGTACAGGGCCAGCGAGTTAAATTCGGAAAATAAATAAACATTAACATAAAAGAAAAATAAATTTATTTACATGAAAAAATTAAAACAAATTAAATAGTATTGAGAATCATATTCAACGTAGCGCCTACTAGCAGCTACGGCCTTTTCGAGCCTGGACTTCCTTCTTGTCCATATGTGTCATTACCTTTATAGTGGACGTTCTTAAATTGCCCTTTTGTTCATCTTCGTCTCGATGGTGGTCCAAAGGTGGAAGGACCAGTAGTAATACAAATTGTTGTATAGCCATGTTTGGGTCTTCCTTGCCTTGCTTTAACACCTACTCTCGTCTAGAGAGCACCTTTTTTGTCCAGGGCTTGACAACTATCTCTATCATGTTGATATAATTGTCGGTCTTCCTTTGTATGCACACTGGTAGGAACTTCAAGGACATCTTGATAGACCCAACGGTCATTTTAACAATTCACCTTCCTGTGGTCAGTGAAATGCTCTTTGGCCGAAAAGAATCTGGGGAAGTTTGCGCTATCGTACTTGATGCCATTCAGCAGTATTTTTTTCAGTTGATAGCGGTTCCTCAAGATTAGACTTGTAGTGTAGGTCCTAATGTACTGCTAGACTGACCATCGACTTCACTACGCCAATTTATTTCCTTATGTTAGTCACCCAGGATCCTGGTCGATCTTCTTTTTCGATTCGCGGACAAATTTATCATTTCTATTCTGACTTATCCTGTCAGCAGTTATATTCTCCTGCTTGTCAGATGCCCTTACTTCTTAGCTACATGATAAACTTAGGCCTTTTTACATCTAATACAACTCTGCGGTCGGCAAATGTAGGTTGTTGTGTTACTTAATAGGGGATTGCGCATGCGTTTCGATTTTCCTATAATACAACCTAAAAAAATTCTGGAGTTACCTCAACAATCCTGTACTGTTATGTGAAAGATTTAGTGTTCTTCAAGTCTGTGAAATCTCAGCATATTATCACTATTTTTAAATGTACATTAAGTAGAAACTTGAAAGTTTTAATATGCTGTAACTTTAACTTAAGGGTATATTAAAGTCAGGTAAATATATAGTCAGTTATATACGTTATGTGTTTGATAAAATATAAAAATTTTGT
Organism: Sinelater perroti; assembly: GCA_036346155.1. NCBI lineage: Eukaryota > Metazoa > Arthropoda > Insecta > Coleoptera > Elateridae > Sinelater > Sinelater perroti. Next base: position 3,384,195 of record JARFIY010000348.1, on the reverse strand, counting down.
CGGCTTAAAACAGGGAAACTTAATCCATTACCTATTAGAAGAATTACCATTACAATGGCATTCCTACTAAACCTAATTTAAATTTCTCTTAATCCATACGACAAACACTCATAAATTTTAACTTTCAAATTGTAGACAAACGTTTTAACTGGAGGCCACTTTGTAGCCTAATACCTACCTTACCTTATAGCATTTTGTTCAAAAAAAGGATAAACGCAGTTACTTACCGTAGAAGTCCAAACCTTCTGAACTTTTGCGGGTGGCTTGGCCGGGGGCTTCGCGGTCGGCTTGGCCGCAGGCTTGCTAACGGGCTGTGATTGTCTCTGGGTCTGTTCCATAATTTGGTGGATCAAGTCCAACTGCTGCTTGGTTAGGCCGTCGTTGCTGCCGCCGTTTCCGCTCTGCAAACACAAAACGTCAATATCGTCGCCGCGATGAGGGCCATAACTCCCGGAGCAGCACCGGAAAGGTAACAATCTCCAGGATTAATGGCCCCGGCAAAAGAGTGGCTGCTGCAGCTATCTGGTGTAACTAATTCGAGGAATATATCTTGGTTTCTGCGAGACTGATTTTTTACCGGAGATACACCTGCCTCTAAATCATAACTGAACGCAGTGATTTGTAATGCTTAGGAAAATAGTGTCAAGGCGCACCAAGCGGCGAGTAATCCCAATAATAATGTCCAAGTCGAGGAAGTATAAATCAACTTCATGGAGCATCATACGCGAGGCGACGCCGCGCACGAAAAACGAGAATTTGGACAGTAGATACCCCAAATTGCAGACGGCCAATATACAACAGAGATGTTCAGAGTCGGATAAGTGTTCCTAGTGAATTTCAGTTAGGTATGCAAACCGCAATTAAACTTCCCACTTTTAATAGAACGCGAGCTCAAAACCACTTACAGAAACTATAAGGCCTTTAGTAACTTTATTAGATTGTAGTAAGCAGTAATAATCATCTCAACCACTTCTATTTCCTGCAGTCGGAAAAGTTATATTGGTAAAAGTGGAAACAAAACTTGAAGCAGTCTTGTATTACGTTAATATTAATTTAAAGTCCACTCGTTACTTCAATCAAATAACTCACTAATAGATTGAAATAAATTACATTGTTGCAAAAGTTACATAGATTTTTCGACAATACTACAATTATATAAAAAATTGTTCTATTTTTAAAATAGAAGGTATTTAAAATTTATTTATGTGTTCCCAATCAGTAATGTATTTATTGTTTAACAGAAATAGTTGGCGCCTTTCAAATACCATGCTGTCATTATTTTTTCATGTTTTGAGGCATCTTTTGAAGTGGCTTGTTTTTAAACTGGCAGAAACAGCTTCAACACAAACGTTGTCCGAAATAATTAGACTGCACAGACATAACATTTCAGAGACAATCAAAACATACCAGCAGATGATTTATCTGCAAAAATTTATTTATGTACAACTTCTATAAACATTAACCTTTTTATTATCTCAGTGCGATTATGTAAATTGTTTATTGAGGCTAAATTTAACTTGACTTTATTGATAGTATGGATCACTTTGACAAAGCCTTTCATTTCTTTTAGATATAATTGCGGTTCTACAAATAATAACTGTTTGGATATTGTCTTTCAGCTTTGAATTGCTGTTGGTTTGCTTATGTCAGCTTTTGATTGATTTTAGACAGTAAAATGTTCAAGACAAAGTTAATTATTACATACATTTGTTTTTTTAAAATAAAATGACTGTTTATACATGCAAAAATATGTCTACTATAAAGTTTAGAGTCTGCAACAAAAGCAGTTTTCTTCTTTCGTATTTTTTATATATTTTTTCTGATGTTTATGTTAATGTCCTAAGATTTCATCTATAAATAAAACATGACCGTAGTTTCCTTTATTGATGTTATTGTACTTTAAAAGCTTCCATTACCTGGATTTATTTTAATGTTGCCACCATTTTGGGATATGCAAAGTAGACTACAAACATCTATCAATTTTAATGGTAATGGTAATAATCCCAACATTTTGCTTAGGCAACAATCCATGATTACTTTCCTTTTCAACTTATTCTTCAAGTTTGTAAGCATAAGATATGTATATATTAAATCTACTTAAAAAAATTTAAATTTAAGTGTTATCTTGTTAAACTAATGAATAAAAGTTAGTTACGGTAGTTCGTCGTGATAATTTCAAGAAATTCACTTCCCTTTAATTATTTTAATTTATTGCTCTTTTATTTTTCACTAAATTGTCTCAAATTAGTTGTAGCAATTGAATAGAAAAAGGTATAAGTTTTGTTGATAAATTTGTGCAGCAATCATTTGCAACAAAAGAAAAAGATCTGTGACTTACTAGGAACTGCTGTATTTGACAATAGCTGGTAGCCTCAAAAGTTATAACAAGAGCAGAAGCTTGAATCGTAATTGAGAGTTGTGTTAAAATAAAAGAAAAAAAAACTACAATAGGAAAAAATTAAACCACTGTGATAAAGGCCTTTTTCAGTACAATTGGATTTGCTTAGATTTTAAAGATGCTCTTTTGGAAAAACCTTTGAGAATGCCGCAGTCGCCGATTTTAACTTGTGGTTATTAGTGCGAAGAGTTTAGTATGTGAAGTCCTATGTTACTACACAATGGAGAGTAAGACAGACATTTTAGTATTAAGAAGACGTTTCAGAGAATTTGAGAGTGGTTTTATTTGATAAATAACCCCATAAAAACAAATAACCCACGAGCCAACCCTTACTATATAACTCAAGAGTAGAAGGATATTTGGCATTTTTGGTCCATTCCATATTTTACAAATTGACCCGAAGTTTATGCGGTGACAAATTAAGACTGATTTACTATTTACTGTTACGTTTACTAAACTGGGACAATTTCATACATTTTTTTGTACATGATATAGGCCAAAACAGAGACAAATATCCTTAAGGAAAGAGCAGTGTGACGGTTGACCTCCGTGAATCGGCCTTCCTGGAAAAGCTACAGGCAAGCGCGGCTGCAGAGCAACATGTAGACTTTACGAGAGTTCTAAGTGTGTCGCGAATGGAGGGTTACAATATTTGTCTAGAGCACCGATGCAGAATTGCGAAACTTCGAGAAATAAGCCTGTAGATATTCAAGTGCTCAAAGAATAGTTAAAAAATGTGACAGCTAATTGCAGTTAGATACCATTCGTGTCGTTATCTAAGTACGGCGGAAAACAGATCAACCAATATAAATAAATATTTAGTATTGGCATTAACTAGTTTACAACTCAATGTAGAGATAAGTAGTGCCTGTAAATTAAAATAATTGTGAAGTGACCCAGTCCACTGCAATAATTTAACAAAATTTCAAACGTAAAAACTCAGCAGATAAGTATCAGCGGTTCCTTTAACTCAATTCGTCTAGATTTTACATATAGATAAGAAGTAATCTATTAAACTTCTAATTTTTTTGCTCTACACTTTACTTTCAAATTTATTTCTTTTATTTGAACACTTAGTAATCATGTTCGAATCACACATGCAAAGGTGTATTAATTGGGATATATGAATACAATATGAATAAAAATTTTAATCATAGTACTTTTAGCTTTATAAAACTACCAACATGTACAGCTTTATTGCAAATTATTTTTTTTGTGATTGGAACGTCTAAAATTCCAAATTCCCGTTAATTTTTTTCCTGGTGGTCAACTTATTTATAACAAAATAGTAATAATGGTAAGTCCCTAACCCCCCTCGTGGAAGCCTAGCCTACCAACTAAGAAGTTAGGGCTTTCATATATTCATTGCTCAAAATGCAGGTACTCAATTTTTTTAGTAATTGAATAGACAATATGTCAAGCAACTGAGCCCAGAGTTGAACCTGGGTTAATCCGCACCGCAGCTAGGCGAATCATGCACGATAAAAAGAGCTCACACATTTGGGGATTGACATAAATATGAAATTTGTACATTTTCCAACAAATACTATAAAATTTTTCAATATTAGATCTTGTAGTATGATTATTTGTGTTAGCAGTTAAAAGGAAAGTTGTAATATTTTACTAAAATCAAGGCATTCCAGCGAATGATTCATTTTCGTTTACGTAACACTGATACAGGAAAAAGGCAAAAGAAATTTCTGTCTTAGTTTACATCCACTTTCTGTACTAAATCTCAATTATTAAGAATTAAAATATAAACTTTTAAACTGATTGTTTATGTTAGTTTGATAATCTATGTAAAATCTATTAAAGAAATCCAAAGTTAGATTTTGTACTTTCAACTTTACAACAGCAAAATTATGTTTTGTTAAAGTGATATTCGAGTGATTTTTATTTGTTAATTTTCCAAATTATTATCTTAGCAGTTTTATTGATATACAAATAAAAGTCTTCAAAGTTTCCTATGACAAGATTTTACTTTCAAGCACGTATTGCTAGCCACTATTAAGATAGAAAAACTTTTTAAAGTAAAGTAATTCCTTATAATGTCCTTATTTTGTTCTTAAGATTTGGAATTGTACATTTAGTAAAGAAAATATGAGCAGCCGACGTATGTCAGTCGGTGTATGTCTGAAAGTGTTTCCCTTCTGCTGGAATGGGCCCCATTGTCCAAATTCAAGGCATAATGGATATATTCGTTTACAAGAACAGCCTCAACGACCACATGCTTTCATTAGCACGCCAGAAACATAGAAATAGATAAACATACCAGCAAAATAACGACCCCAAACACAAAAGTAAGACGGATCGATTTGCTCAATTGGCCCAACCAGAGACGGGATCTTAACATCATCACACATTTGGGATAATCTGCAGTGTTGCTTGACGGAGAAAAAGGACAGTAACGAGGAAGAGAAGTTCGCTCAGCTGAAGGCTGCCTGGGAGAGCATTCCTCCAATAAATATCGACACTTTGCTGGATTCCATAGCTCGCAAATGCCAAGCAAGGGTCATATGACAAAGTATTAAGTTGTGTTGAATTCAGTGTTTTACAGCTAATATTATATTTTCATTTATAAAATCTTATAGTTGATAAAATCTTGAATTGAAATTATTGACTATTTCTATTTATCATGCAATTTCACCACCAAATAGTTCTGTAGCCATTATTTGCCTGCATCTTCAGAAAACATGAAAAAATGCCTGGTCAATAGACTTTTCGCCAGTACTGTAGTTTTGCTACTTATATAGTTAAACTTGAAATACATGAGAAATATACGAATGTGCCAATTAAAGATATCTTATTTGCTCCGTCATATAGCCCAGTTTGTTCTGGTGCTTCCTCGAGGATTATTAGTTGGATTTCTGTCACTTAAACATAAAGATCCGTATCCTCAAGGTCCTATGGAGAAGCCACAATCCTTTCTTTCTCATAATGAATCAAAGTATTGCGTTTTCATCGTCAATGTGTTTAGATATGAAAGGAAAATCCATCGCCCAGAAAGGTGTCTTTTACAGAGAGAAGCCGTTCATTTAATTTTCCTTTTTTATATAATTTTAACAACATACTAACAGCCAATAAATTGTTTTTTCTTAACCTTACATGCTGTAATAAAATTTTGCAAATTTTTTAAACAACCCCTTTGTTCCAAATCACATACCTAAGTAGATTTATCACCTCTACAAAGTTTAAATAAGATTGATTTAATAGTTTCAATGTATACTTTTTTTTATAAAAACGTAGTTATTGTTCATAAATGGTTACGAATAGGCGTGGCAGCTGTAAAATGCCATATTTTCTTTCAAATGTGTAAATTTGAGACGTACTCAATTTGTTTGCCGAATACTTACACTAAAAGTTTGATAAAAATATATTACTTTGTATACAAGAGTTTTTAAAACTCAGGTGCTCAAATTTCAATCAAATTACTTTGATTTGGAAAGGCCCACAAAGCAAAATATATTCTATATCATACTTCTTATGGCATTAAATCGGTTTTTATATATCTACATCTTTACAAGAAGCAACAGGAACGGTGTAATACCGTAAAGGAAACTTTCTACAGCGGTGCGAAATCGTAACGGTCACTTCCGGTTTGCCATTAACCGATTTGGCTGAAAATCAATCCCGTGAAAGATACTGAGCTACGATGTGCGTATACCAAGTTTGAAGTGAATCCGTTGAATAGAACGGAAGTTATTGTGTCTTCAGACACAGACAGACAGACAGGATGATAATCTGATTAACTTTCTACTAAAAGCTTCGCTGTAGAAATTGACTGTCATTATTATAATTAGCTTAATAGCCTTAATATACAATGATGGTAATAATTTGCAACTAAGACATATACTTAATATTAGTTTAAATGTACACAAGACGAGTGAGATAATGTACACTTGTGCCGCAAATCATCAGTTCCATGAAATTTACTCTAATATGCTTCCAAAATTGCAAAACTGTTGCTCTGATGCAAACAAAGCAAATTGTATTCTTTTATAATAAAAGATTTTAAGCGGCGTTCTTGTGCAAATTAGTATTGCAGTGACCGTGAGTTACTATAGAAGTTTTTTTTATTTTTTGGGAAAGTTTGATATTAAAAAACAAAAGCTGAATGTGAATTATTTAATTGGGGAAAGAGACAAAAACATCGGGGGAAAACGACGAAGTTGTACTACGATTACTTTAATGAAATTGAAACTTAACACCACGTTAAGTTCGCCTAAAAATTCCCAAAAAGTGTATTAAAGTGGAATTTATAATGTTTAGAAACATATCACGTTTATATAATAAAATTATTACCCAGTAGGTATCACACTTCAGTCAATGTACAATCTATAAAGCCTGTCACTTCTTATGCATAAATCTTTCCATACTTTTTTGTTTCTTGCCATTCTTGTTCCTTCATTCCATGTTACGCCTCTTTTGTTTAGATTTTCCACTATCACATTATTCTATGCTGTTCTTGGTCTTCTTCTGTGTTGTTTTTACTAACCATGCCCTTTCTTGTCTGTGTTTCTTCCTTCATGTGTGTCCTCCACTAAGTGTCCAAACCACTTTAATTGTTGAATCTCAATACTTTCCAAAATAGCATGTACGTTTAGTTCTTTCACCGTTCTCAGATATTTTATTTCTACGTCTTGTATTCTGCTCTTCGTCTGGTTATTTAGAATCCAACTTTCGCATCCGTAAGTTAGTATTAGTTTGTACACTGTACTAAACGCTGTGGTTCTGGCTTTCTTCGTAATCTTCTTTCGTCTTATAAATGTGTTATTTAATCTTTAATATAAGATTTGTATTTTCTATTCTATTGTATATTTTTATGTTTCTTTTCCATTTTTGTGTATATTTACTCCTAAATATTATTGGTTATGTATGTCTTACCTTTATTTCAATTTTTTACTTTTGAATTATTTTTTTCTTTTGCTTTATTCCAAACATTTATGTTCACTCGTAAGTCTTTTTGTTCTTTGCATATATTATCAAGTCGTCAGCGAAGACACTCTCTACTATTTCCAACATTTTCATGTTCCTATATCCTATTTGCAGTTTCTTTGTTAATAATTTAATTTCTTTTAAGACATCGTCGAGTATTATATTAAAAAGTAGCAGGCTGAAAATTCTTCATTGCCTTCTTTGTTTAGAAACTCGTTTGACTTGATGTTTCCTGTTCTCACGTAGTTTCTAGTTTTCTGAGATATTGCTGTTATCGGCTTTCTCAATTTTTTACTTACTCTCTCTAAGGCTACATCACACTTCTGCTCTCGATATGCTATCGAAGACTTTTTCCAAATCTATAAAGCTACATGTATAATATCGTTCCTGTTCTTTTCTATTAATTGTAAATTTATGATCTTGAACTCGTCTTTATTTTCTAAATTCGCTCTGTGGATCTTTTAATATAATAATGAACAGTGTAATTTCCCCATAGTTCCTACACTCTTTGCCATCTCCTTTTTTATATATGGGTAATAGTATTCCCATATCCCAGTTCTTTGGTATTTTTTGTTCATTCTCGCCGTTATGCCGTCGTGTCCTGCCACCTTGCTTTGTTTCAACACCTTACTGGCTTCTATTATTTCCTCTTTTTTAATTTTTTAATTTTCTATATTCTCGGTGTTTTCTATGGTTTCTTCAATTTCTTCTATTGCTTTTTTCGAGGTAAGTTGCTCTGTGTTCAGCATTTCTTGGAAGTACTCTTTCCATCTTTTCATTATATTCTCCTCTTCTTTTAATATTTTTCCATTTAATGATTTTATATATTTATTTCTGTTTTGTTTACCTCTTCGTAGCGTTTTTAATATTCTATAGAATAAATTTTGGTTGCCCTTTCTATCTCCCTCCATTTTTCTCCAAATTCCTCCCAGGCTTGTTTCGCTTCTTTCACTGTTTCTTTGACTTTAGTCTTTGTTCTTCGTATTTATTTTCTTTTTAATTTCTTCATACCACCGTCTTTTTTGTTTTTGATTTGTCTGTTCTGGTGTATTCGCATGTTTATTTTGCTGTTTTATTATTGAGTCTTTAATTGTTCTCCACATTTCTTCTGCTGTTATGTTGTTTAAGTTTTCTCTAATTTTCTTCACTTATGTCTCTATGTTCTCTTTGTATATGGCTATCTCTTCGTCTCTGATTTTATATGTTCTGATTACTTTTATATTTACTATTTGTCTGAATATTTCCTATTTCATTTCTTGTTTCATCATCTTTTCTGCCTACTCTTCCGTTTAGATCCCCCAATATTAGTAATCTTCCTTTACTTTCTTCGGTCACTTCTGTTAGTTATTCCCAAAACTCATCCTTTATGTTGACTTTTTTATTCTCGTTTAGTCCATATACCATTATGATTGTTTGTTTTTACATTTTTATCTATTTTCATTTCTATTTTCAAAATCCTTTCTGATACTACCATCCATTTCCGTACGTATTCTATATTTTCTTTTTTAATATAGCATTCTACTCCTTCAGTGGCTCTATCTCCGTCTTTTACTCCCACACACACACGCGCATACATACATATATATATATATATATATATATATATATATATATATATATATATATATATAGGTGTCTCCCTTTTAACAGTTTTTAGTTTCGGTGATGTCACCCATATCTGCATTTATTTTTTCCAATTTTTCTGTTACTTTCTCTTCTTTACTTGTTCAGTTTTTGATATTCTATGTTCATATTTTTCGGTTCTTCTTTATTTTTTTTTCTTCTAATATATAACATATATGCATAAACATATAGAGAACATTAAAAAACTAGACAGATGTAGTAAAATTGAAAAAATATATATTTTTTTCTTTTTTGTTTTGGCAAATGCTTTCAATTGGGATTGTTTCTATATTTATTTCGGTGTTATATCATCATTGATAAATATAAATTCTCCTCTCCTAGCTTTCAATTTTGATTTGTTTTTCATGATTTCGTTCTTTTCTATTTCGTTGCCCAATTCTATAACGTACGTTCTAGTTCCCATTTCCTTTACTGCTTTTGGGCTAATGTCTATTACCAGCTGGTTGTTTAAGAAACTTTTAATTCCTTATTTTAGTTCTAAGGTACCGTTTGCATCTATAACTAAGCCATAAATTGCAATATTATTTTTCCCTCGCTCTTTTTCTATTAGTTTGAGCGTATTTTCCACTTTTTGACATTTGTCTCTTATTTTTTCATTTCCTTTTCTTATATCCTGATTTTCTTTCTTCAAGCACTCGTTTTCTAGTTTTAGTTCTAGGAGTTCATCGTTGCCTTTTCAATTCTTTAACTCCTTTTTTAAATTTCTTTCTGCTCTATTTTCATATCGTTTCGGTCTTTGCACATCTCCTCCATCGTCTCTAATATTTTGTCTAATTTTTCTTCGGTTGCTTTCTTTATTTTTTCTTGGGGATAATCTTCTTTCTTTCGTAAATTTTCCAAACACCCTTTTAGGTTTTCCCACATTGTTTCCTTTTACCCTTGTCCGTTTTACACTCATCGCTATCCCGTTCTGTTATTACAGTTTACTAATTGGTTTTTAATTATTTTATTCTGTTCTATTACCACTATTATTAAAGGGAACCTTTCCTGACTAATTTTGTTTAATCACACTGCGTAAGAAGTCACGGCCAGTCAACCCGTCGGACCCTTCCTTCTATCTGTGTGTAATTTCTTCCATATGCAATTAATTAATTTTTCCTTGCTTTTTCTTACTTATTTGAATTTAATTTAATATTGAAATTTTCTAAATATTTACTTTTTCGTTTATATCAGCCAGATATTATGCTTTACTCTGCTTTGAGTTGTAGAGTATGTTGCCTTTCCATAAATGGCAAATGCACCTTACTCTTGGTCAATTTTCACTTATCTTTCTTATCAAGTTGGTTTTCTTGCAACCTTTATTTATAGCACCTCATAACCTCCTATTTTACTAATAATTAAAACACTCGCCGTTCATTTTTTTACTCTCATTATCGCTCGCTTATTTTACTTTCGTTCATACATTTTCTTTGTGTATTTATTTACTCAACATGGCCCAGAATGACTTTTATTTTCAGTGCTTTAAATATTGATTTGTATATTTTTCAGAAACATGTTTTAGAGGAAATTTAGAGAGGAACTGAAGTAACCTCATACTGACGATGGGAAAAAAACTATTAGAGTGCTATATTAAACATCCCGTTAAGCTGCATGTTCAATGAAGAGGAACTTGGAACGTTACATTAATTACAAAGATGTTAAATGGAGAAAATATAGTTAAAAATATGAGAATAATTTGCTAGGATCTGTCAGAAAATGTTATAGATTCCAATAATAGAAAGAAGAAAACCGAATCAATATATGTGTGTGGTCATTAGAATTCCATAATTTCAAAAGTCATGATAAGCGGGATGTATTAGATTGGTATAATTCAAATACGTTGCATGCATTGTGTGTGTATTCCTTTTCTTGTTTGTGATAAGTATTGTTTCTGTAATTTACCTATGTTGCTCAACAATTCCTTGAATTAGTACTTTGATGCAGTATTCTTTGAACATTGCTGCCGTCTTTGTAAAGCCAATAATATCGTGCACATCTATGTTATCAAAAAGAATAATAGCCCAACAGTAATCTAAATCTACCTTTGCAGGCTCAGTAGCAAGAAGTTGTTGGAGTTGACTTTTCCCCGAAGACGTAGATGTAGGTGGAGGTGCATATTGGATACAACTGGAGCCGTGAGGTGAGGCGGCATCTCCGGAAGCAGCCCCTTGAGCTGGAGACATGGTGGTGGTGTTGGCGCTTGCAGTGGAAGAACTATGGTGGTTTTCTGTGTGCCTCCTCAGCGATCGGGCATCGCAGTACGACTTTCCGCATCCCTCTGCTTTACATTCGTAAGGTTTTTTGTTGCGATGGGTCAACATATGACCATTCCTAATACAAAGATTACATTTAGAGTTTAAACTAGGTATTCTTAATGAATGGAAATGTATTTACACGCGCCTAAACTTTATATATTGATATTTGGATCGCATGCGCGCAAAGTATAAATATTTAAACTTACAGATGATCCTGACGTTTGAATGCCTTCCCGCACATGGTGCACACGTATTTTCGTTCGTCACTGTGAGTCAGCTTGTGCTTGGCGAGGGCAGAGGCGTTCCCAAAGACCTTGGCACACACCTGCAACAGACGCAAAAATCGCATCTTGGCAAGCACCCACAACTTTGGTGTTTACATCCTAAAACTGCCGTGTCCATATGTTAGTGGTGTAATAACCGCTACCGAGAAAAGTTCCTCCGCGATGGACTCCTCTTTTGGAGCGGCACCCGCTGTCGCTGATGAGCAGCGCTGTAATTCGAGCGCCGCAATCGAATTTCAATGTCTGGCAAACGCGCGTTTCCAGTCTCGCGTTTCCTCCAGCTGGGCCGTAAAAGCAATTTTCGGCCGCGTTAAAAATGTAAGCGTTTCTGTCAATCAAAATCAGCGGTATTGTTACTTCGCGTTCCTCGTTTCTTCCACACGTTCGTGCAGCAACGCAGCGACAGGCCCGTAGGACGCCGTTTCTTGGAGGAAACTCGATACCGCCGACATTTTTCAGAATAGATGCCGCGTTTATTTATATAATGCTATAATCTTGTTGCAAGAGCATGGGGGAAATAGAGCGAAATAGAGAATGTCGCAGATTCCAGTGCATGCCAAAACAATCATCGGCTAAATTTAGGCCGGGTGCACCTGTTTTTCCATAAGTCAATATTTATTATGCTAATGATTCAATAGCACGCGCCTGCCAAAAATTTTGGACTAGAACGGATTTGGCGTGGAGTAAACAATTTGACTTAATAGATTTCGGGAAACGAAGATAAATATTCGGGAACTTACGTCGTTAATAAAGCTGTGATGTAAAAGCTGCCCGCCCAGTACTGCGCAGTAAATTCACTTAAAACCCCATTTAACACTACTGCTGAATTGTTAATGTTCTGGATTCACGAAGCTAAACAGCGGACCATAAAGCAGAGTAGAATCATCATAACCCTCTTTTCGTGCTTCCAAGATAAAATCTTTAATGGGATCAATAAAGCCAATAAACATTTTTATTGTGGTTATAACTATCCAAATTACTTCCTTTTTATCTTTATATTAAAACATTTAGTATAACCGTATTTAAAGTATTTAGCATAAGCCACCCTGAAGAGAAAGTCAAAAGAAGAAATCGTTAAAAAAAATTAAAAATCAGCGTGAAAGAAATTTTGAAAATATCGATAAAAACATTTTATTATTAATATATTCATATCGTAATGTATCAATATTAAAATTAAAGTATACACTACAGTAAACGCTATATTTATAATTTCTATCTGTAAAATGGCGCAGCCAAATACTAAGACAGAAAGAAAGCAAAATTAACCCTGCGAAACGACAGATTAAAATTAATAATCATAATCATAATTTGAAAAAGACAATAATTTCATTAGCAATTAGCTCAGAATATAATAATACTTTGAAAAATGAACCTTGATAGCAGCTCCATATTGTGTAAATACATACCGTTTCTTTATTTATCACAGTTATAAGTACCCGTCCTTGTATTCAATTAGACGTATTCTATGTTTTTAAAACAGTCAACCAAAGTCAACAGATCTCAAAATTCTTAAATTCTTTTAAAATGCTAGCTGTCAAGGTTGTTATAAAAATATTTTCTAAATATATGCAAATGCCTATAGGTGGTTATTAATTAAAAAAAAACTAAGGTAGTGTAACTTTATCTGTGACAATTTTTGAAAACCCATATATTTGTTTCCTGGACAAAATTTTAATATTTCTGGCATAACTTATTTTAGGTGCACAGTTTGGTGGCAAATTTAGAAACTGTAAAAGTATACCAAGCGATTACTAAATATCCTCATCTATAATTGGTCTCCTAATAAGTAAACAAAGAAAAATCTTAACTTGTACGTCATTCCTTGAAGAAACTTAATTTTTGTGTAATTTTCGCGTAGAGTATATAGTAGTTTAACTATTGAAAGGTGAGAGCTTGTTTTGAAATGAAATTCCATTGCATAAAGCAGCATAAGCATCTACCTAAAAAGACTCAAAATTAGCTACCAACCGAATTATTAGAAAGTTATAACTGTAAAAAAAGGTTAATTATGCATAAATATTAGGAAGTTGCAAATGCACCAGACTTTGGCTTTAAAGTACAGTATTTTGAATTCGTGGATCACGCCTCGATTCAATAGTCTTGTGGGGAAAAAATGCGTAACGGAGGAGCTGCTGTGGAAGTTCATTATATACCTTAATTCTTCCATAAGAACCAAAAAGACCTTACCGAAAAACTGTATAGAAAAGCATTCAAGAATGTGATCAAATGTAGGGTGCGCATGGTGGTCAACATTTTTGGTGAGAAGCACACACTTGTGTCAATATAAACCTCGTTTTTGTGGATGTAAAATGATAGCAATCTTGGTTAATATGCTAATAACTCTAACAAAGAGAACGCTTTATTATTCTTATTTAAGTTTCCATTAAGTTGTAAAGGTAAATGATTTTACTGGAGGTAGAAGTGATAAGGTGCTTGATGTAGTCTTATTTTGAGCGTATTTTTACTAAATTGGGTAAATTTGTTGATATATAACCTGTTAGTCGTACATTTAACGTTAGCTCTCATGTAGCTGCCAAAAATACTTAAAACAATCAAAAGGCTTCTGTAAAAAAGTAAAAATACATAAAAAGAATAATAATTTTATGATATTAATAAGCTTATTAGTTACTGGTGACAGTATTCTTCTTTGTATTGTGCACATGCGTACTTTTTTTAATTTCATGTGCATATAATGCCCATTTCTATCTGTAAAACTAATTTTTGATACAGTCCTAAATCCTTCTCAGTAGTTCTTCTTGGATTTTTAGTGTATAAGTTATTATTTAGTGGATTTTTGTGTTTTTTATTTAGTTTGTAGATGATTTTATATTTTATAAGTAATATTCCCATAAGGAAGAAATAACCCTTAAGTTTTTTCAATCCATAATTAGTTGTTAATACGCAATAATGAATATTTTAGATATCTTAACTTCACAAACCATTTTTTTTATAGAATCCATGGGTATTTAAGACCACTACTGTTTTTTTTACTCGTCAACAATTATGGAATAGTATGCTGTATCTTTCAAATCTAATTGCAAAAGCTAATTGCACTACTAATTCATTCCATCAGTGAAACGTATTCTCGCTTTTGCAGTTAAGGAACGTTGTTAAGATTCACTATATACCAAAAGGTATAAAATACTTAATCCTTAAGAAGCTCGTTGTTTCGTCATCGTTTTACGTTTTCTCTAGATAATGATACAACAAGAATAGAAACATTTGGTACGGTAAATCGCAAAAATTAGGACACATTTTGTATAATAATAAAATGTATTATAATAATCAAAACTAAAGCTTCTTATATAAAAAAAATCACTTAAAATGTATTTTTATTATTCAAAAATTATATATAACCACAACAAAGAAATCGCCCTAATAATTTGCCACACTGGCTATTTTATAAAAACCTCGGACAGCTTTTATGAATAAATGATTGCCACCTAACAATAATATTGATTGGAAGTTTGTGAGTTAACATGACTGAATAGTTTTATCGCGTAATCTTGTAATTTGAAATTGTGTTGCCTTTGAAAATGGAAAAAATGTTTTCATAACAAGGCAAAAAGTTAAATC
The DNA here is from genome assembly GCA_036346155.1 of Sinelater perroti. Taxonomy (NCBI): domain Eukaryota; kingdom Metazoa; phylum Arthropoda; class Insecta; order Coleoptera; family Elateridae; genus Sinelater; species Sinelater perroti. Next base: position 3,369,124 of record JARFIY010000348.1, on the reverse strand, counting down.
GTATAATTTGAAGACGCGTGCGTCGTTACAAATTTTCCGTAAAAACAGCTTTGAATTAACGAAAAAAAATAGGACTAAACGACACTTCGATTTATCAAATTAATTAACTACACAAATAAATGAAATAACATATTTTTAAACGAATACAAAAACTAGGCAAAAAGACAGAATAAATTGAATTGAAAAGCACGAATGCATTATCAGCACACAAAGTTGAAAAACTGATATTATTGGAAAATGCAGTAATTAAAAAATATATAAACATTTAAACGAAAGCGTTATTCTCACGTTTTGAAAAATTTACTCAACTAAACAATCAATATTACAAAATAATAGTGTTTTCTCATTGCGTACGTTCGGTATATTTTCGTCTAATTCATCCCGTTAGCTAATTTGAAAGTAATAAAATATGTAGGTAATATAAATTCCATTTGATTTCTTTGGTTAGGAAACAGTCCTGATATTAATTTTCTCAAAAATATGTCCATTCTGATCGGAAGGAAAATGAGCGAAAGAAATTCCAAGATATGACTAAGCTAAACAATGCCATTATTTTTGTATAGGCATTAATAATAAATAAAACAGGCTACGATATTGTAACAAGAAAAGAACCATTTAATATTAAGCAATGTAATGTAGACATAGCTTTTGCCCTTCTACGTTCTAAGTTCGTTCAACATCTCTTGTAGTTCTTTAATGATTGGGGTGATTTAGGCATCGGGCGCCTTTTCTATCCAAATTCAATTTTTTAAAAGCATCTCCGAAGGCAAGATTCAACAATGTTAGGGAGCCTGATGTACTCCAAGTTTAATGCTATTTTTTGTTATAAACTCTTTGAAAGTTTATCTTCAATTGTAGTGTTTTGAGGTTATTCGTTAATTTATTTGTAATGATTTTCATATACAATTCGTTTAATAAAACTTTCGTTGCTTCGATTGTGACGGAGTCGCCAATTTTTACATTTCAGTAGTTATACCATCCTTCCTCTGCCGTCCGTTTTTCATCTAAACTAAATCGTACTCTATTTCAGCCGTTGTAATGTCCGGAATTTCCTCTGAGCCGATGTTTCCTATATTTTGGAAATATAGATTTGCTAATTGTGGAGGGGAATATAAGCTACTGTAAAATTTTTTGACGATATTGACACTGTTTTACGTTTTCTTAATAGTATTTTGTGTGTCACAAAGTCTTCCTATGGAATCCTTTTTATAAGAATAATGGGCAAACATAAGATATTGTTACGTACGTTCTAAATCACATTTTATTTAAAAAACAAATGTTCATACAAAAACAGCCAAAGAAGGAAGAAATATGGAAGAGTCAATGTAAAAGACTAAATTGCATTTAGTGCATATAGTAGAAAAATTTTAAGGCAATAGTGACAATAGGTTTGTAATAATTTAAATGATTGTATCACCAATTTGTCCCTGTTTGGCAGATTTTTGTGAAAATTAATTCCAATATATCATCTTCCTGTAAATTTATAATATACTGTCCTCTTCTCTGTGATGTAATTTCCAATTTTTATGAATGCATATATAAATAAGCTGACAAATAATATACCAGTACCAGTTCTCCCTTATATTTCTACAAGATAGATAGCTTGTATCTACGCCTTCCATAAACTTGAAGTTGTACTTAATTGTCTTGTCTCTTATAATTTATCTGCACTGCTGTTGACCGAAATAGGGTACCGTAGTTTTATCGACGTTATGATACTAAGAATCACGAGTACTTTCCAGAAGTTTTTTATTTTAACAACTGACCAAGTGCTTTGTTATTACTTCATTATTACTTTCCGTAATAGCCTTAAAGTATTTTGAGAAATAACATTAAATATTGATAAGTTGTTTTCTCAGCACGTACACCCGTGGAATAAACAACGGTATCCACTTAGTATTAAGATGATAGGAAAATCTTAATTTATTTTGGAGTTATGTCACCCTGTTTTCTATGTTGTGTTGCTCATAAATTATTAATTATGCTATTATATTTTATTTCATAAAAACTCTAATAAATCGAAAGGCGAACTTTGCTGAAAACGCCTCTGCTTATCGCCTTCTTTTAACTGTAAATTTTTCTAAATTTTTTCGCTTTTTGAATTCAAGATAACTATAGTGTTTTATATTTTTAACATTGGTTGTGCCTTTAGTCGCTATTTGATTGCTTTGCTTGATTTTGTCTTAACTGTTGGTATAACAGGTATTTTTTGCTCCTAAATCTTCCTTGATTAGTTAGAGGTAAAAATTTACTATCGTCTTTAGACCATCAAAAGCATATTTGCGAAGTAATATAATTTTCTTTAAAGTGAGATATCGGTAAATAATTTTGGAAGATACAAAAAGTGCCCGTTGCACTGTTAAAATGTCTGATTAAATGAGGTCATTAGCACAATAATGTGCTGTAGAAATATCTTTTACGATGTAGTATAACTATAAAGGGTTTCTTATGAAGGCAAATAGAAAATTTGAGTTAAAATAATTTGACTCAAAAAATGCAACGGTTTTTACGAAACTTTTATTGTAGTGTTATTTTTTTACCTAGTTTAGTAATTTGCAGATTATCTACTAAGAAACTTTCTCACTTTTTCAAACCGTTAACAAAAAAAAAACAGATTATGAAAATGCAGTTATTACACTTTATTTATTTAATTGCCATTATTTTCCAGAAAATATCTTTGTATGCTGTTTTTAAATTTGCAACATAAAATAAAATAGCGCAGACCATATAAGCATCCGGGATTAATCTAGTTATATAAACGTATTTTAAAAGACAAAATAAATGTTAGCTTATTCTAGAAAAGCACAAAGTTATGATTAAAAGTTTTTACATTTTGGTTTACCCGAAATAGTCCAAAACATTTTAAAGAAAGAAACTAGCTTATGGATAAAGATAAATTTCAGAAAATTGATATTTTCTATTAATAAAATATACGCTTATAAACAATAAAATGGACCATACAAATGTGAAACAAAAATTAGAAAATAGTTGTAAACAAAAAAGTTAGACTATGGTGAATTTGTTTGTTGTACAGAGTGTCCCTGATATGATGGGATTACCGTATAAATTAGGAAAAAATTAGTTACGCATTCACAGGATCGTTAAAAAAAAATAGCGCAGACCTCGTCTGGATATTTATCACCGGTTTCGAAATACAAATCAAAAGTCATATTTGGTCGACTTTTAAGTGCCATAACTTCGTTATTTATGACTATTGTTAAAAAACGAAAGAATATTTTATACTCAGTTTTTATGTGAATTTCTATGGGATTAAAATTGTTTTTTAGCTTTTAAGAGCTTAATTTTTTAAAATAAGAATCACAGTTGGCCATCATCAAATATTCTTTATTTTTTTAACTCTCCAAAACTATATGGTTTGCTACCTTTATTTTCAACATTGTGACAATTAGAGCGATTTCATTAATATTTTTTAATATATACCGTCTTATGGTCACCTACCGAATAGGATTAGACTTTATCTAAAAAAAGTGATCTTAAACTTGTCTCGGTGTGACACAAATCAAAATATTTCTGAAAACGTCTGAAAATACTTATCAATAACCAAGCAGAAAAAAACAGAAATTTACACTTAAAAATTAAGTAGAAACGCAACTTTAGTCTTCCTAAGGAATTTACATTCATCCACGAGCATTAAAGAAATTCAGGAGGAACTGCAAACCCTCTGATAAAAAGATATATACAACATAGCTACACTTATGCATTCTGTTGTCAAATTTGAACCCCCACGCGCCAAGCGAACAATCCCTCGATAGTCCAGGTGTCAGAAAATTGGCATACCAAGAACTTTTGCAACAAAACTTCTTAATGTGTAAGATGCACAGGTATGAATTCTATGTCGCAATGTGAACACAGAAAAGTGTAAAAATGTGACGTGTATCAATTGTAACGGGAATCACCCTGCGAGTTATAAAGGATGTCCTGTCTAGAAGAAACTTCAGCTAAGAATCTTTCTACCTTTACGACAAAAAACTGTCCCAAGTGCAAAACTCTATCAACCAAAACTCATTCGCTCAAGAATTAATCAACAACACCCAACCCAGCAACAGTACATCTTTACAGCAACAGAATACTGGCCCAACACCTCAACTTAACGACATGACTGAATTAAAGCAGATGTTAAAACAACTGATGGATCAGATGAGCACAATGTTAAACCTCTTAACCATCGTCGTTGCTGGAACATACAATGGACAGTCACATTAAAATAGTGGAATAGAACGCCAACAGGCTGTCACAACATAAAAATGAGCTCACAAACCACTGTCTCGACATTGTTTTAATTTCAGAAGCGCACTTTACAGAGCGTACCTACTTTAACATCCCAGGATTCACAGTTCACGCAACGCAGCATCCGGTACGGCACATGCGGCACTGCCATATACGTCAAGAATTCAGTTAAGCATTATGTACTTCCCTCAGCTACAAGCTACGTCAATAGTTGTCGAAGATTGGCTAGGCCCACTCACAGTATCAGTGATTTATTGGCCACTAAAGCTTAATAACAAACAAGATACATATGAAGATTATTTCCGCACACTAGCCTTAGCACTACTAAAGGTAGGAAAATGCTAAAAGCTGTAACATGGAATTATTTCCCTTGTACACTGGCCCACGGACTCTAGAAAACAGACTGACGTACTTGACGTGTGCTTTGTAAAAAGAATAAACATAAACCTCCTTAATGTCAATTCCTGCCTTGATCTCTCTACCGATCACATCCCGGTTATAGCAACCTTGGGCACTACTTTAACACTCAAGAAGAAAGCACATTCAATTGACTACGCCTCCAGGAGCTGGTTTGCACATTTTTACAAGTATATATCCCGTTCAAAACAACTACAAATTTAGATAAAGCAGTACAACTCTTCAATCAAGTTATTCAGGAAGCAGCTCGCCAGACCACTTCGGATTAGATTCAAAACATCAGTTTGGTAAACTGCCCAGATATAGATAAACACAAAATTGCAAAGAAGCGGAGATTAAAAAGAATCTGGCAGATCACACCCTTAAATTATGCAACTACTGAGCTCAAAAACTTACTTTCTAATATTAAAAATAAAAATGTGCAAAACTACTTAAGACATCTTTCTCCAATGGCGTTCATCAACTTCAACCAAACTTCAACTTCAACCTAACTGTTCAATGCCCCTTCAATAAGTCTCGATCTTTTGAAACAAAGAGCTCTAGAATGCATTTCCCAAGCTCGCGCCTTTACCTTCGACAGCACAAATTTTGCTGGCAGCAGCAGCTGTTTGCAATCCCTTTTTGTAATAATGCAGCAAAAGGACGCACTTGTAACTTTCTTCAAATACTATCTTAAAGAAACCAATTATAGTAGCAAGTTATATATCAATATTATAGGGGGATCACGGGCTTTCCAATCATATAACAATTGTGAAGAAGTTAAGTCTTAAATTTTTGAATTAACCTAACATTACACAGAAGAAAAAAACAAACTTAAAGATTATTTATGTAATTTAAACCGTTATGACAATTCTATATGGAAACCAATTAGATCTAAAAATAAACCAACAACAATTTTCCCCCCTTTAAGAATAGAATAACCAACACTACAGCAGTGGGTAAAAAGTGACAAGGAGAAAGAAGAAGCATTTGCAAAACACCTTGCAGATGTATTTCAGGCTCATGAAAATGACCTGGGTGAGGAAATAATGGAAATATTAGAGACTCCCGTGCTAGCAATACAACCAATTAAACCAGTCACACCTAAAGAAATAAAAAAAGAAATAAGACGCATGAACCATAGAAAAGTAAAGATGCTTAAAGAACTGCCAAAAATGGCATTGTATTATTGACGTACATTTTTAATGCAATCCTCCGAATTCACTACTGGCCCCAAAAATTAAAAACCGCCAAGATAATTTTAATACTCAAACACGGTAAGGATCCACATAGTATAAAATCATATCGTCCTATAAGCTTACTACCAACTATTTCAGAATTGCTCGAAAAACTAGTACTTATTAGAATCAATACATAATGGATACCAGACTATCAATTCAGACTCCGTCAAGATCATTCGACCACCCAACAATGCCACCGTATATCTCAAAACAATCTTGCCAGTTTAAACAAAAAAGAATAATATGTTTTAGTGTTCTTATATATAAGCCAGGCTTTTGATAGAGTCTGACACTCAGGATTATTGTATAAAATTAAACAGCACATACCAGAGTTATACAATCTATTTAAAACATATTTAAGTGACAGGCAAGAAGTCTCAACTATACGTCCAATCAACTCTGGGTTACCCCAGGCCAGTGTTCTGGGACCTCTATTCTATATATTATTTACCTTGGATCTTCCAGTCTTATACATTTGCTGATACCATCATAATGGCTAGCCACAATGAAATCCTTCTACCACGCACTCAAATACAAGACTATCTATATGCTCTAGAACGATGGCTTAAAAAGTGGACTGTTATAGTAAATGAGTCAAAGTCTGGTCATATAACATTTACCATAAGAAAAGACCCGTGTCTACCCATATATCTAAACAACATAAAAATACTACAAACCGAGACAATAAAATACCTGGGACTCTACTTAAATTCCAAATTAAACTGGAGAGATCACAGAGAAAAAAAAGCAAATGGATTTAAAACAGAGAGAGTTATATTGGTTGATTGGTAGAAAGTCTCCGATATCCATAGAAAACAAATTACTGTTGTACAAATCGGTAATCAAACCCATTTGGACTTACATAATAGAGCTGTGGGGTTGTGCCAGCAAGTCCAATGCGGAAATAATTCAAAGGTGTCAGTCCAAAATTCTAAGAATAATATTTAACGCTCCATGGTACCTAACAAACAAAATGATCTATAAAGACTTGAAGATATTAATTGTCAAGGATGTCATACACTACCAAAAATTGGAAACACACAAAAATCCTTATTAGAAGATAGTACAATAAGAAGATTAAAAAGACAGTGGCCAGCTGACTTATAAAATAGTGTTAGAGATCTCATCACTGGATGAGATCTCATCATGTTCTTTAATCAATCTAAACTGTAATCTTTAGATTGTAGGTCAGTAAATTAGCTGACAGAATACTGTGTATTTTGATTGCTAATAAAATATAATAATAAAAAAAAAATTACACAGAATTTTAGACGACTTTATTTTCATAGGTAATACATATTTATTAAAAACAAAAACTTCTTGGGAATATTAGAGTTAAAGAGTCACTATGATCCCATATTAAAAACGCTTTTGGTGAAACTAAAACAATCCCTACTATTGGTGTGGCGGCCTTTTCGCCCTTGAACCGCTTATCTCGCGGCGGCATGCTGGCGGCTGTGATGTCTGCCCGTTTTGCCATCGCACACAAAACGGCATATGGGCTTTTGCACGGCCGACAAGTCTGCATACGCCGTCGGCGGCACCTTTTGATAGGAAAGGTGCTGGCGAATGCAAATTGCCCGTAAAGACCTTCCGCCAAGCCAGGTGCGAAGCCCGGCAACATTCACGCATCGCAACTCGGCCAGCTTGGTCGTGTTTAACACCGCATACATTCACGTTCCGCAACTCGGCCAGCTTGGTCGTGTTTAACACCGCATACATTCACGCACCGCAGCTCGGCCAACTTGGTCGTGTCTCAACCCGCAAGAACATTCGCTACCCGCAAGAAACCCGATCCGCAACGCAGAGGCGGCCACCTGGGAATCGCCGACGAAGCCGAAGCCGAAGCCGATTCAGGTGAGCGATTTGGCAATATTCGTTGGTGGATATCGGTAGCCGCCCCCATCCGCTTACGCGACGGCCGTTTAAGGGACGATTTGGCCTTATCGGCTGACCTTCCATACGGGCCGTACTACGTTTCACACCGCATCACGAGAGCGGCTATTTACACGCCTGCCTCTCCATTTGTTGGTCCTTACGAGCCGCATCGGTATCGTATCCAACACCGCATCCACGAGAGCGGCTATTTACACGCCTGCCTCTCCAACTATCATGCAGTTGATTACAAAGGAATTACTTGTCAGCTAAAAATTAAAATGAGTTTATATGATGCTATGCAGTTAATGTAACAAAAGAGAAATATTACCCCGTAAAAAATAAGAAATAATAAATACAATTTTAGCTTTGGTTCATATTAAACATATTATTTTCGTATTAAGTTATTTGCAATTTATGATGCTGGAAAATATGAAATTAAAGAATGATTTTTTATAGTTGTCAGCTGCAACCAAAATTAATTAGTTTTAATCACCTTCAAAGAACACACAATTTTAATATTTAGTTGGTGTAGCTAGGAGTATGGTAATAGAAATATAGAGGTCTTGTATAGGTGCTCAAAATTCTATTCTGAAAAAAATAGTCCAGCAATATATTTTTCTGTCTGTCATTCGTTTAATTTTTGTGGTTTACACGCTTCGGAAGCTTGTATTGGAGCAATTATAGTTTTTTAAATCGTTCAAAAATTATACAATACTTAAATACCCAGAAATGGAAAATTTTAAGAAAAAATTATTAAATGTATACGGCATACTTTTTTAATTACGCGGTATACAATTTATTTAAATAAATTAAAGTTGCAGCTGAAGATATGTTCGAATGTAACTTCAGAAATTGCAGCTGATTTAAACGGCGCTTTTATTTATTGAAACTCTTTTAAATGTTTATTTTTGTTTCAGAAGTTATGGCTGACAAATATACCAAGATTGTTTTCAATAAAATTACTAGTGAAGTGATCAATTCGAAAACCATACACGTAGCTACTATCAATAAAAACAATTGTCACCCATTAATTTATTAAGTAAAATTAGAGATTTACATATTAAAGTAATATTTCCGAACATTTGCATTACTTTAGGAATATTTTTTACAATACCAGTAATCGTTGCTCAAGCTGAGAGATCGTTTAGTATTAAAAATAATTAAAAATATGTTAAGATCTAGTATATGCCAAAGTGACATTAACCAGAGAGTTGGATTTTGATAACATAATCCAGATATTTGCTAGTACAAAAGCTATAACAGCCTTTTATAAAATATATGCAATTATTTATAAAGCATTGATGTTAACATTACTGTAAGAAAATAAATAGGGGTTTAAATACAATTAAGATGTAAATAATACGGATATTATTATAAATACTTGTATATGTAGTTTATTGTTTGATTTTTAGTGTGATTTTATTTACAGACATTTTTATTTTAATAAAATAGGAAGTTATAAAAATTATTTTATTTTGGGGGGCCCGGGCCCGGACCAGGCATTACCTCTTAACACTCCTGATAATTTCTACAGACGATAAGGCGTTTTTATAAATACCGTGGTTTTAATTAAAGTTATTAGCCGACTAAATTATTTGGAGCATATTTTTTATACAAACATTTCTTTTAATTGTGACTCTCTTAAAATAGCAGTTATGGCAATATTTCCACATGGTACACACCTTATTATTATATTTATTAAAACTAATAAGAATTTAAGAAAAATAATATAGAACTTAAACAGAAATAAATGATATTAAATTAAATTGTAGTAAAAAATACGTGTTAAACAATTAAATCATAACACACCAAGTAAATAGACCAAGAAAAACTATACGAACCAAAATTATATGAGTAGCTAGCCATAAAATTCAAATGCATGTAAGTAGTTATTTTTTTTGTTATACTTTCTTATTAAAGTTTTCAGAAAAAGCAATGAATAAAACTGCAAAATAGATGTTACAGAAATTTTTTTTTGCCCAAAATAAATTTCAGGCAGACGTTAGAACGGCCATGTGATCAAACATGAAATTTGTCGTAATCGCCACTCGTTCCATTCCCCTTTATGCTCAAAGGATTGTGTTAACGCAGCGGCGGCGGCGAACCTTTTTTGAACTATTGCCGCGAACGGGAATCGTTTTAATTTCGGACACGCACAGGTCCTCCCTAAATGGCCGCAATTACAGAACCAAATTAAACCCATCACTTTCCCCTTTGTTATCCCCTTTTCCAACTTGCAGCGGGACACGAGAGGGTTGCGTGATTCTAATTCCCTTACAAACAAAAATTCCTTGGTTGGGCAAACTTCTTAATGCAACTGGTAACCATCGACCGGCCTGCACAGCGGGCTTTAACAAAGTTTCCCAACTGCTAAAAGACCGTACCCACATCACCCACCTAATTTAATAATTCTGAATGCTGGCCAGCTGAGATTTGCCGAATCGTTTATAATCGCACGGAGGGAATGATTTACGTTGCGTGCCGCGCAAAAATAACGTGGAGCTTTAACCTAATACAAGCGTAAGCCGGGGAATATTTTAGATTTTTAATAATAGCCGGTATTTTTGCCTAACAAGAAAAATGTAATAATAATGAATGAAATGGCATTAAGGTACTGAAAAAAGAGAATTTTTGGTAACATTTTTATTAAAAAATTCTGAATACTTCCATTTGTTGAAATGTTAGGGTTTTACCTGCGTTTCACTCGTAATAACATCGCAAAAATTACATTTGCTATTAGTATTTGTAGTTACTAAAAATAAATTAGAAGAATATGAGTATTTACTTTATATATGAAAAGGTAAATAATATTATTTTATTATTTATATGTAAATATGACAGTGTTACATTACACCTAAAAATTCTAACAAAGGTATATGCAATTAAAACTAAACAATAAATAGGAGATAGAAACATTCTTTTTTAATGTAGCCAGAAAAAAAGGTTGGAACCTTATTCTACAAGCTACAGATTGGAAAAGAGCAGACACTGGTTAGATCCATAACATCCAATTTGGCATAAAGTTCCTTCTTTAAGCGTTTGCCATAATTTCAAAAATAGGGAACAACAAAAACTAGAGGAGGTTGGCCTATAATCACAATTCGTCAGTAGGCCTGATATTTGGTATTAACTGTAAAATAGAACCAAACGATTGCTCAGAAAAATGCTTTACGAGCATCAGTTTGCAGAGAGATGATGAAATGAATACTAAGACTATCGTATTTCTAAGCCAGACATCCAAGAGGATAGAATCGAAACCAGTGTTGCTTGGCCAGACTGGTCTTTGTAGTCTCGCAATCTTAAAGGAACAAATAAATTGTTATTTTCGTTAAATATTGTAAAGAAATGTTAAAGTCAGTGATTTAAAGATAAGGTCAGGCATTAAGTTTGATACTTATATGAATCTACAAATATTGTTTGAAAATACTGTGAAATGAGAACGTTGTAGTCTTAATTATGAAATAATTTTTATCGTTACCTTTACGATTATTTAATAGCTTACTCATAACGCTAGTTTTATACCCTTTTCCAATACACAAAAATTAATAATTGTGGAATGAAGTTTATTATTACTATACGTTTGAACATTCCCACTAGTATTGTATAACTATGTGACATATGTTCTTGACAGTAGCACTTTACTTTCATTGTTCTTTAACTTTCTAATTTTGTTAAAGCGATGTAGTCTTCGCTGATTAATTTTTCTTAATAATGAAAATGTTAAAATATTTATATTTTGGATTTGTATATGACCATTAGTACATCATCAAGATTTTTCTTGCACACAAGAGAAACTATTGTTTTTATGATATTTATCTGGACGACTAATTCTAGTTTTCTTCAATAAACAGATAAGCAGTGCTATAACTATAAATATAGCCTTATAATATTTTACAAAAGGTAATCGTACAAATAAAAATTAAAACGAATGTAATAATAATAAACATATTTGTAAGGTGAACAATATTATATTATTAATATTCTAGGTTGCTATATCTGTTGACTACGATGATTTCAGGATGTCTTTAATAAGTAGATGTTGAATAGCTGAATTTGGGCGAGTTTCGAGTTATTGCTTGCGTATTTGGCTATGACCTCTTTGACATATTGTACTTTTTAATCTTCATGTAAGATTAGATTGGTTACCTACCAAGGAGCATTTACCAGAGCACGCAAACTTTTTGAGTGAAGTATCTGCAATATGCCAACGTTCAAAGAACTCGAGCAACCTCATAGTTCAATCCCATACGTCGATATACGTTTAATAATCGTTTTATATATCAATAGTTTATTTCCAATTGCTTTTATACCCAACAGCTAATAAAGTTTTTTCAATTTAAGGTCCATCGGCGAATATTTCTATTGTTGTTGTTTGTATTCCAAATAGGTCTGCGGTGTATACCAGATTAAGTAGTGGCCTAAGGGCACTCCCTTGTGGAACACCACAGTTGATTTGCTTGACTTTCAAAAACTCACTACTAAATCGTCTTTGAAAATTACGATCTGCCAAATAGGAGGAGTAAATATTGGCGAAGAAAGGAGTTTTTGATTATATATAGTAGTCTTTGTTGATAGACTTTGTTAAAAGTCTGAATGACATCAAGGAAAACTGCACATCAGTATTCTTTGACTTACAGTCATGTATTAATGTTGTCAGTTATACGGTGGCACTGTTAGGTGATGGAATGTTACTGTCTAAAACCAAACTGTTGGAGAATTAGATCTTTTAGAAAGCTATTTTTATGAAGTCTTTTAACAATTAACTTTTTATTGGTTTTAACAGTATCTGAAGTCAACATACCAAAGTTGAAGATCTCCGCTAAGTATTGATCAAAAACATTGGCTTTTTAGATCTAACCTGGCCCATTGTCTTGTCTGACTTCGGAGAAGCCAATTAGGAACCTCGGGTTCTTTAAAGCTTTTGGTAGCTTTCCAAATTGAATAGTCATATTCTTTGTTTCGAACATCTCTTAATTTCTTTTTTGGGTGGTTGTATATCGCCAGCTCTAAAATATTACGGGTATTCTGCCATTTAGCACGTATTTCTCGTTTATGGGCTATTAGATTTTTTTGTCGAGTGGAATATTTAGCTATTGCTGCCATCTGAGGTTATTGGTTAGGATACAATGCCATACTGCTTCTTGGATTGTTTTTATTGGATGGTTTGTTGCACTTTTTAATTTTTGCGATTATATAATGGTAAGGCGCTAATGCCCCTCGCGGGGACCTGTCCTACAAACTGAGAGGTTAAGACTGTCATATGTTTACTCTCTCTGCCCGGTCGTCGCGCACCATCTCTGATGCGGAGCGATGTGGCAAGTATTGCGCCTTTGAAGACCGCCATTATTACCCCTTGTTCGAAGTGAACGCAGGCACTCAATTATTTTAGTGAACAGCCACCCGCCAGGCATCAGAGACCTCCTGGAATAGAACCCGGGTCCGTCTGCATTGCAGTCCGTGCCTCAATCACTAGACCACTCTGGTGATTAGTTATAAATTATTTTTGACAAAATCCTTATTATAAAATTTTGGGTAAGTCTCTGAATATAACGGCTGCACTAATTGTACCTATAATGGGATAGTAATCTCATGATAAATCATAATTTGCTTTAATACTAATTTAATTGTTTGAGACATCATTGGTGACATCGAAATCTAATTTGACAATATGTAGGTGTACCTGTTGATAAGTATGAATAATCTCTTTCAGTATATAACCTTGTACAATTGCCCTCCTCTTGTTACTGTTGGCCTCAGTACGTTTGTTTTGCTTTGAAGTTTCCTACAAGTGTATCAAAGAATAGGATTAGCGAATATGTGCTTTGGAAGACACTAACTTGCAGGCAGTAGTAGTTTATCAGGTAAATTTTGAACTTGAATTGTCGTAGCTTGTAGAAATGAACCCCAAATTTTGCTAGTTCATGATGAATAATAGTTTTCTTTATGGTAATAGCGGTTGCTTCAATTTTATTTGGGTTCAAAAATGTTATTATTTATTTTTTGAGCAAACCAATGGCATTCCACTGAGCTATCCTTAAAAATGCAGCCATTATAACCTTATTTTATTTATAACGGCGGTAAGTATGGGCAGGATCATATTATTTTGTTGTAGGAGCTGATTGAATAAGTTTTTGAATTTATCAAGGGATTTTGTTAGGGACAATTCAGGGCCTCTTGTAAAACTTTATGTGTATTAGTTGAAAATAGCATTAGCTTTAATCCAATTGGCATATCGGGGATGTTGATATACTAGAGTACTGTTATTTTGTTTTGTGGTTAGTCTTACTTTCTGTTGCAATTCTTGATAAATCATACATCCTTTGTAGTTTGCGGGATGAGGCCCTCCACATAAAGTACATTTAGCCGGTGTTTCGCGTGCTTGTACATATTTAGTAGTCTCGTGGGCACCACCACGCTTTACACGCGCATAAGGACTATAAGAGTATGCCTTGGTATGATTATAGGACTCGCATTTAATGAACTTTACCAGTCTTGTTTTTTAGGCGGGGATTCGACTTGAATGCACATGTTTTATATACACTTGAGTTGGTAAATTTCTTTATTTTTCGCTGGCTCTAGGTCGATAAAGAACAATCTTTAGTGATTCTACTTTTTATAACGATATTTCTGGTTACGAATCCTTTTTGTTGCAATTTTTGTTCTATTTCTTCTACTGGTACCGTTGAATGGAGGAGTTTTATAACTACTCAAGATGCTCTTCCCTGTTTAAATTTTTTTTGATAAGATTATTATGTAAACTGGGGCTTATCGTGCCTACTGACATGCACTTAAACTAAGTTAATGATAGGACGTTATATGCACCCATGGATTAAGCAAGACTCGAACTCTACTGCGCTGGATTCGTGGATAGCGGAGCAAACTCTTAATTGCCAGATCGCTAAGACAGCCCATGTGCCTTAAATAGACATGGAATTCGACGTGTTTTGATGTAAACTGCCTAGGCGGATATGAAACCGCTACCAGTATGATTAAGTGTCAAACGGTTCATCAGCTTTCAAGTAAGTAAAGTTTCGAGTACAAAAATAATGTCGAATTGTTTGATGTTACAGTTTGGTACATCATAAACAATAAACCAGAACTTTTATAGTGACCTGCTGAAACGTTTAGCAGCGCCGTCTTGAGTTGCGGATATTGGGGCGGTAGTTCTTATTGTACAACAATAGAAAGCTTCATACCGCTGCATCAATCAAGAAATATCTGACAAAATATCATACCTGCTCTATAATATCTCCGATATTCACCCGAACTATCACCGTGTGATACTGCAGCACTCCAAACGGTTGTAAAAGATATACTACAAAGAAAGGCGGATGAGGCTTCTAAGAAATCTAGAAACTATGGCAACTGTGCATGGCTATTTAAAGGGAGAAGACCTAAAGCAATAATTCAAAAATTGAATAAATTACTTTTTACGATTATTTACTTCTTTGACAAAGGTTGTAATTCTTCCTCAATATCTCATTACAAGTGATATATCTTAATTTTCTTCATCAAAATCTATCAGTCTACCAAAATTGGTCAAACGGTTTACTAAAAGAAACTTTACATAATTTCTGGGCTCGTTATAACAAAAATAAGTATTTTTAGGGCATGTTTAGATTGTTTAGTCTGAGTTTTGCAGTGACAATACTTTAACTTCTGTAAGGTGCACGAAAAATAAATTTTGTTTTAGTTCTGACGATCGTAAACTTAAAAGCATTTAGTTTATTTAGTTTAATTTGACGCACTAAACTTTTTTTAATTCTTGCTGGTACTCAAAAATTAAATGATTTAAGTTTATAATTTGATATCTTAATAACCACATTATTACTTTGTGTCTTTTTAAACGAAACTATCATTTTATGTAAGACAACTTTAAAGCTCCATAGAATACTAACACTACATCAAATAGCTGTTAGCTATATTGCTATAGAATGTTAACTAGAAAATTGAGTAATTTTTTAAATATAGATACTAGCATATTTTTTTTAGTTGCTAATAAATAATATTAATATAAACAAATTTTTGCATTAGATAGGTTTTTAAAAAATAAGGCACATGTATATTTGTATTTTTCTGGAAGAATCGTAATTTAAAAAAAATTCAGTGTTTTGTTTAAAGTGGCGTAATAGGATATTAAGAGCTGTATATCCTCTAGGTGGAAAAATAAAAGCAATACTAATAAAAAGATTAGAAAATAATTGCAACCAATAATACATGCTCTTATCCTAGTACGTCACTAGCTAATAGGAATCGTAAATTTAAATTAAATAGAAAATACTGCTTTTCTGCTTTATTTATGTCAGTTTACTAAATTAGCTATGTACTTTTTTGGTCTATTTCCAAAAATAACAATTTTGTGGAATAGTCTATTGTAGGAATAAAATTAAAAGAGTTCCTTGGTTACTTTCCACTATAATTTTCGTAATAAGATAATCATTCATTTATACTAATTTAAACAATGAATATTATTAATAGAACATTTACATGTTCATCCAAAACCAATAATTCATGGTTAAACTTCCTTTGCCACTCTACATTTTTTAATCTTTGAGGCATAGTATCAATTAAAGTGCCTTCTGAGAAACTTTTGCAATTATTCTATCACCATTGTCATTATAATAATGTATCACAGATTTTCAGTTAAATTCATATCTGTAATTTGCCTGGGTTATTATAAATTATAAATTAAAAAAACATTATACTGCAATTATACGTGTGGCGAAGGAATTTACCATTCAAATAATCAGAAAATTATTTCCATATTCAGGTTCGACCGATGTCACTAAATTAGCAGTGTTGGATTTTGTTAAAATAGTGATAGAGTGCCAAAAAATCTTTCAGTTTAAAACGCAATTTTGTAATACAAAAATATGTCAGCAAAGATTTTTTTGACAATATCTTACAGTATATAAACAGCATTAGCTTTTTATCGGAAGTTCTGAACAGCTTTTTGCTACTGATCATTTTGCTTTTTTTTTATAAAGACTTAGTTGTGGCACCTAATCGTTTATTACTTTCTTTAAAGAATGCAATACATTATTGGCTAGAATAGTTTTAAATACGCACTTATTTCCCATTGCGATGACTTAGGGTCAACCTGGCTTACGACCAGTCCACTCATAAAATCTATAAATCCTTGTTCCCAGGTGACCGTGACATAATTCAAACAAAACTGCCCATATATGTTTAAGAATGTCATTTAGCCGTAGGTAATTTATTCTGCTTATTTTGCATGATTGACCTATTTCATCAGTCCGAATAACCAATTTTTATTCGTGACTACTTTGTCTATTCTAACATCCTAGTGTAATTTATCAACATAATTTTTTCACATTACGTTTCTAAAAACGCCAAAATGATTACACCAGCGTTATTTTCATTACAGGTCAACTTTTTAAGAAAGTTTTATGTTCTATTCAATTTTTATTTTCATGCTTTTAATGCTTAACATATTCTCGATATTCTTAATTACTTCGTTATCTGATTTAATTAGTGTTACTAATTTAGTTTTTAGTAGATACACTGGCTTTTATTTTTCTTCATTATATTATCTGTAAATTTGTAATGCAATGTAAGCTTTACTGTGAAGCGCTATAAAATAATCTTTCATATTATCTAAAATAATTTATTATTTTTAACTGAACTTTTTAGATTTCAAAGAGCAAAATTTTTAAAATACATTAGACACAAATAGCAATCGACGGAGATAAATAATATACAAGCTCTAACCCGCCTGGTAATATATTTCTATGTTTTTTGATGGAAGTATTTGAAGAAATTGCATAAGAGTAATGCATGTGTTTTCAGTGTAGTAATGTATTTTACATGATTAATGCTTTTGCTGTAGTTCTACATGGTTGGATACTTAAGCCGCTGTATGTATGTTTCGTACACTTATTTATTGCCCTTCAAGCTTCTTACCTTTTGATCTGAAAGTAAATAATTTCTGTTGCTGTAAATAAACGTCCTAGTTCCCATAGCGTAACAACGCAGCGAATTAATCTTTTAGCTGAAAATGTTAGCGAGAGTGTATAAGTTTTGTAAATATATATTTTTCTTTATATCTAACTGATACTTTAATTTAGCATTTAACAAGAAATAATAATAAATTAATGATACTGTTGTTATATTATGTACACTCTTATAAGTATTGTGATGCAAAAATATGTACTGAAATAAAAATATTAATCTATGAAGTTTTGGACAAAATCCTTGCAATAAAAATAGTTTTGCTTCACATTATACTTTCATTCAAGTGTTGCAAAATAAACAGTTCTTAACAATATTAAAATTTATTTTTATTGGTATAGTTTTAGCTAGTGTGTTTTATTCGTGATTTACAATTTATAGTTGTTTTATGAGTTGTTGAAATATAATACATTTTTCTCGGTGTTGTCCACAAATTTACTTTTATATCTACTGTCAATTTTACAAGTGTGCTTTGCACCATCGCTAAAATTCAAAAATATTAAGAATAAAAAAATATTCGACCGTTATATTGACTAAAAAAATAATTCATTGGGTTATTTGAAAATTGTGAACATTACAAATATACTAAATGAATTCAATTACTTCAAGAATTAACTCGTAGGTTTACTAAATATACAATGCCTCTTTTAAAGTTGATAAACCAAAGAAATGTTTGCATTTTCATTAAAGCATCAAGTCGAATGCTTAAAAAGCAACAAATGTTAAACGAATATAAAAAAATTACTTAAACACTTCCATATTTTATCATTTTAATTATCTACATATTTACAAATAGTGTCTCATAAATTCCTTTCACATATGCAGGTCTAAAATTTTATTCATCAAAATAAAAAAAATAGCATTAATTTTCAGCATCGTCTATTATATTCCATTATACTTGTGTCGATAATTCTTGTATGGCGAGCTTGTTCTGTGCTTTGTTTTAGAAGCATGAAATTTTCGTAACCCGGTCTTCATTTTCGCGATTTTTAAAAACTACCGTTAAAAAGTGAGCCAATAAAAGGAATAACTATTAATCTGATGCTAGATGAGTATGGCTAGAAAACTAATAGTTTCATTGGATTCATTTCTCGGGCGTTGGTCTATGTTTTTTGGGCAGGTGGGAAAAACGTTATTGTCTTGTAACCGGTGGGGGGGGGGGGTAAATCTTTGGATCTGACAGTTCGTAGTAGATATCAGGCAAACTATGTCAACTAGCTCATTTGCCTCGCAGCCTTACAAAGTGAACAGCTGTTTGGTACCCGTTAAAATTTTGCGTTAAACTCGAAAAATCCGCAACTAAGATGATTACTATGATACGAAAGCCTAGGGTGGAATAAAGTATTCAGAGAAGAAAGGGAGGATGTCGAGGATAAGCAACGCGCAAAGTCTCACACTTCTGTCAATATGGTTAACATGAAAGTGGTTTTGGACTTCGACTAACATCTGATTGATAGCAGATAAAGTAGAACTACCAAAATCCATTGTGTATAAATTTGTCTAACAAAATTGCAGATCAGAGAAATTTGTGTTAAATTGGTTCCTTAGGGTTTGATTGACGAATAGAAGAAAAATCGTTTGTTGATTTTTCGTGAGCTTTTGTACAATGTGAGGAAGTGATAAGTGATGATAAATGTAGGTTTTTGAGTATGATCTGGAGACGGGGGCGCGGTAGCTCAGATGGTTCAACCAGTTGGCTCTGTCCTCTAGCCAGATGATCTGTAGACGAAAAGACAGAGTAGCACACCACCCAGTTTCCTTTACCAAGAAAAGCTGAAATGAGCAAATCAAATATAAAAACGTTGCTTATTGTCTTTTTTACAATAAATGTGTTGTCCATAAAGAATTAGCATCACCTGGATACATAGGCACCACTGAATTTTGCGTGGAAGTGGTTAAAGCTATTTAAAATTACCAACACCTAGATTCGTCACCACACGTAGAAGGGTTTCTAGCGAAAAACTCGTGGAAAAACTATCCCACTTGATTTATTTCTGTTTCCTCAACTCAAATCCACCTTGAAAGGATACCATTTTGGGACTGTTAAAAATCTATAAAAGAGATTCCAGTTTAAGACATCCAGACGAGCTACGATACGTAGCAGAATCGCTGAGAACGGTTTGGTTGAAATCAGTGTCATTACTTTCCAGGAAATTTATTAATATCCAATAACTTGCTACCAGGCGTAACCATAGAATGTTTAGTACATTTATTTACTTTGGTATCACTTTAATTACGTTTAAAATTTAGTCAGACTTAGTATGAAAAAAAAACAGCGAAAACTTGACGGTCCACCAAAAATACAAAAGACGATACTAAAGATATCCTTTAATGTACACGATATATTCATTGATCTAAAACTTTGATTTTTGAGCACACAGGAAGAAGTTGCCTCTAATCAAATACTTTCGTTGACATTAAGACTGGTACACTTTTCTTGTGCGTAGCTGAGTAAAGATTTTGTTCTGCTGATTGTTAGAAGTCTGTTACCACATATGTGTCACCATTAATTATTATACATTCAGAATTTGCACATGTGTTACCCACTGCATTTTGTTTTTCACTGCATTTAGAGGTATATTACATTTTGATGCCTTAAGGTTGAATGGTATGGTTTTTTTATTTTTGGCATAAGATGATAAAATATTAATCTTTTTACCACGAAAATAATACATTCTCTTTATATATATATATATTATCAGACGTTTCTCTATTGATAACATTTCTCCTAAACCTCCTATAAAACATTTCACATCAATTTGGCAATCTTTAAATGTTTTGAAGTTTCCGTTTAAGATAATTCTTTGTTTTCTATGGGTTTAGACAAAATTAATGTTTAGATGTTTTAATTAATATTAAGTTACAATATCTTGACATAACAAAACGTGAACAACAGAATCAAAAATACCTCATATCCACAAGTGGAAAATTAACGAATTCTACATAAAATTAGAGGGCAAACACCAATATTAATTTTATCGTACACGATCTTTAGCTATGCCGTTTCAAAATCATAACTCAGAGTTGATTAGCTATTTAGCGCATAATATTAATTTGTGTTTCAGTCAATTAAAACTTTTCACATAGCAATTTGTTTGATGAAGCGATCATCATGAGGATTTGCAACAAAATTCCCAGTACATTTCAACTTCTTTGGTCAGCTCACGCCATTGCATTTTCCTACATTTCTTCATTTTTAAGTACTATAAGGCGGCAATTTACAAAAACTTGTTTGAAGGCTCAGTTTTACCTGATAACATATATACTTGTAGCTGAATTAGCTTTGGCAGCTTGAGGTATGGTTACCGAATCCCCCACAGTGGGTCTTAAAGATGATAGTTTCTTTCTTATTAAAGTGCCTTATTCATTATTGAATGTTGGCAACAATCGAAGCAAAATTTTGTCTATCTTTATTGGCTCTTCTCAACTCATGTGTACCCATATGGGTCCAATCTCTAATGTTCTTAAGCCAGGAGCATCTCCTGCGACCTCGCCCTCTTCTGCCTTCAACTTTTCCTTCCATAATGAGCTGAAATGTATTGTATTTGTCGTTCCGATATAAATGTCCAAGATTTCTTCTGTTCATTTGTCTCAGGACCTCTTCGTTTGTGATATGCTCTGTCCAAGGTATACGTAGCATTCTTCTAAACACCCAGTACTCAAAAGCTTTTATTCTCTTTTCTGAATTAGCCTTGAGTTCAACCTTGAGGTCCACGCTTCAGCACCATATAATAGTATTGAGTATATGCAGCACTGCACAAATTTGTATCTGGTTCGAAGACGAATTGGTAAGTAGTTTCTTGAGTTTTTGGAATGCTGATTTTGCTGTTTCTATTCTTATTTTTATTTCCGTTTCTGGGTCTCCATTTTCTGTCAGCCAGCTTCCCAGGTATTTGAATTTTTGTACTTCCTCTATTTGTCGATTATATATTATAAGTTGTGTTTGTGCTATTGGTCTTTAACCCTATTGCGTCTCCTTCACGGCTTACTGCATCCATCAGTCGTTGTAGTCCTAGGCTATCCGAGATTATTGCGGTGTCGTCAGCATACTTTATATTATTAAAAAGTTTACCGTTTATTTTTATTCCGTCTTCGGATGATAGTTACTATGTTTAAATTTATCATATCATAACCACGTAGCAATAAAATTGTTTTTTTTGTGCTTCTGTCCCTTTCTACTTAATTTGAGGATTCATATGTTAAACGTTTTAAAATCAGTTTTATATTTACTTTTAGGACCTTTAACGTGGTTTATCAATAATTTATCTGGCTAACTTTTTTTAATTAATTTAGCTACATCAAAACTTTTTTAGTGCCCAACTTCTACTATAAAAACAAAGATAACACTGGTAAAAAGCAATGACAAAATAACTAGCAAGGATATATAATAAAGTATAACAAAGACATTTTGTAATACGTTATAGCACATTCGTTGATGTTTCTCGATCTTTGGCAAATCTATAATACGCTATATTAGTTAGCTGTGGTATTTTCGGGCAAGGAATAAGAGTTTTATATACTTAATATCATAAAATTTTCTTTAGGTTGTCTTTGTTTGATTACTTTATTTAATATAGTTTTATTCCTTCGTTCAAAACTATAGCAATTACTAGCAATTCCGGGTTTATAAACTTTCTCATTTTGATAATTATTAGCTTGTTGATCACCATAACAATTATTGACATAAACTAATACCAAATTACTCTATATTTATATGATATTTGTTTTATCATTATTTGTATTTCCGTATTTAATAATACAGCCTTTGTAAAGAGTCGGGTATATTTCATTACATAAGGGTATGAAATATTTTTACGCGTTGGAATTATAGTAGACAACAAGAACAAGATAACATAATGGACGACTATTTAAAATCTGATTGATATCCTTAAAACCAGGTTGAATCTTGTTGCGCAGAAATCAACAGTAGGTTATTATGAAGTTATCAATCTTTACTGCCATTCTAAAAAGAGTTAATCTTATCTGTAGCTTTTTATATTGTAAAATGCAGATTTTAGGATCATTTAGATTTATAGCAAAGTTATTCAAATTTTTACAGGTATTCTTGTAATATCTGCAAGATCTTACATAGTTTATTTTGTTTTTTGTATCATGCATTTCTGGGTTCCTTTCTATTACTTTGCAAAGTGTTCACATATTGTATTGTATTCTTTTAATCCTCTTTACCTTACTCTGATCCATCTTACAATATCTTATTAATATCTTACAACGTGTTTAGGACTTTCACTTTGCTTGTTGCAAGTAAAGGCTTAGTGTTGATTATTAGAGCCATATATTAGATGCCAACTAGTTTTCAGTCTATTAACTAAATGTACCGTTTCATAGTATGACAATTTTATCCATATATATGAAATTAACATTGGTATAGATATAACTTTGCTATGTACAGTTGTATTTTAAATTGTTATTTGTAAGGTGTAATAATTAAAATGTTCTTAGTAACAAATAGTTTCTACTGCTGATGATACATTCACTTATAACTACACACAAAACTAAACAACATAAAAGTTTATTGATTATGTTATGATAAAGACGCAATCCAGATAAAACTGTTAAAATATCTCTTTAACTGTAGTTTTTGTCTTTATTTTGTGGTTTTCCTTTTTGTTTAGTAAAATCATTCACTTTTTCGCTTTCTGTTCAACCTCCTTTTATTCCTTCTTTTTATACCTTGTAAAGACTTTTGCTTATATTTTAACAAAAACACCATCTTTAACATAATGTCATTTTTGTTTCCATAAAATCAAATTCTCTACTTTAATCAATTTCTTTCTATATTATTAAGGGACACTTCTCCTCTGTAATATGGCTGTGTTGTAGATTAAAATGCGCGCCCAATCCGGGTGCGAAGACAGATTATAGCGCCACGTGATGCCGTCAGATGGCCTTGGTGGAAGGCAAATAAGAAAAGGTAGTGAGTCATTCATGCAGTATTGCGAGTATAGTGGAAAATCTAGGAAATAGCACATAGTAGCCAACGATGGACGACGTGGTTTCTTTGGAGGGAGTTATTTCTTAGTAAACGTATGTAGAAACGCAACATTAAATCTCAGAACTGTGATTCGCTGGATAACGAAGTGCAAAGCTTGCTGAGAAAGGCTAGTGCGCGTAGGCCGTACATTATACCGTATGTGTTCAATATTGTCACGAAAAACAGGTAAATCACATTTGATTTATTAGCGGATGCAACAACAACAATAGGTGTCATAAATGTTCACTAGTTAGCAGATATAGAAACACGCGAATGTATGTTAACAGTTACTCCATCTGTGCGACGTGGAACTGGAGCCGACCTGCCATGGGACGACGGAAATGAAACGTCAGTTTATGGAACGGCAACACATGAGAAGCCCTCGTTCCACGAAACCACGGCTGGGACCAATTATTTTAAAGCAAGTGGCAATTATTTACTACTTCGTGAAGCATTTCTAGAAAGTAGTCACTAAAACAACGAATCAACTCGTCGTCGGTATGTTCAACGTGAAAATCCGCATTTCAATCACCGCTGCTTCTCACTGACTTTCGGGTACACCTAATTGTTTCTCACTCAAAATTTGCCTGACTTTGTACCAAACCACTGTGTTCTGTTTGATGTAATGAAAAAGATAGTGCGTGGTAAGAATTTCTGTAATGACGAGCTTCAGTTGGCTGTCCACATGCGACACCATGCTATACTCACAGAATGGTTTGCAACAGTTTTATGGAAATAGCGAGGACGTATAGATATTGAAGGAAAATATCTAATAAAATGCGTACTCGCTTCATCTTATATAAGATTGATGAGGACAAAACAATTGTAGCCTATCGTTGTCGAACATCCCAAGTGTTTTAACTCTAGTAATTCTAATTGTAAACAAATCTCATTCTGCTTTCTGCAACTTCTTTTTCACTAGTTTTGCAATTAGTCGATTGCTCCTTTTTTGTAATTCAAACAAAAATTTTTTTGTTTGTCGTACATTAATTCTTATTTAGCATAGCCTTTTCCTATATTTCTATACTATTTACAAATTTTAACAATATTGTATCGTTTCCTAGGTGGTTGTTTCTTCCTGCATCTTTCCCTATCATTCTTCTCTCTAGCTTTTTATTTATAGATATTTTACACGCAAGTTTCATAATAAAATAAATTTATAATTTTTTTTACTTTCTACTAATGTATTAACATATCACAGTTTTGTCATTTTATATATTTTACTTGCTCCTTACTTCTTGTTAAATAACCCTTAAAATATTGTTGTTGTATATTACACTGGTTATGTATTAATATTCTTAAAGTAGTAGCCAATTTAATTTTATAGAAATGTTTGATCTTCACCATTTCAAATTTTGCAGTAATTAATCATCATGTTTATCCAATTTGTGTTATGTTTTCTTATTTTTCTGCTCTTATTTTTGTAAAGTCCAACTTTTTGTTTTTGATAACTAGTTTATTCTCACGAAATTCCCAGTAAAATTTAGTGATCCAAACACTTGTTTATATATTATGATTAGTTATTTATTAAATATTGGTTACTTTTTATGAAGCCGCTAACTTCCTGATTTACATATTTTATTTTAAATTAATTTCCCAATAATAAAGATGTTTTGTTGCATTTTAAAACTAAAACGCACTATAGCATTTAATGCATTTTCTTTTGGAATATTTAGCCCCAAATGTAATAACACCTTTATCCAGGTAATAGGAATGACGCTCGTAGAACGCAAATAGTATAAAACAGGGAGCATCTTAAGCTGCGGCTACATAATCTTGGCGTAACGATATTGACGGATTGTCTGAAACTGGCCTATTTAAGTGAGGCTGCCAGACATTTACAGCAAGTAGACGTCATTCCAAAGTGCCGCGAAAGCAAACACAAAAAATAAATATGACAACGCCAGTGTTGCAATTGCTTCTCAGTTTAGTTGTAAAATAAATAATTTGTCTTATACATTTCAATTATAGTGAGGGTTGATTTTTGATTTCTGATTTTTAATGGAATATTATAGAAATCTAAAAGAACATTCTTTAAAATGTAAACAGTGGTTTCCAAAGAAGATTAAATAATATTAACTTTTTTACAAAACACAAATTGAGATTTTTTTTGTAGGCAAAGTTATCAATAGCTAATTAGAGATAGTAACTATTTCTGTTTATCAGTATGGTCGCTAAGTATTATGCAGAAAAATGAAAATATTGCAATAAATTTCAAAATGTACATCTCTACCTCGTTTTACAGAACTACATCTAAACGTATTTTTTTGTATCAGATAAAAATTGCCCGTATATAGAATTCACGCGAAAAGAACTACTGAGTCCATAGAAAAGCTAAAGATTTATTTATTTTTATTTAAATTTTACGAAAAACATACAAACATATAATGTATTTTAATAACATAAACAAAACATATTCATTTTAACTGTTTGTCAAAGATTCTATGAAAAATATGTTATTTGCTATCAGTTTCTGACAATAAACCAAAATCTTTCGATTTCGTGAAACTGCAATACCACTGAACATGGTATTATTGTCATTGAATTCCATCTCAACTGGTTGTTTCAGCAGTTTTAGGTATGAACTCGATTATTAATCGCTGTGTTAATTATTGAGATAAGTTACGATATAATTCCCTGTATGAAGACAGTAACAACTTAATCTCACGTGAAAACTTCCCAGCGCGTTTTTTATTTGGATCATGCAGGGAAAACAATTACCAAAAAATTGACCTTCTATAATTATATCAGCAGTAAGATTATCTTGACCATTATCATTAACTTCTTTGATTTCAGGAATTTCAGAAATAATCTTCGCTAAGACATTTATGAATTAACAATTCTTCGATATCTGTCGACATAAGATTATCAAATCCTTCTTCGCTAATTTCATCTAATATAATATATGTGATCTTTTTCATAACTAAATAGCTTTCCAGTACGAATTCATAGTCCCTGGCCTCAATTAAGATAATAAGAATCAAACCTGATCAATACAATCTACAACTGACAGTGTTTAATCACCATTTAGTTTGTTTAAAACATACTGAAATGTTGTAACATCATATGTTTTAAAGGTCGAATTATAGTTATATATCTAGAGGTTGTAGCATTAATGTGAAAATAGATAATAGTAGATACAAAACAAAATTTTACGTTTGAGTGTTCTATGGCAGAATGGCCGGGTCCATTGTCATTCAAATAGCGTTTAATTTATGACACAAAATGTTTGTGGAACGACTACATGGAAATATAAATGGTCGCCCAAGCTTTTTCGTTGGGGTTCCAAAAACTGGATATTTTGGAAAATCTGCATTTTTATTGGGTATGCTCTAAATTACTTATTCATGAGCAGTGGTTTTAAGATCAAATCTCCTAAAGTGTTCTAATAAAATAGGAGCATTATGCAGTTTTTGTTGCTTTGAACCTATCAACGGTTTTATTTTCATTTTGATACCCGGTTTGGCATCCTTATCACAAAAACCTAGTTTCAGCCACGTTCAAAACTTGCTTATGAATATAACATATAACTTCAATTATTTATACCTTTAATTTTTATATAAACGGACACAAAAGTCGCTACGCGACTTCTTAAAACAGTAACTTTGTTTGTATATAAGAAGAATTGGTTTTGTTTGTTGATGATGTTTATTTAAACTTTTAAATTTTTTCCCATTAAGTCGCGAAAATAATATCGGTCAAGTGGCCGCCGCCAGAGTTGATACATATTCGGGTTTAATTCGCAGCAGTTTCCATGACTTTTCTCAAAACTTCTAGCGATAAAATCTCCACTTCTCTTCGGATGTTCTCCTTTAGAGTCGCCAAGTTTTGTGGCTTGTGCGTATAGACTCGCGACTACAAAAAATCCAAAGAAAGAAGTCTGGAACGGTCAAATTGGGCGACATTGCAGGCCAGGGCAAATAGCCAAAACGAGAGATTAGGCGGTCGCGAAACGCTTGCTTTGAATGTCCCTGTTGGATGTCCACACCATCCTGCTACAAGCACATGTTCTCCAAACCCAATTTGTCAATTTGTATTAGTTACAGTACATGTTGCTGACGCCCTCTGCGAAAAAATATGGGCCAATCATCTTTCCTCCGTAAACTTCACACCAAATAGTGACCTTGAGAGTATGTAATCGCTCTTCGTGCATTATACACGGATCTTCAGTGCCCCAAAATCGATAATTTTGCTTATTCACGTATTCGCATAGGTGAAAATGCGTCTCGTCGCTCATGGTGATTTTCAATGAGGTTTAGGAGCGCTTGGTTAAAATTTACACGCGATTGGCGGTCTACAGAAAATGCTTTGTATGGAAACATCTTTAAGTATTTCACCAAAATTTGCTGTTTAGTCAATATCCTTGAGCCAAAACCATCAACTGATTAATTGTCAAAAACATTGACACAATTATTCAAAGTTCTTAAGGAGTACAGTGATTTGTGGTTTACCTTCGTATATTCTATTTCTGTTTACCTCAAATATCAAAGTCAAGGTCAAAAATGACCTGAGACGCCATTTGCAAGATGAGAGCATCTTTCGATAGGATGGTGACTTTTGCGCCTTATTGTGAAGAGCATGTATTTTAATAAATTTAACCAGCTAACCATTGCTTGAATAAAATTCATATTTTTCCCTCGATTGGGGTAAAGTATCTGGTGTAGTTTTTAATTATGTTTATAAAATCTAAATGCTGATTCCTTGATAATATTTCCGTCAAATGGCTTTCTATTTTCTAAAATAATCTTCTATTTACATCACTGTAGCTTCTTCAGACTTTTATAGAACAACATCTCTTGTGTATGATGATAATTTCGCACTCGATTTTGTGGCAGAACATATCTCTTTTTTGATAGTCTCTTCATTTTTCTTTATAGCTCTGACACTTAATGAATGAACTTCAAAATACGTACTCATAGCCTTCGCACTTTCCTCAGTTTGAAGACGTTCTAAAATTTTAACTTTATATCCAAGCAAACGGCTCCCCTTTTCGGTTATAGACAATATCAAGTGGGGATGGGATTAGTTTGAAAATTACATATACCTTATTATTTATAATTTTTTGTTATTACTTTTATAAAGCGATTTTTATCTTGGTTTCACTTAAAAATGCGTTAATTGTGTTGTCTACTGGAGCAATAAATTCAAATTGCAAACTTATTTTTATGTGAATTTAGAATTTATGGTTTTCATAATTGAAATGAAAACACAATTTTACAAAATTCTCAGGATTTTGATTGCTCGCGAAAAAATGAATAAAATCGCGTAAAAATTATTTTTGATATCCCAATTCGCATAAAAAGAGGTTTAGGTGTAATATAAAATAGCTGTATTTGGAATACATTCAGAATTATTACTTGGACTTTACCTGACACTGTTGGGGTCCCTGCCTGTTCGGTGACGCAGCCTTCGGTCGAGGCCTTTTCACAGCTAACTTGACTACTTCGCTAGAAGATCCTACTTGGGGTTTCTTGTCCTCCGTTGTCGTTGTAACTGAAACGAAATTGCAGGTGTAAGCGTGGAGCGTGGCGCAATAAAATTCAACTTTTCGATGCAATAATTGCTATGCAGTTCGATACATCGTGCTTTTGCGAGCCCCGCAACGCTGCTGCGGTCCTCACAAAACACGCTAATTATTTTCTGGTTCGCGATGCAATTTGAAGCGGATTTCACAGCCGCCTGCACCAACTATACGTGACAAAATTCGAATGCCCATTTCCAGTGGGTTCACACAGTGCAGTTTGCAATTGAAATGAGTGGCGCTCTCCATGGGCGCAGTGCAGCGGCGACATGAGATAGCGGTTTTTATCATTATATGCGGGCCGTGCCGCGATGAATTTTGTATCGCAGATAAACTATCGGGCGCCCGCTGAAATGCGAGCATCGGCTTTCAGGTGGGGAATCGCAAATTGCTAGAGTGGCTCGGAATTGGCATGTTTTTGCATCCCCATTTTCCACGGCGAATGACGTTATTCGTACGTCAATTACGGGTTATCATGCGAATCGCTTTTCATCGCTTGTTATGGGCGTCTCGGCCCGAAGTGAGCAAATAAAATAAACCGAGCCGGAGTGAGACGCGGAGACGTTTAAGTCGTGCAAGATGGAAACTGCCGATTCGACAAATAAATCCACTCGGTAAGCGCCGGATGCATTTGGAGCAAAAACATCTCTAATTTACCTACGTCAGGAAAGTATGAGGAATTGGAGAGCATTTATTGATATTGACACACGTCGCTTCTCTCGCAGCGGGTAATGGAGTGCCGGAGTTAGCGCAAACAACTTATTTCCACCGGGAATTGTCAACAGAAGACTTCATCTCATAACTCAATTTTTGCACTCGCGTTTATCACAACAACCTGCTGAGTGTGATATACGAAACACCGCGCCACCCACCGCGCGAAAAACTAATTTTAGAACTTCTCGCTGATATTCCGCGCCGAATACAAATAGCTGATATTTTAGCAACGAATGAGAAATATCCGTTACGGCCTCTGACTAAACTAAGATATCCCTTAATAAATAAATCAGTTTTATAAGCTACCACACAGCATATTTACAGATGCAAATTTTAATAGTTTTGTGTCACATCTTGTAAATTTGACTATTTAAAAAACCAACAACGAAAAAATAAACAGTTTACACCTAATTATTCAAGATTCAATTTAATTCTATAAATAACCGAAGGCTTCTGAAGATGCACATTCATTGAATTATTAACTTGCCTACAAAAGTATTATTGTTTTAATAATAGCTCTTATTAAATATTTAATGTTTTGATTCTTTGCGATATGAACTATCAATGATTTCAATTTAGCCACATTTAGTTGTGTGAAATTAACCAATTTAAACAAAATAGTTCTTGAATTAAGCAAAAATTGCCATGCACGAGAATACCAATCTATTGTAAGAAAGGTAATACAAAATTTCCACATAAGTGTACTACAAGTAAAACAAACAACATTTAGAGAAAAAATGCTTAGATGCAACATAAAAAGAATCAATATTACATAACCATATATGTGAACAGAGTCGACAGGTAAATTCAAAAAATAAATGAATAATAAAAATAACATTAACAAACAAGAAAAATTATATCTATTTACATGAAACATAACACAAAGTGAATAGTAATGAGAATCATATTATTCAATGTAGGACAGCCCCATCAGATACCACGACCTTTTATAACTGAGACTTATACCTGCTGTAGGCCAACACAACTTCCTCCTTGTGTATATGTGTTATTACTTCCATGATGAAATTTCTTAAGCTGCCGTTGTTATTATTGTAACTCTCTCATTGACTTTCGCCTCGACCAAACAACAAACGTAGTCGTCACGGCGGTTGCAGTTGGGGCTGAAGAGTGGCCACAAGTTAAAAGACCAGTGGTAATACAAATTTCCTGGGCCTTCCTTGCCTTGTTGGCTGGTCCATATACTTGAGCTCAGCAGCCACCTCCTCTATCCAAGACTTGACAACGGCCTCCAGCACGTTCATATAGCTGTCGGCTGTCACCTACAGGCCTTTCTCAAAGAAGGGGGGTATCATAATATCTCCTTCGTTACTCATAAGCCCCAGCACCATCACAGAGACGGGAAACTTTGTATGCATGATGGTAGACCCTTCAGAAGCAAGTTGGCGACTAACTTTTCTGTGTTAATGAAATCTTTTACGTCCAAGAAGAATCTCAGGAAACTAGCGCTGTCATGCCTTATATCGCTCAGTAGTGCTTGGGCTTTTCACTTTATGTCCTTCTTGTTTCTTTTAGTTAACAGTTGGTTCCTCAAGACGCAAAACTTGGTATACCGGTAAATTGACGCATTTTCAGGATAGTCATGTTTCGGCGAAGATTTTGGTTGATTTGCGGATTTGTAGCCAAACCACTCAATAACATCTATCGGCGATTTTTCGAGGGCTTTGACTATGGTAACTCTGCAGTCAAATTTTCGGATTATTTTATAAACAAACGTAGATTTTTGATTATGTAAAGCTAACATTTTGTGTTACTTTCCGGCAATATAACTGAACAAATTCCGAGTTTATCTCGACTACCTTATAGTAGAGGAAATATTTATACAATAGTGGTGTTTATAGAATATCTATAGAATTGTAAAATATTTTTTGCAAAAAAAACGAAATCCAAGAAAGATAATACAAACAGATATTGATAAAAAAAGCAAAAGGGGGAAAACCCAGCCATTATAGTCAGCTCTAGAAACATCAAATACTTTGGTAAGGCTAATTCATATAAATAAAAATTTTATTACATATTAATAAAGTTAATAAGAAAAATAAATTTGTATTAATTGTTCTTATTTTACAGACTTAACAAAAGTGGAGAATTGGCCACATAAAAATAATTTTTTTTGATTTAAAAGAAAATATGAAAATAAAATCTGTAAGTAATACGTAGAAAGCTTTGCAATGCGTATCGTTGCTGTAATTAAATTAAACACCATCACAGTTTGAGACACAGAGATGAGGATTGTCTAATTTCCCGCTAAGGCTAACGCAGTCCAATTAGAAAAGAATTAATTTAATAAAAAAGAGTAAGCCGAAAATTCAGATGGAAGACTAAAATGTTTAAAAATTAAATTAATCTTAATTCTGTTCTAAATAACAACCGTAATTCATATAACCGCACGATTTCTTTATTTTTACAGAAGGGTAGTGTGTTTAAAAATTTACACTACTATTCGGACGGTTACAGAACACTACAAAATACAATATGCATAAATAAACCATACAAGTCTCCTTGTATTTGAGAAGAGTTGAATATTGCCTCCTCCCCCACGGAATTGTATGTAAGCTCTAGGGGACACATATCCTAGATAACGGATAGCAAAATGTTAGGTTGGTATGCTGAGTAGGAGGACAATCAAATATATTCCGAGGACCCACAAGCACAGCAGCGTCTACCCTACAGTGGGCGACGGTAAATAGTAGTGACACTCTATTTTAGGAGCGGTCACATAGCTATTTTGCTTTACTCACGTCCAATAATAATGACCGAGACAAATATTCCCTTAATCGTTACTAGTTTTAATAGCAGGGGCAATAAAAGATTCTGAGAACATCTTAGTTAAAAGAAATCATAAATAAAATACGTATTACATAAAATTATTTACAATTCTTACAAAAGAGAAGTACACAATTTTTAAACTCTAAAATGAGTCCAAATTATGTTATTGTATACATCTGCAAGTAAAGAAGTCATCTTAAAATAAATGCAAAAATAGTCATGTCTAGTAATGTTTAGTTATTAAATATATATAAACAACTTATAGGGTTTTCATACAACTTTAAGTATAACACTAAATTACATGAATTAGACATTTTGTCGTCTAAAACAATTTGCATATTCTTAGCAAAATTAAAAATTAGTTAACGCAATTAAAGTACAAAATAAAGAAACTAATAATTTTTAAACAACATAACTTTTTCATTTATTTACAAAACACAAAATCTAAACAGAATTCTATCTACATTCTTTTATCATAGAAAACGCTGAGTATTTGAGCGGTTGTAAGTGATTTCTTAATAAGTTATGACTGCAGTTTGCTACATTCTTTAGTAACATATTATTAATTCTAAGTCAGAAACAAAAGATTAGAATCCATTTACACTAAGGGTATAAAACAAACATTTTAAAGAAACTAATTGTATGGCCTGTTACGAAAATAATGGGGCAATATTAAATTTAAAAAAAAATACACACAGTGGTGTATTCTAGTAGCCAATGAGAGTTGACTGTAATGCATATTTGTAAATGAGGTTAGTTTGGAGTTAGACGTTGATGTGTGAATACATTTTTTTAATAATTTGTTTATTAGCAATCAGTAAGATACACAAACTATAAGCTAATGTGATATATTGTACAATACTTAACATATATGTACACTAAATAACGTAAAGAAGTAAACATACAGCGATGTTACCTCAGATAGACAGGTCGAGCGGCCATTGACGTTTGAGTCTTCTGTTTTCAGAAAGTTCTAGCAGTGGTGGTATGAGTGGATTGGGATGGTAGTTGAGTCTATTGTGGTATTTAGCACTGCTCTCCTGGGTAACTATACTCACGTAGGGGATTTTTAGGTTCATATGGATGGTGTGGTTTGAGACGTACCATGGTGCGTTCACAATGTTTCTCAGAATTTTGGATTGGGCTCTTTGTATTATAGCTGTATTTGATTTGCTAGCGCAACCCCATAACTCTATCCCGTATGTCCAGATTGGTCGTATTACTGCTTTGTAGATTTTCAAGCGATAGCCAATTAAGTTCTTGTACTTTTAGACCTAATTGTTTATGTTTTTTTGACATGTGTAGTTTCCAAGTAAGTTTACTGTCTAGGTGTAAGCCTAGATACTTGACAGCTTTACTTTGGGGTAGCGCTATTTGATTCATCGTTATTGGTGGGCATTGACCTTTTCTGAGTGTGAAGGTTATATGTGTAGATTTAGCTTCATTAACTTTGATCTTCCACTTATTTAGCCATGTTTCAATGAGATTTATATGTGCTCGGAGATTGGATGAAGCTGTAACAGGGTTATCATGTGTCGCAAAAACCGCCGTATCGTCAGCAAATGTACCAATACCTGTTTCGTCTGTCATTGAAAGATCGGCTGTGTATAGCACATATAATGTTTGGCCCAAAATGCTGCCCTGCGGGACTCCAGAGAGTATGGGATGACGCTTGGATATTTCTTTGTTAACTCTAGTTTCAAAGTAACGATCCTCCAGATAGGATTTCAATATGGTGAAATATCGTAGTGGTAGTGTTCTTTTGATTTTGAACAAAAGTCCAGGATGCCACACCTTATCGAATGCCTGTTTCACGTCCAAAAAGGCAGCGGTACAATAATCTCGGTTTTCCATTGATTTGTTAATGATATTTGTTAAGCGGTGACATTGTTGTGTAGTCGAATGAGCTTGGCGAAAACCAAATTGGTGATCGGGGATCCATGCCTGCTGATTTAGCTCTTGATTAACTCGATTGAGGAGGAGTCTTTCGAGGAGCTTAGATATTGTTGGCAGAAGACTTATTGGTCGATAAGATGAGACCTCAGTCAAATTTTTCCCAGGTTTGGGTATCATAATGATTTGTGCAATTTTAAGAGATGTTGGCTAATAATTATGCCTAAGAATTGCATTAAAGATATATAAAATCTTGAGTATTCCTTTTCTGGGAAGTTCATGTAGCATTTTGCCAGTTATCCTGTCTATCCCTGGGGCTTTCCTTGATTCAGTTTCTTAATTGCCTCTTGTATTTCTTTTGGAGTGAAGAGTTTTACTCGGTCTTGTGTTAGCAACGGCGTGGAAAGTTCATCATCCACTTCTTGTGCTTGATCATTGTTATGAGGAGTGAATACTTCCGTAAGATGTTCCGCAAATAAGTTCGCCTTTTCCTTGTCACTTTTAGTTTTCTCTTTGCTTTTATTGGCTTCCAGATAGAGTTGTCGCATCTTGAAATATTGGTAAGATAATTTTCCACAGAGGAGTTTCTGATGTCTTGGAGTTTTAATTTCAAGATGTTGCTAGTTCTATTGTATTCTCTTCTATTATCTATATTACGTGTACGCTGCCAAATCGACCTGGTTCTTTTTTCTTTGTCACCAACTGCTTTATTTCAAGAGGTATAATGTGTGAATACATGTAGTGTATGATGGTCACTTTTGTGCAAGTGGAGTAACAAATCTACCTAAAATTTTGCGTGAAGTTGGGATGGTTCAGAAGGGGTTCAGGAATGATGCAATGAGTGCAGTACAAATAAAGGCACGGTACAAACGATTTAGAGATTACCAACCATTTGAAGAAGTGATCCGCGTTCTGGAAGACCAGCAATGAAATAAGACCAAAATAAATAACAGTTAGAGAACTATATGTAAGGTATTTCAAAAACTAAAGTTCTGTCAGTATTTGAATAAACGTCGCAGTAAAATTTGTTTTGAATGTATAATTGGTAGGTAGAGGAGAAGTCACATAGTGCTACAGTTGCTAATGATTTACTTTAAACCAATAGATCATAAACAGAAATAAAACATTAATCTACGCATACGATGCAAAAACAAAGGCCCAGATCTTTATTTAAAAGTCTTATGATTTGCTATGTCCGAAGATAAATATATAGATTTTCTATTATTGCTATTTCAATTTTCTATATCATATGGCTCAATCCTTTTAGGACAGATCTATTATAAAGATCAATAATTATGCCGCCAGAAGCAGACTGACCTCTAAATATAATAGTGGAATGGAGACTCCAACAATTTCAAAAAGGATTACGTAATATAAAAGGGCTTAAAAGGAGCAAATCAGCGTGCAGTGAAAAGTCACAGAAAAAAGAGGACCTTCATCTAACTTTAATAGATAAGACGAAGTAAATTTTTTAGATGTTATTAAACGTAGGTCACAAAATAAGTTTTGTTTTGACTATAATTATATTTGTATTCAGTAATATTAACTTTAATGGCAATGTAACTTAAGAATAGATATTCTAGTGAGCACAGAATTTTACCTATAGTATTTTCAAATAATTTATTTTTAAGAAGATAAAATCGTAAAATAACCAACCATTAAATGTAATGTAGAATCAGATGTTTCGTTAGTTAAACTTTATTTTTATTAGAATTGAAAATATTATTTTTTACTAATAATTAAATCGAATTTACAAGCTGCTTTAAAACTGCTATAAGTAAATGAGTTAAAAGTTACATTTTGAATGATGTTATTCAATAAAAACACTCTTATTAGTCGTGTAGATTATTACAGCATTTAGTTGTTGTCGGTTGGCCATTTTTGTTTTAGTCGTCAAAATGACAGAGGGTTTCTTAACTGGTTGACGCGTGGGTGACCTGTGGGTCTATCTAGGTAGCTATTAGTGACTCTGTGGATTTCTTCTTCAACTAGTGAAAAACTTGAGTCTTTGTGCAGGGTTCTATTAGTGATAATGTCATAGAATGTTAAATATTATTCTTAGTGTTTTGGACTGGATTTTATGTAAAACTTTTTTGTTTAAACCCTTTATTTATCTCCATAACTGGAACCCATATGTCTAAATTAGTTTTATTAGATTTGTGCAGTAGGAGCTATTTTTTGTTGTAATTTTTGATTTGTGTCCAAGAAAATAATGGATGTGTTTCAATTTTATATTAGTTTGTGCTTTCATTGTTATTACATGCGGTCTTATCCCTTGCTAGTCCTAAGTATTTTACTTGGCTTGCAATTGGTAGCTGAGTTCTGTTTTTAATATAGGCAGTCCCTTTGTTTATTTGTAAAGATGATTTAGGCTGATTTGGTTTGTTGGAATCGATCAAAGCAAATTTTGAGGTTTTCGGTGCCAATTTGTGGATCTTTATCTACAGCGACGATTGTCGTCATCGGCAAACGTGGCAATTATGGTGTGGTAGTAATATCGGCAATAAGGAAAACTGGAAAATATGACCCAAAACACTTGCTTGGGGTATACCTAACTTGATGGGATGATAAGAGGATGTTTCAAGGTTTTACTTAACCTGGAAGCGACGGTCATTGAAATAAGATTTAAATAAAATGTAGCAAGGCGTAGAAAAGTTGAGTTTAATATTCTATAGAAGGCCGTCATGACAAACTTGAGCAAACCCCTGTTGAGTATCTAGGAAGGCAACTATACTTAATATCTTTTCTTTTAGATTTGTGAAAATTATTTTTGATTATATGGCTTTGTTAGATTGTGGAATGTTGCGGAATCTGAATTGATGTGCAGGTATTATTTGTGATTACTATCACAATAGATAATTAATTTTTTGGGCACTTTCTTAGTAATTAAGTTGAATTCGGGTCTATTGTAGTTATTGGATCTTATTATCTCCCGTTCAACTTTTGTTGAAAGTAGGAGTCGATTGGAAGTTATTATTGGCTTGTAGTATTAGGATGTAGAAAATTTCGGCAAGATGATGAGCAGAAGTGCTACCTTTTCCTTTTCCTGTTTTAGCTATAGTATCATTGTCTTTTCTTAAATGGGTAAGTGGGTAGTGAGTTTCTTAAACTTCTTGCTAGTACTTCAAATGATATGCTTCTTCTTCATAACATGGCAATATATGTCTCAAGTACAGTGTTATGTATACTTTTCAAAATTGTTTTAATTTTTCTTATGAGCTTATTATTGTATCAGTGGGCTTTTGGCTCACTTGTATTTTTTTTTGTAGATTAATCATCTAATCTACACCGAAGTGTTACTAATAGATTTTAATTTAAGAGGTTCAATTGGTGTAAATTTACATGCTGTTTCTTGTGTTACTCTGGTAAAATAGTCAATTATAATATCAGTATTATCAGGTTCCTGCAATTTAATAGCAAAATTAAGATGATCTGGAAAATTATGTCTAATCGGTTCTTGGCGAGGTCGGAACCGTAATTTGCGGCTACATTCTTGATGACAAAACCTTAAATATATTTAAAACCTTGTTTAAATTTTGTAGAAAGTATATTGGTTCACCCGAATCTGCCTTAAACGCCAGTTAGTGGTTTTGACATTCCAATCTCCACCGATTAAGAATTTAGCACTTAGCTGTTAAAAAAGTGTTTTTTATTAATTTTCGTTTGATTTTTTGTTAAAACCAAAAGTGGGAGAAGATGTAATCTTTCTGGACAACGCCAATGGTAGATAACTCTCGCGGTATTAGTGGAACGCTCTGCAAAATTACGTGTACACGCGAATTAAGAGGTGAGAAAATTATTGTTGGTGCGAGAACCACACTCAAGAAAGAACAAGACAGACAGCGGTTTTGAGTCGCCTTGCTCTAACTCGGGCTTTCGTGGTTTTTCCGATTCCTGTACTAGGGTAAATGCATGTAGGAAAATTGCGGTCACGATAGATTATAAGAAACTGAGTATTGTCACATTCGTAGGATAATAATGATAATTTGTTGTAGTCCTGGTGTAACGACGTAGAATTTAAGCATTTTAACTGTAATACCTAATGTATACATATTTATAAATAAATTATAAGTTACGTCGAAGAACTGCGATTGTGCTGCAAATTGAATTGCTGTAGCTTAAATTCTGTTTGCTTAATAATGTAGTTCCTCGTAATGTGGTAGAAAAGTTATTCCTCCAAAACTATAGAACGTTTTGTCAGAGTATTTATTACAATAATTTAAGTAATAAAGAATTTAAATAAAAGTTCTTTCAGTGAAATGCGTTTCTGATATAAGCATAATATCTATCATTCGGTTATTGTTTTCAATTAATAAAATTAAAAATAAAAATTATTTTAAATTCGTCGATCTGCTGTATGTGATCTAGAAGTGACGTTGGCGTAGAAGAACTTGTTGGTTACACCTTGCTATACGGTTGGCATATTTATATGTGCTCGTACGTCATTTGGGGTTAGTAAAATTGTACTGTTCTGTTTACATTTAATGTTTTAGATATATTTGCGTACCATATAACATTTGTAGTTTGCTGTATACCTTTGCAGTCAGTTGATTTATAGCTACCTACCACATTTTACAAATTTAAATGGTCTCTTGCAATAAAACTTGGAATGTTCATAGAGTTGACATCTAAGTCACTATATAATTGTTTTTTTTATATAGATGTTTGATAGTTATTTTCGTATTGCTTACGCATTTTATTTTACATATTTTCTTGTTGTTAGTGAGGGTTTAAAATCAACATAGAACATATTTGGAGGATGCTTGCTTACTATACATCATACCTAAGATGTTGCGAACAGTATATTCCTTCTCTTCTAGTTCTCGTTTTATATCTGTAATCAGAATTGAGTAATGCAGGTTACGCGTTGCAACTCTAGTTGATAAGTTTGATGTACGACTTTTTGTGGTTAAGATGTTTAATTAGTTTCTTATAGTTCTCCGAATTTGTTGTATTGTTTTTACTGTATCATTAGAAGATTCCTTCTTCTGTTAAATTAAGGAAATTTTTATTAATTTTGGTAATATCAAAAGTAATCCGTATATAAATATAGGCGGTGGTTTTTGAGTTATTTGTTCTTTATGACTATTTATATCGTGTTTGCTATTTTTCCTTTTTTGAGTACTTGCTAGTCGTAAGTGACATGGTTTGTGAAATAGCATTGTGGCTTGAATTTGTTGGAACTGTTGAAAGATTAGTGATTTCTAATTTTTATCATATTGGTGCGCTTTTAGGTTGTTTGGGTTACATTTGGAATTCCTTTGAATTTCGGTAAATAACGATATTTACTCGTTAAAAGTCAAATGACGACTATATTACTAAAACAAGCAAATCATGCTGACTGTAATTTTAAATTTATTGTTGCAACAAGCAAAATTTATTTGTAATTGTCTCTGATAATATAGGACTTGATCAAAACCTACATAGAAAACAAAGAATTTATGAAATATCTACTTTCTTCTCTTTTCCTTCTTATAAAACTATTGGAAATAATCTGTCTAAAAAAAAGAGAAAAGGCAAGGAAGTTTTATTTATACTTGTTGTATAAATAATAATACTTTTGTGTGTAGATTGGAGACGTGACTGATTGTCCTTCGAATAAAATAATTTGTTGAGTAAGTATTATTTGAACTAAATCTAAAAGGTTTAGAAGGTTAAGTTATTTAAGAAAGTTAAAATTAAATACCAATCTAGGAATTACTTAGCAATTGCAATTTTATTAAATATATTTCATTTGTTGATATATAAGGTCAGGTACCAAAAATTATTGTACTTTTATCAATTAATAATAATTAAGTAATTTATGAAAGCATGAAAAATTGTGATTGATTTAGACTGCAAAAATGTGTTTAATAATAACAAAAGAGTGACAAATTATTACTTATTTTTTTTTGGTAGAACACAACTATCTTTATTTAAATAAATATATAATTTTATGCTACAAAATTACTTGAAAATTACTTAATTCAGCTTGTCGCTTTGTAAATATGTTTATCAATCACACTAAATTGTTTTAGAAAATTATATTTTGCTTTTAGATGAACAAAGTGTATGTTTTCCAATACGACAAATAATTGACGTGATTTGGGTGAAAAATCCGTTCCACATCTGAGCGTAGAGCCGACAGCGCTTTCAGAGCTGATGCGCACACAGCTAAGTTGGTAACTTATCAAGTTTAGGATAAACATCGCCGAAACTCACTAATCCCAGTTAATGGGTATCAAAGCTTGCTGAGATTGGCAAACGTTTGATGACGCAGAATTCAGGTAACATATTGCAGATATTGTGCGCGATATTAGCACTCGGCTCTGAGTCATTTTCCTATACATTGACAAACAAAACTGAACGTGGGCGGATAATGGCGGTAGCTCCTCCAAAGCTACTAGAAATCCTCCTTAGTAAGGTTGGAATTAAGTTTTGCGAATTCTTCGGTTGAGCTATATAAATTAGAAATAACTATCATGCCCCTACTTTTATGTTTATTTGCGTTTTATAAAATAATGGCCAACTGAACCCGAGACGAAACCTTATAATTTACAATTGTGGAACAATAAGAACCTCTAAAATTAATAATTGTTTGTAGTTTAAGAAATATCTTTGTTTACGCACTGTGTAATATCATATATAAAAGTATATATATCGCGTTTATATTCGGCTTACTTTTCGATTTGTGTATAAAATTAAATTTTTCAAATGCACAAGGAATGTTAACAGCACTTGACAGTAAATGGAAACAGGCAATAAAAAATAAAAAAATTACGGGGATAGATTGAGTCGTACAATCGTATTTGTATTCTCTGTTATATAGTAAACTCTCCCATGACGCAGTTTGTTTTCTATAAGGCGTATGTTTTCACATAACGTGATCAGAAATAATTTGCGTTATAAGAGGATTGACTGTATAGATTACATTATTTCAAATGAAAGTAATAGGGAAATCGCTTGACTTTTTTCCTGCAGCTACATGAATTCAGTCATCAATAAATTTCTCTGTAAATTCGAAACGATGCAGCACTGACATTTTTTTTATTTAAATTTTTAGCATACGATTTTTTTAATGAATGCAGACGTAAGATTAGTGCCTAATAAAGTGCGTTTTGCAATAATTTAGGTAACATTGTTTATTTAATTAAATTTAAAGCCCCTTAGGTATTCATGAAAAAAAATTATAAAATGTTAACAAGAAAGTTCATTTTCTTGAGAAAAAAATTCAAATTTTAAATAGTCTGAAAGGTATGGAAAAATATCATGTTAGAAAATGAGGAAACGAGCAAGATAGCAGGTGGTTGCTCGTTGGGTGCGAAACTCGTGATATGCACACGAAATATCAATTCGGTTACAGTGGAATAAACTTTAATGACTTTGCTGGATGACTGTCTAGCTAAAAAGATTCTTCTTGCAAGTGGACATTTGATCAAACAGAAAGCACTTAAAATCCATGAACATTTAAGGAAGAGTGGGTATTCTTCAGCAGCGCAAAGAAATAAGTCATTTATTTCAAGCAACGGTTGGTTATAAAAACTAAGAAAAAGATACCCATTGCACAACACTACATTTCAAGGAGATTAGGTTTTAGCAGATAAAGAGGCTGTTCATAAGTTTAACCTGGGATCATCAATTAAGGAAGATATACGAAATATCAGATTTTTAACAGAAACTGCCATCTCAAACTGGCATTTTTAAAAAATGAGGTGTGCGACAGGGCTTAAGGTTTCTAAACAACGTATCCTTTTCATAAGTGTAGCAATTTGTGGGGAAATCTGATAATAAAACCAATGTCAATAAATCGTTCTCTAAGCCTATGATTAATGAAATACATTAATGTCCCAGTTACCAGTGTTCTGGGGATCTAATAAAAAACGCGGAGGCATAAAATGTAGGTGAGGGATGGTTTTAGGCTTTTATACCTGAAAGGAAAGCCTAATGAAGCCCGTCGCGACTTTCAACTCGAGAACTACTAAACCTAAAGATATAAGGGGGGTATCATTCGTAAGTTTACCGAGTTCACATCCGCGAGCTGGCATAGATGAGATGTCCTACAACAATGCAATTAGGGGTTTTAGCGGATCCAACTTCCAATATGTCATTCCTTATAACTTTTGATCAAGGCACCTTCCAAGCTGGAGACCAGCTTTACTTTTGTCATATCCGTCGTCTGTCACGCTTTATAATTTTTGATCTGTGATTTGTTTTTAGTATTCAACTAAGGACCATAAGTCAAGTCCAGACGCCAAAAATCAGCCTGATCGGAAAATCTCGAGACCGGTTTGACCGAAAGTGGGTGCAAATTTTTGTTTATGTATAGAAACCTCGGACATTGGTGGAAAAAGAGTTCCACGTCCGTACTTATTTCTTAATTGTTTCGTCCCTGTAACGGAATGTTATATAATAGAAAAACATTTGTGTTTTAAAATTTTATAGCTTATTGATAAATTTAGTGGCCAAGAAAGTTAATCATTGCTTTCTTCCTCCCGAAATGCACATAATTAAGACAACCGCTTGACCAGGTTGTCATTAAAACTTTTAAAACGTACAACATACGCCAATTTTTTAAAACCATTTTCGATTGATTAGAAAATGATAAGAGCAGAATCCTTATTAAAGTATGAAAAGAATTTTCTGTTTTAGATTATAGCGATCAGCTTGTGTCAAAATTACACCAGCAACACTTGCTACATGTTGGAAATCCATTTTACCTGAAACAATCCAAAGGGGAAATGATCTCTCACTCCCAGTTGTAAAAATACTAAAGAGTGTCTCTCATATAAGCGATGAAGACTGAAAATATAAACTATTAAGATGTAGAAGAACTACTTAGGGAAGAGACTTGATGGTAGTAGTTAACAGATGTATCATAAATATGCATTAATAGATAAAAATACGGTTAGTGAATTGAATGGAAACTTTAACGTAAATGATATAAAAAAGACTGGATTTGGCTGTAGAGTTAGAGCTTTATTTCGTTGTAAAACACTCTTCAATGGTACGCAGTGCAAAGTTTAAAAAATAATTACGAAAGCGCTTAGCTTCTAGATAATTTTTGGTAGAATTACAAAATAAAATTACATTTGGAAACGAAGTTGAAGATATACAAATGGTAGAAGATATTCGCTCCCTTAAACGAAAAAGAATTATGCCCCTAATATTTGACAGTGAAGATGAATGTTAACAGAGCTTGTGATTTCAAGATTAAATACCTATTTTTTGGAAAAAATTGGTTTATATTTAACTTTGTTTAATTTTTTATGTAAATTATTAAATAAAAAAGTTTAAAATATGTAAACCAATATATTTATTGCCTTTTGCATAACTAAAAATGAGTTTTCATATATGTAATGC
This sequence comes from Sinelater perroti, assembly GCA_036346155.1. Taxonomy (NCBI): domain Eukaryota; kingdom Metazoa; phylum Arthropoda; class Insecta; order Coleoptera; family Elateridae; genus Sinelater; species Sinelater perroti. The sequence continues at coordinate 3,325,143 of JARFIY010000348.1, read as the reverse complement.
AAAACGTATATAAAGTTAAGTCGAAACGTTTTAATTTATTTTTTTCTTAATAGATTGTAACGCCCCAAGATCATTACTTTCAAATTTTGTTACCTGCTCGACGATTAACAAACCAACCCCTATTCTTGAATTTTTTTATTGTGCGTTTTTCAATAATACTAGGAGCTGCAAATGCCTTGTTTGTTCCTTATTTTAGTTATTCTTCAAGCGTTGAGAGTAACGTATTTCGTAAAGTGTTATTATTGTTAATTTTTATTTTTTTTCTAAAATTGTGTGCTGATTTTTGCGTAATCGTACATTGCTCGTATGTTACGATTTAAAACACTATGTGACCTCATTTTTCAATAAACCTTCTCTTGATATTTTTAAAAATGACATCGATAGGAATTTTCCTTGTTTGTGATACAAAATAATAGTAAACTCCTATCAAAAACACATTGCTTAAGTGTTCTTTTCTAAGTTATGAGATTTGTCAAATTAGCTCTCAACACAAATGCAAGTCTTGTGATAGATGGGCGTCTCATTTTCTGGAAGAAAGTTGGAATTCCAACTCAAGACAACTTAACCTGTGAAAAATTGTACAAAACGTGGCAGTCATTGCACGAAAGCAAAAACCGAAAAAGCAACATAAATAAGAAAAAAGAACAACAATTTGAAGAAGAACTAAACATTTTATTTGGCATCGCACACTCCAGGAGAATATGATGAAAATCGCTAAAAATAAAATTTTAATTTTTTAAAGGCAAAAAGGACGCCCTGATTGCATGTTGGGGAGAGGCATGATGCTTGTTGCACGAGAAAAAAGATCAGAAACAAGAAAAAAGAAAGAAAATGATCTAAGATGCAAAAAATGTAACAGGAGAATCATCAGAAAGTCAAGAAGTTAACGTAGGTAAAATAGAATGAGGTAGTTACCTTCAATTGTGGCTAATTATATGAAAAGACTTGTAAACAGTCATTTTCTTGCTCTTCTAGAAAAAGATTAGAGCGATGTCTACTTAGAAGCGTTTGACAATGAACAAGTCGGGCATCGCGATTTAAACGTTGACAACTAAATGGCAAATAAATCTGAGTCTGAGAGTAAGGAAGCTGCATCTGCTTTACACGAAACACCTCAAAAAAGAGCTGCAAAACAGCTAAAGACGTGGAGTCGTCTTTCAGCTGCTACCCTAGATCAATGTAAGTTAAGCGATCGAGATGGCTATCATTCACTGTCAATAATCTTGGATGCCGTTTTCTATGGACCCAAACATCTATATCATAAATAGGTCGTCTATTAGGCGGGAAAGACAAAAGCTGTGAATATTAAGTCAAGCTTTTTCGAGTTATTCATTGGGGTGAGAAACTAGTTCCAGCTTTAACAGGAAAATCACAAGTAGATCGTCTTCCTGTTATCGCCACTGCTCCTGGCACCAAATAATTTCTAGGTGTGCCAGGATTATCAAGTAGTACAGGAACTGAAGTATCTTTGACCGTTCACGATACAGTTTGTGGGGGTGAAGTAACTTTTTGGATACAACGGCTTTAAATACCGGTAGACTTGATGGTGCTTGCACCCTTTTGGAAAAAAAATCGGGGAAAGAAATACTTTTTTGGCATGCCGGCATCATATTTTGGAAGTTATACTTCAGTGTATTTTTTCCGAATCAAAATTATCAGTAATGACAGGACCTGTCATTTTAATATTATTAATTTAATTATTTAAAAAATTTGAGAGCCTGAAAATAGATAAAAGCGACTTTCAGACCTGGAAGTATTTTTTTTATTTTAGACACTTGTGCAGATGAAATTATATCTTTTTCTTTGAAACAAATGAAAAGTGATTTACTAAGAGATCAGAACTGTTGGAAGTTATTATCATTTTCTTAAGTGGAGTTCCACAGAAGGGCACCTCTTTTCATCAATCAGGTGCGAAATCATTGTACTGCCTCAAAATATGTTTATTTAGAAACCAACTTCGTTTAGCCAAACAAGAATAGAATGCCCTGAGAAGAGTTCGCTGTTCTATCGTAAAATGTTGCACCGAATCGTGATTTTGCGCAAGTGATGCGGTAGAGGCTCCGTTGAACGATATCAATTTTTTAAGAAGATTAATGGATTACCAACAGCATGATGGGGAAGTAGTTGATGCTGTCATAAAAGAACTGTGTAACCATTTATGATATTTGACTGACCATACGGCGATATTTTCATTGTTCGTTTAAAGTATTGGTGACTCAAAAAATATCTTATTATACAGTCATGAGGTAGTTGCAGGTGATGGAGAATGCCCGAAGGAACTGACTTTAAACTTTAAACTTTGTCAAAAACGATTTGGCTGAAGATCTTATTTCTCAAAGATTCGTAGAAGCTTTTAAAAAATTTAAAATAAGCTTCAACTTTTTAGAACTCGATCCATACACTTGGACCCAAAGAAAAGACCACATAAGAGGCAAAAATATAGATAAATTGTTGAGAACTGTCAACGACAACGCAGAGAGGGGTGTGAAGCTGATCCAAGTCTTCAATGACAAAATAACTAAAATCGAAGAACAGAAGCAATATTTTCTGCAGGTAATTTTCGCAAATAAATATGAAACTGCCACATTACACTTCAAATATTTATATTGAAACGTTAGCAAAAATTAATTCTCTCTTTTCACGTGGTACAAGAGTACAGAATAAGTATCACAAAATATAGGAAAAAATATAAATTTAGTCTCAAAAATGTAAAAATAATTTTATATTAATTATATAATGCTACATTACCGCAAAAATATTATGTTAACTTTTATTTCTACTTTTTTCCTCAATATCTTTAAAAAAATGGTGGGATACATTCTTTTGGTAAGATCAACCGTTAAAGAGTTAATTGTATGAGAGTCCAAAAGCCCTAAATTAGCTGAACTTTGACATTGATACGTTTCTATTAAACGTGACTGATCGATCTAAAATTTTAAGAGCGTTTTCTACTCATGTAAATAAAAGGAATTGGCGGGTACGTATTTGAAAATCGAAAGTCAAAAAAATAAGGGTTGGCTGTAGTCAATTTGCACTAAATTTAAAGTATTATATTTACAACTTCGACATTCATTCAATAAAGCCTGCACATTCCTGCATGAAAGCCCTTCTTATCAAAATTGGTGGCAATTTTAATTTAGAACTTTTATGCTCGCTCATTTACCCCGCATCTTAACAGGGCAAGTCCAGGCAACCGAGCGGCCTTAAAGGCTATCTTTCCATCGTTTTAATGCGCAGCATTTTTCATGCACCCGTTGTGATGGCCGGCGCTTAAAGAAATCTTGAAAGAAATGAGGGAGATAAGCGCCGAAGCCTTCCATCAAGGAATTCTATAAAAAATAAAATAAGGCCGTAAAATGATATTCTTGCGTTGAATGACCAGCTGTTTCGTTTATTACATTTCAGGCGGTGGATCGTGCCGGAGAAAATAACCGCCGGCAGTTTTTTAGGTTGTAATAAAGAGCGCTTTTGTATTTACGTAATGTCGGGGATTATTTCCGCAAATATAATAAATTTCGGGCGGACAGGAATGCAAGTTTTTATTGGCACGGCCGGGTTTAATTAAAACGGCCGCTCGGATTCCTAAAATGTTATTCTGGAAATCTTTTCTTGTAACGAAATTCGTAACTGCGCTACGTATCAGTAAATAAGAGCAATTAGGGTTGGTTTAAAAAATTTTACAATGTAAAATAATTATTTATTGTTTATTTACCGATTCCTAATATATTTTTAGTTTTGTTTATTTAATTTTGCTCCTTGGAATTGTGTGTACTATTAATGTGGATGCTATGTGCAGACACCATGCCATAAAGTTGTCAATTTTAAGATGTGCTTTCAAATAAGGAAAATAAAATATTTAATCAACAAAATGTGTGTGTTATACACAAATATTACAAATGACAAAATTGAATTTCATGCAAGTACTTGTTTCCTTATCGCGGACATGTGAACTGAAATTGGCAGTGCTGGTTATTGTATAATAAAAATACCTAAAAAACTGTAAGAAATTTTACGGGTTTACTTTTTATTTGAACGGGGTACGTCTTAAATTGTAATTGTGATTTATGATAAAAGTTCTTGTTAAATTGTTCAAAATACTATAAATCGCATTAAGGATGGTGAATCACAAGTGAATTATAAGAGAACAAACTCAAAAAGGGTAACTTCTGATTCCACGTTGCCTGCTGAAATTAGTTGGTTTCTTAGCGCTAGAACTGTGAGATAGACCCAGAAAAGCAGGTCTAGAAGGTCAGTAAAAAGCTATAGTTCTTGTTTACAGTGAGTTCCACAACCACAACATTTAAGTAGAAGATTGGATAAAATGTTCTGTGGTTAGACAAATCTAATTTTGAAATAAGGAGGCACTAAATGTTTAAATCATAACGATAGGTCTGTCTCAGATACACGCCTGGAACGCCTGGCGTTATTTATGTGAGGCGACGGGTAGGTTAAAATTACCTTACCCCAGTGTGTGATGTCTGAAGTTAAATACAGAGGGGGTACTATCATGATCTGGCGTTGTATGGCAGCCGACCGTGCAAGAGAAATTGTAGTTTGTGAAGGATGCACTGATGCGATGGAAAAAGTTCTGCAACCATTTTATATAAAGTATCTAGAAATTTAATATTTGTATGAATTTGGTTGAGGTGGGAAAGGAATTCTGGAAAGATATCATGTCTATGAGGCCAGAAAACAAAAGTGTCATCTACATATCGTATCCAGCAGGTAGGTTTAAGGTGAAAGGAGATGAGGGCTTTTGTTTCAAAATCGGTCATAAAAAGCTTAGCAATGACAGGAGAAAGTGAGGAACCCATGGGAGCACCATTAGTTTGGCGGTAAAATTTATTTTGGAAGGTAAAGTGAATATTGGATAGGCAATGATTTATTAGGAGAGGATATTGTTATTTATATTATAGGTTAACTTTAATAACTGTAGGGTATCAGAAATTGGGATTTTTGGAAACAAAGAAACGACATCAAAACTGACCATGATGTCATGTCCTCAGTATTTCTAGGAAATTATAGGAGTTTCTAACGTAGGATAATGCCTGCTCTGTGAGAGGTTTAAGAGTCTTGGCAAGGTATTCAGTTAGGTTGTGGTGGGAGAACCGAACGCACTAACTATGAGGCGTAAAGAAATGTTTTTGTTGTGAATTTTTGGGAGACTATGCAATTTGGAAATTTTGGAAGATTTTTCTCAGGGTATGAGGAGTTTCTTTGTACCGGATGATAGGTTGGAGTTAGTAAATGGGGGATTCTATTTGGGATATAAATTGTTCAGTGGGAATGCGGTTTGATGTCAAAGCAAAGTTAAAATCTTTTTCCAGGGCCTGAATAGCGAAGTTGCTTACAAGGTAGTCAGAAAGGTTATGTACCGTCGTATTGGTCAGGGATGGTTAGGTATTGCTTATTCAAAGACTCATAGTTCTCCTTGGGGAATAGGGAGAGATCCCGAGTGAAGAGCTGAACTCTTGAAAATGGCATCAAAGCCGATGCCGAAACGTCGATAATTATCTCAAATAAGACACGGTTCTAAACTCCTTTTCCTGTTTTTTTTTGTTATTGTAATTGTTTCCGTACCTTACAACATAGTTGGCCTTATTATTGTTTTCTATATTTTTATTTTCGTTTTCTTTTCAAGTATTTTTCTTCTTAGCATCCTTTTGTTTACTTGAAATGCTCTATTACCTGACGTTATTCTTTCCTTAATTTCAGTGTCTCTGTTTCAATCATTTGATAACATTAAGTACTCCGAGATATTTAATTTTATTCATTACTTCATTCTGATATTTTGATTTTCCGTTTGTGATTGTCCATCAATTCTCATTATTTTAGTTTTTTCTACATTAATTCTTAATTTAATTTTAGCTCCTTCCTGTAGAACTTGCTTTGACATGTCTTCATTAATGTGCTGTTTTTGGCCACTGGCACAACGTCGTCCGCGTATGCTATAATTTGGGTAGCACTTGCCCTTACTGTGCCCTTGTGAATTTTTCGCAATGCGTATTCCAGTGCTAAGTTAAATAGCGCTGTGAACAAGGAATCTCTTTGTCGCACTCCTTTATTTATTTCAAATTATTTCGTTCCTTCTTTTTGCGTCGTCACACTCATTGTTGTTCTTCTCATTGTCGCCTGTATTAGTCTTTTTATCTTACAATCTATTCTTATCACTTTTAACATCTTTATCAGTTTACTTCTTTGTATGGAATCAAAAGATTGTTGATGAATAGTCATGTACCTTTTCTATTCTCTGTTTTATTATGTGGAGCGCATCAGTCGGTGATCTCCTTTTAGTAAAGCAACATTGGTATTGATTTATTAAATTCCCTGTGGTATTCATTAATCTTTTCTGTATTAGTGACGTCATTATTTTATATGCAGTATTCAATAGTGTTAATTCTCTTTAGCTCTTACATACTTGTTAGTCTCCTTTTCTATGGGTTCGGATTCCCATTTTATGGGTATCATTTCCTCTTCCCATATACTTTTTATTATTGCTTAGATTTTTTCGTGCAATTTTCCTCCACCATATCTTATGAGTTCTGCATTTATACCATTTACTTCGTTTATCACGTGTTGTTCTAGTGCTACGGTCTCGTCTTCTTCTGTCTCAAACATATCTGTATCTATCAACAGTCCAGAATGTCTTCCACGTCTCCATGTATTGCTTGACATTTTCAGCCAATTTTCTATTTTTATCTTTCATTCTCGTGATCTTATCTTTATATACTTTATTTTGTTTTTAATCTTATAATAGTTTTTTATATTTTTACGTTTGCTATTATCTTCAGTTCGTTTTATTCTGTTTTTCATCCAATCCCTTTTTGTTTTGCAATTAATTTTCTTTGATTCTTCTTCGTTTGATCTAATCCATTTTAATGTTGCTTACATTTTATTTTTAACTATTTCTTTACAGTTCTCATCATACCATCCTTGATCTGGTCTGCTCACTGTCCTCTCTATATGAGCTTCCGCTATACTGTTTATGCTTACTTTTATTCTTGTTTATTGTTTGATTTCATTCTCATTTACGTTATATCTTAGTTTTCTTCTAGTTTTTCAACATATTTCTTTCTGGTATTTTTAATATTTAGTTTTTTCATCCCACTTATTTTTTACTTTTTGTTACCATAATGTGGTCAGAGTCTGCACATGCTCCTCTAAATGTGCGGACATCTTTTACTATTGATTGTCTTTTTTTTGTTAATTACTATATGATCTACTTGTGCGTACGTTTTCTGATACGGTGGTTTCCCTGTTATCTTGTGTCTGTCTGGATGTTTGTGTTTAGTGCTGCTTATAATCATACTTGTCGTTTTTTTGTCGTATTTTTTTTTATCGTCTGCTGCTTTCGGTTAATGCATACACATTTAAAAGTGAAATATTAAAATGTTTCGGTTCTATTCTCAGGTAGACCATTCTCTCATTTATTGTGTTTCCATTATTATAAACCCTAGTCCATATAATCCTTATTTGTCATTTCCTAAGTACAATAGTGTAAATTTCCTTTTGTCTATTCTACCATGTCCTTTCCATCTAAGCTCTTGTAACGCCGCTATATTTATTCTATATTTTTCCAGTTCCATCGCAATTGACTCTAGTTTGGCGATTTCCAGCATTGTTCTTATATCCCACGTGCTAACTTTGATTACGTTTCTTTTATATTTGTTTTCAATTTTATTAATATTTTTATACTTTTGACATTTTATAGTACTTTCGAGTTGTTAACTTTCTACAGCGGAGCTTACAGTAACAAGTTAATGAGATTATCATCCTGTCTGTCTGTCTGTGTGTCTGGAGACACTATAACTTCCGTTCTATTCAACGGATTCACTTAAAACTTGGTATACACACATCGTAGGTCAGTACCTTTCATGGGATTGATTTTCAGCCAAATCGGTTAACGGCAACCGGAAGTGACCGTTACGATTTCGCACCGCTGTAGAAAGTTTCCTTTACGGTATTACACCGTTCTTGTTGTTTATACAGGGACTTATAGTAGCTTGTTTCACAGCATCATAATTCTTAAATTTGCAAGTGACGTCTATAACCAGTGAAACTTTGTCCATTTTTATTTATTGATTATGGACAAAAAATCTTTGGCTAGGCAGTGAAGCATAACGTATTCTTTGATGCTTGTTCACTACAAACACGTTAGGCAGCCATATCATCAAATGTATATTCACAGCTAAGTTGATTACTATGAATTCTTGACTGAAATATTTCAAGTGTTTTGCACACTTGTTCCTATTTTACTTTTATGAAAGATGGTGCAATCAGACAAAACATATTTACTTATCACATTTATTAGTTTAGTAATTTGTAGTCATGACAGCAGTTTTTATAACAACCAATTGTGACTCCAATCTTGTGATATTGAAACATCAAAGTTGCATTGATTTGTGTATATGTCTTGTTATTTTTTGTATTTATTTTATTTTTTATGTTTATATCATGTTTCCCTCATTCATTGGCTGTGTTGTAACCGAATACAGTCCTTTACTTGGTGTCATTAGTTTCTTGTCTTGTTTGTGCTGGTAATGTTTAGTAGTTTTTCCATTGACTTAGCTTCTTCATCATCTCCCGAGGATCTCTGGCTAGCTGTACTTCCTTTTTTATTTGTTGCTCTAACTCTTCTTGTATATTAATTGGAGAACTTTGTGATTGTATCTTGTTTGTGGGATTTTAATTCTGTTGTTTTATTTGTGTCTTTATCCCTTATTTCTATTAATTTTAGATGTTCTATGGTGTATTCATTTCCATTTACAATTAATTTATTATTTCTTATAAATACATGGTGGTCATTTTTTCTAATTTTTTAATCATTTGCTCTATTAATTATCATTTTTTTGCTTTCATTTTCTTTAAGTGGTTTTCTTCTATAAATATTTTTCTGCCTTTCAGCTTACCAGTCGCTTTTAGGACAACGGGCAAACGAATAAAAAAGTTGTGAATTTACTTACCACTATATTTTTAAAAACAGCTACTTTCTGAAATATGCGTTTATTTAACAACTCATATTGTTCTCTAAATTTACTAATCGTGATTTTAGCTTTGCTTAAGAATTGTCGTAAAGGACCAGGCAACATGGGAACATGTATATCATTAGTAGATTACAAAGGTTGTGTAGTAATTTGATTACTTATGTATTAATAACAATACCATCTTATATATATTTTATACAATAGATAAAGTCTTTTATTTTGTACGGTATTATGTGTGTGTAAAAATTTTTTATGTTGCTGATACATTTTTTAATAACGAATATATTATAAATAAATTTACTAACAGAAGTACGCTCAGCTAAAAGAGTCTTGATTGTTGATTAGTATTTAATTGGTAGGTTAAGTAACTACAATTATTTGTTCAATCCATTGAATTTTGTCAAATAAAAATAAATTGTATTAAATATTACTAAAAGTTAATTCAATCTAAATAAATATATAAATGTAAAATACAATAAAATAATTGCAGTCTAATGATCAGCTGTAGCGACAGCGTAGGTAAAATGCTTTTTTTGTTTGAACTCGACAAATTATACACTGCTGTGGGGTAGTATATCACGCAGGTAAAAATACAAGTTATAAAAATTTAATTGTAGGTCTGCTTTAATTATTATCCTTGCAAGTGAAATACATAGTTTGACTATTTTGTTAGTTAAAGATAAATATCATATGCCGCGTGAGACGTTTCTTTTTGGATGTGACGAAAAATATTTCTTTAACTGAGTTACAGACGCTATTTGATTATGCCTACATTTATATCCATATAACTTCCTATTATTTACATTTATATAACTGTTCGAAATTAATTTTTTTTAATAAATGTAGAAACAATATTAAATCAATTAAATGTTTTATGTACAAATACATCGACACCCATGAGGGTAAAAGGATGATACAGAAAAAAGAAAAAATGTACAAATACTAAATTGTAAATTAATTATAGTACAATCCCCATAAAGACAAAGAATAATAAAAAACTCTTTAATAAGAAGCAGAAATAAGAATTAAATGTGGCATGGAGAAGCAAAACAAATATTGGCAGCAATGATATGGTACAGACAATAAACATCTCTGTACCAGCTAGTAAAATATATGGTCACAAATAAAACTTCAACTAAATAAATTACTAGTTACATAAAGCAAAATATTTAAATATATAAATATATGTGTGGGAAAGAGGGGTTTTATGCGCCTGCGGGTGTATAATAATGCAAAGTATGTTCAGATAATAAATAAAATACTAAGTAATAAATACAAACTAGAAAAAATTCAAGAAATTGATAAGGCGTATTTCTGTTAAGGAATAGCAATCGAATATCATTATTATACCTATATATTTTAGATACACAAATAAGTTTGTTCTGTGTTATTGATAATAATTAAATACTTACAGAAAATTGTTTGGTTTTGCAATTTTCTACTAATTAAATTAAATTTAAGAACTATTGTGATGTTTAAGCTAAATATAGTAGTAAAGGAATTTAATCCAGATCGTCAGGTATCCTAACAGCGTGTTTTTTCAATTATATTATTTAAATTTCCACATAAATGGTATTTTGTTAAACATTTGAAGCATTCGTGAACAAATTTGTGCATACATATAAAATTGCGATAAATTTTTACGTTACTGAAATTAAAGAACTGCTTCCACCTAATATGAGAGTAGTTAGAAAAATAAGTGGGGCCTAAAACTTGCCATTGCTTGTCACTCCACAACTTTATTTGCTTGAGCCATAATTTAAATTATTGACAAGTCTTATTTCAAAGATACCTTCAGCACAAACGTAAAAGTATTTTGTACAACTTAAAAGAGGTCCCACGGAACCCGTGTTTAATTTTCGAAAAGAAACAAAATGTTAGTTACAAGTTGGGTGAAAATTTATTTTGTAAACCAATAAAAAATTCAAATGGCAAGTAAATTTTACTACAGCACTAACTGTTTCTTGATCTTTTTTTAAAAAATTCTCGTTATATGATTATTTGCAAAAAAAATTCGATAACAATTTTTTGACAACGCTGTATTCATATTTCATTTTCTTGGTCATGCCTCTTTGAGACAACTGCTTAGTTTGTACATCATATTGAGACTTTGAGACATCTTTTGTGACTATATTTAAAAAATTTCTACCTCTACTTTTAAACGTTGACAGCATTTAATCCGTGTAAATGGTAACCAACAAAAGCAGTTTTCCAACACAAAGATACAAATGCAAATTGTTATTAATATCTAGCTACTAAAGCCGCATTTATTCTTTATGTAAAGATTATTTGTAGTAAATGCAAAAACTACATACAAAAGCTCAATAATAGTAAACATTTATTTATACCAAGTCACTAAAAATAATAATAATATAATTATGACATGTTAATTTTCATTATTTACATCTATTAGACCTATCTAGAAGATTGGCACAACAGTTTTAAGGGGACTCACAAAAATTTATCTTAGGGCACTTGCTATACATGACGTAGTACAATCATTCTTATTGGTAGTTTGAGTCTCGTATGGCACTATGTTAATAAATTTTGAAATTATTTTACAGGAAGACATGGGTTTAGGTAACCGATGCCGAATTAACAGAGCTGGTTAGTGAATATGAAGTTGAACGATAATTCAATTTCTTTGTAAAGTGAGACCAATGAATTTGAATATGTGCTGTCAAAGAATTCTGTACGTTCTGAGAGATTCCAGAAGTAGATAGACAAGATTTGATGAGAGACAGATTATTCAAAAAAGGTTACTTACGAAACAATGGCTGTTAGTGAAACACAACCGCATATCAGAAAAATATGAAAACTCTATACCTACCTGAACCTCCCAACAAGTAAATAAAATATTTATAAATTATTTTTTGACCTTTTCATGATTTATTCTATTATTTATTATACAAATAGTAGAGTTACAAGACAACCCAAAAAACATTAAATATATATCAGTGCTCTGTACACCCCAATTTCTTTAAAAAAAAACACGCATAATTTGTGAGATTGGTTTCTTGAGCAACTATATCAAAATGCACTCGAGTTGTAATGATAAGTCAGACAAATGTACAGAAGAATTATCTTAGGGATAGGTAAAGCGTAATTATAGTGTTGTAAGAAGTAGAACTTCTGTGTCTGTTTTACTTAAGATAATCCCGTTATCACAGAACATGGTAAATCGAAACCAAAGAAGATTAGTAAGGCCTTTTCATGCCAGGTTAGCACCCTACTTAAAATGGAACAGATTTACTCCTAGCATCAGAGAAAGCTTCGGAACTGGACTAATGATTTACTGACGACTCGGCGAGACAACGGAAAGACAAATATGGAGAAAATAAGTTATAGAGATCGATATATAAAACATGAGGTTCTGAAACTAAAAACAACAAGAAATAATATTAGAATTAGCAAGACAAAAAAATTATTTGTAATAGAGACGAAAAATAAAGGAAAATATACAGTATCATATAAAGACTATACCCTTATCTACAGTGGTATTAAGAAATAAGAAAGAGGGAGTAAAGGAGCAGGTATTACTACTAGTTTAAAATATAAAACGCATATTAACAACGTGTTTCATATTTTTGGAAGAATAGTTGCAATATTTTTACGAGTAAATGACATTGTATTACACATAATATCTGCTTACGCATTGGAAGAATTCAAGCCAAAATGTGACACAAAAGAGTTTAATAGAATATTACATCAACATATAAATATAATTCGACAAAGTTAGCCCGTGTTTGTAGTTGGAGATCTAATTGCATGCGTTGAGACTGGTGTCATACAGGGTGCGAAACAGCGCTTTAATGAAGAAGTCGTAAATACCAATGGAAAAATTTTCTCTGCAGACAATAATCTAAGAATCAACCTCCTTCTCAGTTTTCAGTCCTCAGACTGGTTTGTCGCAGCAACAACACTTACTATAATTATAAGTATTAATACACATGGAGCAATAGTAGAAGTAATACATTTATTAGTTACATGATATCGAACGAGAGCACGACAGCCGCGACGTAAAGGCTTCGGCCTGCCAGACTAACGCGCGGCGGCCCCTGGGTTCGACTCCCTGTTCAAAATAACGGCAAACGTCGAGTGCTCTCCGGCCATCATACAAACACCTTTGGCGGTCGTAAAGTACATTCTCCTTCTTCTAACGGGTCAGACTAGCCACCTGCCCGGGGTACGCCCAACATGGCTCATAGTACTACACGAAATGTGTAGTTAGAAACAGGCTACTAGCGTATATATAAGAGTAGAAGAAGAAGATGATATCGAACGAGCATGTATATACCCATTCCAGATTTTGAATATCAAAACAATGAACTTACAAACCATTATTGGATAAGACATGCTTAAGAATGCATAAGGTAACAGAAACTCCATCAATATGTTGTAACGTATTTGCTTTCAACAGTGGTGAACAACATGCTTTAATTTATTTAAACTACTGATTTACTTTATTTACAAGAAATTTGATTACTTATTAATATTTATGTACACTACACATGGAATTACTAACACAAAATCGTACTCTATATGTCTATTTATCTATAACATAATTTGTGCACCAGGACAGTTCATTTCGCTTGCGTATCGATAATTTGACTTCTTTTCATGCTATTTATATAACCAGCATCTGTTCTAAACTTTTCTAGTAGCGTTGAAACTATCTGATATGAACTGAAATTTTTCCACATTGTTCTAGTCCCTATACATATACAAGCACCGCGGGAGCCCTGGCAGTTACCCAAATTGAAGGCATTATATCTGTCGCTCGACCGTGGTGGTTCGTCGGCTATTTCGGAATAAGCCGCAAACGTCTAAGGCGACCACTGCAATATTAAGAATAACTAAAAAAAAACTATATCAAAGCGGATAAAAACAAGATATTTTTCAACACGTAATAGGTGAAATAGATACTAGATAAAGCTTGGACAAAATTAAAAACAAATACACTTGGTATTACTAAAAAAGCTCTAGACACAAAAAGGGTAAGCAGTAGCATAAATACAATGCCTTGGTTTTCTATAAAAACAGAATTAGCTAAATAAAAGAAAATAGCATACCTGAACTATAAATCGGCATCTACTGTCCACAAATGTGAAGAGTATAAAAAATTAGAAACAAGATGAACGCGAAAGTTAGAAATATAAAGAACAGTTACTGGTAGAAGAATAACAACGACCTACAATTTGGAGAATGATACGGGATCATGTGAAAGAAGAAACTTGCCTGGAACTTTTGAAAGATTTATATGAAGGACACTGACAAAAAAGAACACGAAGCATCAATGAATCAGAGAAAATATAAACTAAGTTAGAGGTAGATCAAGAAGATATATAGAGAGCGCTATCAAACTTAAAAATAAAAAATCGACAAGATGTTGAAATATGGAGGGGAAAGTTTAACTGTAGATGTACATTTGCTTTCTTGGTATGAAAAAAAGAATTATGTCAGATAACACAAATACTAGTAGAAAAATGTTACTATTTGACATGTAGCAACAACTACGACAAAATAAGGTAAGTGAATTAACCGAACAATTATCTGCAAATAAATGCATTAGACAAAGAAATGAATTAAGTCATATTTTATTAAATATAGTGATAAATTATAATGAAATAATTAAAGGTATGTCATACTTAAAAGATTAAAAAACGACAAATAAGCTAATCAGGATAGTTTATGTAGACGATGCAGCAAATTACAACAATTTATAAAGACTATTGTTTCATTTTTACGAAATTGTAGCCAATATAAGCTAAAAGTTTCTAACTCAAAAACAAAACAACTTACACTTACTAAAGAACCCCAAACAGTTTACCAAGTTAACAATTTCTTTATTTAGAAGTGGAAATAACTATTGCAATATTAGTAAACGAAGAAGTACGAAAACAGGCAAATAAGTTTTGAAAGTATCGGGATATTTAAAATACCTCATTTGGAAAATTAAATATTTAAAACCGAAAAGGAGGGTACGAATTTGTACAGTAGTGACGCGACCAATACTTGTATACACATCAGAAACACGCAAGGATACATTAAAACCTCAACAAATATTGGAAGCGATGAAAATGAATACAGTGAGGAAGATTGCAAAAAAAAAATATTAAGAGATTATACCTGCATTGCAATGCTAGCTTGGTCCAACGGGTGGGGTGCTATGGGGACGGACCCGGGTTCTTCCCCGGAGCTTTCTGATTTTAGGCGGGTGGTCTACTCAGCCACTAAAAATAATTGAGTGTTTGCGTTCAGTTCGAATAAGGGATAATAATGGCGGTCGTCTAAGGGGCGATGCTTGCCACATCGCAACGCATCAGAGATGGTGCGCGACGACCGGGCAGAAAGAGTAAACATATGGGAGCCTTAACTTTATTAGTTTGCAGGCCGTGCTCCCATATTAAATCCAAAAAATCTGAGATTGAGTCAAAAATTACAGCTTTCAGCTAGCTTTATCATAAATAATCACGCGGTGAAACATCCGGGGGCGATTCCGCATCTCCACACAATGAAATGAGGCATTCTGAAAAATGTTCTCTTAAAAAAAATGGATTTTCTTGAAGTATGGCAAGTAGCCTTATCCTAATTAAGCCCTATTGAGGGCAATAGGGTGTATTTCAACTCAGGAATAAAAAATTCTTGCAACCCATAATGTATCTATTTTAAAAAAGTAGTATTTAATTATGTCAAATCAAGCTATTCTATACCACATAGTTGCTCTCTCGTTATGTAGGAGCCTTGATAGACTTCCCGTGAATTATTTTCCGATCAGTACCGGCATTTGTTTTTTGTTTACAGCACCCGAAAAGTGAAAATAACTTGCGTACTTTATTAGCTGAATACAGTCATTTTTCAAGGTTTCCAACATTGTTTCTGCAAATATAAACCGCTGCACATAGTTATTTTCTTTCGGATTTTGAACCACCATGCTTTTGCAAGGTCGAAAATAGGGGTCAAAAATGCAAAATTTGGAGAACTGGCCTGTTTGACATATGAACAGCGAAGACTGGTTCGCACACACTGGCAAATTGTTTAGATGTTTTCGGGCATTTTAACAGTCTGATCGTCTCCCTGACCTATTCAGGTCTCACAGTTCCTGAATTTGTTAAACCATTTTAGTATTTTTACGCGAGATAGGACGGTACCGCATCGACCAACATTGAAATGAGTTCGAAATCTTCGCTGTGTCTGCATCACCGAATCGCTTATTGCAATAAAGGTGTCGTAAACAAAGGCGCGTTGTTCAAACGCCCACGGCTGCAACAACGAATGTATATTAACCATTGTAAATGCGCTAGTTCCTCTGCCATCAATGTTATATCTATATCAAAACCGTAGCACCTCCTTGGGGACGCTGTAGTTAAGTATTTGCATGTACTAAACTGAAATCTCGGTATTATTTAGAACACTAAGATAATGTAACAAATTTCTTAACGCTGTCACAAAGGCAAGGCCACCTTGCAAAGTTCGCGGCTAAGACCGGAATCGCCGCCGTGCTGTCATGGTCGGGCGGCGAAAATAAGGTTTTCCATATGCGGAGCGCTGCCATCGAGACCCCCGCGATGCTTGTATATATGCAAGACCTGGAACAATGCGGAAAATTTCCAGATTGTACCAGATGGTTCCAAGGATACAAAAAAGTCCAGAACAGGTGCTGAAGTTATAAATAGTACTTAGCGGAGCAGCAGGGGAAATCAGTCAAGTTACCGGAAGTGAACTGTCCAAAATAAACTGTGTTGTCAATAAATCGAGTTACAGAGTGTGATTTTATATTAGTAGATACGTGCATTAATGTACATAAATATAATTAAATTGTTCTAAGAAAATTAAATAAGTAGTTTAAATAAATTTAAGAGTTTTATTCATTACACTTAAGAGCAAAAAGGTCACAATAGTATTTCACAATAGCGGATATTTTGACTTAGATATTCAAAAATTAGAAGTAGTATTAGGTTACAATGATACAAAGGATAGAATAGACAAGCACCGTATCCTTCAGATCTGCCACCATGCAACTTTTTCCTGTTCGGTTAATTAAAAACATTACTTTGAAGAACCCGATTTGACTCAGAGCCGCTGATGGTAAAATTGGATTAAACGTTGTTGTGTAATTTGCGCAACCGGAGGGGATTACTTGAAGGAGGTAAAATAAATTTGGATGAAAAGCAAAGGAAGACCGCTCACACGATGGAGGGATGATATTAGAAGAATGACCAGAAACTGAGTAGAGAAATAAAGTACAGAGGAATGGGCGAAAATGGAGAAGATCTATGTCCAACAGTAGACGCAAATGGTTGATTGATGATAATGAGACAATTATAAAGCATCTTACTAGGATACCTTGGTTAAATAAATAATATAAATATATTAATGTGATATTTATTTTACATTATCAGTCTATAAATAAAATATGTGGGCTGCACGATATCTATTACAAATTGGCAACTCTGCGTATGCTAGGTACGAAGTTACATTTACATTATATAGTTTGACATTTTTGACGGCATACATATTTAGAACCTTTTGTCCCACGGACTCTATTTGTTTTAATGTCATTAAGCTGAAAATTTCTTCGCGGCCAAAAAATGGAAATAAACGGTGAACATTTTCGTGCGATGATTTTTTACGATTTTGCCGTGGATTATTTCAACAACAGTACATCGATCAAGTCATTTCGATTTTTAGTAATGAAGCCCCACATACAGTCATTGCATATGTTGATTCAATTAATTTAATCATGGCCGTAGTTCCTGATAAATTAATTTAAAGAAGACTGCCCAAAATCGGCCATGTGTCAAGAAATGTGATGAAATATCGTTTACAACATCGTTACAGATGACGAATCTTGAATTTATGCATATGAGCTCAAAAGTAAATAACTGTATGGGTCTTTCAAAATGAAGCAAACCCAACAAAAGTCGTTTGCAAATGGTTTTTTTTTTTGGAAAATCTGGACATGTTGCAATTTTGGCTTTAGAAGATTGTAAAACGATTAAGTTGTTTGCCAAAAATCTTCGGAGAAACAAGAAAAACCAACGCATGATGTCAGCTCATTTTCCATCATGGTAACACTAGCTCATACACATCGACGCAACAATTGGCTTTTTGAGCACTTGACGAATTGGTGAGTCATCCGCGGTACACTTCTTATTTGGACCCTGACGATTTCTTTTTGTTTTACACGTGAACAACAAACTACCTGATCAACGATTTTCGACGCTAAAGCGGCGGTTGATGCCTTCAAAACCAATGTTTGGGGATACCAGATTTGCCATGGAAAAAATGCTATAAAAATTGGTTCCAGCGTATGTAATAATGTATGGATCGTCAGGGGGAATATTTTGAAAAACAATAGAAAAACTTCCAACATTAAATATTTGTTTTTGTTAGTTTTCGCAATAGATATTGTGCAGCTCCCGTATTAAGAGTTGGGTCACTGACAATCAATCCCTTGTTGCCTTTCGTGTACAAGATTTTTTTTAATTAGCGCACTTACCAGCACTTCAGCCTCAAGGACTTATTGCGCCTACTAACATGAACTTATTTCTAAGACATCACACACACCCACGGGTTGAGAGAGACTCCAACTCGCGCCGGCTCGAGGACAGAGGAACCCTTACTACCAGTGTAGGATTGCTAAAAATTCATTAACTTTGTGCACAGAGACCAATCTATCGGGTGTTTTTTTTTGGAGGCGGAAAACTTTAAATTGGCAAAACTGTTTTCTGTGACAGCCGATTTGACAGTTCTGAGTTGTTTTGTGGTTAGTTTGGTTTGTTTAAATTTATTTTGAAAGACATGGTTAAATTCGAGAAACTCATCGGGCATTTCGTTCATTTTATGGTCCATCAGAGCGATTATTTCGAGAAACTATGGATCGTTTTCTCAGTGCGTTTACTCTAAACGATAATACGCACCTCGTAAGACGTCGTACGGTGCGCACATAACAAGCGATTGATTGTGTGCAGCGTAGTGTTGATGATGATCCAAATGCGTCAATTTGTCATCGTGCTCAACACTTAAACTTGTGTCCATCCACTTTATGGAAAATTTTACGTAAAGATCTTGGTTTACGTGCTTAAAAAATTCGACATATACAGAAATTGAAGCCACACAATCATCATTCGCGCTGTACATTTGACGAATGGGCCGAAAGAAACGTTGCTATTCATCCACAATTTCATTTGAAAATTTTGTTCAGCGATGCAGCACACTTTTGGTTAAATGACTATGTCAATAAGCAGAATTTCCGCTTTTGGAGCGATGACAATCCACAAGCCACTGTTTAAACACCATTACATCCAGAAAAAGTCGCCGTTTGGTGCGCTTTATGGGCCGGTGGAATCATCGATCCAAAAATGATGATGGTCAAAACGTTATAGTCAACGGTGAGCGGTACAGAGACATGATTACTAACTTTTTCGTGCCTCAATTGGAAGGCATTAATGTTGCAGACATGTGCTTTCAGCAAGACGGCGCCACATGCCACACAGCTCGCGATACAATTAATTTCATGAAAGAAACATTTGGCAAACGATTAATTTCGACGAAATGGACCTGTTAACTGGCCACCTCGTTCGTTCAATTTGACGCCATTAGATTATTTTCTCTGGGGATATGTAAAGTCGCATGTTTACGCCGATAAACCAGAAACAATTGAGCACTTGGAAGACAAAATTCGAGGTGTTATTGCCGAAATACAGCCTGATTTACTGCGAAGAGTGTGTAAAAATTAGACCTCCAGATTACGCCATGTACGCCTCAGCAGTGGCGCCCACAGGTCCGAAATCATATTCAAACATTAATGCTATAAAATTATCTTTTAAATAAAGCCAACTTCATGGATATAAAAAAACATTTTTTGTGTTTATTTTAATTAAAATTTCGCCGCCCCTAAAAGAAACACGCGATACAACTAACTTAACGTAAACATATATAGAAAAGTGATCTAAAAGAACACGAGAAAGTAAACAAAACTATATTCTACCAATTATTCCTGCAATATAGGAACAATAGCACAAAATAAGTGCAACAAAACATGACAATCGGCCGGACAAAGCAGCAGTGATCGCAGCCACCGGAAATGAAGCGGCGCTGCGATCGTAATGACGACGGCGGCAGCCTTTGTGGCCGGCGCGGCAAATATTGGACTTCAATTTTTGGCGGCGGAGAGGAGAATGAGCCGCGGCGGCGCGCCTCGAGTATCATCTTTATCTCCGGCAGTTGTTTAATTCGGTGATTACATTAGAATGCAGAATTGAGTTTGCCTTCGGCATTGCAGCATCCGCAATATCTGACAATCAAATATTCATTAGCTCGTGCTGCAATTTGCTGGTTTCAGTAGAACTCAACAACTTCGGAATCATATTAGAAGTTTTCAATGGCCGGGGAAATAGAATTTGGGGCGATGCGAGCCTTCAAACGGAGCGGCGAGAAGAATCGCGGCTCCCAATTTTTAACCCTCTTCCGCAGATATCGCTCTTTAAACGAGCCTGATCGATGAGCGTTGTTCGTCTGGGTCCCCCACAAGCGTTGCGGTAATGTAGCACAGAAAGCTTAACGTAAGGAGGAAATTTTATTTGGAAATATTCCTGCAAATTATAAGTGTAAAACCCAAACAATCAATAACTTCCTGTACATTGTAATATCCGTCGCAAAATACATCCTTTTGAGAATTTTAAAATAGAAATCCAAGATGTGTGAGTAGACTTTGAAGAATGGGCATTTTATGGTGATTGCATAAGATCTTACTTATATTAAAGAGAAAGGATGTGTGCTTTGTTGAATATTTTGAGATAAAAAGTTCCTCACATATGAAATATTCTCTAGGAACGGCAAATCTAGCTTGACAGTGTGTTCTATACAATTTTTAGACCGATATGTAGAAATGTGATATATTTTGCAGGGTTCCTTTTAAGTAATTATTTTAGAAAATTATTATTGTTATTGTTGTTTAAATTTGCCTAATAAAATATTATTCAATAATGTATGTTTGATTGCAGTGATTCTAAGAAAGTATAATTTGGAAATTTCTGTTTACTTTTAGTTGTTCTATGATATTTCTGAAATGGTTTGAAATGAGACGGATTTTCTAGTCCACACAAAAGAGTAGAGGGGTAGATCTTCAGGAATGATGGTTAGGAGGAGATGTCAGGTGAAGGAACTGATCCAGTTCATTTGCCTTTAAGCCTTTATAAAGTGCGGATCGGTTGCGGTAAGTTGGTCAGCGGTACGTGATAAAATTTTGCGTCATCAAAAGCATAAGTGTTTAGGTGCCACAAAGCGTTCAGAGAAGAAAGGGAGGACTTTGAAAAAGGGCAAAGCGCAGGCGCACCCATTAAAGTCTTACGCTTCGGACAAGTGGAACTTCCAAAATTACAGATGCGGAAAATTTTTGCTAAATTGGATTCTAAGGTTTTTGACCAACAAATAGAAGAAAACCGCCTGCCCATTTTTCGTAAGCTTAAATTCAGCTTGAAAGGATACCAATTTGGAACTGACAAAAAGTGCAGGCTGTTGTGATGAATACTCTAAAAGATATCCCAGAATCGCTGGCAAAGGTATAGTGATGTTCAAAGATTTTGTTTTGAAGATTGTTAAGTATATATAAACATAATTTTAATTACACACATTTTCCTGATGTAATAATAATAACTATTGATGCAACTGCCGACCCAATGATGTAAAAAATTAACTCCATAGTGAATTCTATTACAGATACATATTAGTAAAGTGAGAAAGACATTAAAAAATTATTTAAAGTTAATAAGTGTGAATAGTTTAAGCGTTATTTGATTATAAAATATTTAAATTTTTGTCCAAGATAACTAAGGGGATTTTTTTATAAAAATATATTACTACCTTTAAATTTTGGCCTTCTTTTCTTCACTTCTTTTTTTTGTAAAAATACATTTTCTATTGGAGACATAGATATTCATATCTTCGGATGTAACATTTTTATTTAGTAAATTGAAAACGCGTTAACCAAAATTAGTATTTGTATCATGTCTTTTATATACAGCCTAAATTTGTATCATAAAATATTTGCAGTTAAACTTAAGCATCTATTCGTTGTTTAACTCATAAAGAATTTTACTTCAAAAATCTGTAAAATAATAAATTCTACAAAGTCTTATGTAATAAGAAACTCATCTTTTAAAATAAATATTTTTTTGGATTTTGTTTAGTACTTTGATCCTTTTGAACCAGCTATATTATAAAATTGGTTTTGGTTCATTATCACTCAAAGATCGCATTTCACTTCTCATAGCTTATCTGCATGCCATGCATTCTCCTTGTTAAACAATTTGCAGTTAAGCATTCTTTAATGCCCTAAGTAAGCTTGCAAATTGTTTTATAGGAGTAATTTTTAGGTGAGCGTTTTTATGTATTCTAATAACTTATGTATATTATATACAATGCTTTTAAAATCAACCAGCCTCTTTTTACACACTTTAAAAGCGTTGCCTAATTTTACCAGAATTATCTCTACAAAATAACTTACGAGCGTACAAAAGGTTACAACAAAAGGTGTAGGTGTTCCGATGAGCTCCAAAGGATGAACTGTGTTCTCTGAGCAATAATGAAGATTTTATGACTACATCTATTACTACTAACCAACCTCATTTTTTTTGCTAAATTGCGTTATACATTTTCTAAGGTCCGTTTTATGATTTTTTGGTTTTTATTTGCTTTCAAAAAGTTCCATTGTTTTCTTGGTGGATTCTTCGTCTCACCCATGTACTTATTTGTAATATTTCGGATAAAAACCTCGGTATCTTCCTGATTTTAATTCACAACAAATGTATTTAAGAAATTTTTTTATATTAAAAACGCAAACATTACTAAAGCATAAAAAAGCTATAGGAACATTGAAGTCTGATCAAACAAGATAAACTTAAATCTTATGTAAACAGATTTAGTTTTAAAAGATCACAATGAATATGAGATGAAATTAGATAAAATTTATCGATTTCTTTTAGAGCAACAGCCTATACTAAGCTCAAAGCAGATTAAATAAATCTAAGTTATCAAGAGTGTGTGTGACGTGATAGAGTATAAGTTGAATTAAGCAATGTATAAATTGAATTTATCCATATCGTCCTAAATACTTGGACCTGAATTTAGGGATTCTGTTCTTTACCCGCTGAAGTTTTTTCAATTTAACAAATAAAAAAGTCACTTCTACAAAAGTAAAAAAGTTAAGAAATTAAAATAATTAATTTTTTTTGTAGCAAAGTTTGCTCTTTTATTTTATATACCTTAAATATAGAAATGAATGATTACAAGGGCATACAACAAGATACACAAGATAACAATGGATATATTTCTATAAAATTTCTATAAAAGTTGTAGACTAAGGAGAAGCTTCTACTGTTTATGCTTCCAATTTTACATTTTCTTTGGTAGGTTTTTTTACATAGTTTTCTATATTTTAGTTAAAAACTTTTTAGCATTTATAACTGCTGTGTCTACTTTTCTTTGCATAAGTTCTTTGTCTAATTCAGTTTCTTTTATTCTAGCTAACATTCACGTGATCTATCTGTATTCTCACTTAATTCCAGCTCGTTTGTCCTTTTCACGCCTTTCGTCTACTTGGTGATCCTTCGATTGATTCTCATGAAGTTTGCCAGTAATTTAAGACTAAGCAGGGTTACGAGCGCTGTGTAGTTAAGCCGGTAGTGGGGCTGCCACTATCTGCACGACAGGCAGAGCAATTTCTCAGGTTACTATCCCTTAGACAGTTGCCTTCTCTACGGCTGTTGAGCCGTGTCTGAAAATGAAAACCGGAAGGCTGCACCCGATGGAATTAGTATAGAATCTGAAATATGGAGGACCACTTCAGAATTCAGAATACTACATCTTTTAAATGAATGTTGGCGAGAAAGATCCCAACAGAATGGCAGACAGCAGAAGTCATATCAATATTTAAAAGGAGACGCTCAAAATGCTCAAATTATCGAGGAATCAGCCTCTAAACACCACCTATAAATTATACTCACAATAATTAATGAAAGAACAACATAGCTGAGGTATTACTAGACGAAGGGCAATCTGGATTTCAAAGGCCGCTCATGTAGTGACAACATATTCGTTTTAAAAGATTAATTGAAAAAGAGAATTCAACTTGAAACCCACCTTGCATTTATAGATTTAGAAAAATTTGACTGCGTAGACAGACATAAACTCCTTGAAATAATGAAAGAAAAAGTTCCTAACCACCTTATAGAAATCATAAGATCATTATATATTAGCACAAACATAGTAATAAACAACAACGGCAGTAAGTCTGATAAAATTCAAACAAATCAAGGACTAAGACAAGTGTGGCTATCACCCACTTTATTTAATATTTATATCGACGACGTGGTTAAACTTTGGAAACCACAAGTAAACCCAGATAAAACTACGAGACGACAAACATAAACTTACTGCATATGCCGATGATTTAACAATAATTCAAGAACGAAGACGATCTGCAAAGATCAATTTACGTCTCAAATTACTCTGAACTACAATTTGAAAATATCTAAAGACAAAACAAAGATAATGTCCTTCCAAGGAAAACAACCAGTGCGATCGAAAATAATAATAGATGGAAAGACTTTAGAACAGATATCTCACTTCAACTACTTAGGCTGCGACACCACATACGAAAATGATAAAGATGTAGAAAACAAGATTCATAAATTCCAAGCAATTTGCAGGACAATAAATAGAACGCTAAAATACAAAACAAGAAAAGAAACAAGAATGAAATTTTACAAGACCATGGCCGTCCCTGTACTCACTTATGGAAGCGAATCGTGGATAACAAACACAAAAAACAAATCTAGCATACAAGCAGCGGAAATGAGGTTTCTCAGAAATGTTAAAGGTTGCACAAGGAATGATAGGATAAGAAATGAAGAAATAAGGGAAGAACTAGGAATTTTCAACGTTAACGACAAAATAGAAGAATACAAAAACAATTGGAGACAACACGTTAATAGGATGACAGAAGAAAGAATACCGAAACAAATCCTAAACTACCACCCAAGAGGACGCAGAGATGTAGGAAGACCGAAGAAAAGATGGTCCTAATCAAATGAAGTTCGGAACAGGCAGAATGGCCTAAGCCTTGACGACAGAAGAAGAAGAAGAAGAACTTTTTAGCATAAGAATTGAATATGCGGATGGCAATAACAACATGTTATTTCACACCATTGTCTTAAATAAAAGAGATTGAGTTTTGTGACTTCGTTACCTTATATATGGCATTCTACTGGTAAGGCAATACGTAAGCTAATCATGTTTGCTACAATAGATTCGTTGAAAATTTTGCTTACTAATGTTTACTCCTGTCCCACATGTATAGACACTAAAAGGAAGAAGCAATTAAAAATATTTATAGTGCATCAAGCAAAAGTGTTAACGAAATAATTCTGATACACAAAATAATCGTAACAACGTATTTTTGAGATCTGTAGAAAAGCCAATGTCTATGTAAGACCAAAACGATTGTGGTAGACTGGTAGTTTTACAGATGATTAAGGTTTATTTAAATCTCGCAAATCTAGCTTTAGAGGATATCAAATTTGAGCACTATAAACTGCATAAAAAAAGAAGATCTGGACATTTCTCGCAGCGCCGATAAAGAACAGCTTTTACCATTAGATTTCTGAACCTTTCAACAGACTTCTGCTAATATATAGTTATCCCGAGCACATCCATATAACATACCGTGCTATGAAGTACAACCGAGGCTTGCAATTGAAATTATCCTACGTCAAGAAGGTTGTGGTGGGCAGTTTTATAGTAATTCTTAAAGTTAAAAAAAGTGCAATTACTGCCAAGTTATTTTGCAAACGATAATAAAAGAAAAGTGATCTTAAAGTAAAACAACCTTTTTGACATTAAATATGTATTTGTGATACTAATAAAGAACCACTATATAAGTGACCTGAGATTTACTTTATGATTGTTAACTTATTATATATAAGAGTACTGTGACTTTTGAGAGACGTATTGAGGTATTTATCAGAACTGTCAAAGGTAACAGAAAAAATGATGAAATTATTAGGAAAGTCATTATGTTACTAATTAAAGATTTTTGACAAAGTATCGTACCTACAGCTTTTTAACTAAAAACTTTTTTTGTCTCCCCATCTCTCTTACAGACATACAGAAGAACGCAAGAATCTACTTAAAAAGTGACATACCCGCTCTAACCTTTTACACAAGTCCGATGAAATAAAAACCATTTCCAAAGGCCTGCAATCAGTAGCAATAACCTTAGTAAACCTTATGACTAATATGTTATGTTATTGTTTGTATCAAAGGAAGGTTTGTGAACTGGTTATAGAACATGCATTAACCTCCAAAGAATAACGATGCTGCCGCTAGTAATAACGTACCTTTTGCGTATGTATTCAAAAAACCCGATAATTTTTTTTCTAAGTAAAGACTCTAGTGATGTTGCGGAAAACTGTCAACTAAACTTTGCATCGGCATAAGGTTGCGAGTGAACCACTAATGTGATTTATAAATAAATCCTTAAGTAGAAAGAAAAACATCAGCAGATCATGTGGTAAAGTATTTATTTCATACATTTCTCCGTTTAAAACAAGACTAAACCCAATAACACCTATAAATGCATAATAAAAATTTCTTTTTATAATTTATTACGCAGTTCATAGAGTCGCTTGTTCACCATTACTAGTACAGATATACTAATTGTTATGAGTTGCACCCTTAAAATCGTACTTAAGAATCTTAGACAAAGAATTAGTAAACGTGTAAGTCGAAAAAAGACAAAAATATGAAAGAAGTATAGGTCTATTCTTGAAATAGTTTATTATTTAATGCTATGGACTACTACTATGTTTATGCGGACGCGTTAGAGTTAAGAGCGCCCCTCCGTTAGAAACAACGTTGGCTTGATAACTCGGGACGCCGTTAAAGACTATTTCTAACAGTCGTCGGAACCGAAGGCCCTGTTTATGACTTCGTCTGAACGCAGAGCCACCTGGATCATTTCTATTGTTAGAATGAGCAGCTTCAAACTGCCCAAGTGTGTCTTTCAAATGTCTTCTTATTCAAGCAAACAGATAAAAATGCATACAAACAAATTAAGAAATAGAAGTATCTTATTTTACATGAAAACAAGAAAATAAGGATAGGATGATGGTAAAGAAAGACACCCACAAAAGTTTCTACTTCAATAAAAATTTGTACTTTTTCTTACATGAAAAACTTGTGAAAGTTATAGTTAGCTAATTGCACTATTTGTAAACTGGGAGTTTCTTGTTTAGTTAAGTTTTTAAATTTATTTTTGGATTGGATGTTTTTGTAGTTAGATGCCGAAAGCAAGGCAAATATTGAAAATTGTTATTAACTAGCTTAACAAGTTTAAATCATCTCTTGAGAAAACTAAAAACTACTTAAACTTATAAATGTTCAATTTATCACTTAATCTAATTCAGTTTTCAGACAATTGTTTCTTTTTAGATTCGAAAACGAGAGAAAATTTACCAAAACAAATTATAGCAAATACAATGCCTGTTCCATTAATCAGGAGCGCAATTGGTGGAATGTTATTATTGTAACTGCTAACTTTCAAGACGAGACAATGTCTTTGTGAAACAAAACGTTTTTGCTGTATACGGTCTTTGGGATATGATTTATTTGTCCAATTCAACATAATATTCGTCTGTTTTTATTACAAGCTACCGATGAAAATTATTCCTTTGGAATTCCAAGGAATATCGCTATCAACTTTGCTAGCTGACGAAACTATCTTAGACTTGCTTGGAGTTGGTTGGCCATGTGGTGTCCAGTTTTTTTATTGTATCAATGCAGTAATGTATTTAGGTAAAAATATTTTGTATTTGTGAACGAATCTAGACACTAAATTTGTTTTTGGTTGATTGTTAGTAAACACGGCTTTATAAATGCCTAGGGGCTTTCTCAGGTTTATTTAGTGACCAGCTATCCCGATTTTATTCATTTTTCTAATAGCTTCTTTATCAGTAGCTTCCGCTTATATTTGACAAGGATTAAATTAGGTATATCTATAAGTATTGCTGAAATGTTATAAGAAAAAAACTTTGTTACTACACCGATCTCATTTTTCTTCATAATCCTTGAAAATTTACAAATTTTGTTAACTGTAACGGCTTTGCTTGAAATAAAAAGTTGTAGGTGTTTTATAAAAGATTTAAGGCCGCTCCGATTACCCTAGAAAAATGCAAAATATTTAAGCCATAAAAATTAATTTTAGATTTGGCTTTTTTTTTATTTGGAAAAAAACACTGTAGTCGGATTGCTTATGGCAACATCAGCAGTCCTGATAATTTTAGGCGTGTAAACTTATATGGGGGTGTAGGGATGTGTCGGAGAGGTAGTACCTTTTATTTCGAACAGTCGCTCCAAACGTAATAGACGGGCGGAGGTTAGGATAACTGGTCCTCACGAGACACCCAACTCTCACTTGATGGCTCCAAGCGCCACACCCTGGTACACTGTGTTGACCCACAGGCTAAACCAAGTGAGGGTAACCAGATATGGTAAACCAACAGCGCCTGACCCAGAGTGGGCGGCTGCAAACAGCGTCTGTATCCAGAGTGGACGGCTGTCACTAATACTTACCAACCCGTCTGGCCAGCGTGGTGAGTTATGGCCAAAAACCCCCCGTTTAAAAAAAAAACAAGGGCCGGCTTATGTCCAGGAGTAGACCGAGAAATGCTGATAAAGAAGAAGCAGAAGAAACTTATATGATACCAAAGTTTCTGAATTCTGTACGTAAGCAATACATAAGTATCAAAATATAAAGTACAATGCAGTACAGTTATATTTTTCAATTACGTTTTTATTATCTTTAATTATGCAAATACAAATTTTGCTTTTAATAAATGCACTACGTATAGTGCGATTAATAACTTTATTTGGGATTTTAATTAGAATATTTTCGGCATTTTTATCAAGCGAATATTGCTGAACTAATTAATTAGTTAGTTGTTTTAAGTTTTTAATTTGTTAGTGACATTTATCTCTTTGAAATGTACATCAAGCTTGTTTTATTTAGTTAATAGTTCAATTGATTTCAAAGTCACGGATATTCAACATTTTAGAGACTTGTTTTGCTTTATCGTCAATAAGACGGCAGTATAGTCGGCTAAAGTGCTGTTTTTCTAGTGATACTCTCAAGTTTATTTTCCGACTGGCTGACCAGCTTCGGAGAAAATTAATGAGTAGTATACTTTTTCAAAAAAAAAAAACATCGTGTACGAGGTGTGGCAGAAAAGTAATGGGACTGATTTTTTATTTACCAAAGTTTTTATTTTTTCAAACATCAAAGTAGTTCCCTTGGGCAGCTACACACCGATTGAGACGTTGTTCCCACTGTTGGTAGCAGCGCTGGAAGTCTTCAACCGGTATGGTCTTTAGCATGTCCGTTACACTCTTTTGGATGTTTTCTAAAGTCTCAAAATGACGTCCTTTGAGGACATTTTTCAGTTTACGAGTAGGAAAAAAAAAAGTCACAGGGACTGAGGTCAAGTGAATAGGGGGATTGGGGAACCACAGGAATTCCTTTTGAGGTCAAATGACGTCTTTATAAAAAAGAGTTTCCGCTGTCCTATTTTGCATGACGCACAGCCAAAATACAACTTCACTAATAGCAGTCACAAAAATCATGTAGTTAACGGAACGAGTTGAAACTCGCACTGAGCCATGGGAGGGTGCTCTATCAAGGACAATAGCCTAGCGTTGCCAGATCGCTTGCAGTGTTGACAGCCTCATTACTTTTCTGCCACACCTCGTATATTATTAGCAAATCCAGCTTTGGAAAATACAGAACAGAATTGATGTTTATAAATATTATTGATATTTTAACATACTCAGTCTATGGACTCGATTATTTATTTATTACTTGAAAATTATTAATAATTTACAGGCACTATTTATCTCTATATTAAATCATTTAGATCACCATGTATAACCACAATTACTTGTAACTCTGCCAGCCGTTGCTCCTTTTGACCTTTTCTTGTAGGCTTAAATACCTAGACGTCACTTCTTGTAATCCTGTGTTGGTTCGCCTAGCAGAAAATAGATGTCTTCTTTTGCGACGGGCCTATAACCGTCTGAATAAAGTCTAGAAAGCATTCTTTTTAAACTACCAGTAAGTTGATTAATTCATGATGGCACAATCAAAACACTTAAAGCACAATGTTTTACACTTTTAGGGTCCCCTTTTAGGATGCATGCATAACAAAAATTTTTTAATCACAAATATAAAAACGCATAAATAATAAAAATTGCAGATTACAGAACTTGACACCTATTATTATTATTTTTAGAAAAAACTCAGAACTCTAAGAAACCACATTAGTTAGTTGCTAAACAAAAGAAAAAATAAATAATATTTCATCTTTAAACCTTTTTATCATTTTTTGTTACCCAAAGTATGCTTTTTATATTGTGAGTAATACATTTGCGAATACTAAAAAGAATAGCTTTATAAATTTTACATTTATATTTGTGTTGGAAGCAATATCTGCCACGACAAAAAACAGTATATTTCAATATTATTGTAAATTATTTGTAACATACTTTTTTTGAATAATGCAGCATCCTTGTCTTTAATTTCAACAATTCTTCCGTATTTTTATTACTTACCCTAATAAGTACTATAATAATTAGTGTTTGTAATTCTGGACAGAATCAGTAGTTTATTTAAGTACATTATTTACAAATATAATACTAAGGTTTTCTGCAAACCAATAATCATTTCTATCAAAGACTGTACTAATTTTTGGAGCCGTCTTCACGTTTGTTCAAGAAAATTAAACAAAATTGACGGTAATACAAAGTCTGGGTTGGTTAATATTGAACGATATTGACAAAGAGTAAACTATACTTTAATTTTTAAATATCTAATGGTTTTGATAGTTCAAGTTTCTAAAACATGTATCATTTTATATGGTTCCATATGCCACGCAAATATTAAAATTTTGTAATTGCATGTTTTACTAATATTTAGCATATTTTTGTATTTTATTCTTTATCGGTTGGGGAGTCCGGGCCTGGCGCGAACGGTAGTGCAGGTGTCTTAAAGTGAGCCTAGAAATCTCCAAATTCGTTAAATATAGTGATTTTAAAAACGGGAAGTCGTATTAGAAAGACAAATAAAAAGTGGAAGTTCATAAAAACAGTTAAATAATAAGTGGAAAAACTAATTTATTAGTGGAAATAGGTTAAAATTTGTAACACTACAAAAGAGATAACGGAATAAAGAGATAGTGCGCCCGCGCGAACGCACGCGGCAAGATAAACAACGTAAACAAAACACAGAGAGGGATTGAGTAGGTTTTTAAAAAACCACTCCAACTAAATTTG
This sequence comes from Sinelater perroti, assembly GCA_036346155.1. Taxonomy (NCBI): domain Eukaryota; kingdom Metazoa; phylum Arthropoda; class Insecta; order Coleoptera; family Elateridae; genus Sinelater; species Sinelater perroti. The sequence goes on along the minus strand of JARFIY010000348.1, from coordinate 3,293,773 downwards.
TTCAAAGTTAATAAAATGGAGGAAATCCTAGCAGAAATAAAAACAAAACTAGGTAAATTAGATAAACTGGACATAATAGAAGAAAGTAAGGCAAGGCTTGAAAAGAAAATAGAAAAGTTCCAAAGCGAAATAAACAAAGTTAAAAAGGAAAACGAACAACTAAAAAATGAGAACATACAAATGAATTTAAAACTAGAAGTGCAAGATAAGAGGCTGGAGGAAATGGAAAGAGAAATAAAGAAAAGAAGACTGATTATTCACGGCGCAGATGAACAAGCAAAGGAAGAAGACCTGCAATTAAAGGAGATAACGAGGACTATTCTACAAGAAATGGGACAACAGATGGACATGGAACAAGAAGTAACAGATATCAGGAGAATTGGCAAATATCGTAATGGAAAATCAAGGCCCATTATGGTAGAACTACACAACTGGCAGAAGAAAATAGAAATAGAAGAGTTTATGGAAGTAGTCAAACAATTAAAACGGAACAAAACTGCAGGACCAGATGAAATAAGCAACGGACTGATAACTAATGGAGGAGAAGAGTTGCTAACAAGAATTTACCACCTAATGTTAAAGATATGGGCCGAGGAAAACATGCCACAAGACTGGAGAAATGGACAAATCACCCCACTCTACAAAAAAGGGGACCCGATGAAATGTGGCAACTATAGGGCAATTGTACTACTAAATACAACCTACAAAATATTAACTTCCATAATAAGAAGACGATTAACCAAATACACAGAACAAAAACTGGGACAATATCAACAAGGATTCAGACAAGGAAGATCGACGGTAGATGCGATACACACATTAACACAGATAATAGAGAAATGCTACGAGTACGATATCGAAATACACATACTCTTTATAGACTTCCAACAGGCGTTTGACTCCATAAATAGACAGCAATTACTCAAAGAAATGAAAAGCATGCAAATACCAAGAAAGCTAGTAAGATTGACTAACATGACAATGATGAACTCTACTGCGCAAATATTCACAGCCGAAGGTAATTCAAGCAAGATCAACATAGAAGTGGGAGTGAGACAAGGGGATGGACTCTCAACCACGCTGTTCAATATAGCACTAGATGGAGTCATCGGTGAATGGAGAAATAAAATGATAACACGCAACTCTACACAAATATTTGGATACGCTGATGATTTAGTTCTCATAGCAAGAGATAAAAGAAGCCTGGAACAAGTAATAATGGAACTTATGAAAGAAGCCGAGGTCAGAGGCTGGAAAATAAATGAAGAAAAAACAAAATACATGGTGAGCACAAGAAGAAGACTAGATAACTTAAGAGGAATAAAAGTAGGAAGATACTATTTCCAAAGAGTAGAACATTTTAAGTATCTGGGAGTAATAGTAGAAGGAAAGAACGAGAGAAGTCCAGAAATAATAGAAAGAATAAAGGCGGGAAATAAAGCGTACTGGAGCTACCAAAAGTTCCTAAAAGACAGAAACCTTAGCAAAGCAACAAAGCTAAAAATATACAAAACGGCCGTCAGACCAGTCATAACGTACGCCGCAGAAACAATGTGTTTAAACAATAAAGATGAAGAAAGACTGAGGATATTAGAAAGAAAGATTATAAGAAGAATAGTTGGACCGGTGAAGACTCCAGAAGGAGAATATAGACAATTCATGAACTTCGAAGTGAGGGACTCAATAGGTGGAGAAGACATAGTTAGAGTTATAAAAGTACAAAGACTCAGATGGTTTGGACATATCCAAAGAAGAGAACCCGAAACACCAACAAAGAAAATACTAAACTGGAAACCAATGCGAGGAAGACCAAAAGGAAGACCAAAAATCAGATGGCAGGACCAAGTGATGAAGGATATACGAGATATGGAGATAGTGAACTGGAATGAAATAATAAAAGATAGGAAAGAATGGGAAAAATAACAAAGATGGCACGGACACATAACAAACTGTAATAGAAGAAAGATGTAAACAGAATATACGGACCGATCCTCTGCACAATCCGGATCAGAAGAGCTCAATCACGAGCGACCTATACTTTGTTCACAAAGTTTCAGGTCTACATATATATATATATATATATATATATATATATATATATATATATATATATATATATATATTCTTTATCGGTTAATTATTAAATTGCTTATTTTATCAACTGATAGCTTATTATTATAAATTATTTTTTTTAATAATAGTCTCATAGGTTTAAGCATAGTACCGTAATAAACTTAGTTATTTAACAATATAAATAGATATTATTTATTTCTATAGCGGTTTAGTAGTAATTTACTAACTCACAAATTTCACTGACTACTACACAAACTATATCTATCCGCAATTAACCACCTTTTTGAATAATTCTTGTAAACGCTTTGCATGTCTACATGCTGCTCTGCCACCGCGGCTGCCCAAAGCCCCTTGGCCACTCGTTATACTGATTTCTCCTTAAGAAAATTCTGTTCTAGAACTGCGATAATCTATGCCACTTGTGGAAAGAGATGTGAAGCAATTACAATATTACTCAGGTGTTCTGATAGTATAAGTGGCAGTAAACCATGGACGACTTTTCACTTAAGTGTGTGTATGTTTTAAGCCTATTAGTAAAATGATTCAAACCAAGTAAGGTAACTTTGTTATCGTCTGTTTTTAGGGATGCACCAGAAATGTTTTTTTAAGCTTTTTACATTGTGTTACTTTATTAGAGCTTTACTGCTTCCAAAGGGTTCCGGACACACACAACTTACACTTTCGACATTATTACTTTAAGACTTTCTTTACCCAATAACTACAAATGTGATTAAGCGATATTAAGGTTCTCTCCAGAAGACCATCACCTATCTTCAAAAAATCCCATCTATTGTTGCCCCACACCTTGGCACTTCTACAGCTGATGTAGCAATCATCAAAGATGCAAAAAATTTTGCACATTACTTTATCAAGGAAGCATCCGCTCCCAGTTTTAGCTATTCAATTTTCAGATTTTTGGAACATCCTACCTTAATCTCCTTTAGCTCGGTTCTAAAACCTCTGAAGTGTTCTTCTGAGTTTACTTTTAGTTCTTTCTTTACACTTCTATTTAATGCTTTTCTGTATTCTGGAATGTTTTTTCGCAGACATTTTTGCTTTTTCTCTTAAACTTTGGAAGTATTTTTACCGAATTGTCCTTCTGATGCTTAAGCTTCTGGATTGATTTTTTGCTTCTACTCTTGCTTCCTAAAATTAACTTCTTATTCCTTTGATTAAACTTCTGAAACGTTCTTCTAGCTTTTTTTCGTATATACTGTTATTTCTTGTAATGTCCTCTCTAATTCTCCTATTAAATTTTTAAAGTATTTTTCTGAACTTATTTTAAATTCTTTCAAAGTTATAAAGTGCTTCACCACTCGGACTGATTTTAACCCCAACTGCCTTCTTTTTATTAGAACTTTTATTTGTAATGCTGCTCCGCCCTCGCGGCTACCCATAACCTCGCCAGAAAAGTCCAGCTCCCGTAGGCCAACTCTTATAGTGTAAACTTTCAACTTCAGCGCATTTAGTGTATTTATTTTTGTTTGTTACCACCCAAGGACATCCTTTTTTCAATACATTTATGTCATGAGTCGTTTAATACTTCGGATTGCCTACCAATCTTATACAACCTTTATTTGTTCTTTGTTTCTAAATTTTCCTTTTTATTGCAAAATAACTTTCTTTTAAATGTTGTAAAAATTTTATATTTGTATTTACTGGGTCGTCCGCCACTTCCTATATTTATTGATTACTGAATAAGCAAAAAATTGATGACAGAAAGTATATAAAATAAAAAAATTTTTACACTAGAACACATTTCAAGTCAAAGGATATAATTAACAGGCACGTTAAATTAGTTTAATAAACATTTAAATCTATTTTGTCATAAAATATGTTTTACAAAAGAAAACATTTCTGAAATAAATAAATTTCTATATATAAATCAATCTCATTAATATATTTTTCTGTAATCGTGAAAAAGTAAATGAAACCATTTTGGCTCATACAAGGTGACCCAAATTGAACTTTAGGATGTTTTTCTCGAATAAAACACAAAATATTGGAACAACCCGAATTTTATTACTATTTACTAGGTAAAAGTCTAATAAGGTTAAATTGCAAGACCGCGTTAACTAATCGATGTCACCACTTTGCAACATAACACGACCAGGAAATTTGGTTTGAAGTAAAGCAAGTGTTTCACGTGCTGTGTGAGATAGGGCTCCATTTTGTTAAAACCACATGTCATTCTAGTTCAAATCGTTGTCGTTGAAAGAAGTTTTTTAGCATCTCCTTATAGCATACATCAGTGACAGTCATAGCATTGCCACCTTCGTCCTCAAAAAAGTACGAACCAACGGTTTCTCCAGCCTAAAATGCACACCAAACAGGGTATTTGTGTAAACGCATTGGTTTTTCGTAAATAACACGTGGATTTTTATTATCCCAGATGCGGTAATTCTGACGATTTGAAAAGCTTAAAGAAAAATAAGCTGCTCTGTCTTCAAAAATTCAGTTCATAAATGTATGACATTTCTGGTAGTCTTTGGTGGGCTTTTCCATGTATTTAGATACCGACACTACAAATGCAAACTTCCAACGTTTGCAGAAGGCAAATAGGGCGCAATTCAAATCCTAAAGTTCAATTTGCATAATATACTAAAAACAATTGTAGAAATTTTTTAAGGTTGCAATGCTTCTAAAACGCTTCACATAAAAGCTAACACTACTTAATTTATTTTTAATTGCCATTACCATTGTGGCATTTAACGTATTAGTTAATCTGAACATAGTTCCGGTTTTTATTTAATTTTAAAAGTTTTATAATATGAAATTGAAAAATACTACGCAATAAAACAAATAACATCTGTAACTGCGAGCAGTATTAAAAGATTATATCGCTAGCATAAAACAACTGCTAGAAAGAGCTTTCAAATATATCTTCCAGCGCGCTTTGGGTCGCGCAAATTATAATTCCACGTATGTTCCCGAAAGAACCACATCTCACTAGAAAAGTTATTGATTTATACCGTCGGTCTGCCTCCGGCAATATTTATTGCCGTTTTTCATCCGACATTATTCACAAAATAAAGCACATGTTACAAAGAGCTCATCCATATGCAATGAGTCCGCGCCGCTGGTAGGGGATGGGCACGAGATTGAGTTTTCTTATCTTTATCAGTTATTCATCCAGGAAAGATCTTAATTCCGAATTTGCTCTATAAAGAGGAAAAAATCGCCCGGTAAAACGGCGTTTGCTTTGAAGCGCGGAATTAAATCGAGTCCCCTCCGAGGCGAACCCCGTTTTTTCATCCCATGTGCACCATAAAACACTTTTGGGTCGTTATTTCCAACTTATTTAGGTATTTCATTATTTCGTTGGACGCCTAATGTCCTGTCCAGTGAAGTGCGCGTCCAAATGGAACGCGCGGGGTAGATTTTGATTGATTTTGCCGGTGTTCAATAATAAAACAGTGAGAAAATTCATTGCACTCCCGCATCAGTTTTCGATGCTTTTATCTTCTATGGGCCGCAGTAACCGTTAGATACCAACGTTTTGCACACTCCAAATGAATTCCAAATAGGGCGGAATAGCCTCGGTGATGTTTTCGGTTTCCCTCGAGCCCCACTCCACTATGAATGCAAGATTTCCTTGCTACGTGCATTCGCCGTGTGATCGCCGCGACTTTAAATTTCAGCCGGCGCGTCAATTTGCAATATTGACGGCCTAGCGCCCTCTGGCGCGCTTTCTGCTCGCAAACTTTTAATTAGCGCCAAAACGCGAGCGCAACCGCGTCCGGAATCGGAAAGAACTACCCTACTTTGCTTTCAGAAAAAGTAGCCGAGGCGAATAAATGCCCTGCGAGAAAGTTTTGTGTTCGGATTTAGAGCAGTTTCCTTTCAATGCTGCAAGTTTGGCGAAGCGGTAAATTTTTTCCAATTAATCCGGGCTCGGACGGAAAATGACACGTAACAAAGGAACTTCTGCAGCGCAGCGCCGAACTGGTGCAATACCGCGGGAAATCAACCCAATGTTGTAGAAGGCCCTAAATCGTTGGATTTGAAGCGCCATAAACTCTGAAGGCGTGTCGTAAATTTTGAAAATATCCAATAAATATACGATAATAATAAGAATTTCAAATATATTACAACATTTTGGAGCAGTTTGACGAGGCAATAAAAGAATTATTCAAAAAAATGGCATATGAAACAAAACTCACACAAAATATTAATTTCTGTTTTGTTTTCAATGTATCTGGTTGATATATATAAAATTTTTGTGCCAATTATCGTAATTTGTTACCCATTTCTCTAATTAATATTAAACATAAAAGTATCCTTCAACATTATGATGATAAAGTAGTTCTATCTAGTAGACTATCACATGACTCAAATTTTGTTAATTGTCTAACGTAAAAGTCCCTACAAAATTTGTTATCTGTAATATATAAGGTCGCGAAGTAAATTGGGAAAATGAAAGATAAAGAAATTTATTTACATGAAACTAATTAAAGTAAAAAACAAGGGGACTCAATATTAATTCAATGTAATATGCCGTTTCACGACCTTCTCAAGGCGGACCTCAATCTACACGCTTGGTGTATAAGCCTTTCATTGACCTTTGCCACAGGTCGGAGGGACCAATGGTATTATAAAATTATTGTAGAGGTATGCCTGGATTTTCTTTGCCTTGTGGGCTACAGCGGAGTCTTGCTAGAAACACGTACTTCCGCCTAATGGCCACCTCCTCTATCTAGGGCTTAACAGCTGTTTTCAGCAGGTTGATATAGCTGTTGGAACTTAAAGAACATCTTGGCAGATCTAACGGTCATTTTGGCAATTCACTTTCTTGCCTTGAAGGAAATTCCTTTCATCCGAAAAGAATCTCAAAGCCAGCGCTGTCGTACAATAATACTTGGGCTTTTAATTTCCGCTCTATCTTATTTTTCTCAGCCAACAGTTAGCAGTTCCTCAAGACGAAAACCTTGTAGTGCAGGTTTTGGTACAACCTCGCCACGTCTATTTCTTTTACCAGGTCAGTCATGGTTCTCCAAGTATCTTGATCGATCTTCTCTTTCAATTTTATGACAAACTTATTCCTTTTTGCGATCTGATCGCTTGCCGTGAGTTGCTGTCAGCGGTTAATTTTTCTGATTGTCAGATTCTTTGTACTTCTTGGCTACGTTGTAAATTTGGATTTTTTAGCCAAGCTGCGCAATAATTTCTGTCAACGATTTTTCGACACGAAAGGATTCGAGTACAACAGCTCTGCGCTTGTATTCTCGGCTCATGTTGTGGGCAAACGTAGCTTGGTGATTCTGTGAAGCTAACTTGTTGCATTACGCGTGAGCACGAGGCGGACTTTTCGGCTTTCCCGCAATGCAACCCACAAAATTCCATAGTTACCTCGACAACCCTGTAAAGTGATTCATCTCTATTTTGTGTTCAATCTTTCGAGTGTATCAAAAAATTTGTAAACAAGGAAAACTCGGGAAATAGATAGCAATATCAAAAAACTTGATAAAATTATTTAAAATATTGTCCGAGGACAACAGTTCCAACTGATAAAATAATGATAGCACGGTTTGAAAAAGTTGAAAGTAAAATTAAACCAATTATTATGCCAAAAACGTGGGATTGCTTTTTTCGAGGTTCATAAAAATGTTTCTATTAATAAAATGTTTTAAAATTTATTTTGTTAATTAGATTTACTATCTAAAAGTTAGAACAAACATTAATGCGCAGCAATTAATAAGACCGATGTAGAAGAAAATATAAGTTTTCTGCAAACTGACTACATATATGCCGGATCTAGCCCTAGCGGCTTTTTGTTTATTTTACAGAATGTGGAATATGGAAAAATGGATAAATTCATTAAAATAGTGCCAAAAAAAACATACAAATGTTTTTAACAGTGAAAAATTTGTATAAAATTGTACTGCAATTTTGAAAAGAAATTGTATTGAAGCGGTAAAGTATCTATTATATAAATTCGGAAACCGTTGGCTGTTCCACGCTTATTTAATATAGAGAATCAGGAAGAAAAGTGTCTCGAAAATCAGTCTTTACTTTAGGAGCTGGTGTTGAACCTAACATTATGCAGAAAGCTAAACGGACGGGCATCTACTGGGTCATACGAAATTGATACAGTCCATTCAGATAGGGACACCCAATAACGATAAACTCCAACTGCTCGTAGTGTTGCGTTGATAACTACTAAAGTAGAACGCCTAGGACAACGCATGAAGTAGAGTAAAAAAAACAAATTCGTAATGTGTTGTTATTCTAGAACAACAAAAAGCAAAACTACATCTGTCGGTTGCAGACAATAATTTCATTAGTTCTTTAGGAAAACATTTTACCAATACATAAAGGTAACACAACAGCGGCTGGCTGACCAGAAAAGGGTAATAATGAAAAACTGCCAACCAATAAATTTAAGAAATCAGGAGTAAAATAGTTGATGAATTAAACAGAAAATTAGCAGGAAGAGAACAGGTAATATTAAAAACACAAAATATAATATAATGAAAAGCTGTAATTCCGAACAAAAAAGTTATCACGGAATTTAGAAAAATCTTACTTGAATTTCATGATACGGATGCAGAATTAAAGTACCATATCCACAGACAAAATAATTCCAGGAAAATTGTACCAAACTACTACACAGGGTTTGTCTGGAAAGTAATGCAATGAAGTTTGTAAAAAAATATTCAAGATATCGTCACAAACTTTTAAAATTCTTTAAAGTACTCTCCTTAGACATCCACATACTTGGCAGTGACTTTCCCATGCACGGCACGCATCCTGGAAGGCGTCGACGCAAACCTCGTTTAGAGGTTTAACAGTTGGGCTGAAAAGTTCGTAGGCTAACATAGAAAAAAATTTTTTTTTGATAAAATTGGATTTTATTATTCAATATAATTGCCTTCGAGGGCGATACACCGATTATAGCGATCATACAATTTTTCTATACCATTTTTAAAATATATTTTGTCTTTAGCCTCAAAATAAGCTTCTGTTTCGGCAATTACCTCTTCATCGGCGCTAAATTTCTTTCCAGCGAGCATTCTCTTGAGGTCTGAGAACAGGAAAAGTCGCTGGTGGCCAGATCTGGAGAATACGGTGGATGCGGAAGCAATTCGTAGCCTAATTCATGCAATTTTGCCATCATTTTCATTGACTTGTGGCACGTTGCATTGTCTTGATGAAACAGCACTTTTTCTTCTTCAAATGGGACCGTTTTTCGTGATTTCGTCCTTCAAACGCTCCAACAACGCTTTGTAATAATCGCTATTGATGGTCTGGCCCTTTTCAAGGTGATCAATAAATACTGATGCCATAAACCTTGCTAGCCGATTATTGCGTCTTTCCACTCTTTGATTCGGTTCATCGCGTGCAGTCCACTCGGCTGACTGTCGATTTGACTCTGGAGTGTAGTGATGAAGCCATGTTTTATCCGTTGTCATATATCGACGGAAAAATTCGTTATTATTACGGTTGAATATCGCTGAACATTGTTCTGAATCAACGACACGTTGAAACTTTTGCTGGATTGTGAGCTCGCGCGGCACTCACTTTGCACACAGTTTTTGCATGTCCAAATATTCATGCAAGATATGTCCAACACTGTATTTTGATATCTTCAGAGTCTCAGCTATCTCGCTTAACTTCAATTTACGGTCATTCATAATCATTTTGTAAACTTTTATGTTTTCGTCCGTTACAGCCTCTTTCGGGCGTCCACTGCGCATCGTCATCAGTGCTCATCTCGCCTCGTTTAAACTTGGAAAACCACTTCTCAACGGTTGATTTTCCTGGTGCACAGTCTAAATAATGCTATCAAGCCAGCCTTGGTTTCAACGGTATTTTTTGCCAAAAGCAGTGTTTTATTAATACTGAAATTCCTTTTATCCATTTTTAAAATTAACAATAGTTGCTTCACTCAAAATACGATATCTCCTAAACTAATAGTCCGACAGTTGTCAAATTTATACAGGAGTCTTTTGAAGGTTAGGGTTAACTAAAAAGCACATGGATTTAATACTACTAGCGCCACTTATGTGTCAGCCTACGAACTTTTCAGCCCAACTGTTAGATCGTTTCAATGGTTTTAAAACAAGTTTTTTTCAGAGTGGCCTTAATCTTCGGAAACAAAAAAAAATTTCCCTGAACCAGGTCAGGACTGTAGGGGGTGGGGCAACGTTGCCAAGCTAGCTGTGTTTAGGGACCAACTTGACATATACTTTCTGCAGGTGCAAATTATCGGTAAGTTTGTGTATAGTGGTTTTCGGAACACTGAAAGTCTCCGCTATCATTTGCACACTCATTCGACTATCGGTATTTGAAAGGTCACAAATACGAGATACATTTTTGTCACTTTTGTTGGTTGACAGCCTCTACCTTGTCCCGACCAGTTTTAAACAACTGAAACTACCTGAAACCTTAAGCTGCTTAAATCATTTGGTGGGTTTTTGTTTAGTTTAGCACAGAACTTGATCGCATAACGTTGTTCGATAGTTTTCTCCATTGCGCGTCGTGACAGGTACTAACAGAAGGTTCGCGGAAACAGCGATCCTGACGCTCCTAGAGCTCATAGTAGACCGAACCTAAAAGCGTTGTGAAGCTAAGAGACCCTTCCTCCCAACCCATCCGGTCCTTACGCGCTGCGGTTAGGAGCATCGCATTCGGACAAATTATATTTCCGGATAAACCTTGCATACGCTGCAGTTGTAACGATAAACAAAGTAAAGCCATAACAAGATTGAATAGCCAAAAAACAAAACACACCAACGAAGGCGTATCGATTGACAAAAAAAAATAAGATCTTGAAACAGACACAGTATACTTCAACAATATGTAATAAAGAGAAAAGGTTAGTAAAACGTATTAAAAGGATCATTGGAGAGACATTCATAATCTAATTCCGAGAATAAAAAAGTAATAGGAATTTCCAGTATTCTAAAACAACAACTGAAAGTCAAATTATACCGGCTATAGAGATATCATAAATAAAACTAACGAAAACCCCAAACAAATTTTTTCAGATCAACAAAAAAGACTATTAAAGAGAATTATCCGCTAGAAAAACAGAAGAACTGAATGAACCTCCTAAAATGGAAACAAGTACGGACGTGGAACTCCAGTTCCATAGATATCCGGGGCCTCTATACTCTAACAAAAGTTTGCAGCCACTTTCGGTCAAATCGATATTGAGATTTTCCGATCAGGCTGATTTTTGGCGTCTGCACTTGACTTATGGTCCTTAGTTGAATACTGAAAACGTTATTTCTCTATCTGTGACAGATCCAAAATTATAAGGCTTGATAGATGTCATAAATGTCAGAAATATAAACTTGTCCCCAGCTTGGAAGCTGCCTTGATCAAAAGTTGAAAAGTAAAAGGACGGACAGACAGACGACATTACTCTCTACACAAGGCTTCTCATTTTAATGTACAGAAGCCTAAAAACTGAGGAATCCGTATGTAAAATGTGTTATATGAAGTAACATAATGCCGAAGTTACATGGAAAAGGACGAATATAGAAGAAATGACTGATTTAACAGTAACAAAAGAAGAAATCTCTCAAAAATGCAATAAAACTCAAAATTGGAAGGCTACCCTTTCTATTAAAATTGACAACTACTAAATAAAATGCTTTATAGCCACACACGAATGCCTTTCGTATTACTTTACCAACTTTAGACAACAGCATGGCACTTGCCCTAAATTTCTAGCACAAGATATTATGTACCTGCTGCGGCACACTACAGTCACACTCAAGACTCACCCAAATACAGGCCAATCATCTGCTTGTGTACTGTATATAAGGATTTTACATCCTGCATTGCTAAGAAGCTATATCAGCATGCGATGTTAAAGATCATACTACCTAAAGAACACACGGTATTTATCGAATGATGAGATTGTGGAGAACTACGCCAAATCTTAATAATAATGGAAACAAGGTAACTACCAACCAAATACAAATCAAAAGAGAGACCTTTTAGGGTGATAGCTTAAGCCCTCTAATGTTATGAAATATAACAAAATAAAGAAAAGGATAAAAAACGTATACATGCAATGACTTAATCAGATCTTGATACATGTGTGATCTCCATATTAACCTATACTATTGGCATAATAAAGTAAACGCACACCATCCCAAATCGCCGACTGGGAAAACTCTTTTGCGCCGGGAAAGAGGTTGGGACCTCAAATACAGAGAGCAATTATGCGGAAGACAACCTACAGAATTACTTTTATAACAAGGACACTGTACTAAATCAAGCAATAATGGCAGTAGATGACAAGTACATGCTTATGAATATTGTAGCAAATAAAATTGTTGAGACTGACACAGGAGCTATTTATATTTCTAGAAAAAAATAACAATTGACCCAAAAAGCAATTCATGGGCGCCACCTTCATGACCTAAGTCAAATTGACGTAGACAACTTAGCATCTAACAGGTGTGGCTATTATTTCTGGAGACTGGGGAAGTTGATGATGATGGTCTAGGATTAGGTTATCGCCAGTAATAACTACCAATAAGGATAAATGTACCCAATTATGTTTATTGGAGATGCAAGCAGGTCCCAGAACCTCACCACCACTGAATATACACACAAAGATGAGCAACAAAGATTGTATCTGATCATCTTCCTTGAAGATGGGGTTCATACTACAAATACACACCGAAACTTGTTTTCGAAAACCCCTCATATTTACTTTTGTTAAAATTGAAGAGCCATTACAGAGGAAAAAGTAAACGTCAACAGACGAGATGCAATTTTTACATATAAAGAAAGAAAAGAAACATATTTAATGGACATCCCTATTCCAAACACTAACAACATACATAGAGAAAATTAGTAACTACTTAGAACTAGTTGAGGAATTCTGAAAAATATAGAAATAGCATAAAGTTTACATCTTATCAGTAGTAATATTAATAACTAGAATAACGCCAAAGACTTTAGAAAAACAGCAGACAGAACTACAAAAAAATGTTAAATTTAGAGGCCTACATAATAGTTCGTAGGTTTTCAAATCTACCACTAACACATTGAGATATTTGGTTTCCTTGCCAAATAGTCGAAATCTGATGCACACAACCGTCTTACGGAAGCTATAAAAAACAACAGCATTAATAATAACTCGCGTGGGGTCACTTGTAACTCCATTGAGCGCATTTCTAGGTGGCAAATTGGGCAAAGTTCTTACTGATTTTTCTAGCTTCTTTTCAAAAACTAACCCTATGTCTAGAAAAATACCTAAGTCTCGTAAAAGCCAGCAACTAAAGGACTAACATGGTAATATTACCGAGGCATAACAAAATAAAAAAGAAAACCGTAGAAAAAGTCGCTACATGAGAATCGTTGAAGCACGTTTGAAATTGACGTTGAATGCGACCGCATAAGAAACGTTAGCGATCTCAATTACATAGACAGGCTACGGTGAAAGGGTTATTGCCTACTCGAAGCATACCAACCCAAATAGGAATCTGAAATCAGCAACCACCCTAGGATGCCGCAATAAACAACGGATAAAATGCACAGATGAAATAAATGAACAACTTCTCCCTTGCTATTACAATATCATCGTAAAATTTAGCGTGACTTAATATAGAGGATGACTTCATAAAATATGTGTGCCTTCTGAACTATCAGAGCAAATTAGGGTTATACATAGGAACCACAAAATCCACCCCAGTAAAAGCAAAAATAACAAAGTCAAATAACAACAACTATTAATTGAACAATCATAATAACGACAATTAAATAAATTTTACAAAAACCTACAACCTTCCCACAAACCAATAAAACTACAATGCACAACAAAAATGAAATAGTAATCGATACATCAGTGTCAATAGAAATCAAACCAGATTTGATAGTAAGTGCTAGTAATTCTTAGAAATAAATAATAATAAAAATATTTAAAATATCTTACAGAAACGCTAATTGAATATAAAGACAAATTTATCATTAAATCTGTAATCTTGCAATAAAAAACACAACAGACGTAAACTTAATAATAACATAATAGAGATAAAACATTAGAAGAACTACATGAAATCATTTACAGTGCAGCTACAACAGCAATAACATCACTCTACGAAATAACCGAACTACATCACCATAAAATAATGACAAGAAAAAAAAACAAAAGTGGGAGAGACGTATAGAAATCAAAATAACAAATTTAAAAGAGATAATAAAACATCTTACCCATTATCTTACATGAAATTTGCTACATAAGAGACATAATAAATTAAACTTTACTTAAAACTACATGTTTTATAAATAATACTGCTGAAACGTAATAAAGTAATCTGAAAAAGGAAAAATAAGTCATTTGAAACAAATCCATACCATTTTACCAAAATTTCAGCAAAGATAAACATCAAACGTGATATATGTCTAAAGTTTTTGAAATCGAATATGGACAGACGCTGTGGAGCATAGTCCATACTCATCAAGGACTCTTATAGTAGATTAAAGGTAGTAGGTAAAACCTACAGGAGCAATTATAATAGATAAGAGGTATACAAAAGAGGCAATTAAAAAGTCACATAATTGGAAAGCGCTAGATCCGGATAGTTTCATAATCGTTTACTTAAATGTTTAATGTCCATCCATAAGCATCTAGCAAATGCTCCTAACACACTATTACTAGAATCTGTCGTCACATACCACTCTGTTCAAAAAGTAATGTGACTGGTTGAATAAAGCACTATTTGTTTACTTATCTAAATTTATTGTGTTTCCTTCAAAGTAACACCATTCTGTTGCGATACATGTTTAATCCAATCTTAAAGACATTTTTGATATTAATTTTTTGGGGTTTCCATTAGCACCTCCGTTAATTTTTGGTTTATCGATTCAACTGAGTCAAGTGGTAATTTTTTTAATCGACAGAATAGAAAAAAGTTTATGATGACATATCTAAAAATACTGTGCTTGTAAAGTAATATTTCTTAATGAATAATGGTTGCTAAGTTTAGCTCACAAACGTTTCACGCTCAGAACATTACTTACAATTGCATCTACTAAACCTATTGATATGCTAACATCTCCAGTAAGCTTACTTCCAATCTTTCCCATTACTTTGTTTCTAATTATTCCGATATTTTTTTCGTTTATTGATGTTGGTGAAAGACCAAAACATTTTCTACGGATTTACGACCTTCTCTGGACAATATATTCTACTGGAATATAATTTTTCTTGATAAATATTGATTACCGAATGCTTTCCGCACTATTTTAAACATTTTAGTAGCATTTAACGCAACTACTTTTGTTTCACAATATTAGATATTTTAAAAATCGAATGTAAATAAACTTGCGTAACTTGTAAACTAGTTGACTTCTCAAACTGAAATTAGAAGCGAATGTTACTGAATATTGTTACAACGAAAGAAAAAGAGTGTTAAACTACCATTTTCGTAAGAGTTTTAAATTAAAAAATTACCATATTTTTTTAACAGAGTAGTATAGTATCAACTCTCATGAAATATATCACAATATTTTACCAGACGGACAAAATATTCTAAAGGATGTAAAAAACAACTTATAATAGCTAGCGGAATACATAGCTAAAATAATCAAAAACAAATTGTATCTCTTTTAACTCGATATCAGCTACCAAAAAGCTTTCGTTATCTCGTTAATATATGTCCTAAAATTATACAAAATACCTAACAATTCTGTACAGTTCCTACAATAGGTAATAAGTAGGTAGACCACAATATTTAATATTAAAATAGTAAAACAAATATCTTAGATTTTTCGGGGTGATTCCCTTAGCCCATTAAGGTTTGTCTCGCAATAAATCAGCTTTTAAAGAACCAAATACAGCAGAATATTTTTTTCTTAGAACAATATTAAATTATATATCGCAAATAAGCATCAGTTAAATTATCAATTTATAATAACAGTAGCATTCATCATTGATATTAAAGTCATGTTCAGAGTTGAAATAAGCACAATTATTGTAAAACGGTGGTATAAAAAACAGATTAACATAAAATTACATTTTAGATTGACACCATATAGATCATAAAGAATAGAAATAACACAAAGAACTGCCAAAAAAATTTTCAACAAAATATTTTATACCCAACTATCTGGTAGAAATATTATATCTATCTTTACTCATTATAATCAGTATAATCAGATGGGCCTAGACTAAATTAAACCAAAATAACAAGGGCTTATATACATCCACCATATACAATAAGCAGTAGAATGATTCATTCTTAAACAAAAGCTTGGAAATCGCGGATTCATCAATACTAAGAATCAACATAAAAATATAGAATTTACATTTTCTTAATTAAAGCAGAGATAGTGATATACATAGAGCTATTATAAATATATCCACTTCAGGAACACTGTTACAATGCGAAAATGATCATTACAATCTAAAAAAGGGAGAAACTAAAAACAAATAGCCAGTCATAAAGTATGTAGTTAACCATTGGTTAAGAGTGAAGTAAAAGTTTGCGACTACTACATTAAATTGCTAGTAAAAATTAGCACTATAAAAACTAATAAGTGCAAATTATGTTATTAAACCACACAACTGAAGAGTGCAAAGCTAACAAAGACACAACAAAGAAAATGTTACTAATCAGATGCACAAAGAGTTTAAACTTACACATGAACTAATGAATTCACAAACATATTATTACAAATATAAACAAAACCTATAAGCGTTATAGAAAATGACGTAGTGGAACGATACTTGAATAGCAATATTATAAAAGGTAAAGCTGTAGTAAGTTATAGATTTGATTTAAAGGCAAATTCCTATCACAAAAAACTATAAAACAAAACACCAAAAAAATTTAAAAATACATTCCAACCACAGATAAAATACAAAACTTGTGGCAATGAAAATAACATTATCTGAAGTTTCATAAATAAATATATGAAACACAAGTGACTTCTTATAAGTTTGTTTATGTTAGATGTAAAAAAGTGAATAATAACAATAATGTGCTAGAAAATTTGGACTCGAAGCGGTTACTCCAAGGCAGTATCCTTGGACCCTTTCTGTATCTGTTGTACTCTGCAGATTTGCCAACTACCCGGGAAGCTCTAACAGCAACATTTGCCGACGATACTGCGATTCTAGCTTGCGACAGTGATCCTGCTATTGACTCCCAGAAATTACAAGCAAACCTAATAGCAACTCAACAATGGTTAAACAAATGGCGAATAAAAGTGAATGAGTCTAAGTCTGTCCAGATAACGTTTACCACCCGTCGAGATACATGTCCCCCGCTCCGTTTAAACAATAATCAACTACCTCAAAAAATGAAGTCAATATCTTAGACTGCATCTCTACAGTAGACTTACTTAGAGTAAGCATATATGTATTGGATGTTGTCAATAATCAAACCGGTATGGACATATTGTATCCAACTCTGGGTCTAAATCTAACATAGCAATATTAGAACGATTTCAATCTAAAGAACTACGGACGATCGTGAACGCTTCCTGGTTCGTGCCGAACGCAGTCATCCTGAAAGACCTCAAAGTGACAACAGTCAAACAAGAAATCCAACGTTACAGTGCCAAGTACAGTGACCGAATAAGTGCGGACCGAAACAATTTAGTGTTAAAGCTTTCCAAACCTCCCTCTAACAGGTGGTTACAAAGACATGTGCCCGCCGATCTGGTTAACGGGTTTTAGTCACCTTAAGTAAAATATTAGTTTAGTTTTAAGATTTAGTATTTAAGTTATGTTCCTAGAAGTCAAACTAGGTCTAAGGACCAATTGTTACAGAAGTGAGCTACTGAGCCCTCTTCTACATGTCTGATATATATTATACACAGCATTTGCTGAATATGTTTATATAGTTTGCAAATAAATAGGATACATAAAAAAATTATCCAGCTGCAAATATTTTTGGGAATAAAATAAAGGTTGTTCCTCTAGTACGGTTACAAAATGTTAGCCACGTGGTAGAGGCTTTTCTATTATTAATTAACACAAGTGGTCGTTTTTGGACATGTCAAATGTAATACAACTAAACTAAGCAAATAGATTAAATAGTTCTTTTTTATGTATTTTAGCTAAAACAAATACGCGAAAGTATTCTTTAATTAACAATTATTGTTTTATAGGAGTAACAAACATGTATCAAAAGGTTTCTAGATATTGCTTTAAACGTTTTACGAGAATTAGATTCTAAACAATAAGACATACATGGTATGAAACTCTATAAAATAAATCCTCTAATAGATTAATTAGAACAGCAATTATTATTATTACTAACACCTAAAGAAGATTATGGTAATAAGATATTAGTTCAATTTTAAACATATATACATATATAAATATATATATATATATATATATATATATATATATATATATATTTATTTAAAATATATAGCATCAACTTGTAATGCGTACCTGAAAGCATACATTAGTTATGAATAAGCTATAATTAATAGCCATAACGTAGAAATTAATAATTAATAAAAAAGTGTGGGGACACGAATGTAATATTATATGGAAAATCATTCTAATAAAAATCGCGAACGCAATATCACGGAGTAGCTAAAATTTTTGTCATGTAAATAATCTTCTCATAATGTAGGGAAAATTATAATCCGCCGTTTTCATATATAGGAAACAAAAATTGTGCGAAAACGCCGTTTTACATTTTATTTACGTCATGGGAGACTACATGGAAAAATGTAAGCAAATCCGTTGTATGAAATTTGCGGCATTACTCGTTAGTTAAAATGCTAATAAAAGTATTTTAAAACACGTTGCATTCAAATAAGAGGACAGTGCACTAGTCGACAAAGCAGCATTAACCTTAGGGTTACACAGTAAAGACATAAAAATGTTGATATCAAGTATCTGTAACAACTGATAACTGATAAATTCTAAGGTCTCTTCCAGAAATTTACAAGAAAAGTTTAAGAAGCATATCATATAGGAGACTTTATTAAGAATTATTTAACCATGTAATTTAAGTTAATTATTTTAATTTAGTAAATTGATGCGGTTGCAACTACAAAATTATTACAAAGAGTAAATAAACGTATTCTCAAACTTTAAAAGCTCAATAAAATTTAAATCCTACACAAAATAAACGATGTTAATGGATTGTAAAGTGTACTTGGTAGTAGTTTTGCTTAAAGTAAGACGTTCTAAACTAACAATCTAGCCTCTGCTATATTAAAGGACAACATGTTCTAAATATACATATCACGCTTATATTTCGAAACGGGCGAACAATACGTTGTGTTTTTGAGTGTTTCTGGAAACGAGCGGCAAGATAGAAAGCGATGCTCAGGTCAAGAAGCGATAGATTAATCAAGATATTACGCACTGTATTTTTATAGCAAGTTTATACTTTATTTTTAAAGCCATAATTTTCTATTAATTTACCTGCCCCTGCAATATACTTAAATCAGTAGTATTGTCCTATTTCATTAGATCAAATCTATCATACGCAATATGTTCCAACGGAATACCAACATTTGCAACAATGCCCTGTTAACATTTATTAATACGCAGATTTTTCTATAAATCATATTATGCAAATCTTTGAATAATATAGCAATCCTATCTCGCCAAAACCGGCTACCTCAATCTTTAACAGTAAATAGCAACTAATAAAAATCAGAGCATGTATTCGTAAAAAACCTTTGATGAGGAATATTACCAAACCCAGCAAACGAAGACTAACTTACTGGTTAAAACCCACCAATAGTTATACGCCGTTAGATTCCATTCATACAGATGACACCAAATGACCCCAAACCCTTGATAATCTTCGTACAGGCGTCAAAATAATCGAGCCTTTAACTCAACTGTTAGAAGTAACATCCAAACATAAATACAAAATTAAAGTACTAGTTAAAATTTATAATTAAAGCGTTAGAGAAGTGACAGAAGCGCGCATTAGGATGTCATTAGAAATGGAAACGAAACCACTAATAAATATAAAACAAACAAAGAAAGAATTACAAACACAAGGGCACCAAGCTATTAATATTTCAAATGTTGAACAAAGAGTTACAGAAAAGAGCTACTACTACTTCTCTTGAACTAAAATAAGAATAAGGATAACAAAGATTTAATATGCCATATTAACAGATTAACTCACTAGCGAATGTTCAATCACCTTAAAAACTATATAGTCTGTACAGTACACAAAGAGACCTAACAAAGGGTATACCGGACACCAGGAAAGGAGCGACTTGAATTTAGCACGACATGCCTAAATCGTGAGAAGTATTCTACCCGCAATCCCCAATGATGCATTCCAACCAGAACAAATTTTATCAAACTGCCCATTGGAGGATCTATATAAACTGAAGAAAATGATGAAAGGATTAATGGAGCAAATGCAGACTATGTAAAATCTACTAACAACTTTCGTTGTAAAAAACAATAATTGCGCATCACATTGGATTGGCCGAACGGGACGCTAATGAGCTGATACAACATAGAGATGAAATAATATCCTTTTTTACAAACCAATGCACAGACGTTACACTTATTTGAATTGCATTTTACAGATAAAACATATTTAGTTATTCCGGGATATACAGTTTATGCAACTCAACACCCTGATAGCGAAGCACATCACGGTCTAGCAGCGATTATTTAAAACTCAGTTAAATACCACAAATTTTCTAAATACAAACAAGCGTATCCACAAGCAATGCCAACCATAATTGGAGATTGGGCTGGACTGGTAATAGTTTTGGACACAACAACAAATAACGATACGAGCGCCACTTAATACTTTGGGAGCCAGATTTATAGTTGGACGCAACTTTAATGCTAAAACTACACAATGAAGAGCTATAATCACAATATAAAGGCAATAAGCAATGGAATCAATAAACAATCTGGCTTTCTCCTGGAGAGTCTACATGTTAGCCCCCCCCCCCCCAAAAAAAAAGCTGACCACTAGCTGATAATAATAAAATAATAATAATAAAACATACGTGCCACTTAGCACGCAAATAAGGTACCTACTTTATTAAATAAACATACAAATTGAGAGCTATTCAGAGAATTTATAGCTGAAAGACAGTTACTGGACGATTTATTGAAAATGGAGGAAGAATTGACTTTAACAGTAAAGCATTTAAACAGTTATGTAACAAGCAACCTGATAAGAAACTCCACAATAAGCACTATGTATCATTAGTTCAAAGTATACCATGGATGTAAAGTAGAAAATTACAGAAAAAAGAAAGAAGATGTCAAACAACGAGACAACTTGCAGAAAAAAATATAAAAACATTAAATCCGTAATCTTGCAATAAAAAACACAATAGACGTAAACTTAATAATAACATAATAGAGATAAAACATTAGAAGAACTACATGAAATGATTTACAGTGCAACTACAACAGCAATCACATCACTCTACGAAATAACCGAACTACACCACCATAAAATAACGACAAGAAAAAAAAAACAAAAGTGGGAAAGACGTATAGAAACCAAAATAACAAATTTAAAAGAGATAATAAAACATTTTACTCATTATCTTACATGAAATTTGCTACATAAGAGACATAATAAATTAAACTTTACTTAAAACTACATGTTTTATAAATAATACTGCTGAAGCGTAATAAAGTAATCTGAAAAAGGAAAAATAAGCCATTTGAAACAAATCCAAACCATTTTACCAAAATTTCAGCAAGGAATATAGACTAGTATAAACATCAAACGTGATGTATGTCTAAAGTTTTTGAAATCGAATATGGCCAGACGCTGTGGAGCACAGTCCACACTCATCAAGGACTCTTATAGTAGATTAAAAGTAATAGGTAGAACCTACAGGAGTAATTACAATAGATAAGAGATATACAAAAGAGGCAATTAAAAAGTCACATAATAGGAAAGCGCTAGATCCGGATAGTACTTAAATGTTTAACGTCCATCCATAAGCATCTAGCAAATGCTCTTAACATACTATTACTAGAATCTATCGTCACATACTACTCTGTTCAAAAAGTAATGTGACTGGTTTAATAAAGCACTATTTGTTTACTTATCTAAATTTATTGTGTTTCCTTCAAAGTAACACCCTTCTGTTGCGATACATGTTTAATCCAATCTTAAAAACATTTTTGATATTAATTTTTTGGGGTTTCCATTAGCACCTCCTTTAATTTCTGGTTTATCGATTCAACTGAGTCAAGTGGTAATTTTTTTAATCGACAGAATAGAAAAAAGTTTATGATGACATACCTAAAAATACTGTGCTTGTAAAGTAATATTTCTTAATGAATAATGGTTACTAAATTTAGTTCACAAACGTTTCACGGTCAAAACATTACTTACAATTGCATCTACTAAACCTATTGATATGCTAACATCTCCAGTAAGCTTTCTTCCAATCTTTCCCATTACTTTGTTTCTAATTTTATCGATATTTTTTCGGTTATTGATGTTGGTGAAAGACCAAAACATCTTCTACGGATTTACGACCTTCTCTGGACAATATATTCTACTGGAATATAATTTTTCTTGATAAATATTGATTACCGAATGCTTTCTGCACTATTTTAAACATTTTAGTAGCATTTAACGCAACTACTTTTGTTTCACAATATTAGATATTTTAAAAATCGAATGTAAATAAACTTGCGTAACTTGTAAACTAGTTGACTTCTCAAACTGAAATTAGAAGCGAATGTTACTGAATGCTGTTGTAATGTAAGAAAAAGAGTTTTAAACTACCATTTTCATACGAGTTTTAAATTAAAAAATTACCATATTTTTTTAACAGAGTAGTATAATATCAACTCTCATGTAATATATCACAATATTATACCAGATGAACAAAAGATTCTAAAGGATGTAAAAAACAACTTATAATAGCTAGTGGAATACAATAGCCAAAAAATCAAAAACAAATGGTATCTCTTTTAACTCGATATCAGCTACCAAAAAACTTTCGTTATCTGATTAATATATGTCCTAAAATTATACAAAATACATAATAATTCTGTACAGTTCCTACAATAGGTAATAAGTAGGTAGGCCACAATATTTAATATTAAAACAGTAAAACAAATATCTTAGATTCCCTTAGCCCAATATGGTTTGTCTTGCAGGAAACCAGCTTTTAAAGAACCAAATACAGCAGAATATTTCTTTCTTAGAACAATAAAATTATATATCGCAAATAAGCATCAATTAAATTATCAATTTATAATAACAGTAGCATTCATCATTGATATTAAAGTCATGTTCAGAGTTGAAATAAGCACAATTATTGTAAAACGGTGGTATAAAAAACAGATTAACATAAAATTACATTTTAGATTGACACCATATAGATCATAAAGAATAGAAATAACACAAAGAACTGCAAAAAAAATTTTCAACAAAATATTTTATACCCAACTATCTGGTAGAAATATTATATCTATCTTTACTCATTTGGTATAATCAGATGGGCCTAGACTAAATTAAACCAAAATAACAAGGGCTTATATACATAACATCCACCATATACAATAGGCAGTAGAATGATTTATTCTTAAACAAAAGCTTAGAAATCGCGGATTCATCAATACTACGAATCAACATAAAAATATAGAATTTATATTTTCGTAATTAAAGCAGATATAGTGATATAAATAGAGCTATTATAAATATATCCATTTCGGGAACACTGTTACAATGCGAAAATGATCATTACAATCTAAAAAAGGGAGAAACTAGAAACAAATAGAAATCTTTCACATCAAACAAGAACATGTAGCCGGGCATGAAGTATGTAGTTAACCATTAGTTAAGAGTGAAGTAAAAGTTTGCGACTACTACATTAAATTGGTAGTAAAAATTAGTACTATAAAAACTAATAAGTGCAGATTATGTTATTAAACCACACAACTGAAGAGTGCAAAGCTAACAAAGACACAACAAAGAAAATGTTACTAATCAGATGCACAAAGAGTTCAAACTTACACACGAACTAACGAATTCACAAACATAATATTACAAATATAAGCAAAACCTATAAGCGTTATAGAAAATGACGTAGTGGAACTATACTTGAATAACAATATTATAAAAGGTAAAGCTGTAGTAAGTTATAGATTTGATTTAAAGGTAAATTCTATCACAAAAACTATAAAACAAAACACCAAAAAAAATTTAAAAATACATTCCAACCACAGATAAAATACAAAACTTGTGGCAATGAAAATAACATTATCTGAAGTCTCATAAATAAATATATGAAACACAAGTGACTTCTTATAAGTTTGCTCATGTTAGATGTAAAAAAGTGAATAATAACAATAATGTGCTACAAAATTTGGACTCGAAGCGGTTACTCCAAGGCAGTATCCTTGGACCCTTTCTGTATCTGTTGTACTCTGCAGATTTGCCAACTACCCGGGAAGCTCTAACAGCAACATTTGCCGACGATACTGCGATTCTAGCTTGCGACAGTGATCCTGCTATTGACTCCCAGAAATTACAAGCAAACCTAATAGCAACTCAACAATGGTTAAACAAATGGCGAATAAAAGTGAATGAGTCTAAGTCTGTCCAGATAACGTTTACCACCCGTCGAGATACATGTCCCCCGCTCCGTTTAAACAATAATCAACTACCTCAAAAAATGAAGTCAATATCTTAGACTGCATGTCTACAGTAGACTTACTTGAGAAGCATATATGTATTGGATGTTGTCAATAATCAAACCGGTATGGACATATTGTATCCAACTCTGGGTCTAAATCTAACATAGCAATATTAGAACGATTTCAATCTAAAGAACTACGGACGATCGTGAACCCTTCCTGGTTCGTGCCGAACGCAGTCATCCTGAAAGACCTCAAAGTGACAACAGTCAAACAAGAAATCCAACGTTACAGTGCCAAGTACAGTGACCGAATAAGTGCGGACCGAAACAATTTAGTGTTAAAGCTTTCCAAACCTCCCTCTAACAGGTGGTTACAAAGACATGTGCCCGCTGATCTGGTTAACGGGTTTTAGTCACCTTAAGTAAAATATTAGTTTAGTTTTTAAGATTTAGTATTTAAGTTATTTTCCTGGAAGTCAAAATAGCCCTAAAGACCAATTGTTACAGAAGTGAGCTACTGAGCCCTCTTCTACATGTCTGATATATATTATACACAGCATTTGCTGAATATGTTTATATAGTTTGCAAATAAATAGGATACATAAAAAAATTATCCAGCTGCAAATATTTTTGGGAATAAAATAAAGGTTGTTCCTCTAGTACGGTTACAAAATGTTAGCCACGTGGTAGAGGCTTTTCTATTATTAATTAACACAAGTGGTCGTTTTTGGACATGTCAAATGTAATACAACTAAACTAAGCAAATAGATTAAATAGTTCTTTTTTATGTATTTTAGCTAAAACAAATACGCGAAAGTATTCTTTAATTAACAATTTATTGTTTTATAGGAGTAACAAACATGTATCAAAAGGTTTCTAGATATTGCTTTAAACGTTTTACGAGAATTAGATTCTAAACAATAAGACATACATGGTATGAAACTCTATAAAATAAATCCTCTAATAGATTAATTAGAACAGCATATTATTATTACTAACACCTAAAGAAGATTATGGTAATAAATATTAGTTCAATTTTAAACATATATAATATATAATATATATATATATATATATATATATATATATATATATATATATATATATATATATATTTATTTAAAATATATAGCATCAACTTGTAATGCATACCTGAAGGCATACATTAGTTATGAATAAGCTATAATTAATAGCCATAACGTAGAAATTAATAATTAATAAAAAAGTGTGGGGACACGAATGTAATATTATATGGAAAATCATTCTAATAAAAATCGCGAACGCAATATCACGGAGTAGCTAAAATTTTTGTCATGTAAATAATCTTCTCATAATGTAGGGAAAATTATAATCCGCCGTTTTCATATATAGGAAACAAAAAATTGTGCGAAAACGCCGTTTTACATTTTATTTACGTCATGGGGAGACTACATGGAAAAAATGTAAGCAAATCCGTTGTATGAAATTTGCGGCATTACTCGTTAGTTAAAATGCTAATAAAAAGTATTTTAAAACACGTTGCATTCAAATAAGAGGACAGTGCACTAGTCGACAAAGCAGCATTAACCTTAGGGTTACACAGTAAAGACATAAAAAAATGTTGATATCAAGTATCTGTAACAACTGATAACTGATAAATTCTAAGGTCTCTTCCAGAAATTTACAAGAAAAGTTTAAGAAGCATATCATATAGGAGACTTTATTAAGAATTATTTAACCATGTAATTTAAGTTAATTATTTTAATTTAGTAAATTGATGCGGTTGCAACTACAAAATTATTACAAAGAGTTAATAAACGTATTCTCAAACTTTAAAAGCTCAATAAAATTTAAATCCTACACAAAATAAACGATGTTAATGGATTGTAAAGTGTACTTGGTAGTAGTTTTGCTTAAAGTAAGACGTTCTAAACTAACAATCTAGCCTCTGCTATATTAAAGGACAACATGTTCTAAATATACATATCACGCTTATATTTCGAAACGGGCGAACAATACGTTGTGTTTTTGAGTGTTTCTGGAAACGAGCGGCAAGATAGAAAGCGATGCTCATATCAAGAAGCGATAGATTAATCAAGATATTACGCACTGTATTTTTATAGCAAGTTTATACTTTATTTTTAAAGCCATAATTTTCTATTAATTTAGCTGCCCCTGCAATATACTTAAATCAGTAGTATTGTCCTATTTCATTAGATCAAATCTATCATACGCAATATGTTCCAACGGAATACCAACATTTGCAACAATGCCCTGTTAACATTTATTAATACGCAGATTTTTCTATAAATCATATTATGCAAATCTTTGAATAATATAGCAATCCTATCTCGCCAAAACCGGCTACCTCAATCTTTAACAGTAAATAGCAACTAATAAAAATCAGAGCATGTATTCGTAAAAAACCCTTGATGAGGAATATTACCAAACCCAGCAAACGAAGACTAACTTACTGGTTAAAACCCACCAATAGTTATACGCCGTTAGATTCCATTCATACAGATGACACCAAATGACCCCAAACCCTTGATAATCTTCGTACAGGCGTCAAAATAATCGAGCCTTTAACTCAACTGTTAGAAGTAACATCCAAACATAAATACAAAATTAAAGTACTAGTTAAAATTTATAATTAAAGCGTTAGAGAAGTTACAGAAGCGCGCATTAGGATGTCATTAGAAATGGAAACGAAACCACTAATAAATATAAAACAAACAAAGAAAGAATTACAAACACAAGGGCACCAAGCTATTAATATTTCAAATGTTGAACAAAGAGTTACAGAAAAGAGCTACTACTACTTCTCTTGAACTAAAATAAGAATAAGGATAACAAAGATTTAATATGCCATATTAACAGATTAACTCACTAGCGAATGTTCAATCACCTTAAAAACTATATAGTCTGTACAGTACACAAAGAGATCTAACAAAGGGTATACCGGACACCAGGAAAGGAGCGACTTGAATTTAGCACGACATGCCTAAATCGTGAGAAGTATTCTACCCGCAATCCCCAATGATGCATTCCAACCAGAACAAACTTTATCAAACTGCCCATTGGAGGATCTATATAAACTGAAGAAAATGATGAAAGGATTAATGGAGCAAATGCAGACTATATAAAATCTACTAACAACTTTCGTTGTAAAAAACAATAATTACGCATCGCATTGGATTGGCCGAACGGGACGCTAATGAGCTGATACAACATAGAGATGAAATAATATCCTTTTTTACAAACCAATGTACAGACGTTACACTTATTTGAATTGCATTTTACAGATAGAACTTATTTAGTTATTCCGGGATATACAGTTTATGCAACTCAACACCCTGATAGCGAAGCACATCACGGTCTAGCAGCGATTATTTAAAACTCATTTAAATGTCACAAATTTTCTAAATACAAACAAGCGTATCCACAAGCAATGCCAACCATAATTGGAGATTGGGCTGGACTGGTAATAGTTTTGGACACAACAACAAATAACGATACGAGCGCCACTTAATACTTTGGGAGCCAGATTTATAGTTGGACGCAACTTTAATGCTAAAACTACACAATGAAGAGCTATAATCACAATATAAAGGCAATAAGCAATGGAATCAATAAACAATCTGGCTTTTCCTGGAGAGTCTACATGTTAGCCCAAAAAAAAAGCTGACCACTAGCTGATAATAATAATAATAATAAACATAATAACAAATACAGACCTACTTTATTAAATAAACATACAAATTGAGAGCTATTCAGAGAATTTATAGCTGAAAGACAGTTACTGGACGATTTATTGAAAATGGAGGAAGAATTGACTTTAACAGTAAAGCATTTAAACAGTTATGTAACAAGCAACCTGATAAGAAACTCCACAATAAGCACTATGTATCATTAGTTCAAAGTATACCATGGATGTAAAGTAGAAAATTACAGAAAAAAGAAAGAAGATGTCAAACAACGAGACAACTTGCAGAAAAGCGACAAGTAAATCAAATAACTCCTGAGCTTAAACGGCTTCTTTTTGATATTAAAACTAGTCTATACAAAATTATTTGAAATTTCTAACGCCAACAGAATCTATACAATACTTATTTTAAAATGCAACCAAGAAGCTGAAATGACTGCTTATCTTTTTGTACTAGGAACAGAAGTTGGGCCAGAAACGATCAAGCAAAAGTCTTAGCCTTTGTAAACTATTTGACTAGGGTATTTCAACCATTACCATCTGAAACCTCACTCGAAGAAGTAAGCAAAATAAAATTGTTTTTTAAGCGCTCTTTCAGGTCTTTTCTCTTCTACTCTTATATATAGGCTAGTAACCTGTTTCTAACCACACATTTCGTGCGGTGCTATGAGTCTAACTAACCCGTTAATATAGAAGAAAGAGAATGTGCTTTTTATGACGGACCGGAGATCATTTGATGTTTTGCTGTTGCTTTAGACTTAGGAGTCGAACTATAACTTATAAAATAGTTTACGGTATTTGAGATAAAAACGCAAATTTTTATAATCTAAATTAATTTAAAGCGGCTAGAAAAAACTTAAAGTACCTTCCAAATGGAAGTTATAGATTTATTATATATTCACGACAAGTTTGCTGTAAAAGGTATTTGAAAAATGCTGCTAAGCAGACGTACATCTATACTACTGGAAAATAAATCAATTCCTGATTAACAATTTGAATTTCGAAAGCAACTGGTTGTAAACGAGAATGTCAAATATTTTGGGGGGAAAAAGTACCGCGCAGCTATTATTTCAAATGAAGAGTTAATTCTCGAAATTTTTACCAACTTAACAAATTATATCTTAGCGACAGACACTTCTTCATCAGTTTTGGAGAGTGTCAAACAACATTATTTCCTATCAAGTCTAAAGTTCTACAGGGGAGTGTATTGGGGCCAATATTTTTTGCCAATCACCAGAAAAAGAACTTCGTTGACGACACCACCATATTAGAGAGAACGCCACATATTTGGAAATTATTCTGGATAGGCGACTAAGATGAGAAAAACATATCTGAATAAAATGCAAACAACCGATGAAGTATATGGAAAAATGTATTAACTTTTAGGTCACGAATCACAGCTATCTCTGGATAATAAAATATTGCTTTGCAAGACCATCTTTAAACCGATATGGATTTACAGTACACTTTATGGGCTACAGTAAGATAAGACGCTCAGATCCATAGTAAATGCACCATGATATGTGTCCAAATGGGTTATATACGCAATCTTGGTATATCACCAGTTAATGAAGAAATGTGAGTTATCTCAGTTGAATTCGAAATTTGTACCTTTTTCGATAATGTGCGAGTTTTTTTTTTAATTTTACATCTGTCGTGAGATATTTAATAATTCGTTATGTAACAGATAAGGGTACCTCTTATTTTAACAAAAGTAACGGTGGTGTGACGTACTCTATGGAAGAAATCTCTTCCAGTTTTCTCCCCATAAAAGAGAAATTTCGATTTATATTTGTTCCACTCTCGTAAAATTCGTTAAGTCTTATATACATAAACAGAAATTACATCCAACTTTGGTATTTTAACTGCCATTTTATAGTAGCTCCAATTATGCAAGAAATTGTAAGCGTAAGATCAACAGAATGCGCATTCCAGCTTACACGCCCGCCCCCGTATCAGCAAATCAATTAATTCCAATTAATAACGGCAGGCGAGGCCGCCGCAAAGCTACAAAGTATCACAAAGCTCTCTAACACCAGCCGTGCTTTGACCGTGGGGTTTCGCCTATTCATTACAGGCCTCGTCTATTCAGGCACCGAAACCGGAGCACAATCGTACTTAGTTACATAAAGCCTGTTTATTCGAGCACATGCGGCGCGTTTGCGTTTGCAGGATGCTGCAAATCCCACCCGGCAGGACCCGCCGTTTCCAGGGGGACGTCGTGGGGCGACCTACCTGCCTCGTTCTCCGTGGGGACGCCCAGGCTGTTCGAGTTGTCGTTGATGAAGGCCTCTGCGGAGTTGGTGAACGTTTGGGGCGACAGCGTCAGGTCGGGGCCGCTTGAAGAATCGAACAGGTCAAAGGTGGCTGTTACTCCTTCGGTCGCTCCTGGAACAAAGCGGCCGTCCTAATTTTCCGGTCTCTAACAAGGCGGAATGGTTGCAGGAGGATAAAAGGCTGACTGATTTACCTTATAAACAACTACCTCTTGCATGCAATGGATAGGTCTGCGTTGCAGTTATTACAATGTACAGGTATTTGAGGTGAGCTTTTGCAGCATGCAGGCTAAAAGACTTGATAATAAATTAAAAAGTCATTACACATTCAAATGTTATTAAAGCCGCATGAAGTCAAATGCTTACTCAAAAATGCGAATAGAAGAAGATAAATATTTGAACGATTAAAAAAATTACAAAAACAACTCTAATTAATTTTTGTACTAATTCTACGTAGAGTTACATAACAGTTGAAACAATTTTAATAATTACTTTTTTAGACTTTTTTTATTGACAAGTTTACATTACTTTTAATTTCTAACTAGAAAATTAAATTTATTTATTACTTAGGTTACAAAGGCTTCTCTTTTTTTTATTTTGTTTATAATTGTTGGTATTTATTTTTTGCATCAAATATACTTTTATCAGACCTTTTTTTATACAATACATATGAACTTCCTTAGTAAAGCAAAATCAGATTATAAAGTTGTTCTATTGTTTTGTTTCTATTCCAAGTCCAGTACTATGGTCGTTGAGGTAAATACGAAAAATAAATAAATAACGAAAATAACATTGAAATACAAAAAAATCATTATTTGCTCCATCTAAACCTGCATGCCGACACAAGTTTCTTTTTGTTTATATTCGTCATTATCTTCGCAACAGAGGCTTTTAAACTATTTTTGATGTTATGACGCTTTTCATTTAGCTTCGCCTAGACCATGCCCCACACGTTGTAGTCATAAGGATTATAGTTAGAGTTAAAGAGTGTCTACAAGTCGGAAGACCAATGGTAATACAAATTGTTGTACATCCATGTCTGGGTCTTCCTTGCCTTGTGGGTTTGAGCAGAGTAAAACACACGCACAACAGCCCAGCAATAACCTCCTCTATCTAGGGCTCGACAATTGTCTCCAACATGTTTATATAGCTGTCAGCGATGATCTTCAGACATTTCCTTTAGTGCTCATAAGTCGTAGCATCATCACAAAAGTGGAAAATTTTGTACGCGTGACGGCAAGCATTTCAGGTGCATCTTGGAAAACGCATCGGTCATTTTGACGATTTACCTTCCTGTTCTGGATGTTGTTTATCGAATGCTTGGGCCTTTAATTTTCTGTCTTCTTATTTTTCTTAGAACGAAAGACTTATAGTGCAGGTTATAGTGAACTGCTAAACTGAGCGTCAACCTTACCACGTCCATTTCTTTTGCCAGATCAGTAATGCTCCGCCCAGGATCTTGACTGATTTTTTCTTTCAATTCGCAGACGAATTCGTCACTTCTTAGCCAATCAGATCGCTTGCTGTAAGTTATCATGTCAACAGTTAGCTCTTCTCAGTGGTCAGATTTCTCTAAATTCTTGACTATGCCGAAAACTTGGGTATTTTTTTATTAAACCTCGCAATAATTTCTGTCTGAAATTTTTTGTCTCGAAGAGATTTGAGTACGTAGTCGTTATCTCAGTTTATTTTTCGACAATAGTATTGTTAATTGTGGGAAGTTAACTTGTGTTACCTATTAAGAGATTCTCAATGCGCATGAGACGGTACTTTAGCTTTCTCGCAATACAACCTAAATACATTTCGAAACCTGTATTGGAAACAATATAAACATTATAGATACTACAATAAAATATTTTACAACAAAATGTTCTCTTCAAAGATATATACTGATACTAGTATTACTCAGAAACAGAAAGATTATACTTGTAAGAAATTTTTATGCTTTAACATTTGATATTGGCAACGAAAAATAAAATTTTGAAATGAAACTTATTTGTTAGGAATCAATTCGATAAATTAAATAAACTAAAAACTTATTTTACAGTGCAAAACTTCTTTGCAGACACCAATACATTAATGTTGATAACGTAGAAACGATGGTAAGAGCGGATCTGAAATTAAGCGAAATCAGTATCTGTGAATCTCACTTAAGTTTAATATATATTTAGGAACACGAGTTGTATTTTTCAGAAGGTACAAAAAAATTTGAAAGAAAGAGTTTATAACAACAAGCCACTTTTTTTCGTTCAAGTATTATCATTTTTAATATTCGTAGTTTTTTTCATTTTTAGTGTTTAATTTATCACATTTGGTTAAATTTATTAACAGCATAATGTAATTTGTATATAAGTAGCATTACAAATTCCAGTTGCTTACTTCAGGATGTACCTTATTTTTATATTATAAGTAGCTACGCGGTGTGTTTTGACGATACCATTAAATTTAAAGTTTTCAAACCATAACATAATAATTTGCTACTATAGTTGAAATTAATATAAAAACAGCAAGAATATAAAATTGTTTGATATAATTTTATTTTTAGTTATTTTCTACTTCTTTCATGTTATCTTCAGAAATGTCGTTTATAATTATATTGGTTCTAACCATTATTGCAATTATAAATTCATGGAGATTACCTTATAACAAAGGTTTAAGCGGAAATAAAAAATGAGAATCGCATTAGAACAAAACTACAGGTATTTTAACAAAATATTGTTCAAAATAATTCACTGCATCTAGTGATGGTTTAATTCGTGATGTATTACTAGTTAAAAAAATAAAAGGCTCAATTTTTTAACTGTCTTATTTATTTATACCATTTGAATTCTTCCTCTTATTTCACGTTTTTGTGTCTTTTTCTCAGTAAAGGCTGTAGTTGATGAGGTTCTTCTAACTTTGTTAGTTTATTTAACAATTTTTGGTATTTGGGTACCATAGCGAATGCTAAATTTAAATCTTTAATTAAGAGATACAAAACGTTTTTTCCTTTTAAATTCTTTAGTATAATTATTTTCATTAAAAATGACACTCTCTTTAGAATTTTTGGTTGTACCGCAGATTGCATGCATGTATGCATGAAGATAGAGCTATAGTGCTACTAGATAATCTTTTTAGAACCCATGAAAGTAAAGGTAGTGAGTGCAGTTGAAAATAGAAAACGTGGAAGCAAACCAAAAAAAAATACATTCAATGTACTGGACGCAACAGGTTTGTCTAGCAGAACTTTACATACCATCATCAAAGGTTTGTGCACAATTTATATACTTTATCAGCTTGGTAAAAAAAGAAGTGTGTAAAGGTATGCAACCCTTGCTGCATGCACATTCTGAATTCGGAGATAGTCTTTGGATGTTTGATCATAATGAAAATTATAGTGTCGACATAAAATATAGAAAAGAGATTCACGACCAAGATTTTTTTAGAGAAAATAAAATGATTCTGCTGATGGATTGCTGCCTCTTTATAAAAGCATTATCAGTGACTGCTATTGCGATTTACTAAGACAATTCCGACAACTTGGAGATAACGGGCTTTGCTTCAACATGAAAATGTGCAGCCATATGTCAATCGTCACACCGTTGTCAACCTGTGGGTTCTCTATTACACCGGGGAGCTTTACCCCCCTCCTCCTTTATCGAATTTTGCTCCGACTAACTAACGCTTCGTTTAACGCAGTGAAAAAGCCATTACACAAAAGGAAGTTTTCTTTAGCGACAAACTTCACTTAGCTGTCTACAAGTTGTAACGTGCTATACGCAAGAGATGGTTTGGAGCAGTTGTGCGGAACTTACTGGAGCAATCGTAGAAGTGTATAGACATTAAATTAGTACTTACTTTTACCTTAAAACATTAATGAGGAGAAAATAGTGTAGTGCCAAACGTTTTTGAACGGCTCAATAATACAGTACTATAATATCGTGATCGTTTTTCTAGTCTGTTGCGCTTGTATTTTTTTGCTTTTTACGTTAGTTTTTTTTTAGAATATCTAATTACATATTATGTGCTTCTGACATAAGGCATATTGCTCTATAATTGTTACAGTCGTTTGTAACACCTTCCTTACTCAAAGCTATTGTTATGATATTTTTAGTACTTCCTCTCTCTTTTACGTTAATTAATGTATATAATTTTTCTAGATACTATTTGATTGTTTCTGGTTATCTTTCAGAGTTTAATTTAACATAAAATATCTCTTTCTTCTTCTAACACCATCTGCACTTTTTTTTCGTTATCTCTTTCAAAGTTTTTATCGTAATATTTTTTACTAGATAAAAATTGTTTTAAGCTGATTCTGCTTCATTTTTCTTATAAGCTATATTTGTTGTTTATATTTTCTACAAATTTATATAATTGTATTTCAGCGAAATGAAAGAGAACTAGAAGAGCAATTTGAAAAAGCTGACTTAGATATGATAAGCTTAACAGAAACAAAGAAGAAAGGGAAAGGGGTAATCGAATTGTAAGAAGGCCATATATTAATATACAGCGGGGTAGGGACACAGACACATAGAGCAAAAAAATGAGTAGGCTGTATCATTAGAAAGGAGAAAGAGAGATACATAAATAAATGGACGGGAGTCTCTGAAAGAATATTAATGATACAAATGGAAATGGAAAAAAACAAGAATAACGTTCGTAGTGGCCTGTGGATCAGACGAAGATGAGATTACACAAAAAAGAAGAATTCTGGGAGCAATTAGGAGGAATAGAAGAAATTAGAGGAAGGCAATATTAGGGGATTTAAATGGAAGAGTAGGAAGGAAAAATGAGGACACGGAAAAAGTACTAGGAAGTCACGGGGGGACGTCAGAAATAATAATGGTTTACGACTGATTGATTTTTGTATTCAGAACCACTTGATAACAACGAATACCTTCTACAAGCATAGGGATATTCATAAATATACTAGAGAAGTAGTGAGCAGGAAAGAAAAATAAATCTATTATAAATTATATAATAATAAACAGGCAACATAGAAACAAAATAAAGGATTCAAGGATGAAAAGAGGCCCGGAGATATATTCAGATCACCATTTAGTGATGTCAGAGCTAGAGATACAAACAGAAAGTATAAGACAACTAGGAATACTGGAAAGAGCAGAAGTATAATTAACGAATCAATCAAATCTTACAAATTGGGAAATAAAGAGACAGCAAAAGAATACAAAGATAGAGTGGAAGAAAAGATGAAAGAAATCAGTAAAAAATAAATAACTTACCACTAGAATCAGCATGGAAATGTATTAAAGAAGCATTATTAACAACGGCAAAAGAAGTATGTATAACTACAAAAATTATCAAACGTAAGAGGCAAACAAGCTGGTGGAATGAAGACATAATAAAGGAAGTATCAAGAAAGAAACAATTGTGGAAAGAATATTTGGGAAATAGAATACAGGAAAAGTATGATAGGTATATAGAACAGAGAGCCAAAGTACAAGAGAATGTTAAACAAGCGAAAGTAAAAGCCTGGGAAGAGTTTGGTGAAAGGATTTAAAAGGACAGCTTAGTGAACCAATATTAATTTTACAAGGTACTCAGAACACTACGGAAAGGAAAGACAGATAAAGCTAAATACATAAAATTGAAAGCTGTAAGAACGTTAGGAAACGAAGATGACATCATAGAAAGATGGAAACAGTATTTTCAGGAAATATTAACGGTAGAAGAGAGGCATAATATAACAACAGAGGACGAGGAAGAAATAAATAGGGATGAGAGCTTAGAAGAAGGCGTAGAAAAGGATAAAATAGAGAAAGAGGAAGTACGAGAAGCCGCAAAAAAGTTAAAAAGAGATAAAGCTGCGGGACATGATGCTATAACGGCAGAAATGGTTATGAATCTGGATAAAACGGGTATAATGATGCTAACTTAACTGTTTAATAAAGTTTGGCAAGAAGAGAAAATTCCAAAAGATTGGGAACTGGGAATATTGCTCCCAATATTTAAGAAAGGAGATAAAAGGGACTGCACAAACTATAGATGGATTACAATGTTACCCATAGTAACGAAGTTATATGAACGTATCCTAGAAGTAAGACTAAGGAAAAGAACAGAAAGGCAATTAGAAGATTCACAGTGCGGATTCGGGAAGGGTAGAGAGTTCAAGATTATATATTTGTATTAAAACAACTAATAGAAAAATTTACCACAGAAGAAATATTTGTAGCCTTAATCGTCCTGTCAAAAGGCCTTTGACCGCGTACTAATAAAAGCTGTATTGAGAAGTTTATGAAAGAAGAACAAATGACAAACTGAAAAAATTCATAAAAAGTTTATATGAAAACACAAGAAAATACTTAAGAACAGGAAACATGCAATCGAAAGAGTTCATAACCAAGGAAGGACTTAGATAAGGAAGAGTCCTTAGTCCCATACTGTTCAATCTAGTAATGGATGATGTTTTAAAGGAGTTAAAAGACAAAGTAAAGATATTAAAAGTAGAATACAGGAACATGGAAGTAATAGAAATAGCTGAAAGTATATTTGCGGACAATTTAATTAAATATATAAAGCATGAAGAAGATTTACAGTATAACCTACAGCTATGTAATAATGCTCTACGCAATAAAAAATTAAAAATAAATAACCAGAAAACTAAGTTGATGGTGATAGGAAAAGAGAACACAAACATAGTAATAAAACTAAACGAGACAGAGATAGAACAAGTACAATCATTTAAACATCTAGGAGTAAAAATATAAAATAATGGAAGAATAGATGCGGAATTAAATGATAGATTGGAAAGTGCAGTTAAACTTTACCATGCATTAAACAATTCGTTCACTCGGAAGAAAGAAATATCGAAAAAGACCAAGATTTCAGTGTTTAAATTCATTTTCAAACCTATATTGAGATACGAAAGCGAAAGCTGCGTGTTGACAAAACAAAATCGAAGTAAAATACAGGCCATAGCGATGAAATTCCTAAGAGCTATAATAGGGTTACGAGAAGAGGCCGAATCAAAAATGAAAGAATAAGAGAAGAATTAAAAGTTGTACCGACCATGAAAGATATAAAACGACAGCAGCTACGATGGTTTGGGCACGTAGTGTGAATGGGGAAGAAAGAACCATTAAAAGAATATGGGAGGCAAAAAACACAACAGAAAAAAAGGAAGAGGAGAACCAAGAAAAACGTGGAACAAAGAAATAGAGGAGAACTTAAGAAAGAGGGACTGACATGGAATGAAGGGAAAAGAGAGGCAAGGAATAAAAAAGAGTGGGCCAAGAGGATACACAGAAAAGTTTAATATATAATTACTTGTATCTCTTTCTTTTGTTTTTAATTCTTCTTCAAATACTTTCCAGTTATTTTGCACATCATTCTTATTTTGATCTTTGTTTTTGTTTTATTTAAAGTACAATACAAAAAGAATTTCTGTAAATATTATAAAAAAATATTTAGTGCTTTAAAGGTGGCTTTTAATTCTTGCTTTGGGAATAATACTGTAAATGGTCAACATCAGGAAAAGCAAAACTTTGCGTTTTTTATAAAAACATTTTCAGCTAAAGCAGTTTAGTTGTTATTAACGCGTTAAAAACTGTTTAACTGCACTAGTAGATGTTTATGTTCTATTAAATATAAATTTTCCAAACGAAAGACAACTCTAGTAAGAACAAATCTATATATTGCTTTGTAGTATACTTGTGACTATCAGATGAATGACATAAATTTTATGTAATTATTTTGAACATTTAATGGCACTTCTATATTAGAATTGCCCGAAAGAAAGTTGTTGCATCTATACAATAATGGCCTTGTTAATAAAAATTTTACAAGTATCAGTTGATTATTCAGGTTTGCAATTTGGAGAACCTGGTTTGCTATGAAAGAATTTCGTTTCATAATTTTTTATACATTTTGTAAGCTGCTTACGTGTTCTTATGTTAAAAATATACTTTAGATGTTATTTTAAGCATCATAATTAAATATTCAAGAAGTAAACTAATCACAATAGTAAATATAATTAAATTTACTTAAATAATGTAAGAAATTAAAAATAGTTGTTTGGCAAGTGGGGTGTAAACTTCTTTAAAAACGTAATGAAAATTTACTAATAATAAGATGCAGAACATTAACAAATATTCCAAGAAAATAACAAACAGAGGAATTCGTCTACAATTTTAATTTAAAGCTACTTCAATATAGATATTAATCTACCTAAATTAGTTATTTATACTTCTTATTTCTAGTGTTCTCATTTTACAGGAATAAATCTTTATATATTAATCCGTTACGGTACCGCGTCCACTTCATTGATGGTTATGGAAATGTGCGATGCGCCAAAATTGCCACCGAGACGGTTCAAATCTGCAGCCGAGGGATCCCTATTGGAACCAAACTGTCAAAAACTTGCTTCAATTTCCTATTGACGGGAGA
This sequence comes from Sinelater perroti, assembly GCA_036346155.1. Classification (NCBI taxonomy): domain Eukaryota; kingdom Metazoa; phylum Arthropoda; class Insecta; order Coleoptera; family Elateridae; genus Sinelater; species Sinelater perroti. The sequence goes on along the minus strand of JARFIY010000348.1, from coordinate 3,254,803 downwards.
GGTAAAAACCCCAGCCGCAAATAGCTGAAAAATATGGCCGTCACATGTTTGTGACAAGTTTCACCTAAACACCAAAACAAGGCGATGCATCCGCGGCTGTTGGCTGGAAGCCCGAACTTGGCTCTTTTCATATTTGATGCTATCGATTGGCATTGTTATTCCCAGTCCATACACACTTGCGACTGTATTTTATTGCGAGGCCTTCGGGGATATACAGTCCTTTGTACAAATGAAGTTCTTCTCCGTGCAAATATTGCGAAGCTGTTTAGGACAATTTTAATTTCCAATTGCTGAAGTGCAATGATTTTAAAGTAAATATATTTTGGAAGTTAGCACGTAGTTTAAAACACAACTGTTAGTTTAAGTGAATTGATTGAAATGAATCAGTAGGAGTTGAAAAACTTACGACAAAAATACTAAGTTATATAATCAAAGAATTAATATTGTTAGCAGAGGAGTAACAAAGGTTTGAAAAAGGTAGGTCTTGTCTAGATGCTATTTTTATAATACAGCAAGTGGTGGAGAAGCCATTGGAATTTAGTAAACCAGATTTCATGTGCATGGGGGATTTTAATAAATCTATTGACCGAATACTGCTAAAAGATATCACACAAGTCTTACAGTAAAAAAAAAATCGCCCAAAAACTCATTGAACTTATAGAAGGCATCTATACAAATAATGAAATAATAATCAAGGTAAATGAAGAGTACCTAGGGCTCATAGAAGCGGCAGTAGGAATAAGACAGGAAGATTCTTCAAGTTCACTACAGTTTAATATTATAATGGATGAGGTAATTGAAGAGGTGAGGACCTAAAAAGGTTACAAAATACTAGATAGACATAAAAATAGTATGTTACCCTGACGACGCAATGCTAATTGCAGAGAATGAAGACCAGTTACAAATTATGCTAATGAAAATAATGCAAACCCGTAACAGATACAATATGAAAATATCAACGAAAAAGACCAAAAGTATGACAATCAGTAAAGAGCCCATAAGGTGCAAATTACAAGTAGAGTAAGATATGATAGAGCAAGTTATCATATTTAATTATCTAGGAATAATATATGTAAATATAAAAGCCGCCAAGGTATCAGGATCATCAAAAAGCATCATTCGTGTAACAAATTTATCAACCTCGAATTTAAAAGCAAGACATATAAAAGTGTGGTGCTGTAACTACTAACGTACGCAGCGCAGACTCGCGGAGATACACAACAGATTAAACAAATAATGGAAATATAAATGAAAAAATTAAGAAAGATAATTGGTAAGACAAGAATGGACCTCATCTAAAATGAAGATATCCTAAACCAATGATACAGCATAAAAACAAATGTATTACAACTAGAAGGTAAAAGTGGAATCACCTTTCAAAGATGGAGGAAACTCGCCGAGTACGCCAAGTTAGAGATAAATCATAAGTAGGAAAAAGATCCAAGGGAAGACCGATGAGGAGATGAATAGAGACATTGCAAATTGGAGTAAATATGCGTGAGCCTATATAGAAGCAAAAAATACTATTTATAATAAAAAAAACAAACAAAATATAGCAGGTTCTTTATACCAGATCTGCACAACTTTCTAAAATTGGGCAATGCCGTCTGGGACTGTTATGTTATATCTGGGTAATTATGTTGTTACTTAATCGTCTTCTATCTCAATTTCAGACTTCCGATTCGTTACAAGACAAGTGCGCTGCGTTAGCATCTCGTTGTATATTTGATCATTGTTCGAGTATGTCCGATTTTGTACGTGAATGTATTTGAGAGTTTTTGTTTTACTCTTTATGGATTATTAAAAGATTTTCCTTTTTTATGAGAAAAATAATTTTTTTTCAGCCACTGGAGTCTACTGCAGGACGTAGACCTCTCTTGAATTTCGGGCGGGTTGGCGGGTTGGCGAGTTGATAGGGTGGAATGTACGTCACGACCGCCAAAGGTGTTTGTATTACGGCATTAGATGTTTACGATTACCGGGGTTCGAACCGTCATTGTGGCAGGTTGAGGCCTTTACCTCGCGGTTGTCGTGCTTCCTTTTTTTATTTTATTATTAATGTTTACGTATTATCATCAGCATATTATTGTGTCTATATATATATACACGCGCGTGTAGTGTGTGTGTGGTACGTGTGACGCTGTATTGTTCAAAATAAAAGACGCATATATTAAAAAGGTTGATAAAATTAAAGTAAAGAAGTACGAGATTTATCAAATTAAATGTATTGAGGTTTATATTGAGTACACAATGAAATATTAAATAATCTTATAAACCGTAGCGACAGTCAACATTAGTAAGTTATGTTGCTCGATTTGGTAAGCCTAAACTTAAATTAAGCGCTCAGAGTGACTAGGTGTTTTAGATACATAATAAATTTATGATTTGTTTACCTTAATTTGTATTTCTGATACGTTACGTTACTTTTATCTTTTATATACAAAATTTTTTAAGATGTAGCTGAAATATATATAGCAAATATATTTTTAGCTACTTCTGTAAAAAAAACTAAACTACCACCGCCAATTAGTATGAAATACTTTAAACAATTTAAAATATTTTTAAAATAAATAATTAAATAAAAAAATTGATTAATAAAAAAATAAATAAAAAAAGAAAATTTCAATTTGAAAATCTAAAATGAAACAAACCTGAAACTGCGATAACGGACTATTTTTAGTTCATCAACGTTAATAAAGAACCTGGAAAGCAGTTGATTTACCACAAAAACAATATTTATTCATACTCAAAATTACTGACAAAATAACAACTATGTTTATGATGTTATTATGATGATAACTGAAATAGAATATTGTACATTAGTTCAGGTGAAAGAAGCGGTACAAATGGTTTTCTTATTAAGTTATGGGCATAATATAAAACTGAAGAACAATTTTTGAGCTCTGTTGTCTGCAAGAAATAATTGCGACATTTGACATTAAACAAACCAATAGTAAAAGCTGAGAATATTAAAATTAATATTCTAGTTTAACTTAGATTGCTTTGTTCGTTTTCGAGATGTTAGGCAGTAGGTGAAGTTTGGAAACGTTTCATGTTTCGTCTATGATTGCGGCGGATACCCCCAGAAAAATTCCTTTAAAATTTTGGCGTCGCAATTGGGGACGAAACATCAAGAGTTTGTAAACTTGAGAACGAACAACACGATGCATTAAAACACAGGTCGTGAATGCCTTCGCATTTGTTTGGTACAACTTTACCCACTAAAGACGTGCATGTAGAAAAATATTCACCGATAATTATATTCACAAAAATTTTAAAAAATATTGTGACCGAAAATTTTATTTGGAGATATCAAGTTGTACATAAAATTTTGAATGTAACTTCCGATAAACTAATTCGTTTGAAAACCACCCACGTAGCTATTTTCAGAGAAAATTAATTGTTAGTTATGGATGTCTTAGACAAAATTTAAAATTATATATTGAAATAATGCTTCGGAACGTTTACATCGCTTTAAGGAGATTTTGTACGTTACTAGTATTCGTGGGTCAAACTGAAAGATGATTTAGTGTATTGGCAAGAGTTCAAATGTTTTAAGTTCTAATATGTGTTAATATCGTCTTAATAGTCTGGGTACTATCAAAGTGGCATTATCGAGAGAATTGGATTATGATAACATAATTTATATATTTGCTAGTACAAAACAAAAATTATTATATATGCAGTAACCTGCAATACAACAAGGTTACCAATTTATTATAATAAATTTATTATAATTCATGTTACTATCATTATTATTATAAGTACTTTTGATTGTAACTTATAGTTACATTTATAATATAATATTATGTTACATAATTTTTATTTTAATAAAATATAAAATTAGAAAAGTTATATGTTGAGGACCTGACAAGAATCCTTTTCCCGGACTCCACATTAGCTCTTGACACCCCTGTTTCTCAGAGATAGATGAAGATCGCTGTCTCGACTTCGAAGCGTTTTCTAGACTTAAATTTCTCCTCTCAAAATTACAATAGTCTGAAATGGTCATATGGTGAAGACAATTATCTCTCAATACAAAACCCATTTTCTCCAAACATTGATCAATGCTAAAATCACGCATTGTAGCGCGGAATTGCCTTGTATTGTTTTTAACTAAGATGAAATTGTGAGGTTTTTTACTGCAACGGTTTATTATCAATAACAGCCAAAAGTCGTTCTGTCGGCTACAATAAAGGTTTAAACCTATATTAGACGTTTGAATTTTTTGAAATGTATGATTACTGCTTGCGCCATATACCTGAATTTCTAATACATATGATATGTATAGTAGAGGTCTTTATCATATTTGATTTTAGTTTTTTCAATAAAATTAAGACTTTAACTTGAAATTTAGGCTCAATGTAGACAACTAAGTTAGCAATTACTTTAAATATTTACGTTTGCACTGGTAATTATTGAACTTTACGATTTTTTTTTGTAAATCAATGCAAATTCGAACTGCTGTTATAATTTTTTATAAATTTTAAGGTCGCTACAAAAACATAAAAACCAACAAATATCCAAACTACAACTTTAATGATTAGTTGCAAAACCCTTGGGGTTGATTACTACTTGAATTCTGTACGGCGTGGACTCGATTAGTTTGTCGATTCGTCCACTGCTGGATGATGGCCCATGCGTCCTAAAGCTGCGAAAACTTTTCGCCCGCTTTTTGCGCTTTCACACATTCGAGGCTTTTCTCCAGCTCGTCCCACATACACTATTAAAGGCATCCCATATTTTGCGAGTTTAAGACTCTAGATGTGGAATTTTCTATTATAACTGTTTTTATATGATAGAAAACAGTATAAAACTGCATCCTATAACAAAAATTTAAATTTAGAAAAAATGTTTAAACAAATTTTTACTCAAACTCTTAAAATGTCTAATAGCGAACTTTAAAAGACCCTTCGTTTTTTTTACTTAGCGCAAGCTTTTTTGTTATTTATATTACTTTAATTATATTTATTATTACTTTTTAGGACAATGGCTAAAGGTTCAAAGCTCCTCGAATATAAAAAAGGTCAAATATTAGCTTATAAGTCATCGGACAAAAGAAACAGAGAAATCGGGCGCATTATCAACAGATCTGCCACCGTTATCGATAATTTTGTCAAGTACCCCTATAATTATAGTTAGGAAAAGGTTGGAAGCATCACCAGAAAGCTTTTCGACCGCGATAAACGCCAAATACGCCGCAAAGCATCAAAGTTTACTAAACATTGCAGTCAAATCAAGCGTTAATTAAACTTGAATTTGACACCAGAAACGATTCGTTAGACAATTTTGAAGAACGAACACCTTGTTTCTTAAAAAATGAAACGTGCCCGAAAAAGCTTAGTTTTAAGAAAGTGATAGTCAAAAAAACAAAACCAAACATGCCCAAGACCGCTACTGTACTTATAAAGCCGCAGTGACATAACCAAAACTTTGCACAGAAAACATTCACCTTCAGCAAATCAAATAATATTCTGTCACTACCCGAAGATTGACCTTTCCAGGCAGATGGAAAGTTGCATTTTAATGTAAAAAGTTAATCGCATGGCTTTAACATTTTTGCTGAGATACTGATGCACCTAAAGCTTGTAAGGCTTATATTTTAGTTTCTGGCAGATAATTGGCCATACAGTTAATACACCAATTATATCATCGGCGTTACCCAGCCTCTTTTTGTCCATTTTTGGTCATAGGCATCCTCTGAAATCTTCTATGTCATTCTATTTTGTGCTTTTTTTCATTTGGGGGTTATTATTTTGATATCGTTTTTCCTACACATTGCTTACCAGCCCTTGTCCTTTATTCTTTTGTGTCTAGAGTTTATACTTCATCTTGGTTAAGTCCTGCCCAATTTCATTTTAGGTTACTTTTTTTAATAACATCTGTAATTTATATTGTTCTTTTTGATTCTTTATTATTCTATCCTTGTTACTCTAATCATTAGTATTTTTATTATTTAAATTATTCAAAGTTTTTCTGTTAAGGTTTTTGCTCAATACGAAATACACATTTAAATATGCCTCTTAAGCATCGATACTCTGTCCAGCTTAAACTTCTGTATTTCAGCAGTTTAGCTATTTTGCGATATTTTTCAATTATTTTTATGTCTACATCCTTCAGTTTTTGATTTTCACTAGTTTTCACTAATTTCGTCATAAGCTTTGTTTTACCGACCTTTATTTCTAAGCCAACACTCATACAGGTGTTCAGTTGCCAGTGTCGTAATTTCTTCTAGATGAAGATGATCTAAGTGCTCCCCGTCTATCGATGTCCCTTTTATATCCCAGTTAAACATTTTAGACGCATGTTTTAGGACAACTGTAAATAGTTTGGGTGATACGTGTAGCCTTGTCTGAGACCTTGTTTTACTTTTATAGGTCTCGTGTCTTCACGTAATTTAACCATCATAGTTGCATCTGTCTAAATTTTATTTATCTATAAGTTTAGTGCATCTAAGATGGATACGATTTTCTCTCAGCCATACTGCTATCTCTTTCGATGATATCAAGCTCCATTTCAATTAGTTTTCTTCTGACAGCAAAGTTGTTGATATACCTAGTATGAGCAGCTTCTTAAATTTCTTCTTTAATGCCGTCTTGCTTGTCATATTCTCCATATAATCCATAAGACTGACTGAAACAGTGTGAGATTCTAGATATAATTGTCTACTGACTTACATTTTGAAAATATGACATGTTACATTTTAGCAGAGTTTTGTAACCCTTATGCATGCGTGTTGGTCAGTTATGGAATAGGATGGGGGAATATGAATATTAGAATTTGAGAGGTTCTATGGTTAGGACATGGCATTTCCAGATACTGTGATGCGCGAAGCGATCATCAGATTACGTGGGCAGCGTCACTGAGACCTTAAAGTATGTTATCCACCGGGATCGTATCTAACCTTGATTGAATGTGAAATGCCAACCTTTAAACTTGCATACGTAGTGGCCTTATGAGGAGGAGGTCTAATAAGCTTCTCTAATGCGATTAACAGTTTGTACATAGACCGCCTTCATTCATAGATACAACGGACGAGGTTCCTCTAAACGCTATATTTGTTACTATTGTTTTGTTTTGAATTTTTTGAATATCTAAGTGATTTATGAATAACCTTGTAAAATTTTATAATATTATAAGTTTAGAAAAATCAGTTAAATTTACTCAAGAGTTTTATATCAATATTAGGACTGTTTAATCAGCTCGCGTTTCTGAATTTTGAAAAGCTGTAAAGGTAACAATAATATTGATAATAATGTGCACTATTTTACTATCACAATTGCTATTATTAGTTACAAGCAACAATAACTGTTTTTGTAGGTTTGAAAATATGTAAAGACTTACAAAATAATTTAGTATCAAAACTACCGATAGCAAGACCTGCACGTTTTTGTTAAATAACTATTAAAGTAAGTTTAAGAATATGAAATTGTCAATTACAGTACAACTTTTTACCAATATTTATTTTATCGAAAACATCATTATTTGACAAATTTTAATCACAACAAATAATAAACTGATTCTTCACCAACCGTTTATACAGATTAACTATCCCTGAACTGTTATTCGCAGCTGTTATCTGCAGCCCTAGATTCGGAACTTTATCTTTCACCACCAGCTCTTACGCACGTAGTAGTCTTATTAGATCGATTACATAATCATAAAGTGTTTATGATATTTTGATAGTAATATGTAATCATACGTCAAAAATAAGCCTAATTCTCATTTGTAAAAATAATTGTTTTTATATTTTTAATGTTCTACAAGTATGAAACGTTTAATTCCAACTACATCTGGTCATCATTAGTATTTTACAGATTATTTTTAAAATTCAAGGTAGCAGATAGAACAAAGCATTTATTTTGATGGATTTCGATCAATAGTTTCTTCACCTGAAAGTCTATATTACATAAATCAGAGGGAGTTCTCAAATAGTAAACAGTTCTATAAAAAAGTGCCTTCGTACGTTATAAATATAAATCCATACTTTTTTGTAGGCGCTTTGAAGGTAATTCTATACTGCTTGGGTATTTGGTCCTATTCGTGGTCTTTTACTCCTAATCACTTTACATCTAACAATTTTAAAGTTATTGTACTTGTCCTCGTGTGAAGCCTGTTTATTAAAATTATTTACTTGTAGTCTAAACTCAGATCAGTGAGTGAGAAGGAATATTAGTGGACATTTCCTCAAATGCAGCCCGTATAGGCTAGTGCATTGATATAATTTTCAATATGTCTTGGTTAGATGCACATAGATCGATAGATCCAAGGTGCACAGTCAAAACTGATTTTATAAAATTCAAAATTTTCAAATTCCTCAATGCTAAATGTAAAATAAATTTTTTTCTTTAAGTAGAACGTTATTTATATTTATCGTTCTTCCTATATACCAATACATGCAGATAAACTTTAAGTTGTAAATTTCTGTTTATTTTGTTTTCCAAGTCTCTTGCAATGTCTTAACATCATATTATTTGGACATTGTTAACGAAGCTATGGTTAAACTTTTCAAAAAAATATTTGCGGTATCTATTGCTATAATTTTCAACATAAAATAGTTAATAATTATTTAGTTTTAATTGCAACTTTCAGTGTCACCATCCATTGAGGTACCACTGTCCCACGTTATCTTATTTTTTTACAAAATTATAGCATATATATGGAGTGGTTCAGATTGGATTTTAGAAGGTTTTTCCTGAATAAAACACAAGATGTTGTAACTATCCGAATTTTATTAGTATCAGTCTGTAGTACAGACTTCACAGTTGAAATATGATATCGGCTAAATGTCCTCCACGACTCCGCCATTGTGCAATAATTCCTTCCCATAATATAAATTGAGCTCTGTTTTAGCAATCATACGTTTTATGTCTTTTTTTAGTCCTGGAATCGAAACAAGTTTGTCGACATAAGATCTTTCTTTTAAACAGCCCCGGTGGACAAATTTAATGGGGTTAAATGGAAAGACTGCGGTGGTCAATCGATGCCATTCTTCTGTAATATAATACTTCTAGGAAAGTTGGTTTGAATTAAAGTGAGTGTTATACGTCCTGAGTGACATGTGGGTTCATCTTGTTGAACTTACAAATCATTCAAGTTTACACCGTTGGTTTCATTAAAAAAATGGTTAGTATTCCCGATAGCATACACTATTGACACTAACAGAGTATCCAGATTCCTCCTCTAGAAATGATTCTTTCTCTCAAATGCACACTAGTTTATTTTCGTGAACACATTAATTTTTATTGAATAATTTGGATTTTTACTACTGCAATAATTTTGATGATTTACACAACCATTTAAAGAAAAATAAATTTTATTGCTTAATATGAGTTCTTTCCAAAAAAATCAGCATCAACTATTATGCCCTCTAAAATTCATTTCACAAATGTACGGCGTTTCTGGTAGCGTGTGGTGGAGTTTACTATGTGTTCAGATACCAACTGCAAAAATCTAAACTTCCAATCTTCGTAGAACCAAAACGGGGCAAAATTTAAATCCCAAAATTCATTTTGAATGCCCTACCTGTTTAACTATAGCAACATTTTTAAAAGTTTAAATATTATTTACTTGTTTACATACCTAAAGAGTAACATTTTCGTGTGGATTTTATGCTAGTCTAGTGATTAGGCGGCTCTTTTTTGAAAATAAGGCAGGAAATGCCGTTATCGTGAGATGATAGAATTTTTTGTAGCCTCGTTTGGACAGCATAGGTTTGAGTGACTTGTGGTTCTATCAGAACAGAACCCTATGTCATGCGATGCGCAAAACAATATAATTGTACAAAAAATTTGATGGGCGATTTATTTTACAAACAGCGAAGTGAAGTGGCCACCAAGATCTTGCGTCCTCACACCAAACGATTTTTTCCTTGGAGATTTGTGACGACTAAAATTTATGCACGAAAACAAGAGCGATTTCTAAATTAAAAGCAAAAATTCGTAGTCATCGACGAAATTAAACAACAGTTTTGTCAGAAGAATTCGGAAGCGTCAAGTGAGACATGAAGGACATTTGTTAAATGTTCCATTCTAAATTTAGTGGCAAACCCATTCGACCATCCAACAATGCCACCGTTTAACTAATATTATTAGTAAATCCATAAAGAACGGGCTACTGTACCGCTATTTTGGACGTAAAATAGTGATTCAATGAGGCATCCAAGATTTTTGTATGAAATTAAAAGAATATTAGGTTATTTTAACATACTGAAATCCTATCTGAAAGATCACACAAACCAGAGTCAAAGTGAAAAGTCTAATCGTTTCCCTATACTACCTGGAGTACCATAAGAGAGTACCTTGGACCAACTACTATATGTGCTTTATCCACCCGACCCTCCAACAATCAATAAAACAACAGTTCGTACATTCGTGGACGATATGGCGGTTGTAGCAGCACATGATGATCCTGTTGTAGCGTCAACCAATCTCCAAGAACATCCTAATCACATTGAAGCATGGCTAAATAAATAGGAAGTCAAAATAAATGAGACAAAATTAACACATATAACTTTAACTCTGCAAAAAGGACAGTGCTCCCCAATAAGCATGGATTAAGTAGTTTTACCCCAAAGCTAATTTGTCACGTATCTAGGCTTACACTTGGACAGCAAATTTAACTGGAAGTAACATATATAAAAAAATCGTAAACAATTAGATCCAAAAGCAAGAGAACTTAACTGGCTCCTACGTCGCAAATTCAAATTACATATGGAAAATAAATTGATAATTTATAAAGCAGCACTACGACCAATCTGGGGATAGAGCTATGGGTTGCGCTAGTAAATCCAATAGATCGATCATACTGCGAGCCCAATAAAAAAAAAACTCCAGAATATTGCGGACGTACCGTAATACGTCTCTAACCATATCATCCATACGGACTTAAAAATTCCTTACGTGAGTAAAGTCGTCCAAGAGAGCAGCATTAAACACCATAATATGATAATTATTCCAATCCACTCACGTCACCACTGTTACACCCTACAAAAAACAAAAGATTCAAGAAATAATGGGCATTCGACCTACAAAATTGAGGTGACATCGCTGGATGTTTACCCCTTCACACTATTACGTGTGCATATATGTCACTGTTGTACAAGGTATGACATTAGTTCACGGTTTGTATACTTACTGATTAAGACAGAGAGAATAAAAAAAATTAAATAGCAAAGTTTACTCTTTAAAGTAATGTCACATCTTTGTAACTTACTAATAAGTAAAAATTTTTTCTAAAATTAAATCTTGCGTTTCCAGTGAGAGACTTACTTTTGTGTTATCTACTTGTGGTAGTAATATAGTTAAGAAGAAGCAGATTTAGATATCTTTAAGGCAGTCATCTTAAAGAACACATGCTAAAAATATAAAGCTCCAAGTTTATGACATCGCGTGACTACGTACATTGCAACTCTGAAAAGTTAAGCTTATCAAGCTGGCAAACAAAATTAAATTCCGCCTTAGCGCATGTTTTGCACAATAAAATTTATTTGAAAGTCTGCCTCCGTTCGGAAAAACACGGACATTAAACGCAATGCTTTAAACGAAATTAGAGCTAACTGGAAAACGGTTTTGTTTATTGCTTCGCGCCACGGCGAGCCTTTGAATCCCCTGAAAATTGGTTGCGCGGATGAAGCCAACAAGTAGCCGGGCCGCTTTAGAGCGCACTTGGCAACTAAGTCTATCCAGCTCGAGGATCGCAGAATTGCACGGCGCCAGCTGAACAAAGCACACACGCCAAGAAGATAATCCCCGAAATGAAGCTTGTTTAAAGAACATGCCGATTCGCCGGTGAGGAGTGCAAATTGGTCATTTCGCTCGCCTCGCCTCCGCCCGCAGCGCGCTGGCACACGCCGGGCTCCGCGCCCTCTGCGACACCGGAACGAGAGCTGCGGCCAGCAGTTTTGCCTGCTGCCGAACTTTATTTAGGCATGTAAAAAGTTCACTACTCACTAGTCCCCCTGACAAGGGAGAAAAAACCAGCGAGGTCGGCCTATTTCTGGCCCAGAATTCTGCTCCCCGGGGAATTTTCAATCTTGTTTTCAGAGGGGTGCTTTGCTTCGGGCCAAACTGCGTGCATATACAGTTTTGTTTATTCTGCGTGATTTAGACATTCTGAGCGAAATGCCTGGTTTCCTCTAAATTTCATCTCGATAACAAGTTGTGCTCCATTTATTCGAAAGTATTATCAAGAAGTAACAAATGTTTCCATTTTATAATAATACAATAAAAAAAAGTTAACATTAAGTTTACTTTGTACTTTCATGCTGTTAACCGTGTTTTAAAATGTTGTAACCAACATTATTAATATGTTCTAATAAAATATATAAAGATGAGACAAATTACAAGCTAATCCACATCAGCAAAAGATATATCAAAGCAACACAAATAATTATTATAATGAAAAAAATATATTTGATTAATAAGAAAGTTAAAATATTGAAAATATGTAAATCAAGATAAAAGTCAAATAAGTCGAACACACAACGAATAAGTCAACAGAGAAGAAAAATAAAAAGAATAACATATCTAGATGGAGTAATAGATTCTTATTGTATATATAAAAAAAAATAAAAATTATGGTAGTAAAATTAAGAAATCTAGTATACTAACAATTTAACGAAGAAATAAAAAATATTAATTACTAAAGGCATCTTAATATGAAATGATAAGTTGTTTTTCATGTGTACAAATTTTCCTTTCAACTTCATTTTCATGTGTGACCACATTTTTTTAGTGAGATTAACATCTAGGGACATTGTCGGCCGTTCCATTGTAATGACGTTTAGGATCATTATCTTCTTCTTACAACACCCAACTTGGTTTGTCAGAACAAAAGTGCACTTTCTTGGTGTTTACATTTTCTCCAAAAAAAAAGGAAACTAAAACTATGTTTACAAAAGCATACCCAAATATGCACTTTTACATGGTGTTTTATTGTGCACCGAAGAATCCTATTACTCTTCGCTGACTATGCTATTGCATAAGGAAGACTTTACTTAACGGTTTTTTCAAAGTCGATGGAAAAGAAATGTTTTTTTCGGACAGGTAAGTTCTTAAACTTCTTTGTTTAGCTTCGTAATGTAGTTTTCGAAGCTGGAATTTTGATATTTCTTCAGTAGGTTACTAAGTCTTCTGATAAGTCTGTTCTAAATTCGTTTATCTGCAGGATTATGAGATCTGCCCCATCTTCCATCTTTCAGCAATTATTTCACGGATTTGGAGGGTTACTATCTTAGTCTTTGCTTATATTATATTGGATTTAGGTGTAGACAACTAAGATGCTTTCTGAATAAATTCAGTGAAGTATTGAGCCATATGCCTAAATCTTTAGGTTCTTTTATTCTTTGTTTTAAGTTAATATTATATTAAATACAGCTTTGGAACTGCTTCCAGTTTGTTAGTCGAGTGGACAGAGTAGGATCTGTTGGTTTGAGTATTACTTTTGTGCTAAAGGTTATAATGACAGGAGAGTGGTCGGATGAGAGGTCATAGTTATCTTCGCTATGAAAGTAGTTTTCAGAGATTCCTGCGGCTATGAGAAAGTCTAGTAGGTCAGAGATTTTTGCATATCAGAGAGCCAGCAGGTGGGTTTACCAGTTGAAAGATGTATGTAGTTGTTATAATTCTTTGCCGAAACAGGTTGCGGTTTAATCTAAATTTCCAGTGCGTATGTTTCGCGTTCCAGTCACCCCTAACAATAAATTTTTGGCCTAGTCTTTGGAAAAATGTTTTGAATTGATCTGTCAATATTGTATGGCGAAGGGGGCAAGAGATGGCTATTCTAATGTGAAGCATTAATTTCTACACTAGTAGCTTGTATGTGTACTGTTTGGTACTTAGCAAGCTCGTGATGCGAGGTGCTGTTGCGAATGAGGATTACGGTTGTGGAAATGCCGTTAATTCAAGTTTATGGTTAACAAGACCATTTGCATTCTAAATTGCAATTCTTGTTTACTTAGCCATTGTTAATGTTTGTTGACGAGACTTGTTAGTAAATTTAGCACCCTAGAGTTCTGCTGCATCATCTGAGCGAACATGGTTTTTAATTCTGATAAGGAGGAGGTCAATTGCTGAGTAATCATGTATCGACTCTTGTTGTTAAAGAAGTTGCCTGCGCATAAAACATATTCTGAGTGTTCCTGTATCTGTTGTTTATGGTCTCAGGGGTATTAGGGACAAAATGCAGAGTACACATTTTGCTGGGATATCTCTTGTCTTAATATATGTGGAAATGTTGTGCGGCCCACCGAATTTCACGCAATTGAATGGTTGGTTTAGTGCAATATGTCTTAGTGTATTCATAGTATTGGCATCTAGTATACTGTATTATTCCACTTTTCTTCCTAGGAGGTTCGACGGTTATTATCGTACCAGAGATGGCTTTCAGTTTAAATATTTTATTATTGTTTTCTTTAGGTTCTAGATTGACATAGAACATCAAAATATTTAATATATTGCATATTTTGTGACCAGTTCCTTCCAGTTTCGCTTGTATATTATCAATTGAGATTAAATGGTAAAGTTTTTTTTTTTGACAATTCTGTAAATTTCTCTTACTTCAGTTGATAGATGTGGTGAATTACCTTTTCATTTCCTGGGTGGGAATACTTTCTGTATGTATCAATGTTGAAGGCGTTGATTGTTATGTTATGGTATGCTTCATTATGGGTAACTTTCACGAGATTGTCTACCATGCCTTTAAAATTAGTTACGCCGTATATAAATATTCGCGGTGGTTGTAGTTCCTTCTTTTGAATTTTAGTTGCGGCGGTTGATTCGTTTTCCTGCATATTAAAGTCATCATTAACGTTATTGTCGATAAATGCTGAAAATCTGTTGTGTGTATTTAAATAAGACTGATTTGAGGTCATTAGTAGATTTCCGTAGAATCGGATTTTCCTTTTTTTGACTAATTACCAGTCGTGAGCATTTTTCTGCGTTACTTCTTAATTTTCGTTAGAAATTTGCTTGCATTTTGAGCGGCACAGCTACAGGTGCAGGAGTAAAAGCTGATGTATTTCAGAAAGCAATTGATGATTGTAACTTATCAGAGTTAAAGGTAAAGGAAATTTCCTGGAATGGATAAGGAGGTTAATAATAATTGTGTCTGCTGTTAAGAATTGGTGTCTGATTAGGAGGGCATCTGAATACTACATTTGTTGTGGGGTGCATGAAATTCATTTTGCGCGATAATAAAAGTGGTTATCCACTCACCGGTAAAGTCACCTAGGCCAGATGGGACTAAAATGACCTGCAGATCTCTCATTATCACTTAACTGTTGCAGCACTTGATCTTTTAACGGAGTGGCGACATGCACGTCTTTACTCTTTCAGAATCAAATGCGAACTCATCTTTGGTTATCGAAATAAAACTTTGAAAATTACATATAGCTTACCATTTATTATTTATTGGGAAATTATTCATTTTGTGACGAGATTTTTATTTAAAAAATGCGAATGCAAAATGCAGTAATCGTATTCTCTACTCAAACTGCAAATAAATGATTTTTGTAATTTTGGGAATTTAGAATTTGTATAACAAAATCTTAAAATTCTTTGGAATTGCGGATTATTTCCTTAATTTTACACTTTAGGTTGGCCGCATAAAACTAAATAAAAAATCGAGTAAAAATTATTTTGAATATCTCCGAATTCGCGTAAACAAATTCACTTAAAAAAGGTTTAGGTGTATTTATTGCTAATATCGTTGCACATGTGCGCCACTATTTTACAGATTAGGGCTTTTTGTGACCTAAATGTGATTTACATATTCTGTAAGAAGCTAAATGCTTATAAAATTGGTTTCTGTTGCCACGCCCGTGTTTCGCGCGCTAATTACGAATAAATATCTTGCCCCAAATTGCCGTATAATGTAACTTGACTAATCTGCGTTGTGCCGCCTTAAATGTTTAATTGCGCGCGAATGAGATGTGCGCGCGTGCACGCCAGGCGGCGAATTTCTTTGCATATTTTAATGCTGATGTGACAATGTAGCCCCTAAAACATTAAAATGGCAGCAGCGGCGTTATTTATTTTCCGCAAAGCCGGTCCGTGCACGCACAAAGCTTTCATAAATTATGCAGCGTCGCTCAGCGGGGGCATAAAAATCGCAATAAAATTGAAAATTTTTTAATAAGGCTTTCAAAACTCATTACGCAAAAGTCCTCCATAAAATTTTATTAAATTAGGTCGGCGCGAGATGAGACTTTCTACTTTGAAGAGCTTCGGCGAGCTTTCCTCCCGGTGCCGTCTCCGCGTTTATATTCAGCGGCACGGATGAAAACTTGGTAGATTAGCGTTAAACTAAAAGCAGCTGCACATCAAAGTTGTCATCTCATAAATAGGACTTGCAGTATGATGGATTACAATTCGATAGCGCCGCTAGATAAACGGTTCCAAGTTCCAAATTAATCAGCGATTTCACACGGGTAGAATGGCTCTTCGAATTCTCCCTTGGACCCGCGTTTTGTCTACCTTGTCATTAATTTGAGCAGTATAGAATTATAATCCGATTTGTTACGCTCCGGGTCGTGTTAGCAAACAGTTTCTTATCGCTGAATAAGATAGCAGTTATTACGAGACATTAATTCAGAAAATGTTTATGAAGGCCTCAGCCGGATGACAGCAGAGTTGTTATGCTTAACGGCAATTTTCGTGCCAAGACATATTACGTAAATTTATATACAGAAAATACATATGGGCTTTATTAGAATTTAAATGAATTTAGTCAAAAGTGTTTTATTTCAAACCACTATGAAAACCTGTAATACAATTTTTATATATCCCTATAAAAAACGGAACGCTGAAATAGTAGTACAAAATATACATGAGGTACCTTGTATATTAAATTATATTTTAAATCAATATTTTTAATTTTTGCCTTGAATACCTTTTTATTTGCGAAATTAACTTACTTTTAGAATTTCTAATCAATTTTAACCTATTCTAAATTGTCTACTTTTAAAATATCTTTATTTATATATTCTATTTTATCTTTATATCTTTTTTTCTATAAATTGCTTTTTAATTTTCTTACTTGATACCTTCAATTTTAAGTCACTAAAACATCTATGTAGTTAGTTTCTATTGTTATTGATTTAAATAATGTATTCCAATAGAAATATATAGTTACTTATCATTTGCTATGTTTTATTTCTAATATTTCTATGCTTTCTTAAGTAGTTTGTTAGATATTCTAAAGTTGATTGCTTTTTGAGCAGTACTCGAAATGCTTTAAAACTAGATGGTAACTTTTTCAATTAATTGTTCCTTTTTTTATAACATTTTGCTTAACTATCTCTGTTTTTACGTTATTATACCCGTAACAATTGTTATGATTTTAAGTAAACATATTAAATAATATAATTAGATACACGCATGCACACAAACATATATTTTATAAATAAAGCTGGACTCAAACTTCTTATATCTTAGTTCTCCATAAGTGTATTAATATTATTTTTGTAATTTTTCCTATTATTCGAATTATGCTATTGGAAAGCCTCCTGCCTTTTAGCGTATTTTTTAATTTTTTCTGATGCTTTATGATATGCTATTCGTAGATTATATTTTATTAGCTAAATACTCTTTCCCAGACTCTATTTTAATCTTTAAATTATTTATTAAATTATTTGTTTTTTATTGCAGTTCTTTCTGTTAATCCCTAAATCTTGTCTGAACTAATTTTACTGTATCACTGTTTTATCGATTAAAACTATATTTATCGTTTCACTGTTTTGTCCTTATTTTTTCTTTTGCTGTTATAAAGGGTTCGCCAATAGGAAAGTAAACATTAATTTGACACAGACGCCATGTTTTTTCTGTCAACTCAGTGACATTTTTTTAGTTTAAAATTTGCTATTGTTTGCTACGAAGTCATAGTTGATTGAAAACTGTGTTAAAGTGATTAAAGGACACTACAACAATCGAGTTCTCCGTGATTATTTCGGTCGTCATAACCGTTCAAATTAGACCACTATCGGTCGTTTTGTGCGAAAATTCGAAGCCACTGATTCTGTTGGTGATATGCTAAAGAGTGGACAACCCAAAAGTGCTTCCACACCGGCAAATATTGCTTCGGCGAAGGAGAATGTGAAAGAGGACCCACAACTTTCAATAACCGACATATACAATCATTACTGTAGTTTCAATAACCGTTTACTTTCCTGCACCTGAAATGATGGACCCCATATTTATCTATCACTCCTTACTTCTCTTATTTCTATATTTTCTATAGTTTCTATTCGTTTCTCATTTATACTCCCTACTTTCCTTGTGTATTTATATATGTCCTTATATTCGTAGGAAATATCAGCTGTTATTAAATTATGCATTATATAATGATCAAACATTATTATCCCACTTTTCTTATAGTATCTTTTTATGCCTTTTTAATAATCGTTTATGTGCTTTATTGTTTCCCAACCACTATTATTAAAGTTGTGCTATAACCAGCTATTGATAATTTTTTCTACCATAAATGCTACTATTATTGTTCTTGTTTACTATTCTTATTATTTTTCTATAACGATAATATGTTCTTTGACCTTGCTTTCCAATTGTGAACTCGTTTTTCTAAGTTTTTGTATATCTGTGCATCCAGTCCCGAAAGCTGCGCTTTTGTCTTCACTTACTTCACTTAAAATAAATGTATAAGCATTTCATGTCTTTAGTACTTTGTCTTATTTTTTGCCTTAGTGATTGTCAATATGTCTAAATTTATTTTATTAAATATAATCTAATTCTCTTTTTCTGACATTCTGTTAATATTTTGTTATCATTTTCCAAACTCTTTCTTTCTTTCGCATTTATTTGCTGTGTATCATTTCTATATTTAAAGTCTTCATAACTACACAATTTGGAAGTTATTGGTATTTCTTCAAATTTTGATTTTCTTTATTAAGATGTTTGTATTCCAAGCTCTGTTATTATGTAATAATCATCTAGAACTGTGGCTGCTAATTTTTTAGTCTAGCGTTTTTCTTTCTGTTTTATAACCTGAGCATTTCTTTGGCAACCTGTTTTTAATATTTTTCTGCTTGATCGTATTTTAAAGGAGTTGCCCGCAAAAAGGTATTTTTGGCGTCTTAAGCTAACAGATTTTTACCTGCCTTCCTCGCGATCTTTGCAAGGTGGGCACGTGGAACAATTTATTTATAAATTATAACAGTGGGGTAAGTCGGTACGGTGACTTTACGAAGGTAATATATGCAAAACGATCCTGAAGATAGAAAACCAAACATACGAGCAGAATTTATTGTTTGTTTACTTTCTGTTCAAATGTATATCAGACATTTCTTCTTGTTGTATCATTGTTACCGCTTACATGCACATTATTTTCATTCTTTGCATATTTTGAAACAAATATTTTAAATCTTTCTTCCATAATTTCTATTCTAAGAATATACTGCCTTGAACTAACTTTTGCGGGTACATTGCTTTTTTTTATTAGCAAATTTATCTGTTAAGAAAATTTTTATTATGAATTTTACTTGTAATAAAGTTTGTAGGGAACAAAGATACAAAAAAGTTTCAAAACCTAGAAGCAGTAGCAAATAATAAAAAAACTGAAAAGTTAAAGAGTAGAACACAATATACATTAAAAATTAATTACATACTAAACAATAGGCGCATCGTGTGGTTGGTACTCGGGTTGTTAGGCCGTGGTCGGAGTTCGGAAACTCTTCTGAAGGTCTCCCCCGCAGTTGTAAATGAAACGTCAAGAGTTTGCAAACTCCGACGACGGCCTAACAATTCGAGTACCAACCATACAATGCACCATAACACGACTATGAAAGCCTTTGCATCTATTTAATACCAAACAATAAATGCATAACTAAGAGTAAAATTTCTCAAACAATATATATATATTTAAATGGTATGTTGGACTAGTATTAACTTATTAGTATAAATTGACGGTGCTGAGAGATAAACGGAAAACACTAAAACAAGAAGGGATTTAAAAATGCAACATATATTGCAGCTGTTAAAAAAGACTAACAATTTGCCAGAAATTTCTATGTATAACAGAAATGACCAGATAAGTTAGAGGAATTTAAAAATATCGTTATTATAAGAATTAAAAAGGAAAATTGAGAATTTTGTCCAAAAGTCCCTGAAAGAGACAGAAAGGTGTAAAAGATGTTGGATATAATAAGTTATATTCCACTATACCATTTATGGTAATATGATTTGAGGATAATTTGCATATACTTAACATATAATAAAAAGAATGTGAAAAAGACTTAGTAGTCACTTTAATAGTTGTTTTTATACAATTATGTTGAAAGCAATTAACAAGAAATGAAATCCAAAATTGGTACCGTTAAATAATTTGAGAAAAATAAATGTCAATATAAAAATTAAAAAAAAAGTGCAAATGGTTGTAAGGAATGTTTATATTTAACAATCTCAATATCTACTTTAAATATTTTCCGTAATGTGGTACAAAAATAATAAAAACACAGTGAAATATATACGGGTGTGATATACAAATAAAATATATGTTTACCAACGATATACATATAGAAAAGCGAAAGAACGTTATGAAATATAATAAATTAATAATTTCATATACAAAAAAGTTATTAGATTTTTTATATAAGTTATTATAACACAGCACAAAAATTTTGTAATATACTTTTATTTTTTATTTTCTTTCAAAATACTTTTTACAACATCCTATACATTTAATACATTCTATACACTTAATCATCGACCCAAGTTTTACACGTCTTCTTAGAGATTTGGGAACGTTTGCTATTTTCGCATTGACACAAATGGATTTTGATCGGTAAAGACTAGGACTATTGCACTTTAATGAGTACGTTATAAACTTCAAGCTAAAATCGTCACCTGCTACAATGCTATTGACAGCAAAATATTTCATTTTTAAGCTTAATAAATATCTGGCGACACCACCAAACGTACCCTTCAATTTGCTCATCATTTAAAGCACGAAATACCCAAACAGGCAGACCCTTCCTATTTGAAGTGAGTTTTACAGAATAATATGTTCTAGCTGTGCAGAAATAACTACTATCTAGTGATAAGTCACATGGTTGTTGGATTCAAATATCTTCTTGACATCATTCATTTCCTCTCTGACAAAGGAGGATCGGCATCCTGACCTTAAAGCGACTTAAAAACTGAAATTTTTCTTCTGTAATTCCCAATACCACTCGAATACGCTCGTAGAATGAAAACAATCGGTTTTAGCACAGAAGTAGCGCAAAACTATTTGATATTATACTTCTAAGCAAGATGAGATTGTGAGTTTAATAGCAATCTAGAGGTAGTTCTCTCGAATGCAGGGCAGATTTGAATCTGCCTCAACATTCTTGAACTTATAAGAACCCGCTTACGCCATATATTTTATATGTACAATGACTATGATATTATTATTAAAGAAATATTTTTTATAATAAAAGGAAAAACTTTAATTAAAAACTACTAAAACAAAACATAAAACCGATCAAAGAGAAGCCTTATTTAATATGACATATGAGGTACGTCCAAGTTCTAAGGCCTCCAAATTTCTTTCTCAGTAGTCAGAGTAATTATAAAGATGCGGTTAATTTTAAAAGACGCGGGACATATTTCTGAATTTGTAATACAACATAGATGACAGGACCATACAACGTACACAGATCTAATTAGCCCCATTGACGTGAGTGTTGCTTTGTATAATTAAAATGGCGACATTTAGTGTTTAAGAACTATAACTACAACGTATAGTCATCGGGTTTCTCTGCTTGAGTGGTAAAACGCTCATCGAAATTCATCGGCATTTGAGTAAGAATGTGCCTTTGTGGTTGCAAAAGTTTAAAGTGTGACAATGGATTGAAGAAGGCTAGGCCACAAACCAGCCGGACCGAAACCATGATTGCGTGAGTGGAGCAAGTTGTTATGAAAGACCGTCGATTAGGTAGGCATGATATTGTCTCTAAACTTGACATTTCTGTAGGATCTATGGACTTCATTTTGCAAGCTGCGCGAGTGGCCATGTCTCAGGATATGTTGACACGTGATGCCGCAATGAATTTCCGACCATGAAAGATACTTTCCGTATTTCCCAGTAGTGCCGCTGTTAAATCAGCGATTTTAGCAAACGCACTCTAAGGAAGTGTTATTAGCAGCTATGGAATCGTGGCGACAACGTTGTGAAACACATGTACGTTTAGATGAAGATTATGTTGAGAAGTAACAGAATTTATAACTTTCTTGGGTAAGTACTTTTTCAGAAAAAAATTTTTAGACCTTAGAACTTGAACACACCCCTGTGTTTAAATTTATAGTATAGATTGTTATATTTATTTTACGCTTGATATGGTAAATGTTAAAGCAAAAATTAAAATGGATTTATGCATAAAAATAAAGACGTTTAGAATAAAATAATCGCGTCACCTTTTAATGTAAAATATATTATTAATGAAATATGTGTAGCACTTACAACTTCTTCTGCTTTTCAATGTAGGGTACAGTTGGAAATACACTGCTTTTTTGATTTTATAATTAAATTTATTAAATAACACGATTATTGGAAATTGGATTTCCCACACAAGATCATTATGCGAATCTATTGCTGTGTAATCAGCCATATTTTATATTGTTTAATTTTTTGCTGCTTAAATGTTTTATTAATGCATTTTTTATTGCTGGAAAATTGTAAAAAATATATGGAAAAAAGTTTATAAATGATTTAACAATATTAAGTATATAGCTAACATATCTAAACATCATTAAAATTATTAATTTGTTCAAATTATGTAGTAAAATTTTAAATATTTTAAAAGTTTATGCGAAATAAATATTATGGCTGCTAAATTTAGTCAGGAAAGTAAACCAAAATTTTATTTTTGCATAGTAATTTCTATTAAATTAATTTCCTATTAATTTATCCTAAAAGTACTTTCATTAACAAAATAGCAAAGTAGTTGTAAAGAGACTTACAAAAAATTAACTTAAAGCTACAACAATTATAATAATGGAAGGAGCCCATCATTGCCCAAATAAATTCTTATATTTACAAAAATAAAGTTACAAATATTTGTGTTTTACATAATATTTGATTGCATTACTTCTTGCGAGATATTTAGGCATCAAACGCAAACGAGCGGTTCTTTACATTTATGTATGTGTCTAGGTCTTTTGTACTACTGAACATACAGAGCACGCAATAAAAATAATGGAAGCGTATATGTTTACCGATGGCTTGCCATTATTATAAGCTCTTATACAAACAAAACCCAAAATAGGGTAATTGAAGCTGCTCCAAAATTAGGTTCTGGGGGCAAGTCATTACGTGGATAAATTACTGAAATATTCATGTGCGTCAAAGCGCCTACATCATCCCAGTAGAATAACATCTAGCAAAATGTTGTTAGCACAAGTTATTTGTTGAATAAACAGCGTTTTGACTTTAGTGTAGCTCATAATTATCCGCATGACTTCTTAATTTACGATTATTAAGTGTGTACTAGATATTATTACGGTTTGCGATTGCTAAATAAATTTAATTTGGATTAATAAAAAAATTATAAAGGTACTTTGTTACAAAAAAAAACATTTATCAAACAGTATAATCCGTACTCATTTTATAAATCACATCTCTCGCGTCATATTTAAAAAAGTTATTGTAATACATAAACAAAATATTGACGCACTAAAAATTTATTGCAATTAAAATATAAGTTACTGAGTAAAAGACTAACCACCCAAAAAGGTATCACAATATACTTACTATAATGACATGTATCACAAATTATAGATAGTCCTAGAACAATTGATGGTATGCATTGCAAAGTTTAATATCGATCCCAAAGAGTTTTTTTTCTATTTGAGGGGACTAGAAAATTTCTGTTGGTTATAAACTGCTAAAATCGTATTAAATGGCCATAGAGGATTAGTGTCGACAATACAAGCACAACGTTAAACATTTTCAAATGATTCAAATTACTATTACAATATACGTATTTTGCTTAATACGGAAGAATTTTGCAACTACTTATATTTCCACCACAGTCCTTTAAATTTTTACATTTTTGGAATTGATGCTCGGATTAATGAACCCTTTTTCAATCAAAATTTTGCGGTTTAGCTCTCAAACAGTTTGCTAACTTTCAATAAGTTGCGGCCGAAACAACAAAGCAGGAATATCATGTGTCGCCTCTAGAAATAAGCTCGTGTATTTACCATTTTCTTAAAATCATCAAGCAAGTCAGCACAACTAAACTTTTAACAATGACAAGAAAAACATCATATTAATCCTAATTATGTACTTAGAACAATGCTAAACAACAACTGAGCAAAATGTACGAAACATCATACCATCAACATTTTGCGAACCTAAACTCAATACCACACACATGACATAAGGATTTTAAATTTGCAAGAATGGCGGTGTTTTCAACAATACTGCCTTAATATGCCGCTAAAATATTCTTAAACCCAGATGATTCCTCGTCCACGTACAATTAATTGCCGTTGAAACTGAAGGCTCAGTTTGGCCGTCGGGTCACCTGGCCTATATGAATCATTTTTGCTCTTAAACAACCAAGCACATCAAAGGGCTTGAGCATCTAGATGATTCGTAGCCCACGTGCGCCTAACTACGACGAGACAAGACTTACGTAAATTCTTCCGATCATCTGAGCTACTTCGATTACCCGAACGAAGAGCTAGCAGCTGCAACCAACAAAATGTGTCTTCCTGAGGGCTTATCGTTCAAGCAACCGCTAAAAATGTTTATAATAATATATCGACGTGATTAGCTGTTTAAGGTGAATCAAATGATACTTTGTGTCATTAATTGAATTTCTAATTGAGATAATTATGAATAAGACAAACGAGATCGGCGGACAACGTGTTCAACAGGGAACTAAAATTTGTAATCATCAATTTATTACTAGAAAAAGACACCAATGTCGCCGCACGGTGTTCGTTCTCAGAGCTAAGATGCTTGCCGAGTGGTCTACTCAGTCCTTAAAATAATTAAAAATCTGCATTAGTTGCGAATAAAGAACAATGATGCGATTGTCTAAGGCGCGATTGTTGCGACATTACCCCATATCAGAAATTATGCGCGACGAGTGAGCAATGAGTCCGAATATATGAAAGCTTCAACCTCTCAGTTTGCAGGTCTATCTCTTACTTATCATCATTATTAGTTAAAACAGCCCGCAGAAAACATCACACGCAAGCAGCATCAGCAGAAAATATTCCAACAAAGGAATAGATTAAGATGTAAACAACATGATTATTCATACTTTACATTAGTCTGGTTCTGGAATACTCTGCATAAACAGCTCAATTGTAGCAATTTGTCGGACATCACCACCAGCACGGCAAGCAATTTTTAAGATTGACATCGACGCTTTTCCAAAAACACGTCTTATATCGTCGCTATCGGTTGCCGATTCGTCGATTAGCTACCAAATGTGACCAACTTACGAGGCGCATTCATAAAGTAAGGGCCGTTTGCATGTATATAAATAGTGGCGCTTCGAAGCACAGTTTTACCACTGCAGCGCCATCTACTGACTCATTGCGAAGCTACAGCGTCATTTGTGTTGATTCTGAAATTGTATTGTTGTCAGTGAATGCAAAGAACAATGGCCGCGAAAATCGTCGATCCCGCCAAGTGTGAAGTGCGTTCTGTGATTCGTTTCTTATGTGCAAAAGGATCGTCGGCTGCTGAAATTCATCGGGAGTTATGCCTGGTTTACGGACCTACAGTTATGAGAGAAGGAAAGGTTAGACAATGGTGCCGTTATTTTACAAATGGCCGAGCAAATGTCCATGACGAAGAGCGGAGTGGCAGGCCCAGTATCCAGACTGATGAAATCGTTTCACAAGTGGACCAAGCACTGCGATCTGATCGTCGATTGACGATTAGTGGCCTGGCTGACAAATTTCCTCAACTTGGACGCACTACTGTTTACAATATTGTCACAGAAAACCTCGCATACAGCAAATTGTGTGCAAGGTGGGTACCAAAAATTGCTCACCGACCACCACAAAGAGCAAAGAATGTCTAGTGGACGAAAGTTTTGGCCCGTTATCAACAAAATGGAGATGATTTGTTTTCTCACATTGTTACTGGGGACGAGACGTGGGTATCCTACGCCAACCCAGAAACAAAACTGCAATCGATGCAGTGGCGACACTCATCCTCACCAAAACCGAAAAGTTTAAACAAACTCAGTACACAAGTCGAAAATTGATGGCTACAGTTTTTGGGACAAAGACGGTGTTCTTTTGGTTGATTTCATGGAACGTGGGACAACAATTACAGCTGACGTGTACTGCGAAACGCTCAAACACTTGAGACGTGCGATCAAAACAAACGCCGCGGAAACTGTCATCTGGCATAATCCTCCTCCACGATAACGCGCGTCCTCACACTGCTGCCAAAACCATTGAGAAAATTCAAGATTTTCGTTGGGAACTTTTTGACCACCCACCGTACAGTTCCGACCTTGCACCTAGCGACTACTTCCTCTTCTTGCATTTTAAACGGTGGGTGGGTGGACAACGTTTTGAAACCGAAGACGGACTCAAAAACGCCGTTGTCAACTGGTTCAACTCTCAGGCGGCAAGCTTCTATGCAGAGGGGTTAAAGAAGCTGGTGCAGCGGTACGAAAAATGCTTAGAAGTGAACGGCGATTATGTAGAGAAGTAAAGTAAGATTGTACCTAACTAAATATGACAATAAAATTTGTTTCTTATGAGTACATTTTTTTCTGTGACCAAACGGCCCTTACTTTATGAATGCGCCTCGTATGTTCAGAAGGACTAGTACTATCATTATGAGCATTCCCAGGACTGTCCAGGGCAAAGCAGGTTGTATTTATGGTTGCCCAAATTCGGCTGTTCTACGACTGATGAATAGTCGTAATTGAATTATCACAAATGCCCTTTATATAAATGCAAAAGTACGTGAGATTGTCACCAAGTAGTCAAGCCGTCAAGTTTCGGCCACCACTTCGTTCAATAAAACAGATCTTCAAGAAGTAATTTGATTTCTTTGCAACAAATCTTGGATAAGAAAGCAGACAGAGATAACAAACCTCAGTTTATTAAAATGTATATTTTAGTCCATGTCAACGAAATTGGTACTGTTATTCTATTTACTCTTACTTCATACTATTTATTTATTATAGGATTTAGCAGGTGAGATCGGGTCACTACTAATGTTTACTGATAAAATAAACGTACCAGTGGCCAATCGTCCATGGGCTGTTGACACGCTTCTATTGAAATTGCACCAATAGTTGATATATTACTAAATTGCTGAGCATTATCGTCACGTCGTTATAGTAGCACTATACCATCGCATTTTTTGACTGGTTCTTGACAACATATTTAAGCTTTCAAAGTCTGACTTGAGACTAACTTTTAGTATACAATACACACCAAGCAGACAACTTGTTTAATTATGATTAAAGAAGATTGAGTTATACTAATTGTTCGAGAAAAACAGCAATTTTATTTTTCAAAATTTAATCTGTCTACAAGAGCAAAAAACTGATGAGTGTTTGCTAATATGACAACATTTCTAGTTGCTTTGATGGCTGCGATGGTGCAATGACTGCTGGTAAAATTCTCAATAACTTAACTGATAAACACATTTGGGTAACAATGTTGGGTTCTCTTGTTCATAACCGATTATTATATAATACTCAAAATTCCTGTTCTAGAAAACGATCACCATAACACTCACGCTGTTAACCGTAGACTATTTGGGAGAAAAGTTATGAGAATTGTTGATTATGCTCACAGCGAAACCAAAAAATAAGTTTTTTTTGCTCACACTAATCGGAACACATCATTGTCATAAAATGACCGATTTCCTAGTCGCATGTATTTGTGCAGACTAATAAGTCCATTTTGTCATTACCGTTTATATGCTCACATTACTAGAGCGAGATAATCATTTATAGAATTTGGCTTCTGAGAAAAACTTGAATTAAATCCGCCGTTCGACTGCTTGGGTACGGATTAGTGAGATAACTGACAATACATTTTTGCAACCAGAACCAATTGCTAAAGGATTCAGGCTTTGCTAGAATCGGGGTTGTTTTGAAATTTTAGCCGCATTGATCTATCGATGGAATCAGCTCAAAACACAGCAAGAACAAATAATGGGCATACACCTTTGTAGACAAAAGCAATTATGTTTTGTTGTACGTTATCTAAGTTATGCTCACTTTCTTAATTTAATTACAATGTCAGTTGCTCTACAAACAGTGGAGAGCTGAGTGAAGTTGAAGACAACAACATTGCCGTTTTCAAACGGAGCAAACAGATCAATCTAATGAACATGATGTCAATTAGAACGACTTATTTTTTGATCTCCCATTGGGTATATTTTGGCAATTTTCTATTTATTTTCTTTTTTTCGGTAATATAAAATGGGTTGATCGCCAGCGTGGTCGCACGGTTGAGGCGCGGACTGCGATGCGGACGAACTCGGGTTCTGTTCCCGGAGCTTTTTGATGCCTAGCGGGTGGCCTACTTAGTCACTAAAAATAATTGAGTACCTGCATGCACTTCAAACAAGAAGTAATAATTGCGGTCATCTAAGCTGTGGTGCTTGCCACATCGCCTTCGCGGCAATTGGACACAATAGGCAAACAAGTGAGAGCCTCAATCTTCTCAGTTCTCAGGTCGTGTTCCTACGTGGGGCGTTAGAGCCTTACCACTTCCAAAAAATGAGTTGAGTATAAACAAGAACCCACTGAAATATTTTATGTTTCTCGAGAACAGTGGCGTAGAACCTAAATACACTAATTATTGAAGTTACTAAAAGTTGTAAATTACTGTTAAAATGTATATATCAAGCGATTCAACTTTTCGCGCCAATTGTAACGATAAATATCATTCCTTTGTCTGAGTTAAATTAGATAAACAATAAAGCAAACTTATTAATCATTTTTTTTTAAATCGCTTAATATTTTTCAGTGTATACTAAATAATAGCGAATAGTTGAATATAAAACAAATAATTCTACCAAACGAACTAAGCTCATTTTGTACTCAGCAAAGTTCAGGTTTAGTTTAATAACAGGATTTATTTTAATAGTAGTTGTATGCGTTGCTAGCAAGCAAATTAATCTGGCAGCGAATAAGCAACTAATTAAAGTATAAAATTGTATTACACTCTAAACAAAGTTGATATAGGCGGTATCGAGTATGCACTACTTCAAAATTGCTTCAACAAACAAATAACAAGGAATTGAACACAATATAAAATGGAAATAGCAGTTTTAATAATAAACTTAATAATAAAATTTATTTTATGTGCACAAATAAACAATTCTGTCATCGGAGGGTTCATTTTATGTGCAATTCCAGTCTACTACATGTTTTACGGATTTATTTTTCATTGTTTTTAGAAATTGTCAGTTTTTGAGTGTGTAATATCATATAGTGGCTTAATTTTAAAACTGAATATACATAATATATTTAAAAAGAACTGAGAAGCCTGGAGGTGCTTATTTATTATTAAAGTGTTTGTGTATTTTTTCGTATTTGATACGCTTTAAAGGAGTTTATAGCAAATTTATTAAAATATAATAAGTGTGGCTCGTTGTCTAACATTTTATTAGGAATCTGTGTGGGTGTTACTAAGATATTGATAACTCCCTAATTCAAAAGTTTTGTTGCTTACTTTACATTTTTTGGTTAAAATCAATAACTTTTCTGTTGATTAATTGTAAAAATAAAATAAAACTCTATGAAAGAGGGGGATGAATATAAGACTTTGGCTGTTTATTAGAAAATCCAACAGGTGAGATTTCAAAACACTTTAGCAATTAATAAGGCTAGTAAATTTTTACATAAGCAGAAATTCTTTATGGATATAATTGATAAAAATCTCTAAGATAAATATATCCCAAATATTTATGTATTTACTGTTTAGCAATTATGATGTAGTACAACATGGATTACAATAATGCTGTCGGACCTTTTTGAGAGAAAATGGAATAAATTATTAATAATTGATAATCTAAAATATTAACATCTGTTTTATGATAAAACTGACATTACTAAAATTCCAAAACACCTAAATTTCCATATCTGAAATAAATTTACAAATTTTGGTATTTTATTACACTCTAAATGTCTACTTTGAAAAGTGATAGCAACTTTTTTGAAATATTTAGTATATATAATACCATGGGTAAATAACCACAAAGACTTTTAGTCACTGGCTTTTTGTGTTGTCATGGCTCTAAATTAGGATATTAATACATCCCACAGCATCTTCTACTATTTTAATAAAAACATTGCAGCAGTATTTAATTGTAAATCTAGATATCAGTGGTAAACACTAAAAGTGGCGCAAATAGTTAAAATTGTTAAATGAAATTGTTATTTTTGAAACTTTCAAATATAAGATGGTTTTAAAAATGTCATGCATATGCAATAGAACATTGAGTGTTATAACAAATTACAAAAAATTGCAAAAAGAAATATTCAGTAATTACAAAAATCAATAAAGGCGGAATATATTCCTAATAATATAGTAAAAAGAACTAGATATGATGATAGAAGATTAAAAGCTACTGATAAATACATATACCGTTTTATTTTTATTTTATCAGTTCTTAAAAAATGACAGAAATAAAGTGACTTTTTAAGTGCTTGGCAACACCATGGGAACTTTGTTAGACCTATTCTTTCAGCCATATAATCAGAATAATTGAGGTTATCTACTATATCAATGCTAATCTTATGTATGTACTCTTTTAATGTTATCGTAGCCCTTGTCTATGGTATTATCAACGAACGATTAAAAATATATAGTTTACTTTAAATAACGGCAAAATGTAACTAGACATGACAAAATCCTGTAGCATATGTGCCTAGATTCAGCGACTGCCAACAGCCTCGATACCACAGGTTAGGAACGACCGATTAGCTACTCACCAATCCGCTCGGTCAGTGCAGATCAAAGATAAAAGGGAATACAAATAATTAGAAATAAGAGAGTACCTGATCAGGTTCTGCATATAAAAATAATATGGGAAATGATTATCCAAATAATTCTTAATATTGGGTTGCAATGCATTTAACGATAAGACTGCAGAAGGTTTCTAAGAAAATATAGCAAAAGGTATGAAAAAAAATAAAATAATAGAGGTATTCTTAATCGGAAATTTTAATGAAACAGCAAATGCAAAACAAGAGGAACAAAAAATGCATATGTAATTACGAGATATTAGATTTAAGAACAGATGTAGTAGTTAACTTAAGGGTAATGATTATATATTAAAATAATAAATAAATAAATAAATAGTGCAATATGTTTTAAGTCAGCTTTGACAAGCAGGGGCCACAAAATAATATGAGCAAAAGTAGTAATGAATAAATTATTAGAAAGATTAAAAATGATTAGATATATTAAACAACTTTATACAAAAATGTTACCAAGGAAAGTATGGCCCAAATGGTAAAACTACTAAAGTCACAAATAAAACACTACAAAACCAAATGTACATTGAAAGAAAGAAGACGTAAATTAAAGATTAAATTAAGATACAAAGTTGTTGGAAAAGGGCGATTTCTGATAAGTGAGAGAAACAAAGTACTAAAAAATTCAAAGAATGGCAAGAAACGATATCCGTAAATATAAAACACCAGTAAAACTACAAAGGCATGAAAATTTCTGGAAACATAAAGTTATGTTAAGAACAGACTAATTGGACGACTTACAAAAATGTTAATTGAATTGGCTAGTGCTTCTATAGAACGACGTTCGAAATTAAAAATAAATAATACAAAAATAATGACAAACAAAGTTCAATCTAATACTTAATAAATTTTAATCATAAGAAATAACCTCTCCCCCCCCAAGTAGAATGAAATAGGCGATAGACAGTTCATAAAAAAAATAAATTATATTTCATTACATTACACAAGTAAAGGTATTGTAACTAATTTTCGAACGCCCTTCCGTAGCAAGCCCTCTGATGCATGTTATTTACCACTGTTGGGAGCAAAATCATGTTAGTATTTAAGAAATGCATACTTCCCGTGTTACTGTATGGAACAGACAATCTGGTCTTCAGCAAATCTGTTATCAGTAAAAGGGGCGTGAATCAAGAGCGTAAAATAAAGTAGCCAAAACAAACAGAAAAACAA
Source organism: Sinelater perroti (assembly GCA_036346155.1). Classification (NCBI taxonomy): domain Eukaryota; kingdom Metazoa; phylum Arthropoda; class Insecta; order Coleoptera; family Elateridae; genus Sinelater; species Sinelater perroti. The sequence continues at coordinate 3,222,654 of JARFIY010000348.1, read as the reverse complement.
CACGTAGTAACAAAGTATATAAAAAGTAGATTACATTACACAACAAATGACAAAACATGAATGAGAATAGGCAGCTGACGTATCAAGATTTCCAAATAAATGGACAAGAAATATATTTATGCGGAAACGATGGAAACAGACGACCAATAGGAAGACTCTAAACGCATGAGCTGATAACATAAAATATAAAGCAGGTTTTAATATCTGTAAGTAGACAGAAGGAAGCTGAGAAGAAGTTACATAACGCCACCGTATAAAGGCATTGAGTACATGTAAGTATTAACTGGACACACATTGTAATTAGTCTTTAAATTATAAATAATCTCATTAGGAGAATTAAATCCATTCATTTCAGTAAAGTAACAGTTTGGTGAGGTTTAACTAAATTTTGCGTTGTCAATCCCTACTTTTTAATGGCGATAATACTAACGTTATAGTTATTGTTGATCACAACATTGTAACGCTTCCAAATTTTGCCGTCTAAGTATTACAACAATTGGGTGTTGAACGAGAAAACATTTACTTTGAACTTTGTTAAAGATTTTTTTGCCCATGTCATTTCTCATTTAGGCAACTATTTTTTTCAAAGTTAAGACGTAGCATGACAAACTATTGTATCTCTCAAGAAAGCCGTATATTTATAGTGTATGTCCAAAACACACGAATTGATTCTGTGATGTTCTGTAATTGCACAGAAAGCAATGTTAAATCAATTATCATTCAACAGCGGTGTTGAAAATTTGAAATGTACAAATCAAAGAACAAGAAATAGACTAAATGTATAGGGATTTAACAACACACCTACATTGTGCTCTTTATGTTTATTAAGATGGTTGACAACATTACAGAACCATCCCGTTGCCAGCATGGAAAAGCATTATCCCCGGCAGCTTCTATCAACTCTCTGTCGCATTTTTCTCACGGAGATCGGCTATTTTGATATACAAAGCCTGTTCTACTCGGAATACATCACAGAACCATCTTGTGTTGTGGACACACACTTCTCCCATATTCATCCTATCATTTGGAAATTGTTTACCAGAATAATTTATGATAAAGCATCAAATACATTAGAAGATAAAACCAAAACTCAAAAACAAAAGCTTTCCAAAATATGTCGGGTCCGTTCATCTACTAGCCATTCGTTACATTCTAATATCACTGTCCATAATTTCTTCGACTATGATTTAATTGAAATGCCATTCAAACTTTTGAAAAAGATTTTAACTTTGCTGTCACTCCAAATTTTGTCCTTCATAGAGCATATCATATTTCAGATAGAATCATTTATTACAGGACCCCCGATAAAATACCTAATTAAACCAGGCAAGATGTAACCAAAATACTATGCACAAGCCGTATTACTCGGACCCAATATCAAACTTTCCAAATTACAAGCCCTAAAAACTCTAAGACGTTATAAATCTTACTTAAAGACTATATCACTAAGACGCACGATTTACTAAAATCGTAAAGTACCAACAACTCAACAACGTACTTTAAAAAGGAAACCTAGATTCTTATTAACAACTTCAAACCTAACTCACGTTACCAATAAAAAAAATACTTATACCAAGAGAAAAATATTCAAGAATGGCAAAATTATACGGCCTTTCAAAAATTCACAAAAGACTCCCTTACGGCCTATTCTCACCAGGCCAATATTATCAGAATATTTATAGAACGAGTTGATGACATAATGGTTAGTTTTGATGTCGCCCTGTTTACTATTATTTCTATCACTGAAACTTTGGCACTTTTAAAACCTAATCACAATCTAGAAGACGAGAGATTAATTGACCATTGCCTATCCAGTAATTATTTTACCCTTAAAATAAATTTTTATCGCCAAATCAATGGTCCCCCCACTTTTAGTAGTCGTAACAAACCTGTATATGACCGCTTTGAAATGAAATCGTTCGCTTCCTTTCTTTTGAAACCTACTTCTTGGATAACGTACGTTGACGATATTTTTGTTATCTGGTCTCATGACAAAAATACTTCTTCAATTACTTTCTTACCTAAATAAATTGTACACCAACATCAATTTAACAATGGATTTCGAAAAAAACAATTTACTTCCTTTCTTTCCAACGACAGTTTCATACTGCCTACAAGAAAGCTTATTTATACTTATCGTTACCTAAATGCTAAATCTTATAATCATCCTACGCAAATCAACTCACTTACAAAATTCCTTATCATCAAAATTTTCGACGCTATAAATCGACAAACTAAAATTAATGTTATCGTTAAAACGGATATCCATCACATGCACTATTAAAAATATTAACAAATACGTAAGCTCCAAAACTCATACCTCTTCGGCCAACTAAAAGCGCTATTTTCTTATATTAGGGGTATCACGGACAAAATAGGCCGCATAATGAGCGCTAAGGATGGTTCTATGAGTATCAGAAAATTTACTAGTTTGTTCTAAGTGTGACTTAACTTACATAGGCCAAAGGAAAGATAAATTCGCATATACGAACACTCTCTGCTTGTATAAAAAGTCCTTCGATACTGGGTAAACATAATAAAGAAACCCGATGTATTCTAAAAATTTGTGAGGCTACTAAAATAAAAAAACACTCTCAATGCCCTAATACTCCAGACGATGGTCAATGTTTATTTGTTATTTGGAGATCGTTAATTATACTACGTCATCAGTTACATAACTTGTTCAAACAAGCTTTTCCCATTCCAGTCTATTCCCCGCCAAACTTTCAATTCGAATTAAATTGTTAATGAATTAAATTACCAAAATGCCAATCTTTGACTCACAGTTCTTCCGAGGAAGTAGTTATTAATATCTCGATTAAAGAGCTGACAGCAAAGTTTCAAATTTGTTAAAATGGAATTTTATTTTATTTTCAGATAGAAAACATTTGCAACATTGATGTCTTAGTACAACTTAGAATATGTTAAACATTTAATAGGTTGTTTTTATACAACAATTCTTTTCATATTAATTAAATTCAAACAGAAAACCAATTTAATAATCAAAATATTCTCCTTGGACTTCGATAATTTCTTGCTATTTTTCAGGTAAAAGTTCGATGCAGGGGTAATAGAATTTAGGGACGAGATGCATCAAGATGTTTTTTTTCTAACCAACAGTCAACTCTTGTGGCATCCACTTTGACTTCTTCCATTGTTTCTTGCTTTCTGAAGGATGTTGAAAATTGTTTGAGGACTACAGTCGAAGTCATTAGCAAATCATCGATGGATTATCTTTAATTGTGTTGAGCACAACTTGACTATTGATTTTTTTGCGAGTGTCTGGAACGTTCCTTGTCGAAAAAACATTCTTCGCCTTCTTTCAAGTTTGCGAACCAACCTCAGCGTCTCCGTAAGTTTTATAAATATTCTGTCGGTCTCAGTAGCACTCACTTGTGGATTTAATTTTTATTGATATTGTAATAACAATCCTACATCGTGCAAGTGTTGTTTATCAAAAGATGCGCAAGAAAATTCTACATCAGCTAGTGCAAAAAAATAAAATTAGGCATAGAATTTAAATTTGAATAGTACTGACCAGAACTTTTTAGACAACCTATTATTTCTTTAAACATTTTGATATATAATGCCATACTTCATCGGTTGTGCCAAATTATCCCCCATTTCCGAATTACTTGTTTTATCAGGTATCTGATTTGAAGATTTGTTTTGCGTTAAATAACAGCTTGATATATTAATGTCACATCAAATTTCTCCATTTTACTACTTCTTTTATTAACATGGCAGACATAGGTCTACTTCAGGAAGCGACCCTGCCCACGCGATCTATGGCTCTCTCTCTCTCTCTCTCTCTCATCCACACTAAGGAACAGCTGTATCCAAACTCAAATGGTCCTATCCCACCCACCCCATCTTTTCCGTTCCCTAAACCCATGCACCAAGACACATGATAGGTTACGGCTAAAAACTCCTCAAAATGAAAGTCAAAAAACAACGGACCTTAGTCTGCAGCAGCCTTACATCCCCCGATTACGACGATGGTCGGACAAGGAGAGGCAAATGGTGCTAAAATATCTACGTTGAAACTGGTTGTCATAGACAAACAAACAATGCAAAGAAACAAACCATGCATATATAGACATATAACGTCCGCAGAAGAAAACTAGAAGAGTTACAAAACGAAATACAGAATATGAAAAGGGACATAATAGGTCTGGGTGAAGTCAAACGTACTGAAGAACATCTTACCAATTTAAATTCAAAACACACCTACTATACTGTAAGGGACAAGCTGAAACAAAAACTAACGGGGTTGGATTTTTAGTACATAAGGACTTGGCAAAAAACTATATAGCCTACTATATATAATATGCATATAATGGTGCGGCTCTAACACTCCACGTGGAAGCATGACCTGCAAATTGAGAAGTTAAGGCTCTCATATGTTCGCTCAATATGCCCGGTCGTTGCGCACCATCTCTGAAGTTGGGCGATGTGGCAAGCACCGCGCCTTAGACGACCACCATTATTATCCCTTGTTTGAGTGAACACAGGTACTCAAAAAAACGGACCCGGGTCCGTCCGCATCGCAGCCCGCGCCTCAACCACTGGACTACTCTGGCGGTTCCCTACGAAGGCATATCCGACAGAAATGCGTATATAACAATTAAATTAAGTAGTTTTTACAAAGAACTAACAGAATGTCTTCAACAGAGCCAAACCACTTATTTGCTAATAATTGGGGACTTTAATACGAAGATAAGCAAAAAGCTGGAAGAAACTAAAAACAGTATGGGCTTACATGGAATAGACCGTAGAAACCATGGAACAGATGTGTTAGTAAATCTTGTTGAGGCGAAGAACTTTTATATAACGTTTTTTAAAAAAGAAAACGGCACAAATGAACATGGCGAAGGCCTGATCATATAGATAAAATGAGATAGATTTTATAATTTTCGCCTAAAAAAATATAATACGAGACATATCAGCCCTAAGCAAATCCACTGTTGGTACCACAGAATTGTTTGAGAAAAGCTGTACATTAATCTCCAATAACTTAGAGCTAACAAATTCAAAAATAAAAAGAAATCAATTGACACTAACAAACTGATGGAAAATAAGTTACTCTTTCAGGAAGAACTAATAAGGAGGCTGACACTAGATAAAACAGATAATATTTACAAGATATATATAAACTTAACGTCCATATATCGTCGGCAATAATAGAAGCAGCACAATAAACAGCCCCCACAGCATAAAACAAAGACAAAAATATTAGAAACATTAGCCAAGAAACGGAAAACTTTATAAAGAGACAAAAAAGTTTCAAATCAGAATATGATTTAAATAAGGTAAAATTAGCAGAATTGATACAAGAAAGTACAAAATAAAGACTATGCTAGACACTGGAAAAAATAAAAAACCTAAAACTTTAAAGAATCATTTTAGAATAGGCCAAACAGAAATTGTAAAGATTAAAAACAAATAAAATACAACATCAACAAACAGAAATATTATAAAAAACAAAATCAAAAGATATTACACTGAACTCTACGAATCAAAAATAAACCCAGACGAGAGTCAGATTGCAGTCTCAAAAAGGAAAATTTTAAATGTAGGTTCGGCGGAAATACCAGACAAAACAACAAACGAAATTAAAAACGCTTTAAGAAACATAAATACCAGTAGATCTCCAGGGCTAGTCATTATTATTGTTGACATTCTGAAAGAGCGAAAGAGAAGCTATAACTTGTAAAAATATATAATAAATGCTTGGAAGCTCAAAAAATCTCAAAATCATGGCAAACAGCAGAAGCGATAATTGTCCATAAGAAAGGAGATATTACTGACTTACATAACTACAGACCAATAAGCCTTTCATATGCAACTCTGTAAGCTATTCGCAAAAATAATCATCAACCGACTGACGACCAAATTCAATGCCAATTAGCCAACAGAGAAAGCGGGATGTAGATCAGGATTTAACACATGAGACCGTTTTCAAACAATGCAAAACCTACTAAAAAAAGTAAGGAATATAACATCCATCTAATACATAACCTACATAGACTACGAGAAGACATTTGATTCCCTAGAAATCTGGGCCATGCTCAACTCGTTTGTTAACTGCGGAATAGACAACAGATATAACCAATTAATAAAGAACATCTGCAATATATATATATATACACACACACACACACACACACATATATATATATATATATATATATATATATATATATATATATATATATATATATATATATATATATATATATATATATATATATATATATATATATATATATATAGACCAAAATTCAACTACAGATAACATAACTATATCTTTTTATATGCTTATAAATGTTTTGTATGCATGTTTAGATATTTCTTGAATAAAATTATTTCTCCTTAGTTGTCAGATGGGCATCCAACGCCTATAAGCATTCTTAATTGGACAGCCACTGCTGTTTGTGCTCAATTTATTGTTAATGCGGCTGTCCCGCCTACCTTCCAAAGTGCTCTGGGGGAAATTGTTTGCCGAGAATTTTGATAAAGTGTCAGTGGAACAATGGCCTTATAAATAATATATAGGTAAATTGCCGAAGGAAGTGACTTCGTCGATTTGTATGCGGCCCGTCGTTAGAAGGCAGCGGCGGGACCACCTGCTCCCTAATTAAGGCCTTTATGTTGCAGGCGGTGTGTAGTTTGTTTTTGCCCTCCCTAACTAGGCCAGCCCAGTTAGTTTGCGCCCGAACCGTTTACCGAGACAAATAGCGCAACAAGAAGGGAATTGGACACAGATTCGTTCGCTTCGTTTCGGCCGGGCGGCGGATTTTTAATTAAATTTAAATGCGCAATTAAGCCGCGTTTTAGAAATTTAAATGGGACCTCTCGGGTCTCAATTACTCACTAGTTAGTAGCGTAATCCCAAAACTTGCAGTGCTCGAGACTATAAAGCTGCCTGCGAAATTAACTACCTGCTCGATGCAACGAGCACTTAATTTCGTGCGGGGTTCCACAAGGATCCGCTCGGGGGCCTAAATATCCGCCGCCTCGCTCTTAGCGACTGCAATTAAATTAGACGAAGTCCTTCGCTTAAGGGACACAATACTCGCAAATTACTCCTCGGCGGGGAGGGGCAGCGGCACTTGTTTATGGCGGCGTTTTTCGCGCCGAACTTTCCTCGGGCGATTTCTGGGCGCTGCTGCTGAAAAACAGCCATCCCGAGCCATTCAATATGGAAATCGATCCCGCGCGTTATTACGGCCACCGGAGATATGCAATTTCATAATATTACAAAAACACCCGTTTAGGACGTGACTTATGCAGAGCAGCGGCAGTCGCACAGCCAATTTCCTGGATTATCGGGAAACTATACATAAAGGTTGATAGCTGACCTCCATAAACTTAGCTTTCAGCTTACGGGGGGTAATAATTGAGACAAATGCGTCAGAAGTGTGTGCGTCACACTTGGAAGCACGACATCTTGACTTTCACTTGTGTTATTATAAGTGCTTTTTGTATACATAATTAGTTTGCAACTGTAGGGGTTTATAAAATGAAATATATCATGTTTAGCAGCAATACAAATAACAATAATTATTATTACATAGAAAGGTTGAAAAGTGGAATATTTTAAAAATTCAAAATTATAAATAAATCTGCATTAAAATTCTCATGTAATTAATTCTCAACAGCAAAGCTGATTAATTTTAAATTAAAATTTAAATTGTTTTAGAAGACTTAAAAATTACTACCGCAGCACTTTATTAATGATAAAAATATATCTCATTACTACAAACTTATTCTTTAAAAATTACGTGTTACAAAAGAAGCTCTTTTTTAATTTATAATGGTAGCATTAAAAAAGAAAGTTTTTATCGACTATGTGAAATTTATTGAGATGGTAGGACCTTCAACAGTATCATGTCGTAACAAGTAACGCCGTATGGCTTGATGGTATTTTCAAAATTACATGTTAAAGCAACCTTTTAATTTTGCCTATTAAAGACTAAAGAATATGTAACTGTATTTTTTGTTAAAAAATAAGTAAATGGAGATAGAATATATAACATATGTACCAATATTCTCTTAAATTTTAGAAGTAGTATTTTTAGTTTATCTGTGTCAATAATCTAATACATGACCACCCTTTAGTCAAATAAGAGTATTTCTCTGTATACTTTTTATATCTAAAAATATTTTAATATTACTTTGCCCTATATAATGATTCTCAACCGTTTTTGATTGGTTTTCATAATGACATTTACCATATGTTGGTAAAATGACACAACGTTATACCAAAACAATATTTTTCACATATCTTCAGCTCTTCCGTCTATAAGAAACAATATGAGATCGTAACATTTTGGATGTAATTTATTATGCCAAAAAGCACAAGATGCTTCTTTTTATGTTCCTTTCTAGCACAAGTTAGATTCATCTCCATGACGGGATTTTATTTTAATTACTAAGAACCTGTTACAATTATTAACTAAAGAAAAAAATTTGTGAAGCCTGTATTTGCATGCTAAATGCCCATTTTAATTCCTATTGCAGGTACTATAAACAATACAATTAATAAGTTTAGTATATTGAGAGTTTCGTCCACAAATCCAAATATTTTTGTGGATGAAAAACCAAATTTGGGCAATCTTATTTGTGGGCGGTCTTTGGTTTCCAAGTTTTTTATACCAAGTTTATATGAGACCAACTACGAGAAGCAAATCTTGTCTAACAATTCCTTATTTCCAGTGACAACGAAAATTATTTCTATCTCTTATGTATGTCTATATTCTTTACATTTCTCCAGGTGCAGTCGATGAAAACATTAGGTATGGTTGCAACTTGCAGAATAAAATTAAGGAAAGCGATCTTAAAGCTGTTGCGTGTGCTGCAAAATCATTCACAGAAAGGAATATTTAGTTTTCTCAAATTCTTGTTATAGAAAATTTAATAATTTTAGAACTTTTGGTGAACGCAATGTTAACTTTTTAATTATATTTGCCAAACAACATAATTTTTGTATACAGCTGTTACTTGCATAAATTAAATTCATTATTTTATTTGGGCTGTTCAAAAATTATTGACACTACAATTGTTTTTCCTTACTAATCTTTTATTAGGAAAAAGTAAATTCACATTTATCTTTAGTATTAGTGTACTTTTACTATTGTTCCAAAAATTCACTTAAAGCTGTTGCAAACCATTTTTTGGATGTTCACTGCACTACTTGTAGACAATCGAATGAAGCTTGTTGTTAAAGGATAACTTCTTATATGCACTGCTTCTTTCATTGCGCCAAATAGAGCGTAGTTGCTAGAGGTATAATACGGAGAATATGGGGCATAAGACAACACGGTGTACCCGAAAACCTGCAGGGTGGTAACAGTGTGGCGATTGACCTGTGGCTCCGTATTGTCATGTTGCATATTCATTTTTTATGGAGGCAGTAGCTAACCCATTAGCAGAATCTTCTCTTGATTCCAAATGATAATTGTCCATTAATTTTGAGATAATCAATTCTAGTTGTGGCTTTTCGGAACAAAAGCTTTCAATATGGTACCATTTTATATACTGGCGTTGTTTAGCGTTATATTTTTATATTGAACATCCTCAAACAGAAGTGGAAAAATGATATATTATTTTAGTTTTATAGTAATTATTAGATACGTTACTTTAGATATTATATAGAAGCGGCTTTTAAAATACCATTAATTAAATTAGAATTTTTGCATCTATCACATTTTAAACACTCAAAAATATTAATCACTTATTTCAATTCTTCCTCGCATTTAGAGGGTTTAAAAATGACCTTATTTTCTCTCAAAATTCCGAAACTCAGTACTTTGCATAAATATAGACTATGGTGCCTCATCGGCACCAGTTGGCGTTGCTAGAACCTGCAAAAGAAGGGAGAGAGTGACTACTTTGTATATATGTGTATAAAAATGCAGTACCAAGTCGCAGAATTGTGTTCTACTGGATATTGAAGTTGAAAGGCGGCTAAAACTGTGCAAAGAAAAGTAAAAGTAGCAGGCGTCAAGCAAATACGTGCAAGCGACACATGATTCAACGTATTTCCGATTCGATAAAGGCAAACAGGCAAATCACCAATATGCCTGTCTAACGGAGCTTTCTATGAGGACTTAAAAATGATAAAGGTCTGTTTACAATGGTTTTTCCTAATTTTGCAGTTGCACACTTAGATCTGTGTGACGCAATGGCAGAGACACTGCACAATAAAAAGTTCTTCTCCAACGAAGGGCTTAAATTGGCTGAGCACCAGTGGGTCTCTACTACACCCGAAGAATAGTTTGCAACATTTTTAAATTTTCCCGTAATACGAACAAATTCAATAAAACGTATATTAATTTTTATTTTAACAAAAAATTAGTGAAAAGATAATTGTTATGACAATCAGTTTTGAATGCCACATCAACGTATTTGGTTTGGATAACACAAAGATAGGTAAAGCTTAACATTGATGGTTTAATGATGTCATGTCCAATTACAATACTCTTTTATTTGCTAAATTAAGAATCTAGACAAAAGAGATCAATACCTGCTTAAACTAGGAAAAAAGTTGAATACTTTCAAGCTTTACGGAAGCCTGAGGAGAAACAAGAGCACTGTAAAGGTAAATATTGACTAAATTGAAATACATACGCAACTTGAATGTTATATAATTCAAATTTAAAATATTAAAGAATTATAAATTACAGAATCACGAAAAATCAAAATCAGTTATCCAACATAAACGCTATGTAAAAAAAAATTAAAAACGAGGAATAATGGCATAAGGTGAAGTAAACATAAAACATTGTGTGCGAGTTATTTAATTTATGGTTAAGAGATAGATTTCAGTTTATAAAAAATATGTAAGGCTAAATCATATTAGGCAAACCATTACTTACTTTTTCAAATTTTCTACAAAATGTAATTATTATATTATTATATAGACAATTTAGATATGACCTATAAAAAAATAAAGTTGATAATATGAATATTAAAATTATTTGGTAATTGTACACCAAAATAATTTTAAATTCAGTATACATAAGATTTTGGTTGACAAAATATTTAATTTTCGTATAGCTTACAAACATCAAAAAATACAAATACAACGCAGGTCATATAGGTTTCTCTCTAAAATGTATTTGAGGTGTTATACATTTAAGCAAATATCTGTTTATTATACCATGTTATAAGATATAGAACTATTGTTATTTTAAAGTAGTTTTTCAACTAAAAGTATTATTAATGAATGTTTTACTATTTTAAATTACAGCATATTAAATATATAGATTTTTCGTCGTTATAATCAATAATTTATTATATTATATTTTAGTATTATTATTAAAGTCATGCAATGTTAATTAAATTTTAAACATATGTAAGTTATATGAGGTTTTAAAAACAAATATAATCTTTTGAATTATTCAAATAAGTGGAAAATATACAAATAAAAATGTACACCTGAAAATATAACCTTTTTAAAAAAATATGTTGTTTATAGTCAAAAAGAAAAAGAGAATGAAAAGCAGTATTGTAAAAATGGGTTTAAAATGATCTTTCTCCTGTTCAACGTATGTCTGACACTTATGTAGGAAAGAATTATGCTTGCTCATATATACCACAGTTTTAACCATTAGCCAAGTTTAATCAATACGTTGTTAAAATTATTATATAGTAGCTAATTGTTTAATATACGCAACGTATTTTACTTAGCCTGATAAAAATCAACGCTACATGCCGAAATTGATTAAGCTAGGAGGCTATACAACTACCGCATCGTAGTGTATTTACTTGTTCTAATATTCGCTAAAATGATGTTGAACTGCTCTAGCATGTAAACCATAATCCACGTCTAATATATAAGGGTATACAAAGTAAGCGCTAAAAGTTTTAGCAATGTTACATTCCAGTTGCAATAGGGGTATTTCTCAGTGCAGTTTTCATTTCAACACATTTATTATATCTCTAAATTACAATTTCAATAGCTTTGGGAAAATACTTTCAAGTTTTATTCTCATAATGCTCCAAAACTCTGACCTGCAACTAATTGTTGTTGTTGCATTTTTTCAGCTTTAAAAATGGACTGGGGACTGAACCTGAGCTATAGGGTGAGTTGGCAATCAAATCCACATTCTTTTGCAGCAACATGGGCAATTGTAACATCATAGAGAGCGACGTTATCCCATTCTTCTTATCCTTGATAAACGATTTCTACAAAGCCTGGCACAATACTTCCGTTTACTACTGCGTTCCTATTCTTAAAATCAATTAGCAAAATCCTAAAATTTTTGCAATTATCTAATTTGTTGATAAGCTACCTTTGCCTTTTTTAGCCGTTTTTGTCTTACCTGTGCCAGTACATTGACTATTTTTTTGGCGAGTACAGGATCAAGGTTTTATCTCTTGTAACAATAGATTGAAGAACTACTTTATTTGTAGTTGCGACAGAGGTTTAAAAATTGTCCATAACAGATCACACGTTGCTGTCTTTGAATTGCTGACAAAAGTCTAGGTACTCATCTGGCACTAATCTTATTCATAAGAAAGATAATGTGTCACTATTGTATTGAAAAGTCCTAAACTTTCAAACGATTCTTTTACTTTTATTTAGTATTCCCATTACATTGTTACCACATTAAATTTACCCTTATATTATACAGCATTAAGATATCTATCAGATTGTTATACGGTTGCAAATGTAAAGTCTTAAAGTTGTAAGTTATAATATGTTTCTTGTCAAGTTTGGTTATTTAGCATTGGAGTGGAAACCTATATCGCTGTAATAACATTACATAAGTGCGGAACTGAAAAAATGTAATTTTTAAGCTCCCGCATCATATTGACATTAACCTTATGTTTATGTATCGAACTATGAAATTGTTTAATAAAACTGGAGGTGTCGAGGCTTGTTCAAGATCTGAAAGACCACGTTCAGTTCGGACTGTTCAGGCGGTTGAAGCCGTAACTGTCCGAAATAAACGAAATTCTCTTTGTAAGCCAAATATTGTGTCTCCGTAAACTTCTAAAACTTCAATGTCTTGTATTGTTAAACAACACTTAGAACCATTTGTTTACAAGATATACTGGACATTTGCTTTAAGAAAACGCGGGAGAGGAAAAGCAAAAACGTTGTTTACTGCGTACACGCATAATGGTTACAGAAAAATTTTACTTGTGGATGAAAGAGATTTTTACACTTTCAATAAATAAAATGACAGGGTAACCAACGTCCAACAGTCTTAAGCGTTTGCTGCGGAGTGTGTTGTAATGGAGTATCTAATAAAGTAGGTGGTACTAATGTAGGTATCTACGTTGCACAAAAAGCTGTAAGTGTTACACCTTCCTTTGTAAAGCAAACAATTGAGCGCAACATGTGCTTGTAAGATGACATTATCCCTAATTAATTTTACTTAATTAAAATTAATACACATTAAAAGGTTCAAAAACTATTCTCATACAAAGTGGCAAATCATTAAAAAAAAATTATTTTGGTTTATTCATTAATAATTTTCTGGGCCCTGGAGACGAACGGAGAAAGTTGTGTAACTCAATATTTGGGCAATCGCAAGTTAATAGTATGCGAATTAAAGTAAAAAATGATGTAATTCAAGCACAATAAAAAATAGTGCATAAAAATTTCCTCGGAATAAATAATAAGGATAAGTAATTTATAACTTTTCGAAGTTTAAAAAGAACACAAAATGGCAAGGCTGTTCACATTCAACAAACGATAGGAGTAATAACGTGGAAATCTAAACAGAACGCACTCTAATTCATAGTGCAGGCAAACATTTTAAATAGCAGTTTAAAAATTCATAAAAATTGATATGAGCGACCACATTAAAGAAACTAGGCCAGAAAATATAGAAAGCGAAGATGCAAAAAGAAAAATGAACCCAGAACGTCCCGAAAGTTCTAATGCAATTTTTTATAAGAGTAAAATAACAAAAAACCAGAAGCAAACAAATTAAGAAATGATTATTATAAGAGGTATGCGCAGGGTACGAGAAAGATATTAAACATATAAAGAATAATCAGGAATAAAAGGATGAAAGCGATCCTGGAGGAGAACATAAAATAGAAAAAACTATTAAGAGAATTACAACAAAAAAAAAGTAACGATGGCAGATAAAATGGAAATTGAAAAAGGATGAAAAGAAAAATAACTTAATAATAACGGACATTAAATCGGTTCCTAAGGAGACTTTAGAGTTAAAATACAAAATAGAAGATTTTATAAAACTAGCAATAAATACGGAAACGTAAGGGAAAAAAATAAATAAAACACTGAAAGGAGACAAACAAATTTAGGAAACAATCATAGAAACTAGCATTTTGAATGTCTCAGAAATAGACAGAAACTAAAAAGAACTGGATCTAGCTTATATTATGGAAGAGAGTGGTATAAATGTACTTAAAATAACGGAAACAAAGAGGAAAAGAGAAGGGACAGTTGTACTAGAGAGAGGACATTTGTTAATATATAAGAGAATAGATATATAAGAATTATTAAAAGGCTAAAGAATAGAAATTTATATTAAAATATAATAATAGTATGTGGCACAAACTAAGGTGAAGCTAAGAAGAAAATAGAAGATTACTAGAAAACATTACAAAGGGGAGTAGAAGAAAAAAAGAATATGTAAATGCTCATAGAGAAACCGAAATGGAAGATTAGGTAACGCTCTTCAAGGCACAGAAGGGTGAGTTGAAAAATATAGTGAGAAAATAAATACAAATGGACAAAGAATTATAGGTTTTCCTATATTACATTCACTCATATCACTTTTCTAAATGTTATAGGATATCAATAATGTATCCACCTTTTGCTCTGAATGAACTATGTAAATAAAGCTTTTTCGACCCTAGGATTCGAACTCAAGTTCAATATTTTTCTGTTTGATTGACCGACATCGTTTTCATGGAGATATGCCAAAATTTTATCTTTGTTTTTCTTAATGTCAGCCACAGTCTATAACACTATACTTGGTCATAATGCTGGAATAGCTTATACCGGCATCGATATACTTCAAAACTTGGATTTTTTCTTTTAAGTCAAGAGTAACGTGTTTTCTTTTCGACATTGTTCTATTTACAAAATTAGTTTAAAGTCTACACAAATCACACAAAACAAACTTTGCTATAGTAAACTGAATAAACTGTAAGTAAGTGACCCTCACAGTAGCGCCGACACAGTTCAACTGACTTGTTACGACTTGTTACTACTAAAAATTCAAACTGACGCAGTACCACCACCACTTAAGGCGATGGTGAGCGGTATAAACAACGACAAGTTTTTATTTCTTGTTTAGCGTTCGGATTACCGAGGCGGCGTTCGGACTATCATTTTGTAATTTTGCCGTTCGGATTAGCGTGCGTTCGGATTATCGTGTGTTCGGATTATAGAAATTGCACTGTATAATTAGAACTGCAACTACGGAGTATGTGGAGAAAGTAAACATACTAGTAAGAGGAAAAAAATTTCATGGTGAAACACCAGAGTAAAGTAATAAGTTAAAAGAAATAAGAAATTGTGAAGATAATGATTAGAAAACTATAAATATAAAAGAAACTGCTAGGAATACCAGAGTCAAAAAGAAAAAGTAAAAGCACTTGTTAAGTAGGTAAAAATAAAAGCGGAGGAAAATTAGGGAACAGAGATAGCCACTATACCGTACGACAAGAAACCTAAAAAAAGACAAAAAATCTCTTTAAAAAACATCATAAATAAAAAACGGCAAATGCTAACAAAGGATGACATTTTAGAAAAATAGGAGTAATATAAAAGACTGTTAAGAAATAAAGAATGGTATTAACAAGCTCTACTAGAAGTCACGGTTAGGTTTTGAGAACAAGAAGTGGAAGAAAAAAATAGAAATAAAGGAAATAAAGCATGCAATAAAGAGACTAAACATTGGAAAGGCCCTAGGAATAGACAAGGTAACACCAGAAGTGATAAAATATATGAAACAAGAAGGCATACTACTACTACAGAGATTAATAAACCAAGTCTAGTTAACAAATACGATGCGTTCAGAATACAGAACGGGATACTTTTCCTAATCCATAAAACAGAAATGTATGCAAACTTCAATAATTACAGAGGAAGATCCCTGTTGTTAATAAATAAAAAGTACCTTAAGTGATAATTAAGAGTATTTATAACTGAGAATACAATAAATAACAGTATATTTGCAATAAAACAATGTAAACTAAAATGTAAATATTCGTAGCAGCCATTGACCTGGAGAAAGAATTTGTTAGTATAAACAAAATGTGCTATCGAAGACTTTAAAAAACAGGATTATAAGTAAAAAAATAATTGAGACTCTAAGAGATATGTATAAAAATACAAAAAACATAATCAGAGTAGAAGGAAAAGCAGCTTCTACGTACACAGAGGATGAGAGCAAGGAAGTATCCTTAGCCCATTATTATTAAGTGGCGAAGCGAAGCGAAGTCACTTACTAACTTCATGTTGTCTGTCCGTCCGTCCGTCCGAGCAAAAACTCGAGAAACTGGGAATTTTCAAATTCTGTTTTCACCAATCGACAGGTGACCAAAAAGGCTTGTTTGCTAGTGATTTTGAAACTGATTGGTCAAAGGTCAGCGTTAGGGTTCTCAAATTTGGGAGACTGCTTCGCCACTTCGCTATGCGTTGCAAGCTTTGCAGGTTTATTCATAACAGTAATAGACGAGATAGCCAAAGGAGTAAACAAAGAAATAAAAGGAGTAATTTAAAGTACAGAAATCTTAGATCAAAACAAAAGAACTACTGTATGCAGGTGGCTTTCAGCCAGATGTAGCATGGTCAGCAAATCCCTCTGGAATTGAATGGTGTTATCGAAATAAATTACATGGAGTGCCGTAAATTAATTGCTGTTTGAGAATGCTGCGAGTGTAGACATTCTATTGTAAAAGTAAATTTGGTAGTGTAAGTATATTGCCCAGCAGTGCACTTCAATTTTAAATGAATATTCAAACACGAGCCCAAGTTTGTTAAAGGTTAATACACACTGACAGTAATATGTTTTTTTTAAATTAGTTAGTAATTTAAATTACGTAGTTGGTAAGTTATTGCTCTAGAAAGTAGTTGTTTATCCAAGTTAAACCCTCTTTGAAAGCTTTTAGCATAATTTAGCAGGGACGAGAGCAAAAATGACGGTGCGGCGGAGATTCGGCGAGGCCAAATTTAATTAATTCTTTGTGAACTTGCCGCCGAAGTTCGGTGCCGCACTACTTAAAACGTCCTCGGTTCATCACGTTATTGTCCAAGTTCTGCATCGCGCAACTAAAGTCGCTGCCGTTATTGCATAAATCGCGTTCTAGGCAGAGGCGCTCCATCCCGGGGTGCTCGCGCAAGGAGAATATACGTCAGTGCCATTCCCAGCGCTCAACAGCAAAACTCCATTATCGGACATTACAAATCACGATTTTCCAAACTGCGCGGCTCCAAATTGCCTGAATATTTTAATTCGCGCGACTGAAATGCATTAGTGATAATTTACGGCTATCGGCTGCCACCGATGCTCGCCGCGCCGGCGCTCCCCTCGAGGTGCAGGGGGCGTAAAAAATTATAGCTTGCAAAAACCGAAATGCAGACTCAAGACGGGATTGTGGATTATGGAGAGCACGTTCTAAGGCAAATGAATGGGTATTCAGACAAAAGTACAAAAAGGTTTAAATATATTAGTATAAGGCAATACGAGGGCTGCTCGGTATCTATTGCGAATTGTAATCTCACGTTTGCATCGTACAGTTTGAAATTTTTGACGGAATACGTACTTAGAACGTTTTGTCATACGAGCGTTATTTATTTTGTTTTCATTAAGTTAAAATCTTCTCTTGTTAAAAAAAAAATGGAATTAACTCGTGAACATTTTTGTGCTAAGATTTTTCACTATTTCCACGTGAATTATCTCTACATATAAAGCCACTGTATATCATTGGTTGAATGAATTTAATCGTAGTCGTAGTTTTCTGGCGGTTGAATTTAAAGAAGGCCGTCAAAAATCGACTGTGGTGCCAGCAAACATCGATGCCGTGCGCAAAATGATAAAGCAAGATTATCATGTGACTGTCGTGACATTCAGGCATCCTTGGGCATTGGTATAACTAGCATATATTCGATATTACATGAACATGTAACTGTGAAAAAGCTGTGTGCATGTTGAGTCTCGCAGTTAAAGATCGCTTAAAAACAGGCTTGTGTCGATTGGTCGAAAGAAATGCTCAAGAAATACGATCGCGCTGCTTCAAAAACTGTTTACAACAGGTAACAAATCTTGAAGTTATTATGAGACCGGAAGTAAACAGCAGTCGACTTTATGGATCTTCCAAGACGAGCCAAATCCAACGAAAGTCGTTTGCGCTCAAAGCACTTCGAAGCAAATAGTCGCCTGGTTTTTTGGAAAAACCGCAATCGTGGTTTTAGAGCATCGTACATTAGTCAATTGTGAATGGTACATAAGCATTTGTTTGCCAAAAATCTTTGGAAAAATAAAAAAAATAATGCGTAATTCCAGATCATTCCCCAGCACGACATTGCGAACTCACACACATCGACACAAACAACTGGCTTTTTGAGCAATCAAAACGTCAATTTGATAGGTCATCCGCCTTACAGTCCTGATTTGGCTTCTAACGATTTCTTTTATTCCCACACGTGAAGAACCAACTGCGTGGACAACAATTGTCGACGCCGGAAGGGGAAGTTGATGCGGTCAAAATCCATGTTTTGGAAATACCTGATTCGCTATGGAAAAATAGTATAATAAAAATTTGTTTCAGCTTATGTGACAGTGTATTGGAGGGTCAGGGAGAATATTTTGAAAAACAAAACAGTTTCCAACATTAAACATTTATTTTTGTTAGTTTTTGCCGTAGACATCGTCTAGCCTATGTAACATAAGTGTTAAATTTCAGAGTATATCGCCTTAATTTCTCAATAGATCTTAATTTTAATTAAAATTTTAACATGAGATCATAAGTTAAACACAAAAATTAAAAATGTTTCAGCTAAAACTTCCCACTTTTTTAAAGGATCATCTTTGTTTAAAAACTTAAGTACTTCTGTAGTCCATAGTATTACAAAAAAAATTTTAAATAAGTAGTATGTATGTACTATTATATATTTTTATTTATTATATAGTTAATTGTGCTGAATTTCATGTATTTTATTTTTTAAATTAAGGGTGATTTAAATTGAACTTTAGGATTTTAATTGCGCCCAGTTTGGTTTCTGCGAACATTGAAAGCTTGCATTTGAACAATTGGCATGAAAACACATAATAAAGTTATTATGGTGCTGTATAATGTGCAGCAATTCATCAGTAACATTCAAGTTTATTATGAAAGCAAGCAATCAATTACAAGTATGCGATGGAAACTTCAACTATTGTTTGGACACAACAACGTGCATGCAATTTGTGATCTAGTTCAAAAGTTTAAAACAAATTGTATGCTTACTAATAAAGCAAGGGTTCACTATCAATATAACAGTCGTTTAGGTGACAATAGTGTGTATGAAGAATCAAGTGTTCAATTCGTTCCCGTTCACAACAATTGAATATTTCATATGGCACTACGCAACGAATTTTAACAAACGATCTGCATTTAAATGCGTTCACAATTTAATTGACTTAAGGACGCAGTACAATTGTAAACTAGGTCTTAGAAAACACAGAAGTTGCTGCTGAGTTTTGCGAAAAAAATTATATTGAATGATGTAGCTAATTTTTCTTTAAATAGCTTTATCATTCGTCAAAATTGTCGCGTGTGGAGTAGTGATATTCCACATGCTATTCACGAAATTCCAATTAATTCACAAAAATACAATGTTTGTTATACCTTATAGAGTGGGAAAATAATATTTACTTTACTTTATCGGGAGATGCTAAATATCTTTTTCCTTTGAATGAAACCAACGACTTGAACTTGAACGACATATGGTTTTAACAAGATGTAGCTACATGTTACACAGGATGTGACAAATTCACTTTACTTTAAATCAACTTTTCTGATTGTGTTATCTCGCAAAGGGGTGATTTTGATTAACCACTACAATCTTGTGATTTAACTCAATTAGGTTTGTTCGCTGGTAACATTTGAAAGAAATGATTTATGTCAAAGTAACTAGCTACAATTCCAGAGCTACAAGGAAACATCAAACGTATAATTGATAAAATATAACCTTATCTATGGAAAATCATGAAAAACTTCACTAAGAGTATGGTCGCGTGCCAGCAGAACCATGGAGGGCCTTTGGCCGGCATTATATTTTATACATAATTTCCAAGTCTGTACTTAACACTAATAGCAATAAAGTTCGGATTGTAACAATTATAAAGTTCAATTTGGATCAGCCTATACTGTATATATGGGTTTGTCATAGAAAGAAAACTATAATTCATTATAATTTTTGTGATGCTTATTTAAAAAAGCATCGTTATTGAATACTGAATGTGACTTATAGGTTATTTGACCTATCAAATAAATTGTTGTTACCAGCAGCACTGACGTCACAATAGTTATGACAGTTAAATTAATTTGATGATACAATAAAACTATAGCACACTTACAATTTTGTATTGTTGCATAATATATTTTATGTAGTGATTGTTTAGTTGATTAGATTGTTAGTGTTGTTTAATCAAAATGCTTCATGAAGAGAACCTAAATGATATTAATATTAATATAATCTATTATATGAGTATTACGGTGTATCTCATAAACTTTAAGTAATAAACAAAAGTGAAAAAGTAATATACAACTATATGTATTATCCTCAAATTATTTAAGGAAGTATGAAAGAAGACAGAGCTAGTACTGTTTCTAATTAAGGTTAAGATAAAATATTGCAAAAAAAATTTACATAGTAAACATGTATGCACCGAGAAGGCAAAAAACGAGAAATATTACTTCTAGGAAAAGCATGTAAAAAAATTTAATGCATGACTCTCTAATAGTTCTTGGAGACTTCAGTGCTAAAGTATGAAAAGAGAAGCACATGAGGTTAATAGCAGGAAGAGAAACAGTACACAGAATTACGAATAATAACGGAATGGTATAATAAACATTTTAGCAAATGGATATTTTAATACCCAGCATAAATTTTAAGCATGAAATAGAACATAAATACTGATCCTTGGATGAAATATAGGAAACCATAATGTCATATGATAATATCCAAAACAGACAGAAAATAAGTCAAGACGTTAGAACATACCGCGTGACGGATATTGGTTTCGACCACCTCTTTGTAATCGCCAAAATAAAATTAAGAACAGCTAGAAAAAGAAAAGCATCAAACAGAAAGAGGTGGAAAGTGGAACAGCTCAAAGAAAAGAATAGCCAATATAGAAAAGAGATGAGAAAGCAGCTATCTATAAATATAAAGGTAAATCTACTGAAGACTAATAAAAAAATAATTAAGAAAAGGAATGAAGATACTGCAGAAAAGGTTATAGGCAAAAAAGCTGCAGAGAAAAAGAACGAATATTTGACCATGACTGTGAAGTAATAATAAAGAACAAAAAAACTGCAAGGTTTACATGGCTAAGAACAAAAAATAAAAATGGTTATAAAGCATTGCAGGAAATTAGAAATAGTGCACAAAGCCAATAAGGAAAAATATGAGAAATTTACTAGAACAAATAATGGATGCCTTAGAAAAAGATAACAGGAGTAATATCAAAATTAAAGAACAAAATAGAAAGTAAATTTAGCAAATATAGAAAAAATTGACAAAATCACTTTGAAAATTTGTTGAAAACGAACAGCGTAGATGTGAGCTAGTAAATAATCACAAAGCTAAAACAAAATAAGACGGGAGGGATAGATAACATGGCAAATAAAATGATAAAATATGGAGAAAACCAGCTTAAGACAATGACTATAGAAACTAATAGTCCAGATATAGGAGAAATTAAACAATGCATAATGAATGAGAGAAAGGACTAATAGTGCGAATATTAAAAAAAGAAGATCCACAAATATCCATAAATTACAGAGGTATCAATTTGCTAATTGTAGTGTCTAAAATTCTGAACACTCTATTAAACAAGAAATTAGCGAAGTCTACAAAAGAAAAATAGGAAAAGATTTACATTAGACGTGATACACATGGTAAATCAAATAGTCGAAAGATCTTAGGAATATGATATTGGACTATATATTCTCTACATTGATTTTAAACAGGCCTTAGGCAGTGTAAAATGAGAAGCTTTCATAAAAGACATGAAGAAAAAGGAAATATTTGAAAAACTAGAGAGACTAATTAAAATGACAATGACGGAATCAAAAGCAGTTGTACTTACGGAAGATGGAATAACAGAAGAATTTAAAATTAACTCAAGAGTAACACAGAGGAACGGGCTATCAAATAAGCCATTTAAGATAATGCTAAATTTAATAATTAAAGACTATAAATTCAGCGGAACAATCATTAATAAGGCAGTACAGATAGTGATGTATGCTGATGATTTAGCGGTAATAGCGAGACAGAGAAGTTCGGAGGAAAGAATTTAGAAAATTAAAAAAGCAGCAAAGGAAAGAAGGCTAGAAATTAACAAAAAAAAACAAAATATATATAATCCATTCAGAGAATACATATAGTAATAAATCATCATAACACACCCCCGAACCGCCCCTGAAACGCAAAAGATGTGCGCAGAAGCCAGATTTACGATGTAGTATTTATAATAATATTTTATATTTACCCTTTTGGGCTAAACAGATGAATCAAAATTTAAAAACTCACTTTTACAATACACACTATCATTAATAGTGGAATGCAAAAGAAATCGCTACCCCTAACCACACCAAGTTGGCCGCAGCATTAAATACGCGTGCCCAAAAATGGGTCAGTGTGTACCTGACTATTGTAATACCGGCCCGTTTTCAAACCGGTCAATTACAGAGAATTTTTATTACTATACGTATTCGCTGAATTTATAATAGAAATAAGCCTGGCAAATAAAAAAGGCATATATGAACTTAAAGCTAGGAAATTTCAAAACTGAAACTAAAAATAAAAGAAAACAGGAAATGGAACAAAGATTACAGGCAAGAGATAGAACGTACTACAAGTACAAGAACATCATGAAAAACAGAAATATAAGTAGGAACAAAAAAATGAGAATTTATAAAATGACAATCAAACTAGTGGTAGTATATGGGGTAGAAACGATGAACCTAATAAATTTGGAGCAGGATAAGCTGAGAATCTTTGAGAGAAAGGTTATAAGAAAAATATATAGACTTAAAAAATGTGAAAAGAGAATTTCGGAGACTAACAAATTCGGAAATAAAGTTTTTCAGAAGGGAGAAGATATTCTTAAAGTAATAAAGATCAGAAAAATGCGCTGATACGGAGGAGCAACAGGTAGGTGTTAGACTAAAAATAAGGGGAAGAACGCGGAGTCACTCATCACACTAAACAACTTTGTGAGGTCAGAATGAGCGGCTGCAATTCCAAATGGAGTGTATAGTCAATTTTTTCCTCTGAAGATTAGTAAAAACAAAAATTCAAAGAGTTATTGACAAAATTGAGCCACAGTTATGCGAAAAGGTGATGGAGAATTTTATTAGAAGAATTCGAGTGTCAGATGAGCCGTGGAGGAAGGCCAAATGTCCTATTTTCACATCTAATAGTAATGTTTACTCTTTAAATGATGTCATAATTTTGGGAATTAATAAATAAACAAAATTAAGCCTTGCGTTTTTTACATATAAGATGTAACGGATCTTACAGACATGATAACTTCTCCAAATCTTAGTAGATTTATTCGGTCAATGCTTTGACTAAGTTTGTAAATTGGCAAGATTGGTCAAAAGGATGAGAGAAACCACCTTTAAATGCTTTGAAATATCGTAGCTTACATAGTCCTTACCAAATTTAAAACAAATCTAGCTCATTTGTTTCTTAGGACCTAGGTAAAGTATAGAAAGTGGATGGGATTGCAACACAAGGTAGAGAAATATAACTATAATATTTTTGACTCCTGCGATTAATTCACATTCAATTATAATTAGTTTACAACAAAGATTATTAAGTTTTCTTTATTACTATATCAACTATTGTGTTATAATATTTACGTTCTATATAAAAACCTTTTTCGTTACAATGGTATATGTAAAAGAAAACCTTTGTCCAATATGCATATAAACTTTTATTTTTTGTCAATATTATATCTGTTTTAGAGTTCCGTTTATAATTTACGTGCTGTTAGTTTTTTAGTTCACATATTATATATCTAGTTTGTTATATTTCTCATAATCTATTTTGCAGTAGGATTTTGAGCCGTTGTAATCCTATAAACAACTCAAAATTATATTTATAAAATTGTTTTTTTACTTTATAAAAAGCATTCAAATAATTATTTCAACAAAATAATTATTTCAGAACATTAGAATAATGAAAAATTAGACTCATTAATGGTTTGCTATTAGAATTAGTTTTGTAATAACTTTATTGGTGATTGCCTTTTTCTATTATCTTAGTATAATATTAAGTGTTTTAACTTTTCTTACCTTTGTTACCTATTGTACTTCTCTCGAAATGACTAAACATGTCATATAAAATATAAATAAGGGGATAAGAAAGAACCGGAGAACTACAGAGGGATCAACCTGTTGAACACCACATTAAAATTAACAACAAGAATTATATGCCAACAAATAAACCAAACGACAACTCTGAACGATGAACAGCAAGGATTCCGTAGTGGAAGATCATGCACATATGCAATATTCGTGATAAGGCAGATAAATGAAAAATCAATTGAATACAATAGACCAGCCTTTTTATGTATGATCGACCTGAAGAAAGCTTTTGATAGAGTCAAACTAGGTGACGTAATCCATCTGTTATATAATAGAGGAACACACATAGACATCATCAAAACAATTGAGAACATATATAAAGACAACAAAACGAAAGCAAGAATAAATGGACAACTTACGGAACCAATAAACATGGGCAATGGAATAAGACAGGGAGATTCGTTAAGCCCTTATTATTCAATCTAATAATGGATGAGATTATTAAGAAAGTAAACGAAGAAAGAGGATATAGAATGGGGAACAAGGAAATCAAGATATTATGTTACGCCGACGACGCAGTACTAATAGCCCAAAACGAAGACAATCTGCAAAGATTAGTCCACAAATTCAATATAACAGCAAAAAGATTTAACATGATCATCTCAGCACAGAAAACGAAAACAATAGTAATTAACAAAGAACCCATTAGATGCAAATTGAAATCGACGGTGCAAGCATAGAACAAGTCATGGAAATAAATTACCTGGGTATCAAAATAACTAGCTATGGAGATGTAGAAAAAGAGGTTAAAGATCAAATACAAAAAGCTAATAAAATCGCAGGATGTCTCAATAATACAATATGGCGAAATAAACACATTAATATAGAAACAAAGTCTCGAATATACAAAGCAGCTATAAGACCAATAATGACATACGCATCAGAAACGAGACCGGACACAACTAAAACGCAGCGACTATTGGAAACAACCGAAATGAGGATATTGAGAAGAATAACAGGAAACACGTTAAGAGATCGAATAAGAAGTACCGAAATTAGAGGAAGATGCAAGAGATAAATGAATGGACACTGAACAGGAAAAAAGAATGGAATAATCACATAAGTAGAATGGCAGACGATAGAATAGTGAAGATAGCAAGGGACAAAAAACCACTAGGAAGAAGAAGCGTTGGCCGACCGCGCAAAAGATGGAGTGACAACATTACGTAGAGAAGGCATAAATCAAAAAAAAACAGGCAAATTGCCTATATAGAAGGAGAAGAAGAAGAAGAAGAAAATATAAATTATTCCCATTTGCTACTAATTATTTGTCTTGTCATAAAAATAGTTAAGATTTTTTAGTAGATCGCGGTGACAAAAGATGAACATCATTTTTCGTGTTAATTAAAGTTATGTTTATTTAAATTAAAAGGCAATGAAAAATAGAACTAACCGGAGAGGACGACAAATTATTTTTGTAACGTGTTCGTTGTAAATTTGGATCTTTTTAAAATTCGAAAGACAAACTTTAGAAGTTTAATAACTTGTTGGGGCACATAACACTCATATAAAAAGAAGCAGGTGCGAAATGGAAAATACGATAATAAAACTTTTTCGTTGTTTGCAAATATATTTTTTTTTGGTGCTAATACTTTAAGGCATCTTTAAAAGATTTTTTGTCTTCCGAAATCTGTCCATTACTGAATTTGCTTTAAAACGCAGAAATAATTTAAAAAAAAGTTTAAATATAATTTCAAAATTTATTTCCAATTTTTTAAAAATAATTCTCTGCATTGGTCACTCATTTTCTGTGAAGATCAAACTCATGGGCAGATTAGAAATAGTTCGACGGCAAATCACATACACGTTTTAGTTTTATGTGGGCCACAAAATAAGTAACTAAGAATTTTTTTATTTAAATAACGATTGACTTTAGAATGGTAGCGACACATTGTCATATGTGGTTTGCTATTTACTTCTAAATCCAACATTAACGTTATTTGAAAAAGTACTTTTTGTTCATTTTTAAATTATTGTAACATAAAATCAAAAGATTTGTATTTTTTTTAGATTGTCGTGTATAGAACTACATTTTGGAAATTAAGTGGTGTTGTTCTTATCTCAGCATGCCAAATTGAAGAATTTTTGGACTTTAAATGTTAATTTTACACCAAGCTTTCGCACTTTAAAGCTGACAAACTATTTGGTTTTCTAAAGTCTGACGAAAATATCTTAACTATGTCAAAAAATTGTTATCCAACTAAATTTTTTTAAAGTATTTTGTTACTGTTATTGTGGCTTATAGTCCTAGTTGATGGATCTGGTAATATTGTTTTGGGGCATATAAAATAAGTATCAAAATATTCTTGAAAAGAGCTAAGTACATAACATAAATATTGAGTTTTTAAAGGCCGAGTATTGTGCACCTATTGACATTCACTGATAAATTTGTGTTGACTATGGTCAGCGTGGAGTCAATATTGTTGTCATGCATCATCAGGTTTAATGTGGTCGACCGTTGCCAGCCACGGACTAAATTGTGCTAATCGTCACATGAAGCAGGGAAGTTTATCTTGAACGACAAAACTGTTTTTTTTTCTCTACGTGATGAAGAAACTTTCTTAGCGATAGAATGCGTGTATAAAAGAGTAATAATACCCCTCAATGCAGGATATTTTAACCTTATAGCAAATACGAGTTAAGCGCTAGATTTTTTCTGCTCAACTATATTACATATTTTTCAATATAGTCTTCGTGTATTTTAACATATTTATTATATACCAAAATCGGTATTTCAATACCCTTGAAAAAAATAAACAAAAGTTTTATCTGAAAAATCCTCCAAAACAGCCTCCTGAAACCCTTCAATGTAGTTAAATTTCCTACTTCAATGGTTTTTCCTCAGTTTTTAAAATAGATAGTAGTCACTAGAGGTTAAGTCTAGGCTGTGGGTGGGAAACCCTACAAAGTCATAGGAAATTGTGGCTTTTTGGACATGCGTTATCTCGTGGAAGGCAAACAGTTGGACTCAGCGTACCACTCCTCCTTTCCATGATAACATCGTGTAATTTACGCAGTAAGTTGGCGTAATAGTTTTCCCTTACTATTGTCTCCCTTTTCTTAAACTCAATTAGTAGATTTGCTTTTGGATCCCAAAATATTATTGCCGTCATCTTTTTCGTTGATGCCTTTTGTCAGATCTGAATTTAAATTTTCTACCGAATCATAGTATAAAATCGTGGTTTTATTCCCCACAATAGATTAAAGAACTGCTTCTTTGTTGTTGCAACAGAGGTTTAAAATATGTTCACAGGAGGTAACACGTTGTTGTATTTGAACCACTGACAATAATTGAAGTATCCATCTGGCATTAAACTTAATCATCGAGAATGTATCACATAACTGTAACGGAAAGTTCCAACCTTGCTGATGTTTTTTTGACTGTTAAATGTCTTCTTTTAACATTCACGCTCAACGAGGGCAGTATTTTCTTCCAAAAGCACTTCAACTGCTCGACCTGCACATGGTGCGACTTTGATGTTTTCTCAGTATAAACAAAATTGATTTATCTATTGTTTAACATCACAGGGATTAAGACCTCTTTAGTGAGATTTTTAATCACGACTTGGTACTCGATTTTCAACATTGTGAGTGAAGCGGTACTGTCAACTCAAGTCAAATCGAATGCTACAATTTCTAAGAATTTTCAACCTAAAATAGCACTATATGACAGTATCACTATTTTGTTTCTCTTATTACTAGAACATAGTGAGGCCGAAAACTTTTGGTGTGTTGCTTGTCTACAGATCACTCGTATACCTTATCTATTAATACAGTTTTTAAAACGCACATTAGAAAAGAGTTTATTTAAGTAATAGTTGTTTTGTGACAAAACTTTATAATTAATAGAAAATAAGAAATACACCCTTGGTATCTAGCATTTTTCTGCGAAACTTTATAGTTATCATATTTTTTTCTATCTGGACCAGAATACGAACTTCCCTAATTTTATTGCATACTATTATCTGAAACAATGTAATAAGACTTAATAAACAGATTTCAATTTTATCTTGGACCCGAAACACGTCATTTCGATAAATATCGAATTTTTAGAATCGACACCTAACGATTTCTCTTGAAATCAGTGAAAATGGATTACGCAATCAGAAAAATTACTTAGATAGATTTTCAATTGACCGAGTATTTATTGAGCAACATTTTAATCAAGAAAATCAACGAAAAATCAAATACGAAATGTAATAAATGTGATGCAAAATCAAATGCAATCGTAGTAGAATAGCACATATTTAGTTTTCAGTATTTCATCAAAAGTCAATTTTGCTTCGGCATTTTTGCGATGGGATCTTGTACCAAATTAAAGCGCTGTTTCTCGTCATCCGGTAAGTCCACCTGTTATTGTCGTTTTTAATCTAATCATAGTCTTTTTTCGTCTATTTCATCTTCTTCTTCTGCATTGCATTCTTCAAACTCGTCCTACCGGATTACTTTTCAACAGTAGTTGTGGGTAGCTGCTGTTTGACATCACAGTCATCTTCGACTTGGCTGCCGCAATCGACTAGAACTGCTTCTCTTCCTCTTGTTTGCCTTAGCTATCTTATCACCAAGATACATTTTTTTTCATCCTGAAGCAAAAATGACTCTTTTTTCAATATAGTCGCTTGGAGCGATGCGACGCTAGTGTCGAATGCTCGAATCTGAGTTCGAACCAGCTGGTATTCGAAAATTTTGGTGCGTTTTTTTACCCTTTCGGGTTTCGGGGCGAATTGGGACCAGTATATGATTACTCAGTGCCTCATATTATGGATAAAAATTTTATAACATCAAATATTTTGCGCATGACTAACTGATCATATGTATGTATGAACACACAAAACATAACTAATAATTTTCCAAATAGGAAGAAGCGTACTACACTTTCATAAAGGTTTTTTTCTTGTTAAATATTCTTAAAAACACTTTACAATTATGTATTATATTAAATAAAAACAAATCTGAATTTGTGAGTAGTCTTTTTTACTGATATTTATTTGCAAACTGTTATAATAACAATAAGCAAATCAGATTTAAGACATTACAGTTGCAGTGGTAATTTATATGTGGTGCAAACCCCTATCGCCGTTTCTTCTTGTAAGTATTTTTACAATTATATGTAGATATTAAGTACTAGTACAAATGTTAAAAGAGGTAAGGAAGATCCAATGGCTTGAAATGTTTAAGTGTAGGCTTTTGGTCACTGTTGTCGAACAGGAGATTGGGATGTATTTCCAAACGCTGAAGATATTTGTTACTACACTTTATTACTTCTTCTTTAACTATCTGTACATTTAAGTCATCTTGTATTTGTTTATTTGGGATTTAATAGAAATCATTACTAATAGTGGGAAAAATGTTCCACTAAAATCGTTCAAGTATTTAAATGTTGGAGCTTGACGCAGTGCCTCAAAACTGGATTTTTAGCTGTATTTTTTCTTTTGAAAGTGATAGCTTAGAGTTATGGACATAGTAACCAGTAATAATTTTTTAATTTTAGATTGAATTGTTTTCTCTTCGTCCAGATATGGGTTGTCCATGATAAGCTTTTGTCGAAGTGTAGGCCTAAATGCTTCGCGCAGTCTGTTTGTGGTACAGCTTTATCATTAATGGAATAATACCTCTTCGATTGGTAAAAGTAATTTGCACATATTTGTGGCTGTTTATTTTAAAGCGCCACTTTTTGAATCATCGGCAGACGATTCAGATTCTGTTGTAAAGTTAGGGCGGTTGCCTTAGGATCGTGATGTACAGCAAAGATTGCCGTGTCGTCAGCATAAGTTACTATAGTTGTATTGGGGGGCTGGTGGGTAAATCGGCTGTGTATAAAACGTTTAAAACTGACCACGAAATGCTTCCCTGGGACTTAATAGTACATAATTCCGAGACTGCTTCTTTAAATTTCACTTAAAAGTATTTTTTTTATGTAAGACTTGATGATGCGCTAGTAAGAGTGCAGAATGGTCAATTTTAACTTAAATAATAGACAATATCTGGCTAACGAAAGAAAGAGTAGTATTTCTTGTTTTCGAAGTCGGTGTTGATGTTGTCTACTATTCTATGAATCTGCTCAATTGGGGAGTGTACACTCGGAAAGCCAAATTGATGATCGGGTTTTGTTTTCGAGGATGTCAGAAAGTCTATTGAGTAATAGTCATTCGAAAAGTTTAGAGAGAAAACTTATGGGCCGGTAGGAAGACGGATTATTGAATGGTTTATCGGGCTTTTGGATAAGAATCACTTGGACAACTTTCCACTGGACTGAAAAAAATTCCCATCCCTAGGGTGCTATTAAGTTATAATAGTTAACCTAATTGCTTTGGGAAGCAGCTCCTTCAGTATTCGCCCAGTGATTAGGTCATATCCTAAAAATTTTTTGCAATTTATTTTTGTAGCGATCATTGTTTCCACTTCTATAATATAGAAAGTATTTAGTATTCTCTGTAGCAGTTAGTCCTTTAAAGTATTCTCCGGTGTATCTGTTTTTCGATTCTTTCATAATTTCTTTTAGTTCCCGAGTTGCTGTGTTGAACCTTGGTTTGTCATTAGTTGATCTACTAATCTGCCATGTTCTTCGAATGTGTCATTTTTCAATAATCGTTAGCTTAATATCTACTAAATAGCAAGGTTAAA
The DNA here is from genome assembly GCA_036346155.1 of Sinelater perroti. NCBI lineage: Eukaryota > Metazoa > Arthropoda > Insecta > Coleoptera > Elateridae > Sinelater > Sinelater perroti. The sequence continues at coordinate 3,191,442 of JARFIY010000348.1, read as the reverse complement.
TTGTTTTTCCTGTTATTTGTGGTGTAGCTCTGGTAGCAACTATTTGTATTGATGTGTAAATTTTTCCACCGCATTCTCAATGTCAGATGTTTTTAGTGGGATATTGACAGTTAGTTGTTCTTCTAATAAATTTTAAAGTAGCAACAATCAGTTTTACGATTGATTAGGGTTTGTGGTTTAACTGCTGTTATCGGGCTGTGGTCCGAGGATAAGTCGAAACATGATGCAATTTTTAAATAGCCATTTTTAATCACGAATAAGTCGAGAAAGCCCGGGATTTTACCTTTATTCGTTGGTCAGTATGTGAGCTGATTGGTAGATAGGTGAGCCAGATGATATTGTTGCACAATAAACAATACGTCTTATTGGGATGGAAATGTGAGAACTCCGGTGAGAGTGTTTGCCATTGAAGTCACATCCTGCCAAGAATCTATTACCAAGTGATTTAAAGTATTCTTCTAGACTTTCTGAGTTGAGGCGATGTCCGGATGGACGATAGGATGCAGGGATTGTTGCAGGCGCTACCCAGTCTATTACAATCATACTCGTTACCTGGATGTATTCTGAGCAACATTTTTGGATTTTGTGACCTCTGATATGATGTTGTATTATTACAGTTGAATATCTTTAGTTGTACCATTTGGATAGTTGGTTTTATAAATATCGTATCCATAAAGTTTAAAGCAGGAATCGTGGATTTCGGAGATTAACGACATATCTATGTTATTATGTAGTACAAATTCTTCGACTTCTCAGTGGCAATTAGCCAATTCGTTTGAGTTTCATTGGGATATCTCAGCTCAGATCACTTGGATCTAGTATCTCTTTCAGAAATTTGTTAATGATAGTTTGCTAAAAATCTATTATTTGTATGTGTGCAATTTCTAGTTGATTTGATGTTAATATAATATCATATATGGGGGAGCTTACTTAAGTGTTATATTTGGCAGAGCTTCTTGTTTGTTACTAGGTTTTGGTGTGATAACTACATTTAGTAGTGGCTGTTGGACGTGGTTGGAAGTAGTACGCCTTTCTGGGAGAAAGGAATCTTCTATTTTTGATTTGTCTATATACCATGCATTCTTTATGATCGGTAGGGTGTAAGACCATTTAAACTTACCTGTGGTGCTGTACTATTTTGTATTGCAGTGAGTTGTAAAAGTTTGTTTTAATTTAGTTTAAAAATAGCAGATACTTAGAGTAAATATCAAAATAACGGCTGACCACATTACCAATTCACCAAAAGCTGATATCGTCTTTACTCTGTGAAAATCAAACGAGAACTATGAGTAGGTACTAAGCAGAAATCATACATTCAAAGTAAAACACTAAAATTCCCTATAGTCAATATATTCTTACAAAATAGTTATTAATGGAATTAAAGAAAAATACCAAAGAAACGATGAAAATAGAAATATAGACAAAATCGTGTTTAATTCATAAACGTTCATAAAGTGTGAGTACACATTGCGACGTATCCTTTGCGCAAAGTATTGCGCGCCAACCCTTTTCCAGAATAGAAAACTGCAAAAGCTACAGTAGCCGTTCTATATGGCCCGATACCGAGCCGTGCACGATTCTGCCCTATTGTGGGCCGCGCGGAGCCTTCTGCCGGAGCATTCGATTAAAAACTAGGGAGATGAATTTCTGCAGCGGGATTTCAGGCACGTACGGTGCACGTAACAAGGTGTTTTTGGGCATGTCGCGCCGCTGCAGTTGGCGCACTGTGCCCAGGAACTTCTGCAGCCGGCGGACGGACGTGCAAGAAGCAGCCCACGGGAACACTCCATCATAGTTGGCCGTGTCCGGCCCAAATTGCGCCCATACATCAAGCCCATCCGTCTGCTGCATGCGCCGCCGTGAATACCTAAGTCGCCCGATTTGAATGGCATAAAACTGCGATTTATGCGGACGATTCTTAAACTAGTCGAAATTTTAATGGCCTCTCCAAAAAACGTTCGCCTGAAATATGCCCGCTTTCGACGGCGGCCCGGAATGGATGGGACTTCTAGAAGTATTCCGGGCGCGCCGAACAAAAGCGGGAATGGAAAACTCACGAGTTCCGGAAGGAAAACATTTCAGTCGAAATTACTTAGCTGAAAACAAGCAGGCTTAGACAAAGAATTGCGAAATTTAACGTAAAAATTGTTTACAATGTACTTACGAAAAGAGTAGAAAAGGAAATTATGAATAATTTAATCGCTTCTTTTGAGGATGTTTACAGCTTTAATAAATATTTTGTTGCATCTCTAAAAAGAAAATTGTAGGGTATGGTTCATTTTTCTAGTACAATAAGTATAAAAAAATCCCCCACAATCTCGAAAATTATTTCTGTGGTGTAAAAAGAGAGAAAAAACTATTAGATAGTTAGTAAATTTCATGTAACACTTTATTATTTTGTAATTAACAAAATATTATCTGTCTAAAACAGTCATTAAATTAAATTACTAGTATTAGTTCCCACAAATTTTCTACAGTTTGCAAATAAAAAAAATTGTTAGACACTAAATAAAAACTACAAAATGAATATATATAATAAAAATAATATTAGAGGTTGCCAGCCAAAAGGTATTTTGGTGCCCTAGGCTAACAATCTTTTACCCGCCTTCTATCAAATTTTTTTGCAAGGTGGGAACCTATAAATTTTTAACCGAATCGGCTTTTTCCCTGGATCGAAAACATGGAACAATTTAACTTCTTTCGGCGGAAGCAAACCAAATGGCAATGGCAGACGCGGTTTTTGCGTTCGGCAATGCAGCGGCCCGATAGCCGCGGGCGCCTGGCTACTCGGCAAAGAGCGAAGGCGGCGCCAACGTTCGTGCACGAACACACGGACCTCCTTGTGTAAATTAAGCGCTGAGAGCGCGGCACGCCAAATTTTATATCAGCCGTCTTTATTTACTTTCCGTTTAAGTGTATAGGCTGTTTTTGTTTACTACGCACGGACCTCTTTGTATAAATCAAGATCTGAGGACTACGTCACATTTCTGTGTTTACTTTCTGTACAAATGAGAGTTTCGTAAAATAGTACTCGTTTACTACAAACGTCATAGCAATTCAGACTAATTTATTTAGTTAAATGTCATTTTTTGTGAATCAGATTTGTGAATGCTGTAAAATTTGTATTATGATTTAAAAGAACAAAAAACTGCTATTAAGTTTTTAGCAAATTAAAAAAACGGCTTGTACAGTTATTAAATAAAGTATTAGGTAAATTGCCATAAAGTCTACTGCAGTTTACAAGTAGGCAAAATTATTCAAAGAAGCGCGAGAAACGGTAGATGGCGACCTGAGAGAAAGAATACCAATTTCGACAGAAAGTAAATAAAATGTAAAAAACGTAGACAATTTTCTATCAGAAGATCGTTATGTCGTAATTAGAGATATAACGAAACATTTAGGAATGAACAGAGACAGTACAAAAGAAAATAAAGAGATTTGCAAATGCGCGAAGTGTGTACACGAGTGTACTCAATGTGCTTTCAAATGCTCGAAAATTGGTTTATATTCGACTTTGAGAAGAACAAGTATGCCCATATTTGTTAATCTTGCTCCTGTTGATATGGTTTTTGTTCTAGAAAATCAAATAAACTATGAAGGATTATCATTAGGGATCACGCGAATAGGTGGAAAGAATTACACGGTAAAAACTTTGAAAATTGCTTTCTGAAAATGAAAGAAACGTTGGAGCCCATGCATTACATTAGACGGGGCTATTTTGAAGGGGATCATATACCAGATAATGTATGAATATATTTTATAAATGTAATAATTATTTTCTACAAATTTAATTATCAGTCCTCGTAGATATGTACATACGAGCAATGTGAATATGATGTAGAATAATTATAAAGTTTTTAGTTAGAGAAATTTTTTGCACAGTTTGGGGAAACTTGTTTATCCGAGACTTAAGTATATACCTGGTGCAAAATGGTTAAAAACTACGAGAGAGAAGGCGCAATTAATGCACCACGTATACTGTGTATCTCTACTGCTGTAGATGAAAGCAATATTTAACGTGTTGGCCGTTTTATTGCTAAAAATCGATAAATAAAGGTAAGACCTATTGCTAATATTAATATTAATTATAACTGCCGTCCAGTGCTGCTTCCCAAACAAATTGTCCCCCGAACAGAAACTTCACCAAGTTCGCTTTTTGACAGATAGGGTAATGGGTATCTTAGAAGTATCTTGCGATTAAACCTGGGTTTATTACTTTGTTGCGAAGACTTACGCATCTGCTGGAAAAGTTTTTGCTTTTATATTCTGGAGTTCATCCGGAGTAATTTCGTTGATTTACTTAAAGGTCGTAAAATATTACAGCAGTTTGTTAAAAGACAAACTTAAGCAAACCTTTTACTTAAAAGCAGAATCCTTCAGTCTGCAGTATCCGTTTGTTCCACAAAGATTTTACGATATTCGTCATATGGGTCACATTTGTTACCATATGATTTGTTCATGTGATTATTATTTGTTCGCTTCTTCAGAAGAATATTTAAGGGCAAGGAATGTAAGTTCAATAATGTTACCAAACTATACATTTGTGGCTGTCACGCAACCAAAAACTTTACATGAAAAAGGAATCCGAAATTTACAGGAAAAATGACAAAAGCGCATCCTTTCGCGCACATATGTTTGCAACTGTAGTTCTGAAAATATGAAAAAGGAAACGATATTTTATTATCTTAAACTAAAAATTAATGTTTCTACTTAATAAAATCCTACAAATACTTAAATAGTTAAGTAGAATCTGAAGCAATTAATATTCTTAAATATCATAACAAAATTATGATTTGTAAAAAAGTAGATAAAAACAATAAAACTTTTTTATTGAGTATTTTTCAAAATACATTACATTAATGTGCTGTATATCCTTTTTTCGTTTGGGTCTCAATTCTGCGACAAATTTTTTTGTAAATTATTTTTCCTTTCAAACTATTTGGTAAAATAAAAGGAACTAAGGGTACTGAAATATTTTCAAAAGATCTTCTTGGTCTTTGTTTTAAGATTTTTTAATAGTTTGTCATAAGTTTCAGTTTAAAATCAAATAAAGACGAGTAGTTGCCTGCCTTTACTTTGGAGAATAGAACGAAAATTTTTAAATGTTAAACTAAATGAAAGAATATTTTCTACTAAAATGTCATTACTTTGAGCTAAAATGAAGATAAATTTTGTTAATAGAATCGAAATTACTATTATAATACTTTACATTTATCCATTTTGCTAGATGTTCCACCTATTCTTATAGTTTCGTTTCTAAACAAAGTAGTCAACACAAATCATTTTAGAACGATTGTGTTATCTGTATGTTGAGTCATGATTTCATATTTTTTTGATTTTTGTCTAATTTTCGATGGTTGCATATAGCACCACACATTTCTATTTACGTTTATAAAGCTACCTTGTCAAAATTGAACTGGTGTACCAATTATCTGAAAATTCGTTGTGATGTTCAACGAACTTAAAAAGTTCGTTACTGAATTCTATATGTCTGTCGGTCTGTCACAAAATTAGAGATTTTTTAAAATTTGAAAATGGATTCTTATAGGAAATTTTACGCTGATTTTGAAAATAAAGTCGAAAAAATTGTATGTCGAATAATTTTCGAGATATTCGACTTCAAATTTCGGGAAAATTTTCGACATTACAATTTTAAATGTGATTCTTATGGGAAATTTTACGCAAATTCGAAAATGAAGTCGAAAAAATTCTATGTCGAATAATTTTCGAGATATTCGATTTCGAATTTTCCCGAAATTCAAAATCGAAATCGAAAGTTCGTTCTGGGATTGCTTACAGAGCAATCTCTTCGCCGGCCCCATGTTTTTTTTTCTGAGCAAGTTCTCATCGAAGTATTAACTATTGCCTCATAGATAACTAAACTTTATCCAACTCCATAATTGTTTTAATGTATATTATAAAATGTAGTACGTAATGTATTCCAACATATTTATTTTTATAAGCACAACTTTTATTCCTAATCTATGACGTTGCTTCTGATATATTGTTTGCAAGACCGGAGCTTTTTAAATAACAATAAAAGTTTATCGATACACACATTTACAAATAGTCTAAAAATTTTGCAAAAAATTATTTTTAATGATGAAACCATTATTGGTTTTCTTCCATATAAAAACTATCTATTGTATACCTTATTATATATAACCTTAGAAAAATTTTATTGTAGTTTTTGTTCTATGCTTCCCAGACCTCAAAACCACACCCGTTCAATATTTAGCTGCACATTACATCTCTCTGGATTATAGACACGATAACTGCGATGATTCTTGCCAAATTTAATATCTTAATATTTCTCCTAATTTTGTAAATGGTCAAGATCGACTAAAGGAAGGAACGAAAATGTGAATTCTTAAATGCTTTTAACTTCCACAATTTTATCCACATTTAGATCAAATTTAGTGTATATGGGAGAGATCGAAAAAAGAGGTGGGAAAACTCTTACGCTTATGGTATTTCTATTGGAACAGTATGTATCTATCTCAAATCATCTTTCAAAAGATTGGAATTTGTAGAAGACTGTTTCGAAACCAGTATTTAAGTAAGGCAAATTTTTTGTTTATAGAAATTAGAATAATCATTTCACGAAATAGAACAATATCGTCTAAATTGGTTTCACGCAAAATGTTCAACTTAAATACCTTGATTTATTTATATGTTGTATTAGAAATGTTTCTCCTTTCTTATATATATATACATATTCCATAAGCTAATTTTTTGTCTAGATAGATGACATGCTAAGAGTTTAGCCCAGTGGCGTTACCTTATACTATAAAATAATGATACAATGACTTAAATTATACAGATACTTTTTAAATATCTAAACCTCAGTTACTGAATCTATTGTCCATTTCCTACGCAAACGTCTTCGATAGGTATTGTCTAATAGAGCCCGAATAGTTGGGATTGGATGAGCTTGAAGTTCACGCAGATGGTTGGTCCTGTAATGATGTATAACTTCATTGTCATATGGTATATTTAAGTCTTCATGTAGTGTTCGATTAGATACGTACCACGGAGGATCAATTATGACACGTAAAGTTTTAGACTGAAATTTCTGTAGGATGTCTACATTTGAGGAACTAGAGCACCCCCACAGTACGATACCATACGTCTATATAGGTTTGATGATCGTCCTATATAATAGAATGTTATTTTCACATGAAAGTCAGGAGTTTCTGCCCATAAGCAGTAATTTTGTTTGACTTTTAGGTCCATTTCTTTGCTCTTTTTTCCTATGTGTGTTTTCCACGTGAGTTTACTATCCATGTGCGTACCTAGGTATCTCGTTCTCTTGGACTGTTGTATTTCAATGCCATTAATTGATATAGGTGGACATTGCTGTTTTCTCAGGGTATACATGACTTGGGCGGATTTTGATTTGTTGACTTTTAAACGCCAGTTTGTTAATCACTTACTGACAGAGCTTATGTGGTATTGTAGATAGTAGCTTGATGTTTGTATGTCTTTACGGAGGGAGAAAATAGCGGTATCATCCACAAAGGTTCCTATTATAGTGTGTTCTGATGTGGGTAGGTCTGCAGTATAAATTAGATAGAGTAGAGGTTCAAGAACAATACCTTGTGAAACACCAGAGTTTATTGGCATATATCTGATACTTTACTACCAGACGTTACCTGAAAGTAAAGATCAAAATAATAGGGCTTAAAAAGAAGGAAATACTGACTAGAAAAGGATTTTTTAATAATAGCCTTTGATACAAATTTTATCGAAGGCTTGTTAAGCATCTAAAAAGACTACACATTTTTTGTTTTCCATTGCTTTATTTATTACGTCAACTAAGCGATGGCATTCTTGGATGGTAGAATGCTCGCGGCGGAAATCGAACCGGTGATGTGGTAGTAAGTAATTTAAAAATGTGTCGGTGTGTATTCTTCTGAGAATTAATATTTATAATAATTTGTAAATCACTGATAGTAAACTGGTGGGTCTGTAAGAAGATACCTCATTTAGAGGTTTTTCTGGTTTTAGTATCATAAAAATTTGCGCAAATTTGAGTTGCAATGGCCAATATGGCAGATAAAGTATGGTTAGCAAAATAATACCTTTTCTAGGCCGTTCTTTCAGTGCAGTTCCGTTATAAGATTATATCCGGGTGCTTTTTTTGCTATTAAAATATTTTATTTGTTGTGCTAATTCTAGAGGTGAAAAGGCCTTGATAGGTAATAATAGTTGTAGGGGGATGTTAGATATTCTTCCATTTCTTCGTTGGTTTTATTTAATAGGGGATAAAAACTTCTGCACGACACAGAGAAAAATTATTGGACTTCTCTAAGTTCGATCTTGCCCACTGTTCCGTTTGGTTTCTTGTTTGTGGTATGTGGATTTGCGGTCGTTTGAAACTTTTAGCGCTTTCCAAATTGAACTTTATCTTTTATTAATTTACCAAGATAAGTTTCAAATTTCTGATTGTGGATTTCTCTTATTGTTTTTTTAAAAGGTTCCTCAGATGGATATATGTTCTTCTGTAGAGAATATTAGGTGTGCGTTGCCATTTGGGCCTTGCTTTACGCTTTTCAGCGACCAGTCTCTTGACTTTTAGCGGAATGTTTACTAATATTGTACGCATGCGTTTGGTAAAGGAAACAATGTGCCTACCCGCTTCTTGTAAAGTTTAAATCATATGTTTTGTAATTCTCCCTATTTCTTCTTTTTTAATCTAATATTAATTTCTAGGTTTTGTTCAACATATTCTCCAAAAAACGGCTCAATCTGTACGTCGAGTAAATATAGCTGGGTGGTTTTCTATTAACATAGTATTATTTCTAAGAGTAGCAATAACTGGCGGGTGGTTTGATAATAAGTCATAAGAGGGTTCAACTTGAGCATACTTTTTTTAAAATATAAAGAAATCCAATAAGTCCGGGATTTTGTTGGATCACTTAGTCAGTATGTAGACGTAGCTGAGGATAAGTGTAAATAGTTTCTTTTAGCAATAACGCTGAATAATTCCCTACCTCTTGTAGTTACCAGCCGGGATCCCCTAGGTATATTTGGCATTGTAGTCTTCTTCCCAGTGTATCAAAGAATGTCGACAATTTGTCTATTGTAACTCGATATCTGAGAGGACAGTAAACTGTTGAAATAACAAAGGGACCAGATAAACCTTTAATTTGTATTGTTGTAGCTTGCAAAAATTCATCCTGGTGTTTTTTAGTATACTATGTCTGATATTTTCTTTAATATGACAGCTGACTCACCATGTGCAGTGACATCGGGATATTCTGTGTGATACAGTTCATAGTAAAATATTTTAAAATAAGTTTTTTCTATAAAATAAATCTCAGGTATAAGCATGTTATTGATTTTATTTAGATTTAGAAATATTGTTAGCTCGCTTTGTGTTCAATCAAGCCATTGGCGTTCCATAAATCTATACTTAAAGAAGTAGCCATTATGATGTAACCTTATTAATGACAGTGGTGGCATGGACATTATCATACTAATTTAGTGGAGTAACGGTTTAAAGAGATTTTTGAATTAATCCAAAAACTTTGTTAAAGACGTACCAAAACTTGTTGGTGAGTTTTGAGACATATTTGTAGGAAATATGATGGGGTTCATATTTGTTTTTGAGAGCAACAGCATATCCTGGATTTTGGTAAATTGGAGCAGATTTGTTTTGATTGTTGGTTTGTCTTGTTCTTTTATATAATTCTTTACAAATTATGCATCTTTTATAATTTGCAGGATGGGGTCCTCCACACCATGCGCTTTTTGGCAGGTGTGTCTCGGTTTTTCTTACAAGTTAGTGTGTCCATGCGCCTCTCCACTTTTCACGCTTGCAAATGCACAATGACAATATGTGATTATACAATCGACACCAAGTGCATTGTACCATTTCGACCTTTTTACGTGGGTGTTCAACTTTTTCTTATTATTGTCGGTTGGTTCTAAATTAATGAAGAATAGAAGCAAGGGGTCTTTAAGCACCCTACTTATTATACTGTAAATATTTCTAGTTATAAAATTTTGTTGATGTAATTCCTCCTTAATGTCGTTCGGTACTGTAGGATGTGGAAACCTTATAACTACACGTCAAGTACATTGTTGTTTAAATTGATATGTATGTTGTTTAATATCGTTTTCTTGTAGTTATTTGCTTAGTTTAGATAATGTTGACTTAATTATTTGCCATTGATTTCGAATTGTATTCTGTTGGTAGAATTACAGAACTCAAACTTTTAACCTTATCAAGGTAATTTTTAACTCCTTGGATAAAGATTGGAGGAGGTTTTAAGGTATTAATAGTTGGAATTTCGGTTTTATCTGTCTGTTCCTCTGTCTTTTGATTAGATAGAGCTGTAAATATGTTTGCTTGTGGGGCACTATTATTAGATGACAGGTCAAGTTGTGCTTTTGTTGGTTCTTGCTTTTTTTTAGACTGTATTTGAGTTGCACGTTTACGCTTAATTTGATGTCCTTCTTGTTGTGTGTCAGCTATTTTCTCTATTTATCACTTCGTCATCTGAGTAGGTGTATATTTGTATGACTTGCACTGCTGCACAGTTCTGACTTTGTAATTGTGCTTTGAATAATGGCGGACTATACTTTTGATAATTAATTACAGATAAGGAAGGATTTTGAGATAAATGGAAATTGTTTGCGAATTGTATTTGTTGGCGTAAACTTAAACCAGGTACAAGTGTGGTTTGGTGATAGCAGAAACCGCTTTGATAATTATTTGGCATGTGATTAAAAGTAAAGCACAGTGTTATGCCTTGATATCGGCTGCTGGCGGCAAGCCCTGGGCCTGAGCCAAAACTAAAGGCTTGTATGTTTTGTTTTTCAGTATCTAAATTCGATTTATGATATTCAGTATGTACAATAACGGTACAAATAAAATAATTGTTTACTTATCTGGTACACCAGCTGACCGACAATCTTACGGGATTTATAACTGCACTTGAGGACCCAGCGAGCTTAGCTAGCACGAACTTGCGTCAAGAAATTCAAACAAATGTATTAAAACTTAAAATTATTTGTTTCTTTCCGTGATAATTTTTTAGGTCTGTGAAAAAGCATTGTATTATAGAAAATTATTTTTATTTTTAAATTGAGAGAAGGCAAATTATTTTCACTTCTACACATGAATTATAGAATGTCTGAATTTTACGTTTTCTGGGATCTCTTAAAGGTCGAGGTCTATCTGTGGCTTTATCTTCACTGCAAAAGCTACTATGACTTATTTTTTACTTCTTTACATTTTAACCTATCTGATTCAGCTTTACATTGTGATAAGCCAATGTATTTGCTTATTTCACTCAAAAATAGCATGTAATTTATTACCACAATCCATAAATGCTTTAAATTAATAAAAAACTAAGATAAAATGTTGCTATTGACAAACTAACACTTAAAAAAATTATTGTAAGTATTTTCACACAAGAGAAAATATCTCAATTTCTAAATAAACATTATAAGTAAGAATCCACAACAATCACAATTAGACTAAAAAAAAATGTATATAGTTATAAAAAATAATACATAATACAAGAAAATTTGTACATAGCCTCAGTTTTCTTTAAAGTAAGCACTTACACACGTCGATTCTATTGTTAAGAACATTCTACAAAGTCCTGTGTTAAAAGTTAAAATAATTATCTCATCATATTCACTTGAATTTCAGCAATGCTTTTAAAATGTTATTTAATTATTGCAAACGACGTTCTCTCTATTCTGGTAGCAGTAACCGCAAAGAAATTTTTTTTTCAACCCCTTAACTCAACTTCTAGTTCCTGAAATATCAGTACTTGACTCTTGTCGATTACAACTCATACAAATTTGAGATTTTTCGGTGATCGCTTATTGCTAGCCTTTCAGAACGTGTGTGAAATTCCAAATATATAAATTAACTAGAAAATGCAGTAGATTCTAATGGATCAAAATGTGACTTTCAGTTAGAAGAAATGGATGGCAGCTCTGATAGTGACGTCGATGGATGGGCGTGTACTATTAAAATAGCAGAAAACGCTAAATTTAAACTTTCACACTTCATATAAAGCCCTGAAAATGATACACAAACTTTGTAATTTATTTTTTATCTGATTTAAAAAATGAAAATATGTTCTACCGTATTTTTAGTGCTTTTTCACAGAAATTGTCTCAGAAACAAATAAACATATTAAATTTGTTCTTCTGCTTTACTACAGCCAAAGACGACCAGAGAGTATTAATATCGTTACTTATTTAATAGTTTTCGGAGCCTTCTAAATTACCGGAATGGCTTCTGTAGACCAGCGTTCCAGCTTTGCACAAAAATTGATGCAGATTCGCTGCCTTACTCGCTCAGTAACCGCAAACGCAAATATCGTCACACGTGTTTTTTTGGCGGCACCTAAGTAGTTTTTATTCAGGCTTGTGCATTACAGTTCATTCTCATTGGCTACCAGATTACATCGCCGCCGCGACAATGTTTTAATTGGATTTATAAATTTATATTATTATTTTTGCGTATTTTAAACTTGTTTAACCCTAAAATGTCATTTGTTAAACCAATAAAGTATTAGCCTGATTAATATTTTCTTATTGACATTTTTTATTGACTCCTGCGTGTGTAGCAAGACGAAAACTTTCAACCCAAGGTACTTTAGCCTTAACAATAATACGTTTTTTACAAATGTTGTGTTGATATTTACACAGTGATTTAGCTAATAGTAAACATATATTTTTACAATAATATTCAGATCAATACAGGCGTATACACTTTTTCTATATTAAATTAGGTCAAATACAAATCTCGATAGAAATTTATATTTTAAAACGATAAAAAATAAGTCGTTTATGTTACAAAGCAAGAGAGGAACTAGGATATACAATATTTGCCTTGGAAAAGTTTATACCCACTTTACCAAAGGGTTAGCTATAATGGTCATACTGAGAAAAGAAAAAGGGCTTAGTAAATAACAAATATAATTTCAGACAACTAATAAACGTAACAATTAATTAAATGTTCCTAAAACTCTACAATAAAAAAGTTATAACGAATAATATGTAATCAATTTCAGCGTTTATTGTTCTTTATTGTTGACAAAAAAATACCTAAAAATTCCTGATAAATACATTGAAATGTATAAATTTCATATTACTTTTGTAATAATTTCTCTAAGATAACAATGCACAACCACATAATGAGGCCGAATATAGAACAGATATTTTAAAATATTTTTCTTTGGAATTGGTTAATCATTAAATTGTTAGATTTACAAAGACTAATTGATTTCATAAGAACTACTGATGGAAAACATGGAAAAATAACAAACCTTATATAACGAATCAAATTAACTCAATTGTTAAAAAAAAACTTAAGTCAATCTATTGGGAAAAACGTTATCGAGAACTGTTAGTTTGTAAATGTATCAAGCTCAAAACTGTTTAAGGATTTGTATATTTGTTATGTATAAAAGCTTTGCCGTTAAAACTCTTACTTATACAAAGCAATAAACATAAAAAAGTATTATTTATTTATTATTGTTTACTACTCCCAGTAAAAACATATTTCTTTCATGTACTTCTCCACTAATATTTAAAACATCTTATTTTTCAAAATTATTTTGTTTTATACTACTTTAGCTTATCCTATCTATATGATAAAATTATTTCTTCTAAGTTAATCAGATTTTTAACGCCCATAGGACAGAATGGTACTGAAATAAACTACCACCTCAAACTTACATTTTGAAAAATAAAAAGCATGCACCAGGGCTTAAATCTTATAAACAACGTATCACTCTTCATATGTGTAGCAATCTATTGAGGAGTCTGGTAATAAAACCAATGTTAATAAATAATTCTTTAAGCTTTCTAGTAATGAAAAATATTGATAAGTCCTATTTGGCAGCGTTCTGACGATCTAACAAAAAAGCATGAACGGCTCAAAATACATTTAGGACAGTTTTTTAATTATTTTGTCCTTGTAGTAAAATACCGTCTGATAAAAAATGTGTTTTAAAGTTTTATTGCTTATTGATAATGTTAGTGGTCACACCAACGAACTAAGTCATCCAAACGTAAAATTGCTTTTTTCCTTTTACTGCACGTCATTAATGCGACCACTAAATCAAGTTAAAATTCAGACTTTAAACGTACTATATACTCCAATTCTAGATTAAAAAATCATAAAAATCAAACACTTATTGAAATACGGAAAGAATTTTCTATTTTAGATTGTATTAAAGTTGCGCCATCGGCTTGTATAGAAATTGAACCAGCAACACTTAATACATATTGGAAATGTCTTTTATCTGAAATGATCTAAAAAGAAAATTATATTTTACCAACAGTTGATGTAAACAGCAACTATGCGAAGAAACTTTAAACAAAGAGGAACTGATGGTATTAGCAGACACACATCTATTTCAAATGCATTGTCAGATGAAAATACAGGTAAAGCATTCATTGGACTAAATTTGGTTACAAAATTAGAACTTTATTTCTTTGAGGAAATTCCTTCAACAGTCAGTATAGAAAATTTTTGGTAGAATTACAAAATAAACTAATAAAATTTGTAAACAAAGATGGAGATATGCGAATTGAAGATGACATTCAGCTTCTTCGAAGAAAAAGAATTGTCTTGCCAATATTTGACGGCGACCATGAATGTTAATAAAGCGTTTAATTTCAAGCTTAAATACCTTGTTTTTGTTGAAAAAATGTGTTTTAGTTTTTATTTCACTTTGTTTATAATTTTCGTATATGAACTCTTAAATAAAAATAATATAACACTACGTAAACAATATATTTATTGCTTTTTCCATCCTCAGAATTATATCGCTCAACAGAATTCATCATAACACAAAATGGCATTAAACTTTTGTATAGGGTTTTTCATTGGACTATCCAAATTAAACTTGTTCCCAATTAAATAGTGACTTTGAACATAATTTACGTATTTAGACTAATTTTAAGAGTCCATTGTCCTGGTAAGTTAAAGTAGGCCTTTAATTTAGAATAAATAATGCATAATTGTGTTATGGAAAAAGTTTTACCAGCATAAGTTCTAAGAGTACCACAAAACAGAGTTTTTAATCTTTATATTTCACCTTGATGCATTGTGTTCGTTCTTGCATTGTTAGGCCATGGTTCGAGTTCGGAAACCCTTATAGTTTCGTGCATCACTTCGGCGGATAAAGAAAAATATTCTAAAATCACTTTTATTTTTGTTTTAATACTTGTACGCGTGTGATAAGGGACGGTTGTTAACGTGACTGGCTTCGTTGCTGATTTAACCGGGCCAGTTGCTGACGTAAATCGGCTCGTTGCAGGCAACATTTTGGCATTTACCGACGCCACTCATTGTATGGCGACGTGTTATTTACTCCTTAAGAGCGATGAATCAAAATTTAGGTAAATAGAATCCGTCCTTTTTGTTAAAATTATTATTGTATTTATAAATTTCTTAGAATTAGACAAAAATTGTATTTCCCGAGAGATATTCAGTAACAGCTGATTTTTTGGATTGATTGAGACCTAGGTTTCATTGATATTCTCTTGTTCACCAGAAATCCACTCACACACTTAAGGTGCATCCAGTGAGTTTACTGTGTCATCGGTTAGTCGAAGGAAGTCCTGTATTTCGGTGGTAGTACCGTAGATAGTCTCCACTTTGGTCAGTATTCTCCCTATCCAATCCTTAACACTGTTTTGCGTGCGTATTTACTGCCCTTTTTGTCTCCGTCCTTAAGTAGCCATTTCCTTGTAAGGTTTATTTCAAATGATCTTGTTCCTTATCCAGAACTGAGGTTACCATATTTACTGAGCCCGAATTAATAATGTTTTGCACCATTCTTTTTTGACTTGGATGATGATTCGAATACTTGTAAATGTATGGGCCCCTCTACGTAAGTTTTCTGTATACAGTGTATTGCAATTCTTCATTTTCTGACGTCTAGAAAAGCAATCGTATTTTTTGATTCCAGTTTTATGATAAACTGCATACTCAGCTGTATCGAATTTGGGTTTTTAGAAAACTGTAGTAATGTCTTCTTGCTGTGTCTCCGTATCACTAACAAAAGCCACATTTCGGGTTTTAATGGTGATGTATTTATGGCGAACTTTTTAAGTGGGTTTTTCATCGCTACTTAATTTTTTCGTTCGTAATACACGCTTTCTTAGATAAAATAGCTGGACGTAAAGCATTGTTAGGTTATCATTATTAACGCACGCGTGCGAGTGTAAAAGTAATTTAAATTGCAAATTTCTTTATGAAAATGTCTGCCGCAGTTGTAGACGAAGCTTCAAGAGTTTATAAACTCTGTCCCTGACCTAACAGCCTGAGAATGATTACGATGCATCAAAATATCGTCCGTGTAACCCTTTATATATTACACCTTCCAAATTAGGATATTTACCAACGCTGTAAATATGTTCTCTACTAAAATAAGCAAATTGGTTCAAAGTGATGTCAGAAATACGCATTTAACTATTGAAAATTTATTTTAATCGAACTAATATATTAAATTTAAAGAATGAATATCATTCACTAGCAATTATATTTGTTAGTACTGCAGTAAACCTACCAGATTTACCAATAAAACCAACAAAATTACGAAATTTATAAAACACAAAATAGTAGAAAGATATTAAATGTAATTCACGCACTTCAGCAATACCCAATAATACAGAAGCTTCAATGTGTCTTTTACGATGACTTGGTAAGATAAAAAATAAACTGCTTTGGGAATTAAAGCCAAAATTATCAAAAAGAGAGAAAAATTTTAAAGGATTTTATCTATACACTGCTCTATTAAATGCAGGTGTAAAAAAGTTTATTTACGCAGATTACGTTTATAGGAAATGGAAGTGACGGGGCAGATGTGGCCTTGTGAAGCTTTGGCCAAATTTTAATTTTAGCAACTTCGTGGATGTGGAAGCAAGCCACAAATTAGTTGCCTTATTTTAAATTAGCAGTGCTCCCATTTTTTTAACTGTGCTTATATCTAGGTTAGAGTCAATTTTGTTTTAAGAAAGTTTAATGGCATTTCTTATATTTCTTGCTTTAATGCTGTTCTGGATTTCTGCTTTAGGTAATCTTTATACAAAATTGTGTACCTTAGTAATTTTTCATTTTATCTTGTTCTACATAAATTTGTTTTTTTTATTATGTTATTTGCATTCAGATTCTAATTCAATGCCAGTTTTAAAATTTGGTGGTACATAAAAAATTATATTAGTGGCAATCTCACTCGCAGTCAATTAATTTTTAAATAATGACAAACATATGGTCATAGTGCCAAGTTTGCATTAAGAAGTCTCTTGTTTAAATTAGCAGAAGATTAATTTTTTTTCCAATCTAATACTGATACTGCATATAATAAAAACATTTAGTTAGATAAATACTAATTTTTATTTATTGTTTAGAAATCTGTTATACACTAATTATAACGACTGGATGTACTTATATAATATTGTCAAGATTTATTAAATAGTTATTAAAAATGGCTACCATTAGCCCCTACAGAAGGTTTCAGCCGTCCAGCCCATTCACCTATGTTAGTACGCACTAAATTCATTGAAAAGTACTGACTGAATTGATTAAGATTTCGGCTACCAAAAGATCAATCCATTACTGTTATAAAATTAAGCACATTGTTACTCAGACTTGTTTTGTGAGCAGGTGTGAAGTCTTGCTGAAAGATCCAAGGCTCATCCTCAAAAACGTATAATTCAAAGGTTTCACTACATTTTCCAAAACATTTTGCTTTTTGACTTCCTTTTTACAAAAGTAAATATTGGTTTTTGTATTATAGCACACTCTGCACCAAACCATTACAGCTGCTGCATGATGGACTCGCTAAACCCTGAAATACTCCTGAAAAATTGTTTCATTCGTCAACAAGATTTTTCTATGGCCACCATGCGCGTGCTCAACGTAATCGACAACCTCTTGGTTTTTCCCTATCTTTCTCTAAAGCATTTGTCAGCAATGTCCCGTATGTCTTTTGTAAGCAGCTAGTCTTTGCTTAATAATCCGAGATATTGAAGTTTTGAAATGCTTTGAAGTACTTACAATTTTGGCTGCTTCAACAGTCCAAACTGAACGTGGTCCTACGAGTCTTGGACAATCCGTAAGACTTTCAGTCTGAATTAAATAATTTTATAGCTCAATGCACAAACATAAGGCTAATGGCGAAAGAATGTAGGGTCTTAAAAGTTACACTTTTTTTAGTTCCACACTAATATCATGTTATTACAGCAATACGGTTTTGTTTGTCGGTCCATTTCGTTGGTAGATAGCCAAACTTAAAAAGAAACACATTGTAACTTACAACTTTAAGATTTGACAATTGCAATCTCATATCGGTGCCATAGATGTCTTAATGCTGTGTAAAGCAAGGGTTGGTTGGTTAGTTTTGGGAATACCTACATACATACCTAAATTAATTATAATGATTTTTTTGCTCGAGTAGTGCACATATGCTTGTACATACACAATTCTTTTATGTAAGTTAAGTATGTTGCCCAATCTTACTCAAGTTACTTTTAAAAATGCATAATGCATTTTAAAGTTGAGTTATATATAATGCATAAAACTAAAATTTTAGCGCTTCGAAACAACTTTCTGTATTAATTTATTTTTTATTTCATGTAATAAAACCTTACTCTATATTTTTTATGAAGCTTATTAAAACAGAGTATAAATTAAAAGTGTAATAAACTTTTTAAGGTCGTCGTAAAAAGAAAATTGGCTGCCTAATCGCAACCAAAATCCAAAAAGGGAGAAATATAAACTCCGTTCTGTTCCAGGATTATAAGCAGATAACAGAGTATATGCAGTTGCGTTTATTTTTAGTAAGAATGAAAGAATTGTCTTTCATTGCTACTAACTAAAGCGATTATAACTATTAATATCTACGATTTTTAACATTATCGGGATTGGTGAGATTTGCTAGTTATAGAAATAGACGCAATCAAAATTTGTGTCTGCAAAAATGCGCAATTGGGTTAACTCGGAGAGATAGGTATCAGCGGATAATTTCGCTAATCAAATCTGCAGAACCGCCAATATAATTTCCTATAAAATTGCGCCCCAGCACCGAGTGACTTCCAGAGTAATCCGATTCGACATTTTAATAAATGTCGCCTAAGTTAGCAACTGCCTTATTTGCAGGAAATGAAGTCTTCCCGTTTTAAAATAGGCTGAGGCACTGCGATTCATGCATTTATAAATAGATTGTTTTGCATCTCATCAGTTTGGCGCAGAAAAATGTGCTCTGGAGCTCTTCGATGAGCATATCGAATAATATTAAGAGAGGAAGTTAGCTTTTCTTCCCGGATGCCTTTCTAAGTGAATTATTAGTTTCCGTTTCGTAAGACGTTGCGCTAAATGCAAAACACGGCGATTGCCAGTTTAATTGCTTGTATTCCGCTGAAATTTTGCCGGAAACGCTCTGCGACCCAATTCCTCGGCACTGAAGACTTTTCATTTACGAGCGGCGCGCCGATACAATCCGCGGAGAAAAAATACTTTCGCGAGGGAGGAAGCCGGCTGAAAAAGCTTAAAGCAAAAGTAGGAGTATTAAATCAACAGCCGCGTCTGTACTTTTACGTGCAAAGCTTCGAAAACACGAGAACACTGAACTGGCAGCTCGTTTGCCCATGCTAGTGCAAATGAAGCGGAATGGGGAGATATTGTGTTCGAAAAGTCATAGAACGAAACGCTGAATTACGTGCTCCTTTTATTTTTGCTCGGCGTAATGCCGCTCCCGGTGTGCAGCCAATTGTGCCGACCCTCCGCGCTGTTTTGTTAAAAGCGCTTTCATTGTCAAATCTCCAGAAAAATGGCAGGTGCCGATTGCGAGCGGCGCGGCCGGGGATTTGAATAAGTCCCCGTTCTTGCGGAATTTTTTCGGGAGCGCAGACGTCGCAGAAATAATATAAACGTCAGGTAAACCGAAGCGAACTAAGCTGCTCTCCGAGTTCTTTGAAGGGCATTAGGATTTGAATAAACGTCAGCTTTAGTGGTTTAATCGATTTTTATTCTTCAAAGTCGCTAAAAATATATCGCTTTTATAATAGTAATTTATAATAGGAAAAATAGCTTTCTTGACTCTTTTTCTTCTCCATACAATTGAAAATTAGAAAAAGGTAGTTAGAAATTCATACACAGAATAAACCATCAATTAACATACTAAAATTTCTCTATTTAGTTAGAAAAACATAAAGTTATAAAATGATAAAAGTAAAAATTTTAAAGTGTGGGAAGCTGCATAGTGAAAATGATAAAAACACTAACTTTCCCTAGAATTTAAAAACGAAAATGATTGGAGTTGTGTTAATAATAAGTGTTTATCTTGCAGCTATTATTTAAGCAGATATATTTTATATATAAAAGTTAATATTTTGTATTTTGATAAATTTAGCAACCAGTAAATGATTTAGTTGCATTAAAACAGAAACATAATGTAAAATAAGAAACATTTAAGTTTTTATTAAAAACGGAAAAACAAAATAAAAAGAATGGTATGATAATGAAACTAAATAAAACAAAGATTCAAATCAGATATAAAGAATACCATAAATAAAGATTATTTAGATTTTACTAAATTAAAAATAAAATACTAGTAAGGATGTAATAAAGAAAGTAGAAAATGATAAATGATAAATAATAAAATTAAAGACATGAAACAAATTAGAACAGAACTTGCAAGTGGAATACAGTTGGTCATCGATAACACAAATTAAATATTAAAGAACATTAAAACAATAAAATCTTAGTGAATATTATTATAAAACTATAATAAAATAGTCATGTAACAGAAAACCTGTCCCAATTTATTTACAATTTATGCCTGTACATTCCTGTAACAATTAGACTCTTGGATTTTTTGTGATTTTTGTGTTCAACAAGAAACTTCAAACTAAATCTAAACTTAATATAATTGATGTAAGGAATTAGGCAAATTATCTGGTATACATTTTTAAAGTTTCTTATTTTGAATGGGTTCTAAGTTGTTAGGATGTGCTTTATATCGTTTATTACGTTGTTAGCTAGATCAGTTGTTTTCTTCCTTCATTGTTGGCATTTGGAGGTCTTTAAGGATGATCAACTTTGGCACTAACTATAGCGGGTTCACTTTCATACGCAGCAGTTCCAAATGGAAACGTTCAAAGATTTTGATGTTGGAATTAGCAGCTGTCCCCCAAAGCTGCACGTTATAACTCTATATTGATTTAGGTATTATCTTATATGAATGGAGCTTATTTTTATTCAAAGCTTGGATCTACGTCCTAGTAACCAGTACATTTTTGATAAAGTTAATCCCAGTTGATTTTGTTTTACAGCATGTGCTTGTCGCCTATCAAGTTACTTAACTTCTTCTTCCTAAGGAAGTTGATTACTTTTTATCTATACCAGAGGGCATGTGCTTGCTGAAAGTTACATGGATAGACTAACATTTATTGGCTTTAATTCTCCATTCTTTTAACCATTTTCCAACGGCTGTTATGCTGATTTATAGTTTCTGTGAGGCTATAGCTAGATCACTATCAAAAGCCAGGACTGCAGTGTCACCAACGAATGTTGCTATTGTGACATCCAAATAATAATAAATGCAATAGCTAATTAAATAAAATGTAACAGAACCCTCATTTTAAGAGATTGTGTTCTACAAAATTTTTATTTATGGAAATATTGGCGCTGAAACAATTAATTATAATATCTTATATTAAGAACTAAAGTTACATTTAACGAAAT
Organism: Sinelater perroti; assembly: GCA_036346155.1. NCBI lineage: Eukaryota > Metazoa > Arthropoda > Insecta > Coleoptera > Elateridae > Sinelater > Sinelater perroti. The sequence goes on along the minus strand of JARFIY010000348.1, from coordinate 3,169,709 downwards.
AAAAAATGAAAAAACACCAGAAATACTTTCCTTCAGAGAGCCGTTATCCAGAATTATTTTTAAAAAACTAGTTTTAGTTAAAAATCTGATCATTCGGATATAAAGGTGATAAATTACATCAAAAGGAAACCAAGAGGATGATGAACAAAAAGACGTTGATATACTAGATGGAAAGCCTTTAGATAAAAAAGTATTTACGGTATTCTAAACAATAACACACGTTTACCAAAATTTAAAAAGATGCTAAAAGAAAACAATTAAATCGTTTAATTAAATAAACGCAAAATATTTTACAGTTAGAACTTTTCAAATACAATACATAAACATAAATACAAACAGTAGAAGCCCTAAAATATTTACGAAAAATTTATTAAATGCAATAAAAGGATAACTCGGCAAATTATCAAGAAAAAATATGTTAAACGGTGGTTACCAAACTAACAAACGTACATTTCAATTTACACCAGAAAAGTACTTGTGGAAATCATATACATATTTCATAATATTATATAAAATAATAAAAATAGGAGTATTAGAACTGGAAGAATAAAAAATCTTTAATTTATATGTGGCAAAAATGTCCAAAATATGTCAGTATGTTACAATAATAGATTGTAATAATTTTATCTATAAATTACGGAAGAATAAAAATAAATACATATATAAGAGATAGAAAATAAAACATTAATAAAGATATACAAAATAAAAAATACAACGACTAAATAGATCAGTGATGGGTTAAAATAGTAATAAGGAATTCCCATTTCCCAATTTTTGCAGATTTCAGATAAACAGCAGGCCTGAAACCACTTTATCTGTAATTTTTCTATACTTGTTGGCAAATTTATTATTATCTTGCGAGAGGTACTAGAAAGAGGTACTTTGAAAATTATTGTTATTTTGTAATAACACCCACAAAGCGCACCGAAAGCATTTTACTATTTGTTTTTGCTGAAGTCCTTTTTCAGCAACAGGGTTATAAGCTATGTAATATCTTTACGAACTGAAATATTCAACATATAGAAGAAAGCGTCAGAAAAGCTTCTAACAGAAAAACGATTCAATCAATTGGATCTTTTTGCGTCAGCAGTTTAAAATAAATACAAAAGCAATTCCAGCGAAATGTAGCCACGACTCACAAAACAGAGACAATACTGTTAAAGTAAATTTTCGAATACGAGTACTTTTAATGTGAGCTGAATTTAGATAGGTAGAATTATCATTAAGTTTAATACCACCTAATTGCATAGGTGATTGATTGAAGGAATGTAAATTTAAATAGTTCTTCTAAACCTCTTAAATGAGCTTTTTGAGCTTACTGGGGCACATACAAAAGCATCGTGTAGTTTTGTACATTTCATATTTAAAAATGTCAGCAATACATCCTCAAGCGATTAATGTGCCTATTAATATGCAACTTAAATGCTACGACGTCATATACATCAATGAGTTTCCAGCGAGACTCGAACACGCCGTGCGCTAGGTTCCAGTACAAAGGAACATTCGCTCGTGACTAGTCGACCACAGTAGCGACACCATATATATAATTTGCACACCTATATAGCAGAAATATTTTTGACTTTTTATCTTTCTGTAATTCATAGACAATCATTACATTAAACTATTTTGCTTACGATTCAGTTAGTAGCCTTAAGGGCGGGTAAATTTATTGTAAGCACACTATTTTCATGCGCACTCGAGTCTACTAAGAAGCACCTGATTGTACTTTGGGTTATTTTAATTTATCTGTAATCCTCAAAAATATATTAATCTCAGTAGCAAATAATAATCATCTAAAAATAATTAGAATTAGAAAGTGCTTTGAAATCAAAGTTACGTACCATATGCACCACATACAAATAACTCACTACAGTCAAGGCAATCGTCGTTACAACCTAATAGTGAAATTAACGAAAGCCGCGACGGTTATTCTCAAAAAGTGGTAAAATGAAGAAAAGGATCAGCTCGAGTTTTTAAAACAACATGGAAATATAAAAGCAGCATGCAGACAAAGAAAATCAACAGCCAGCTGTATCTAAATCTCCTTCAATATATATACATTATATATACTCGCAGTTATAAAATATAATGCAATAATTAACTGTAAATCGTTAACAACCAATATTGTTATAATAAATACCAATACTTCACATTTATGCAGGAAGCTTATGACAAAAAAATAATATTTCATACATTCCAAGAAAGTATATATAGATCAAATGAAAGACAAGCTAAAAGAAAAAGGTGTACGTTAGCTACATAATTAACATTAGACGCGAGATTACAATACCACAATATGTATTAAGTCTCATAATACACTATCAGTTGGGCACTATAAACATACAAAAAATTATAAAAAATGCTTACTTTTCCAATAAATTCAACTTCACAGAGAAAATAAAAATGTTATATCAAAACAATAAACAGCACAACATCAAAAAGTGATTACTGTTATAACAAATCTTCAGATTAGTATAACCGCATTAAACTATACACAGAAATGCTACTTGTAATCGAACCAAAAATAGTACTGATATTTTACTCTCGCTATTTCTTATGTTCAATCATTCTATGGAGCAAAATACTATGGTGCTTAGCTTACTTACAAGCCTGGTAAATAAAATTTCCCAATAATGGATACAATCAGGACAACTGAGCGACGCGCAAATGGCGTCTTGTAGCCTTGATTGGAGGTGTAAACATTTCTTAATACCCAAAAAATTGAAATACGTTTTATATTGGAACCACATCTTACCTGCTATTATTATTTTAATATTAATAATTTTAAAAATTATTTTACTTGTCATTCTGACAATCTGCCCAATACCTACGGAAGCAACTAGAGTCGTTAATAAAAAAAAATATTACACTGTGAAATAGATATAGTAGGAGATCCAGTAGTGTCTGTAGTACATTGTTCGTCTCAACATTGTATAAAACAAAATCAGCTATACAAAAAAAAAATAGATTTTTTTGTAAGTGATGATTTTAATTATAACGAGGTCTGGCAGCGGCCCCGGAAGCTTGTCCAACTCCGACATGCTTGAGCCCTTCGCATAGTAGTTTTAAAAATAAATAAAACACGATTAAAAAGCTCTGTTTGACATAATTGACGTACGCCGTTGCCATGACAACGCATTTACGTAAACCCAGTTAGAGTTGAACTTTGACTTTTGACCTTTGACCTGTGTGACAGCACTCATTTTTTTTATGTGTGAGTGCTTTATTACCCGCTCTCAAACGAAAATTTTCCATCGCTTGCGGTTCCGGAAATATATTACCTCGGTCGCGCCTGTCGCCGGGCCGAAATTTGTCCTTCGGAGGCGCTCGGGTCGGCACGGAAAGGCACGAACGATTTGACCTTTGACCTGTGTGACAGCAGCAGCAGCAGCTCTCATAATTTTTTTATATATGTAATTATCCATTATGGGGGATCAGATTAATCAATCAAAGACCATTATACATGTAATAACTACAAATAGACTTACCTCCTAACCGATTAAAACAGGTTACTGGATGTTTTAGATCTTTTTATAGTTAATGTAATATTATCAAATTGATCTTAATTATAAAAAAAGTCTTCCAAGCTTGTCCTTTATAACAAGTATGCAGATTGGGATGTTTTAAAATAATACATAAACGAACACTTGGTTATTAAAAGCGATAGAGAGGTAGGAGCCGGGGTGGCTCGGTGGTCAAGATCATCGTTCCTCTGTCATCGAACCGGTGCGGGCAAGTTCGAGTCTCGCTCAACCCATGGGGCTGTGTGATGCCCTAATATTTTAAAGTGCATGTTAATAGGCACAATAAGCCCTCGAGGTTGCAGTATCAGTAAGTGCGCAAAAAATAAAGAAGTAGATAGTACAATAAAAACTTGGTAAAAATTTTATAGTATGCGTACTGGCCAGCCATAATATTAATAACTGCCCCTAAATGCAAAAAAAAACTAACAAAATGCAACGTGGATTTGGTAGCAAAAAGAAATATTAGAAATAAAAATGAATTAAATATCTTAACTGCCAGTTAAAAAGTTGATATATAAATAAAAGAACGAAATCTTCAATGACCGCTTAAGAAATTTATCGCGTAATACAAATAATGACTATCTTTTATGTAAAATCACTAGAAAACGAAATTTTGATTCCTGCTATTCGCGTTCACATTAGACTCGCAGAGGAAAATACCAAACACATGTATGTGAGAAACAGTTGCCCACTATTTTTCAGGCGCATGTAAGAACGAGCACAGCAAAAGATGATGAAGAAATACTTAATGCTTTCCGAGTCCGTTCCTGATTTATCTATAAAACATTGTACCTCAAAGCAAAATACAACTTGATCTCATAAAGGCTGAGTTACTCCAGGAAATGCTGAAGAAAGGCATAATAGCTACATAGTAACTCGAATTTAATTTGATCCTAAGAATACAGCCTTTTCATATGCAGTGAAAATTTGCTAAGGTAATTTTAATATAAAAACCATGTTCTTATATCGATATCATTGTTACTAGTATATTAAAGTTGCTTCAGCGAATAGTACAAGCAATACTTCAACCTATAAAAAAACAACTTAATTCTTGAAGATTTCATCAAGATTACTTAAAGTTAGAAGACATTTATCGGGTGCTATATAATATACGAGAAAATTTTAAAGAAAAAGGTGTACTTGAGGTGTTCTTGGATATAAATCATACAAGTCTTACAAAAGCACAAGAAATTATTTTCTAATAATTTAGAATACAGGTTTCTTTACGAAATTTACATTATTACACTTTAATATATTTCGTTGAGCTATCTTTGCAGATGATACGACCTTCCTATCTTCTCACGAAAATATAGATTACGTGAATGAGACAGATACTTGGCTAATAAAAATAAATAGTAGTAAATTAACATCAACGATTTAGTTAACTTACATACCTAACAAACACAATGTAAAGTAACTTGGTATATATTTTGACAACAACTTCAAAGAGAGAAAATTTATTAAAACCAAGAGGAAATAATTCGATGCCTAGGCAAATATTTCCTAGCTTTTAGGACGAAAATTCCAGTTAGGTTTAAACAATAAACTTCTACTTTATAAATTGATAATAATGCCAGTATGTATGATATTTAATTTTGAATGTGTGCCAAATCTTCAAATATCATAAATTTTAAAGCAAAACTCTTCGTGTGATAGTCAACGGCAAATATTAGTAAAGATCTCGTAGAGTAAAGAATATTACAATAGATAAAAGGATTAGATTAAGTATCATCCCAGTGTACTAGTAGGTGATCTGCTGAATCACGACAAAAGAACTAGGTTTTTAAATCTAGTGACATAATTATTTAGACTCAAAAGGTCTCAATGGGGAGTTACTTTAAAATATATATATGTCATGTAAACAAATCAACCAATTTGTTTGTTAATTTAATATGGTAGTTCGAAATATTTATTTATTCAAAAAATTACTTGCATTGTGATATTACGTACTATGTATTTTAGCTTATAAATTTTAGTTTAGTTATAGTGACAGAAAACTTTTAAATTTATTAGGGTGATGTGTAATTATACGTCCTTTTTAAAAATAATTCTGAAAAAATATAGAAAAAAAAAACACGGCATAATCGAATTTATCATCAACAAGTAATGGGATCTTCTTTCTTATCCATTTATCTTACCAAGGCTCCACAAACCACCGCATCAATCACTCGTTAAAAGAACTGACAAGGGAAAAAAGGCTATCGTAATTTGCATGGGTTGCATGCCAAGTAAATGGGAGAGATTAATTAAAGTTGTTGGTGATTGTTCCCCAGAATGATCATTTTGGCGTGTTTTTGGCCTTTAAAAAATGCTGAATAATTATACCACCAACCTTATAATAGTAATATTAAATATAAAATATAAGATAAGGTAAATGTATTTCGGTTTTAGTTTTGTGCAATTTTTCGATCCAAAATACTCTCTATGATAGCTATGAGAAATGTCTCGTGGATTCGATATAAATCTAATGAGAATTTTATGTGTTATGCATATAATCAAAAATATTTATAGTAATATCTCCCCATTCCTTTAATCCGATCTCCTTCATTTTGAAATGTATTTAAGCAACATACTTAAGAAACATACTTGCCAAAATGGATTTAAATCTGGTGAAAACTGTGAAAGTTACAGAAAATTGAAAAATACTTAGATTGTTTTTCCCCACTTTTTGACCGATTTTGCTCATTAACGAACTTAGGCGAGATATTAACCTAACAAAATTTTATTAAAATTCGATAAAAATTACGGCAGCTATCGTGTCCACATACAGGTAGAGAGATAGATAAAATTTAAAGGCGGATAGTTTTGAGGTTTGTGAGAAATTAAACGAAAAATTAAAGTGAAAATTTTAAAATTTGTGACGAAGGCATTTGCAATAGGTGGTACTTCTACGAAATATAACTAAGTATATTGGAAATTAAATATTGTTTTTCAACAACAGTTACTATATTACTATCCCTATTAAAATAAAGGAATCCATGACTTCCGTATCAAACTATTCTTATATAGTTGTTAAATGTTTTATAATTTACAATTTTGATTATTGATTAAACCATACAAATGACCACAAAATTCTTTGGACGTAAAAAGAAAACTATTATAAGCTAAACTTGCACTTCTATGATAAATTTATTTAGCACAACAAATTTTGAATGAAATTTATTACGCTCGCATTAAAAATAATTTATAGCCAAATAAAAGTATAAAATAATATGGCGCACTCATCCACGCCACAAAAATTTAATAAAACTATTGTTACCAAGAGCACATTATGCTTTTCTTTACTCAACAATGGGCCGGTTTTTACATCGGTACGTGCTTTCTGTAAAAGTTTTTGTTCCACGCTCGTCTTTGCACTGCCGATAGTTTCCAGACTCAGTGTAATTTTTTTAAAGTACATTGTGTAGTGCGTTACTTACATTAACAAATTGCTGCTTAGAGCTTTGTTCTACAGTTTATTTATTAGATTGCTACTTCAAGACGTATTCATACTTTAAGTACAGTAAATAATTTATTACAATGAAAGTTCACAAAAATTGCTTTTTAGCAGTAAACGAAGTTTCCCTTTTTATTAAGAATAAAAAAAGTAATTTTGGTGTAGTAATGATATTAATAATCAATAATAAAAGATAAATATATTTTAATTAGAGTTATATATTTGTGATTACGTATCTACATTTAAATTTTATAGTACTTTATATTGTATAAATAAATATGAAAATAAGTTAAAAGTAACTTATACTAATTACTTTTAGGCGTGTCGCCAAGGATTTCGTACTACGTGATCTCCATGTGGATTTGCTGGTCCTCCATTGGACGCTTTTCAGGTAGCAGAAAGAGGAATGCCTCCACCATATAGGTGGTACCGAGGAAATTAAATACCCGAGGATTACCTAAACTAACAATTGAGCAAAATTTAGTCAGCGGGCTATTTAAAATTGATCACAGATTAAAATTAAATAGCTGTGGAACAGACAATGTAGGCGTAAATGAAATATCCGTCTTTATTGGCAATGCTACAGTGCTTAGAAAGAACTAAAGAACTACCATGTTTAATTTTTCCTAGTACATTTATTTGTAGTTGAAAATAATGAATAAATGAGCCTCAGTAACCCAAGTATTTTAATACTTCCGGGTCAGCCACTAAGATATGGAACGTTACAACATTGTACTAGGCAGGAAAAGTTTACAATGTAATGAAAAAAAATAAGACGGACAAGCATTTTAGGTATCAGCAAAGTCAGGTACCGAAACATTGTGAAGTAAATAAATATCACTTGTGTTACTCAGGGACAGGGACAGGAGACGTTAACACGAAATAGAAGTTCAAGAAAAACATTAGTATCGTTACTGTAAATAAGCGCAAGTCCTGTATCAATCAACATAATTCAAATATATGCTTTTACGGCACATAAAACAGATGAAGAAGTAATGACATTTTACGATGAATTATCACAAGCATAAAAAATCCGCCAGGCATAAAAAAAACGTTATTATGGGAGGTTTTAATATTAAAATAGAAAAACAGAGAATCCGTGAATACAATGCACCACACAGATTAGGAAAACAGGTTTGAGCCATTTTCTTAAAAGAAGAACTTGTACTCAACACCGTTGTTAAATTACCATCAAAACGGTTTTACATCTGAAAATCATGAATGAATGCGCCAGGACATATAGTGAGGAACCGGAGTGGCTCTATATTATTTAATAAAAGATATTTTAGCCAGTTAAAACATACCCAGGAGCTGACGTAATGTCAAACCATAATCTGTTGGTGATCGTAATAAACGCATTGGAAATAGAAGGAAGAAAGGCAAAAATTATGGCATAAGAAAGCTAAAAGGATCCAGCATTGTATTAAGAATAAGAAGTGAATATGTAAATGTAAGGAATGTTGATGAAGAAATAGACATTCAAATGGAAATGAATAAACTAGAAATTGAAGTAAATTTAATAGAAACCTTGTACGACAAATAAGACTCTACAATTAATGAACCAAAATAGATTTATGAAAAAAAAACTACACTCTACTAGCGAGTAGATTAGTTGACGTATAAAGCAATGTCATAATAGAAAAGTAAGAGAAAATAAAATCTTGGGAAAACTACATAAAATAATTGTAGTGGAAGAGACAAATTAGACCCCACTCCAATACTACAGATAAAGTTAAAGCAGTTATTAGCAAAATAAATAAAGGAAAAGACCCTGGGCCAGACAACTTCTACCCTCAAACTATTAGACGACTATGCTGTCATACAGTTGACCAATATATATAACCCTATGTATCAAGCAAGTAATATACCTCAACATTGGCTTAAATATAAATTTATAACAACACTAAAAAAAGCACAGGAGCAAAGAAATGTGGGGAATATAGAACTATCAGCTTCATGAGCCATCTGTTAAAGGTATATTTAAAAATTATTTAAATAAAATAAATATGCAGAATTTGTGAAATATACATTTCCAAAACTCAGTTTGAATTTCAAGATACACTGGGAACAAGAGATGTTTTAGTGAGTATACATGGTCTGTTTTAAAGTTGTAAATATGTTAATACCGTTATATACGTCTATTTCGTCGATTACCTAAAAGCTGCCAATAAAGCGCGTGTTACTGGGGTGATGAGTATATTGACTGATGTTAGTATGTACAGCAGACTTGAAAATAGTTAAACAGTTATATTAAGGTCAATCCGATTATACCGAGGTAGATAATAAACAATCTGAAAGTGTAAAAATACTTAGAGTAGTATGGCAAGGTTGCATGCTATCCCCGTTACTGCTTCACATCTATTGTAAACATAGATTCAAAAAGCACTCGAGTATAGCAATTATGGAATTCTTGTTAATGATCAACAAGCAAATAACATTAGGTATGCTAACGATATTGTTATTATTGCAGGGAGTTTAGAGAACTTACCATAGCTTATGAATAGAGTGACAGAAGTCAGCATATAAAGCGATTTAGTTAACAAAACTAATTATATGGTAATTGAAAATTTAACAAAGTAAACCTATTTCGATTTTGTTTTATGATTTTAAGATCTGGATTTAAAAAAAACATCAAAAAATTAACGGCCTTTGAAATCAAAGAATGTTAAGAATTTCATGAATAGACTATGTAACTAAAATAATTTTTTTGAAGGATGAAGAAAAACATTGAAATAATGATTATGGTAAAGATACAAAAGCTCGATTATTTGAAATACATAAAAAACAAAAAAAATAGCTTAGCTCCACGAATATTCCAAGAAAATATTCTACGTAGACATAGACGAGGTCCTAGAGACATTTCTTAGCTAAACAATCTGAGAACATGGTACTTTACATCAATTATTTCTGTGTTGCAATAAATAAAGTAATACTTATACAATAATTTGCGTAGTACGCTAGCTGCAGTGCTACTTAGAGAGTGTAATGATAACATGCAGGCAGTGTTACCATCAAGAAAAATTATTTTATTTCTTTTAGTACATGAACAGAGTTCGGATGTAGCTATAAAAAAGTCTATAAACTTTTAATATAAAGTTAAAGTGCAAAACGTTTTAAATTTATAAAGAAAGTTACAAGGAAAAATTATGGACCCTCTAACTATGCTGGTAATAAATACATATAAATTGGTATTATTAACATGGTCATATTTATAGGATAATGTTTTTTATCTATTTTGTTTTGTTTGAATTAGTCATTGTTAATATTTTGTCCGCAATAGCAAAGTCACCTACGTTTTAAAGAAGAAAGCGCCATTACGAGATTTTTGTATTTTTGCCAGGTAGTCTGAAAGTTTACGGAGCAGTTTCAGGAGCTATAGTGTCGTTATATTCCGAAGGTTCGGTAATATTATCTAAAACACAATTCAGCAAAAATAAGAATTTTTAAGAAACGATTTGCAAAATTAGTTAGTATCGTTAGAGATACTGCTCGCCTGATAGCAACTTCTAGTTTAAGTGCTAAGAAAGCAGTATCTGATAAATGCAAACAAATTTGTATAGGTGGACATATGGCAATAATTAAAACGTCGCATTGCTTCTGGTTATCCAGCTAATGCACTTTTTATAAACGAAATTGTTTTATAATTGAGAAAACTTACAATAACCAAAATGTATAGAATTATATATGATTATATATTATTAAGGTACATTATCTGTTATGGTATTTAATAGAATTTGTGCAACGAATAAAATTATTTTTATTTTCATGTCCAAAAAGGTCAAAGCAAAAATCAAAATGTGTTCCGTAGCAACGGAAGATTTTGTATTGGTTTAAGTTCTAGAGCATTTTAGCGGCCAGATTTGGATATTTGTGTAAGATTCTGTGCTTCTTCATAACACAAAATTAACTCAAGAATTAAATAAAAATATAGCCATTACGTTCACCTGACCCATTTTTTTTAGCTTGAGAATGTATTTTTATCACACTTGCAAATAATTTAATGTTTGTGCATTTCTTTATTGTTTTATGTTCTTGTTTAATTCTAGTTTACTAAAAGGTGAACTTCAAACCCTGATGCGTTATTGTTGGTAGCAATGATTTTCATCGAGATAGGATGAAAGAAATATTTGTAATACTGAAGGTGAAAAATAATAATGAGTTATAGAACTGCGCCAAGAGCTTAATTATGGTAATTTTAGTCTTGAAGACCACCACAATGACGAGACCCGGGACTTGGTTGAAGAGCTTGGAGTCGACTGGAGTCATCTTCAGCAACTTAACTTGGTCCACAAGAAGCCCCCATAAAATCCACATGAGCTGATCGAAATACAGCTCAATAAGCAAGTCAAAATATACCATCACTTGCTCAACCATCCATTGGATAATCATTTTCTGAAAAGAATTGTAACGTCGGAGAAAAGGTCGATTTACCTGGTCAATCACAATCGTCAAAAGAAGTAGGTTCACCGAGACCAAGATTCGCAGTCAGTTCCGTACCAGAACCGTTTTTGGTAAGAACATTATGTTGTACATTTGGTAGAATTTTAAACGCGTGTTTCACGAGCTAGCAACACCGAGCTCTACGGTCAGCAACTGGACCGAGTCTACGACAGGATGAGGGAGAGGTACCCGACATTGATTCGACGAAAGTGCGCTTTGTCCCAACAGGACAATTCCAGGTCACATACCGCCAAGAAGGCCAACAAGAAATTCGAAAAGCTGAACGGTGTCGAAGTCCTACCACATCCAACCTACAATCCAGACGCTGTTCCGTCCAATTACGGCTTCTATCTCTTAAGGAAACACGATTTTGAAGAATAGTTGTATGTGTTACAAAGCTTCCTCCTCAAACTGCAGCATTTGCTTAAAACCCCACAGAAATTTTTAATTGCTAAAGCAGATTTTTTTGATGGAGTAGAATAAAGTGACATTAGATCAGGTGTTCCTTTGAACATTATTTGATGCTGTGTATGAAAGATAAAAAGGAACATTTTGCAACTTAGTAGTGTAATTAAGTTTGTTGGTTACATCGCAAATTTAATAGTAAACAATTAAAAATAATTGTGTACGTAATTTATTATTACCTCTTGCCTTCTTATGTTATATAATTAGAATATAAATCAAAATCAAATCAATTTTTTTGCTTTATGTAAATCACATATTGTAGGCTTTTGAAAAAAAATTAAAAAAGATGTTTTAATATAAGGCTGCGTTTCTCTTTATACGTCATTTTAATAAAGGTTGCAGTGAGATAATACAAATGTATTTTCTACGCTTTGTATTGCAGTTATTTGTTATTGAAATTCTTGTTAAACTCTAGACAAATTAATTAGAGCAAACGAGCTTACTAGAAACATAACTGATCTAGTTTAGATCAGCTAACTATTTTGCAAACTTTGGTGTATAACAGTCTAGAATGCGACTTCAAGCAGAGAGCAAACGGTTATATTTACCACTAACGAGCAGAACTTGCATTAACTAAAATAACTACAATATAAATTGTCAAAAAATAAACTGATAGGTTTCCTTTATAGTAGCTTTTAAAATTCTATTATCTCTTGTTATTTTAATGTTTCCGCCTTTGAGAATCACTTAATCCTGTATTTTAGCTTTAATAACCATTAATTTATCGTCGTCAGAAATATGTTGGAAAAATTAGTTATTTAAAAAATTTAAGTTATGTAAACTAACAATCCAATTTTTCCACAAACTGCAAGGAATAAGCTGTCCACTAGGTGTGTGATGCTGCAATTTATATTCCACGTATAATATTTATTTTGTAGGTTGTATTTAAATTAAATTTAGAGTTAAATAAAACACAAAATAAGATTATTTATAATTTACGAAAATATAATTTAACAGGAATTTATTTACCTACTTTATATTTAACTTTATTTGCGGTTCAAAGTTTCTTAAATTGTCCACCTATTTGTAATGCTTTGTGCGGTTTTTAATAGTTTTTTAATTTTTATTTAAATTGGAAGATTATAAATATTTTTAAATAAACTAAAATGCTTCAATTTTTGTTGTTTTAATTAAAATTATTTTAATAGCATCCGCAAATCTAGTTCACCAAACTGTAATTTTGTAACTTAATGTTGCTTAAGATTATTTATGTTGTTATATTTTTGATGGTCTTAGGTGTAATTGTGTACATTTCTTTTGTTAGTTTTAAAATTTTTAAAATGTTTAATCATATTTGTATTTATAGCATTCAAAAATAATTTTGATTACCCTCGGTTTTACCGCAGATTAAAATGTCCGCACAGAACGTGTGGGAAGATAGATATAATGGCACAACACAATATTACTGGAAAGCACAGAAGTAAATGTATTGAGTCTTTTGTGTGACACTACAAGTGCAATTGTGGATAAAGTGGGAAACTATGGAATTGTATTCGATGCTGGTTGTAACAGGTTTGTCTCTTAAAGCTTTACGAACCATTGCTTGAGAACTTGAAGTAGACAAAAGTCTGACCACAATGGGTTCTCCATACCAGCGTTGTGAAATATGCTAAAAGCTTTTGCAGCTATGCAGCGTGTTTGGTTACAACAAACAAATCATGTTTTTACTACGAGGCGTCGAAATGGAAACGCTGATCTATGATGGAATGGCAGCACATTGGAAACTACCTCGTCCTAAGAGGGCTAGGCAGGAATTGTTTATTTTAAAACAAATGACGATTGTTTTTTGGAGCCAAAAGAAAATTCTGCTTGTAAATGTGCTCTCTCGTAAGACGACATTACATAGACGACTCCATTGACATATTCAGTAATGTCGCAGGGCGTTGTTTCAGTACGACAATGCGCAGCCATATGTCAGTCACCGCCTGCAGACTCTTGGCTATATTATGATGCTTTACACATTATTTAACAGATCTTGTTTAAAAACTATTACTCTCAATTTGAGACATAGTTCTTCCCCGACGACTAGCTTTAGACACAAGTGGTACCATGATACACCCAAAGAGTATTTTGCAGAAAAATTACGGAATCTACCGAGCAGTGGCAAAAGTGCATAAGTATTAAAGGGGAATACCTCTAATAGGATTCTACCTATTAAAAAAGTTGGAGAAAACAATTGTAGTGGCATTAATTTCTGTATTTAAACTTTATTTATTACTTTTGAAAGCCTGTAACTCGTAGGCGAAAGTTGTGATGACGATCCTGTCGACGCAATATCTTAGGACTTACTTGACCGATTCACTTTATATTTGATCATAGTTACCTTAGGTCGGTATCTTCCTCGGCCTTGAATTTCAGACATGTAGCTCTTTTGACTCGAGATACGAAGGTCACAAGGTCACATGCATAACTTGCTTCGCTTTCGAAAGTTAGCTTTCCGGATTTTACATCCTTTTCGTTTATTTTTAATTTACCAGAAAACAACTGCAAATAACTACTTCACTCTAAAAATAAAAGTTTTACTTGAGATAGATTTTTAAAGAATAAGCGGCATACATAATTATGTATTTTACTAAGAGTATTTGCATTATCAAGAACACATTCAAAAACACTATCCCTCCTGAAGCGTAATAGTGAAATGTAGTAGAGATCAGCACCAAACTCTCATTGTAAGTGAATGATGCGCATTCTTATGCTATTATGACTGTAATCAAATTCAATTTCTAAACTTTGTCTACATAAATTGATTTTTTTCTCTCCTTGATTTACATAGGCTGTTGTTTTCATAAATATTTTTATGCAAATAGTTTATTAAAAATACAACATTCAATGTTCCAAAATTTTGACAACTACAAAAATAAATATGGAGGAAACTTTCGACCATTTCTCACCTACAGTCTTGATTTTTGGGACCTAAAAATTGATTTGATTGATATTAAGTGAGGGTAATATTAGCTCAATTAGTAACATACATGTGTTTTGTACATATAGGAAACAATAAGACCACACTAACGGCGTTGACGGTAGATTTCCTGGGTAGTTGAGTTTTTAATTTTGTACTTCATATTTTTTTAAATTGCTCCCTATTATGTTAGGAACAATGTCTTTATAATAATTATTTGTATAGATAGCCAATGTTTATGCATACGTCAATCAATATATGTAAAATTTACATGAAAAGTATATAAATTTGAAACATATTTTTATTACGTTAATTGTCACCATTGTGAATTGTTTCTTTTAATATAATGACAAATTAAAAACGAATACAAAAATCTCAGTTAATGAGTTACCGTTGGACAAATGTATAATAAATTTGAAAAATAATATTAATTTTTAAGAGATAATTCAAAGAACTTGTTAACGTAGTAATTCCAAGCGAGGTTAGTACTGGGTCGCACAACTGGATGCTACAATGCTTGAAACATACATTTGTTGTGATATGAAGTCGTTCAGAAATGCAAAGTATTTACATATTTTAATAAAAAAATTTTAAACAAGAGATAAAGAACTGATAATGTTCTAAAAATGTACAATAGCTTTCTTGGTTTGATCTCAACCTTATGTTGAAAACATTTTTTTTATTTAATATGTATTTGTAATTGTTTTAATCCATTGGGCATTTAATTTATTTTTGGAACACTTAAGTGCATGTTATGTCATTATATTCTGAGAATGCTTTAATATTTTTTAATGTATCTTTATACGATGATAAACAATAATTAATTTAATTTTTAAAATTATCTTTTTGGTCCTTTTTTGTTAAGTACTTTCTGTAATATTTTCCAATTCTCAGTATAACTACTACCAAGCTACACATACCCATAATATACATCACTAACCCAATTATGCTTTTGTAGTTAGTTAATTTTCTTTAAAGTGTTTTTGTGATGCCATCCTTTGTTTTTCTTGTAATTTTTTTCTTTTTTCCTTCATAACTATATATCTATAGCATGAACAATATGCCTAAATAATTTAAATTTTCCAAACACTACAATTTAATTGGTTTAATATCTAAACAGAAAAACATTTTTTGGGCTAAAGTATTGTGTTCCAGGAAGGTTCTCGAGTTTTCTGGTTTAAAAGAAACTAAACATGTATTAGTTAGCCTATCAAGGCATTGTGCATTTTTAAGAGTGCTGGTCCCATAATTGAAGTGAAACTAACACTATAGGTAGTCTTTTAATATTGATTACTTTGGAAACTACATATTATAACGAATCAACAACGCACATAATGCCTTTTAGGAATACAACCTTGTTGAGTATGCAAGTGAGGGCGTCGAACAGTAAGACATTTCCAGATGTTTACAAGAAACTTCGTAATGTTCGGGCGCCTGTTTCGAGATAAATAGGTATTGAGATAAATACAGTCTAATTTTACGTTATTAATTGTATGTGTTGTGCACATAAATAGTATTAAATAATTTTATTACCTGCAAATGTAATAAATAAGTAGTTTAAAAAAGTTTGCACGTGTTGTTCACATTTGTAAAAAGCAGAAACGTTAGAATATATTTAACTTACTTATAATTTAATCATATTTTTTGCAATTATTAAAAGATAATTAATAAAAGAATTTTATTAGACCAAAATTTCATTTCACCAATTCCCATTTCTTAAAATAATGGTACTACATTACCTTCTATAAAAAAATAGTACAAATTATCCTAGCAAATGTAATGTTTGCCTTATTTTTACTTTTCTATTTCAAAATTAAGCATAAATTTCTGGTTTATATAGTTTTTGATTTCTATTTAAGAAACAAACATAATTTACGCAAGCTACTGAACGAATTCAATCACAGTGAGTGTCTCTTCTATAATAATTACATACCACATTTTATCAATAGCTAATTCAGAGGAAAGGATTCATGAGAAATCTTTTACCTTTTAAAAATCCCAAATCTCTACCCTTTTGTATTTTTCACGCACCTGGAAAATACCGCAACTAAATTTCAAAAAAGGAACAAACTGAATTTTTCTTACCAAATATGTCGATGAAATTTCCATCTGATTTGTTTTATTCAGTTTAGTGGGACAATAAAAACGGATTTAGAAAAATTGTAGTAATGTATTAGTAAGCACGATTGCTAATTCTATGCACATTTAGTTCTGACTCAATAAATGAAGCTGCAGCTTGATAAGATTTGTGTAAGGAGTTATTCAAAAAGATAATTACTTTTATTGATATTTGGATCTTTAAGACTCCTTGGGCATGCTATGATTTTCCAAGTCGCGCTTAATGTAATAATGTTTTGACATAATGAAATCAAGCGCTTACAATTCTATGTAAATTTATGCTAAATCAAATATCATTTAGTGGATTGATGTCGCAGCAGTCCGTTTTTGCGCGGAGCGAGATGTCGAATGAGGATTCGCGTCACGTCGCATCGACAGAGCTCAGAAATGCCTTAGCATTTGCTTAAGCAATTAGCAATTAGGGCCACGATCCATAACCGCGAATTGTCGATGGGGTTATTTTTAAGCGCGTTCTTGCAGCGCTAACTTCATCAGGTGGGAAGGCCGACCCATTAACGAGCGCCTATTAATTGGCTTCCCTGCTAGGCGCCACTAGCCGAGCTCGTTAGTTGATTACGTGAGGCCCATATTCGAAAAGGCTTTTATATGAAAGATAAAGTCGCTCCAAACTCAAAAGTCGGAATGTAAGATGCGGGTCACGAGCTGTAATCTGCGAGTCTGCTTTGTGTCCATCTGGTGATTTCGTGCTTCCTGATGGTGATTTCTGCCCGTGTTTAAACTGCGAGGTCCTTGCGGATTGTAAGTTACACTATGTTGAAAAATGACAAGCAACTTTGTATAATCACCGTTAAAAAATATATTATTAAGGAACCAAAACAATTACAATAATTATTAAATAACTTTAGCGCGTTTTACAGTATATTTATAGTCTAGTAACAGGTGAAAATTGTTACTTTCATCAAAAATATATTCATTAAGGCACCCAAATTTTAATTTTTTTGCTCGAGTGTTAGTTTTTAGTTCTTTTTAGCTTTTTATTGTCTTATAGATTTAAATAAAAGGTTGACTATATTCACAGATATATATATATATATATATATATATATATATATATATATATATATCATTTCACCTCTTAAAATAATCAACTTCTAGTGTAGTTTGGAATTTATTATAAAATTATTAGAAATCCTGTTATGATCAATACGGGTATTCATTATGCAACTTTAATTTACCACATACCACTTGCAAATAGTGTCTTATTAAGTACAACTGATATTTGAATTCAAATGATAACAGCAGCTATGAGGTATTATATGAATCATTTTTTAAAAGATGTACGTTCTGTACGGTTTCGTTTGGTGGGTGGCATATGCATGAATGATCTAAGTATTTATAATTCGTAGACAACCCCAACTTAAATCTCCTATTGCTTTTAGTATCATCAATTATAATCTTACAAAAAATAAACCAACCATCAAATTTTTGAGCCAGTGAGTCTCATTTTGTGATATTTTAAAGTAGTTGAAGTGCACCCGTTAGTTATAGTACTCATTTAAAGAAGTTGATTTGATGGGAGATGACAAAATTAATTAATTTTTAGTTTGTTAATTATTACTTCTTAAACACTTTAATAAAAGTAGACGAATTCACTGTCTTAAAATTTTTATTGAAAATTGAACGATATCCTTTAATTGATTTTACCTGCAATCAAAATGTATTTTAATGGATGCCTTGAAAACACACTGTTTACAGAATATTGTTTTGCTGTATATTTACCTCCGTACGAAGTTGTGGCTAAAAATGCAGCTCTACTAAATATAAAACTGTAAGGAATGTTTGACCGATATTATATTATTACTTACCTACCTACTGAACATTTAACCTAGAACATATCAAAACTAAAGTAATAAATCTATCAAAAACTAAGATCAGAGTAACTTGCAAGGAAAAGGTAACATATCCCCAACCCTTCTGTATGGATGTGAATGCTGGACTTTGGATCCCATCATAGAAAGAGAAACACAAGCCTTCAAAATGTACATCTACGGGTGCATTTTATGTATACTCTGGACAAAAAGAATGATGAATCCCAAAGTACCCCAACGAATGAATACTGATAAAGAGCTTCTTTGGTGATACTAATATAAAATACGCAGCTTAATTATCGAAGGAAAAATTTAGGAGAAGAGGCCAGTAGAAAGACCAAAAACTCTTGGTCAAAAGATACTGTTGGCTTGATTGTGAATCCATATTCAGAGCAGCAGTTACCAAAACAAAATTAGCCACATGGATCGCCAACCTTTGGAAAGAGTCGACGCAATAAGAAAAAAAAACTTACTGAAAAGTTAAAAATTATTATTAAAAATAGAGTTATAATTAAAACACGTTTCACTTTAAAATGTGTTTTGCAATATCTTTCACAAATACTTTCAGAGTTTATCTTTAACGTCATGACAAAGATGTCGTCATGATTTTGCTATTATTATTTTTCATTTAGCATAATACATTTTTCTTTCTATTAACAGTATTGTCACCAATTTATAGCATTCGCATTAAAGGTTAGTATTTGATACAAGATCTAAAAGTATCAAACCATATCTTACAAGCTTATATGTTTAGTAAAAATGGTACAAGATACAAGAAGTATTGTACTGCACGCTTTCTTAATTAAATAAGTTGATTACAGAAATCTTAACTTTGCTGCAACTTTTACGTTATTTCTTCAGGTGTGATGTAGTAAGCCAGAAACTTCCATCGGTACAACTAAGCTTTTATTTCCGAATCGTAATTGCATATTCACGTTTCATCTCTGGTTATGACTTTTTTGTCGTGACCCATTTTATGATAAAATTGTGTTAATTGTTACACTAGTTTTGGAACCCCTATCTCATTTTCTCATCGGTCACTGATGATTGTTGATTGCAATCCGTATACGTTCAATATTTTCCGGTGTTCTGCTCGTTGCTGGTTTATCAGAGCGCGGATTGCTTAAACAAATTTCTGGTTATTTCTAAATTATATATACTATGCTTTTATTCGTGTACTCACTGTCGTCGTTGCCGAAAGCTTTCTAAATTAGCGAAACAGTTTCTGTGGACGAATGTTTCAGTTCGCACAAAATTTGATACAAATTGTTTTTTTACTTATTCAGACATTGCAAATGTAAAGATCACGTACTACATGGACACACTCACTGGTTCACTTAACTAACCCAGTCAGTAAAGTTGTTTTCATTTACACATGCGCATTATAGTAGATTCTCATCGACTTCTAGGTTAATTGTGACCTTGCAAATCGTTTTATTATTGGCTTGATATTTTAGGTACAAACCTTGTACATGGTGTACACCTTAGTAATATTTACGCAGCATTTCACATAGTGTTAGTTTTATTTAAATTTAAGGATATTTTATGCGCAATGAAAAATATATTTGCAAAGGAAGAACAATTAGGTACTCGTCAAAGTAATTCAAATTTGATCTACTAAAAGTACATTATACTTCCCAAAGTCGTACCAAATCGCCTAAAATATATCTGGGCGTTGTAAACACAAAATAGTAGCAGAATTGTAAAAATTATAAAAGTCTAAAAGTTTAATACGTAAAGATACTTAGGGTGGAGCTAAAGCTACCTTAAAATACAATAATAATAAACATACTAAAACATAATTACCCGAGTTGTATACCAATTTTTTTTTGGTCTATTATTTATCACAGTTTAACAAATTTACATTGTTGGTAATTAAATAATTCTTCGTTTATAGCAGTTTATAATTTATCCAAAAATATCCATTAAATATATACTGAACTTCCACTAATAATTTGGTCTAATTAAATTTCATAATATTTATCATCCTAAATATATTCTGAAACAAAATGAAGTTAACAAAATTCTGACGACTTGCAAACACACGTTCTGTCCAATTGCTTACAATTACGTCTGATTACAGAAGCAAAAATTAAAATAGACTAGTTTTTCAGGATGTTTTATTTGCCACATTAAAATGAATTACATATTTCAATACTCTTCTTTAAAATTTCAATTAAATGTAAATCGTATTTTATATTTTTTGTCACATTTTTATGTTTGTAGAACTTTATAATTAAATTAATATATATAAAATACTTAGAGCAATAATATTTGTCAAATAATATGCAAAAAAGTTTAAGGAAGCAAGTAAATAATTGGCGTTAGATATGTTTAAAAACATAAAGTATTTTTTCATTTTCCTGAACGAATTAAAATTTTCAAAAAAATAATAAAGTGCATTCCCATCCTAATTGACATAATAGAATAAAAAACTGTACGTAAAAAATATAAACATTTAGGAAATTAGCTGTAACCAATGGTGTGTGCTCTATATCTATATTAAGTAACTATCAAAATTTAAAACTATAAACTTTAATTAAATAATTAATACTGACTTTCTTGTTTTATTTATGCTATTTTACTTAGTTATCTGTGCATTTTGAAAAACTGCACATTTTTAAAAGCTATAAAAATTACTATTAATGTGTTAGAACGTGTTTTAAGAAGAATTTTTTAAAATGTGTACAATTTAAGACATACTAATTAATCACAAATACAAACTGTGACATTACAAAATCTTCTATTGTTCAAATAAACCGAATTATATAAATATGATCAAATACTACCAGGACCTGCTAACAGAAAATAGAGAAGAGTTTAAAGGACAAACGATAGAAAATAAACAAAATGACCAAATACAACTGGAGAAGTCAAAAAGGCCAAACAATCATTAAAAAATAGAAAATCAGGAGGACCGGGAGGAATAGTACCCGAAATGGTAAAGTATGGAACCCCGAAATTACTACGCGTGATGCAACATATGTTTCGTAAAGCACTAAATGGGGATGTACTACCGAATGAATGGACAAAAGCGTATATAACGTCGATATTTAAAAAAGGTAATCGCAGAATATGTGACAACTATAGAGGCATTAGTGTGATCTCTAATGGGAAGAATTTATGCAAAAATAGTAAAAACAAAATAGAAGACAATATTCATGGAAAAATAGGAGAAGACCAAACAGGATTCACAGCCGGAAAATCCTGTATAGACAACATATATACTATCCAACAACTTATAGCGAAGAAAAGAGCGAAAACAGGGACATTCACTTGGCCTTCATAGACCTCAGAAAAGCGTACGACTCGGTTCCCAGAAAAAACTGTGGGAAGCGATGAGTAATATAGGGATCAACAAAAGTCTAATCAGGGCAATACAGCAACTTTATGGAAACAACCAAGTGGCAGTGAAAGTGGGGCAGACGATCAGTAATTACTTTAAGACAACAAAAGGGCTCCTACAAGGATGCTGCACATCTCCAACCCTATTCAAGATATTCTTAGAAGATACCTTAAAGAATTGGAAAAGGAAATGTGAGGGAATGGGGATACCAGTGCGCAATGAACATCTTTATACACTAAGCTACGCAGATGATCAAGTGATAATAGCCCAAGATGAAGAGGACCTGAGTTATATGCTACGAAAACTAAAAGACGAGTACACTAAGGCCGGTATGGAAATAAACTTCGACAAGACAGAATATTTAGCGATTACAGAAGAAGAGGTAAAAAACTTAGAAATAGACGACAATGTAGAAATAAGAGGGAAAAATAAGTTCAAATACCTAGGCTTTACTATATCAAAAATACATCTACAGAAGAAGAAATAAAGAACAGGTTAGGACAAACTAGAATAAGTATCAGACAACTACATCCCATTCTATGGAACACACACATTACAAAAAATACAAAACACAGAATATATAACACAATTATCAGAAGTATTATGACATATGGGGCAGAAAACTGGATAATTAATAAGAAAAATAGAGGAAAATAAAAGCCACAGAAATGGAATTTTGGAGAAGGTGCTGCCAAGGTGACACGACTGGACAGAATTAGAAATACAGAAATAGAGAGGAGAATGAATGTAGAAAAGACACACTGACTTACATCGAGGAAAAGAAATTAATATGGTACGGCCATGTTAGAAGGACGGACAATAATCGATGGATAAAGAAAATAACAGAGTGGAGTCCTCCAGGAAA
This sequence comes from Sinelater perroti, assembly GCA_036346155.1. Taxonomy (NCBI): domain Eukaryota; kingdom Metazoa; phylum Arthropoda; class Insecta; order Coleoptera; family Elateridae; genus Sinelater; species Sinelater perroti. Next base: position 3,146,784 of record JARFIY010000348.1, on the reverse strand, counting down.
ACGAAAGAGAGGAAGACCCCGAAGATCTTTCAGAGATGAGGTGGACGAAGCCATGGAAAGAAGAGGGCTAGCAGACGGAGATTGGGAAGACAAGAAGGAGTGGAAGAAACGGTTGAGTGAAGGAAGACAGCGTCAGCTGTGAAGATCCTTTTGTATATATATATGATCAAATAGTTTACCTCTGAAGACTAAAAGAATATATATATATATATATATATATATATATATATATATATATATTGTTGTATGCAACATTAGTTCAGACAACTCGTTTGTAATTAAAACTCATTAACACTTATTTTAATGTTGTTTATATAAAAAAAATTCTAAAACATAAATAACCTTAACTCGTTAAGGAATAGATAAAGTAAACCAATGCAAAATACTTTTAAGTATACATTATCAACATGATTTAGGTATACGTAATAAAGCTGAACGAGCGATGGCTAATCCAAACCAAATAAATATAATTTTTTGAAAAAGCAACCAAGAGCAAAAGAAAAAGTGTGGTAAAACGGGCAAGTGTATAAATCAGATATAAAAATGTCATGGAAAAATTAGTTTCTTCAAGAGATATACCTATAGAATATTGATTATTTTTATATCGATATTAGTTAACACAATTTATTGTAATGCAATACAAAATACATGTTCATTTTTAGTTTCCTTCATTATAAAAAAGTAATATTTTTTTTAAATTACATAAATTAATAATTTGATTGCCCACTAAAATTTAATGATTGAACAGCAGTTACGACATGAAAACATGCCTGCGATTTTGATATAAAATGAATATTTATAATAGTTCATTAATGAAACGCAAAGGAATGAAAAATTGTTTTTAGCTTACGTTGCGGTTTTACTAATGATAAGAGAAAATGTAGAAACAATGAATTGTACAAAACTCGAGCTCTTAATGACTGTTAAGGAAGAATTTTCTAAAGCTTAATTTACACAGCATTGTACGAAGCCTCTCTCTTTAAGTGACACATTTTTTATAACAACTTTCTTCTAATTAAGATATATATATATATATATATATATATATATATATATATATATATATGTTGTAAATGGTTAATAAAAAACAACAGCTTTGGGAGATTTGATTAAAGGGTTTGTGCTTTATATAATTTAACTGGACATTATTTTAAAAAATAGAGAAGTATATAAATTTTAACTTATTCTAGGCAACTGTAAGATAAATAAAATAGATTTTTAAATTAAACACTATTTATATTACATTATATTACAGTATTAAGAAAATTACACAGCGCCACAAGTCAGCAAAAATTAATTTATTTAATATTGTTTTCATACCCATCCTATTCAACGATTTCAGATTTACATCTGTTTAAAAAATTTTAAAAATATTTCTAATTAAAACGATTCAGTAGAATGAAATAATCGAGACTATAAATGAGAATTTTAGGCACTCGTTATACTAAAAGGTCTTAGCATTTTTGTAATTTTGAAGTTGCGAAATACGTCAGATAGAATTAAGCTTTTGTTATATTTCTGAAAAATATATAGCGAAACTGATCTGTGCAAACAAATTAAACTGCCTTCACAAAGGCAGGAATAACAAGAAATAAAATGGGTTTCCGAATTCTGTTTGTGTCAGAATAATGATAATATATTAAGGAACGTGGGAGGTCCTAGATAATTTTTAATATAAGTCGAATAACACTTTTACTAATAAAGTATTTATCAAACATATGGATAATAAAATTATAATGCAAACATTAAAATCTGTTTGGGAAATTTACAGATAAAACAAAATTTTATATTAATTTTGCATTTCCCATTTATATATCTCAACTTTATTAGTATTTTTAATGATCAATAAAAAATTTATAACCTTGTCTACCAGTAGTAGCATTAATACGTGATTAGTAATTTTGAGCAGATCAACGTAAACATTATTTTAAACATTTCATTCTCTGCATGATTTATTTGTTTGATTATTAGAATAAAAACTGTTTATTTATGCAACTACAGCAAATTACTAATAAGTACTGAGTTGAATTTGTTGAATAACTAAAACAGCTGAGTTATTTATGAATTCACACATAATTAAATATCTATAAATCGACACTGTAACCAAAGATATTTCATTAAACACCATATAATTTGATCTGTTTCAGAAAAATCTTATTAACACAAACGTCTTTTTTGATTATAATAGAGCTTTATAGAGTAATTCTGAATTTCTATTATATATAGGTATTGTATTGTAATTTATTAGTTTTGTCTGTTTAGTTAAATGGAAAGGACACAATTATAATTAATTGACCGTAAAGAGATTAATTAAACTGAATAAATCTTTGTGTGACTTTACTTATTAGGTATAGACAAGAAACTATCGATAGTTAAAAAACAGAGTGTATGGAGTTGCAAAACAAAAGTAGTGTTTTTATACTGCAAACTGTCGCATCAAGTGCCATAGAGAGTAGATAATTTCTAGTGAATAGTCCTTGCTGGTTACCCAGTTATGAACCACATTCCGGATAACTTCTTCGAGCAGTGACTTACAGGCTGAACTACCTAAGAATGGCCAGATATGAAAAAAATCAAAATAATATTATTATGGGCGATTATAATGCTAAAAGTTGTGATATAATTCTGTCAAGAAAAAATACCCTGCCTTAATTACCACCCACATAGATGTCCGAAGATAAGAAAGACATAGTAGTATATACAATATAGAATAAAATCAACTTCATTCTAAGCAATAAAAGATTTAAGAATAGCATTAAAAAAGTACTAAAACCTACCAGTAGGTGAATGCCAAATCAGATCATAGTTTGTTAATACTCAATATGCAATGCACTGCTAGAAGTATAGAATAAACTATGAAATATAAAATAAAACTAAACCTGTAAAACATCAAAAACTAAGTTGAGAGGAAACGTTAGCAATAAATTACAGAGAAATATAAACAACGCAAGAAATGTAAATAATAAACGTGAGTAAGTAATGAAAATCTTCGAGAACATTAAGATCGCATATGAAAAAGCAAAAAATATTAGATGACAAAAGAAAAGACTCAGAAAAGCGCGAGGAACTCTAAAATAAAAATTGTCAAAGTAATAAAGAGAAGAGGGAAATTAATAAGAAAATAATAGTAGCTAAGGAAAGTGTTTGCACATAAATAGAAAAATTACAAAATAAATATGAATTTAATCTACCAGAAGATTAAAGGAGCTAACCGGAAATGTAAAACGAAAGATGCCGTACATGTTGAAGCATAAAAATAGTTCAAGTGTGGATTCGGCAGTAACAATAAAAACTTGGGATATATATATAGAAACTTTATTCGATGCTAGTGTACAAGAACTAAAGTTAGAAGTATAGTATATAGTATAGCATAGAAAACATAGGAGATCTGGATTTAATGAGCTAAGAGTGGTAAAATAGCAGAACCGGAAATCTTAAAAATATTTCATAAAACAGCATGTGTATGATTACAAAATATTTTACAAATATATGCAATATAGCATGCTTATCATAAGAATTGCTAAAATCAGGATTTATTCCCATATAAACGAAAAATAACGCAAAATAATGTAATTATTTTATACTTACCGCTATTATGAGCGATAGGTATGCTACGAGAATTACTAAGAATTCTTCAACAAAAAATGTATAAGAAATGTGATATGATAATTTAATTACAGTTTGTTACATTAAATATAATGAAAATCCCAGAAGGATTGTTAAGTACAACAATTCTGCTCCAAACAAATGCAGACAATTATAAAAAGGTGCTTCTGTCTTATTTAATTAATTTTTAATGGCTATTTGACCGAGTAAAACAAAAAAACTAATAATATTTTGAATCAAATCAAGTAAAGACAAACTAATAGAAATATATATTGGAACCAAACAGTCAAAGTAAAAACTGACCATGAAAACTCACAAAATATTAAAATAAAACCCGACGTAAAACAAGGGTGTATAATTTCGCCGCTCCTATATAACGTCTATTGGGGGAAGTATTTCAATACGGATTCAGGAAGCAACTGAAGAAATTCAAGTAAATGAAAAAATCATTACTAACTCTCATTATGTGAATGATACCGCAAGTAAGTAAAAGTAGGTAAAAATCTTACCGATCAGTTAGAACCAAATAAAGAGATAAACATGAACATTGAGTTAGCCCGAAGCACTTTCAATAAATTCAAAGCCATACTATCTAACGTAAACTTAAATTTATCAATCGGAACATTAAGTAATGTCGATTTTGTTATACGGAGTCGATATATAAACATAAAAGAAAATAAAATCATCAGAAATATAAACGATAAAGAAAAATGGTAAAAATAACACGAGCAAAAGAGTGAGCAATGCTATAACATTATAAAGAATAGGCGAAGAGTAAAAGCTTGAATTAAAAAGGAAAAATAGTATATTTTGACCATATATTAAAAAAAGGTAAGTAAAAATAATGCAATTTACAAAAAAGGTAAATTTGAGGAGAGAAAAGAAATTGGTAGATGTGCCTAGTTGGCAAATAGGTTATTAGGATAGCCCGTAATCGTACAGAATTCAATGAAATAATAAACAACCTATAATTAGAGTAATAAAAAGTATATTTAAAAGCAACTGGCAACCCTATAATGGTATTTGTTATATATTACAATATTAAACAAAAGCTTTAATTAAAAATGAGATGCTATTAGCGTATATTTAAACAGTTATAACTGCGTTTTGCCATTATTTGCGTGCACCATTAATTCTGATTGTTACTTTATATATTCCTATTTGGCTGATAAGATTATTTTACTAAGAATTTTGTCATATATAACGTTTGTAGAAGCGTACAACTCAATAAAGAAAGTGAGTTTGTATCTTAGAATGTCTTGCTCTCGTTGAACTCTCTTGGGAGCGACTATTGATGTTTCCACAATGATGAATAATTCCATAGTCCTAAAGACCTTAACATATTTAGATACTTAGTTGTTTTCATTAAACTACTATTGCTTCCATTAATTTTACTCTAACATATTTATCTGATGTTTATTTTTCAGAAATTGTTTATTCAGTTCAAATTATTGAAGCTTAGTTGAGATATAATTAGACTGATATTTCAAAAAACACTTTTAATGTTTTGAATGTGTATCTTTTGCATTTAAACAATAAATTAATTTAGCAGAAATTAAAGATATCCTTCAAATTATATAATAAACTTTTTACGGGCGGATATTTAATAGAACCTTATTTTACAATTAACATTTCGTAGTGCATTTGAGCCAAACTATATTTTTCTAAAAAATTTCAACTACCAACTTTTTGGAAAATTGAATTACAAGTATACAGTATATTAGTACCTAATCTCTATACTTTGGTACAAACAATTGCGGTTATTTTTAGGTTTAATTTGCTAACATTAAAATATACGTTGTTGCACAATTAGCATTCTGTGAGTTAGTACGAAGACATTTAAAGAGAACACTGTCAGAAAGTTCATTGGTAAGTTTTAAGGTAAACAGAGAGCAAAATAAATCACACTACGAATCGTTTTGAGATTAGTTGAAAGTTTTTTGAACCAACTAAAGATAAAATAAAAGAAAGTGTCTGTAAAGCAAAAACAACGGGGAATTAGTAGCCCGAATTAAAAAAAACTCTGCCAATGCCAATTTACATTTTGAAAAATGCGACAACCGATGGATTACGGACTAACCTGCATACTTTTACATGAAATAGATTGCTATTTAAGCTAATTGTAATAATTTTTTTAATAATAAAAAACTCTGCTATACATTTTATTTTCCTTTGTGACTGTAGAATTGTTATATTTGTATTAGAAGGAGAGAATTTGAAATTATATACCTACGAGAGTTTTTTTTTTATTTTCACGGTATGTTTAATTCCTCAGAAAAGTCTAAAAATTAGCTAAAAACAATAAATATTGTCTCGACCGCCATTGCTAATTTATCAAATTTTCTTTATAAACCAAAATAAAATTCAACAGGGAAAAAGTAATAGATTAATTTCACTAATTTTAATTTTTAATTTCTTCTTTTAGTATTTTAAGAGTTAAATACAATACATACGTATAAAAGAGAAAGCCCTCACTCACTGCCATCAAGGCCCAACCTAAACAACCGAAGCTAGAACCTTGAAACTTAGGGTTTTATTTTCTGTACGACGTAGGGACGTAGTAAGAAAGGATTTTTCGAAATTTGCCTCCCAATGGGGTCTAACGGGTGTCTAAAGTTTTAGGTTTTTTTGAAAACGGCTTGAGTTAGAAACGTGAAACTTGGCAGAAATGATCGTTGGCCAAATTGAAAGAACCTGTGTTTTGGAAATTTTTGATCCAACCCCCCAGGGGCTAAACTGAGGGTCAAATGTTAAGCTTCTATGTCTGTCATTTCTGACATTTGTCACGCCTTATAATTTTTGATCTGTGATAGATAGGGAAATAACGTTTTCAGTATTTAACTAAGGACTAAGTCAAGTCCAGACACCAAAATCAGCCTTATCCAAAAATCTCGAGGCCAGTTTGACCGGAAGTGGCCGCAAATTTTTCGGTTCCAACTGCTAAATTTTTGCTGCTATTCACTTCCAAAAAAAAAATAGATGGCAGTATCTGGGTTTGTTGTAACCTTTCAAGTCGTGACAGGTCATCTCTTGACTTCTATAATTATTTAATTTCTCTAAACAGAGGGATATTCTCCATCTACTTAATTATTAAAGATATTTGGCAGGAATAATCTATAGTTAAAATTACAGAAACCGTGTTTCAAATTTATTAATTGCAGGTTTATGTTATTAAGGGATGCGCTTTCTTAAATGAAAAGGCATCCCTACAGGGCTAAACGGGGAAGGAGACACGAAGGCAACCCGAGCCGGCTAGTTTATTATAAAACAATTCTTGTACGTTTATTGTTTCAACATAATACCATAATCAAAACCAAATAATTTGTTTAATTAATTTATAAATCAAAGCATACCTAAAAATTATTTTTCAAAGATGCTTTTTTACTAGAGTAATTTCAGATTTTTAAAATAGCAATGTCCAATTAAAAAGTCGTTATCAAACTGTAGTGGTAGTTTTAGCCTTTATTTTCTATATTTATCCCACTTGTTAATAAAATACTACAAAGACGATTTCAAGTTAATCAATCTAATGGCTCATACCTTAAAAGTGCTATTATAAATTATACAGAACCGAATTTACAAGAAATGTGAATTTGCAATTGATAATTTACAATTTGATATTAAAAGTAAATTAAAAACGAGAGGTGTACTATTTCGCATAAACGCCTTGCTACAAAAATGTAAAATGTTTCAGAAACTATTACTTGTATATTTTATAAATTTCTAAAAAACTTTGATAACTTTCTACACGAGAACCTACAAGAGGTAGGATTAGATTGAAAAGTATAGGATATAAAACTTATATTAGTAACAGATGGTACGTGTAGAGAAAGAAGAAACAGAATAACGACTAATTAAAAAGGCTGTGTCTTTTTACTGGTTCTGTTTAATATGTACCTTGAATACATATTTCAAAATGCGCTATAGGAGAGAATTGAAGGAATTAAAATTAGTAGAAAAATTACGGATAAATTATGCAGATGATTTTGCTGCATTGGTTGGAAATTTGAAAGATTTACATCTTATAGCCAGCTAATGGGATTGCAAAAGAATGCGAAAGAACTAAATACATAATTAATAATAGTAATTTTATGAATACTAACCAAATCTACCAAAAAAAGTTAAGTTTTAAGTAACTGGATAAGTATTAAGTTGTTGGATAAACCCAGACAGAAAATTAAAAGCTAGAACAGAAAAGAAAGCTTATTCATAAAACTAAATTTATATTGTTATGTGACAAACACCTACAACTCTTATTTTTACAATAATGTTAGTTAAACTTTATGTATGATCAATATTGTTGTGCGGTATAGATTGGTCACTAATAAAGAAAACAATGAATAAAAGTGAAGCAATGTCTAAATACCGCAAAATTCTGAAGATTCCGTAGATAGCCAGAATATGTAATAATGAGGTACTAAGAACAATAGGCATGGCGAAAGAACTAATTAGAAACATTAAAAGGATGAAAACGACCCATTTTGGGCACAATAGATATAAACTGTTAAAAACTATTGTTAAAGGAAGAATACAGGAAATGAGACCAGTGAAAAGAAAACAAATGTCATGGTTAGTTAACATCCGAAATTAAACGAGACTGACTGTAGCCCAACTATTTAGAATAGCCGAAGACATAGTACATTTGAATCAAATAGTAGGCATCTTCTGAAAACTAAGAAGATACAATAAAATAAAATAAAAGGCGAAACCTTTAGTTGATTTTATAATATTACAATATTACAAAAAGGTGACCCTATCAAATGACGTAATTGAGATGCAATTTTTCCCTGAATTAGGTAAATATTTGGCCATTAAGTATTTTTGAGACAAAAAGCAGCATCTTATAGAGTATTACAGCGCGTAAAGCGTATTTTGAAATTTATCCGACCGACAACAGTATTTGCAAGCGATTTAACATCAGCCTTTCGTCCACCATCGGCCCTTTCGTTTTTGCGCCATTGCGTTCGGCAAAAACAAGGCAATTTATGGCGATGGTAGTTGCAAACTTGGAGCAGCGAAGGTGCGAATAAGAGCAAGAGAAAAATTTAAATTGCTGTTGTTCCGAAGTTGCTACATAGCATGGAAACTATAAACGTCTGCAGCGCAGCGGCGCTGTCGCGGGCGATACAAATGGGGTGCACTTGCAGGGCGCTTTGTCAAAGCAACACTTATCTAGGCTAGACAGACGCTTAAATCTAGCCCAATTTACGAGCGCATCTTTCGGCGCGACGCGATCGCGCCTGAGGACGCGGAAGGCTCGTGGCATAAAGGGGAATAAACGCTGTCTCGGAGGGCAGCAGGGTGGAGCGAGCACACCTGTGCAGCCCCGCAGCTCGGCTGTCAGTCAGCGGCGCAGAGCGCCGAATGCTCCGGAGAATTCCTTTGCGCTGGATGGAGTTGCATCCGGGATATTGGGGTAGCAGTACCTTCAATCATGCAGTTAAGGCAGCTTGCAAAGTTTTGATGCGGTTATGAATCTTGGGGAGCTCGAGGATGCTTGGCATCGTCTTGCAACTATTAAGCCTGTAGGTCACAATTGGGATGCGATACGTTTCTGCACTGCAATGTCAGCGGCAGGAATCGCTTGGGGGGAAATTACAGTACCGAGCATAATGTCTGATCCTACTTATGTATGTTCTTTAAGATCGCGGCCCATACGTAAGTGATAGAACCTCCAAGTAATCCACCTGTGTGTACTAGAAAACATTAAGTTACTTCGCTTTATTTGGGAATCTATTCAATAAAAAGTCCTTTTAGGCTTCCTGGTCTACACTACTGATAATAAACTGTTCTAAAATAATGCAATAATGCTTTCTTACTCTATGATATAATTTATGTGCAAAGTAGGTTAAAAGTATGGTTTTTGTCTGCGAGTGTAATGCAATTTCTCTCTGCATAAAATTGTTATCGATTTTATAACCATCAGTTACTTTTCTAGTTACAATTATTAACGTAAATTCTGGCATTTTTCAAGTTTTTTTTACTTTTCCAAATAATCTACCACGTGAAGGCGTTGATTATTATTCAATGTCAATCATTTTTTATGTTAGTGCAGTTTTAGTTTTTATTCTATACTGTGTACATTTTTGTGCAAAGTTGCAAAACCTAAGTTGTCGAAAATTTTTGTTTTGTTTGTCATTTTTATTATTTATTTTCGTTTTATTCTACAGCAGTATTTTTTCTACTAGAAGGCTGTACTAACATTGTTTAAAAACTAAAAGATGCGCAGATTTTACTGCTGTATCTACGAGGTGTGTTCAAGTTCTAAGGCCTCCACTTACCTAAAAAAATGAATCTTTTGTTACTTCTCAACGTAATCTTCGTCTAGACATACACATTTTTTACAACGTCGTCGCCATAATTCCTTCTTTAGGGGTGTGTTTTGCACAACTAGAAAATCTCTGACGCAACAGTGGGTCGATTGGAAAATGAGCGGCTACAGAGAGTGACTTCAATGGTTGGAAATTTATGGCGGCTTCACGTGTTTACATGTCCTGACACTTTACCACTTAAGACATGACCTTGTGTTGATCAGTCAGCATTCGCAGGACCCACACTGAAGAAACTTTTTAGGTTATCGTGCAAATGGACTCTACAAAATCTTGCAGAAATGCCAAGTTTAGAGGCGACATCACGCACGTCTAGTCGACTGTCTTCCGTAACAATTTTCGGCCCGGCTGGTTCGTGACCAACGCTGCTTCGGTTCATTGTCGCACAACTTTTGACTTTCGCATATTTTGAACATCCATAACGCCTTCGCCACACGACTCATTCAATTATCGATGGATTTCAAAGGGCGTTTCACCAGGTGAGAGGCGAACACGGATGATTACGCGATGTTCTTAAACACTAAACGTTGCCATTTGAAGTATACAAAACAACACTCATTGTACCGGCGGTAATTCGACCTGTGTGCATTGTATGGCGCTACCATCTATTTTACAAATTAAAAAATATTTTTGGCGTTTTTTAAAATTAACCGCATCTTTCTACTTGCTCTCACTGCTGAGAAAAAATGGAGGCTTGAGAACTTGAATGCACCTCCTACGTGGAATAAAAAACATTAAAATCAAGGTTTTTCGGGAAAATTTGATTGTGTCAACTTTAAGAGAATATTAAATTTTTATTCTGGAAGCAGAAAAAATATTTATTAATGCATTTATAGAAACATTAACAAGACAATTTAATTATAGTGTTGAATGACTGTTATTTAATTTTATTTAAAATATTTTTAATCTTTTCATTGCGTGGACGTAAATTCGTCTTGATCTGGAGAAATAATTGTCAGGCATATACCGTACGCTTAGACTCATAATATACTCACAAATCCAGGCTGTTTTTATACGTATGTTATATATTTATAGTGCGGATTTTGCCCATTAAATGCATCACGTGCTTTAGAATCTAAACATTTTGTTTGCTTTCATGCGTAACTGTTATTTTGATTACATTTTCTTAAATTTATTGATAAAATTATATGTACATGTATAATTTTAATTTAACTTAATGCCCTTTTAATACCTAGATACGTTTAATTTACATTTAAAACTATTTTATATGTCTGTTGTTGTTATTACAATGTTCTCTTTCTTTTTGCATATTGCATTAACTAGCTGTACATTTAATAAAATAACTCACTTAAATATACTAGGCTTTAAAACTTTATATTTCATGTATTTTTTATCTGGCATTTCATTTCCTATTTGTATATGACTTGTACTGTTCATTTAAGTTTTAAACCACTTTTTATAAATTTTAAGAAGTAAAATTTGCCGATTTTATATTAAGTGGCTTTTTCTTATTTTTATAACAATCTTTGATTTTTCTGACAAATATACAGGTCGGTGAATAATTATTCTGCATTTTCTAGGAAAATTTTAATTGAAAGACAACAAACAACAAAAAATAATTTGGAATTTAATTGCTGTTAACGTCAACTACTACTGCCCATTGGCTTGACAGTTTTTAGGGGGCGGGCGATTATAAACTGACCGACATCTTAGCGATTAAAGGTCATCAAAATCTGACGGCCGACTTCTTTCTGACTTATCTTCCAAGCTTGTATTACTAGATTTTAAGCGAACAAATTGTTTTCGACATTGGTTTTCACCGATTGTTCCTTAGCCAAAGAATTCGTTGAGATTGTGAAATATCTAAGTAAGGTTGGACTTTTCTCAAAGTGGTTCATATGATCAATATACATATGGTTTTTGAAAAATGTTAAACAACTAAAGTTTAAGTAACTTTATTATGATTAACTGGAGGGAAATATGAAACCACAAAACAAAATGTTGCAAAAATTTTGAATAATTATGCATCAACCTAATAACTAGATATATATTTTGTATGCTTATATAATCTAGAAGTACTTTTATTAGTAGTGAAATCTAATTTTTCTTTCTTTGTCGAAAACAATTTTTTTATATTTTCAATTATATATGTAGCGATTCAGTGTCTTTTAATATTTCTTAAATTTAAGATAATGAAATTTTGGTAATATGACAAACAGTAAAATCTCAATCCTTAATCAGTTACGAACTGATTACTTCTTTGTATACATTAAGTGCAGATTTGTTATTACTTTTAATTCTAGTTTATCCGTGTGAATTATTAAAGTAATCTTTAATCTGGATATATATTATAGCTGTACCATTAATAAATAATTTATCTGCAGGCATATGGACACGACGTATTGCGTTGCGAAAAGCCTAATGCAATTTAATGATATTCAAAAGCAGCATTAACTAATAATGATAATATATAATTTTTTTGTTTAAATTGTTTTGTTTATATTGTAGATAATTATAATAAAAGCTTTCAAATGTTGCTAACAAAGCTAGGCTAAATTGTTAGTACCCAAGTGAGATTTAAAATCCAATTCACACAAAAAGTTGTCAATTATAATTAGCAGGTTGTTTGTTTCACGTTTCAGTCGCTTCAGATAATAAATTTATTCGCTAGTTACTAAAGGTATTTTACATATTAATAAAATATTTTAAAGAACTATAAATTACTGTAAACGGTAGTTTTTGTACTTTGACTTATATTGATTTGATAAGATTATAGTAGATAACATATTAAAGCTCTTATACTAATTACCATATCGTCATAAGTTGTGCCATTTAGATGATTTATAAAGGTTAAGTATGTCGAGTACAGTTTTATCAAATGTTTGAACTTGTGCCTATCTCTTTTCTGGTAAATATCTATTATTTTACAACAATTCGAGGGTGCTCATCCAGATCCAGAGGCTTATTTCATATATTAGTGAATTAAATAATCATTAATATGAGGTAATTTAGAGTTTAATAAGGACAGTCCCTCCAATAATGTTAGTAAAATAAACTAAGTACTAATTTAGAAATCAAAACCTCCAATAATATAGCAGTCGCCATACTGACAGTCCCAAATCCGAAGAGGCTTAAACATTTCCTAACTCTTTGGATCTAACAGAATATTTTTATTATTAGCAGCATATTTATCCTGTCAAACATTTTATTAAACATTAAATTAAAGAATGTACTAAAAAATTGGAAATAATACAAAATCAAACATAAAAAAATCAAAGAATCAAAGCTAGAATTTATCCATTTAATCCAAAACACGGACAAAAATAATAAAACTGTACCTGTGCGACCCATGCAATTTATTAGACTTCCTAATAAAGGATCAAATCCAAATCTTACCGAAGATCCTAAAGTTCTGAATATTATACAGTGCATGAAATGGCAGTTATATAGCCACATATTGAAGATGATCGTTCAGATATGTTAAATGAGGGTAACCAGAACTTAAGGTTGTGGTATAAGTCAAAACATATTTAAGCAAAATGTGACAATTTCTTAATTGCAGAATCTGAAAACTCTATGGAAAACTACAAATCTCTTAAACTAACCCAAAACTAAGTAATAATTAAAATAAAAAGTAAACTCAGGCTTTACTTTACAAATTAGTCAAATCAATGGAGACGTAGAATTATATCGTATACTAACGTTTTCAAAACATAACACGGAAAGCTAAAGCAATAGTTGCAGCGACTAATTATTTTCATAATAAATTAATATTAATTTAACTCAATTAATTAATCAGAATAGCATGATAGTAAACTAATTTATTGTGAACTACCAACTAGAATGACAATGGTTTGAAAAATTAGACAATAAAAATAATATACTTTCTTTAAATAAATAAGATCGATATAATTTGCATGTCTAAGAAACACTTCTTATCCGATATACCATACCAGTCATCCAGATGGAACCGATAAAACAAAATACAATATTGCACTAAGAATTATTCTTATTTCTCACAAACAAAATTTATGATTCAGTAATTTGTATTAACACCGAACTAAGATATTTACTATAGCAACGATTTATAGTGTATCAAGACATACAAGCAAGGAATACTGATGTGTACAATGTTTAACGCTCTGGAAAATAAATTTATAGCTGAAGAATATTGGAATTCATATTGATTGGAATTTAAAATGCATAAAACCCAAACGCAGAAACCTACTATAACTAACCACAAACAAGAATTCTTCCCAATTGTCACCTAACAAACCACTTTACTGCTGACTCCTTCCAACAAAATTCTACTACTAAACTTATTTGTTGTCAGTGATATTGCATCTAATTACTTTTATATTCAACCTACCTGAGGTATCTCAGTAGATCACTAGTCAACAGTTCTTCCTTTTAATATTTATATTATTATACATCGAAAACCAAATAAATTTATATATTCAAAAACTGATTGGTCGAGTCTCCAACAATACATTAAAACATGTTAAACTAAAAGAATCTGCAGACATTGATAATGCGACACAACACCGTACTAACAGTATTTAAGAAGAAGCCCAATAAATAAGAAACCAACAATTTACGCCTTCAAATTCGAATACCAACTATCCAGAAAAACCGCACTAAACGTATATGGAAAAGAATTTAGGTTAATGTTTATAAAAGCGTATTTAATAAAAACACTTTAAAAATTCCCAAATTTAATATTTGTGGCATGCTTATTCAATCTACCAAAGAAAGGCCGTTTACTGTAAAAACTATAAAAAATATCAAAAGTCTACAGATCACATACCACCATAAACAAAGACAATAATTCTGCAAAGACGTATTAGGAGAAACTATATTCCTTTGTAGATTATTTAGTGTTAACTGTTACCCTCCCCAGAACCAAACAGATATATTGATGAACATATCAAAAAGCACCTTATTCAATGACCCTTCCAATTAATTTATATTTATTAAATCATCAAAAGTCAACCAAGAAGTTAATAATTGCAATACTTGAATAGCTCCTAGATGTGACTTCGTATCGCTACAATTTTTTTTCTAATTATGATCAAGTTACTTTAAAGATAAAACTGATATATAAACTTGAAAAACAACGAAATTCTATTTACAATATGAGGATCCATAACTTTACCACCTCAGTTGAGATTATTGCTAATGAAATTGGAAACTGAAATTAATATGGGTAAGACATTATCGGCTCATTAATTTGATTAAGCTGTACACTACAAGCCACCAGTGGCGTAGAATTGAAAATGGCATAATCTAGAAAAAAATTACGTTGCAGTATTTTTAGATATAGAGTAAGAATTTTATTCTGCCTCACACCGGGTTTATTATATAAGGTAGAACTCATTCTTCCTACTTACTATTGTCTCATTTTAAAGTCGCCACTTAATTTTCACTTTTCTTCCACTAAATATAATAATAAAACTTCCATAGTCCGTTAGATTAATATACATACGGTAATATTCTAAGGTCGGTTCTATACCTTGTATTAACGGCCAATATTTTAACGAGTAATACAATTACTGAAAAATTTGACGGCGATTAAGGTATTTTATGCAGACAATAATCTATGAATAATCGCTAATTATTTGCAGCAACATCTACATAATCTTGAATAAGATCTCACTTCCTGGCAAATAAGAGTAACTACTACTAAATCAATACAAGTAAATGTTACAATTCGATATATTGACTGTCTAAATTTCCCAATTAATAGAAATATGTCGTCTCTGAAAACTGAAATATAATACCTAAGTCCAATACTAAACTCTAAATTATATATATAAAAAAAATTATGAGTGCTGTTGCTGCTGCTGCTGCTGTCACACAGGTCAAAGGTCAAATCGTTCGTGCCTTTCCGTGCCGACCCGAGCGCCTCCGAAGGACAAATTTCGGTCCGGCGGCAGGCGCGACCGAGGTAATATATTTCCGGAACCGCAAGCGATGGAAAATTTTCGTTTGAGAGCGGGTAATAAAGCACTTTTTATATGAAAATTATAAATTACATATATAAAAAAAATTATGAGTGCTGTCACACAGGTCAAAGTCAAAGGTCAAAGTGCAACTCTAACTGGATATACGTAAATGCGTTGTCATGGCAACGGCGTAGGCCAATTATGTCAAACAGAGCTTTTTAATCGTGTTTTTATTTATTTTTAAAAACTACTATGCGAAGGGGCTCAAGCATGTCGGAGTTGGACAAGCTCTCCGGGGGGCCGCTGCCAGTACTAAAAAAAATTATTCTGCCTATAAAGACACATCATATATAATGCGAAATTTGTTGATTGTGCACCATGTGGTAAACCGAGAATTTTGCGGCTTCTAAGCATTGTAGGTAGAGATATCTAAAGGGGATTGCCCTCGTTTAAATGAAAGCTTTACATAACATCTAAAAAAATCTTATCAATAACAGGATTTATTAACAATAAACTATTTCTATAACTTTATGGAGTTATTAAATACAACCCTGGGAAACAGAAAGTCATTCCAACGTTGAAATATTAAGATGCCTCTAAGTCAACACACTACGTCCGATTATTAATATGCCCTATGCAGTTATACAACGAAATATGGATATTGTAAACCATTAATAAAGAAATACAAAAACATAGCATATGCTGTTATATAACTGACTAAGTGCTCAACCAAATGCATTGGTAGAATAATTACTAGAAACCGATGACAGGAAACCGATATTTAAAAAGTTTAAGTCGACATATTTATGTAAATATGAGTGATTTAGTAGCAAAACTTATGTTATACAAAAAGGTGACATGTTACGTCTAGACACTATAATACATTTGTTAAAGTGTATAATCTCAAGAGATGGCAAAGATAATAGAATATAAAAAAAACTTTTGCACTTTAGAAAACCAGCAACACATTTTTACACTGCAAAGGTCAAGCGAGAACTTTGGTAAACTGGATAAAATTATTTAATACGGTGTTTATATATTTTTTGCAGCTAAACAAACAAACTTACAAATTTATATTTTGTTTTTTCTTTAACATAAAGTAGCTGTTTATTTTTTAGATAAGCATTTCTTTCAGTAACATTGGTTAATTTTGTTCTGTTATTTAGTATTTATTTTGGCTTAAGTTTTCGAAGTGCGCAGACATGATTTTGTGCCCGGTAATATTCAAGTGTTAAATCGAATACCAACCTACCTGTCTTCGACCATTACCAAGTTTTGAACAACAAGGTTGTGCGCCAAACGAAATCGCGATAAATTAAATTATCCAGTGACCCCAGATAACTAGTAACATACAAAGCAGAAATCATAAATAATATCAAGACATGTACAGACGTGGAACTCCTTTTCCACCAATGTCCGGGGCTTCTATACATAAACAAAAATTTGCGGCCACTTCTGGTCAAACCGGTCTCGAGACTTTCCGATCAGGCTGATGTTTGGCGTCTGGACTTGACTTATGGTTCTTAGTTGAATACTGAAATCGTTATGCCTTTATCTATCACAGATCAAAAATTATAAGGCGTGACAGATGTCAAAATGACAGAAATAGAAGCTGGTCTCTAGCTTGGAAGCTGCCTTAATCCAAAGTTATAAGGAATAACATATTGGAAGCTGGGTTCGCTAAAAACCCTTATTGCATTGTTGTAGGACAACCCACTTATGCCAGCTCGTAGATGTGAACCCGGTAGGTCATAGGCTTTCGAATGATACTCCCCCCTTAAGTTTTTAGGTTCAGTAGTTCTCGAGTTGAAAGTTGCGACGGACAGACAGACATCCGCAGTTATTTCATTAGGCTTCCCTTTCAGGTATAGAAGATTAAAATAAACAGCAGAATCAAAAAATCTGGTTATTGGCTAAAAGAAGCTGTACCTGTTAGTAACAGAAATGAGAATCTAATGGAGGAGAACATAGATAAAGTTAATCAGGCAGCCAAAAAACCAAAACTGCTACCTATTTTTATAAGTGGTATCAGAAACGTAAAACCGTTAACTGATCTACTAGATGAACTAGCGAAACACAAATGTCTAATCAAATTTTTAACTAACAATCAAGTCAAGTATTACCATTAGAAAGTAAGAACTACACTACAATCAAAGCATTGATGAAAGAAAATAGTTTTTGCGTAGTATTAAAAAATATCTACCCTTTAACAGACATAAACAAAATTAAAGAAAGCCTCAGCAATGAAGAACATAAAGCAATAAATGAATATATGTCAAAAAACAACGAAAAACCAATATACCGCTGCCAATATTTTTTGTAGATATCCAACCAAAAAACAATAATAAAAAATATACAAAATTAAACGGCTACTAAATACGATAATTCAATTTGAACCTCCACACGTCAAAAGAAAGACACCTTCATGTATGAAGTGTCAGAGGTTTGGTAATAGGGAAAACTACTGCAATAATAGTCCAAGATGTGTCAGATGCATTAACAACCCATACACAAAGGATTGCCATAGACAAATCAAAACCAACGAATTCGTATGCGTAAATTGCAAAAAGAATCAGACCAAAAATTATCGAGAATGCCTAGTTCACAAGTAACTAAGACTGCGTGAAAGACGAGCACTTACACGACCAGTACAACAAAGCACAACCTACTCACAAATAGCTAGGCAACAAAAACATGTCACACAAGTGACTCATAACTTTAACATAGATCAACACAATCTCATTACCATGCTGATAAATAAGACTACAAAGCGACACCTTTAGTTAAGATCGCTTTCTGAAATGCCAATGGCCTGTGTAGACGTGCGCCGAAAATCACTTCTTCATACGACATCATCTCTTAGACATACTACCAGTTCAGAACACACTGAACCTCGAGAACTCATCTCAATATATCTGGATACAGCATATATTTTATAAATCATCCCTGAGGAAAGGCAGACAAAAGAAAAGCTCGAAAAAAGCAGCAATTGACGAAACTGAATATAGTAAAATATCTAAAGAATGAATTTTTTCCAGAATTTCTAACTTATTTGCAATTGAAGCCACAAAATATCCTTTATGGGAGGCAACCAAGAAATTCAACAAAACATATCACCTATAAAAGCTAATAATGATACTTGGGCTCGAGCTAATCAACAAAAGCAGACGCCTTTTCAGAACATCTTAATGCACTTTTCCAACCTCTTCATCCCACAGCAAATTTCCAAGACAAAGATGAAGATAAATATTTAGAGACGCCAAAGCGGATAGGTCTTATAATCAAGAAAATAACAAAATGTCAAGTAAAAACTGCGATGTAAAAAATAACCCAAAAAAGCATCAGGGTAGTACATGATCACAAGAAAAGTGATATGAGAATGCCCTCAAAACTACAACCCAAATTTCCATTGAGATTCTACGAATTTACTATTTCCCAAGTCAGTGAAAATTTGCACTCATAATTATGGCACCGAAACAAGGAAAAAATTATACAAGACAAAAATCTGATACCTAAACACCAATTTGGATTTAGAGCAGGACACAGTACCATTGAACAAATCCACAAACTAGTGAATCAAATAAATATTATCTTAGAGCGGAAACATTACTGTTTAGCTGCACTCATTGACATCAGCCAAGCATTTGAAAAGTGTACCACTTAAGGCTATGCTATAAGCTTAAAACATCACTGTCACATCCCATATATTCCCTTCTAAAATCTTATTTCACAAACAGGCACTTGTGCATCTACCAACTTATAAAACCACCTCAACATACTTAAATCAAGGCAAATGTAATAGCGAATAAAAGTCGACGGAAGTTCACGAATATCACTTTTGCTATGAAGCGCGACAAATGTCCTCCAATTACTCTAAAATAATAATAATCAAATTCCCCCAGCAACTTAAATCAAATAATTTGCGCACATATATTTAATGAGCAAAAGGATTGGGGCATGAAATACCAACAGATGTACTAATTGCTAGAGAAAAACTCACAGCTATCATTACACAATAAAATTCTACTATATAAAGCAATCCTAAAACCCATTTGAGTTTACGGAATACTTTTCTGGGGATCGGTCAACTCATCTCATATTACAACGTTTTAAAAACAAAGTGCTCTCCAATATAGTAAACGCTCTGTGGTACATTCCAAATGCAGTGTTACATAAAGAGTTGAGTATAGCTACAATGCCTGAAGAAGTTACAAAGTTAGGTAAAAAATTTAAGACCAAAATAGAAACACATATTTAGCGGACTAGCCATCAATTTGTTAAATTAAAGTAATGAAAGTCGATGACTAAAGAGATTTAAACAGATTTATCAAATAGATTTTGAAATTAACATAAAACGATATAAAGTAATGCAAAATTACGACATTAGGAGATATCCAATCGGATATTTCCCACAAAACATGTAGATATTATTATTATTATTAAGTTTACCATTTAAGTAAATGACATAAAATGTATTTATAGCCTTATATACTGAGAATTGTAGACTGATTGTATTGCTAATAAGTTATTAAAAAAATAGTATTTGAATATATTAAATTCTTTTTTTTACTAATATTAAAGTGATTTTTGATAAATTTAGTTACTATATCATATTTTCTGGCTTATAAAACTAAATTATTTTATAAATTATACTTTTAATTGGATTATTGAAATTTTAGTTTTGTTTTTGGATTACAGTAATTATTTTACATCAAAATAAATGTGCATTCTTTTTTTTTTGGTTTATTAATAACATAAAATGTACCAAAAGAAACGCAGTATTTAAGTTGTGTGCCATTTTTGTTCTGTAAGATTGGGCGTTCTGGCTGGTGACATTTGTAGTAACCATATTGCGGTAAGTTAATATGGAGCTCTACTGATAGAGGAGTGAGTAACAATTGCTAAAATTTATTACCAGCTTACAGAAAATGTTGTAACTTTTGTAAAAAGAAATAAATGCATCAAATGAAACAAATGTAGAAAGAATGATTGAACTTCTCAGATAAATCATTATCGCAACGAATGATACTGTAACGCAGCAGATTTTTATAAAAGATTATTTGACGCGCCAGCTATTTGTCAATCAACAAAGTTGCATGTTTAGCAACGAGGTGTTTTCTTACCTTACTGTGAATGCCAGTAGATAAACTGTCATATTTAGCGCATAAAAAATCTCCGGGTCATTCCAGAACGGCTTGTGTATACCCAAAGAGTAGTAGTTTGGAGTAGATTTTATGCTGGTGGGGTGATTGGGCTATTCGTTTTTGAAAATGAGACCAGAAACCCAGTGACTGTCAATGGTAAACGTTTTCGTGAGATAATGGTGTCTTCATTTGAATGGCATGGATGTGGATGACTTGTGATTGCTAAAGTAGTGCCACCTGTCATACGACAGTTGAACAATCCAATTAAAGTAGCGAAAATTTAATGGGTGATTTATTCACCAAAATACCAAAGTAAATTCGCCACCAACCTCACACCGTGCGATTTTTTCTGTAAGGATTCGCGAAGACCAAAGCTCGTGCTATAAAATAACAATTGTTGAATTAAGAGCAAAACTTCGACGAGTTATCGATAAAACTGAGCTACAGTTTTGCTAAAAGCCGATCAAGAATTTTATCAAAAGAATTCGAGAGTGTCGAATAAACCATGGATGACATTTGTGAAATATTTTTTTTTATTGGATTAATGCAAATTTACAATCTACTTAATAAAGTAATAAGTAAATAGGTTGAAAGAAGTTTACTTGAGTCAGGGGCCATCCATTGACGGCTCTCTGGATTCACCTAGCTAGGCCATGTTCGGTTAAGTCTTCTATTTTCCATTGGTTGTCTGAACAGTTCACTGATTAGCTTGTTGCTGTGGGTTATGCTTCGATTTTTTGTGTTTAACAGAGTAAGCACTGATGACGTCGTGTATAAACGGTATTTTGAGGTCGTCGTGTATGGTGTTGTTGGAGACATACCAAGGTGCATTTAGTAACATTCTGAGGGTTTTAGATTGAAAGTTTTGTAAAATTTTTGTATTAGACGGTTTGCTGCAGCCCCATAATTCGACACCATATGTCCAAATAAGCTTAAGAATGGTTTTGTGTATGAGGAGTTTGTTCTGTAGTGAGAGCTGAGATCTACGGTTTAGTAACCAAGACATGTTCCTCACTTTTAAATCTAATTGACGTCTTTTTGCCTTAATGTGTGTTCTTCAAGTTAGTTTTCCGTCAAGGTGAAGGCCGAGGTATTTAACTTCTTCTTTGACAGGAATGGGAGTGTTATTGAAAGTAAGAGGAGGACATTCTGCTCTTTGTGTTGTGAACGTGACTTGGCACGACTTATCAACGTTTAGATTAATTTTCCAATGCGTAAGCCAAATTTGGAGTTGATCAAGATAAGCTTGCAATTTTGCAGAAGCTCGTATCGGATCGAGATCTGTAGAAAAGATGGCTGTATCATCAGCGAACGTTGCTAGTAGTGTATCCTCGCTGGCTGGTATATCAGCGGTAAACAGTAAGTACAAGAAAGGTCCCAGAACACTTCCTTGGGGTACACCAGAGTTGATAGTCTGATAGTCAGATAGTGAGTCTTCTAGTTTAACTTGGAAGTAACGATTGGACATGTATGACTTAAGGATGAGGAACAATTGATTTGGTAAGTGTTGTTTAAGTTTGAAAAGTAAGCCTGCATGCCACACCCTGTCAAACGACTGTTTTACGTCTAAAAATGCTGATGTACACATTTGTTTTGCTCTGACCACAGCCCTGCAATAATAGCTCTAAGCACCAGTATTATATGGAAAAAGCAACAACAGAGACTGTCTACCAAAAAGACTGATTGGAACCTATTCCGTCAACATATCAACGATAATATATCACTAAATATCCGCTTAAAAGATAATAGATGAAGCTGTGCAGTACCTAACTACGTTAATACAAAGCGCTTCCTGGACCTCTACTCCAGAACCCCATGGTCTTACTCGCAACAATCAGAACATTCCGCTTCATATTAGAGAATTGGTCATCGAAAAGCGCAGAGCTCGGCGCAGGTGGCAGACTACCAGGAATCCACTTGACAAAACTTATTTAAATCGAATAACGCACAATCTCCACAATGCTATCCAAGAAGCAAAAAACGAATCCTTCGAACACTACATCGTCAATCTATCTACTGATGATCACTCCCTGTGGAACGCGACAAAGAAATTCAAAAGACCCATAGTATCTATTCCACCTCTACGAAAAGCTGATGGGAGCTGGGCGCGGACGAATATTGAAAAATCCAACAGATTCGCAGAACACCTTGCTAACGTATTTTCTGCTCCTGATATCCTCAACGATGATGAAGATGATGTCGATCGAAATACAAACATTCTTAAACGCCCCCTGTCAGATGTCTCTTCCACCCAAGCCTACTTCACCTGCAGAAGTCAAAAAAGAAATAAGTCTCTTAAATCCTCATAAAGCTCCTGGATATGATCTCATCACAGGTGAAGTAATGAAAAACTGCCCTAGAAAAGCTATTGTATTACTCACAACCATATATAACAGCATACTACGCCTGTGCAATAATAATCATGATACTGAAGCCAGGAAAACCTCCAACTGATGCCACTTCCTATAGGCCAATAAGCCTCCTTCCTGTAATGTCCAAAATTTTCGCAAAACTTATCCTCACCAGAATTGCAAACGTAACACATATAGATGCCTTAAGGCATCTATATGTGTTAGGGATTAATCCCTAACCACCAATTCCGCTTCAGACCCAATCACTCCACTATCCAACAGTGCCATAGAATCGTTAATAAAATCAAAGAAAGCTTAGAAGCAAAACAAATGTGTACATCAGCATTTCTAGACGTGAAACAGGCGTTTGACAAGGTGTGGCATGCAGGCTTACTTTTCAAACTTAAACAACACTTACCAAATCAATTGTTCTTCATCCTTAAGTCATACATATTTGTGAAATATTAAATTCCGCATTTGATAACAATGTTTACCAACGTTTGCCAACTAATAAATAAATAAGTAGTTTTTTTAAATTAAATCCTGTGTTTCTTTTGGGACAAAATGTATTCTGCAAATTGCATTCTATTCATGTATAAATATATGTTAATCAATTAACTTTATTTAGATAATTACAAAAAAAAGGACTAAAAGGTTTTTACCTACTTTTCATTTTAGACTGTAAGTTGAAAAATTCTAAAAATTATACTAAAAAATGTTATGGGAGTATTGCAGAAAATAAGATGCCGGCTCACGAAAGATTAAATACCAAAAAAATTGCTGACAGCCTACGCAATTTTAAATTGTGATTCAGAGAAATAAATGCGCGCCTTCTTCCGTGTCTACACCGAATTCTTCCAGCCTAACAGTAACAAGACATGCATTATTCATATCAATTTTGCCCACATACTTTATCTAGTTGTTTTGTGCGAGATGTTTACATTGTGCCGCGTTTTTCTTTTCCATATTTGATATGCAAAGTGAGACGTCCTTGCCGCAGCTCTCCCTGCTTACCTGTAAGACAAAATTGCAAGTGTATAAAGCTGAATGTCACAAAAGTAAAATAGTAAAATGTAAATTGTAATTTTGCATGCTTAAGTAAAATAACGAAATTTTGCTGACACTTTGTGTGTAGTTTATTTATATTTTTAGCCACTTATTTTCATTATTATAAAATTTAGTTAATAAAACTAATCAAATAAATTCAAAATTTTTTAAATAAATTTTGTTCTTTTTTAGTATTTTTAGTGACTTAGCATAACAAAAACTTTCTTTTAAACCATATCTGATTTCAATTTTCCTTACTGTACCACTCTATAATAGAAGATTTGTAGATGCTTTTGCAAATTTCCGCGATTTCCGATCGAAACTCTGAAGTTCGAAAAGTTAATCAAGCCAGAAGTACACGGAGGCTTAGATTTATCAAACGCGGGTGTCGTGTATGTGGCCGGAACTTAATCAGATTTACTACGTCTACTGCCTTCTGCCTGTAATGACTTAATTGCGCGCATGTTTGAGGTTTCCTTTTCGTCGCCTTGCAAACTTTTCCAACCATAATTAAATATGAGGACGAGATTGGAAGTTTGCCCCGGTATTGCGATATTAAGTTAACTTGCGGGCTTGGCTGAAAGTCTTCTTGTCTTTAATATACAGTTTTACTAATCCATGTAAGTGAAAAAATTTTACTTGCATTTCACAAAGACGCTGCCTTTGCGCAACAGCTAATTCCGCTAAGCGTTTTAATTTTTAACAGCAGCGTGTAGAATTTACATCCAAAACGCGCTCCCAAATTTGCAAAAGCCGCTTAAACTTATTTCTGCCGACAAAACGGGATTTGAAAGGATGTGCTCGGGAGGCTGCAGAGAGCCGAGCGTTTTAAATGAACATCGTTTTAGCGCACTCGTTTGTAGGGTTTTAAAATCCTTTAGCGCTTTTATCTGCACTTAAATCTGTTCCAGTGACTGCTCCAATAGTTGTATTCATATTCATCTTTGTGGCGGCTGCGCTTAAGCAATCGCGCGCAAGACTATTTGGGAATCTTTGATGTCGAGAAGAGGTTTCGAGCTGACGTTGAAGTCTGGCGCTGGCGGAAGACCTAAAACGACCTTCGTTTCTAAATTTATGAAGAATATATGGAGATAACGTAATCCCACGGTTCTTTAATGTAAGCAGTTTGAAAGATAGCATTAATTAGTATTCATATATGCCTTTTGGCTCAGATTGAATAAGAATCAGTATGAAGCGTTCCGGTGCTTTTGAGGCACGGTGGTTATTTGCAGTGTATCTTGATATCCTTATGAAACTCACTAAATTAAAAATATTCAAAATTTCAACGAAATATGCAGTTCTACTTGACACTTTCATATTTTACTTTTGTATATCGCATATTTCTCAATGATTTTGCGATATGGATATTGTTATATTAAAAATATTATAAATTATGTAAAAGCGTAACACTAACATTAAATTTAAAAAAAAGGACATTTGAAAAATTTACTTTTACTCTGATATTACCACAAAAGTTATATAGCACTCTCTTTGGTTAAACGTTCGTAAAAAATTTCAATAGCCGATTGTTATTTGAGTTGGTAGGGCCGCGTTCTCCTGCACAATATTGAGGATCAAGTACCTAACTGTTTCTCACTAAAGAAGATCTTACTTCCAGTGATATTACACAGTTTGAATGATGCACGGTAAATATTATTGTTTATATTCTACAGTAAAAGACCGGAAAGTCAATTTTGTTTGTGTTGAGATACCATTGAAACCAAACCACGTGCAGGTCGAGTGTGAGGTGTTGCAAAATTGGTGTTTAAAGTAAAAGAATGATCAATAATGTTAGGGTTTTCTGATGTAGTGGTTTAACGGATTCTTCATGAGCACTTTCATATAAATAAGGTCAAAGCCAGTTGGACCCTGACTTTTGTTAACGATTTAAACAAAGAACGTTATACTTGTTAATAATGTTAAAACTATTTTTACAGCAAGTTTTTTTATTCATTGTTAAAGGAGATGAAACATGTCCAAGCACTATGTTTCCCTAGCAAAAAGAGGTAAAGATCAGACG
Organism: Sinelater perroti; assembly: GCA_036346155.1. NCBI lineage: Eukaryota > Metazoa > Arthropoda > Insecta > Coleoptera > Elateridae > Sinelater > Sinelater perroti. The sequence goes on along the minus strand of JARFIY010000348.1, from coordinate 3,120,381 downwards.
AAAAACAACAAAGGCAATTCAATCAGAGAAAAAAATCATAATAATGATCTTCTGGAATTCAAAGGATATTTTTTAATTAATTTTAAGAAAAAATACAGTAGCATAGACAGAGAGTATTGTGTTAGTTTACTGCAGAAACTGCGCGAAGTTATCAAGGAAAAGAGGGGTGTTCTGCCGAGTCGAACTGTTCGTCTTCTGCACGATACGTTTTCTTCTACAAGGTTGAGGAGCTTTCCCGTCAACCCTACAGCCAAGATCTAGTACTAACGTCTACTGTTTACACTTGAGAGCAAAACAATCGACTCATTAGCTTCACGCGCATTTTCACCTACTGTTTCAAGCTAAGAAAAATAAAAATAAAAGCATTACCGCACAAAGAGTATCTTTATTATTGAGCTTTAAAAAACTGTTGCTATTTCATTAATTGGAGTATGCATTCAAAAAATATGTATCTCGAAAGGGGTTTTACAAATCTTGTTAATTAAAACGCACGGGCGCGACGACTGTGATTGGCCTACAGTACGCTTGCAATCCGGTAATTCATCTTAGTCACATATCCGAAGTAGACGTAAGTAAGTGTTCAAGTGATTCGCAAGAAAATGGATACCACAGCTTTCGAAACAGCTTAAGGGGGCATTCCAATGTGAACGTCAAAAAAGGGTACATTTCAACAATTTTTTCTTGGGAACTATTGAAAGTAATTGGACAAACGTTTTTCCCCCTAAAGGTATGTCAATCAGAGTTTAAAAAAAATTTTTTTTTGGTAATGAAAAATATTTCTTTGTTTATTTATAACATAGTTATGTTAAAAAAAATTTTTCTGCTGGTGCAGGTGATTCTGGCTCACCTGGTGTACTGAAAGAGAAAATCTAAGAAGTTTCTTAATCTATGTCATCGCCCCTATGGCCCGAACCTCCACTTTTTTATTTTATCGAAAATTAACAAAATGGCGGCGTTTATTGCAAAAGTGTAAACAAAATCACGTATTTTTGCATCATAAATCAGGTGAAATTATAACTTAAAATTAAAATATCAACAAGTTAGAGGTTCGGGCCATAGCCATGATAGTACTGAATATCGTGTTAAAATTTGAAGTCAATACGCCCGGTGGTTTTTGAGAAATCACCTGCACCAGGTGCAAACATGTCGTTTAGAGAAAAACGCGTTTAAAGTTTTTCAAGGCAATTATACTAACACTAAGCGAAAATATAATAAAAAGAGCAATTAGAGTTACGCTCACAAACAAAACTACTGATTGGGAGTGCTTTCAGATTGACCTTCAGAACAACATCAACCTGAACATCAGTCTGAGAATAACTGACCAGCTAGAAGAAGAAGCTGAAAAGTTCACCAGCCTTATCCAAACAACGACATATAACAACACCAAAGAGATTACACATATAACCAAAAGTGTAAATTATCCAGCTGAGATCAGAGAATTGGTCAAAGAAAAACGAAGAGCTAGAAGAAGATGGCAACAGTCAAGGGATCCCACAGATAAAACCATACTTAATAACAAGACTCAGCAATTCAGAAGAGAAATCCAAAAACTTAAAGAAGAATCTATAGGCACCGATCCACAAAAGTTATCAGCATACGAAGAAACTGACTACTCACTGTGGAAGGCAACCAAAAAGATTAAAAGACCTACGACCTCTACTCCTCCGATTAGAAACAATAATGGACCATAGGCCAGAGACAATAAGCAAAAAGCAGAGTTATTTGCAGAACACTTGGTTGAAACATTTACTGCTAATCCAGGGCAAATAAACCAAGACATCACTAACATTGAAAATCAAAGAACTGAAAATATCACACCGGTTACTCCAAAAGAAGTAGCAGATGAGATAAACATTAACCTGAACCAAAAGAAAGCTCCAGGATACGACCTCATAACTGGAGAAAATTTAAAGCACCTGCCCAGAAAGGGTATAGTTATGTTGACCTACCTATTCAAAGCAGCTTTTAGATTAAAACATGTGCCTGCATGCTAGAAAGTTGCAGAAGTAATTATGTTACCAAACCCAGGAAAGCAACCTAATGATGTCAAATCATATAAACCAATCTCCCTCCTGTCCGTAGTCTCAAAACTCTTTGAGAAGCTACTGCTTGAGAGGTTGAGGCCAATAATAGAAAATAATAACCTAATTCCAGATTACCAATTTGGATTCAGGCAAAAGTACTCTACAATAGACCAAGTACATAGAATAATACACAAATTAAACAAAATGTTACCAAAACAACATGCTGACATATTAGCATGGTACATATCAGAGAGACTATTCAGAATCAAACAAGAAGACGTATATTCTGACCTAAAGGAGATCAAAGCAAGGGTGCCACAAGGCAGTGTGCTTGGGCCCATTCTACACCTACTGTATACCAGAAACTTTCCAGTGTTAGAAGAAGCAGTCATTGTTACATTTGCTGATGACACTGCTCTTCTCGAAGTGGATCAAGACCAGGAAAGATCAGTTAGTAAGCTCCAGACAGCAAGCAATGCGATAGTTTATTGGACCAGGCAATGGAGGATCAAACTTAACGAGCTTAAATCTGTACAGGTAAACTACACTAACAAGAAAATAGCCGACCCACATCTGCTAGATATTAATGGAACAATTATATCATATTCGACTACTGCAAAATACCTCGGAAGTGCTATTAAAAAAAAAAGATGAAAAATCATATGTCACGAGTCTGTGCACTGGCAAACTAATTTGATTTTCAAAACCAAGACCTTGTTGACCATATTTCGAAAAAGTAATGTTTGAATCACATTCTCGACATTTCACGATAGCTTGGGGTGATGAAAACAAAAGCGAACTGGAAAACAGTAAGTGGCAGAGTCGCTTTCACTCACAGCGAAACTGTCATCTTGACTCCCTCTTAATTTATTTGCTGATTTACTCGCAAAGTCAGTTCTAGTATAATCTGAATGTTGATTTCCATGCAATTTTCTCTTTTTAGCAGGATAACTAGGGCGTCTTGAAAATGATCTACGCTGCTTCTTATCCATTTTTACTTATCCAAGTTCTGAAAAAACAACGCTCTTTCCACGACAAAATCTCAAATAGTACTGGTTGTTTCACAAAACCGTTACGTAAAATCATGAAAAAGGACGTCTCTACTGTAAGAATAGACGCAGGTATAAACACGGAATAGCTGCTCGAACGTTTCATCCGTATACCTGTTTCGAAACTCGAGCGCGCGCAGTTTGAGCCTCTCTTTTTGAGCGTTGTAACTGGTCAACAAGGCAGGAATTACCGAAACCGACTGTAGGGTATCAATTCTATGGGTAAAAATTATCGAAAAATATCAACAACCCGTCACATTGGAATGTCCCTTTAAGCAGTTGCATTGTTGAGAGAAGGCTTCAGTCAGAGGGCCGTGGCAAATCAACTAAATCTGAGTTAATCAGCTGTGTCGAGAGTGCTTCGTTGGTAGCGGGAAACCGCTGATTATGTCCGCTGGCAAGGAGGCGGCCGTAGGCGTGTGACAACGGAGAGAGACGATCGATGCCTTGTCTCAATATCTCTCAAAAATTAACATATGACTGGCGTTGACCTTAAGCAAGAGCTAAGTGCGGTCAGAGGTGTGGTCGCCACCATATCGACAGTGAGAAGAAGGCTGAAGGCAGCCAATCCAACCTTGAAAAAGGCAGCTACGGGTGCTAAGTTGATTGCAGTCCAAAAGCAAAAGCGAGTGAAATTTTCTCACAAACATCTCGGCCATTAGAGTCAGATATTATTCACTGGCCAGTCCAGGATGTGCCTACAACGACACAAGACGTCGAGTCTATAGAAGGCTCATTGTTGTATTCAAGAAACTGTCACATATGAAGGTAGCTCTTGCATGTTCTGGGCGGGCATTTGATTTTCGTGCCTAGTGGAGGACGCGGGAGAGGTTTAACAGACTGCTACATTAGGGATATTCTGGAGAAACATGTTGTTTCGTTTGCAGAATTTGTTGGTGAGATCTTCATGCTAATGCACGAAAATACGCGATTCCACACTGTGCAAATGACTACTACCTACTTGGCTGTCGTCGGTGTACCGAAAATAGACTGGCCTCCATGTAGGACTTGAATCCAATTGAGTGTGTTTGGTGTGAGCTTAAGCGAAGAGTCCGAGCACCAGGGAGCGTGATGGAACTGAGACCGGCGATTGAAGAGTGGGAAGCAATCCCTCAATATAGCATAGAAAAAGTCATCCGATGCAATTAGGAGTAGAGGTGGCAATATCATGTATTGCAAAAATCAAATTAATTGTAATAATGGGTCCGATTCCAATCAAAGTGGTATCATTTGAAATAACAGATATTAATTAAGCTTTCAAACAGTATACTCAACTTTACTTGAAATGCTCTTAAGTGTATTTTCAAAACCCAAAAAAAAAATTTAAGGTAGAAAATTTATCAGTGTTCAAGAGTTGCAAGATAAAAATTTATTATCATTAAAATGCCAATTTCTAGATGACAAAGACAAGGGCTTACAATGAAAAAATAGATTATGAAAACCAAAATACCACTAAGACAAAAATCACTAAAACAAGTAGAACTCTTTAATTATCTGAAATGCGATATAATTTATGGTAATTGTATCGATTTTTTCTTTAATCAGCGTCTCCCATCCGCATGCGGACATACTCCTTCCCTAAATTTTTAAAATTTACCATTTTTATCTTTTTTGGTGTTGGGGGGGAGGGGGGGGGTAAGACTTAAAACACCATGCTATTCTACTGCGGGTTGGCGAGTGGTGCTTCTTCCTCCACCTGGATTGTTTACCCGATCTTGGAAGCTGGATTTATTTTCGAGGTTTACTCTAGATCTGTCGTGTTTAATGTTAATGTGTGGTTCTTCACCGCGCACAACAGTCTTGGGTTGTAGGGAGGCTTATAGCTTATTAAGGTTGCGCCTTTGCAGCCCTTGGGTTCAGTTTGTGATAACGTCACCCCGAGTAACGATTATAGGAACAAAATTATACATAACCAAAATCCCCAAAACCAAAGCAATACTAGATATCCAAGTATGTTTTTATGGCCTTCTAGCTGTTTTAGGTGAATTATTTAAACGAGAAATATAAACATAAACAAAAAAGGAAACTCAAATACTAAAGATTTCAACAATAAAAAATACGAAATAAATTAAAACTAAAACAATTAGAATAAGAAATAAAAAGATACAAGCAAAAACGGAAAGTGTATTTTCTTTAGATGAAAGAAACTAGAGTCCCAAAGATGATAAGAAGATACAACCCTAAAGGTCGTCGAAAGTGAGACGACTTTATAAAGTGTTAGCGAAGAGGAATAGATCCAAACCTTAAAAGGCACACAAGGACATATAACATTAAAAGTTAATTACAAGTATAGACAAATGTTTTAATATTAATTTTGCGTGATTAGCTTTAAATTTATAACGCTTTTCATTAATCTCAATTTTTTAAAAATAATTATTGCTTAGTATTAATTTTATAAATATTATTGAATAATATTATCTTATTGCACAATCAACAAAAAATCTTGGTGTCTATAACTTTTCAGTGATATATTTTTTGTGATGTGTAGTAGCTTTTCAAAAATTAAAGTTGTTAGACGAATTGTTACAATGAATTTAAAAACAGAATTTACAATCTGCGTTCAAGTTTTAAGGTCTCCAATTTTCTTGTCTGAAAAAATATTTTCCCAGGAAAGTTGAAACTTTTGTTACTTCTCAACGTAATCTCCACCTAGAGGTACACATTTTTTACATCGGCGTCACCATGATTTCATGGTTGCTGATAACACTTTTTCAGGAGTGTGTTTTGTCCACTAGAAAATCACTGATGCAACAGAGGCTCGATTGAAAAATTAGTCCTTCATGGTCGGAAATACATAACGACCTCACGTGCCAACATCCCCTGAGATATTGCCACCTGCTCAGCCTTTTGTTCGTCCGTCAGCATTCGTGAAACCTGCCTTGAAGAACCTTCCAAATTTTCAGGTCATCGTCCCAACTGACAAGTTTAGAGGCGGTATTTCCCAAACCTAATTGACGGTTTTCTATAACAACTTGCTCCATCTTCGTAATTATGGTTTCAGCCCGGATGGTTTGTGGCCGAGGCTGCTTCGGTTCATTGTCACACAACTTTCGACTTTCTTTAAACTTTAGCACTCACAAACGCACATATTTAACATCCATAATGCCTTCACTGCATGCCTCATTCAATTGGCGATAACTTTCGATGGGTGTTTCACTGCGCAAGAGGCGAAAACGAATGATTACATGTTAAACACTAAACGTCGCCATTTGAAGTATACAAAACGGCACTCACTACAATGGCGGTAATTCGACCTGTGCACATTGTATAGTGCTGCCATCTATATTATAAATGCATAAATATTTACCGCGTTTATTAAAATTTGGAGACCCTAGAAGTTGAACGCACCTCGTACGAATTTGTGTAATTCTACGTTGTAATACAAACAGATCTCACCAGAAAATATATTACTTCACCGTTTATATACAAACATATCACGTTATTAGCTTCCTAATAAATGTTTCCTCTGTATACAAAATTTTACTTGATTATAAACAATTAATATGAAAACCATTTATATTAATTATTTATTTATAATGTTACGAAACTCCAAGAGAAAAAAATGTGCTTCAGACACTAGGGATTAGAAATAAACTTTTTGAAACACTCTGAATATACTGTTTTAGATGGTAGCGCTTAGAGCACGATGAGTGCATTTGTATGCGTAAGGGCGTGCCAAAGCTAGCTGCACCTAAGTTGTAAGCTCCGAGCTAGACCTGAACTAATCCCTCTTTAAACAGGCGCGCACGTGAAATAGTAGAAAGTTCCCTGAAACGGCGCTTTCCATGCGCATCGCCGCCGGAACAATTTGTGGCAGGCAATTACCATGCAAGTCTGAAAAAAGCAAAACAAAGGGCGCGCAGATACAGCGGTAATAAAATCGCGGTTCCCTCTAAGTTACGGCGTCGCTTTGTACATTTAACTTTCCGCTCGTCCGCGCGGAATATTTAGTTTGCGTTCGCGAATTGTCTTTCTGCCGGAGCTGGCGAACGGTGGGACTAATCGATTAGGGCCCGGCCGTGGGTCCCTGGTGCGTGAAGCAAATCGCGAATCGTGATCGCCGCATGACATCAAGCGTGATAATCGGACACCGCGCCAAAAGTTACAAAGGCTTTCGGCCGCCGAAGATATGCCCCGAACTTTTGCATTACGCCGGATTCGGGATTACTTTTAGATTAGGGCCGGCAATTTCTGCTAATGATATCCCGGCGGCCGCGCGACGGTCGAGCCCTTTAATGACGAAAAAGGATTTTCAGTTCGGAGAGCGGTTTTCGTCCGCTCGAGTTCTTTCTTGACCCGAGGAGAATTTTTTTCGGGATGTCAAGCTGTATCTTTAGTATATTTTTTAAGTGCTTAGAATAACAATGGAAATTTTTCTTAAATTTTTAATTACAATTTTAATTGTACATTTTTACTTGGCTAAGAGACAATAAATTCTTTAGTTTAATAAAGTACAATCTGTATGGTAAGTGAGGCACCTATCTATGTTAATTCGTTTGAATCTTTATTTCATGCTCTTTCATGCAGTATGTAGTTTGCCGGCACGTTGTGTTGTTGGTGTCAATGAATTCGTTATCTTTACAGTCAGTACAAAATTCCTAAAGCGATACGATGCAGCGTTTTTAGTGAATCATGTGAAAGGACCGTAGTTGGTGTATAAGGCAGCTGAAAATGTATATGGGCATCAAAGGCACTCGTTAAAAAGTAGACTGAGTGGTTTTGAAGTTTGGGGGTGTTGACGATCTATCGGAGAGCGCAATTGCCCGCGTAATAACAAGGAAAACGATAAGGCAATCTTACGTCTCTTTGAAGACAAATCAGAATTTTGCCCAAATAAAACTGCACAAAAAAGAAATTTAGATCTTTCTAAATAACATTCTGAAAAGCAGATTCTACAAACTTTGAAAAACCTTTATTATCATAAAAGTACATAAAAACGGCTGGCGTAAGCAAAGGAAAATTTCGATCGATATTGAAACAATGTTGTCTTTACGGATGAGTCTTATTTTTGGAAATGATCTTCCATATCGAAAGCGTGGTCAGTGAAGAGTAATAGAATTCTTCAACGCTCTGCAAAACACGCTGTAAAAGTGCATGTTTTGGTTGCCTTTTTCTGTTTAGGGACAATTTAAAGGCCAAGAAAATGTCCACCATCTACAGAAATGCTGCTGAAGTCTGCTAGAAAGTTTTTGATTCTGACAGAACAAGTTGGATATTACAAGAAGACAATAACCTTAAACATCGCAGTAAAGTAGTGCGCAGAACCAACAAAATAACGTCACTACTATGGAATGACCGGTAATCTCCTCAGATGTTAATTCCATTAAAAATATGTGATCGTACATGAAAATGAGACTCAAATAAAAGGTAGTGAGATGGTGAAACAAATTAAAAAGATATGGCAATCTTCACCAAATAATTATGCAAAACGCTTCGCCGAAAATAAGGAAGAAAGATGTAAATCTATAATCAGTAATTAAGGTAATTGAACTAGATATTAGGTAGTTGCGTAATAGTTAATAATGTACACTTCAATAAAGGAAAAATTGTCTATATGATTATTTTTCAAAATTACTTTGGTCACTTTATTATTGAACAAACTGCAATAAATAAGTTATATAAAAACATTAAACAAATATTGATCACTGAAAAAACAAAGATTAGATATATGCTGAAACATACATTTATTTGCACATTCTTTTCACATCTCAATATCATCTGCATTTGAGTCTATTAATATTCCCCTTGAAGAATTTTTGATCCTGATCATTAATGAATTTTACAATGTTGTAATTATTCTGAAAAATCCATCTTTTGCTATGAAAAGAAATAAAAGTTGAAAGAGGTAACATTAAAAAAGTATAAGTAAATAATCAAACGTTACAAAGTCACCTTTGTAAACTGGATTCTGAAAAATCACGCTCTTATTCTTAGCAGAGTTATCTTAATGGAACACAATTTGCGCGTCAATTATCTACGTCTTCTTTCTCGGCAATGTTAACATTGGTACATTAACATGGAACAATATTTCCTAGTAATTATAATACCATGTCCAAAGTAGTCTGTTAGCAAGAAGTGGTGGGTATCCTAAAAATTAATGGCTACAAGCTTATGTTCGCTGAAAACAACTTAAAATTTGCAAAAGGTAAAGATCCTGGATGTTGGCATTCCATACTTTATCGTTTATCTCTATTATTAGTGTGGCAGATCTACAATTACAAAATGATTAAAGAATGATTTACAATTTTGTTTAACTGTTAACGTTCTGGATGTCGATCTTATACAATCATAAATACTTATTTCACTTGGTCTTAACCACACCGTTAGGAACCTGTCAATTTAACTATATGCCCTATATGTTAAACAATAATTTTTTATTGTCATTTACAATAATATTTTCTTATGTATCTATCGAAAGCACAGCTTCAAAACTCAATAATGGTAATTGTACTAAACATGCGATTAAAAATAACTATTTATTTCAAGGACAAAAATGTTTATATAACATTTGTATATAACACATCTTTTTTTTAGACTTTTCTCATCCAGTAGTAGATATACTCTTTCTCTTTCTCAATTTTTTGCTAGGCTTCGCCATCGTTTTCCTGTTATGGATTTTATGTCATCTTCCCAACGTTTAAGTGGTTTACGTACATTTATCTTCCCTTGTCTAGACCCCCAGTTTAGGTCCTTCTGTTCTTACTAAATAAACATTCTTACTAAAAAATGTCCAGCCCAGCTTTCTACAATATGTCTTTGACCCTTGTTCTTTCACTTAACTATTTTTTTCTTTTGTCTTGCAGTGTTACTCTTAATATTCTTCTTTCTATTGATCTTTGAGTTGTTTGTAATTTATTTACCATCTTGTCAGTGAGCGCCTTAGAGTCGGTGCTGTAAGTTAAAACTGGTACAATACATGAGTCAAATATTTTACTTTTCAGGTCTATTAGGAGAGTTCTATATTTTAAAATGTACGCTAGTTTATTAAATGCTACTTACCTAAGTGTTATTGGTCGGGTTATCGCAGTTTATCTTTTTATCCCATCTTTATAATTGTTTGTTTAATTATTGCTCCAAATTTGTTACTGCTTTTGTTCATAGTTAAGCCTATTAACTATATAATGCATTAATAAATAAAATCGAATGCATTTTTAAATACAAGATTTGCGATAATTACTAATAAGTTGCCCACAACACTCAGAAATAACATTTAAAACGAACTTAAAATATTTAAAAGTAGAAACTAAAAAATTTATAAAAATAGTGATTTACAATACAAAACACTACGCAAATATTTGTATAATTATTTATATGTTTAATAAATTTGTTTAACACAATTTATCAATACAATTACCTGAGTTACAATAAAAAGTAGCGAACAAAAGATAAGAACATTATTAAAGACGCAAATAAAAACGAGAAAGAGTGACTAATTCATGTACAGATAAAACTAAATGTTTCAAGATGCATGAAACTACGTTTTGCAAAAATATATATTGAAGAAAAAATAAACCAATATTCGTTTTATGAGCCATATCTAAGCATTATGACCTTCTTTCGGCTATATTCGGTTTTACATAAATCAAAGTTGTGCGGCATGCGCCTACTAACGGCAATAAGTGGCCACGTAGTGCATGAAAAACCAATAAGTATGCAAACTGTCTAATTACTTTATAGTCATTTATGTTTTGACCTATAACAGGTTAACTGTAACCTAAATAAAAAATATAAAACCTTTATGCGAGATTCGGCAGCAAACCTGTTAGAATGAGCTATTGGCCTTTGAAATCGGTTTATAACTATAGAAGGAGTTGCAATTTTAGTTACAAACAAACATAGTTACACTTTTGCAGTTTGATATAGTAGATGCTCCTATTGAAATCAATACTGAATATAAATACTTTGAGTTACTCTTGGACCAAAAACTCATCCGTAGTTAGCATATTAAGGCTAAAAGAAAACAACTGAATCTTAAAGATTAAACAAATGTCTTGGCCACATATAATAACGGTAATGCTCTAACGTACCGCGTGGGAGCACGGCTCTCACATGTTCACTCTCTCTGCCCGGTCGTCGCGCACCATGTTTGATGCGGGGCGATGTGGCAAGCACCGCACCTTAGACGAACGCCATTATTACCCCTTGTTCGAGTGAATCCAGGTACTCAATTATTTGTGACTAAGTAGGCTACCCGCCAGGCGTTAAAAAGCTCCGGAAATGGAACCTGGGTCCGTTCGCACTACAGATCGCGCCTCAACTAGTGGACTACTCTAGCGATGATGATACGCAATTGGTTATTAAAAATTTATTTTGTCTTTTCTATTCTGTATATATCCCTTGATTAGCAAGCTAGTGACGTAATAACATAAAAGCCTGTATTCTTGACTGCAATACTTTGCGTATCTTTGTATTATGGTTACTTTTTACAAATATGACTTGCATAACTCTTGTTATTATTTTGCGTTAAGCACAAGTTAAATTTTTTTAATATGGCAATTCTTTAAAAAAAATTAAGAAATACGTCTTATTTTTTTTAAAACACACATATCTTAAATAATTTTTAATTCTGATTGTTAAACTGTTTTAAAAAGACTGTAAATATAAGTAAGCCTTTTCAGTAATGTTTAGTTCGCTATTAAAACTGTAAAATATAATTTTGTTGTAATACTAACATTGAATTCTTTTCCGTGTGACATATGGTATAGAACTAAATCACTAGCTAATACATGGATAGTAGACAAATAAAATTTAAAATATTAATTGTTATATTTATCCAAAATTTGTTGTAATAATTTATAGAAACTCATGAACAAATATCACACAGTAACTAATTGTAAGTTATATTGTGGCGTGGTTTCATATAAAAGTGTGTCAATTACTCTGTTCACAATTATATCAATAACGACGTCTTTCACTTAAAATACAGAGTGTCTCAAAAGAAAGTTCTGATTTGAGAGGCGCGGGGTGCATGTCAGTAGGTAGTGTGGCTTTCGGGAACTTAATCGCTATGATCTGTTTCTCGAGAGCGGACCATGTGTTTCGTGTGTGAGAATTTTACAAAAAAAATGATACAGTAATTACTATGATTTGCCTGACATAAAGCAAGCGCCAAGTTTCTCTCATCAGAAAATGGGTACGTAAATTCGAAGGCATCGGCTCAACTATATATAAACCTAAACCGGGTCGACCAAGGTCGTCAAGAACTGACCAAACGTAAAGGGCGTACGACAGTTCGTGAGACTCCTGACCGATCTGTTCGTAAACAGGCATGTGTTTTGAATGTGCCTAGATCATCATTAAACCGCATTCTGCGCAAAGATTTGTGTCTGCATCACTGTAACATTCGATTAGCGCAAGAATTAAAAGCCAACGATGCCAGACAGAGGCTTCAATTCGTTAACTGTGCAATTGAGCATTTGAGTTTATTCAATAAAATTTTGTTTTCGGATGAGGCAGATTTTCGTCTCAATGGCCAGGTTAACAAACAGAACTGCAGTTACTGGAGCACTACGAACCCACTTCTTTGAAGATAAAAAAGACTGCGCGTTAACTGTGACTTTAAAGCGTTATATGGAGATGCTGAACAATTTTCTGCCACCTAAACTACAAAATTTTGCTGGCTATAATCAAAGAACTTAGTTTCAGCAAGATGAAGCGACATCCACCACTTCTAGCATGTCTTTGCTACGATTCGTGAATTTTTTCCTAAAAATTGATTTTCGGAAGTAGTAATACAAAATGGCATCCACTCAGCTTTGATTTGACTGCTATAGATTTTTTTTATTGTGGGGATATCTTAAACTAAGATATATACAACAGCAATCCGAGCTTTCTGGTTCAATTGAAAGCAAATATCCGTCCTGAAATGGCAGCCATTATGGAGTTCACGTGCCGCGCAGTGCTCAGAAATCTTGCTTCTCCTTTAAAAAGTGTTGCGGGTATGCAGGTTCACATTTAGTTGGCATTATTTTTTAAATATAACGTCCCAAAGTCTGTATTTTAATAACAAGTAAAAGATGTTTTTAATAAACGTCTCCTTTTTTATAAATACCTTAAAAATAAACGTTCTTTTGTACACCTTGCATATACCTGGTCTTTTCTTCATCGTAAACTACAAAAAATCTGATTAGGTATCTAAAAATTGCTTAAAAATTACGACGGTACATTTTCACCCAAACGTTGTGTAAAGAAACGAATATTCTATATAAAAAAAAAAATAAAAATTAGCAACCCACATCAGCGATAAAATTTTTAAGATAAAAGCGAAACAGTGTCGATTGACTCAAAAATTCATTAGTACCCTCTTTGTACTTTTGTATTTTCTTTTATCGCATACAGAAGAAAAATTTTGGGCACAAATTACGTTTACTTATATAAAGTTCTGTGGGAAAAAATTCAGCGACAATGTCTTCATTTAACTCACTGTTGAAGTTAATGGTTGAAGCCGGGCATTAATTCGAAACTCTAAATTTGCGATCTATTCAAATACGCATTAAAAATATTTTATTTATTGTAAAAATATTTGTAAAATGCACACGTGTCCTGAATTTATCGGGTGAATTTACAATGTTTATAAAAAAGGTATTTAAGTGTTGAAAATGGAAAAAGACGAAATTTGTGGGCAAGAGGAATAATGCTGCAAATACCCTAAAGAAACGAGTTCCCCAAGATTTTTGATCTTATCTGAAACCGCGTCTACAGCGGTGTTTCGAGTCTAATAACGATTGTTCGATTAGAAGTATTAAATACTAATTGAATAAGAGTTGGTGTAAGGCTGTACATCTGCTTACAATGCGCACTAAGGCGGGAATCTTTGGTATTCAACAGCAATGAGCAGTTAAAACCAAACAAATGTATCAGATTGTAGTGGACTTGCTCTTAATATATTATACAGGTGCAGTTGTTTGCTTAAAAATAAACAAACAAAATTTCTTTGAACAACCATAAATGAAAGCGTTAATAATATACAGATAAAATATTAGAAAAAACAGGAAAATATGATTTTGCGGATAATAATTTTTTCACGTTAATATTGTTAATAATTACTTAATTTGACAATATAGAGAGCGCCTTGATAACTTATAAAGAATTATGACCTACACCTTTTCTCCGATTCTGTTCCTTATCGTGATGGATCATGCAATGAGAGTTACAGGCAACGTCTGCTTAATAAAAGTAAGAATAAAATTAACCAAATTAATTGACGAATGTTGGCCTATATATTATTAAGTCTTTAAACATCACCAAAGAGAACAATTGTCTATGTTATTGAGTGTGTGAACCTAAAGAGTGCAATTACAAAAACCAATAAAAGTTTGCTAGTTCGCAACGCCAACGCAAACTTTACACAACTAACGTGTATAACAAATTAAGGTTATTAGCAAAAACATTAACTTACATTTTCTTTAAAGATGTATCATTAAAAATGATTCATATAAACCGTTTCTTCAAAAAAATACTAAAATCATCTTATTTAAATGTTTTCCAAAACGAACCTGTTTATTCAGATTAATAAAGAACGTATTATGACTCAAACTGTAGGAAGGAAACAAGAATCGGGCATAGAGAGCGCGTCGAACTTTCAAGCGTGGATCCATTACCTGCGCTTATTGCTGGGGTTAAAAATTTCAAGTCAACGAACGTAATAAGCAATACCTTTATCAATGATCTGCATGTATATTTGTACATTATTGTACATTCATCACCAAAAGCCTCCATGTTTGACGTCCCAGACATAGCTGTGCAACATGTTAATTCACAAATGGATAATCTTATAAGAATTATATGTACCGCTAATCAACGACTACCATATAGAATTTAATCTCAGTTTTCACATTCAACATATTTTTCCCCTCCACAAATATAAGAATCACAACAGCAACAAAAATGCATCAATGGCAATTTCAAAATCAACAAGAAAATATAACAACTATGAATATTAACAGTGAGACAGATTGCAGGTATAAACTGGAAAACGCAAAGACACAACTCAAGACAACCACGTGTTGCAAAACGAAAAAGTTAAACTAGTGACTGGATGCACTAAAAACAAATTCCAAGCACTTGAAGAGGAAAACAGAAAGAAAATGATAAATTACTAGAAGTATACAATAAACAATCTAGAACTCTTCACGGATATGTTAACTAAACAAACCAGAGAATACACACGTTAACGTCTTCTCATTAAATTAAAACGGAACATTTTGGGTAATCTTGTACGATATGCATCCTTTAGCTGGAATAAATATTGTTACTATAGAAATTACCGCACACGGACACGCAATAATCAGTATTCATATTATTAGACATATAATTTGAAAAATTATGCTACTATATTTTGTTCAACTACAACAAAAAGAAAACAAAAAATCTATAACGTAAACAATTTTATGAACTTAAAAATAGAATTTGAGGCTCTTTGTGATAAACTGAAACTGTTTCAGTGTTTTTATTGTCAGATGTATGGCCATACGGAGAAATTCTGCTATAGAAATTCAAAATGTATAAAATGCATAGGAAACACAATCATTCAGGAAATTACAGGGGATGTGTAGTTGCTAAAAAGATGCAAAAACAAATATTTTCTTTTTTAAGAACAAACAGATGGTTTAGCTGACATTTCGTACTCCCAAAAAGCTGCAGATCAACAACCTATTAAAATTTTTAGCAATATTTATAAAACAACAACATTCATGAAATGACTCACTACTCTGTATTCAAAATTTTCTAATTGCCCATTGTCTTAAGTCACGTAGAAGTCACAACAACATTTCTAGCGAGCCGCAACATTGACCTTATGTTAATGTTTTACTAATTTAACCTGCATGTAAAGCCTCAAAATATTCTATTTTCACAACTCATTATCTTGACGGCACTGCGTACGCTGGATCTACAATCATAATTAAATGAGCCATAAAGCATCACGCAATACAATAATATCAATTATTCAGGCTACTAGTATCTCAGTAGTATTAAATAACGGTGATCATTTTATCGGTATATTACTCCGTCTAACATATTATTAAACAAGAACAATTTCAATCCTGCTTTACTACTCTCGCACCTAGCTGGAGACTTAATTAAAAAAATTAAGAGTGTAATTCTAGAGACACTATAAGTCGTTTGAGAGAGGGAATATAACCTATAGTATTTGTCAATTGGTAAAATCAACACACCGGCCATTGAATACACTAAAAGCCCCTGACTTTTGGATTTTTGTTATAAACGGAATAGGCACAAACTATTTAAAAGCAAAATAATGCTCGGATTTTTTTTCCAATCATTTAACTATCTTCGGCACTCATTTTATCTAAATAATAAAATTGCTATAGTTTTCAAGAATTCACAGTACGGAGAATCAACTGGAATAATTTAGTTAACGAACGAACGAGAAAATAAATTTAGGTATATCAATAAAAGCAATAGAAGCTCTGTAATACAATAATTATCATAGGACTTTTAAAACCCGAAATTTAGGAATTTATTCCTATACTTGTTTAGTATAAAAGGGTCGAGAGATGACTCAGGTAAGTTCGACAAAACACGAGACACTTAACGCCGCAACTCTTGCAATACAATCTCTGTTGCATAACTTAAAGAATCAAAGAGTTTAAGACTGTGTCAAAGCTATCACCTACTGAAAACACAAACTACTCCCTGTGAAAGGCCACAAGAATATCCAAATACCTCATTTGATGATTCCTCCTTTTAGGATCTTAACGGCATCTGATCAAGAATTCCTAGCGAGAAGTCAAATGCTAACCACTTGCGAAACAATATTTTCTGTTGAAAAGAAGATTAACCCAACAATCAAATTAAGAACATACCTAACTTAAAAAATTAAAATGGCCAAAATAAAATCAACAATTAAAATTTAAAATTAAACAAGTCTCCTGAATAACAGTTAAATTCCTAAAACAGCTGACAGAACGTGGTTTTACTATTTTTATTTTATGTTCTTTTTAAATCGAAAGCTTTGCCATTAAAACGGAAAGTTGCTCTCATCATAATGGTCCAAAAACTAGGGAAGGATCAGAAAGATGTTCCATCTTGCAAACCCATAAGTTTTCTCCTCGTGCTAGCAGAAGTATTTGAAAACCTTTTCCTGTACTTATTAAAACCAACTCTTGATGAACAAAACTCACTCGTTGAAACACCAGCTTGTTTTTGAGAAAATTATCTTATCACAGAAAAAATTCATTAGTAGTAAGTAAAATTAGTTCTGATTTACGCTAGAAAAAATACTGTTCTAATGCGCTTCTCGATATCAGTCAGGCTTTTGGCCTAACATGGTGTATATATAAAAAGAATTTCACTACCTGGATATATCGATATCCTTAAGTCATATCTAATTAACCGGTACTTTCAAGTAAAATTCTAAGAAGAATTTTTAGCACTGTGCCCTATCCCCTCGGGTGTTTCATACTTTATCTGATCTACACATCAGATATCCAATTAGGTAAACAGTAGTCGATACTTATGCTAATGATACCGCTGAGCTAACAAGTAGCGTCTCACCTTCTGGGCGAATTAAAATTTAATTTCCGTAAGCAGACAACCTCCAGCTGTATTAAACTATGATCAACTTTCGCAAGAAGACAACGCTATATATTTGGGCTTTAACAGAAAATTAACTTAGTGTATACATATCTGGATTGAGCGAATTTAACTATGTTTGAAATACAGGCAAATGTATTGATTCTTAGGACGAACTTCTAAACTCTACCTCGATAGTAAGATACTGCTATTTAATTATGGTGATTACCCAGTAATCAAAATCTGGAAATACTTCAAAGAGCTCAAAACAATTTACATTATCAATGTACTTGGACATATCAAATTGAGTTATACAACAGGAAATTCTTGTGCTACTAATAAAATAAGAAATAGTAACTTGTAATGTTAAACAAATGATCAAAAGGTACAAAGTGCAAAAACGTCCTCATTAAAAAACGATCCCTCATAATATGGATGAGTATAGAGGATGAAATTAAACCCTTTTCTTAGAGATTGTACTTCAGGGTTTTCTTTGATTAGGTTCCCATATTACAAAATTTAAAAAATAAGCCAAAACATTTTTAAAACCAACAAATAACTCTTCATGCACAAAAATAAACTAAAATAATATGATTTTTATATAACTATAAACATTAGCTGCATTTATAGTAATAAACCAAATAAAAAAACTTAAAAATTTTAGAACTATTTGAAAGCAACAAGCGTTAGTTGTACAGAAACTCAAAAATTATAACAAAAGAATTTATTACGATGAATTAATTAAATTAAGACACTTAAAGTTTGAATAAAGTTCATTTAATTTTTTAAATGGGGCAAATAGATCTTTTTTATAGCAGATGTTTAAAAAACACTAAATGTTTGTTGCTGTAATAATACCCCACAGCATAATTATCTTTGCGTTATTAAATGGAACAAACTCAAAGCGTCCAAACAAAATAAAAATGATTAAGTGCATTTCCAAGTTATTTTAAATTAAGCTAATTGTTTTCGCTTCCGCTAAGTAGTCCAACCAACCATCTTTTCCGACTATAATTATACCCTGGCATAGCACCAGGCGCTAATAAAATGACAGTAACCTTGTCTCAGTTGTGAATTTTGGTTGCTGCAAGTGTTTCGCTGCTTAACTAACGCAGCCGCTGCATAAGCACGCCTACTTTTTATGAGTTTCCTAGGGGCGAAAATTTTAATTGCAAATAAGCCTCGCGTTCCCCATTAAGCATAAGAGATCGTATGAAAATTTAACATGGGGGTTTTTCGAGCTAAAGCTTAGGCGTGTGCTTCAATAGGAACGCAATTATGTTGGCATATCCTTTAATCAAGAGGGCGTTCAAATAAATACCTGTTAGAAGAAAATTGCCCCTAATTACTATTTCAGGAGGCCTGCGGCAATAACAAGGCAGCGCCGACTGCACGACTAATTCGAGTCGTGAATTTTTTAACACCGAAGCATACAATCGGCGCTGCTTTTGTTTTTTGCTGCTGTTGGAGAAAAATACTCGAGCTCTGTAAATGCAAGATGCTGGATGTTTACCATTCCGCGAACTCGTTTATGGTATTAACTTACGTATGTTAGAGTTAACGTTATCTTGAAAAGTCTATTGTGCTGCAATAACATGCGAGTGTCCTAAATAAAATCTTACCCACTTTTAGCTGTTTAATTTATAGTAAGCAAGCACACTATACTACATTGTAAATTACTAGTATTTTTTTAAGCGACTTATTAGTCAACTTAGCTGTTCTCTTATGTAAAATAAACATTTTCCGTGTTAATTTCCATTTAAAAACATTACCGGATATTCAATATTCGATTCTGTCCACTAAACATAACTTAAGAGGTTTTTCTTTTGCATTTTGTGGATATAGATAAACTTCTCATTTATTTTAATGTGCTATTGTTCCTTACACTTTATTATTTTATCAAGATGAGATTGTAGTAATATGTTTACAATATTTGGGACTGAATGCTTTACTAAGACCATTAGTAAATATTTCTGTAAACCTATTTGCGACAATTAAGTCAGATGTAAAGATCAAGACTAACCTTGGCCTGATCATGCTTCTGTTACCCCTTACCCACATTTTAGATGATATATAACGTATGAGATGTAGCTTTTTGAGCTTGTATGGGAGTTTTTTGTGACATAAATGGTTAAACGTCTAACTAACATCGAGAAAGGCTGGGCACGAGCTTTTGTTCTCAAATGCTTGGATTTCAAATTTGAATTACTATGTAAACTTGCTCAATTACACTTTGGCTTTTATAGAAGCCAGACTGATGTTCTGAAATAAAATAATTTTCGGTTATTTCTGATATCTGTTTTTAAATAAAGTTTTTTATAGAAATTCACTAAGACTAATCGACTATAATACGTTACTTCATTGGGCGAGCTTTCACGTTTGTAAATAATTTCTGTAACTTGGAATTATTTTGGGAAGTAGCACTGCATTATATATAATCATTAAAAAGACTTCTTTACTTAGCAGTTTTTAACGAGCTGAACAGCAATAAAATCGTAGCCTAACGCCTTGTTTGGACTTAAGTTTATTTTATCGTATATATATTTTTCATAGTACAAGAATGTCTCACTCATAGAGGAGACATTATGCAAAAATCTGTTAAATAGTGGTTTGTCGCACAACACTTGGCGTCAACAATTTGTATTTTCGCTGGGAGTAATTTAACTTCTTTTAGATATTGTGGAAAAGTGGTAGCTTTTTTGAAGTTCACGCAGTCCCATTATTCACCTTCTTTACGCATTGGAGACAGAGAGCTTTGTAGTTGTGTCATGTTATTAACCGATTTTTATAGGAAATAATTAGTATCGGCCATGTCGGTGAGGATTTTAAAGTAATCCTTGAAGAATTTGTTTTCTAGGTTTTAATTTTCCTTTTTAGTTCTCTTAAGGCCTCCCCATAACATCTCTTGTTCGATAAGTATCTGCTGTTTTGCTATATTTTTTCAAGCATTTTTGGCTAGCAATTTCTTCTATAATTATTATGGAACGGCTTTGATTTTATCTATGGTTTCTCATGTTAAAAATGGAATTAACCTAATTTACCGCTAACTATATATTTTTTACTTTTCAAAAAAATGGTAGTAAGTCCTTTATAAAGTTTCTAACCTATCCTATTGGTGATTATGAATTATGGTCAGAGCATAGGTCAAAACTGCACTCTGTTGGAAATACCATTCGTTACAAAAAATTTTAATAGATTAGCTAGTTTATCGGGATCATTAGCACGTTGATCTGTATATTAATATGTGTTTAAGCTACCCTTCCTCCACGAGGTGCTGTTGTTTGAAACTTTATGTTTTGCTTTTAGCATTAAAATCTCCTCCTATCATAAATCTGATACAAAGGGAATTTAGGTGATTGCTTATTTGGACCATAATTTGACGAACAGTATACCAAATAGATGGTAAGTAGTCCATTCGCTAGTAATTACACATATAGCCTATAGGTAGACTTCTTAAAACTTGTAATGATATGGATTTTAATTTTTTATTTTAATGTCTAAAGAAAATTAACTACACTTTATAAGGCAAAGAACGTACTGAAACGTACAGAAAATTGGATAAGTAAGTAACCGGCTGTCTTTATAACTTTCAGTTTTTCCCCTTGATATCTCACGTCAAAGTTTGCATAGGTATTTGACAAACTTTATTTTAAGTTTTCGCCACTCTTTAATATAGATTTTATTATCTTTTCTTTGTTGCAAACTATTGCGCTATTTACTATATACTATTATACCAAAATCTTTTACCTAAAGTTTTCGGTAGGAATTTCCAACATTCCAACATTCCGGGTATTGTAAGTATTTACAAATTTATTTTGATATATGTTTTGCCAACCATTATAATTCAACCCAGTGTATGTATGAACAAATTCTTTCACAGTAATTTTGACCAACTTAATGCCACACTTGCGCAGTGTCATATTTGTATGCTTTTAAACAAAATTGTGTTTTCTTGCTACTTGTTATTGTCTCCTATCCAAATCAAGAATCAATATAAAGTTTTTTTATTGGAATTTTCAGAATATTTCCTTCTACCTTCTTATTGTTAGGGCCTCTTGGACGTGATTTAGTGGTTTATAGAACACATGTTTGATTTTAATGTATTACATACTTTTGACCACAATAACTAAACTTTTTTAGTTTTAATTTAATTTTGGATCATGAATTACACATTCTTACACATAGCACGTGATTCGTGCAATCTTTAATAACATTGAATAATTTTCGTTTTTTTGTTATATTTCTCAAAACATTTAATGCAAAAGATTTTTTATTAAGGACTTCTTGATGTGTTTCCTTTTTCCATATCTTTGTCTGTCTAGTTTCCCTATTGCCTTAATTTTAATATTTTTATAGTCTAATTTATTGTCTCTAAAATTTTGATTTTGCTACATTTTTTGGAAGAATTAGTGTATTCTGACTATTGGTATTCACACAATTCTTTAAACATTTGCAAAATTAAACCTATGTTTTAATTGCCTATATCAGGCTCTGGCCCAAGTAATACTTGATTATGTTAGAATTAGAGATAGAAAAAGTAAATCAGATATCGCATTCCGTTTTAGTGAATAAATCTGATTTGCTTTACAATATAAAATAACTTTTGATTATTAATACCTGAAGTCCGTTAGTTTAATACATATAATAACAAAACTGTAAAGAATGCTCGCTTTCGTTGAACAGCA
This sequence comes from Sinelater perroti, assembly GCA_036346155.1. Taxonomy (NCBI): domain Eukaryota; kingdom Metazoa; phylum Arthropoda; class Insecta; order Coleoptera; family Elateridae; genus Sinelater; species Sinelater perroti. Next base: position 3,098,088 of record JARFIY010000348.1, on the reverse strand, counting down.
TCCCGTTATTTGCCGTTTTGAAAAAGTCAGGTACACACTAAATCATTTTGGCCACGTGTGCTTAGTTTAATTTTACAGTTGTAATTCTATTGGTATTCGATTGTTAATGATAATGTGCATTTAATAGAAAGAGGTAGGTATAATAGTTTTCATAAAAATACCAAAATTTAAAACTACGTTTTTTAAGTCGTGCGTTCTGTGGTCGTGTATTCAAGCTTTGACAATAAATTATACTTATTAATTAAACTTTAGGAATTGCAAATGATAACAGCAACTACATATATAGTGGTGTGAAAAAGTCCTGTATCACCACGCCCAATAGTGTTTTTATTATAACATATTTTTTTGTGTATCATTCTTAATGATCTTTAATTTTTTTGCAGCTATTATTACATTAGTGACGTATTTCTTTAATTGTTGTTTTAAAGAAGTTGCTACAAATAGAGGCTAACAAAGAAAAATCTCAGGATGATGTTACCATAAGAAGAAAAAGTCTGGCCAATGAAAGTCTTAATTCCTGAATTGATTAAATTATGATGCAAAACTACTATTGTTAGTGTGTGTCTGTACAGCTCCTGTAAGAAGAAGTTTGCTTGCCTGCGATTTAAGAGGATGCAAACAACGGAAGGAGTCACGTGTCTTTATGAAGCAGCGAGTTAAAAAGTATAGCAAGGGAACCACAAAACTGTATCTGAAGGTACTATTTAATGACGAATAATATGTTGGAGGCTTTCCTAAAAGAGAAAATTTACTAAAGATTTTAATTTTTATAACTGAATATTCAACTGCTATAGGCATGCAAGTCCGCGCTAGGAGCTGATCGACTACCTATCATATCTGGGATAATAAATGCCACAAAGTACCTTAAAGTATTTTAGAGTACTCTATTGTCTAATGAGGAAGACTTGTTTGAATATATAGATTTTATTTTTCAAGATACTGATATAGTTTTGTAGTTCAATTTCTATATTTTTTTGCTCAAAAAGCAAACTTTTTCCTGGAGTAGCTGCACACACTAACACTAGTAATTTTGCACCACAATTTAATCAATTTAATAGACTTAAGGCTTCCACCGGCCAGACTTTTTCTTATTAATTTTATAATATAAATATTAGCGTTACTTGGAACTGAGGTGTTTCTTTATTGTCCTCTATGCAATTTCCAGGAACTTCTTTAAAACAATAACAAAAAGAGTACGTTACTAGTAGAATAATAACTGCAAAAAATTGAAGTCAATTAGGAAAAATATATATTAGCTAAAATTATAAACAAATTAATCGAGTACTTAAAATAAAAATTAAAGAAGCAAAAGAAACATAGCTGATTAAAAAATTGGAGAATATGGGCGAATATATAATAGTTTCAATATGCACAGGAAGATTAAGGAACTAGCAGGTATTCAAAGAGTAAGACAATAAAATATATTAAAAGATGAGGCAGGAAGAATAATCACTGATATAAAACAAAAATTACAGACAGAAAAAGTGCATAGAACTGTTTAAAGACAGATCTGGGCCAACAGAAAACGAAACATTAGAAACAAAGCCAGAAGTATTAAAAAGTGAGATAGAATATTCTATTAAAAATGCAAAAATGGGAAAAGACGTGGCGCCAGATGGACTTCCAACAGAATTGTCAAAAATTATAAACAATAATACAATGTTATATATAATGGTAGACCTTTTTAATGCTATTTATAGAACAGTTGATATCTCAGAAGAATGGTTGACGTCAACCTTTATACCAATATCAAAGACCAATAGAACTATAGCACCGATTAGTCATAAATTGAAAGTCTTCCTTAAAGTCATTCATAAGAGAGTATACAAGAAATTTGAAGAAGCCATCAATGACACACAAAGAGATTTAGAAAAGGATTAAGGATGAGAGAGGTCTTATTTGGAATAAATGTATTAATGCAGCAATGTTTAGATATAAACCAGCACTTTTACGCATGCTTCATCGATTTTGAGAAAACTTTCGATAAATTCACATATAAAAACTATATGAAATATTTAAAAAAAAATCTCGATAGTCGATAAGGATAATAGTCAAATTATACTGCCATAAAATAGCTAAAATACAAATGGAAAATAAAATAACAGAAAAAATTATGATATTCCAAGGTGTTCGTTGGGGATGTATTCTTTCTCCGATTTTGTTTAATATATAAAGTGAAGTAATATGTCGGGAAGTTGTAGAGGAAAAAATAGAATAAATATAAATGGTAAAATTATAAACAATGTGCAATATGCTCAAGATTCGTTTAATTGAAAATATAAACTTACACAGTAATAACTATAGCCTAAAATTAAACTTTAACAAGACAAAGGTAATGATTATAAGAAAGAAACTAAAGATTGGTGACAATTTGACAATTGAAAAGATAAATTGCTATAAATATCTAGAAGCGTAGCGATCAAATTAAAGAAATAAAAACAAGAATAGTGATGGCAAGTCAAACGTTTATAAAGTTGAAAAGAGTCTTGTGCTGCCGAGATATTAACTCAGACTTTCGAAAACATATATTAATATATAATATATTACATTGCGATTCAGAAGCGTGGACATTGGAGAAAACAATTATTAAAAACTTCAGGCTTTGTGGTGCTATAGAAGAAAATGGAGAATAGGATAGACAGAAAAATAACGAACACCAAAGTATTACGTAAAATAAAAAAAGAATGTGAAGTAATATGCACAATTAAAAAAAAAGGAAATTAGAGTATTTGAGTCACATATTAAGAGGTGAAAAGTATTTATTGCTGAGGCTAATAATACAGGAGAAAATAAAAGGTGTAAGAAGCGTAAGGCAAAGAAGAACATCCATGGCTGTAGTACAACAAATTATTTAAATCTGCTCTCAACAAAATACAAATCGCTCTATTGATTGCTAAATTCCGATAGGAGAGAGTACTCTAAGAAGAAGAAGATAACTAAAAACACTATTGGGTGAGGATGATACAAGACTTTTGCACAATACCGAATATGGAATTACGGTATTGCAAATAATACTTGAAGTTTGAGATAATTTATTACCAAAACTTGAACTTGCCAACAGAATACACAACCGAAAAAATGCATTATTAAATTTTAATAGTTTCACAAAAACTTTTTAGAAAATACACAATATCGTTAGCAATTTAATATGAATGGAAGTATAACCGTAAAATAATCTAAGCACAGCATACGTGCTCAAAAATGAGTCAACCTGACTATTGAAATTCGCGTATATTTTCAAAGCGGCGAATAACGGTTTGCTGTTTAATAAAAGCTGAAATTATTGACAGGGAAATAACTCGCGTAGATATAATAATCATAAGTTGCTTTATGTTGTAAAGATGATTTAATTTTTCTATCTCTGGTTTTAACATAATCAAGTATTACTTGGATCAGAAGTTGATATGGGCAGTCGTTCCTACAACAATTTCTATTTTATATTTCAGCCTTTCAAGTTCTGGAAGCCAGCGCATAGAATAAAGCACTACAGAAAACGTTAGAAGAAAAAAGTCCAAAAAATATTGTTACACCTTGCAAGTATCTTCAAAACATTAGTTCAATTTTTCAGATTTTCAAAAATTGTCAGAATATGTTAATCTCGCCCAAAAAATGTTGCAAGATTAAAATTTTGGGGTAAAAAAAATAGACAATATAGAAAAATTAAATTGCAGAGAACAGAAAAGAAGCTAAGGAAGCAAAATAAAAATAGCTAAAGAGGAAATCTCCCTAATAAAAAATTCTTTTGCATAGACCCTTTGAGAAGTATAACAAAACTACTAAAGTTAATTAATGTTATCAGAGACTTTACGAATATCTACCATGTATAAGAGTATGTGCACTTCATCCACAAAAGCTATTGAAAAACTACAGTCATGGTATGCGGTGTCTCTCTTCCCTACTATAGACAATAAATACCGCAGGCAATTTCAAATAAGTATATAATAATCTCAGTCGAGTAATTTTTTTATGTATGATAAGGAATGATATTTGTATTTTGGTAAAATGAATTGTTTTTCCTTTACAACGTGCGGTAATCCTTTATCCTAAGTATTTTATGGGCCAAACTAAAAATATTAGCATATTTTTGTATGTAAAAATTGTTTCATATGTCACTCCTAGAAAAAACTAAGGCGAATGAACAATTTCGAAAATTAAGATATGATAAAAGGTAAAATAAAAAACTTGATTTTAAATTATGTAAATATAAAATACAAGAAATTCAAATTGTCAAACTGTTCCAGTTAAAAAATAGCCTTAACGTTATGAAACTCCGCCAACTATGTAACTCCAAAACTTTAAATCAATCATAAAAACGCATGTCAAATCTATAATTCGTATTATGATCTGCACAGTGTTTTGTAAATCCATACTAAATTAAACGTGTTCTACCCAGTATCTTTGAAAGTAAAAAATAAAATTTATATTTCTCCATATTGGAATGATCTTGTTATATATCTTTTCTGCATCAACAGTTGCGAAGTCCCTGTATATAGTTCTTAAAATATATTATAAAATTTATTATTTTATTACAAGTTACTCATACTATTCACATAAAATTAAACATGAAACATGCGTTAAGGAACTCCAGGTGAATAATTTGGAACTGAAACAATTTTGAATTAGCGTTTAATAATAATAAGGGTGCTTACAAGCAAATGTTATTAGTAATTGTCCAATTTTCAATTTGCTGCCTTTTTTTATTCATTCAGCTACTTAGGCTAAATTATTAGGGAGATTCATAACTATCTGGCGTCTTTTAAAATCAGATTAATATCAATAGCAACACTTATTTAGCCTAGATGATCGTTTTTATACTGTTATTCAAGAAACCGTGCACGTAGCCACGTTACTTCCCACACAATAACGTTCATCCTCAATCGACCGACGTAGGTCAAATCCATTACCAATAAGAGATAGGATCTGCTCCCATTTGCCCAACCCACTTTTCTACGTAGGCTCCAATGGACTACTACGTTGACTGCGCGCTGAGAAAATGTCAAGTGGGCAAAGTCAAAGACAATTTAGGTGAGTTGGTACTTGACTTCAAGCGCTTATTTATTTTTCTAATAGACCATCTGCTGGGCTACTGAGCAGCAGTAATAGAAGTTGATGATTATGTTTCAAACCGATCATTAATGTGTCTTATTGAGAAAGGTATTTAAAAAATGTTGCATAATTATGAGCCAACCTAATACTGGATAGCGCAAAAAATGTGTTTTTGAAAAACATGATTGTTCAATAGCTACTTCAAAGTAAGTTTTTCTAACACAAACTGTTTTATGAAAAAATTCTTGAAATTATTGCTTCTGGTTATGCAATTATAATGAGTGATTGCCACATTTCCGTTTAGATGGTTATGTCAATAAACAAAATTATCAATTTTAGGCAGCAGTGAACCTACGAGGATTATAACAGAGACCTCCCCATAGCGCTAAGGTTTCGAAAGTAAATATTGTTGGAATTTACTTTTTTGAGAAAGGGACTGCAGTAAGAACAAGCTCTATATACATCTCGATGGCTCCATAGCCCATATGGCAAGGACTTTAATGCCAATTGTTTAACAAATGTTTTCGGCGATGTCTTTTAGTTTCCACGCTCAACAGATTGATTAGTTAAGATTTCTTTTTTTTTGTAGTTCAAAATTCTCGTACAGTAGAGAAGCTGAAATTTGTCATTTATGAAGAAATTGCAACTGTGCTAGAAGAAGTCTCAGTAAATGTAATGCAGGACTTTAAAAAGAAGCTCCAGATGTGTGTACGGCAAGGATGCCATCTTTCCGATATAATCTTTGGTAACTAAATAATGCACAACAATCAAAACTGCATTTATTATAGATTGTTTTGGCGTTAACATTTTTTTTACATTATAAAACAACAAAGTTGCACCTATTTTAAGAACATGCGTACTTTTTGCGACTTTTTGTACTATCAGTATTATTGTTAGTATTAGTATGAAAACGACAGTATGCATCCCTTTACGGTACTGCTGCTTCTTAAGTTGCTTGACGTAGTCAACGATGTCTTGTTGATCCGCAAAGCGTTTTCTCGCCAAAAATTTCTTCAAAAATCCAAACAAATGAAAATCCGAGACATTAAATCTGGACTACACAGGGGATGTTGCTTCTCGAAAGCTAAATGGAATATTGAACAAAACAACGCTCCAAACTCTACTACCACACACATGAACATATCTAGTCATGCATATGACGGCGATGTTGCGCACGCTCAGATTGTATAACAGCCACCTGTACCTTTAAAATCAGACACCCCTCGTACATTTTTGTTCATTAATTATGCATATGCAATGTTGAATGCGACGTTGAAACAAATTTAGGAAATTGTGAATACATAAAAATTGAAGTAATTTGAGGTCACTACAGATTCGTGGTTTTGCGTTGGTATTATGTACATAAGTACGTAACAAACGCGAGAAATTTAATTTTAAACTAACCCTACTTTCTCCGAGTTTTCCTCCACAGAGTATCAACCAGCTCCGAAATAATAAGTAGCAAAGGTCACAATTTAAATTATTACTAACGCGTCCCCTTTTATCTTGCTTAAGAGAAAATCTTTCTTTTATCAGTTCTGTGGTGGCGCAATTTGCTAAGCGAATATAAATGGAAGGGCTTGTAAAGTGTGGGGGAAACGGGAGCGAAAGTATTGCAGGAAAGCGCGGCCGCCGGCAAAGCGATAAACATGGCAGGATCACTCGCGGGGTTGTAATCTTCAGTGCAGCGTGTCAGAGCCGCTAACAGTGGTTTCATTACGTGACGTTTGATGTCCATTTCGGGCTAATTGCTTTAAGGTGGCTACGGCTTAGTTTGCCGCCGCTAATTTAATGAAACGTTCGGCAATATTGTTTGGCAGAACTTGCGGGAATTAGGCATGCGACGCTGCTTAGGACTCATTCAGGTGTGTACGTGCTCGAGTTTCAGCGCTCGGCGTCTGTCATTCGCGCACAATGAGCGCCTCCAAGGCGCATAATGATACAATCGGTTCCAATTTCGGTATTGTGCGGACCACACACGCACCTCAGCACATCTGTTCCGAACTAAGACGCCATATCTCGCTTTGCACAGCGAACCTTAATTCCCTAATCCCACACCTGAAAGCCGAAATGCCACCGTGTCGGCCGGGCCGCATTATCGCGTGGGGTCGTCCAGAAACCCCAGAGCGATTGAAATTTGAAAACTGACATAATTGCGGTGTTTCTTGGTAGTTTACTTAAATTTGTATGACCAAACTCTAACATTTATCCTTCTTGCAAATATTTTTTTTATTCCTGCATATTATTGCTATTTTGTTTATTATTAGTGTGAAGTAGGATGAAAATTAAGTTTTTTTTTAATATCTCCCTCGATTGGTTTTCGCAGATAAACATTATTTGCAGAAAATTTTGAATCACATGTTGACTCGTTTACATTGATGTTTGCAAATAAACTTTATATTTTTTCTCATCTAAATCCGTGTTATTTGTTTCCTTATCAGCGTCCTCTTCTGCCTTTTGGTGTCGAGGTTGATACATCTCTTCCATTTCTTTCTATCAATATCCCATGTTCTTGCGTCGCTCTAAGTAGTGTCCCTTGCCTCTATAATTTTTCCAATCTACTGATTTCAATATGGCTTAGGCCTACCTCTGCATCTCTTTTCTAGCTTACGAGTACCCCACATCTATTTAGCTATTGCATCTTCCATCATTCTAATAACATGTACAAACGATGATAGTTGTCTTTATTCTAATAGGTGGTGTAGGAGTCATCACTCTGTTAGAAGAGGCTCTCATTTTTTCAAATGATGTATCATGTCATTGTGACTTCGATATTTGTGAAGTAAGCAGAAGCAGAATACAAGTAGACAAACTATGAATTACTATAATCCTTAGGAATGCATAATAATTGTGTCAATGTTTTTGACAAATAGTCGATCGGTGCTTTTGGTTCAACGTGAATTTCGTCGTCAATTCCCTGGTCGTCTGCCACTAACTGGATAAACATTGCGGCCTTTACCCGCTTGCCTCGAGCCTACTGGCTAAATACAGGGCAGTAGCAGGTGGGTCGGCCCCGTGTAGTCGTTCGGTCGAGAATATCGTTGCTGTTGCTGTAGGTGTTCAAGAGGACCCTCAAACAACAATCAGACGACAAGACACGCAATTGGATATCAATAGACGATCTTTACAGCGGATTTTGGTAAAAGATTTAAATATGTTTCCGTATAAAGGGCAAACAGTGCATCAGCTATTGCCTGCAGACCATTAATTGCGCGTAAAATTCAGCCAACCCCTCCCAAACCTCGACCGCGATGAGGATGATTTTCTATTGAAAGTGATCATGAGAGTTGAGGCACATTTCCATCTATGCGGATACGTGAATAAGCAAAATTATCACTTCTGAGACACTGAAAATCCGCGTGTAATGCACTAAGAGCCATTACATCCTCTCAAAGTCACTGTTTAGAGCGGAGTTTACTGGTCAAAGGTGGTTGGCCCACATATTTTCAAGGACGGCGTCGGCAACACTGTTACTGTGACTGGTGAGCGCTAGCGATCCATGATCAACGATTGCCGCAAATTGACTAATAGGGTTTGAATCAGGACGGTGTTCCCATCATATAATTATACAATATAATTATTATTTAATAACTTGAGTTTTTTCTGTGTCCAATAAATATTCAAAAACTTTGCTTATCAACATAAACATGGACAAAAACAGGAATTATCGATCTTACTGATTTTCTTGCTAAATTTACCATCTTGTACGATTGACAAACTATTTTTATGGTTTGTAAGCTTAATTTCGTAAGCGTTTAACACCAGAAGATTGTTGAACTTGTAAATAATTGTTAAGAACGGCTATATGCTTATTTACTACAGCCATATTACCATTAGATCGAGCACAGGCATTGCGAATCCTACACAGCTTTATACACTAATGGTAACTTGGAATCGCATGTGACTTAGTTCTTTTAATGTTTATTAATATGACGATAATATCAAATAAAATCCTCACAAATATTATTATATTATTTATTTAAGTCACTTATCGTAGTTTAACTGTACGTACCCTATAAGACGATGTATAATTATTATGAGATACAAATATCAGTTTTAAGTGGTCATTATAACAAGATTGTAAAGCATAGTTAGATTTATCTTAAAAACAATAGAAACACAATTAAACAAAAAATTGAGGTACTTTTTATTCTGTAAAATTTTTGTAGTAATATTTGCAAGTAAATGTTTGATGTTCAGATCAATACATTGTACAATTTATAAAATGATACTCAATTTTTTTAAATTTATACCTATCTCAATTGATGATATATCCTGTGCTGTAAAATATTAACATCCGTAACACTGTTTTTCTCTTTTAAGCTCTGTGAAACAAGCGTTATTATCTGTAGTATATTCAAACTCTGAAATAAAAAGAGTTAGAAATGACGGAAGTATCCGAGGCTTGCTTTTCCTAACCGTTTATCGCAAAGTAAGCTTTTGGTAGAACAGTTTGTCTGCCAATTTAATGGAAGTAAACGATTGTCGGTACTAATGCTTCTATTATTACAAAATATTGTTTTATATAGTTTCACTTGCTTTGGATATATTTTCACGAACCACTTAAGATATTGCGAAAACCGTTTGAAATGTTTTTGTCATATGTTACATGTAAGTCCCAAATATTTCATAAAAACTTGAAACGCATTTCTAATATTTTTGCTAAAAATTGTTCAGATCTAAATTAAATAATATTTAAGTTTCCAAAATTTCAGCACACCACTTGAGTAAAACAAACCAAATATAGCACGCTTTTCCAAGGAAGTGAACTATAAAAAAAGCGAATCTTTATATTTTTTGGAGCGTCTTGTAATTTCATTATATGTATAATGGACATTCATTCATAAAATGATCATAAAATTATTATTTTATTAATTCGCATATTTTTCTGATAGTAATGTACTTTCTTTTAAGAGACTCCTCATTTTTTACCTAAGATAGATTGATCGATATAGAGTGGAGTGAGCCCAACAGCTTTCTGCACTGCAACCCTTAAGATCTATTGTGCATCCCTCTAATTTGTTAGAGCTCTTCTCTAGGCCCAAGCTTTTCACTAACCCACAGAGTCTAGAGAGAGGCTCTTTTATGTAGCTCTCCGGCTTTGGCTTTTCTTCGCCTGGTTGTAGGAATCTGAGTATCGTAAGGCCTTTGCAGTAACACAAAATGTAGTGTGTAGTCTCCTTCTCTTCCTGGCAAAATCCACACAGGCTACTATCTGTGTTACCCTTAAGAAATTTAAATGTGTTCTATCAGCAGACCAACTATGATTTTAAGTTTGGGTTTGTTTAGTCGTAGGAGGCTTGCTGTGAATTTTTGTGATGGTCCCTATATGAACTACTTCTATTGTCTCCAGTGGTTTGTATTGTTCCCTTTTTTAAAATTTTTATTGAGTATTTATTCATTAATGGATGCTCTTTTTAGACTATTTGAAATTCCACACTAGGGTTCGGGTCCGATGAGTCTTGTTTCTGATTCTTCTTTGGCCAATAAGTCTGCCGTATTGTTAACTCTGAATTCCCTGTGCTCCAGTGCTCAGAAAAGGATCAGACAATTGTTTTTTCTTATCTCTGTCAGAGCACCTTACTACGGGTGTGGGTTGAGTTTTAAGTGCTGCTTGGATGTCTGAAAAGCCTTTTGATCTCCCCGCACAATGTTCTACACCTATCGTTTCCACCAAAAACTGTAGAAAAGTTTTCCAAGTCCTGTTGGAATCTTAATAATTTTTTTTTGGATCATCGACTCTTTCTTGCGCCTGTGCCTAATGCAGCCTTGAAGTCATAAATATACCACATAAAGTCTTCGTTCCAGTCTTCTTTATATGATATTATAATTTTAAAGTTTTTTCCCAATTTAAAGTAATTAAGAACTCAGTTTTTGATACTTTACTACATGTACGGGAATTATTAGAGCTTGTCTTTGCATAACTTTGTGGACAGTGGCCCGTGTTCCTCCAAATATGTGATGTGGTAGTAAGTTTAGTAACAGTTGGCACCGTTTTCATAGCTCCTGTTATGTTAAAGACAGAAATGCCTTTTAACGCCACAAAGAAGCTCTTCTACCTTTGTCTGTAGTGTTTTCGTCTATTGTGCCACAGACCCATAGGTTATCATAGATCTTAACCATAGAGTCATCCTGGGGTTCAATCCTCAGCTTTTATCACACAGCCTTTTGCATCTTTTCAGTGCTACTTTGTCTTTTTGAGTGATCATATGTAAATGTCGACTTCATGTGAGTTTTTCATCGCAGATTACTTCCAAATATGTAGCCTCTGGAATAAGCGATTTTAATGCCATTTATCCAACACAATGGGTTTTATCTCTTTTAACGTTCTTTTCTGGTAAACAAAACTACCGCAGGATTAAATTAAAGCTTTTTTTGGGCACAATTTGCTTTTAATATTAAGGGCAAATTGCTATGTTTCCACAGTAGTGCCCACAAGTAATGACTACCTAAGGACCTACATAAGGACTACCTACAACAGTGGGGAAAGAACTTCTCCTTGAGGGCAGCTTCAATAGCTGCTTTACCTAAGTTAGATATAATAGTTTCTTTTTTAGGCTTTCTGCAAGCCATTGGCATAGGAAATCGAATATCCTATTCGCCTTAAGTGATTTGATTAGTAAGCCAATGAAGACATTTTTGAACGCTCTTCAGTGTCCATGAACAGAGCTAAGGCTATCTCCTTATCTTGCATGGCCTTCGACAAAAGTCTGTTTAGGTCATCTAATACCAGGTCTACTAATATTCCTGCTTGGGAGGCGTATTGGCGATCATTGAGTGGAGACCTCCCCAGTGTTGTGCCTCTGATGTAGTTATCTACCAGTTCCTCGAGAATCTCTTGCATAAAAAACGTGAGACTGATAGGTCTGTAAAACCTTGGTGAGAGTTTTATACTTCTGTCTTCCTCGGGTATATATACGCATCTCACTCTGTGCCATGCGTAGAAGATGAGTCTCCAGGTAAACAAGTCCTAAAGATTCTCACTAAAAATGACATTAAAAATTCCTGGCCCTTCTACAGCGAAACTGAGCGATTTATAAGAAAGGAATTTTCCTAGCGCCCATCTGATTTTGTCCGTACGAGTTATTTTCACCGTTTCCTTTTAGTTCTTTCGAATTGGTTTATACCAAGTCTCCCGAATATTGTCTTTGACTAAAACTCTGTGGATTCTTTCACATGCGGGAGACTCTATGACCTCCTCGCAGAACTTCCTCCAGTTTTTTTAGCCTTACAGATTTCTTTATTGTACTGTGCGAGTGCTTCTCTATAAGTATCCCAGTCCTGGTTGTTGTCACCCGCACAGCTTTTTGTTTTGGCAATTAGCATTCGTGGGACCCACTTTGAAGAAACTTTTCGCATTTTCAGGTCTTCATACGTAATAGACTCCACAGATCCTAAGAAAATGCTAAGTTTGCGCGAACTTAATCGACGGTCTTCCATAACAACTTGCTCCACTACAAGAGGAAAAAAAAGATAATTGATTATACGTTCTTGAACACTAAACGTCGCCATTTTAAGTATACAAAACTACACTCACTGCAATGGCGGTAATTTAACCTGTGTATATTGCATAGTACTGCTATCTGTATTACAAATTCAAAAATCTTTCTCTCGCCTTTTAAAATTAACCATATTTTTCAACTTACTTCCACCGCTGAGAAAAAAATTTGAAGATCTTAGAACTTGAACGCACCTCGTATTCTTGGTACTTTGCGATACGTTGCATTTATTACGTTAACACTATACAAACAGTCGAAGAAAAAACTACCAAAGTTACATTACAATATTAAAGTTAATAAATAGATCTATAATGAAAATAGTATTAAAAATCACAATAGAAATTATTTACAGAATTTGCAAAACATAAATAAGTGTCAACAACTTTAAAGTATTCCTTTGCTCTTATTTCAATTAAAAATGTAGTCGATTAATTTAAATTATGAGAATAATATATTACTGAGTTACTTGCAGTAAAACGAATAGCACAAATAATTACGTACCAAGTGATTTTTTAAAAACCTGTGTATTGTTGATGAGATGATAATTAACGAATAAAATGTAAAATATTTAAAATTCTTATTCTAAAAATTAAAACAGTAGTAAATTGTGGTGCAGATAAACATACGTCCAATACAGAATAACACTTTTTTACCATTTTTATTAGAAATTCTTAATATTCGATAAAGTAAAGAAATCTATTCCAATTAACAGCGTGTTTTATGTTGATATCTGCATTTCTCGGTTTGCAATTCCTTTATATGTAGTTTTACGGCAATCATGAGTTTTTAAAAAAAGGGAGGCTTTTAATTTCGGAATGGAAAATTGATCGAAGTTACTGAAAAACTTTTGAGGATTAACAGAAACTGTCACCCTGTTCCTGTTGTGATGGATGGCATGATTAAATTACTTTTAGAAAAAATAGAAAAACTTTCCCACCGAGTAACAAAAACAATTTTAAAAATCAAATATGTCAGCAACGAATACTTTGAACAGCAAAATGTATTTTAAAATATGGGCCCACAATAACCCATTTCCTTGTTTTCGTTGCATAATATTATTATATTATTCATAATCGGCCAGTTTGTCGATCGAGAATAACAAATAAACATATGGGAGTTAACTTATAACTTGAGTGAGAGCCTTTTTGAAAAAGCCACCGAGTTTCGTTAATATGGAAGTCGGAATATAAATTTTATTCCAAATGTGCTTTGATTGAACAAATTTTTTTTGGTGTTTTAGAAATATTTTAAACAAGAAAAACATTTTTGTGGCTTTATTTTTTTTTAAAACTGTCTTTTTATTAAGTGTTATCTATTTAGGGCAATATTTAAATCATGCTGATTTTAATCTTAAAGCTCGAAAGCTTTAAAAAGCCACAAAAAGTAACATTTTTCTGAAATTCTGGTAATTTTGGTTATCTTTAGGCATAAGATCTGAAAGGTTCAAGCCAAATAACCTAATCCATAGATTTAATTAGAATTAATATCTGTAACGAATTTCCAAATGCGCCTCATAGGAGCAGCATCACTTAGACATATGCGGCCCAGAGACTCTTTTTTGTGACATCTCGTCTTCTTTGGCAGCCAAGCAATGCTTTCTAGGAATCCAACGGCGCACACGTGCGCGGCGAACATTCTGGACGCTTCCATGCCAGCGATTTTCTTCTAGAATACCACCAAATAGACATAAATATCACATGTCGGGACGGTTGTGAAATTTGAATTTGCCATAGCAAAGCGAGCAAATCTAAGTGCGGAAGCTGCGTGTTAACATAAATAATGTATAGTTTTACATTATCTATCGTATGCAGGCTCTATAAGAGAAGGAAGGAGACAAGAGGGGCGGCAGTTCTAGGCTTCATAATATTAGGAGCCTCAATTTGGCAACTCAATATGTTGGACACAAATATAGTGGAGCGAAACGGAGTATGAAGTTAAACACCAACCATAAAACAGAAATTAGAATGAGTAAAAACTTCAAACCATAAGACATAAATTAGGATAAGTAAAAACTTCAACGGCAACGAATACTTTGTTTTTTATTAAAAAATTTGAAGTAAAAAAGTAAAGTATTGAATGAATAGGCATAAGTAATTTTTTTTAATTAAATGTTATTTACTCCGTTTTGCCTCTTGGTATGGGCATAAACGGGTTAGGAAAAAAAGTTATAAATATAAACTACAGAATTCATAAATTAGAACAGCTTCATCGTCTTCACTATCTAATCTAGCACACGATTAGCGGATCCCCTTTTTGCACTGTTCACAGGAGATCCAGCTCTTATCATAGGTGGAATAAAATGTCTATAATAAAGATATTTAGCATCGTGTTTCTCGCTATCCGATAAATCGGCTATTAGTTTTAGTTTGATTGCAGGTAATATTTTAGCATTCTTCTTTTTTTTCTCTCCGTCACTAAATAATCTGTTTTATATATTTTTATTTTGTTTTTTTTTTTTTCTTTTTTCTTAAGAGCATTTTTCAAGTTTTTTCTATAGAAATAATCCGTGAAAATAGCTGTCTTCTTCATTTTCGATATGCTCTCGCTAGACTTTGTTTAACTTTAGGAACTGGCATTTCTAGCTATACGATGTAAAGGAAGATTTTTTTCTCCACTACAGGAGTATCCAACAACCAACAGCATCTAGAGAGAGCCAAATAATTGACATTTTTTATTGTTTTATCTTTAAAAAATGGTACAAACGTTTTTGAAAACTGTTTTTAAGGTTTATCGCTTAAGTTGTCTTCGTAGGGAGAAAACCTTTTCTGTTTTAAAACTAAATTATAGCAGCTTACCAGATAGCATTTAGAATGTTACACTGAATATAACTATAACAATCCCTAGAATGATAAAAAATCTCCGAATATTTTTATTTTTTATTATTACATATTAAATTTAAATGCATAAAAATATGTTCATTTATATACGATGATATTTCAAAAACAAGACAGTCAGCAAGGTTAAAAGCAGTGAAAGCAATGGTTCTAAATTTGAAGTCTTTGAGACCTGCTTTGAATGAAATAGATTTAAATGGCCTTTCCGTTTATGCACTAATACAGATTCCTGCGTTTGAAATATTTTCAAAATTTGAATATGTCATGCCTTCAGTTTGGCTTAAAATAATGTCATTAGATAAATAAATTCTTATTATCGAATCCTGTAAAGCAACATTAGATGTAGAAAAGATAATATTCAGAACTTAACTAAAGATATAGACCAACTTAAGAAAACATGGATGTCCATTCTTGATTAGTGCAGAAAAATGCAACCGAAAATAAAACCACGACAAAATTTATATAAATTGTAGGTTAAAAAGTTAAAAATCTGTTGATGGATTTATGCGTCGATTTCTTAAACAAATTCTTATTTTTCTCATAGTTTTATGGAAATTTAATAAAATGGATCAAGAGAATATAGTTTCAAAGTCAAAATTATTGCTAGAGAAATATGAAAATTTAATAAATGACAAAATTACAGAACTAATACTGCTAATTTTAAACTAAGCACAAAACCGGCAATATTACAAAGAAATAATCGAAATCGCATTCCTAAATGTATTACCGAATACAGCTATTGTGCTTATTTTTATTTAATTATGCATATGCGTGGAACAAGCCAGCGTGGTCACGTAGTTGTGGGATGGGCTACGGTACTAACGGACTCGGATTCATTCCTCGGTGCTCTCTGATGCTTGATGAGTGGCCTAATCAGTCACTAAAAATAATTGAGTACCTGCGTTCACTCGAATAGGGGGTAATAATGGCGCTCATCTAAGGTGTGGTGCTTGCCACATCGCTCCGCATCAGAGATGGTGCGCGACGACCGAGCAAAAAAAATCGAACATATGAGAGATTTAACTTCGCAGTTCGCAAGTAATGCTCCCACGCGGGACGTAAGAGCCTTACCATTATTATATGCGTAATAGAAGGTGAAATATTATTTAATTTTCTGGAAAAATTAAAAAATATTCTATGACCTACAATGTGTAAGAAGTGACTAAATAGACTGGCTATCTTAACACTAATTACCAGATAGCGCATATTTTAGAGTACTCTGAAATAATAACTGAATTTGATAATGCTAAAGCGCAATAAGCTTCTGTCTAGTAATTAAATGTTATAATTAAATAAATATTAAATACACTGATTTGATTTTCATGTCCACAATTTTATTTTAATTTTTGAAAGGCCACAGAAATATTAGTTTCCCCGGGCCTTACATTTTTTCTGAAAGGTCCTGATAATATATATAAATAGTATTGTAAATTTGCATAACCTGTAAGTAAAATAAATAAGTAGATTTAACATTTGCACGAGTTATTCACTACCATAAAGGGCAGAAACGTTTCACGTTACCATACAATATTAATTATTAAATTAGTGACATTGCTGAAAGCTATTTTCTGGTGTTACTAATGCATATATGTTTTATAAATTAGACACTTCAAATACTTATTGTCCAATAGGATAGACTGTAAGCATATAGGAATAATTCTATTTATGTTTTCTTGTAACACACAAAGAAGTACAGATTATTAACTTGTTATTTGTTAGTTTCAATATGTGTAAACAGACCATAATGTTTTATGTTTGGATATATTAGCTTATCTTAGCACTTATATAAAACAACAGTATTTTTATATCCTTTATAATCATTATTGGTTTTAACTCAACACACAAACATTCAGTATTTCTTTTTTAAAGATTAATACACTGAATTATAAGCTTTTCTGTCAAGTTTTTAAATGTTATTTATTTACTTCAATATCACGACATTGTTTATAAAGCCAAAAACGTCAATTTTATGAATTACGTCTCATTTTATTTTATATAAATTGATTCGCAAGTATTGTAAAGCGTAATTTTGTATGTAAAATTTTAAAATTTTGTGATCAATAATTTTAGTTTATACATTACCTCATAACATGGTGCTAGATGCTTTAGTTTAGCTCAGGAACGTCTTTGAGTTTATTTTGATTGTTCTGAGTTCTCTGCAGGCAGTGTACAGATTAATGGTGATGTGGAAAAAAGCGATTCAGTGCACCCACAGCTTATACTAAAAAAATAGAGAAGCTAGGAGGAGTGGCTTACTTCAAAATTTTGTTAAATATAGCAGCAGATCTCATATAATTCCTTTTACATTTCGTGTAGATTTGTACTTGTACCCATATATTATTACAGTGCTTCAGAAGCTTATATCAAATGACAGAACAGCAGCAGATGGATGTTGCTACATTAGCTATATATTATCAGTCATAATATTGTATCGATACGTAAAAACGTAGACAAAAAGTATGTCATAACAATAGCGTTTAAGCGTATTACCAAAGGTGGTGACATTCTAGGAAAAGTTATAAAAAATAAAATAATAGAGCATATGAACGAATTCAGCGAAGAAAAAAGTAAATTTAAGTCGGTAAGGTTGTGTATGGACAATAGCCGCCGCATCGCACAAGTGAAGGAGCCAAAAATGTTGAAACTCTTATAACTTTTATAAGCCTAAATAAAACAAACGATAATGTTACAATAGAAAAACTTTGGGGTGTAACAATGAAAACGAGCCGAAGTAACTAAAACAAGAGTCAAAATTAGAATAAATAATAAACTAACAAAACCAATAAAAGCGTCTAAAATATTGAGACAAGGCTGCACGAATGTATTTGCTTTTCAATATATATGCTGAACAAGCATTAGAACAATGGTATAGAAAATGCCAAAAAGCATTACACTCACTAATGTTTGGCGAAGACCAGTTAAATCTAGCACGAGATGAGGAATGTATGACATACTTGCTACACAAATTAAAAGAAAAATACGATAAGTTTGGCTATACGTTTTAAAAAATCTTGGTACATGTGTATGGGAGGAGTCACACGTAACTTCCAGATAGGACATAAAACAAGAAGAGTCTGACAAAATACAAAATATTTAGGTTCTATAATATCAAATATGGGTAACATAGAGGCAGACGTACAAGATAGAATAGTAAAGAGAAAAAATCATCAAAAACATTACATGAACTAATTTGGAATAAGGAGACGAAAGATACAAAAAAGGAATTTTTTAGTGCGTTCGTAAAAAGCATTACAACTATGGAGAAAAATGTAGCTCATGATGAACGAAATAAGAAACAAAATAAGAACAGTGGAGTTGGACTATAAGAGACAAAGTTTACAATATACTGGAAAACAAAACGTTGGGGTGATACACCCACATCTAAATGATAAATAATAAAAACTAGCCGAAAGCAGCTATGGATTATTGATCTAGAGGAAAAACAAGAAGAAATCAACCAGCAGTTAAATGAAAAACGAGTGTCAAGAAGGTGACGATGGAGAAAGGCTTACAAAAAGGAGATGTGGAAGGTTGAAAACGGCTAACCAATAAAGGGAAAATCCAAAGAGAGAGGTGTTACATAATAAATGGTCGGTTAGTCGCTTCTTTGATGAAGTTTAGATTTGTATTTTGGATAAGGAAATTTCCTAATATTGCACAGAAGCTTAACTATTTTAATGAAAAAACGTGTGTAAGGAAGGGGAGATAGCGACAATATATAGTTATGGAGTAATTGGAACAGTCTTAACAAAGTTTATATGGCAAAACTATTTAACCACTCGGATGTACCAGAAAGATCGCAAACCATCGAGAGGCTCCGCACTGGAACCTTCTAGAATGTGCGCGGCAGCTGGATTCTTAGAAGGCATAGTGTTGGCAGCCGAGCGAATATTTAGCGGCTGCACTACGAGGGACATTTGGAAGTTCGTTACAGTAAGTACTAATAATGACACAATGATTCAAACAAAACCGAGCTCTTCTTCTTATTACACATCCAGAACAGTCCCTAAATGGTTTAATGTGGGCGCTACATAGCCTAGATATTATTCTCCAATAAAGGGAAAGAAAGCTTTCACTACAGAATTTAAAAAAAATTCCGTAAACTCTCTTGTCTACAATAATGCAAAGAAAATTGTTTAAAGAGCAAAATATGTGGTTAACAAAAATAAACGAAATGATCGACAAAAAATCAAATCAAGAATAAACTAGCATAGCAATAAATTTAAAGATCAGCTACACAATTACACAGGTACTAGTACGGAAGACTAACCAATAAACGGTAACGTTTGCAGGATGAATTAAAGGAAAGAATAACTAATATATACTTTGGTTGCAAAATTTAATTTTTTCTTGTATTTGAATACAATTCAATAGAAAATTGTAGGCATCTCAACAGAATACAAAAAAAAATAATAAATGGATGCGTGAATGATAAGAGTAAATGTCGTGAAACATGATATAATAGTTGAAAGCCTTATGCGTTCATTCTTTTTCGGCTCGAGTTTTGAAAATACATATTTATCTTATAAATTCTCCATCTTCATACCGAATAAGGACAGCAAAGGAACTTAGGCGGGGTGGCGAAGTGTCATGTCTGCGAGCCTTCAGCGCGAACTTGATACGGCGTTCACGTAAGTTAATGAATTAGTCATGGGAGCAGAAAGCCTGCAAGTAATTCATGTAATGGGATATATGTGTTCCGCTTTCACTTAGGATTCCTCTTTTTTGCTTTTAGTTCGGGGCCGCGTACGTGCCAAGAGTGCTTATGCTTTTGGCAGCGCGCCCCGAAAAACTATCGCACTATATATTATTCACATGCTCATTTTAAAATAGCGGATTTTTGCCGCGGCGCACCGCCTTATTTCGAGACGTCGCCGTTTCGTCATCTCGAGTTTTTGCGCGTCCTCGGCGGTTTTAGTCGGTGACGAACTCCCGGAGTGCGCCGGGACGGACGCCGTGACGACGCGAAATTTAATGCTGGAATGCCCGCAGAGCGCTCCAAACGCCGCCCGGCCAGAAAATAGGCCGCCCACGCGGCCCGAGATCGTCATAATCGCCTCGCCGAGGAAGACGTCTCGTGACGCTCGAGTGACGCGCGGCTTGGGACGCGATTTCTAGCAGACGCCTCTTATTAGCGCACCGGCGACAATTAAACACGGAATTGAGAAGACTAACTCGCAGTTGCAAAAGTGGGGCACATATTTTAAGTACAAAGCCGCGTAGTTTCCGGCAAGGCTGCCAAATATTCTACAGCAGATTGTTTTTGGAGCTTGTCGGCTTAAGTATTTTTTTAACTTTTTTAAATAATTCTATCAAATCTACTAAATCTATTAAAATAGTTTTAGGAATCAAAAAATCGATCATTCAGTGTTAATAATGCTACAGTGGGATGAGGTATAAAAGTACAGCTGAAATTCATGTTGCAATAAAAATGTACAGGGGTGGATGAAAAGTAATTGGGTATTACAAATTGGCAATAAAGCCCATATTTCTAATACAAATTTATTACTATTTAATATTTAATCTTTAAACTACAACGTAGGCATTAGTGGTGTTAGTAAGTTCCTCAAATGCCGAAGACGGGTTGCACAGTTTTTTGAAGGAAGTCGGTTGGGATATTGATGACAACCCCTTGAATTCGTTCCTTCCAATCTTCCAGTGTGCAAGGTTTTGCCTTGGGCACCTCATTTGTGTAGCCTCACAGGTAAAAAATCTGAACTTTTTGGAGGCCATTCATAAAACTAGTCTTCCCAGCCAACGTTCTGGAAAATATTAGTCTAAGTCACGCATAGTAAGAAAAGATTGCTAATGTTATCTCAGTTAGACACAGTGGGCCGCAGGTAATCTTCAAGGATCTGAAGGTAAGACTTGAAGGCTCATGGTTAATGTATATATTCTTTTCTTCTACTCCTTCCTGTGGTAGTCTTGTTATATTATCCAACTACCGTAATCTATTTTGTGGTACACCATTATCTTCTTTAAGTGGCGTGCTGTCCGAGAACATTGGCGATTAATAACATGGTTTTCACTTTATCAACTGCTGTTCTAAACAGTGCCATAGTGTTAAGTCCATACCACTGACATAAGTTTTCGAGCCACGATATTTTGGGTCTTCTTGGGTTGCGTTTGCCTTCAATTTTTCCTTCAATAATGATATGAGGTAGTTTGTATTTATCATTTCTTATAACGTAGACCAGATATGTAAGTTTTCTTCTTTTAATGGTCTGAAGAATTTTACGTTATTTGTTTATGCGCCGTAGTACTTCCTCTTTTGTGACTCTGTCCATCCATGGGATCTTTAAAATCCGTGATAGGTTCATATCTCAAAATCTTCCAGTCTTTTGCACATTGCCTCCGTAAGTGACCATGCTCCAACGCCATACAAGAGGATACTGAAGACATAATATCTTAATAATCGAATGCGTAAGGGAACGAACAAGGTTCTACAGGTCAAAATTTTCTTCATCTTTTGAAAAGCTTGTCTTGGTTGCTCTATCCTATATCTAATTTCCTGTGTTCATTTCAAATTTTCGTTGACATAGCAGCCAAGATATTTATACGATGTTACTCTCTCTATCAACTTTTCTCCCACAAGTATATTATTTTGTATGTGATCATGTTGTTTACTAACGATTAGCCATTTGGTTTTTTGACGTTTACTTTCAACCCCATTTGTTTAATATAGTTTGTCACTGCTGATAAGGTACAACATTATGACGTTCCTAATTCCGCATTTCTTCTTTTTCTTTTTTATTTGCCCTGTTCTTTGACTTCCTTGAATATCGTGTGGTCGGAGTTTGGAAACTTTTGACGTTTCGTCCATAACTGCGGCGGACATCTTTAAAAATTAAGTAACTGTCCCATGCGTTTCTGCTTTGATACTCGTGCGAGTATGGTAGGGATGGTGTGGACAGGCTCTTGTTGACGTCACTGAAATGGTAGATAACGTAATCAGCAGCTAGTGTTCACGTCAATCGGGTCATTGTAGGTAACATTTCGGCATTTTTACCGCATGGCGACCACGGCCTAACAACCCGAGAACCGCACAAAACATCGGCCGAGAAAGTCTTTGCATCTATTTTTTAATATTATCTGTAATATTTTCTTTTCCCAAACCCACAGTTTACCAACTCTTACTGGTCTCAATAGATTTATAAATTTTTACCTTTGCCGCGTACGCCAGATTTCTTTTCTAAAGTATATCCTTGTATTTTCCCACATTTCCCAATCCTGCTGCAAGTCGCCCATATATTAACTATTATTTTCATCACTATTAATTTCGATAGCTAAATACACCACACTGTCGACCCACTCGTAGTTTCATTTTCTGAACTTTCGCTGTAGGCAACAATTCCGCTATTTCTGAATCGAAAATAATCAAAGGTGGTGTTCCGCAAGGAACCGTGTTAGGACCGCTACTATTTACTATCTTCACTTCTGCCTACCAAAGCAACATTAACAACCTTCGCTGACGACACAGCAGTTTTTACCCAGCACATCGATCTCACTCTAGCCATCCATCAACTACAGAATACGATTTACCAACTATGCTTATGGTATAACAAATGGAACATATAAATCAACCCAAGCAAATGCCCAGCAAAAATCTTCTAGCTAATATGCATCATAAACCCTCCCAACCTCACAATCAACCAAAACATTATCCCATGGAACCCCACTGATACTGCAGTCAAGTATCTAGGGATACTCCTTGATACACGACTCACATAGAAACTTTATATAAATCTCAAACTAAATCAAGCCTACGCGAGACTAGGCCAACTGTAACCTATCATAAATACCAATCTTCACTTAAGCTAAAATGTGCCACCTTGATATACAAATCTATAAGCCCGTTGATTCTCTACGCCTCATCGATCTGGAACAACACAGCTAAATCCAACATTCAAAAAATTCAACGTTTTCAAAACCAGATTCTTAGAATAGCAGTGAACGCACCATCAGGAACGAACAACTCCATTATGAACTTAAAATGATTACAATTCAAGAGTTTATCAATAAAAATTCAAGAAAATTCTTTAAAAATATCCGCAAGCCAAGCTCAAACTTTCCCAAAACTTGTGTATCTCCAAACCCGATAGTTAATATCGAATAAAGCAAGATCACACAAACATGCAAATCTTATTAACATTGTAATCATTGTCCTAGCAATAAGTTTTTGTTATTGTTTATTTAACTATAAATATCGATGTCATAATAACATGTATTTGTTAAACTGGCAATTATATCTATTAAAAAAGTTTTATTTTCTCTATCATACTTTTATGAAAGTATGTTTCCTTGTTTGCCTTTTTTCAATATTAAATTTTTGGAATTTTCCACATCGATTTCCAGTTCTACATAATTTAATTAATCACCCACATTAGCTAAGTACTGATAAGAATGTTGTACATAATAAGCTCATAAATATTGATACACATTGATTAGATCGACAAAATAAGGTAATTAGTCGGTTTTGCATAATATTTTCAGATTTTAAATGGTTATCCTTGGCCTCTACGCAATGCTTAAGACCGGATAACTCGTGTATGCGTCCATCATCCAACTGGGGGGTCGTTTTGAGAAAACTATGCTCTCTAAACTGCCCATAATTTATAATGTAAGGGATTGAAATCTGGGCTACTAGAAGGCCAATCCCCTACTGTTATAAAATGAGGCACATTGTTTCTCAGCCAAGTTTGAGTTGAATATGTTTTGTAAGAGAGTCTCCGGTCTTGCTGAAACCTCCAAAGCCCCCCTCAAAAATGTGTGATTCAGAGGTTTCACTTACTTACTCCTCGGCGCAACGGTCTGCAATGCCATGACCTCCCAGAAGGGTTTCCAAACTGGTGTTTTACAAGATGC
This sequence comes from Sinelater perroti, assembly GCA_036346155.1. Lineage (NCBI taxonomy): Eukaryota > Metazoa > Arthropoda > Insecta > Coleoptera > Elateridae > Sinelater > Sinelater perroti. The sequence continues at coordinate 3,073,844 of JARFIY010000348.1, read as the reverse complement.
GGTCATCACTCACCAGACGGGTGATTACTTGCTGATCACTCGTCCCCATTCTTGGTTTCGGTTATGATTTTTCTCCACTCTTTTTGTTAGCTGCTTTTTGTTTCTATTTGGTAACTTTCACTGTTCTTAGATCTTTTTCTAATTTTTTTCTAATTTTTCTAATTGCTTCTGCTTCTGCTGCCTTTCGGTTTGTTTTGCAGGGCCTTCTTTAGTCCTCTTGTTGGTTTCATCCTCTCGACATGCCCCAGGCATCTTACACAAATACTTTTAATGTCGTTAGCTAAGCTTTTTTCCGTGTTCCGTGTTCTAATTTCACTATTTGTTAAAGAACGCTACATTCCGCTGTTATTAACTGGCCCATATATTTTCTTAATATATTACATGTTCAGCTGTTTCCACTCATTTTGAATTAGATACCAAGATTCCTCCCCGTAAGTCGCTACCGATTTTAACACTGTCTTATACACTTTAATTTTATTTTTAAGTTTTGCAAACATTTTGTAACATGTTACCCGCCAAAATTCTAGCCTTCAGTTCTTCTTCTATATTATTTTCTTCGTTAATTTTACAGAAGCTGTATATTTGAAATTTCTAACTCGTTCCAGTTACCGTTTGCTGTAAGTCAACTGATACTTTTATATCTGTTTACACATTCGGTGGTCATCATATATTTTGTTTTTGATAAGTTAATCTTTAACCATTATATGTCTGCTGTTTCTTCCATGTATTTAACGACGTCTTTTATGTTTTCTATTGTCTTACTTACTATGTCACTGTCATCTGCATATGCCAGTATTTGACATTGTCTGTTATAAATTGTGCCTCACTAGTTGATGGGAATATTTCTCATTCTTCCTTCTAAAGCGAAATTAAACAGCGTAATTGACATTTCATCTGCTTGCCTTAATCCATTACTTATAGTGAAACTATTTGTCGATTTTCTTGTATTATGATCTTTGCTTTTTACTAATCTTATTAGCTTTTTAGGTATTTTTAACTCTTCCGATCCTTTGAGCAATTCTGATGTTATTATTGTATTGTAGGCCTGTCGAAAGTCTACGAACAGGTGGTGTAAGTCGATATTAAACTCCCAGAATTTTTTCAGGATTTTCCTAATTATGAATATCAGATCGGTAGTTGGTTTGCCTCCTCTGAAACCGCATTGGCATTCTCCTACTGTGTTTTTCATCTAATCATTTAATTTTATTTATATTAACTTGCTTAGTATTTTATATCCATTATTAGTTATCGCTTACTGTCTTATCCCCTTTTTCAAATATTAGGCATATGATCGTCGTATTCCGTTCTTCTGGTATTATTTCTTGTTTCCAGAAATTTACAATTAAGGCGTGCATTGTTTCTCTTATCATTGTTTCTCCGTATTTGAACATTTCCGCAGCTACACCGTCCTTTCGTAGTGCTTTGCAATGTTTTGAAGGTGGGTTTACTAAATCTTTCTTAACCTGATCTTTCCATCTTTCCACACCTTCCAAAACATTTTGACTCCTTTTCACAAAAATAATATCCTAACAGGCTCTCAAAGAAACCATTACATCTGCTGGATGTTGGCCTTTCTGAACCCTTGGCAGTAGCCGAGATGCTTCTTTGGACCACCGATCGTATACCTTGTCAATTTGTTTGGTTATCATGCGCGTGCTCACTCAAAAAGCTTTTGGTTGTTATCTGTCATTTGTCACGTATGTCTTTTATAAGCAGCTAGTCCTAGGCCTTGCTTAATAATGCGAAATATCAAAGTTTTGGAAATTTGCATCTCCCTAGACATAATCTTCTATTTTCTCAGAGTCCGAACTGCACGTGCTTTTCCAGATCTTGAGCGATCCTCGATAGTCTTGTTAAACAATTTTATAGATCTATACACAAAAATACTGCTAGTACGGGGAGGATGACGTATCTTAAAGATTACCCTTTTTTTAGTTCTGCACTTATTTAATGCTTATCACCCTACTCCATTGGTAAATAAAAACTTGATAAGAAACAGAATGCAACTTAAAACTTTGTGACTTTACAACTGTGTAAAGCAAGGGTAGGTTTGTTAGTTATAAGAAGTTGCAGTCACAGCAGTTAAATCTTTCATATGATACTATGCGATGAACTTTTACAAATAATCTGCATTTACAGACGTATAAAATTCAATAGATAGTTGATTGCTGAATATTGCAAAAAATCCGTATTGAGATAATGGCTTTGTAAATTACTATTGACGATAAACTAAAGCATATACAGAAATTCATTGTTTCTAATGCATTGATGAAGCGGCTAATACTCCTACTGTCAATTGGGAACGCTATCTGGAGATACTAAACAACCTTTTTTCAATAAAATCAACGATTGAAACTTAAAATTTGTAATAAAATACATCTTCTGTGATTAAACAAGAATTTATATCAAGATTATGTCAGAAAATATATTGATGGCTGTCACAGTAAGCTGCGTATCTTCTTATTAGCCTTCTACATATATATTTTTCTTAAGGCTAGTTTATACAATTAGAAGCTAGAGACTGCTTCAGAACAATTTTTCCAATAAGATAATGTCAAATAAATATTTTTAATTAGAGGAAGTACATTCTAAAGATGTATATACAGTATTTGTACCAGAATCTGTAAAATTTAAGTACACCCTGGTAATATTTAAAAATTTTTATTTTATGGCAATTATTATTTGTGTAAATAAATTGAAAAATAATAATTCCATTGTCAATTTTTATATTTAATTAGATTCTGAATCAATACAATTTCATTTATAAAATTGGACTGATGTAGAGTGTTGCAATTTTTTAAAACTTTAAACAAAGGTTTATGACAAGAGGAAATTTATTTAAAGCAGCTTTTGTTAAAATATTTGTATACTATAAAATTAAAAAGCAACGAAAATTTTGCATTATGGAAGAATTGATAGCACATACAAAAGAAGTCTTGACACAGACATCAGGATTAACAAAAACTTATATGAGGAGATCCAAATTAAACTTTTGGATTTCATTTGTGAACGTTTTAAGTTGTCATTTGTACAGTTTGTGTATAAACATATGCCAAACTCTACTAAAGACCGCCATAAACGCTGTAAATTTGTAAACTGGATTTTAAAGAACATAGAAGTTGTTGCTGATTTTTGGAAGAACTCATATTAAGGGATAAAGCTAATTTTTCCTTAAATGACTTTGTGATTCGTCAACATTGTCGCATTTGGGTCAGTAAAAATGCAAGTGCTAGCCACGAACAAACAATACACTTTTTAGTATCCATGACATTTTTTAATGAAATCAACGATTTTAACTTGAATGATACGTGGTCTCAACATGGATCCACATTTCACACAGCACGTGAAACACTAGCATTAAATTAAAACCAAATTTTCTGGTCGTGCTATCTTGCAAAAAGATGACAAAGATCGACCATCAAGGTCTTGCGATCTAACTCCATTAGACTTTTTCTCTGGGGTTATTTGAACGCAAGCGTTTATGTCACTAAATCTGCTACGATTCCAGAACAAAAAAAAAACATCAGCCGTGCTACTTTTTATGATAAAGGATTATGAAAACTTTGCTAAAAGAATGGTCATGCGTCAGCAGAGTCATGAAGGTGATTCGGTCGATATCAAATTTCGTACATAATGGCCAAGACATAACGTGTGCAAGAAAAGCTAACATTTTATGTATCATTCAAAAAATCAATTAAAGATGAGTCCAACGACACCAAAGTTATCGGCTCAAATTAATGTTAACACAAATTATGTCTGTATGCATTGTACTTGCTCATCTTTGCTCGTGATTACAAATAGTCGTTGCTTATTATGCCGGAAGATGCTATTTCTTTAAAATGCGTAAAATATATGTAGACGATATTGTTAATTTTTTCGGTGGGACATTGCGGCCGATAATTCTGGTAACTCTGTTTGAATAATGTGAATCAGATTTTTAACAAAATTATTAACATAATTCAGTATGTGGTAATGATTCAAGGATTTGTGTCAGCTATGTGAAATATAGGCCTATTGAATAAAATAAAATAAGTGGCAATTATTAAGTGCATCAACACAGAGATTTCTTAACAAATAGGGGCTAAATTGCAAATTTTCTATCGATAATTATGAAAAATTATTTTCACTATTCCCTCAGGTACTTAAGTTATTAAATTTTTTACTAAAAAAATTTAAAAGCACACAACTTTATAAATATTACACTGATGTTAATTAGCTTCACAAATCTTTTTTTATTAAACAAATTAATTGTAACACTTGAACGATGTATTTTATAGAAAAGCTACCTTAAGTGCAGTAATGCACATTTCTTCCAAAAGAAAATTTTCAAGCAACAAATTTGAGCAAGGGCTATGCTGCAATAAATTGTGTGCATTTATCCCAGCTAATTATAAATGCCTCATTGAACTTGCTGTACACGACAATATTAATTTCAAGGTACAAGTATAAAATCTATCAACAAAATGTTACGCAAGGCATGCAGGAATCGAGGCTCACACTTGCTCGAGCTCTGATGAAAACTGAGCTCCTGACTATTCTGACTATCGGTAATATCCTCTAATCCAGAAGCAGCTCGGCAAACATATGACTGTGGAGCACACAAACAGTAGGTTTTGTAATTACGTCGGATTACAATCTGCTACCATTATCACTATTTGCACAGACGCTTTGAATTAGGGACGGGTAACAACTGTTTCCTACATTAATGCAACAGAATATTCATTAGCCTGGATAAACAACTGGAATGATTAATAATTTCCACTTTTCGAACCGAAGTATGACGGGATTTCGGGAGAATGTTGCTCTGCCATTAAAATTTAATCAATAAGCCGGTCCCAGCATTCGGGTTGAAAATTGAAAGCGGGCGTGAGGAGCCTCGCCCGTCCGCCGCTGGCTCTTCTCATAAAGTGTTGATTTATCATCGGCGAGGCTTTTTTGCAGAACTCGCGCTGGAGATGCGACGCAGCTTTAACAAATACGCCGAGTTATGTCGCAACTTTAATAACTGTGGAAGAATAGCTGTCATTTTTCGAGGATACGAGAACTCGCCGTTATCACGACCTGAGCCACGCCGAGGGAAGCGCGCCGACTGTTTAATTTTCTATTCATAAATATAAGGTATTAAGGCAAACGTCGCACTTTGCATGCATATTGAAGATTCTTGCACCTTAATATAAACAGACATTAGCATACCAAGTTGGAAATATTTAAAGCAGTGATTGCCCCGGCAGAGGCGGCGCTATTTGCCGGCGCTGCGCAGAGAGCTTCCAAGCATTTTAATTACGCCAGAATTTTTAATAGATAAATTGGATCTAGAAGGAGGCGTCCAATAATTTTATTAAGGTCATAAATCTGGGGGTTAGTTAACTTTTACGAGTTTAGAAAAGTTTCCAGGACGCGACTCTTAAATAACTTGAGCATTCTGAGCTTCGCATTTCGCAAACTTGAAAAACAGCCATTAATTGATGTCATTAACGGAAAACGGGGAGCTTTTAATGTTAATCGCAGTTTGCGACATTTTGTGTAAATAGGAAATGCCCCAGAAAGGCGAACCACGCATTTATCTGAATGTAACTAATTAGAAATTTACTACACAAAAAATCATAATGGAAAGCCCAATAGCGTATAGGTTCTAAAATTAGTTTTTAATAAGCAGCTTGTACCAGTGGCTTTGACACAAGCCATTAGCGTAATGATGGTAGAACCATTACATTCTATGTGGAATGCTTACGAAAAGCAATTTATCATCTTAAAAATGATTGCTATTTTTATCTTGGCTTTACTTCAATTTTAATATTATAGGTAATTTAAAATGCTACAGCAAGAGTCACTCAAATGTGAATTATATTAAATATAAAAAAGCTGTAGTGCTTTACATATTAATTTTACAAAAAGTCAGTAAGCAAAGTTTTACATCTAATTGTTATTTTGTTGCATAAATGTTGTTCATATGGGCTTCTTGATTACTTTATTTTTTTTATTAATGTTATATTTATGAGCTTTCTCTAAGAAGGAACCTAAAATATCTTATCATGTCTTTTAATAGCTTTCTTAAAATTTATTGAACAATAATTTGTCTGGCATATTTATGTGTGTGGGCATACTGGCAACCGACAGAGATACTGTAGTAGCTAGTCAATTTATTCAACTATATATCTACTTGATTAGCTGAAAATAGAAGATTAGTCAGTTCACCTAACGCTTACGTTAAGGCAAAAACAATGTCTTTTAATAAAAATAATTAATAACACGATGGCACCCCAAACTAAAAAAAATTAGATATTTTGACATACATTTAGACTAAAGATTAACTTGAAAGACATACATACTAAGAAAGAGAAAAGAAATTGACCTTACAGTCAAGCAGAAAAGCACCATTTTGGAATGAAGGTAAGATACTGTAAGTGATCATAAAGCAGTTGTAGACGTACGGCATAGAGTTTGGGGATATTTAATTCAATAAAATGCAGCCATTATTCCACGTTTCCAGACAAAGACACTATGTAATATACTTGATGTATTCTGGTTTTGATCGAACCATACTATACACAAAGATCATCATTAAAGAAGTCATTGATCAACAAGCTGTTGAAGGCCAAATTAAACTAGAAGGACATCGAAATAAACTTGTCCGACTACTGTTGAAAGCGATCTCTTAGGCAAGATGCTCAAATATTACATTGTGAATAAGTAATATATTTATATTATATTTCTGTAACTATTATTATAATTCGTTTATCAGAAAATGTATATCAATATAAAGAATATACATTAATGAATCTTACCCTCCACCATGTCAAATATATTCCTACTATTATCTTATAGAACAATTATGTATAATTCTGATTGTTAATCAACCTCAAATTAAAAAATATGTATGCTTTCATTTATTCTGAGGTTATACATGATTATAATGCACATAAAATAATCAAAACTTCTTTAGATTAAATATAGCTTACCTTCTTTGTTACAGTTTTCTTTTTAACATTTTTATTAATAATAGTTGTTTATTACAAAGTCGAATGTATTATTTTAAATGTTTTGTTTTGTTTTATTTTTATGGTAGCATCAATGCTAAGCACATAAGTTTATCTATGTAAATTATTACACTGTAGTGATACTTACTTAAGATTAACGTATTTGTTTATATCAATATATTAAGATAGAAGTAAACAGATGCACAAAAAAATCGAAATAATTACCCTTGGGGTTTGAATATGTTCACCATATGTTTTTGGGGTCCACTGAATCCGAATCGGAGGTCCATTTAACCCTATCACGTCAGGATTTTTCATAACCTCAAAATGTAGGCCAAAAAACCCAATAAATCCTCTATCTATTGACCACTCAACCATCATAATCCCATAACCCCTTAACTCTTTAACCACTTAATGCCTTAAACTGATAACATCAAAACTCTTAACCCGGTAAGAAAGATCCATAGGTGCTTCTTGAGCCTTAAACCCATATTATCCAATAATCTTCAAAACCCCAAAACCCCATAACCCCATAACCCCATAACCCAATGAAAATGAAATTTTTGTTGAGGAGCCTACATTTTGCCAACCCAGAAAAAACGACGAGGACGTAGTAGGCTTCTGGTCCCTTTGGAGTTCTTTATTACACTGTTTGGGTGCCTTATTAAAGTATGTTCTTCTTCCGCGCACTGTTCGGAGTGTTTTTTAAAGTGTATTCCCATTGCCTCACACGGATAGCAAAAATAAAATAGCAAGAAGATAAATTGACTAAATGTAAAAGAATGATTAAATTAGAACAAATAAAACTCAATGAAGAGATTACGTTTATTCATCTTCTTTAGACCTTTTATGGTAACGCACTTGTTTGCTTTCAAAAGATCTACGGAGTGAATGCCGTTTGTGATTTTTGACTGTATTTCTTTTCAAATTCCAACAGGAGTCTGCCATCATAATCTCACCCCGTGTTCTCCGATAACGCTTCTCCATATCGTTCATGTCTTGATGACCTTTCTCCGTGTTTTTCTCTGCAATCGCTGAGTTTTAGTTAAGGGGTTATGGGGTTATAGGGGTTGAGTAGTTAATAGATAGAGGATTTATTGGGTGTGTAGGCTACTTTTTGAGGTTATGAAAAATCTTGACGTGATGGGGCTAAACGGACCCCGTATTCTAATTAAGCGACCCCGAAAACATATGTTAGACACAGTCAGGCCCAGGGGTAATTTTTTGATTTTTTTGTGGATCTGTGTTATCTTTTGACTCACTTGGAAAATGTGAAAAAATACGATATTGTTAACTGTTATGGATATTGATATAAATAAAAATTATATACACATATCCAGACTCAAAATCAATTAAAGTTGACATTTGCTTTAATGCTACGTTTCTTAAAGCAAAAAAAATACAAGCGGGTTCGGGAAGAGAATAAAAACTTGTGATGACAAATATTATGCTATGAAAGTAACGTAAATAGAAAAGATAAAGAGAGATTGTTTGCAATACTTTTATTAATGTGAAAGTGTAATAAATATAAATTACCTATACATGTAAAACAAAATTCAGAACTTACTAAATTTTGTTGTTATTTGAAATTTTGATTAAAAAGAACTATGTTGCAAAAGAGTTTCTTAACACTTGTAGAAAAATATATTTGTAGGTTTTCATTTGTATGTACGATGTAATAATAAACGTTATCTTTGAATTATAGATGATAAATGACAACATTGAACTTTGAGTTTCGATCCCTTATTGCTGGATATGATGAATACCATAAAGATATGTAACTGAAAAGCAACTGTAAGCCATTTGATTGTTTAGAAATTGTACTAGCAATTTCATTTGCAAAGAAGTTGTCCATTAAATAAAACATATACCGTAAACTTTATGTGAAGCCGCACCGCTCACCAAAAAAATGTAGTGCATGACAATTTACATATAAATAGAAGAAAAAGGATGAGGATGGAAGAAAGGTGTTCTAGTGTAGTTCAGAATATATTCTCAATTGTTTGTCGAGTTTAGATAACTCTATTGGGTCGGGTGTTATTGTAAAGCACATTATCTGATGAGTTTCATTCCAATTTGAAATACAATGTTAGCAACCCTTATTCGGTGGTCGTTCTCAAGAAGGCGTGAACCGATATAAATTTTCTTCAATCACACTAGTCCTCACCAAAATTGGTGACCTTCATTTATAACAGCTTCTGGTTTCCAAAAAAATTGTTTCTGCTACGTGTACACTTAATACTTCTTAAGACTATACTCCTTAAATTGTGGTTTAAGCCTTCTCAATATTTTGGATTGTTTTAACCTCTTTGTCTTGGTATGACATCGTAATAGTAACTAAAGAAGCTTCCTATGGAAGAAATCTTCCTTAGTTATCCGTACCTACAAAAATTGTATGTACAAAATAAATTCCTATTCATGCTTGAGTCACGCACGTAACATGGAACTAAGGGCAGAATCTAATTTTTATTCAATGATATACTAACTAATCAGGACTGATGTGTTTTAACATATATTTTAATTGATAATATACATTAACGATCAGAACGATATAGATTATATACTTGATATAATATACATATATGTTCTATGACCTCATCAGATGGTGAAATGACGTGAATGGTTTAATATAAATGATTTTTACATATGGATGCAATATGTTTCTAGACCATGATAATGTATTGCTCTTTAATGAATTATGTCTTTGACGAAAGGAGTTTTTAGATCGTTATCAAGTATTTAATTAGTTTATGTATTGTGGTACGTCTGCTATTTGTCGTAAGACTTTGGATTAAAACGTTTAAATAATTTTTTAATTAAACGCATCAGAGCAGCCCGATTATAGTTTTATAGATGAGGATCTTCTTTTCAAAAGACAGAGGTGATTTACTTCCAACTAGTCAACTCATCTTTATTATTTTCAAGTTTATCTTTTTCTTTATTTATTATAAAATTGTTGAGATGTTTTTATTTGCTTCAGTTCTTCACTTGCTAAACTAGTTTTGAAACAGATTTGTGTAATTCTGTAATTGTTACGAAGCAATAGCTGGATCTTCGTTTTTGGCTAAAATTGCTATATTGCTTGTAAATATTCTAATTACAGTATTTGAATTTAGAGAACCTGACGTGACATACTACCTTGCAAAAGATTTAATGCAATGAAGCATATTCCTGATGTTTATTTATTGTATTTGACCCAATATGATCGAGATAATAAGAAAGATCTCATCAACTAGAAGTAATGATGCGATAGTTTTTGTCCGAGTTTAAACAGAAGTCTGAACATAAGGAATAATTATTAAAAACATGACCAGTGTATACCTAATTATTTTTATGAAAAAACTCTACTGAAAAGAACAACAGAAAGCAATACTTGAACAAAGATAAATTTTTAAAAATATAAGAAATAAGATATTAACATGAAAAAATGGTATATTAATAGATGTAATAAAAATAAAAGTAAAACTGGTAAAAATAAGATAACAATTATATATTAGAAGTAATAAATTAGTAGAGATAAATTGATGTGCATAACTTTTATTTTTATATTTGACAATAAAGCAGGGTTTACATCTCAAATTTAGTTAAATATTTTGGTAGTGCGGGCAGCAGCTTAAAATAAAGATGCAGAAATATTTCCATTTTAATTTTGTTTTTAATGTCAGCAGCGACAAGCCTTTTATACAGCCCGAATGCGTATCTAAACACAAAAGCGCTTTGTGTATATTGCTAGTTTTCTTATCCTGCTGACTATTGCTATTTTTTGCTCAAATTCTGTTTCAAACAGGGCTTGTAGTCAAAAATGCGCAGCCAATGCTCTTTCGCCAAAATTTAAAATTGCGAAACTATCAACTCAGAAAAAAATTATTAAACTAAATACTTTATACAATAGAGTTTTCTAATTTAAAAAATAAAAAATACTTGTCTTTTATCTAAGCTCAGCAGGAATAACAATAATAAAAAGTGTGGGTACTTTAAACATAATAACATAAAATAAAATAAAAATTAGTGAAAAATGTTAAAACCATAAATATTAATGACCACAATAGCCACCACATACATATATGTATGATGCTGTCTCCAAAAATGATCGTTTTATTAGTTACAAAAGTTTATATTTTATATTATATATTTATATATTAAGACCTTCCTTTTTGATAACGTTGCGGCCAGCTAAATTATTTACAATTTTTTGATTATCCTAGAGAATTATTAAACATTTAACCTAGTCTATATTCGTATGATTTTTAACTTTAAATTTTTCTTTATAGTTCCTTTTCTTCCTTTAAGTTTTTCTTTTATTACTAATTCAACCTATCTTGCATTTGCTACTTCTTTATCTATGTAATACTATTTAAAACATTGATGACTCTTTTAGTTTCTTATATTTAACACTTTTTTTATCGTCCTCATTTTAAGTGATTCCTCACAGTCCATGTTGCATAATAAGAGCGACTATACGTATTATTTGAAAAACTTCATTCAAATTGATAAATCCAAATTTCTTTTAGATGGAATAGTTTCCAATTCAACGAGGACATTTCAGGCTCCCTCTTATTTTTATTTATTTAGTTCTCACTGATCATTAATCTAGTACCCTCAATATTTATATTTATTCACTCTCTCAATTGCTTTATTGTTAACTGTCAAGTATATTTGATCAACAGGGATTTTATTTAGTATAATGCATTTAGTTTCCTTAATGTCCATAGTTGGTCTTACTTTTGGCATTTTTATTTTTTTTATAAATTTTGTAAGTTTTGATGTTTTTAACTACTGTTCGTGCCATCCGCATATCAAAAGTTATTAGTATTTTTTCATTCGCTATAATTCCCCAGACATTAAAAAGGGGCGTAGAGGGTGCACATCCTAAACTTATGCCATGTTTAACATTAATACCTTGTGAGTCTCCATCTTCGGTTTATACTAACGTTGTTTGTCTTCAGTATAGTATATTTTATTAGTTTTATATTTTCAGCATTTAATCTAATTCTGTCTTTATTAACAACTTGATTAGTTCGTTGTGTTTAACTTGGTTAAACACCATTTCACAATTCATGAAATGAATAAAAGCATTTTTTTTTGCTTTTATACTTAATATTAATTGGTTACCACAGCGTCATTACATTTCTTATTATATTTTGTAGGGTTTTTAATAACATTTTAACCTGTTTCTTTTTATAATAATAAGTTATACTCTAACTATTGTATGTTTCATTAATAATTTTGTCATCATATGTAAACTATTATCATCAAAAATTTTTAAGATTTCACGTTATAATCACCAGACGTTCTCAGTTTTTATATGAACATCCATATGAGCCTCTCTTAAATTAACAAAGCGTGTTTCGCAAGTTTCGGTTGTATCTACTAATGACTTTCAAAATTTCTTGGAAAATTTTCATAAAAATGTATAGAGTGTGAACACAAAACGAAAGTTGCGAGGTCAATCGCAAAAGCGCCGGACAGGATACGATAAGCGATATCAATTTCTGTAAACCAATAAACACAGAATTTTAAAGAGGAACAAATATTAAAAGAAATCAATCACAAACCAGTTAAATTAAATAATCTCAATGTGAAAACTTAAAGCACAAATAGTAATTAAATATATCCATAAATAAATTTAATTGACTAAAATAAAAAAGAGAAAGATAGAAATAATTGTGCATGGGCTAAAAGAATCAATAAAAGTAGAAGTAGATATGGAAAAAAATTGGAGGGGTCAAAAGATTGGAAAGGTATCGACCGGTCACAACACTAAGCAAAAGACTAGAAATTATAAAGCTGCCAAAAATCTAAAAGAACAGAAAATTTCAATTAATAAAGATTGTGCGGAAAAAGTCCAGGAACAAAATTGTTTGCCATAGTATATGAAAATACAGTGAGTGTTTAAAATTTATTATTGAATGGGAATGTTTATACAGTAATATAGATTAGCATCACAAATTAAAAAAAAGCTGATTGAACACGATTTAAGAACACAGAAAAGAACTAAAGAAGAAAAAAGGGAAAAAATTAGTAGCTTAAGGAAAAGAACCAGAAAACAAACAGAAAAATCACTCAAAAATATGAAGCATAAAGAACTACAGCGACAAGAAATAATTTACTTAAAAATGCGGATAAAGCTTCTTACCGGTTACAGTACATCAGACTATCGAACCAGCTCATTCTAGTCAAATGCAAGTATTAGCCGATTGATGGTTTTACTAGTTTACTTGCTTTACGTCTGATGACACTTTTGCAATGAACTATATATTTTGTTGCTTCCTCTATTACCTGTTGAATATAAATGTGAATATATCATAAGTTTCTGAAATTTTTTTTCATTTCTTGGAATTTGCAGTTTTATTTTTAAAATTTAGTTAAAAAATTATTATAGTCTCTATTATCATTACAATATACATATAGACAAGCTAATTAATAAGTTATTAATAACAACTCTAGACAATAAAAGCCAAACTTAAACTACAAAAAATAAATTAGTTTAATATAGGTAAACTCAATAACAATAACAAATGTTAATCTCAAGGCGATGCAATACCTAAGAACGTAATTATTAAAACATTTAACAATAGTAGTTATATAATTTTGAACTGTAAATCTCTCGTCAACCATTGGGTAGTAGGTTTACTTAAGAAAATCAGTGGATGCTTTAACAGAAAGATAGAGAATATATCAAAAAAATAATATAAATAAAACAATTTTTTTAATTCAAGTATTGGAGGGGAATTGCCACTTGACTTTCGGCCTGTAAACATCGGATCGGTTCTAGCTGAAGTAAAGTGGTGATTAGTTCGGCCGCAAAACCAGGTTTTTATCGCGCCTGCGATATTGGGTGTACATTTAATAGAAACATCTTTAACACTTTAGCTATGTGTTAAATAATCTATTTCAGCTCTCGAAATGCATAACTCACAATCCTATAATTTTAGCACCAGAATTAATAATTACAATGGTTAGCCTTCACCCCCACAATACCAACACCCTTACCAACAACAACAACAATACCAGCCGTCAATCCAAACGCATATTTCCAACCAAATGCAATGTCACTTTCCAAAATGTATCAAATAACTTGCCTCCTAATCAATATCAGCCAATTATACAAACATTCAACACAATTTTAACATAAATCCGCCACAACCTCACCTACAAGACGAATCCCCACATTCAGTCACCTTACCGTCACTGCTCCTAAGTGATGAGTCTGCAATGAAAAATAGAGACACAGAAGCATCAGAAATTCATGATTGGAGAACTGTCAAACCATTCAAGAAACGAAAAATAAATCCAAAATCTCCAAAATTATCTCACTTACTCAACAGGTTAGCACCAGCAAGAAATTTAGTGTTTTACAAAAAGACAATAATATACAAAATAATAACAGCAATAATACTGCATCCAATAACAAAACGCCAACAATACCTAAACCTCCACCGATTTTCAACGAACTTAAAAAGTTGTTACTGAATTCTATGTGTCTGTCTGTCGGTCTGTCGGTCCGTCACAAAATTTGAGATTTTTAAAATTTGAAATGGATTCTTATAGAAAATTTTTCGCTGATTTCGAATTCGAAATTAAAAAATTTCTATAGTTCGAATAGTTTTCGAGATATTCGACTTCGAATTTCGGGAAAACTTTCGACATTACGATTTTAAATGTGACACTTATAGGAAATTTTACGCTGAATTCGAAAATGAAGTCGAAAAAATTCTATGTCAAATAGTTTTCGAGATAGAAAGGTTTTTTTAAGTTCGTTATGGGATTGCTTAGAGGGGAATCTCTTCGCCGGCACCATGTTTATTTATGGTGTCACTGATTATTATAAAATGATCAAAAATCCATGAGATGCGACAGAATCCGAAACTTACAAAACAATACAATAAAAATAAACACTCATAACGGTTGACATCTAAATGACAATAAAATAGTTCACCACACTTATCAAATGAAACAGGATAAGGCGTACACTACTCAGTCCTAACCCAAGAAATTATCCAAGAACTACAAAAGCACGGACACACGGTGCGTCACATAATAAACATTAGACAGAGTAATTAAACAACATTTAATGATGTTCTATGTAGACCTTGAACGAAAGCAAAATAACAAACAAGTATACAAAATCCTGATTTTAAATAACATAATAATAGTTATAAAATCACTACATAAAAAAATAAATATAATTTAGTGTACTAGGTGTCAATGGTATGGGCACTCTAAGACATATTGTACTAGGCCATATCAATGCGTTAAATGCGGAGGAAATCATAGAACACTCTATTGCAAAAAACCTGAATACACAGCTGCAAAGTTTGCACTCTGTAATGGAGAACAAACCTCTAATTATACAGGGACTTACTCGTTGCAAAAAACAAAGCAAGAGGGCAGACACTGCATACCCCAAATAACCCACAATCACTGCAATAACAAAATACATCGGGGAATAACCCACATACAGAAACGTTAAATCATGTATTCCAAGCTCAAAAAGTAAGTAGTGTAAATCTAAACAATCAAACTACAGATTTGGGGGCTCAAATGAGTGTTTTCCTGAATGAATTCAAATTAATGCTCTCAACTCATAAATCAGAACAGCATGATCTTAAGCATGCTCTCTACTGTACTAAATAAATTCAGTAAGGGACGTTAAATCAATTCGAATTGCCGAGTGGAACGCAAATAACTTAGCCAACCATAAAGAATTAATAACTTTTCTGCAACAAAACAAAATAGATGTACGTCTTATATCGGAAATACACTTCACTGACAATGTTCAATATTCCAAATTATTCCTTACACTGCACCAACCACCCTGATGAAACGGCTCATGGTGGTTCGGCCATAATAATTAGTAATACTATACCACAACACGAGGAAACAAACCTTCAAACTGACAAGATAGAAGCTACAATAATCCATATTACTGCTCAACCAGAGTACATTAACATTATTGCAATGTACAGCCCACCAAGGTACGGAATAAGCACACTTGAATATGAAGACTAGGAGCCGTGGTGGCTTAGCGGACAGATCGCTAGACTACGAAACCAAGAGTTGCGGGTTTGAATCCCGCTCTCGCCAATTCGATCGCTGGCATTTTTAATTTTTAAAATGAGTACCTGGAGGTCAAACTCTGGGGTAATAATAGGCGGTAGATACGTAGCGCTAGCCACATTACTACCCTTGTGTACCGTAGGCTCTAGATTGTAGCAGATGTATCCTGTTAAAACCCCAAAGGGCCTTCACGGCCTGTTACGGGGGAATACTATATTATATAATATGAAGATTTCTTCAGGGAATTAGCAGGTACATTTATCATTGGAGGAGACTGGAATACTAAGCCTACACACTGGGGTTCAAGATTATGTACGACGAAAGGAAGAAACTTGAGACAAGCTATAACAAACTTAAACTGTTTTTATCTATCTACAAGACAACCCACCTATTGGCCAACAGACGCAAATAAAATCCCAGATCTGCTTGACTTTTTTGTCCTTCGAGGACACAGAAGCATCCTGGGACTTTTCGACTGATCATTCACCAAAAATCGCCACACTTAGTACTCACATAAGAAACCGTCCTAAAATTCCAAAGTTAACATCATCAAAAATCAACTATGTACATAACTACCTAAATCTGAATATTCGCTTACAACCGGAAGATATTGATAACGCAGTACATCACCTTATACAAACCATACAGACAGCAGCACGTATAACCACGCCCCCTAAAAAAATGGTACAGAAATCAGAGAATAACATACCTGTGCATATAAAACACCTTGTTGCCAAGAAAAGAAGAACACGGCGCATATGGCAAAGAAGCTGCAACACTAGAGAGAAAAATGAATACAATAGATTAACACACCAATTAAAAATAGTTCTGCACGAAATCAGAAATGTCACATTCGAATCGACTTCACTAAATTATTAGCAGACGACCACAGCATCCCTATCGCAACCAAATCATTTAAGAGACCGATTCAGCACATTCCACCTTTAAGGAAAGATGACGGAAGCTGGGGAAAAATAGGGCAGAAAAAAGCTTTAACGTTTGCTGAACATCTTTCACAAGTCTCTAGTGCACCTAAACATAATAATAACAATGATGACGACCTCGTTAGAAACTCCTTGGACGTTCTTTGCCCGATGATGTTGCCGATTAAATTCTTCACTCCAAAGGAAGTTAAATGGATCATTTCAAGATGCAACAGTCACAAAGCACCTGGCTTTGATCTGATCACTGGTCAGATCTTAAAATAACTACCCAGAAAAAGACTTGTTTTGTTAACCATAATTTATAATATAGTATCCTCAGACTAGCCTGGAAATTTGCACAAATAATTATGATCAACAAACCAAATAAACCTCCAAACAGAGTTACTTCGTATCGGCCAATAAGTTTGCTCCCGATCATGTCCAAAATTATTGAAAGGCTCTTACCTAAACGAAACTTTGAAAATACTGAAATACACATACACCTCATCAATTTGGCTTTCGAGAAAGCCATTCTAAAATACAACAATGCCAAAAAACTATGTACAGCCGCATTCTTAGATATCGAACAAGCCTTCGACCGCGTATGGCATGACGGATTCTTACACAAACTTAAATCCTTCCTTCTCACGCCTCATTATGTTAGCTTAAAATATTATCTCACAGACAGATACTTTCAAGTACGAATTAATAGACCAACCTCAAACTATTACCCCATAAGCTCAGGGGTCCCTCAAGGTAGTGTCCTTGGTCCACTTGTTTATTTGATATTCACTGTCGACATCCCAACTACAATCGCTACGTTTGCCGACGACACCGCTCTATTATCCATAAGCGAAGACCCACAAATTGCACTGAAAATCTGCAAACGCATCTTAATTGCAAGTTTGGCTGAAATGATGGAGAGTCAAAGTAAACCATACAAAGTCCACACAAGTCACATTCACGAAAAGGATCACCATCTGCTCTACAGTCTTAATAAACGACAAGCCGTTAGCTGTATCTACTCAAGTCAAATACTTGGGATTAACACTTGACCATAGACGTACATGGGAGGCACACATTTCTGCTAAGAAAACCCACATAAATTTAAAAATTTGTCAAATGAGCTGGTTCCTAGGTCACAAATCACAACTGTCAACAGAAAATAAATTACTACTCTACAAGTGTATCATAAAACCTATCTGGACGTACGATGTCTAGCTTTGTGTGTTAAGCCATCCATTATTAAAATTATGCAGAGAGTGCAATCTAAGATACTTCGAATGATCTTCAATGCACTAAGGTACGTTAGTAATAAAACCTTACACGTAGATACTGGAATACCGTTTGTGCAAAAAGAAATTATCAGATTAACAAAGAACTACCTCGGACGGCTTCCTGATCACCCCAATGAAGAAGCCAGACAACTATACATCCAACCTGAAATCAGAAGACTTAAAAAACAGTGTCCTACAGACATATTAAATCAACAATAATCAATAATTAATTTATCGGGAGTGTTATCGCTGGATACCATCTCCCCTCCTGTATTGCACTTTCAGCACATTTACTTATAGCCGTTATTGGCAGGTTGTAAATATTTACCTTAATAAAAAATAAATAAAAAAAAGTATTGGAAGGAATACATTTTCAATAGAGGTAACTTTGAAGAACAATTTTACAAATGCTTCATACTACAAAATTGTCTATGTCTGACTATTGATATTTTAGCTTTTTTGTTTAATAATCATTGTCAAATATTTGTCTTACTGTCAGTTTTTTTGTCATTACATTTTACATGTATTTGAAAATTTTATCGCTTTGTCCCTTTGTGTCGTAGAAACGTTAGCATTCCGCTTTTCAGTGCGTTTTTTCCCAGAGCACTTTAAAGCCTCGCAACGCCCAAAAAATTACAAAAACCGATAAGAACCGAAGTGCCTATTATTTCTGAAGCGTTTTAGGGATTCCGGGTGGATAATCACAGGGCGCGGACGCGCGGAGATTAGAATATCGACACGAAATCGCGCCCGCTTCGTGTTTAGTGTTTCAAAATGAGGATCGGTAATTCAATAAAGAACAAAGGTTAAAAATGCAAATTGGCGGAATAGCTCTCGGAATGGAATCCGAAAATCTCATTTCGGAAACAAAGAACAGAGACGCTCATTTCGCGTCTCGCGAGGAAATATTAAATTAATCCGGCCTGGAAGAGGGATCGGCAAAAACTCAATAACCAGAAATCGCCATGCGGAAAACAAACGGCGGGCGGTGTATTGCCCTCGCACCCCATCAATATCTTATATTAAAGCCTCGGCGGTCGGTGCCGAATTTACGGAGCCCGAATTTTACATTTTATGGCTCTGTGGCTTTATCAGGCTACGGCATATTGTTGTAATGTGACGTACGGCGCTATGCATCCCGTTTACGCAGCACCTACTTTACGAGGGCGCAATCTGCAGCTGTCGCGTCGCTATGTCGTTACTATCCCTATGTACTTCACGAATTCGGGCAACTATATTGAGAATCTCGAAAGATATAAACTATACTCGTATCACTCGCGCATCGTATAATATGGAGTTAACACCTAGACGTACACATACAATGCGGCAACCCTATTGTTTTGATGATTATCATTTTAACAAGTTCATTAACAAGATATTTTATCTCACATTGTAATACTTCGTACATATAATATTTAGTATACAGTTGTTTTGTTTATGAGCATAGTCCACAACAAATTGTTTACTGAAATTATAAGTTTTTAGATTAATGTATGTATGATACATCTTTAACCAATAAAAAATTATACAATAAAAAAGAAAAGCATAAGTAACGTATCAAAGTACTACAATAACGTATTGTAAATCGTACTTAGAGAAAAAAATATTTTACTTAATTACAAGAATTTATTGGATTAAAAAAATCAATTATAAATGGATATTAAAATAAAGGGTGTCCATAAGCGAAACAGAATATCGATTGGAGTAAGTACAAAAAAAGAAAGCCACTAAAGGCTAATAAAAAAAAATTGTGGAAATGTTAATGAAATAGAAGGACGCCAAAAAAGAATAATTAAATACATTGCAAAGTGCTTTTAATAACTCCATTACCTGTACAATCAGCCTATAATGCCCCATATTATAGGTACATTTTAAGTCATTCAATTAAATAGTAAACTTAATAATAATAATAATATAATACATGTCTTGGAGGAAATATCCCATTAGATATCTCCTAATGTCGTAATTTAGATAAATTATTTTGCATTAACTTATATCGTTCTATATTAAGTTCACAACCTGTTTCGTAGGTCTGATGGTTTGAATATCTTTAGTCGTCAGATTTCATTAGTTTCATTTAACAAATTGACGGCTGCTTTGTAACTTCTTCACGCACTGTGGTTATACTTAATACATGTAACACTGTACCACGGAGTGCTTACTATATTGCGTAGCACTTTGTTTTTAAGACGTTGTAGTATTTAAATATTCGATGCGCTGGCCGATCTCCAGTCCAAATGGGCTTTAATATATCAGAACATCTGTGTGTATTTTATGCACAGTTGTTTTTGCTTATTAAACATATGTGTGTACCACGTTAGTTTTTTATCGAGGGTGAGTGTAAGGTATTTGGCTTAAGTTTCTGGGGAAATATGATTACCATTCAGAGTGTCTGGAAGACAGCTATCCTACTTCATAGTGAATGTGATGTTCGTTGGCTTCTATTCGCTATTTTATTAGCTTGTTAAGATGGTTTTGTAGGTTGCTAGATACACAAACAGGATTTTGATGTAAAGCCAATATTACGGTATCGTTCACAAATGTTGCTGTTGCACCAATTCTGGTCTTTGGAAGATCTGCCGTATACATTAAGTAGTCAATGCTCCCTTGCGGTACACTAGCTTTTATTGGACAAAGATTAGTGTTTAAATCTTGATATTTTATATAAAAGTGTCTCTCTGGAAGGTAAGATTTTATAAAGGAATAAATGGGATGCAAAAGTGATTTTTTAAGCTTAATGCACAGCCCTAAGTGGCATACTTTTCAAATGCTTGGCTGATGTCAATGAGTGCAGCTGAACAGTAATGTTTCCGCCCTAAGGTACTATTTATTCGATTCACTAGCCTGTGGATTACTTCAAAAGCACCATGACCTGCTCTGAATCCAAATTGATGCTTAGGTGTCAGGTTTTTGTCCGCTATAATTGTCAGTAGTCGATTTAAGAGACTTATCAGTCTGTAATACTTGATTTCTGTCGGATTTTTCCTCGGTTTCGGTATCATAATTATGTGTGCAACTTTCCACTGACTTAGGAAGTAACGAGTTTTGTAGAATCGCATTGAAATACTGAGTTATGGCTATAAAGCATTTGAGTGCATTCTTGTAGCACTTTTAATTTGATCAAGTCGTGCACTGGTGCCGTTTTTGGGTTAACTGTTTTGAAATTACAGTTCTACTGATCTTTTGTTATTTTCTTGATTGTACGATCCATCTGATTTGACGTCTCTAAATATGTATGTACATAATTTTCATTTTGGAAATTTGCTGTGGAGGACGAGGTTGAAAAACAGTAGTGAGATGTTCTAAGAAAACGGCTGGGCTTCTAAATCAACTCAAATTAAATTGAAATGCATGAATACCTCCGTATAAGTAAAAATATTAAACATAAGTGTGTTCATTTTGACAAATTTACTGTTAGTTTAGTGATGTTATATTTGCATAATGCAAAAGTGAAGAACGCAGAAGCTGTACCAGAAATTGGTTAATACTTAACATACCAGGTATTCCAGAAACAAACTTTTTGTATGTTTAAGAGTAGAACTAGAATTAACTGGAGACCATTGACTGCAACAATTATATTTTGTATGCGAAAATGTTACAATAAACTAGACAAATGTAATATTTGTTTATAAAAATTTGAAAGCGTTTACAAAATGGCTAATAAACAGAATGAAAAAGACGAAATAGTTATACCGCAAGGTAAAAAAGCATTATTCAACCTCACAGGAGATGGGAGAACAGCGTATGCATAAAATAAAACAAATAAAAATACTCATACAAAAGAAAAGTATAGAGGGCGTTATTAGATTTTACATAGCATTTTAATAATATTGATCAGTTTTATTAACATAACTTTCTCTTAAATAGACTGATGTTCAAATTACTCGTCTTGGACCATTCATATATTTTGTGCTTCGAAATTTCTTTTGGGAATTTTGAAAACAAGGAAAGCAAAAAAAATATTTAAACTTTAAAAGAAGAATAATACATAATTCGCGATGTATCATTCAGAATATGGGATCGTAGAAGCAAAATAAATACCGCAATACCTATTATTGACAATTTCTTACCAGGTCCGTGCAGTTATCTTAAAAACCGTGCGCGTGTTTTAATATTTATTTAAAAATCATAGATGCTTCTTTAAAAAATCCAAACCAAATGCATTGAGTGCGTTGATTCATATTACTATTATTATAAATTGTAAAGATCGTATTTACACACAATAATTTAGAATAACAATGCGGCATTTTAACAATGTTATGATCGTATTTCATCTTGCGGTAATATAGAAAAAATAAATGCTAATTCAGCAATAAATAATGGGCACTACGTCTGGTAATAAGAAGCATATTTATACAAGTTTTGGCAAATATATTAATTATGTTAATACGTTAAAACTCATTATTAATGTACAATATTTCCTATCAGATCTTGTGTTCCTCAAGACAGTATTAGAGGGCGCAGCAAATTTTTCAATGATTGTAATCTATGCTGACAATACAGCAGTTTTATTCCATCCTACTTCTCAAACGGCATTACAAAATCTTGAATCTCATTTCAATATTATAGTTCAAGGTATAACGCATTAAATTTCATAGTACTAAATCGATTCACGTAAATTTAACTAGGTACAGGAATTTGTCGGTCCGTTAAGCGAGTATCGTATACTATTTTTCCTATTGAGTGCGCAAAGTTCGATACTACGGTGCTGCGTGGGCGGAGAAAAGGGGGGTTCGGGGGGCGAAGCCCTCCCGATTAAAAAAAATGTAAAAAGCTGTTTCAATATTTTTTATAAGCGACATACTTTTCACTGTACACGTTCAAAAAAATATATGAAGCGAGACCTGCCTCGCGACCTGACGTTCTCTGCTATACTAAAAAAAAAAACAGTGAGTGAGAAGACAAAATGTAGATGCAGGTTTTGACAGGCCTACTTAGTAAGATCAAGCTAGCGCCTTCTTATACTTTCCCGCACGCTCAGCTACTTTCCCGCACGCTCAGCTGTAGGGATAAAAGCGTGCGGGAAAAGTAGTACTTTGCGCAAACTAGAACTTTGCGCACAATAGTAGGAAAATGTTTTTAAAAAACAAAGCCATCAGACATAGGGTATACAAAAGTGGAGAACATCGACATCCTAAAACAGTTTCGGACTAAGACGCGATATCTTCTGTAACAAACATATAATAAAAAAATATTGCAGCGCGATCTGGATATTCCCACAATTTAATAAAAAAATTCAAAAATACAGTGTGCGTTATTCTTACCATTTCGCTTGTTGAGTACCTTCTGGAAAATGACGAAGATAGCTTAGATTTAACAGATACAAGCCATCCAATCTTCCAAACTGTTTTGTGTGATTATGTTGTATTAGTTTAAATTCTTTTCTTTAAACTAACTATTCATCGTAATATAAGAAACTTGTTATTAAACTCTTTCCTTCAAATTGCGCATGTTCAATGTTATATGATTTACTTAATGTCATTATATGACAGAATCTAAGATCTCTTAAAAAAAAAAGTTATTTACCCAAACCCTCTAAAAATAACTCTACATTATAATATGTGAATGATAAATGATGTTATTTATAAATATTGAAGTAAATTGGCGAATGATATTAAAAATATTGATATTATGCCAGCAGTTTCATCTCCAAGAGATCCCGAAAACAAATCGCTAGATATTTTAGAGGAAAACTTTTCTTCGTAAAATCCTACACTAAAAAATTGCGTAAATAAAGCACAAAAATTGTTGATGGACAATACCAAATATATTAAATAAAATGTTAATTTTGTATAAATAAATGAAAATGGAATTACTAAGGCTAAAAAATATTAATGTTTAACAAAATCAAATTTATAATTTGAGTAATAATCATATTATTTATTTTTCTCTTAACAGTGTATCTCATTCATAAAGTAAATAGTATAGGTTTTGCAGCTTTTTCTATAAATGTGCATATACTGCAAGAATTTAAAATAAAAAAAGCGCAACAAATATTGGAGAATAATTTCAGATTGTCTTTGCATTATTTCAAATTATTTTTCTTGTTGGTTTTACGCGTGCTTTTCTAGTTATGTTTTATCGCAAAAGAGTATAAAATAAAAAAAAACTAAACAAGATGCAAAGACTAGATTAATAGTTTGTAAAAAAAGGTAATGAAAATCAAAAAGTTTAGAAAGTAATTTTAAGTTTAATTAACTCAAAAGTGAATGTCCTATAAAAACATCGACTTCATTTGGGATCATTCTTCAATGACGATAAGGAATGTTCTTGACGAAGCAAACTGTATTTATAATATGTGCTTTACTTTGTTAATAGAGAGAAGAAGCAATCGCTTTCTAATCCTTTCCTCTAATCCTTGCAATTTTGTTGTTATTTTACAAAGCTGTAGCAACTAAGTCTTGTAATGGTGATTATACTTTTATATTTAAGATATTCGTATGTTTCTGTATGCCCCAGCTGTCCTAGTATACCCTAAGATAAGGCTGTATTGAGACACGCATTACATTTTAAAAATACAAAAATAGAAAAGTTTGCCATTTATCAGCATCATATTTGAAGTATAAGGAAAAATATCATGGTATGTAAAAAAATATTTGGCTATAATAATTACTATATTTGTGTTTATACTGTAGACAAATTTAAAAATAAAATTATTTAATTTTACTTAGTCAAGTTGAAAGGCTTTCTTAAGATAAATCATCTGGTGCGTAGAACAGTCAACCATCATCTGTAGCTTTGTCACGCTATTTTCTGTGTTGCATAATTAGAGCTCGTACTATGTGGTTACGTTAGCAAAGTTTGACCTTGATACGAGATGCGTTTAAGTTCTAAGGTCTCCAAAAGAACTTACCTAAGAAAGTTAAAACTTCTGTTTCTTGTCAACATAATCTGTCTGGATTTCTGTTCATGATTTCATGGCTCCTAAGAACACTTCTTTAAGAGTGTGTTTTACCCACTGGAAAATCGCTGATGCAACTGCTGCTCGATTGGAAAATTAGCGGCCACGGAGAGTATCCTTCATGGTGGGAAACTGTGGCGGCATCACGTGTTAACATGTCCTGAGATATTGTCACCCGTGCAGCCTTGTATTGGTCGGTTAGCATTTGTGGGACCCACCTTGAAGAAACTTTCCGCGTTTTCGGGTCATCATGCAAAATGGATTCCACAGATCCTACGAAAATGCCAAAAAGGAAAGATTGGAAGCGATATCACGCACATCTAATGGACGGTCGTAACAACTTGCTCCACTCGCACAATCATGGTTTCGGTCCGGCTGATTCATGAGCGCGGCTGCTTAGGTTTATTGTTGCACAACTCTCTTTAAACTTTTGCACCCAGAAATGCACATTTTTAACATCGATGGGCATTTTACCACGCAAGAGGAGAAAACGGATGATTACACGTTGTTCTTGAACAGTAATCGTCGCCATTTAAAGTATACAAAACAATACTCACTGCAATAGTGGTAATTCGACCACATTGTATAGTGCTACCATTTATATTATAAATTCGGAAAAGTTTCCCGCGTCCTTTAAAATTAACTCCATCTTTACTCTCTCTTTCTGCTGAGACAAAATTGGAGACCTTAGAACTTAAACACACCTCGTAACATCATTTATTTTACCTAAAAGGGGTGTACGATCCAACAATGCGAGATACAGTGATTGTCGGCCAAAAATCTAAAGCCAGCAACAGAGGCTTATTGTTAAAGAAAGTGTGGTTGCATAGCAATGCATGTTCACACACGGCCAACAAATCTATTGAAACCATTATCTACTTGGGTTTACAGGTACTAGAACATCTTTCCCATCTGCCCAGATTTTACCTCTTTTGATTATCACCTTTTTGGATCGTTCAAAAAACTTTACGAGGTCGTCGATTTTCTAGAGCATAAATGGTTGGGCGACCTACGGAAAACCTTCTTGGAGGGAATATGCGAGCTTGTGAACTGCTAGACCAACCAAGTGTATCGAAAAGGACGATTATGTAGAAAAATGACGTACTTGTGCAATTCCTACATTTGTGTAAATATATTTAAAAAAATTAAGTGCGAATAATTTTTTTTCGCTTGTATATATATATATATACAGCCAGCGTAGCCCCGTGGTTGAGGGGCACGCTGCGATGCTGACGGACCCGGGTTCAATTCCTGGTGCTCTCTGATGCCTGGCAGGTGGCCTACTCAGTCACTAAAAATCATTGAGTACCTGCGTTAATTCGAACAAGGGGTAATAATGCGGTCGTCTAAGGTGCGGTGCTTGCCACATCGCCCCGCATCAGAGATGGTGCGCGACGACCGGGCAGAGAGAACGAACGTATGAGCCTTAACCTCTCAGTTCGCAGGCCGTGCTCACGCGGGCGTAGGCCTTATCATTATATATATATATATATATATATATATATATATATATATATATATATATATATATATTTTAAATTTTATTACTTTTATAAAATTGATCATGCGTATTGTATTTATTCATCTAGTTAGTAGATGCTCATTATACAAGCCTTTTGTAGGTATATCTATTAATTTAGTACTTAATTATATTAAAACATTTCCAGAACTTTAAGCAGCTGTAATATTCAAGCGATATCTAGCCGTCTTAATTTAAGTCGTCATAATCTGTTCTGAAATGAGTTCGCGCCAAGATGCAACTGCAGTCGATTTGCTACGTCGCCGTTGACAGGCGATATTTCTGTCGGGCAGATAACGTAGGACAACGTGAGGAAGTTGTTAAAATAAAAGCCTCGGCTCTCCCCACTAAGCACTTAATAGTCCCGTCAATCAGATATCCAGCAACGAAATACAAAAACTGAAGGCAGCCAACTTTATTTGGGCGACGTACGGCCGACGAGTTTACCTTATAGAGAGCAGCCGTCGACGCTAATGCAGCAGCGCGGACAAAGAAGCCAGTATTTGGAAGTTTGCCTGTCGAGCTCGCAATAACGGCAAATGCATATTGGCGCTCTGTAATTAAAAGTAATCGGCGGGATCCCATTATTAAATTATAATCTAGGACGCAATTAATTTCGAGCTATTAGCAATATTTCATTGTTAACGCCGATTCCGTATTTGCGCGCATCACTGGCGGTGCACTGTTTTATGCTTTATTGCAAATGTTTATTTACGATGCGCATTTGCAGATGTCATCAATTTTGCGGGGCTCGTAAATATTCCCTTTTTGCGAATTCCATTAAGCACCGGCGAGCGCTTTGATTGTGCATCTAGAGCTAAAAATGTTACCGGCGAACACGGCTGATACGTGGAATTGCAAATGATTTTTTAATGGCACGGCGCGACAGCCAAATAAGAAGACTAAAAACGCATCTGGGACAGTTACTTACATTAGGGAAACGTTAATGTACTATGCATGGATTTTAAAACAAATAATGGTTGGTGTTCACTACTTAGTTTAGAACGCATTATATTAGTATACGTTAAGCTTAGTCTACTCTACTAGAATAGATATTACACAAACGGACGCATGAAATTTTTTTTTATTTAACAATTTAAAAATGAACTTTACTTTTATAGAACCCTGTATGAAATATGTAAGAAAAACACCAACTGACGCTTCTCCTTATTGCGTATTATTTCTTTTTTGTATTAGGTGATAAGGCAAGTTCTTCATTTTCATGGTTTGTCACTTGAGTTTGATGTTTAATAGACATTTGTTACATCTCATCCGTAGAGGTGGAGATTTTCAGATTAGTATGGAGAATTTTATTGCAAACATACAATGGGACCATCTACTATAGCTTTAAGTACTTTGGACAGGAACAGTTGTATAATCTGTTATGTAGGTTTCCAAAATTCTTCTTCTTCTTAAAGTTCCGATCCGTTTCGGATGTTGGAAACCATGATGGCAATACGGACTTTATCAACAGCGGCACGAAACAGTCCAGTTGCTGTTGTATTGAACCATACTCGCAGGTTTTTCAGCCACGATATGCGTCTTCTGCCGATGCTTCTTTTTCCTTCGATCTTACCCTGGGGGACCAATTGTAGGAGCCCATATCTCTGATTGTTGCGCATGATGTGCCCTAGATACTCCAGCTTACGAACTTTTATTGTTGTGAGGAGTTCTGTTTCTTGTTTCCCCATTTTCCTCAGCACGGTGTGGTTGGTTACATGCTCTGTCCAAGATATACGGAGGATTCTCTGGTACAACCACATCTCGAAGGCCTCTATTTTTCGTCTTGATGCCTCTGTCAGTGTCCACGTCTCTGCTCCATACAGCAATACGCTGAAGACATAACATCTCAGTAGTCTTAATTTAATGGGTAAAGATAATTCATGGCACTTGAATAGTTTGGCCATTTTTACGAACGCTGCTCTCGCCTTTTCAATTCTACACTTTATTTCCAGTGAGTGGTCCCAGTTTTCATCGATGGTTGTCCCAAGGTAAGTATATTTTCGCACACGTTCGATCCTGTTGTTGTCAATCGTTAATCCGGTGTCAACAATGTGATTTTTTGTAATTATCATATATTTGGTCTTTTTGGTATTTAGGGTCAGTCCGAACCGCTTGCTAACTTCTGTAATTCTGTTCATAATTCGTTGGAGACTGGTGATGCCGTTTGTAAACACTATCGTGCCATCCGCATATCTAAAATTATTTAATATTTCTCCGTTGACTCTGATTCCATCATCTATGCTGCCCAGAGCTTGCTGAAAGATGTGTTCCGAATACACGTTGAACAGAAGAGGAGAAAGTACGCATCCTTGCCTGAGACCGCGTTTTATCTTGATGTCTTCTGATATCATATTGCCAGTTTGCACTGCTGCTTTTTGATTCCAATAAAGGTTGCTTATTATTCTTATGTCTCGATTATCAAGGCCTATTTCTTGAAGTATGTCTATTAGTTTATTATGTTGGACTTTATCGAAGGCTTTTGATAATCGATGAAGCAAGCATATATGTCATGATTTACATCTCTGGCTCTTTGAAATAGAACTTGTAGGCTAAAAATAGCTTCGCGAGTTCCCAAGGCATTGCGGAATCGAACTGTTCTATACTTATTTGTGCTTCACACGTTGTAAAAATTCTGCGGTGTATAATTTTAGAAATAATTTTAGGAGGTGACTCATAAGGCTGATGGTGCGGTAATCTTCGCAATATTTAGCATTTGGTTTTTGGGGATTGTCACAAATGTTGATCTTAACCACGGTTCAGGGATTTTTCCGGTGGTATAGATAATGTTAAAAATTTTGCTAGCCATTCTACACTCGCTTCGTCCATCATTTTAAAAATTCGGTATGTATATGATCAGGACCTGGAGCCTTTCCGATTTTTAACTGTTTTATGCATTTTCCACTTCGTCGGTGGTGATGGGTAAGGGCTCTACTTCTGGATATTCTTGAGGTTCATCTGATCTATCAACGTCTTCGAAAAGGTCTTCAACATATTTCTGTCAGGCAGAAATTTTTGCGTCTGGTTCTACAATTATTTTTCCGTCCTTGTTGAGTAGCCTTGTTGTATTGTTTACTTTGTAGATTCCTGCAGCTTCTTTTACTTTTTTATACATGTTAAATGCATCCTGTTTTTGTTGTAATTGTTCAATTTCTTTGCATTGTGTTGTTAGCCATGTTTCTTTAGCCATCCTTATTTTGTATTTTATTAATTTCTGGATTTCTTTGTATCTGGTGTCGTTATTTTTGCTTTTCTTCTTTCATCCATTAATTGTAGGATTTCGTCAGTCATCCACTTTTTTCTTTCGGTTTTGTACTGTCAGATACTTATCTCCGATTTTGTCAAAGGATGTTGTCATGTCTCGAAGTGCTTCTTCTACCGTTTGGTTTTGTTTATACTCTGTTCACATGCTACACCTAGTTCTTGTGTCATATTCCACGCGTTTGCTGGCTATCACTTATTTTCCTAAGGTCCCATTTCTTTTTACAATTTTTCTCAAACATTTCTTTAGTTTTAATCTGAATTTTCCTACTAATAAGCAATGGTCTGATGCAATGTCCGCTCCAGGGTATGTTATGGCGGCTAAACAGCTATTGCGATAACGTTTGTTTATTAGAAGATAGTCGATTTGGTTTCGTACTCTCTTCTCTTTGGGTTCGTCGGGTTGGTGGGGCGGTCCATGTGTAGAGTCTTCTTGGTGGTAGCTTATATAATGTATTAAGGATAACAAAGTCTTCTTCTTCTACGAACATTTTAAGTCGCTCTCCCCGCTCATTCCGTATTCACCGATATGCTCTCCGCTTCTACCTTGGCCTATTTTAGCGTTTAAATCTCCCATAATAAGAGTTAGTTCTTGCTTTTTTAGTTGGTTCAATGTATTTTTAAGAGATTCGTAGAACTCTTCTATTTTGTCTTCCTCCGCTTCGGCTGTTGGGGCATAGACCTGTATTATATTTATGTTTATGGGATTTCCACTTAGTTGGATAAGTATTAGTCTCTCTGATACAGGTATGAAGTTAGTAACATATTTTTGAAGTTTGCTTGATAGTATCAATCCGACACCATTTATAAATTGACCTTTTTCGTTTCCTGAATAGTATACTTGGTGTAGTCTATTAAGTATTGGCCATTGTTTGGCCATCTCATCTCGCTTGCCCCCATTATGTCCAGTTGAAGTCTTTTGATTTCAGCTACTGCGTTATTAATTTTTCCTTGTTGGGCCATTGTACGGACATTCCAAGTTCCAATTTTGATTGGACTCTTTGACAATTTTAGCCTTTGTTGGTCTTGTGATTTGCAAGGGTTTTGCTGGATGACGACCTGAGAAGCCTTGGTGGTGTTTCTTCTCCTGCCGAATCTTGGGTTCCGATTACCATGATTAGTATTCATTGTATTATTGCAACTGTTTGCCATCTTGATTTTTCCTTTATAAGATTTGGAGAGTTTAAGAAATGCCGTAAGGTCTTAAGCTCGATGATAGAGAAACTCCAACTACACCTCCCCGTGGTAAAGGATGGTAACACCTAAGGATTGGTGGCAAACGTAGCTCTGGAGACCGAATGTGCGCCGGTATAAGCAAACAAACCTGACTCCCGGGTCAGGATGGACACCCTATTGTCCTGAGGGTGAGAAATCGCCCTCGAAGGCGGAGGAATCGATAAGAAGATCAATGGCATTGGGATCAGGAAGGCAACGGAAAACCACCTGATTAGAGAGACAAAGTGTATTTCCAAGAAAAAATCTAAAATTAGCACATCCTTATAATTAGAGTACAGAGGTCAATATGGGGTTAATAATGCTTATATAAAGTATGACGAGAATTTAGATTTCTAGGTAGCGAAACTTGAGATTGTTTGTATTTTCTTTCGACATGTTTCTTCCTCGTAAGCTTTTTCTCTAAGATGAGCCCAAGATACTTTGTTTCCCATTTTATAAATACATTTATTGTTATAGGTGGACAGGTAGCATGTCAGTTAGTAAATGTAATTTGTTTAATTTTGCTTAATTTACCTGCGTTCTTAATCGATTGTATCATTTAGTAGGGAGATACAGTTGGGTTTGTAACTTTTCGGATTCCACCATTGGATTTTTCCTTTCGGATAATATAATTCAGCAAACAAGATAATTGTAATATTATTTGTTTCAGATATGTTAGACGGAGTAGGAAAAGAAATGGTCTAGGAACACTATCTTAGGAAGGCACTGGAATTGATAGAATTTAAGTTGGATATCAAGGAATACTTCAATAAGATTTTCTTCTATTCTAGACTTGTAGCGATTATATTGATTATCCTATGAATCTGTTGAAGTGCTGAATGCCGCTCTTAAAATTAAAACTGGTAATTGGGGAGAAGTGCCAAATAAACATTCTCTTCATAGAAATTTCTTAGTAAAAGCCTTTAGAACATTTCGTTTGTTTTAAGTGGATAAAACGTTTTGTGTGGGAATTCACAGGCTTATGGATTGTGATGACAGTAGATCAAATTTAGTATACAATTATAGATCATTGTTATGGGGGTAATAGGTTTTAAAGATATTGTTTTAACATTTGTCCTGTGATCAGGTCGCATCCTGGATCCTTGTATATTTTAAGTTTACTTAATTTCTTCTTCAGTTCTGCTGACGAGAAAGACTCATTGGAAGAGACATTTCGTATGATACTTAGATTCAAATATATGGTTTGCATATACCGTTGAATTTTTAGACCGGTAACACAGCTATTTTAGCTTTTTGTTGCCTTCCACAGGATGTAATCGTCTAGTGAGAAGTTGACGATACATTTTTGAAAAGTGCTGTTCTGAGCTTCATTGGTAGTTACTTTTAATTCTTTAGACAGTCTGTTGTAGTTGGTATTAATTAATCATTTTTTTGATCTTTGCCATAATTTTCTAACTCTGTGCTTCTTGGCCATTAGTTGTCGGATATGCAGCGGTATAATGGCGATGTTGCTTATTTTTTATCATCTAGGTTATGAGATTTCTAAGTAATTACTGTTTGGTACACACGTTTTTATTTGATCTGTTTTGTGTATTACGTTTTCCTATTTTAGGTGCTTCACACGTTTTCTCTGTATGCGTTCAGTAAATTTGACGGTTTTGTTTACTAAAGTTTTGTTGTAGCAGGTTTTGTTCCTGCTTTTAGAGAAACATGTTATTTATTATGTCGTTGATATTTTTTACACCATGTATGAATGTACAGGGCGGTTTTAAGATTTGTTCAGGTTATGGTTATTTATCCCTGCCTTTCATTTCAGCTCATTCATCTTGATTTGCGGTGGATAACGAGCTGATTTTCAATTTGGCATGGTAAATGTGGAGACTATTTGATTCCTTGTTTTGTGATTTTTTGCATTTCTTTACAATTTGCCATAAATATCTGTTAAAAGTTTTAGGTTCTTTATCATTAGTATTTACTTTTATGCGCTTTATTAGCGTATTGTATAGCTTAGAGGTTGTGGATTTCGTCATATTTTGTGAATTAGTTAGAGGATTAATATATTAATTAGTAATTGGTGGGATATGAGGAATATTTGTGATTAAATGGCCAATACAGTTGATCTAAAGTGTTAAGGAATGGCTATCCTAACGGCCAAATTTGTTGTTGCAATGCGGGGAGCATGGCTTCTTTATTTAACTTCAATCTAGGTGTTCATTTGCTATAATATACTTGCCGTATTTATAAATTTAAAGTTAATAAAGATATTGAAATACATATATATCATAGCTTAGCCTTTATCACGCGAGAGCGCTATTACGTATCTTTTTTACTCTAGGAACGACGATTAACACTTTTTTAAACTGCTGAATATAAATGAAAGCTATAAAAATAATATAAAGTGGTAAAACAACTTTCTGGAAATAGTAACTATTAGAAAATACTTTTTTTCTGACAAAAAGTTTTGCCAATATAGCATCGTACAGCTGGTTTCACAAATTTTCTTAAATACACTTAGTAACTGTCGACGAAGACCAATTAGGTAGACCTATTTAGAACCAATAATACGGCAATATAGCATCTGTAAGTGTTCTTATTTCTCAGCTTATAGTATGTAATGTAATGGATGTAGTTCGCGGTTTTGCTCGCATACATTTCAGGATATGTTAAATTTGCTTTATTTGAATTATATAAATTTCTATACAACTTTTACAAAACATAATTTATGATCATGTTTAGTATTATAATTTATCCAAAATTTATAGATCAAAAATATTTATATTAGTCATATTTACACCATTGGTTTTGGGTTGAATAGTTATTCTATGATTACTTGTAAGAAAGTGTAGATTAATATTGCATAATCCAAATAAACAAAAATTTTGATTGGTATCTAACAATATAAGCCTTAACATATAACCTTAAGATAGAATTGTGTTTTTATACACCTTAACTTTTGAAATTTAAGAAATAGCTGAAACAGTCTCATGTAATGCAAAATCTAAACAACTTGACTTTAATGCATTAATATTTAGCAGCCCCAAGAGTACCTTAATTATATAACTAAAATGCTAAAATAATATCATTTAAC
This sequence comes from Sinelater perroti, assembly GCA_036346155.1. Taxonomy (NCBI): domain Eukaryota; kingdom Metazoa; phylum Arthropoda; class Insecta; order Coleoptera; family Elateridae; genus Sinelater; species Sinelater perroti. The sequence continues at coordinate 3,039,662 of JARFIY010000348.1, read as the reverse complement.
AAGCTTAATCATTCTATTTTTTATGGAGAATCTACATATCAATTTTTGTATCTCCAGTATAATTAATCTGTAGTGAACTTTAATTAATGTTTAGTCACGCTTTTTACACTTTTTTGATCTACTGGTTTGGACTGATCAGGACAAGCTTTTTATACAGAGATAAAGCTATTATTTTAATTTCCGAAAATTGTAGTCATTATGAATCTGCAGTTGGAAATAATTGATGAGAAAAGATTAGGCTGTACTTCTCTGTCCAACGTTTACTTCACATATATTTAATTCTGGCAGATTTTTTCGCATTTCATTATCTACCTCTTATGTGGGGGGACGAAGCTTTGTAAATAATAAAGATTCTGGAGCGCTGATGTAGCCATGCAATAATTGTATGGGTGTTTAAAAAATTGCCTTATAAAATAAAAATGGTTGTGAAACTTTTCTGATAAACTTTCTCATAAATAAATAAAACATTTTTGTAAAATACAAATTGACAGAGTTATAGAAAAAGCCCACAATTGAAAGTTAAATAAGGTTAATTAATTAAGTTAATTCCTTACTTTTAGTAATTATAAATTTAATAGCAGTCAATAAATAACTGCCTAACTCGGTAATATAAAATCCGCTAACAAAAAATTAGTGCAGAAATAAACCAAAATATATGTATACTGCACGTTGAGTAAACTTTTAAAGTTGTTGCATAATTACTTAGGCCAAATAAGGACAGGAGCTACTTGAATGTAAAATCATTGATTTAGTAATCTTTTTGTCAAGTCAATGTTCTATACAGATCGTTTCGCATTACAAGCAGCTACCATTTGATACATATTTTGAAAGCCAGCAGATTTGTTCAAGTTTCTGCTGAATATTTTAGTTGTCCGAGTTCTCTTATAATTTAACCCAAATCCTTTGTAACAATTTTAAGATTATGATCATCAGTTTTAAAACGTCTAAACTAATGTCGGTAAGATTGTCTGTTTCCATTTTACCATTTATTTGGTTGCGCTGCAAACACATGTCCAATTTGAACTGTGGAGGATAAAGGTGTTTTTGGTTTTACTTATCAAATATTCTGTAAAAAATCAATTAATTTTTATATAAATAGTAATTACAATCATTATATAATTATATAATAAGTATAAGTAGTTTTGATTTGGTACACAGGCACTATCAGACCCAATCTCTCCTTTTAAGGGTCTCTGTTGTAATTATGTTATTATCAGTTTCAGTTATATTAATGATGAAAGTCAAAATACTTTTAGTATAAAAACTAAACATAATTTACTTGAGGACCTCTATGAAATATACTATAAATGAAATACGTACTTGAAAAACAAAAATAGACTAGGTATAAAACTAATACAGTCATAGATCTAGGTGAAGGTTATATTATTAGATACTTTAATTATATGTAAATCAGGAGTTCGGTTCGAGCATTCAAACCGAGAGGATGTGTTATGCAGCCAGTTCGCGCTGTGTGTGACAAGTGTTAATTTGCTAGTGTTCAAAGCCTTGTGAGAACATAAACAATTTCCGGGATCGGACTTGCGACACGCCAAGGTGTGAATGGGGCCCAGGGCCCGTCATCAGTGTGGCCTAGGCCGCCTAGCCTGCAGCCTTTCACCGCCCTTCTTGCCTCCACTGCCGCCGCTCTGAGGGGAAGGAGTACTGCACCGGGTTCCTCGCCATCGCAGCAGAGTCGGGGTAAAACAGACTTTATCCCGTGTCAAAGAACAGGAATTTGCTATTCCTGTCAAATTTATATATATAACGGTTCGGACTTATTACCTGCGCTATCGCCTTGTTCGATAACGCGGCTGCGCCCGCCTTATCTCGTATTGCGCAACCTTCGAGTCAATTTAGTGCTACCAACAGCTGGTCCGCGTTTGATTTCCGAAGCGTAAAGAAGTGTCTAGCGCTGCGGTATCGGAATCGACTTGAAGTGAAGGCCGTAAGGCCTATCTACTTTTTGACTTGTGTATTTATAAGTGTTATCACTAACCGCATTCAACTGCACACATTCACATGGCGTTCTCGCAAAATTATACAAACCTGCAAATGGGATCTATGCAGCAACCTGCAGCCTATAATCAAACTTCACATTTCCAAATGGGTCAACAACCAGGGCCGTACTCACAACATATATCAATGCAAAATGGTATGTATTACAACAAACTGCCTACACCTAACCAGTAAACATGCAATTTCCATCGTTATCGCAACCTATCGATAATGATTGGCGATTAGTAACCAATAATAGTAAAAAAAGATTAAGAACTTCTGAAGTGATAACAGATACTAATACAGACCAATCTAAATCGCATTACTGGCTAAGTAACCCCGTGTCCACTTCAAATAGATATGATCCATTATCAGAAAATGCAGCAATGGAAGATGAACAAAATGAAACCCATCCAAACGAAAATAAACCTCCACCGATCTTTGTATCTCGCGTAACAAATATCAAACCGCTAACGGAAATGCTTGAAAACATTGCACCTAACAATTACTTATTAAAAACACTTAGCTCTGAGCCCGTCAAAATACAACCAAAAACTAGCGAAAAATATGTAGCTATCATAAAAGCCCTTCAGGAACGAGGCACCGAGTTCCACACTTACAAGCCCAAAAAAGACAGGAATTTCCGAGTAGTCCTGAAAAACTTGCATTCTTCGACTAGCGAAGAGCTAATAAAAAATGAGCTACTTGCCCTTGGGCACACAGCCGTCAATGTGTGGAACATTAAACATCGAGTGACAAAACTACCATTAGCCCTATTCTTTATCGATCTACAAGTTAAAGAGAACAACAAAGAAATCTACAATATCAAACAACTCCAAAACTCTATCATACAATTTGAACCAGTACGAGCTAAACGAGAAATTCCGCAAGTGCCAACGATTTGGGCACACCAAAAACTACTGCTTCCAACCCCCCAGATGCGTCAAGTGTACGGGAAGTCATTCAACAGCAGAGTCCTTACGTAAAGAAAAAAGTAATGACGTGAAATGCACAAACTGTAGCGGAAATCACCCCGCTAACTATAAGGGTTGTTTTGTGTATAAACAACTCCAGCAAAAACTTTACCCAACCTTACGAAACAATCACAGTAAACCACCCACAAGATTTGTTCAACCTGGCCACTTATACTCCCAACAAATAACAGGTAATGTGCAAAGTTCGCAAGACACAAATAACTTCGCTCAAACTGCTCCTAGTACCCATGATCAACAATCAAATGAGATGCGCGAATTAGAAGACATGATGAAAAAGTTAGTTCAACAAATAGGTACAATGCTAAACCTTTTAACTACCGTCGTCGCTAAACTAAATTAATGGCTATCGCACTTACATTAGCCCTATGGAATGCCAATGGCCTCAGCCAACACACAGAAGAACTTAAATATTTCTTACAAATACATAAAATAGATGTCCTGTTAATTTCCGAAGCGCACTGCACTGAGAGAACTTACATTAAAATACCGAACTATTACGTTTATTGTACTAAACATCCATCTGGTAATGCGCATGGTGGAACAGCGATAATCATAAGACAAAACATTAAACACTTCGAATTACAAGCCTACTGCCACGATTATCTCCAAGCTACAAGCGTCGCCATAGAAGATAATCTAGGAACGTTTGTGGTGTCATCTGTATACTGCCCCCCCTAAGCATAATAACAAAAGAGATAAGTTCGAGCACTTTTTCAGAACTCTAGGAAACAGGTTCCTAGCTGGTGGCGACTATAATGCTAAACACCCACAGTGGGGCTCACGAACTACGACAGCAAAGGGAAGAGAACTGATGGATGCAATGAGACGCAGTAACCTAAATTCCGTCGCAACGGGAGAACCAACCTATTGGCCAACCGATCCGAGGAGATTACCTGACGCTCTAGACTTTGCTATTATAAAGAATATTAACAATAAACACTGTAAAGCCGCATCATTGTTCGATCTCTCTTCAGATCATTCTTCTGTACTAATCACTATACACACCGATATTATCCACAAGCAACGACAACCCTCTTTATTTAGCTCTGCTACTAACTGGGATATGTTCCGAGGACACCTAGATGCGTCGATCCAGCTCAATGTATCCTTAAAATCTGCCCAAGAACTAGATAATGTGGTTGAGGCGCTTACAAGTGCTATACAAAATTCTGCTTGGCAAGCCACTCCTAATAGTAATAAAACGCAAATAAAAGACACATGTCCTATAGCAATCAGAGATCAGATAGCAACAAAACGTAAACTACGCAAAAGATGGCAACTGACAAGAACAGCAGAAGATAAAAGAATCTTTAACAAAGCTGCCAGAAACCTTAAACAATTACTGCTTAACCATAAAAATCAGTCTATCCAAGAATACCTCAACAATCTATCTCCCACGGAAGCCTCTGATTATTTCTTATGGAAGGCCACACGCAAGCTCAAATGCCCACAACAACCTATGCCACCAATTAAAGATGCAACTGACAAATGGACAAGAAGTAATGCAGCAAAGGCCACTGCATTTGCTGAGCATCTTGCAAATGTTTTCCAACCATATCCGGCACAAATAACCGCGGCAGAAGAAGCTGATATCCACAGCTTCCTTGAAGCGCCATTTCCAATGCACTTACCCGTAAAGAAGTTCACATCTACTGAAGTCCAGAACGTGATCTCCTCCGAACTTAATCCGAAGAAAGCACCAGGTTGGGACCTCATCACTGGCAAGGTGTTACAAGAAATAACCCGAGATGCATCAAACTCCTGACCTATATATATAACGCTATCCTTCGTCTCAGATACTTCCCATCTCCTGGAAATTAGCCCAAATCACCATGATACTGAAACCAGGAAAAGCCCCAACTGTAATAGACTCCTACCGACCTATCAGCTTATTGCCTGTACTGTCTAAAGTGTTTGAAAAGCTACTCCTTAAACGACTTAAGCCAATACTGGAAAACGAACAGCTTATACCAAACCATCAATTTGGCTTTCGAACCCACCATAGCACCATCGAACAAGTACATCGAATTGTTAAAAAGTAAGCAATGATTTTGAACGAAAACGCTACTGCTCTGCGGTATTTCTCGATGTCAAACAAGCCTTTGACAAGGTTTGGACATAGGCTTATACTACAAACTCAAGCAAGTGTTACCACATCACTTCTACGAAGTCTTGCGATCTTTTCTTGAATACAGATGGTTTACGGTCAAACTGTGTGACGAATACTCGAATCTCCATCCTATCCAATCCGGCGTTCCCCAGGGTAGCGTATTGGGACCTGTGCTCTACTTACTCTTCACAGCTGATATACCAACCACAGCACTCACGACAATGGCAACTTTTGCTGATGATACGGCAGTCTTAGCGTCGCACACTGATCCTATCATGGCATCTGAAAATTTGCAACAAGCTCTCACACTAATTGAAAATTGGCTGCACAAATGGAGAATCTAAATTAATGAATCTAAATCCTCACACGTTACATTTACTACCAATAGAAGCACTTTCCCAGCAGTAACCTTAAATAATATTGAAATTCCGCAAACCCTAGACGTTAAATACCTAGAATCCATCTAGACCGACGACTCACGTGGCGTAAACACATATTTACTAAAAGGAAACAACTGGGCCTCAAATTTCGTCAAATGTACTGGCTGATAGGTAGACAATCCCAACTTACGCTCGAGAACAAGTTATTACTCTACAAGTCTATTCTAAAACCTATATGGACTTACGGCTTGCAACTATGGGGTACTGCTAGTATCTCCAATATCGAGATCTTGCAGCGATTCCAAAATAAAACGCTCAGAACTATAGCTAACGCTCCCTACTATGTGCCTAATTTTGTGTTACACAGTGATTTTAAAATTAAAACAGTGCGGGAAGAAATTAAACAAAAATATATTAAATATCGTGATCGATTGGAGGTACACCCTAACGAGGTAGCCAACGAACTATTGGGCGATAGTGATGAAATACGAAGACTAAAACGCTTTAAACCATCGGATTTAGAAAATCGATTTAATTAAGTACTGTCGCTCTACTAAATACTTCACGCGTTGTGTTTGTAATGTTCTTGTTGGTTTGTTATACGAATTACCTATCTTTTGGCTAATTTCTACAAGCAAGAGGATTATCAGTGGATTATCCTTACCATGTCAACCTTAGATTATATTTATTTAGAATGTAAGTCTTGTCATAACATTTACTTATTGTTTTATAGAAACAGATTGTAAATTTAGTTGAAAATAAAAAAAAAAAATATGTAAATCAGAGATAACTTGGTTTTCAAAAAATATACTTTTCGAGTTTTAGGGCAAAAAGCATTTTAGTTGCGGATTTTAACAATTTGATTATCTGACTTCAAAGCTTTCTATTTTACCACTTTATAACATTAAAAAATAAAGTTCAACATACATACTCTCACATAGCGCACAGCTAAAAATTTTGCAAGTTATAGCTGCTAAAGTTTATATCAAAATAGTTGTTATAATTTTGAATAGGCCAGATTTAAAAGTCATTGACTTTCCTAAATATGGCACGTCTTACACATTCATAATACCACCAAAAATATATATGATTATTTATTGAAATTATTTTTATACTTTTATTTAGAACATAATTTGCCGTTCTGCCATAATTTTTAGGTAGCTGTCGTCACAACTTTTGTGCGTCTAAAGAAAGCTACTTTAAACTTGATACTCGTTTCTTTTACAGTTTATGCTTTATAAGAAATCGTGACAGTTCGTTCAATGCCTGTATACCAGTTTTTATCTTCCACTCGCTGCAATAACTATTACAGTATTTTGAATATTAATGATTTACATGAAATGCTAAGCTCATAATTTAACCAGCCCAGAGTAATTAACCAACCTGTGTGCTGGGCGTTACCTCTGCTTCGTCCAGGATTTTTTCTTGAACCTTATTTCTAAAATTTTATAAATAGTACATTATCTCTATCGTAGTTTCTATTTTGTTTATAGTGGTTTATTTTGAGGGAATGTATTCGATCATGCTGCTCTGAGTACGCCTAATTTTTATTTAATTGTTTTGTATCTTTCTCGTAGAGAAATTCCTCGTAGAGCCTCGTACTGTGTCACATACATGGATTCGACAATTTGCTTCCAAACTTTTTGAATGTTGCATATCTTTAATAGTTATTTTCGATGTTTTTGAATGCGTGCCTCGTATACAATTTGATGTATTGCTAATAGACAAAGCAAACTATAGAGAGTTGTTATTTTAAATACAAAATTCTTCCTATTGCTACTATATTAGTACAAAGGAGTTTTTTGTCACATTATTGCTATTAGTTATAAAAGAGCAATCATACAGTTTAAATTTATTTTAAGTAAATATAACAAATATTTTTATTATGTGATGTTTTATTCAAATATTTTTGTCAATGCTCAACAACAAAATAAAATTTAGGTTTGATAGATTAATTTTAATTTTTAATTTAAGATTAAAACATTTCTAACTCCGTTAGTTCTAGTTCTATTCAATAAATAATTGTAACGCTTTAGTTATATATAGATAAAGTTTAAATTGAATAAATGCAAAACAAACTAAAAATGGAACGACAAAATACAAAAAATCTATTTTTGTAAATCTCCTTGTCATGAGATAAAAATATTTGAAACTTATGTATTAAAATTCCAGATTTTTATTATATATTCTTAGAAAATACTGTCATGTAGCTTAAGTATACTTACTTTCTACAGAAATTAGTAACAGACCAATATAATTTACGGTAGAACGGCAACTCACTAAACATACACGAAAACTTAATAATCTGCGCACACTTTCAGGCAACTAAACGAAATCGACTGGCCAAAACACATTATAGTTATCTGCGTAAGCTACAAGAAGTTATGCAAAGCAGTTAATCTAATTTTACTGCCAAAACGTTGGTTATCGGAACTTGCACCTGGCCTAAGTGCGTCAATCGAATGCTCAAGAGCTTACGTAAAACGAAAATGAATTGTTTTGCCCAGCCATCGAGGAAATGTGCGAAACAAGTAAATTAAAAATACAAGGACTATTCAAATATTAATAGATAGATTAAATTAAATAAAATTTAAAAATATAACATATCCTACGACATTTTTTTTAGTTTTCATTAAGATTGCTGATAGTAAAAATGATTTGCCACTAAATAACATTTTCTACCAATGCTCTGTGGTTCAGTTTCTATATTCCTTAGACCACTGCAATGCGTTTTTGCTTTTCAGGGACAAATAAATACTTTCGCGATTTACATCTTCTTAATTCGCAATAAAGCAATCTTGCATTACAGTAGACAAACACATACTAACTTTGGTATTTTTGTAGAATAATTTGGTCAGTTTAGAGGAAGCAGGACTTTCATATTTCGAGTTTGTCATTTTAAACTGAGGTTTCTTTAGTTATCCATTAGATTTTTTTTATAAAGAAAATGAATAAAGACAATGACAATGTAATAACACTTGCTAGATAATTAGTATAATTATGAAAATGCGCAAGAAATGTGTATTACAACATATTATTATGCGAGGGTAATTCGGCACTTTTTCACACTACTGTACATAGGAAGAACTTTTGATCTCTTGATCCATTTGATCTCCTGGTTACTTAAATGATTTCAATAGCATGCGTTAAAGGACATTAGAACCGACAAACACGGATTTATAAGACAATTAAAATTTGGCAACTAAATGCCAAAGAGTGTAGTAAAAAATATATTTTAAAATTTCTATTGCATCAAGAAATTGAGGTAGCCGTTATATGACAGCCAACAGCAATTTAAGGTACCTGAAAACTTGCCTAAGATTTACTTGCAATTACTTATCGTCGATCATATGGAATTAAGATTTGTATTACAAGCAATGTCAAAACCCCCTCTTGTTACATGTAGTGTATATGAATATATGCACTAATTTGTTGTTAAAATATTACATTATAATCACAAATATCTATAAATTTGTATTGATATTCTAAGTTTCGAGACTCATTCAATAATACACGTCGACAAATTTAATTGCCCTCGTACTATTTGAAAATATAAGAGAACTGAGATGTCTTAATATTTAAAATAATCATAGCTAAATAAACATTTTCTATTTAACTTTAAATTTTGGTTAAAATATTAGGAGAAGCGTCTGACCCAATTTATCAAAAGTGCTAGATAAAACGTTTAAAACAAATAATTGAATTGTTGTCAACGGCGAAGCAATAGCAAGATACTAAAAGTTTTAAGCACTAAAGCTTAAAGTCTCTTAAATAAAGTAGGTTATATTAATCCTCCAACTTATAATTTTTTACAAGTAACAGCAAACAGAATTACAGTTAAGAATCAAAGTCAAATATATTTTTATATCTTTCTTTTCTTGGGATATTGAAAAATAATTGGCACTGCAATTGTTTTTCCCCAATTATTATTAAGACGAAACAAGTATATATTTTATTATTTCCTGTCAATACTTATGCACTTTTTCCATTGCTTCAACAGCATTTGTACAGCTAATATAAACATTTTTTGAGTATAGCACAGCACCACCTGTGTACAGCTGACTGGATCACGTTCTTACCGCACCAATAGAGAACGTAGCATAAAGGATAGTCAAAAACCTAAGGGATGTAGCGACCAATATGTGGTTGTGTATTGTCGACTTGAAGCAATACGCCGTGTCTTCACTTTCCTTCAGTGACTTGCAGTACTACTCATTGGTAATGTTCTCATGAAGGAAAGTCAAATCAGTAGAATACCGTCTCTATTTGTTTTTTGAATAAACAATTTTGGTTATGTCTTCTTGCGACGAGAACTTCTAATGTCCTCCCATTCCACGGAGTGACATTTTTATTTTGGCGTCCTATGTGAGAATTATGATTTGTCTGCTATGATCAAAACTCAAAAAATGTGTTCGGATTTTTATTCTGGTAAACGGTAAGAGTATGAGAAACTTATTGCGCACAAACCTTTACCATCTTTTTGTAGATAATGATACGTAAAGTTCCTGGAGACAGACTTAGTCTATCTGTGAGTACATCGAATGTGATTTGTCTGTTTACAATTACCAAGTCGAACCCAGCCGATATCTGCTGCTAACCTTGTTCGGATGTCTGGAGCAGTCTTTCTCCCCCACCCAAAAATTACACTATTCTTTGCTGCCATAATTGTCCCTGGATTTTCACGTTTGTCTACAAGTAATCTCGCAGTACTGCACGATGTATGAAGACAATATTTTCAAGTTTGAGCATACAATTTCTTAAATTGGTCTGTTTTAAATGTTTTGGTATCTCTATTTTAACCGAATAATGCGTGTCAGATAAAGTGTGTAGTAAACATCCAATATTATTTTTTATTTTTTCTCTTCACAAATTTGGACCACAAATGTAGTATAATTTATGAACAGCATTAAAAAACGTAATCACCTCAATACAAGCTCTCTGGTGTGACAGTAACAAAGATTCAGCAAGTGATGTGCACAGAGAAGATACAATAATTGTTTTTTACCTTTATAGGATCTGTGTATAGTAGTTCCGTTTCATCCATCTAGCTGTAGTAATCAATATTTGAGATTTTATATTTTTGGGTACTTAAAGTTAAGCTGGCAATTACTTCATCTATTTGTACACCATATTAATAAGAGAAAAAGTCAAAAACTTCGGAAAATATTTCAAGATTCTATGAGTCATATGTAAGAATAATAACATACATTACCTAAATGCAATTATCTTTGGCTTTCAAACAAATTATTACTATGTTAAACAAAATAATTAATTATGAAGTTACCATTTCTAATTTTTACCAACAATTGTTATCAACTTACGCAATTTATTTTGAATGCAATGTTATGCACTTTTTACATCTGCATAAAAGTAAGAAAAAAAAGCAACTATTTACCAACACCAGTTCTTTGATTACAGACTCCTTAGTTGATGTTGATAAGCTACACCCAGAATTTTTAACAAATCGGGTTAATTACAACCGAAAATAAATCGATATTTCTTATTATATTCTATTGATAGTATTTCTGGCTAATACGCTAAATAAACACTATTTTAAATAATTACATAAAGTAGTGAGGCAAGGGTGAAGAATAGATTATAAAGATGAATGCTTGCTTCAGTTCTTTTGAACAAATGTAAAGAAATTTGGCTGTACTGAGGTTAAGCAGCAGTGAACAGAACAGAAACTCAAAAATGTAGTGAATGCAAAATAATACAATAATACAAAACTTATTACTATTTGAAAATACTTCTCTAAATGGAGATTTATTACAATTATATTCAAAATTAAAGAACATTTTTTACTTAAATAAAATATATTGGGATGTTAAGGTACCTTAATAACATATTTTCAATTACTGTCTTAAACAAAATACTGACATTTAAAAGTTAACTGAAAATGTTGCAATAAAAATGACTATAACAAACTATTTAACAAATGTACGACATGAAAGCCATATATTAGTAACTTTCGAATTTCAACGTTTGTATTAGTATACTCTGTGATTGGATGTATATCAAAGAATGTATGCAACGTACAATAGAGGATTAAAAGAACATTTTAAGTTTTTGGTTAACACAGTCCCTCCATCTGCTTATAAATATGCTAAAAAATTATTTTAAAGTAAATGCAAAACAGTAATCGATTTTGATTTACCAATACATTAGTATTTAAAATTGAGACGCTTTTTGTTATTGAAAAATCAACCTTTTCGGAAATTCCAATTTAAAATAACAACAGAATATATCAACAGAATGTCTCCAAATCACCTTATTGATGCTTTAGATTCTAACAAAAGCTTATCCGAAAATAAAACTTTCCCTTAAATAATAGAATGTGATACACAGGATTAGAACTTCGCATGTGCGTACTAGGGCTTACTGTATAAGCCAAAATAAAATCCTTCCGAAATGACTGAAGCACGAGCTGACAAAAAATCGAGATTTGGTGTCAACTGTTTGCTGGATCATTGCATTGTTACTTCTAATAAAAATGAATTTATTATGCTTATTGTATTCGTTCTGGGTGCTTAATTCCTCAAGACTAAAATTTGGTACTAGTTGTTCGACAGGAATGACAAGGACGTATTTACAAAACCTTAAAGCAAAAATATCCAATTTTAATCAACAACAAACGAGCTCTTCTTCAACAAATCAATGCGTCTGTTTACCCTATCACAAAACCACGGACCAATTTGCTGAATTCGCACATAAAAATAAAAGCTTATTAAATATTAAAGATCTTAATTTGGTATAGTTTTTCTACTCTTTGTATTCCATGTATTTCTTCTTTCCTCGTGTTTGCTATTTGGTATATTATTTAGATAAATTATAATTCATATTTAAACAATTTATCTGATAATTTATTCAAGTCATCTGTATCCTAAGAATGTCAATTTTATCAAAACAGTGCGGCACTAAGGTAACCTAGTAGATGACGAGAGTGAAGTACAATGCGAATGCGTCAGTAAGAACCACTTCGTTGACCAGGTTAGTTGGTAATTAAACCCACATTTACCATACAATGACTGAGTAAGTAAATCTACATAAAATTTTATGCGAAGCTGGAACATTCGTTCGCAAAATCGATTTGGATAATTCAGAATATTTTCAGGAAAGATGCAATGAATACAGCAACAAATGTGTGGTTTAAACGACTCAGAGATGGCCAGGTATCAAGTAATCCATGTTTTAGACCAGTAACGAGCAGCACACATTAAACCTGTACGGGTTACAATAAAAACGTATCGAAGACTGATAATCCGAGAATTATAAAATGAGCTGGAGATCCCAAAAACAAGAGTTTGTGAAATTTTATTATTACCAAAGTAAAAGAAACATCGCTCACAGTTGCTAATTACTTGCTTCAAACTGCTACTACTGAACTAGATTTCCTAAAGAAAGTCATAATCAGAAACAAAACGTAGGTCTAGAGTTACGATTCGGAAACAAGGGTCGGTCATCGCAGTAAAGATGTGACAAATATGAGATCTCAAGCTGCTCACTTTGAGAAGTACGGCTATTGTGCTATTGTTGAATCATTTAGTATTGTTTGTTGTAATGCATACAAGTAATTGAACACATTATTATTTGTGGGATTTACTTGCAAGTCCACCATCAGCATAAACGGTATTCCATTCTACCCGAAACTTAACGGCGCATTAATTAAAGTGGACGTCGAAATCCAGCCGCGCCGCACCTGCAGACTCCGATTGCATCTGCAGAAATTCATACATGACTAATCCTACTTAATTGTCGGCAAATGCCGCTGTTAATGCACATTAGGTAGATCTGCGAGGAATACTTCTGGCTCGCCTGGAAATGCGTCCGCCCGAGACAACAAGCGGGTTATTGGTGTACAATGCCGGGTAGTTTACAGAGTCTAACTTAGGTTAAATTGCAAACTAGAGATGTGTAGTGCCAGAACCAAGCTGCAGCGGAACTCGTTTCGCTGATGAAATTGCAAATTTCATAAATATGAATTAGACGCGAGAAAACTTGTACAAAAGGCAGATGCGACGATTCGCGCCGCGCGCTGACTTAAGGGGCGAGGCTCGCGAATATCTTAAGTTATGTCGCTAGGAATTGAATTTACAGTGGAAAACCAGCATTGAGATGTGTTACTTAACTGACTTTGAGGAGGCAAATGTAGTACATGCATTTAAGTTATGGCACGAATTATTAATTAGAACTAAAAATATCACTTATGGACTTATGTTAATATTCATAAGAGGAACGAATAAGAAAACAATTCGATAAAAAATTTAAATATAAAAAACTCGAAAACAGTAGTTAGTGCTTTATTGTAAAAAAACGATTGTTGCGAGTGAAAATTTTGATAAATTCTCTTAAATTTGATACACTAATCGTCCTTAATATGCAAAGTGCTATATGATGAAAATTTGGGCACAAACAACTACCTTGTCTTATTTTCCTTGGTCTGAAATTAAAAAGTTCAAATATACACGTTTTAATTTTGTTGTTTATCAGTTCCTGATGCTATATTTAAGATTTTCAATAGTGCAACCATTCTATGTCTACAAATTTGACTTTTCATATTTTTATAAATAAAGATAAAATTCTTACAGTAGGATCAAATAGAAGTTTGTGAAATTAAAGAATATTTGATAAATAAAGCACGTGTTAGCTACAGTACATCAATCACCAATTTTTTGTGCATTAGATACTTGGTAGCCCAATATCTACTATTCTAGGAGTGCATATAACTTGACAGATAAAGCGTCACCTCGTTACAACAACCAGTAACAAAAATTGCTGCTTATCCAAATCGGGTTTTTTCGCTGGTTGAACGTCTTTTATATAATTTGAACTTCTAAGGTTACCGCAAGTTTTTTACCTCCAGTGGGCGCATTGAACCAGCATCGTAAAAATTTTCAAGGACTGTTAATCATTTACATTAAACTGGCCTGTAAGATAAAGTAATCGGACAAAAGGTGCTCCGTTCTTTAACGTAATTGCGACTGATTTGGTTGGGGAAAATTTCCTGTCTTGAATTTCGCTTTTAACTGATGAAAAATTTGTCCTTAACTAAATCCCGTGTTTCCCTAATCGAGCTCGTACATGTATACACTTCGACTGTGTCGCTCGCTTTGGTAAAAATACGTTATATTCTTTCATAACAAATAACATTGCTTTGATATCAAGAACAGACGCCAATATCACGGGGAAAAAAAGAAAATAGAGAAATAAAGCAGCTAATTTTAGTTAAAAAAAAAGAATAAGTGCAGACCAAACAAATTATTGTAAACATTTAGGAAAATAGGGCAAGCTAACTTATTATGTTTAAATTGTTATAATACTATTAGTTTTAATTAATTTCCTAATATTATTGTCGAACCTAATTTCTATTACTGAAAGTTTATAGCTGCTTTTGATAACTTATACAAAATTGAATAACAAGGTAATATTAACTATTCTTAACGGAAACTATTTAAATTTCGAAATAAATAAACAGAAAACATTTAATTTAAAAATGATTAAAATAAAACAAACATAAGGTGCATAATAATCATAAAAATATGTCAAATTTATGTGTTTGCTATATACTAAAAAAAATAATACATGGTCCATTCTGTAAGTATCGAGCCATGTAATGCAGATATTTACAATTAAAATGATAAAAAAATCTACACATTTATTAAAGATTTTACAAGATACAAGAAATATTACACCAATTATCCTTTAAAGTAAGCACTTTATGATCTTATATATTTCTCTCTCGTGGGAGCTTGTAACCTTTAAAGAGTTCCCGGGTGGCGGATAAGGGAACGCCTTTCGTCTATGAAGAGTAGGACGAAAATAAAATACCTTCCGCGGGCCAAGAGGCTTGATGGAGCACAGCAGTAACCATCAATACTGAAATAGAGCGCCAGATGATAGATTTCAAAACAGTCTGTGGACCGATTATCGTGGGTAATATAGAAATATTCTAGGCACGGCCATAATACTGAGATGCAAAGGGGCGCGAGAATCCACTGCATTACCTCCCACAAGAACCACTGCGCATGATGATGTCACAAACAGAATTGCATCGGACAACGTCACGCGGCCCGGTTGACAACCGGCGCTGCTCCAAGTCCGGGTTGAACAGCGAGAAGTATGCTACCGGCAACACGAATGTAGGGAACCAGGAAACGGGTGGAAACTATGCTGCTGGAACTAATAATATACCTTCATCTATACAACTCAGAAAAGTAATGCGCATAGGTACTTGGAACATACAAGGCTTAATAACTCACACAGGAAAACTAGCCATCATAGAAAAAGAAATATCGAAATACAACACTAAAGTAGCAACAATTAATACATTTACTTTTCAGGTGGAGACGCACGAAACAATTATGCTGGATTATCCATAATAGTCTCCACAAAACTACAAAAGGCCATAATAGACTTCCAAGTAATAAACGACCGGATCATCCGGATAAAACTAAATGCCATGCTGCACAATCCACATATGCTGAAATTGAAGACTTCTATGAAAAACTCGAAGCAACCATCCAAAGCATTTCTATTAAAGATCTTGCCATAATATGTGGCGATTTCAACGCTAACGTGGGAGAAACAAAAGAAGACGATCACATTAGACATAGAGTAGGTAAATTTGGTATCGGATAGAGGAACGCCAGACGAGAACGCTTACTAGAATTCGCAACGGGAAACGTTAGTTATACTATTATGAACAAAAGTGATACTATTATGAACTCTGTATTTAATCATCACATCAGAAGATTGTGCACATGAAAAAGCCCAGGAGACAGAACAATAAACCAGATTGACTATTTCTTAACAAAAACTCGATGGAGGACCTCCTGCATCAACGCAAAAACATATCTGGGTGCAATATGCGGCTCAAACCACCAAGTACTAGTAGCAAGAATACGTATTAAACTTAGAAATGCTACTGAACAGCAACATAAGAAAGTTTTAAGGATAAAAAACAAAAGTCAGTTTCTCAATCAATTAAACAGAGTGAACCAAAATATAATACGAACTCATCCACCGAAAAAATATGGCACGTTATTAAGAACAGGCTGTTAGATGTAGCTAATACAAACATGACCAAAGCGCAACACAGACGAAAATGCTGGATATTCGACAACCTGCTCAAACTAATAGAAGAATGTAAAGAAACAGCAAAAACCGGATTACATAAAGACAAAGACAAGAACAACTGGCAAAGACTAAACCGCAAAATAAAAAGAGCATGCAAAAAAGACAAAAACAACTAATACTCTGAGATATGTAAAGAAATCGAAAACCATGCAATCACAAATCAACCTACAGACCTCTTTCGAAAATAAAATTTTTAATTCGCGATTTCAAATACAAAACCTGGGCGATTGAAGATCAAAAAAGACAACACAAAACAGACATACAAGGCGTAATAGAAACAGGGAAACAATAGTGCAAACAATTACACTCTGAATATCTAAGCCAACAAGATATCGCATACACAATGGACAACTACAATAAAAAACTCGATATATTAAGAAGCCAAATAACATCTGCTATAAACAGACTGAGACCAAGAAAAGCCCTTGGTCTAGATACAATAACAACTGAGATAATCAAAGCAGAGAATCAAATAGGAATTGAAGAGCTATACACCTTATGCAACAAGATATGACACACTCAACAATGGTTTAAGGAATGAACTGAAGCTGTGTTTATAATAATTCACAAAAAAGGTAGCATTACTAAATGCGAAAACTACCGAACAATCGCATAAATATCACACACTAGCAAGATCCTCCTTCACATAATTAACAAAACCTATTTAAATTCCCAAATACCAGCAGAATAAGCAGGTTTCGTGGTAGGAAGAAGCACTAAAGATCATATAATGAAACTGAGACAACTAATAGAAAAAACCAAGAAATTCAACATTTCCCTATACATTTGCTTTATTGACTATCGTAAGGCATCTGAAAAAGTTAAATGACGCAAACTAAGGGAAGTATTAGACGAAATGGGAGTATGTCAACATATAACATCTCTCATAAATAGCTTATATAAAAATAGCACAGGCAAAGTCAAAGTGAACGAAATGCTACCGACAAATTCCATCCACAATGTGGGGTGAGGCAAGGCTGCATCCTATCGCCGCAGCTCTTTAACATATATGGAGAATTTATAATGAGAAGATCTACAGAAAACTTTGAAGGTGGTTTCTCAATCCACGGACAAGAAATAAAAAACTTAAGATATGTTGATGATACGGCTCTGCTCGCAAGCAACGAAGAAGAACTACAAGACATCATAGACCGGGTAGAAAGAGAGAGCTCTAAATTAGGACTGGAACTAAACATATCTAAAACAAAGATCTTGATTATAGACAAACCACATAACAACAGGCTCGATACACAACAAATAAACAATTACGAAGTAGTACAACAATACACATACCTGGGGTCACTAATAACAAATGACGGTTCAACAGAAAAACAAAGCAGAAACAGATGTGAAATGACTAGAACGACTAAGAAAAAATTAACAAGAATATAGAAAGACAACAACATATTGAAGAAAATAAAATGCATACTGATACAATTTTTAATCTTTTCTATGCTAACATACAGCAGCGAATGCTGAACTCTCAGACAGAAAAAGAGGAAGAAAATTGCCGCAGAAATGTTCTGTGAAGAATGCTGGACATATCATGGACAGAATATCGAACAAATATATCAATACTCCAAGAGCTTAACATTAAGAGACGACTGTCGAGCAAAATACAACTCAAGATACTAAGACACTTTAGACATATTATGAGGAAAGAATCTGACAACATGGAAAAATTTGTAATACAGGGGAATGTAGAAGGAAAAGTTTCCAGAGATCGAATATCTACCAGATGGATCAAATCACAAAGGTAACAGGAAAATCTGTGCATACAGTCACAATTGAAGCACAATACCGAGCAAAATGGAAAGAAGCAATTGAAGATCCCACTTTTCCTAACGCCGTTTCTACCATTAAAAATATTCTGAAAAGTCCTGTGTTGGAATCGCGAATAACTGTCTCATTGACGATTTCGAAGCTCCTCCATTTGCAAGATGATTTAAATTTTGGAAACAACTAGTAATTGCAGGGCGACAAACCTCTACTACAGAGTGGTTGAATCACAATGCGATTTGTTGCTTCAACATCAAATTCTGCGCAAGTTGGAATGAATAGACAGATTTGCATTTAGTAAGCGACGAAGAACATTGACAAAGTACTTCTTAGTAATTGTTTATCTGGGTGAACGTAATGAACAACGTCTCCCCAATCAAAAAACATATGTATTATGGTCTTGGCCTTGCTGTGATTTACGTACTTTTTTGAGATGTGCCAACCAAAAGACTAGCACAGGGACGACTGAGTTTTTGTTTCCAGATTGTAGTTGTAGAACTTAGATCCGATTATGACCTTATTGAGAACATCTAATTTATTGATAGTACTCTGGAGCAAGTCGTTAGCATATAAATCCTTCTGTTCTAGTAACAGTAGCCGCAAAACAAGTTTTGTTGATTGTAGCTTGTATATATTTAACTTTTTCAGTGATCTGCTTGTTGCTACTCTTCATTTCTACAAGATACCCCACCATACTTAGATGAACATCGTTCCCAAAAGCTTCCTAAATTATCCGTATAGTTACGAATGTCCCAGCTTTGCATAAAATTTGATGTATGTTTGCTGCTCTACTCTTTCCATCATTGAAAATACGACGATCACACACTATATGTGCTCACTCACCGCCGTTAAACTTCCAATTGACTCAGTCAGTGAAATCGTCCGCGGTCACTTAAGTTATTTTTATTATCAACCGGATTTTCCATATCGACCGGATATCTTTAGGACTTATTAATATTAAAATAGATGTGCAATACATTAAATAATAGTAATTTGACAATTATAAAAATAAAGGATAATTGTAAAAGGTATTTGTACATTTATTACGTTACTTTTTAATAAATAAGAGTACAGTAGCAGAAAGAAAAACTGTGGAATTTTAATGATATTTGCATTACATGGTGAAGTAAGGGAGAATGCATTTTCTGTAAACAATAAAGTTTGCCAAGTTAAATTCCTTAAACATGCTAAACATGCTGTTAGAAGGCTATAGCAATTTACAAAAGTACCTACTAATTATAAAAATAGTTTTAAGTGACTGTGAAAATGAAAATCATCAGTAAATCCAACATAATAGATGACAATTAATTAAACATACATGTATTGAGTTAGTTATAAGCGGCATATACTTTTCACCCTTGACCGCACATTTCTTTGCATGAAGTTGTTAATAAAATAAATGTAATGTAAAATGTTTTTGGAATACTTTTGCTCTAAATTACGTTTACATTATTTAAAAATAACTATATCTGTTTATGGCCATATGCTTAGTTTAGTAATTTCTTTTATATGCAAATTATTGTCTTGATTAAACGTTATTATAATGTAAAATGCCGTGGTGGTTTAGTGGATAGGTCGCTAGTCTCGAAACCAAGAGTTGCGGGTTCGAATCCCGCTGTCGCCAATTCGATCACTGGCATTTTTACGGCCCAGCTCGACTCAGACTGCAATAAAAAAACTCTGGGGTAATAATAAGTGGTCAATACGTAGCGCTAGCCACGTTACTACCCTTGTGTACCGTAGGCTCTAGAGCCTTCAAGGCCTGTTACGGGGAACTATTATTATTATTATCATATAAAATGAGGTAAAAGTTTAAATTGTTATTATTCCTTAAAAATCGGTTTAACAGGCATTAAAGATTGTAAAGTACGAATTTATGGTTAAACGGAAGCTATTATAAAAGTTGCAAATAAATTTATGAATTTATTAAAAATATTTATTAACTTTTACATTTAAAATAGGATGTAAAAATGGAAAAGTTACAAATAAATAGGGTACTGTGATAGGAATTTTTGTAGAAAATTAGGTATGTAAAGAGAATATTGCAAATTGGGGAAAGAATATTAAATTACAAATTTTGTTTTTTGTAGTAAAATAACATTCCTAAGTTTTGTTATTAAAAATGTAGAATTAAAAAAGGTTTTAAAATTTGTATTTATTAGTATTTTTAAAAGTGTATTTTGAAATCCAAGATATTTAAAAAAATTACTGTCATTGGGAAGAAAAGAGTGTATTTTTACTGTTTTTTCAAAATCTCTCAAGCTGGACAAAATATTGGATGGCCCAAAAGTTACGATTGAGCTTTAAATGCGTGTTATTGTTTTAACAATTGCCTCACAATATTCTTTATTTTTAGAAATTGTAGCCAAGATTTGAGGAATTAATTTACTGTGCAAAAATACACCACTTTATAGTGTGCCAAAATTGTCCAATTTAATTTTGAAAACTTTGCTGCAAGACGGGCTTGCATTGATATTTAAATGACAAAAAATAGAATGAATTAACGGTTCGTCGTTTAGTTGAACTTTTTATTGAACAGGGTGGTGTACTTAATTATCCACGTTCCACTTAAGTAGAAAAGAAGACGACATCGACGATGCGGAAGAAAGTGCAACACATTTTAGAATCATTAAAGTTGTATCCCTATAAAACACTAAGGCCTATAGATTTTCAGTCACATCTCCATTGTGCTATTTAATTTTAAGAAATAGTCAAAACAAAATGAATTTATTCACCGTCTGATTATGTAGGGTAGAAGCATTTCCATTTTAATGGTTATATTAATAAACATAACTGCAGGTCTTGGGCCAAGAACTTTATGAACTTCACTCACTTAAGAGCACTTAGTGTTGTGGTATTTTTTTACAGTTCATTTTGGAATCTTCTTCGAAGATGACTCCAGCAATGGAACAACGGTAAATAGGGAACGTTATCGTCAAATGGTCAATAATTTTGTACGGCCTACGATTTAAGACATTCTTGATATATGGTTTTGGCACGATGGAGTTACTTATCATATTGCTAAATCCACAATGCATTTATTAAAAAATATGTTTGAAGGCATTAGCTTCGCGTAGAAATGTAATTATTTGGTCACTTGACATAATAGTTGTAATTTTTTATGGGGTTCTCTTAAAGAAAATGTCTATATAAATAAATACAGCATATAAATTACACGACTACATTCTACAATTTTAATAACTGTAAACGACCATGCATTTAAAAGAGCTCGTCATTGTGAAGCAGAAAATAGAGGATATGTAACAGACGTAATCTTTTTATAGTGCATATGAATTTCCAAAACTTCATATTTTTTATGCCTAAAATTGAATTAAGTTGTTGAACAATAAAAGATTCTTTTTGATATGTAGGTAATTTGTGAAATAATAGAGTGGCATATTAGTTGTTAAATTTTTACTCTTTTATAATTTCTAGATTATTAGTTTCTTTTTATAAATTTAGTTAATTACATCTAAACCGTATGTCACGTATATAATTTGAAAGAAACCCTCAACTGGTCAATTAACGCACCTCATATTAAATTATTGTTCAAAGTAAATTTGTGGATACTAACCTGAGCCTTGCAGAGTCCCGGTCCCAGCTCCCAATAAGACATCGATGCTGCCATCAGACAGGATGTCCGTGTCTTGGTACGAAATGGAGAAGGTGGCGTCATCCTGCAAGCGTGCAAGCATTGCTGCCAAGCCGGACCTGTCTAGGTCGTCCGACTCACGCAGTTGGAGCGTGACGTTCCCGTCTGCCGCCGTGCTGTACATGAAGACTGCATGGCCTCCAGAATAGGGCTGCAGAGGAAGCCGCACTCCCAGCTCGTGAACTCCCTAAAATTGAAACAAATTTTAATTTTAATTCAAAAAACATGACTGTTAATCGCAGCATTTACTTTCGATTCTCCAAGTACACCAATAATGAAGTAAAGAATAAACATCGATCAAATGCAAAAATGTACAATATTACATTATGAATAACAGTATTACTATACTATTTCAACAAAGAAAAAGGGCGGTCTAATTTTAAAGCAATTTTAAAGCGGTAGTTATGAGTTTTGTACTAACTCCTAAATAAATGTTAAGAAAGAGTGGTTTATAATAAAAAAATCGTACTACATATAGTTAAAATCTTATACTAAAAAGATATAATATTAAAGTAGCAATTAAAAATAAAAACTAAGAATGAGTAAAGTAGAAATTGTAGTAAAACATCACTTCATTTAATCAATATTTTCCTTGGTGTCTTCATTTCAGCGGTTTTTAACATTTGTTTAGTAAAAGTGGTGTCACATCGTGTTTCTGGTGCACACATTAATATTGGTCTAATTATATTAATGAACTATAAATTTAACTTAAGTATTTAAATACTTGTTTTCCATATGATTGCGTTTAAAGTTCCTAACACTTGATTAGCCTTAACAATTTGCATCAGAACCTCTTCTTTAAATATGCTTGAACTAGTTATTGTAATCTAATTTATTTAAAAGTTAGGACCTCTAATTAGTATCTAATTGGCATTTCTTTTGTTATTAAATATTCTTAAATTACAAAGTTCACAAAATCCGGAAACTGTATAATAGCCCTTGGAGATCGCCTAATGGAAAACTCCGCTATTCTTCCTGTAATGATGTTATTAAGTTGGGATTATTTATTAATACTTTGGTTGTTAATTTTAAGATAGTATCTAGTAACGTTATGTTCCTGTCGGATTTACTTTAATTTCCCTTTTAAATATTGGTATTATCACCTATCACCTCCATATTTTACCATTTTTTCTTTATTTGGTTTTCTGTTTTTTAAATTTATTACTACTCTTTATTTCATCGATACTAATATCTACTTTACCATCAGCATATGTTCGTAAAGTTTTTAAATATTGTTGTACGTTTACAGCATGCTCTGAAATGTATTTTCCAATTAACAAATTAATTTTCTATTGCTATGTATTCTTAGAGTTATTGTTTTTTGTTACGTATTATTTGTCATGTTTGTTTTTGTGTGCCATAGAAAATTCCTCTCAAAGTTTTTTTTATATCGTTCTTCGTTTATTTTTCCTAATTTTTCTTATTTTGAGGTTTGCATCGTTTTGTACAATTTTATATTCTTCGTAACTCTGTTCTGTTTTTGAATTTTTGTAACGCAAAGAAATTTTAGTTGTGAACTAGTGTTGGTGTATATTTTTTTATTTTCATTGATTATGTTCCAAAAGCCTACTTTCTTCCACGATTCATCTTCACTTCATTTATGAATTAATCATTTTTTGTACAAATCTTTTAGACTGTCTTGTTGAAAGGAATCTAATTGAAGGTTCTCTTCCGCTATATTTATAGCAAGTTAATGCACCTCGGAAATAAGTATGCATATATGTCATTACAAAAGATTAACTATATCAAAGATAAATAATCCTTTCTTTAATTTCATAAAATTTCTAACATTTTAATGTTTGTTTATCCAAGTTTTCCTAAGTCTCTTCAAAACAAATTAAGAAGATTTTACTGTACTATTTCCTGGAATATAATTTTGTATTATTTAGACTAACTATATAATCTTTGTAAATTACGGTTATTCTTCTTCTTATTTTTTATTATTATAACTGATTAAGACATATTCTGGGTATTAGATGGCCGAAAGTAATATTCAATACAGATTTGTGATATTTCAGGAGAACAGAATCAGTACATATACAAATAAAAAGAAGAAATTGGAATTGCATACACTTCAAAGAGAGTACAACAACATAACGGAGACAGCCCTAGTCTGGAACCCGCAGGGATCACGAACACCAAAAATCACGGGAAAAAGCGACCACCAATAAATCCAAAACAACAGAGAAAAACAAAGAGAACTGTGTGGGTAGCCTGAAAAATTTTGTGCCTAACATAGAAGCTAGTATCTTTTCTCTCAAATTCAATTTTAATTTTTAACATAGTCTCCTTTTGAATTTATATACTCTTTTCAGGGGTGTTACAACCTCATTAAACATTTCAAATAGTCGTTGGCGTCTATGATTGCTTCTTGTTTGATAAAAATTTCTGCTCTCCGAGCCAAACTTTGAGCTTAGGAAACAGGACATAGTTGCTGGGGATCAGATCTGCCAAACATGCTGGGTTCTCAGTCAATTTTGGCCATGGCAAACGCCGAAGTTTGAGCCGGTGCATTGTATTGATAGAAGAGAACTTTCTTCCGTTCCAAATGGAGCCGTTTTTCAACAATTGCTGCCTTCAATTGGTCCAATAGTAGTACGACCCGTTATTTTTATTTATTTTTCTAAGTAGTCTATAAACAGAATTTTCTTATTATCCCAAATAAGAGTCGCCATCACTTTTCCGGTCGATGAAACCGTCTTCGCCTTTTTTGGATCAGATTCGTCTTTTGAAGTCCACTGTTTTGATTAGTCTCAGAGTGTAATAGTAGAGGCAAGTTTTATCGACAATGATAAATTGACGCAAAAGTTGACTTGTTTCGTTGAAACCGTTTAAGCAGGCCTTGGAAATATTTATTTTGAAGGAATTTTTGGTTCAAAGTGAGCAAGCGCGGGACCCAACGCGTAAGCAACTTGGTCATGTTCAATTCTTCAGTCAATATATGACAAACGCTTTTTTTTTTGATATTCCCACATCCTCTGCTATCTCTCTAACATTGACTCGACGGTCGTCCAGTACCATTTGGTGAACTTTTTTGATGTTATCATCAGCCAAGCCGGTAAGACTACGTTTAGATTCAGTTACCCATATTTTTACGGTGGCAAATGATAGCGCAGAGTCCCCACAAACGGCGTCTAACTTGGCTTTAATTTACAGAGACCTATTGCCTTTCAAATGCAAGTACTTAATTACGGCACGGTATTCGACTTTTTCCATTTTTACAAAAGCACAGACATCGACTGATACCTATGACTGTGAAACAACAACTAAATGTCCAAAATGGGTGAAATTTATAGGTATCATTCAAAGTATGTAAGGTTGTAGCAGAAGAATGGTTTTAACGAGTAGGGCCATTGTCATGTTGGGGCTCAAAACTTTTCAGACTGCCCACATAAACGCTCTGCCAAACAATAGAACCCGCTGAAAAAATACTGTAGCAGCCTTATGCTCCTAACAAAGTATTAAAGAACATTACAGTACAGTATAATTATTTAATAAAAGATAGTTTTAATAATAAAAGCAATTTCTATTATTATTGTCATCGCTTGGCAAAAAGCAATCAAATAAATGGAGTGCTGGAACTGCATCAAGTGTAGGTAGTAAAGGTAGTAAACATATTTTATATAATCAAAAAAGTTAAACTTGGATGTCATCTGCAAACTAAAAACGTTATGCATCGAAATATAAAAAGAGATCTATCTACCCTCAGTAGATCGAATTAACATGGTAACACACAGCTAAGATAGTACCTTAATTATATAAAGAGCATTTTGAAATCAAAGCAATATTATGACCAGCTAAATCTTCAAAAATTTGTAGGATATTGTAATCTACTATTACCACTACTGTTTGTGGTATAGGGATACAGAGAAAAGCAAAAAAATACTTAATTAATAAAGCAATTTGAGAAATCTTTATAACGCAAATAAATTTAAAACTAATTAATATATTTAAAAAGCACAAAGAAACATTTCAGAAACTATATAATAAGATTAATTATTTTATGGGGAGTGTGGCGGTTGAGCGGAGATATTGCTAGTGGTGGCCAGTTGATGAAGCTTCAGCAGTTCGACCTATGACAAATGGAAAGTTAATTATATGATGTTCCTTAGTAATTGTTTAATACCTTAACACACTGGTGTGGCGGCCTTTTCGCCCTTGAACCGCTTTATATCGCGGCGGCATGCGGGTGTTTGATATCTGCTACGTTTTGCCATCGCTCAAGAACGGCACGGGCTTTGCTCAGCCGACAAATTCACGCTCCGCAGCGCGGTCAATTCGGTCGTGTCTCAACACCCCGCAAATATTCACGCTCCGCAGCTCGGCCAATTCGGTCGTGTTTAACAACCCGCAAGAAGCATTTCGCAGCTCGGCCAATTTGGTCGTGTCTTATCATCCCGCAAATACCAGATCCGCAACGCAGAGGTGGCCACCTTGGAATCGCCGACGAAGCCGAAGCAGAAGCCGATTCAGGTGAGCGATTTGGCATTACTCGTTGGTTGATATCGGTAGCCGCCCCCATCTGCTTACGCGACGGCCGTTTAAGGGACGATTTTGGCCTTATCGGCTGACGTTCCAATACGGGCCGTACTACTTTTCCGCACCGCACCACGAGAGCGGCTATTTACACGCCTGCCTCTCCACACTTAAAGCAGTTATTTTATAAAAGTGGTTGTAGTACTAAAATATTTGATACCACTTTTGCTGTAACCCTTTGAATTTCGGAGTTTTTGAATGCTCTTAAAAAGATTGTGAATTATTTTATACTAATGAGTTGGAGGTAAGCTGTTCCTACTAATTGGAAAAATAATAATTATGATCTTCCTATTCTTCTATTATTCTAATAAAATCCAACTAAATTATCACTACTATAAAGAAAAAACCTAAATATAAAAAGAAAGTGAAACGAACAAATTATAAAAATTAGAAATATGTTTAACGAAACGAAATGAAATAGTATGCATTATAAAAGCTGTAAAAGTAAAATTTTCGCCATTGGTAATCATAATGGTAAAATAGATGTTATCGAGTTTTATTACATTTATCACATCAGTTATTATATATTACATAAAAAATAAATGAATTATATAATTTTATTATTAATATCGTTATTTATACTATATTTCTCCAAAACAGGGTCAAGCGAATTCAGTGTGGGTTTAGAAATAGGTAAAATCAACGGAAGCTCTTATTACGTTTTATATGTTATCCACCATATAACCAGGCAGCCGATATATTGTACATACGTGGAGGATGTCTTTATTATGACTGAATTATTTGGGAGTTAGATGCCTACAAGTGAGCACATGTAGTACGTGATTGTCGCGTTTGCAACGATTAAATTAGTAGCGTAACTAATCTATATTAGATATTGTGCGGAACTGAAACATTTTTTTCTCAGTATTTTAAAAACTGTGTTTCGAGTATTACACGAATAAAGGCATTGTATTACCAGAGACGCCCGGAAATATGTTGAAGGTTCCAGATGGCCAGCAATAAGTAGAACATCAGAAAACCTTAAACATGTATGGGCTAGATTCAACCAGACTCTGTGACTGGCATTCTAATAACTAGGAACTGAAGTAAAGATTCCAAATATTAAAAATCTTAGCATAAAACGTACGCCAAAATTTGTTCCTCAGCTACCGTTATCAAAGCAGACAGCAAACTGTGTTACATTTGGCAATTATTTGCGTCATATTGAGAAAAATACGATGGTTAGGAAGTTAAAAGGGTAAGTACTGTCGAACGATATCAAGCACGACAGTGCTGTCTTCCTAAGATTTTTCTTGGACAAAAATAATTTCATCTGGGGCAAAAAGCCGAGTCGCAAAAGTGACCGTTGGATCTGTCAATATGCATTTGAAGTGCTTATCGTTATGCATACAAAGTTTCCTTCTTTTATGATAGTGATGAGGCTTGTGAGGACTAGTTTCCCAGCTTGTCGTCACCCTTCAACCCTGACTGCAATCCGCTTGACTACTACATGCAGAACGTGGTCGAAACGTAGATCAGTGAGAGACATCATGACATCAAAGACAACTTAAGCATCGTAGATGTACATATGGACAAGGAGAAAGTTGTGTTGGCTTGGAGCAGGTCATTTTATTAAAGCTCACTGTATTATTATTAAAATAATGGTTAAATTGTAGCTATTTGCTTTATTGCTTCAAAATCACAAATAGCACACCAGATATTATTACATTATTGGTGAAGTTGTTTGTAGATCGTTTTTCTTTTAATACCATGATATTCCGTTTATCAATGCAATTTAATATTTTACAAGAATTTAGTCACGTGGAAATATAAAAACACAAAGTGTCGTACAGTGTACTAGGGGTAATCTATTTATATTTATTTCTTTACTAAGCTACCACCGCAACCTTTTAGCTGTCAAATTGAAAACCTGTTATTAAATTATTTTTATTTTTCAATTAAATATTTTTATATGTAGATAGATGTTAACTATGAAGAACTAGTTTAAAAAAAAACCTGTTAAAGCCACTATAAGTATATCAGTAATTACAAAATTCTTTTAATGCGAAAACTTTTACAATGTAGCAACGTTGAAAGTCAATTGCTTTTGCCTCTGAAAGCGCAACGAAAGTTCAGCCATAAAAGACACATCTGCGCGTTGGGGGCGAAATGAAAAGGAGATTAGGGAGTTCGAGAATTGGGGATGAAGGGGTTTGAACTTGGTTTTTGGATTAATATTAATGAATGCGGAGGATTTGTTCAGCAGCCCGCCGCAACAGCGCCAGCGGCCGCGCGCATACTCGGCGCTTAATTAAATGCAAAAGTTGAACACAAAACAGTATAGGAAATGAAAGCAAACAAATAAACAAACGCCGGTGACCCGAGGGGAGAACATTTCAATATGCTAGTTCAATTATACGCAAACATACCGGCCCTAATCTAATTTTAACTGAGCGAAACGCCATGGCCATAAAACATGGCCAGTTGGTTAATTCGTGCTCGATTCTCTCGCTGGAAGGGTTTTTGCTACTTCAGACTGGAGACGGCCCTGCCCGAACCGTTAATTGCTTTCGAACGGAATTTCACAGGTGGTTCGAACCTTAGCGCGCTGCACCAAAAATCCTCCATGAGGTTATCCGAAAGCAGCGCGTGTTTGTTCATCTGGGTTTAACAGGATTATAGAACGCGGTTTGAGTATCGCCGATCTAAGGAAAAACGCCATTATTACGGCGCTGTCAGATTATATTTCTAATAGAGCGCCGCATTGTGCTAAATTTGATTTGACGCTTTGCGTAAATAATAACTGCTAGCGTGTGCCGGTCTTTTGATATACAATAGCCGCGGGAGGTGTTTTATTATTCGTTATTGTGTTATTCTGCCTGTGTACATCAAACATACAGCAAAACAGCGTGGATGTTGTGCAAATAGGGCCCGGAAATTCTGAGCATCCAGTTTAATTAATAATATATGCATTATTACCTTTTTGCAGATCTGCGAAAACATACATTCGAATAGCATATAGATTTACAGAGTAATATCCGGGAAAATTAATATTAATTAAATACGTGGGTTAGCATTGTATATTTTTTATTTTTGTGAGGGTCTACTCTACCATTTCATTTGAAATTAGCTACGCACGTATTTAATCATCTCAAAATTTCTCTAAATTTTATATATGAGGTGCGTCGAAGTTCTGAGGTCTCCAATTTCTTTCAAAAAATACTTGCGCAAGAAAGTTGAAACTACTGTAATTTTTCATGGCTGCTGAGGACACTTATTTAGGAGTGTGTTTTGCCTACTGGAAAATCGCTGATGCAACAGCGGCACGATTGGATAATGAGCGGCCATGGAGAGCCTTTGTAGTCGGAAATTCATAGCGGCATCACGTGTCAACATGTCCTGAGATATTGTCACCGCGTCTGTCAACATTTGTGGGACCCACCTTGAAGAAACTTTCTGCATTTTTAGACCATCGTGCAAAATGGATTCCACAATTCCCACGAAAATGCCAAGTTTAGACCACACTTAATCAACGGTCTTCCATAACAATTTGCTCTACTTATGCAATCATGGTTTCGGTCCGACTGGTTCGTGTCCGAGGCTGCTTTGGATCATTATCACACAACTGTCGACCCTCTTTAAACCTTCGCACCTACGCACGTACATTTTTAACATCCATAACGCCTTCACCGCATGTCTCGATCAATTAGCGATGAATTTCGATAGAATTTTCACCAGGCACATGAAGAAAATAGATGATTATACGTTGTTCTTGAACACTAAGCGTCGTAATTTTAATTCAACATGAAACAAGACTCACTAAAATGGCGGTAATTCGATCTATAAAAAAATTAACCAAAACAAATTGCTTTTGTGTTTACTTAAATAATAAAATAGTAAATCACAAAATAGATTACTAGATGTCATATAAAGTATATATTCCTATAAAAGGACAAGGAAGTGTTACGTTTTTCAAAACACTCTAACACAAACGTTTTTGACCAAATTTCAATTTTTATTTTCTTCAAAGATTACATATGCATTGCCATTTAAAAAATACAAAACACAAACAAAAACATTGTAATTTAGGTATGAAATATTATTCCATCCTTATGGTTACCGTTCTTGGCCAGGCATTGTTGTAGGCGGGTGGAAAATTTGTCAAAACAGCTTTCAAGTATAGTACGTGCAATTGCTTAAATTTCTCGAGTTATGGTTTCCAAAAGAGCTTTAAGAGTCCGGGGTTTTTCAATGTAAACCTAAGCTTTTCAGGTAGTTCCATAAGAAATAATCACAAGGTGAAAGATCGGGCCGGTGATCGAGAGGGCCCCTCCCTATCCCGCACACTAAAATAGGGCGTCCTGAAAAATGTTTCCTTAAAAAGCCACGGGTTCTCTTAAGGTATGGTAAGTAGTCCCACATCGAGAGTAATCCGATGTCAGTATCGTAAGATAACGCTGTTAGTTAACCGTCACAATGCATTATATTAAATTGATATATTATGCACCACACAGTTACTTTCTCACTATGTAGAGGCCTTCGATGGATTTTCCCTGGATTGTCTTCTGGCCAGGATCGGTTGTTTTGTTTGTTTATAGCACCCGACAAATAAAAACGGGTCTCGTCACTCGTTATTATAATACAGTCACTTTATAAGGTTTGCAGCATTGTTTCTGCAAACGTAAACCATCGTACATATTCATTTTCCTTTAGTTCTTAAGGCACCATGATTTCGTAAGATTGAAAGTGGATGTTAAAGTGCAAAATTCGGCGAACTAATCTGTCTAACATGCGCAAAGCACGAGTGTATTATACCGCTAAACGGCGCGGGCGTAGAGCTAGCCTCCATAGCCTGTCAAGCTCTTGTGATGTTTTCTGGCATTCTAACAGTCCGATCACATTCCTGAGATGTTTCAGGTTTTATAGTTCCTTTTGCTTTGAATTGTTTTAGATCATTTTAGTGTTATTGGGAGAGATTGAACATTGAAGTGAGTTCGAAATCTTCGCTGTGCCTGCACCACTGAATGATCAGTTGCAACAAAAGTATCGTAAACAAAAACGTGCTGTTCATTTGTGCATAGCTCCATGGCTACTAAAATGGCAATCAACGAGTATATATTAATTATTGCGCATACATTAGTTCCCCCATCGCTAATGTTACACCCATCTCAAAAACGTAACATCTTCCTACCGGTCTCTGTACATTAAAACTCAATTGCATAAATCTATGAATAAACGAAAGTAGTTTTATTTATTTTTATTTATTTATTTTGTTGCACTTTTTAAGTGATTACTTGAAAAGGAAACCATTTTCAGAAATTTTAATTGAACAAGAAAGACCAAAAGTGTATTTTTAAAAAACCATCTATGTTGTGGACAGTTTTGATGTTTGCTATAACAACTTATAAAACAATGTTACAATAATGAGATATGGCGGTTATTAGGAGCTGTTAAATAATTAATGTTAATCCAAAAAAGAAAGTAATCAATACCGAACAGAAATATATAAAGTATAACATTTTCAATTTTATAATATTTGTATTAATTCCAATGTTAAAACAAGTTATTTTAATAAAAAAAATGTAATCATATATCAACAACCTTAAATAAAAGAAAATCGATACATTTTACATTTTGATATTTTCTATAAAATATTACATTGTAAATTTGTTTGTCAGTTTTTTTTATAAATTACAAAATTAAAATATTGCAGGTTTATTTGCAATTTTGGGTAAAGTACTTGTATAATTAAAACAAAAAAAAAGTAGAAATATGTAGCGAATGTTGAAAAGAATAAAACGCGTTGACCTGAAGATAAATTGCTGCACTGTACTTTGTCACTTTAAAATATTTAACACATTTTTCTATGTAAGATTCCTCCAGTATAGAAAATAAAATCTACAAACCATCAGATTTTGATAAAAAGTACACAAATTTTCCACCTTATAATTCTAATTCATTTTTTTTTATTGCATTAATGCAAATTTACAATCTACTTAATAAAGTAATAAGTAAACAGGTTGAAAGAAGTTCACTTGAGTCAGAGGCCATCCATTGACGGCTCTCTGGATTCACCTAACTAGGCCTTCTGGCCATGTTCTGTTAAGTCTTCTATTTTCCAATGGTTGTCTGAACAGTTCACTGATTAGCTCGTTGCTGTGGGTTATGCTTCGATTTTTGTGTTTAACAGAGTAAGCACTGATGACGTCGTGTATAAACGGTATTTTGAGGTCGTCGTGTATGGTGTTGTTGGAGACATACCAAGGTGCATTTAGTAACATTCTGAGGTTTTAGATTGAAACGTTTGTAAAATTTTGTATTACACGGTTTGCTGCAGCCCCATAATTCGACACCATATGTCCAAATAGGCCTAAGAATGGTTTTGTATATGAGGAGTTTGTTCTGTAGTGAGAGCTGAGATCTACGATTCCTCACTTTTAAATCTAATTGACGTCTTTTGCCTTAATGTGTTCTATCAGTTTTGCGTCAAGGTGAGGCCAAGGTATTTAACTTCTTCTTTGACAGGAATGGACTAATTCATTTTGACAGTTTTTATAAATGGAATTCTAATATATTAACAGTGAATATAAAATAATATTGACTTAACCCATCTTCCATGCTGGTAATATTTTTTCTAGATAAAATATTCTCGTTTTTTTAGAATTACTTAAGACATGCATCACGGACAATCCTACAACAATAGGAAAACCTATAACTAAATCAGAAAATGGTAATCTTCGGTTATAACAAATTCTAGAATATTAAGAAGCCTTTTGTCCCTAAACCGTAGCAGCGAAAAAAAGCCTGTAACTTTAGGTCATCTTATTATTTTATTATTATTTTTATTTATTTAGAAACTTATTTTAAAAGATGTAGAAATGCATAGTGTGCTGGAAGTACTTTAAAAGATTATGAAAATTATAAAATTAGAGGTAGAAAACGAAGTCTAAAATATTTCAATCTATTGTGTTTCAAACAAATAATAAAATACAAATGTATGTATTAAATTATTTAATTATTTCAAAAATTTGTTTGTGGTCAAAGCTAATTAATCAAATAAAAGATTTTTCATCACTCTAATAACGTTATTTTTTTCTTATAAAGAGAAATAAAGGGAACAAAATACGACAACATATTGCAAAGAAGAACTTAATATTCAGAACGTATATCGAAGATAAACTGATTACTTTTGATAATGTTTTTTGTATCAGTTTATTTAGAATCTCCCATACAATGTATATAAACACATAAACATACACTATAACTTGTGGGCTATTGCCTAATCAGCATTTTTTCTTTAAATTATCTCAAAATAAATAAGCTTTTTGATTGTATTCTAATTTAAAAAATGTAACTATATAAGTTGACATATCTTTTAATAGTAATTGGAGGTGGACTAAGAGAATCTATTTTGTAAGTCCAGAAACCTTAGGAGTCAGTTGTCGCACAGCATCATTAACGCTTAATACGCTAGGGCGTTTTAATGTGTACCAAATAGACCACGATAATGGCCACTCGTCTTTGTAATTATTTCGCAAGCCAAATTGCCTTGGTTTTGTCCAATCATGACATCGGTCTAAATGCATGTTTAAGTATTTAACTGAATTTTGTTGAAGACAATAGCTAATTTCATAACTTTACTAAAATGAACATATAAATAGTGAAACGCTTCAATGGGGTTGTGATGGAATGACAAAATTGCAGATAGATTTACCGTATAGAGTAAATAGAGTAGTGGCTTGAGGTCGTTTCCTTCTGACACTCTCGAATTAACCTATTTGGTTACTTGGTATAAATCTGATGGCAAAACATCTTTATGACAGATTTTATCAAACGCCTGGGTGATGTCGAGAAATAGAATAGTATTTTATAGTTCCTAACTCATTAGTCGTTTTATCTAGTACTCTGTGTACCTATTACATTCTAAAGTACTACTCATAGAAACTAAATTGATAGTGGGAAAGTAAACTATTGTACCTGAACTTTAACAACAGTAGTTTTTCAAATACTTTTGAAACAATCTTATTGGTTTTTCAGAGGTAACCTTTTTGGGTAATTTGTTAGATTTCAGAATGTGTATTAAAAAGCAACCTTCCACTGGTCAATAAACTATTTTAATGTAAGCATTATTTTAGTAATTTTGACAGATGGTAAGTTCTTTGGACAATTCTTTGAACAATTAAGCGTAGCCTGGCGACTTGTTATCTTTTAGGAGTAGAATTGCAAATTTTGTTATTTTAGTTTTGAAAGATTTGTTGAGTAGGTTTTTCTGAAATGATGCCGCTAGAAAATGTTGAACTTCTTTCTCTTCTTCGGGAATAGCTTCTGAAGAATGAGGTTTAAACAGTTTTTCTAAATCATTTGCAAATATCGTCGCTTTTTCAGGTTTCATTTTATATGTGTGCCTTTGTGTAGTGTAGGCTCTAGATTGTAGCAGACCTATCCTGTTACGACCCCAAAGGACCTTCAAGGCCTATTACGGGGAACTATTATTATTATTATACGTATGATTATTGATGTCTAAAATTATATGTTATTTACAGTTACAGTTTTGTAAAGGTAACACGTATTTTAATAACTGGGGATTAAGTTAGCTGAATAATAATTCTTTCTGTAGATTTAATAAGTTTAGGGCAACAGCGGCGGTTGTAACTGTCTTAAAATTTTACTTACTTTGATTACACTTTTGAAATTAAACATTGATTTAATTTATTTGTTTAGCTAATTTGTTGTAGGAAAAATAGCCAATTTTATCACTAAAACTGCAAATAAATACAAAATACATATAACATACAGTTGAAGTAGGTAAATTGAACTCAGCTACAGAAAATAAATTAAGAATAATATAAATCGATTTCCAACGACGACTAGCTTGTATCTCACGCTTTGATAATTGACAATTGTGCTGGTATGGTTATGTCCCACGAATGAATAAAAACAGAACTACAAAATAGGTACTTCTGTGGACACCGTCAGAATGCAGAACTAGAGGTGGACCTAATGCTAAATGGATAAATGGTATCCATAGAGGAATGTCTGAACAGAATTTTTCCCCAAAGAGAAATGGAAACCGTAAAACGTAGAAGAAGGCTGTAGAACAGAATTATATACATATATTTTTGATCTGATAATAAGCAAATAAGAGCACATTTTGACATATTAGCTTTTCAGTTAATTTTTTGGAAAACTTGCATAATCTATAATTTCTAAGTAATAGCTTAAAAATTAATTTTAAAGACTAATTATTTAACTTTAGAGCTACTAAACTAGCAAGAATAATGTCTTAACTACGTTTTAGGATATCTCTGTTCTTGATACTTAATATGCAAACATATTTTTTGCATATTGTTCAAAGTTTCAATTATTACTGTATAATATGAGACATTGTGCATATTTTGAATGACATAATATTATAAGTACTCAATATGGAAACATCTAAATCGCCGGAAATAACTCTACAGTGAAAGGAAAGCCCGATGCAATAATTTCTTGACAATAAATAGAACAGAAATTTTAATTATAATTTTTTGAAAACCTTTATTAAATGGGAAAATGAAAGCATTTTAGAGTAATTACTAAAACTTTTATCCTCTCTTCTAAACCATTGAATGAAATTATTGAATGCACCTATTAGGACAAGTGAATTGTTTACGTATTATCTCGGATATTAATTGGATATTTGAAATAATACCATATTCATTTGGTCCTGTAGCTATTTTAAAATATTAAACTTTAAGAATTTCTATAACACAACTCTGTTTATTCTGGACAATTATCATTTTTTTATTAACTTAAATATAATAACTTTTAAAATAATAAATATTAAGTTAATTATAGGATTTTCAAACTAAAAGATTATTATAAAAATGTAAAGAAACAAGAAAGTAAACTAATCTCAAAACAAATTAATCCACAGTAATGAAAACACGATTAAGATATCGTAGTTTAAAGACAGTATATAAAAAGGTCCTTAAGTAGACTTCTGAAGAATTATTATCCACTAATTAAATTATTGCTAAAAAATATCTTAATCCAACTTTTTTCAGTTTTATATCCAATAAAATTTTTTGGAACATACACGAATTTAAACATCAATATAATGCTATAATAATTTAATATAATTATTTTATAATTTTTCACTTATAAAACGGTTCAGATATGTTTTACCAAAATGGCGTACCATATAATAATCCCATGCAATACTACATCTGTCAACAACAAAGTCAATCAATACCCACTAGTAGCAACTTCTTCATACCGCAACAGAACATTAACCCACCAGCCCATTCCTATCCC
This sequence comes from Sinelater perroti, assembly GCA_036346155.1. Taxonomy (NCBI): domain Eukaryota; kingdom Metazoa; phylum Arthropoda; class Insecta; order Coleoptera; family Elateridae; genus Sinelater; species Sinelater perroti. The sequence goes on along the minus strand of JARFIY010000348.1, from coordinate 3,002,843 downwards.
ACTCAGCAGCAGCAATCTAACAACGAACGCCAGTACTACAGACTAACCTCAACCAGCGATGATGAAATAGAAGAAAACCCCAATGATAACTCCAAAGAAAACCCATGGCAAAAAGTAAAACAAACCAAGCGAAAAAAAATAAATATACTCAACAATACAAAATAAATATAGCCATTTAACCGATGCCATGGAAGAAGAAACTAACACAGCACAAGTAGAAAACAAGGTCCCACGACCCCCGCCAATCTTTGTCTATGGCGTAATATATTACCAACAAATGACAAACAAATTAAATGAAATCATAGAAATAGAGCAGTACAACACAAAATCTCTAGCTAACAATACAATAAAAATCAATTGCAATAACTCTAATACTTACCGAAAACTGATTCACTTCATGCAAGAAAACAAAATTGTGCACCATACATATCAAACGAAGGAGGAACGAGTCTATAGGGTAGTACTCAAGCACTTACATTTTACAACTAACACAGAAAACATTAAAAAAGAACTTAGTAAAGACGGACATCAGACGGAGTCAGAAATATTATGAACGCAAGAAAACGAATAACAAAATAACCTTTAAACCTATTCTTTGTTGACCTAGAGCCAGGACAGAGCAATAAAAATATTTATAAAATACAAAAAATACGAAACTAGCTAATAACTATTGAACCACCCAAAAAAGTTAAAGGTATATCACAGTGCATGCGCTGTCAGCAATATGGTCATACTAAAGCTTATTGTACTAAACCCTATGTATGTGTTAAATGCGGAGGGACTCATAGCACGAATAATTGTACAAAAAACAAAGACACACCTGCACGATGTGCATTATGCTACGGTCCTCATCCGGCTAGCTATAAAGGCTGGGAATTCTACCAAGGCTTACTAAAAAAAATCCAACAATGCTAACAATAGACTAAACATTCAACACAACCCGCTAACAGCCATCTATACAGAAAACCAACTTCAAACAAATAGTATCCAACAAAATTTAAGCTGTGCAGGAGCGGTGAAAAATAACAGAACCAACGAACAAAATACATTGCGCTCAACTGAGAGTAGAGAACACAACGAACATCACACAGGAACACCCTCCATAAGCCTGTGCAAATTCCTAGATGAGTTTAAGGCTATGTTTCAGCAACTCGTACAACAGAACAGCATGGTGATGAATCTGCTTACCACGCTGATAAGTAGCATTCACTAAATTTCTAACAATAGCCCTGTGGAATGCCAATGGCCTTCTACAGCACAAAAATGAAGTTGAAATATTCCTTCATTATAATTCAGTGGACATCATGCTAGTCAGCGAAACACATTTCACAGATAGATCATATTTTCGCATACCTAACTTCACAATCTACATAACCAATCATCCAGATAATACTGCACATGCTGGGACAGCCATTTTAATAAAAAGGTCTATAAGCCATATCGAACTACCAAAATATGTAACCAATCACTTACAAGCTACAGCCATTAAAGTAAAGACACTCCCATACGAATTAACAGTAGCAGCAGTATATTGCCCACCACGACACAATATCAAAAAAGAAAATTTCAAAAAATTCTTCCAGACGCTAGGGCATAAATTTGTTGCAGGTGGAGACTATAATAGTAAGCATACGCTGTGGGGATCTCGACTAATCACAACAAAAGGCAGCCAGTTGGCTAATCTCATACAGGAAAATAATTACTCCTTCCTTTCAACGGGTGCATCAACCTATTGGCCGTCAGACCCCAATAAGATCCCAGATCTTTTGGACTTTTATGTAACCAATGGGATCTCGCAAGCGTATATGAACGTAACACCATGCTACGATCTCTCCTCTGATCACTCGCCGGTAATTGCAACAATCAGTCAATATGCTATATACAGGAACAAGATATAAGAAGACATAAAATTGAGAGTAAGTCTGAAAACTCCAGAGGAAATTGACACCGTCCTAACCACCCTAGTAAACATCCTCAAACAGGCCGCTCAACATGCCACTCCTCACACAGAATTCCAAAATCACAAGTATATAATACCTACGGTCATTAAGAGGCTTATAGCAGAAAAAAGAAGAGCCAGGGCAAAGTGGTACTGTACCCATGCACCAGCAGATAAAACTGTACTAAATAGATTAAATAACCAACTGCAGCGTCAACTAAAAGAAATGAAAGAAAAGTCAATCCATGATTATGTTACAGATCTCAACAGATACGACAATTCCATATGGAAACCTATAAAACATAAAAAAACCTAAGGCGACAATACCTCCCCTCCGTAACACTGCAATAGCATATCAATAGTGGGCTAGAAGTGATAAGGAAAAGGCCGTCCTATTTGCAGACTACTTTGCCGAAGTATTTACGCCTAATGATGACCTTACAGACAATGCTATAGACAGACATTGATCCGAGATCCCTATCAACATACCAAAGATCAAATCCTTTACTCCGAAAGATATTGAGAAAGAAATCAGCTTATTAAATCCTCGAAAAGCTCCAGGAATAGATAAAGTGACTACAAAAATGTTAAAGGAGATGCCAAGGAAAGGGTTAGTTTTACTTACCTACATTTTCAATGCTATCGCAAGACTAAACTACTGGCCAAAACAATTAAAAATTTCCGAAATAATACTAAAACCAGATAAAGAACCCAACGACGTATCATCGTACCGTCATATAAGCCTGTTACCAATTATCTCAAAATTACTCGAACGACTCCTCCTGCAAAGAATAAACTCTGACCCAATGACAGAAGATTGGATACCTATGCATCAGTTTGGCTTCCGCAATAACCATTCCACTGTACAGCAAGTGCATCGAATCAGTCACCAAATAAATCAAGCATTAGGCCAACAGAAATACTGTATATCAGTTTTTCTAGATGTCAGTAAAGCCTTTGATAAGGTATGGCATACTGGATTACTATATAAGATCAAAGAACTTCTACCCATCACCTACTTCAAACTGATAAAATCTTACCTAAGTAGTAGAGAATTTTGCATCAAAGTCAATGACGAGGTGTTGGTCCAACGTCCAATTAAATCTGGAGTGCCCCAAGGCAGCGTCTTGGGACTCCTGCTCTACGTGCTCTATACAGCCGATCTTCCCACCAATGAAAACACAACAATGGGTACGTTTGCCGATGACACTATCATTCTCTCAACTGCCATTGACCCACTCATAGCAACGACCACTCTACAAAACCACCTAGACCAAATACAGACATGGACTCGTAAATGGAAAATCAAAATGAATGAGGCAAAATCTGTGCAAGTAAATTTTACACTACAAAAAGGGTTATGCCCACCATTATATTTTAACAATATACCAATACCGCAATCTACAAGTGCAAGATATTTAGGAATACACCTGGACAACAGATTGACGTGGAAAGAACATGTAGATAAGAAAGGTAAACAGATTGACTTGAGGATGAAAGAACTCTAATGGCTAATTGGACGAAAATCTAAGCTCACGCTTGAAAACAAACTGTTACTCTACAACACTGTAACTAAACCAATCTGGATGTATGGAGCAGAACTATGGGGATGTGCGAGTAAATCTAACTTAAACAAAATTCAAAGGTACCAATCAAAAATACTTCTTATGATCACGAACGCACCTTGGTACGTCTCCAATCTGACGATTCACAATGATCTAAAAATTCCTTACGTGAGGGACGCCATAAAAGAAAAAAATACAAGACATCACAACAAACTGGAAACCCACGTCAACCCCTTGTTGCACCCACTGCTTGATGCGCAAAATGGTAGAAGACTGAAACGAAACTGGCCAGCAGATCTGAAACAGGATTAGCGACGGCAACTCACTGGAGAAGTCCTCTTCACACCAACCACGACTACCCTAGTAATTAAAAAACAGCATATTACCCTATAGAATGACTTGTAATTCTGATTGCTAATTGATATATTAAAAAAAAGATGTTTTGTTTTGGGAATTAATTTATGATAAGTAAATAAGCAAAATTTGAAATATTTATTTACTAAAAACTTAATAAAACTAGAAAATGTAAACATACTAACTTTCAAGAGTAAAACTAAATATATATGTACTACAAATTATTACAAATACGATATTCAATTATGCATAAAAAACGTCCAATTTTTTATTTATACCATCACAAGTGTTTCCTGTAAGCTTCTTGCGTCACACGATGCACGTTTAAACGGTGGTCTCATTCGGTCCACACACGCTGTAGTGCGTCCCTATTGATGCTCTTTTCAGCAGCAGTAATGCGGTATCAAAGTTCATTCAATGTTGTTGGTATCGGTGTAATTTAAACCAGATACCCGTAAAGAACAAAATCGCAAACCATAGGATCGGGAGACCTAGAGAGACAGCCCAAAAATACTATCTCCTTTGTAGCTCATCGCCCAATCCAGTGGTAAGAAAGCTACTCATTTAAATAGTTACGCACTTTATCTTATCAATGAGTTGAAGCGTCATCTTGTTCAAATATGAAATTGTTGGAATCCTCTGTTAGTTGCTGAAACAACCGTGACAGCAATATATCTAGGTATATTGAAAAAGTATAAAGAAAAAAGTCTGTGCACTTTTATTTTGGAGACTGCACGAATGATCTGTTTATTTATCAGAAAGGTTTAAATTTCCAGATACACAAAACGTAAAAATACCAGACGGTAAGCAAATTCATCGTCCTCTATCGCCTGAATTTTTAAAACAAATTTTATACGCCTATAATTTAAAATTGAGCATTTTTTCTTGTTTATTATGTATTATTTCATATTATATCTGTAACATTTAGTGAAAACATTTGTGAAACCCAATGATCCTTTTGTAATAACCCTATATAATTAAACTTGTAAATCTACTAAGCGTTAATAATTATCAGAAATAGTTTAGACAAAATAAAGATAATTCAAGATTAATTTTAGTAACTTTATATGACAAAAATTAATTTAATAATAAGAATTACTAATTTAAAATTGTAGTGCACTCTTTCTAGAATGTTATATTACTAGTAGTTTTAATGGGGCTTTTTTCATTCTAAAATATCATTTCATTTAAGTTATCCGAATGTATTCCTAACTAAAGCATAATATTTTATCCTGTCCGACAGCATAGTGCTTTGGATACAAAATTAAATTTGAAATTTTTTTAAACAATGCGGTAACGCTAAATATGACCAAAATAACTCAATAGAAATATATATCTGTACTAATAAAAAGCAAGACGTTATTTTAAACCTTTTGTCATGTATATTTTCGCAGTGAAACGCACTTTTAACAATAAACATTTATTATCAAACAGAGAATATGTTAAAGATATTTATTAAGTGCTCTTTCTGTGTTTATTAATGGCAGTGATAAACAAAAAAAATTTGCAAAATGCAATTATTTCTATGGTGCTATAAGCCTGTCGTGTGGGTTTTAAATCTTAGGTAACTCAGATATTCCTTTATTGCATGAATTAGAATAGAGATGATCAAACAGACAATTTGAGCTTAAGGATTACATGGGTCGAGAACTCTTTCAAATCGCACTACCCTTCTGTTTGTGGTGTTGAATTATGTTTTCTGTAGAATGCGGTATTCCATCATAAGCGTTAAGTGTCTAATTTGCTGCCTTATTAAAGTTTCGTTTTATAAAAAGAAATGGTGCGTTTTACAACTTAAATCATCTTGCACTAAATTATACTCGCGGAAACGTTCGTCTTGGAGGTTAAAAAAGGTAAACACCAAATTTCGTCTCTTCATTTTAGATTTATGCTTATTTTACACTTTACACTAACAAGCCCATTTTAACATAAGCAAACTGATGAAACTGGCAGATTGTATGTACGCATAGATTTTTCGTAATTTTGCACTTTATCACACATTTGCAAGCCCGTGGAATGTTTGTTCCCCCCGGTTCGCATTACACCCTTATTATATTGTTAAAACGCCGTTCTTGAAATATCGATTGTCGGAAGCGGTAGCGCGTTCCAAAAAGGCCCTCAGAGGATATTAAGTATCGCAGTTATCTTTGAAACAGTGCTCTTGTTTCAAGTGTACGCGCCAACTTCTCGAGAGACTTTTAATGCTGTCGAGATTGACTTAATGGTCATTGGAAATTTATCACCCTGCAAGCCTGGCTTGACTGAGCAAACCCCTATTTCACTTCTAAAATACTCTGTTGTCGGTTTCGGGAACTTTTACAACCGCCCCCAAATCCGCGCGCGATAAATTGCATCTTAAGGGCTCACAAATATTCCATGCGCTCCAGCTAGATAAATTACCTAGAGTTAAAAATAATTACGATGTATTTGTAACTGAGCAGTGCTATAAAAAAAATTACGTTTAATCAAATATATGCTCCTTTTTATTACTTATCACTTCTCACAGCTGCAGTAATTTCCCTATTCCAAGTCAGTAGAAAGCCTGATTTCTTGGATATAATCAAAATTAGAATCAATTTTATAACCCTTTAATATCGCTAAAATTTTTAGTCCGCTGTTTAATGTTTACGTTTGTCGGTTACTCCACTTTTTATTACTTACCATGCTCCAAAAAACAAATGCTCGATGTTTAATAGCAAAGTCGTGCCATATGAAGTAACTTAAAAAAAGAATATGAGCGTCATGCGACAAATTTCGAATTCCTTTATTTTATTTAGATTATTTACTTTTAGTGTTTTAGAGTTCTGATCGGTATTTATTAAAATCTACTAAATATAAAATAAACAAATTAGAATCAAATTATCAACAATAAAACATTCTTTTGTAGATTATGTAGTATTTCAGTCAAAGAGTTAAAGACGTAAAGAAAACAATGTTCAGATTCTTCAAAAACAAGAAATGCTTGAAGTATTGAAGTAACTTTCAGTTACGAAGACTTGTATTGACAACAGAACACATATTTTCCAGTTTTTAAATTAAAAGTGTGATAAAAAAATGAAGTATTATGTGAAAAATATTTTTGGCATCTGAGTTTGATAATTTTTCGCCCGCCTTCCGTCATATTTTTGCAAGGTGGGAACGTGAAACATTTTATTTGCAAATGAGTGATCAAAACAGTGATCTTACAAAAGCAATATATACAAACGATTCTAAAGATAGGCAACCAAACTTACGCTCAGAGCTCAGCCACGCCACATTTGATATCAACTGTTTTTGTTTACTTTCTGTTCACATTTAGATAGATTAGTAAGTATTTTAAAATTAAGTACTTCTTTACTTATTTATAAACACTATCTTAGTGATGTGTGCCAGCGTGGTCCCGTGGTTGAGGGACGGGCTGGGATGCTGACGGACCCGGGTTCATTCGGTGCTCTCTGATGCCTGGCGGGTGGCCTACTCAGTCACTAAAAATAATTGAGTACCTGCGTTCATTCGAACAAGGGGTAATAATGGCGGTTGTTTTAGGCGCGGTGCTTGCCACATCGCTCCGCATCAGAGATGGTGCGCGACGACCGGGCAGAGAGAGCGAACGTATGAGAACCTTAACCTCTCAGTTCGCAGGCCGTGCTCCCATGCGGGGCGTAGAGCTTTACCATTATTATTATTATTATCTTAGTGATTAATTAATTTAGCTTTTTACCAATGTCGTATGACAAATATATTTAAATATAATATTAATCACAAAGTAAGAAAACGTTAAAATTAAAGTGATTTTCTGTCTCGTTTTATTGTACCTATAGTATATTGACTAAACAACTAAATTATGTACAAATTTTTCATGTGAGAAACTTGAAATTGGTCGTTAGAGAAATGATTTTTAATAATTTTTCTAGCATAAAGAAAAAAATATTGGAGATTGATAAGATGTGAATAAAATTGTTCTCTTTATTTTAATGAGCTGAGTTGGCTTATTGAGCATCTGAATTACCTGAGACGCACATATTTCAGAAAATGTTCGTGGTAAACAAGTAGCAAATAATTATCTATTGTTATTTTCTTGGATAGAATGACACATGTTAAATATTTAAAATAGATAAAATGCAATCATTTGGATAGTACAGCTGCATTTTATCCAGCAAGCGACGTGTTAGTTATATATAGTTGTGTGTCACTAAATTAAAATGAAAAATTTAAATATTATTAGGTAGAAATATTTAAAAGCAGAAATATATGATTGAACAAAATAATGAAATGTTAACTAAACTTTATCCACTTTTAATTATTAAATATTATTTGAAACATACTAAATGGCGGTTACTACAACCGAAGGTATAGAATTATGTAAATATTAAAGAACATATTTAACACAAAGCAACATTATGAAATGTAATATACAGTAATAGGTAAACTGGAAAATAAGTTGACCGAGATTTTATAAACAAGAAATACACTTAAATTTCTTTATGTACTAATTTATATTTTTAAAGTTTATACTCAATGTTACGTTTCTTTAGAACTCATTCTTGTAACAGCCAATACTGTAGGAGAGGACGTATACAGAATTATTGCTAGTTTTTTGCTTAAATTTAACTAAAATATTAAAATACAACTATTTTATTTTTATCCAAAATTGTGTGATATAAAAAGGAACTTTAAAAATATACAAATGCACATAAAGATAAACTCTTGTATTATTGTTTAGAAGTATATGAGTTTTCTAAATTACGTTATTTTAAAACTTTCGTTTGATGCCAAGAATATTTTGACTTGTTTCTAACCCTTGGTAAATTCTTTATCAGGTTGTATTTAATTTTAGAACGTATAGCTGTTAACATTTCATATAATTAGTTAAAAAGTGTGTTAAGCAATTTTTTAAAACAACAAGATGGATTCTAAGAACGCGTGTTTTAAAAGCAACATTTTGAAAAAGAATAAATTTTTGGACAAAAAAACTGAAACACAAAAAAGGCATATTCTCAAGGGTTTTAAAATAAAAATTACATATGATGTATTTCACAAAGAAGTCTATATTATCCTACTTAAAGTACACAAAACCTATTAGCTAAAGCTACAGTTAGAAACTCCAAAAATATATTTATTAACAATTTTCAAATATCTGATACGCTAACGTTGGCTATTTAATATAGACACTACAAAATCCGACAAAGCTTATTGATAAGCACTGTTTAAAAGGATTAACTGACTAAAAAATTTAAAAAAATTTGTGAATGCTGTTTTTGCAAATGAAAATTTATTTTATTGTTATTCTGTCACTGGAAAAAATAACTTAAGAACATGACCTGACAGTTATGACTTAGTGTGAGATTAGCACAATAGCAATGCATCTCTGAATGCATTACAAAATCCACTAACGTAGTTCAATACCAAACTATTATTAAAGGTTCCTTGCTTACCTACACTAAATTTGTTATGTACTGATAAACTAGAAAGTTTATGCAACGCTTTACAAGGCCAAATATATTACATATACTTGGACGACAAAAACTAAACCTATACCATCACCAGCTATATCTATTAACCTTATTATTATTGAAAATATATATGTGGGTATTATAAAATGTGGAAATTACAAAACCAAATAACCGATGAATAAAATCAAGAAGGCATAGCATCGTTTCCGTAAGAATATGCAAAGACATAATTCAGAATTATTTTTAATAGGAACCATACTGCTGAATAAACCATCTATCGACTTGCGGTTCCCAATAATCTTTTCCACTTCTCTATGTTTCTCTACTTATATTTCTATATGGCCCTGCATTCCATTGTTTCTTCTTTCTTATTCCTCAAATTTTTCCTCGACCCTTTTTGTTTTTCCCTTATCGAAGGATGAATTCTGAGTATACATATTACATCCCAAAAATAATATTAATAAACAATTTAGATCACAATTTGTTAATTTGGGGATTAGAAGATCGTGGCAATTAACAGCCTACGAAGAGCTGCTACCAACAATTATGGCAACAGCAGACATTTACCAAAGCATGCGTAATTGTAAAAATATGCGCATAACTACGTTTTAGAAGTTCTTCCAGAAGTTTGTTTATTAGGATTAATAATAACTTAACCTTATTTTATTATTTGTTAGTGAAATAGAGTAATACTTGTTATTTTCTTTATTTGCTAAGCTCTTTGCCGTTATAATAGTAATTATGTCGCAAAAGTTTAATTTTTGTTGTTTTCCATATTTCTGCAGTACTAAAAACATTCAGAATTTACCATTTATCAATGAAAAACAAATAATCGCTATTGTGTGCATAAAAAATAATTACAGAAGAAATTGTCAAACTGTTAGTTGAAATCATTACACATTAAAGTAAATTTTACTGTTGCTAACAGTAATTATATATAGTAAACAATAGCGGCTTACAAAACCCAAAATTCTATATCATACAGGGTCCATCCCAAAAGAAATGAGCCTTTTTCAAAAAAAAATAGTTTTATTGAGCAGATCGCTACAACACCTCAAAATTCTTCAAAATAGGATCCTCCTGCATCAATGCACTTTTGGAGACGGGTCTTCCAAGTCCGGAAGGCTTCCTGGTAGGCCTCCTTAGGGATGTCCTTGAGGGCTGCTGTGACATTCTCTTGGATGTCCTCAACCGAGTCCCAGTGCTTGCCCTTTAGCACTCTTTTCAACCGCGGAAACAAAAAGAAGTCCGGGGGAGACAAGTCCGGGCTGTAGGGAGGCTGGGGAACCACGCCGAGTTGAATCCGGGCCAGGTACTTGGTCACGATGAACGCGGTGTGGCGGAAATGACTCGATGTACTGTCGATTTCGGAATGTTTAGGGCATCTGCTACTTGATAAACACTGAACCGACGATCGGCGTTCAAAAAATCGCGCACTCGCTGCACGTTCTCGTCGGTTCGGGAGGTTGACGGTCGTCCAGACCGAGGTTCGTCGGCCACCTCTTCCCGGCCCTCCTTAAATGCTTTGTGCCACTTTTTAACTTGCGAGTACGATAAACAATCATCCTTGAAGGCCTCCTGAAGCATTCCAAACGTTTCGGTAGCATTCTTGCCGAGTTTGAAGCAGAATTTAATTGCGTAGCGTTGATCGATTTTTGAATCCATCGCGCCGTGTCGAAAATTGAAAATAGACATTCACGGAAACACCCGTCCTGCCGCTCCGAGAGCTCAGAGCCGACTTGCACCGACCGCGTATGGAAGCTAAGACCCCCCACCACCTGCCCCAAGCGTCAGAGCACGCCGGAATGTACACTCGCGTCCGAAAAAAAATAAGGCTCATTTCTTTTGGGATGGACCTTGTATATCTTCCTATAAAATTACCACTTAAAATGAGAAAAATTAAAAATACCAAAATAATTTTTTTATGATACAACTGAACATTTGAATAGAAATTAAGACATGCTATGTAAAAGACTGAAAATTGTTTAAAAATGATTTGCGATCTTTTTTGTGTCGCAAATTAAAATGTGCACTCAGTGTGTGTGTGTGTGTGAGAAGATATAATAATGCTATGTAACAGAAGAAAAAGTAGTGAGTTATCGTGCAGTGTTGCGAGTACAGCTATGAATACAGCAGAAAATTGTAGAAGTAGACAATAATAAACAACAATGGTTTCATTTGAGGAAGAGTGTGGCTGATTTAGACATTCATACGAGGTTAGCAGCAATGTGTTGAAACGCAGCACGGAGGCGCAGAGCTGTGTTTAGTTAAATATCGAAGTTCAAAGGCGATAAGAACTGTTGTGAGAATCCGCGCAGTGTGTCCGACTTGATAATAACAAATAAGTGAATCATATTTAACGCACTGGCAGATGCAACAGGTTTGCACCACGGAACTTTGCATACCATTATTCGGAAGGACTTAAAAATTACTAGTCTGTTCACAATAGATTTCCCATACTCTTACTAATCCACGGAAGTGTATAAGGGTTTGCAAATAGTTGCTGCAGCTATACAGCGTGGACTTGAAAACGTTTCTTAAACATCTGCTCACAGCAGACAAATTATGATTCTGGCACGAGACACCGAAAGAAAAACGCCAATCTCTGAAATGGCAAGACATCCATCCCAAGAAGCTACCGCCGGGATTATTTTTTTTAACGAATCGCGATTGTCTTATGAGATTAGAAGAACTTCTGTTTACAGATTAGTTGGCCTCTCCTGAGAGTATTATTAGTGAGCAGTACTACAAATAATTAAAGCGACTCCGCCTGTATATTTAATAACGCCGCCACAGGAAATAAAGCCATTTGTCAGTAATTGCACCTGCAGGCTCTTGGGTATATCGTCCTGCTTCACACCTTATATTTTGTAGATATTATGCCAAGTAGCTGTGCTTTGATACAATAAAGGAGACAGTCCGCAGTAAGGACTTTTACAACGATCAGCTTCAGTTGGATATCTACACTTAAAGAATAATGTGCAGCAACATTACAAAAATTAGTGAAGCAAAGGCAAATGTGCATAGCCCTGAGGATAAATACTTTTAATAATACTCACTTCTAATACTTCTCACTTCTAATAACAAGATTAGAGAAAAAAGTAATTTAAGTGTCAATCGTTTTTGAACTCCCCAAGTAGTTCTTTCAGTTTTAATTTGTTGACAAATTTTTACTTTTCTTAGCAATAATTAGACTAGGCCTTTCCAGTCTTTAGCGGGTAGAAGGTAAATGCTTCTCTAAGGCCATGGAAAAGAATATATCTACTTCAGGAAAACCGCCCTGCCAACGCGAGTCTTGATTTTCTCTACCTCCTACTCTAGAAAATCATGTCCTAATTCTCATCCTAGTATTACCCCAACCAAATGTATCCCAACTCATATCCCAAAAAACATTTTCCAAGACACCTGGCAAGCGTGGCATTTTAAGACACCCCTCCTCTTCTCTGCTAAAAAAGAGATAAAATGAAAGGAAGGAATTTTGAAACTTAAGTACCCCAGATGGGAATGGCTAAATGCTCAGAATCCCATATAAAACGGTCAGCCTCAATAATTTAGGGAAAGGCAAAAATTCGAAGGAAGACAGAAAACAAAATTGTCAAAAGAAATGAATATAAGCTACCTATAATGTAAGATCAATAACAACGCAAGAACAACTGGGTAAACTAGAATATGAAATAAACAAAACCAATTGGAACATCTCGGGCCTAAAAGAAGTTATACGAAGAGCAGAAGAATGTAGATAACTAGCGTCAGGTCACACTCCTTAGAACAAAGTATAGGGTATGTCGATCGCCAGAGTGGTCCAGTGGTTGATGCGCCGGCTGGAGTGCGGATAAACACGGGTTTCATTTCGAAGCTCTCCGATGCCTGGCTGATGGTCTACTCAGTTACTAAAAATAATTGAGTATCTGCATTCACTCGAACAAGGGACAATAATGGCGGTCGTCTAAGACATAGTATGCCACATCGCTCTGAATTAGAGATGGTGCGCGAAGACCAGGGAGCTTTAACCTTTCACTTTGCGGCCTATGCTCCCACGCGAGGCGTTAGAGCCTTACCATTATTATTATGTATATTATAGGAGATGTAAAATTATATATATAGGAGATATATATAAGAGATACAAAATATCATGCAAGGGAAGATACAGGGTAAGAGGAACAGAGGAAGAAGACGCATCTCCTGGTTGAGTAACCTGAGACAATGGTACAATTGCAGTTCTGTTGAATTGTTCAGAGCAGCAACGTCGAGAATACAAACAGCCATAATGATAGCCAATCTTCTAAGAGGAGACGGCACTTAAGAAGAAGAAGAAAATTTTTAGTAAATATTATAAATAATATAACGGATATAGGAAGCGTATCGGATAGGGTCGCCTACTTAAATATTAAGATCTTACAAAAATACAAGGTAAAGGTAATACAAGCTTACACACAAAAAAACATAGTAATGAGGAGGTCGAATAGATGAAAGACGATATTAGTAAATGTAGGTACCAAATGTTAATAGAAGATTTAAATGCACAAGAACGAAGTGTGGGGTAGGAACGACGTGAAGACATGTTGATGAACTTTCTCGAGAGTAGCAATCTATATTCAATGAAGAGACAATGGACCTGGATGAGTCCTGATGAAAAAAAAAAACGAAATGAAATAGATTATGTTATATCCGCATATAAAAAAATCAAAAATGTGACAGTCCTAAGTAGATTCATCAGTAATACTGATGATAGATTAATTCAAGGTAGGATGGTAATAAATACAAAATTAGAAAGACAAGAGAGAAAAGCAATAGGCACCTGCAAGTTACAACAAAACAAGGAGCAATACCAACTACAAATAAAACTCCTTACCAACTTACACAAAAAGCCTATCAATGAAATAAGCACAATTATAACAGAAACAATAAAAAAAGGTACCCAAATGGTTAGAGAAAAGGACAAAAAAGTGCTAAAAGTAAGTGAAGACAAAAACGCTAATGGAAGAAAGAAGACAATTAGTAACAAACGCAGAAAGGATCTCAGACGCGTATAGGGACCTAAATAAGAAAAATAAACAAAATTTGAAAAGAGATATCAGAATAATAAAGAAGAAATAATTAAAACAACAACAGAAAATAACGCAAATCTTAAAGTATTAAAAAGAAATCTCTTGCATGGGAAGAAAAAAATAATAAAATTGAAAAACCACAAGAAAACAACAACAAAAATTTAGATAATATTACGGAAATATCTGAAATATTTCATGGAAATTTTATAAATCAGAGAGTACAGAAAGATAAAAATAAAAGACCATGAATAATGAATGTCAACTCGAAGGACATACCCAAGATAATAGTAGCAGAAGTGAAGAATGTACTCCAAAAATGAAGAACCGACGTGTTACAGGAGAAGATGGAGGTTTATAGAACTGATAAAAGAAGGAAGGGACACGCTTTGGAAACAAATTTGCATAATATTCAACAAATGCATAGAAGAGGGAAATATACCTATAGGATGGAGAAATGCAGTGATGGTTCTTATACATAAAATGAGACGCAACAAAATTAACAAATCACAGTCCGGTAACCTTATTATTACAAATGTATAAACTCCTGCCCAAAGTAATAATAAAGAGATTAACTAATAAGCTTGACTTCTATCAGCCATCTGAACAAGCTGGATTTCGTAAAAACTATGGAATGCTAGACCATTCGCTAACGCTCAGAGTCCTAATAGATAAAACCACAGAATATAACCGACCGATTTACCTAGTGTTTGTTGATTGCGAAAAGGCGTTCGATAGTATAGAACACTCAGCTATAATAGACGCTCTTCAAAACGGACGAGTAAACTTTACTTTAATCCAGAACATATTCAAGAATGCAACATTTACTGTAAATTACAAATGAGTCAAAACAAGTAAAAATAGAAAAAGAAATAACAGGGAAATAATATGTCTCCGAAACTGTTCACAGCTGCATTGGAGGTTGTGTTTAAGAAACTAAAGTGGAAACTATGGAATAAACATAAACGGAAAAACAATAAATAATCTGAGATTTGCCGACGATGTAGTACTAATCAAACAAACAAAATTGGGGAGCTGCCAGAGATGCTGAAAGAATTAAATAAAGAGTTGAAAAGATTAAGATTAAAAATAAAAAAAATGCATGTCAAGTATACTGAAAAAACTCTAAATAAGGGTAATAGACAACGAGAAATAGATTACATTTACTCAGGACAAAGAATAACCAAAGGAAAGCTAAACCAGACGGCAGAACTAAAGAGAACAATAAGACAAGGATGGAGTACTTTGAGAAAGTTAAGCTATGTGTCTAGAGAAAAGTTCGAAATTTAAAAAGCCCAATTTTATAAACAGTGTGTTATACCGGTAATGACAAGAGCAGTAGTAAACCAAATTAAATTAGCTTAAAGAGGAACAGAGCGGGTAATGCTGGGTAAATAGCTGTACGACAAAAAAGGAACACATGAATAAGGCAGCGTACATGTGTGGAAGACGTAGTAGCTAGGGTGGTAAGACAAAAGTGGAAATGGACGTGATACGTTGCTAGAATGGGCGAAGAAAAGTGGGCAAAAAAACCGTACAATGGAGGCCCTGGAAGGGAAAGAAAAATAAGGGATAACCAAACATGAGATGGATTGATGACATCAAGAAAATTGAAAGCCGGGAATACAGAATAGGAAAGACTTTTGTTCAAGGATGGGCGACAAGGGCTGATTAAAAAAGAAAGAAGAAGAAGTACTTTATGTTCATTTCAGTGTTAGTAAGTCTTTGATATGACATGTACTTTGAATGATTATGTCGAATAGTCGAAAGGCTGAATTAGTAAGGAAACCACGCTCCTAAATATTTTAATGGCGGTCTTTGGGATTCAAAGCACATTTATTTATTCAAGACCACCATACATAAAAACAAAAATTTATTCTATATATTTGCATTCCAGATCATTATCTGTAAGACGTATGTTTACTCATTAAATTCACATTAAAATGGAGAACTTAGTTAAGGATTTTTATTTATAGGGTTCAAGAAGTGCATTACTTAATGTTTTAATAGTTTTATAATAATTTATTAAAATTAGAAAAATCAATTATTTGTTTTGTAGCATACATTAAATTATACAAACATTATTTTAGGTGGCTTTGACAAGTATCACTATGATACTTTCATATGAATAATGTAATATTTCATATAGTAATAATAGTAATAGATAGTTACATACAAAGGTATAAACTTTATTCTTCTATTCGTATCATAAACATAAAATATGTTTACCCAAAAATACAAAACCCTCCAATTGTGCTACGGATATTTCGTTTTATGTGTACGAAGATAATTAAAAATAATTTATACAGATAGAAATGTAATGCCTCGGATTTCTGTGCGTCGCCGATAGCTTTTTATTGCCCCGAGCCACAGATTCACCGCAACCTAAAAATAGCCAGACACATAGGGCAAACAAGGAACAACCAAGTGAAGCGAACTATTTGGACCAGATCCAATTTCAACTCGCGCTATCGCCGTCGCCAAACAGTGCGATTCAATTTTTCGGCAATGATGTACCCCTTTAATAGTAATCGGTGGACGGGCCATAAATTAGGGGCGGCGGCGCCCTTTACCGCGCACGCGAGCGCTCGAAATCCGAAATCTGCTCATTAACGATCTTGACAGCTAACTTTCCCTTCGCGTGCGACAACCCGCCACTTGTTGGTCGCGGCTGCGAATAAAATTCCGGAGAAATTACCCGGAATAAGCGGAGCGAAATGCCCGGGATGTTTATCTTCGGCTTAGCGCCGATAACGGACAAATATTGTGGTGTTTATTTAAATTTCTCCGTGGCGCTGCCGCCTCCGCCTCGTATTTGCGCATGATAGGCGCTCGCGTGCCGAATCCGCGAGCAGCGCCGCTGCAGCGGGAAATCTGCGAGCGCGCCGCCGAAGAATGCGTGCGATATTCGTTTCCCGCCCTCCATGCATATTCATATCGCTTTGCAGCGAGTTTCGGGGCGAGCGGAAATCGAAACAGCGGCCGGCCCGATCATAATCCAAGCCCGTAACAATATTATCCCGAGATTTAGATGTTAAATGCGATGTAGGTCAAACCGAAGCCTTTAGTTACCCTACTCGAACAACTCGGCGCAGATCTGGCATCCCTCGTTCCGGTATAATTATGCTACAAGTGCCTTATCCTTATCGCGTTGCCAATATACAGATCTTCGATAAAACAGAATCGCTATATACGGTTACATCCAATTACTATAAAGTTTCGTGCTTTGTCCACCGCGGGGATTTTCCGAAGAGCTCCCTCTTTGGCAGTTAACTCAGCCGCGAAGTGCTGGCTATTTTGTTGGCCGCCCTTAATTAAAAGCTGTCTGGATGGAACTACAAAGTCAAAATTTAATTACGTTTTCCTATTGATCACAGGCCGAACCAAGGGCGTATTCTTTTTTCGGTTGGTTGGCATGAATGGAAACCCTAAAAAGGGTGTATTACTGTGACTTTCACCATAAAATTGAAATGGCCTAACCAAGGATATGTCCTCCCACTTTTTTAATATGCCCACCAAAATAGAATTAGTAATACTTGATTTAAGATTATTTTTAATTAGATTCCGCTTAGTATTTTCTGCAACTTTACTTATATTAAAGAAAATAATGTTTTGTGCATACTTGTAATAATCAAAAACATAACTTGAATCGCTCAATAGACCGGATAAGCTGCAACCTTGAGCGTCAGGATTTGAGAAGCGCAACATTTTGAGCTGAGTAAACGAAAAAGAGAGCTCTATTAGAGAAAGTTTCAATATGTAATAACTATTTAACTTTCAAATAGTTCATCGCCGCATAATTAATTTTTAGAAACATTTATATTGTAACAAAATAATATATCGCAAAGACATTATTCAGAAACTTTCGAGAATGATTGATCACCATTCGCCCCATTTCTGGTAGCGTCTGATTCGTTCTAAAACTACACGTCTGAATATAAGGTAAAGCAGTTTCGCAGCAGTCACATAAGATAAGTCATATAGCAAACAATAGTGGTGAAAATAAATTAATATTGTTACAGTAACCGTTGATCGTTGCGTTAATAGTATAATAAGGTATAATTTTTATGTATGTTCAACTCACATTTCATATTTATAAAAGTTGGAACGGTGAAGATAGTCGAAATAAAAAAAGTTAGAGCAAAATTCAGAAAACTACCAAAGAGTGTCTTGAACGGCAGGAAGCTGTGCCCAAAGTTAGACACTTTTCCTCACGTACTGTGCAGCCATCACAATCATCACCATCGACTTCAAGCTCAGATTGTAGTGCAGCTGCAAAAAACTTCGAGGTTTTATACCAATCAGTTGTTTTATAAAAGGTTAATAATGGAGAACGCATCAACCCAAATTGGTTGGTTATGCAAAATTAACCGGGCGAGTTTTGTACGCTGTGCAAACTCTATGGAGGAATAGAGCTCTTAGCAACTGAGGGGTTTGGTGATTGGAAAAATAACCATAGAAGCGTTTTCAAAAGAAATCTATCAAACTTGGGCTACTTATTAACTATTTCAACAATTTTTTTGAGACTTTCTCAATAATGGCTGGTACCTATAGGATGGTGCATCAAAATTATAATTGGCCCATTGGTTAGGCTTAAACAATAAATAAAAAAAAATTTCTGTTATGATTAGTCTATAAAAATTCAAAATGTTCCGGCACGCTGGACCATTTGAACACCCTATGATGACACCGATATCAAATACCAAACTAAAAGTTTATTTTTTCATATCAAATTTGTTTTGGACTTTAGTAAATTAATTTTTAAGTTAGGTAACTTATCACAATTAAATTGTTATAACTTGTTTACGTTCCACGTTGCAGTAGTCTTATACAAGACACATTTTATTGAAGCTATCTAGACTACATTTATTTATTAACATCTTGTTTAAAATAAGTAGTATTTGGTTCATCTGTAGTTATTAAAATCTCTGATCACTCAAGTTGACTTTTTCGGATAACAACATATCTCAAGTAGCAACCTTTCTTTGTATAGCTTCCCAACCAAATATTTGATCGTTAACTGAACGTTCTGATAGGAGATACATATGCAGGTATTTAGAATTACTACCAGCCAGAAGAACATGTTGTGGACTCAATGTAGTCAAAGAAGAAAATCTGGTTTGTAAATTCGGATCTTCAACGTTAAAAATACTGTATACTTCTTATATTTCGTAAAGTAAGATGCGCTTTTGAAGACTGGTCGTAACAGAAAATTTCAATAGCTTGGCTTAGCCAATGGGCTAAATCTAATTTCGATGCATTCGTGTACTGAAACTATACAGGTCTCATTATAGTCCATTCATATGCTAAAGGTATTCGCCGTTATTTAAAAATTAAATAGTAAATATTAAATTATTCATAAAGTTTTTGAATGTTTGTGCAACTAAAAATTTGAAAAAATTGTGCCAGGTAGCCCATTTCCCAAGCTACTTGTAACATTGAATATTCAACCTAGGCCACTTGGTCAGAAATAAATTTTGAACTTTCGATTTGACCGATAGGTTAGTCACAAAAATTTTAGTTATAACTATTAACAATTTTCTCAAATTTGATTCATCTATTTTGAAATCGCCCATATAATGAACAATCATGATAATTTTGAACACAGAGAGCGCATTTCAAAATGTATCAATAAAAGTGGGGTTTTACAAAGAGGAAAAAATTTTGTATTGGCAAAATGTTCTTTTAGGAATTGTTGAAATTGTGATGTTTTAGCTTTTCGTGAACTGCCAATTCATGGTAACAATAAAATATTAGGCTCCGTAAGAAATGGCAACTTTCTTAGCTGTGCAGAACTAATTTCAAAATTCGATCCTTTTACAGTTGAACACGAAGCAACTCATACTTACTAACTCTCAATGAATTTATTACACAGTTAGTCTATGAAATAACAATAAGATAAAATATATATTGACCAAAAATTGTAAATACCAAGTAATATTCTATAATTATGGCCTCAATACCAAACGTGACGCATACAAACCAACTAGCTTTTGTGGTACCTTATGTACTACTTGCGGCTAGAGTGGTCCACTGGTTGAGGCGCGGATTGCGATGCGCACGGGCCCAGGTTTATTCCAGAAGCTTTTTGATGCCTGGTGGGTGGCTAAAGAATGAAGGCTAATAGCAGTGGTCGTCTAAAGCGCAGTGCTTGCCACATCGCTCTGCAACAGAGATGGTTTGCGACGACCGGGTAGAGATAGAACCTCTCATTTTGCAAGCCATGCGCCCACGCAAGGTTTAGAGCTTTACCATTATGTACTATCTAAGTAAAATCCCGTTAAGCGATTGTTGATGTTTATTCCTTACTATGATTATAAAGATATAGAGAGAGCGAATGCTGTAATGTCAACCTTAAATTTTTTAGGTCTAAATGACTATAAAACAGAGCTACGACAATTCCATCAACATAACTGCATGCTGCAAAGCTTGATACGTGTATCAATTTGCCCCGATACTGTCTATCAACTCATTTTTACACAAACGATGGTTCGGAGTTATATCAAAAATATGAAGCGTTGAGAAATTCCTCCTTCAGTACTTGAAGCAGCAAAAGTTGCTTCTGGATTTTCTTAACAAAAGTAGCTTTAAACGTTTCCATAGACAAAATGACCTTAATGAGATACTTAAAAATTACCACAAGAAGAGCAAGGAACACCGCCAAATATCGGTTATGCAAAATCAAGACAAATATTTACAGTAACCAGGAAAACTAATTCTCCGATTATATTTTACATTGATCGAGAATTTACTATGGGTCAGCTACTAAAGAAACATAAAAAATTGCCTATGTATATACTGTCTCCGATAAGGATTTCAACCAACTGAACTAAACAGAAGTTGGTTTCGCTAACTGATTTTCTCTATTTATGAAACGTTTTCCCAGATTAGTAATCCGCACACTAGAGGCTACTAGCCTAAATAGAGCGAGTAACTTTAATTAATTTGATGTAAAAACTTTCTTTTCTAATTTAAAGGCTGTCCTGAATTGTTACAAGTTTAATTGTGCGTCCATTTAAAACACTGATGAAACCGATCTGCAAACCGCCCATGTTTGGAAAAATAGTAGCGGGAAGGAAAGAAATAGATTGGGAGGGCCGGATCAGCAAAAAAGGGAATGACTTTTACTACGATTCTAGTTCTAAACGCGTGCGGAAATTTGATCCCGCCTATGCTAATATTTCCAAGAGTGTTGTATAAAGAACATTTTGCCAACATTGATCCTCCAAATTGGAGATGCTCATTCTGCTGGTTAGATTACCAATGAGACATTTATGAAACATTTTGAAAGTCATGTGAGGTGGTCAAAAAATCTATGTTTACTTGTTTTGAATAACCATGCATTGCACTTAGGCATTTTATTATTGGACTTCTTCTTCTTCATGTACGTTATCCGTTCCGAGTGTTCGCGATCAATATGGCAATCTTAACTTTGTTGACGGCTGTTCGAAAGAAGTCTGCCGTTGTCATTGAGAACCAAGATCTTAAATTCCTTAGCCAGGAGATGCGTCTGCGTCCGGGTCCTCTCTTTCCTAGCACTTTACCTTGTAGTATCCGTTGAATTATCCCATAACGTTGTTCATTCCTCATAATATGTCCAAAATACTGTAACTTTCTGATTTTTATAGTTTTTACGATTTCAGTTGTTTTATTCATTCTTAGTAGTACTTCAACATTCGTCAGATGGTCGACTCAAGATATTCTCAATATTCTCCTGTACGTCCACATCTCAAAGATCTCAAGTTTCTTCATTGATGCTTCCGTCAGCGTCCAAGTCTCAGCTCCATACAACAGGACAGAGAACACAACATTTTAATAGTCTAATTTTTGTATTCAAGTTTAGATCTCGAGACTTAAACACTTTCTGCATGTTTACAAATGTTGGTCTGGCTTTCTCAATCCTGCACTTTATTTCTTTAGAGTGGTCCCATTGACTATTTATCGACGTACCTAGGTAATTTATTGATGTTACTCTTTCAATTGGTTGAGAATTAACTATTAAGGGTTCGGGTGGAATTGTATTCTTACTGATAACCATGTATTATTGGACTACTGTTCGGAAAATGGCGTAGTACGTTTGTCGCTTTCTGCGCATACGTCTCTTAACTGCTAGATTGGTCTGTATTTGGATCTTTGAAAAAATATTATTTATGTGGAAAACACTATTTTGATCTACGACATACTTGCAATTCTAAGTGAAGCCTTGCCCGATGTTATAGCTCCCAGAAACATTATGTTTTGAAGTCACTGATGGGCCACTTTAGAAACCAAATAAAGAGTAACACATTTGCCCACTGTCGAAGAACATAATCTAACTAATGACTGTCAGCAGTAGCAGCTCAATAACATACCATCAAGTGGAATTGTAACAAAAGTACCAATCCTGAATGAAAATGTGTTGCACTTAGTGCATCACCATCAAAAATAAAACCATATCCTAAAGCACAACCGCGTTCGCAAACCAACATTCACAAAACAGGAAATCGGAAATTTTATCGGACATTCTAGAAAAAGAAGCTCTTCAAGAAAAAGAAAGAGCTAGAGCTGTTAAAAAGCAAAAAAGGAGGAAAAGCAAAGAAAAACATCTGTCCATCAGACAACAAAAAGAAGAAATTGGAAAGCTATGACAGTTCGAATAAAGATGATGAAGGTTGCTTCCGTTTAGTTTGCAAGAAACTTTATTCCCAATCAACGGGAGGAAATAAATAAATCAAATGTAGCAAGTGTTGCAGATGGGCACACGTAACATGCAGTAGTAGGGACGCTTTTTATATTTGCATCAATTGTCAATTTAATGATGACGATTCCGAATAACTTGTTTATAGGTGCATTTTTGTTTACAATCAATTAAGAATAAAATGTTGATTTTTTGTGTAGATAGCTGCTTCTTAACCTGCAGACACCCCATGTTTGGTAACTGTATCAACGTGCCTCTGGCATGTATTAAAGTGCTTCTGATTGGAGCAGTTTAATACATCATGCATTGTTCATATAATTTCTAGAAATTTGATAAAAAATACATATATTACCAACATTGTGTGCCTAAAATACATATGTTACTTATCACGCTAGTTACACTTTTTTTGTAAAAATAAAAAAAGTATCTTCTTGAATAACTGAAAAGTGTATTAGCTAACTTCTGTTGAATTTTGATCTTACCTTATCTTTAAATGTTTTGCCGAAAACCCTATTTAGTACCCCTGCTGATACCAGTCAAAATTATACAAATTGTATCAAAAGGTTTTTGATACTACGAGACACATTATCCACGATAGTGATTGGACCAAGGATGTACAGTATGAAGAAAATGTAATAATAAAGAAACTTAAGAGTCTTGAACTGGCATTATGTTTCTAGATCTATCCTATAGCAGGGTCTCGAGAAGAAAGTGAAATGTTTCAAGGTGGAAGTAAAGACACAACACATGTTATTACTTTATATAGTATTGTAGAACCTTGTATAAACACTCTTCCAAACGAAGCCGAGTTTTTAAGACTAAAAAACAAAAAATTGATGTGTGAAAAGAGGCATTACAAGAAAGAGAGGTCTAAAAGTTTCTTTTTATGAAAACAAAGATGAGTTTTCTGGATGACAATCTTTCGTGGTCAATTGAGCCTCTAAAGCTCAACCTGGTAAGAAGAGAAACAAACTATACAGAAATACAAAAAAAGGATTTAGAATTTCTATGAGAAATCACTCAAACGAAAAATGACCGAACACAGCAGAGGCAAATCGGCTATTAAAAATGTATGATTCCGATTTAGATAAAATATTCCATGAGAACTGTATACATTTAGAAGTATTAGCGGAGAATATAAGCATACAAAAAAAACACAGTTACAACCACAAAGACTGTTTACTAAAGACATTTTTTTTTTATTGAAACAGTACATCAGCAATCAGAATTACAAGAGATTCTATGAGCTAATTTGTTGTTAAAGTTGATTGGCTTGATGAGGTTGGCACCCATTGGTGCTTCCTCGCAGTTTCCTAATCCTATTGATTGAGGATGATGGATTCACACTGGAGGATTCACGTTAGTTTGTAGGTCCCAAGGCCATTTCCGCTTTAATCGCCGAAAGTTTGGTTGTAACGTAAGTGGTTGTATGAGGTCGTTTGGATGATATGTAAGTCTATCATAGTGTCTGATTGCCCGTTCCGTAATTACATCACGCACGTATGGTGTGTTGGAGTCGGTATGTAGGGTGAGATTTGTCACGTACCATGGAGCATCCATAAGAGTTCTTATTGTCTTGGATTGGAATCTCTGGATTATGTCTACGTTAGAATAGCTAGAGCAGCCACACAGCTCACATCCATATGTCCAAATAGGACGTAAGATGGTTTTATATATAAGGAGTTTACTCTCGGTTGCTAAAGGTGATTTCCGATCTATTAGCCAGTACATTTTTTTAACTTTCAGATCCCTGGCTTTGCGCTTCTTCTTTATGTGTTGTTTCCAAGTTAGCCTTTTGTGCCAGTGTAATCCCAGATACGTCACTTCTTCAGATTGTGGTACATCAATGTTGTTTATGGTAACAGGAGGGCATATTCCCCTTCGCATTGTAAATGTTATTTGAACTGACTTATTTTCATTCACCTTAATTCGCCATTTGTCTAGCCATTCTTCTATTAAATGTATGTGTTCCTACAGTAATCTTGTAGCAGCTAAAGGGTCTTCATTGCACGCGAGGATGGCAGTATCATCTGCGAACGTTCCCATTTCTGTGTACGGTGTTATTGGTATATCAGCAGTGAAAAGTAAGTATAGGACTGGGCCCAAAACGCTGCCTTGGGGAACTCCAGCGGTAATTGGCTGTAGTGTCGAGATTTTGTTTCCGAATTTTACTAGGAAATAGCGGTTTGAAAGGTAGGATTGAAAAAGGAGATAATATTGGTGCGGAAATAATGCTTTTATTTTAGCCAGTAACCCTTTGTGCCACACCTTATCAAAGGCTTGTCGGACGTCCAGGAATACTGCCGTGCAGTACTTCTTACTTTCAAAAGCTTTCTGAATTACGTTAGACATGCGGTGGCACTGTTGAATAGTAGAATGATCTCGTCTGAATCCAAATTGGTGCTTTGGGATCCAATCATCCAGTGGTGTGTCTTTATTACCAGGTTTCAATATTACTATAATTTGCGCCATCTTTAGTTGCGGCGGCCAGTAGGTTAAGCGCAGAATTGCGTTAAATAATGCTAGTAGTTGTCTTTCCCCAGTTTCTGGTAGCTGTTTAAGGATAGGACCAGTTATGAGGTCGTAGCCTGGTGCCTTTTTGTTGCTCAAGAATTTTATCTCCTGACGTAATTCACCGATTTTAAGATCCCGTATTGGAAATGAAAGTTGTAGTGGGGCTTCGAGGAAGGTGTCTACTTCTATACCTATTGCTTCAGAGTTAGGTCTAAATACTTCTGCCAGATATTGTGCGAATAGGTCAGCTTTTTCTTGGTCAGATCTGGCCCACGTGCCGTCTGTGTTACGTAGCGGCGGTATATGTACCTGTGGCCTCTTGAATCCCTTTGTGGCTTTCCATATACTGTAGTCGTCCTTGGAAAGAAGTTACATATTGTTGAAATGTGTCGTTTTTACTTCGTTCAGTTTTCGTTTAAGTTTATTAGTAATTCGATTGTACTTTGTTTTGTCGTTTCTATTATGTGTTCGTTGCCAGACTGCCCTAGCTTTCCTTTTTCCTTAACCAGCTCCATCACTTCTCTTGGGAAGTTTTGTGAGCTGGGTTTTCTTTCCATGCGCGGTGTAGCATACCATGCTGCCTCTTTGTAGTAGTTATAAATTTGTTGATTCCACTGTCCAACTCTTCAGTCGTTTTTAGGCTTATATTAAGATCAAGATGTTGATCCATATACTCTTTAAAGGCGTCCCAATCTGTGCGTCTGTTACATAACATTGGTTTGGCTTCTTTTCTAATTACTGCACTAATAGTAAGTATGACAGGTGTGTGGTCAGATGATAGATCATAACTGGATGTTATGTCTACGTAGTTAGATGAAACTCCTTTAGCAACGAAGAAATCTAACAAATCCGAAATTTCGCCAGGGTCCGTTGGCCAGTACGCTGGGCTACCTGTTGAGAAATATGTATAATTATTATCAGTTATGAGTTTATTAAGTTCTATGCCTTTTGTGGTTATCAGTCTACTGCCCCATCTGGTATGCTTCGCATTAAAGTCTCCGCCAGTTATAAATCCTGACCCTAAGGAGTCAAAGAATGGCTGTAGCATGAGTTTGGTTATTTGGTGCCGAGGGGGCAATATGTTGCCGCTATTGTAATTGTATTTGGTAGTTTATTTACTTCAATCACTGTGGCCTGTAAGAAATTTTCTTCGAATTTTGGTAGTTCGTGATGTGTTATTGATTCACGAATGATAATGGCAGTGCCTCCATGTGCCGTACCATCCAGATGTTCGGTGTGGTAAATAAGATAGTGCGGTATTTTTATGTGGGTTCTTACAGTAAAATGCGTTTCTGATATAAGGAGGATATCTATGTTGTTTATACTGAGGAAGATTTCGATTTCTTGTTTTTTTGATTGGAGGCCGTTGGAGTTCCAAAGTGCAATTTTAAGGAATTTGGCCATTATCGAACTAATTTATTTATGACCGTCGTAAGCATGTTCAAAATAATGCTATTTTGTTGTATTAGTTGATTGAACATACCTTTGAATTCTTTTAAGAACTGTGTGAGTGTTAGGTCTTGAGGTGATTGAGGTTTATTTGTGTTTGTTTGTTCACAGTCAGTATTTGGCATTTTCCAGTAGTTCTTCACTGGCAAGGGAGGAAAGTTTTGTGGATTTGTCTTGTAAGAGGCATGTGTGTTTTTTTTGTGTTTGGGTGTTCGGTTTTATCTTGTTTTCTAGCTCTTGGTAGATTGAACAGCCCTTGTAGTTTGCGGGATGTACACCATTGGAGAGTGCACAAGTAGCAGGGGTTTCCCTTGTTTTTTTGCATGTAATAGAATTGTGCGGTCCGCCACATTTAACGCAGGCGTATGGCCTATTACAATATGACTTTGTATGGTTATAGTTTTGGCATCTTGTGCACTGGGCCAGGTTCATATTTCTGTGGGGCGGTTCAACAGAAATTTTTAAGTTTTGTAAGTAATTTATGTTATATATGTCTTTGTTATTGGTGGCTGGCTCCAAATCTACAAAAAATAGTGGTAATGCTTCTTTAGTTTTCTTATGTTTTATGTTAGTAATGTTTCTAATCTTGTGATTATGAGTAGCTAGTTCAGCTGTAATATCATCTACTGGAATTGTAGGATGTATGTGCCGTAGGACCACTCTGTATCCACGATCCTTCTTGATTTGGTAAGTGTGGTGAATGACACTGTTTTCCTGGAAATGTTTGACGAGTTTTCTGTACACATCCGGGGAATGCACATTAAATTTGACTACGTTATCAGCCATACTTTTGGTGGTGTACTGTTCCTGTTCCATAATATCCTTCAAGCTGTTTATCATTTCCTGATAGTTGTTAACTCCATATACGTAGATTGAAGGGGGTTTGGGTATTTTATTTGAGTTTTTGTTGGCACCGTTATCTTGATTATTGTTTGTTACGTCTGTAACTTCTGGTAAAATTGAGTATTTGTTAGTTTGTGTTAGATTAAATGATTGTGGTGGATTTTGTATGTTTTGCAATTTCCTTCTTTTTTTTTTAGGTTATTAACTTTTTGCCAAGCATTTTTTTTGTCTGCAATGTTTTCTTCTTCCTCTGCGTCGCTAATAATAATTTCCATTGGTTTTTGTGTCGTGATTTGTTGATGCAATGGTTGGACTTGAGGCGGCATTACAAATTGAGACATTGAAGAGTGACCATATTGATAAGATTGGAATGTTTGTATTTGTGGCGACATTGAGTAGCTATTGGGCATTTGCTGGCATTGCTCAGGTGTTATTTGTTGTGGGTTGTTATTTGGGATAAATGGGTATTGTTGGTAAAAGGATGCGTTTTGTTGCGTTATTGTTGGGTTGAATTGTTGCGTGGGATTGTAGCCATTGCCAAATGGCAGCATGCTATTAGTTTTACTTACATGCATGCACTGAATTATGTAGTAAACAATACAAAAATGAAAACAGTTTATTCCAATTAATGCACTGGTTTACCACTGCTCGAGGTTCACTGTACGATAGCGATAACATGCAGCGCGCACGACTTAGGCATGTCCTCGGCTTGAGCGCTCGAACCGTACTTACTAAAGACATGAGAAATAGAGTGTACTTTTCTTTATATTAAGAATTTTTTAAGTATGGCAATTACTAACTGCACTGGAGAACTTAACAATGAAAAGGTTTTTGAGATCAACGTTAAAACAAAAAAAAAGTGACGGACCCTGCACTTTTATTTATTGAGGGTGAGTTTGTACAGTCTTTCTTTTGATGACATAGTTAAGAGGTTTGCTAATTCGAAGGCCAAGAAAAAAAATGTTTTTCAAATCAATTTTTTGATAAAATAGACATTTGTTTTTATTTTTCCTCATTGATGTGTGAATATACATCAACATTGCATTAAAGTGTATGTATGTAACAAAAATTGAAAAACCAAATAAATGTTTTAGAAAATACTTAAAAATTGTCAAAACAATATTTAAATAAAGGAGTCCAGGAGACACAAATTTTAAACAAAATTACATTTGCAAAATATCACTTTCAACAAATATTAAAATAAACGTAAGTAAGAAATGCCAAACACTAAATCTGCCTACACACGTGCTTGAGCAGCTTAATTTTTCACTCGACAAATCCTCAAGGAATCCGCATAAACATCACAATAAAACGACGAAAGCGCAGCGCCGGCGTTCAATAAACTGTGTTTAAAATTTTTAGCGCTGAGCGCGAACGCGGCTCTTTTAATCTCCCGGAAATATGTGGCCTAGAAAACTGCGCGCGGAAGCGCATACACGGGTTTCATTATGCCGAGCAGTTTGCATTCCGGGATATGGCGGACCTTAAAACTTCTCGCGGAATGACTTATTATTTTGTCTCCGCAAGCTTCCGGGCGCTGCCGCTGCCGCCGGTTACGGCTGTTAATAAGGGGCGTAAAATTTAGTTCCGGGCGCCGCGCATCGCGGCGAATAAACCGGGCCATTCGGAGCCAAATTGAATATGTTCATGAAAGTCAAACTTCCCCGTCCGTCCCGGCGGCGCTGCGAGCAGCTCTTTCGACGGATTACTTTTCAATCTTGTCGAAGCCAAGAGTTCACATAAAAATTGTATATAGGGAATCGCTTCGCCTGGACGACGCTATCCTGAGTTTTACTGCTGCACAACAAGACGTGCTTCAATTCAGCTCGTACGTGCATCACTTGCGCAATATAAAATGTGTTTGGTCGTTGTGTTCGCGTGAGCCATGCTTCCGATCGCTGTCATTTCATATTTATAAAATGATGACAGTGCCAGAACACATAAAGGTTTTCGACGTCCTTTTCGCCTTCAAATGTCAGACACTTGTGGTCTTCTTGGGAATATATAAATGCACAACATTTTCTTTGGAGACATTTCTGCTTTACAGTTACGAGAGAAAAGAAGTATGCAAAAATACAAAAACAAGTCACAACTACAGGACTGATGTTTCAAGACATATCGCTATCATTAGTAAATGTTTGATATGATTCGAGAAAAACATGTTAAGGAGATTATTGAAGCATTATGGTTTTAAGAAGAATTAAAGTTAAACTTTTTGGCATGTCGACTTATGGAAAAATTCAAAATTCAAATATTTTCACAAATTCTAGTGCTAAAATTTAAGCATCTACATATACTCTAAAAGGAGTGAACAGAGTTTTTGTGATTTTCGCAAAATTCATTAAAAAATATGTAATGAAAATCAAAACTATTAATATGATTTTAAATATAGACGTTTAAGATCCATTAATTTGATATATCAGACTACGTACTGAAATAAGAGAGTTGTAAAATACAAAGGGTCCAGACAGATTATCATCGGACCTCACACCAGTTATGGTTACTGTTAGTACCACCACAATTTTTATAAAACCTCGACTAGCAATCTACAGTCTGCGTACAGATTGGGATGCTAAAAAAACTATATTAAATATGCAAGGACAAGCTCCAAACATCCTCATGCATGTAGGAAAGCATCAAAAACTGAAAGAGGAGTTGGAGACGAATGACACATTGGGAATACCCAAATTATAATACCAGATAGAGAAGACTGGAATGAACGACTTCCAGTCTCTGGATATTTTATCTGGTATATTGTATTGATGGCTTCGAGACTGGACATTAATCCAATATATATGTCACGTTTCTATTATCTTATTAAGATTTATTGAAAACAACGTCGCTGAGTATTATTTTTAGCGTTGTTTGTACATAAACTCACATCTCGTGGAACTTGTACGCATGTAAATATGTTTCAACTGCTAATAAAAAATATATACTTCTCTACGAAAATTTGAAGCAAGTGGTATGTTTATTAACAAATCAAGGATTTGCTCTCAACGCAACGGTCGTTCAGATGACAATATTGTTCGAATAAATTATGTGTGCATAAAGAACCAAGCACGTCATTTTTCGCCGTTTACAGTAATTGAATTTCTTATACAGTACTAAGCAGCGCCTAAGATGCGTGTAAGATTCAACTGATTTAAGAACGTAAAGAAACGGCCACCAAAAACGCTATTTTAGAAAACACAAATTGCTTTGCGAATTGTAATGATTGTCGCAAATATCCTCGTATTATTCACAAAAAGCCAATGCATCCCTCAAAATGCCTTGTTTGAAGTACATTTTGGGCTGCAGAAATCGTTGGCCCCTTCTTTTTTGAGGAAGCACTGTTATTGTGAATGCTGTACGTAATCAGGAGACGCTAAACAAAGTTTTTTCAATAAAACCAATAATTTGAACTTATAACAATATAGAATAAATCCGTCGCATATCAGACGGAGTTGAGAAAGGCATTTGACCGACATTATATTCTATACGTAACGCGCTTTATACTGGCAGGATAAAATTTACCTGTTTCGACATTTTACGTTGAACAAAAGTAAGAACTAATACTATAACGTAGGCCACGAGGCAAACCGCAAGTATATAGGACAGTTATTTTAAATGAATTTGCAAGAATGCCAACTATTAAGATTCCTGAAATATTGGCGACAAAACTGTGAGCGTAGTTACGACCGAAAATAGGTTTCGTGGTTAAATTTTAAACTCTGGGCATTGTTATAGTTTGGTTCTGTGTTTATAAATGGAGAGAATTTCGGTAGTATACATTCTGAAAATTATTTTACTGTAGATAGCATACCTGCAAAATACTTCTACCTCTCGGAAATTGTTAATTATTACTGAAACTGTGTTTGACACTTATTGTTTACACATGTTAGTGTTTTCTTACAAAAAACACTCTAAAATGTATTATTTTCTAGATGTGTTTGAATGTAAAAATATATAACGCTTGTAAGTATAAAAGTTTAATTTACAATTACGTAACAGTATATAAAAGTGAATTTAAATATAAAACTAATTATGTAATTTGCTATATTATACTACATGTTAAAGTAACAGAGAGTTGTAAATACAAGCAGTAGAAACTAAAATTCTTCTGTTTCACAGACAACAAACTCTTTTCTTGTAAAGTGGTAAACAAGTGAGAATATTTAATGTTGTTTTTTATGAGCTTTAGCATATCCTGCCAACGCTTTTTAGATTTTATAAACTTATACAAATAAATTTTTAATATGACTAAAGTTTAAAATGCCCAAAAGGTAGTGATAGCAATTGTTTATATTCACAAAGGTAGTGAGGTATTCGTGAGAAGCTTAAATGTTGAAATAATTTATAAACAACCTCAAAAATTTAGTTCATAACAATAAAACTAAAAACATACAACATGATTGCTAATATTAATTAAAAAGACTAGGACTAATATCAAGAATCAGAGTTCTTTCCATTTTCTCTGTTATTCTTTGATGGTAAGTATTTATTGAGAGTACATTAGTTTGTTCTTCGACAGTGACAATGTAATAATTTTCTGAATTCTATTATCTGCTGTTGAGAAAACCAAACACGACTTTGCTGAACTATTGCGGACTGATGATATGTTATAAAAAGAGAGAGATTGAAAAATTTTCTGATCAATATATTATAATTTTGATTTATATATAAATTAAAACCAAACAACAAGCCAAGGTTTTTCTGGTGTACATGACTAACTTGAAGCTTGAGAGAGCAGGAGTTAAATTTTGCAGTTCGAGTATTACGAGCTCAAGACTGTTCCTAAGCCTCACTAACAAGACATTTATTAGTTTCGAAGGCACAACTGACGGCAGCCCTCGTTGTGCCTCATTATTTCGAGATTTTTCAAATTTTGGGCCAATGACGACGCAAATGAGGTTTTTCCGACTGCTGGAGCGCCCGACAAAGGCGAAAGCAACAGGTACCGGCGACTACTCGCGAGGCAATGCAAATTCTGAGGGACTACTGTCGGGGATAAATCGTAGAGAATACACCGCGAGGAGACGGGGCGCCGTCGAAGAGTCGCTAATTGCCCGCAGCGCGGCCGCCCTCCTGGACGCGAGCTTTAAAGCGGTGGATTCCGCGGCCCTCGGCTACGAAGCTATCGGGAGACGCTGGAAGACATTAACTCCCAGAGGCGCGCGGCCCTCCCAGAGGTAATTACGCTTTGTTATTTCTGGAAAGGCGTGTAGTTTAAAAGTGCGTGAGCGCGGGGACTAAACGTGATACAGGGGAACAAAGGCCTATTAAACCGACAGCCTGGAGCGGAAACAGGAAGTTGCGCACGCACCTTCGTGCTCAGTTCCGTCTTCAGCACGTGCTTCCGCTCAATACTGTTCTCTGCATCGTACCTACCGCGAACAGAATTCGTTAACAGAAAATGAACACACGGAGGGAACTAAATTAATGCCAGGTATTGCGGGCGGTTCTAGATACAAATTCCTTTAATCTCGATTCATACATATACAATGGTCCGAATTATTCACTTCGATTGCTTGTTATGATCCGAACCGTCTAAAAGAGTAGAAGTCTCTACCTACTTATTATTCCGGCAAGCAAACATTCGATTCCTAATTAAAATACCTCCTTACAGAAACTGTTTCTTTACGAAGTTAACGGGTCACGTCAACCCCTTGTTTAAGTTAAGCTTTTTATGGTCTTATCTTTCTGTAGTAAAACAAAGTTAATGGTTTATAAAAGAGAGAAATAAGCCAATATATAAAACCAATTATTTAACTATATTATTTGAAACTAAATATTCATAACATTTATTTTGAATGTAGATAATAAACTGTTTATTACAGGAAATTTTATACAAAAATCAGTTTCAAAAGATACAATAACAGCAACAATATGAATAAAAAAGCTATTGTTTAGTTTTATGACTAACTAACGAAAACTGGAATTAATTATGCAGCTACGATTCTTTTTAATCTTCTTTTTACCCACTAAAAATTTTGTCGCTGGATAAATGTAACTATAGTTGCTTTTTCTTTTTAAAATAATTACTTACCTTAATTGACCTCCTTATATAATTTTAGTAGCAAAATAGCCACCATAAAATATTAGCAAAAAATATCTTTTCAATCGGGAGTTAGTTTCTTAACTTGGTAAAGATAGAAGCATCCTTTTTTTCGTTCTATAATTTAAGAAATTAATCATGTTCTTAAGTATTGAGGACGTAAATAATTTATTCCTAATGCAGACCTAGAAATTTACGTTAAACCTAGAGTTGCGTTACATAAATAGAGATACTGTTTCTTGATACGATGGGGTGGTTCGGGATTTTACAGGAGAATTTAAAAAATGTTATATTTTTTTATAATACAAGTGAGTTATAAATATAATTTACCTAACAATGCAGCAATTCACATCAGATTTACAAAAATACAGGCTGGATAACAGTAACATCAAAAAGGAACGAAAGAAACATTTTTGATAGCCTGGTAATATCAAAAATAACTCAAAGAAAATACGTCAAAGGTGAATATTACTAATATATTTTTAATAAGAACGCTTCCACTTTTATAATAATAGAAGACGATGTTTTCGCAGCTCATTAGCCAAAACATGATACTCTCAATGGTAATTAATAAAATAGCTAAAAATAATAATATAATTCCCTACGTATAACTCTCTAAAACGCTAACGGCATTTCAAAATACATTCTGGAAATAATTACATTTTTTCGCAACAAAACAATTAACGAATTACTACTATCGGAAACACACAACATTGAGAACAAAAACTCAAGTCTTACCCTTTCCGTTAATACTAGTTACAGTTTACAGCCTGCCCGACATTCTATCTCTACTGAAGAGTATGAACATTACATACGATCCCCTGATGCGAAATTTATTATTGGAGGAGAATGGAACACAAAAACTAAAACTTGGGGGCTAGACTAAATGATCCAAAAGAGCGTAGGCTACAGAAAGCAATGGTAAACTTAAACTGTAGCTATCTTTCAACAAACAAATCTACTCACTTGTCTACTGGCACAAACAAACTACCAGAGTCGATTGATCTTGCTGTTGTTCGTGGTATTGCAAACACGTATACCCATGCAGAATTTAATCAAGATTTGTCGGGTTCTCCAGTAATTATTACTTTGAGCACAACATTTATTAGAAGAGAGCTCTTCCCAAGGCTTTGCACTAAATTTACTAACTGGTACTATTTCCGAAATCTATTGGTTAAAGAAGTCAATCTTGCCATTCATATTAAAGACACACAAGATTTAGATAAAGCAAACCAATACCTTAATACAAAACGCTGTATGGTAAGACACACCGAGTTCATCAACCAACTAGCTGGAAGAAGTTAGCGTTCCATCGTCACATATGAGATCTAATTGTTGGAAAACAGAACGTGGAAGAAGTGGCAGAAAACTAAAAACAGAGAAGACAGAACTTACCAGTTGCATGACGCACTATTAGAAGTTTGAATGACACATTTAAACAGTTCGTTACAAAACTCTCGCCTGATGACCATACAATACGGAAAGTAACAAAAAAATTTAAAAAACATTACGGTAACTGGGCTACAGCAGAAAAAGGAAAAGCAGATATATTCGTTGAGTATCTCTCTAATACATTCACCTCACCACAACCTCAAAACAAGACGAAATTTAATCATTTCTTGATAACTCCTGCCAACTGTCATTACCAATCAAAACATATTCCCTGTCTAAGGTACGCAAACAAATCTAACTTACACATACCCATAAAAGGTTCTATAAAATCTTTCTCGGAAAGTTTTAGTGCTCCTCACTACCATTTATAATAGTATGCTAAGACTTGGCTACTTCCTTGGCCAGATCATTACGATAGCTAAACCCGGTAAACCACCGTTCCAATCCTCTTCCTGCAGATCACGTATTAATAGCCAACATTTTTAAAAGGCTATTGCTCAAACTGTAGATCTGAACAGCATATTCCATTCTATCAATTCGGTTTTCCGCAACATCACTCAATAATAACCCAATCATTGAATTATTAACCATATTATGGAGGCTTAAAGTCAAAGCGTATATGCGCTATTCCTTGACCCACGATAAGATTTTGACAAAGTGTATCATAAAAGCCTGTTATTCACAATCAAGTTATACTTTCCAGGCCAATTGTAATTTTTGCTTAAATCTTATCTATCTGAAAGGTTTTTTCAAGTTAAGATTAACAACAGTATCTGACTATCACCAAATTACCTCCGGTGTTCCACAGGATAGTGTGCTGAGACCGTTGTTATACCTAGTCTACACGTCTGACACGACAACATCAGATTATACCAAAATGGCCACATTCGCAGACAATACGACTACTCTCTCAGCCAATGAAATACCTGAAGCAACAGCAAAACTCCTACAAACTGATCTTAATACCCTTCAAGATAGGTTTCAACAAATGGAGCATTACACTTAATCCTGACAAATTACTCACATTTACCAACAGACGATTAATAAGTTTCAGACCAAAACCAATGATACTCCAATGTCCCAAAAACCAAAATAAAATATCTAGGGCTGTATCTAGATCAGATGCTAAACTGAAATACACATATTAAGGCTAAGCGAATACAGATTGATATTAAAACTAAACAAATAAACTGGCTGATTGGGAGACGATCCCAACTTTCTCTAACGAACGAAATACTTCCGTATAAAACTATATAAAATACCGTAATTGACATATGGAATTCAATTATGGGGATGTGCAAAGACTTCTTGTACCAAATCCCTTTAGAGATGTCGATCGAAGATCCTTAGATACTCTATCAGATATAACAAATGAAACTGTCCCTAAGGACCTAGAAATTCCTTACGTAGGCAGGTTTGCAAGAACACATAACAACAACTTAACAGGACACGGAATCGAACTAATAGAGCAGTTTCCAACCAACAAAACCTCATCAGGAGATCGAAACGCCAATGACTTTGTGATAATTCAATCAACATTAATTAGAGTAACATTATTGGGGAAAATGACAATGGCCAAACACCCTATATGACATGTAAAACCACATACCATTTACTAATTACTTGTTAAATAAGTAGATTGTAAATAAGTAAATCAATAGACAAAAAATAATAATAAAAAGAGATTAAATTAAAATAATATTGTTAAGTGCAGACAAGTCTAATAGCTAGACCAAAGGACTTAAAAGTACAATAAAAAAAGAGCGCAATTCGAGTAGTGATCAAAAATATCCACTACTTTATAGAGATAAAGAAATTAAAAAAAGAAGTGAGAATCCTTGATTATAAAGTTCAAACATCAGATTTATAAAAAGCTTTTATCTGGGTTCTTTATTAATCTTACTTTAAACTAAGTCAATAAAATAAAGTCAAGCAGCTGCAATATGTCAAAATAATCATAAGACCTCCACAGCGCTTTAGCGAATCAACTATTAAAGGTATGTATACACTAAAAGATTTTGTACACGTTAGATAAGGTGCGTTAAATGCAAAGTGCTCCTTCTACAAAAAATTATGCAAAATTTAAGAACGTTCCAAATGTGCATTTGCACTGAAGCTCATCTCGCGAATTATATGGAGTGCAAGTTTTACCAAGAAATACGGAACCGCAAATTTTGCAACTGTGGCCCAAAGAAAATAAAACTCAAGTGAGTTCTATAATAAATTCCGCACAAAAAGCCAATACGGGACTACATACATCGTGATCTATAACAAACCTGTAAAAGATGCAATATCCACTTTTGGAAGTCTATGTCTGAGCTTAAATATATAGAAATTTATACGAAATGACCTACGGGTGTTAAAAAAGTAATTGTTGAAAAATAAAAACTCAGAAGAGTATGGTACTAGCTACTGAAGCCACTGGTTACTCTTCAGGCAAGACTATAAAGCAATTGCAGCACCTACAAACTATAATGCCCTCTATCAGAAATTCTAACGGTAGTTGAGGTAGAAATGTGAAAGTAAAAGTCCAGATTTTTGTTTTATATCTAGCAAACTCATTTCAGCCACTACCATCAGAACTAACACTTTCTAAAAAAGCAAAAATCCACCAACAATCGGGTGCTTTAGACAAAATGTTGTTTAAGAAGCTAAAATATATAATCCTATTTTAAAAGCAGCATATTTTCCAGTTTAGTGTAAAATGGTGCTGTAATTAGGATACATAAAGAGGGAAAATCTCAAAATACCTTTCGTCCTATTGATTTATTAGTCTGTTACCTATTTGATCAAATCTTATAGAAAAGTTCCCACTTAAGGGGGAAAATACCTCAGAAAGGTGAAAACTAATATCATTTTTCGAGGCACAATTTATTTTTATCAAGTCACACTTTGACGACTTAAAAATTGCACTTTCAAATTAAAAAATATATATTAGTTCTAAAAAATATCAAAAACCAGTTCCAGCAAGGTCAAGACAGGAGTCTGTAAAACAAAAGGAGTGCATTTTTTGCGTTGAGATCCACAGTTCATTGGTGAACTTACAAAAATAAGATATTTCAAAAATTCTTCTGAAAAGGATCCTCAAATTTGATACAGAATTTTACTGATTTTGCATTAAAACTGTTTATAATGATTTTTTCTATAAGGTAATACAAATAGTTTTGGAATTATGCTGCATTCCAATTTTGAAAATGCCGTTTTGAGAAAAAACATGTACAAAGTTTCAAGTAGCAAAAAATCATTATTTTTAGCGATTCCAGGGCTATAAAGTTGTCCTTCAGTATTTTAGTGCATTACTTTTTCTTGCAGGACTTGTTCTCGTTACGCTTTCGGGGCTTCTTTTGTCGACAAAAAAACTGCGCGTTTCTTCCCGCATGAATCTGTTTGTGTCAGCCCTGTCAGCGTGCATTTTGCTTAGGCTCCAATAACAATATCCAGTTTATATAATGCTTACAGGATGTAACTATAGCCGTTAGTAGAGAGTCCAGCATCCAAACAAGCAGCAATTTCAATAATTTTTAGATCAGAATGAAGGTGCTTTGGAGCAACTGGCCAAATATCTTAAAGAAGGCGCTTTATGCAGCAGTGCAGAATCTTCAACGAATTCAATATTGGAACCCATAGTTTTAGCTTTTTGCCAAAAACACCAGCTGTCAGCTTTCATTAGGTAGTAGGTTGACACACTACCTTTTTTCATATATTCCATGCTGTTTATATTATTTTAAATCGCTAGGCCATAGTAATTGATAAGTGCATTTCAAAGTCGAATACTCATCCTTTTTTTCTAAAAATATATACATTCACTTTTGATGACTTTAAGATCCTCATTATACGGCTATAATTCTCGAAAGGCTTCGAATGTTCTCAAGTGCACTTAGATGCTCAATACAATCGCGTAACGTCACGGGTTATAGCGTCAATATGACTTTGAATTTCCATTTAAGATTTTGTGAGCATATTCTAAAATGTTTGCTTGACATTTTAAAGGAAAAAGAAAAATGCAATTTTCGAAGCCTATAAACGTATATCCTTCTTTAAGCAGTTCAAACGTGTTCTTCAAGTTTCTCAAGCACCCACCTAATCAGGGAGAAGCATTTTACAGATAGATAAACAGATACATAGAGTTGTACAAAAAATTATCCAGACATTTAGAAAAAAAGAGTTCTGTTCGGCCACTTTTCTTGGTAGAAAGTAGGCTTGCTCTTGAAGATTAAGCAGAAGATTATGCATACGTATTGTTAACTGCTGAAGTCATATGTAGCAGGCAAATATTTTTAAGGGGTACTTCACCAGAATACAATCGGAAATTTTGCAAAAAAGTGTTGTAGGTCATATTTTTTACATTTTATAGACAACAAACATACCAAGCACGTGGAATACAGGTTTTTCGGAAAGTATTGTGAATAATTCAATAAAAACACAGGTATTGCAGGTAATCATTTATTTCTTTAAAGCCCTTTAAAATATTTTCCTCCTGCATCTACACAGCGTGTCTACCACGTTTTGAAGGCTTTCTGGAATGCGGAAACTGAAACGTTGTTTATGTCCTTGGTCACGGTGGTTTGGACCCTCTTCATCGACCAAAAACGGGTTTCTTTCAGGTTAGATTTGAGTTTTGGGAACAGAAAGTCAAGCGGGACAAGTTTGGGCTGAACGGTGGTTGGAGCAACGTTGCCACGTTGTGTTTGGTTTGGTTTCCTCACGAGCAGGGAGATGTAGCTGGGCGCGTTTGCAAATCTTCAGACACGATTTCATGCACTACGGTTTTTGATAAATTTATCTCCTGTGCTGTCAATTGAACACTTAAACGCCAATCAGAGTTTAAAAAGTGTTTCACTTTTACCAAAATTTTATTACTACGGCTCGCTGATGGATGTTCGTTGAGTTTTTCGTCTTCCACGGCTTCACTTTTGTTATTCAAAAATTTCGTTTTTGATTTGGCTTTCTCCCCATAGGCTTTCCTTATCAGGTTCAGTCTTAATGCCAAATTTTTTGAGTTCGATAGAAAACTTCACCGCATAACGTTGCTCTAATGTAAGCTGCATGTTAAGTCTGTAACAAGTTACCAAAAAATAGTCTGCGGTAAACGCGATTCTCACTCTCTCAAGACTTGCATTCTTCACCTAACCCTCTCCCTGCCTTTGCATCTTCCATCCGCCAAAAACTACGTCTCTCTAGCCTTTCTGGTTGGCTAAAAATTATTCCCGATACTTTCTGAACAAACTGTGTACTCTATTACTGTTATCTCGGTCTTACATGAACATTCGGTGAGTACATCAAGAAATTTACAAGCTCATATTAACCTTTTAATAAAATAACTAAAAACATATTGTACCAAAGCCAATTAAACAAAATTGATGCAAGTTACATTCACATTACGAAGGGAGATTTGCCCTCCAGTTAAGCTTAAGAACCCCTAGCCACCGCAATATAAAATAACAAAGTATCTCAGAATGCATCTAAATATGTGTTTAATGTGTAGAACCTACATTTTTACCAATCGGAAGTAAATGTGCTTAAAACTTAACAACAGTGCCTGATTGGGGGAATGTTTCAAATTTCCTTAAGAAGTAAACTATTCATCTATAAAATATTCTGAAGCCAATATGGATATATGGTCAGCAGCTTTGGTGGACGCCATCAAACTCAAATATAAAAATTTCTTAAAGATTTTAATTTAAAACCTTAAGAAATGTTTTATGATTGGTGGTTTGTGCCAAACTAAATAATTTATGAAATCTCGGGTAGAAACTGTAAAATACCAGCGACGACTAGTGTCTTATCTAAATTTACAAAAAAATTATTAATACCCATAAACTAAAATTATGTACACTACTAGAATTAATAGATAGATCTTAATTGAATAGCCGTTTAAAGGGTAATTATAATATGTTAATGTTAACAAATGGTTGTGTTAATAAAAAGAAATACTTCTCTGAGAAGACTTATTATTATCAATTTGTTTATTGTTTTCTATAAAACAAATTGTAAATAAATATTAAGATTAAAAAAAAACTTGTTAGGGAAATATTTTCGGTAACCATGATTTATTTTAAATGTAATTTGGGAAATCACCAAAAAATTCTACTTTATTACAGGGCTAAAATGTAACCCTTTTAGTTGGTGCTTTATGTAGGTAATTATCGTGAATATTTTAATTTTATTGCATGCTGTACAAAAGTATAATGTTAAAAGTGATATACACTATATTCTCCTATAATGCATTTGTCATATTTTTATTTAACTATGACAAATTACATTTTTAACGTACCATACCTAATAACAAGAGTATTTGTTATCTTTACATAAAATATATGTGTGTAGCGTTTATAGGTAGATACGTACGGGGTTTCCAACTTTTTAGTTTAAACGAGTAACTGATTTCTTACTTATGACACAAGTTACATAAGTTACTATTACTACACTAAAACTCAAAAATTAAATACGACTTGAACCTATAAATTTTTTATTGGTCGAATCTATTCAATTTCGTATAATGCTGAATATGTTGGCATCGCTATAAAGTAATAATGTTGAAGCATTTTAGTTATTTACTTTAA
The DNA here is from genome assembly GCA_036346155.1 of Sinelater perroti. Classification (NCBI taxonomy): domain Eukaryota; kingdom Metazoa; phylum Arthropoda; class Insecta; order Coleoptera; family Elateridae; genus Sinelater; species Sinelater perroti. The sequence continues at coordinate 2,961,033 of JARFIY010000348.1, read as the reverse complement.
AAAGAAAATAATTTATTTTTGTGAAGTGCAAAGAAAACGTATATACTAAAATTTATTTTTTTTAATTAAGCAATTCTAGTTTTACTTTTATACTGCCTTAGAAATGTTCAAAATTTTCCTTAATTAAAGAAGTTTTTGCTGATGTCGCTTATCTATTTCAGTTTAATTAAAAAAATAGAAGCTAGAATAGGATATACGTTTTGCCAAATGGTCGTAGTTGGGCTGCAAGATAATCCAATCTTACAATGCATGATTTATCTATAAAAATCTAATTTTTGCTTATCGTTTTGACATAAACAACAAACTGTATACTGAGATTTGTTGATATGTTTCAGGATGGTACATTCGTATTTATAAATGTAAGCTGCTTAAAAGTTTATTTTGTGCAAATTGTTAACATTAGAAATCAGCTGATACATATTCTTTACAGCTTTACAACTTAAATAATACAATTACTGAGTATTATAATTCACGTCTGCCATAGATTCTTTTTCATAATAAAATTTTTGACCAACAATTTTTCTTAAACGTCTATAGAAATAATTAATCATACGTTACATCCTTAGAAAAATATCTTACTTACTTACTTAATCCTTATGCCTTTTTTACCGTTAGGTGTAAGGCAGGTGGGAGAAGAGTTTGTTATGTTGCTGTATACTTTTCTTTCCATAGTTTTCTGTCCTGGGCTAGTTGTTTTATACCTTCCCAGTTTATTCCCTTGTTTGCTGCTGCCTCTCTTATTCCTTCTTCCCAGGTTTTCCTTGGCCTTCCTCTTTGATTTTTACCCGGAACTCACGATTCATACACTCTTTTCACTAATCTGTTTTTGGCATACGACACATGACCAAACCACCTTAATTGTCCTTCTTCTATTTTTTCCATTATAGGTTTTATCTTTAAGTCTTGTCTGTACGTTTCATTTCGGATTTTATCTCTTTTCGTTTTATTTTGTATCCTTCTTAGGAACCTCATCTCCATTGCATTTAGTCTTATTTTATGTTTTTCTGTCAAAGACCACGATTCACTACTATACATTATTGACGGTCTCACCACTTTTTTCACTACTTCTGTTTTTATTTTTCTTGGTACTTCTTTCTTTCCTAAAAAGTTCGTTTTCAGAGTATTGTAGATTCTCCCTGTTTTCTCCATTCTATCATTAATTTCTTTATCTATTTTGCCGTTGTTCTCGATTATTGATCCTAGATATCTAAAACTTTCTACCTGTTCAATTTGTTTTTCTTGTATTTTTATTTTGTGTGTTATATTCTCTCTGCCACTACCATACTTTTAGTTTTCGCTATGTTTATTTTCATGTTTATTTTCCGTAGCTCTGTTTCTAACACCTCTAGGTTGTATTGTAGATTCTCTTCTGTGTCGGCTATTATCGTCATATCGTCAGCGAACATGAGTTCGTTTATTTCTGTTTGTTCCATTTGCCAGTATCCCAATTTTATCTTCTTCATCTTTTCTTTGCATTTTTCATCGCCTCGTCTAGCACTATTGAGAACAGCAAGGGCTTAGCACGCATCCTTGCTTTACTCCTATTTCTGTTACGAACTCTCGTGACTCTTCATTGTTAGTCCTTACTACGTTTTTATTACTTCTGTACATTGCTTTTACTATTTCTATCGTTCTTTCCTCTATTCCTCTTTTTTCTAGTGCTTTCCATATTTGTTCTCTTTGTATTCTGTCAAAAGCTTTTTCTAAATCTATAAAGCACATATGTATTTCCCTTCCTTTTTTAATAAATTTTTCGCTGATTTGTCTAATGATGAATATTAAATCTTGTGTGCTTCTCCCCTTCCTAAAACCACATTGAGTCTCTTCTATTGTATTTTCTATTCTGTCTCTTATTCTTTTCTCAATTATTCTGGCCAGTATTTCGCGTAATTCCTCTATAATTACCACATTCTCTTTTGTCACTTTTCTTATGTATGGGGAGTATGATTCCTATATTCCAATCGTTTGGTATTATCATTGTCTTCATTATTTCATTTAGCAATTCTGTATATTTAGTTATTCCTTCATTTCCTATAAACTTTATCATTTACGGTGTTATTTTGTCTTTTCCTGCTGCTTTTCCTAACTTAATTTTCTTTATGGCCTCCCTAACTTCTTTCTCTTGTATTTCTTCGATTTCCTCTCTTTCGTCTAGTTCTTTCTTTTCATCTGTTGTACTGTTTTCTGCTTTTGTTAGTTCTTCGAAATGTTCTTTCCATTATTTGATCTTCTTCTGTTATTATTTTTCCGTCCTTTCCCTTTATGTTCATCATATTATATTCCTTTTTCTTCCTAAGTTGTTTTAAGGTTCCGTAAAATAGTTTTTGGCTCTCCCGAAAGTTTTCTGTCATCTTTTCTCCAAATTTTATCCATGATTCTTCTTTTGCTTTTCTCACCGCCGCTTTCGTTTCTGTTCTTGTTTCTTTATATTTTCGTAGTCATCTGTTTTTTTGTACTTAAGTATCTCTTCCATGCCTGCTTTTTCTCTTTGATCTTTGCTTTTATATCTTCGTTCCACCATGCTGTTTTCTTCATATTTTTATTAGCTATTTTATTTGTCCCGCAACTCTCTCTCGCAGCATTTAGTATGGTATCTTTAAATCTTTCCCACTTTTCTTCTACCCTTTTGTATTATCTTTTGCTCTAAATTTTTGGTTATAATTTCCTATATCTTTTTGGTTCTCTGTTTCTTTTAGTTTATATGTTTTTATAGTTTCCACTGATTTCTTTCTCCTCTTATCTTCTTTTCTTCTTTTTATTCTTTAGGTCCATTTTACCAAGTAGTGGTCGCTTCCTATCTCTGCTTGTCTTGTTACTTTGACGTCTTGTACCTTTTTCCATTTTGGTTTACTTATTAAGAAATAGTCAATAATTGACTTCTCGTTCCTGCTTTCTACTACTCTTGTGAATTTGTGTATATCCTTATGTTTGAATTTTGTGTTTGCGATCACTAAATTGTTTTCTGTGCTGATTTCTATGATTCTGTCCCCGTTATTATTTCTGGTCGTTTCTCCTTCTTTCCTAAGTATTTTTCTATACCTGTATTCTGTTTTCCTACTCGTCCATTTAAGTCTCCCATAACAATTACATTTTCTCCTCCATTATCTATTTCTCTTTGTACTTCCTCAAAGAACTTATCTTTATCTTCTTTTCTAGCATCTTCGTTTTCTCCGTATGCTATTATCACACTCCATATTTCTTCTCCTATTAGCTTCATTTCTAATCTTAAAATCCGTTCATTTATATATTCTTCCTTTATAATGTCTTTTAGCATGTCTGGATTTATTATTAATCCTACCCCACATCTTGCTCCTTCCGTTTCCTTCACTCCTGACCAAAATAGCCAGTATCCTTTATGGATTCGTTTCATACCTTTTCCTTTCTTCTTGGTTTCTGTTACTCCTAGGATTTTCACTTGATGTTCTATCATTTCTTCTACTAAATCTTCTTCTTTGTCTTTAATTCCCTCACATTCCATGTTCCTATTCTCAACTTTTCCTGTTGCATTTTGCTTATTTTCCTCTTATCCTTTTCTTTCTCTTTACTTTTGTCTATTCCTGCGCTCTTCATTTTGTTGTTCATCTTATATTGTTTATCGTCGTCCATGTCCATCGCATATTTCTTTATAAGTTCGGCCTGGTTCTTTTTGTTATCAGTTTTTGATTTCTATAACCCTTTTTCCTCATCATCCCAGACGTATTCCACTCCTTCTATGATGATTTTCTTATAACCGATTTTCGTTCTTCTACCTTTACTTCTCTCTTCTTTTGCAATTTTTCTTATTTCGAAAATATCTAAAAATGATTAATTGAGTAGTAGTTGGGAAAGTTTAATGCACAATAAATTTAATATTTTTTGTTAAACTAGCAGTGATACTTCTAATTAATATTATTTTACAGTTATTGTGTATCTAAAGGTAATAAAACAATAATAGCACATAAAGGATGTTTGAGTAGTAATAAGTTGTCCTGTGATTGTAAAATAATTCGATTACATAGTAAATTATGACCTATTTTGTACTTTTGAACTAAATGTTAAAATATAACATCCCTTCATGATTGTAAGGACTTGAAACTCAACAACTAGAAATTGAAACACTCATTAATTGTTATATTATGGTTTAATAAATTGTTGAAAATAGCGTGTAAAATTTGAACAATTTGATAAAAAACGATGTCAAAATACACATGGGCCCACACAGAAAACGGTAGAAGATGGGTAAGGGACAAGAGAGGGAAGAATGTCTTAAGAAATAAATTAATTTTAACTTTATATTTTTGTTTTTCAATGTTTATTTTTTTTTTTGGCAGATAAGATCAACACAAATTTAAAATTTTATTATTACAATTTAAATACTACAACATTAATATCAATCCTCTTTTTCCACTTTTCATTAAAAAGTTACATTTTCGCCAAAATCTTAAGTAAATTAATCTCTTCTTGATTATTAAGATAAAATTTTGACCAGAACTATAAATTTTTATAAAATACTTATTGAGCGCATTTTAAAGTTCTCTTTGTATTTAGAAAAAGAAAAGATAGAAGCGAAGCGTCTATTGTCTATTATTTCTTGTGCCATATTTAATGGTATGTTAATATTACTTATAGTAAATAGGAAGCCATTATCCTTTAATTAAAAACTACTTGTAATTAAGAAATTTTTTGTTTTACTATTAAAAATAATTCTAATGTTAATTAATTGACTAGATACTATTTGTTCTTTTTTTAGTAAATTGAAGTTTAAAGTTAGAAACTATCCTAAATATATTTACTTAGCTTTTGTGCATTATATTTTTTTTTAGTATCACATAGATTATGCAAGCAACACAATTTTAATCCTTGAATTTGGAATCTCTGTAATGACGTATATAATTGTAAAAACTACAACTTTCTAAAGTTATATTAAATAATCTTGGCTAAAAAATAAATTAACATTAATCATAGATCAACCATATGTTAATAGTTTGGTTTAATATGCTTAAAGGCATGAATGCCATGAATAATTTGTATGCATTTGAGTTTAAAAATATTTTATTTCTCAATTTCACATTAATCCATTTTCATTCCTTAAAAAAACAAATTTAAGATGAGGAGTATGCGTTTTAAACTTGAACTGTAAGGTACAATATATTTCTTTAAATAAAAATCGCAGACATAGGAATGCTGAAAATATTGTTATATATATTTTTGTATACACATTTTTGCTTGTTTTATTTTATATTTTATAGGCTATCCATTTCACTTTTATATGGCAGCTTAAAGTTTTCTGCCTCGTGGTTATTTACTTTTCGCTATTAGCCTGCAATTCTATTTATGCGACTGTCTCATCCTAATATTTTATTTTATATTTAGTGAGTTGTATGTGCGACATTGCATTCTTGCATATATTATCATTTTGTATTGTCGTCTAAGGCTTTGTTTATATGTCACTTCCGTCATTTTGTCATCGTCTTGTTTGTCAAACCTTCATATTGTACTTTTTGTAATGGTTTTTAGTTTTTTTGCGATGAACTTGAATATGCCTTTACTTTTCCACAATTTTTTTGATCTTAAAAATTTTGCTTATTATTAAATTAAACAGCAGGCAGTTTAATCCGTCGCCTTGTGTACAAGTTTTTCTGGGGTCCGATATTCCTTCACGACATATTTTAAGGAAGAATTTTTATTCATTCTTAATATATTTAAAAATCTAAGATTTTGGAACAAAAATTAAATAATTAACCACATTGTGCATGAGCATATATGTTGAAATATGGAGAATATATTTTGAAAATGTGTTAAGCAGAGATAATAATAATATAAAGATGGCAGAAGAGACTGCAACAACCGTCGATAATTTTACCTGCCGAAGATACCGTCAAAAATATACGGAAAAATCTTGGAAATAAATGTAAACCGGAAACCAAAGTGGCTTTAGATAGAGCATACAAGTTTATACATTTACGATGAAACAAGCATTAGAATGAATAAGAAACACAAATAATGAAATATATCTAACTTTTCTTCATCTGGAAAAGGAATTTGGCAGATTATCAAGAGTATAACGTATAAACTAAAATATGATCATTAGGAAAGTTCACATAAAACTTATAAGAGCAATAATTAGTATGTTCAAAAAAATTAACGCAGGATTTTATAATATACAATCAAGTGAGTTCTCGTTAAATGAGAAAGTAAAGCAAGGAGAGCACAACTTTATTTAACCTGATAATGGAGACATACTAAAATAAGCGAGGAAGAAACTTGCAAATCAAATGTGGGGTTAGAAATTTAGAAGTGGTCCGAATAAATGAATGCGCGTTAGCTGACGACCTTGCTATATTTGCAAAAAACGAAAAAGCATTGAAGAGTCACTTACAGATGTGCAATAAGATATTAAAAGAAAAATTAGAAGTAAATGAAGAGCAAACAAAATCGGATACAAATATTAATATCGAGCTAAATAGAAAGGCAATAAAACAACTTAGCACCTTCAAATACGCAGACGTTACGACTCAGAGAGAGGGTGGAAGGGTGAGAAAGGGGGGAGAGAGAAAGGGAGGGAGAGAGAGAGAGAGAGAGTGGGCGAGAGTGAGGAGGAAGGGAGGGAGAAAGAATGAGAGAGAGAAAAAGAAAGGGAGGGAGTTAGGGAGAGAGAGAGAGGAAGAAAGGAAGGTAGGGAGAGAGAGGAAGAGAGGATGAGGAGGAGAGGGGGGAGCGAGGGAGAAAGCCATTGTATAATTTTTTGCTTTGATTTTGAGCTGAATTGACAATTTTTTGGGAATTCCATCTTAATACAATTAAGTGAAAACGGGAAATGTTCATTTAATTATATGCAAATTTAGTCCAAACTGAGCAAACGGTTTTTACAAATTAATTAAGATTAACATGAAACATTTTTTAATTCAACTTCTTTTTTATAACTATATTGGAGTAACCATATTAGGTTTTCCTTGTTTAATTTTAATGACAAATTAGAGCTTTTCTTACAATATAAATTATTGCATTAGAATAGAATGCGTTGCCACAATTTAATTAAGTTATAAATAATATTTTACAACTTTTTATATCAAATATTTTATTTTTTAATCTTTGTACAACTTGCAAAAAAGCTTTAGTGGCTTGTAGACCAGTGATTGCTTGTTATTTATCTTCTGGTTTTTTATGATAATAAGTAGTAAGGTACGCACTTCAAAAAGATTTTATGTTTTTTTTTAATATTGACGCCAAATAATGCACAAGTTACATTTGTCGAAGAAGATGGAAATTGAAAGCTAAGTCAGTAACATAACTTGATCCCATGGTTATTTATGATAGAGAAAAAATATGATTGTTGCCATAAAAATACTAAAATCCGCCGGAGTTAAATCAACGTGACAAAAGTTGTGCAGATATTTTCTAAAAGAAGTTTGAAGGGAGACTAATTGCGGCAATCATACAATACCGCTCAAAAATATATCAACTTTTGCTATTTCCCCCATAACTTCATCTGCTGATACATATTTTTTAATTTTTAACAATGTTTTGACACCGTTCCGCAATTTTTCCAATGAAAATTTTAACTTTTTCAAACCCCTGCTGATAATGGCGTGTAAATCAACGTAATCGGTAATAATCACCATGTTATTGCCTTTTGAAGAACTTCTATTTTGCGTAGTTTTTATGGTTTTTTCTTGCATTCTTTGCAGTTTTTAAATATGGTTGTGTTGGGTATGGATAAGTAGCCTGGCTCTCGTAACATATCACCAGATATCTGGAAAGCCATTGCCAAGGGTCGTGCCCAATGTCAAACGCTCAATAAGAGAACCATTTTCCATTTTCTGAAGCGCCAGTGGCTCCAAGGTGGTGTTGTGTAATACATGTTGTTTTAAACGAACGGAATTTAGTGGATTTGTCGTCCCTAATGCACTTTTTTCGATCTCAAATACCAGATTCCCACGATGAAGCACGAAGGCGGAAATGTCATGGTTTGGGGTTGTGTCACCGGCTTTGGCACGGGTCCCCACCCCATTATAAATCGATTGTTGTCTGCGTGAGGACATTCTCAAGAACACGATGCGCCTGTATGCCAAGCAGACCTAGGGCCGAGGCTCCATTTTCCAACAAAACGATAATTTTTTATTATTATATAATATTACCATAAAAACTGCAACAAATGTCTTTTAATAAGTGGCATATAAACTTTCACTTTAATTTTTCTGACATTTACGTACGAAACATAGGCAGAAAAATTATAATATTTTAAATGGCTTGCTAATTTACAGGGATACATATTATTCATACGAGTTGTATATCAGTCATGATCGTAGTGAGATTGTAGTATTCGAAAAGCTGCTTTTTTTATTAAAGTAATTGAACTTACAACTAATAATAAATTAATAAAGGCTTATCTTCAAGATAAACTAAGTCATCAAAATCCATGGTTTCGGATCCCAAATTTTAGATCTAAACTAAATAAACTCTTTGAAACTGCTGAAAACTTAGAAAATTCCTTCTTTAATAGCATAAGTAACTTTCAAACTTACACGGGAGTCTTCCATATCAATTGAATTGTGCCATTTAAATTCGGCTGTTATTTTGCGCCGAGCTGTTTAGTACTAATAAACGAATATTATACCGCCGTGCTGCGCAGTCACGGAGCACCATTAGAGGCTCTCAATTACGCGGCGCAGCGAAACTGATCCCGTAATGGCCCAGCAAAAATGCAGCTACAGAATGTCCGCGATTAACCAGCGTGCATTTATGTTTATTTCAATTACCGGCGCCGGCTGATATGCATTACGGCCGAAATTAAAAGTAGGACAATGCTTTCCAGCTGCACGGCTGTGTGTACATGAACGAATCCATTAGCCCCGGCATTATTCTGTACAAACTGTCATTACGCTGCTGCTCATTTTTGTGTTCTCGAGCGCGCTGCGAAATCCGCTCGTCGCAAGCGATGCTCTTTCGGTTTAAGGATAATCTGCGTCAAAGAAAACGGAAGTCGCGTAGTTTTGGCGGATTTGCCGGCAAATTGGGCTTACAAAGGATTTTATAAAGTAGGAAATTTGACTAAAGTGCATCAGAACACGTACATAACGTTTTTTTGTAAACGATACGTTACCCTTATGAAGAGATTTAAGAACTTTATATATTATTATCAAATCACACAAAATGTTAACAAAAATTAAAAGTTTTCCAGCTTCGTATTTATTTTACCCTTTTCCAATTAATAGTATTTTTCTAAAAAATTAATCATCTAAATAAAACTAATTTTATATTATTTCTGTACTCAATTAAAATGCTTTATCATTAAAAATGTACTCGATTTTTAATTATTTTATTAGCTAATACCAAGCCACACATTGAGCAGGGCACGGCAGAATAATATCTCCCTTTCGAAACCGCAACAAAAAATGTTTTGTCAATGTTTTAGTGTACCATTACACAAAACAATGCTTGCAGTTTAGTCATCAATCAGTTTTGAAGATGCTATCGTCCAAATGTTTACTCGCACGAGCCTCAAATTGCTTTTTATTAGTACTGCTGTCATCGCCTTGTGAACAGCAACCTTTAATACTTCAATAGTCCGCGGCTTGCATTGAAAGACTTCAACCTCCAGGTATCCCCGCAGAAAAAATCCCAAAGAGACAGGTCTGTTGATCTAGTCGGCCATGGGATGCCATCGTGTAATAAGATTAGGCTGATTAAAAACATCTGTCCCAGAATGTCTCGAGAAACTCTTGCAGTGTGTGTGGTAACACCATCTTGTTGGAACCACCATGTTTGTTGAGTCAGAACTCCAAGAAATTACGTAATATTACAACATAGTGGTAGATGCGACAGTCACCGCACGTCTTGCTTTCTCAAAAAGTACCACCAAATTCCGTAACAGCATAGTAAATAGTTACAAGTCGACTATAGAGGGGTCGTTCATATAGTTGTCAGGTATTTTAGCTTCGTTGCTATTGAGTACAACAGCATCAGCTGAAACATTTGCCAACATGTCCTCGCTTGTAACCTGTCGGGCTGGACCACCATCAGTTTGTATGAATGGAACTGGAGATCATAGTGTAGAATCCTTTATACGCTCCGGTCAGATATTTTCAAGGAGAAAGCATGCCTAGCGGTAAAACCTTGTGGTGATGTGACAACCACCTGGTTCACTGCTACGATATTCTCGGGTGTCCGAACGTTGCGGGGTCTATCGTGTGATTTCGTTTGAATGTTGAACCGCTCTGTTGGAAATGGATATCCTTACCGTTATACCTTTTTTTATAGGATCTACTCCAAAATGCCTACGACATAGATATTCATCAAAAAATAAGTCTCCAATACAAATGCACTAGGTTTACCATTCTACACCAACATGGGCATTAAAATGGTATGCATTTTAAGAGACGACATATAGCAGTAAAAAATTTCCATGGAAATCTAGAAACTAGAATAAAAATTGGAAGCGAGTATTTTCGCTACCTGAAGAATTCAGACAAAGATTTCTCTTGCCTTCTCTTTTTCTGAAATGGATATAAATATAAACGAAAATTCGCATAAGGCACTATTCAGTTACTTTTAAAATAAGATCCTAATAGCTGGAGGAAATTGACAGAAATATACAATAAACTAGAACTAATAGGTGGGCAAAATTGAACATCGGATTTACACTTTGCGACTTTTTTCCTTGTTTTGAAGTCGATCGATTGACTGATATCTTCTACGACTCTTTTGTTTATTCAATGTTATAAAAAAAAATACCGTGCACGTTTTAGTCAAAATAGTGTACCAAATGAATCAACGGTCGGATGTCTGATTAGAAAATTTGATAAAAACATATCGATAATAGATGCAAAGTAAACAAATTATTGCATTTGGGGTTCAAAAATTTTTTATGCAACTCATTCAGTTAGTGCACCCATAACAAGTCATTACTTGATGTAGATTTTCACCATTTGATGTAGTGGGTTTATACTCTTTGAAGATAATGCTGAGATTGTTGTAACTGTAAATAAAAATCATCACCACTAATTTCTTTGCCACCAACTGGGCAATAGTTGTCTGGAACAATTACGTGTCCGCTGCACATGTAACTCGAGTAATTTACTGCACCAACAATTTCCTGATCGCGTAATTTCATGAAATGTCTACATTCTGGTCACCAAAAACTTATGATTTAATATCGTACGACTTTCTTTTGTATGGTTACTTGGAATCCAAATTTACAGCAGCAATCTACACAGTTTGACGACCTCAAAAACGAAATGTGATACTACCAATGTCTCAAAAAATATATTTTTGGCAAATACCGTTGAAGAAAAAGTAGATCGCCAAAAAATTTATTCAAAGTTACTAGGAACATTAAAAAGAGGCAGGCAGGAAAGTAAGAATAAAAAACAGGGGAATAAAGACAAAGATTCGAAAAACAGCCAGGACTGTGTAAAACTTGATAGGATGTCTTAAAGTTCACGACCTTTTAAATATAATAAAATTATTACAATTAAAAAAAATATATATTTTTTATAATAATAGCGTTTATAAAAAACAATTTTTTTGAAAAAAGATAGGAATAATTAAAGGACCTTAAGAGGAGGAGTATTTGGTAATCTTTGGGATTGAAACTTTAATAGGCATTATTTGAATTCGTTTGTGAATGTATTGCGTTATTTGTTCGGACGTTAGAGAAGATATCAGTTATTACTAAGACATAGTTGAATATATCTAAATAAAAATATAAATTTTGTTCAAAATCTTAAATCTCCGAAAGTTTTTCATTGACTGATTTGAAATTTTGACCCAACGTTACATTCGAATACACGCATGTTTTTATATTATATAGATGTCACAAATGTTACAGGTAAAAGCATGCTTTTTTTTGAAAATATCGCCGTTTTTTGGACGTGAAAGCATATGAAAGCAAACGAGTAAACTGATAATGGTTTTCAAGCAATATAAAAAAATGTATTTACTATCTTTAAACGGTGTTCAGGAATGGAAAAGGATAATAAGGTTAATAAATTTTATTAAACTATGTATAAGTGGAATAATATCCTGGGCGTAGCTATAAGTTCCTTATGTGTATTTCCTTCCCTTAAATATAACGCAGCAGCTGTAGAACACCAAACGTTATAGAACATAATAGGTTTTTGGTATACTTTCTCTCTTGCTGATTTTTTACTCTATTAGAAGAGACTTCTTTAATGATTCTAAATTTGTATGAGGATTTGCACAGGTTTACAATTTAGGTCGGGCTAGTTTAATGGTCACTAAACTTGGTTTGTGAGCAGACACAAAATTCTGCTTGAATCTCCAAATATTATAGCTCAACTACTTTAAGGCTGCCAAATTACGTATCTTACATTTAAAAATGAAAATAAAATTAATGTGTAACTGTATTAGATGGGTCACTTATCATTTTATTATGAGTCTCTGAAATTGCAACAACTATGTATTTTGTTAGTAAAAAGAATATTTCGCATTTGACCAGCATAACACTTCATCGGATACTTTCCAATTGTACAGGCTTATTCGCATTTGAAAGGCACTTCTTCGCAACTTATATAAAGTCAGTTTAAAATACTCCTTTTGCTATCAGGAGCGCAATTTTTGATTAATGCAGATTATTTTTTATTTTTTTAATAAAAACTTTTTAATTTTCCCTGAATTCTCTTACTGATAACATCACAAAATCTACGGTCCAAACTACGCGCCTTCTTTCTCATATAAGTGATCCCTTCAAACTTGTGAAAGCGCCCAAAGGCTTTTAAAATGATCTTTTACAATTTTTTGATTAGGTATGTTTGTCGTCTCCGAATAATACCCATAAAGAAGAAGAAGAAGCGAAATTACTATTTAAGTAGTAAAGAAAATAGACCAAATATGGAAAAATATTTTATTTCATTTTTTTTATTCTTACTTAAAGCGTTATTCTCTTTCCATAAATATTAGACACCGCATCTCCGCATTTTTGATAATAAATGAAGTCTAACGAAATGCAAAATTGTAGCACTATAACATTGAAAGCTGTAGTTCGAAAATAAAATATATTTGTTAATTTTACAACTGCGACTTTTTCATTTTGAATATTCTTTATGAATACAATATATTTTATTTATAAAAATGATCAACTGTGGCGCATTTCGTTTATTATAAGCCTATACCAAAAAATGTATGAGCATGTGGAGATTTTAGATTAATAAGTCTAATGCGCCCCATTCTCAAATTTCTGCTTCGAATGGTAGAAAACAGAATTTTTGCAAAACGCGAGGAAACTGAAAGTTATGAGTAAATAGAATTTGGAAAAGTATTTGGAACAGGGAAGGCTCTATTTTATATCCAAACGTTACTGGGAAGTACGTAAACCGGTTTACATATTTTTTATTGAGTATGAAAAAGCATCTGACTGTGTTAAACACAAAAATAATTGATACTGCAACACATTGGATTAGAGGAAAAAGACATCACATTGTTGAGGATTTTCTATTGAAACCAACAAGCAACAGTGAAAGTGGACACACATAAAGAAATTGACGAAATCCCCACCAGAAGAGGAGTACGACAGGGGTGTGTTTTATCACCTTGCCTTTTTAATATAAACTCAGAGGTCATCTTTAAAAAGGAAAAGGGAAAGAGAATCGGGGGAGAAAGCATTACAAATATAAGATATGAGGACGATACTGCCATATTAACCGAAAATATTGAAGACCTACAGAGAATGGTGAATAACGTAAATGAACATAGTATGTGAATAGAGTTAAGCATAAATATAAAGAAAACTAGGCTATTGGTAGCCAGAAAGATTGATATGGAGTCAAATGGGTCAAATATTGAACAAGTTGTTGGCCCAATAAAACCCTTAATCCAGATGAAGAAATAAAATGTCGCATACAATTTTTATGAAATACAGAACAATACTGAGTAATTACCACCTTTGGTTATTCACAAAACCAATTTGTAAAATGTTACGTTTGGTCTGTGATATTATATAGCAGCAAAACCTAGACGTTAAAAGCCGATAAACGGATTGAAGCGTTTGAAATGTGGTGTCATCAAAAAATTCTAAAAATTCCCTTTACAGCAAGGAAGACAAATAAACAAGTGTTAAAATTAATGAATAAGAAAAGGTAACTATTAAATATAATAAAACAAAGAAAACTAGAGTATCTTGGGCTCCGGGAACAGAATTATGAACTCCTTCAATTAATATTAAATGGAAAAATTGAGGAAAAGAAGTGCAACGACAGACAGAAAATGTCGTGGTTGAGAAATATGCGCCATTGGATTGGGTTAACAGCAGAATGACTATTTCACAATGTACGAGATCGAAATCATTATTAAGAAATTATTGAATTGGTGATCGTCAATACTAATAAAGCGAACAGGATACGTGAAAAACAAATACTTGGAGTTTTACATTTTTTCATAAACATGAATCGTACAGTTCTCTATTTTTTTTAAGTTTCCAATAATTAAGTCTGTCAAAATTCGTAACTAAAATTATGCCAATCTTTGCATCTAGCATAAATTGAGACACTGTGTGATATTAAAATAGGCAATAATGTTGATGTAACAAAGCTAATATTTGATTTAGGTTTAAAATTTAAACATCTGCAAATTTAAATTAATAACAAATAATTTAATGTAAAAAATATAAGGATAGTTTCTCAGTTTCCTCAATGAGAATTAAAAATCATAGAAAATATATTTATTAATCATTAAATCGTTCACTAATCTCGACCTTTAAAATGATACTATTTGGTTTTCAAAATTGCCTAGAATTAGAAAATTTACTTTTAAATAATATCCGTGTCACGGATTATCCAAACAATAAAGTTTATTTATTAGAAATATATTTACTTGCATCGTTTATTGTAGACAAATACAACTGGGAGTAATAAAATGTATTTATTATCTATAGTTGTTTGGTGCTCATCTCTAAACCCGTGTCCCATCTCTACGGTAACCTTTACTGTCCAACCTACCCTCGTCGCAACAAAACGGGATTTTTACCGCCGCCCGGCATTCCGATTTGAGCCCTCGTGAGCGACGGAGCAGAGCCAGCCGACCAGGTTCTCTAGTGCACTGTGCTCGCACGCTGTTGTTGCCTATTGTACGTTCCGCCCCGTTCGTGGTGCCCCAGGATTGAAGCCGCCAACGAAGAGCATGCCCTAAATCTGCCGTCCATGTTACCAGAGACCATTACTTGCGTCGGGAGAGCGCACAACTGACCTGCCGCCCACCATATTTGCAGTTATTCAAGTATAGCTGTATTGTTTTTTCTCAGTTTTGTTCGTTTGCTTAATTGTTACTTTGTGATTAATTTCAGTTTTGCCAATATATAGTTTGCACAGCTCCGCTTTGTTTTATTTCCTGTTTTGCTTATCGAGTTACTTAACTGCGCTAAATTATCAAACAATAGCTGCAAACAGTAACACATACTTAGCTTTTTTAGAACCTGCGATACGTGCATGTTACTTATCGTGTATGTTACTGATACGTACTCAACGTCTCGTTATTACCCGCTTCAAAAATAATACGTAAACCTAATAACTCACCCAGGGAAACTGTCATCTGTACGTGACTAAATAGCCCGCACGACTTTGTAAAATATCTGACTAATTTTTCTAAAAATAGCATAACTCGAATAATTGCTAGGCGGTTCAATAAAACAAAAATTTGTAGAAATGTTACATAATTCTGGGAATCGCGATTAAATATAATCACGGTACGTATAAAAATAATCTAAGCAATTTTATATAAGTTTTATTTTCCTATTTATACAAGTCAAATCAAAATCAAAATGTCCAATAAAGTATTGATTTTGAATTTGAAAATGTAGAAAATACGATAATGAGAAAACTTAAGAATAAAAGGTACTAAAAGAAAATTATGCTATTAAATAGCGGTGGATAAAGAAGGCCAATAAAAATTAAAAAGGTAAATTCTATCAACTTCAGAGGAAGTGAAAGTAAAAGATTTATGAAGAAGAAGGACCATCTTAGTATTTGGCTTAAGAAATTTTGTCGAGAAAATATTGTTTTAAAATATCTATGTGGACAGAGTGGACTCTATTAACGAACACAATGTGTTAGACTTTAAACAGTTACGTTTGTTAATAAAAAAATATAATTTATCTAGAAAATTGTTAACATTTATACGTTAACTACGTTAAATAATAAACAATGCTGTAATAACAAAATGACTTGAATAAGTTGTGATTTGATTAATGGTACGAACAGTTTTGTTAATAAAAAAATATAATTTATCTAGAAACACTTGAAAACACCTGAAGAATTACAAATAATGCCAAAATAACAATCCCATAATTTGAAATAATTGCAATAATTTAAAATACGCTCTGAAGAACGTCCCGCAAACTTAAAAAAGTTTGTAGGGCATTCTAGAACTGTAGAGATCATGATTAAACAATCTAAAACCTTAAAAGTAAAATTTTAGAAAATTGAATAGTTTTAGGGGAAAAAATAGTAGAAGTGACATAATAAATAGCCATAAAAGCTTCAAATCAATGGAAGAAAAATGACTGATAATGCTAACAATTTTAAAGTAGAAATGGAACAAAAGAATAAAATCTCAATCTTTGTATTTAATCACAATGAAAAAGATAAGTATATATTATAATCCATAGTTAATAATAAAAATGCTTAACATGTACTACAATCCTTAAGACGCTTTCAGATAACGAGACGGAAAGACATTATTACTGGATGGAAAGCGAAGGTTATCGTTATGCAGTCCATCTTCATGGCCAGTTTTGTTAGTTAGAAGAAAAACAAATCAATATGGGTTTGCACCGAATAGAGTCATATAAATATGGTACCTAAGAAGGATAATCCATTCGGATCACGATGATTCAAAATAGAGTCAGGACTATGTTAGACTACCATTTTGCTGTTTGGGTTGTGCAACACTTCGAATGCTTTTAAGGAACTAACTTGGAAAATGTGCTTGGTGTAAGTGGATGATATAGTGGTAATGCATTCCAATGGTTGCAAAATACTAATTTAAAGCTAAACCCCAAGAAGTGTCATTTTTTCCGAAAGGATGTATAGTACTTAGGTCATATCGTATGAAGAAATGGTATGACGGTTAACCCATATAATACTAAGGAATAATAAAATTGTAAGTTTCTCTGTCTAATGTACGTACTATTAACGATTCGTCTTAAGATTTGCCAACACTACAAATCCGCTCTTTAAGTTGGAGCGAGATAAATATATTTACATAATTGCCAGAAAGCATTTGATCAATTAAGGTAAGTCTGGATTTACAGTTATCTCCAAACAGGCGCAAATTTGTACTGGATGCCGATGCAAACAATGTCAGATACGGATTGACAAAGAAGTGTAATTATTTACTCCAACAAAGTTTTGTCAAAAATGGAGGAAACTACTGCGAATACATTTTTACAATTACATCAAAACTCCCATTTTGTAGAATTATGTTTTGGGTTTTTTTTTAATAAAAAGTTTAAGTGGATTATGACGTTGAAGTAATCCGCCTTAGTATTGTTATTCTATTTTACAAACTAAAATTCTATTTAATGAACTAAATTATAAAAACATTCTTGGAGCTTAATGCCAATAGCAATTCAGATATTAACAGCAAAATTAATACACTCTAATATTTTTCTATAAAAATGATTAATTATTAGCTGTTGTCTTTCTTATGTACTTTTTTGTCGATCTATAAACTATAAATAGAAATTGTACTGAATCCCTATGGTAATAAAATTATACTAAGATTAAGGTTATTACAACTTATAAACCCGGAAAGCTAATTAGCAAGATAAATTGAAAACTGGAACCAATCACCCATAACTCAGATGTTCTGTTCGCGAAATTATACCGAGAAACCCATAACCACTGTCAACTTGCAAGGAACGGTAATTAACAAATGGTGATTACCGTAGGAATTTCGTCACAAATAGGAACGTGGGACTAGAAAATAAAAGTAGTGTTTGCATAAAAGTGACAATGCACGAAGCCACCATTATAGTAAATCAGCATAAGGGACTTAGTGGTAAAGCCTTTCCATAATAGAATCCCTTAAGTTTAGGGGATCGTTTTCAGCAAGCACATTGGTAATGTCGGTAGAACTGAATTATTGCAAAAAAGTCGTGTCGGAAGTTTTATGTCATTCGCATGGTGGGGAATAAGGTTCAAAGGAGATTCTATGGAGTACAATGTAAAGAAGGCGTGAAGCAATGGTGTGAAAAGCGCAAATTATGTGTGTCGGAAAATGTGTACAAACCAATAGAAAGGATATCTGTTGAAATGTTTGGTTAATTTCTAGAAACTGGCAACGGCAACAAATATATTATTTACCAATAGACTGAAATGTATGCGGTATTGAATCAACAACTATCCGCGATAGCCAAAATTCCGTTGGAAATTGTATTAAGGAATTCAGTTTTTAGTCTGCTCTTTTTTAGGGATATATTAATTATTAAGGATCAATAGAGTAAATATAAAGCGAACAATAAGAAAATATCTACCAAAAGTAGCCCAACAAGACTCAAATTAATTTATTTACCTATTTACTTATCTGCTCTTTATATACTTGCGTTATACTTGGAAGACAGCTTCCAGTGCCATTAAACCTACAATTAGAAAACAAGCCGTTGAATAAGCAGGTTGTAAGAGACAATTATGTAAGACGATTAAGAACAAAACTAGAAGCAATATACGATCTCGTCCGGAGAAATATGAAGAATGCTAACAATCGAGCAAAAAAACAGTATAATATTGAAGTTTGACTCTGTAATCCGCAAAAAGAATGAAGTATAAAGTTGTAAAAAAACAAATTACCTTATCATAGCACTCAAAAATCGCTCAATTTAAGCTGAAGATGGTGTACATTAAGCACCTTAGATTACGCATTCGTATGCTAGTAGCAAGAAATACTGATGTACCATATATCCACCTGACGTTCTGATCAATCATTTTATGGGACAGGGTTTTCTTAGGGATAAAGGAATAGGTTTCATTAAAAATAAAAATTGGTAGTATAAACAAATACGGTGACAGCATCCTACAGTAGGTAAAGTATATTACTTTGTGACCAAGTAACTTTGTTTACCCCATTACGTAAAAATCCTTTTCTTGATTCAACGAGATATTAAGAAGTTAGTGATACGAAAAACTAGCAAGTTGAATGTTCCTTCAAGGAACAAAAGACATCATTGCATGGACACCTATCTACGGTATATGAGTTTCAGAAAAGACGATTTGCTGCTATTTTTATCTCAAAGGCGCATGCAACCGCGAGGAAAAGTGTGTATTTTTCCACGGCCAAAGAAAATTCCCGTTCTAGAACAAAAGGGCTTTACAGAGGAGACAGTGTAGCAGCCCACTTCTGAATATTGAGCTGCAATGCAGAACAATACTTAAATATTCAGTAATTTCTTAGCGTATGGTGCATCGACGCGGGGTCGTGAAGTTTTTAAAATTGAATTGCCTAAGTATTTAAACAAATACGAGGAATGGACAATAAATAAATTGAGATGAACACGTTTGTGCGGTGATTTCATGGAACAGATCGGCCAGGAAAAATTCCAGTGAAGGACTCTCTTAATCCACAAGAAGGTCTGCTGGCCAAATTCTATGTAGTCGTCGTGGGTGTTCTCTTTTCAGTAATGGTTGAAGCAGGTTATTTGAGTGGGCTGCCAATCTATCGTAGTGGGTTCTACTTCGTAGCTTGATGACATCTTTGACATAGGGAATCCTCAGGTCGTCGTGTTGCGTTTGGTTTGAGACATACCACGGTGCTTGAGATACATACGTAGCACTTTAGATTGCCTTCTTTGGAGCAATGCTATATTGGATTTGCTTGCGCAACCCCAGATTTCTATTCCATACGTCCAAATAGGGATGATGATTGTTTTATATAGCAGTATTTTGTTTTCTAGGGAAAATTTTGAGTTCTTCCCTAACACCCAATAGAGTTCTTTGATCTTCAAGTCAATCTGCTTCCGTTTTTTGGTAATGTGATCTTTCCATGTTAACCTAGTGTCCAGGTGGAATCCAATATATTTGATAGATATAGCTCGAGGGAGTTCGACGGTATTGAGAAAAAGCGGAGGACAACGTTCGTGTCTTAGAGTGAAGTCTATGTGCTGTAATTTGTTTTCGTTTATTTCAATTTTCCAGAGATGCAACCAAGCCTGGAGTACATTTAAGTGGATTTGTACTAGGTTAGATGCTATTGCTGCGTCATCAGCAAAAGTACAGATAGTAGTTTCAGTGGTTGTTGGGATATCGGATGTATATAGGTTATAGAGGGTCGGTCCCAAGACGCTTCCCTGTGGTACAACAGCTTCTATGGAATGATAGTCTGATTTGGCATCTCCTACTTTGGTTCTAAATTTGCGGTCTGAAAGGTAGGATTTCAAGATGACGAAATACTTTAGTGGGAGGGTTGACCTATAATGCAGTACATAATGAATCTCAAAGCCATCGTAAAAATATTACATTGTTTTTTGCACTAACATTAAGGAACTATTGTTTTCTTCGTCATCAAAAGCACTCCATCTATAACTATCTTAGGCAAGGTAGTACAGAAAACTTATAACAGTAGAAGCAAAACTGAGACAAAACGCCACCAAAGCACTGACTTCAATGAGGTAACTTTAATCCCTTGAGTAGGGTTAATAAATGCTTTCTAATAAAAACGATATGATTTTAAAATGAAATAAAATAAAAATTATTTTAGATCCAACCAAACTTTTTATATTATTTTGAGGCATAGTCTATTACATTATGTTTTGAATAACAAATCATTTAAGTATTTACCTCGACTTCGTGCACACGACAAAATTCTATGAATACAATTTTCCACGATTTTGTGTAATAATTTGGGTCTAATGTCACGAATGCAATGTTTGATGCTCGAATCTTAATGCATCAATGCTTCGTGGTTTGTTTGCATAGACGGTAGATTTCACATAACCCCATAAAAACATAATCTAAAGGAGTTAAATCACAACTTCTTGGGGGCCAACTAACAGTTGCACTTCTTGAAATTATCTTTTCACCAAACTTACATAATACGCCTAATAGTGGCATAAGCAGTGTGACATGTGACACCGTCACAAAAATCTGTCAATATTAATCAATACCGCTCACAAGTCACTCTCCTACCTAGTTTTGGAAAAAAAGGGTCTGATGATGCCGTAAACATACTTTTTACGAATTTCCAGCGCTTCTCTTGAATCTCCTGTCGATTGTTTTTACACCAAAAATAACAATTTTGTTTGTGAACATATTTACTTAACCAGAAATGAGCTTCATGTGAGAAGATAATTTTTGCCCGAAACTATAATACGTTTCAAGTTGCTCTAAAGCCCAAGCGTCAAAGTCACGGCTTTTACGATGGTCTAGTTAATTCAGTTCTTGGTCCAACACAACCTTATACAGTTATAAACCCAAATCTATTCGCGTAATACGCCAAGTTGTTCTAAACCATAATTCTTGAGCACGACAAAAAATCGATGAATTTGGAGTACAGCGGTAAGGTCCTCTACATTTATTGGATGTTGCTGACACTTTCGTACTGTGAAGAGTAAAATTTCTTTAAAATTTACAATTATTTGACGAATAGTAAGGACATAAGGGCGATAATGTGGACCATGTATTTTGCAAAGAACACGTCGAGGGTTCACAAAAAAACATCTATTTTTGTAAAATTTTTAGAGAATAAGCAAGCGTGTATTCAGCAATGATGAATTGTCAGGGTGTACTAAACACAAATAACAACAATTGGCAGTTATAACATTTCAAGCATGGTTAACATTTCATTTCAAAATCATATCATTCGTGTTTATATAGTAATAAATAACAAAGCAAATTACACAAATTTAGTAAATTATGTAATTGTAGAGTAAAATAATTTCGAATTTATCATCATCGCTCATATATCTATCATTTTACGAATGTAGGCCTCTCTAATTACTTTCCACAGATCCCTGTCCAGTTATAATTGGCTATTCTTTTTATGTCGTCGGTCCATCTTAAAGGCGGTCTTTCTCTTTCTCTTTTAAATTTCTCTTTCAATTTCAATTTAAGTATTACTTATATCATGTTTTCCACTTTTGTCCTTTGTTTGATTTTTATATTTGTCTACTTATTCCTTAAAAATATTCTTAACATTTTCCGCTCCATAGATCTTTGGGCTACTTTTAAATTTTGTTTGTTCCTTGCGGTTAAGTCCACATTTCTGCTGCATAAGTCAATACCGGGATTGTATTCTTATTAAATAATTTTGTTTTCATCTCTTGTTTTATTTTACTTTGTTGTCTATTTTCCATATGCAGCCCAACCCAGTTTTATTTTTCTCTCTACTTTTTTGATTGGCTATCCGTTTGCATAGTAATATATTGACCTAGATATAAGTACTTTTCTATTTCTCTGACGGTTTCGTTTTCTACCTAATTTACTAGTTTGTCATTGTTTTTTTATTCATGTTAATTTTCCCTTGTCTGTTTATTTAAATCTATAAATATTTTTTGTTAATCCTGTACGTTGTCTGTTATAACTAAAACGTCGTAGGCGAATCTTAAATGATCCAACCTTTCGCCGTTCGTATAAGACCTTTGTTCTTCCACTGACAATTCTTAAATACATCTTCCAGGCATAATGTAAACAGTTTAGGGGAGACTGTGTCTACCTGCCCCACTCCTTTTTCTAGTTTAATTGCATTTGTTGTATTGCATAATTTAATTTTGCAGTAACGTTTTGATGAATATCTTTTATTAGCTTAATATATCTAGAATCTACTCGAATGTGTAATTCCCGATAAATCCAGAATGCTTATCTCAAGTTGTAAAATGTAAAATAATAAATAAAATAATAAAGACAAACGTTATCACTTTGCCTACTAGTAAATATGTATTTCATTGTATGACAAAACTAACCAACCGTTTACAGAAATTTTAACGTTATATTCAAAAAAACTATGTGAAATGGCTCTTATAATATACTCACCCTTATAAAATGTTGTTACAAAGATATTTGCCTTATAGTGAAACCGTTCGAAAATAATTATTTCCTTTTTTTTGTCTCTGAAATGCGTTTTAAGCCAATATACTTCATTATAATTTGGTATAACTGCAAGTAAATTATTTGTTTTTGTAGCAATACAGCAACTCTGCTAAAGCACTTTATAATCTACTATACATTTGAACAGAAAGTAAACAAAGACAGCTGATATAAAATGTGGCATAGCTGAGCTCTGAACATATGTTTGGTTGCCTATCTTTAGGATAGTTTTGCATATCTTGTTTTCGTAAGGTCACCGATTTATCCCACTGTTATCATTTATAAATAAATTGTTCCACGTTCCCAATTTGCAAAAATTTGAGGGAAAACGGGTGAAAAATTGTCAGTCTAGGACTCCAAAAATACCTTTTTGCGGCCAACTCCTCGTAAGTTTACAGTGCGACAAAATAAAACGCGATGTTTGTCAGCCTCTCAATATTCGTTTCATTTTGTTGCATGCGCTATATACGATGTTAGATATCCTCCTCCTTACCTAATATAAGGCATCTACAAAAGTTAATTTTGACAGAAGTAGGTTGTATTTTTGCAGAAGTTGAGATAATTTATGGCGCAGTCCTCTAATTTACTATTACTTAGTTTCGAACAAGACATGCTGAATACAAAGGGTTAAAATAAATGAGTAATAATTAACAAAAAATAATAGAAAATTTTAATAACAACGATTTCTTTTGCAAAAGCATAAGATTTTATGTTCTTCTTTTTCTTCTTTTATGCAGGCTACTAGTCTGTTTTTAATAGCACAGCTATGCGATACTATGAGCCATGTTGTGCACACCAAATAAGTCTGTAAAAGACTGGTGATGTGCTATTGTCATGTGGTAGATATATAATCGGTTGCTAAAATATTCGTTAGTAGTATTAGTGCAAACTGATGCAAGACGGGTAAGATAAACAGATATAACACGGTTATAGTAATCAGTCATTGACGACCGTTGTAGTTCGTTATTAATAATTATGTGTATCAGGATATTGTAAATATTAAGTTATGAGTTTTTTATTAAAGCGTTTCTTACGTACTGTTATATCGATTAGGCTGCAATAATGTTCGTTGTGTCTCATGTGACCCGTGGGCTATGCGTTTGACAAGATTGGTCTAGACGCTCAATCCCTTCGTGGTTGGTTGTTTAAGAATAGAAATAAACCAAATAGTCAGGCTAGGCCATTGGTTTCAACGGCAGTTGATTGCACGTGGACTTGTTTACCGACCGCTAAAGGCAAGTCTATTTGGGACTTGAGGACATAAAGCATATGATTGGGTTTTTGCCGATAATTATTGTTCTAAACTGAATTAAATGTAAATCTATTTTTAGAACATCGTTCCATCAAGACGGCCAAACCTTGAAAAAATACTTTAAAGAGATTTTGACCGACCTAGCACTTCAAAAATTATTAAAATTATAGCAACAACTTTGTCATACATTAGTAACAGTGACATACATGTATTCACACTTTGGATTTAAATCCATTGAGAAACTATTATGTTTTATTATTTGTTTTTAAGTAGTATATCAAAAAAACTCTCTTAATTTGAAGTTTTACATTTTGTACATTGTTTTATGAAAAGCTTGTAGTCTTAAGTATAAAAATGTCTGGAAATAAAATTAACGCCGGCACTAAAATGATTTTCAAACAAAACGCTCATGTGTCTCAGCAAGAATGGACGGACGGTAAGATCTATTAAATAAATAAAAGAAAGAACATTCGTTTGCTGGCCTATTTCCGAAAAGTAAACACAGAAACTCGATCCTAAAATAAATTTTTAAAGTACACATTTAAGACATTGTGTTATTGTTGAGCCTCCGTTGCTTTCTAACTGCTGTAACTGCTGGCAGAATGCGGAGCGAAAATATTTAAAAGCTCCTTAGGGCGTTAGGTTTGCTTTTACAGCATTCCTTATGTGCTGCCGTTTTAATTGTTTTCCCAGCAGTAAAATCCAACTGCTTCTATGAATAATAATAAAGCATTTAATTTCTGTTTGTCGGCTGAAAGTTCTCTAAATTAGCCTTATAAAATATGCCTAAACTGCGAGGAGCGACAGCAAACAAACAACTCCCATGCATCTTGAACCAGCGATGAACGTGAACTTCTAGGATTCGTTACCGGCCTGGAATTTGAGCGGCGCTGTCAAAACGGAATTAGCGCTGCGCACAGTTTTACCGAAAACTCTGATAAGCTGCCATTTCGGCAACTTCTGACATAATTCGCTCTGTATTATTAATCCGGAGTGCGTGAAGCTTTTGCCGAAAACGCAGATTACGGCGGGACGCGAGCGGCTTCCAGAATTATTGAAATGTTTGCGACTCAAAGCCGAACCCTAATCAATGGGGCTTGAAAACAATCGGTTATTTAACGTTGCGAGCGTTTCCACCGCTCTGCCTCGCCAAATAATACAAAATCGCCGGATATTCGAGCAGTTTTGTTTATTCCGCAAGATTTGGCTCGGATAAAGGGAAAGAGCTTCATTCGGCGCAAAGTTTTTCTTTATAGGTAATAACGGGCTGGGGGGAAAGGGGCCCCTGGCGGCTGCAAGCGAGGATAAATCACCGCGCCGAGCCGCGATGAGATCGGGCTGACCTTAAAACCAATGAAAACGCATAAAGAAGGGTTAGAAAGCCGAACATCCATATCCATTATAATGCAAAATCAAATCCATTTTTGAAGGATTTATGCTGTTCGTGGGTGGAAACAGGGATGAACGGTGTCGCAAAGTAGAATGAATCTGTCGCAGGAGATCGGCTTCCTATTTTTCGCATCGGCTCCCTACATTTCACGCTCGGACAATTTGATTAGGCTGCCCTCTGCTATATTGTCATTACTCTCGCCGGACATTGCAGAAGCTGTGATAAAGCTGAACAGCTATTGTTTATACCCTCGTATATTGTCCTTTATGCGCCCGATGGGAGCTGAGTGTGATGTTTTGGTATGAATTGTTCACTTCCGACGAGAATGATTGACTTTGAACACGCACACGTACCTGTAAACACGTACTTTCACGGGTTCCATTGTGCTGCACAAAACGAACTAAAATTTTAATTAACCCCACAGAACGCAGCAGACGGTAACACGGCAATAATTGAATAAAGAACGGGCACAAATTTATAGCACGGAAACAGCGATAAATAATAGTTAGCCATTTTATTTGCTATGCTATTTTAGGTAATCCAGAACAAGCAAAAATTTACTTGTTTCTTTTTAATATCAACAAAAAGCAAAAGTTAATGAAAAATGCATTTCTAGGCATATTCTTATAAATTATAATAGACAATAATATATTGATTGTTAACTGAAGAAATAAAAATAATAAAATGTAATAATAAAATATGTTAATTATCACCCACCAAATACTTATAAATAGAAGTAAGACGACATAATAAAAACAGTACATAGCGCGAGTGTAACTAGAAACATATCCCCAAAAATTACTATGGAACGATATTAAAATAATGTGATAAGAAGTAAAACAGAGTTATTTAGTTACCTAATGAATGAGATAATTATCAATGGTTAACGGACAGAGTATCCATCGCGCTTTAATTTCTTGCGCATTGATGATGATGCTTTCAAATAAATAAATGACATAACCCATAAGTTTCATAAGTAGGTATTGAGAGAATTTATAATATTATGATAGCACTTGTTGGAGTATATCAAAATAAATCATTGGCACTACAGGAGGAAATATAGTCAGTAAAGAATATAATTTATGAAAAAAAAATTCTTGAGAAGAACAGATGGTCGCAGTTTAAGAGTTTTAATAAACCTGCAAAGCTTGCAACGCATAACGAAGTGGCGAAGCAGTCTCCCAAATTTGAGAATCCTCTAGTTGACATTTGACTAATCAGTTTCAAAATCACTAGCAAACAAGCCTTTTTGGTCACCTGTCGATTGGTGAAAACATAATTTGGAGACTCCCAGCCGTTCTCGAGTTATTGTTCGAACGGACGGACGAACAGACAGACTGACGGACAACATGAAGTTAGTGACTCCGCTTCGCTTCGCCACTTAATAATAAGGAAGGAAGATATAAAGACAAAACTAAATATTTATGGTATAAATGTGTTATTATATAAATAAAGAGTACATTAAGTAAGAGACGATGAGAAACGGATTGGTAAAACAAATAGTGCAATATAAACTACATTCAAGCAGAGATATAGAAAGCCCAAACAAAAATAACACAAGACGGAATAGGTTATAAAGCCTAATCTTGCAACTGTAGAAGAAAAAATAAAAGTAATGTCTATCCCTTTAAATAACCAAAACGTCAAAAATTACAGCCTCGCTTTTTGTAGTTTTACAGATTATTATTGTTTTGAAGTATACTAATATAGACTAACTTTGATATCAAAACCAAAAAGGTAAAAATTTTAGGAAACCTAATTGACAGGTTTTCTTAAATTTTCTTAACGTTGCATCTATTTAATTTATATAATAAAAAAGCGACTTATATTAATCTTAATCCACTGCACTTTTATTTTCTAATCGGGTTTAAATATTTTTGAAATTATTATGTTGTTTTTGACATAGTATCGTTCTAAGAATTTATTTCCTGTCACTTTGCTACAAACTACAAAATCGCAATCTAAAAGATTTGTTTGTAGTTACTGCACAAGAACCCACATAAACTAACAAACGAAATTTTGAATTCTTTTGTTGTACATGAATATCGAACGAGTAGTGAAATTAAAATATTATTTATTCAAATTTAGTATTGTTAACTGTAAATATTAAAAGATCATCTATAGCGAGACACATACATAAATAAGATTCTAATTAACACGTCTTTGTAAAGGGTGTCCAGAATTAACACAAGATTTAAATTTGCCGCCATTTATGCAGTAAAGTGTTGACAACCCTAAAACAAAAACAAATCGACAGCTGACAGTTTAGGGTTAGTAAAAATGGAGCGTTACACGATAGAACAACGTGTCTTCATTATTGAACAATATTTCAAAAATAATGAAAACTTGGCGCCCGCTGTTCGAAAATTTCATACAAAATACGGTCGGAATAGTGTTTTAATTTCGTCAACTGTGAAGAGATTAATTGAAAAATTCAGAGAGACCGGATCTGTTGGAGACGCCAAACACACTGGTCGTCCAAAAACAAGCCGTTCAAATGTCAACATCGATGCAGTGCGTGAGAGTGTCGATGACAATTCAGGAACCTCAATTCGGCGTCGTGGACAAGAATTGCAAATTTCAAGAAGCTCTCCACAGCGTATACTCACTAAAGATCTGTGTCTCCATGCTTACAAAATTCAATTAACACAACAAATGAAGCCTAATGACCATGCACAGCGAAGAGAGTTTGTTGAATGGATTATTGAGCATCAACAAATAGATGCTAATTTTTCGAGCAAAATCATCCTAAGCGACGAAGCACATTTTCACCTTGATGGGTTTGTTAATCGCCAAAATTTCCGCTTTTGGGGTTCTGAGAACCCACATGTGATTGTCGAAAAACAAATGCATTCACAACGTGTCACTGTTTGGTGTGGATTTTGGGCTGGAGGAATAATTGGACCATACTTTTTTGAAATTAAGGCTGGTCAAGCAGTGACTGTTACTGGTGCTCGATATCGCGACAGAATAACACAGTTCTTTTTGCCGAAATTGGATGATATCGATGTGGCCAATATGTGGTTTCAACAAGACGGTGCCACATGCCATACAGCCCGTTAAACACTTCAATTACTGCATGAGACATTTCCAGGTCGTGTACTCTCTCGTTTCGGTGATCAGAATTGGCCCCCTAGATCGTGTGATTTAACTCCATTAGATTTCTTTTTATGGGGTTATTTAAAATCACAGGTCTATGTCAACAAGCCCACAACCACGCGTGCATTAAAGGAGGAGATTCAACGTTGCATCAACGAAATTCAGCCACATTTATGCAGAATGGTCATGGAAAATTTTGACAAACATGTGCGTATGTGTATGCAAAGCCGTGGAGGCCATTTACCCGATGTGTTATTCCATAAATAACCCTATCCTATGTACTTTATGATTCAATAAAAAAATTACAATCAAAAGACTAAAAACTGTGTTTTCTATTTAATTCAAATCTTGCGTTAATTTTGGGACACCTTTTACTTATAACATTGTGTATTTAAAGCGAGGATTACTTAATTGAAGTATAAACAAATCGTATGCAGTGTAACATTGTTTGTCAAAGATCATAAAACTTATAATTACTTACTTAGTTAGCCCTAGGCCTTTAGGTGTGAAATTGGTGGAGTTAAGTTCTGTATTGCTGTCTCCACCGTTTTATATATTGCGTTAAATTTCGTATTCCATCCTATTTTATTTCCTTTTTTCTGCTTCTTCTCTAATTCTGTCGGTCCATCTTTTTCTTGGTCGTTCTTTCTTATTTTTTTCCGCCACTCGCGTTTCAAACACTCTTTTAGTAAGTCTTTCATCCGGCATTCAACACATATGTTCAAACCATCTGACTTGTCCTATAATCTTATTATTTTATTATTATCTTAATTATTAATTGGTTCTATGTGTAGGTTTTGTCTAAACATTGCATTTCTTGTTTTATTCCTCCTGTTCTTGTCTTCTATTTTTCTCAGGAATCGCATTTTCATTGTGTTAATTTTTAATTTTTTTCTTTCTGTTAATGTTCATGTCTCACTATTTTATATTATTGCTGGCCTAATCACTTTTTTACAACTTCACTTTTATCTTTTTAGGCACTTCTCTTTTTTTCAGGAGTATTTTCTTCATTTTGTTGAATATGATCTCCTTTTTCCCAGTCTCTTATTTATATCTTTGTCCAACTTCCCGATTCTTTCCATTATTGTTCTTAAATATTTGAAGTGTTCTACTTTGTTTTCGTCCAGTCTTATTTTCTTAGTATTAGAAATTATCATATTTTTTGTTTTTTTCAGTATTAATTTTCGTGTTTTTCTTCGTCGACTACTTTAAGGTTGCGTTGTAAATACTTTTTCGTTTCTGATATCAAGGCCATGCCATATGCCAACATCAATTCTGTCTTTTTACCAATATCCTAATGTTAGTTTTTTTATTTTCTTTTTGGTCCTTTTTAGTGCCTCATCTAACAACCCCGCAAATAAGGGGCTCTACCTTGACTATTATCAAATTACTTAGATTCTTCGTTATTTGTTCTTACTCTGTTATATATCGTATGTCCTTTGTTAGTTTTATAGTATTTTTTTAGCACTTTTCATGTATCTTCTTTTTGTATTATGCCAAACACTTTTTCCACGTCTATAAAGCATATGTGTATTTCTCTATTTTTATTAATTAATTTTTCTCTTGCTTGACGTGGTATAGGGTTTAGACATTGTTGTTGCATTGTTAGAAATCAAATTGATTTTTTTTGTTAATTCCCATTATTATTTACAATATGTCTGAAAAAACTGAATAATCAGTAAATTAAACAATAATGTAAACAATTAACTTGTATAATAGTAGGAAATGTAACGGTTTTGGTTAATATGAAAGTAAAGTTATAATTGTAATAAACAGAGACAAGCTTACACTAAATCCAAGTAAATTTCTTTGATTTGGTAAATATACTGGTTTAAACATTTTAAGTATACGTGTTCCCTCTTTATTATAAGGAAAGTTTGCTAGAATGAAGGAACAATCTATTCCGTTATCGTATGTTGAGTTTTGTAACTTTCTCGGTAACAGTAGGTACATGTCCATCTTGACAGATGTTTTCGTTTCACATATAACATAGAGCATTTAAGGCAGTATGCGGTACCTTTGACTAGAATTGCTGAAGTACCACTAGGTTGAATTTACTAGCGCATCCACATAACTGCAACCTATAGCTTTACACCAGCTTCAATATTGCTTTATATAGAAGTACTTGGCCCTCTACACCTAATTGGGAGCAGCGATCCATTAATCAGTACACCCTGTGGAACTTAAAATCCAGTTGTTTCCTTTTGGTCCAGATAGGTTTGATCATGTAAGTCGTCGAACAATATAAATGTCTAGATACTTCACATTTTCTGTCTGTGAAAGTTGTTGGTTATTAAGGAGAATTGGAAGATAAATTTTTAGGTAAAATAAAGGTTGAATGTTTTGATTTACATTCGCTCTGATATACCATTTTTGAAGTAGGTTTTTATTTTATTGAAACAGCGATTTGTAGTTGGAAGACGAAAGTGCATAGGTCAGCGGTGATTCTAATACATTTCCCTGAGGCATTGCCGAATTAATATGAAAGAGAGAAAAAGTCTGCTCTGAGGCAAATTGGTTTTAATTTTGTATAAAAATTTCACGTTTCATACTTTGTCGTAGAATTGCGTAATATCTAAAGAGGCCACCAAACAATATGCTTTACTTTTTGAACAATGTGGATTAGGTCAATTAATCGGTGTACCTACTTTATAATGTAGCGTGTTGTTCTCTAAACCCAAACTAGTCTTCTGGTATTAAATCTTTGATACATTTTTGATGGTACTATCTTTGCAAATTCCCAATGGTCAGGAAAAAGCCTGTTCTTAACATTTTATTAATTGTACAACGTAGCTATTACAGAAGGATTTTTTATTTAGAACTAATCAGTGTTATGGTACGTTAAAGCAAGTAAATCTTATAGTTTAAATACAAGCACATATGGATGCCCAAATCATGTTATCAAAGTTTATTGTTACGTAAGCATAAGTAAAAATATTTTATAAATTATTTATAAGGATCTTGTTGTATAAACACAAAGTGCCAGGCAAAACATAATAAGAGAAAGAGGTTTTTTTAATAACATATAATTCTCGATAGAACTGGAACGTTTTTTATTAATTCAAAAAATTTACAAGCTCTAAATTAATGGTTGTGAGTCTAGACTTGTCAATTCATTTGCTTTAGTTTGATGTTGATTTGTGTTTTATTTATTGTTATTATATATAATCTTCATATTAATTTCTCATCGATTTAGAATACTCTCTAGGATTACACTTGACATAAGTAATAAGGATTAGCAAAAGTAAATTTAAATTTCTATAAAGGATTGTTATGCCAAACTTGATAAACTGCCTGTTAACATCTCGCATTGCACCTGCACATGGTTTTTTTTAATGTTGTAAGAATTACATTTACGATAATGTGACTTTATCTAAAACCTAAACTGGTGCAAAGATATTATGTTACCCATATTCAGTTTTGTGATAAGACTATTTTGCCAAAACTCTTTTAAATATTTTAGTCATAATTGATAGACGGTTTATTGTCTATTCAAATGCTACGTTGTCTATTGGTTTGCTTGGTTTAAGAATTAGCAATGTTTGAGTAGTAAAAAGTAATCTAGACTTTGCATGCTATTATACATTGTAGTTAAAATTACAATAGATGATCTAGGCAATTCTTTAAGTACTTTCACAGCAATCAAGTTAAATCTGAATGTCTTCTAATTATTGCATTTTGCTTTTAACTTTTGATGGTGGACTGGGGTTGATTGTAAGTATTATTGGGTATGAGTTATCGAGATAGTGTATTACCACTATAATGTTGTTATTCATTTGTGATAACAATGTTAAAGTCTTTAAAAAAGTGACTATTAAAGACATCAGAGCCAATGTCTTTTTTCCTTAAAAGAGAATATTAGTGATAGGCTACTGAACTTCTCTGTAGATTTCTAAATAAAATTTTGATAAGCTGATGATATACATCTCACATTAAATACAGTGTATGTTTTATTAATCTACTTTTAGTTGCTCTTAATTTTATCTATAAGAGTTTCGTTTCTTGATCATCTGCATTTGGTTCTCTTTTTTGGTCATTAATTTTCAAACAAATAACGTAGTGTTACAAATAACTTCTATTCCTGGGGCTTCAGCGGGTGCAAATTTCCATAATGCTTGCCCTAGTAAAATAGTTTATTGATTTGCAATATTATCAGTTTTTTTAATCTTAAGCTAGATAACGAGATCGAGTCAGTTCTTAATCAGCTTAGTCTGGCAGGTTTGCAGAGACTAATTATATGAATGCTAAAAGTGTGTTCAGATGAATAGTCTCAATTTGCTTCGTTAGTTATGTATTTTGTAAATATGTTCTTAAAAATAAAGAGATCCAATAGGTTTGGTGTCTATGTTTCTATGTCAGTAAGTTGACTCTCCTCTAGGTATATAAAAACATTTGTGGCTTGAGATAGCTTGTTGTAGATTTCGGTTTTTTGTGGTGGTTACTTTCTTGTCCCAGTTAGTTTTTTTAAGATTCCAATTTCTGCCGATTAAGAATTTTCATCTAATTGATGCTTTCCTGATTCTATGTCTTCTTAGGCGGTATATTGTAATTATGCTAAAGCACCGCAGTTGTGGGATAAGTGAAATTAGTGAGACCAATGTTTTGTTTTATATTGAGGTCTTCTAAAATTGATCACTAACGTGCAGTAAACTGGGTAGTAGTAGATATACACTTAATTGAAGATATGTTTGTAGTTACATAATATCATTGTTCATTAACACACTGTTGGCAGTGATTCTGCCCCAAGTAGTACCTCATATTAAAGTCTTAAATTAAAATCTCTTTCAAAACACTCGTTACAGCAACTAGAACATTTTTAGTAGTTTTAAAATGGTGTACTTTCAAGCTGGATTTAAGTTAATAAGAAATCAATATACAGTTCTTTTTCTGTTCGTTGGTCAAAACCATTTTAGTGCATATTTTTCGCATTTGTAATTCTGTTGTAATGATTTTATATACAATAGATTTTGAAGCTCCCATTTCATTTTCTATTAACCTAACTTTCAGAAATTTGTCAAGTATCAAAAGCGATTTCACCTTAACTACATTTAACAAAGTGTGAGTCAATGATGGACAGCTCACACGTTTCTCATCCTCTACGTCCTCTTTTCCTTCTCTGGACGCATTATGCTACCTAAAGATGTATGCTTTCGATGAATTGTCTTTTCCGTAGGCATTTTATACCATAGTAAGTGTTTCTATAGTGCATTTTTTATGTTTAAAATAAAATTTTATTGCATATTGCTGTAAGACACTACGAAACATTTTGAAAACGACTGTCTACTGTTACATTCTGTAAAGGCTTAAAGGTAGATGAGCTAAATCAAATCGTTTACCTGAAGCCTGAAGCCTGAAGACTCCGCTTTTCGGTTCTTTTGCTAGGACTAAGAATATCGGTTTTATTACTATTCATACGTACTTTGTATTTGTTTTACTGTTTGGTTTAGTATGCCTTCAATCTTTTCCACCTTTTCTAATCTTATTACTATTCCCGGTACGACCAATCTTTAAGTTCTATAATACTTTACATGTTGTACATATACGTAAACATGTTCGATTCAGGCAACCATTCCTTTACTTAATACATCAATTACCTCATAAAAAACGTGTTCAATATATTTAGACAACTCATATAGAAACAAAAAAATGTATTTACTTACTATACGAGAGCATCGAGTCAGTTGGCAATAAAAATTTAATATTCTATTCTACATCTTTTTAAGATCTACAATCTCACATCTTACAATTTTATTAAGTTGTCTTGCAGCTAAATTTTAAATAAACATCTCTGTGTCTATTTTGATCGATAAGTCCAAGTTTTAATATAAGCCGAGTTGTTTAAATAAAATTTGTTGAAGAGAAAATCTTAAAACTTCCGCCAATTTTTGTGAACTGTTGAGTTAAATTTTCTTTCAAGCTTCTTTGGATGCAGAGAATGTTTTGCATCGTTATATTTAATGTGCCTGACACCTACAAAGTCCAAGGTATTCTTAAACAATATCTTTCAATTGTTTACTTTAATGATTACTGTTTTTCAAAGAAACATTTTTTTAGAGTTAATAATGATTTATGTTTCAAAGTCAAAAAATTATAACCTGCCAGAAAATATTAGTTTGATTTACTTTTTGGGTAAGAAACTATGTAGGTCTAGCTGTTATATAGCGCCATACGCATATTTCCAATGATCAAATTGGTTGACGTTATTGGCTCATTCTAAAATGATCTGATTATTTCATTATGTCTTTTCAACATTAAAAAAAATTTGTTTGCGACAAATGTTAGTTTATTAATATTTGTAAACAAGAAAATGTAGCTAGTTCTACTGTGCCTCAAATAACAATTTCCTAGTTCATTTTGATTTTGATGGCTTCTGAAATGTAATTATTTCAATATTATGTATTGCACATTTTATTGCTCCACCGGAAAGCTGCTTATACAATACTAAAAATCTATTGCGTTATAGTTTGGTCATTATTTTGGCTAGTAAAAAAATAAATAAATGTTTTTAATTTACATTTTTAATAATTGATTTGTTAATTTAATAATATTAAAATTCTAACTGACTAAAATGTATAAGAAATACTTAACAATTTATATAATATATAGAAATATATCTATAATAAGTCAAAAACAATTTTACTGTATTTTTACTATATCAGCATAGTTTTGTAAGCTTTCTTTTACTTCTTTAAAAAACTAAAGCTCTTTATTCTTTATCAACTTCTTTGCAATATTAAACTCTCATGTAAGTATTCTTCTAAATATATTTCTGGTAGTTAGAGAATGATAAAATTCGGGATCTTAAACACCAGCTATTTGAAAGGCTATTGTAATACATACAATTTATGTTTACATATTGATCTATATTATGAGCAGGAATGCGTTGCATACAAAAATATTTACGTAGGTATTAGTAAATCAAAAACTAAATTTAAAAATAGCAAATTTGCATTAAAATAAGCTTAGATTTAATTGTAAACTCTTATAAAATTTTAACTAATTGTCACAGAAAGTATATACTAAGTGTACGATGGTCATGAATCAAAACAAAGATCCAAAGATTTTAATTAATTCTCAGATTAGAAGTTAAACAAATAACTTCGGGATTACGTATGAGTTAGAACAAGTAAATTATTAGACACCGTAAAATTCGATTTTAAGAGGAATTTTTAAGGATTCATAAATCTTTGTTTCAATGTGGTTGTTGTTACATACGATTGAATGCTACTTGAGAATAATCTTCTAAAACATGAATTTTTAGCAAATATGTTAATTTTGGAAAATATAAAGTTTTAAAGCTTAATCTTGCAAAATTTGCATTATAAAAATAAGAGAGCATTCTGTCCAACTCGTTTATAATTTATTATCAAAACGTTAATATTAAATTCAAAGCAGGTGTTTGTTCTTTAGATATTAAAAAATATAATTTATGATGCCTTAAAAGTAGCGTATCTTTCGTTGTCTTTCGGCTTGCTTCTAAATTTAAAAGTCTTAATAATATTAATTTTTACACTAGTAAATATAAAATAATTAAATTATTTTTTGATAATTAAAAGGCCTACTTATAAATCTCAGA
This sequence comes from Sinelater perroti, assembly GCA_036346155.1. NCBI lineage: Eukaryota > Metazoa > Arthropoda > Insecta > Coleoptera > Elateridae > Sinelater > Sinelater perroti. The sequence goes on along the minus strand of JARFIY010000348.1, from coordinate 2,924,710 downwards.
CATTTCTTACGACATCTTTTAAGTTCCACTAGGTAATCTTTATAATTCCTGACTTCTTTCTGTTAATTTAATTTTATTAACTAGTTACGGCATCTGGAAGTAATTTTAATTTAACTGAAACGTTACTGTCGCACTAATTTCAATTGCTACACTTGTCTAAACTTTTTACAGAATTGTTACCCGGGTTACAATGTCAAATCACGTTCTCGTGCTAAAGAGATTTATTGTGTCGTAACAATAAGGAGAAACTAGGACGGGGCACGAGTCAATCAAACTGCGTTCATTTCTTCTGCAGCACAAAAGCGGCAGAACTTGTAGTCGTTTTAAGTTTAATATTATTGCTTCTTGTCTATAGGTGACAGTTTCTCATTTTATCTAAAATATTTTAGAAATACAGCGAAGTACAATATAACTTGTTTAGATTAGGAAACTTAATTGGAATGTATAACAAAATATATAATAGACTCGCGTGGGAGCATGGCTTGCCAACTGAGAGATTAAGGCTTTCATATGTTTGCTCTCAGCTTAATAACGTAACACACAAAATATTTAAGTTCCACGCCAAAACATAAATAAACGGAACTATCACTGCGTGACTCTATATTACACTAATGTTATAATAACCACATTTTTAGTTACAATATATTATCGGGTACTTCTTTTAATTTAGAGCTATTAAAAAAGATTGCGGTATCTAAGTTTAAACATAATCTATAAAATTTGTAAGGCGTGTAACACAAGTACAAAACAATAAATCATCAGCCTCTACCTTCCATGTCTGAAGAATATAAATTTTATGTAATTCTTTTGTTTGTTTTATTCATAATGTAAAATTAGATATAAATTTATTTAATGTTGCTAGTGTAAAGTTTTAATCTACTTAGAATTGCTTTCGTTTTCAGAATCTTAACTTATAACCGTTTTTGGTATAAAAAAATTGAACAGCCTGTTGCTTGCCTATACGTTTCCGTTACATTACGACCTAAATATTTTATTTAGAATAATAAAACTTAAAATGCGTAAATCCTTTTTTAATATAAAAATTATTGATGGTTGAAAAATGTTTCTTGTTCACGTGTTGAATACCTATATACTGGAAACCAGCTGCATTAGTAAGAATATAGAACATATGTTTGCACAAAATAGATGCAAAATTATGTGTATTCGTTTCTAAGAACATGCAAATTTTGTAGTGGTGAAATAATATTTATTATTTAGAAAACTTTTTTAGAATATTGCATTTTACATTTGCTCTAATTACAAAAGGCGAACCTGGTCACTTTAATCTCTTAATTAATTCCGCGCCTGTTCTCTTACATAAGGATTTATCCTAATTTGGTGCTTTAAGAAGATGACAGGTTTTCGATTTTAAAATAAACATTCTGAAACATATTACAAATTTTGAAATAGGTAAAGGTTGTTTATTATATTATTTATTTAGAATTTTAACCAAAACTTAATCTTTAAAAATTACAATTTTCCTTTCAAAGGTAGGCTCCAGTGTGGTCACAAGATTAGTGCTTGGCTGTGGCGCGGATGAACTTGCCTTTTATCCTAAGTTTAAGATGCCTGGAGGATGACCTACACGGTTACCAAAAATAATTGAGTACCAGTATTCACTTCAAATAAAAGGTAGTAATATCGACCTGTATCAGAAATGGTGTGCAATGATCGAGCAGTTAGAGAGGACATATAGGAGCTTTAACCTCTCAGTTTGCAAGACTTGCCACTGCTCGGGTTTTAGTGTCTCATCATGATCATATTATTGTAACATTGTTGCTTTTAACTGTGGTAAATAACTAGCTTAAATTTCTTTAAACTACTTATTTGATTTACTTACAACAATTTAGTAATATTTATGTACACTGCACAAGTACTTACTAATGTAAAATGACACTCTATAACTCGATTGATTTATAACACAACTTATTTAGCACTAGAACAATTTCTTTAACTAGCCCTGTAGTTTTACTTGGTGCTATTTATATCTACAACACCTATTCTGTAGCCTTTTCAGAGCGCTAGAACCTTATGGTACAATCTAAAAATGCACAGTGGTTTCAACGGCAGCTGTCTGCACGTGGAAAGCATTACGTTTCCGTTCTAGCGTAATAACCCGGCGACAACTTTTGTATTAGCCGCAAACTCCGAAAAGTCACTGTTTCGTTGCATTATTATTACATATTTTTATCAGTACTTTGATTAAAGGTTTCTATCTCCTTTGTCGCAATTAGAGATCTTGTCAAACAAGACGTTTATCTAGAAATATGATCACCTTTTTGTTTATTTTATAGTAAAGTTTCGGCGAGGTAATTACTAGAAAAACAACTTAAACATAAGGAGAAGTTGGAAAAAAATGTTAAAAAAATTACCTGGGTTTCATTGCTACAACGCTTTGATTTAATTATTTTAAGTTAAATTTCTTGGCGATAATGTATGCTTCCACTTAATAGATGACACCTTTGATATCTCGTCACGTGTAAAGATGTAGATCAAAGCTCATTGCCGTGCTCACTCGTGCGAGAAAAGTCGACGCGACCTAGTCCTGTTTATTTTCCTTAATTTCTGCACCCTACTTTAAATATTTATAAGCGTTTCTTAAACGAGATCATAATATTAAGGCTTTTTATTGGTACCTTACATAAGCAGGTAAACTTAACAAAATTCTTAAGCTTAACAATTCCAAATTGTATGTGACATTTAATTCTGGAGTTCACAAAATACGAAACATTTAGTTCGCTAAATAATAAGTAATAATTCTTTTCTATTTTATTAATTAAATACATTTTTAAGTTATATTAATAAGTAAATATGTTTTCGGTTTAAATAATGGAAAAATGGTATCTAACATTTAAAAACCTCAGCAAGTTGTAACTTTTATTATGCAGCTTCTATCAAAACACAGAAACCCTTCATTGCACTTACACAAGAAAAGACTGTGTAAATATGCTTTGTTTATATTATGCTAATACTTTTACATGCATTCCACTACACTGTAGACTTTTTAAAAATCCAACAAGTTAGGTTTAAAACATATCAGTATTGTAGAGCTTTAAGTTCTCTTCAAAAAGAGAAAAGCAGTAAAATTTAAAAATTAAGTGTCCTTAATGATGAATTTGCGGAAATCTAAAGCTGTACTGCAATCTTACTTACAATGCAACTGCAGTACACACAGTATTGTTGAATCTCTGTGATTTGCAAAGATGAAACTGGTCTTTTCACACGAAAAGGACAGTCTGAGGCAATGGTTGCTATAGAGTATTATAAAGCTATTTAATAAAATTTATTAATACTTATTTGTGCTTTAATGATCTTAATTTGGCTTTAATTAAATTTGAATTTATATAATTTACAATAAATTAAAAAAAATAATTGTGACAGTATTATTAGAGTTTGCCTTTAAATATCACCCTCCAAACGTATTTATAATTACGTATAAGCACAAAATGATCGCATGTGATGTTATTTCCTAAAAATTGTATTAAATGTATGTAGCTTTTTTATATTATGTATATTTTAATGTAGTATGCTGTATTGATGATAATTTCCTTTTGAGCGTTTCTTCTGATTTTGTTCTTTTGACAAAATTTCTTAAACTAACAAAGATACACATTTACATAACATTTTTTTTAAATTGTATTAATTCTATTTACATTTATATTGAGTCGACTATGTGCCAAAATAACTAAATTATTACTGTTTCTGTTTTATTATGTATATCTTTATTAAAAAAAATGCATTTAAATTATGTAGATGAAAATATAATTTACACTAAAATGTCTATCAGATGTGAAAGTAACAAAATAGCAATTTTTTGGAAGGTAAATGATAAAACTTTATATTATATGTAAAAACTACAGTTTTTGAGTGTATGAAATGTGTTTTCACTTAAATGTAGAATTAAGTAACTTTTGTTTAAAGGATGATCACTCTAACTGTAACTTTTGTTTATTTTTATCTATGCCCTAACTTTGTGACATTTCTATTAAAAATTGAAATGTAACAAATAACTCTTGGGACATTCTAAACTTTGTATAAGCAGTATGCTAATATAAATGTTCAGTCATGGTAGCCCTATTTGACAAGGTAGTAGAATTTATATTTTATTATGTAAAACTTGTATTTGTAACTGACGTCTAGTTAACATCTGTTCTTGTTACTCGTGTCGGTATTTCTATTGCGTTTACCAATATTAGATGTTTAGTCATTTAAAAACCTAACTCAAGTTTTGTCTTACTCTTTGTAAAGAAGGTAGAGCTTACTCTTATTCATTTTCTTGAATAAAATTAATACTTTTCACTAAATAACTTATGTTTTTTCTTACCGAGGTATGGAAGAATATTAATATAAAATAATAAAATTTTTAAAGCCACAATTCGGTAGAAAAAATTCATGTCATGAAAAGGCAAGGGCTTTCCTTGTGTTATCTAGCACAAACTAAGATAGTAGCTTACTTGCCGGAGGGTTCATGAAAGTGATGGCAGTATTTTTAAATCAAGTGAAGATGAGAGCAATTATTCTTCTTTAGATCAGGTCGTTAACACAAAAATGATAGCTATCATAAAAGTATCTATTATTTTTATTAAACCGAATACTATAGCACGTGCCTTAAGGCCCGCGATATAGCTTGGCAAGTATCTTTTGAAATGTCAAAGCAAGCATTTATTACAAAGAAGAGCCACCACCACAACCAGTAGTTTCCACTTTGAATCTGACATTGTGCAAAATGTCTGTATATGCACTAATAGTGCTATTCTGAAGATTAATAAGTGGAATAATTTTCAATAAGAGCAACTCGTAGTATTTATGTATATTATTTTAATTTCAGAAGTTAAAGAGAACAAGCGCGTTCCTGTTGGAGAACTAACTTTCAAGTAACAAAAAAATTCTCACTATTGTGCTACTAGGTCTTGCTAAAGATTTCAAATATTTTTTTGTATCTTACGCTTCGATGAATAAAAACAGGTCTATTTATCAAGAGCAAGGCTAATTGGCAGGTTTTAGAAATTTATATGGAACTTAGACAGTGTTACATACCAAAATCAAATTTTATGATTGACGAACAGCTCGTTTTATTTAACGACAGGTACTGGTTAATTTAATATATGCCAAGTAAATCAAGAAATATAGCATAAAGTTTTTTTGGGTGTGTAATTTTAAATCGACATATACAATGCGTATTGTAGACGGCAACTAGAATTCGATTGTATTGGAATTGTTTGTGGAACAAAGTGGTAAAAACATTACAATTAGTATGTTCTTTCAGGCATTCGTTTGCGAAAAAATTTCTGTAGAAAGACCTTATGATATTTTATAACATTCGACAAAATAAACGGAAAACAAAACCAGTAAGAATAAAAAAATTAGCACTTACTACTTCAAATACATGAAGGAAATTAGCTCAGGGCACGCCAAAAACATTCATGGTATGAACTGTGTTGGTATTTTAAGCAGAAATAACATTATAAACAAATCTCACTCTTTAACTATACAAGGTCTGCCTTCAGAGTTAAGAAGAGTTAAAGAAGGATATATTTATCATAAAGATATTGCAGTTATTTTTACAGTAGCAGTGAAAATCTTTACATATTATTAAACAATTTTGTGACTTTAAATTTTATAACTAATGAATTCACTCTGCTGACAATATAAAATGGCATTGCAAAATATTTTAACAAATAATATATAAATTAGTAAAACATTAGAAGTTTTATGACATAGGAATGAAGATATCGTATATCAATATTACATATTTTCTACACTTCAAACTTATTTTACTTAAATCATTAACATGCTGATGTAGCGGACGACGTGGGTAGCACCTTCTACGCAATGAAAAATTGACAACAGGCTATGTAATCCACCAAACCATTTTCAAGAAGTACACAAATCTAAATGGATTTTGTAATTTAACAGAAAATACAGAGAATCTGAGTACCAAGAGGAGGGGTAACTGCCGATAGAGCAACTTACAACAAGTGATCTGATCGCAAGAGAAGTGATTAATTCTGATAGTCTAGGAAAAAACTAGGTGTCTTGCAGTGCACCACATTTTCACCCCGAGGAAATCAAAAGCCCAAGCACTGTTGAATTGCATAAAGCTTGATGACTCTACCATTTTGATATTCTTTTTTGGACAAAAAGGACTTCATAGATGACAGAAAGATAAATCTTCAAAATCAATGTTCTATCTGCCAAGATGCCTATGAAGTAACTACCGCCATTGATACAAAGTTTCCCACCTTTGTCACGGTGCTGGACATTATGAACAGCGAAAGAGATGTTATAGAGGTTTGCTTTTTGAGGAAGGTCTGAACGTGACCACCGACAGTTAAAGAAGACATGCTAGAGAAAGTTGTAAAGCCCTGGATAGAGGAGGTGCTCACAAGGCAAGGAAAACTCAGACATGGCTATACAACAATTTATATTAACACTGATTCCCTTATATTCCGTTATATTAACACAGACCCTACTGCAATCTCTTGACTACTATATGTGGGGCGTGGTCGAAGAGAAGGTCAATGAGAGGAATCATAACACCAAGGACTGCTGAAGCGTTTCCATCATGGAGATAACGACACATATGAACAAGGAAGACATTGTATTGGCCTGTAGCTAGAAGAAGTGGTAATCGCTGATGGAGGCGACATTGAATAATATGATTCTCAATACTATTTATTTTAATTGTGCTAAGTTTCATGTATGTGGATTTAATTTTTTTTTATTTCAATGTAGTTTTTGTTGTTTATTCATTTTCCGGATCTACTTCGACGACAGTGTGTAATAATAAAAATGCTATCCTGGTAAAATGCTTTCTACATTCAATAATTTAGTCTAAATTAAATTATTAACTGAATTGACTGAAAAATACTAATAACTTAAAATAGTAAATCACTATCGCAATTAATATTATTTTGCTTATTGGAAGCCAGAAGCTGTTAAAAAAAACACCAACTATTATTAACAGACTCCTTTTTAAACTTTAAACATTTCTAAAACCTTGGAATTTTCTGTTGTGACTGAATACCGAAGATATTGAAAATTAACTAATACTTTCGTTAAAAAATAGTTAAAAACCTACGGAAGTAATTGTTTATATTAAGTAGTGTACACAATGAAGAAATCTAATCTGAGGTTTAGAGCTTGCAGGTTTTGATCTTGCGGTAGAACAGCATTAACATGGAGAGTTATCCGATCAGTACGAAATGCAAACGGGCTGCCGCTGCTTGTGCAAACAGCCCGGGGTCGTGGTTTTAGATAGATCTTCAGCCCGCCGATGGGGCGCGATCGCTGAATCTTAAGCGGAGATTGAATTGCTCTGCACATGCAGCGTTACTTAATTCAGAACGTTCAGTTAGAAGATTACGGGCTGCGCAGCCTGTTAAGCATCAGTCAGCCATCTTGTTTGCGCGTTCTGCCGAGTTTACATAGAATCGCTAGAATCGAATATTTATACAAGTAAGGTGTATCCAAACTCAAATAAACAAACTGCAGGGGGAGCTCGCGGCGAGCGCTCGCGGCTCTTCGGCGCTGTTATTCTTTCCCACCGCGCGCCGTTTTTGCCCGCTTTCCTACTTTCGCGCATTTTTGCTCCGGCGGCCTCAGACGTCCGGGGGCGGCGAAATAGCGGATAAGGGCGGCTGCGGTAAATTCAGCCGTAACTTCAGCGAGTTTCGCCGGTGCTCGTAAAGCACTTCACTCGACGACCGTGTCTGCCATTTGAATTTGCTGCGAGCCCATTCTAACTCTAAACACGTTGCCGTATTTGCTAACCAGAAGTTCTAAAACAAACATAATGAGTTTAAGCGACGATGAAAGCTCGATTTCCGCGCCACTTCAAGCGTCACTCGCTAACTCCCTAATCAAAGTAAAGTTCTCAGCATTAATCATTATTATTTTATGGGCACTACAATAGTAAATAAGTAAAGCAGACACAGCCATCATATCTTATAATGCAAAACGTATAATTCCTCCTAACTAAGTAAAACAAACCACATTTATCTAAGAAAGGAAAATATATTTTATAATGGAATAGGATAAGTTTCGTAACGCTTATCTGATAAAATTAACAATGTCTAGTTAGTGGTGCAATAAACGTTATTCAGAAAACGAAAGACCAACTAATTCCATTAATAATTAGAGATCATACAAATAGGAAAGCAAATTATGAGTCGATCAATAGAAATAATCAGAAACTGAAAAGTTTTTTTAATTGTCTACAGGGGTGTCAAGGTAAATTCGGAAAATGAATAAACAATAAAAAGAACGTTAAAGTACAAGGAAAACTAAATTTGTTTGTACAAAACACAAATAACCTAAATAATACTGAAAATCATATTATTTAATGTAACTTCTATCAGTAGCCACGATCTTTTTGAGCCGGGACTTAAACCTGCTGAAGGCCAATACAACTTCCTCCTTGTCCATATGTGTGTCATTACGTCTATGATGGCAGTCCTTAAGCTATCCTTGGTGTTACGATTCCTCTAATAATCTTTGTCTTAACCGCGCCCTACATGTGGTAGTCAAGCAATGCAATCGGAACTGAAGGGTAGTCACAAATCATAGGATCAGTGATAATACAAATTGTTGTATAGGGATGCTTGGAGCTTTTCTTTCCTTGTGGATTAGAGTAGAGTCTTACTGAAACACTTTTCTATCTAGGGCTTTACTACTCTCTCTAGCATGTTTATACAGCTGTCGGCAATCACCTACGGGCTTTCTACAAAGAAGTTGGGCATTATCCTTTTAGTTGCTCACTAACCCCAACACCATTACAGCGGCGGGAAAATTTTTATGTACGACAGTAGACACCTCAGAAGCACCTTGGCAGGTCTAACAATCATTTTGGAGATTTATCTCCTCTTCTGGATAAAGTTAGTTTTGTCTGAAAAAATCTAGGAAGCCCAGCGCTGCCGTTCGGCAGTGCTTTCGGTCTCAGTCGACAATTAGCGGTTACTCAAGATGAAAGACTTGTAGTGCAGGTCCTGGGGCACTGCTAGACTGACCGTCGACCTCGCCGAGCCCATGTTTTTGCCAAGACAGTCATGCTCCGCTCATAATTTTATTCGATCTTCTCTTCCAATGCGCAAGCGAATTCATCATTTCTTTTGGCATCAGTTGTTTTCTGGTGGTCAAATTCTCTTCTTAGCTACGTCGTAAATTTGGATCTTTTTGTAGACAAGCCATCTTTCGGCTTTCTCGTAATACAACCTAATAAATTTCGGATTTACCTAGATATTCCTATATATAATACTTTAAACCACTTAATTGTAAAGCTCTAATACTCCGCGTGGGAGTTAAGGCTTTTATATGTTCGCCCTCTCTACCCGGTCGTCGCGTAGCGTCTCTGATACAGGGCAATGTGGCAAGTACTGTGCCTTAAACTGCCGCCACTTCTATCCCTCGTTCAAAGTGAAGACAGATACTTAATTATTTTTAGTGATTGAGCAAGCCATCCACCAGGGACTTCAGGAAGTAAATAAAAATTCATAAAACAAAAAGTTTCGGTTCAACAGTAATGAAAAAAATAGCCATGAATACAGTAAGTTACACTTGAAAACACTTTGTAAAACACCTTGAACAAGTGTCTGAAACCAACAAAAAACATTTTTAAGATTTTGAAAATATTTTACGAACTCAAGGTGAGTTATCTCTTCATTCTTTATCAATGCGTTGTCAGTAAAACAGCTTTTAGCAAAGTAAAAAAGTTTTTATTGAAATCTCATAAGCTGGATATGAGTCACTGTAACTTTTTTTAATTCTTTTATAATCGTTTGTTTTAAAAATTTGTAAAACACATTAGCTAGTATCTAAAGCACTATATCAAAGTGTTAAATTAGTGAAAAGCATATATCAGGTAACATTTTACATTAGTAATATTTAACGTACTCCAGAAAACTGAGTAAAGTTATTAAAATATTATACTAATATGTATTTTGTTCAACAATCTGAACCTTTTGTTATAAAAACAAAAAATTCGAACACTAGAACTGTTATTAACATTTTGACGTAAAGTATAATTGTTGAAACATCAATAACAGAATTTTTTTTTAAGAATTGTCAAATATAATATTGTGCACCAACGAAAATAAACGAAATAAAAAATTTGGGTTGGACTTTTCTGAATATTGGAATAAATAATTTTTTAGCAAATTAACATCAACACATTTTGCTATTACAAATTTATTTGCATGCGTTCCATAGCAACAACACGTGGTTTTGCAATATTTTCTGATTTTTATTTTTTTGATGAAAGAAGACAAAAATAGAAATCTGATTAGTATTTAGAATCATATTAAAGATGCAAATACTTAAACATTAAAATTGCTTAAACTGTGTAAAAGCATAATCGACAATTATGAATAAACTGATGTTATAGTAAAAGAGAAGACCAAACGTCAGATTTTAATGATGTTTAGAACAATTAATAGATTCAATTAAAATAACTATCCATAAACATTAAGACAGAATCCCGTCTGTAATATAAAATTATTATTAATAAGAAATATGGTCTTCTTCTTGATATTCCGTCTCCTAACGGAGGTTGGAGATCATCATGGCTATCTTCACTTTGTTTACAGCAATTCTGAAAAGTTTTGCCGATGTTATCCCGAACCATTCTCTAAGATTCCGAAGCCAGGACATTTTCGGTCTCCCTATGTTTCTCTTCCCTTGTATTTTGTCCTCCATTATCAGTCTTAGCACCTCGTACCTCTCGCCCCTCATTATGTGTCCCAAGTATTCCAGTTTCCTGCGTTTTATTGTTTTTATTACTTCTTCTTCTTTGCCCATTCTTTGTTGGACTATGGCATTTGTGATATGGTCCACCCATGAAATGCGAAGCATTCTTCTATAACACCATCTCTCGAAGGCTTCTATTTTCTTGACTTCGTTCTGTCTTACGGTCCAAGCCTCAGCTCCATATAATAGGGTTGAGAAGACGTAGCAGCGTAATATTCTTGTTCTAAGATTTAAGTTGAGGTCTCTATTACAAAGGAAGCCTTTGCGCTTTAGAAAAGTATTTCTGGCTATTTCTATCCTTGTCTTTATTTCTTTTGAGTGATTTGCATCGTTAGTTACCCATGTTCCTAAGTATTTATATGTGTCTACCTTTTCTATTATTGTGTTATTTATGGTAATATTTGCATTAGCATTTGCTGTTCTAGTTACTACCATAAATTTAGTCTTGCTTAGATTCATATTTAACCCGTACTCCTTGCATGTGTTGTTCAATTTTTGTATTAGATCTTGTAAATCATCTATGTTGTTTGTTATTATAACGGTATCGTCTGCGAATCTTATATTATTGACGATTTCGCCATTGATTATTACCCCTTCCTTGCGTTCTTCTAGGGTTTCGTGAAAGATGGCCTCGCTATATACGTTAAATAATAAAGGCGACATCACACAGCCTTGTCTTACTCCCCGGAGAATTTCAATCTCCTCTGATGTTTCATTGTCAATTCTAATCCTTGCTGTTTGGCCCCAGTATAGATTACATATGATCTTGATGACATTTTCATCAACATCTTTTGATTTTAAAATCTCTATTAGTTTTTCATGTTGGACTTTGTCAAATGCCTTTTCGAAGTCCACGAAACAGGCATAGATCTCATAGTTCATGTCCAAGCATCGCTGCATCAACATATTTATACCGAACAGCGCCTCTCTAGTTCCCATAGCGTTTCTGAAGCCAAACTGTGTGTTACTGATATCATAATCAAGTTTTCTGGATATTCTGTTGTGTATTACTCTCAGAAATATTTTTAAGGTGTGGCTCATTAATGCTATAGTCCTGTATTCTGAGCACTTGTTTGCGTTCTTCTTCTTGGGGAGTACTACAAAAGTCTTTTGGTATCATGCCTGTTTGGTAGATTAAGTTAAATAGCTCAAGTAGCACATATATTGTCTCTTTTTCTATCAGTTTTATTAGTTCAATTGGTGTTTCATCAGGCCCGACCGCCTTACCACTCTTTACTTGTTTGGTCGCATGTAGTACCTCGCTTTTAAGTATTTCGGGGCCTATTTTATTATTAGTATCCCACTGCGGTGTATTAGTTCTTTCATCGTTAAACGTGTCTTTTATGTATTTTGTCCATGTCTTAAGTTTCTGTTCTACACTCGTTACGGTATTCCCATTTTCGTCTTTCAGAATATATGATTGGTTTATTCTTCTTATTCCCGCCATATCTTTTACTTTCTTATGTAAATTGAAGTTGTCGTGTTTTCTTTCGCAATCTTCTATTTCTTCACATCTATCGGACAACCATTTCTCTTTGGCTTCTTTTATTTTCCTTTTATATTCTTATTGATATTCTGATATCGTGTGGGATCTGTGGTCTTGTGTTTTGTCTTTCTTCCATTAGTTTAAGTATCTCCTCATTCATCCATCTCTTTTAGCTTTCTTTGTTGTCATGATGTTTTACCGGCATCCATAATTGCTGTTTGTATGTATTTCCATTTCTCGTTGACATTTTTGTTTGCTTAATATTTGGTTTTGCATTAGTTAGTTTCTGTTGACTTGTTCTTCTACTTTTTACGTATCTCCATATTTTTAGTTTTGCGGTGTCAATTCTATTGCTTAACTTTGTCTTTTTACTTTTTAAATTTTACTTCACATGTTGCTACTACTGGGTTGTGATCCGAGGAGACGTCTGCCCCTGGATATGTTTTTGTTGATCTTATAGAGTTTTTATATCTTTGGTTTATGAGTATGTAATCTATTTGGTTCCTTATAATACCCCTTATCCCATCTGCAGGAGCCTCCCAAGTGTATAGTCTCCTGTTTGGAAGTTTGAAAAACGTGTTCATTATTGCAAAGTTGTTGGTTTGACAGAACTCGGCTAGTTTTTCCCCTCTTTCATTTTGTGCCTAGTCCATATTCTCCTACACAGGTATCGATGCTTCCTCGGCCGACTTTTGCATTGAAATCACCTTGGATTATTGTAACTTCATGTTGTTTTGTTAACTTTAGTGCAGAATTTAACTGTTCATAGAATGTCTCGATTTCGTTTTCGCTTTTTTCAGCTGTTGGAGCGTAGACCTGAATTATATTTATTTTAGTTGGTTGTGCTTCTAGTTTTATTAGCATAACTCTTTCAGAGATAGACGTAAAATTCGTCACTGTTTTATTGGTTGCCTTATCCACAATGATTCCCACTCCGTATCGATGTGATGGGTCGTCATTATTAGAGTAATACATCATGCCGTTTGTAGTTTGGTACTTTCCCGTCCCCGGCCATTGTACATCACTAATACCTAATATATTTATTTTTAAACGTCTCATTTCAAGGACAGTGTTGTCTATTTTGCCCGCTGTAAACAAGCTTTTCACATTCCACGTCGCTATTTTTGTTCTTCTTTTTCCTTTCACTACTTTTCTCTCAGCATTATTCAAAACTGCCCCCCCCCCGGAGATCCGATTGGGGGTCTATAAACTCCGGAACATTTCGTCTTGACATCAGCCATGATTTTGTCTGTACTAGGGATATCTTACGATCTTTAATACGGTGGTTTCCCGTTGCCTTCCGTATCTTCATGCCGTTCACTAATATATTCGTCAATGTTAGTTCTTCCGCCTTTAGGGACGATTTCTCGCCCTCAGGGCAAGAGGGTGCCCTAACCCTTGCTAATTCCTCCATCCGAAGCTGTTGATTAGCAAGAGGGGACCACTTAGACCGGCGGTCATTCGGTCCTTGATTGTTGTTGCTTGGTCGGGGACTGCTTATTCGTCAGACAAGTCTGCTTATTTTACAGCTAACCTCAATATCTTGAGGCCGTTCACTATCCGCCACCTATGACCCCGCTGGTAGCCTGCAACCACAGCCCCAGTATGGTCTAGATACTGTCAATTTAGTGTTAATGAGAAGAAATAGTAAAGTGATATAATAAACTTAATTTAAATAAATTAATTTCAACAACAAATTAATTTAAACAACTAATTGTCTTACTAATTCTAAAATAATATTTAAAATTAAATATTTTAATCTAAACCAACAATTAGCGTAATGGACCACATATTAGGATTATTTTTAATTAAAATACAATGAACTGAAAGCAAAAAGATGATTCCTGGATTATTTGTTGAAGATAAACTACACTGTACTATAGTTGCCAAATTTGTTTTGTGCTTATAAATAAAAACAGCTAATGAATATTATATAAAAAAAATAATAAAAAATAAAATAGCAAGATACTGATAAGACGTTCTAAATCGTCGAATATTTTTCTTTTTGGAAACTGGTAAAGAAAATCCCAAACAAGATTTTAGCTTTTTAAGCCATTGTCAATTAATTGATTTGAGTTTGTTTTGAATGGTACGTGTTTCACTGGAATAAACCATTATTTGAGATTGGATGGTATTATATATTATTAGTTTGTTCTTTCTACTAATCCCTTTTTTTCCAAAGATGGTTTTACTCATTGAGTAGTTGGCCTTGTCTGTCTTTCTCGTTTTATTAGATATTTTTATGTCAATTTATGAATGTACTTCCTCCAGTATTATTCCTTTGTAATTTAAATTGTATAATTTGTCTATTACCGTTTTGTTAAGCATCATTATTTAAATTTTGCTTATGTTAACTGTCATGTGTAGGTTTTCTATTTTATGTAGCCAAGTATTTAACAATTTTCAAATTTCCTTTTTATTATCCAACAATAATATCGTATCATTTTTGCACCTATTCATATTGGTGTCATATTTTTGTAACCTATTATAGCTTCCAAACCTTTTTTTCTCTAACGTTCTTTATATTCTATCCAAAACTAGTATAAATATTAGCGGGCTCCGGCTATCTCCTTGTTTGATTCTAATTTTTAGTTGGAAATCATTCGATCTATTACCATTCATTTGTACCTTTACTTTGGCATTTATATATATATATATTTATCTACTGTTGACCAGTTTTATTAATTTTTTTGGCGTATCTATTTTTTCTAAATATTCGTTTAAGACTGATATTTGTATTGTGTCAAAAGCTGCTTTGTAAGTCTATACAGGCTAAAATAATTTCTTTAGCTGTTTGCATTTTCCTTTCTATTAAGTTTTTTATGATACAGATGTTGTCCTAAAGGGTAATTGTTCTTCTTTTAGTTAATTTCTATACATCTCATAATTTCTTGTTGTATAATTCTTGTATATTTTTTGTATATCACTGTGGATAGGCATATTGCTCGGTAATTTTTACGGTTTGTTTTATCTCCTTAGGAAATATTAAATTATTATCCCAGTCTTCAGGTACTTTATTTGTCTTACCTGCTTCCATGTACATTTACCAGATCCAGTCTACTCTATTATCTCTTAGCCATTTATTCATCTCTGGTTCTATTCTATCTTCTTTTCTATTTTGATTTTGGTTATTGCCTCTATTACTTCTTTATTATTTATATTGTACTCATCTATCTCATCTTCGAGTGGTTTTTCTTTTGTCCTTCTTGTTTTCGTCTTCATGTTGTTTAAACAATGGCGGCCATTTGAAGAAAAAAAATTTTCGCGTAAATTTTTGTAGTAATTTGTTTATAAAAAAATTATGGCATGTATCAAAAAACGGCTATGTTACGTAACGATGACACGTTTTCTGAACAGAATCCATTTTAAATCAGGTCGATAGGATAAAAACTGTGGGCGCTTTCTTCAACGCGGCCAAAAACATGATTTTCAGAGTCGAAAATTGCGTTTCAAGTTTCGAGGGAAAATTGACCTCTTATGCTTTATCCCTTGGGACGTAGAAGCTTTAGAGGCTTGTTATAGACCTGTCATTGTGCTGGTATTGTGTTTTATAATTGATGGAAGATGCTGCGCAGTGCTTCAAACCGCTAAGAGCTCTAGAATCATACTTCGTCCAGCGTTTGTTACTGTTCTCGTTTTGAATATTTCTAGTGCGAATTTTTTGGGAACAAATATACATGTTCGTTGGTTGAAAAATTATTGATTTAGGCAAAAACAAAACAAAATCAATTTTTAAAATTTAGTGTTACCCTTAAGATAGTCTCTGAATATTTTTCATCTACTTTTTGATCAAATTACCTAAAGTCTAATGGCGTTCATTAAAAGCTCATGGGTTGACACGCGATTGTGTTCACAGATGTTTAAGATTTAAACGAACATTCTTTAAATATATGTGCCGTAGGAAAATTAAAAAAATTTAATTAGAAAAAAAATAGCGGCCATTTGAAGAAAAAAATTTTTTTGCGTAAATTTTTGTAGCAAATTGTTTATAAAAAAATTATGGCATGTATCAAAAAACGGCTACGTTACGTAACGATGACACGTTTTCTGAACAGGATCCATTTTAAATCAGGTCGATAGGATAAAAACTGTGGGCGTTTTGCTGTCAACGCGGCCAAAAAAAACATGATTTCGAGAAAAATGCGTTTCAAGTTTCGGAAGGGGAAAATTGACCTCTTAGTCTGCTATCCCTGGGACGTACAGAAGCTTAGAGGGCTTGAAGACCTTCATGTGTGCTGGATTGTGTTTTATAATTGATGGAAGATGCGCGCGCAGTGCTTCAAACCGCTAAGAGCTCTAGAACAACTCGTCAGCGTTTGACGCTCGTTTTGAATATTTTGATTTAGGCAAAACAAAAAATCAATTTTTTAAAAAATTTAGTGTTACTCCCCCTTAAGATAGTCTCTGAATATTTTTCATCTACTTTTTAGATCCGAGAACTACTGAACCTAAAGTCATAAGGGGGTATCATTAAAAGCTTATGGGTTCACATCCGCGAGCTGACATAGATGGGATGTTCTACAACAATGCAATAAGGATTTTTAGCGGGCTCGCCATCCAATATGTCATTTCTTATAAATTTTGATAAAACAGCTTCCAAGCTAAAGACCAGCTTCTATTTCTGTCATTTCGGACATGAATGAATGAAAAGCCAATTGTTAATAGGTAAATAAAAAAGTATATAGATAATAAATGTTTATCTATAGTATCTAAAATTTGAATCATTGAATAAAAATATTACAATCTTGAAAAATCAGTGATAACCTTGCATATCTTTACAAGAATAGTATTGGAAGTAAAGTAATAAATAATTTTGGAATGTTTGTTAGTAATAAGTGTCGTTGCATCTTTACAGATTCTCTTTCCCCCTTGCCCCCTCCCCAAATCTGGTAATCTGATAATTCCAATGACAAGTAATTACAAAAACTTGAAAAATATTAAGAGGCAATTTCTAAATTGTTCGTGGTGCATTTATTAGTAAAATATTTATGTATTTTCCATTGACAGTACGAAAGTATATATAATAAATTAATTAAAATACGTAGCAGTTAATAATAAACTATGTAAGAAAAATAATTTAATATAAAATACAATATATACTCTTTTTCATTGTTAAACAATTAAAGTCTAATTAAGTAGCAGTGGAGCAGTCTACATTTTACGTTTTAACTTGGCTTAACTATCTAGTAGCAAACACACGTTCCAATTTCATTTACAACCTAAATGAAACGACAAGCAAATAGGACTTAAATCAAAAGCAGCTCTATCTCCACAGAATTAAGCTTTAGATTGCCTTCGCCCCACTAAGACAACCAAAAAAGCGAAATAAATCCGTTCCAGCGTTTACGAATGGGGTTCCTATTGTCGGTTTGTATAACTTATTGCCCTTAAGTCTCTTTGTTCATAAAACTTTCGAGACCGCACTTTCAGAAATTACTTGTTATTTCTGCGCAGCTTCAAAAATAACCAAAGCCCGAGCTACCGCCGCTTCGTTCTGATGTTCAAGTTGATTTAATCATAAATTTGATTTCTAAGACACTTGGTGTACATCGAGCAACGTAAATCTGTCATCTTCATCTCCTGCTATATTTTTTTCAAATAAAATAAGTATGATTGTTATTAATAGCGGTGTGTATATTTTTTATTTTATTTATTACTTTTATAAAACCACAAAAAATATGAACATTTTTATTAATTGTTTAACTATAAAGCACAAAAATATAAAAGTGTTAGATACGTTTCAATTACAGTATAATTAATTTAACTTATTATATCAATACATAACTATAATGAGTAAAAACACAAGGATATTATGTAGTAAATGAGTACTTTTAATAATAAATCGAATATTTGTGCTTAAAATTAAGTAAATATTAAGACTCATTTTGGTAGCCAAATTCTGTAAATAATTTCTCATGTTTATGCAAATAGCAAATTTTTATAATAGCTACATAGGTGTGTTGCTATCCAAGAAATTTTTTACTGCTAATAATATTAAAAAGTCTAACTACTTAAAAGTTAGAATAGATGGAATAGAATTGGAATAACATGTATATACTTTAATGTTGAACTAAGCAAAATTGCAAAAAAATTAAAAATTCAACTGAAAACATGGGGCCGGCGAAGAGATTGCTATGTAAGCAATCCCAGAACGAACTTAAAAAGACCTTTCGATTTCGATTTCGAATTTTGGGAAAATTCGAAGTCGAATATCTCAAAAATTATTCGAGATAGAAATTTTTTAATTCGAATTCGAAATCAGCGTAAAATTTCCTATAAGAATCCATTTTCAAATTTTAAAAAATTTTGTGACGGACCGACAGACCGACAGACATATAGAATTCAGTAACGAACTTTTTAAGTTCATTGAAAAAGTTTGTATAGAAATGCTATATATAAGTCTCCGAGGATCAGGTAACAATTTTGTATCATAGAATACCATGTGGGGTCATTTACCATCACCTCTTGTAAGATTCACAATTATCTTACTATATGAAATTCAAATTAAAAAATATTTATTGATCTGTTGGAAAAGCCTTTTGCAATAATAAATGAGGAGAAGTAACAGAGTAAATTATAACAAGATACCGAATGAAAGTTACACAGTGTTACTTTTACAAGTATTTCGCATTGTTGTTTTTACTACAGCGGTGTGTCTGTTAGAAACAAATCGATTACAATTAGAGAATTTTATGGTGGATTTCTTGTCATATTTTTGAAGACACACCAGGATCTATTGCTAACGCAGCGGCCACTTGTAGCAGAAGATCCTGGTTTCACAAGTATATGTATATATATATATTCTAGATATTCGGTTTCTAAAATTATTCTTATGCTATTTTTGAATGTACTTTGCTAATCGTTCAATTGTAAGTGGCTTTATTCATGCCATTATTAACTTCTAAACGATTTTTTTTCTTTTAAATTAGTCACTGTTTCCTCTAGTAACGTGTCTTTCTCCTCTGTTACGTCTTAATAAATTCTAGCCTTGATTGAACATTCTAGAAAATAATAAACAAAACCTTCGTGAGGTTGCTTTTAGCTGACGCATCGCAGTCTTGTGCTTTATTGTCCCGAACTGTTTGTGTTTAAAGGTAAGCGCCGCCATTATTTTTACCCTTCAATGAAAGTAAAATTCCTTTCCAAACTAGACGAAGCTGCGCTACACTCGCGGGATTTTTTCTTACTTAGGACTGTCCACGAAGCTACACATATATAAAACAAGTACGGATGAAGTGAAACTGCTTTTTTACTCATGTCCAGGGTTTCTATACATAAACAAAAATTTGCGGCCACTTCCGGTCAAACCGGTCTCGAGATTTTCCGATCAGGCTGATTTTTGGCATCTGGAATTGACTTATGGTCCTTAGTTGAATACTAAAAACGTTATGTCTCTATCTATTACAGATCAAAAATTATAAGGCGTGACAGATGTAGAAATGACAGAAATAGAAGCTGGTCTCTAGCTTGAAAGCTACCCTGATCAAAAGTTATAAGAAATGACATATTGAAAGCTGAGTCCGCTAAAAACTCTTATTGCGTTGTTGTAGGACATTCCACCTATGCCAGATAGCGGATGTGAACATTATGTCTTTAGGTTTAGTAGTTCTTGAGTTGAAAGTCGCAAAGGACAGACGGACAGACAGACGTCCGCACCGATTTAATTATAGGTATAGAAGCCTAACAGTATATGCTCCAATTTTGACCTATGAGACAGAAAGCTAGACTATATTAGACAACCACAAATCTAAGATGGGGGAAATAAAGTACTTAAAGAAAGTAGCTGGAAAAACGAGAAGAGATAGAATAAGAAATAGAACGTTTAGAGACCAATTGCAACAAATACCGCAAGTAACCACAATAGGAAAAAAACAGTTAAAATGGTATGAGCATACAATAAGAATGACAGAATACTGAATTCCAAAACAAATTCTAGAAGGCAGACGAACAAGCAGTAGTCCAAGCAGAATATGGACAGAGAACATCCAAGAAATGGCAGCAAAGAAAGAAAAAATGATGGAAAAAGTAAACAGATTGATAGGAGACAGAAACAACTACAGGAAATGGATGGAAGCACCCGACGTTGTTTAGACAAAGAGGGAACAGAGGAAGAAGAAGAAAAAAAGAACTGTGCACGTACCCGTAGTCGTATCCAAATAATTCATATTAGCATGGCTGTTACTCAGGAAATTCAGACTTTCTAAAGACAGAACAACAATGGCTCTTGTACTGTAAGTACCTACTAAACACATACATACAGAGTTCTGTCTATATATTCTAATGTGTATTTTGAGAACATGTTAGTAATTCTTCTTTTTTTGAAGGCTTATCACATGCGCGAGGGCTGCTGTTATTCCTTTTGGTCACGCATAGTGCAATTAATTTTATGGTAACCCAAATATTTATAGTTTCTTTCACAAATTACATATATAAAAAGGGAAAACTTAACAGCGCTGTCAAAAATTGTGAAACACAACAAAATATGGCTACGTTGCTTCCATACGCCGAGGTGACATTTTTTTGTACCATAAACACCAGATAAAATGGTATCTTTGCCACAAAATTGTCATGCTGTTAGCTATTTGTCTGTAGTGGAAAAATCACTAAAATAAGCATGCTTAAAATGGTTCAAGTCTATTAAGAAACATAACATTATTCAAAACAAACAGTTTTAACCAATTTGCAGATTTCACAAATAAAAAAAATGTAAAGATCATTGCCGACGATTTCATCAAAGTATTATTCACAAAAACTCTATTTCTCAACATATCCCGTAATTTTCTATTCTACTTACAAATTATTTTTTTGAGTGATGGGATTATACGCTTATGACCTCGTTAATTTCGTTAATTTCGTACTTGAAGATTTTAGATTAATCCGAATAATTTGTGTTGGAAAAGAGTCATTGGCTCGTTAACGATGTGGAGATCTTTAACCTACTGATATCATGGATGGCAAAAAATATTTTGTAGTATATACCTGTAGTGGTATCACGTCCACTGCTTTTGCATAAAAAAAACTCATTTGCACTTTTTAATTTTTGTTCCTTTACCATAGTAATTGTTTTAAAGCCTACAACAGTCACACTTGAAATTTTCGTCACTGTATTGCTCACTCCATTTTTAACACTGATTTACAACTTATTCTCTGTTGAACAAGTACAAGGTCCATCCCAAAAGAAATGAGCCTTATTTTTTTTCGGACGCGAGTGTACATTCCGGCGTGCTCTGACGCTTGGGGCAGGTGGTGGGGGGTCTTAGCTTCCATACGCGGTCGGTGCAAGTCGGCTCTGAGCTCTCGGAGCGGCAGGACGGGTGTTTCCGTGAATGTCTATTTTCAATTTTCGACACGGCGCGATGGATTCAAAAATCGATCAACGCTACGCAATTAAATTCTGCTTCAAACTCGGCAAGAATGCTACCGAAACGTTTGGAATGCTTCAGGAGGCCTTCAAGGATGATTGTTTATCGTACTCGCAAGTTAAAAAGTGGCACAAAGCATTTAAGGAGGGCCGGGAAGAGGTGGCCGACGAACCTCGGTCTGGACGACCGTCAACCTCCCGAACCGACGAGAACGTGTTCGTACAACCCGGACGCACAGTGAATGCCGCCTTCTACCTGGAAGTCCTCAAAAGACTCAAAAGAAAGGTCACAAGTAAGCGGAGCGCGATCAAAAACGACTGGAGTTTGCACCACGACAACGCGCCGAGCCACACCGCGTTCATCGTGACCAAGTACCTGGCCCGGATTCAACTCGGCGTGGTTCCCCAGCCTCCCTACAGCCCGGACTTGTCTCCCCCGGACTTCTTTTTGTTTCCGCGGTTGAAAAGAGTGCTAAAGGGCAAGCACTGGGACTCGGTTGAGGACATCCAAGAGAATGTCACAGCAGCCCTCAAGGACATCCCTAAGGAGGCCTACCAGGAAGCCTTCCGGACTTGGAAGACCCGTCTCCAAAAGTGCATTGATGCAGGAGGATCCTATTTTGAAGAATTTTGAGGTGTTGTAGCGATCTGCTCAATAAAACTATTTTTTTTTGAAAAAGGCTCATTTCTTTTGGGATGGACCCTGTATATGTTTTCGAGTTTGTAGCAAATGCTGTACCATGATGTTTTATATAGAGCTTCGAGCATTTGTGATTAGCAGCACCAGCTACTTGCGTATTATTGTTCATTAAAGCTTGTGTTAATTCCTAATTATATGATTTTAGTTCTAGACTGTGATGTGAACGAAAACTGTATTGGATTTTTCCTTTTCAAATAAGCGTTGAAAGGTATTTGAAATTAAAACTATATTTAATTACAATTTTTGACTCGGAAATAAACTAGAATTCAAAATGATTAAAATGTTATTAGTTTTTGACAATATCTCTTAAACAATAATTGTTGGCAAAGAAAATCCATGACAAAATTATTGGCAATGCATATGACATTATGTTAAGCAATAGGTTAAGTAAAAGATAACCGATATAAAAAGTATTCTTTGGATTTTAACAAAGGAACTGAGTATATATAAACTTGCAAGATTAATGCCCCATTTGCTGTTTGCAGAAAATTGCATTCTATATAAGTTTTTTAAGCTAGTTTGTATAAGTTTAACAAAAATTCGGCGGCCTAAATTATTTTGTTGCCACTAATAAAATTCCGGACTTCAAAATATTTTTTAAACCGATAAATAAATAACTGTAAAGCGTTTTTACGGTTTAGACGTAAACGGCTATAAATTAAGTATTCAGAGGCATAAATAGACAAAGTAAATTCAACCGAGAAAAAAATTGTAGAAATATATAGACATAGCATGATCTAAATTAAACTTTATGATTTGATTGCACGCCGCTTGCGTTCTGTGAAGGTTAGAAATTTGCTATTGTACAGTTGTAACTTAAACACATAGCAAAGTCATTACAGTACCGTACACTATGCATCAACGCATCAATATTATTAAAATTTTACATGAGCAATAAAGCTTTGTGAATTGTCAAAACTGTCGCATCTGGAGCAGTAAAAATCTACGTACTAAAACTAATGCATCCAAAAAATGCACTATTTGGTGTATTTCGAGCCGAGGGAATAATTGGCCCGTACTTGTTCAAGGATAAAGTTAGCAACGTTATTACCGCTAATGGTGTATGTTATCGAAAGACGATAAACAATTTATTTTTAATGAAACCAACGATTTAAACCTGAATAACATGTGGTTTTATCAAGTTGGAACCATATGTGGTATAGTATCTGAAACACTTACTTGAAACCAACTTTCTTGATTGTGGTTTTGTGACCTAACCCCAGCCCTTTCAGGCTGTTTGAAATCAAACTTACTACGATTCCACCTTTAAAAGAAAATATCAGATGTGTAATTGGTAAAATAGAGCTTTATGGCGCATTATAGAAAACTTTGCTGAAGGAATAATCGCATGTCAGAGGAATCGTGGAGGGTATTTGGTACGAAAAATTCCGATTGTTTCGAACAATATTTTGTGTTTTATTCAAGAAAGATATCTTAAAAGTTCAATTAAGATCACTATATATAAAGATTCACTTAAGAGCTTATCTTTTTATCTCCAATCGCAGAACTAATTTCGTTTTCGTATAATTCGAGATTTTTCATTTTGATGCAATGTATGTTGCTCTGGTTGCTTTAAAATATTTGTTATGCTCTGTTAATACAGTAGTATAGCCAGCAGTAAACCTCGCCGCCGTTTATCAAGGTCGTTGAGGAAATAAAACAATTCATGCTTTAATCAACAATCATATTAGTCAGACGCCACGCACCGTCAGATACAGTCGCTAACCGTGAAACATGAAGCTACCGCTTCTTGTATTAGCCATTTTTTCTATCAAAGTGCACGCCGGTCCTCCACTGGACGACTGCAAGTGCCACAAAGACTATGAACCAGTGATGACCAGTGATGGCCCAGTTTGCAAAACAAAGTTGCACTTGATGGCAATGGAATGCAACCAGCCCGAGCCCCCTCAATGCAAATGCTCCGGAACGGTGATAGCCATTCAAACCGACTGGGAGGGCAAATGGTGCGTTATAAAGAACGCCCCGAAGAAGGAATGCGAGAACACGGAGGAGTGGATGCAGTTTTACAGACGGCAGCCTGACCACTTCCTCACGCAAGCCTACCATAAACGCAAACACCGAGCTGTGACGTTCGATTAGTTGTTTAGAGCTTGTAATTACCGGCGGTAACTTTAGCTGCAATAAAGTGATACCTAACTTGTCATGAGTAATGTATCAAATTCCAGTAAGCAGGTGTATTGCAGCCAGACTAATGGGGCGCCGGTTCTGTTGCGGGACCGCCTTTAAATCACCACACAACTGCAACTGCCTGTTCGGGAAGCGCGCCGTCTAATTTTTATTTTATATTCGGAAAATAATTACGCCCGCCCGTAAAACACGCGGGCAATAAAACTCCGAAGGGTAATTTAAAACGGTGGAACGAGACGCCGCTTTAATTGTTGCCAATAAAAAGTGTCATTAAATGAACCTACCGTTCTTCCAGACATGCCGAACTGCCTACCAATGACTCGAAAGTAGAAGTGCGGGTATGATTGGAAATGTGTGTTTGCTTGTCAACGCGCGCTGCTGCGCTCCTTTGCTTTATTGAGGAACATTACTTGCAGCCTTGACATAGAAAATAGTAACGAGGCAATTTAAACTTTAGTGTCATTGCAATGGGGTTTTTATTGCACTAAAAGAAAATTGAAAATTTTATAATATAAAAGCACTACCAACCAACCAAAGGAAATTTTAATTGACTTTAAATTATAACACTTAGTTTCTTACTTGATTTACAAAATTCTATCTCAAAAATAGCAACAACTAAGAGTTAAAAGTTATTTAGAGACAATAAGGAATATTTATTCTTATTTTTCTACCATCTTGAAATAACTGTTATAAATTTTTTATTTTAGCTTCCTTATATTTGTGCTTTGTATTATTTTATTTCCCTTTACATTTATTAGTTATGTAGATACGTCAAGTTTAAATAAAATGTTGTGTAGAGTTCTTTGCAATAAAATAATCTTTGTGTATTATTTGTATTTCTACTATTTATTATAATAATGAAATTTAGTTATTTACTTTTAATTGTACTGATCATATCTTACTTTTTATTTTTATTTTACAAAAGTAATAAATGTACTGTTAAGTAATCCTACAATGATTTTAGACCTAGAGCAGGAGTTCTTAATAAGTTTGAACTTTCATTAATTTTGTAATTCGAATAGTCATTCCTATATTTATTTGAATATTCTAATAATTTCAGTAGTCATAATTGATATTAAAATTTCAAAAGTTGTATTCCAATAAATTCGATTATATAAAAATAGTGAATTGTAGAATAAAAAAGGAGAAAGCATTTTACGTTTAATTAACAATAGTAAGTCTTTTTTGAGAAACTTCATGTAATTTGCATTATTTTTATCTACCTGATACAAACTGCAACCACTCAAATTACGCTTATTTCTATCCTTTATATTCTTTTCTAATAATTGAACTCACTATTCGAATACAAATCCAAAACATAGTTTTTAACCTTTTTATAACCCCCCCTTCCCATAATTTTTATTAAATGGAAATATCACAGAACAACAAAAAGGAACACAAAGCATATACATGATCATGCCTTTTATTAATAACTGTAGCAGACAAATTATATAGCGGTTAATATTGCGTGTAGACAAATCAAATATAGTGTCTATTGGTCTTAAATACAGAGAAATGAAAGCCGAATTTTTGGTCCAGTGATTTTAAACTCTGATTTTCACTTCCTACAAGAACGGTAAGGTCTAATCAACTACCAACAATTTTAATTTATTAGTAAGTCTATCACCAATTCTAAATTTGATATTCAAAGGTAAGAATAGGTTCGTGTCGCTGTATGAGCATAATTTTATAATTTCACAAAACGTTTGTAACAAATTTGAAAAATACAGGTTAAAAACCAATACCCTAGTAGCATTTGCATAATAATCTGTAGTCTTTTGGGGATTAAACATTTTAACAGTATTTTACCATCCTTGTAGGTAAGATTACAATATTGTCTTGTTTGCGTCTACTAATAATGAAAAAATTAAATAGAAATTTGTACTTTTACTAACTTATCCATTAAAGCAGGACCTGATTCAAGTGCAGCATTTAAAGAGAATTTCCTTCGTATCAGTTTAGATTTGGTGCTAGATTTTGACCTTTTGACATATCCTTTGTTATACAGAATTAAAAAGATTCGATACATCGAGCTTGAGACACAGTGGTGGACTGTTGAACTTTTTCATAAATTTTATGCCATACTGTAAAGCCATTCTGTCGCCAACAATCAGTAGTGACACGATGCTGTGCCAAATTATTTAAATATTTAATTTAATTTTGTTCGAAATTGAGACTTTATTCTTGAATTTTTCGGTGTAAAAACCTAATACACGTACATCACAAGAATTTAGAGTGCATAGATCTCATTGTCTATGGTTAGAATTTTTTTAGACCTGTAATTTATTTTTTTTTCTGAGTTTTTTTGTAAGACAACCAACAGTTAGATAGAGCCAATTAAAATTTTTTGCCACTACAAGTTCAGAAATGCGGGAATTTTTAAATACTTATTTTGGTCACTTTCTATAGCTTTTGATATCATTATGGCTGGAGTACGCCCCAGTGGCTGTTTATTTTTGCTTTACTAGTACGTTTGTATCTTTTCAATATATTGTAGAAGGTGCTGTTCAGCATGCCTTCTCCCAACCCACTTTTTGTCACTTAGGCTACGATGTGCCAAGTAGTTCACGACGCGTTCTTTACAGACATCGCGTTGTTGCTTATTATTTATGATTAACGACTGCACTCGACATAAACGCTACTCAAGGTGCTTAAAGTAGAAGAGCAATTTATTGTTCTAAGCTTAGTTTGTCGATCAACTTCACTGATATTTTGAGAATACCCTATTTTTATCTAGGCCAAGTATTTCTTAGGCACTTTTTATTGTTAGAGATTATTTTTTTAAATATCTGTAGCTACTATACGTATACCTATATTTTCCCTGTATAATTTTTATAATAAAATAAGGAATATTTTTTAAACTGTCATAACATTGGTATTTTCAGTAATTTGCTTTTAAAACAAATTTTTGGAAAACTCTTTAACTTTAGATATTATTTGTTGTAAATTAATCTAGTCCGTTGATATTATTGAAATTGTAAGAAATCTTGCAGACAACAGCAATAAAATATTTAGTGATAATAGAGAACTCGACTATAAATTAATAAACGCAACTAAAGGAACAAATCGTAAGTAGGATTCTAGAACTTCAATGCATTTGGTCTAACTTTTTCAATTTATTTCAGAATTTTGGCTTTTTCTGTAAATAGTTAAAGTAGCCTCAAGCTTCCTTTAGTTTGGCCAGAATCTCTTATTAGCCAAGAATAATTTGAGCTTTGAGAACAAGTAAAAAACCGAGAGAGCCAAAACAAGCCAATAAGGTAAATTTAAAATAATTTTAAGTTTAAATTGTGCCAAAGTTTGCTGAATGACATGGAAGCATTTTTCCTGAATTTTTGTTTTTAATTTGTCTGATAATGCTCTATAATATTTTCCAATAGCCTAAATACCTTTAGTGATCTAAAATATAAGTATTTTCTTTTTCATATAATTTTGGGGTTTTTAGAACTAGTTTACCGTATCTCACCTTTTGGTTTGATTATATTTTAGTTTTTTATATACATTGATGGATCGTGGTCTTATCAGTAGTCATAAATATTGTCCTAAAATTTGTTGGACTTTAGAGCTACTTTATTATTTAAAATATTTGTAAGGATTGCCAAAACATCTAGGCGATTGTCGTTTTTAAACTCTGAATATAATTAACTACTGGTGGGACACATCTGATTTCGGAAACTCAAACACTCACAGTGAAAAATAAACGATTAATCTCTAAAAGCGGTACACAATCCGGATTTCATTTCCACCACCGCTCTTTCCGCCAAATGACAAATCTAAGAATTGGCCGAATTTTATTTTCTCTAACGCAAATGTAAATGAAAAGATACAATAAGCTCAACAATTTACAGGAATAGTCCTATACAAATTATTATAAAACAAAACATTAAGAAAGTAGGAACGATTTCGAAAATATTTTAGGTCTTCAAAGAACCTTAGCATTAGAAAAGAATTTTATTGTCTTAAAAACAGAAATCTAACTGCACATTTTAGTTTAATTTGTTTCATAACATTTTTAATGAAAGTGCAGTCATAATACCATTTAAAATAAAACTTTGAATATGCATAAACAATATTTAAAAAAATCGTAAATAATTGGCATTTATAGCTTTTAAAGAGGTTCTTAAAATTAATTTAAGCAAACAATATGTATACAATAACAAGAAGATATAAAACATCTAAAGAACTTAAAAAACACGATCACCCAAGTTAGATGTAATTCAATACTTTAAAAAACCTTTTGAATGCATTTGAATATATGTTTGAATCGGAATCACAATAAAAGTAAATTAGTGTTAATAAAAGATACAATAAGCTACTTGAACTTCGTGATAGCTTTAAAATAGCAAGATAAAAGTAAATATTTATATGTTATAAAGTATTTAAATAACTAAAATAACAAATTAATAAGTGATGTGCACAAAAAACTATTTTAAGTGTAAGATTAGTTTATGAGATATACATTACAGACATAAAAATGACGAAGAATAAGAATATACTAAAATTGGTTAAGATTTTTGGAAAAACATTCTTATGAGGGTGAAGCAAATATACATACAAAATTATTTTTTTTATTTGAAAAAGTGTGATAGAAATGCAAGTATACAAATTTATTTTTCTATCTTCTAATTTTGAAACACTGTTTACTGACGGATAGGTATTATTTTGATTTCGCTTCTTTTACTGGTCGGAATAGCAGAGAAATAGGTCTAAATTGTACAAATGCTAATTTTTTTGTCAAGTTTAGGCATTTGTATACTGCTAAACATTATTGTGGAGCAGGATAACTCTCCACATTAAGTTATTACTGCCGTAGCTTGTCGAACTCAGAAGAAAGCAATCTTTAATCGGCGGCCATCCCCGAGAAGGCGACCAACAGTGCGAATATTCTCTTCATTCGTACTATTTCTTAGGCGACGTTTTTTTTCAACTGCTTTTTGTTCTTCCAAGAATGGTTTATGCCTTGCGTACACGTGAGTCACACCCCTCTTCGATCGACTCACCACGCATAAAGAAATTCGTTTTAAATTTATTTGTTCATATTACAATCACCACGAAGAATAAAAATAAACGTAACGCAAAACAAGTAGACATAATTAGTATCAGTTAACTCTCGCAACAAATGACTCGAAATTCTTAATTACCATTATTTCTATCGAAAAATCAATCTAAACATTAACAATATCTAATTTAAATTTAAAATTAGAAACATAACTTTAGTATTTATTATAGCTACTAGATTGTTCCAAAAGTCGTTCGTGTTTTTAATTTTAGTAAGTTAGTTCGATCTTGGTACATAAAATTTGATATTTATTCCTCAAAATACAGCCTATTCCCTTGTGAAACCAATTTCTATCTGTTGATTGTCAGGATTCTGCGCCAGAAGTTAATGTCCTGCAGGTTCTGGAGGATTTACTGATAGACTTGAATTCGCTTCTCGGTTTATTCTGGTTTCAATTCTGCTTACTGCATGCAAGTGGTGCCGGTAAATTTTTTTGAATACCATCTTAAAACAAGGATGGAGTGTAACGAAATTATTGAGAGAAAAATCTTTGTAATGAGCCCAAAATCGTATTCATTTAATTGGTAAAAATTAAAATCAGTAACTACCTTTTGGACACCTTAATAAGTTACAACATTTTTATAATAACATGCTCTGTGAGGAAACTTGATTTTAATGTCATTTTTTACAAACAATTTAAATTATTCATATTAATATAAATATAAGTGTTTTTGTTCTTTACAGTTATGTAGGCAGAAAACAAATTAAATGTAACAGTTTTATTTAGGTGCGTGTTCTTCAAAAATATTTACCAAACTGTTTATTGTATTTGAATCATTTAATATCTAATGCTGCAGACATAACTAAGTTATTAGTGATTAAATTACAAGATTTTTGTTAAAACATTTAAATCATCAGCAAACAATTTTTTTCTTTCTTTGTTAAAATAAAATTTGATATTTCAGATATGAGCTAAACTATTTCTTTGAAACTGGACCTCAATCTATGGAAAAATATTTTTATTGGTCTTTTGTAAAAAATTTGACCAAGAAGATTTTAGAATATCATAGCTCTCTAGACATTACTTAAATAAAAGACCATACAAAAGTTAATTTTATTGCCCAGGTAACAAATTACAAATTAGCGACATTTATTCAAAAATTAATATTAACATTTAAAAATAAAAATTAATTATTATTTAAGAAATCTATACCGTAATAACCAATGGAATGTATTTTCTTTATTTCTGCCAATTTTTATTTATAGTTTACAAAGCTATTCAGATATTTCAGTACTCTTTTAATTTTAAGTAGCTCTCTTTTAATATTTTCTAAAACATATTTCTAGAGTAATAAATCATGAAGTTTTCCTGCAAATTTGTTGACAATTTTGGATTTTGTTTCTTCCATTTGTAGGGGCCAATAATTTTTCGTAAACATTTAACATTCTGACGATATAGGGTCTTGAGTCATATGTTTTGATAACCGCATGCGCCATTGCGCCTGGTGGCCCAACGATTATTATCAAAAATAAAATTAAACATTATGAACTTTTCTAATTCAATATACTTCTTCAAAACTACGATTACAATAGAAAATCGACAAAAACTATTAAACGTATCAGAAAGTTACTGTTCTCTAATTATAAGGCATAACATTAAATGGGGGCAATTCGAAGTGTATTTATAAATATTGAAACTAGTTTTATTTTAGACGGAGATTCCAGTGTTAAATATGAGCATTGAGGATTAATACAAATCATTACAAAAAGCACAAAATTAGTGAATACAATAACTAGTACTGGATTACACTATTTGTCGACAGATGAACCACTTCACTGGCTTTCAAACGTGCAAAAAACACTCGACCTGCTAGACTTTTGTATTCTATAAAATATTATTTCAATCTACTTTGGACCTGAAATTTCTGCAGATCTTTTACCTAAATAATGATACTATGGACGCGTTGTGTTATTTAAAGAAAATCTTAGTAACATATTCACA
Organism: Sinelater perroti; assembly: GCA_036346155.1. NCBI lineage: Eukaryota > Metazoa > Arthropoda > Insecta > Coleoptera > Elateridae > Sinelater > Sinelater perroti. Next base: position 2,893,271 of record JARFIY010000348.1, on the reverse strand, counting down.
ATTGGAATCTCCACAGAAAATAATTAACGAAACGTTAATCCTTAATGCCCCCTTACAAACTAAAGAAGAATTAGTATCAACAGTAGCGATAGTAGTAGTGGTGACTACAATTGAATAATTCAGCAAGCAGTAAACATAAAAAACAACTAAAATGTGTAAATATAATCTACCCCATCGAAGTTAAAAAGAAAATATCAGAAAAACGCAAACAACGCAGAAGGTAGTAAACAACTTGAAAACACAAACTGTCAAATTTTATCCAATGTAAAAAAATAGTAGGTACAAGATTATTCTAAAGGACTGTCACCTACGGAAGTCACTAAATATTTACTTTGGAGAGCGACTAAAGGATTAAAGCAACCACAGTAACACACATCACTTGCTCGACTCGATAACAAAACCTGGGCTAGAAGTTGTCATGACAAAACTTGTTTTAGTAAGCCACTTAAGAAAAATACCCTTTAATCAAATAGTTTAAAACTAATGATATTAAAATCAAGGAACTACCAAGGACAATTTAAGATTACCACATTTTTTGTAGCAATGGGAATCTGCCACAATCATATTGATTCTCCACCACGCAAACCTAACAATGAATTATTTTTCTTTAGACAAATCAACGCCCTGTCAATATTAATTGATTTCTAAAAAGCTATTATTGAAGAGAATAACACCAATAGATGTGGAAAGCAATACTATAGTCAATCACCAGTTTAGTTTTTGTAAATATTCCTCCACAACAGAGCAGACACAAGATATTATTTAGTTGTATTGCTCAATATCGCAATACTGTTTGGCGCAAGACTTGTTATTTAAAATAAAAAAGCTTTACTTCTAGACTATTGCTACTTCACCAGTTAATATTTTCTGATAAAATTCAAAGTCTGTTATACCTTTTTATTTCGCCGACAATACGACTATACTTTCTTCACATTCTGATCGAAGATGACATCTAGTTACCTGCAGACACATTTAAATAATTTAGTATTATGTAAAGCAAAATCACCTTATAAATTATTTACAACAAGAAGATGTACCTGCTAGACTGTATTAATTAAAAAATAAATAACGAAAAATAGAAAGTATTTAGTATTCTAAGTCCTTAATTTCTATTTTACCAATAATATATTTTCTGTATTTCAATCTTCTTTTAGAAAGCTATTATTGACTTTTTTCGAATGTTTTTTGAATTGGATTAGAATTTTTTAGAAGTACAGTTCGTCCTGGCATACCTTTTTAGGATTGATTTTGACTTGCTTTTCTATTTAAAATGGTAGCAAGTAATACATGATAATATTATTATAAAATTGTACTACTGTATGCTAAAGTTTTGATATCATTAAATACAAAGTTATTTTGTCAAGATTATAAATTTGTTAAGGTCAGACTTGGCGATTCTGCACAGTTGTTGGTGTAATAGCTAACAAATAGTAATTTTTGTAAAGCGTCATTTTATTATTGCAATAAGCAAGTAGCGTTTACTAAAAAGAGGCTTTTTTATAATATCAACGTATTTAAAGATTTTAATTTAATTATAGGTAATGTCACAAAGCTCTTTGAAAATTAACTAAAGTAAATAAAGTGATAAATAAAAATTCCAGTTTAATGAATTTGTAAATAGATTTCAACAAATTTCACGATTCACTAGGGAATAAGACAATTTCTAAAAAAAAATTAAATTTATTTCCAAAAATTCTTTCACTTGTTCTCGGAGTTCTCGGTTGACTTTGCTAAAATAAAGACGTGTCGATTGTCGCTCTCTTATCTATGAGGGTCGGCCGGGGTGATTACGGACTAGTGCAGACGGCTGATATCACAGCTGCTCATGCATAGTGTTAATAAGTTTTATAATAATTTTTAAAAATTCGTTTAAATTATCGTTTATTTATTAAAGACATTAATGCAGTGAAATGTTTCCAGTCGGGAATATGCCCGGTCCATCTAACAATTAACAAACAACTGGAATAAATTACAACCGATGTCCACAATGCAAAGCCAATTTCAACCACCATCAATCTATCCAGGACAGCTAAGTCAAACACAATCAAATCATCAATCATTTCAAATGTTTCAAAACCAAGCACCTCAACTTTACCAACAATACCAAAACCAATCTCCTTTTCCTAACACAACTAACTTTAACAGCACTCATCCAGCAATACCATTCATACAATCTTCACAAACTAGCCACGATAGCGAAACCGACGATGACGAAACAATGGTAATAAACCAAGAGGACAATAATAAAAAACACTAATGGCAAACTATTACTAAGAAAAGAAAACGAATGCGACTAACACAAACTGTCGAAAACGCTCCCACAATAAACACGGCAAATAGATTTCAAGTATTCAATGAACATGAAGAAAATAACAACCCAAATGATAACAGTGAAATCCAAACAAAATCTCAACTACCGAACCATAACCCCCCACCAGTATATATTTACGGTGTTACAGACTTTAAGCCATGGCTGATAACCTAAACAAAGTCATTGAAGAAGAAAGATTCTACTCTAAAGCGTTATCAGACAACACAGTTAAGATAAATACCAATACTATCGACGCATACAGAAAACTAATCTCACATTTACAAGAAGAGAACACTCCTATCAAATCAAAGAAGAACGCGCCTACCGGGAGGTCATACGAGACCTTCATCATTCAATTAATACCCAAGACATAAAGATTGAGCTTCAAGAATTAGGTCACTCGGTAAGGAATATCATGAATATCAGGCCTAGAGTAACTAAACAACCGTTGCCAATGTTTTCATCGACCTCAAACCAAAACCAAATAATAAAGAAATCTTCAAAGTCGAGTTTTTCAAAATTCAAAAATAAGAGTAGAAGCACCGCGCATTAAAAACAATATAGTACAATGTACACGATGTCAAGCTTATGGTCACTCCAAGACATACTGCAGCAAGCCCTACTACTGCGTAAAATGTGGACAACAACATGATAGCAAAACCTGCAGCAAATCTAAGAATACTCCTGCTACGTGTGCTTTGTGCGGCGGCAATCATCCCGCCAATTATAAAGGATGCACGGTCTATAGAGACTTAAAAACTCGAACCACATCTAAGCAACCCATTATAAGAACACAAAATGAAATAAACCCAGTAATAAGTTTACCAACTAGCCAGCAAATCTTAAAAAATCCCTCTCAGAGATACCAAAGTTATTCACAAGTAGCTGCAAGAAAAACTGACAATAATAACGAGATAGCCGATAAATTAAACACCTTCTTAAACGAATTCCAAAATATGTTCGCTCAATTATTAAATCAGAACAGCATGATTTTATCTATGCTTTCCGCAGTCATTAATAAAGTAACCCAATAATGGCTACTTCGATAAGAATAGCGGAATGGAATTCAAACGAGCTGAAAACCCATATTCATGAAGTCACTCTATTTTTAAATATTAATAAAATCGACGTTCTGCTGATAGCGGAGAGTCATTGTACACTAAATACAGTTATAAAAATTCCATATTACTCTATATATTACGGAAATCACCCGGACGGAACTGCTCACGCAGGTTCAGCAATCATAATCAGAACAGCAATTGACCACTACCCGCTACCACCGTATACAACTAACAAAATCCAAAGCGCTTTGATAAAAATAAATTTATTCCCCTGGCCATTAATTGTCGGAGCAATCTACTGTCCCCCTAGGCACACCATTTCAATTGAAGAATATCAAGAATTTCTACTACCAATAGGACCCCGCTTCCTTGTAGCAGGTGACTCGAATGCCAAACACACTACCTGGGGATTTAGGTTGATTACACCCAAAGGACGAGCACTCTTTAAAATCATACAGCAACATAATCTAAAATATATATCTACCGACGAACCGATCTATTGGCTGTTAGATCTAAATAAAATTCCCGATCTGCTTAACTTCGCAGTTACCAGAGATATTCCTGATGTTTACAGCAAAATTGAAAGCAACTTTGATTTATTTTCAGACCACAGTGCAATAATAATTACTTTGAGTACAAATGTTATTTATAAAACCCCAATACCAAAACTTTGTACAGTTAAGACTGATTGGGAGCAATTCCAACACCACATCAACTGTAATACAAGCTTAGCCCACAAAATGCATACTCCAAACGAAATTGATGAAACTGTGGAGTACCTCACAAACCTAATCCAAAAGGCATCCTGGGAAGCTACACCGACTGAACACAAAAATGATTCAGTAACATATAACATACCCCTACATATCAGGCAGCTCGTCATAGAAAAACGCAGAGCTCGTGGAAAATGGCAAAGGACCAGAAACCCCCGAGACAAGACCATCTTAAATAATTTAACCCCCCGTCTTCACGAAGCTCTACATGAAAACAGAAATACAACATTCGGGCATTACATATCTAGCCTTTCTCCAGTAGATTATTCTATCTGGAAAGCTACAAAAAGACTCAAGAAACCTACTACTCTAGTTCCACCACTAAGAAAACCTGACCATAGCTGGGCTAGATCAAACGAAGAAAAAGCACACACCTTCGGACCACACCTTGCCCAAGTCTTCACACCACTGAATCTAATGACAGAAACTTTGATGCAGAAATAGAAGAATATTTATGCGCGCCTGGCCGGTCATCCCTACCCGTGAGTCCCTTTTCACCAGCAGAAGTGTATAGGGAAATTAAATTAACCAGCTCGTATAAAGCCCCGGGCTACGACCATGTAGTAGGGGAAGTACTAAAACACCTTCCGAAAAAAGCAGTAGTACAAATCACAACGATTTTTAATCGCATGCTTGCCATTTCTCACTTCCCTACTCAGTGGAAATACGCTAAAATAATCATGATTGCTAAACCTGGAAAACCTCCACATGAAACCACCTCATATCGGCCGATAAGTCTGTTGCCACTATTATCAAAATTATTTGAAAGATTACTGCTATACAGAATCAAGGAAATAACACAACCAGATGAACTAATACCACCCCATTAGTTTGGCTTCCGTGAGGGGCATTCAACCATTCAACAATGCCATAGGATAGTTAACTAACATCAAAGAAAACCTGGAAGGGAAGAATATGTGTGCGTCAGTGTTTTTAGATGTGCAACAGGCTTTCGACAAGGTATGGCACACAGGACTACTATATAAAATAAAAAGAAAGTTACCTCATCAAATTTAACTTCTCTTAAAATCTTAGTTAAATGAACGACACTTCCAGGTTTAAGTTGACAACTCACTATCATCCTACCCCTCCCTTAACTCTAGAGTTCCACAAGGCAGTGTCTTTGGACCCTTTTTGTACCTCTTGTATACCGAAGATGTTCCCACTACAGACACTACCTTAATTGCCACCTTTGCAGATGATACTGCCATATTGTCATCTGATACTAATCCCAACAGGGCATCCGAGAAGCTGCAACTACACCTAAACCTCCTACAAACTTGGCTAGATCGCTGGAGAATCAAACTAAATAGTGAAAAATCCGCCCAAATCACATTCACTACAAAACGCTCCACCTGTCCACAAGTTACTATTTATAATCACCCCATTCCCATAAAAACTGAAGTTAAATACCTAGGACTCCACCTTGACCAAAAGCTGACATGGAAACCCCATATAAATGTCAAACGGTAGCAACTAAATTTGAAAACAAAAAATTTATACTGACTCATCGGGCGTAAATCGCAACTAAGCATCGAAAATAAAATTTTACTGTATAAAACCATCTTAATGCCTATATGGACCTACGGAATCGAGCTCTGGGGATGTAGAAAACCCTCCAATACCAAGATTGTACAGTCCTTTCAGTCGAAGACTATACGTACTCTGGCAAACGCTCAATGGTACATCAGTAACCAAACTCTGCACCGCGATCTCAGAATTCCCTTCATCGAAGATGTCATCAAAACTTCAGCTCGCATTAGCCGAGACCGCACATTGAACCACACCAATCAACTCATCGCCAACCTCTACAACCTCCAACCCGCAAATCGGAGACTCAAAAAGCAGTGGCCTGAAGATCTCGTCGAGTGAATCTTGGAGACCCATCAGTGTATGGAGCCCAACTCGTGACATTTAGCAACACCGTCACATTATTTAATTATCACTCTGTAGACGGAGTAGATTGTAAATTTGCAATAAATTCAATAAAAAAACTTGTTCTTATTACTCTAGTGAAATATTCAAAAGTTAAAATCACTGAGGATCTCAATTAGATGCTGTTGCATTCGAAAACCTTGTAATCCAAATGCGAAAAGATATTGTAGGACTTTTTTGATAATAAAATGTATTATATAAGTAGCTGAAAACTGATTTGGAAAAGGTTGTAATTAATTAGTAACGAATACTGATACCAACTTAAACACGCTAAATTCCAAAAAATTATAATTAAAATTAAACAAATATTTGAACAGCTTTGCTAAACAGTAATTTTAATTAGTTTTTACATAATTTATATCTGCGTTTGGAGATTAATTAAATATGAAATTTCGTCCAAAAACCTCATTACTTGAGGCTCAAAGTGTTTGTCTTTTGGAAACTTCCTCTGTTGTAATTTTATCGATATTGTAATACGTTCTAGTAATATACTTTTGGAATAACACCACAATGTAGAATAATTTTAACAAAGTACTACATAAAATATTTTGGTTTCCTGTTTATCATTATCATTCTAAAATATGCCTAATTTTTAACTAGCACGATAGCTTTTATACAATGCGTTAGCATTTTTGAAATCTAATTTGTGCTTAGCAATTGCTTCTTTTCTGTTTTGCTGGAATAATACACATATTTATGCTTTAATTATGGTAAAATGGTAGGAATTTTTAGTGCTAAAAAATAATAGTCTTAATAACTTATGATTTCACAGTAAGTATGCCTTTTCAGCAAAAGATATATTAAGGTACAGTGATGAGAAAAAGTTCTGCATCACCCCGGCATTAAAAAAAATTGCTAAGAACAGCACAGAAAAGCCTCAATTCAATATAATGGTGTATTAAGAAGATAGAAACCCTAGTTCTCTTGGAATTGACTAAATTATGGCACGAAGCTACTAACATTTACTGTAAGGCAAAGATTTCTTGGTTATGATTTAAAAGGAAGTAGACTGCGAAAGAAACAACTTGCCTTTGAGAGGGTTAGAGAAACTGGACCAGAAAGCAGTGGCAGAAGCTGCTATTTAGGAACGAATAATTTGTTAATACGTTTTCTAAAAATTAATAATCAACAAAATGTGCACTCTTTATAATTAAACATCAACTATTGTAATGGTATGAGGGTACATGTATTCCCAAAGGGTTGGTCGACTATACATTGCATCAGAGATAATGAATATTACAAGGTACTTTAAATTATTGAAGAGTGACATGTTGCCTACTGAAAGAAACATGTCTAGAAACAAAGATTTTATTTTGTGAGACGATAATGCACCTTGTCATATGTCAAAACTAATTAAATTCCGGATAACCAACAATAAAAATAACAGAATGAACTGGACAAAGGAGGACTTGGAGAAACTTCCGAATTCCATGCCCAACCAATGCGAATTAGTTATCAAAAACTAATCAAATATTAATTTTAGTTTCGATTTAATGAATGTTTTATATGATTTTACTTTCTCTTATATTATTTCATCTATATGATTTTTTAATTGTAGTAAATTGACCTTCCAATTGTATTTATTTTTTAGTCAAAATTTCTGCTGTGATTTTCTTATAAAATTATTGTAGCTTCCTGTGCGATATAAAAGGCAAATGGCTGTCGAATATTTGAAAATAGTGCATTATATGTTAATTTATTTTAATTCTTAAAGTAATGAAAGGCCTTTTCACATCACAGTATTTAATATTTTTTCTATCAATTCAAATTCTGGATGATTATTTTTTACATCACAATTCTTTGCTTTAATTGTAAGTGTCTGAATGTTTTAACTCTTTAACTATATAGTGTTATGATAGTCACGTGTTTTTCCATTTTATTGATACTTCATGATAGAAACTCCCATACTCAAGTAAAATACATCAAACTATTTACTCTCTCAATGTATCCTAAAAAAAATTGATAATTATTAAAGATAATCTGATAAATTTATGGGTAGTTTCAATGCATAGTGTTCGAAAAATATACTTGCAGAAGATCACATGCATATTATAAAATATTTATATTGTGTTGTAAGGTAAACAAAATACAGAGAGGTAAAATTAAGAAGTACATTTTAGAGCTGAAACTAATGCTTTCTGAGAAATTATAAAAAAGTCATTTTTAGACTGAAAGAAAAAGAACGCCCTCAGTTGATGCAAAATTCAAAATTATGAAAATATGAAAATAAAATTAACTTTTTACTCCTTTTCAGATAATATCTATCTACTTCATTAAAGATAATAAAACATAAGATTTAAGTTTAAGACACTGATCGTGAGTAAGGTAACAGAAGCAGTAGAGCATTAAAATTAAAAACCTTATAGATCAAAAGGATGAGGGTGAAATCAGCCGTTAAATATAGAAAACAAGGAAGTGAAAGATGTTGGTTTCTTTATAGATAAAGTTGATCATGAAGATACGTCGGTTGCATCAGAAATGCAAACGTTGCTTGTGTGAAGTTACATTTAGTCTGGTAGGATCGGGAGATCTTCGAAAGAATTGCGCTTTGTAATTTTAAATGTAAGTGTAGAGATCTTCTTTTTGTATTTTTGAATTGTGAAAATAAATAGCTTTATAACCTACAAAATGCGAGTATTTGCTAATGGGTGTCTTGGGAAAATCAAAAAAGTATAAATCAGAAACTGTAAGGGGACTAACCCAGACCAAATTAAATTTTATACAGGTTAGTGTAAGTAGAAGTAGCTAAGTTACGCACTAAAAAATAATACAACAATTGAAGGAAAAGTCTTGGACACAAATTCATAAAGCACCTGGAGGAAGAAGATTGAGACTAAGGGAGTTAAGAGTACTAACCAACATGAAACAAATAGACAGTTCTAGATGTTCCATGTTCTTTTACAAATTAAAGAAAATAATGTAAAAAATATATAATAATACAAAAAAGTATGCAACAATCAATCACATAACAAAAAATTTTGAATTTCGAGATTTAGCTAATCAAAATTTTAAAATTTTAGATTTACTGTACATGGTTTGACAGAAAAATAATGAGACTGATATGACACATGATAGTTGGACCAGCCTTTTGCCGTAAACTCAGTACAAGTTTAAACCTGTTATAGTTGCTAAATGATTGTTGAGATAATCTAAAATGAAATTATATTTGTGAAATGCGGTACGAAAATGAACAGGAAAAAATTTGGGCAACCTTGTACAATTAAATTTTGTACAAAACTCGGCGGATCTGTTACTGTAAGCTACGGAAAATTACAATGCATTTATAAAAAGCATTTCACGTCCAGGAAAGTGACCAGATACTACAAGACTTTTTAGAGTGCCAAGAAGAAGTAGAAGATGAACTTCGTACGAGAAAACCTTCAACCTTAAAAACAAACAAAAGTGTGGAAAGAAAAAGAGCTCTTATAATGTCAGATCGTCTTTTGACATTGAGAATAATCAGTGGTGAGTTCAGTTTGACCCGATTTTCTAGCTCTTCTATTAATCGAAACTGAGTCTTTGATTTTTCTTTATTCCCCTGACTGAAAAATCATTTTAACCTGTCCCATTTTAGTAATTTGGATAAAATCCAAAGAAGCGTAACTGATGAGGTGCAAGGTATTCCGGCAGAAGCTTTCCAGAACTGCTACAAATAATGGAAAGATCGGTGCGCAGCTGCCCAGTGGGACTACTTTGAAAGGGATAATCTAGATTTACGAAAATAATGCATTATTTTTCTTCCAATCTAGTAAATTATACAGATATTTTTTTACAGTTAAGCCTCTTAAAATCAAAATATTCTACAGAGAATGTCTAAAAAAGGACCTTAGTTCTCCAAAGCCCAAAAAAATTGTATAAGCAACACGTATAGAGAAGGGCTAAAAGCAACCCAATCTTCCAAGTCACAGCCGGTTGGCGACAAAAACTAATTCGTTTCCGCTTGTTGGATTTTATTCTTCGATACAATAACCGCCGCCGTCAAAAGCGAGCTACCGGCAGATAGTTCAATTTTTCGGCAGTTAAATTTTAAGGCCCGACTTGAAGTTGTCGGCGCGGCCTTTTAGGGCCGCGCTCTCCAGACGTCTATCTGAAGAAGCAAACACGAATCCGACATAAAAACAGGTAGTAAAGTTCGTAGCGGGGCAAATAAATTGACGTATGAAATGTCAATCTCAGAAATGGGCCGCGCTATATCTTGCCTACTTTATAGCGAACTTTCCCGAGTCGTAAATCCCAAATGCGCGCAAAATAAGAACTCCATTTCCGTAGTTGCAGCCAGGGATGTGCTTATGGAACATGAATAATAGAGCTGCACGGGCTGGAGCACCTCTACATGAGCATTCGCACGAGCTTGCGTCGCCGGGAGTTATTAAATCCGGGCGCGTGCGGCCAGGGGCAGGTGCGCCAGCGGCCGCTGCCGGGGTAATGCATTCAAATGCATGCACGGTCAACCTGCTTAAATCGGCGAACTGGCCATCGGGGCGACCCATAAATCTTAATATAAGATGCAGGGACACTAAACGCCTTAAGGGGGCCGTTAGCGTGTCCCGAGAGGGTCTAATCCCTTCTATCATTACCGACACCGGCCAAGCGGTAAATCTTGACCGGGGCTATTCCAGTTCAACTCTTTCCGTTCGCCGTATATTGGACTTTCCGTATATGAGCTTTTCAATTAAACCGTCAGATTTATTTGGCGGATTATCGGGAATATGTGATTTATAAAATCCAATCAATTTTTTCTTATCACGAACTGAAGATGACGTAACTTCCAATATGCAGCTTAGGATTTTTATTAGCATTTAAATGCAAAAAATACTTTTAAAATGAACAAACCTAAATCGCCCATAAAAGGCGGTCATTACTGTTTAGAGTGTAAATTCATTTAATTATTGGTACATAAAGGTTCCTAAAATATAAATGAAATAAAAAGAATTAAATATGACATAAAAGTAGAGAAACCAAAATTTTTAAAGATTTTTTTTCAAAATTTTGTAACATCAAAATGGAATAAATCTACCAGTTTCAGTGCTTAAAACTAAAAATTTATTAGACTGCACGTTAAGATTATAACAGCGAATATACGAAGATTGGGATTTATTTATTGAACAATGTTCACAATTACATTTTCAATGCTGGTAAATAAATTGATAAAAGCTCGTACGTATTTATATTTTGTATTTAGTTTTCCATTTTGGCAAATTTATTTTGGTTACAGATACGTACAATTTTTTATTTTTATAATTACTACATATATTCTTTAAATATTTTGGAACTAAAAGAAATGCTCTATGTTATGAAATGTAAGCAGACCAGACAACATCCGAAATAACAACCGTTGTTTTAAAAGATATTTTGCTTCTGACTTAATAATATCTAGCTTTTCTCTTACAGAGAATATTTTTTTGAAAAACCAATCATTTATGACTTCCAATTCGTCTTGCTGCGTACTATTTTATACTTTTTTGCAATTTTAATTTCCATCTGCTATTGGATATTTACAAAAAAATTTTGTTTAGTCTCGGGAGCCATATATTTCATGCAAAACAAAATTTGTATTATCCAAATTGTACTTTAAAACTATATCACATTTCATTCAGTTAGTATTTATTATTGCTAACATCTCTGCGCTTTTGTGGAAACCTTAAGAAAAGGCGGCAGTAATTAAACTGAATTTTTAATGGGCTTCTAATGGGCCAATAAAAATAAACTACGTTCTTACAGCAGATCAATAAAGCGCCATTTCGTTAAACTCTAGCCTACGGCCGATGTCTGTCTGTACACTTGTAGTGACCAAATAATTTTGTCTATTTGTATACTTTACTATTTACTGTTGCGACGTATGATTTACCACAATATAGAGCGTGCGATAAGATGGTCAATCCATCGAACTCAAAAAATGCAACAAGGAAAACACATCTTCCAATTAAATTGTTACCGAAAACGAGACATAATTCAGATTGTAAATTTAAAAACAACAAAACATTTTAGAACATTAGTTTGTTTATTGGTTGTTTTTTTTTAATTTCAAAAGGCTTGCCTTAGTCGAGTACTCCAGTTTTGATGCAACTATATACTGGGATGTCAAAATAAAATTGTCATATACAATATTTAAACCATAAATTTTATTATTACAACGCTCTTTCAAGTGTTCAACTTCTTCTTCGACTGCCTATCCACTATATTGTATGTTGACGACCACATATATAAATTTTTCTTTATCTCTTGCTAGTTGACTAGTTCTTCTATTGTTCTTGGTTCAGTTCATCGTCTTATATTTCTTACCCATGACAGTTTATTTTCTATTCCTCTCTTTTCCTCTATTTTTCCTTCTAAGATTAATTGCAGTATCCCATAGTTTTCATTTCCTTTGTTTAATTGTGGTGAACAGTTCTCAGTCTTTATGCATTCTTCTTAGCACTTCCTCTTCGGTTATTTTTTCAGTCCAGGACTAAACACATCCCGAAAGCTCCGATTTTATTGATTGTGCTCATTTCTATGGTCCACGACCCCATTCCATATAGCAGCACATACCATACGTAGCATTTTGAATAACGCACGCAGTGACAGCCAGATATCCCTGTTTCTCGAATCATTTTTATATTTTATAAACGTTGCACGTGCTATTTCAGTTCTGTTTTTAATTTCTTTTTCGGGGTTCCAGTCCCCATTAGCTGGCATCCCAAATATATGTATTGGGTTACTATTTTAATTTGTTAATTTTCTATTTGGATAGTCGTGTTAGCGTATGTTTCCTATTTCCTGCTGGCAATCCTGAACTTGGCCTTTTTTGCATTTACGTCTAGTATCTCTTACTACTCTCATTCAATTGTGTACATATCTGCTGTAATTCTTTGATACTGTATCTTCTGCATATCTAAGGTTTAATATTAGCACCTCATTCACTTTTATATCCACATGTTATTCTTCAAGGACTTCGTCAAATATGACTTCCGGATAAAGATTAAATAATAGTGGAGATAGCACACATCCCTGTAGTACGCCTCTCTGAATATGGATGTCATATGTGTTAATATTTTGTGTTCTTATGCGTGCTGTGTGGTGCTAGTATAAGTTTTCTATATATCAAATGTCTTTTTGGTCTACGTTCGTGTTCTACAAGATGTTTATGAGCTTCTTAAGTTAAACACAATCAAACGCTTTTTCGTAATCTATAAAATAAAGAAACACGTCTTTGTTTATGTCTTGACAATTTTGTACCAACACCTGTATCCCGAAGAGTGCTTCTTGAATTTCCATCCCTAACCAAACTGATTGGGGCTTATATAACGCTCGCATTTAAAATAAATTTTGCTATACAATATCTTTAACATATTTTGAGGGTATGGTTCATTAAGCTTATTAGTCTATGGTTATTACATTTCCGTGCATTTTTCTTTTTGTGAAGAGAAATAAATGTGGAACTTACCCAGTTCTTAGGAAAGAATTTTGTGTCATATATGTTATTAAAAATTATAGTTAAGGTATCATATTGTCTTTGTCAATCGGTTTCATAATTTTTGCTGGTAAATCGTCTGGTCTTATTGCCTTATTATTTTTGGCTTCTTTTACCACCTTTCTATTTTCGTTTATCGTTATTGGTCATCTTGTTAGTACTGGTGTTACAAAAGTTTCGTTAAGATCTCGTCGCGAGTTGTCAGCAAATAACTTCTTTATTATAGTTTATTTAGTTTTTTTTTATCTTTATCATTATAACATTCCTGTCGTTCAATAATATTAGCGATTGTTGTGTTTTATATACACCAGCTACTTTTTTTTAGCTTCTTATGTTGTCCTAAGGTGTCGTGCATATTTTAATTTTTCAATCTGTTTGCATTCTTTCTTTATCTATTTCCTTTCAGCTTTTATTATTTCGCCACTGATTAGTATGTTCAATCTTTTATATTTATGTTGTTTATGTTTTTGTGTTTTCGTCATTGCTCTATTAATTCTAGGATTTCCTCTGTTATCCATCTTTTTTTATATTGTTTTTTATGGTATCCTAATTTGTCTTCAGCTTCTTTCCGTAATTCTACAGGTGTTTTCTCTTATTTCTGTCAGTTTTTTATTCAATTTTGATTTTAGTTTTGTTCTAATTTCTTCTTTTCTTGGTTTATCTGTGTCCAGTTTTTATGTTATGGTGTGGTTAGTTTTTGTTACAAATTTCAGTTCTAAACTTGCTTGTAGAAGAATATGATCTGACAGAATGTCAGCACCCGGGTATGTGAGAGCTGTTATTACTGATGTACTAAATATCTTGTTTATGAGAATGAAGTCAATTTGGTTTTGTACGACGTTTTCATCTTTATCTTGAGATGTCCAACTAAAACCTATGATTCATACTTGATTGAACATCTTTTACAGAAAAGGTACACAGCATCGATTAATTGGTTTATCGTTTTTCGCTATACTTTCTGCAATTTTTCTTTTATTGGTGCTATTAATTTGGCTGTATTGCTAGGCTTTCGGAGAGTTTCGTCTGGTTCGATTGGATAATATGCCACACTTTTTTAAAAGGGTTTATGTCAAATTTGTTGCTCCTCTTTACACACTCGATGATAAAGGGTATCATTTTTTATGAAAACAACATTTTTTAAGTGAATGTTATTATTGAAGATAGATAGAAGTGAATAACCCAAAATTTCAATGCACTTAGAGGCAGCACGTATCTATCAACATACCACGTGGAGCCGCACTGTTATGCTAACTCACCTCATACTTTAAGCTTTCATCCAAATGACTGCACTAATGACTTCTAAATTATTGTTCTAGGTTTGTAGTATTGGGCTTGGTTAAATTCACTAGAACGCGCAATTTTGTTGCTCAATTCTGTTAATAATTTTTTTGGAAGAAAGTCACCAAAGGTCTGTATTTAGTGACGTGTGTGTACAGCTTTACACTATACAAATAGTATTAAATGGTGCTGCTGTTTTTTCTAACGCTTGTATCAGTTCATTCCTTAGCAGTTTTTCTTACGACTGTTCATTTGCTGAAAAGCCGACAGTGCTGATCATTTGTCACTGTTAGTAAGGCTCCTTTTAAACACGTACTTTTTTTTTACTTCAAGCCACCACGAGAATTTGGATTATGACACTTCTGCTTCTATAATCTAAATTTTTGCATCCAGGTATGTCTGACATTATTTATACTACACTAAACCATACATAGATATTTAAGTATATTATTTATTTGCAGGTGGTTTATCCTTGTTATATTTTCAGTCTTATAGATTTTAGTGTTCGAAATTTTATATTTATATATTTTTTGGTGTAAATATTGTCTGTGTACCTTTTTTATCTATTTTTTAAATTCAAACGTTTAGTTTGGTTGTATACTTTATGCCTTCCTTGTGCTACATTATGACATTTGTTATTATTTTCTATAATTTTAAAACTAATATATTTTCCAATTATAAACTAATTATAAACTTACCATAAGCAGCAAATTATGTTAAAAGTAACTTTACACTTTTTAGATTGAAAAATATATTCACTCAAAAAAGAAGTATAATTATGATTGGTTTTTTTTGGAGTTTTATGTAAATCTATAATATCCTAGTAAAGAATTCATAAATAATGGGATTTGATCAAGGTTTCTTTAACACGAGTCAATAAAGTATCTGAGAAGAGATAGTTCTACTTTTTTAATGATACGGGAAATAGAAAAAAAATTTGATTATGTTTTAGTTGTAATTCTACAAATATAAAATGTTTTTGCAGGATTTTCAAAGTGTAAGTTAACGCAAAATTCTAGACTTTCGTAGAATAAGCTTAGAATAAAGCTTAATAACATTAAAAGTACTCTTCGTTCCTCATAGAAGAGTATGAAATGTCTTGGTAGTTTTTTTATGACCATCTTCTGATTAAAAGTCCTCCCTTTCTTTTCTTCGAAACCTACCTGTTGAAAAAGATGCATTGACGATGTTGTTGTTATCTAATCCCATAAATACAGTACGCTTCCTCAATTCTTTTCCCACCTAAACAAACTTCACACTAACATCAAGTTGAACATAAAAATTCCCTCCTTTTCCTAGACAACCTTATATAAGAATCTACGACAGTTTCTGTCATACTGCTTACAGGAAATCAACCCATGTCAATTATTATTTATATGCTAAATGCCTTCAACACTTTATTTAAATCGACTCTGTTACAAAATCCCTTATTACCAAATCCCTCAAACTTTCCATCACCAAGAACAGATAAACTGTTATTAAAACAGTTATCCAAGCACTTATATAAAATAAATACTTTAAAAAATCCTTGAATAATCATCAACAACATTAACAAGAACACAAATTTCGAAACATACTGCCTTTCTGATCAAGTAAAATTGTTCTTACCTTACATTACAAATGTCATTGATAGAATAGACCGCAAACTGAAGAAACGAAATATACTATCGGTTTTTACGACTAACAATAAAATAACTGATTTTATTCGCTCAGATAAAGATCACTGCCAAATGAATTTCAAGGAGTTTACAAAATACCTTGTGGTATCTAATCAGAACTTAGTATTAGTTACGCGTAAAAATAAAAATATTTATAGTCACGTATTATACCTTTATCCGATTCCTCCAGTTTTTTAGATTGTGTCTATCTACACATATACAACCACATATGCGCCAACTTAATCTAAACTTGGCGATAACTGTCAAAATTACAAAAAGTTAAAAACATTTGTCACGATGTATACCCAACAAATTTGTACGGAAAGTTTCATTCGAATGCCACAATTAGCACTTTAATAATTATAACAAAAAAATATTAATAATCTATATTTTGACCATAAAATTTTAATATAGATGAAGAGAGTTGGAGAGGGGAAAAAAGAAGAAAAGGGAGAGAGAGGAGAAAGAGAAGAAAGAGAAGAGAGAGGAAAGAGAAAGTGAGCGAAAAGTAGGGCGTAAAGAGAAAGAGAAAGGATTTGAGGAAAGCAGGGGCTAGAGAGAGAAGAGAGATAGAGGAACAGAAAAAAAGAGAGAGAGAGAGGGAGAGTTTTGAGCAGGAGGTGGTTGTGAGACCCTGAAAATATAAAACAAAGATTACAGTGAACTTTTTTACAATAAAAAAGAACCCTCACTTGTTTAATAGTCCAGATGCTGAACAATATGTAGCTATTACTGTATGTCGTCAAAACTAACAAACTTTTCCTAACCTAATATATTTCCTTTAAAATAAATTTCAGCTAGACTTTCACTTCTGTTTCTATATAAATAGCGAAATAGAACAGTCAAGACTTCTACGACTGATAATTTACCTGGAGAAAACCCAATTTTTTCATATTTTTGCATTTGCTTATTGTATCTCTCTCTCTCTCTCTCTCTTATATATATATATATATATATATATATATATATATATATATATATATATATATATATATATATATATATATACTTTCGTTTCGATGCCATTTTCAAGAGTTTAGCTCTTCACTCGGGGTTTCAATATGTCTACTCCCCAAGAAGATTCGAATCTTTGAGTAAAACTGACCTTTTGTGTGTCCTGCTTTGTCATTTATAGGGCTAAAAGTGAAAGTTTGGCAGGAGATGCCTTGGGTTGGCAAAAGTTTACTGGTTTAGGGATATTGCGTAATTGGCGGTTGGCTATCATCTCTTGCGGTCCGGCATTGTGGGCATTTTTCGATTTTAATTGCCTAGCTAGTAAAATGGGCAATAGAAGCAATGGTTTTAGCCCCCGAAAAATTAATTTTGTTGCCTGTTTATTTGTTGTGTTTGGTAAGTGCCAAACCATCGTTGCATTTTCGTTCGGCCAGAGAATGCTCATATATTCGGCTGGATGTTTGCCGATTTGTTTGACCTTTGTAGGTCCTTTCGCAGTCTCCACAAGATATTTCATAAATTCCTTAGAATTTATCCAAACTTTTCAATTATTCGGAGACTATTTTGAACACTTAACCATTAAGATTGAATATTAAATATCAAAATTTGGA
Organism: Sinelater perroti; assembly: GCA_036346155.1. Lineage (NCBI taxonomy): Eukaryota > Metazoa > Arthropoda > Insecta > Coleoptera > Elateridae > Sinelater > Sinelater perroti. The sequence continues at coordinate 2,875,237 of JARFIY010000348.1, read as the reverse complement.
TCACTGCAGTAAGAAACATAAATTTGCTTTAAAACTGTTGCCAGTGATAACAAAGCAAGTAAATAACAAAATATTCTTAAACTGAAACCATTTACAATTTGCAATCAAAAATGCATTTATCATGTATTAAATTATTGCCGGAAGGTTTCCAATAATATAAGATAATCTAAGCATTTGAAAGACATGTTTTATTGGTTGCAGCTGCAACCTCCTCGTCCTATCAATTGAGTCAAGTGGGTCTTTGGTTTCGCCAACAGTTTACCAGACGTGGGCGATGGATCGTCCAAACCTTAGAACCCCTTGGATCTGGTTGTTTGCTGTAAAATAAAAATGGTTCAGAAGTTTAAGCTTCAGTTATACCTGGAGCTAGGCTTGAGAATAGTTTTTACGACATTCTGAAGTAGCACGCTAATGCTAGCGCAATGTTGTGCGGAACAGAAAGGACTCTTATCTTTATCGTGACAACGATTGCGTCGATTTGGAGCTCGCTTTGGCATAAACATAATTACTAAATTAATAAAGTATTACAAACTCCTTTCAAATATGTCTTTTTATTCGGTTCCATCCCTACAGCAATGTAATATGCAAAGATCTGAATTTTTTCGTTTCAGTTTATGTTATGTATAATAGAAGAGAACATTAAAACAGAAGCGATTTATCTTAAACCAAAAAAGAATTTAGTATTATATGTATAACCTTCATTGTAAAATACTTTTTCTCTGTAATATATAAAAAACATGTGCATTATTTATGTTTAAGTACTTTCTGACCTACAAAATTAACTTATCATGTTTCATTACCTATAGCAGTTCACATGCAACAAGCATATAAACTAGAAGTAGACATCGTCATCTACATTAGCAATTTAATATGTTTTGGAAAAAAACGATACATTTATATGATGATATCGTTATGACGCTGCGAGATATTGGTTCATGCCCTTCAGATATGAACTTTTAATGTGTTTATGATTATGACGAACAGGACAGAACTTATGAGATTGTAATAAACTTAGGTGATAACATTTTTGGCAATACAGAGTTTGGTAATGTCATTTATTTTAAAATAGTGAAAAAACTTTAGAAGTTTATTTAAGTCAAAAGACGCCAATAGTTTTGTTTGCCCTTTTTATAGTTCGGAGTTGATGTCAAGCAGTTATTATTTCTATAGAAAGGTAAAAACGCTCTTATAAGTGAATTATAGCTAAATGCGGTAATTTACTATACTAGAAAGTATGGTTTGCAAACTGGAAGTTCGAGGCTTTCGTATGTTTTCCCTCGCTGTTCCAAATGTTAAGCATCATCTCCGATACGAAATCATATGGCGAGTAGCATATTTTAAGCTTCTGCATTACTATGTTTTTTTGAATTTAACACAGCTACTCAATTATTTTCATTAGCTTAATAGGCTACCCACTAGGTATCTAGAGTCAAGAATCAACTCCGAGTTCCTAGCATCGTAGCCAACCACTTTAATAGCTTGACCAAAAATTGACGACTAGATATATAGATGACATATTTTAACAAGCAAAAATTTTCTTTACAGGTAAAGCAAACAGCATGAAACTAAACTATAGGGTTTAACGAAATTTTATTGAAAAAAGTGACAGTGAATATTCAAATGAAAATGAATGGCAGCAAAAATTTAACGGCCGGAACTGGACACTTTGCGGCCACTTTCGGTCAAACCGGTCTCGAGATTTTCCGATCAGGCTGATTTTTGTCATCTGGACTTGACATATAGTCCTTAGTTGAATATTGAAAACGTTTCCATCTATCACAAATCAAAAATTATAAGAGACATGACAAAAGTAGAAGCTGGTCTCCAGCTTGGAAACTGCCTTACAGGCAAACTACTAGCAAGGGTCCACTAAAAATGAGTGGTACATTAAATGTACTTAAATTTGTGTATGGGAGATGTGTACGGGAGATTTCACCCAGGAGTAGCACCTCTATACTCTGAATTGCCGGACCCTTGGGTCATTCAGAGATATTGGTCTCCGGGTGGTCTCTCACTCTCATTTATGGCTCCCAGAAGCTTGTTAAGCGCCCACATCCAGGATACTGTGTCGGCACACAGGCTAAACTAAATGAGAGGCTATGGGAGGCAACCTTCAATCGATGAATTTAATGGCTCCCATAGTAACAGCAGCGTCTGACTCAGATTGAGCGGCTGCAAATAGCGTCTGTTCCCATATTGGGCGGCTAAAAACCAAAGAGAAACTACCGCTTAAACTTTCTCAAGGCAAACAATTATGGCGACACATCAATACAAAATGACCCCTAGTCCGCGGCAGACCTTAAATGGTCAAGGGGTGCGAAGAATCCCCGCGATGAATGCTAGGAACCACCCGAAAGTGGAAAACGAAAAAGAAATACTAATCAAAATTGGCACTTGGAATGTGAAAAGCATGTATATGGCTGGGAAGATACACAATACAATCCAAGAAATGAAGAGACTAAACATAAATGTCCTCGGAATTAGCGAAATGAGGTGGAAGCAGTCAGGAAAAATGAACATAGGCGACTCAACTGTATATTACTCTGGAAACAACCTACCTGATCACCCAAACGGAGTTGGAATTATAGTGAACAAAAAGGCGAAAAAATCGGTCTTGAATTTCATACCGCAATCTGACAGAGCAATGTTGATCCAACTAAAAGTAGAACCAAAAAATGTTAACATAATACAGGTATATGCACCAACAGCAGAAAAACCCGACGCAGAGATAAACAATTTCTACACCCAAATAAAACAATTAAAATCACACATCAAAAAGATGAGATAACAATAATTATGGGCGATTTCAATGCCAAAATCGGAAAAGGGCCACTTCAAGATGTAGTAGGGGAGTATGAACTGGGTGACAGAAACCCAAGAGGTGACATATTAGTACAATTTTGTCAAGAAGAAAATCTTGTAATAAGCAACACATGGTTTAAACTACCTCCGAGACGCCTTTATACCTGGAAATCACCGCAAGACCACCCAAGACATGTGATCAGGAATCAAATCGATTTTATCCTAATAGAGAAAAGATATCGAAATGGAGTTCTTGGAGCAAAGACCTACCCAGGAACAGACGTGAGGTAGGATCATAACCCTGTAGTAGCACGCATCAGAATTAGGTTAAAAAAGATAAGGAAGAAGACAAACACAAAACCAAATATGGCAATACTAGAAGACCAGATACAAAAAGATCAAATATCCGCGTCACTAAACAACGAATTCAAAAAAATACGCGAAACAGAGGCTGAAACCGACCAAGAGCAAATAGAAAATATCTGGAAACAATTTAAAAACACGTTAAACAATATACAAGCCCAAACTGTAAGAGCATCAAAATACGATCACAAAAAGGAATGGATAACAAAGGAAATTTTAGAACTAATGGACTAGAGACGAATGTATAAAAACTCGGACCAACAGAAGTACAATCAAACCCAAACCAAAATAAAACGAACAATAAGAGAAGCAAAAGAGAAATGGATGAACAATAGATGCCAAGAGCTTGAAGAACTGCAGAACAAACACGATCTCTTCAATTTACATAAAAAAGTAAAGGAAGTTACTGGAAACTTTAGAAAACGACTGCCAACAAGGCTAACAAATGATAACAACCAACTGATATCTACAACAGAAGAACTAAACAGCGAATGGACAAACTACGTACAACAATTGTTTGACGATGAAGTTAACCTCCCGTACACCGCGAAGGGCGAAACGAGGCCAAACGTATTAAAAGCAGAAGTAGTTAAAGTGTTAAATGCAACTAAAAACGGGAAAGCTCCCGGACCAGATGCAGAATTCCTGAAACTCATAAATGAAGATAACATAAACATAATGACAAACCTGTTCAATAAAATATACCATACAGGAAACGTATCACACGACTGGCTAAAGTCAATTTTCATTCCTATACCAAAGAAAACTAATGCGAACAAATGTGATCAATTCCGATTAATTAGCTTAATGAGCCATGTGCTAAAATTATTTTTAAAAATAATACACAACAGAATACGTAAAAAAAGTGAACAAGACCTAAGCGAAGAACAGTTTGGCCTTCGGGACGGCCTTGGCACTCGAGAGGCTTTATTTGGATTAATAGTATTACTGCAAAAATGCAGAGATCAAAAAAAGGAGGTATATCTCTGTTTCATTGACTATGTCAAAGCATTTGACAGTATAAAACACGCAGAATTAATAAACGTACTACAGCATAAAGGACTGGATAAACAAGACATCACAATTATTAGAAACATATACGAAAAACAAACAGCAGCAATAAGATTAGAAAACTCAATCACAACTGAAGTGGCTATTAAACGACGGGTACGTCAGGGATGCATCCTATCACCACTTATGTTCAATATATATTCGGAACAAGTATTCCAAAAAGCACTTGAAGGCTCGGAAGATGGTATCAAAGTCAACGGAAGATTACTCAACAATTTGAGGTCGCGGATGATACCGTAATTATTGCCGACAGCCCTGAGGGTCTACAACGCTTAATGGACCGTATCACAACCGAAGGAGATACTGTCGGACTCAAAATTAATACAACGAAAACAAAAACAATGGTAGTGAGCAGAATACCAAACACAACAGTCAATATAAATGTATACAATGAACATATAGAACAATTCCACAAATTTAAATACCTTGGCTGCTGGATAACTGACAATCTAGACCCAGAACTAGAAATACGAACCAGAATAGAGACAGCCAGAATGACTTTCCTAAAATGAGAAACTTGCTATGTAATAAAAGCCTCGCTCTAGATGTAAGATACAGATTTGTGAAATGTTACATTTATTCAATACTGCTATACGGGTGGAGACTTGGACATTGAACAAAAAAGGGATTAGCAAGCTGGAAGCATTCGAGATGTGGGTGTTCCGAAGAATGCATAGAATATCGTGGGTTGAACACATAAGAAACGAGGAAGTACTCAGACGTATGAACCGAGACAGAGAATTAGTTAATACGATTAAAAAAAGGAAAACCGCCTATCTTGGTCATATCATAAGAAACTACAAAAACCAACTATTAAAACTCATGATAGAAGGGAAAATAGCAGGACGACGCGGCCCAGGTAGAAGAAAATGTTCATGATTGAAGAACATAAGAGACTGGACGGGCTTAAACACACACACATTAATTAGAACAGCACAAGACCGAGACGAATTTGCCACAATTGTTGCCAACCTTCATTAATGGAGATGGCACCAGAAGAGAGAGAGAATTTGTGTATTGATACACCAATAATATATATTTTTTATACAATTTTTGTTTAGCCTATTATATAATTAGTTATATATAGGAAGAGAAGCAAATCTAACAATAAGCATACAATTCTAGCCATTTTTGTTTTCCCTATCATTAGGGGTAATGGAGTTTGCCAACCCCACAGCAGAAGAATTGCTGTAACTACAAATACATTTATTGAGAGGAACTGCTCAGACAATAACAGTTTTTCTTGTACCTACTAATGTTCTGTTCAGAAAAACTCATATAGTTTTTGAACATCAAAGAGCGAGCGATGTAAATCAAAGACGCGCCTAATTTTTTCTGCTGGAATGAAAAACTCCCCGAAGTGCTTTAGAGCAGATTAGATTTTTTATTCCGCAACTTTTTATTACCTGCAATTTCGCCAGCCCCGGCCCATCATTCGGAAATTTCTCGTGCTTTTAATCATCGCCGCGCCGCTCGAAACAACTATTTGCACGTTACGTCTCACCTAAGCCGCCGGTAATTAATAAGATCTGCAGCATCGGGTGAGTTATTGATGTCTCCCGGCGCATTTATCACCCCAAATTACTAATAATTCACAGAACCTGCACGCTACGCGATTCTTTTCGGCCTGCGCGGGGCGCGGGCATCAAAACTGAACTGTCGATGCTTCGGCTGGCAATATTTTACAGAGGCCATTTTGAAAGCTTTATCGGATTTCGCGGTCTCCGGTGGATTTACTGCGCATTTGAATCTGTTTTGGGCGTGATATAGAAATTTCGGGACATAAATAAAATGCGGGGTAAATTGTAAGGAATCGGGTTACATTTGAAAGTAAATTATGTGATCATGTAGTTCATTGAATATTATAAAACTCTAGTAATTAATCTACCTTAGCAGTAATATTGTTTAAGAAAATTATTTAATTCTTGATATAATGCTTAATATTAAAGAGGGTAGTTTTCAAATCATCATTTGATATACTGAATTTTATTTTATTTATTAAACTTATAAAATTGGCAAAACGTATCAGATCGAAATGTTGAAATTATGGACTTTCTTGCATATTACTGAAAGTTAAAGTGAAGCGTTGTTAATGCGTCTCGAATAATACGCGAAGTTAAAAGTCAAAGTGTAATATCAAGTAGTTCTAAATATTTATTTATAGTAATATCAGTAGTAAATCGAGGAGCTTTACTTAAAGCTGATAAACTATCCTTAGTTATAAGTATTCGACAAGTGTAAGAGTAGCTTGGACCATACCAATGAGTATTAAGGTGCCACTTTTCCAAACGAGTGATTTACTTCAAGTAATTTTGAAAGGTTGAACTCTTATTGGGGTTTTTTATTGTCAACAACTAGGCAGAATATATGCTAGCTTGAAACAACAACCTGGTAAGGTCAAACAAAAATAGGTATTGCTGTAAATAAATAACATCACACATAATGCGGCCCAAATGACTGTATCAATTTGAAAAATTCTATGGAATCGAAATGTTACTCCACCTAGACTATAGTCCTGATTTGGCAGAAAGAAACTACCAGCTTTTTCAATTAATGACTCACTTCTTGGTTGGACACTATTTAACCAACTTGCAAAAGTAGAAGGAAAGCCTCGCCAGTTCTTTAATTCCAATTAACAGGAGTGTTTTCAAAGAGGCACAGAAAACTTATGATTTTTGTAACAATCTTTACATTTATAAAATCATACACCAGCATATTAAAAATATTTTTAATGCTGACAACATTCTTAGCTTCAAGTTCTTAGCTTGCATTTTATTAGGACAATTCTTTGAGATTTTCGTTTTATCTTTAAATACAGATTCCAGTATAATCCAGATTAAATTTTATAAAAGTTTAATGTTACTAATTGCAATTCTATTTTATGAGGAAGTAAAAAATTTTGATAAAAACAGATTTTGTGCTCAAAATTGAATAATTTAAAGAGCATGCGGGTATAATTAGTTATTTGTTATTTTAAATTATGTTTAAAACTAAAATTTGGTGTAAAAATGTCTGTATAGAGGAAGGTGTAGTTCAAAAATATCGTTCAAGATTTTAGAATAAAATCTAATAATTGAAGAAAACACTGATCATAGTAAAACACAAGTAATATTTTCAGTACATAAAAGGACAATTACATTTTATGGAAGAGGTCTATTGTATCTATTTTGCTGTTTTCCTTATTCAACGAAATCTAGCGAGTCTCTTTAAATCATCCGACCACCCAATTTGTGAATATCCCCTTTCCATTTTTGTCGTCCATGGTCTCTATTGTTGTATTGTTTTGTTCCACCTGTTATTCCGTCTCGATTTTAGAGGCGCTGTGTGTTCTACATCTATTAGTTTAGTTTGTTATTTGACATATTCAATTTTTATTCTATATTTTAACTTTGTATGTAACATTTCCCTTTCTAGAGCCTTTTTTGGCTAGGTTGTAAACAAAGAGTTTTTCCAAACAGAAACTGCAAAACAATTAAAGTTTATTAAATTTCTAACAGAAGGATTTGTGGAGTATTATTGAAAAAAGAATAAAATTGTAGCTAATCGTAATATTCTTGTTGGAGATGTGCTAAAAGAGATTAACATTTTATTTTCTGCTTATACAGAAAATGCTAAAATTTATGATCGAAAATTATATTGTTAAAATTTGAATTTATGATAGCTGATGACAAAACAGGCATGCTAATAGAATTTTTACAACCACCAAAGCAGCAACTGTATGCAGTTATAAGTAAAAAAGATTATACCAAACACTTAAGAGAAAAACAAAATTTAAATATTTATAAAATTCTTTTTACCAAACAACTGATACATTGTGTACATTAAAAGTACAAAAAAAAGTTACGGATGTGGTACGAAAATCAACAAATCAATTATTCAGAGCTGTGCTTACTGTTTAGTCAGTTCTACAGGTTCCCTTAATGCTTATTAAGGAACATGAATTACATTAAAAAAGCGAGTTTTGATAGTAAAGACATTATCTAACAAAATGTACAAAACGTGATAAAAAGTACATTTAATATGTTCGTTTTGATAACAAAGCTCATGTAACGTTATCTAACTAGAAGTAACATTTGAAATAAGTAATAGACTATAATAAACATTGATAATTTCATATTATTATTTGGCCGAATTTTGTTGCTTACAATATTTATTAACTTGTCATTACATTTTATAAAAGCTAAAGCATAATTTCACATATTTTACAAAACTTTTAATTTTGTAATTTTGAGAAGATATAAATCGTTTAACGTGATAAAACATTAATTAATGATTAAGGTATATGAAATAAGGTGAATAAACAACCCTCGTAGTCTTACACTTAGTTTTGACTCAACCCTTATACTATTTAACTAAAAAGACTTTTAGGTTTACTTTCGTACTTAATTTATTATTTAATTATTTAATTAAATCCATACAAGTTAAACGGTAAAGGATACCGAAAAAGAGTCAAAAATGGATTTAAATATAGTCACAAAAATGTGCATTAGATACCTCATGTGGCTTGTCTCTTATTTTTAGTACTATAGAATAGTGTCACAAATATTCCTATAATATAATAAAACAAACTTTACAGTTAAAAGTTTATTCTAAAATTTATACTTATAATTTTAATGAACTAATGCACCCAATAAAATAAATTTTCAAACCACGAATTTTATCACTTCAGAAGCAAGGTCTTTAAAGCCTTCCACTAGATCTTCAAGAGTTAGAAATCGTAAACTGGGCATTTTATCCTTCAGCCGGGAAAATAAATAGTTTATTAAAGGGTTTGTGGCCAAGATTGCATGCCAGATAATTTAACAATTGTAATGTTAATCATTTAAAAAGTTTTTTGCTTAATATCAGAGTGACGAAGCATTATACTGGTAAATAACGATTTTAATAGGATGATATAAACGACCTTTTTAAGTAACGTTTTGCAGTCATGCTATTATATAGTTTTAGTGGTCACTGTAAGTTTACTTTTAAGTAAGACAGTTATAATAGACACTGATTTTGAAAGAAACATTTTCTTCTCAAGGCATACAAACACATTACCAAATATCGTTTCGATTTAGATTAAAATACATACAACCAAATTGTAACACAAGTAATGACACTGTAAGCTGTTGAAGTGGTTGTCACGTGCGTACCAATTAAACGTACTTTACCTAAACGTATCTTTATTCACTGTATTCCTACAGTCTAAATTGGTTCAGGAATTCAGTAACGGCTACTGATTTTGTCGATTGGATAGGGAGTCAAGGGGGACGGGGGGTTAGCTGATGCGAATTTTCTTAAAATCGTCTTGGAGGTCGTTTGGTGTATTAGGGTCTAAGTTGATTTATTAGTAGACTTGCCGAAAATTTAAGTATAAGAACACCTTGGTATTGAAACACTGCTTTAAATCTATTTCTTAAAAGCTTTTTATACTATTCTGTATTATCCTTTATCAAATTTATTAAACTTTTTCTGCACTTAAATTATTGTATAAAATTATTTTGTTTATTGTAATCATGATCATGTCAAAGGTGTTCCTAATAGTTATATGTATAGGTGACTCAATTGTCCTCTTAATTATTCTTTGTATAAGTGTCTGTGTTTGTTTCGGTAGCTGCCAAATCAGACCGATCTTTGTGAAAATTATTATTAAGATTTAATTTGTTCTCCTAATCATAAATAGTCATCCACAAAGGAGCTTTGTCATGGTGACAAAACTCATCTTAGATTATTTTAAGTTGATTAACGCTCTGCAATTTTTGCTAAATTTATATGTCTATAAGTTGCAAAAATAATCTGGATAGTGGCTGGTAACTCCTTACCCAAACAATAAGCGAGTTTTTGTAAGCGTTATAAGTTTTATGGATGGCCTTCGATTGGCAAATTTTTCCAGATCTAATTAGGCCTTTTGCCGTTCTATGGAGCTGAAACGTTTTTGAACGTGGATTTGTTACCGGTTTCTTCATAAGGTCACCTACTCTTTAACGCCGCGAAGGTAAACAATTAACAAAATATAATAAAATTTTTTTTGTTGTTGATTACTCCCACAGTAGCAAAGTTTTCTTCTAACAACGCAAATTAGAATTCCATCTAACATATTGCAGAAGAACTACGATTGTAGAATTTAATGCCTTTGCACCTATCAGTGATATCGCGATTGGTCACGTCGGGTTTATTACTTTAGTGTTTGGGTGAGTTGACAAGTTCTAAAAATAAACACGAAACTTGTAGTTTTATCGTTTATTTCGTATAAACTACCAGAGCTGCAGACGGACGGGAGGATGGCTAGTCTTAGAACCTTCTCTAGGTCTACTTAGATATCGATGTGAGTATACGAATTGGGAATTCATTAGGTTTTATAGATTGAAAAGAACTGTAGGTTGATCGGCTTAGAAGTTGAAGAACGAGTTAAGTATAAGTTATGGTATAAAATGCCAATAAGGATCATCAGACGGTTTCTCTGCTTAAAGATCTATTATCTGAGTGGTAACTAAAATTAAATTTCCACTCACCTAGTACAGCCGACTAGAATTGTACAAGCAAATATTTATAGATAGTTGTAATATTTCTAATAAAATTTGATATAAAGCTATCGACTTATGTGGTAGTGATTGCTACACGAAAAGAAGTGTTAGGATAGTCTGATACATCAAAAATTCTAATTTTAACTTTATTTTAAATTATTTATTAGCAATCAGAATATTAAAATACATTCTATGAACTAATTTTATGATTATTTAATTCTTGGGTATGAAGAGGATGACACCCAGTGGAGCCGCCCCTATATTATTGTAGTAAATCCTTGGGCCATTTTTTCTTTAAGCGTCGGTTGTTGGGATCTTCTTTTAGTGGATCTATGATTGCATTTGGATGAGTTGTCAGGTTGGCGTGATATTTAGTTGCCTTTTGTTTTACAGCATCTTTCACAAACGGAATGCCTAGGTCCATATGAAGCGTTTGGTTTGATACAAACCAGGGTGCATTTGCAATGTTTCTCAGGATCTTGGATTGACAGCGCTGGATTAAATTTACTATGGATGTCCTGGCGCAGCCCCAAAGTTCTAATCCATATAACCAGATGGGACAAATGATAGCCTTATAAAGTAGCAATTTGTTGGTTAAAGTGAGCTGAGACCGCCGTCCAATGAGCCAGTTCAGGTTTTTGATTTTAAGTCCATCTGCTTTCTTTTGTTAGTGACATGTGTCTTTCATGTCAATCGTTCGTCGAGATGTAATCCCAAGTATTTTACCACATCTGTTTGATGTTTGTTTCGGATGTTAATTGGTGGACATGTCGAGCGTCTTGATATGAACGTAACATGAACCGACTTGTCCACATTAACTTTAATTGTCCATTTCGTAAGCCATTTATCTATTAAATCTATATGTTCTTGGTTTTTTTATAGATGCTATTATTGATTCTTCCCCGTGTGGGGTTTCCAGTATCCCATCGGGCGCCTCTACAGGTGGCGGATAGGGGAATGCCCACTAGATATGGTGGGTACCAGGGAAATCAAATACCTGGGGTGGACCAAAACTGACTGACAACAGGCAGCGGTGTTGTTAGTACCGAAATAGGGCTACTGCAAGATTATCTTCCTTAAAGGCTTATTATCGGAAGACTATGGGCGAAGCATTAGGTAAATGTTATCCGGTCACAGCACCGCGGCGCAGAAAGCAAGGAGAAACTACTGCGCTACTTTCTCAAGTATCAACAATCATGGCAACACAAAACCCGAATTTGGCCCCTAGTCCGTGGCAAGTTTTAAATAACCAAGGGGTGCTAAGAATCCCCACGTTAAAACAAGATAGGCACCAACCGTATGTGGATAAAAAAACAGAAAAAATGCACTAAAATTGGAACATAGAACGTAAGGAGCCTTTATATAGCTGGGAAGACACACAACGTAATCCAAGAATTGACTAGATTAAACATAGAAATTTTAGGAATATCAGAAACAAGATGGCGGGGATGTGGAAAAAGTGAAATTGATGACCATGTCATATACTATGAAGGTAACAATGACACAAATCATCCAAATGGTGTTGCGATTATAGTCAACAAGGACAAAACAAATCTATAATCAACTGCATACCCTTTTCAGATCGTATAATATTACTACAACTAAAAGCGTCAGCAAAGAATATTAACATCTTCCAAATACATGCCTCGACAATGGAAAAACCAGATGCAGAAATAGAACAACTGTACGTACACATAAATGAACTAAGAAAAAACATTAAAACAGGCGAAGTAACCATTATTATGGGCGACTTCAATGCCAAAGTTGGCCAAGGCAAAGTAGAAGACATTGTGGGAAATTTTGGCTTGGGCGAACAAAATGATAGAGGAGAACGACTAGTACAATTTTGCCAAGAAGAAAATATGGTCGTCATGAACACGTGGTTCAAGTTACCATCTAGACGCCTCTATGCATGGACGTCTCCACAACACACCCCGGAACACATTATACGAAATCAAATAGATTATCTTCTAATTAACAAAAGATATAGAAATGGACTAACAGGCGCTAAAACATACCCCGGAAGTGATGTGGGCTCAGACCATAATCCTGTTGTAGGATACATTAACATACGTCTCAAAAAACTACGAAAGCGATATAACAAGAAAATAGATTTACAGAAACTGAAAGAACCAGTTCACTGCATGCAATTTGCTCAGACTCTAAACGAAAATATAAAAGAAAGTGGAATACAGGAGTTAATAAATAATGTAATTACTGATGTAGACGATACAGACCGCGCAGAGATTATCGAGTCTACCTGAAACGAAATAAAACTAGCTATCACAAACACACAAAATACCATAACCGGGCAAAATCGTAACAAAAATAAGAAACCATGGATGACATCAGAAATATTAACGTTAATGGATAACAGAAGAACATACAAAAAAAATCAACAACAATATAAACAACTAAATAAACTAATACAAAAGAAGATAATGCAAGCGAAGGAACTATGGCTAAATGAGAAATGCAATTAAATAGAAGAATTAGAAAAGAGACACGATACTTTTAACCTACACAAAAAGATCAAAGAAACTATAGGAGGGGCCAATAAATATAACTACAACAATATGTTAAATAACGACAACCAACGAATCACAAGCAAAGAAGATCTAAAACAAATATGGGAAGAATATATAAAACAGACCTTTGAAGATGTGAGAACTGAACAACATATAACAACAACGGAGCATGCACCAAGTATATTACAAAGTGAAACAAGTGTAAATCGAAATTTTAAAAACGACAATGCAGCTGGACCAGACCAGATTCATAACGAATTTTTGAAACTTCTAAATGAAAAAAACATTACATTACTTACTAATCTTTTTAATGCAATCTATCAAACTGGGAAAATGCCTTCTGATTGGATGACATCGGAGTTTATCACTATACCCAAAAAACCCAACGCAAATAAATGCGATGATTTTCGACTCATAAGCCTGATGAACCACGTTCTCAAATTATTTCTAAAAATTTTACGCCGTAGGATATATCAAAAATGTGAAATAGATCTGAGCGACTCCCAATTTGGATTTAGAAAAGAGTTTGGTACCAGAGAAGCGCTATTTAGCCTGTCAGTTCTGCTACAAAAATGCCGTGACCAACAAAAAGATATCTACGTGTGCTTCATCAAAGCCTTCGACCGTGTAAAGCACGATGAACTATTGAGAGTATTGACTGAGAAAGGACTTGATCAAGAAGACATAATAGCTATTATAAAACTATACTGGAACCAAAACGCCACAGTGAGAATAGGCAAGGTTGCATCCTCTCACCACTATTATTTAATATTTATTCGTCAAAGCCCTAGAAAACTCAGAAGACGGAATAAAAATAAAGGGTAACTTTTTAATAATATAAGGTATGCTGACGACACCGCAATAATCTTGGATAGCCTAGAACGACTACAACGGCTGATGGATGCAGTAAGCCGTGAAGGAGACACAATAGGATTAAAGATAAATACTAAAAAGACTAAATACATGATTTTCAGCAAAACACCAGTAACACAAACACAACTTATAATATGTAATCGACAAATAGAGAAAGTACAAAAATTCAAATACCTGGGAAGCTGGTTGACAGAAAATCGAGACCCAGAAACGGAAATAAAAATAAGAATAGAAACAGCAAGATCAGCATTCCAAAAACTCAAGAAACTACAACCAGATACACATTTGTGCAGTGCTACATATACTCAATACTATTATATGGTGCTCAAGCGTAGACCTTCAAGGCTAATACAGAAAAGAGAATACAAGCTTTTGAGTACTGAATGTTTAGAAGAATGCTACGTATTTCTTGGACGGAGCATATCACAAACGAAGAGGTCCTGAGACGAATGAACAGAAGAAATAAACTCCTATTAACTATTAAAAAAAGAAAAACAGCTTATCTTGGACATTTATATCGGAATGATAAATACAATACATTGCAGCTCATTATGGAAGGAAAAGTTGAAGGCAGAAGAGGGCGAGGTCGCAGGAGATGCTCCTGACTTAAGAACATTAGAGATTGGACCCATATGAGTTGATAAGAGCCTCGATTGTTGCCAACATTCAATAATGAATAACGCACTTTAAGAAGAAGATTGGTTCTCCGTTACAAGCAACAATTATCGTGTCGTCAGCAAAGGTTCCTATATCACTATGGTTCGTAGTGGGTATGTCATATGTGTATAATAAGTACAGGAGCGGACCCAAAACGCTTCCTTGCGGCACCCCTGCTTGGATTGGTCTTATGTCGGAAGTCTCTTGTCCAATTTTTGTTTGAAAGAAGCGATTTTCTAGGTAGGCTTGGAACAGCAAGAAATATTGATGGGGAAACTGCTTTTTAACCTTGTATAACAATCCTTTGTACCAGACCTTATCGAAGGCCTGGATGACGTCCAAAAATATCGCTGAACCGTATTTTTTGTCTTCGTTCGCTGTTTGTATTGTATTTATTATGCGATGACACTGTTGTACCGTAGAATGTTGATGACGGAAACCAAATTGATGATTTGGGATTCAATCGACTTCTAGTTCATCTTCCCGGATTCTTTTCTAAATAAGCTTCTCCAGCAACTTTGATATTAAAGGGAGGAGGCTGATAGGGCGATAGCATTGAATTTCGTTTGGGGGTTATCTGGTAGTTGTTTTAATAATATTGCTGTGATCAGGTCGTATCCTGGAAATCGAATTTCTTCTCGAATTTCATTAATGGTGAATTTACGAATAGGGAGTGACATTTGCAATGGAGTACTAAGGTATTCTTCAATTTCATCGTCAGTTTCTTCCGAGTTTGGAGTATAGACGGTCCCTAAGTGTTGTGCAAAAGCATCTGCTTTTTTCTTGTCAGTTCTCTTCCATGTTCCGTGGGATCTTGTAGTGGAGGAATATGCGCTGGAGGTCGCTTGAGACCCTTAACAGCTTTTCATATTGTATTGTCTTGTGCGGATAACGAGTTCATATATATCTAAAAAGTTTTATTTCTAATTTATGCTAACGTTCTTTTTAATTTATTATTTAGCTGATTGAATATTCTTTGATCATTTATGTTTTGGCTGCGATGCTACCTAGCTCTTGCCTTTCGCTTTTCTTTAACCAACTCAATTATTTCATTCGGAATATTAGGTGATCTTATTTTTAAGTTTTGTGGTACTGGTGTAGCGTTCCATCCTGCTTCTTGAATGACAATGATAAACTCTTTTGTGACATTATCTAGGTCTTCGTTAGTTTGTAGTCGTACATTTAAATTAATGTTTGCATTCTTACATTCCTCCCAATCGGTTCTGCTATTACAGAGCGAGGGTTTTGGCATTCTATATATTATTGTGGCACTGATAGTTGCAATTAATGGAGAATGATCTGACATAATGTCATAATTAGGTGTGACATCTAAGTAATTTGGAGATAGGCCATTTATGACATAGAAATCAAGCAAATCGGGGATCTTGTCAGGATCTGTCGGCCAGTAGGTTGTAGTACCGGTAGAAAGATAATTATAGTTCATATCATTTATGAGCTTAAGTCGTTCCCTTCTTCCGGTTGTTATTAATTGTGAGTCCCAGTACGCATGTTTAGCGTTGTAGTCGCCACCTACAACAAATCTTTGTCCCATAGATTCAAAAAAGGGTTGCAGCATTTGTTTAGTCATGTTGTGACAATAAACAGCTGATACATTTAACGGCATAGCCAATTTGTGTGCTTGAATGAATGCAGCTTGCAAAAAATTAGTTTTATACTGTGGAAGTTTGTGATGAGCAATAGATGATCTAATTAGTACTGCTGCATCACCATGGGCAGTTTCGTCGGTATGTTCCGTTTGGTATATAGAGTAATAAGGTATTTTTAAATGATTTCTTGCGGTAAAAAGGGTTTCGGAAAGTAACATTATATCTATGTTGTGTATATTTAAGAATGTTTCTAGTTCTAGCTTTTTTTGTTGTAAACCGTTGGCATTCCATAAGGCAATTCGCAAAAACTGAGCCATTATCGTACTACTTTATTAATGACGGTAGTTAGCATATTCATAATCATGGTATTCTGTTTTAATAATTGATTAAAGAGATTCTTAAACTCATTAAGAAATTGGTAGAGATTTATGTCTTGAGGATTTGAAGTGTCATTTTTAAGTGCCTGTGAGTAAGACTTGTAAGTTGGTGCTGTGTTGTTTAAAGGAGTTTGAACTTTTTGTTGCGTTGGGAAGAAAGGAAATTTTGAGGATTTGGGTTTTATTAGGGGAGGTTTGTTTGGTTGATATTTTCTCTGGAGATCTTGATATACACTACATCCTTTATAATTTGCCGGATGCGCCACACCACACAGTATGCAAGTAGCGGCGGTGTATCTAGTCTTCTTACAAATTCTGGTGTCATGTTGCCCTCCGCATTTAACACAGGCATATGGCCTCTTGCAGTATTATTTGGTGTGGTTATAGTTTTGACACCTAGTGCACTGGACAATGTCATGAATTGTTCTTGGAGGTTCAAATAGAATATTTTTATTGTGTAAATACCGTACATTATAGGTTTCTTTATTATTATCGGCGGGCTCGAGATCTATAAAAATGTTGGAAGATGTTCTTTTGTTGTTTTATGTCGTAAATTTATTATATTACGCACCCGGTGTCCCTTTTCCGCTAGAGCTTGTTTGATTTCTTCAATAGGTGTAGAATGATGTATATGTTTCAGTGCTACTCGGTAAGGCAGATCTTGCTTCATTTGATATGTATGATGTATGATATTTTTATCCATCATGTGTCTAATAAATTGTCGATATACATCGGGATCTTTTGTGTTAATCTTAACAGCATTATTTAATAAACATTTTATTGTATACTGGTCTTCTTCGGCGATTTCTAGAAATTCCTCAGTCATTTTTGATAGTTGATGACTCCGTGAACAAAAATAGGAGGCGGTTTGGGTATTACTGTAGGCTCACGTCGTATATTTGTCTGCATGCTTTCGTCATCTCCTTGTGATAACGTTGAGAAGCGATTGGATTGTTCTATTGGTTTTTCTTGTTGAAGCATGTGAAGTTGTGGTTGGCCAGTTAACTGATTAGGGGGAAAATTTTGAGGATTGAATGTTTGGTGCGGGATAGACTCCGTGGGGGCTTGCTGCTTAAATTGATATTGGGAGTGTGTTAAGAAGGGAATTTGTTGCTGGAAAGCATGTGCTCCATTTGTTTGGAATTGATTATTATACTGATATATTTGTTGAACATTGTTAGGGCCGCTGCCGGTTGGCAGCATGCTTTTGTTTAAGTTGCTTATGCAGAGTAGATATTGTGATTACAGAAAATTATGAATTAATTATTGTTCACTTACGGTATTAAATTGTTAAATAAATAAATAAATAAATTCGCCTGACCTTAAAGACTGCTGCTCGGCGCGGCAATATCGCAGGTAAAATTGGTCCGCACACGTCCACTCTGCTTCAATGTACAGACCGGAATAATTGTGACTTTAACATAAATTCTAATAGGTCATAAAATACCAATTTTTTTTATTTTGATTAGGAAAAATCTTATACTCCAAAGAAAAATTATACAGCTCTCTTTAACAGAACGTCTAAATTTTTAAAACTATATTTTCAGTTATTATGCTTGTTAGTGATAGTTTAGAGTTAAAGTTTCTTTATAATTGCAATTTAATTAAAAATTAATCACTGTATTCCTTAATACTAGTTTTTTAGAAAACTTAAATGTTTCTTTATAAAATGTTAAATGAAATAAAATTTGCGTCTCAGATACATTAATAGTCTGTATTTTTTCTGATTAGATTTTAAAAAGTGTCTGAGAAATAATGGCAAAAAATATGTGTTTAACCTGTTCAACAATAATTTCAAAAACTAATATTGTGCTTGACGTGTTTGAGTTAGAGATGATTTATTACAGATTTTCTGGAATCATTTTTACTATTATGACACTTACCTTATAGCTCAGCGAACGACAATTTACTCACCAAAAATATGGGAATGATGAATAAAGTGATGTTTTTTTTTATTATGGATTAATTAATTATTGACTACATTAACATAAAATATTTGTTATATTCACTCAGTTAATTAAGTAACAAGAAAGACTCTAAACATTCCTAACATAAGAATCGCACATTCGAAACGTAGATTAATGATAATGAAAGTGTTAAATTAATTGCACTTGATGGACGAGCCATCTCGGTTTAGCGCCGCGGAGCAGATAGTTCCCAGTTTGTGGAGTATGACGCGCGTCCCGACGCCGTTGTTACTCAGTATTTATTAGAGGAGCTCGGTTAGCTTCGCTATTAATATTCAGCTAGAACAGTGGAACGTGCCATTCATCACTTTGACGTAATTCCTTATCGGTAGTCCCAAACACCGCAGGTAACATGATTAGGCGCAAGAACATCCGCGTGCCGTAATTTATGGGGCCATTTCTAAAATTCCCTGCGTAAATTCTGCAAAAAATTATTAGCCCTGAGGAACTAACTTCGCAAATTGAGCACTATAAATTTCGTGCGGGCCGGGAGCGGGCCTTCGCGAGGCGCCATTGAAAATAATCCGCACCGCGCGTTTGTTTTATTTGTGTTTTCCAAAGCGGCTTCCCGGATTGCGTTCTGCCTTATTCCAGTTCGGCTTGAATATTCATGGCTCGTGGCTGTCGGAAAACTTGCTCGGTTATTTGTTTAATTATTTGCGAGACGTTGATGTGGCAAGTGCGACGTTCCAGAAAGTTTATGCGTTTTCGTCTTAGCGCTCTCGGCTCCTGAAATTATGATTACCCCGAGCATACAATTATTTAGCTAATGTATGAACGCACAGAACTTAACTACAATGCAAGGCAAATTCTAACATGCAAAATAAACTCTATGGCGCCTCACTTCAAGGGTACTTTGTTTCGCTGTATACCAGCATTCATTGTGTAATTGCGAAGAAAAACATGCTAGAGGAAACTCATCCTTGTGAAGACTTTATTGTGAAACATAGCACATATATTTTGTATATTTAGTTTCACTTTGTGAACATACAAAAATAAATAAGAATAAAAAGTGATTTAAAAAATGGAAAATGCGGATATTTTAAAATAATATATAAAAATCGAAATAAAAAAAAATAAAATAAACCATACTAGCACATCTGACTGTAAATTCAAGTATATCAACCATTAAGCGATAAAACAATCATTGAGAGACATAATTTTGCAAAAAGTTTGAAATAAAATCAAAAGAAATTCATTATCGAAAGATGAGTGTCATTATGAATTGAAGGCTATGTCAATACTCAAAAGTATCGGATATGGGAAACCGAAAAACCAGAAATAATGATCGCACGTCTCTTATACTCAAAGCGGATAACTGTTTTGTGTACCATCAGCTACAATGGCATAGTGAGCCTATATTTGCGGACAAAACCAATTACTGCTGGAATTTGTAAGAATCAAAGTTTGTACAAATTTTTTTATCACATTAACCGAAACTCAGTGAAACAAGGATTTTGGTTTATGCAAAATGGTGCTCAGTTCATCAAACTAAGGAAAACAGGGCTTCTATGTCATGCAATATGATTGCCTTGGATGCAAAGACGAAAACAGGCGAGAAATTGATCTGCCACCATATTCTCCCGATTTAAACCCTTGTGACTATTTACACATCAAAGAATAATAAATAACATCAATGACCTCAAAATTTGCAATAAAGGTGCCATTAATTATATATAAGAGAAAAAAGACAAAATTATTGACCACATTTTGAAACATCTGGAACTAGTGATCAAGACCAAGAGAAGACATTTTGAAAATATTAATATTAAGCTCTTTATCTAATTAATAAATAGCAATTTACCCGGTCTGAATATCTTTTTTTGTAATTTAATCTCAACTATCAACACCCAATTGTTACTATTACTAAAAAAGGAATAACAAAAATAAAAAAAAAACTTTAAAATTAGAAATAAATAAAATAGACTAGAAAAACATTAGTTTATTGATGAATACAGCGAAATTATAGAGCCAATAAAAGAAGCCAGAGTTTCTGTCTGGCGAGGAAACGGCAAATGACAAATGAAACTTTAAGACTAGGGATCTAGAACATAGATTCTTGGCATACAAGAGCAAGAACTAATAAAATGGTCGAATTCTAGAGGACAGCAATCTAGAATTGATTATGTTATAACTAACAAAACAATACAATCTAAACAGACTATAGACTTAAGATGACTAACATCAGCAGACTTTGACTTAAATCGCGTACTAAGTAAACTAAATTTAAAGATAAAAACAGAAAATAAAAGCATTATTTATTAAAAAAATAAACATCAAAAGAATTGTTGTATTAAAGTAAATTAAAGAAAAATCTGGAGAAAAATGGGGAAGAATTAAGTCACTCTACTTACAAAATACATAAGGACGGAACTTAAGATTAATATAATTAATTATCCTACAGAAATTTTAGGCAAGAGCAAAGTTTAAAAAAAAACTAAAGTGAAAACACTAGGGTATGACAAAGAAATAAAGATGCTAGTAGAAAAAAAGACAAAAGAGTGTTTAAAGTATAAAAGCAGCAACGCGCAAGAGACTATAGAGAATTACGTATAAAGAACAAACGAAGTAGTACTTGAATAGACAGACTAAAAGATATAAAAAAAAATAATATAGAAAATACCATTATCTAAAACAAAACAATGGTAATTTTTAAGAACCCAGTAAGATGTAAATTAAAGATTGAAAGAAAAGACTTTGGGACAGAAATAATCGGCAACAGAGACTTAATACTAGAAACTCGTAAACGGACAACTAAATTAACACAAATAACATTAATTTGAAAAGTGCGCTGTGGAACAATGAACAATTATTGCTAGGAAGGAAAGTAAAAGCATATTAAACAACAGTATAACCAGTTGTCACATATGCGAATAAAAACAGATAACAAAGATAACGAAACAGAAATGAAAACAATAAAGATTTACATGATAAGAATAATTGCAGAGGTAACGCTAAGAGATAATAAAATATAATATAATAAATGTAATACACAAAATGTAATAAATAAGTGAAACGAAGAATAAGAAAATGGAATGGATGACGAGATTATTTCAAAAATATGTAGATAAGATACCTACAGAAAAGAAGCCTGCCCAAACGATGGAGATGAAGCTGATCATCAAGTAAATAAAACAGGCCAGCCAAATAGAGCAAAGTACTAATTGTAATGAAGAAAAAAAAGAAAAAGAAATAATAACAAAAAATAGAGCTTTATTAATAAATAACACATGGATAAACAACAAGCATAAAATAAGGAAATAAATAATGTGATATAATGGTGAAGTCTGTTAACTGACTGAAAAGTCCACCCTCATTGACTGGTTGTTGTCCACCATCTCTGATAGGGGACGATGTAACCAGGAATTATTATTCCTTGATAGTCACTTTATTATTTTTAATAACCAAGTAGGCTATTTTCCAGGTATTTGTAGTAGAGCAGAAGATCTTCAGCTAGCCAGCAAGTCTGTCACTATTGTTGCATGTCATTTGCCTCACAAAATATTTAGTTTACAGTGAGTCCATGTGGTAAACCAGAAACCTACTGCTCTCGCAGTACTTAGTATTCACTGAAAACTAAATTTTCCGTACGAATAATAACCCAGGTAGATTTACGAACTGAATAAACTGCAAGTAGCATATGTTTGCCGATAGTACCCCTCGACAACGGTTATCAAAATTGGATAATGGCATTTTTAAACGTTTTCTTAGTAATTGTAACGCTGTATCTATTTAGCGTTTATTTTTTAGCTATGTTCTACACTAACTAAGAAAAAGATAAAAAATAAAAAAATTATATTTCTTGATTTTTGTTTGGTTTTCTTGTTGGACTTGGACACGTTTAAAGTTTTTTATTTTTGCTTTTCCCTCTAGTGTTATGTCTGCTTACAGGAAATGGTGACTTTTGTCTATTTTACTACAAATAATTCTTATTAATAGTAAATCAAATGGTCTTTCTTGCCATGGGTTGCATTCATGGTTACACATTCTTTGATAAACTATTACGGTACGTTTTTTGAAAAGGTGCTCTAGGCTAAAGTATTCAGAATACTATGAGACCTCAGGAATGCTCTGTAAATTTTCCACTCACTGTGCAGAATATAATTTAAAACGGGCTTAACATCAGTATATGACGGTATTATAACTCAAGTTAAAAATGGTTACCACTTACGCTTAGACAGGATTAAACCAAGCGAACCATATTTTTGGAAAATCATTGCCGTATTCTCTTTGCCACTGCCTAATTTTCTTATTTCTGCTCTCGGGGCACAAATGTCATGATATTTCTTACACTCGAAATTGTATTGCGATATCCTCATTAGTGTTGGATTTATTAAAGAAATGCCAAATTCTCTAATAATGCAGGGATTTCTAATTTCTTTAATTTTATTGATTTGGGACTAATATGCATTTGATGTTGGGAATTAACTACAGATTTTGTTAAAATGTGAATATAACTTTCTCACTTATATAACTATTGTGATAAGATACGATAACAGCTTCCTGTATATCTTGTAGATGCGTTATTAATCTGATACACGCTTAACTTAGTCGTATAAACTATTGAATTAAGAAGAGCAGTAAAGTGATATTTTCGTGATCCTGAAGCTTTGACAAAAACACTTTTGTTCCCGGTAGATTTAACTGTCTTATTTTTCAGCGTTTAAATAAAACATATGTTTTCTTTATAGCGATAATATTTTTAATATGTTGTTCACGTGTGAAGCAAAATAAAAAATCGGCGAGTTTGTTCGCCAGTGATGCTAAGTCTTTTTAAGCAAGTATTGTTTTTCTTCTTAATCAAAGAACATTACGCATAGATTTTTCAAATTATCCATAGCAAAAAGGAATTTTTCTGTTTTTATTTTTGTTCTACAGGCCACATTAACACTAGTTTCCTATTTTTATTGCTGGTTTTTATAACCACCACTATGCTTTATTTTTCTCTCATTGCATGATCACTTTCGAAAGACTTTTGTATATTACAATGAAGCAATAATAAAACGTGTCACTTGTAGTACACACTTTGTGAACATCTAAAAATAATTTACTGAATGCATTTGTTTAAGATAAGAAGGGTCTTACTAGGCAAAACACAATAACGTTAATTTGTCTCGTGCATGGTAACTAAATAATTGAATTAATAGAAACTAAAGGTTACCCGCAAAAGGATATTTCTAACGTCCTAAGCTGTGGATTTTTCACCTCACCTGCTTTTCCCTCAAATTTGTGCAAGGTGGAAACGTATAAATTTTTAACTGGATCAGCTTTTTCTCTGGATCAGAAACGTGGAACAAATCAAATCACCATGACAGACGTGCTTTTTGCGTTCGGTAATGCAACTGTTCGATAGCCTGGGCCGCGCGGCCATTCGGCAAGAACCGAGAACGGCTCCGACGTGCGTGCACACACGCACGGACCTCCTTGCGTAAATTAAGCGTTTAGAGCGCGGCACGACAAATTTCATGTCAGCCGTCTTTGTTTACTTGCCGTTCAAATGTATAAGCTGTCTTTGTTTACTACGCACGGCACATTTATTTGTTTACTTTCTGTTCAAATGTATAGATAGATATGCATTTGTAGACCTAGTGATTATTAAAGACCTAAATTTTTCGGAAGTTCCTTCTTTCTGATCGAGCGTTTACTGAAGTATTGACATCTACTAAAAAGTATACGTTAAATGACCTAAAATAAAGTTAGATATGATGTAGATAAAATAAAAAATATCCAAAATAACGTTTTCAACTAAAAACAGAAAATAAATAAAAACAAACAATTTAAAAATATTACCACAATACATAACAAAAATAGAAATAAAAATTAAAAACTGATATGCATGTGTGGGTGATAATAAGAGAGTAAGTTTACTTTAAAGTTTTGTAAACTATTGTACCTTACCATTTCTATAAACAATTTTAATTTTATTATAATAAAAAAATTAAATGTAAAACAGAAATTTTCTGAAAATAATATAGTTTTATTAAAGCACCAATAGATTATTAGATTAAAAGTGTGATAATCAGTTAAAATAAACCGAGTAAGGTAAGATAATTACTTATTGATTTGCCTTCTTGTACTTCAAAATTTTTATTAGTGTCATTTTCTTAATTTCTATATTATTCTGGTTTACCATTTATTCAACTTCTGCACTTTATACTATTACGTCTATTTCTAGCTATAGCAGTATTTTCTTTTCTTGGTTTTGACATTTACCAGTTGAATTTTTTTAATGCTCTTTGTTTAGTATTTGCTGAAACTTCAATTGTTGAAAATAAATAATTTTTTGCAATTGTTTTTATGTTTCTTTATTCTAGGCAGTAGTTATAAACACACAATGGTAAAAATTAATATGTAAATAGATCAACAAATATTAAAATGCACTTGTATTATCAGATAAAACTGAAGCAAAAAGCAAAAACTATCAGAAAAACATAATAAAAAATAAAACAGACATTAATTATAGAGACAATGCAGATACAGAACAGGAAATTTATAGTAAACTAAAAATCAGCAGAGTACACAATTCACTTCGATAGATGGATTTTTCAATAACTACATTAAGGAGTAACTAAAAAATAAATACTATCAACACGAATGAGTAACTTCAAAAATGAATTTTGCGTGATGTTAGTCACCGAGATATAAGTTATCATCAAGGTAGCATTGATTAAATGAATTTACACAAACGACACGGCACCGTTTCATTATTTTTAAACTACCATTGATGGCGTTAACAGTTTTAAAAGTGCATATTTCTAGTAATAAAATGTTCAAATGCACATTAATTAAGGTACTTTTAAGAAATTAGAATAAAACCCAAAACGTCTTCACTAAAATGAAACGGTTACTATGCAACAGACAACTTGACATTGATATGGAGAATAGTCCAATGTTATGTATTGCTGGTTTTACTTTATGACACCGAAACATTCACCCTAAAAATGAAAATGATAAACAGGCTGGAGTCATTCGAAATGTGGATGAATCTTTGAATGTTCCGCATCCCATGGATAGGTATGGTTACGAACGACGAAGTGCTAAGAAGAATGAGAAGAGAACGGCAGATATTAGCAAGCATAAGACGTCGTCAATCAAATACTTTGATCATATAATGCGCAGATATAGTAAAGTGATCGCTAACAATAATTAAATAATGTCATTTTAAGAAGAAATAATTTTGGCATTATTAAAAAGAAAAGATGCCTAAAAACGATCGATAAACAACATCAACTTTCAAACTAAAAAATAAAGTTAAAAAAACGAAAGCATTGTCATTAAGATTAGTTGTTTTAAAATTGCAATAGCTGTAAAACTAAGTTTAATTAAAAACTGGGTTTCGTTTTAAATTAAATTTTATTGCATTCATTTTCAATCATTTTTTCTTATCATTGTGCGGATTTTAGTTAACCCCACCAGATGATTTATAAATTAAGTTACCACATAAGTAAAAGAAGACATAAGCAAACTGATAAAAATAGAATTATTTTTAGTTTCTTCTATTGCTGTGAACTAAATTGTTGTTTTCAGTAAATCTTCCCAATGGTTTCAACGATGACGATATAAATGTTTTCAAATTTGATTTAATGTTCGAATGTTTTGATTAATTTTTAGAGTTTCTATTTTTTTATAACAGTTTATTATATTTTCAACTATGTAAATTCCGACAACTTGCAAATATTCACTAACCCCAACCTAGTGACCAAGAGTAACAATCTGTTGAAAATTAAATTATCTTTGTTGGCCAAATAGAAAGGAGTAATTTATTTCCCAATTCACAACTTTACTGTTAAACTCTGATTTATTATCGGCAATAAAACCAGCCATTTTAAAGTTATTTGCATTAGTTATTAGTTTGAATTCTGTCCAAAGTTTGGTTATTGATTAGACTAAGTTAAAACCGCAATATTTTGAAATTATTTTCAAAACTAACTATTCTTCTTATGTATTTTTTATGTTGCCTATTGCGTCTTGATTTATAGCTGCTCCTTTACTATAATATTTGGTAAGAAAAGCTCTAAATATGATTACGTTTATTAAATAGTTTTTTCAGATGTGCAATATTTGTATATCCTATATATTTTTATTAGAAATTTGGTATTAGTCTTGCAATTAAACATACGAATTTAGTATAAGAAAATATTTTGGTTTTCCAGATTGTTGCAACCCTTTTATACTTGTTACATTAGCTAACAAGGTAGTTATTTTTTACTACGTTGTCCACCATGACACTTTCTATTGAAGAAGTTGATATTTTGTACAGGATGTAATGAGCCAATTTTCAGTGGAAACAGAGTTTTTATCATTTTGTAATATATTCCTGTTCTTAAAGTTATTTTAAATTAACCTTAACTTGGCTTGAAATTAGCATAACTTAACTAGAGCTACTTGTAAAATTATAGATCCTGAAATTGGAATATACGTATTTCGTGTATATCAAAATCATGCGATCTCTTTAAATTAATATCTGCTTCAACTTTTTCCAAATTTTTGTTTTTAAAATTATTGATAATACGTTCAAAAAAGTTTTAAAGCATATCTCCTTTTTGCTCCTTGCATAATTTCTTAAAAGACTAATTTCTCATTTATGCTCAAAGTATTCAAATTTGGTTTACGTGCTTATTGAACAAAGATTAAAAATCATTATTGAATGAGTGCCATTGCATCCCCTATTCGCACGTTTTATTCTAACGGTGGAAAGCATTTTTATTGAAATTACCAAACGCGACTTGACTAACTGCAACTCAGTAATTTAAAAGGTAATTTACCCCGTGTAACTCCATATTCAATGTATGTAAGAAAGGATATCAATTTTTATAACTTTAAAATGGTCTAATAGTTAATATTTAAGTTTAAATCAGGCCATTGAGTGAAACCGTATTGAATACTGAACAACCAGAATAGAATGGTGAAAACTTCTATACTATAAAATGCATCATAACTTAACGGAGAATACCTTAGATATGTCGTAAAGTTATATTAAGACCTTCACATTAACTACATAATCTGAGATTATGTATGCGTGCTTACAAACTACATTAATCTATTTGAAGGTTGTTAACAGCAAGAAAGTTAAACATGGAAGCGATAAGTTTACTCAATGTTGTCTTCTAAATTTATGATTAACTGCTTCAATTTTGCTCTTTATCTCACTAGGATCTTCTAACAAGGATTCTTGCAGTATCCTTGTTAGAAGTTTACGGCATAATTTTCCAATTTTAGTTTCTGTATATAACAGGCACAATAAAAAAACAATATTTTTTTACCTTTGAAAAGAAATATTTGTAGGACAAATTTTTTGCTACAAAAATTTTAAAATTTCTCGTTTATGAAACTAAAATATGATATTCACAACTAAGTAAAAGAACAGGGTAGAAGAAAATTAACATTAATAAACAAAAGTTTAGGATTGTTCACTTACCAATTTATGCATTTACAGTTACTCACGTGTTATATTATTATTTTCTTTGAAATTAAAGAATTATCTCTACATTCCGAAATCTGAAAATATGAACGTTCTTGAATCTATTTACTCTGCGATAGCAAGCAATGTTATAAGTTCAATTCTCAGTAAGAAAATAAGTTTCTTTTAGTTTTGGATTAACCATCTACTGCTGTCAGTAACAAGCATAAACAGCATAAGTAAAACAAATTGCGTCTTAATAAAAAGCTTTTAAGAAATATGAGTGCAGAATACAATGAAAACTAGAAGTACTGCTTCTGTAGTGAGGAGGGGAGTGGGAAGACCTTGAGCTGTGCAAACCAACAGAAAACGTCGATGCAGTAAGACGTTCCATTTCGCAGTCTCAGAAGCAACCGTGCGCAAACACGTCATTACTCTTGATTTGTCTAGTAGTACTGCATGGCAAATTTTTACACTAAAACCTTGATATTTACCCACACATGATAGTTGCATAGGAAATTTTCGAACGAAAGTGCTAAAACGGCCTGGAAATGTATAGAAACGTCTTGAAAATCTTGCCATATGATGCAGTCGTCCAACAAAGCGTACTTCCGCTTGCTGAGATGCGTCAATAAACAAAACGTCAATTATAAGAGTGATAACAACGCTCAACATATTCACAAAGACTTTTCCACAGAGTATATAGCATTGTTCGCCGTGAGGAATAAAATTGAGATCAATGTATTCCTGTCGTATTCAATAAATATGTGGTAATGATTTGGAATTTTTTGTATCAAATATTAATAAATGCTCCAAGTGCTATATAGATGTTTCATAAACATCTAATATCTCAACGCGTTGACGTCTGTTAGCCAGCCCGCTCACCGCATTTCGTCCCATGTGATTTTTTCCTGTGGAGATGTACCAAGTCTGAGGTTTAAAAACAGCAACTTACAAACTGTAATACATTATGAAGTCGGGCGCATAAACTTTACTTTTGCTATAAGGGAGGTTGCAATGGGTTACAGTCATTTCCAATAAATGTATGGGAATGATTAGAACATGTTTGCACCTATACACAGCAAGAGCTTTTCTCGAAGTGTGACATGAAATGTTTTCTGGGCGCCTAATATATCAACGCAGTGACGTCGCTTGGTCAGCTCGTTTACCGAATTTCGTCCCGTGTGACTATAAAGCTACTCCCAAGCCCGAGGTTTAAAAACATCGCTTGCATAATGCAATGCGTCATGAAGTCATTCCATATACGTTTGAAACAATATTGAAGCACCAATTAGTAGACATCATTTTTAAAATGAATTGACATAAAACTCCCCTCTTCATAGTCTTACCTTGGCAAAATAAATATGTCGCCTATCGGACTTCCTTTATTTAACCTAAAAACAAGGGACGGAATTTTGCCCCACTTACAAAAAAACATTTTTACAGATGACTCACTAATCTTTTATAATAAATTTGAGCCAGATCAGGTTATTTCCGCTTTATATGTATTGTGCATCAAGATGCTGGCTAATGGCTCAGGCTACAATAATACTAAGGTTTTTCACATATTTTTCTTCACTATTACATTGAAATTTCTCTTAACCTTTTAACGTTTACTTGACGAAAATATATTAGTGGGAGGTTATATTTAGATCCAGTGTAGATATGCTCGACGTAGACGATATAAATCTTTGCCCTTCTGCATTCTGCATGTTACTAAAATAGTATTTTTAGTGTTTTTGATAAGACGCTCTGTGACTTATATAGTTCTTGATATAGTTAATAGATCTATAAAAATTAGGAGTGTATCGAACGTTATACGAAGCACTTTTTAATGACAACTGTGACGTTTCTATTTTTGTAAATTTGAAAATGTTTTCTGGGCTTGGTAGGCGTAGGTAACAATTAGGCTAATGACTGATTAATTAATCTATAATCTGCATTTATATTTAAGTGGATTTTTTATTTATTACTCAAGACGCGCGGAGCTTTGTTAGAATTGTTTGTTGATGTAAAACGCTCATAAAAGTTTTTATTAAGATAATCCCTTTAAATACTTGATAACGTCAGGATTCAGTTTAAACCTTCCATTTATTATGACGTTGCTAGTTTATAAAATGAAAATGCTGAGTTGTAATGTACGTATTTTTTGTCGTTTTTTCTATTTGCAATCCAATAATATTTTTATCTTTGATAGTAATTGACAAAAATGAACCTTGAGTTCCGCTGTTACTGGAAATGGAAACTATTAACGATAGATGCTGCAAAGAAGATTTGAAACGCTAAAGGACAAGAAACTGTAAGCTATGTGATTGTTCAAAATAATATAAGCGTTATAAAGATGAAGAAGCATGTCAAAAATAATTTGTTTCGAAGTCGGTAGATTACTGCTGCGGGCAAATTGCACAATTTATAGAGCACTGATAATAGTAGGTTGTATTTTGAAGAAGTGTTACTATTTTTGGCATTAATTCTTGTGTTTTGTAATAGCTGTCGTATAGATGGTTACGGTTAAAGTAATTGATTCAGTTACATTGTGAACAAATATAATGAGTAGTATAGATCTAATATAGAATCTTGCTGCTTGTGACTCTAGCACTAAAAAATTTCTACAAAGAAAAGAATCGATTTTCACTGCAAGGAATACCTTCTCCTTATCTTTGAAAATATACAAAAGATACTGTCCAAGGGTAGGTTGCAACGGTTTAAGTATATACTTTTAATAAATTCCAAAAAGTGCCAAATTAGAATTTAGGAATTATATTATTTCTATTTGAAAATCTCAAAATGTAGTAAAGAATAAAGTTTTAAGAAAAGAAAAACATGAATAAGTTTTCATAATGTTGGAAAATAACGGCTTGAAATGTGAGGACTTTAACAAAATGTTTTTTTAAACATGATGGATATAAAGTCATATCTAGGTAATTCTTTTAAGTAAATGCTTATTGATGAAGAATTGTACTTTGCTCGGTGATATATATACATACAATTAAAACGAGATTTTTGAAAAATGATAACAACTTTTGGGAAAATTCTTTATTTTTATCGGATTTATGTTGTAAATATGATTTATAAATGAGTGTTTAAAATATAGTACTTTTTCAATCGATGAATATATTAAAATATTAATTATATTTATACAACTCTCTTTCGTTTTAATACTAATTTAGTGGCTTGCCACATCGAAAAGTCCCTAGGTTGTATATCTCAAATATATTTTGTGTAACTATCAATTTGTTGTTTTTCAAAGCAGTTTTAATGCCGCAAGTTACGCAGTTTTGTGCTTTTTCAATTAATAGCTTTTTTCTTGGTCACGTATGCACTGATCTATTTTTGATCTAAATAAAAGTTTGTTTGTGAACAAATGAATTAATTAGTTTGTTTTATGTATGGTCCAAATGGTAATAGTTTTGGTTATAACTGAAGATGTGACTGGGTTATGTTTTTCAATTTCAACAACAAATTCTCCGTTCGTTTTAATTAATGAAGAACACACTAAAATTTTCTTTAATATTTCCAGAAGTCTACTCCACTGTAGGTAGTTGCAAATTAATTTTGGACAAACATGTTTGGTAGTAGTGCTATCAAATGTGTTAGTTATTGGAAAATGCCCCAATTCAAGTCTCGTTGGGACAGTTTGTGTTATCGGTGCTCCCAAGTCTTTGAGTAAAAAAATATTCAATATTTCAATTTTTTCTACGGTAGGGTAGTAGATTGGTTCAGCATGCGTCCATAGGTAAATATCGTAGTTTGAATTACATTTTATTAAATTTATTTTTGTTCGAAGTTTTACAACTTCGGAGAATATTTTACGCCTCTACAAAACGTATCAGATGATTGTGAAATTTTAAACTATTCCTTGTTTTAATAAGAGCTTGTTTGGATTAGGTTAATAATAGAAGATAATTATAAAGAGTCAGGAAAGAATTGTTGAGCATTGCTTAAGGATGCTCTAATTGTTAATTGGGAAATTTGTATAAAATTATATATATATTTAGTCTTTGAATTATGTTTTTTGTTGAATGGATCTAGAATTTTAATTTGAATGAATATAATAGCTGCATTCTCTATAAGTAGCAGCAAGTTTTATATTGTATTTTATATATTCTAGTTTCTGGGCTTGTGTTTGGTGTATTGCAAATAGCGTTGTGTTGCTGCTAACTCACTTTTTTATGAGAGTTTGGTATCATTTATTCCATTTAATAATTATTAGTGCATCACAGAAATATAAGCGGTGTCTTGGAATTTCGGATTATTGTGATTGCTTATATGAGGTTTGCAGGGTTTGTCAACGACGAGAAAAAATATTTATTGTTTCTTAATAATTCTGCATTGCAAATAAATACTATTTATTTTGAAACAGCAAGGAGATGTTATAAATCATTTATTTTGCTTGGTTTTATCTAATTCGTTTCTAATATTGGGCATCTTGAAGTTTTGAATTTACCACATAAAAATATAGTGAGCATATAAGGTCAGATAGGAGGATTGGAAACATTGTGCACATCCAGGTAACAAAAATGAATGCAATTAATCAGTGTACTGTAATCTTCTTAAACTGAAATTTAGTAGAAATGTAATGCAAACATACAAATCAAAGCGCACTATAACAAAATGTAACCGAAAAATCTTTTTATCTAGAGAAAGTTATGCCGATATTTTTGTAGGTTTCTTATTTACCTAATCTGAGTTTGGCTTACTTTTTTAAATTAAAATATTATCAATGAGTTTCCAATAAGCTTCTGATAAAAATATTATTATTTGTTGCTCCAACCTTACAATGGTGGAAAAACTTTGCGATTTATAATGTTTTAGCCGGTAAATTCTGTTAACGTTTGCCAACAGGACATAACTTGCTTATAATGAATTAAAGTCGTAATTGCTATATTTTAGTTATTAAATAATATTTGCAAATTTCATAAAAACTGCCTATCAATAAAGAGTCGAAGAATATATAGCAAAAAATTGCGATTATACAAAATGTAATATTGCGAATGTGTCTATTCAGATGGGATTAGTGTAAAACTTTAATAATAGAAAATAATAACTCTCTAACAACAATTAAACATATTTACAAAATTAAAATATACTAAGTTGACTGTTACTAAGAAGCAAGATCAAGTCCAAAAATTTAAAGATTTAGCAACAAAGCTTTTTAATGCATAAGGTAACGTTATTTGTATTAGGCAAGTTGTATTTTTCATTAAATTAAAATTATTGAAAATAACATTATTACTACAACCACCCTTATGTTTCCGACGATAGTAAAGCATATCAAACTTTGTCGCATTTTTGTCAAAGTTTTGTTTGCAGATATTGAAATACCAAACATCAAGGAAATGAAGATCTACTCAATACACTACAACTGAGACTCATCTCAAATTTTTGAAATAATTTGAAGAGTACATAGAAACTTGAAATATTTGATATTTGAAAAACGAGGGTATTTGCACTAATTATAACATTATAAATATTTAATTTACTGATAAAAGTTTTTTTTACTTTAGAAAAATTTTACACAACGCTGTTTTGTTTGTACACATGTTTCTTTATATGTTATTTATTTATTTAACAACAATGTTAACAAACAAAAATGAACACAATTTGGTTACATGCAGAAGACAAAAGAAATTATATAACTTAATTAAAAAACCAACTATAGAATATACATTTATAATTATTAATACCAGCATTACCAATGTCTTTATATTGCTTGTATATTACATTTTACTAAAATGTTGATCTAAATTAATACATTTGATAGTTTTTATATAATAAAAGTTGTAATAAGTTTTCTTCATTTCATATGTAAATTGATCTTTTATATGCCAAATTAACTAATGTAAATAAATGTGTATATAAAATTTAAGCAAAACTAAATTAGATAAAGGTTTATATTCAAATTGTCTGACTTTAAACAGTTTATTACAAAATTCTCGCCTGATAATCACACAATATGAAGAGTAAGAAAAAAAACTTAAAACTCCTATCACAATGACACCTTCATTTAAAAAAGCAAAAGTAGATACATTCGCTGAGCATTTTTCTAACAGATTTATCTCACCACAACCTCAAAACATACCAATTGTTACTTTCCTTATTCTTATAAGGAAAGCATTGTAATCGGCTGAAATTTGACCTACCCAGTTTTTCACATTTCTGGACGAAATATAGCCTCAGGACACCAAAAAAGATGGTTTGGGCCATTGGTTCGTGTGTGTGTGTGTGTGTCTGTCTGTTTGTCTGTCTGTCTGTCAGTCTGTCTGTCGGTCTGTCAGTAACCAGGATATCTCGAGAAGCGTAAGAGCTAGAGACTTGAAATGTGGTATGCAAGTTACTTGTAGATAGGGGACGCAGTGCGTGGTAAAAATCGACCGAGTCGTTTGGTCGCAAGGTCGCAAAATCGGTCGCGAATCTAAACGGTTGAAGATACAAAAAATTTATGAGAATAAAAATGATTTGTTATCATGAGATAAACTTGAATTTAAAATAAAAGTTGGTAAAATAGGAACTCGAACAAAAATTGAAGCTCAGGATTTTTAATATACCGGGTGTTCATAAAATGTTTCGGGAAATTTATATTGCCGGATAGATTAGACCGAGACGAACAAAAAATTACAATGAAATTTTTTGATCCAAGGCGCGGTCGGAGAGCTTCCTGGCCGACTACGGGAGGACGGGGGGGAGCGCTTGGCCGCTAGGAGGGAGCACGCAGGCGATAATGGGGAAGGCTGTGCGACCGAGCTCGCACGGTTACCTTCAGTGACGTAGCAAAATTTTAAGTACGAGACAATTATTGTCTTGTACTGTTTATTTTAATCAGCTTTCGAGTGTTGACTCGCGCCTCGTCCTTTTTTAAAATAACAAGTTCCGGGACGAGAGCAGCGCAGGGCCGAGACGATGGACCTGGTATAATATATAATAATAGGATAAGGAAACTCGTGTGATGTACACACCAGATTTTTTTTATATTGTCATTGCCAATCAAACTCTTTTCGCCGGCCGAAGTACGTAAACAAATTCAATTTACCACTACCCATAAGACTCCGGGTTACGATTTAACAGTAGGAGAGTACAAAACCTCTCCCTGCCTAACGGAAGTTCGTTTAGATTACTATGATAGCTTAACCTGGTAAACCACCTTCTCAACCTTCTTCCTTCAGGCCAATCAGTTTCCTGTTTTCAATGTCAAAATTTTTGAAAGGCTGTTTCTCAAAAAATTCACGAAACTAGAGATTTGGACAGCATAATTTCACCCCATAAATTAGATCTTCGGCAACACCACTCAACAATACAACAATGTAATTAAATTGTTAACTATATTGTCGAGAGCTTAGAGTCACAATGCGTATGCACTGCGATATTTCTTGACATACGACAAGATTTTAACAAAATGCGGTATAAGGGCTTATTATGCAAAATCAATTTCCCAAGTCAATTGTACTTTGTGCTTAAATATTATCTAGCCGAAATGTGATTTCAAGTTACGATTAATAACAGAGTGTTTGACTACCAGTAAATTATCTCCGTCGTTATACCTACTCTATACCTCTGACACGTCAACTTCACATCATACCAAAGTGACCACATTTGCAGACGATACGTCTATTCTCTCAGTGAACAAGAAATTTGAAATAACGGCAGAACATCTACAAACTTATCTCCAAGATCGGTTCGAGAAATGGCGCATTACAGATAATCGTGACGAGTCAGCACAAGTTACATTTATCAGCAGACGAGTAATAAGTCCTCAGCTCAAAATTAGTGATACTCCAATATTCCACAAAACTGAAATAAAACATTTGGGTCTTCATTTAGATCAGAAAATACACACATTAAGACTAAGCGAAGAAACATTGACATTAAAACTAAACAAATAGACTAGCTAATTGGGAGATAATCCCAACTTTCTCTAAAGAACAAAATACTTCTGTATAAAATTATATTACAACCCACATGGATCTATTAAATTCAACTATGGAAATTTGCAAAGGCTTTCCATACCAAAATCCTTCAGAGATCCTTAGAAAAAACGAATTAATAGAGCAGCTGTCCAATTAACCAAACGTCATCAGAGATTGAAACGCACGATTTGTTGTGATAATTAAATCAACATTAGAATAACATTATTGGGGAAAATATCAATGGTCATGACACTCTATATGATATGTAAAATCACATACTGTTTACTAATTACCTACTTTTTAAGTAAGTACATTGTAAATATGCAAATAAATAAAAGAATTGTCTAAATTACTTATTGCTTTTTTAAACTTTCAATTGTGTTTTATTTGCTAGTGTAAATATTATCCCTAAAATACTTCAACAGAGGAAAGTCAATGGCAGTTCAAACTAGCACCAAAACCTCTTAGAAACTTTATTCTTAGCATGTCTATAATTTCTTTTACTGTGTGACATATCGCACTATTTTGTTAAAAGCTCACGTTCCTCAAGTTGTTCCATTTGAAAAGACTAATAAATTTTTGATCATGTCACAGTAACGCTCCTCGGTAACGATAAGATCCAATTTAACTTCAAAAACGAACACTGCACAAAACCATAATTCGAAATGAATGTAGCACGTTCGTGGATAACACGAGGAGCTTTTTCCCTCTAGATGAGGCAGTTTTGGTTATTAACATGCTCAGATAAGTCAAAAAGAGCCTTATCACTCATCTTTGATGCTAAATTCTAATACTGCGCTACTGTACTCACAACGACTTTGATAATCTCTAGATTGAGATTTTTTATTCAACTGAATCTTGTATGGCTTCAAGTGCAAGTCTTTATCGAAATCTTTCAATGTGTACGAATAGTACGAGCACGACCAAACTACGAAATATCTTTAAACCGCCAGTTCCTTAAAACTTTTTCACTAGCTGAAGAATTTTTTCAACGCTGAGCGTATTGGCACGGCCAAAATCTTGTCATCATTTTCATATGGTAGCAGCAAGTTATAAAGTACATTTGTAAAAGGTTTTGATAATACACACACTTTGTTGAATCTTTAAACGCCCCATAACGTTCAAATCACAACTTAGTACATTCTGAATGGAGGAAATCAAATCAGTAAGCTATGTATTGCCCACCCTATATATGGAGTAACCGAGTTAGATTTAGGCCCCATTTCAGCAATATAATAAAATTCCTGCTGTAAGCTGCTTTTCAATCCCCAACTCACGCTAAGTTTTATTAATGGCTCCGTAGATAATTTGGATTTCAACGCGAGTGAAATTAAGGCAGCGGCCACAAAAATTCGACAGCCTTTGCCGCAGCGCACCCCGGGGTGCTGCCAAATTCGCAGCCGATCAAGTCGCCTCGGGGTGGCGTCTCGCTAATTTGCCTGCGATCGTTCGCCACCGTAAAACAAGCGGCACGCACGCGTTACGTGCAAATTGCGGTACTTTCAAACGGAAGCGCATTCGGGCCGCAACCGCAGCCTCCAATTGTCTTGCTGCCGCCTTCAATCGCTCGATTGTGAGCCGCGCTGACAATGCCAAATTATTAGCTTCCACCATTTTACCTAATTGCATAATTTAATAGCGCCGTAGCGCGCGCCCCGTCAGCGCCGTTAACTTTTGAACGACGCCCCGCGACGCCCGCGACGCGCGCGTTCAGGTAAAGATGGCTAATGCAGAATAACGAGTGAGTCGTTCCGCGCAATTTATGGCTTTAATTTTGGCGAGATAAATAAGGTGATCCGAATATATCAGCAGTCCTGTTTTACTCCGGTAATTTACCGGATTAATATTGAGCGGGTCTTTATGCGCTGTCCGCCGTAAAAGAAAGAAATTACGGGAACTGCTGTTTATTTTATGGGGCGGGTGGAAGAAGCGAGTAATTATTCGCGTTTGAATTCCTTAATGCAGACCGTTAGAATTGCTAAATTCAATGGCGCAGCGAAAAATGGAAAGCAATTAGTGTCTTTCGTTCGGAGTGCTACAAAAAGTATTAAAAAGCCATTAAAGCTCGGCTCGTTCCCGAAACGTTTCCCCGCACGCGCGCGCGAGCGCGCGACATCAAAGCTCCGGCCGACCAAAATCCGCGTTATTCCAAACCGAGTATATGATGTTGGCGTGGCCCCAACTCTAATTTGCTATTATTGTGTCTTTGGGCCGCCAAGCAGGGCGCTGAAGGTCGTTTAGTAGCCTTTAACCTAATTATAAACTTTGCTACTTAAGACCTTTACCTAACCATGATGTACATCCTGCATTAACATCTTGTAAACACAATTCGGGGCCTAATCTCCGCCGCCGCATCGTTAACGCTCTCGTCCGTCCTCACACGTGAAGGCGGACAGTTATTTTGGGGAATGATAAAAACGCCCTGGAACAAACGGAATTCCGGCTGCGTTTCGGGCGCACTTTGAAGGGGAATTTACTACACGAGACAGCAGGATTTTCAGCAATAAGGATAATTTTAGTTCATGACGTTTATTAACTTTCCGGCTTAAATTATACGCGGTCCGTCCTTTGGCAATTTGAAATTTAACGCAAACATCTGAAAGCAACTTCGGCGCACAAAAAACTTCTGAACTGAACTACATTAACGCAAGGCAGCCCTACCTTCGAATTGCTAGAAATGATTCCTGGAGTTCACTGCTAAAAAGAGTGAGGTCTCGTCTTGCGAACACGT
Organism: Sinelater perroti; assembly: GCA_036346155.1. Classification (NCBI taxonomy): domain Eukaryota; kingdom Metazoa; phylum Arthropoda; class Insecta; order Coleoptera; family Elateridae; genus Sinelater; species Sinelater perroti. The sequence continues at coordinate 2,836,451 of JARFIY010000348.1, read as the reverse complement.
GTAGTGCTTTTAACGATTCTACATTTGCGACGGCAACTCGCTCTGAAATTTCTTCATCTGCAGGAACTAAAACATTAAATATTCCGCTAGTACCGGATTTTCTATTTCCGTGTTAAGTGCGTAGGAACTTAAAGTTCATTAAATATGCTTACAAAGTACGAGAAGATAAAAAATAAGATCAAAAGTAACATCCACATAGTTACTTAAAAACTTAAAGAAGTCAAACTATAACAAGGTATACAGAATGTACATCAAACAGTCAAAAATGGAATTGGATATCTATGTAGCTCAGAGGTTAATATTTACAAAAACTGAAGTTGTATATATAGGACGCTAATAAATTTCTATAGATTAATAAGAAAACTTATATAAGATATTATAAATACTAAATATAAGTATCTATAGGGTAATATAAATTAAACTTTTGGGTTTAAATTGCGTACCGTTTGCACAGTTAATACCTAAATACATGGCAAAAATTATTAGGACGCCATACATTTATAAATTTGATTTTAGAGAACATAACAGCTGGTTGATTTTTACAAAAAAAAGTCATATTGAAGTTCATTTTTCTTTAAATAGCTTTGTCTTCTTCTTCTTGCGGTTCCTATCCGTTCCGGATGTTGGCAACCATTTGGGCTATTATAATTTTGTTGACTGCTGTCTTGAATAACTGTGTTGTGGTCATAGAAAACCAAGTTCGCAGGTTTTTAAGCCATATCCTTCTTCTACCCGGACCTCTTTTGCCTTGTACTTTTCCCTGCAGTATAACTTGAAGTAGTTGGAATCTGTTTTCGTTCCGCATAATGTGTCCTAGGTACTGGAGCTTTCTTGTTTTTATTGTAGTCAGTATTTCTTTTTCTTTTTTCATCCTTTGCAGGAAAAGCCACAGTAAAATTGACCAATCTCATCAACGCCTTATTCAGACTTAGGTATGTTCCTAAGTTGTGGAAAGTAGCAGAGGTCATAATGATCCCTAAGCCAGCAAAACCGCCACAAGAAGTTTCTTCATACAGGCCTATCTCACTTTTGTCTGTTATATCAAAATTGTATGAAAAATTACTCCTTAAAAGGCTGAAACCGATAATCGAAGAGAAGGCTCTAATTCCTCATCACCAATTTGGTTTATAGAAAGACATTCAACCATAGACCAAATGCACAGGATCACAGATATAATTGAAAAATCACTTGAAGAAGAAATCTGGCTACTGTCTTCTTAGATGTGGCACAGGCTTTTGACAAAGTATGGCACAAGGGCTTGTTCCACAAATTAGATATATTGTTACCTCGGCAATTACGCAAATTTTAAAATCTTACTTGTCAGAAAGGTACTTCAGAATAAGACAAGGAGACGCCTATTCTGAATTGAAAGAAATTAATGCAGGAGTACCACAAGGTAGTGTACTAGGTCCAGTACTATACTTACTTTATACCAGTGATATTCCTGAACTCGAACACGAAACTATCGCTACCTTTGCCGATGATACCGCAATTCTTGCAGTTGGAAGTGATCACGAAGAAGCCACGAGGAAGTTCCAAACGTCTATTAACAAGATCAACGCCTGGACTAGTAGGTGGCGTATAAAGTTGAATGAAAGTAAATCTGTACATATCAATTTCACCAATAAACGGAAACAACACATACCCGTTAAAATTAATGAAACCCAGATCCCATACGCTAATACGGCTAAATACCTGGGTATGACACTCGATGCGAGATTACGCTGGAAGGCCACATTAAAAAGAAAAGAGAAGAACTCGGTTTAAGGTATAAAAAATGTATTGGTTAATAGGACGAAACTCCAATTTGTCCACACATAATAAGTTACTACTATATAAGCAAATATTAGGGCCGTGTGGGCATATGGCATCCAACTCTGGGGTTGTGCCAGCAAGAGTAATATTCTTATCATTCAGAGATTTCAAAACAAAGTATTAAGGAACATTGTAGATGCACCCTGGTACTGCCGCAACAGTGATATCCATCGGGACCTCAAGGTGAAGACTGTACAAGTCATTCTTATGTTTGCCAGAAGTCACGAACAACGGCTTCTTCAACATGTGAACATAGAGGCCATCCAGCTCCTCGATAATTCACAGCTAGTGCGAAGACTCAAGAGGACCAAGCCCTTTGAGTTAGTTCAGTGATTTCTCCAAAGCAGAGCATAGTGTGTGTCTAAGTGCGTACGTTAGGGATAATATACCTACTTAGTATTATCAGAACTCTAAGGACACTGATGAGTAAGACCTTAGTTTTAAGTTTCTTTTTAGTTATTTTAAGTTAGAATTGAATTACTCATTGATCTATTAAGATCAGATTGTAATAAAATAAGTGTCTTTGCACTTACAAAAGAAAAACAAAATTCTTTGCAGAATTTCGTCATTCCTGACTCTCTCTATCCATGACACTCTTAACATTCTGCGATAGAGCCACATTTCAAATGCCTCCAGCCTTTTTTCTGTTGTTTTTGTCAGGGTCCATGACTCTACTCCATAAAGAAGGTTAGGGAAGACGTAGCATCTCAGAAATCTCATCTTTGAATTAATTGTTAAATTGTGGCTTTTGAAGATGGTACTCATTTTGTTGAACACGGCTCTAGCCTTTTCAATGCGGATCTTTATTTCCTGTGAGTTGTCCCACTGGTGATTAATGGTGCTACCAAGGTAAGTATACTTTTCCACTTGTTCTATAGGTATATGGTTTATCATGAGTTGACATCTGGGGATATTATTTTTACTGATGATCATTAATTTCGTTTTGTTTATATTGATGTCTATGCCCTGTCTCTGACTACATTCTGTTACTCTGTTTAATAGTACTTGTAAGTCCTCTAACTTTTCAGCAAAAATGACTGTGTCGGCTGCGTACCTGATCTTATTTAATCTTTCTCCATTTAAGAGAATCCCTATATTTGTGTTTTCTAACGCTTCTCTGAAGATGTATTCTGAATAAAGGTTGAACAATAGCGGAGACAGTACACAGCCCTGTCTCACCCCTCTCTGGATTTTCATATCTTCGATGTTTTCTTCTTCTGATTCCAATATAGGTTTATAATAATTCTTAGATGTTTTTCGTCTAGTCCTATGTTTCTTAAAATATCTATCATCTTTTGATGTTGGACTCTATCAAAAGCTTTTTGAAAGTCTATGAAGCAGGCATATACATCGCAGTTTACATCCCTGCAACGTTGAATTAATACTTGAATGCTAAATAGGGCTTCGCGTGTTCCGGCTGCGTTCCTGAATCCAAACTGTGTAGGTGCTATTTGTTCTTCGCATAGTTTGTATATTCTATTATGAATTATTTTTAGAACTGATTTTAATAGGTGGCTCATGAGGCTTATTGTTCTATACTCGTTACACTTCTTAGCTCCTGGCTTTTTAGGTAGTAGAATGAATTCACATTTAAGCCATTCTATAGGTATTTTTCCAGTGTCATATATATAGTTGAATAGATCTGTCAGCCATTTCACGTTTTCTTCATCTAGGAGTTTCAAAAACTCTGTCTGTATGTTGTCTGGGCCAGGTGCTTTGCCTTCCTTCATACTTTTTATTGCATTTTGTACTTCTTCTACTAGTATTTTTGGTCCGATTTCGCTGTTTATCTGGAGAGGTTTTGGTCTATTATCGTGAAATAGCTGTTCTGTATATTTTTTCCATGTTTCACTGATTTCATTTTTATTGATAATAATTTTCCCTTCTTCATTCACTAGTTTGTTCACAGTTCTCTTTTTATATTTCACAGTCACCTCGTTAATTTTCTTATATATATATATATACAAAAGGATCTTCACAGCTGACGCTGTCTTCCTTCACTCAACCGTTTCTTCCACTCCTTCTTGTCTTCCCAATCTCCGTCTGCTAGCCCTTTTCTTTCCATGGCTTCGTCCACCTCATCTCTGAAAGATCTTCGGGGTCTTCCTCTCTTTCGTTTTCCTGGAGGACTCCACTCTGTTATTTTCTTTATCCATCGATTATTGTTCGTCCTTCTAACATGGCCGTAACATATTAATTTCTTTTCCTCGATGTAAGTCAGTGTGTCTTTTTCTACATTCATTCTCCTCTCTATTTGTGTATTTCTAATTCTGTTCAGTCGTGTCACCTGGCAGCACCTTCTCCAAAATTCCATTTCTGTGGCTTTTATTTTTCCTCTATTTTTCTTATTAATTATCCAGTTTTCTGCCCCATATGTCATAATACTTCTGATAATTGTGTTATATATTCCGTGTTTTGTATTTTTTGTAATGTGTGTGTTCCATAGAATGGGATGTAGTTGTCTGATACTTATTCTAGTTTGTCCTAACCTGTTCTTTATTTCTTCTTCTGTAGATGTATTTTTTGATATAGTGAAGCCTAGGTATTTGAACTTATTTTTCCTCTTATTTCTACATTGTCGTCTATTTCTAAGTTTTTACCTCTTCTTCTGTAATCGCTAAATATTCTGTCTTGTCGAAGTTTATTTCCATACCGGCCTTAATGTACTCGTCTTTTAGTTTTCGTAGCATATAACTCAGGTCCTCTTCATCTTGGGCTATTATCACTTGATCATCTGCGTAGCTTAGTGTATAAAGATGTCCATTGCACTGGTATCCCCATTCCCTCACATTTCCTTTTCCAATTCTTTAAGGTATCTTCTAAGAATATCTTGAATAGGGTTGAGATGCAGCATCCTTGTAGGAGCCCTTTTGTTGTCTTAAAGTAATTACTGACCGTCTGCCCCACTTTCACTGCCACTTGGTTGTTTCCATAAAGTTGCTGTATTGCCCTGATTAGACTTTTGTTGATCCCTATATTACTCATCGCCTCCCACAATTTTTTTTCTGGGAACCGAGTCGTACGCTTTTCTGAGGTCTATGAAGGCCAAGTGAATGTCCCTGTTTTTCGCTCTTTTCTTCGCTATAAGTTGTTGGATAGTATATATGTTGTCTATACAGAATTTTCCGGCTGTGAATCCTGTTTGGTCTTCTCCTATTTTTCCATGAATATTGTCTTCTATTTTGTTTTTTACTATTTTTGCATAAATTCTTCCCATTAGAGAGATCACACTAATGCCTCTATAGTTGTCACATATTCTGCGATTACCTTTTTTAAATATCGACGTTATATACGCTTTTCTTATATATATTAAAATTGTCATGTCTAGCTTGTAAGGTTTCTATTTCCGCACATTTTTCTTTTACCTCGTTTTCTTTTGCTTCTCTTATTTTCAATTTTATTCTTCTATTAATGGTATTATATTCTACTGGATGGCTTTTTGCGAGTCTTCTTTTCTCCATCAGTTGTAGGATTTCATTTGTCATCCATGTCTTTTTCTTTACGGTGTCTGGTTTTAAGAATTCCTTTTTGATACTTTCCACAGTGTCTTTTACTTTTTTGACCTCCTCTTCTATATTTGATATATTGACCATATGTCTATTTATGTTTGTGTTTAATCTAATCTCGTCGTTTAACCTTATCTTTGCTTTATGTTTTATTAGTAGTTCTTTTAGTTTTCTTACATCATACGTATTAGTACCTTTCTTTCTTATTCTTTTTAATTTAACTTTGTGATTTGTCAAAACTGTTGCCTCTGGGGTATACATTGTGAGCTGGGGGAATAAGTAGCCCGTACTTTTTGTGGGCTATCGGGAGATGTTAAACAACTAACTTCAGTAAAATTAATGATTTGGACTTGAATGAGATGCTCTTTCAACGAGATAAAGTCACATATCACACAGCACGTGAAGCATTTTACTTTAAATCAAATTTCCTGATCGTGTTATCTCAGAGAAGAGTAACATCGATTGGTCAACGCAGTCTTAGAATCTGACCCCATTAGATTATTTTTATATATTTGAAATAATATTTGAAAGAAAGGGTTTATATCAGCAAACTTGCTACGACTCTAAAGCTAAAAAAAATATCAGACGTGTAATTGCTAATATTGAGCCTCATTTATAGAAAATCATTATGAAAGACTTCGCCAAAAGAACGGCCATAGGTCAGCAGGCCCGTGGAGGAATTTGGCAGATCTTATATTTTACATGTAACTGCTTAGTCTATACTTTACAATGACAGTAATAAAATTTATTGTATATTATTTCAATGTTTTGTATTTTACACAGGAAAAACTTTCTCAAGTCTAATTTGCATCACCCTATATAACCTACATAGTATGCCTATAAATACTATTACATCTGTTTTTATAATATTTTCATGACTTGTTATGATTATTGGTCAATATAATTATAACGGATTTATTCAAAATAGCCACCCTTAGCTTCTGCACAAGCTTTAAAACGTCCGGGCTACTTGTCTGTGGTAGCATGTACTACATTCTTTAGAAAAGCATTGAAACCTGGGCTGCCAGAAAACCAAATTTCGACTGTTAGGGAATGAGACATGTTGTTCGGCCAAGTTTGGGTTGATAGTGCGTTGTAGGCGGGTGAGAAATCTTGCTGAAAGATCCAAGGCTTACCTCAAAAAAGCATGCAACTAAAAAGTTTGCCTATATCTTCCAAAACATTCTGTTGATAGACAGTGGCCGACATTTTAACTCCTTTTTATAAAAATGAATATTGGTCACTTTATCATTACAAACTACCCACCAAACCCTTACAGCTTCTTTGGATGATTGTATACCTTGTCATTCTGTTTGTTGAAAGATTCCTCTACTGTCAAATTTTTTCATCTAGAAACAAACATTTTCTGTGACCATTATACGGGTACTCAGTCAACAACCTCTTTGCATTTTTCTCCTATCTTTCTTCAAAGCATATGTCAGTAAATATTCTATATGTCTTTTGGAAACAACTAATCTTATATCTTGCTTAATAATGCAAGTAATCCAAGTTACAGAAATTTGCATATTCCGGCCCATAATTTTCCTTTTACGGAGAGAATTTCGTTTAATTCGGACCCTTACGGCTTTGACTGTCTGAACACTCAAAACTGGACGTGGTCTTCTAGATATTGTACAATAATTCACACTCCCATTCTCATTAAACCGTTTCATAGATCGATACCCAACGACACAGCTAAAGAAGAGAGATGCTGAGTCTTAAATTGATAAGTAATCAAATTTCACAAGAAACACATGCAACTTTAAGACTTGACAATTGTGATGTGTGTTAAAATTACTGATATCTCTATGATGTATCAAGCAAGGGTAGGTTTTATTTTGTAACAATATTTATAGAAATACTAGATACATAAAATATAAATTACAACTGCAATAAAGATAAAAAAGTTTCATTAAATTTAATCTTTTGTTTCGATATGTTTTGAATATTTATTTATTTTTCCGATAACCCACTTTTTCGTACTCATACTATAAGTTATTCCATTTTAAATTATGATTTAACAGAAAGCATTAAAGAAATAAGTAGTATAATATACTTTTGTCTGTAACATCTTTTAAAACTTATCACAATAACATTTTTTGACGAAGGACAAAAAAAATTAAAATAACAACAAACCCTTATCTTTAATAAAAAAGTTACGAAAGACAAGAAACGTTACACGTAGCACAAAGCGAGTACGTAGCACTATGTAAGCTTCCTGAAATTACATATGCTTGTCCCAGCGTTGCTTTCACCACTTAAAACATTCTAGTATTTTGTGTTACACCAAACCTTCCAAATCATTGTATAAAAATGTTCTAGTTGCATATAAAGTTCAATCAAGGCTCATTGCTTTACTCGCTTAATTATAGAAAATGCGACGGTCATAATATACTCGGCCAGTAAACTTGTTCTCATTCGCGCATGCGTAATTACAGTTCATTCTTATGGACTGTTAGTTTATATCGCAACCGTGCAAACTGTTCATTACAGCTACTTTAGTCCTAAATTTTAAAGCTAGATCACGTTGATATATCCTAAAAAGATATATCATAAAGGTTTTTAGCAGTTAATACAAATTTTATATTAATATAAGCACACCCGGGCGTTTAATATAATAAAATGTGTTAGAAATAATTAATATGCGATTGCACGCACCTAATCAACAAGCAGAAAGTACAAAACAGTTTTTTCTGTTTATCTTTATTAATTATGAGTGCTGTTAACCTACAAAATTATAAACCGTGATCCGATTTAACGTTGTTAAGACCTTCATAAATAAACTCTAATAGACAGCTGTCAAAGATATGCCTCGAGTAAATAATTATGTTTAAGGTTTATTTGGAACTTCAACTTTTACTTGCGTTTATTAATACACAAATAGAAAAACAGCTGTAATCCTTCACTTCCAATTTTTTTGCGATTAAATTAGCGTATTGGCGTTTACATTAAATGCGGCAATGTAAACGTTTTAACATATAGGATGCGACCGACCAGTTTAATGTTGACTGTAACAGCACTCAAACAAATGTAAATTGAAGTTATGGAAAGACCGACGAAAACAAATTAAAACTAGAAATTGCAAATAGTTTCTTCGACTCAAGAAAATATAATAAGCCTAAAATACTAAAGTAAGAGTAACAACTTTGTACCTTGTTAGGCAATGATGAAATTTTGAAGATGTCTAAATTGTTGATTTAACGGTTTATTGAAGTTAATGTCCAAATTGAGAAGCGCACAAAATGAAATATATGCTACTTTATACAGTAGACTTGCAATGTTAGAAATGGCTATTAATAAAATAGTAAAGTGAAGTTTAATAACTGAGCAGAATATACCAGTAGAAAAGTAGTTTTATAAGTTAGTGTCTAAAGCACAGGTTCAAAAAATGATGTGCCATAAAGGTTTTTCATTTAAAAAAAATGTAAAAACCAAATAATAGCTCCACTATAGTAAGACTTCGGTAAATGATTTTTAGTAGTGGTGACTACATATGTAGAAGATAGCTGCCAATCAACTCAAAAAAAAATTGATGCGAATTGTATGTTGACCAAAAAACATGTGGATAACATTAAAATATTACAACACATACAAACACACGAAAGCCACATAATGTAAGTTTATAACATTTTAAAGACACTAATATGGAGCTGTTAAAACTGTTGGCGACTAAACATATTATCACCATAAACTAGAATCCAAAATGTAAAGAAGAAACTTAATAGAAAGGTTGGATTCATCATCAAAGAGGAAGTTACAGAGGCAAATGCGTAGCACAAAGAAATCATGGCTATAGTAGCTGTTCTTTTCAATTTAAACATATCAATTATATTATTTTATAAATCATTATATTGTAATTGCGGCTGTTTTTTAGAATTATTTTATTACTTTGAAACAATGACACTTTAGTATGGTCAGTTGAAGATTGGTGCTGCTACAGACCACATACGGCCCAAAGGAACCGCCAGGAATTTGAGAAACTCGATGGAAACGAATTCATAGGAAATATGACACCCTTCTTATATCAGCTCTTTGATTCCAAGCCTCAAGAGCGGTACCAATAAGACATAGGAGACTTAGCTCAATAGCTAGATGAATACTATACAAAGGTATTCATTTTGATTTTTAATTTTATGCCTCCTTTAGAATATGAAAGAAATTGATATTAAAAAACAAAAATGTTTTTGAACCACCCTAATAATTTAAGGTCTAACTGAGAATGGATAATATAAAAATTAATTAGCCTTGAATAGAAAAATGAAACAAAGTCAAAAATGTGTTAAGATACAAAATACTTTTAATTTACATTTTAAAACGGCAGTGAAAAAGTTACTAGATAAAAAATAAATATAAATTTTTATTTAGTATTTAAAATACAAATCGGTAAAAATGTAGCATATCTAAATTAAAAATCCAGGAAAACAAACAACCTCTGAAAATATTAAAGAATAAAATAAAATCGTAAAATAAATACATAGAAATAAAAAGGTGCAAAAACAATAAAAAGTTCTTACGTTTGCAGACAGATATAGGCAAAACATGTAACAGAGAAGCATAAAAGAAATAAATTATTGTTAATTTATAATGTAAACTGTGTTAAATAAATAAGAGTGGTAACCAATGACTTTGTATTTTCAGCGAAATTTTAAATAATTTTATTTCCACATAGCTGAGTAGTTGAGGCGTTTGGCTGGTGCAAACGGACCCAGGTTGAGTCCCGAGATTCGATGCCTGGTGGGTGGCCTAGACAGTCATTTAAAGTAATTGAGTACTTGCATTTACTTCGCAGCGTATCAAGCTTGTGCGCAGCGATTTAACAGTGAGAGTCTTAAATTATCTATTCCAATGTCCTTTTTGAATTATTGACAGGAAAAATATTTATGTATTTATCAACAACTCTGTTGTGTGTAGTAAATATAAATGGGTTAGTCGACCAAAGCTATACGGGATTCATAATTAATTCTAAATTAAAAATTAAAAAGATTTGTACAGGTAACGCAGATTTTTTAACTGTTTCTTATCAAAATAATTTAATGATATAGTAATATAAGCAAAATATACAAGTGTAAACCAATAAGTATTTAGACTGCGTTTATGCTACATGTTTTTTGATGATACTGTCCTAAATCTGTAAGTACGTGGTAGTTCCACTTAATTATTTGTAAAAAGTAGAATCTAAACAGAAACTAGCAATAAAATTTATATTATTATGGTACTGATGGATAAAGTCATCACTAATTATAAAAGATACATCCACCATTAGTTTTAAAAAGCTTAGCAGTAAAAGATGACTGAAGGAAAGCTAAATTATAAAAGGTTTTTCTATAGCAAAAAAACAGAATAACTATAATTAAAGTAAGAAAGTAAAAATATATATTATAAATTACTAATTTAGAATTTATCAATAATTTGGATTTTCTTTTTAGCTGGTGATGATAGCCGCTCCATTTTTCTGTATATCTGGCTACATGGCCTGCCCATTGCAATTTTAATAAGCCGATTCTTTTTGTGGCGTCTATAACTTTGTTTTTTTTTCTTATCTATTGGTTTGTTTTGGGATCTCTCGGTGATACTCCTAAAATCCTTCTCCATACGGCCCTCTGGTGTACTCTTAGTTTGTTCTCAATCTTTTTAGTCAGGACCAGGTCTCAGAACCGTATGTAACAAGTAGAAGTTGCACTCGTTGTAAACTTTTGTTTTTAATGCCATTGGTATATTCTTTTATCATCCACTATAATTTATTGAGTTTAAGATCAAGATATTCCCCTTTGGTAAATATATAACTTTTTCGAGTTAACAGGCGGTCTACATGTATGCTATCACAAATATTTTAGTGGGTTTTATCGTGTACGTTACACGTGAAGATTTGGATTTACTCATTCGATTTCTCCATACCTTAAAACCAATGCTGAATTTTGCTCAGATAGTCTTGTAAGTATCCAGATGTAGTTTCGAGCTTTACGTGGGAGGCTAGAATAGCCATGTTATCCGCAAAAATTGCAGTGTTTTAAATCTTAATTTAAAGAATATGCATTGTTCCATCTACTATATTTACTGAGAGTAGTTTCTTAGTCGTAAATATACTTTTGATTAATTGCTTGTAAATTACGCAACCCCAATTCTTCGTAACATATATATATTTTTACTTGACTATCTTTCGTTTTCTTTGGATATTCTGCTGTGAATTAATGTATGTGAATTTACACATTTAGAGTTTCATTGATAGTAGAACTTTTCTATGGCAAAATTATTATTCTTTCCATTTGTTAGGCTTCAATGACTAGGTTAGTGCACGTTTAAGAAGTTAAATTTGTAGATTTCTTTATTGTTATTATTTTGTTTCAGTATTACTTGAGTGAAATTGTGTGTTACCGAGAGCCTTTAGGCTAAAATTATCTCTGGCGGTCTTGTTTAAAACTCTAGCGAATTTGTATCGTTTAACTTTTCATATATATGGGTAGTAGAATAGATTTTTGGGATTGATGTTTCTACTGCTGTTCATATTTTATTATTAGTATATTACATCACCTAACCAGTATTAACTATTTGTTGTTTGGCTTTGATTAACTGAAGTTTCCTTTATGCTTCAAAATAGTTTTCTGTTTTTAATTAGTTGCCATTAATTACTTTGCAAATTTTGATGCATTTTGTTCTACATAAGCTAACTGGATTGTCAAGTATGAATTTGGTAGGCGTTGATGTAGTTTTAAGATCTGATTGTTGTGACTTATGTATGCTGATGAAATAATTATTATTGCTGATATTCTGCCCTGTCCACAAATAATAAGGGATGACTTTTTTGGTCCACTTATAGGCGCTGCAACAGCCTCAAGGGCTTATTGTGCCCACTAACATGCACTTAAATGCTAGGACATTCACACACACCCATGGGTTGAGCGAGACTCGAACTCGCGCGCGCCGGTTAGAGGACAGAGCCAACCGGTTGAACCATCTGAGCCACCGCGTCTCCAAGGGATGACTTAGGGCAATGCCATGCTTCTTTATATTTAATAATATAATTAAATGTAAATAAAAAGAATAAAATATATCTGAAAAGCAAACCGGTCAGCTACGCTTTGTAAGCACTGATTATATTATTTACTCTTCTTGTTTGCTTTTTGATTATAAAACCAAAAAATTATCTTTATTTTTAGTCCGAATCTGTACTGAAATCCGCTACCGGCGGCTTCGTCGAGTAGTCCTGTTCGTGGTATTCGATCTTTAAAAGATTAAATTAGCCACCGATTTTTATTTATATATAGAATAAAACCCTATTTTCTTACATTAATTTACATGAAGAAAAATCTAAAATAAAACTTATTTATTCTAAATATTTTTACATGCCACTTTGCGATATATAATTTAGAAGTATATCTAATATAATATTGCTTTATCGGCTTTTTTTGCAAAGCTTATATCTTTTTCTGCGACCGCTACCCTGTATTATTCCCCCCTTTTATTTTGACTTTAGTTTCTTCTTCTTGGTGATGCTGGAATATCAAACAGCGTTCTGTTTTGATAATTATTTTATGCCGGCACAAATTATTTTAAGAATATTTATAACACAATAAAATACGAATACGAGCCAGCCTTCTTTGCTTTTACAACATTAAAATTATATATTAGGATGCAAAACTATCAGGAAGCTAAATTACTCTTCTATATTCTCTATAAATATAATGTATGTATTTCTCTAATTATTATTAGTTGTAAGTAAAGCTACTATTATGTTGAGTAAAAGTAAGCTCGTGTTTTAAAAAAATTTTAAAACAATTTTTATCCCGATAAAAAGTTCCTCTATTGAAAACGTATGTATCAATTTGTTCAATCGTTTTCCATTTTCTGGCAAATTATTTTATCCTTTCAAAACTTTTCGTTTTCCGAGAGAGGAATTGCCCAGTTTTTTCTACACACCTCCAAAGAAGTAAGTTTTTTATCATTGTGAAAACTTTGGAAATTTGAAAAATTAAGAATCTGATGTTATTGCATAAGCATCCTAGTAAAACTGTAATCATTTTTGCTAGACATAAAGGCTAGTGTTATCTAGATGGAATATCACACCAAAATTAGCACTCAGTACTCTATGATTAGTGTTATCAAACCACCCTTAGAATAATACTTATTAGTTTTGCCGAAACAGCTTACATTGTACGATCTCTTCCCAATTCGACTAAATACACAGCATACCATTTTTATATTAATATTGTGCTTTAGTGTAGCATATAATGCCCCATTTAATTTTTGCCACAATCTCTTATGCTGTGCATTATATACAAACCACTTTTCGTCGCCTGTTATAATCCGCTTTAAAAGTAGATTGCATTTGAATAAAAAATTCACAATAGAAATAAGGAGCCTTAATTTTATTTACTCAAATTTCGAATTAAGCAAGAAGGGGCTTACTCTGAAATAAAAGAAATTATGACAGGAACCCAGCAATGGAGTGTACCGGGCCCAATACTTTATCTATTGTATACTAGAGACATCCCTAACCTCACGCAGAAACAATAGCAACATTCGCGGATGATACAACTGTTTTAGTGGTTAGAAAAGAAACATAAAGGTGCTGCTGACAAGCTTTAAGCCTCTATAGGTATAATTTATAATTAGACTAAAATTTAAAGTTAAATGAGAGTAAGTTTGTATACATAAATTTAACAAACAACAACTATATAATAGCCATTAGAATAAACGACACCTAGATTCCACATGTCGAAACAGCTAAATATTTGGGTATGGATCTCGACGCAAGTTCACGCTGGAAAGTCTACGTAAAGAAGGAAACGGGAGAGCTTGATATGAAATATAAAAAAAGATTAGTTGCCTGAAAAATAATTCAAGTTGTCTACAAATAATAAACTCCTACTATACAAGCAAATTTTGAAACTTGTCTGGCCATATGGCATCCGCTTAGATAATTGAACTATTCTAAAACAAAGTACTAGGAAATATTTCTGATACATCTTGGTACGTCCGTAACAGTAACCTACATCGAAACCTTGGAAAAGACACAGTTGATCAGACTATTATCAAAGTTGGCAAAAACCACGAACAACGGCTAATAAACTACGTGAAAATCTAGGCGATCTAGCTCCTCGAAGACACTAACATGGTAGGAAGACCCAAGAGGACTAAATTGTTTGAGTTAGCTTAGCGAATACAAAAGTCTAGAGCAAAGTAAGGTGCGGCAGTACACACAAATTTGAAGTGTAAATGCGTAGTTACCAGACCCTAAGAACTGCTACAGTGTAAGACCATAGTTTAATATTACATCCGCAGTAATTTAAGTCAGAATAAAATTACTTTATAGCTTTAGGGGTATTTTAATAAAAAATATAATGTACCAAACCCATATAGGTGGGTTTCAAAGGTCTGTCAACATATTTTTGTTATATTTGTAATTTTTCGTGTTGTGTGATGTATCTTGTATTACCAAGCCGAAATTTTCCAAGCTACCTCCCACAAAGAGCATATATTTTTTAACTTGTGTAGCAATTGCAAAAATTAAAATGCATCAAATATATCAAATGCTGTTTATTTTTCTCCACTTAGATTGTTGCCAAATAATTAGCAATAAATAGATTTTGACAATGGTAGCTTTAAATAGCAAAATTAATTTTTCAGAAAAAGATATGTTATAGAAATGCATTTACTCTTAATAGTATCTGCTTGCAAAACAGAATTATTTTTTATTTAACCCACTATAATTTGCGTTGCAAGTAATGATGTGATTCGAAGATAACAAATTCTTCTAGAGGAATTTTAACAAACACATAATGTTACTTTTGCTGGATTTAGACTAAGCTTGGCAGCAAGAGTCGATGTTGTTTTCATCCTAAAAAAAGAACGTTATTAAGTTTAAAATAAAAAGTTAATATTCCTGGGTTTAATTAGTCCAGACTGCAAAGATATTAGATATAAATTTGTTAACTGATTTTTAAAATTACTCTTCTTACTATTTTTATTTGATTAGCACTAAACGCTATCTATTTTTATCTGTTTTCTCTTCACAAATAAAAATTCTTTGATTTGAACTCAAACAATCATCGGCAACAAACACTATTATTGCTGATATGACCAAGCTATGAGTAACGTTTTAATGAATGCTTTAGAACACTTTTCGTCAAATTAACACAACATAATATATCACATAAAATATTAAAAACTAATTAATAATATAACAAATTAAAATAATAATAAATAAAAAACTATTACATATAGGGTGGGTGAATAATTATATATTAAAAATTGCCTATAGAACTTCTAATATCACTAGAGTCTTGATGAAAATAATCTTTAAAAAGACGATAGTAAATATAAGTTTTCATATTTCCGCGTTTATAGCACAAGCATCGGCTGCAAGGGGTGGTACATACCCATATATTTTGTGTAATATCATGAATGTAGACCGTTACGTTCAAATGCTTGAAGATTACGTGGGGCGTACGGTATCTAGCTGGGATAACATTGGTGACCTCATTTTCATGCAGGATGCTGCATTACTCTATTTTGATCTTGCTGTGCGCACGTGATTAGACCAGCGTTTTCATAAATGGCACCCAAGAAGACTAGACCTCATTTCATGTGATTTGTATCTATAAAACTACGCAAAAGTGAAGACGTACCAGACAAAGCTTCATACACTAGAGGACTTGGAGGCACGCATTCAGAAGTTCTCAGCAGATCCCAAATAACTTCTTTCAGAAGATTGTGAATTCCATCCCCGGTCATTTAAGAAAATTGGTTGACGTTGAAATTTAAGGATTTGTTTTAATTTTTCCATGTAACGAAGTGCATACACGATTTATTTCATCAAATTTTCATTGGAAATATGGACTTTATTACCGTTTTAAGGCATAGTTAGTTTTCACCCACCCTGTAGTTTATCTATGCACGTAAAAAAAGAAAGCTATTATTATGCTATCCAATTAAAATTTAAGATTTCATAGATTTGAACTGCATATGTTTTTTTCTATACCATTTATCCATTTTTGTATATTTATAACTTGCTAAGTATGCTTTTTACTTTAAGCGTTTCCAATTTTTATACTAGATGTGTTACATATAAGACAACCAATTATAATCCATGTACAACAACAAAGTGGTAATTAAAAATTTTCTGAAACCTGCTTTGAATATTAAATCTGTATTTTCTGTTTAGAGTTCATGTCGTTTTAATTAACTGAATAAAGATGTTGCTGCAATACTTAATAATACTTTTTATTTTTGTTATATACTTGACTTGAATTAAAATAAAATATAAGTCTAGTATTTAATTTCTGCGTTTACTTGTTATTACTGGATATTAAATTAATTTTCTTCAAACATATTTATTTGTCTATTATTTATGTAAAATGTTTATTAGAGGAATTTCTTCTTAATACAATATGCAGACTAAGAACCTTGTAAACTTCTATTCCTCTGTAACAAACAAAAACCGACTTAAGCAAGATTCTGTTATGGTAAACTTTACTAACAAAGAATGCCTGTACTTATGAAACAAGAACCAATTAACTGAATTTTTGCATTTTAAAATTAATTTCCGCGATGCATAAATATCTTACTTCCCCCTTAATTAAAGCACGTCCAGCTAAAATATGCAACTTGTTAATAAAATCATCGCCTAGCACGCTTCCCTTTACTTTAAGAAGTCCGCTAGCTATAAAGAAGTTCAAAAGTTGGGACGAGTTGCGAAATGGAGCAGACTGCAGCGCACGAGCTCGAAGCGAAATTAATGACGTATAAAAAAGTTCAACTAGGAATATGTACAAAGCAGGCTGTTAAGTGAATGAACTTTTCCGAATGCATAAATTAATTCCCCGCTCTCCAGCAGCTGTTTTTGATACGGCTTATAAAATACGGCGCTTTACCCCATTGAACGTAGCAGGAAATTACAAATTTCAAACCTTGACAGAACTGATGCACGTAGATTAGTCGGTTGGAAACGCGCCTTCTTTGTGGGAGAGCCTCCACTATCTGCTCCGCTTACTAACGTTTTATATCTGTAAAGCAAAGAGCTTCCTTTCCCGGTTCTTCCGCGAAATCCATTAAACTGAAGCCAAACAAGATGTTACGTTTATTATTAGATAACGATCGTGCTAATTAGAAGTTCTGGCACGGGGCTATCGCTATGACGTGCGCCATCATTCTTCCCTTTGAGATACGGATGGCGATACATATCCAGACCAACTCCGAATTTGTGTACTCTGAATGGTCTGATCGAGCGATTTTTCACCCCAGAAGATTAGTGGCTGTGATTAAACAAGCTCCGAGTCCGGAATGGAAAGCGGAAGAATTATAGTCTATTATATTGACAAGAAGGGGCGCACTTTTATATCAACTTGAAAGATTCGATTTATCAAAGTTGTTTTTGTCACGAATTTATTATAGTACAAAAAACTATAAGTGTTCTATTTTTTAGCTTTGCCGGATAGGAGCCATTTTTTGTCTAGGACTACCGCCGGAGAAGCAAAATTAAAAACGCTGTCGATATTGAGAAATTTAATTTCGGAGATGAATAATGGGCTTTATCTTATATCTATCAAAGCTATACCTTTAAAGATCCAATATTTTTATAAAAATTTGACACAAAGCAGAAATTTTGTTATATCTAGATGGATCCAAATAAATGCGCAGATTTAAAAAACCAAATTTACCAACAAATTAATAAATCTCAGACGGCGGTTTTCAGAATAGCTATGCCAATCTATAAGTATGTTAGTATTACGAGAACAATACTAATTATTATTAATAAGTTTAATGATATCATTCAACAGTAACAAAATTGTTATGTTTATTTAAATTTTAAAATCAACAGTTTCACCTATTAAAATTGTTGGTATTTTTATGTATTTTTCTTGTTCTTACTGTTTATTCTGTGAAGCTTTTTGTATATCTTGTTTTCTGTTTTTTATTTATTTTGTATTTTTTATACAAATCTGAATTGTATTTTAATACATTTATTGTTTTTGTTTTAATTAAGGCAGACACAAATTTTAGTTCCTTGAATACATACTTCGATCTGTAATGATGGATCTCAAAATAATGAACTCACTTATGTAAGTATACAATTCAAAATTAGGACTAGTGAAAAATTTAGTGGTCTAAATTACATTTGATTGTACTCACATTTAATTTATAAATGTTGAATGTGCCCCTCTCTGGTTGGACAGTTGAAGTATGGATGGTAGTAGAATTCCTCCCACATACGATAAAGAATATCTTGCGACACTGATTGTGAGTTCACAGCTGTGATGCGGTTTCTTAAGTCGTCCAAAGTTGTTGTCAGAGGTGATTAACAAAAAAAAAGTCGCAAGTTGTGAAAACAGAAGATCTTGGGGGCGAGAATATAAATGCCAATTATTTTCTGAAAACGTCAAACAGTTCGGTGTCAATGTCACTCATTTGAGAAAGAAGCCGGTTTTACAACCGTGTTGCTATGAAAAAGAAAGGTCCCTGAAGTTTTGTTCTTCATTCTGCAGAGGACACATTAAATTTCGGGAAGTCCCTCTTATGTCCTAGTATTGCATGGGGATTTTGTAGCCCCTATAACCAAACATGCGTCTGCTCACTTTTCTATTTAAGTGGAATGTTTCTTTAGCACTAAAAATTAAACGCGGCAGAAAAGTGTCATCTCCTATGTTTTCGAGTATATTACTAGAAAGATATATTTTGTTGTATGCCCAAAGAGCCTCTACACCAGATAGTTGTTCGTGACAATCCAAGTTCTCTGTTCACTCTACGAGTTGACTATATTAGGCTACGTTCTAAACTCTCCCAAATTCGCCTCACATTCTCCTCCGATACAGGTGATTAGTAAACTATAATATTGATTTCACCGACTCTTGGGCTTTAGGTTTTCCTTAGTTTGAAGATCTGAAAGCTTTGCTTTATAAACTTTTTGTCGTTCTTTTTTGGTTAAATTTCAGTGACGTTATCACAGGATTGCGGTTCGAGTTCCACGTTTTCACTACTTTATTAATAATTATTTTGATTAATAGTATGTAATCTATTTTGTTGGTGACATTTTCTCTGCACTACCGGGCGAAGCCTTTCCACGTATGTAGACTTCGCGGAGTTGCGTAAGTAACGTGTTAGTCACAGTTAGATTTTCTTGTGTGCAAAATTGCACTCACCCCGTTCATTTCTCTCGCCTAATCCAAGTTCACCAATGTTTTTGTTTTGTTGCAAAGTTTCCTTTCGACTAATTACGCATTTAAATCGCCCCTTATTTTTATGAATTTTTTGTTAGTTTAAACACATCTTGTATTTAGTCGAAGTGATTCTCTAGCTCATCGTCATCAGCGAGTAAATCTAAATAATGTATATTTGTTTTCCTACTGATCGTTTATAATTGAATTAATATGACCTCCTTTGACAGTTGCACAAAATGTATCAGGCTGTTTATAATTTTTTTCTAAAATAAATTTCAAGTAAGAATAAATGTCTAAAAATAAGGCCAACTACATATGCAACAACTCTCCCCTCCAAGTACAAGTTACTGACAGTCCCCTTGTTCCTTCGACATCTCAAGTAGCTAACACGTATCTATAAAAACCTAATACCCACTGCGCAACAACATTCTTCCCCACCTAACATAATGATTGCATAACTAAGCTTGAAGAAATATTGAAAAGTTAGCAGAAGGAATGGACACGCTTCTAAATATTATCACAATTAACAATCACTAATTCACTAAAAGTCTGGAATGCTAACAGCTTGGCCCAACAAAACCAAGAATTAAAAACTTTCCTAATGCACCATAGGATAAACGTAATGTGTATCTTCGAGACGCATTTCACAAGCAAAAGTTATCTACGTATTCCCGACTACTTCATCTACCACCCAGATAATACTGCTCATTGAGGTTCTACTATAATAAAAAATTTCCATAAAATATGAAAATAAAAGCTTTACAAAAGAATTCTTGCAAGCAACCACCGTCAATGTTTACGACTACCTCGAACCTACCAAGCTGTCACCCATATACCCCACACCTAAACATAAAATGACAAAAGAAGAGTACAAGCAAAATTTTAACTCTAAACATTCGTGGTGAGTATCCAAGTCAAATACGTCTACGCCAAAATGAAAACAACTGTACCTAGCGTTGCTACAAAACAATTTAAAGCTATTATCCACGGGCGTAATAGCCTACAGATAAAAGTCGCTCACCAGATCCCTTAGACTTCTGTATAACAAAAAACATCCCCAAACTCACTTAAACATATAATCATGTTTCGATCTTTTATCCTACAATTTCCCTATAATTGCTACAATTAACGCTAACATGGTGCAAAAAGACAGATCATTCATGTTACATGATAGTAAAACAAACTGGACTACGTTTAACTATACACTAAGTAATATCCACCTTGAATTCTCACTCAAAAGGAGGAATAGCTCTAGATCTAGCTGTTGATTTGTTAATCCAAACTATTCAGGAGGTTACTTGATCAGCAGTTCCAGGAACAGATAACAGACTGCAGCAGAGACAATTTTCTGATGCAGCTAAAGACAAAATTTAAAAACACGGAAACTAAGAAAACGATGGTAACAAACGAGATTTCCTCAAGATAGAACTAAGCACAACAAAGCAATAAAAGGATTAAAAATATTTCTAGAAAAGGAAATGCGCTTATTCAAAACTATCTCTACAAACTCTCCCCAACTATAAACATCAACTACTCTCTTTGGAAGGTGACGGGAAACACCAAGCGCCCCAAGCAGCACAACTCTCCAATCAAATTCAAAATCAAAAAACTAATACCTCATAACCTAAAACCAACCGAATCAGGTGTCCCTCAAGGAAGCACCTTAGGGCCAACCTTGTATCTCTTCCAGTACTATGAAGTACAACAGTAATAACTTTTGCTGATGACACTACGATGAATGCATCACACAGAGATCCCAAAATTGCATCTAATCTGGTTCAAGAAAATATAAGAGATATTAAGAAATCTCTTAAAACTTGAGTTAATGAACAGAAATCTGTACATGTAATTTTCACCACAAAAAGATCTACTTGCCCAACAATCTATCTCAACGAACAACTTATACCTCAAGATACAAAAGCTAAATTATTACATAGAAACAAAAAATAACCAATTAGGAAGCTTTAGTAGATAATCGAAAGAAAATTGCAACTTGCACTAGAAAATAAAGTGCTCGTGAATAAAGCAATATTAAAGCCAATATGGAGTTACGGAGTGCAGCTTTGGGGATCTGCGCACAATTGAAACACAAAAATATTAGAAAGGTTCCAGTCTAAGGTCCTACGTCAAGTTAACAACGCCCCATGGTATGTGACCAATGAAGAAGAGACTTACAAATACTTGTGGTTAAAGAGGTTGCCAAACAACTCAGTACGATATACATTGTAAAATTATCAGTGCATAAAAATCAATTAGCGCGTATATTTCTCGACGAATTAGATGACACATGTAGATTCAAGCATTTCAAATCCTCGGACATGCCAAGTAGGTTAACAAGTCTGTTAAATACCCTGTCAACGTCTACATCTAGGGCTGCTTGAATTCACTTGGATTTGGTGCTCTATTAGTCCATACGTAAATTTTTAACACTGAAAGAATGCTGCAACTATACCAGTAAGATAATAGCATAACGTAGTAATAACTTTATTTAGTAAAACTAATGCCTTAAAAGAGGATAGTGACTGAAACGTCAAAATAGTAATTGCAACAAGTGAAAGATAAAAAACGGTATATAGATTTTAAAGTTCTCATAGTTCTTGGGACAAACATATGATCTATAATAAAACATAGGTTTTAAGAGAAACTGGTAACAAGTTTAAAAAAGTCTATTTTGGAGTGCCCAGGGATTATGACCAAAATATTAAGTGGAAAGCATGCCTCTATCTTATCAGGCCCTACTTAATAATAACGACTGGATTATGTACTAGGTAAAAGTGCACTTAATAAAGGCTTAAGTGAATTAAGCAATATTTTATTTGGTGTTTTTGTGTAAATATAATAAGCCCTGCACTTTAATATTACAGAATATATTGTTTAAATTTATGTTAGTAATAAGGTTTTTAGTTCTCCTTGTAAGGTTGTAATAAATTTTTAGAATTAAATAAATAGTGCAACAACACATTGAAAAAATTTGTTCTACTTAAAACTACGATTTTATTTGCAACAAATAACATCCTAAATATATATCAATTTCTTGTATTACTACTGGTTTTGTATACACAAATATTGAATATATGTGTGCATTGGCGTTTTCTGTTAAATTTAAAATTTAATTATAGTTATCTATAATTTCTTATATATGTGCAGCAAAATCAATAAAATAAAATATCAAAACATAAATATCATAAGATTTTACTATCATATGTTACTTTCATACATTTAGTCTACGCATTTTATATTTTGTAGGATTAACAGTTTGATATAAATATAAACAAGAATCTGCCGATTGAAAAAGACAATGTATTTGCAAATCGTTTTTAATTTGATTTGAAGTGCTCGCCTTTCTTATACTACTTTTCTATACAATATTTGGCACTAACATAACAACGTGTCCTATTTGTTAGTTACAGAAAAGTATCACCGGTAATACAAATTATATTTTAACAGCCTCTTTAAGTTCATTGTTATAGAATTAAGGAAAAATCGCAGGAAAAATAGATAGCAATTGTTGGAAGTAACTCTGGCGTCAGACCTAACGTATCGTCAGAACCGCGGTTAAAAAACATTTTTGTTGTGGGCTGTTAAATCTTGCAACCCTTAAACGGGATCTAGAGAATTTTGGAAGTTGTAAAAGAATGTTATTTGTGGTTGTCCAAAACCACCCTTTTCCTATATTTGATTTTGAGTTCAAATCTAAAATACTACCATTACTGGGTAACTTTAATGGCCCACCGTTTGGAAATTCCCTTCTTCGGAGTGAAAAACCTTCGTTTGATTTGGTTCAACACCGCCTTACTCTCTTTAATATTCTTTTCAACCTCACATATTAAATCGTGGTAAGGATGCTAGCCTGCACAGTTCATTATAGTGTATTTTCTTATAAAGGAAATATTTAAACAATTTATTGTAATATATTTATAAATGTTCTAAAAGCCACAAAGCGTTTTAGCTGAGATAGTGCCTCCTGCACACAAATAGCAAATAATAATTTGAAATTTACATACAGTAGATACACAACAAAGCATACGTACCTTACAACGTAAGAATGATGTCTTTACGAATGGACCAACAAGCAAAATATATTGTTATAATCTATTGGCAAGTTTGTATAATATGACGATAACTTTGTACTAAAAATTACTTCTTTTACCTTGACAAGTACTGAGAAGCAGAACAATTATATTTAAGTCGTTAACACATTGTACTACATCTATTTTAGAATAAAATGCGGTATAAAATTTTAACAAAAGTAAATTTTTGGGCAAATGACACTTCCGATGGCTTACAGAAAAACCAATCCCTTCATTTATGAGGAGATAACCTGGAGCATTAGCGCTTACGCCTGCTTAATTTCAATCTCCTAGCTAGAACAAACATATCTCAGAAGTAATCGCAAGTTAATGAGACAGAGTAAAACTTTGCGACTGATGTGGCTGTCTGCAACAAATATTGTTTAGTCAATGTTACGTACTATTTTCAGCGAACCTATTACCTTTGATGTGACCGCGGAGCTTAAAAATTGGCTAGTTCTTCAGACACGTGTGCGTGACTAATTCAGATGTAGAACAACATCCGAAACGACCATCGTCCTACATCTACATACCGATTTGTTATAATGTTACATTGGTGATCGGAATTTCAGTTCGAACAAAGCAGTCCCGTTGGACACATTGCACATTTAAACAACCTTTGTCATGTCAGTGGTACGTATTCAATATTAATCGAGAACTGTGAAAATAGATTTCTACAAAAATTGATTATTTTGAGCTTCGTTGCACAGAAATAGGTACACCTAATAGTTATTTATATATCTATAGCACAAATAGAGTCACGGTGTATTTAAAAAATTTAAAATAGGAGTCATATATTATTATGCTCTAATAAATACTTTTAAACCATTCAAATAGCTGGGTTTGAATTATTGCAACATAATATTATTGATGCTAATTCTAAACTTAATTAGAACAGCGCATTTAAAGCTATATTTCATTATTCAATAAAAAATAAACTATAGAAATAATTGTAAGCTTTTTGAACAGACTAATCTGGTTTTATAGTTTGTTGTGTAGTAAAATAGGACGTTTGATAAATGCCTTGCCCCACTCTCTATTATTTGAAATGATATTGAATTTGTTTTCCAAATCTTGGAAACCTAGCTAAAATATGGTATCGTCTTTTCCATCAGAAATATGCTGTTTAAATGATTAACAAAATATTTTGACTTAATTACACTCTTAGTCGAGTACCTTATCTTCTGTTTTATTTCTATTTTGTGTTTTTGTTACTGCAGATCTAATAAGAAATTAAATATAAAATAGTTTTTATTTCTTCAAATTACTTAGTTCAATTACTTGACACGCCAATTATAATTATAAAATTTCAAATTGGATATGACCAAAAAAATTAAGTCATAGCTAGTGCAGGTTTTTCAAGTTTCTAGGGGAAGAATATTTTAAACGAAAGAAAAGTTGGCAATCAGCAGCATTAAAACTGCAGTTTCAATCTTACAAAGGGGCATGTTCTCCAGCATCTACAACAAACTCAAAGAAACCTTTAAAAGAATTTGGGGCATATGATATTTGACGATAAGATAATTAAAACAAACATAGCGACAAAAAGGGACTGAAAAACATATTAAAAATAAGGTACAACAAAACGCATAATTTTGAGCACAGGGGGATGGATGTCAGTTGCTAGTTCAGGTGAATTAATATGAGGTAACTTTACTTTGAACCACAACGCATAACGTTGGTATACAACGCTCTACATAAATCTCGAGTGATCCAAAAATGGTTTAGAAACGAACTTCCACTTTATTTAATGAATCAGCCTTCTGAATCACCTAATATAAATTCCATTGAAGACAGGAAAGCAGCTGTATTTATAGAATGATGTTGCGGAAGAGACTTACACCTAAACAATAAATATTTTGTTTTCAGGAACTAATTTAAAGCAACGGTTGTTAGACTCATTATCAGTTTGTCACAATATTTTTGTTTAGTTCTAAATATTTTTAATTAGTTGTAGTACAAGAGGTATTTTATTTGGCTTAGTGGCTTTTCTTAAAAAAGGGCAGATATAACTTTGCATTCTTTTATATATTTACTTATATTTCTGTTTACGGGGGGCACTATCGTCATTCATATCATTTCAATGCAGGCCGCCATATCTTTTCTACAAGTTCAAATTAAAAACAAAAATATTTAAAGTAAATCGCGATGGATAGTATCTGATTAAAAGCTGTTAAATTTATTTCCATTATTTAGCATAATAACCACCTTTAATTTATTTGCTAAACAGCAATCAGACACAAATATCTTCGGTGGGCTAATTTCTTGTTTAGAAATTAATATTACTTCGGATTCTACCCAATCGTAATAAATTCTCCAACGATTACTCTATTTTAGGTAAGTTGGCCAATTTATCTGCAGTCTTTTAGTGTTTTAATCTTGTATTAGAGGCAATTGATGTAAAGTTCTAGTTTGTAGGAGTGTTTAAAGCTCCATTTCTAAATTTCTTCAGGAATTTTAAGGTTCTGTAGCATCTGGTTAATTACGTACCAGAGTGTCAATCATTGATCAAAGCGTTTTCATTTGTAAGTTAAATGATGATTAAGTGTGACTTAATGGTGCATTGCCGATACTCAATGACGATAGTTGATGCTCGATTAATAGTTTTTATTTTTTACCCAGTAGTCAGTGTATTTCCTTGAACCGAAGCTTCCTATTTTTTCAAATGCATTTTTCTTAATTTGGTTTTCTATTGAGATTAATTCCTAAATATTTTACGAATCTAATTGCAATATAACTAGGTTACTATTGAAGATTGATGCATACTATTCTCTTGATAAGGTAAAAGTTAGGTATAGCGGCTTTACTTCCTTAATTTTTATTTTTTATCCACATGGATAATCTTGGATTTAATTCAAATAATTTTGGAGGTGTGATGATACTACAGTAGAATTTTCATGATGATTTAGGACAGTTGTGTCCTCAGTAAATGTGTTCATTAAGGTTTGGTTTGATATTCGTGGGTCTGACATAACCAACAAATATAAGATAGTGCTTTAGGTGCTTTAGTGCTTTAGGTCTACTAAAGCACTATCTTGAGCTACACCAGGTTTAATAAAGTTTTACTATTGACTACTGTTCTGAAGCATCTGTTTATAAGACATAGTTTTAGTAAGGAAAAGTAAGAATTAGGGAAGTTCTTAACTAAGAAGACTTGTGCCATATAGAATTACTATTTCTGAATTTATATTGTTTTATTTAATTATCTGAAGAACCATAAAAATATAAGTTTCTTCTTATTTGTGTTCCTCTTTATGTTAAATGTTTTACTATATTTTTTTATGATCTAATCTAAATAGTCTTGCATAACTGAGCCCATTATATTGGTTATAGATGTAAAAGTAGCAGTAACATATTTTGTAAGTAGATTAGCTATCCCTTGAATATTTTTAGTAACAGATCCTGTGCTAGGTGTTTCCGTGCCAATTTTATCGACTGCCGTATTGAATTATTACTACGGTTGAAATTAGTAATGTAATTTGTAAAGCTGTCATTACTTGCTGATTGTAATATTTTAAATTAATTATTGAAGCGGTTATATGTGGTTTTGTCTGTTGAGGTGTGAGGTTTGTACCAATTAATTCTAGTTTTCCTCTTTTCGGCATTTTCAATAATTTTTTGGCTGCCAACGTCTGCTGTTTATAATGTTTCTTACTTAATGACTTTTTGGGGTCGCTAATTTTGCTTTAAATTGAAAAATGGCGATTCCAAAAAAAGCTATATATCAAATTTTGTACCATTTGCAAGTTTCTTCTTAAATTCTTAAATTTAAAAGTTGAAATGCGTCTCCAATCTAAGTTTTAGCTTTCCAGTCAATTGGAATCTCTGTTCATCGCAACATATAAGTTGTCACGTTTTGTTTTAAGCTCAACTATCGGTTATTGCTGTTACGACAAGACAACGAATTTAACATATTTGGTTTAGAAACGTGATCAATAGTATTTGTTATGGTGTAAACTAATCTATTAAGAAATTTAATTTACCAAATAGCCGATTCCCAAAAAATTCAATATTAGTTTAATTTTATAGATTAATATATGTCACAATCGCCAAATTTTACAGGAAATAAAAAAGTAACTTTTTAAACAAATTTTGAAAGACCGTATATTTATATACCTAAATTTGGGTAAACAAATTATCAGTTAACAATTATTCCTTCGACAATAGTACTTAAAAAGTGCTCTTTAAAATGTATAACATGCGTTAGAAATTATTTAGTTTCACTTTTTTTAATTCTGCGACAATATCATTAATATTAATTAACTAATTTACTAATTTACAAACACGTTTTTCAAGAAAAAAGATATACACAAATACACCTGGTCAGCAAGAGGATTAAGATCAATCATAGACTATGTAATAGTCAATAACAAGATGACAAACCTCGTGCAAGACGCAATAGTTTACAGGGAAGTGATATAAATTCAGATCACTATCTTCTAGTAGCCACTATAACCCTATTAATAAAATGAAAGAAACGAAAAACCACAAACACAAATAACCCAGAAGTTTTCAAAATACATCTCCTTAGAGAGGAAAGTACCCGATATTTATATCAAAACAGACTACAAGAACACTTACTACGTACACCCACTAGTAATGAAATCAATGAAGAATGGGATAATATAAAGATCGGCATCATTAAAGCAGCGAATGAAGCAGTAGGAAGAAAAGAAAAGAAAGAAAACTAGAGGATTAAAATATGGAATGAAGAAGTAGAGAACGCAATAAAAGAAAAAGAAGCATATATAATATATCTACAAAGAAGAACCCCCGAAAATAAACAACGCTACAATGAAAAACGAAACTTAGTAAAACAGATCGTAAGACAAGCCCACGAAGAATCTTGGGAAAAACTGATAAGCAACATAGAACACGACGTATATGGAAGACAGGAATTCGCTTATAAAATGATGAAACATTTGAACAGCACAGTAAAGGACGTAGCAAAATTAAAAACGATTAACGACAAAGAGTGGAAGGAACACTACACAAACCTATGGAATAATCGAGAAATCAACGAACAGGATATTTTAATACAGGAAGATATTGATGAAACTGATTTTGCATTTGACATGATTACCATAGAAGAACTAAGAAAATGCCTAAAGAAAATGAAAAACCAGAAGGTTGCAGGGCCCGATGGAATTAGTATAGAATTATTGAAATATGGAGGACTACTTCTAGAATTCAGAATACTACATCTCTTAAATGAATGTTGGCGAAAGAAGAAGATCCCAACAGAATGGCAGACAGCAGAAGTCATATCAATATTTAAAAAGGGAGACCGCTCAAAATGCTCAAATTATCGAGGAATCAGCCTCCTAAACACCACCTATAAATTATACTCCAAAATAATTAATGAAAGAACAAAACCCATAGCTGAGGTATTACTAGACGAAGGGCAGTCTGGATTTCGCAAAGGCCGCTCATGTAGTGACAACATATTCGTTTTAAAGAGATTAATTGAAAAAATAAGAGAATTCAACTTGGAAACCCACCTTGCATTTATAGATTTCGAAAAAGCTTTTGACTGCGTAGACAGACATAAATTCCTTGAAATAATGAAAGAAAAAGGATTCCCTAACCACCTTATAGATATCATGAGATCATTATATATTAGCACAAACATAGTAATAAACAACAACGGCAGTAAGTCTGATAAAATTCAAACAAATCAAGGACTAAGATAAGGGTGTGGGCTATCACCCACTTTATTTAATATTTATATCGATGACGTGGTTAAACTTTGGAAACCACAAGTAAACCCAGGGATAAAACTACGAGACGACAAAAACATAAACTTACTGCTATATGCCGATGATTTAACAATAATTCAAAAGAACGAAGACTATCTGCAAAGATCAATTTACCGTCTCAAATTACTCTGCGAAAACTACAATTTGAAAATATCTAAAGACAAAACAAAGATAATGGCCTTCCAAGGAAAACAACCAGTGCGATCGAAAATAATAATAGATGGAAAGACTTTAGAACAGATATCTCATTTCAACTACTTAGGCTGCGACACCACATACGAAAATGATAAAGATGTAGAAAACAAGATTCATAAATTCCAAGCAATTTGTGGGACAATAAATAGAACGCTAAAACACAAAACAAGAAAAGAAACAAAAAAGAAATTTTACAAGATCATGGCCGTCCCTGTACTCACTTATGGAAGCGAATCGTGGATAACAAACACAAAAAACAAATCTAGCATACAAGCAGCGGAAATGAGGTTTCTCAGAAATGTTAAAGGTTGCACAAGGAATGATAGGATAAGAAATGAAGAAATAAGGGAAGAACTAAAAATTTTCAACGTTAACGACAAAATAGAAGAATACAGAAACAATTGGAGACAACACGTTAATAGGATGACAGAAGAAAGAATACCGAAACAAATCCTAAACTACCACCCAAGAGGACGCAGAGATGTCGGAAGGCCGAAGAAAAGATGGTCCTAATCAAATGAAGTTCGGAACAGGCAGAATGGCCTAAGCCTTGACGACAGAAGAAGAAGAAGACTTAGTTATTTGATGGAACAGGAATGTGTCAAATCTGTGTAGTTAGTTTATCATTATTTAAATCGGATTCTTTAAAAAATCAAACAAAACACATTTTTATTTCACGTTGTCATATTTTTTTAAATAAATCTATTGGTGTTTCAAACAATGAAGCTAGACACTATATAATCAAATTTGCAAAAAAAAGGTTAAAAACTATAAGAACATGCATTGAAGATATTATACAATTACAAAATATTATACAATTGAATTCATCTTTTCCATGTACGTTTCTCATCTCCTTTTTTTACGTTTATATTGTATTGATAGTTTTGGTAGACGTTTTTTGGTCATTCTCTCCACGTTTTATTTCCAATTTCTTTTTGCAATCTGTTTACCAGGTTCATTTTGTCAATTATTGAAAAAAATGTTTAGTCCTTATACAATTGATTTTTTGTTATCATATTAAGTCTTGTACAACCTTTGGCTGATGTTAAGAATTTTATTTTACTTTATTCAATTTTGGAAATATCTTGGAATATATTATATGTTCGATTCTAGTTAAAGTTTAATTCTTATTCAATATTTTTAATCTTTTTAAAATTGTTTTGAAGTTAATGATTTCATTTATTTTTTAACGCAGTAGAATGCTTTCATTCGAATGTCGGTAGTTTGTAGTTTTATTAATTCCAAGTTTCCCGTCAAGTTACATTACAATGCAAAATGTTCTTATAATTCAAACAGAAAATTTAAAAATAATTGTTCATTAGAACTTTTGCCGTTCAGGTAGGTTTTTTGTTATTTAGGCTACGCAGTAAACAATAAATGTGTGTAAATAGTGCACTATAGTAAAAGGTTTTCTGATTAAAATTATTAAAAATTTCTATTTTTTAGAATTATTGAGATATTTTTATTTAAATGATGAACACAAAATCTATTACTGATCTTGCACTCCAATATACTTCACGTGGTCGCTTCGGCTCTTCTTATAAACGGCCGTTCATTTGAAGAAACTTTTCATAATATACAGCTATGATATTGTCTTTGAGTGCTTGAATCGTTGCTAGAGCATTGATGTAGACCTTATTTTTGACCCTAAAAAAAGGTCCTCTAATTTAAGTAATTATCCATCTAGGATTCTGCGACTTGTATGATGTATAGCGTCATCTCGTAAGAAATAGAGGTTGTCTTCGTCTATGGCATCCACGTCTGACCAAAGAGTCGGCCAGCATTCGGCGATAACGCACATCACTCATTGAAACGGTCTCACCAGCCTCACTGACTCCACCAATCAAAAAATAGACGAAAGTGTAACTTTTTGAGGTTGGAGAAGATTTTCGACTGTTTCTTTTGGATTTTTAGACCCCCAGATGCGACAGTTTTGCTTATTTACGTAGCCAGTGAAGTATAGGCAAGATTCATACTGCATCTCCAACATTTAATTAATAAATGTACGACATTGTTCATGATATAATGGCTTAAGTTCTTGTGCCAGCTGGACTTCGTAGGACTTTAATTCCCGATATTTTTTTAAACTATTTTTTAGAGGTAATATATAGAATTGAGTATAGTGATCAATTGTAGAATAGGAATGTCTCATAAACCCGACCCATTGAAACACCCTAAGGGGGGTTTTCCTGCTTTTTTTATTTTTTAAAGTGACATATCTCATGAACGATAATATATAGAGTGCTGAGACCTTCATAGTTGATTGGTTGGTCTAAGTTTGAGTTTTCAAGGTGTTTATGAGTTTCAACATTTGTATATATTACCGTTTCGCCCCCTGATCTTGTTAAAAATATAAACTAATACACCTACGACGTAGATATGTGTATATCTAATTGTAGTAAAAACTGTGAAAAAGATAAATAAAGCATATTACATATAAAATTGGGCTTTTAACTTATAAATTATCTTTTATTCACTTTTCATACTTTATCAATTTAATTTTAGTTATTTCAAAGATTTTAAAACAATTTAGCAATACTAAACTTAACTAATAATTATAATAATGCTTACATTTAAGAAAGTTGAATAAAATGTTTTACTATAAACTGGTAATTAATTGCATAGCAACAGTAATAATGCTGCTTGTTTGGCGCTTTTCTTTGAATACAGATCTGATATTTTCAAGCACCCATTAAACGTCGCATCTACATGAAGCAAATGTCATAAGACATTTAAATTGACAAGATTTTCATTCCATTCAAGCTTGTTCTTAAAAGTTTTGCTTAAGTGACTCGGTATCATTACTCATTTATAGTAATAGGTTTATGACAGTTCATGTTACTGTGGTATTACTAGAAGCAGAGCTAGTACGAGAATTTCCATTAGATTTCTGGTTATAGGAAATCATCCTTGCCTCAACTGAAATGTCTCCATCTTGGTTCATCTTAGCCATTATCATTTGAATCCTAATGTACTCTTTGTATATGAGAGTTCCAGGCTAGCTTTACAGCCAAGATTACTTCTAGGTACTTAGACTTCAGTTGTTCAGTATACTATAATACTGAATGTTTGGTATTCTGTTCGTTTAATATATTGCACTTTATTTGGGGAAGCTAATTATTTAAGAATACATACAGTTGGTGATAAGGGTTTAATTTTGTTAAAGAAATTTTTTCTTGTATTAACTAAAGAAAGAATACTTAGTTTCTTATTTTACTTGCTTGCCTTATTTCTTAAAGATTATGGTAATTTTTGTAGAGCTTACCTAGGCTATGAATATTAAAAGTTTAGTTTGATGATCAACTGCTGTTCAAATATTTTACTGGAAATGACCATTTTTATAAAAAAACAAACTTTTTATTTCAGAAAGATCTTAACGAGCTGATGTGACCGTGTGTACACGTAGTTGCTGATCATCCGACGCGCCATTAGGCGAGACAGCACCGGCCCGCCATTTCGGTTGTTACTCTGGGATGTCAGAGCGAGGGCCGCTTCCTGGCGCTGTTAACCATTCTGAAGTAAATTCATTAGGTTGACGCCGAGTTAAACTCGAAAAGGGAGGCTGGGCATTAAGTCCGGCCGGGCGAGCTGCGGCGAGCAGTGATTAGTATTGAACTGCTGCTGGACTCGGCCCGGTGCTTTGTGCCGGCCAAGTATTCGCAAGTTCAATGAAATCCGCATTTAATCGCCCGTGCTCGCAATCAAACGCGACACGAATTTACGACTGTTAACAAGAACTGTCTTGACTCGAGCGGCCGCGCCATGTTTACAACTTCGCATGATTTATGGGGAGCGCACACCAGCCCCGTTCGGCGGCGGTATTTTTGAAAGGCCGTCGTAAATCATGGCCGCTGAAATTGTGATTTTTTCGGGTTATGTATGGACTTCCCCGCTCCGGCACGAAGGAACGGGATTTGGGCCTTTCATTTGCGCGGTTTTTGAAATCATTCCGGATTGTAAAACGGAAGGAGTGATTTATACGTGCTGCAAAAAGACTTGGAAAGGTAGTGCTCAAATGGTAGACAGAAAAGCATCTATTGCGGACAGTGATTAACAGCTGGTGCTTTTGAACATCCCCTTTGTAACGCAGAAAAGTTCCAAATTTTCGTTTACTATTGATATATTCAGCGGGACTCAGTGTCCTTTTGCTCCAGTTACTAAAGCCAATTTTCAAAAAACTTCTATTTTGTTATTAATAATTTTTTACTCAAACATTATTACGTTTTAGTCTTCTTTTCTTTTTTATTTTATCCATAAACATGTTTTTGATTTGAAAATTCTACAGGAGGTAAATCTGTAAAATGAATAAACATGAAAATAACATTAAAATAAAGATAAGTTAAATTTATTTAGATTAGATTTAGAGAAATTAAAGTAAATGGGATTGATAATCACATCATGCAATGTAGACCGGCGGTCACAACATTCTCAAACCGGGACGTGAATCTGCTGCTAATACAACTTTCTTTTTGTCTTTCATTGTAAAGGCTCTTAAATTCTCTTTGATGTTATGATGCCTTGCATTGACCTTTATCTCGATCACACCCCACATGTAGTAGTCAAGAGAAATTATAGCTGGAGCTGGAAGGATGGCTATAAGTCGAGAGACCAGAAGTAATGCAAATGTTGTATAGCTATGTCTCAGTCTCCCTTGACTTGTACACGTACTTTCGCGCAGTGGAACATTTCTTCTATTTAGGGCTTGGCAACTGTCTCCAACACATTGATAAAGCTGTTGGAGGTCACCTTCAGGCCTTCCTTAAAGAAGTAGGGCACCATGATATTCCCTTTGCTGCTTATAAATCCCGACACCATCACAGAGATGGAAAACTGACGGGAAGCACTTTAGAGGGATCTTCATATATCTAACGGTCATTTCAGCGATATACCTTCGCGTCTTAAAGAAGTTCTTTTATTCCAAAAGAAAGGGCTTGGACCTATAACTTACTCTCCATTTTGTTCTTTCAGTTAACAGTTGGAGGCTTCTCAAAATAAAAGACTTGTAATATGTCTTGCTGTACTGCCAAACTGATTGTTGAGTTCTCACCGCCTATTTTTTTTATCAGGTTAATAATGCTCCGTACAGGATTCTGATCGATCTTCTCTTTCAAACTGCGAATGAATTTATTACCACTCTAGGGGTCAAATTGCTTGCTGTGAGTTACTCTATTAGCAGTTACCTATTCCCAATGGTGATATTCCCTGTACTTCTTGGTTATATCATAGATTTGGGTTTTCTTGTAGTCAAACCATACAATAATTTTTGGTGGAGATTTTCCGGCGCGAGGAGATTTGAATACAGCAGTTCTGCGGTTGTATTTTTAGCTCATTTTGTCGACCATTGTGTGAAGGTAACCTGTATTACCTAATAGATGACTGTGCGGTAATACGGACTTTCAGCTATACAGTGTATTTAAAAACATTCTACATTGATAACTGCGTATCACAATAGTTCACTAATAAACATTGTTTTAATTTCAAAGGTGATGCGGGATATATTAATTCTACAAGTTAATAAATTAAAAAAAGACATTAGAACAAGAAAAGTGGTTAACTTTAAAATACTCTATTAACTAGCAGATATTCTTTAAAAGCGTAGATAACTAGCGGTTCAAAGTGTTGTTAGAGGTATGGTACTATTGAAATTGTAAAATCAAATTATCATTATATTGTATTGTTTACTAGTCGCTATATTTTGTATAATAAGAAAAGTTAACAACTGCATGATTATTTTTATTTATTTTAGTTTTTAATAAAGCACAAAAAATAATTTGCATTGAAACCGAATACTGTACGCTGCAAAACGAGTATGAAAATTATTATGCTGAAATGCTTGTCGGAAATTCTTCAAATTATTATCTGTGGCTTCATAGTTCATTGAGGGCCATCGTTACTTTTGGGTAACCAGGCCAGTGTTTTACTGAGCGCGGTGGCTAACCGCACGTTGAAATTCTTCATAAAGAATACAAAATAGTCATCAAAATCTATAGTCTTTCAGTAAATTAATAATTCTTTCCTTAAATCTAAAATGAGGATTGCCTCGAACTGATTGTAAAAAGAGAGCATCAAAAATAAAAACTTTTAAGTAGAATTTTTATTTTAAAATGATACAAATCCTTTAAAAACTAAATTAACTAAAATCTTAAAAACAATCTACTAAGTAAACAACTTGAAATGAAGACTAGGCGGGTGTTGAAAAATTTTCCGAATTATCCATATGAGATGTAGCTAAATAAATCGGGACAAGCAAGGATATATCGCAAAGGTTAAAGTATAAGAATGTTTCAGAAGGTATAAGAAAATTGAGGTTTCAAAAAATTTAAGACTCCAAACAATCTAAAAACTCTACCAGCATTTTTGCTAGTTTGCAAAACATGTATAATAATAAATGGAAAAGCTTAGATGACTTTTTTACTTTGCCAAATGTTTATTTTATATGACCAATATTAAAATAAATGTAACTAAAAGCAAATCTGTTTTTGGGATAAGCCTATGCGTACATTGTTTACGAAAAACACAGTAAATGCGAAAATTCCTGTTCAAAAAATCAGTTGTAGAAAAATATAGATTTAAAATGCGGTTTTGTCTTGACTATGTAGTATCTATCATTGCAAAGATAGGAGAATCCTTTAATGTGATTAAATATATAAGACCACAAAGTTACGTTCAATTTGGATCAATTGAAATATATTTAGTACTAGTAAAAAGTGTATTAAGACATCACGTATTTTAAATAACATCAAATTTAAACAACGAATAGCAACAATTTTTTTATTTTTGTTGTTATACACATTAATTTTATTTATTTAGATAACATTTTAATTACAAGCTCAATTTAAATTGCATCCATCAACTAAGTGAACTTTCAGACAATTGCTGGCACTTAACTCGACTAACAACAAATTTTTTATTTTTTCTTAATGCCTAACTATTAAATTATTTTGTTTCTATTATTTTCTACAATCTTACAATATACCAGTAAAGCTGCATTTATTTTGTAGTTATAAATACTTTTAAGATTTATTATGTAATAAATTTTCAGTGCTTCTACTTATTGCTCTTCGTATATCACAGATTCTACAATTTAAAGGGCTCTTTACTGTTTCCGTCCCAAGATTTCCTCGTAAATTCATCAAAGACAAAAGTTGAAGTCCCGATCGTATTTATAAACAAATAAAATTTATTTGGTAATAAAAATATGGTGCGGTGACTCCATAGCTTTATTTCTTTTACGATGAGCATCTGCCTTGCAGAACCGTTTTTACGCAATACTTTTATACCTTCCTCTGTAACTTGGCAACTAAAAAATCTTTGCACACTTTAGTACTAAGATGTTTGACATAACTCTGTGGGATGTCCTTATAGAAATATATTATTGCAGAAGCTCATTTACTAAACGATTATCTTAAACAGAATATTTTTAATTTTATTTTAATATCAACTCCATACCTACAAAAACATCAAAAGAATTTTAATATATTCATATCGAGTGTAAGAAAGCATTATTTGAATTAAATGCAATTTGTTTTAATTACGATAATATTAATAAAATTATAACAGATTTGCTGAAAATGTATCGTGCCTGAAAATAAATATACATATTACGAATGCAATAATTGTTTAAATGCGTTATTTTTAGTAAATACAATTGAAAGATAAGATAATTAACGTATATGTTAAAATAAAATTTTTTTCTTGAAATGTATGAGTATTATAAATAAAAGGTATATTCTTAATATATTTTTTAATAGGAAATATATTTAGATTGTAACTCCGCGCAAGTTTCATTTTGTATTATAAAAAATTTCTACCTTCTTTACTTAATACGCTTTCTTATCTAGAAAATTTTATTCCTACGTTACTGCCAATGTATTCAAAGGTAGGAAAGTAGCATTCTAGTGCCTATGCAAATGTCTAAATAGGGAGTGTAATTTGCATACTATTTACATATTTGTGTAGGATGTGATGGGTATGAAGTTCCTTAGTTTGTTTTACTTTACTGTTAATTCCATTCGGTTATAGACGATGCTTTCATTACAAGAGGTGGTTTTCTTAGCAAAATTTGTAAAATTAAGTAAATACAAAATCTATAAGCAATTAAATATTAAAAAAACAAAAAAAACACTGGAAATATTTTACATCCCCTGATTTTTAGGTTACTATTATGCTAAGACGTTATATATTTAAATTATTACTAATTCAAAATAACATAAAGCTTATATCCTAACTCATACTAATGCCATAAAATCAAATACACAAGAATAAATTTTGAAATCTTATATTTTCTCAAAACATTTTAATGCTTAGTTATAATTTGCTGTCAAATTTTGTTAAAACCAACATGTAGCACAAAAACCCGAGTAAAAACGTCATTAAGCAATGTAACTATTATATTCTCCTTTACCTTAAGTTGTAAAATAAAGGAACATAGCAGTTGCAATAATTATTAACCGATCTTACTTTGTAAAAACACATCTAGTACCTATAATTCTTTTCTTTATTATTATTACATTATTAAACTACAATTAGCTTTTTTATTATAAGTAATTTTAGATAATTAAATTAATTGTATCTAGTATATTGGCAAATTAAAACTCGAGAGTTTTGTATTTCATAGATTAAGTTATTTTGAATACTTGATACTCTAGAATTTAAAACAAATTATTATTCCTACAACCTCAAAATTTTTAACATGTCTCGCTGGCAAAAATTTCAGTACTTTGTAATTCTGAAATTAAATTACTAAATTATAAGCTTTGAACGGAGCGAGTTTATTTAAGGTTTGGTTTAGCAGTAGTAATGCCGCATTATTCTAAATATTTGGATAAAATATACAAATGGCGCTTGCAGTTAAATTAGAAGCTAATTAACAAAATCATAAACCGTTAGCTACAGGATCTGTCCAGAAATTATTAAGCCAATATTAACATAACAAGAACAATTTGCGCGGCCGTGATGTAATTTGGTAGCCGATGAACTATAAGCGGATGTGTGAATAAAAACAATTTTACTGGTCAGGAACTAACTCGGATTCAGCTGCACATCTTGATTCATTCCCCGAAATTACAATTCGAGTTCAACTACAATTTCGAACATATTTTGATCAATTTTATAGATATTTCATCGGACTTCATTCTTGAGCATTTATATATTTCTGGTACAGACTTTGCATTTTAGATAATTTGATAAAAAAGTCACACGGTGATAAATCATAAGATCTTACAGGAAACTATTGATGCACTAAACTCGACTGTTGCTTCAATTGTATGGGAGGTGGCGTCATCCTGCTAGAACTAAATTTGCCCCATATCAATATTGCCCAGAAGGCGTCAGAAAAACGGATTATTATGCCACAGTAACGATCGCCATTCGCGGTCATAACACTTCCAACATCATCTTCAAAGAGGTATGGGTTTATTACACCCCTTGCCCAAAATCTATAATAAACAGCAACACGTTTGAAGTGCATTAGCTCATGAACTACGCGAAAACTTTCCGACCACAAAATGCGACTTGCTTATGAGTTCGTCGAGTTGAAAATGCACCTCCTCGAACGTTGAAGATGATTTTTTGGATTAACAACTAATTATCGACCCTACGAATGGTTAGCTAGCTAAAATTCTTGGGTTAATTCCATATTTTACTCGTGAAAGTTTTTAGTAATTATTTGCCGTAAGGAGCTTTTTAATGAATCCAATTGCGCACGATACCAAGTTGTTTTCGAATTTTTAATAACATTTTAGTTAACTGTGATGATATTCTTATAAGACTACTCATTACGCCATTACCGATCCAATGTTATCAAATTTTGTAATCAAACTTCTAACGATTTATTTATTTGGTGTATTATTTCGAACAAACATTTTGTGCCATCTTGGCAGAATTTTCATCAAATTTGCAGTGCCTTTTAATAATAAAAACGCGCTGTTCTCTTTTTTGGCGTTACTAATCAGAAGAATCATGGATCACATCAAAACAAAAAGACCCAAAATTTATATCCAGCGTTTGATTTGAACCACTTTTGTCTTCTCCTACAAGTGAATATGTGTATCTTTGTTTTCTCTAATTATTTGTTTAATAATAATATTTTTGTGCTAACTTTGCAAATTGCTTTGATAGTACAAAATCCGGATTATCATATAAGTAATTTTGTGGCAGGCTACATTTTTTAATCGTACAAAATGTAGATTATAATTTTCCGTAGATCAATTTCTGCTGTTGGAACTTATCTAAGCTTTTCTTTATTGCATGTTGACGTAAAGGCAGCATTTTTACTCAACTGTAGTAATAGTAAGGGAATCTCTATATCCACGAACAATCTGTTTTCGAGAAAGCAAAGTAACAGTGATAGTAAAGCAATGAAGTTCGTTTTTCTTGTTCAGAGCGTGTGCCACCCACCTATTTTCTAAATATTACTAATTTATTTAAGAAGATGAGCGTCAGTATATTAAACACATTCCATTGAACCAATTCTCTGATGAATTGGCTCAGATTATCGCAAGTTTATTCTAATGACTAACTGAACTAAAGGAGGTAAGCCAGAATTTGAAGAATTTGTGAGGTTAAACTTTTCGTCCTTGTGATTTTTCTCAATACTAGCGTTTTCTCTACAAATAGAATAGATCGCTTGAGCCACTTTATTGGTTTTGAAACTTTGATTGAATGCTCACGTTTGTCTACTTGACAATTTATTCTCGTAAGGCTAAAAAAAACTTAAAATTCAAATAACAATAAATAACAATAATAGGGAAGCACTAGAGCTATAGAAATTTTATTAATAATTAAAAAATGTTTTCCTATTAATTTAAATCATGTCTGAAAATAACAAACTAAACCTGAAAATCCAATAGAAAGAATACAAAGTAATCAAGAAAGAGCTTTTTAAATATGCTTTGAATTGCATATAATGAGAAGCATGTGTGTTAAAATATCAGCAGTTTAAGGTTGATTTAAAAAAGCAACAAAAATACATTTATACTATAAAAATCACTAGTAAAATTACTGAAAAAATCTTGCAATAAGATAACGATGTTTCT
This sequence comes from Sinelater perroti, assembly GCA_036346155.1. Lineage (NCBI taxonomy): Eukaryota > Metazoa > Arthropoda > Insecta > Coleoptera > Elateridae > Sinelater > Sinelater perroti. The sequence continues at coordinate 2,795,917 of JARFIY010000348.1, read as the reverse complement.
ATAAGAACAAAGCTTGTAAGATAACTAAAAAGATAATAAAACCAGTAAAACTGTCTTGCGATCATTATTATTGTATTTAAATTTATAAACAATATGAAATCAGTATTACTTTGTACCAGTTATTCATAAGTCATCACCTGCAAATTTCATTATTTTAACAACTTCGTGGATTTAAAGTACTCAAAACTTAAATTTTTGTTACACGTTTTGTTAACATGCACGGCCTCAAATTGTTTTTTATTCCAAATTTGTATTTTAAAAATCGTAGGTTATGATACTTTTCCACAATATATTTAGCTCCAAAAATGATACGCCTACAATCTCAAAATATAAAATTGTGTCATTAAATAAGAGGTGTTACAGCAACCAAATAAACAAACATAATTTATTATTTACTTCGTATACATATGTTTCCATTAAAAAGCTTGCTTAAGGTGTCAACATCACTATAATTATCAGCAGGCCATCAAATTAAAATAAAATAAAAGAGAGGCCAAAAGCCCGATAACTTATATTGCATAGAAGCTATTTTTAAAGTAGGCCAGTTACGTGTGTGTTTATATGTATCTACAAGAATTTATATTTTTAAGAGAGACTCGTGTTTTTATTGACTTGGAATTGCAAGTAATGGAGCTATTTTATCGGTTTAAATAAAAAAGTAAGTTTTATTTGAAACTGCAAGACATTCAATATTAAGAAACTTATAACGATTTTTGAGTGCAGTACGTTACAACAATTAAACGGCAAAAGCATGTCAACTTTTATAAAGCTATTGTAATAGATTTTTCTAAAAAAAAACGGATGATATAATTTTTTGAGCAATTAATATGACAAATAATTGTTTTTTAGTAGAATATTCCGCATTATTAAGATAAACACAAAACTTTAGACAAGTAACACAATTCTTCCTTTGCTGTTTAGAGCTCATTCGGAAAATCAATCTATCAATTCTATAATTCGCGTAAAGCAACAACTGTTCAGTTATCATAAAATGTATTGCTATGAAATTGTTACTGACAATAATATCAAAATTTCTTTTTTATTTTCTAAAAAAGCCGTTTAGAGGAATATCAAGTTGTATCATTCACGATTACGGTTGTCTCTTTGTGGGAAAAATACTAGGTGATGTTTAGAAAACAAACGCACTCGGACTTTTAAATTTTTAAATATTTGAATTGAGCAATGATTTTTTAAAATAAGCTATGGATTGGGCAGCACTTGTGTATGCGTTTTTCAAATTTTAAAAAGCCAGATGAGCCACAAAAACTTTTTTGTCATCACACTACTGTTTCGTTGTCACTCCCAATCAAATACTGTGCACTTGCGTTTAACATATTTTTCACGCATTTGGAATATAGTACCAGGTGTACCGGAAAGTCTTTACCGGTTTTTTGGAAAAAATGCATAATTTTCTATATAATGGAAAAATTTATTTATTCAAAATATTGACCATTTAATTCTGCACATCTTGCCCATCTTTCAGGCAATTTATGAATCCCATTCCAAAAAAATTATTTTTTCTTTGAGCGAAGCCATTGAACGATCCATTTTTTAACTTCTTCGAAATTGGCGAAGTGCTGCTCTGCCAGTGCAGAGCCCATTGATAGTCGAGGCAAGGTCTGGATAGTCGGACGGGTGAATATTTCAAAGCGTTTTAAATGCTTCCTTGACCGGTTTTGCTGTATGAGGCGGCGCGTTATCGTGCTGTAAAATCACTGTAGCGTGTCTTCAGGCCCATTCTGGTTGATAATAGTTTCTTGAGCCAAATTTAACGCTTCTGCCAATTGTTTTTGAGTTTGTGTGGGGTCTTCATCCAATAACTCCTGCAGTTTCGCATCTTCAAACTTTTTCGGTCTGACAGAACCACGCCTCACATGTTTTTATGGTTGGAGCATGCTGACCGTATGTTTCAACTAGCAAACGATGAGTTTCAGCGGATTTTTTCTTTTGATTAAATAAAAAAAGTAATGCGTGTCGCAAATGCACGTTTTCAGGCACATAACTTGACTATTTTGAAGAGGTATAAATATATGACGGTGATACTTTCACAAAATATAACCTACGACGTTGAAGCTTGATGTCTGTAGAATAAAATGAATAAGTGTCAAATAATAATATTGTATATTAAGCCTAGCGACACCTATTGGAAAAAACCGGTAAAGACTTTCCAGTACACCTGGTAAGTTTGTTAAGTTGCAGTTAAAATATTTTATATTTGTGATATTTGGTGGTATATCTTTTTTTTTAATTTCATCCGAATAAATAGCTAAATCATAAACAAATTTAAGTTATTTCATGTTTTGTAGTTTGATTATCATGGAGTAAACACACATAATGAATGCATTGACATCGATCGGCGAGATAAAATGTGAAGTTAGGTTCAAGAAGCCATAGTTATTTATACAACCCGCTCTATTTTACTGGACAGTAAGTTGGTTATACTATTTATAAGGCCATTATGAAATTTTCTTATTCATCTACCATAAATACAAGGCGAGATATTGCTCTATGTAAATTGAATAAAGTTATCAACCACAATTTCTACCACCAAATGACCAATATGTGCAGTAGCCAATAAATAATGCATTCGTTATAGCTAGATCTCTTTTATATCAAAAAACTTTTCTATTATTGGTAGAGCCATTGAAAGTAATGCGATTAACACAATTAACTCTTGACAGAGCACTTTATCATTGAAACAATGCTCAAGGCAAATCTCCCATGCCTATTACTTTACATTCAGTGCTTTTCAAGGTCTTTAAAATACTAAAAAATACAAAAAAATAATTATTTTTAACGCAAAATTTAATGCCTAATTATCAATTGGATTTTGACAACAACACGCCGCCATCGAACAAATTCACTAGCTAGTTGAGAGAATTCTTAAGGATTTTGAAGAAAGATCTTGTTTTGTGGATTTGTTATAAGCATTCGATAAAGTATGGAACGACAGCTTATTACATAATATCAAGCGCAGTTTGTCTTCAGATATATTTCAAATTATCAAATGAAATCTTACTAACAAGCACTTAGTGAAATATCGCGATTTCCACACAAATTCATTTCCTGTACCACTGGCGTTTTACAATGAAGCGTGTTAAGTCCGCTATTGTATCTTCTAAATTTACTGTTAATCTATCAGTTGCAATAAATACATTAACATATGTATTTGTTGACGATATTTTTTGTCGCTGGAATCCACATTGCATCTCATTACAAATATTATTTAAGAAAATTAATGATAAAACTTGAAAGGATGTCTACTCTTCCGTTTCACTTAACAGCCAACACAAGATTCGTGCGGCAGAAAGCAAATACTTGAGAAACCACTTAGATAGAAACCTAACTAGAAGAAGGCTAAATACATGTAATTAGGTATATCCTTCAGCAAAATTTATTGGCTTATAGAACGTGTACCTTTGAAATAAAAATAATTACTTAAATAAAATATGTGAAAATATACAAAAACACCATGACAGAAACGAAACTAAAGATCTATTCAAGAAAATAAAAAAAATAAAAAAAAATCACGAACATAGTTTATTGAAGATAAAAATGGAAAAGTCCTAGATGAAATTGACAAAGTAGTTGCGAGATGGAGAGAATACTGCATAGAATTATATGAAGACTAGACGCCATCGTTAGAAGTAAATAATGCTATTAATAGATTACATAAAAATAAATCTGTGGGAGATGAGGATATTAGCAGCGAACTGCTGAAAATACTAAGTGAAAAGGACATTGCACTAATGATATTATTATGTAATAAAATATGGAAAACAGGACAATGGCCCAAAGACTAAATTAAATCAACACTGATTACTTTTCACAAAAAAGGTTCAGCTCGTAAATGCGAAAATTATAGAACGATAATATTAATACCCCATTCAAGCAAAATAATGTTAAACATTATACTAAATAGAATAAAACTCTTTCTTCCAAGACAAATGGCTAAAGAACAGGCTTTAGAAAAGGCAGAGGTACAAGGGATCAAATACACAACATTAGACAACTCAGCGAAAAATGCAGGGAATCTAATGTGACAGCTTTTATATGCTTTTGCATTACAAAAAAAGCCTTTGATTCAGTAAATCGGCAAAGTCTATGGAACATATTGCTAGAAATGGGTACACCACCACACATAGTGTACCTAATAAAACTACTTTATGAAACCGAGGCAACAACAAATGGAATAAATGAAAGTACATCAAATACATTTACTATGTGTGGAGGTGTCCGTCAGGGATGGATATTATCTCCTCTGCTTTTTAACGTTTATATTGAGTTTTTAATAAGAAAAGTCTTCGCTAATCGGAATAGGGAATAAAAATTGGGGGTGTCGAAATCAATAATTTAAAATATGCTGATGACACCGCTCTAATTACTAGAAGAAATGGAAGAATTGTTAAACATCGTTAGAGAGGAAAGCGAAAGTTTAGGACCAGGCTTAAACAATAATAATGCCAAGAAAACAAGCACTCACTGGCAGACATAAATATAACGCAATAGAAATAGTAGATCATTATGTGTTAGATGGGGTCGTACACAGAAAATAACGGTAACGGTTCCAACGAAATAAAAAGAACGACAGCGTTAGTAAAAACTGCCGTTACTAAACCAACAAAAATTTCGAAAGACAGAAGTCAGAAGCCAGACATACCGAAATTAACATAATGAATGCACTGGTTTTCCCTATTGCATTATATGCATCAGAATCTTGGACGATGAAAAAGTTAGACAAACAGAAGATTAACTCAAACTGAAATGTGGTGCTGAAAGAGATTTCTGAGAGTAAAATGGACTGAACATTGTACAAACGAATCCATAATATGTGATGTAGGAATCCCACACAAATTAATAAATGTGATACCGAAAAGAATTTTAAAATATTTTGGTCATGCCTCTAGAAGAATGGATAATAATTTGAAAAAATTAATGGTACAACTGAAACAAAGCTAGAAGAAACACTAAAAACGCACAAAATAAAGAGAAATGAAAGATGAATCAGAAGCCATACCGACACTTACACACGCAACTCATGATTTTCGGATATGAAGTGAACAACAGAAATTTTTGGAAGATAAAGTCCTTTTCTATAAAGATATACTTAAACCTATTTGGTCATATGGAATTTCGCAGTGAAGAACAGCAACTAATTCCAACAATGATATTCTGAAAACCCTCCCCAACAAAGCATTATGTTTACTGGTCAATGCACTTACTAGAAAGCGAAGATAAGGAGCCTAAACTGAAGAGATTTAACATAACTACATATACTATATATATATATATATATATATATATATATATATATATATATATATATATATATATATATATATATATATATATATATATATATATATATATTATATATATATATATATATATATATATATATATATATATAATAGCTATTATGGCTAATTAGTTTAAATTATATTTAATTAAATTTAGATTATGTTTAATTGGTTTAATTATATCAGGAAAATTGTTATTAGACAGTTTTCAGCAAACGAAATTATATAAATTAAATTATTTAATAAATGTTAACAGCTTGATAAATTGTAGCATTACTTACAACAAATATGTAATTTCAAAAAAATTATATTGTATAGAAAAGAGAAAATGTCTAGAAATTCTTGAATTGCAGTTTGATATAGTTTATTAGATATTACTGCTTTGATTTTTGTCGCTTTTCTTAGCATTGTTATGTTGTAAAAAAAAATTTCAGAGCCTCTACGAAAACTTAGACCTTCTAATGTATAATTCGAATAGTAATTATCTTTCGCGATAAAATGTTTTTCTCCTTCTTTATGTTGTTATTCAGTATATACACTAATTTTTAAAGAATAAAACTGAGCTATAGGAAGTGCACAACATAATTAACAATAAAACATTAAACATAAATTATGGAATATAAATATTTAAAAGTGAAATTTTGGAACACTACCGATTAAATACTAAAACCAGAAAATTCAAAAAGTTGTTATAATAATCTGCAGCACAATAGATGTAACAAAAAACAAAATTAACTTAGTCAGAATATTTACATACAAAGTGGAATTACAGTGTATTAAAGCAGTACATCAAAGTCAAATTGGCTTTTTTAAAAAGGTAGCCGAGCACAATTTTTAACTAAACACTAAAATGTACAACTAAACTAAAACTAAAAGGAAAGTAAACAGCGGTACAGCCTAGTCTGAAGAGTTCAAATTGTTTACTTAGAATTCAATAAATAATAATTGCAGTTGCTCACAAATTGTATTAAAACATTAATGGCATTAAAACGGCAACAAACCGATTAGAAAAAAAAACTTTACTAATAAAGTTATAATTAAATAAATTTAATTTGTATCTACACAAAAACAAATATTTTATAATATGTCTACAGTATTTAATTACTATATTTTCTACTCAAAATGTTTAGTATTCTTTATAAGCTACTGCAAAAAAGCTTTATCTCGTTTATTTCAACTTGTTACAAAATAAATAAATGTGAATGGGCGAAATGATAAATAAATTTTACTTAAATAACTTCCCCTGGTTTTTATTTTAAAACAAAATTAAAGTCTACTGCTTTTTAATGCTCATCACAAAAACACTCAGTGAGTATATTATTTTGCAAACAAATTTTCCGTGTAATTTGTAAAAAGAAAAGAATTTCCTTTAAAAGAATTTTTTAAACGGGATTTCAATTTCCGGTTCGTCCAATTATGAACGAGATAAACCGTACTTTGGCTAAGTAGTTTTAAAAGAAACTTATTTGTTTCATGTACGCTAAGTTCATGTACGGTTCAATCAAAATTGTTACTAACAAATTCAGAGTACCGGAGAAAACTTTTATTGGAATATGACATTGCCTATATTCCAGTAACAATAGAAACAAAATAATAGTACTGTCAAATAGCGCCACCTTTGGTGGAACGTTAACAAAAATTTTAGCAGACGATTTGTCGCAGTCGTATAACAATAGTCACTTGAGTTGGTAGTACCGTGTCGTTATGAAATTGAAAACTGAAACTAAATTAAATTTCTTACTAAAAAAAGATCTAAATCTCAGTGATGTTGCACAACGTTTGGAAGATGAATCTTTGACTTAATATCTCACTGTAAAGAAATGAGCAAAACAATTTCGTTTTTAACCGAAAAACGTAGAAGTCGAGCCATATGTAGATCGGTCAGTTGAAGTGTTTTGGCAGTGGTTTAAAACAGCAACGCATAACCTGTTGTCAACAATTTCTAAACTTCTGTTGCAGCAACCAAAAAGAGGTCTTTTACTTCATTGTCACAGAAAATAAAACCACGAGTCCACAATATGATTTTATAACAAAAAAGGGTTAATGGAATGAATAAGACTGAAAACAACCAGGAAGGGCAAAGGTGACTGTATCAGTGAAACAGATCATGGCAACGGTCTTTAAGGATTCAACAGAAATTTTGGTATCTGGATTTAAGGAAACGTATAGTTGTCCTGAAAAATGAAAGCGCCATTATGCACCTGTCAATACATCCGCAATTGTCTAAGTTGTTCCGAAGGACTACGGCTTAAGGAGCTTTTTCACCCACCCAACAGCTACTATTTATTTTCAAAACTGAATAAAAAATTTCAAGTTAGGAAATTTAACATTCATAAATAATTTTGGACACTTGTACAGATATAACTTCAGAGTAATTTTACAAAGATAATAAAATGCTAATTTCTTATTACAATAAATGGGCTAAAATATATAGAGACTATATTCAAAAATATTAGAATCATCTTTGGAGTATAGTCGTACCGAAAATTTTTGGCGTTTATTTTTTCGCAAAATACATATCGCGCAAAACCAAAAATCCTTGATTGAGAACAAATCAAACCTATTTTACAATCGTGACCGTACTATTTGTTTTTTTTTATTAGGACTATAGTTTAGAACCAAGTAAAATTGAGACAAATTTCAATGCAATATCGCCACATTTGACAAATATCAAAAAAATTGCATAGTTAAATAATAATTATTAATGGTTGAGCTAAAAAGTGCAGATTGTGTGATTAAATACCTCGTTTCGACGATACTACCATTTTTAGCGCACTTACTAGCAACTGCAACTTCAAGGACTTATTGTGTCTGCTAACATGCACTTAATTCTAGGACAAGACACACACCCATGGGTTGAGCGAGCCTCAAACTCGCCCGCGTCGGCTCGATGACAGAGGAACGATGATCTTAACCACCGAGCCACCGCGGCTTCGACGATATTACTACTCAAAGTTGTATACAAAAATGTTTTTATATCACTAAAATATGTTATCTGATTTGTGGCGAACAGGAACCGTATAGAACTTGCAAAAGCAGACGTTTCCTTAAGAGAATAGTGTTTTTAGCTACTGTTAGTGGTCCGCGCTGGAATTGTTCTAAAAATCAGTTTTTGATGATAAGGTTTTTATATGGAATCTTGTTTAGAGAAGCAGCAGAAATGCTCTACTCGTATAACGGCAACTAAGGTTACTTCAAGGGCTGTAATGGCTCAGTGGTTAAGATCATCGTTCCTCTGTCCTGAGCCTGCGCAGACGAGTTCGAAACTCGCTCAAACCATAGGTGTATGTGATGTCCTAGCTTTAAGTGTGCATGATAGGAGACCCAGTTCCAGTAAGTGCGCCAATAACAATAAAAAAAGGTTACTTCAAATGTAACCAAAAATAGGCAGAAAATGCTAGATGAAAAACTGTTATTTGCAATTGAAGAAAAATAATCTAGGACAAATGATTTTTCAACAATCTGAATTCAACAAGATAATGTTAAACCTTATATAAAACTACATAATAAAAATTTCAATGAAACTTTCAAAAAACTAAATTAAACATTAAAATGTTCTGTCAGCTATCAAAGAATCTTGATATAAACGTTCTGTATTTGGTATCTTTAATGCCGTTCAGTCGTTGCTACACAAAATCGCTTGGGAAACAATCGTTAAAGATGCCTAGATTAGATTAGATTATGATTATTTAAATAAAGTTCCCTGAACTATGAAAGTTGCTAATAATAATTATCCTTTGATCTATATATAGGTAAGGATCACTCACAAAACTAAAAAGTTTCCTTTTGCTATTAGATGTGATATGAATATTGTTCCAAAAGCTTATAATATGGTACATAGAGCACAATTACTATATAAGTAAACCGACTCAACTTTTTAAAATTTTATAAATAGAATAATAAATAAAGAAATTACTCTTTAAAATAATTTACACTTATATACGGACATAAAAACAGTATAAATAAACAAAGGAAGTAAAATAAATACTTTTCAGAAAACGCCTGATTATATGTTTAATGGAATTGCATAACTTCTATTGTTCACAGACTCTACAATTTGTTTTTAAGTAACAATATCATTATTAATGTTTTTAAAAGTAATCATTACTATTCTTGTACACACAGAACGGCTACAAAAAAAACAATAAAGCCTTTGCACAAACAGCGCAGACAATCCTCATTTATTTACCCAAGAAATGGTCGTGTTATCAGCTAAAACACAATAAACTCTGCTCATCTCAAGGTTATTAACCCTGCTTGAGTAATCTAAAACGTAATAAATTACAGCTTTCCATGGATCGTTATTTTAACTTTATAAACCCAGCAACATTATAAGCGGGCTTTATATTTGTCCCAACTAACTGCTCCATTTTTCACGTTGCACAACAACGCTTAAGAACGCCTACAGCGTCACAGAATGTCTGGATTCGATTGCAAAACAAATCAGATATGTGTTTTTAGTAGCGTGTTGCCAAGCTTTTAAAACCAGTTTCGCGAAAATGGAGATTGTTATAGATGGCAGTATTTTTAAGTTTGTTTGTTTGTTAAACGCACTTAGGCTAGGAAACAACATCGTAATAATTTTCCAGCTAATTAATTTTTAAGCTAATAAGTAGGACTACAAGAATTACTTTAATATTTATTATACTCGTTATAAAAGAATTAAAAATACAGTGCTGCATGTATAAGATTTATTTTATCTAGATAAACTTTCAAAATAGATGTAACTAGTATGGGTATCATTAAAAATAAAGCTAGAAAATTTTAAAAAGCTAAAAAAACACACATGAGGATGTATAATTTAAGGCTACCACTGAATTCTTTGCAAAGTTTAAAACAAGCTGACATTAAACATGTGATAATGCACGGCGAGTCTGATTATCATTAAATGTAAAGAATATTTTCAATTGTGATAAAACTAATTTATTTTGGAGGCGCATGCCACACTGTACTTACATCACAAAATATGAGAAGAATATTTCCGAGTATAAACCTATAAAAGATTGATTAACGTTACTTTTGAGAGCTGACGCTAGTGGTAGTGTGGAACTTAAACCGCTTCTTGTTTATCACAATAAAAATCCTAGAACATTAGGAGATTTCGATAATTAAAGAAAGACTTCCAGTGACGTGGAGAATAAAGAAAAGGGTATGAGTTCATAAGGGTTTTTTAAAGAATGGCTTCTTAACGTTTGTGCCTTAAACATTAAGGATTATCTTCAGACCAATTAATTGGCATTGAAGGCACTGTTACTATTGGACAATACACCAGGAGACCCAAAAGATCTTGAAGGTAATTTGCAGGAAGGCTTTTCTTAGTTAACAACTCAGTTTTTATCTCCAAATACTATTACATTGATTCAGTTAATAGATCAGGTTTTAAGAAATTGTACACTGACTGTTTTGAATCACACCAATTCTTCTCAGCGATAACATTAAAAACATTTTGGATAGAAAATTTTGATATTCTTGAAGCTATTTGGCTTGTCACTCAACGGCAGTTAAAGTCTGCTTGGTAAAATTATGCCCATTTTGCATTCAGAGAGATAGAGATGATCTTCCTAAATTTATGGATGAAGTTATGACACTGCTAAAGGTTTGAAATTGAAGATGATACTGACAGAAACATGAAAATAATATAACGAGAGAATAACATTAAGAACTCCTGTATGAAGGACAGGAAGAAACTCATCGAGATGTGTTCTCTGAAAAAAAAGAAGACGAAAGGGCACCAATGCCGACATCTACTATTACAAATCTTGTGAAGAAATAGGAGGATATCATAACAATGATTTTAGAGTGGAAAAAAACATTTTGAAGTCAGTAAGCTTAGAGATCTTTACAACGGCTATGCTATTATCACTTCCGAAAAATTTTGAAGAGAGAAAAGCAAATTGGGCAGATTCTTTAGCGTCCCACAAACGGAAAAAATGAAACTGATAAAAATGCAAGATTGTGTATGTATTTATGCATTATTATTGTATATAAATAAACGTAGTACAAAATCATACAACTTTTTTTTGATGTCTAAACGTAATTAATCAAATTCCTATAAAAATCTGTGGTAAATTGATGATCGGTTAACGAACAATTTGGGTAGCGAACATCGTCTTTAAACGCATTATGTTCGTTAACTTACCACCCACTGCACTATAAAACTTTAGTTCCCAAAGCGGGGCGCACGCCCCACAGGCGGAGAATTTTGATTTTTAAAAATTCTATAGAAATTGGAGTATTATTTCGCTCAAAAAATTTAAATATTTATGGGTAAAATGTAGATAGGTATTATCTAGTAAATTTAAGTCCTAGTATAGTTTTGATTTATATAAAATGAAATTTAAATTACTATTGCACTGCTACAAATCTCACTAAGATCATTATATGCAAAAAATGTGTCTGTAATAATTTTGTATAGAAATGGCTATTATATATTTCAGAAATTATATTATATGTCAAAAAATAATCATAGTTGTACAAAATTTCGATACGAAAATAAAGTGTAATATAAAATTTTAGCACCAAAGCAGAAAGTAATAATAAAATCTGCGAAAAGTAGAAGAATAATTATTTTGACAGATAATTGGATGCATATGAACCAGAAACCAAGGAAAACAGGAAAAACTTATAAAAATAGGAATATATTAACCCTATTTGTTTTATCAAGCTAATAAAATAACAACAATTACTTAAATAAAAGTTTGTTACGAACAGAAAGAAAATTAGCTCAGTATTTTGAGGACCAAAGGAAATAGACAAATAGACAAATAAAAAAATAAAAAAACTAGTAATAATCACATAATAGCTTTGAGAGAATAAATCAAAACTGATTTCAAGTAATAAACAACTAAGATTAGAGTAATGCGACTCTAAAATAAGCATAAAAATGTATTAGAAACATTAAAACTGAAATATTTAAGATGCAGGCTTATGCTAAATAAATATTTATTGGCTTACAACAAATCTTAACGTTAATCAATACAAAAAGAGAGTAAATAAAACATATGGTAAAATAAATGCTGTAGAGGATTGAGTGTTAAAAAGTAATAAAACTGAAAGTCACAAAAAAGGCAGAATTTAAATTGTACGCCATTTGTTCATCCAAAATAGACAAGTTTCTGATTGGAGACATTTTGTAGTGAACACATTGCCGTTAGTCAATATAGAGAGCCACCTGACAGAGGAGCGAGCGACGATTATTACAATTCATTACAAGCACACTTCGTCGAGACTGCGCGCAAATGATGTGGCAATTTCAGAAGAAATTTACCAAATAAAACAAATGTGCAAAAACCAATAAAGAACTTAAATAAACACGTTTGGTTGCCAATAAAAAAACAAACCTTTCAGCTGAAAATATTGCCGTTGCGAACGATAGCGAAATGGAGAGTCCAGAAACAACAATGCGCCGTCGGTCACTGCAACTGTAGATTTCAAAAAAGACTGCGCAACGGATTTTAATAAAATATCTGCGTCTACACCCATTCAAAATTAAGCTAACCCAGAAATTAAACTGATCGACTTTTTGAAACGCCGGGTATTTCCATATTGGATAACAGAGAATCAAGAAGTGCATGGAAATTTTGATAAGAAAATCATCTTCAGCTATGAAGCGCATTTCCACTTTAGTGGGTGTTTCAATAAACAAAATTGTCGCGTTTAGGTAGTAGAAATTTTTTTGGGTCATTCAAGAATGGCCCCTGCATATTCAGAGCTTAGGGTAGATTTTATGCTGTTAAAGTAATTGCGCCATTTTTTTAGATAAAGCTAAAAGAGCAGTGATTATCAATGGTGAACTTTATTGTAAGATTATAGCAACTTTTTCTGCCCTCGTTTGGGCGGCATAGGTTTGGATAATTTGTGGTTCCAACAGAACGGCGCCATTTGTCACATGACGCTTCAACTGGCCACCACAATCGTGTAAGCTAAAACCGTGCAATTGTTTCCTCCGAAGATTCATTAAAACCAAAGTTTATACCTTGAACTAAAAGAAGAACTTGAGGAGTTTAGACGAAAATGAGAAAAAGTGAGTTTAAGGGTGTCAAATGGGCCGTGGAGGATTTTTGTTAAATATCTTATTGCACATTTAAGGTCAATGTTTAACCTTTAAAATAATATAACATTGACGGGTGATAAATAAATAAAATGTCTGTATTAAAATTAAATCTTTCATTTCTTTTGAGACACCATAAATACAAGCAAAGCGTAAAGCATAGTACAAATAGAAACATTTATACAAAACAAAAAATACATAAAAACAAAATTAACACCAATGGTATGATGTGCAGAAATGACCAATGCAAACTAAAATTAGGCAAAGGAAATGTCACAAAAACTTTTTTTTAGTTGTGGAATTTAGAATTTATATGGAAATAATAACATAGAGTAGAAAAATACAAAATAAAATAAGTTAAAGTAAATATCCGAAAAGTTAAAGCCCAGAAATATAGAATTATTAAATTAAAAACAGTCATTTAATGTAGTGCGAGTACAAAGCAATCTTTGCTTTAAGAAATCGCATTTTTGATGCAAGAACAACAAAATAGAAAACTTAAAACATATTGTATTACATACAACCTTGAAATTCCTACCATAATATAAAAATATTACGGTAAAGCTAGTAGCATAAGAGGAGGGAGTCTTATTCCCCCAAACAGCTTAGTTAAGCTACTGTAAAACTACGAATACGAAAAACGACTCAATTTAAAAAGCTTTAAAAGAATACAAGCAATTAAAACAGCTAAAATATTAAATAATACTGAGTAGAGTACAGTCAAATTAAAGAAACAAAAATAAAATTATATAGTAATTATAAAGAAAAAATTTTATTATAATTTATATGAAATATTCAGCTATTACTTTAAAAGTTCGACTTCATACAACCCGGCTGATAATTAAAACTTTCCGAATAATTAGCGGGGACTTTGCACCACTGCACTGCTGCATTTCGCCACGTCACAAAGGATGTGATGCGAAGTTTTAAAACACGCGCAGCATCTGTTGTCCCTACTAGTGCAGCATTTTATCGGCGCACACAAGAGGCTTTACAATTCTAGAAAACGCATTAGCCGTGTAGCTCAAGCATGGCGTGTAATCAATGTTCTAGTTGAATGAAAAGCGCCTGTACTACAGATGCAGATTGATTCCACAGAAATTTAAAGGCGCCTAGAGTTTTGGCGTGCCCAAGCGAAGCTCAATGTAAATTTCAGTCTAGCGCTTGGCACAGAAATTGCAGGTCATCCCATAATTTACAATAACTTATTACCGCATAGAATAAAATTTAAATTTTTATACTGCTGCACCTGATTTATGAAAAAGTTTTATGATGCAACACAAGTTCAAAGAACGACATCAAATCCTTTGTTACAGATTACTGCAGATTTCCTTCAGATTTGCGCGAATCTGTCAAGATTGGAGACGTTACGTGAAATATGCGCAGTTTCAAGTTTTGCTCTTCTTTCTTTGTGTTTTGTAGGATTGCGATTGTAAGCAGATTTTAAATGTTTTGCTTACCATTAACATCTGCAGATCTACCAGCTCACTTACCTAAAACAAAAATAAGAATTGAATTAATATAATTGTTAAAATATTATTTGGAATTACAAGTAAGGAAAGCAATTTGAATATGCGACTGAATTGACTATGGCATTTAATTTGGCCGTCGCTGATGTGCAATGAACGGAATGAGCCCTTTCACTGTAAACCCAATGGCGCAACGTCCTTGTGTATGCATGGCAGAAAGGACTGCGTTCGATCTATCCATTATTTATTTCAATGGTGCAGTGCATGGTTCCCGCTGAAAATAGACATTTGCATTCCGAAACCACTACAGTCGAGTGCTGTTACGTTCGCCCATCGTGTCAGTTGTTGACGTCGAGCTTTCCGACGGACCACCGCCATGCCGCGCTCTCTGGCCAGGCATTAAAAATGCCGACTACGTCCTACAGACGCGGTCTGTATGGCCCCGCTCGTCATAACTCCCTTTCTCTAAGACGTAACGCGGAGGCCAGCAAATTCGCCCCGAAAATAATTTATTCTCTCTAGCAGTCTCTGTGAGTGGAACTGTTGACCAGAAGAGAGCCGTCGCCCCCGCAGATGAAAGTCTGACGTCCGATTTCGGCAGAATAAAGCCCTGCAGGGTCATCATTTAAAGCGAGCGGTACGGAAAATTGCGAGCGGCACTCGGCCATTCGGGGATATAAAAAATCCGCTTTCGGCGTCCCTTCTGGCTGGGCGAAAGCGAAATCGGATAAGGAGCACGGAATTCGTAGGGGCTGACCGGTCGCTTTGGAATGAAATTCGGCTGTTAGCATAACGGGACTCCTACCTTCCTTTAAAAATAGCCACCAAGAACTGCGGGTTGCGACATAAAGATAAATGCGGGCGGATCGTTCATCTTACTAAATGTTGTTTACTCGGATCACTAAAATAGTGAGCTTTTAAAGCTGCGTGTTAGTTCGCTAATTTCAGACTTCAATGCTGCAGCAGAACAATGAAGCGTTTTAATCAGACGAAGCAGGCGAAAGAGGTTCCAATGGAGTGAGTTAGGATTTAGAATTGCGAACGAGGCCAGAAGGTCACCAAGGAAAAGTAATCGCCAGGCTGGGAAACGCTTGAAGCTTTAGATGTGATTCTCTTAAACCCTTAATTTTGTAATATTGATTTGATGTATAAGCAAATACACTTCATAAAGTTATCGGAAATTAAATAACATATATTTGATTATATAATTCTAAAAAGCATTATTATTATTATTATTATTAAATGTAGTGATAAAAAATATAAATAAAGAAAAAATTCTCTTAAATTTACAATTGACACCTTTATGAATCAATCAGATTTTCATTTTAAAAAGATGATAATTGCCTTCTCCCACATGCAGTCTATGATAACAGTAAAAGTTTAGAAAATGCTTTATATAGAATCTTAGTGTAAGGCTTTGCATTGTCATGTAAGAAATATCATACATTCCACACAAGTTAATTTTGAGAAAATTCTAAAAACATTTTTCCTATACACGAAAATGTGGTTTTATAGCACAGAAAAGGTAGAGACAAAATGTTTGTAAAAAGTTAATTTTTTATATTTGTACTATATAACAAAATAATTTTTTTCTTGTTTAAGATATATATTTGCAATTTGGTACAGTAGCATTAAGCAAATTAGTGAACTATTCTAGGAAATACAGATGAGGTAACACCCTTTGACGTTCCTCAGTTAACTCATATACAACTGACTTATAACTAAGAATTACTAAAGATGATAAACTGTCTAGAAACAAGAAGGAAGATCGGTCGGTTTGAAACGCTTTAGTTTGCGCACTTGTTCATTTTTATTAATTAGATCTGACACTAATGGATTAGGATGTGTTTTAGTCGCTGGAGATATTTTTTACTGTTTTCAATTTTAGGTCTTTCTAAATTTCTGTGTTTGGTATGTAATAGGGAGCATTGGTGACCATGTGGAGTGCCTTCGACTGGAAACATTTCAGAATTTAAATATTGAAGTGTAAGGCAGTACCCCACGGCTGAATGACATAGCTCTAGATTGGTTTCACTACTTTTTTATAGAATAATAATTTGTTCAGCGAGAGTTTGGAGTTGCGACCTAATAGCCAGTAATTTTAAAATTTAAGTGTTTTCATTTGGTCCAAATGTGCGTTCTCTAAGTTAGGCATTTTTCAAGATACATGTCAAGGTATCCATTTGGCCACATTTGGTGAGGTGATTTGTAATGATTTTTGGGTATTGATTTTAAATTGCCCTTTTTGGAATCAGTTAGTTATTGCGTCCAGATTTTGCTGTAAATTAATTGCCGCTGGAAGAGGGTCAGTAAGGTGGAAAGAATTGCTATATCATCAGCATAGGTTGCAATCAATGTATGTGCGTTTATGGGAAGATCAGCTGTGTATATAGGGTCCAGGACACTTTCTTATAGAACACCTGATGTGATGAAATAGAACGACGATAAAGCTTCTCCGGATTTTACTTGGAAGTGCCTGTTTTTAAGGTGTAGATTTGATGATTAGCTAGCATCTATAGGATAAGAACAGCTTTCAGATTGAAGAGGATACCTTCATGCCAGACCTTATCAAAGGTCTGGCTGATGTTTAGAAAGACGGCCGTACAGTAGTTTTCTACTATCCTGTGTACCTGTTGTATAATGGAGTGATGACTTTGGAAGCCAAATTGATGATTAGGTATTAATTTTGATCTTAAGGAATAGGGTAAGCCTGGTCAGGAATAATCTTTCAAAAAAGTGGAACACTTCACAATTTTGTGTAGGGGCCATGCTAATCTTCTCTGTATCGTTTCAATTTTAGTATATGTGCTGCCGAAGTCAGTACAATGAAATAATTGTCTGAAAAAAAATAATAGTTTGATCTATATAGTGTATTTTTATACATTTATAGTACAAATGTAAAATATTCAGGAACAATATAATTTAAAAATATTAAAATAACACTTCAAAAATTGCATAACGCACTGCCTAACCACTAAAGTAATATGAACCTAGCGTGCTGGGACAACTATAACACATACTTACATAACCATAATGGTAGCACATCAAAAGCTTTTTAACTATATTAGGAACGTAACAGTCTTGCGTAAATATATATGATATACATTTACAATCGGTATGTTATTAAGCGGTAGAAGCAGCACTTTTGAAAGAAAACACTAGCCTCTGTTTATACCAAGACAATCTATGCGTGGTGAAGAATCACATGCTACATGAAGTAACCCTGTCAAGTAGAATACAGTGCATTTAAATTAGATAAGGTCGATAAGAAGTCATACTCTACAAGGTTAACAACTTATTGGTGATAATCAAAAATCAAAGACAAATACCTGTACGAAAGGAAATGTTAAGAACCAGCAATCGTGGAAGGACACCATAAGATGTGGCTGCTGGAATATTATGAAATTGAATATCAAAGACTAAGAGGTATTACTGGAGTTAAAGGAACGCAACATTGACTTCTATGCAATGTTTGAAGCTAAGAAGAAAGGAAAAGGTACAATACAATATGAAGACTACACGATATTGTACAATGGCCAATAGAAGTACAAAAGAACTACAGCAGGAGTGTAACTGCTGCTTAACAACAAATATAAACGTAATATAGAAGAAGTATGCCAAATGAATGAAAGAATCATTAAGGCAACAACACAACTTAAAAAAATAAGCTCCATGTATATTTATTTAGTAATTAATATTGAGTTATTAGTAGAAGAAAGGGCAAATTCCTTATAATTATATAGGCAAAAATCAAAGTAAACCCCATTACAATAAAACACAACGTGCAATAAGCTAGAAAAAGATTACGACTAATACTACTGTGTATAAATATAACCCGAAATTTTTAATTTAAACTGCGGGGGCGTTTCGTTGGGCACAAACCTTTTTAGTTTTAAGTTGGTAGGACTGCTACTGACATCTGTGTCAAATTTTAGGTTAATATCTTAATTAGTTGAAGAGTGACGCTCGTTTTCGTAAACAAGCAAAATTAACTTTTTCGATTTTTACCATGTCAGAAAATATTCAACAAAGAAGTTCGATTAAATTTTGTGTTAAAAATGATATTTCTGCTGCAGAAACGCTTAGAATGTTACAAAAAGCCTTCGGTGAACAGGCTATGTCTAAGACACAAGTATACGAATGGCATAAAATGTCCAAAGAGGGTCGTGAAGGCGTTGAAGACGAACCACATCAAAGACGTCCAAGAACATCAACTGACGAACAGCACGTCGCGAAAATTAAGGAATTGGTGCTCCAAAAACGTCGATTGACAACTAGAAACCTTTCTGACATCGTTGGCATTTCAAATGGATCAGTCAACACCATTTTGAAGGAAGTTTTGTGCCTCAAAAAAGTCAAATCTCGTTTGGTTCCAAAACCCTCAATTTATTCGTGGCCATTTCGCTAAAAATTCCACTCATATCGTTCCGCAAGCGCCGTGTTCGCCTGATTTAGCTCCATGGGACTTCTGGCTATTCAGCAAAATGAAAAGACCGCTCCGGGGACACCGTTTTGACACGATAGAAGAGATTCAAGCCGAATCGAAGAAGGTGCCGAAGGCCATACCGAAACAGGACTTATCAAAGTGTTTTGATGAGTGGAAAATTCGCTGGCATACAAGGTCCATCCCAAAAGAAATGAGCCTTATTTTTTTTCGGACGCGAGTGTACATTCCGGCGTGCTCTGACGCTTGGGGCAGGTGGTGGGGGGTCTTAGCTTCCATACGCGGTCGGTGCAAGTCGGCTCTGAGCTCTCAGGGCAGGACGGTGTTTCCGTGAATGTCTATTTTCAATTTTCGACACGGCGCGATGGATTCAAAATCGATCAACGCTACGCAATTAAATTCTGCTTCAAACTCGGCAAGAATGCTACCGAAACGTTTGGAATGCTTCAGGAGGCCTTCAAGGATGATTGTTTATCGTACTCGCAAGTTAAAAAGTGGCACAAAGCATTTAAGGAGGGCCGGGAAGAGGTGGCCGACGAACCTCGGTCTGGACGACCGTCAACCTCCCGAACCGACGAGAACGTGCAGCGAGTGCGCGATTTTTGAACGCCGATCGTCGGTTCAGTGTTTATCAAGTAGCAGATGCCTAAACATTCCGAAATCGACAGTACATCGAGTCATTTCCGAGGTTTATCGATGCGGAAGGTGTCGCCAAACTTGTGCCGCGGTGTTGACTGACGAACAAAACAGCTCCGGGTGGTTCGGTGTGAAGAACTCTTGCAAATGTGCGAAGATGACCCGGGTTTTAAACAAAGTGGTAACAGGAGACGAAACATGGTGTTTCAGTACGATCCGGAGACAAAAGGCAGAGCGCTGGTGGCACACCACCGCGTCACCCGGCCAAGAAAGCTCGGATGAGCAAATCCAGGACCAAGACAATGCTCGTCGCCTTCTTCGACGCCAGATTGTGCACTACGAGTTCGTACAACCCGGACGCACAGTGAATGCCGCCTTCTATCTGGAAGTCCTCAAAAGACTCAAAAGAAAGGTCACAAGTAAGCGGGCGCGATCAAAAACGACTGGAGTTTGCACCACGACAACGCGCCGAGCCACACGCGTTCATCGTGACCAAGTACCTGGCCCGGATTCAACTCGGCGTGGTTCCCCAGCCTCCCTACAGCCCGGACTTGTCTCCCCGGACTTCTTTTGTTTCCGCGGTTGAAAAAGTGCTAAAGGGCAAGCACTGGGACTCGGTTGAGGACATCAAGAGAATGTCACGCAGCCCTCAAGGACATCCCTAAGAGGCCTACCAGGAAGCCTTCCGGACTTGGAAGACCCGTCTCCAAAAGTGCATTGATGCAGGAGGATCCTATTTTGAAGAATTTTGAGGTGTTGTAGCGATCTGCTCAATAAAACTATTTTTTTTTGAAAAAGGTTCATTTCTTTTGGGATGGACCCTGTAAGTGCATTGGAGCCGAGGGGGATTACTTCGAAGGCGATGAAATAAATCTTTAAGAATAAATAAGGATTTCAAAAATTATAACAAAATTCATGGTTATATTTGTACACAGTAGTATAAATTAAATCGCAATAGAAATCTTGGGAATTAAAAAGATAAACCAAAATGTATCGGACGGGATGTTTATTTTGAGATACATAAACAACAGAAAAGAATATCAAATGCGTTATAATAAGACATAAAGTTAATGTAAGTATTCTTCAAATACAGAAAATCTACTAAGAAAATAGAAAATAAGACGTTAATTAACATATAAAAACCCAAGCAGTAGATTAGAAAACAGAGATAGATAAAAACCTGTACAAGAAGAAGATGATGACACATTTGAAGGCTCAATAGCCCAAAATATACAACCACAAAGGTGTACAATAGTAACATAAGAAATTAGTCAAAAGCAATAAAAAGGTTAAAAAATAGAAAATTTTTTTGTATCTAAATGAATTCCTCAAATTGATCTACATGGGGAACTGATAAAACTCGTTTTACTTATACTAGCAAAAGAAAATATAGCAGACTCATAAAAAATAGCATTACAATACCTATTTCAAGAAGAAAAGCACAGAAGAATTAGAGTTCTTAATACAACCTACCATAAAGCTTTTCTTCGGTATATTAAAATCAATAATGGTCATCAGAAGACTATTAACAATAAAGCTTTAGAATTAACGGATTTACCAAACATGCAATATTCGTTATACATCAATTGTTAGAAAAAAACTATTGAATACAATAAACTTGCGTGTACTTTAAAGATCTAACATAGACATTTGATAAAATCAAATTCTGTGATGTATTGAGAATATTTAAGAAAAATGAGATGTCCAATGCAATAACATAAACTAACAAAAAGTTAAATACAAAAACTAATGCCAAAATAATAAATAAAAAATTTATAAAAGACCAGAATAAGACAAACAGATTCTCTGATCCCGAATTTCTTTAATCTAATAATGGACAAAATAATAGAAAAGTAAAATTCATATACAGTGGATACAAAATGAATGACAATGAACTGCAGATTAGTTGCCATGCAGACCATACCATCATAATATTGAATGATGAAGACAATATTCGACGACTTTCACAAGCCTTCCATCTAGAAATTGCAAATATAACGTGGGCATATCAATACAAAGCAATCTCGAAAGAACAAATGCTATGTAAATTAGTCACCAAGAACAGAAATATCAAACAAGTAGGATCATTTAATTACCTGGACATCGATGTTTCAAGCGACAGAAGATTAAGACGTAAATTAACAAAGTAGCAAGAACAAGAAGACCAATAACAAGCATAATACTGAATGATAAAGTGCGAAATTGGGAAAATCCATAACGATGCAACTTACAGGATGTTGTAAATGGTCCCGAAAACTCCGAAGAGGTTGAAATAACTATATCACCAGAATGCTAAATAGCAGACCTTCAAAAATAGCACAAATCAACAAACCGGAAACTACCAGACCACCTACTAGGTCTTCCAAAAGATGAAAAAATAGCTAAACCTCAACGTCGAAAGATCAAAATTCAGAAATTGGAAATAACACTATATGTAAAACAAGAATAAGAAACTTTATTAAGGAAAAAGTACTAGTAGTGGCCACTACTTGACAATTAGTTAAACTTAAACTACAAATTCATAAGTTTATCGACTTCCAAACTGAGAAAAGTATATTTTTTAGTTAGAATTTATATAAAAACTAGTACAAGCATTTTGATACCTCCAGGCGAGATAAAATACGATAATACTGAACAAACTACAGAAATAATTGGTATTTCTATATAACAATAACTGTTATTATTAGTTTTTGTAATTATATACAGAAAAAGCTGTTGCAAATATAAAAAATTAAAAATATTTGCTCTTGTATAAACGTTTCAATGCTTATAACAATGATATTTAACAGATCGATTACCAACCTAATAAATAAATAAATTCCAAATGTCTAAATATAGATCTGAATATTATATTTGTGTCAGGCATTTGTATTTCCAAACAATTCTTTTTGTGCTCGCAGTTAAAAAAGCCAGTTTAGCAAAATCCGCAGATGCGCTCGAAAACAATTCTACAAAGCATCTCTGGGAAGCAATTTGCGAGTCGCCTTGGAGAGGCATTATCGGCTCCCGAACAAAATTTCAGAGAAACAAACCGGAGAATTTTTCTTCCTTCGGAACTCATTATCCGCTCCTGCTTCAAGTGATCGCAAATATTTCCCGAGCCGCGCTGACGGCGTCCGACACAGGCGCGCTTTTTTGTTTACCATTCGTACTGAGGTATTTAGAAAGAATTTTGCAAAAACCTGCACTCAGGAGAAACGCGATCGTTTATCTTCCGTAACTAATTAGCAATTTAATAAGAAATAACTTTTTGCAGGGAAAAATACTAATTGCTGTCACGGCGCAAAGGCGCCTCTGAAGCAAAAAGGTGTACGAGCTCTGCAAGTGGAGACCTGAATTTTAAATCGCCATTTCTATATAAGCAATTTTTTAGACAGTCAGCGTAGGAAGCAAATTAATTTCTTTAACTTAAACATAAATTTTCTTTTCTTCATACACTTGCTGTAATGTTCTGGGATAAAAAGTTGCAACGAAACGGAAAAACAATTTAAAAAAATATTATTAAATGGATATTTAAAGTTTCTGTTATTTAAATATATACATTTATGCTGAAATGTTTAGCTGGTAAACTTTTTTCATTTTGTAAATGTTTTGCAGAAATAAAACAATGTTCGTGACTCGATCTGTAAATTATAAAAATTAAAACTATAAATTTTTTTAACTTTGTATAAATATACACAACTAAGCACAAATAAATTAAAAAATCAATATGATATAATCCGTACTAATTACTAAAAGCCTAATAGATATGTTAAAAGTACGTACATGATATTATTTACAGTGTTATGCATGGTATTGATAGTACACTAAACCTCTTTTTACGTGATAAATCTCCACTATTTCATATTCGCTAAGAGGTTTATCTATTAATAATTCTTCGATATCTATCGACGTAACATCATCGAATCCTTCTTCGCCAATTTTACATGCCTAACTTATGATATTGGGGAATTCTGCAGTATAATGGAAGGAAATTAGCACATTCTCTTTAACACATACAAGCCAAATAGCATTCCGGTTGCTGGTTTCAATTCAGATAACAATAATTGATTCAGATCAATATATAATAATAATAATAATGGTAAACTTTAGGCCCTTAGGATCATAGCCTGCAAACTGAGAAGTTAAGGCTCTCATATGTTCGCTTTCTTTTGCCCGGTTGTCGCGTACTATCTCTGATACGGGGCGATGTGGTAAGTACCGCGTCTTAGACGACCGCCATTATTACCCCTTGTTCCAGTGAACGCAGGTACTCAATTATTTATAATCATTGAGTAGGCCATCCGCCAGGCATCAAGACACATCGGGAATTGAACCCAGGTCCGTCAGCATCGCAGCCCGCGTGTCAACCGCTTGGACCACTCTGACGGTAGATCAATATCTAATTTTTTTTATTGACAATAACGTTATTTACAATCTACTTAACAAAAGTATTCAGCAAATGTGATGATAGGGGAGCTAGTGATAGGAAAAATCATCTATTGATGATACTTCCAATGAGATCCATTTAGGGCAGGTTGATGAGATCTTCAGGCCATGTTTTCTTCAGTAGTCGTACTGGTAGATAATACGTGGAAAATATAACAGTATTTTATTATAATTTAGCTTGTTTAAGAAGTACTGAAATATTCGCTTGATATATTTTCAACGCAATTACACCCTAGAAGTTGTAATAATGATGTGGTATTGGGCAGCAGAAAACAAAATTTCACATTTGGATGTTTTATGGCAGGATGACCGGATGTATTATCAAGAATAAGAAACACTTTAAAGTTGAGGCCCTTGTCATTCAAATAGCGTCTAACTGGCAATTCCTGAAAGTCTTCGCCTTTTATTGGCCGTGGTTTTAATGATTGATTTATGAGCAGTGGTTTTAAAATCCGATCTCCTGCAGTGTAGAGTGTTATGCGATCCTTTGCTGTTTTGAACACACCAACATTTTATTTTGTATTTTTGATACGTAAGTCTTGTTTGAAATTTTTTCAAAGAAAGTGTTATCCATATTCCAAACTTATTCACAAGTGTAACCCTCATCTTCAATTATTTTAGTAAGTTTATCTGGAAATGCTTTAGCAGCTGTTTCAGCAGCAAAATCGTTTTTACTTTAATTTTTTACATTACGAAGAGTGCATCTTAATGAAAATCCCTTCAACTGTACATTTTGTGCATTATTTTCTATTTCGTTAGGGGTTGGTAATTCATTATCGGGAAATTTTCCCAGGTAGTGGATAGGGAAACGCTCGCCAGATACGGCGGATACCGGGAATATAAAATACCCGGCCAACCAAAACAACCATTGGACACGACGGTTTTTCAGGTTAGGGAAGGTACTCCAGTTTTCTTGACACTACTACCTTGCAGTAAAGAAATGGTTTACTAAAGGCTAGAGGAAGAAAGCCTTTACAAATTACCCTTCTTCCAGGTAAGGAGGTTGGGGCGCTGGGTTAGTAATTCGGTACTCGTAAAAGGTTAAATATGCTAAAAAACACAAGAATAAGCCTCTATACAAACTTGACGGAGCAAACAGAAGACAACAAAGACAAAGAAAACAAATTTCAAAAACAGCGACGTGAAACATACAGTGTTTAGCGGCTATACGGGAAAACGTAGTAACAGAAATAGAAAAATTAAAACCGAATATACTAGTGTTAACAGAAACCAAGAAGAATATAAAAACTACCTTTATCTAAAGAGTGGGGTACCAAAAAGCAAACGAGCAAGAAGGTAATACACAGAAAATGGACGAACACGATATAAATGTGGTAAAAAATTAATAACAGAGTTATTAAACTTAAAATAAAAATGCACGAATAACATATAACAGTAATAGGAGTACGTACACTGAGTGACAAAAAGCAATGTTATTCGATGTACTGCACAAACAAACAGAGACAGTAAATAGAAAAGACGATCTAATACTAATAGGGGACATGAATAGTACAGTTGGGAAAGAGCCAAAGATGAAACAGTAAAAAGTTTTGGTAAAGACACCGTAAACAATAATGGGAAATGAACAATGAAAATAGCAATTTCTTTCTTCGAGTACAAAACTGGACACCGATATACATGAACACAACCAACAGGAGGACCGAAATGTGGATCCGATCACCACCATTGGCAACAAAAGATATAATGGTAGTAAAGGATAACAAACAAACAATAAAATTAAAGTACCCAATATACAAAAGAAACTTGCTGAGACAGGACAGCATTAAAATACTATATCAAGAGAGGTCGATTATAAGACTGAACTGTACGATCATTTAAAAATAGGTATAAATAAGGCAGCGCGAGAAGCATTATGAAAAGAAGACAAAAGACCTAAACTCCCCAAAACTTTCAGTAAAACATTGAAAGAAAGAAGTGAAGAAAAAAGTAAAAAATTTGGTAAATGATTATCTAAAAAACGTCAGAATCTAGACAGAGATATGTTAAATGTAAAAAAAAGAACAAACAATTGGACTCGGTCTCTAGCAATATAAGTAATACAGTGGAATATGGCAAATCCAGGAAAGCTTGGAGAATAATTCGAAACCTAACACAAAATAATAAATGAACAACAATAAACTTAAAAACCCCAAATCAGTAGATCCAATATTATAAACCACTGTTACAAGAAAGAATACCAGAATACAAAGAGCGGAAAGAAGAACAAGAAAACAGCGGACAAACAATACATAATGACATAAGAGGAGAAGATAATATAAAAGCACTTAAAGAGTAATGACAATAAGTTATCAGGACCGGCAAATATCATATTAGAACTGTTGAAAAATGAGGGACAGGCAGTAGTAGACATACTAACTAAAACATACCAAAAAATTGAGAACGGAGAAGGCACGCCAAACATGTAATTTCTATACATAAAAAGCAGACAAAAGTATCTGCTAGAACTATCACGGAATAAGCATACTGCCTACAATTGCAAGAGTGCTTTGAAAAATTTTAAAGAAAAAAAACGAAAACAATATGAAATATTTTAGCAAAACAAAGTGGGTTTAGAGCAAATCAGTCGTGTCTATATAGCATTTGTTGTATAAGGCAAATTATAGAAATTTAAAAAAAAACCGAAACTTACATGACTTTCGATGGATTTGAAAAAAACAAACGACAGCGTTCCCAGATGTATGATATGGACAAGTGATAAAGAAAATTAAGGTTAACAAGAAATGGATCAGAGTAGTGTAATCCTTATATCAAAATACCAGAGCACAAATAAAGAGGAGGAGAAGTAGCCAGAAACATAGAAGTATCTAAAGGTTTAAAACAAGGGGCAAATTATCTTTTCTGTTATTTAATGTATATGCAGAACAAGCCTTAGAAAGTTGGTA
The DNA here is from genome assembly GCA_036346155.1 of Sinelater perroti. Classification (NCBI taxonomy): domain Eukaryota; kingdom Metazoa; phylum Arthropoda; class Insecta; order Coleoptera; family Elateridae; genus Sinelater; species Sinelater perroti. The sequence goes on along the minus strand of JARFIY010000348.1, from coordinate 2,768,687 downwards.
TAGAAAGTGCAAAAGGGTGGAAATTCCAATACGAAATAGGACACTACAATCACTCATGTTTACCGACAACCAAATAATTTTTGGACAGGAAGAGGAAGATATGGTATATATATGGTATATAAAAAAACAGAATATATGTGCATTGGAAGACAAACAAAAGAATTAACAATAGATGATAAAATAGTAAAACTATGCGCAGAATACAAACATCTAGGATCAATAATAGCCAATACGGGACAAATCAAAGCAGATATTGAAGACAAAATTATAAAAAGAACAAGCATTACCTGGAACCATTTAGAACAAAAACTTTATAAAAGAAACAAAAAAGAAAATATTCCTCGCTATAATAGAAAGTATAACAACATTATAGATGATAGATATGACCGATTACAAATAAAATTCGAGACAAAGTAAAAACGGTGGAAATAGATTAGATGAAGGAATGTCACAATATAAACGAAGAGACAGAAGCAATATGGCAAGAAATGGGAATAACCACATCCATCACTAGTAGACTAGAAAAGAAAGCTCTGAGATAGTATGGACACGGCGATAGAATGGAAGAAGGGAAATATCCAAAACAAATTATGAATTGGTTGCCACGAGACAATAGGAAAAGAGGAAGCCCAGCCTTCAATGGAAAGCATTCAAAGGCTCTAAAATTTAAGTTAATAAAAAATTTGAAAATAGCATATAGCTTATCTTTATTATTTTTTGACAAAATTATTAATTTTTTAATGTTATTTTTACTTTGCTTTTACTTAAAATTACAAATGCAAAAATGAGAGTAACTCTGTTGTCTACTCAAACACCAAATTCAAACTACAATTAAATGCTTTGTCATACGCATTTAGTTATGTAACTCCGTGAATTTAAAATTTTTGGTAAATAAAATTTACGTAAAATATTATTTCTGTTATGCCACTTCGCGCATCTCCGAATTCGTGTAAAAAAATCGCTTAAAAGAAGTTTAGGTATATTTTATTGTATATAGTAATTTATAGTAACTCGGAAAATAATCTTTAATTTAACAAATGATGTCTCAATTTAAGTCAAATGTGAACATATTTTCAACACCGCTGTCACACAATTTCATTGTTACTCTTATTTTACAAGGTGTGTTCAATTTTTACAGTCTCCAAATTTTTTCTCGGCAATGAGAGTAAATAGAAGGATTTGGATAACTTTAAAAGACGTGGAAAATATTTCTCAATTAGTAATATAGATGACAGCACCATATAGATGGAATTACCTCCATTGCAGTATAATTCAAATGTCGACGTTTAAGCGACATTTAAGAACATCGTGTTTTCTCTTTTTGCGTAGTGAAACACTGATCGAAATGTATTGCCAATTTAAGGAGATGGTGAAGGCGTTATGGATATTATAAATGTGCGTTTGTGGGTACGAAAGTTTAAAGAAGGTCGAAGGTTATGTGACAATGAACCGAAGCAGCCTCGGCCACAAACCAGCCGGACCAAAACCATAATCATGCGAGTGGAGCAAGTTGTTATGGAAGACCATTGATTAGGTGTGCGTGATATCGCCTCTTATGATCTGTGAAGCCCATTATGCATAATGACCTGAAAATGCGGAAAGCTTCTTCAAGCTGAGTCCCACAAATGCTCACCGACGAACACAAGGCTGCGCAGGTGGCAATGTTTTAGGACATGTTGACACGCCATTAATTTACAATCACGAAAAACACTCTCCGTAGCCGCTCATTTTTCAATCAAGTCGCTGTGGCATCAGTGATTTTTCAGTCGACAAAACATACGCCCAAAGAATCATAGCGACGTTGTTGCAAAAAATGTATACATCTAGATTACGTTGAGAAGTAAAAAAAGTTTAACTTTCTTGGGTAACTACTCATTCAGAAAAAAATTGGGGGCGTTAGAATTTGAATGCACCTCGTATTCTTGATAAAATTGCTTATTATAAATTCCTCTATAATATTAATTGCAAGTTTATTCTGAAAGAGTTTGCCCATGTAAAAGTATGGAGTGGTAATAGAAGAAGAGTTTTATACTGTAATATAGTATATTTTTTACATCAAGACAAATTTCTTTAATCAAAATTTCCACATTACGCAAACTACTATTATTTATCTACTGATTATATTAATAAGGTACATAACTGTTCTATGTCTTAAATATTATATTAGCTTTATGCCGGCTAATTAATTATTTGTTTTAAAACGAATATTTTAGAGAACCCTTTTGTGGTATTTAATGAGACAAGCCATTTCTTAAGCGATAAGCTTAAATATTCCTAAAAACGAAAAGATGCTTGTAAATAGATAACAAGAAATTTTTATTAACAGAATTTTACGTTCAAATCCTTGACCCAAGCCTTAATTATACTTGAGTCATATTTAAGAAGTCTGCTACGACAAATTGTATGTTTTTATGTCTTTTTCACACTTTTCCAGTTACTTTCTATAATTATTCTATATTCAAATATTATTTTCGAAATTCAGACTAAATATATTGAATTTTAGCAAGTTTCGCCAACGATGCATTTAATCGTTTATATACTTTAATGTGTTCTGTAACTTCACAGCGAGCAATTTATATCAGTTGTCAGTCAACTGAAGCGCAGGATGGATGTGACCCGAATGGAACAGCATTTATATATCAAAATAGCCATTATCTGCGGCAGAAATGTCATAGAATGGCTCAGAGAATTGGTAAAAGCTACTGGAAATAATACCAAACAGTCACAAGGTGGATAACAGAGCTTTAGCGAGGGCGCAAAGCAACCAGCAACCGATGTGTTACACAGAAATAAAAGCTACCGTCAAATAGTAAAACATTATGGGGTCTGTAATTTGTAATAGAATAGGTGGCAGAAAAATTCCAATAAAAGTAAATAGATCAGGTCGTTTGCAAGTTTTATCATCTGAAGTTAAAAATAAAATTGTGTTTGCTAGCAAGAACAAAAATGAAACTTTCTATTGTGACAAGTTGGAACTTCGTTAGCTACTTGGGGAATATGTTAAAACTAAAGGCTTGAAAACACCTTTTACAGATGGGGTCCTGAGGGAAGACTGGTATTATGTATTTATGAGAAGAAATCCTTGTCTTTCATTGAAAAAGCCGGAACACCTGCAAAAACTAAGAAAAGATTCAAGGAAATCGGAAATTATTTATCATTTTTAGGCTATTATCGCTGTCTGGCGATAAAAGCAGTTTTGTGTTTAATGCGGATGAATCGGGGTTTAAACAGTGATCCAAATTGTATTAGAGCAATCGGTGGTAAAGGAAAAGCCTTATGTTATGCACCTGAAGGCTCGGGTAGAGAAAGCACTACTATACTAGGATGCGTTTTAGCAGATGATAAAGCTCTACAACCGTTAATTGTATTCGACAGTGAGGGTGTTCGGCAAATAGTTATCCAGGAATATTATATGCAGCTTCAAGCAACGGATGAATGAAAAAACAATAATTTTACCATTTATTTATAACCAGATTTACATCTTATGTTGGAAATTTGCGAATATCTAAGAATTTATGAAAACAAACAGCCGTAGTACTATTTGTTACTCACTGAAGTCACATAAAAAATACTTGAAAAGGCTATGAAAAAAGAACTTAGTTTTAATAAAACTTCCAACTCATCTCACTGACAAGTTGCAATTTCTGAACAAGTGTGTGTTTGGCTCGCTAAAAAGTAATTGGAACAGACAGTTAGTAAAGTATGACAAGGAACAGATAGCTCGTAGATGTGAAAGACTCACAAAAGGAAAGTTTTCTAAACTTCTCGGTATTACGTGACAGGACTCAATTCTGACTAAAAAGATTAAATTGAGGTTTGCGAATACCGGTATATATTTAGTGGATTTTTTAAAGTTTTCCGAACAAGATTTTACGAAAGAAGATCTGGAAAAATATAGAGCGTGTTTACATAATCTTCAAACAATAAAGTGAGACATGTAATGTTGTAACTACCTCTTTCTCATCTTTGCTAATAAGTCTAATAATGGCCATAATTTACCAGGTTCTGAGACAAGTTTATATCCAGCAAATGTACCCTTAACCTTTAACATCATCAACTAATATTACAGTGGACAGCATTTTTAATCCTGAAGTCGAACTATGTGAATCTAACAATAAGTCGAAAAATGTAATCATTCCTAGATTGAAACAGCAGACATATGGGAAAGTTCTGACTACAGATGAAGTTCTAAATCGACTAAAGAAAGCAGAAGGGCAAAAAAGAGCAAAGCAAAAACCCAAAAAAAAAAACAAACCCAGAAAATTCGGCTACAAAACCCAAGAAGTTAAAAAAAGAAAATAAAAGCGATATTAGTCTACACAAGAGTGACGAAGATTTTTGGGATTAAATAAGAACAGAAAATATAGATTAAAAATGTTTCCAATATATTAAATTTATTAAATTGAAAATGTATTATGGCTGAGTTTAAATATGGGAAAATATGTTTGCGTGGTTGAAGATACAAAATCAGCGGGAATAGAAGTAACTTGCTAAAGTTTTCGCATATACCTAGAACACTCTTGTGTATCAATAAAAAATATGTCAGCTACATTACCATGAAACAGATTATAGGAGTACTTCAAGATTAATTAGGTACAAACGTCTTGATATTCTGGACAGTACAATTATTCTCCAAGACAACGCAAGAACAAATACAGAAGAGTGCGTGGGGAGCCACTGCGAGGTTGGGGATGGGAAGTATTAGAGCACCCACTATATTTTTGATCTGATACGAGAAGTAAAGGAATAATTACGTGGTAGACGGTTTGGGACATGAATATACATTGTAAATGCTGTGCAGCAACAGATTTAGACATGGTGAGAAGTGTGGTGAAGCAGATGGCGTTCGGCGCCTGTCACATTGTTAGCAGCGTATTGTGAACGTTAGAGAAGACTACTTTGAGAGCTTTTATAGCGGATATGTGTTGTAATAATTCTGTAACATAAAACCCGTAACATTATTTTAACTATCTTAATAAACATATGGATCATAATATGGGCGTCTTGTTAAACGCCCGTACATTTCGTCCATTCCTTGCCCTTTCATTTGCATATTCCAAATTTTCCACTTCGCAAAAAATAGTTGCCATGACATGTCCTAACCAAGTGACTAGAGTTTCACTTAATTAATATCTGTCATTTCTGCTTCATCAGAATTTTAGGTCTTTTTCAATTATTTGCTGGATATCATCACTCTACAAAATCATCTTTTATTTTCGGAATTTCTATTATTTTATCTACTAATTCTTTAGTTATTGTTCTTGTGGTTACTTTTAACATAGTGTCTAGTAATATGATTTCATGTTACTTATTTGGTGCTTTCCTGCTTTCTTTCTTATATATCGGTATTTCTGTTTCCATTTTCCAATTATTTCGTAAGTTTGTATTGAGTATTAATTTCATATGGCGTTTCTTTACAATTTTTGTCACTGAAAGCACGTTGGCTTCTTCATAATTATCCTATTATGTTATCAGAAAGCTTATCGAATAGCAGAACTGCATTTACTTGTCAAAAAATCCATTTATCACCGGTAATTATGTTACCTATCGATTTTGGCTGTCAGCTCACTGAAAAACGACTCTGCATTAATGGAATATAATAGAAAAATCTATTAATTGCCGATTTGTTGTTGACTAGCGCGTTCCCATCAATAACGCAGCTTGGCCGTGTTTATGAGCGGCGCATTTGCGCCAGATTAATATCAGTTACGTAGCTGATTAATCGAACGCCGCGCCGTTAGGTGTGCAGCAATCGGCCGCTTGACGATTTAGCACGGAAGGTCCGTAATCTACAAACGACTTCTTCCCCATTAATCGGAGCTTTCTGCTAGATTTCACTTCTCCGAGGCTGGCTGAAAGCGCACGGGCAGCGCGGCGGCACGTCCGCCGCCGTTGGCGGCAATAATGGCGGATGTGACGACTCGAAAAGCGATACAGGCGCATACGATTAGGGAGCGTTTTCCGCGCCAGAAATCGTTGCCTCGTCGGAACGTCATCAGGAAGCAATCAGCGCGTTCTTTGTGTCCTTGGAGGAAATCGCGAGAAATCGTTCGGCGCGATGAAAGAAAATTAACCGGGAACGGGCGCGCGCTGCGCCGGCCGCGTAACGCTTTCTAATGCGCGCTTTCCGCGTTCTGTTGGTAAACGCCAAGTAATAACGCTGCAAATTACTGAAAGATCGGCCTCAGCCGGCGCCGCGGCGGAATTTATTTATGGCCGCGTCTCGGCGGCCTTGTGCAGATTTAATTGGGGCTCCTCGCAGAAAAGTCCGGACCCGCGGCCGCCGGAGCTTTAATTGAATTGGACTCAGAATAACCCGCCTTATCAGCGGCGCGCTGATGTAAACATCCCCGGCCATAAACTTTCTTGTATCAGCTTTCGGCGCTGCAGCCCCGCTATTCCACCCGAACTTCTACATAAATATAATCGAAAAGTTCCAACTGGAGGCTCGTCAAGATGTTTACGGCCAAAACTTAATCGATTGATTGCTGAGGTTTCTCCGTTCTCAGATTGTTAGCGCAGCGGTCAGATTTCCGCAGCAAACTTTATTAATTGTATTAGCCAATATAGCCTACAATGGACCCAAAGCTCTTACATCTGTAAGCCTGTCGTTCAACATTTCTCACCTAGAAAACATTTTTGCGTTTCGCTGTGTAGCAGCCACTTTTTAACTACATGCATTATTATTTTTTACTTATAAAAGGAAGAAAGCAAGCAGACGAATTAAATTTAATTATTTATGGTTGAATATGGATTGCATAATATTTTGGCTCAAAAGAACCAGGATTTAAATTGTGCGCCATTATTTTTTCTGCAATGTTGGCAGTGCTCTGCTTGGTTAGATTTTGTAGGAAACACATTGCGATTAGTCAATATAGAGCGGTACTCCATAGAGCAGCCAGTGACGATTGTTAAAGTTCATTAGACGCACGGAGAATGGTTTGCTGAGGCTGTGCGTAAATTACGTGGCATTTTTGAAAAGACAAATGCGCCAAAAGAAACAACTTTAAAAAGCTAATTAAAAAATTTAAAATTACAGACGGTTGCAGCCAACAAAAAACGGCTGTTTAGCTGAAGACGCTGGTGCTGCTAACGATAGTGTGAGTGAGCGTCCAGAAATCTCAGTTCGCCATCGGTCCCTGCAATTGAACATCTCAAAAAGCAGCGGATTTCATTAAAAAATTCAAGCTGCTACCCAGGAACTAAACCCGATAACTATTTGAAACGCTGGATATTTGTCTATTAGATGCTAAAGAATCAAAAACTTACCTTCAACGACAAAGCGCATTTTCATCTTAGTGGGTATATTAATAAGCCAAATTGTCAAATTTAGGGCATAACAAATCCTAGAGTCGTTTAAAAAATCTATGCATTCCCGAAGAGTAACAGTGTAGTGTAGATTTTATGCTGGTGAAGTGATTGCGTCGTTCTTTTTTAAAATGGGCCCGGAAACTCAGTGACTATCAACGGTAAACGTTATGGTAATGGTAGTATATTAATTTAAGCAATTGTCAATTTAGGGCATAACAAATCCTAGAGTCAATTTCAGCAAAATCTATGCCATCTGCCGAAGAGTAACCAGTGTAGTAGATTTTATGCTGGTGAAGTGATTGCGTCAAATCTTATATTAAATGGGGCACTAAAACTCAGTGACTAACAGACGGTAACAACGTTATGGTAATGCCTAGTAGATTTTTGTTTCATTTGGATGACATTTTCATACTAAAGTTTATGCTAAGAAAACGTGAACGATTCCTGCATTAAAACATAACATTCAAATTTATCGAAACCACAATTAATGGGGCACTAAAAACAGTGAAGTAAACAGACTAACAAGTTCGTGCCCTATAATTTTTTTCTCTTGTAATTTATGTATACTAAAGTTTATGCTAAGAAAATATGAACGATTCCTGAATTAAAAACAAACATTCGAAAATTATCGAAACCACAATTATGCTAAAAAGTGTCAAATGAGCCGTTGAGGGCACTTATCAAATATTCTACTCCACATTTAATTGCAACGTTTACCTTTTAAAATAATTCCATAACTTTAACTAATAATATATGGAAATATTTAATAATTACACTTATACATTATCAATGTATATAATGTCAACAATATATCCTAATTTGAAACAATCTCTTACTGTTGCTCTATATTATTATTTGCTGTTTAAGACACTGATTTATATTTGATGTATTTGATAATATTATAAATGAGAAAGTTCAGCATACAATGTAATAAAAGGCATTTTATTTATAAACGAAATTGTAATAGTTAAGGAGTTTTTTGTTAAGGCTTACTGAAATTGACTTAAATATAGAGATAAAAGTCAATAATATGAAAATTAACGGAAATTGTATCTTTGCTCTTTTCTCTTCTTCGTTAAAATCCGTTTATCTATAGCTTTGGTAGCACTGCAGCGCTTATCTCATTTTCATTACTTTTTCCAATATCCTTATACCTTGTACAAGGATGTTACTGAATAGCTGCCATATTCTTCTTTATCATTATTGGTTTTCTATAAATAGCGTGCCCCTGTGTATTAAGGCCTTTCACCTTGTACAAAATATAGATTGCTGTTTCTGGTTCGCTGCCACATTATCTGCAACTCAAGTCTCCATTGTACAACCCTATTTTGTTGAGGTGTCCTTTTAGAAAACAATGTCATATAAGGAGATCTATAACAATTCATAACTGATTCTTGCTTTATAGTAACAGTTCTGCAGTTAGTTTATAAGATGGTCCTTTTATAAATTCTCTTACTCAGCTTTGTATTGTCCTTTTAGGTACTCCAGAGACGGTTCAGGGTCTTTATATTTTAACGTTTCTGTTTTCCATAGTAGTGATTAACGCGTAAAAATTTACTAAGAATACTTATTTATTTTACCTACAGGCAATTAAAAGTACTTAATACTGTTTACCAACAGACAGAATTAATAACATAAAATTACATTGCATTTATCTGTAGTACTATTTATGCTTGACGGCAACACTTTCCTGTGGCTGCCTGGCTGTGTGATATGTATACTTAATTGGAACCTACTAGAAGGGCCTGGAAACTTCTGGAATGTTCGCCTTGTTCGAGTCCCCACGTGCATAAACAGCGCGGTTAGAATGCCTTACGGCTGCGTTCAACAAAACTAAGACCACGCACGACGGCCCTTCTTCGGAAATTCGTTGCAATATAAAATTGATGATTTTTTCTGCTATCTCATTAGTTTTCTCGTTGCTTGCAGCTCCACAATGCTCTGGGACCCACGTCAAAGTTAACTTGTCTTGGTTGCCAGAGCACTGGATTGCCTTCAGGTATGCTCAACTGCCCCTAAAATTCACATATATGTACTATAAAAAATCAATATGAGAGTATCAGAACCATCTTCATGAAGATGTAGAGATTTTGTCTTACAGTTGATTAAAAGAACGATAAAATGTGCTAAAATCTGTTATATAACATTTAACACTTTGAAATAAGTGCAATGTTTCCTAATTTTAATATACTGTTAACTATTTTTTTGATTAAGTCACGCCACTAGTGAGCATTTTATTAAATATTAAGATTTTGAGTACTTTTCTAAACAGAGAAAAATCAAGTACTATCTTTTGCAACATCATGTGCAAGGAAACGTACAAATGTACATATTGGTAGTAGTTATGTACATTTGTTAATTATTAATTTTAGTAGTCCGACTCATAATTTCAAATCTACTGTATCTTGTAAGAAAATTTAACAAATTGACATCATGTTTTTATTTGTGTTCTTTGGATTTGAACGCAGAACAGTTTTCGAGCTAGATAAATTGTAACTTTTTATAAAAAAAATAACTCAAGTTTGGTCAAAAATACAGGAAAAGCAAGAAAAGTTGCTTCTTCTGTTTATGCAAGCTTTATTAAGTTTCATTAAATAACCAAGTTAGACATTAATATTTTTTGCAATATTTAGATATTACCCTACACTCTACGAGCGGTAACTAATCAATCGTCTTCAAGCATTTGAAACAGAATAACCTGATTGTTTCGCAGTCGCATCTGTGGCTAGGGAACCGATAATTTAACTTAGCGGGTAAGAGCAAAATCATGACCGCAGTGCTGAAGCTGCAATGTTACAAATGGAATTCACTAAGTTGGTACAGTCCAACACGAAGCATCTTCTCGATCGCTTAGTAATTGATCTATCTTCTGTTAATATTTTAGCTTGTAATATATAAACGAAGAAACATTACAAATATGAAGCTGTTTGTCGCTAATTAACAAAGTTCTATTTTATTTAGTAATACTCACCGAAAAAAAGCAAGATATTTAAAATTCATATTTTATATATATATATATATATATATATTGCCGTTTTAATAATCTACGCACTGATGCCACCCTTAAAGAGAATAAATTACTACACATTAGATTAATTTCATCCTATTAACATTAAAAAAATTATGGGTCTTTATATTTAAACTTTTCTTTTCCAAGTTGCGGTAATTTTGAAACATAAATCTTGTATGGTTTTTAATATAAATAATATAAATAGTTGTATGTTTATAATATCAAGTAAATTTGGCAGTGATATAATTACAGAACAAATTTTTCTTAAATAATATATTTTTCCATCAAAAATGCATAATGTTAAGCAGTTTTTTCACATGTCGTTTATTTAGGCTCTTAGTCAAAGTCTTAAATATGTTACTAATAGAAAAATATGAATAATATATTCTTATCTTAAATATAGTACAAGATAATTTTTTAAATAAATTTCCTCAGTAAATTTCTATCATAATGTGGGCATATTAAATAATTTAATATAACAGTTAACGTATAAATGTAAAATAATTTTTAAATTTTGTATTTGGTTTTATTAAACTATTAGTGGAGAAATATTTTTTTATTGTACAATTGAGGCAATGATATTTTTGGCGCCTAGAGTTGGTTTTTAGTAAATTTTCTTGTTGAAAACCTGCAGATAATGTGATACATTACTTTCATTTTTTATAACGTGTTCTAGGTATTCCAGAATCTAATTCATATTGTTTAACAACTATCAGAAATTATACAGTATTGAAAGAACGTATACATTGAAGGCACAATCGAATAGATGCGCAGGCTTTCACGGCCGGTATTATGGTGCATCGTGTGGTTAGTTCTCGGGTTATAAGGCCGTGGTCGGAGTTCAGAAACTCTTGACGTTTCGTCCACAAATGCGGCGGACATCTTCAGAAGAAAATCTTCTAAAAGATTTAGAATATTTTCTTTTGAATATGTCTAAAAGATTTAGAAGAAGAATTTAGAAGAAGATTCCCGCCGCAGTTGTAGACGAAACGTCAAGAGTTTCTGAACTCCAACCACGGCCTTATAACCCGATGCACCAAGACACAATCAACTTTTAAATCCTAACGAAACACTGACAGCTTCAAATTGTACGTTTAGACAACAAACTATGGAGAGAAGTTAAGTATTCATGTTAATGATTGCGATGCTATTGTATTTAATCTGTCCCACTGAAAACATTACTGATATTTTTGCTTAATTACATTGGAAATTAATTATTTGTAACAAGTGTCACGTATTATTTGAACATGGGCGTTTCTTTAATGGAACAGAGGTACTGACAATCTCTCAGAAATATAAACCTAGATTTCTAATTGTCTTTGTAAACTTAAATAGACACGGGGCATAATAAAAGAAATGAAGCTCCTAAATATAACTAAAACGAAATGGCCCAATTCCGGAGAATACAGTACTAATGATTGTACCATGTATTAAGCAGGCGAAGAAAGTAACTATTATTGGCACAAGTATCAAGCAATTAGTTGAATGGGCCACGATTTATTTGTATAATTTATTTTAGTTTATATGGGGTAATAAAGAAAATATCAGCAAATCCAAATCTGGCTTCAGCAACAAGTGAAAAACACGAGACGCTCTTTTTAGTATCCGACACTATAAAAACCTTACCAGAAATAAGCTTTATAGATTATAAAATAGGGTTTGACAAAGTAACAAATCACAAAATTATAGAAATTCTGTAGAATATTAAAGGTTTGTGCACCATCAAAAATTTATTGACACATAAACAGCCAAAGTCAAAGTAGAATAAAATTTTTCAGAAGAAGTTGAAATCAAACGTGGTGTAAGAGAGGAACCTAGAAACCGTTTTTCAAAATGGGCCTAATGATTTCTCGTGTAGTGTTAATATTAATAATGTTCCGATAGATGTGCTGAAGGAATTGTGCTTAGAACCAGCAACGCAAGAAAACTACATCACCTTACAGGCAATTAACGGATGTATGCAACGGATATGGATTATAGCTCAATCATAATAAAGCTAATATAAGATCGTTTGCTAAAAACTAGCAGTCACTACATATATTATGGCTTGCGCCATAAATCTAGAGAAAGTCAACAAATCACATAACTAGAGTGCTACGAAAACTCGGATATGAGCAAGAAAATTAGAATTTTGATAAAAAGGGTGAGATTGGCATTCTTTAAAATTAAGAAAATACTAACATCTAAGGCTCTGAAAGCCGGACATTTACCAATAATATACTTAAAAATTAGAATCATTTGAAATATGGGTTACAGAAGGGTTGGATCGACATAGTAAGAAAGGAAAAAGTACGCTTAGGTAAATGAACAAAAAAGTTATCCAAACAGTTAGGTTAAAGTACTTTACATGTAATACGATACTCTGAGAATTAAAACACCCTACACCTCATCATCTAAGGCAAAAAAATAGAAAAAATCACCCGGGTAGAACTTCCTTATTCCAAGCAGCAACGATTAAAGTTAAAACAGCTAATATGACAGTTAACAGCTGCTAAGTGGATTTTGTAAATAAAGAAAAAGAATATCTGATAAAAAGTCAATCGTCTGACCTTAGGCCCTATCAAAACAAATACAGGAATTAGGCCAAACGACTTTTTAAGTCTCTTATTATTTAATATCATAATAGATGAAATAGTTGAAGAGATAAAACTGAATATGGATATAAAATGCAAAATGGAGAAATAAAAATCATCTGTTACATTAATGATGCCATGTTAATTGCAAAAACCAAGGATTACTCACAAAAACCACTTATGAAACAACGGAAGCATGTTAGAAATAATATGAAAATATTAAGTAAGAGAAGTAAATGTATAACTAATAGTAAGAAACCATACGATGCAAGTTAGAACTAAATTGTGAAATAATGGTCTTTAGCTAGAAATATATCAGTACAGACATCTAATGTTGTGGTCTATTAAATAATGAAACTTAAGCAACCAAAAGTGGTCGCAGATTTTCTAGAAACAAGAAGAAGAAAAAGAAAAATACTAAATTTTAATATGTGCACCAAATTTTACAATAATTTTGGTTTAATTGCAGTATATGCAAGAACACGTCCTACGGATTAAAGTACTAAATATAGTTTTTCTTGGTAAAATACTTATAAGCTCATCAAATTTATATTAGAACCATTGAATCTTGCCAGTATATTTTTTATAAAATATTTCATCGCTAGTGTTATTTATAGCAAAAAGTTAGTTTTAATGATAACGTTTAATAAGATTTCGAAAACGGTGTAAATAACAAAAATATAAAATTAAAACATTTACGTTAAAAATAACTTGCAATGTTGGCATACGGTATAAACATATAAATAGAGTAATGACTTGACTATCGAGTAGTTACTTACAAAATAAAAATTTAGCAGTAGATTTTACGCAATTTAGAATAAAACAATATATTGAAATAAATGTAATAAAATTTTATTTCATGGGCTAAATGCAACTATTAGATAAAGTGACAAACATAGCAAGACATCCAGATATTTAAAGACTAAACTGAACTGGTATAAAGTAGTAACAAAGAAAAGAAATGTTAAACAGAAAATTTTACGAAGTCGAAATTAAAGTACCAAGAAATATAGTTCTCTTACCTTTTGTATCCCAACATTATTATCATTTATATAAGGCAGTTCTTCTTATAGTGAGTAATGTTATCAAGATTGTAGTAAATATCTAGGGGGGTGACGAGATCGGTACGAAAATAAAAAAGATGGGCTCGTCGAAGTTCAACGAGCTGTTTTCCATCAAATAAAATGTCAGTCTAGGATCGACAAGATTATTATGTGTCTGTTGCAATCTGTAAGACAAGCACGTAGTGCTCTGTTTACACAAAATAAAAAGAAACAGATAAATTTGAGGAGTGTCGTAGCTTCCGGTAGATAGATTCCATAGTTAACAAAACAAGGTGTAATCAGTCATAATTCATATCTCCAAAAAATGAATAAATAGAAAACAATTATAAACTATGAGGCAAAATATAGTAGGTGGTTCCAACCAACTAGACTGAATGGGAGTTGGCTTCTACTGAGTGGTTTTCTCTATTTGTGAAATGTTTTCCCAGATTAGCAATCCGCACACTAGAGGCTGCTAGCATAAATAGAGCGACAAGTTTTAATAAATTTAATGTAAAAATCTTCTTTGACTGTTCTGGGTCGTCACAAGTTTAATTGTACGTCCTTTCAGAACACTGATGGAACCGGTCTGCAAACAATTCAGAGATCAGGAGATCAGGAGAAAAAGGAAAGAAACAAATTAGGAGGGCGGGATCAGCAGAAACGTGAACGACCTTGACTAGAATTCTAAATGCCTGTGGAAATTCGATCCCGCTGATGCTAATATTTCCAAAGGGTGTTGTATAAGAACATTTTGTCAATAGTGGTCTTCAAAACTGCATTGGAGCTGCTCAACCTAATGGTTGGGTGCCCAATCACACATTTATGATATTTGTAACACATGTTGTACGTCATGTGAGGTGATGAAAAGAAAATCCACGTTTACTTATGTTGGATAACCTTGTATCGCACTTAGCAACTTAGACTTCGTCTCCAGCCGCTAGACCGGCCTGTATTGAGAGCTCCCGAAAAATATTTTTGTGTTAGATCTAATAGATGGATGCTTAGTAACCTGAAAAAAACTATTTCTATCTACGACCTACATAAAATTTTAAGACTAGTGTTACTCGATGCTATAGCTCCTAGAAACATTTTAGCAGGGCTTAGAGTTACAGAAATTGCTCCTTTTAACTCTGACATTTTCGGTGAAGAAAACTTTTATGTCTCGAAGTCACTGACAGGCCACTGCAGAAATCAAATGAAGAGAAAAATAATTTACCCGCTGTCGAGGAACATAATCCAGCTAATGAATGTCGGTAGCAACAGATTAATGATATACCATTGGCAAGGGGGACACTAACAAAAGCACCAATTCTAAATGAAGATATGCCGTCAACATGCATATTAATGAGTCCATCACAACTAAAACCATATCCTAAAGCACAACGCATTTGCAAACCAACATTGGCAAAAACAGAAAATCAGCGAAACGTGATTTTAGTGAGAAAATGAAGAACCAAGAGAATCATTTTAAGATAGAAGAGAAGGGAAAAGCGAATAAAAACGACAGTTCGGACGAAGATGATGAAGATTGCTTCTGTTTGATTTACGTGGAACCTTGTTCCCATTCAACGCAAGGAGTTGAAAGTCCGGTATATGTTAGTAGTTTAATTAAAAAGAACACAAACTGCCAAATTGAAGAAAATGAAAGCCCAAATCGCTTTCAATTAACTCAGAAAATTATGGACAGCAAGAGAAATATAAGCAAAATTTGCATCTCTAATTTAAACGTGAAGGGTACGCTGTTATATGATTATGAATCATGGGCGACGACAAGAAAGCAAACAAACAAAATACAAATATTTGTAAATCAATTCTTGTGGAAAATTCATCCCATTTATTGACCTAATACTATTCCAATGAAATAATTTTGGGACAGAATCAAACAGAAACTATAATACATTATACATATAATACATTAACAATAATGGTACCACAGAAAAAGCTGTAGGGTATACAACCAAGGGTAATAAAAAACAAGGGAAACCAACAATGACATGAAAATGTTATATCTTAAATTTAAAGTAGAGTGAGATGCAACATATAGCTAAAAATTAAGAAAAACAGAAAAACTTAGTGAATAACATTTGTGACAATGCAATAAGCGAGACATTTAGATGTATAATAAAACAATTCCCACTACATTCTGAAAAGTTGTGAAGTGTAGCGTTAAGAAATTCGAAATTAGCGCCCCTGCATTTAAATTTGTTCTATTGGAATGCCATTAGGCACCTTATATTCCGTTATGAAATATTCAGGGAAAAACACACGCTATGAATAAAAGAAGTAACTAATTTTAAGACGGGGTGCGAGTTATAGTTTTAAATGCGATCTAATTTAACCATGAACAGATAATAGCAGAAGAAAGGGTGATTTTTTGATCGAAAATGCTATTGCGATGTCAAGCACAATATGCACCGTCATATCATTTTCCGGCTTAAAAAAAGAGTGATGCGTGGAATTCATTAAGTTAACAAATTGTTTGACGCAATTTGCGCCATACCGCGTTCCTCGTAATAATAATTCCTTCATGCTTTATAAAGACAAGTATTATATTAATAGATGTAATAGAATAAATGTTATTGTTAGTCACATAAGCGAACAAAAGAAAATACTACCAAAGACTGTACACGTAATTCTAAACTGAAACCCTTTGTAACTGTTAAAAGTACACACACCGGCAGCTACACAATCAGAGGTTGTAATATACCGTCTCGTGCAGGCCTCAAGATTTTGTCACTTAGTGTTTAATTATGAGCGTCCAAGCAATTACGGCGCGTCTCGCACGTTGGTTTCGCATTTCTGCCTCCGCCTCCGCTCCCGCTCGCTGTGTAATATAATTATGAACAATAAACACCGAAACCAAGACAAATGCAAACGCTAACACGTATTGTACGAAGTGCATTCCACCCCAACAGGATGACAAATGAGTTTCCGAGGCTAAATCTACCCCATTACATTCTTGAAAGAGAATTTGCCCAGTGTAAACTATAACAGAGGAAACTGGCGTTGTCTACTTTACACAGAAAAGTTTATTCGCATCGACAAAGAATGTGACTAGCATGTATAAGTATTCTACAATAACAATTAATTATATAAGTTAATAGAATTTGGTTGCTGGGATTTTCAGTAAAAAATCGCGTTTAACTCATTGTCAGATAAACTACACTATAAAATAGAAGTATATACAAGTTCAACTTTGGTATCGGTGCATAGAATTGTCAATTTAAGTTACTAATTATAAATATCTTGTCAAACTTTAGCCCCCTCTTTTCTTTTTAAGTCGCGTATCTGGGTGAATTCAAATTTTGTAATAATAAAAATAAGAAAAAGCAAAAAAAAGACAATCTTTCTAGCCATTTAAAATATTCTACATCTACAAAAAAATGAGCAAAATGTAAGAGGCGACTATTTTACAATTTTCTGTTTAATTTTCCTCTTAATGTTTTAAAAGAAAGTTTGAGCGTGGGCTTCCGTTTCAAAAATTTTATTAAGAAAACTTCTGCGACCAATTAAAAACTTCGCAACTGAAAATTTTAATTTTATGCTGTACCGTACGGAGGTCCGCGTTAATCATAAAGAAAACTAAAAAGTGTCAAAACTTTTGTCGAAGCTCGAAGAAAATGACACATTGAGTCGTAGATCGCACAAGGCACGGTATTAGCCGGAGGAAAGTTTGTACTTAATTTTCCAGATCCAATCACGGGGCGCGCCTTATCGCCCGCAACTTGGGCGAGTTTATTTCGCCCCGTTATTTCTCCCCGCGCCGGTGCCTTGCGATCCAGCTGCATTTTTGCCATTGACATGAGCGAAACGCCGGCGGCAGACTCGATAGGTTTTGCCGTTAAGAGAGAGCACTTTGAAGTTCATACGTTGTATCAAATTCCTCTTGGAAGGAAAACATTGCTCGTTTGTGCTCCGCGAAATAAGGCCGCGATTCGAGCCGCGCTTAGACGAATCGCGTTCCCCCAATGCCCATGGCTTGCTGTGTCTGCTGAAACAGATTACGCTCATCTCGACCCGCCGTTCCTTGCGATACCCTTCTAGAGGTTTTATTTTCGTTAAACTCCCCGATGCAGCCCTCACCTGCGCGCTTCCATACACAAATCTTCCGCGGAACTAAACAAAGTCGCGCGCAGTTCGGGCGCAACGGCTCGTCTAAAATACGGCCCGATTCCAACAGCCTCGCCAACAAATGGATCAAAGGGCGATCTTTGCGCTATCTTCCCGGTTGGAAAGGGGCAGATAATGATTTTAAGCACGCTGGCCGTTTTCCGTAACCGCGATAAAAAAGTTTACGACCTCCGAAAACATACATAAAACCCCCTTTTTACTGTTCTTTTATTCTTCTACTTTAGCGCTCTGCCGGACGCGCATTCAGCTTCAGATAGAAATGGCGTGGAAGTTTTTGCTCGAGTTTAATTAACCCTGTTATGCAAAACAGATTTAAAATTTTAATTAAGATAGTAAGTAGTTGCTAATGTATGTATGCGTTCATTTATCAGGCAACCAATTTTGTAGGGGCCTAGCAATTGAGCAATTGAGTGTGCAGGTCAATATCTTTGTTGTACTTCAAAAGTATTGATCCTCAAAAACTATGACAGTATACAAACATTTCGAAATAAATATGGACATATATTGATTTCATTCATTTAATATGACTGGCAGACATATGCTAAATTGAGTCACTTGTACTAGTGAGCCAGTTAATTAAAATTTTCAAATGGGGTTGAAGATTTTCAGCAACCAATAGTTTATCTTTGTGTGTAGAAGAAGCTCAAGGATATTACCTTGAGAGACACCAAACTTGACAAGTAATAATAACTTGGGAAAAGTTTTTCTAATTTGTAGAATAATTTGGTGCGACAGACTTTATAAAACTGCTGGGTGACGTCTAAAAATGCACCTTTATATTATTTCTTTTCTTCAAGGCTTTTAGATTTGTGATTAACGATTCTATGTACTTGTTGATTTGTGTAATTCCATTACGGACTCCAAATTGGTGTAGTGGAAGATATGATGAGATATTTGTGTTATCCAAGAAACGTTTAAGGGATAGTTTTTTGAAGATATTTCCCAAGGGGACAGAAAACTAGTTATTTCACAAGAATTACTGTATTAGATTCTTTTGCATGCTTGGGGTGAATGAAAGCTTAGCATGTGGTTATATATAAATGCCAATAGCAATATAGCTTCCCTTAGAAACAGGTTTTTATCGATATTTATTTCATTTGTTGCAAACTAGTTTTGTACAACTGGAGAAAGAAAAATTAATAGGTATAAAATATTTACACACCTTTTGACAGCTTTGCTTCGGTGTTTGATTGGAATGGTTGAAATACAATGGTTAGGTGTTCAACAAAAGTGTCAGATTTTCTCTTGTTAGATCCATCAAATTTTCTTATAAGATTATAACTTGGGCTCTTTTGAATTTTTTAGTTACCTCCAAATGGTACGACGTTTGTGATTGAGATGGCTAAGATATTGAACAAAAAAGGCATTTTAACAAACCAATAGCATTTACTTCTAGCTCGTCTGTTTTCGGTAATTAATTTCTGCATATATAGGACCATGTTGTTTATACAATAAACGTATTAGTCTACAGTAGGTGTACTTTCGTGAATGGAAATAAGAAGATAGCGAGTTGCTTGAACTTTGTCTTCAGGTTGTTTTATGCGGCGTTTGAAATATTTTTTTTTCAGGGAGTTGTTGAAATTTAAGCGAATGTAAAATTATTAACCCAGTGTTTAAGTTTAATATTACTGGCACATGATCCGTTAAATGATCATCGTTTGGTTTAACCAGAAATGAATTTATGGTTATTCTATTAAGGTCTGTGGGCCAATATGTTGATTCCCCTCTGCTGTGGTAGTTTGTTATAATTGATCTAAAGAAATCTCTACCCACGGTGTGTTTGACGTTTCAATCTCTTACAACAATAAATAAGCAGCGTAGCGTATTGAGAAATTCCGTATACTGGTCTATAAAATGTGTGTCTGGAAGGGAAATAAAGTGCAAATAGTGTAAATGACCATGGAAATGCATTAACTTTTACATAGCAGCAGTAACATCTAAGTGATTTGTGTTGTGTAGTGTAATTAAAAATTAAAATCAATATTCTATCGGTAACGTGTGTTTCTGATATAAGCAGTGCATCTATTTATATTTAATTTTGATATAGGAAAGTACAAGATTGTTTATCTATGACGAGGATTGATTTGTATGTAAACAAGCCGCACTGCTTAGGTTAGAATCTAATCAATTCTGTTCGGATATTGCCAGAATGATGAGCACACAGAAAGTTCCGCGGAGTATGGAACAACGCATTGTGATCGAATTCCTTGTTAGAGAAAACGTTCCGTCCGCTAAAATTTACCGCAAACTCCAGCAACAATATGGGGAAGAGTATCTTTTACGGATACGTGTGCTTGAGTGGTGTAAGTGCTCCAAAGAAGGTAGAGAGGACAGAGAGCGCCTGGAGAAAGCACTATCGCAAGGTGAATCCATGATGAGTACCACGGGACGCACAATAACGGACGTGAACAAAATGCGCGCATGCAAGCTACCAGTAGTTTCCTACAGCGATTTAAAGACAAAGGTAATGAATTTATTAAATTTTTAGTAACCACCGACAAAGCATGGCTGCATTACATTATTTCTGAGTCCCAGCAGTAATCACTTAAGTAGCGTCATACCAGTTCTCCCAAATCCAACAGAACGCGGAGGAGCCGTTCGACAGGAAAAACTATGGCAACGTTCTTTTGGAATTAGCATATAAACTTTCTGATGAATACGAAAACAGTTAATGTAGCTTCTTACTCAGACCTCCTAGCAACAGATGTGAAGGAAAAATCCTATCCGAGCGAAAGACAGGTGGAAAGTGAGTAGCCTTTTTTCAAGACAATATACGCTCCCATACAGTTAAAACTTTAGTCTAAAAATCAGTCTCGATTGTATTTGAACCCTATAGGTTCATATCTATTTTTGATATATATAAAAAAATACTATTAATAGATCTGTTGATTTTTTATTTTTCTAACTACAAGCCAGGTGTGAATATTTAGATACCCTTTTGAATGTGGAACATAATGTTCCATTTAATGGCTTAGTTTAGAATACATTTAAATTTTTTAAATAAAAGTAAGCTATACTAATAAGCGTAAATAAACACAAGTGAAAATTTGCTTTACAAGACGGATGCCGAAGCTGTGTGTTGACATAAGTATTGTTAGTTTTACATTATCTATTTTATTATTTTAATAAATTAGCATAATATATTCACCACTGTAAAGAGAAGATACATTACAATATAAATGCTAACCATTTTTACGTTAGTTGATTGTTATTATCTGTTAAAACAGAGATTATTCTGGCTTGTTTTTACAGAGTGCGGATTAGAAAATACAGAATAATTTTGATACAGTTAACAAAATTTAAATCTTGCGATTTAAAAAATGCATTCATTAAAAAATTCCAACATACTTGCTCATGTATGGACCTTTATAGAGAATTATTACTAAAAGAGTTTCTGAGTACAAAAAAATTCACGTGCACTGTCACGTTGATGCAATTAACTAATCTTTAATTAGGTAAATATAAATGTAAAACAATGTCAAAATTTTGAGTTTCTTATTAAGCCGATTTCTACTGCATTCCTATTAAAAAAAGAAGCTTCACAATAATAACTAAGGCTTAATTATGTAAAAAAGCAAATCATTTTAATGTAAGTTCACCTATAACAATTGCACCAGCTTGTATAGTCAAAATCGCCTTTTAAACTGTAGCTCATCATTCAGTTTGGAATAATATTAATGCAATTAATAGGGCATTCTCCCGAAGTTTAGTTAAGCGCTGCTCACATTCAAGACGCACGTTTAAGTGTCAGAGCAAATTATGCCTAATAAATATTCCAAGGGTTCATACTAAGGAGCACCTTAAATCATAAGGCGTGTTAATTAAATCAGGACGGCGCAAATATGACGCAGTCGGCTCGCTATTTATTTTAATAATTATAAAATTGCTGTTTGAAGCCCACGTCACGAAATTCACTTTCCCAGCCGTGCAGCTCTTTGCAGCCGAAGCTCTGCGCCTACAATGCGTTCTTGCAGGAAATTGCAAAAGCGTTCGCGAGCTATTAAGTGATTTTTGGTCGCGAAATGCACCGCCGACCTTAAAGTGCAAACGCGCTGCACTTGACAGCTTCATCAAACGGCTGAAGCATCTGGTGCAAGCATAATTTCCTGTGATGAAAATGCATGTTGGGGTTGTACTTTATTGAAAATTCAATTCTGGTTTCAACAAGGTATCATCTTTCTCATATATATACAGATCAAAAATACATAAAAGTATAGAGTGATCCAAATTGAACTTTTCAAAATAAAACACAAAATATAAATAATTTGAATTTTAGTTCTGTCAGTGTAAGGAACAGCCTTGCCACTTACGTAAAATATATAAAATCGACCAAATGCCCTCAACGACTCCGCTGACATGCGACTATTTCTAGCAATTTACCACAATGCTTTTCCATAAATGCGGCTCTATTTACGCAACTACATATATGATTTAGCCCTGAAATCGTATCAGGTTCATTAACATAAATAATTTTCTTCAAATAATTTTAGAGGAAATGGTTAATGGTCTAATGGGGTTAAATCGCAAGATCGCCAATCAATGTCATCCCTTTACGAGATAATACGACCAAGAAATTTGGTTTAAAGTAAACTAAGTGTTTCACTTGCCGCGTGACCTGTAACTCTATATTGTTGAAACTACAAGCTATTCAAAATGAATTGTTAGTTTTACTAAAAAGCAGTTGTTTAGCATTTATTGATAGCTTGCACTATTAACAGATTCGTCCTCAAAAAAAAAGACCAATAATTTTTCTAGTTTGCAATGCACACCAAACAGTGCATTTATATAGAAGCATTAGTTTTTCTTAAATAGAATCTGGATTTTCACTATCCCAGATGCGACAATTTTGACGATTTACAAATTCAATTGGAGAAACACAAGAGATGACGGGTAATTTACCCATTCACAGCATTTTACCGTTCAATCATATGGCACAAAACAATGAGGGTAGAAGACCGCTCTATTCAACTTCGGTGATTGCACCATGGAGAAACAACGCGTCGTAGTGCGTTTTCTGTGGACAGGAGGGGCTAAATCTGCGGAAACTTAGCTCCGCATGTTGGCACAGAATAAATCACGCATTATGAATCAGTAAAAAAACTACTAGTAGATATAACGCTTTAAGGAGCGAAGAACAACGCGCGGACCAACAACCTCCAAGCGGTGGACCAATTACCACATTTTCGGTCCCTTAGAAGAGACACTACATGGTCACAAGTTCAGCTCAGATGATGACTTTCATTAAACAGTACAGACATGGCTTTTGGTGCTTCTTCAAACTCAATCATTTTGCTATTTGTCATTAATTAACTACACAGGTTTTTATGTGCTGCTTATTTTTGCTGTTGGGCACATTCTTAACAAAAGCCATTAATTATAAGCAATTACTCGTAAATAGATAAATATAAATATGCAGTGCTAAATTTTATCGCACTGACGAAATTTTGTACTAACGACACTGCTATCACCATGAACCTATTGCGTTTACTTCCTTGCAATAAATTTAAACTTAAAGCATAATTTTAAGACATTACGGACATTTATGAGACTAAAAGTGGTTTTATTTATAGTTTACAGTCGAAAATGTATTGCTCTGACCAGTTCAAGTTTAAATGTTACAATATAAAATAAACATACAAATAACAAAGAGCAGAGACAAATTATTTATGAACTAATAAAAAGTGGTATTGTTTACATACTTTGGATGTTGATTGTTAAAAGAACGCAGAAAATGTTAATTTTGGAATATCTAAAGAAAACATAAGTCATCGTTAAAATAGCATTTTTTATTTGTAAAATAGCAAAAAGCAGGAAAATAAAAAAGGTTGTAAAGAAATATTTATAAAAACATGTCTTCAACAACAAACATTAAAATTCAGTTATCATGAGATAAATAATATCAAACAGTTTATGTTACTTTGTTGTAATGGCAATCCAAACCGAACTTAAGGATTTAAATTGTGCGTCGTGTACGTTTTGTGAAGTTTCAAGTTTGCATTTGTACAGATGGTATCTATACAAATGGGAAAGTTCACCAAAGGCTAAACGCCCTATACTTGTAAACTGGATTTTAGAAAACAGAAGTTAATGCTGATTCTTCCAAAAATATAACTTATATTGAGCGATAAAGCTCATCAAAATTGTCGCATCCACGTGCTATTCGCAAGAAACCAATTCATTCACAAAAATACATTGTTTGATATGCATTGTAAGCTGTAAGAATCATTGGTGCGTACTTTTTTAAAGGCAAAGCTGGCAACGTTGTTACTGTCAATGGTGTACGTTATCGTAAGATACTAAACACCTTTTTTTTTAAATGAAACCAATAATTTCAACTTGAATGACATGCGGTCTCAACAAGATGAAATTACGTGTAAGGTAATGTAGTGTTATTATTAGAAAGTCAATTATCCTTAGATAAAAAAGGTGCTTAAACTTTTAATTACAAGCATTAAGAATCATAGCTCACGTTTTCAAGTATGCAAGGTGGATAAACAATTAGACCAATCGGGGACGTGCAAACATGCTAAAGAGTTCTCTATAAGATATTAACTATACAACTGGTAATTGCTTAGTGCCTTGACGCACTTCAGCAATTATTTGGTAAAACGGTTGTGTAATACGAAAATGTTTGTTATTATCCAGGGAAGGCAAACGTTCTGAAATCTCTACATACGTTGTTACAACCCTCTGAAGTGCGACTTACTTGGATGTTTTTGTACTCTTGCGAGTTGTTTTATAACAATTATACTGATGTAAATTTATGTAATGCGCTCTACGATCCTTTTGGTTTCTTTTAAAGCACTTGGTGCTTAAAATGGTCTAGAAAAGAAGATAAAAAGCCTTAAATGTAAGTATAAAAATGCGCAATCTAAAATCGTTTCTATAAAATAATACACGAGCTTGCTAAGAGCATTTAAAAACTATAAATTATAAAGAGTTGCAAGAAGAGAATGCGTTACCTAAGTAATAACAAACATTGTCATATTATAAATATTTTTGCTAATTCGAATGCGTCAAAGTACTAAATAATTGAAGAAAATTTAACTCGAGAACTGTTGAAAACGGTTAAAAAGGAAAAATTGTTAGTTAATTATATATTTCTCGATAAAAAAAATTAATTTCACACACTTCCGCTTATATGTATATTAAATATACAGATGTGATTAAGCATAATAAAGTAACAACACTATAAATTCTAGTGTCGGCGTTGTAACCATCTGACCTTCTTTTCCAATATTCGAATTCGTACTTTAATTGAAGAAATCGAGAAAGTGAAAACAATGCAAGAACTTGTAATCATAGAGATGTAAATAAAAAAAAAGGGCAATAAAAATAATGATAACCCAATGGGACAATTTTGGGAAGACACTATTAATGACAACAAAGAAAAATTAATAGAAAAGTGTGAGTTGTGTAATTAAAAAGTTATAAATGGATTTTACGAACTTATGTATAAGTATCCTTGGGTTTTAACCGCTATACGACTTAAAAAAATTACGCTCAATATGAGTTTCTTTTTTCAAAAATCAGTATCATTTTCTAAAACTCAGTTTATAAATATATTTTAGGATTTTGGCATCCTGAAAACATTTTTTGGATAGAACACGATCTCAAGGTATTTTACCAATATTTAAATTTCACTTTAAAATTTTGTTATTCATTAATTTACTAAATTTTAAAGCAAGTTTTTACAATATTATATAAAATACTTTCGATGTCTTAATTCAACGATGTCTTATTACTACAAACTTTTGGGAGACCCTTATATTCGTAATTGATTTAAGATCTATCTATACATTTGAACAGAAAGTAAACAGAGAAATGTAGCGTAGTTCTCGGCCTTTGGAGGCCCAAGGAGGTCGGTGCGTAATAAACAAAGACATCCTATACGTTTGAACGAAAAGTAAGCTGATGGCTGATATGAAATTTAGCGTGTCGCGCTTTGAGCGCTTAATTCACGCGAAGAGGTCCGGGCATTCGTGCACGCACGTCAGGGCCGCTCTCGCTTCTTGTCGAATAGTCGGGTGGTCGAGGCTATCGGGTCGGTTGCATTGCCAAACGCAAAAAGGGCGTCTGCCACGTCTATTTGGTTTGCTTCCGCCGAGCAGAGCTTCGATTATAAGTTAAATTGTTCCACGTTTCCGATCCAGGGAAAAATCCGATCCAATTAAAAATTTATTCGTTCTCGCCTTGCAAAAATTTAATGGTAAACGAGTGACAAATTGTCAACCTAGGACGCAAAAAACAATTATAGAAATTATAGGAAGCTTTCTAAGCATTATGTTTAAGTAAAAACAATTTTTAACCAAAGTTTTCAAAATATGTAAAACGTCTTTATACTGTGTCTATTTCATTTTATGGCCCCTCCGGCTCCGAAAATTACATTTAGGTATGACTGCGTGGATTCATTGCTGCGGACACGCTCGAGTTAAGATAGAGCGACTGGCGTCATAAAACGTGAGAATCAGCTCGGTGCCAGAAATCGCGTGGCAGTTCTGACGTCCACTTCTGACTTGATGCGTCCCGGAGCGGCATTATCAGGTGCGCCTTTATCTCGATTCACCTTTATGGGGCATAACCTGCAGCGAGACAACGCGCCGTTCCATATTCATTTGCTTATGGGGCATTTGTTTGCTTTATGCCGGTCGTAAAGAGCGCCTCACTTCGCTATTTGCGGCTGACGTAAATAAGCGGCGATGCTTTTTATTCGCGAAGTGAATAATTCCGCGTTTTCGGCGGAATGTGCGCGCGCGCTAAAATAAAGGGTACTCTGTGTACATATTTTATTACGCGGACGCCTACGTGGCGGAATTATTATGTCAAATGAACTGGATTCGGTCCAAAGCGCGCCGCGAAAGAAAACACGCGAAGATTGATTCTACACGCCTGCCGCTATTTTGATAATGTGGTTTTAAACCATACGTTCGTATGCATGCATATACGTTTGCCCCGAAATATCCGGAATGCTAATGTACTTGGCAAGGCGGCAGGCAAATCCACAAGTTCAAATATTGTCAGGAAGTTTGCGTGGCAATTCTGTTCGGGATTTCGAGTTGAAATTTCTTTGTTACTAAGTTAGCACTTGTTCGCAGCTTGTTCGTTCGACGGCTTAACATTTAACTTTAAAATAAGAAAATGCCTTTTATGCGAAGAGCCAGAACGGCAACGGTGCTGTAGAGGCCAGCACTAGCATGCTTCATACCAACAAATGATCTTCTGATTAGCAATATATTGTAAAAGTCAATTACCAAATGTTTTATTGTTTAAATCAAATTAAATCCTAATATTATTAAGTTACTTCTTTTATGTAAAATATTTATATATTCTGATGCATTTTTCTTATTTAAACAGAGGGGAAAATAACTAACAAATTTTATTTCTGGAAATACTAACAGAATGTTTAAAAAATATTGTGGTTATGCTGAGTGTTATAGACACATAAAACTGCACTTTGGGAAATTATATATTTTATTGAGTCTGTTCCAGATAACCTCCATTATTACAATGTATACAACTCTGCATTCCATTGCAAATCACTTTTGAAATTCCAAATGTCAGCTGTCTTTGCTTTTCTCATCAATGCGCATTTCAGTACTCTGTGCTGATTACATCTATGTCTAGGCAATTGTTCCTTTATTTTTGGAAGCAAATCACATAAAGCGAAGCCTGAACTGTAAAGTAGATGATGCAGCAGCTATATTTTATGAAGGTACGCCGAATTAAGAAGTCCACTTGGATATTCATCTGTATGAGATTTCCGTTCACGCTTAACTCTTCAAAATCATTCGAAAAATATTACTCTAGAAGGGACAAGATGCTGAAATACTGCAATAAGTTTATTTTGGCGACTTCTCTCGATTAAAGCTACTGTTAAATTATAAAATATCACTCCACCAAAATGTTTTCTTGTTATTTCTATTGCAACATCATGATCATCACCCATCGTTGAACATAAAATTTTCCATGTCATTATATATTGTGCTTCATTTATCCAGTTAGTTGTTACTTCAAGAAAATGGTGAAATCTTTTGGTGACAGAAAGGAACAGATTAGACCCGTAAAACCGGAAAGAGAGAGAGAGAGAGAGAGAGAGAGAGAGATATTAATTTTTTGTTCTGTTTAACGCATATGTGGTCTTCCTACACTTGGTTTACATTCCAGTATCTTCCGTGTGTGTCTATTCTTCATCCTGGCTATATGTCCTACCCAATACCATTTCAGATTACTTATCCTTTTAATAACATCTGTGGATTGTATCCTTTTTAATTCTTTATTTTTCATTTTATTCCTGCTTTACTTCAATCATTGATCTTTCCGTTTTATTTGAGTTATTTGAAGCTTTTTTGCTATTTTTTTATCAATGTCAATGTTTCCGCTCTATATGTCAACACTAAGAGCACACACTAATAAAATAAATTTTTCTTGAGGTGGATGGGGATGTAATCTTTAAATGTGTCTCCTAAGGATTCATACGCTAAATTTATTAACCGCTGTATTTCAGCACTTTGGTTATCTCGCGGTATCATGATCTCATGACTTAGATATACATATTTTTTCCATGTCTGTACAGTTTAGTCTCTCCTACAGGCAGTGTCAAGTTCAGTTGCCTTTTTCGTAATTTTTCCTACGTCACCTAATATTAATACTACGTTATCTGCGAAATGGAGATAATTTAGCTACACACTGTTTATTAATATCCATTTCGTATGCCAGTTAAGCATTTTGAAACATATTCTAAGACAGCTGTAAATAGTTTGGGTTATTAGCATGTCACTTCGCCTGATTCTTCGTTGTGCTTTTGTAGGTTTTGTTTCTTCAATGTAAGTTAATTGTCATAGTTGCATTTGTGTAAACGTTCTCTATAAGTTTAGTATAACTATAATCGATGTTTTCTCGTGGTAGCTATAATGCTATTCCTTTCAGTAGTATCGAAAGCTTTGCGAAACTCAATAAATATTAAGACAAGTAGTCTACTGTATTTAATAATATTTTCTGCAAAAGTTTTGATATATTAGAGGTAATCATTTGTGCCAAACCCTTGTCTAAGCCCAACGTGGCCTTTTGGCTAATAGAAATCTAGTTTCCTTTCAAGTTTAGTTTATCGGTGTAAAATTTTCTAGATCTGTTTTATTTCCTTTATTAGAAATAAGGATAGTTACTGGATTATTCCTTTTAGTGGGTATTATACACTTCCAAAAGCATAACTTAAATAGCTTTCTCATATTTCCAGTAATATGTAGCCTTCGGTTTTTATAGCTTCTATCATAATACCGTCTTCGTTGGAAGCTTTATTCCTTTTTGTCTTAGTTAATGCACATTCTATATGATTTTCAGATAAATGGTTAATTATGTCCCTCCTTGGCAGGTTTATAATTTTTTTATGATTTTCTCTTTATTATTTTGGTCATCTGCTTCTGTATACTTGTCTACAAAACTCTTTTACTATATTTAAAATCTCTTTTCTGTTTGAATGTTGGCCCTTTTTGTTTTTTAATATAATTATTTTTGGTTTTTGTCAATAGTTTGTCGTATTGGTTGTCTCTATATTTTCAAATATCTTTTCAGTATCATTTCTTGCATTTGATTTTCACCTAAATTTCTATTACTTCTTATCTTTCTTTTTATTCCATTATTGCTGTTGTTTCATAACTAATTTTTACTGCAATACTAAGTTCAACTTCTCTGTTTTGTGACAAGTTAAAGAATTAAAACACAATGTTGATAGATGATTACCAGATAAATAATATAAATCTCAAAATTTTAATTTTATCCTGGAGTAAAAATCACCTGTATAAAATATTAAAAATAAGAATAGTGTAAAAATTGGCCCAATAAATAACATAAAATAAGACAAAAAACCTAAAAATTAAAATTTATATTACAAGCTAAGATTAATCATTATAAACCACAAAATATGATGCTAAAAACGACAAATTTTAGTTACCTGAATAAAACAACTATACCAGAGAATATAAGTTTATATACAAACAAATTAGAAATAAAACAAATAAATTGAAAAACATAATATTATAATCATAAAACGAATACTCAAAAAGAAAGGCTTTGTACTTTTCTTCTGTAAGCAATTTTAGTCCAAATTAATTAAACTACAAATTAATAAGTAAATAGTATGTTGTTATTTCCAGGTGTCGAGTTAAATACCGTCTATTGATGGCCTGACGGATTTTTTTGGTTTTCTGTTTACTTACTATTGGTTTGTAGAGCTTAGCTATGATTGCTAGTGATTGTTATGATTGAATATGCGGTTCCAACTATATTTGTTTGAGGTTTTGATTACTTCGTCAATGTATGGAATTCTAAAGTCATTGTGGAGAGTCCGGTTGTTGATGAATCATTGAGCATTTACTGGTCGCATCATCTTTGTCGGCAAATATTTGTAGAGTTTTGATGTTTGAAGGTTTGCTGCAATCCCATAGCTCAACCTTGTATGCCCATACAGGTTGTAGGATGTCTTTTTATGATGTTCAATATTATTTGGGATTTTTGTCTAATTAACTAGTACATCTTTTTCGTTTGTTGTTAACATTTGGTTTTTATTTGGGCTATCCAACTGTTTTAATTAGTATGGGGATATTATTAATGGCGACTTAAAGACAACTACTACATTTGATAGCAAATTTTATTTGTGTGTATTTACCTCTGTTTAATTTTATTCTCTACTGATGCAGCCTGTAGTTTTTCTAATGCTTTAATGGAATTAGGGTCTGACGACATTACAGTTGTGTTATCAGCAAAGGTGGCAATTAAGGTGGTGTTAGTGGTTAAGAGATCTGCAGTGTAAGAAAAGCTAGAAAAGGCCTAAGGACAGTACCCTGTTGAACACCATAGCTAATTGGATAATAGTTTGGTAGACAGTCTTTAAATTTAATTTAGAAGTGTCTTTCATTTAAGTACGATTTTAGTGATAGGTAGATTTGGGATAACTTCTTTTTTATTTTATACAGAAGTCTGCAGTACCCTACCTAATCAAATTCCTCTTGTATGTTTAAGTACAGCAAGCACACATTTATTCTTCCTTGGGGCGATTTCTAACGTAATTTGCAATTTCATCACATTGCATGGTGGTGGAATACCTCGCTCGGAAACCATACTGATGTAATAGAATTAGTTTGTTTATTAGGGTAGTTTACTCAATCCTGTGTAGTAAGTCGTTAGAATATTTTGGTAAATAAGCTGATTGGACTGTATGAACTAGTTTATTGCGGAGACTTTCCAGGTTTTCGTACCATAATGATTTCTGCATATGTTCACTGCTCATAAAAATGAAAAGTAGCAAACATACGGTTGAATATTGTTGTGTGCTTTTTTTGGAAGCTATTGCAATATTTTTTTGACTATGAAATTACACCCGGGCACTTTACCGACGTAAAAGTAGAGGAACACAACTTGCCTGGCTAAATATCGCTACCACTAAGATTATTTAGTGCAGCCGAGATCTACAAAGAAATAGTCATAAATAAACTAATAGTTTATTAATGTACTTAGGGGTAGCGATATTTGAGGTATTCCTCTGCGGGTATTTACGTGGGAAGTTGTGTAGAGACTTGAGTACTCTCCGTAAATATTTGCTTTTGCCACATTAGTGTGAACCTAACTTCTGTCAAATTTCCTTAGTGGTGATTATCTTGTTCTTTTGAATTTCTTAATAGTCTTCCAGATGACGGTCTACCGGTGAAGTAGTAATAAAATGTTTCGGTTTTATTGTATAACATTATAAAGTCTAAGTGTTAGTCTGATCAGGAAGGCCTTATCCAAGGAGTTACCGAACATTTGCCATTTGCCCAGGCTCTGCGTTTTTCTAGAGCTAGTTGCTATATATGGTGTGTTATTATGTCTCATTGCATCGTCAGGCTGCTTTTTAGAATTTACAATTTTATTATTAACAATTATTAGGAATATGGATTTTGTCATTTAAATTGGTATGTGTTAATTGTTCCCAGTTGATTTGTGTAGTAAAATATTTTTTATAATACTTTATTACTCAAGGTGATTAATATTGGACGCTATTATCTAAGCATAGATTTATATTGCTTTCTATTTTAGCAGATGTGTTATAAATGTTTTTGATGACTGCAAAACAAATCTAGTAGACACGTGCTATAGATCGTTTTGCTATATAATTTAGAACAGGTTTCGACTTTTAGTTGTGAACAGCTTGAAACCCCAATTTGTTTGCTTGGAGTTCCAGTCGCCATTGTCAGTAAGAGCAATACAATTTAATAAACTGCAATTTAAAAATTTAACAGTTTAATTTCTAAAATAGTTTTAAAACCAACAAACTATTTGTTATGTTAACTAAGATTGAAAAATAGAGGAACGTTAATACCTGTGCTTTATATATCTTTTGATATTCAAATTTATTTTTATATTGATTATACTTTCTTTGTTGTACTATAATTCTATGTGCTCCACTTATTTTTTATGCATTATTTTGCTTTATTTGCCATGTAATAATAACATTTCTGCAGACTAGTAAATGGAATTCACTAAAAGAATCAAATATTTATTGTCAACTAGTTTAACTAAATTTAGTTTTTACAAATACACAATTTTACAAAGTAATTTCAAAGTACGTCTTGTGCAGCAAAAAGGTAATTTAAGAAGAGCAAACGGTTGGGCCATTATTTACTATGAATTTAAGATTCTGTTTACTTTTACAAAGTGTGGCATAATTTAGTGCTACATTTGCACATATAGAAACGTAAGAAGCATCTTTGACGTTATCTTCGACATCACTAAAATAAACAAAATTTTAACTCATTATTTGGGCGTACGAAAAATCTGTTGTAGGTGGATACTTTACTATTTACAAAAGGAAATGTATAGACTAGCGCAAAATAATCGTGAAAGACATAATTAAAATAAGTTTAAAGCAGTTTACAACCTGGATAAAAATTAAATATATGTATTTTAATCTAAATCGAAGCGGTAATCGACACAACGAGGACTTCCAACATAATTTAATAAAGGTAAATGCCATTATATGTAAAAAATAATTGTAGTTTGTTTCTTCTCAAAATCAAAACCTATAACTTTAGTATTTGAAACACTTATGAAAGAATAGCATATAGTAATACATCTGAAAAGCATTTAAAAGTTTCATTTAGAGCACTATAGAAGCGAAATTATTCCCTACCAGAACGATGCCTTAAGTTATGCTATATATCAAAGTAGTGGATTTTTGCTAGATTATCCACCACGCAGTCCCGAACAGGCGACTTATAACAAACAACTCTATAGTTTAACAATGTGCAAATGCAAGAATCAATTATATATATATATATATATAACATTTGAAGAAATTTTTTTGTTATATTAGAATGCAGAATTTTTTATTTTCGTTTTATTCGAATGGTTACCTACAATATTACATATTTTTTTACATATATGGTATTTAAGGAAAATTCTATGTACTATTTATTTAATAGATTACTCTTAAATAAAAAAGCAATCTATTGTTGAATTTAAATAAGCTGTTCAAGTGATCAGATATATCAAGTGATCTCGGAAATGCGTTTAGAAGCGCTAAAAAACCAATTCGAACAAAAACCCTGTAACTGCGGCTTGTTTTATTTTTTGGTTAATATACTGCGAAATCCAAAGAACCTTTTCGAGCAGCTTGATTAATCGACGCCCGGAAGGCCCGCTGTTTACAAAAAATATATCAATCATTCCGCAAAGCCTATGGGCCTCGGATTTGGCAGGCAAGCCGATCGCCGCGACTTTTAATTGCATAATTTCCAGCAAATGATGATTAATGGAGGAAAATATTTTTGCGAGGCAGGCCCGAGCGCCTGTCTACGGCGAATCCCGTGAAAAATGCCGCCCGTTCCGCCATGCTCGAACGCAACCTAAGGCCGGCTTCATTTTCGGATTCCACCGCCAGGGCCGGGCGAACCTCAAAGAGCCCCGCAGAAAGTATAAAGGCGCACTTTGCATTATTCGCGGAAGCGCTATGAAATATAGCAATGGAGCCATTGTTTATTTAAATGCAAAGGCTGTAAGCAAGGGTCGCGAGCATAACAACTTTATCTCATTTCTCGATATCAAATTTATCTGGAGCGAGCTCCAAAACAAAGTCGTAAGGAAAAATGTGGGTTAGGAAGAGCCGAGGGCGAAGAGACATCGTCGTGCTCGACAGTTACTTTACGTGATTAAGTGAGGCGCAAAGGATGTCGAATAACCTTTCGGTGAATTTTATGTACATTTGCTGTTCCCACAGAAAACAAAACGATAAAAAGCTCTGCTACTATACCTTTCCCTTTCACAATAGGATGTTTGGCGGTCATATCGACACAGCTGTTAATTAAATTAATGATGTATTTAAAGAATTTTTAAAAATAAAAATTTTAATATATAAATGTGAAATCAATTATGCATAATGAAGAATTGAGTAGAAAGGATGTAAAAACTGTATTTCAATTTAGTCATTATAAATAAAATTTCTGTTTTCGCAAAAATATTAATTGTAATTCCGCGCATTTATTAAACCGTTATGAAAAAATAGAAAATTAAAATTATAAAATAACGTTAAAATAATTAGATCTAATTTATTTATATACCACTGGTCTATCAGAGACTATATATGTATATATATATATAATATATATATATATATGTATAGTCTATATATATACGCCTGGCAAATCTAACGTGCCTAGCTAAAATGTTTTAGATATTACAAAATCTTAAATATTTTGAGAATTTGACTTGTGATAAGGCCACTCCATAGCAGTCAGCATAACAAGCAGTCAAATTTTAGTTATCCACTTGTGAAATCAGTTGCGCTACCTAATATAAAGCAGCTACTGGTGTCATTTCAGCCATTGATAGAGGTAAACTTTAGATGTGTCGTATTTAATAAAGTCTAAGTGGTATCATCCAACTGTTAACGATCTCTAAGACAGACTTTACGATGGATGGCTGAACAATTATTTAGACTTAAAGTTATATTTTGATATCTAAGAAGAGTTTGCTAAAGGAGCGACAAGGTATACTAACATATAATATTTAAACTAATAGTAAGAACTTGATATTTCAAATCAGATGCTCACCACCAGGAAGCCATTAACTAGATGATATAAGCACATTAGTTAAAAATATTCGTTAATTATGAATATAAGAAATTCACACTGATATGGCATTTTAAAACTACTTTGAATCAGATCTTGCAAGTCCACAGTACAAAGGACAAATGAAAGAATACATCAATCACACATGGATCAACTACGCAATTAAAGTATTGCTACAATAGTTGCCAAATGTGGATATATATATATATAATATCTATATTATTAATGATTGATAGTAAACAATATACTAAACATAGTAATATATAATAGGCAATTTATAAGTTCTTAGTTAATAGAGAAATCTTAATACAGATTAAAAATATTGATTATCCAATTTTTCAGTATCAAAATTCGAGAATAAATTTAAGTAGGATTTACTAGTCAACATAATTGTTGTCAAAAGTGTAATTGGATATTGAGCTAAGGATGGTTATAAATCGGTGTTATACTTATTACCAATTTATAAATGGAAACTCAAATAAGAAAGTTAATTAGTAAAATATAAAACTTAGAAAATTGATAACGTACGTAGGATAAATATTATTTTTACTCAACAAAAATATTTCTTTAATTAAGACAAAACTGTAGAAAAATCTTTGTCAAGAAATTAAAAATACTTCTAATGTAGCACTTAGAAAGTCCCTATTAATGCTTCAGAAAAACCAGTTAAAACAATAATTAAAATTAAATACAAAACGCACCAAGAAGAGTAAAACATTTTCCAAACTACTATTTAAGCGCACCTTTCAGATTCATATACAGCTCCCCAATGAGAATGTCAGGTCAACATCGTGCCATCTACCCAGATCTACACATAAATTTTTGAATACATGTAAGATAGAATTGAATGCCGACGATTTCTTCAAGTCGTGCAAATCGACTCTATGGGATTATACTTACGCTTTTATTCCGAGAAAGTTTTGTAGACTGTAATAATAAAATCTAGTCTAGCTGCGAAACACATTCTGTTTGTTTGGAAGCATTCCAAATTTCCTAATATACAGGCTGTTCATCACGAGCAAAAGTATAATGTCCTATTTTATTATACAACTTGATAACCACATGAAGGTAAGCTCAAAAAGCTTAATCATTTACACCAACATTACTACCAACATAAAAAAGAGAACTGGAAATTTTAAATATCAGAAAATAATACTGATAATTTTAACTTGGCATTGTAAAAGTCTATAGTTATAAAAAGTTGTAGAACAAAATACAAGTTGCATGACAAAAAGACATAAACAACTATTTGCAGTAAATCCATAGAAATAGTTGCTACCAGACGTATTCCCATTGCTGTGAAATTTGGCCAACAAGACTGCAGCACTCGGGAGTATGTTTACAATTTTATAATATTTAGATCTAAAAAATTCTTCAGGTCTCAGAAGCTATGAAAAGACTCTGACTATTGTGAAAAGATGGTACCTATGTCCAGAAAAACCTTAGTATAAAAAACGACACGACAGTTGTGAGAAAGGGGGATATTAAGTAACTCAAAACTACAACCAATATTGTACTTTGCTATGGTAGTTGCAAATAAATTGCTAGTGTAGTAGCCTAAAATAGAATAGAAGCAAACCACGTTTAAATATTCACCTACCTATTCATTACAGCTTTAATGAGATTGCGGAAGCCATACTAAATTTATCTGTACGAAACGTTTTAGTCATAGCAGAGGTTAAGGATCACAGTTTCTCGATCCAAAAACCATTTTACTTGGTCACACACAAAAAGCAGAATTTTTTTCACATGAAAATGAGCAATAATACTCCATCGTTTGGGAAAAACTTCAATACACCGTTAGAAATTTAGTTCGTCTAGAATAAAAACTTATCTTCAGATCCTGTCTAATAGAAAAACTAGTTTGGTACAGATAAATCTAAAACAGACAGTGGCTCTGGATCTGGAATATAGTAGATATTCTTTTATTTTATTGTATACGATTTTTTGTGGAAATACGTTATAGTGTTTTAAACAGAAGAATACAGACAGTAACTATAAAAGTTGAAATAACTCTAACCTAACAGAGGAGGGCGCTATAAAAGCCCTACATGATCATAAAATTAATTTTAAACTAAAAATATTTATATAAAAAACTTTTATTTTGGTTTGAATTGGTGCTTAAAATAATTAAAACAACAGCTCGCAGTTTTATTAAGTAAGTAAATCCTAGATAACTAATGGAATTGAGTAAAACGACTGAAGCATAGTAAGAGGACGCCTAACATTTCAAGAAATCAAGAAACTATATACTGTGGTTAAACGAACAGCAGATTAGGCTGGTCACTGTATTGACTTCCGGTCAGTAGAATCTACGAAAGGTCATACATACATTATGCGTCTTTAAAAAAATTATTTTTAATTTTCGTAGCAAAAGGAATTGAGCCAGGTCCACACTTTACATTTTATTCCAAAATGTATGTCTCATAGAAGGAATCAGGTCTTGAAACGATTTGGCTCAGACTGTACACAGTCTGATAAAGATGTTAAATTTTTCATTGAATAAATATACAATGGGCAGTGTAATAAATTTGCAGTCTATAATGCTGGTAATTTTTAATCGTTTTGGTGTTAAAAGAAAAATCAACAACTACTGCAATAGATGGTATAATTCTACATACGTTCAAATATCACCTTGCAACATACAGTTAAACGATGCAAGTTTAGCAGAACATACATGTTATTATAAAAAGGATTTGTGGGTTTTAACTACAAATATAATTATATGACACACCAAATAAAGCAATTTTTTACACTAAAAGTAAAACTTGGGTGATGCAGCTTTCCTTAGATTTAACAGTTAACAAAGTTTTGTCTAAACTAAAGAGGAAATCATTTAAGAATGATACTAAAACTATTACAAAAGATGCAAAAATGTCTACTGCAAAATTTTCTAAAAAAGAAATAACCTTAAAAAAGCTGAAATTTAAGAACAATGTTACAAATATTGTGTATAAGAATATGAGATGATAAATAAAAAAGGGGTCTGCTTCTCCTAATCTTTCAAATTACTGGATGTTAGTGGTAATAGCTAATAGAAAAACTTATATAAAATTTATTTAGTTAAAGATTTATATGGCACTAAAATCAAAAATCAAATAGAATAAGTCGCCTATAAACAAATGCATTATATACATAGCAAGAACTGAGTCATTATGATACGAATAATAGTACGTTCAAAGCAAATATTTCTCAACATTATGCTTTTTTTTGTCCCTAATAAAAGAATAAATTTAGAAAACATCAAGAATGTATTTGTAACCCTTGAGATCAAATGTGATACAATTTTAGGAGTACTAGAAACAACTTACAAATTAAATCTAAATTTTGAGTTCAGTATTTTTAAATTATCAAGTATCCCACAACTCAACTACCCCAAAATATTATATATCATAATTCAGAGTTTAAAACCAGTCTTAGCTTAGATCAGAAGTGTTTTAATGCCAAATCAATTTTTAATAAAGAATTCATTTACTAAAAATAAAATATATTGTTTTTTGGTCTATACTTGCTAGAAATTTTGTTTGTATAAATTTAATTGTTGTTGGCCACATTTTTAAGTTAGTCTGTATATAGAAAACATGTTAGAAAAAATATTTTAGGCAAATTAATGAAAAATATGTAAAAAGATCACGAACTAAATATATAAACTGTCTCAGAAGTATAGTCATGTAATAAAAAAAAATACAAATATCATAAAAAAATTTGTATATATGTATAAGAAACACTATATGTAGTCTCTTTTAACGTA
This sequence comes from Sinelater perroti, assembly GCA_036346155.1. Taxonomy (NCBI): domain Eukaryota; kingdom Metazoa; phylum Arthropoda; class Insecta; order Coleoptera; family Elateridae; genus Sinelater; species Sinelater perroti. Next base: position 2,729,769 of record JARFIY010000348.1, on the reverse strand, counting down.
AACAATTTGGGATCTCACATATTCCTCCTAGTGTCGTTTCCACTGTTCAAATCATTCTGCGCACTGTGTTACATTGTTCCCGAATCGTTTTTGCGCACAAGTCCTTCAGCTTTGATCAAGATTTGATAGACATTCGCTGCTCTCCTCGTCCACTAATTGTGCTTTCCAACTCCTAACCGACTCGGCAAGGAAATACGTTCTCATTTACGCATGCGCATTACAGTCTACTCTCGTCGGCTGCCGAGTTACATCGGTACGGATATAATATGTAAATTCTAAATAAATATTGACTTAACTTGTGGAAAAGCTCACCAAAAGTTTTAATTATAACACTTTTGTTTAAAGTGAACTCTTATATTCTATACCACAACTTTTCTCCAAATTGAATGTCGCTTAGCCTATAAGCGCCGTTGGTCTATCCGAAACACTCATAGGGGTTTTTCAACAATTTCGTTTTAGTGCTTTAGAAAAAGACTTTATAGTCGATATACTTGAAATGAAAAACTATGTGAGTATAACAATTTTGAAACAGTCTTTCTTAAATAATTTAGAAACAAAGGAATATTGGTCTTAATAAGTTATTCATTGGTTTGAAGGAAGTATAAAAATAAATATTCAACTGATTAAGTATAGGTTCTTGCTGAAATTAATTGCATAGAAAATAAATATTTAAAACAAACAGCATTTACTTTCATTCTCAAACTTCTAAAGTATTTTAAAAAATCGGTAAGTCAAGGATTGAATTCTTTAACTAAATGTTAGTTAAATTTATAAAGACTTAAATATTATACAATTTTTTTATGCCATTAGAGTCCATTTATAATTAGGGCTTTGTACATTAAAGGAATAAATTATTCATGAGAATAAAGTATTGCAAAAATCCCATATTCATTGCAAGGCTCAAAAACTAATTTCAGCAGACTTAGCCATTATTAAATAATTAATTTCTCCTTCGTTTAAACGACTAATTTAAAATTATAATTGGAAAAGTTTTTCTACTTGCTTAGATGCGTCGAAGTTGTTTTCGGACATTTGAAAATTAAAATTATTTATAGATGGGTAATGTCTAATGCTGCCATGGCAACCAAGTTCGCAGCAGTGACTGTGCGTAGAGACTTGCATAAATAATTATGTAATTTCTTTAAATTGTTGTGGCGCAAGCCATTAAGCAGGGTATCGTAATACACACACATGCCGTTGAATAATGTATTTCGCACACTGTTTACTTTTTCTAAAAATAACAGAGGCGAATTAATGCACATTTCGGAGGCTGCGTCAGTCGGGATTTTAAAGCAATATCCGGTCGGTGATTTAAAATAAGTACACAGCAGAAAAGTAATTAGGTGCCATCTCTATCACGTACACTTGCCTTAATTTCTAATAAAGCTATTTATTCTTTTTAGTGTGGATGAAGGATTTAAATAGAGATTAAAATGAATACAAATAGTCCTTAAACTACTATTAATGGATATCTATAAAAAATCTACGAATAAATCCTGCTTTTATTTAATTTACTCAAACCACGATTTTTTAAACAAAATAATTATAATTAAGTGTCATCATAATAGCACTGCCCAGTTGCTTTATCTGGCAACATTTATATAAATATACAATCTGTCTCTTATATGTAAATGTCATTTTAATCAACGTCTAGGTATCATAAAATATTTAAGTATAAATAAATCAAATAAGTTTCAAAAAAAGAAACAGTGCTAACAACACCACAATAAAAATTTTTGTTATTTATAAATGTGATGCATTTAGACAGTTTAAATGACGTTTAGGAGATTTTAAACTCGTAATTTTAATAAGTTAAAGACTGCAGTTCTTTATCCACTTTATTCAGATTTTATTAATCCCACGTTTGACGAAATTTCGCTGTATACTGTTTGTCAATTGACAGATGATCAAAACATTTCCAAAACAACGATTCAAAATCATTTCATAACGATCCAGTTGAGAGAGCAACAACCTCCATATCAGTGTGTAATTTACTTCTTAAAAAAACAAGTAGAACTATGTTTGAAAAGATTAAATCTTATATGCGAATGTTAACCGTAAAAGCTCTTGATGTAGTATTAACACGAAAAAATTTTGATATTTTTTTAATAGGCTTAAAAGTATTCCATTTATTATGAAGTGCTTCCATAATGTGAAATCATTTATTTATTAAAATTCTGTTTCAAAAGATAAATTAAAATAGTAATCAATATAAAGTAAACAATAAGACTAAGTTTTATTTGTTAAATACGAATTGTTAATATTTCACTAGAAAATTCTCTTTTCAAGACAACCAAACATTTTTGTCACATTAAAAAACCATATTTTTTTTGCGGTTTGTTGACAGCAATAAATCAAATAAATATCTCACTAAAAAAGTAAAAGATGACACCCGAATATATGAGCAGTTCAAATTATACCTATAGGAGTTAGATTTAAAATTCCTACATACTTTTTGGCAACAGATGTATGCGAATGTATTCTAAAAAGTAAATAATAAGAAATGGAAAAGAGTACAATATTTTCAGCTTTATATAGGGTGATCTAAGTTAAATTTTAGAATTTGAATTACAGGTCGTTTGCGTTCTGTGAATGTTGAAAGTTCGCACTTGTAGAGTTAATATTTAAACACATGGCAAAGTCTACCAGAAACGGCGTAAATTTAAGAACTGGGGGTAGAGATCACAACAGTTGATGCTGATTTTTGCAAAAAAAACTTATAATGTGCTATGTAGTTTGTTCTTCTTTAAGTGCCTTTATGAGTCGTCAAAATAATCCCGTCTGGGGTAGCGAAGATCCAAGTGCTATTCATGAAAAACCATTGCATCTACAAAAATTGATGTTTTGATACTACAAAAAAAAACAACCGTAATAGTTGCAAACTATTAATATTTAAAAAATAAACTTATTAATAACCCCCTAACGTGGTTTTTCAACACGTTTCAAAACTTTGCAGCTGTATTATATCCGCAAGCACTCATTTCACTTAACCGTGCAGTATGGACGCTTTTCGAGCAATTCCCGCCCGATTACCGTCGCGGATGCAAACGGAACGGAGAAGCCAATAACGATTTTCAGTTGGCAAGAGCGCGGCAAGAACAAATCCTGCAAATATAAAGTAATTTAACTTAATACTTTGCAAATACCAGGCCGGGCGTGCCAGAATTAGAGAAATCCGGTCAACGAGTAGCGTTCAAACTGCTAATTCCTGCCATAAAACGACAATTCCAAATTGGCTGTGTAGAAGCTGAAGTTTGTGGCGCGGAAGTGCTAGAAGAATTTAAAGCAGATATTGAACGCGGATGCTTCGTTTATGCTAATAATTTAAAATAACGCCATGACTGCTGTATAGGCGGTTGCAAAAAGGACGTTAATATTCAACTGCTCCAAATGTTGACCGTTCATTAAAGTAAGAAAGCCTTAATAACATATTTATTTTTATTACTTTTTATTAATTTGTTATATTTATTACAATGCTTTTACTTACTACCGAAAAATGTAAATAAGTAATTACAAATCTTCACATTAACAAAATTTTGAGAAATTAGTTTCTACAAAGAAATGCGAAAGAGCTTGTTTTAGTTTACATGTATTTATATGTTTTTATTCTTCCTAAAATAAATAAATTTTTTAGGAATATTTTTATTTCATATTTCGTTTGGTTTGGTTGTAACATCTAACCATAGAAAGTAATTGCACAAATATCCTGTTTAACTTTTCATAAATTTATAAATTAAATGTGTACAGGGTATGGCAGAAACAACTGTAAGATGTTGCTGATAGTAAAATGAGGACTACCTTCTCCAATACATTTTACTGACCCTTTTATATTAAGGAATGATGGTTTGTAACGAGACAACTGTAGTGTATTGCAGTTGACTTAAATTTCAAAGTTGCCGATTTAAATCTAAAAAATATGCTAACTAGTAAAAGCCTTGCAATCAAGTGAAATCAATCCATTGATATTTAGTCTATAACTACGCTGCTACTATAGAAAATTTCATCTGAATGTTTGGAAAATTTTATACAATTTCAATCATACAAACTTCTCATTGTACTGTGTCAACCTACTTACCTAGGGTTACTATATTACTATGGTACAGATTACAAAGTATCTGAACTGTATATTTTTTTAAATAAAAAAAATACCTTGTACTATTTAAAACTAAATCAATAATTCAGTAATCTGTCACTTCAATAGATACTAGGAGTTTAAGGAAAAATATTTTCAAGTCGAGACAGTTTTTATTTGAATGGTAAACATGCTGAACTTTTAAACAGACTCAGGTACGATCTTAAGTACCAAATGCTCGACGGATGATCTACTTATTTTTAGCGGGCCCAGCTTCCAGGCTGGAGACCAGCTTTACTTTTGTCATGTCCGTCGTCTGTCACGCCTTATAATTTTTGATCAAGGCAACTTCCAAGCTGGAGACCAGCTTCTATTTCTGAAATTTCTGACATCTGTCACGTTTTATAATTTTTGATCTGCGGTAGATAAGAGACATAACGTTTTCAGTATTCAACTAAGGACCATAAATCAAGCCTGATCGGAAAATCAGACCGGTTTGACCGGAAGTGGCCACAAATTTTTCGATTTCGGTCGCTATTCACTTTCATTTGAATATAATTCACTGCCATTCGTTTCAACAAAATTTCATTAAACCCTATAATTTAATGTTATACATAGGGTTCGCTCTGCTTTACCTATAAAGCAAATTTTCGCTTGTTAATGATTACATTTTATTGATAAATTAAAATATTCTAAACAATATTATACTAGAAATCAAACTATAAATTGCACATAATATATAATATAAATGCACACTAATAGTAATTTTGTTATTTATAAGTTAACTGATATTGTTTACAAATACTTATTCATTTTCTTATAGTAATTTTTCTTCTGTACTTTTTATTTGTTTACAACAAATACATGAGATTAAAATGCTTCAAAATTTTAGAGTATAAAACAATTTAACTTATATGCATATTGCTATTCTTTAAAATACTAATACATTTTTACAACAAAACTTTTCTATACAAAACAGGCAAGCAGTTAATTGTTTATTCTTACTGTTTCTCTTATTTAATTTTCTTTTTGATACTTTAATAGCGATTGTAAAGTATATTTTTCCAACTACCACATTTAGTTTCTCTTGACAGTTGGTGAACATCTGACTTGTATTATTTTTTACTTCTTCTTTTTAAATTGTTTTAATCTTTCCTTCTAACTTCATGTATTCTTTGCATATTAGTAATCATCTGATTTAATCCGTAGATATTTATAATGTTTTTATTTTATTTTTAATTTCCCCCCTGTTATTTAACCTTATTCTTCAACATATTAACCTTTGCAAATTTCTGAATTAATGACACCAAAGACACAATTTAATAAAGTCTCTCAAATAAAAAGAACTGTACATCTCAGTTTACGTTTTTCCTATTAATAGTCCCTTAAAATTAAGTCCAGCAGAGATAGGTCTACTTCAGAAAAGCGACCCTGCCCACGTGAGCCTTGGTTTTTTCTTTCACCTCCTATCACTGAGAGATATCATGTCTTCCTTAATCCTAATCCAAGTTATCTGCTATACCCTACGCCGTCTTTCAACACTCTTGGCCAGCTTGGAAGATTATGGCCACCCCACCCCTTCTCAATATGGCGAGTTTTAAAACAAAAAGATCTGGTCTCCAAGTGGGTAAACACAAATCCCATCTCTCCAATGAAGGCTGCCTCAAGGAATCTGGAGTAGGCAAAGATTTGCTAACAACACCAAAACGCCATTTTAATATTGTCAATGGCATATGGCACATCGTAACCTACAATACAAAATCATTACTGGCAGTATATCGCCTAATGAAACTTGAAAACGAACTACAAAACGTAAAATAAAACGTGAACGAAGAACAACTAATAAAATTAAAAATAATAGCTGGTAATAGCTTTTATTGTGCAGACGGAGGATTTTCATAGGAGGGACCGGAATTATAACACACAAACGCTACAGTGAAAACATTGTATGTATGAAGGAAATCTGAACTAGGGTGATACATGTCGTTTTAACGCTGTGTAAGAGATGCTGCATCAAAATTATACTGGTTTACACACTGACCAAAGATCATACGGTTGAGGAAATGGATGTATGATATAACGAATTAGTAACGGCTATCGCAGAAAAGAAAACACCGAGATATTCATCCCAAAATAGAAATTAAGTTCGATGCTACAAAAACACCACTACACTTCTGTACATAAAAAAACAAGATTAATTTTACTAAACTAACAAGAATCACATAGTTAAAGATGTGTCGATACTAAATAGGTCCGGTATTAGAAGCAATCACAGGTTGGTGAGAACAAAAATATTAATTAATATCAGCAAAGAACAATATAATACGATAGACAAGATCAATAGACCATAGATAAATCAACCAGATGGTAAAAAATTTCAGTGAAACATTAATAAAGTGCTGGAGAACACCGACTTGGAAGGAAAAATTAATAGCTTAAAAAATAATAAATTCAATACTGGAAAATTAAAACAGACAGAAAAAAGCCGAAAATGAGTCTGGAGACTAAAATCCTAATGCAGAAGCGAAAGGACATGAGAAGTTAGAAGAAAACTGAAGAGGTAAAAGAGATGAATAAACAAATATCAAAAGTTATACGAAAAGATATCAGAAAATATGACACAAAAAATCAAACAAACTTTAGAGGATAACAAAAGAATAAAAATGCTAAGCAAAAAAATCGTAAATGGAAAAGAAAAATAATTAAAGTTTCGAACAAAACAAGAGCTGTCACTATAAACAAAGCTCTTCTCTGTTCTTTTATATTAAAAGTAGTAGAAGATTTTTATCGACTGCTGTATAAAAGTTAAAAAGACACAGGTCGGCTCCAGATTCAGAACCAGACACTTTAACATCAAAATCACTACAAGGCATTACCTTAGAAGAAATAAATTCATCATTAAAAAAAGCAGAAAACAATAGAAATCTAGAGAAGATAAGGTGATTACTAACGCAATAAAGAAACGCAATCCTTGTCTATTTAAAAAAAATAAAACAGTACAGCATTATAATACCAAATAAATAGAACAATGGCATTGCGATACTGTTTCACAAGAAGGGTAATACAACTGAACTATAAGTCTTTTAAGTAATATGTACAAACTATTTACAAGAATGATAACTACGATACTTGAAAAAAAATTTAAACTTCCACTGAACACTGGAGTAGGCCGGTCTTCATACAGGATTTGGGGCCAACAACAATTTACAAAACGACAAAACAATAACTGGAAAAGTCATTGAGTACAACGAGCTATTAGTTCTAGTCTTTGTAGATTTCCAAAAGGTACTTGACACAGGTGAGATTGAGGCAGATATAGAAACGCTGCAAGTATGCCTTATCGACTATCGGTACACAAAAATGTAAAAATGTCAATAAAACCACACGAAAACACTAAACGGAAGAGGAGTTAGACAAGGAGATACAATATCTCCTAAGTTGTTAACAGCAGTACTGGGAATCTGCTTTTAAAAAGCTAAATTGGAAAGGAAAAGGTGGGCAGAAACTAACAAACCTTCGATTTGCGGATGGCATAGTTTTAATGTCAGACAATCTACACGATATTTCGTCAATGTTAAAAGAACTTTAAGAAATATGCAATAAAGTAGGTAGTCCTTAGTGTGAACCTAAAAATTGACAATAATGAAGTAGAACCAATAGACATGTGGTCCGGATGACAAACGAGAGATAGAGGAAGAGGATGTTTAAGTGAAGGCCAAGAGTCGAAAAAAGGAGCAGAGGAAGATCACCCACATCATGGACGGATAATATCAGAAGAACGGCCGTTAATTGAATTTAGGCAGTCTAAAGTAGAGAGGAATGAGCGAAACTGGGGGAAATCTATGTCCAACAGTGGACGCAAAGGGTTGATTATTGTTGATGATGATGAACCTTATTAATTATATTCTAGCATACAACGTATAATCACAGAATTATATTAAAAACTAATTTCGAAAATTTTGATATGACAGCACTTATTCCAAGAATGTTATTGCAAGATATCTTGAACTACTTTAAATATATTTTTTAGCAGCATACTACATTTCTTATTTTAATAACGTGTTCTAAATTGTTTTTTTACTTGTTATAGTTGTTGTACCGTTAAAATTATTTAACTAGACAGCGGCTACTTACTATTTGAACAGATGGTTACCAGTATCTATAGTGTGGGTAAAATATGACTAAGAGGTGTTTCAAGTGTATCAGATTTTAGGAACTAGAAACAAACATCATAAACACATTTGTTTGGTGCACATCTCTAAATCCTCTTGTCCCTAATTCCATCTTTATCTGCAACTTTAATCTTGTCCACTAACCCATCCTAGTCACAACTAAGCTGGATTTTTACCGCCGCCCGGTATTCCCATTCGACCCCCGTGAGCGACGGAGCAGAGTTAGCCGCCAGCCGAAGCCGACGAGGTGCTACACTGCGCTTTGCTTGTGCGCTGTCGACTGCCTTTTGTACGTTCCGCCCCATCCGTGGTGCCCCAGTACATCTGGCCAAGGAAAATCCACCCCCAGGTTGAAGCCGCCAAGCTCAGGACATCCGTTTAGATCGAATACGTGCGGTGCTCTTATAAATGTTTCGTTGTAAATTTATATTACCGGATAGATCAACCTGAGACGAACAAATATTACAATGAAATTTTTTGATTCCGGTTGCAAATTATGTTATAGCCGATTAATTAATTAAACGTGACCCAATATACAGATTACAGTTCTAGACCTATTTGTTTATTGAGTTACTAACTGTGCCTAGATCAAACAAGCGATAATATATCAGCCGAGCTATTACTTCAGTTGACTAGAAAATTTTCCATAGGTACATTGTCAAACTATATTATCACCAAGAATAGTCCACTGTTTAGTTTTAATCAGATTTCAAGTGATTCAAGGAATATATATATATATATATATATATATATATATATATATATATATATATATATATATATATATATATAATGTATTGTATATATATATATAACAGATAAGGAAATATTCGTGATGTAAAAACCAGATTTTGTTATATTGTGATAGGTTGAATCGTTATTACAAAAGTTAAAAATTAAAATAAAAGTATATAATAATATATTCAGAAAAATCTTGCGAAAAACAGAAAACTCCTTTTGTGTATCTTTGAGGGTTTCTGGTATTTCTTGCGAGACCTCTTGATTATAGTTTATGCCAGATTAACATAGAAAAAAGTCAAAGATAGAAAGGCCTTCAATCAAAGTCGCCTTAACAAAACTTTATAGTCAACGTTTAGTGTCATTTTATACTACAATAGACAATAAATTTAAACATCGACTAGTTTAATAGATCCACTTGCTAGCCTGAATTGCTGTCCTTATTTGCTACATAACGTGCACGTTAAAGTCGGAATCAAATTAGGTGGATGAATAAGAGGGATAAGAAAAAATATGACTTTAAAAATACTAATAAAGGAAATAAAACATACTGAAACTCAAGATGCTTATACTGATTTAGACTTGAAGAGAAAAAGACACGTTATATGTAGAAAATATATAATTATTGTGCTTGGTATTAAATTTAGCTGCTTTGACTTTTAAATAGTTACACCTCTTATATTATTATTGATAAAATAGTTGTTTCTTTTATGGTAGCTTCAATAAAAAATATCAACAGAAGTGCTCACAACCCAGAGTAGATACTTTCCTAAATCTCATTACATAGATAAATTGATCTTGTTATTAAAAAAATTAAAATTAGGAAGGCTTACCAAAATTTTCAAGCTTAGTTTCCTTTAAAACAATTTAGCATTTATTTTAAATTACCAAAATAAAGAGTAAGCTGTAACACCATTTTTACAAATTATTGCCTAACAGAATCAGATACTACAACCAAGATTTACCCAACAACGAAATTTAATTTAGATATCTCTAATTAAGTCAATCTGCTTACCTTGTTAGTCTTGCTTTTGAGAAATCTACACGGCGGACTTTATAAACACAGAGTAAAAACAATGAACTTAATAAAACTTGATATCTAACATCGAAAAATAACCATGGAAGTAATGTACGTTTCTAAATAAAATTTTCAGCTTTAATAAAAAGTAAAAATCAACATTTAAATTATACAGCTGTTAAAACAAAATAAACAATGGAAAAATGTTGTTCTTTAAGAGTGTTTATTTAATTTTTAAAATTAAGAGTTAAATATATTTTCAGTAATCTTTTTTAAAAAATATAAATACTACACAAGTATTAGAATATTATAAGATTTATTAAAATAAAAAAGTACCGTAAGAATAAACCGAAAATTGAAAAGGAAATAATTCTGCTGTAGGACTGTACAGTTTGGTTTTAGTGAGTTATTAAATAATATAGCGATGGTAACAACAGTTTAAGAAATTGAAGAGGCTGTTTTTTTGTATGAGTTTTATGCAATAGCTAAAAAGGGACTATAATTTTATTTGGTTAGACTTCAAGAAATATTTTAAATTGTAAACAGTTTAAAGTAAAACCGTTTAATTGTTTTTAAGTATTTATGTCTGACTAAGTGCATATTACTCTTTAAATATTAAAATAATAACAAAAGTAAACGAAATCAACCATTTAATGGTGATAAAACATAAAAAGATACCATTTAAGAGTCATTGCATGTTTTCACTTGATTTATGTTTAAATTGGACATACGATGGTAACTATAATTATAAAAAGCATTTAAATATGATTTAAAAACCAAAATCAACAATATATATATTTTTTAATTTCTGTCGTAAAATTAGTTCATCTATGTTAAAGTAAAAAGATAATTAAAGGCAGTACCTCTAAAAATAGAGGTATATCGTGTGTATTCTAGAAGAATAAGCACTACCTTAGAAAAAAGTATCTAAAACTATTTTTTAACACGCACAAGAAAAATGAACGTTGCATTAATATAACAGCAAACAGTAAATTACTTCTATTAGTGCAAAAACAGATCCGCATCTAGGCAGTATCATTAATGTTTCTTTATCATATCTTCCAAAGTAAGAGAAATGGGAAAATTCTGGTTACGTTTCAGAATAGGAGTAGAATGTAGTAAAATAATTATTTTTAATCACAAATAATCAAATACAACTGTAGTAAAAACGTTTTAAAAAGAAAAAAAATTATATCTCAAATTTGTATTTATAGACTGGATCATTTCCAGATTTGCATTAGTAATTGTTTCACATTATATATATCATTGTACATACATTTGATTATTATGGTTGTAGTAAACTATTAGTGACTCTTGAGAATACTATCGTGCGATGGTGTACTGATGTTTTCAGTTATAATATATATTTTTTACATATCTTTCCTAATTACTTTTAATTATTTGGTCATTCTTATTACATCGACAATGTTTCTGTTCGCTGTAGCTTTAGAAATGTTGTTGATGCAACGCGTAATGGATGATCAATAAAAACCTCAGTTTTAGATAATGATGCCTTAAAAATAGCTAGTCCTACCAAGTAAATGTTAATTTTATTGATCTAAATTACCATAGGAAGCTATTAATGTTATTATGTGTATGTGTATTCACTTTAGAGCGATATATGCTTGCTTGTCGATTAAAGGAATGTAGACCACGGAAAAAGCACTTGCCTCTGAAAACAAAAATTTTCGTCTGCAGTTGGCTAAATACAGGGTGAGGCAACATAACCTCTCATTCGAGAGACGTGGTTCTAAAGTTTTGTTTCTTATCCCTGTCAGTTACAATCACGCGTTCGAACAGTGAGGAGCGTGAGTTTGCCGTCGAAGCCTACTTTTTCGAACGGATGTTCTGTGAAGGCAACCCAGCGCGTCTTCCGAAATCGCTTCAATGTAGCCCCATTGGGTCCTGTCCCAAACCGGAAGTCAATTGTTACGTTTAGACAAATCGGGAGTGCAACAAAACGAAGATCTAGAGTTCCTCGGCCCACCATGAGATCACCTCAGAACTTTGAAGCAGTGAAAACTTCAATCTTGCAATCCCTACGATGTTCTGCGCGCAAACATTGTTTAGTGAGGCTAATTATTTACGATGACCTTTATTATCATCCATACAAATTGACGATTGTGCAGGAACTCTCAGAACGGGACTTCAATTTTCGGAGGAACCCATATGAAGCACTTCTCAAAAACGTTCCTGAGTACGCAACTGTTGTTTTCAGTGATGAAGCCTATTTTCACTTGAACGGAAGCGTCAACAAGCAGAATATGCGCTACTGAGCTGACACTAATCCTTTACATTTACCTAAAGTCACAGTGTGGTATGCAATTTTCACAGTGACAGTGAATTTGGACTGGTATGTGAACATGTTGGAGACATTTTTTTCCACGACTTGATGAATTAGACTTTTGGTTCCAACAGGGCGGAGCAACGGCTCACCCTTCAAGGACATCAATGGCTATTTTGAGGGAACACTTCCCAGAGCGCCTCATCTCAATAAGGGGCAATAAAAAATATAGAGCATTATCTTTGAACCATATATATTTCTCTTCGGCGTGGTTGTTGAGGTCGATGAAAATGTTTGGCCGGGAATACCTCTAACTTTTCTGCGCTTAGAGTTCTTGTAATAACTTTATTTTTAATCACCAGTCACGATACGATATAAAAAAACCCTTCTTTTTGTGTCTTCAAAGTCTCTCGGTTTTAATTTGCATGGAGCCTAATTTTCTTACGTTTGAATCATTCCCATTACCTTCAAACGTTTACCGACGTTCGATAAATCAACATTCAAGAAATCTGCCAATTTTTTGAAGCGTTTGACATAGATCTTTATCGAATACTGCCTCCAATTCTGGATCTTTAAACTTATTCGGCTGGCCCGGATACTCATTGTTTTTCGTACCAAAATCACCACTTTTGAATCATTGAAACCCACTCACAGTTGAAATCGATGGAACGTGTACATCACAAGCTTCGGATAGAAAACAGCAGCTCCCGATTTCTTCAAATGGAAACAAAAAGATGTCGCTTTCCGAAAATTTCGTTTTGTTGGCACGAAACTCGATATATTCATAGTTTAAAAAATTACAGACACTCAAAATTCAAGCCTAATGATGATGATGCTTTGCCATGAAATTTATTGTAAAAAATAACGCTACATAAATGTTTCCTATCTTGCTTCCTAAGTAAAATACAGAATACACGTCAAAAATGTCACATTAATAATGATTTAAATTTTAAAAAAATATATTATACAAAATCTTTGGAGTAAAAGTAGGAAAAGAGTTAAAGCCACTAGCACTGAAGCAATAAAACTTATTACACTATCCGTCTGTTCACTTACTCAAAAGCAAGCTTACGGTTTTTGGTTAGAGTTCCATAAAGGCACTGTAAATAATATTTTCTTGTAGTTGCAATTAAATTAATCTTTAAATCTTTATGTTCATTTGCATAAAAACTGTTTTTTCATCAAATATCTTTAAAGCACAATGCGGAGGTCCCCCGTTGTGTGAGAAGCATTAGTTGTCAGAGTAATGCGTTAGAGGCCACGCGGAAATACACAAACGATCGTTGCTATATATTTCGTAATATCAACATAACGTCAACGCTCATTACGGCGATGCACCAGAGTGAAACACGGAATTCGTGACCGTTGTAGGGAAGCAATAGTAGCGATTGCTACAAAAAGTTCGTAACATTTTCATTCGCTATAGTAGCCAAGCGTAGCTGGCTGGATTTTCTAGTGTTTTATTATTTGCTGTATATTTTCATTTCAATATTCAAAACAAACATTTTATTTTTATAATAGTAGTTATTTTCTTAATAATCTACTGACACAAAAACGTATTTTTCCAACGAAGTAAAGGTGGTGATGACACCAACCAATCGCGCACGAACATCGCACGACACTAACATCGTCGTCAAATCTTTATTCTTTAATTTCTTCCTTTAGTGGTCCAAAAAACTGATGACAGAGTGATAAATCCGCTTTCAAATTACTGGTATTACCGATGCTGATTAATGTGGTGAAATTTGGGCTATGTTATTTACGTGCAGCGCATGTTCATCGATAAGAGAACTTTAATTAGAATAATGATTATTGAAAATATTACAAATGTTTTCTGCTATTTATAATTGGCGTACTGAAAACAAGACTGTTGAATAAAATATCTTTTTTTATTTTAATTATTAACAGTTTCGTGGAATTGTTTAAATACATACTTCTATACACTTGTTTATTTTATTGTTTGCTATGTTGCTACATGAGCTAGAGGCTAACAAAGTTATTTCAGAAGCAGGAGAGTTATATTTTGATTTCCGCTAACTCCTAATCATGTATTCGAGTAATCTGCTTTTGTAAGTTGCCTATATTAGAACTATAACTGCCAATACTCTGACAGAAACTTCGTAACATATTAGGTAGGGATGTCGATAATGTAACCCTCCAGGGACAAGTGTAACTGTCTCTTCTTGTTGATTTTATTTCTACTATCCGCACAAGAATAATATAATGCTTCGTTCTTCATGCCGTCATTATTTTTTGCTGTTATATTAAAACAAATAACAAGCGATCAGGTTAGCACATCGGGCGACAATGCTGCTATAACATGTTTCTTACGCAAAATGTCTAAAAATTCGTTTGTCGACCGTGCGCAACCTAATTTCGCGAGCAAGGGCACACTAGAATTCCGTACACATATCTTCGCAAGCACGCAAAATTTTAAACCAAGATGGTTGTTTCTTTATGTTCAGTCGAGTTTTAAGTAGGAAATAGAGCTGTTTGTTTACATTTTGTCGAGTTACAAATCAGAACTGGAAGTTTGCTGGTATTTAAACAAGTTTACAGTCAAAATTGCCGTTTCTTCACATTTTAGCTAAGTTTTAAACTCGGAAGTAGCAGTTTGTCGGTATTTAGACAAATTTCAACTTGTTTTTTTGTCGCGTTTTGGCAGCTTTATATGTCCAGGTGTAGAGCAGGGTAACGTTACAGATTGAAAATTTGTCCTTTTTAACAATATTTTAATTCTGTCTTGCCTAAAAAGTTGACAGAAGCTATTTCAGAAATTGTTAATCGGCGGTCGGTGTAGACAAAGCAGTAAATATTTCCCGTCACGTTAATGCTTAGGGGGTATCGGCGACCTTTATTTTTATTTACTTCCCATCCTCTCAAAAATATGCACATACTAGAGTCTACTTAAGAATGTTCCCCCGAATTGAGCTTTTTGTTCAAAATTTGAGACAGGTTTACGCATTTTGTAGTTATAAACTGATAATTCATTATGCAAATAACCAGGGCACTTCCTGCTTCATCATCATATATCTACCAAAAAATCGTTAGTGCAAGATACCTTACAAAAAAATCATTTTTAAACATCCTTGACCACAAAGATTTTTTTTATTCACTTTAATACGCATAAGAAAGATATTTCGGTTTATATTTAGTTCACTTACATATCTTTATTGTATATCATAACTTTCGCATATTAGGTTGCATAAATACCTTTAAATAATTATTGCCTATAGTTACTTCCTTACTATTTAAGATAATTATTGTTTTTTGTAATTTGTGGTCTTCATTTTTCATTGCAAATTTTTGAATGCCAAATTTAATCATGATATATGTAACAAACCATAATTAAATCTTTTAAAATGATGCAGAATCAGAGATTTATAATTGTCAAGGCTCTCATATGTGGTCCGGTGGTGGCACCTTATCTTTGATGTAACTAGAACCTAACCTTAAACGACCGCATTATTACCTTTTGTTTAAAATAAATGTAGCTACTGATTTTTTAATCGCTTTTTAATCATAAACCCGCCTGGCTTATGAGCCCTAGGAATGAATCCGGGTCCGTGCGCCTCAGTCACGCGGCTATGCTGGCGCTAGGATCAGAGGTAAATAAAAATTGTTAAAATAGCTTTAGCAAAAGTCTAAATAAACATGTAGATATAAACATATATTAATTAAAGATGAGAATTTTTTACAGTCAAGCATTTAAACTTAAACTAGTTTAAGAAGGAACCCGTTAGTTTTCAAGGTAGAATGCATGCTTAGGTTTGTTACTAACATTAGAATAAAAACTACTATTAAATTAGTGGAGTGCTTACAGTAACTTGGATATAAATAAAATTATTTAAATTAAAGTCTACCATATTCAGAGTGTTTGATGTGTAGAGCTAAAACAATTAATTAAATCTTTTTTATTAAGATTTTGACTTATCCAGAGATAAGTCAATAACTTCATTAATTACAATTATAAGGATCGCAACATATTTCTGCCTCATATAAAGAATTTTCCAATAAGAATAATATTTTAAAATGAAATAAAATAAAAACAATTTTAGATACAACAAAGCTTTTTTTATTACTTTGAAGAGCATAGCCTATTGCATTATGTCTTGAGTTACATATCATTTAAGCGTCCACTTGGACTTCGTGCACACGAGCAAATTCAATGAACCCAATTTACGATAACTTTGTGTAATAACTCGGGTCTAATGTCACAATGTTCAATCTTAATGCATCAAAAGTTCGTGGTTTGCTTATATAGACTATAAACTTCAAATAATCCCACAAAAAGTATTCTACAGGAGTTAAGTCACAATTTCTTAGAGAACCAACTACGAGTTGCATTTCTTGACATTATCCTTTTATCTAACTTTTCTTCAAATACCTTAATAGTGACATTACTAGCTCGTGTGGAATAACTAGTCCCCCATCGGGCGCTCCCCAGGTAGCAGATAGGGGAACGCCTTTCAGATATGGGGGTACAGGAGAAATCAAATATCCAGGACGGACCAAAACTAGCATATCGATGGGCGGCAGCATGGATATCAGTATTTATCGGCGGATGTTAAGTAGACGAAAACGACTATAGGTACAAGTAGGCTCAAGCTCGGAATAAATTATATTGAAGCAGTTGAGTCTCTGCGATGAGGAAGGCACCGGGAAACCATCTCATTATTTAGCTCCCTAGAAAAATCATTAAGGCTTTAAACAGTAAAGTAGAAAATACTACTAATCACGGACTTCTGAATCCAAGATTTGGTAAGAAAGGAAGCTTCAAGGTCTCTTCGGTCGTCATCCTGCAAAATCTTCCTAAAATACATGAAAACATATTACAAACCGCACCAAAACACTTAACATCTTGTAATACAAATAGAAAGAAAAACAAGTATAGACTAGTTACTTGGAACATTAAAAATATTTACAGAGCGGAAAAATTCGATAACCTTTATACACGACAACCTGAATAGTAAGTTAAGACCTAACAATAACGAGCACTTAAACGGAGTTGGAACAATATTTAGTATATTACACAAACCCGTTAATAACTTTGTACCTATTTCGGATAGAATATTGATCCTACAAATAAACACAAAACCAGTTAACACAAATTTAATATAAATATGTCCCTACAACAAATACAAACAAAAAAATAGAATTATATTATAAAAACACTCTAATTGATCAACAAAAAGACAGGAAGTAACTATTATACTGGGAAATTTTAACTCAAGGATAGGAAAAGGTAGATATGGAGACATTGTAGGCGATTTCGGCTTAGGCGAAAGAAACGAGCGGGGAGACTGCTGGAAATCTAATCAAATTGACTGACCAAGTATACCAAGTATAGATAAAGTGGTATCCGGACCTAAGATTCAAAAGAATCAAATAGCGAAGGCTATAAAACTATCGAAACCCGGTAAAGCGACAGGCGTAGATAATATACCAGCAGAAACTATTAAACTTATAGATAACAACAGCACTGACTTATTACGCACTCTATTTAATACAATATATGATTTGGGAATTATCCCTAAAGAATGACTCAGGTCTACCTTTGTTGTAATACCTAAAAAGGGAAATGCAAAAAGATGTAGTGAATACAGAACTATAAGTTTAATGATTAATGCACTAAAAATATTTTTAAGAGTAATACATTCAAGAATATATTATAAATGTGAAGAAACGCTGAGTAAAAATCAAACAATCGAAACAATCTAGGTACAAGAGAGGCTCTATTTGGCATTGAAATCTTAGTACAAAGATGCAAAGACATGAACAGAGACGTGATCCTTTGCTTTATAGATTATAACAAAACTTTTGGTAGGGTAAGACATGCAAAACTTCTTCAAATTCTAAAATAAACAGTATTAGATGACAAAAATATTTGAATTATCACTAATCTTTATTAAAGCCAAAAGGCTGTAGTAAAAGTTGAAGAACAAGAAACAGAATATATACACATCAAACGGGGGTGTGGTAGAGTTGCATATTGATACCATTATTATTTAACATATATTTGAAAGCACTATTCAAGAAAGCCCTAGACGAAATGGAAGATGTAATTACAGTAAGAGCAGAAAAGATAAATAATCTACAGTAAGCCGACGACACAGTTCTAATCACAGATAGTGAACAGAACCTACAAGCATTTTAAATAGAGTCGTCGAAATTAGTCAGTAACACGGACTCACACTCAACACTTCAAAAATAAAAATTATGGTCGTATCAAAAACACGCCTACATTCAAACCTACTAGTAAATGTGGGTAATCAACCATTAGAGGCGATAACATTGTATAAATACCTAGGATGTACGTTGAACAATCGATAGAATAACGTACAGGAAATGAGATGGCGCATAGAAGAAACAAGAGGCGCATTTGTTCCAATAAAAAGTTTATTAAATAATGCGAATGTAAACTTAAAACTGAGAATCAGAATAACTAAATGTTACGCCTTCCTTATTTTGCTTTATGGAATGCACATGTATAAAAAGTTACCGGATTTTGAGTTATGGATGTACCATAAAATAATAAAAATTCCCTGGGTAGAACGAGTTACAAATGCTGAGGTTCTCAGACGAGTTACAAAGAAACAAAAATTATAACAACAATCAAGAAAGAAAGTATCTTGGACATGTAATGAGGCATCAACAAGTTACCGCCTTCTGCCATTGATATTCTAAGGAAAGATATAAAGAGACCAATGGGAAGGAGAAAAACGTGCTGAATGAAAAATCTAACTGAATGGCACAATACAAGTACTACCTCATTCTTCAGAGCAACTGTGTCTAACAAAAAGCCTTAACGATAGCAAACCTCCAATAAGAGGATATGTACTAGAAGAAGAAAAAGGCACTAGTAATGTGACATATATCACAACAAAATCGGTGCCGCTCACCAGTCAATGCTTCTCCTACCTCGTTTTAGAAAAATAATGGTCTAATGATGCTACCATGCCATAAACCACACCACACGGTGACCTTTTGCGGATGCAAAGGCTTCTAGTGAATCTCTTGTGGATTGGTTTCACCCCAAAAACGACAATTTTGTTTGTTAACATATCTACTTAACCAGAAATGAGCTTCATTTGAAAGATAATTTTTTATCAAAAATTTTGGTCCGTTTCAAGCTGATCTAAAAAACAAGCAAAAAAGTCACGGAGCTTACGATGATTCAGTGGTTTCAATTCCTGGATCAACACAATTGTGTACGGGTGTGAACCCAAATCTTTTTCCAAAATAAGCCACGTTGTCGTTCTTTTAACCCCTAATTCTTGAGCACGACGAGGAATCGATAGGTTTGGCGGCTTTGCAACGCTATCTCTTACAATAGGAATGTTCTTCACATTTCTTGCATTTCGACGTCTTGTTGATATTTTCGCATCGTGAAGAGTATAATCTTTTTCAAATTTTTTAACGGTTTTACGAATAGCAAGCACAGAAGACCAATTATGTGGACTATAAGTTTCACAAAGAGCACGTTGAGTGTTCACAAAACAACGTTTACTTTTGTAAAATAAAAAAAAAACAAAACGCAATTTGTGGGAAACGTTACTTTTTGCTACCATTTAAGAAAAACGGCAACTGAAAGTCTTATGGTGTACATGCTCTATCGATTTCAACTTATAAGTGTTGGTTTAGACAATTCAAAGGTGATGATTTTAACACAAAAGAGAAGGAGAGCTCGGAATAGCAAAAAAAGTTTGAAGATGCAGAATTGGAGACATTACTCGATGAAATCTATATCAAACGCTTGAAGAATTGATGGATTTCTTGAATGTTGATTTATCACCCGTTAGGAAACGTTTGAAAGTACTGGGTGTGATTCAAAAGCAAGGAAACTGAGGGCCATGCTAATTAAAGTGAAGGACTTCGACAGATGTTTTCCACTTGTAAATAGCTGCTTCAAAGGCACGAAAGGAAGAGGTTTTTGCATAGCATCGTAACTAGTGATAAAGAAATAGAGTCAGAATGAATTACTGATGCCAAAAATTTGTGCTAAATTGGTTTCTAGGTTTTAATCTACATAACAAAAGGAAAACCGTTGATTTCTCGGGAACCGTTAAAAATGTGTAAGCTGATGTGATAAGTACTCCGAAAGAGATTCCAAGTGAACTACAACGTGTAACAGATTGCAAACAATGTATTAATGCTGAAGTTATTTTGAAGAATATAAAGTGTATATAAATGTATCTTTAATTAAAAGAATTTCTCTAATCAATTTCCATTTTTTCTTCTTCAAATGTATTATCAGATAGAGTGTATACAATCTATGAGCTATCTTTATAACATATTTGTGCATGTTATGACATGTAGATGTAAACAACCAACGATGTCAGCTCAAATTTGTATGTTGAAAGACAACTGTCTTTTCAATCTATCTGATATGGTTTTTGGATGACTTAATTCACGCAAAGAATTTTGATGTTAGAGGCATACTATGGTGCGTATTTTACTTATCAGCGCAAGCACAAAATTCTATCCCGTAAGTCTAGATCGATCGGATCTGTAAATCATCAATTTAGTTTCTATTGATATTTTAGATTGACATACTAGGAGCCAATTGATCTCTCTTATTTGTTTATCTAAATGTTTGCCTTCTTAAAAATACTTTGTTTTAACTAACTGCAATGCTAGGTACGTGAAGACTTTACTTTGGGGTATAACGACTTGAATTGTGCTTATTGGTGAACACTGTTATTTTTGCTGAGTGGGGGTTATATGTGTTTATTTTATTTCGTTTCCCTTGACTTTCCATTTGTTTAACTATACTTTAATATGATTTATAGCTTCTTGGAATTTGGTTGAAATTGCGATAGTATCTTCGTATGTCGCAAAAATCTCCATATCATCCGTCAATGTACCTATTGTTTTTCCGATCACTGTTAAGCCGCCTGTGTAGAGTGAATATAGTAGTACGCCTAGTACGCTCCCTTATGGTACTGCCGATAGTATGGGATCCGTAATATTTGTTGGAGCGTTAATTGGAAACAGCTTTTGCACACTTAGCATTAATTATTCGTCTACAGTAAACATGTTTAGTGTATATTTATCTTATTATTCAGATGAAGCCCCAATAAATTAAAAAGTGAAATGTATTTACTTATTGTATTTCAATTTGTTAGATTTTATACATAAAGTTTCCAAACCATATACACACTCCTTATACATTGTTTTTCTTTTCTTTCCAGAATTTTTGCTATCCAAGTGTAATAAAAGCTTCAATAAAATAGAGTATATTCCTCACTAAAATTTCTGAGTGATGGTATAATTAAACCTTTGAATGCAGGCAAACATTTGGTTCTCAAAAAGCCAAAGCTGTAAGCCGCACTACATATAACTAGCCAAGCTTGATGCTACAACCCACTAAAATCGAACAGCCCATTGATGACGTTTCTAATTACGAGTGGACGCTAACGAGCATTGGAAGGCCGCCGACCCACTGTCCCGACCGAAAGGAAATATCGGAAAATTCGGCGTTTGCGGCGGCACTTGCGATGTAGTTTGTTTGTCGTTACTTTCAAGTTCATTAGTCTTCTCCCTTTGGTGGTCGCGGCCGAAACCGCAGCACATGTCACGTCAGCGTTCCGCCTGCCGCCCGCTCGCAAACCACGCGCGGCACATTTGTCTTCATTTGGAGCAGCAACGAGCCGCCGTTTTTATTACACCTTCAATTAAACGTGTACTCCGTGCCGTAACTCTAAAATAATTTTGCAACTTGCGGTCCGCTGTAGCCTGCTTAATTACTTGCTGTAATATAGTTATGTTGTTTTTTATGCTTTCGATGTTTTACAGAACTATGCCCCGGCAAATTACGCGCTTGGGGCTTTTTGTTCGCCGGCCAATTTTATGCCCGGGCTTTACATCCGGCTGTGCCATAATTTCTATAAAGGACGGCGCTGCTGTTTTTCAGCCAAACAAGCCGCTCCAAAGCATATGGAAAATATGTTTATGGTTTACGACGAAGCTTTTTTTGTTTTAAAATAATTATTAACAAATTCTAAACATGTGCTACTCCTAAATTAAACAGGAACACGGAAATAATTGCTCAAATTTGAAGTTTTAGCAAATTTTAGTTTGTCGGGTGTGCTAGTGATGTGTTTGTTGTGGTAATCAAAATCTCTTACTGAATTTTTAAAAGTGAATCAAAATAATCACATTTTTGTGTTTGTACCAATTATAACATTTCTGTGCAACTAATTTGTGACTGCAAGTTGCAATTTGTTTGAATATGTAGTATTAAAGACTTTGTCATTTTATTAATTTGATCCAATACGCAATTATGAAACATGGAGTTCGGTAACTCAAAGGTACTTTAATTTTATTGTTAATAAGATACATCAGCAGTTTGATATTTTGATTATATAAGATACGCAAAATTCACATTTGAATTTTTTATTGAGTCTCACTGGTACTCCAGCCCAAAGGACTATTTATTGTATCTACTAACATACAATTTAAATACTAAGATGTCACATACACCCATGAGTTTCCAGCGAGCCTCAAACTCGGCCACGTGCTGGAGTCGCAGGCAGAGGAAGATTGTCTGTGATCACTAAGCTACAGCGGCGGTCCTATATTTGATATACCCAGATATATTCAGAATTTCTTTAGGTAGTACAAGGTGTCCTAAAAGAAAGTTTCATTTTAAGATAGTTATAAAAGAAAACCTTTATTTGTTATTTAAATACAAACTTTGAAAAAATTATCTTTTAAAAATAATGTCATCTAAATGTAATCTTGCATACTCGCGACACTCTTTAAAAAAGAAGCAAAATTTCTGAGTACTACGCGGCACGTAGTCTCCATAATAGCTGCCATTTCTTGACAAATATTTTCTTTAAATTAAAGTGGAGAGCCAGGATTACTACTTTATACTCTTGGTTTAAGATATCCCCACAAGAAAAGATCTATAGAATTCAAATCAGGGCTGCGTGGACTGCCAGTTGATATCACCCCTTCTAAAAATTAATTTTTGGGGAAAATTTTACAAACCCTTGGCAGAGATATGTTAAAAGTGTGCAATGTTGCTTCATCCTGCTGAAATTATGTTCTTTAATCATAACCAACAAAATTTTGCAGATCAAATACTAATAAATTGTTCAGCATCTCCACATAACACTCTGAAGTACGGGTCAATAATCCCTCGCGTTAATATTGCAACCTTTACAGTCACTTTTGGTAAATAAAGAAATTTTTCATGCTTGCATTCTGGGTTAGTGGTGCTCCAGTAATGGCAGTCCTGTTTGCTAACGTGGTCATTGAGGTGAAAATATATATAAATAAAATAGTCAGTTACACAGTTAACGAACTGAAGTCTCTGGTGGGATCGTAGAACTTTAATTCTTACACCAATTAAATTTTATAGAAGTGCAGACCCAAATCTTTGCGCAGAATGTAGTGTAGATGACTTAGGCACATTCAAAACACTTGCTGATCTACGAGCAGATAGATCAGGAGTTTCTTGAACGGACTTCAGTTCTTGATGACCTTTGTCGCCCATAATTAAACCGGTTTCTTCAAACTTATGTTTGATTTATGTTACAAAAATTATGAATGAATACTAAATCTTCTCTGTGCAATAATCGCCAAATCATAGCGACTACATTTCCGAAAACCACACTATTGACATGTAATTAACAGCGGACCAATCAATTCAAATTTTTGGGACATTCAGTATTACGAGAAAGCTGAGAATACAAGCGCAGAGTTGCCATACTTAAAACTCTACGCAACAAAAATTGTTGATTATAAAAAGTTTACGACGAGGTCAAGAAATACGGGAGATCTGACTACGAAGAGGACGTAACTTCTGACAGCAATTTACAGTAAGCCACCTGATCGCAAAATAATGATGAATTAATCTGCCTATTAAAATAAAAAATCAACCAAAACCAAGGCTTTCGCCCTGAGGAACCGCCTACTGTTGACTGGAAATTATTTTCCATCTTATGATGGACAGGAAGTTAAAAGTCCAAGCACTGGGTTCTTAAGATTGATTTCGGGCGAAAGGAACTTTATCCAAGACAGGAATGATTATTGGATTTGCTAAGACACCCGTGAAGAGCTTATCTTCATGTATACATATAAAATTTCCCGCCTCTGTGATGGTTCCGAAGCTTATTAACAGCGGAGGGGATGTTATGGTGTCTCAGATCTTTAAAAATAGAGTGAAGATGACTACTACTGGTAAGACTCCGCTCTAGCCCATAAGGAAAGGAAACCCAATCATAAGTATACAACAGTTTGTATTACCGCTAGTCCCCTTCCAGCTTCGACTGCATTCCGCTTGACTACTGCATGTGGAACGTCATCGAGGCAAAGATCAAATGTCACGAAGAAATCTCTATATATTTTTTCATAACATCCTTTCTTCGGCTTTTAACTAAATGGTTTCCAGCACTTTTTATTTAAATACACAATTTTTGACACTGCAATTTGTCACATACAGTTACAAAATGTGATTAAAACTTTATTAATAATGGTTTAAGTCGGGTGCATACCCCGTTAGGTATATCAGTGGTTGCAATATTACAGGTTTGAGAAGTAGAACCATAAATAAATAGAAGAAATGGATTCATACAAGAGTAAAAAGCATCTAAAAGAAAATGCAAAATGCATGAGAAATAACAGATACCTAAATCAAAGAAATCTAAAAAAGGATTTTATAAAACAGAAATTTGTTACCTAAGCACTAATTTGAATTTAGAGTTGGACATAAAATTGCAGTTTGATAGATAAAATAAACAATAACATATAATAGAAACGTTATTATGACCACAGTTTTTATTACCACTAGTCAAGCGTTAACAAAAAATAGTGTACAGGACGATGGTTTGAGATAAAGTCACCATCCCGCGAACTACCGCGGTTGCGAGATCTACAAGGATCTTCTGAAATTCAGAAACAACTCTGACAAGAAGCAAAATCCGAGTTAAACACGTCAGGAAGAAAACGACAAAACCAGTTCCTTACAGCCCAAATCAACAACCTCAAAACCAACCATCTCTGGTGGCTAAGGGAAAACGACAAAACCCAATCGAAACGATGTTGCAGCAAATACTACAGCGACTCGATAAACTCGAAGCTAATGTTGTTAATGGCTAATTCCCTACGCATAATGGAATGGAATCCAAATGGAGTGCTGCAACACAAAGATGAACTGCAAGCAATCCTAAGTATAGAAAACATAGACATTTGCCTGATATCCCACAACTACGTGACATACCACACTGTTCATCCGGCTAATATAGGTCGTGGCGGAAGTGCTATTATAATTAGAGAAAACATAAATGAATATGAAGAAGAAAAGTGCGCGACTCACGATATTCAAGCAACAACTGTAACAATAGGGACTACCAAACAATCACTAACGGTAAGTGCAATATACTGTCCACCGCGACACAATATCTACGCAGATCGGTATTTAGAATTCTTCGGAAAATTAACCGGTCGCTTCATCATTGGAGGCGACTTCAATGCGGAGCACACCCACTGGGGATCCAGGCTTATCACGTCAAAAGAGCGAGAGCTATATCAAGCTGCTACAGAATACGGATGTGAATTCGTGTCTACGGGAAAGCCCACATACTGGCCAACTGACCAAAACAAGATACCAGACTTGATCGACTTGTTTGTCAGCAAAAACGTTTCAGCAAATTACATCAAAATTGAAGAAGCTCATGATCTGAACTCCGATCACTCACCTATTCTATTAACAATCAGCGAACCTATACGAACAAAACACCAACACCCTGTCCTAATAAACAAACACATGGACTGGAACTATTTCAATCTGATGTTAGAGAATACTATTAACCTCAATGTCCCACTTAAAGCAATTAACCAACTTGAAAATGAAGTGTACAACTTTACCACAGCCATCCATCAAGCAGCATGGAAAAGTACACCAGTTATTAAAAGAAAGCTAGAGGGATTGAACTATCCAAAAGAGATTAAAGATATGACGTAGACTAATACGGCGCTGGCACCAAACCCGAGCACCGCAAGATAAAACAAATTTGAATAGATTGACACGACAACTAATCCAAGAAATAAGAACGTTAAAAACGCCACAATTAACAAGTTCCTAACAAGTCTGACAACAGATAATAGTACAGAATAATTTTTGTGGAAAACCACAAAGCACCTGAAGCGTCCCATTTTACAAGTACCTCCTATTAGAAAAGCCAATGGACAATGGGCTCGTAATGATAGTGATAAAGCCAATACGTTTGCGGACCACCTTGAAAGAAGGTTTCTTCCAAACAGGCAACTTACCTGAACTTTAAATGAGTACAATGACACAATTCCATTGGTCACACAGAAAGAAGTTGCTGAAGAAATTCGAACAAACCTTAATCTGAAGAAAGCACCTGACTTTGACCTGATAACTGGAGCCATACTTAAGAAACTTCAAAAGAAAGCTCTGGTCAAGTTAACTACATTAATTAATCCTTCAATTCGGTTAAAACACGCTCTATTATCTTGGAAAGTATCTGATGTAATTATACTACCAAAACCTGGTAAAAACCACAACGAAGTAGAATCATATCGGCCAACTGCACTGTTACTGATTATGTCAAAATTGTTCGAAAAGCTAATACTGAAACGTCTCAAACCCATCATCGAAAAATATCAACTTATCCCAAAACATCAGTTTGGCTTTCGTAGTAAACATTCAACCATCGACCAGATCCATAGAATAACTGATGTCATAGAAAAATCACTAGAAGACAAAAAAGTACGTTCCGCAATATTTATAGACATTGCACAAGACTTCGATCGGGTATAGCACATCGGCCTGCTACCCAAACTAAAATCAACTCTTCCCTATTCATATTGTAAACTTATTAAATCGTACTTAAGCGAACGAAAATTTCGAATTAAACACGAAGGTGCGTACTCAGAACTAAGAGAAATTCAAGCCGGTGTACCCCAAAGGAAGTGTCTTGGGTTCAGTGCTGTATTTGTTGTATATCAATGACATGCCAGAAACGACGAACTGCACGATTGCTACAGTGATGGCAAAGGGCAATTCAATCGCAGACTCAATAAGGAAACTGAAACAAGCAGCAGACATTATTGCCACATGGACATATAAGTGGCGCATTAAGCTCAATGAAACCAAATCAACATATATCAACTTCACCAATAAAAAGATTAATCAGTTACCAATCTTTCTCAATGGCGTAAAGCTACAGCCTGTTAATACAGCAAAGTACCTTGGGATGACCCTTGACCACATATCAAAAAGAAACAAGAGGAACTATAAATTAAATTTCGAAAAATGTACTGGTTACTCGGACGACGATCCGAACTGTCAATGTACCACAAGCTGCTCATATAAACAAGTGCTGCGACCAGTGTGGGCATATGGAGATCAATTATGGGGATGTGCGAAAAAATGCAACACTGATGTGATACAGCTGTACCAGAACAAAGTGTTAAGATACATAGCTAATGCGCCATAGTATGCACGTAACAGCGACATCCATCGAGAACTCGGAGTGGAAACAGTCGCATCCATCATCACGAGATATGCTACCTTTCACGCAAATCGCCTCCAGCATCACATTAACGAAGAAGCGTCCAGGCTACTAAATGTGAGGACGACTTAGGCGAACTAAACCGCTCGAATTAGCCAACCAGTGAAACAACTAAGGGATCCAATGGGAAAACTTAGCTTAATACAGTTTTAATATATTGTCAAATTACAACAGATAGTTCATTCGAACTAGTTTTTGTAACATTTCAATTAAAAAAAATATAATGGAAATGTTATTATACCACTAGCCAAGCGTTTAACAAAAAATAGTGTACAGGACGATGGTTTGAGATAAAGTCAAGCTTGTCATTTTTCATGTACTCTCTTCTAAAATCTCTGCAAAATAATATTTGTAGTGTCACATAAAATTATTCTTGACCTACTACATAAATCAAAATATTTGCAAATAATTCTAAAATTCTGGCGATATATTGCGTCTGTATCAATATTATAATATAAATTAAATAAACTCTACGCATATTGGATGTACCTTAAAGCACAATTGCTATTGTCTAATTACTAGGAGTTATAGTTCTATAATCACTTATCTTGGATTACATTTGCATAACAGACCGACACACATTTATATATTTAACAAACAAAAATTATAAAAGTTGGTACATTCTAAACATTGTACTTGAGTATAATAAAAGTGTGTAAAAAAGTTACAATATACTGTTATAAATAGTTAAATTTCACTTTAATGAACGGGCAACCAACTTGTTTTCAACAATCTAAAATATATAAACCGTCCAATTTAATGGATAAAATATAGTAAATAGTCTATTCAATCTAATTAATATGATGGTAAATAAAATATTCCACACCGTTTACTCATAAAACTTAAAAACTACCCTGTCTCACATTCATGGGCAATACATGCTGTCCATAATAATAATATAGAAAATAGGTTCATGTAAGTAACCTTTTCGGCGACTCGCCAAATAGGGCAAAACAATTCTACCGACACGAGTATTAATGAGCTGGAATGTATACTACAACGATTTAGGCCCCTCGCCTATGGGACGTGTGAGACTTTATGACGTTTTTTCGTTAAAATTGTTCTCAAACTACTCGATCCCACGTTTGTGGGCAAATAACGTCATTAGCAGTAGCTTCCTTGGAGGTTGCTCGCCTAGCGTAGTGAAGCAAACTCCACCGACACAGGTGGAGATGCGTTTCATTCTACAAAACAGGTGTGTAAAAGCGCTTCTAAGCTCCCTAATTCCACAAAATTTTGAGTAACGGGAGCAAGAAGCATAAAATGATGTGAAGTAGAAGCCCACGTAATTGGTTAAGGAAAGTTTATTCACACCCCACGGCATCTATCCGTAAAACTGCTGGTTCAATCCCATAACTATGGGCAATGGATTTCACCAGAGAATAAAAGATAAAAAAGATGCTCGCGCAAGCGACCTCGGCGGCTGAGGAGAGGAAAAGCCCAATCAAGATGGCTACTCATTCTTTCCTTGTTGTCATCAAATAGAGGTGGTAGCTTCGCTTAGGGAAGAGTTGGATATCATGAAACCTTGTACAAATGTGCTTTTAAGCGTGGAGCGGAAATAGCTTTGGCTCTTTGCCCTATCCGTCTACTCTAGTACTCGGACTTAATAAAATAAAGGGTGGGTAACTGAGCTTCCTGCAATTCACTTTCATAATTATCCAAATTTACGCTTCGTGTATACCGACCTTAAAAAGGGCACGGTTTATGTTTGGATGCTCGACAATACTTACTAAGCACCGAATTTTCAAAGTATATTTTAAATATTCTTCAATTCTAAATATATTCAGAATGTGCTTGTTTAAATTTAGCTTGATTATATCTTAGGGGATTTACTATTTTACTCGGTTCTTCTAATTGTTGCAACCACAATCATTGAGGAGAGCCTTATATACCCAAATTGTTAAAATGCCCCTCATTTTAGTATATTTTTCTAGTAATTAAAGACTTATTTTCTTGTTTAACGTATTTCTTTTTTTATCTGTTTTGACCTTATGTTTTCTTTATCCATACCAAACTAACTATTTTGTTAGAGCACCCTTCCATTTTTCCCTTCTAGCTATGGTTTCTATTCTCTTTGCTGCTGTTCATGTTTGAGATGCATATATAAGAACAAGTAATAAGTGTAAATCATAAACATGTTACTTTAGTTTTAGGGAATTTTTTATTTTTTGATATTCGTGGTTTATCAGAAACCATCTAACCATTTAACCCAAATTAATACTTCTATTTCCGAAGTTTGATTAGTTTTTTACTTACCTTAAGTAAATGTAAGTTCTGTAATTATATATTTTGTGACTGTATTTCATCTGACTCAGCTTTCAGTTTATTTAGCATCTTCTGTACATCTTCCAAGTTATTGGATATTGAAACTGCGTCAGCTACATATCCTAAACCTTCTAATCTTTGTCCTTTTATGTTGACACGTTTTTCCCAATTAAGTTCTTTAAAAAAAATTTAATTTCAAGCTTATAAAACCTTTAAGACTTACTCGTCTTGTTAATGAGATGCTTCTTTATTTGTTATCGAGTTCGCTTACAACTTGTGCCTATTACTGAGTTAATTATATTTGTTGAGTTTCATCATAATTTGACTTGGTAGATCTTTTTCTATTGCTCACTAATATTTTCTTTTGTTTAATTCGTATCAAATATTTCTTGATAGTTAATGAATTAATACATATATTAGATATAACGTTAACTTATATTAAATGGTTTTCTCAAATATCGTTTACAGATGCTAATATGATTTTGAAAATCCATTTTCTATGTTGTTTTTTATACAAGCATACTTTATCACACATATAACTATTGCCACTCCGATAAATTTACTAATATCTATCCTTGATTTTTAGTGTCAATATTGCATTTGTCGTTTTTATTTTAATTTTGACTTACGCGGAGATGACCATAGATTATTGCCGGATCGGAATAAACGGTTATTGTCGCGTTAAAGAGGGGTTTTTTCATGTATATCCCTCAAAGAATTAGCCCCCGAGCTCCGAACCCCTCGGAGCTACGGTAGCGTAAAATAAATGTAAGGAATGCACAGAAAAGTCGACCCGTATTCTATTTTCTTTTGCACTAGATAGGAACCGAATCCTCGACCACGGGATTACGAGCACGACGCCTAACCGGCTGAGCCATTCGCTGACTTGTGCAAACGTCAGTGGAGCATGCGTAGAACATTTGGCATGAGGAGAAATCAAGAATAGAGCACGGGTCGACTTTCTTGTGCATTCCTTACACTTATTTTAAGCTACCGTAGCTCCGAGGGGTTCGGAGCTCGGCAGGGATATACATGAAAAAATCCTCTCTTTAACATGGTATTAACCGTTTCTTCCTATACGGCAATAATCTCTGGTCATCTCCGCGTTAGTTAGCTGCATATTTTTGTGTTAAGATTACATACCCTTAATGTATATTAACAGTGAGTTGATCGATTGTGCCATGTAGGCCATCATAGAACATACTATTTTCTCTTACTACATTTTGAGCCATATTATTGTTTTTTTGGTCCTGTATAGCAGAACATGTTGCCTGTGTATAGAGTTATACACTTTGTCTTTTTATTTGACTTCACATACTTGTACTATATTCCATTTCAATTATTCTAGTTTGTATTTTAATTCTTGTATTTGTGTATTTGCATTTCTACTCATAGTGTAGGTTACTACCACTAAGGTTTTTCTCTTAGCAGAGGATCTTAGCACCAGCCCTTTTATTATATTGATTTCTGTTGTGAACAAAGATGTTAGGGTCCGTGCAAATTGTTGTTTTATATTTTTTAGACGTATTTCATATTTTTCAAATATTTAGCATATGAGAAATTTATAGATATTATTGTAAAGTGAATAAAGTGACTGTGTGTGCAGGATTAAGGTTGAATCACTATTACTTTAAAATATTAGGAAACGGAAAAACTTGAGGCTTAATTTTAGTTTTAATGGTTATGAGTTCTTTTATGAACTTAAAATCTTAATTTATAAATTTTTAAGATTTTTTCCGAATTTCTTTATCATAACATGTAATTTTCAATCTAAAAATTAATGCTCTGTGGGTATTTATGAACATATAAAAGTGTGGATAAAGAAATGCGAGGTTTTCGGTGTTTTTTTAAATCTAAATATACTTAAAATCTATAAACAATTAGTTTAACAATCAGGTAAAACTATTTTATCTCTATTTACTACAATGGTTTAGTCAGGCATTTTGCTTTCAACTAATCAATAATTTTCTTTTGAGCATTCGTTTATCTTCACTAATTCTTTAATTTGTAACGTAGCCTACATACAAACAGAATTTGAAAAACATTCAAAATCAGAGCATAAATAAAATAAAAAGCTTTTTACATATTTATGTGACAATGTTTTTATATCATTTATTTCTGTGTATTTGGTAGAACAGACATAGCAGCTTTAGTGCGGATTTCCTGTTTATCAATCTGTGGCAGACATTGGCATCAACTATATTCAATATAAAACTTACTATAATATAATATTACTAAAACTTATATTTTTGCTTTAATAAATAAAACTATACCATTCAACAATCTATTTTTTATTTTTTTAAATTCTTCTTAATTTATATACAGCTTTCATCAAAAAAATAGAATTTTAATTTCTCTTTAAAATATCGTTTAAGATTGCAGAGGGCTTTGCCATAAAATTGTTGTTTTATCTTCTAATTTGCGTAACTGTAAAATTAGCAATAAAGCATTAGAAAATAATTTAGTTACATTTGGTGGTAATTGATAGACGCAGTTTTCTGTGAGATGGAAAAAACTAATTTTTTTTAATTCGAGTATCAAGATATGTAATCGAAATTAGGGCTGACTAACAGATATGTACTGTCAACAATATATTATTCTATAAAGGATATATTTTTGCTTAGCTGTATTTTGCAGCTACTACAGATATGAAATCTAATGTTAATAATAAGAAATACACCTTTTTCTCCGAGTTCGAAGGTAGAACATTTTATTTACCAAAGTCTATCGAATTATAAGCATCCTTGAATATTTTTACTTGCTATAGAGTAATTGGTTTAATAACAGCTTGTATTATTTTTGCTGTGTCTTGTGTTCCGCTTATCCTTAAGCTAATTTGTGGTGCTAAAGGAAATTCTCCAGTTATCGATATACGCATAAAACTTTTAACTATTAAGTATCACAATCATCAAGTGTTTAAGATTTTTTTTTAGTTAATAACATTACAGTCTGGTATAATTACTCACTCTTTGATTTAGATTTTGGCTTGTCTTTTTACGTAATGTACGATTTGTTCTATTCGCAAATTTTTCTCTTTTAAGGACGCTTACTACTAATCTATCTCAATGCTTATTTTTATTGAATATTTTACTTTTAGTCATTTTTTAGAAAGTTACTAGTGAACGATTTCATAAGGTCCTTTCTCTCCATTGTAACATGTAATTTGTATATTACAATACAAATGAATGCACTTTTATAAAACCTTTAAAATATAAGTTGTCTATTGAAAACTTAGCAAAATAATAATAAAATAGAAGTTTACCATGTTTTGAATCAGATATAATTAAAATATAGTAAACAATATCAAAAGACATAAATAATAAAAATTGTTAATAGCGCAGAGCACTAAATTTTGACTATTGGCATTCGTCAAATTCATATTATATGACAAACATGAGGTTTCCACAAATCTAGTACCGGGGTTGTAAAACAACTAGTACAATTGTAGTAAAGCTTGCTTTTTAAATTAGGGACTAAATATACGCACTACAAGAATATATCTTTACAGAAGAAACAATAACTTGCCGAATATTTTAGACAAAGACACAGAACTGATTCATTCAATGGATTATTTTTAACTGGTAAGAGCTACATAATACATATTTCACTTGCACTCGTCATATACGAGCAAGTGTTTTCCAAAGCTCAATGTTAGGCCTCACTTTATTTAACTTATTCATGAAATAATGCAGTACAATATCTAAAAATACATCTAGATAGAAGGTCAATGTAGAATTTACAGATAAATAGAATTATATGTTAGACTTGACATGCTATATCCTATCACATAAGGAAGCAGAGACTGGAGCTTCTAAAACCAATATAAACCAACTGAAAATTTTTCAAAACAAAATATTACAACGCCAAATGATCTATAAGGAATTGCAAACTGCATAGAAAGACTGGTGTACATAACAGTACATAAAGCAAGTGACTAAATTATTTTATTGGAAATGACTATTACAAAGGTTAAATTCATTATAATTTAGGCAAAAGATAATGATAAGTGGACATAAGTTCAAATTCTACAATAATTCCTGTCATAAACCGCACTAATTGATGGCGTAGCAAAATATATTAAAAAACATTACCAGAATTTTAAAAAGCAAGTACAACTACATTAAATCAAACTAACGTTGAAAAACACCTCTAATAATAAATAACGTTGTTACCTGATGAAAGATGTCGCTAACTAATATTACGCTAATAACAAACTTGCACAATAACGGTAAAAACATAAATAAAATATTTAAAAATATCAGCGCGCACAAATGAATAAACTACATTTAGTTAAGTAAAAGACCAAATACGAGCAACAGATAATCCTCTTCAATAAATTCTTAATTTTAACAAATAAAGCCATACCCTACAATAGGTATCCATATAATAAAATAAAATGTTAAATTAACCTTTACAGATAAAAGTCATAGTGAAAAAGACAAATAACACAAATGAAAAAGGACATGGCCAACCAAATAAATAGAGCAAAGCAGACAGACTACTTCAATCTACGAAGCAAATAAAAAAGCACAAGCCAGCTGCTCGCAAGATAGAATAAATAATATAATACCGCAGGAATAACATATTTCACAATTATACGGAGAAAGAGGATATAAAAACAGTTTTCTACTCTAAATATATCTATAATTTATATGACTTATGTGATTAAACAAAGAAATACGATAAAGCTAATTCTATTTATTTTTAAGGTGCATCAAAAAGAATCTAATTCTAAGTAGAGAATATAAAAGATGAGTATTTTAATTTTAAATTATTTTTTTAAAAGTGTGCATTATAGTAGATATAGGTAACATAGATGAGTATACCACAACAGAGTACGGTTTTAAATTATAAAGGAATTATTTGTAAAAATAAACTAGAATACAAAAAAAATAAATTTATTTACATAGAACGTAAGCACACTGAATGTAAATATAATTAAGAATCATATTACCGGCCACGATCTTCTCGAGCTAGGACCGAAACCAGCTATATGCTAATACAACGTCCTTCTTATTATATTCATACGCATAGTTACCTCCATGTTGGAGGCCTTTAAGCTAGCCTTGGTCTTATAATGCCTCTAATTGATATATGCTTCGATCACGCCCCACACGCAGTATTTGGGAAAATTTCACTCGAAGCTGAAGGGTGGCCAGTGATAATACAAGATGTATAGCCAGACCTGGGTTTTCTTTGCCACGTACTCTTCCCTCAGCGTCTACCTCCTCTATCTAGGGTTTGACAATTGCCTTCAGCATGTTCATATAGCTGTCAGCGGTTACCTTTAGGCCTTCCTTAAGTAAGTGAGATACAATGACATTTCCTTTCCTGCTCACAAGCCTTAGTACCATCACAGAAGCGGAAAACTTTATATATATGGTGGTAGGCACTTTAGAGGCATCGTCACAAATTCATAGGTCATTTTAATAATTTACCTTCCTGTCCTTGATAAAGTCAGCGCTGTCGTGCTTGATGTTGTTAAGCAGTGCTTGGTCTTAACTTCCGGTCCATCTTGTTTTTGTCAGTTAAAATTTGGCGGTTTTCCAGGACGAAAAACTTGTAGTGCAGGTCCTGGTGTACTGCTACATTCACCTCCGACTTCGCCTCGCTCATCTCTTTTGTCAGTTCAACTATGCGCCGCTCAAGATCTTAATCGACCCTCTTTTTCAATCCGCGGGTGAATTTATCATTTTCCTTGCGATCAGATCGATTGCTGTCGTGGTACTAGTGTAATTTCTGTAATTATCTGTGTCGTAAACTTGGGTATTTTAAGATCAAAATCATAAATTTCTGTCGAGGTTTCAGTGTCGCAGCTCTGCGATCATATTCTCGTCAGCAATCGTAGGTTGTTGATTATGCGAATTCAACTTGTTGTAAGCTAACTTGCGTAAGAGGGAATAGGGCACGCGCGTAAGACATTCTTTTGGCTTTTTTGCAACACAACCTAGTATGAATGTACAGTGTGGCCCGTTTTCATCAGTTAAATTATTTTTATTTTATCTGATTAGTTTACCAGTTGAAAGATGTTAATTCACTTATTTCTATAAATTTCAATTATAATAGAAGTAATAACCTATGGTATATCTTGTTGGATACTTAAATGTTAGTAATAACATTCTTAAAATTAATTAAATTATGAGAAAACTTAAAATTTAAATAATTTCCAATTTTTATTAAATTATTTGATTATATAAATATTTATTACATATTACAATTCATGATAAAAAATGGGATAATAAAACTTGTAAAATGTGGTTATGGATTATCGTTCCGTACTATTAGCAAACGGTAATGCACAAATAATTTTGATGTATGTCCCCCGCTGTTTTACAAGCCTCTTATAAATTTTTGTATCAGGCTCTGCCGCTTTTGAGGGAGAATATCGAATTCCCATTATGTGGAAGTCATTACCGTTCGGCGCAGGAATTCATCACAATAGAGCGGCCATATGTCTCCATTGACAAAATGAAGCACGCCGATGAAAATTTAACAAATTTCCTTTCATCTCCTTGCAAATGCCGGGGCATTTAACGAATTTCGGACGACTGGCGCGCATCTCCACCGGAAATATTTAGGCTGCATTATGCTTAAAGCATTCGAGACGTAAGCTAATTCTCTACTTTATTTAAAAGCCCCGCTTCTGTTTCCTTTGAATCTCCCACGTTCACTCAAACAGATTTCGCCCTTATTCTTTCGCCGCCGTTTGCCTCCTTTATGTGCCCGGCGAGTGCACGCATACATGCAAAATGTCCGGGAATTTAATACAGCGCCGCTTTTTGTTGCCCCGGAAGCAACACGGGCTCGTGAAATTTTCTAATTTGGCTAACGAGGTCGTTCGGGGCTTAAAAGCCCCCGATATTAGCTTTTGGAAAGCGCTCTCATCGGATCGCTAAAAACAAGATGTTGCCTTGGAAATGATCGCAGCTGTCACTCCACCGACGCCCGCAAGATAAGCGGCCGCGTGCAAGAATGATGAGCGGAGAAAAAGTATCACGTCAGAAGTTTAAGGACACTTTGAATACCGACAAATTTTAAAAATGTCACGTTACAAGGAGATAAAATTAACTTGATGGATGCTAATTTTTTTACGTTATTATAAAAAACGTGGCGCCCCAAGAGTTTTCTGTGTGTGACTAACGACATTCATTGCAATTTTAAAGATGAAAAGTATACATTTAAATTTATCAAAAATTATTATGCTTCTTATACATTTGGTTACACCAAAATTCTTATTTTAAGGTAAATAAAATATATTTTTAAATTTTCTATGGTACCCTGATGTAAACAAAAATTATAGAATACAGAGGCGTAAAATATATTCAAATTTTTGTACTTTGTTATATAAATATTGTCATTATTTAACAAATTTCCAAAATCACCAGGTTACAGCTATTAAAAAGGAAACATCATAGTGACAGTAAAGATAGATAACACATTGTAATCCTTTCTATACTCAAAAGACAAATATTGCATTTTCATTGCACAAAAGATTTTGTGTAAAATTATAAAAATTATATCTCCCAGTAAGAGTCTTGAATGGTGTTGTTGAAAATACCTTAGGCTGATTTTAGTGTTAGAATTTTTTTTCTGCATTTAAATATATTTACAAAAGTTTTTAAGACACGTATATGGATTATTAAAAACATAAATGGCTGACTCTCATTTAAACTTAATTATTCAACTATTGGAAGGTGTTAATTGGTTAATTCTCTCATGTATTCACTTTATAGTATCTTACATAGATGGTTATAAGAGTCGAGAAAAGCTACCATTTCTAAAATTGTTGATATAAATATTATTATTATTTTTACTACTGTGAATTCATTATAAATTTTTTTTTATAATGCTTATTTGATTTATTGCAATGTCACTTTAGCTTACAATCCAGTAATTATTTTTACATTTGCATATTTATTCGTAATTGAATTGCTCTTCTTTTGAACGACTCTGCTAAATCTGTTTACGAGTTTAGAGAAAAAGATTGACCATTTTAAAACTACCGAAAGCTCCCGTGTTGTCTTGTGTCTATAGTTTAAACACCAAGTTCTTTTTTTAGTAATAAAGAATCTAGGATTAATAAAAAATATGTTACGAAATATATAAACCTGGAACATGGCCCAGACAAAAGACTTCCCGCGGACAACCCCCAAACCCAGAAGTCATTCGTGATTAAAAACTGTAGTGTATCGGCGTCAACTGTCAAATCTATATCCTCTATACTGTTAACAGGGTAGTGTAAATGGTCTTGTCTTAACCGCCCAGACTGTGTTATGGGAGCACCACTATAACCCCCTTCCTCAATTCCATGTATTATTGTGTACATCCTTTGCATGTTGTTGTATATAGGATTCTACACTTACTTTGGTAGTTCTAGGTATAGTAATACACCTAGCACGATAGCCCAACCTACTACAAATAAAGGTGGAAACTCTAGAAACAATTTATCTACCATACAACAGAACGTAACAAAAAAACTTTTTGGTGTTGTAAAAAAAGCAAAGGCCACAGTCTCTGCAAAATCTCCCCCTCTCTGAAAATAACCGACACTATCCAAAAGATAGAGTCTCAGAAGAGAAACCGATCTGACGGCAGTGCTACAAAAGACACGCGTACTGCTAAAAGAAGCAGGGAGGTTGATAATTATATTTGCTTTAACATCATTATTAATGATATCAGACCAGCTACCCTAACGCAGATTTCCCTGAAATGGCCGCAAATGTAGATCAAGCAAACTTAATTCCGGTCATTTTGATTTTAAAATGGACTGTATAGAAGAGGGACGGCCTTCATCAAAATTTTTTTAAATTAAGGAACAAGCGGGGCTTGTATATGTATATATGTTATGCTACAACCAACTCACTGCGGGCTAGGCGAAGCAAGCCATTGGAAAAAGCACCTTTTGGGAGGGCGCGAAACTTAAAGTCTATCAAAACTATTAAGGCCATGACATGAATTTCAGACCTACTAAGAAACCGAAAAAATTCTTAGTAAACTCAGGGTTCAAAACCCAGGGCACCACACGGAAATTTGACGACTAGTAGATAGAAAGCATGATCCCAAAGGGTAAAAAAATCATTTTTTAGATAAAAAGTCTTAGATTAAGATCTTATATCTGAACAGGAGGCCATTTCTGAACTTTTCAGAAGTGAACTTTAAGGACACAAGAGCGAGAACCAGACCATTCACATAGAGACGAAAGAGACACCAAAGAGACTCTTTGAGGGACTTCCTAGGTACTAAATTTATAAAATAACCATCGTTATGAAAGTTTCTCGTGTAATGATGGTACAGATCTAATTCCCCGCGTGGGAGCACAACCTGCGAACTAAAAGGTTAAGGCTCTCATATGTTTGCTCTCTCTGTTCGGTCGTCGCGCACTATCTCTGGTGCGAGGCGATGTGGCGAGCACCATGCCTTAGACGACCTCCATTATTACCCCTTGTTCCAGTAAATGTAAGCACTCAATTATTTTTAGTGACTGAGTGAGTCACCCGCTAGGCATCAGAAAACACCGGGGAATGTACAATCACGGGACCACGCTGGCTATCGTTCCTCGGGTAAACTTACGTTATTGAAAAGCAAATTTTTGTTCTACACAAAGTCACATTATTCATCATAATCTTGACTTTGTATTAATAAAGGATTCTTGAGTTTATAGGGGCCGAATACGAGGACTTGTGATGCTGGTTCACTGGGAACCTTTGTGTCTAAATAGTGGACACTTTAAGACTTGTATCGTTGCAAAGAGGAAATTAGGTCTAATACCACTCCGGAGTCTGACCACTAGAGACCTGCTTATGGCAATAATTGAAGTAGTCATGGGGGAAATACAAAAGCCCACGAACCAGCTTCAACTAAAAAAATTACAGAAATTACTCTTCAACAACTTTATTTTTTTCAAATAAAAAGAATAACACCCTTAGAATAGCTATTTGTTTATTTTTTAGTAAATGTATATTTAGGTAACACTCTTCTTCTCATTCTAAATTTTTATTGTTTCTATTAAACGCTTTTCTTTAATTCTCTTATACTTTTTAGTTGTTAATATTGTATTGATTTCTTACACATAAGTCTGTGTATATGGGATGTCGTCAACATAAAGTACATATTAATATTTAAATATGTTTAAAGGGCAACATATTTTAATGTAAGTTACTTTTGTTTAGTCTGGATTAGGTTCTTATAGTTTTTTCTACTTACGAGAAAAAAAATTTGGATAAATGTAACATTTAATTGTTACTCTTTCTTGTGTCAGCTCTCCTATTTATTTGTAATTTTTTTAAAACTTTGATTTTTGGTCAATAGTTGGACTTAATCAATATCACTCTGCTGATGTAGTAGCAGGAAATTCATTACATGCATTTTATACTTCCTCAAAATTCGGACTAACATTCGGACTATAGGCTAAGTCTGAAATACTTCAACTCCTTGCACATTCTAAAAATGTTCTTGTACCTAACGGGATCTGTTATATTAATAATTTGATCCTTTAGAAGCAGTTCAGAGTGTAAAACTAATGTATAGATTTTTTTTAATTTTGATCAAAAAATTATAAAATAGAATATTCTAGAAATTTAAAAAGCAGAGATTTCAATTTTGGATTTTTAGCTGCATATAGGCTAGGACCTTAGTATTACATTTTTAAGGAAAAAGTTTCTTATAGCATTTTTATATGCCATAAATGTTTTCATGTAACGTACTAAAAACTTGTACATAATAAATTACTTTTATCATGCATAAAGCTTAATTTCTTTCAGCATTTCCTATTATAGCATTGTAAGAGTTAACGCTAAGTTTTCGCTAATCGGTAGGCAACAACTATTTTCGTAATTCAAGTTCAGTATTTTATTAGTTTCTAACTTATTACTCTTTTACAGATTGTTTATTACTTCGGACATGATTAGAAGCTATTCCAATTTTTTCTAAATAATTTATAAAATAACATGTCAAGATGCCTTGTTATACCAGATATTTCGCTTTTAAGTATGTTTCGCAAAACTATTGTTTTGATGTAATTGTATAAGAAAAGAAATAGCAGTTCCAATTATTGTTCAATAAAATGGCTAAAACAATTGTGTCACTGCAAATAATTTTCTACGTTGTCTTCTAGACTGCAGCCGTCAGTTTATGTTGCTATAATAATAACTATTTGGATTTTGTCATTAACTTCTTTGAAATTTAATAATAGTAATAGTAAGAATCGCAGAAATGTTATTAAATCTTAAATGCAACATAATGGAGTGAGTTATTAATTTAAATTTCTTTATATGTGCGAACAAGTGTTTCTGCTGCTGTCTGGAAAATATAAATAAAATTTTGTACACTCAATTGACATTCACCTAAAACAGCCACTAATTTGTGAGTAATAAAATCTTTGTAGCATTCCTCCCCTGAAACCCAGATAAAAAACTAGAAAACGTTTTATATAAACAACTGGACGGTAAAAAATAATGTGCAAATTCGCTATCTTTAATTCTTTTTTCTCTGGTCTTTTGGCAAATATTCAGTCTAAA
This sequence comes from Sinelater perroti, assembly GCA_036346155.1. Taxonomy (NCBI): domain Eukaryota; kingdom Metazoa; phylum Arthropoda; class Insecta; order Coleoptera; family Elateridae; genus Sinelater; species Sinelater perroti. Next base: position 2,688,150 of record JARFIY010000348.1, on the reverse strand, counting down.
CCAGCAAAGCAATTATTTTATTACGCTCTATTTGTCTATTACTTTTTTAATTTGGCAATTTCTAAGTTATATTCGATATTAAACAGATTTATCCAATTGTTATTCAACTCCTTTTTACCACTCCTAAAAATATCTTGTGCATCAAATACAAACGAAGAATTTTTTGTATACAAAGCAGAGTAGCTGTTGCCAGAATTTGGATTTAAAAGAAAAACGAACTTTATGGAAAGCTAACTTAACAAGTTGTAAAATAAAACAACCAACTTTTATTTGTTTGGCATCAGTTTGTATTCGGTTGTTTGATATTTTACCTTCCTACCAAAAACACTTAATATTTGGCTACATATTAACTATGTATAGGCCCAGGCTTAACAGTAGTACAAGATGTTTTTGATTTGTAATTCTTGTGTATACAATTAGGTTGAAAATGGTTAAAATTCTTTTATCACCGAGCCATTCATTACACATACGTTGTAGAGTATGGGAAATAAAATTAGCGGGTATGTTTGGAACATTCTTAAAGTCACAAAATAAGTAATATCCTCATGTAAGCATTAAAATCATTTTTGAGCACAGTTGATTAATCGAAGACTAAAAACTATTAAAATAAATAATTTGAAAACTATATTTAGGGTTTTATAACTTTAAATGTATAGTTTTTAATATTATTTCACAATTATGCAAAATGATTTAAATAGATAAATACTTGTCTGTTATTTTCGATAAAATAACAAAAAAAAATAAAATATATTATTTTAGACACAATAATTCTGGGTCTAATGTCGTGAATGTAGCATTTTATCTTAATGGATCAAGAGTTCGTGGTTTGTTTGCATAGACTATAGATTCCAAATAACCCAACAAATAGTAATCTAAAGGAGTGAAATCGCAATTTGTTGGAGGCCAATTACCAGTTGCATTTCTTAAATTATCTCTTCTAAACTTTTCTTGCAGTACGTCAATAGTGGCATTAACAGAGTGACATATGGCACCATATGTCCTCCGAATCAATTTCATCTTAATTTGGTCATAAAAAATCTGTCAATATCAACCGGTACCTCTCATCATGCACTGTAACTGCATCTCCTACCTCGTTTTAAAAAAAATGGTTCAATGATGTGACCATTCCATAAACCACACCGTACAGTGACCTTTTGCGGATGTAAGGGCTTCTAGTGAATCTCTTGTAAATTGTTTTTACACCGAAAACGACAATTTTGTTTTAACATATTCACTTAACCAGAAATGGGCTTCATTTGAGAAGATAACTTTCGGTCCAAATTATTATCGGTTTCAAGTTTCTCTAATGCCCAAGCAGCAAAATCACGGCGGTTACGATGGTCCAGTGGCTTCAGTTCTTGAGTCAACACAATCTTATTCGGGTGTAAGCCCAAATCTTTTCGCAAAATACGCCAAGTTGTCGTTCTTCTAAACCCTAGTTCTTGAGCACGACGAGAAATGGATAAATTTGGAACCTCTATAGCGCTATCTCTCACAGCAGCAAGGCTTTCTACATTTCTTGCTTTCGACGTCTTGTTGGTATTTTGCCATCGTGAAGAGTAAAATCCCCTTGAAATTTTTCAACGAGTCGACGAAGAGCAAGCATAGAAAGGCGATTATGTGGATCATACGTTTCGCGAAGAGCACGCTGTGTTCACAAAAGAACCTTTATTTTCATAAAATTTTTGGACAATAACCAAACGTTCTTGAAGCGTGTATTTTTCCATGCTGAATTATCACAATATAATAAACACAAATGAAAATTAGTGACAGTTATAACAATATAAGCAAGGTTAACATTTCATTTCAAAATTATATTATTTTTATGGAAAACCTTTACATATACAATTAGTAACTTTTAATTTAAATTATAAATTATTTTAATATAGACACTATAAACTAAAACAATACAGATTTAGAAGTTTAGTGTAGTTGCACATAATCTTCAGAAGTTTGTGCTGCTTCTGTTATTGTTATACTGAAGTTATAATATTTCACGCTCCCTATGTCTTACTTTTAGCTAAATTGAAAGCTTACAATACAGATTGTTGTACTACATTTACTTAATAACACAATTTTAAAGAAAACAACAGTAAACTAAAAAAAATATTATTAGTTTCTTAACTGGTAAGAAACTAAAACATTTATTTATTTAATATTTTCAGCGACTTCAATTATCTAGATATAAACTAGTACTTAGTATAAAATTAAATTTCGGCCTAGATGGCTCGCTTTACATTAGTAAGAAACTTATTACATTGATTATAAACGTTATATATTAGAAGAGAAATAGGAAAAATGCTCAAAATTACTTGAACAAAATTAACAAGCAAGTCAATCACTACTTTTGTGATTCTTCTTCTTCCTCTTCTTGGTCGCATACTTCATAACTGAAGGTCATGTCTTTGAAAGGCCTTTGTAGCTATATGTATAATGTTCTTCCATTTCGTTCGCTTTTTGGCTTCTCTCAGGGCGGTTACTTGATCCAACCCATCATCACCAATTTGTCAATGTTATCTGGTTACCGACGGGCAACGTGACCAAAGTAACCGAGAAGCCTTTGGTAACAGATGGTGGATAGTCTAGTTCTTATGCGTAGTTGGTCGAGGATAGATTTGTTTGTTCTCTTGGCGGTCCATGGTATGTGAAGCATTCTTTGCCAACACCACATCTCGAAGGATTTTATCTTTTTTCGTTCTATTGCCCGAATCGTCTACGACTCTGAACCATAAAGGAATATCGAGGACTAGTCTCATCTTGGTCACATTGTCAGCTTGCTCATTGCAGCTTTGGATATTTGAATCCTTTTCTTGATTTTCCGTTCGTTTCCTCCATGTGATCCAACCCACATAATTTTTAAGTAATAAATTATATTGCCAATAACACGAAAAATTAGTAGAGTTAATACGATATTAGCCGGTACTCTACTGTAGAAATTTTAAATAAAAGCATAATTGCTTATTCCTAAAATTTGTTGAATTTTTCAATATGATGGTGTAGAACTTTAATGCGACTAACTAATGTACCATAAAAAAGAGGCAAGTTCGACTTTGCCTTTTGTGGGATGCACAAATTTTGTATTGATTTTATAATGTTTTCTTGTCTTACAATTTTTTGTTTTTTTTTAGTATCCTAATCAAGTCGTAATGGGCAGTCGATTGTAATAGTGTGATGTTTGTCTATATTGCAAATCTGATGGGTTACTTGTGCTTCTAGGTCCGCAAAAACACGATTTTATGTAACTGTTTACTGCAGTATATAATACCTTAACATAAAAGATGTATTCTATTATTTTATTGCCCTCAGCTACACAATTTACCATTTCACATATTTGTTGTATTCTATAACCAATCAACTTCTAGTAATTTTTTTTGTTTTATCAATATTTGTACTTTTTAATACATAAGCAAGATGAATTATGAAAATTATATTTAGGATCCTTTTAAATTATCTATAAATTAAAATATTGTTTTTTAAGAGAAATGTCCTTATATTTATACTGTTGCAATAATTGACCTTGTAAAGGTAGTACTATTCTTTGCAATATAAAGTCAATAACTCTATTTTTGGGTCTCTTGTTATTTGTTCTATCTCACAGTATGAGATGTCTAAAAAAATCAATGAATTGCATCAGAAAGATAACAAATCAAAAGATTAAACAAGTACGGACGTGGAACTTGTTTTGAGCCAATGTGCGGAGCTTCTATACATAAACAAACATTTCCAGCCACTTCCGGTCAAACCGGTCTCGAGATTTTTCGATCAAGCTGATTGTTGGCGTCTGGACTTAGTTAAATACTTAAAACGTTATGTTTCTATCTATCACAGACCAAAAATTATAAGGCGTGACAGATGTCAGAAATGACAGAAGTAGAAGCTGGTCTCCAGCTTGGAAGCTGCCTTGATCAAAAGTTATAAGGAATGACGTATTGGAAGCTGGGTCTGCTAAAAACTCTTATTGCATTGTTGTAGGACATCTCATCTATGTCAGCTCGCGAATGTGAAGCCGGTAGGCTATAGACTTTCGAATGATACCCCCTTATATCTTAAGGTTCAGTAGTTCTCGAGTTGAAAGTCATGACGGACAGACAAACGTCCGCACCGATTTCATTAGGCTTTCCTTTCAGGTATAGAAGCCTAAAATAAATTACCTCCAAAATAATTGTTATCCTTCAAAACCCACATTTCATCCAGAAATCTTCGGGAAACTGTCAGCAAAGACCTGTTTAGGAATTGATCTCAAAATTGTTGTTACAAAATGTACGTTTTTTAAAATGGTAGGCCGCGGCCGAACATGGTAGTAAAACCTCCAGAAGTTTTTGTCCGTATTGCTTTCTGTTCGTCTGTTAGCTTCTGCTGCACAAACCAGGAACAGATCTTCTGGTTACCTAAATTTTTGTATTCGATGGTGCGCTCTGTGTGCTTACTAATGTCCAATTTATTTATTGTACTCTCTTAATTATGTATCAAGTTTCGCACATGGTTCTTCCTCGAGCATTTTCTTCCCGCCGCAAAAGTGTTTGAGCCAGTTGTAAACACATTTTCTACTCACGGGTTCCATCCCGCACACTTGCGTGTGCAGACATGCGCCTCCATCGCCTTGTTTACTCATTGTTCCATTGCATTGCGACTTTAGCTCATTGACTACGTTTGACTGCCCGCATTAGATTTACCTTGACAATCACGTGTACTCCATACTAGTTGACACCCTCAATGAGATACTGCACAATTCACTAAACTTTTTAGACACGTCTCGTATCCATTTGTTGCTTTATGCATAATTCATGCAGGTAATTTGTGTTTTACAATTTCGCACCATTAAGACATCTGGTGCAATAGGGTATTTTCTGATAAATGGAAAACTTTATAAAGTATGCCCAAGTTTGATGTTATATTGCCATTGTTGATAAAGTACAAAAGTCTCCAATTTTAACGCAGTCTACTAGGATCAGTATTTATCTCTGTATTATTTGTTTTTAAACACTGCTATTAATAAAACTAATCTAAATGTTATCCTTAACTCTTGGCTAGTGTGCAGATTTCCTACTATTGCTCATGTTTCATTATTTTACAAGTGGTAACAAATTATTATTGCCATATATTGAAAAAGGTTATAACAAAAAAGTATACAAGCATCAAGAACACTATCTATATTGTTGGATAAAATTCATGTTTTATTTCAAATTTCCACGAAATGGTTCTCAACATGATGGATTATAATATGAAAGTACTTATCACCATTTTAATTTATCTGTTTTACTTAAATTGATTTATAATGGCAATAATAACCAGTTTTCTATTTATTAAGTCCAATAGAAATTCAACCACTGTAATAGTTACGTTCTTTTTCTGTGGCTGATAAATTCTCATAAAATATTTAACAAGTGTTTAGTTTTAAAACAACATCAGGAAACAATTCCAATTGCAAAAATGGCTAACTAAGTCAACAAGGTCTTTGAAGGGTTACATAGAAAAATGACGTTTGTTATTGAACTAGCGTTGAACATACATAGTTCGTCTAAAGAGTTTCGGCAAACAAGAATTAGTCCCAGTGCGGTAATATAATTATGACATGGTAACATTGGATAGTACTTGAATAGAACCACCTAATATTTGCTCGACTGAAGCGCCGCCCAGAGAGCCGGGCTTAATTCCGCCCGAGAACCCCGCGGCTCCCAGCAGGGCGCGAGCTTCCATAATACATCGGCGGCGCTGCTCTTCTGCACTTTCCGCCATGAATTTATCATCGCGGACAGGCTTTGAAAAACCGCATTGTGCGCGATATGCCGTTTCTAGGAATCCTCATTCGCTGAATTTGAATATTTAATAACCGGGCCCGTTCGAATCGCTCCGCCAGCGCGACTGTGCCGAAATTTGCGGCCTGATTTTATTCGCGCAACGAGTTTTTCCCATCAGCGCCGGTTATAACGCCCATCTGCGTGAAAGCAGCGCCGGGAAACCCTTTTCAGGCGAAATAAATTATTACACTCGTCATGAGCGCCCGAGGCCTCGCCGCAGACCTGCTCGATATTTTATTGAAGGGTAAAAATTAGCTTTCAAGTGTGCTGTCTAGCACAACATAAATTTAACAATTTATTTTATGTATTTTGTTCATACATCTCTTATGATCAACATACAATTTGAAATTTTTCTTTAGAATTTTATTATAGAAATAATTATAATTGAAAGAAAAATGACTAAAATTTTTCACATGAGCATTTTTAAATAAAGATGTTAACCAAATATTTATTTTTTCTAACAATTTATAATAAAAATAACCTTTATCATACAGCGTGGAAAATTTATGTTTATAATCATATGTGTCATAAAGTGCTTATTACAGTATCCACAAAAAAATTTCTCCTATAATATGTTGATTATTAGTTTGCTTCGAGTTCGAATTTGACCTTATAAGCAAAAAAATGACAATCCCAACGTTAAACGTGTGTTAATCTCTGTCGTTTACTGCAAGATCTTCAGTACTGCTATTATTTATTATTCTTATTTGTTCGTATACAAATTAAAAACGAAATATAAATCAACTGGAACAACAAAATATTAAATGATGAAGTCTGGCCTTTTCTTAGCCAAACAATTATTCTTATCGAAGACAAACTAAACTACATCATCAGTAATTTCAACATCATATTTGTAATCCTTATGCAATCTCAACCTACTTAGCACTCACTAAACCCTTACTAGGTTCAGATGATAAGGACAGGTCAGATAAATGTGCAAAAATATGCTAATGGCCTCCTAGTTTCCAATGATCAACAACAGAAAGAAAAACGAAAGCTCTGAAAATACATTAAGTAAACAAACTTGACTAGATAAAACAGTACAAACAGTTAATAGATGTGAGCCACTAGATATCGAAATCAATGATCAGGCAAGCACCGCAAAAGAAGTGGCTACCCGAAAACACCGTAAATCACTACCTATATACGTATCTGATATTAAAAACATAAACGCTCTATTAACGTTGCTAAATGAAATTGTCTAAGACAATTATAAACTGAAACCACTCAGCAACAATCATATTAAAATAGAAAATAAAACAAGTGAAGCTTATAAAACTATTATTGAAAAACTTATGTATAAGAATACAAAATTTCACACGTGCAAATCAAAAAAAGTAGGTCCATGATTAGCCATGATTAGCCTACTAATTATATTAATTAGTACAACAACATAATGGTACAACTTTTAAAAATAGCTGTTTGGAACACCACTGCGCTTTACTAGCACTCACAGGAGATCGAATTATTTCTATACGAAATACATATATTTCTCATATTTGAAACCCATTTTACTAGCAACAGTTTCATCAAATGTCCAAACTGCAATATCTATAATACGAATCATCCTGATGCGACTGTACAAGGTGAAACAGCAGTTATAAAGTCTGATATAAACACTATAAATTATACAAATACAAAAAAAAAACTGCTTACAATCAACTATCCTGGTTGAAGACAAAGCAGCAACTCTAAAAATCTCCGCCATTTATAGACCTTCCAAACACCCGACGAAAGAAAAGATTACGCTCATTTCTTCCAAAGTCTAGGAAATAGATTCTTCATAGCTGGCGACACCAAGACTAGAGTTCTCATATTGGAAGAACTGAAGGACACGAATGACCAGCAATTAAGCTACAATGCTTATCTTGTGGTAAGTCCACATAATGACCTACAAGTCGCCGGAAAATCTAACTTAATCCACTATTGCATAATTAAAGGGTCCGTATATCAAAATTAAATCGTGTCCGGAATTAGCTACAGACCATTCCTTTCTTGTAATCACATTTCATTCGGACATAATACCCATTCAAGCACAACCCACACTTTACAACACCAAGACGGATTAGGAATACTTTCTAAGCAAATTAAATAGTTTAATAGTAATAAACAATGTAATTCAGTGAGCTGCATGGAAAGCTGCACCTATAACAAGAAAAATCTCAACACCAGCAGCTGTTCTTAAATCATAAAAGACTGAAAAATTGATAAAAGACGCATCAGAAAACGCTGGCAAATTACTAGATCAGAATTAAAGAAACTTCTGTTATAATATAAAAATCAAGGTAATTTACATCATTTAGCCAATCTTACAGCTGCAGAAACCTCTGACTATTCGCTGTGGAAAGCGGTGATAAAAATTAAAAGACCTATAACACACATATGAGCCAACGGACCCACAGTAGTAAAGGGAAAGCAGTAATTCCCACTAATTGTCTAGCCACTTTATTCACACGTACTTGAGGAAGTCGCTAAAATTATAGACTTTCTGAAATCCCCTTACCAAATAAGCTTACTGATCAACCCGTTGAAATTCTAAGAAGTCCAGGAAGTAATCAAAGAAGAAACTAAACCTAAAAACGCCTCGAGCTTCGACCCTATCCTCTAACAGCTACCCGAAACTGTAACTCGTGCTATCACGTAAAATATACAATGCTACTCCCGGAAAGTGGCCCTGACAACAATAGTGGAAGCGTTAGGAAATACACCTACTGATCCAGCATTCCCTACAGACCTTTTTCTACCAGTCGTTTCCAAAGTACTCAAAGGTTGCTATTGAAACGACTTCAACCAACTTTAGATGAACAACCATTAATTTCTAAGAACCATTTCCGACGCAACAGTCAAACCAATTTATCGATTGGTAGATCAAATTCATAGCACCTTGATGAGCGTAAATATTGTTCCGTTGCGTTTTTAGACACATCCTAACTTTTGACAAGGTTTGGAATTTTGGTCTATTTTATAAACTAAAAGAAAGTTTACTACTATACAAAATCTATAAAAACCTAAAATCTTATCTTTGGGATGGGCACTTCTTTGTGAACTACCAAGGCGAAACCATAAATCTACAATAGTTTTATTTGGAGTATCTATGGAGTCCTATATTGACTCTTCACAGCTGACTTACCAACTATAAAACTAAGTTGAATTGCGTCCTTTGCTGATGACACTGCTGTTCTTGCTTAACTTATCAGTTCTAAAACACCATCCGCCCACTTGCAACTCTTTCAATAATGTCCAACAGGGGCTTACAGTTTGGAGGATTAAAGTAAATGAAAATAAATCCTAACATGTCGCCTTTACCTTGAACCGTGGTAACTGCCCGACAGTAACACTCAATCGACAACAACTGAAACATGATGACTCCACTTCTAAGCCTGTCTTGAAGAACCCTCATTTTTCACAAACGAAAACAGCTTGGGCTCCAATTCAGAAAGTTATACTAAATAATCGGAAGAAGGTCTAAACTGTCATTAAAAAACAAGCTCGCACTAAAACTAATCTACGCATAGTATTTATCTTTGGGAAACTGCTAGCATCTCAAACCTGGCTATCATTAAGAGGTTCCAAAATAAAGTTCTACGTACCATATTTTGTGGCCGTGGCATTTGTTAAACAAAGTAACTGAAAGCTATTTGTGCATGCTCACAGTGGAAGAAGAAAAACAAAGTTTTGCCGAAAAATATGGTACGTCCAAACCAATTGTTGAATACTTTAATAAACGAAAACTTTAAACCAAAACGTCTGAAGCGATTTAAACTCAATAAGCTCCTAACGCGATTTTAATTTTGACCTTAAAATCGGTCTTAATCTTAAATCTAATTGTAATTTAAATTTAATTTTTCTGCTTCTTTTAAATTTTTGTTCAAATCCTTAGTTATAACATAGATTAGTAAAATTGTAATAGAATGACTTACTGGAGCCCTACTCTACATCTCCAAGAAAATTTAGTAGCTTTAACTGCTACTTGCACTAAATTTTTATCACATACTACATAAAATACTAATTGTTTGTTATAAATAGGATAGATTGTATAACAATGGAATTAAAAAAGTGTGGCCTATTTGTGAACCGCTTATATCGCGCAGCATGCTGGAGGAAGAATGTCAAACGTTTTGCCGTCGCACAAATACGGCATATGGGCTTCTCAGCCGACAATTGTCTGCATACGCCGTCGACTTTAATGAAAGTGCTGGCGAAAACTTTAAACGCAAAAACGTACCTGCAGGCGATTTACCCGAACTCAATAAGCTCGCTAACGCGCAATTTGGTTGTTTACCTACATTCACGCATCGCAGCTCGGCCAATCTTAAATCGTAACCCGCTAATTTAGCACGCAGTGAATTCTGTTCTGTCTAATCTTGTTCAAACTCGCCATCCGCAGCGACCAACGTCGTCTTCACCGTAAGAACATTCGCTACGCAGAAACCCGATCCGCAACTGCAGAGCGGCCTACCTGGGACATCGCCGACGAAGCCAAGCCGCCGATTCAGGTGAGCTTTGGCAACTTTACGTTGCTGGATATCGGTTAGCCGCCATACGCTTACGCGACGGCCGTTTAAGAACGAATTTGGGCCTTCTCGGTTGCCGTTCAAATAGGGTACTACGATTTTACGTATCACAGATGGATTTACACTGCTTAAAAAGCCTTTCCTTATATTGTTAATATAAAGTTCAGATTTTTAAAAATGTTACCTTATTTTTAAATGTCTTCAGTATTTTTTTAATTACTAAAATTTTTTGATAGAGAAACCTATTTCTTGACTTACAAATTTACTTCAGTTCTTTGTTCCTTTTATTTGGATAAATGTTTAAACATTCAAAGCAGAGTGTGAGATATTTCATGACAAAATAACAATGTGGTATTGTTCGCTGTATATACGTAAGTCAGAGGCTTGAATTTTATTTTCATTTAATTATTTACATTGAAAACATTATAAGACCTGTGTTCTATAAATTGATTTCATTATGTATGAAATTAACTCCAGCACAAATTGCATATAAAGCATCAATATTAACTTTCTGTAGAAACAAAAATGCTTTTCCATTCACTATTTTACAGCCGATTATCTAGATTTTCTTGATCTATAAATGATTTACACATTAGCTAAGATTCTGTACCATACACTATATGTAGCGTGATCTAAATTGAACCTTAAGAATTTTATCCTGGATAAAACACAAAACAATCTGAATTTTTTCACTGTCAGTGTATTACGTATGAAATATGATGCGGGCGGAATACTTTCCACGGGTCCGCAGATGTGCGACCATTCTTTTGGCAGCTTTTGATAAGTGTTTTCATAAATACGGCTCTATCTCAGCAATTACACGTCCGATGTTATCTTTTAGCCCTGGAGTCGGAGCACGTTTACTGACATAAACCCTTTCCTTCAAATAGCCCCCAATGAGATTAGATCATAAAACAGTAGTGACCATCTTGTTAAAACCAACAGCCATTCAAATTCAGGCCGTTGGTTTTACTGAAAAACTTAACATCTTCTTATGGCATACATCATTGATAGTGATAGTTTTACCAACTTCATTCTTATAAAAGTGCGGGCTAATGACTTCCCTATCCTACAATGCACACCAAATAGTATATTTTTGTGGATGTACTGGGTTTTAACGAATAGTACGTGGATATTCATCACCCTAGATGCGACAATTTTAACGATTCACAAAACCACTTAAAGAAAAATCGGCTTAATCGTCTGTTTTTATAATAATCTTGAATGATAATAATGCGTATATGGTGCCATAACGACTTTGGTATGTATTTAAATATTAACTGTGCTAACACAAATTTCCAATGTTTACAGAACGCAAACGGCGCGCAATTCAAATTTCAAAGCTCAAGTTGGATTACCCTATGTAAGTGATAATTATTTCTGTGACAAGAAATAGAGTTAAATTTCAAATTTTAGCTATTTATACAAAATCCATATTTTAGCAGATAGTCAGCTTATACAAAATATTGATCCTTACAATTTAATAAGAGGTGTGGAATATTTAATATAAATTAGAATTCTCTGTTAATAAATTCAGTTTAAGGTGTAGTTCAAATATAAAATCAATTACAGTAGCATATTAAACAGTATGCAATAAATATAATTGTAGAAAATAACAGTGTTAATGAAATGTATTGTTAAGTAATAGCACAGCACAAAATAGTTTATCTAAATCGTCGAGGAGGAGCTGCATCATTAATTTATGTATTGAACATTGAACATGAACATCGCTTTAGTACAGAAACTATTATTTATGGCAATAAACAATCTACGAAATTGCCGAACGTTCCACAAACAATCACAAAATCTATTGGGACTGCTATTTGTCAGTTTTTATGTTTCCTGCACTGCCGTTTCTAACCGCTTACCTTCGCTTATTTCAAAATTCCCGTTACGTCAGCTGATTCTATTACAACAATACTTCACGCTGCTTACGTGGGTAAGAGCGGAAACATACGTGAAGGATTTGCATTGGCTTTTTTAATAACTGGCACCTAATTTTTATTTTTGTCGTTGATGGGCGCCCTTAGTTGGAATAAGTCCAATGTTACGAGGTGATGAATTCCATTCCGTCAAAATAATGCAGTAAGCAAAGAAGATTAAGTAGTGGAGTGAAGGCTGTGTCCTGCATTGAGATTTATGTTTACACGTGGAATTCGGACACTGCGTCCAAAAACCTGCCGATCTAGTATTTGAATTGTTGCGCCTCTATACTTAATTTTAATTTTTGGCAAAGAAGCGTCCTTAAAAAACGGATGCGCTGATTCCGACTAGGCTAATTTGGTTCTGTAACATAACAGCGTTGGTCTACTTTCCAATTACACTAATTTTAAAGAGCTTTGCGAATTAAAAAGAAATCGGTTGTTATACTCTTAAAGAGGATTTGGGATAACTAAGTACATTTTATATTTAACAATTATGCTGTTGATAATGTTTTTTAAAAAAAATATTTTGATATTAATTTACGAAAAACGCTTACATCAAACTAAACAAATTTTTAGCAATACAGTAGCTACTAATTTAAATTTTTGTGTATTAAAGAAAACAAACGATTTACTGTTTTTGAAAATGTAACGGTAGAAGTAAATATTACAAGCGTTAGTTTTCAAATGTACGACATACATCAAGAATGATAATCTGCGTACATATCACCAGTTTGAAAGTTTAAATATTGCAACCGTAGTAAAGAACCGTACAATTGATCGATTCCTAAATTGATAGGGAAAAATTTCCAAGCCATTTGAGGCCATTTAGAATTATAACAGTAATACACAATTAGATGTGTCTATAATTACCAACACGATACAGACTGAACAGGAACGGTGTAATACCGTAAAGGAAACTTTCTACAGCTTTGCAAAATCGTAATGGTAACTTCCGGTTGCAGTTAACCGATTTCGCTGAAAATCAATCCCATGAAAAGTACTGACCTAAGATATGTGTGTGCCAAGTTTGAAGTGAATCCGATTAATAGAACGGAAGTTATAGCGTCTCCTGGCACACAGACAAACAGACAGGATGATAATCTCATTAACTTTGTACTATACACTCCGCTGTAGAAAGTTGATAATCTAGAACTTAAACTTATAGCTAACTCATAATAAAAAACGTTATTGCAAAAATGTTATCAATAATGTCTATCATCTATCTTTCTATTTATCATGGATTAAGTTGTAGTTATTTTTTATAGACATATCAATTAAGAACAATTAGCAAAATAGGTATTACGAGACATCATGCTATAATTCACTAAGAAACGACAAAAAAAATTGTTCAAAAACTACCGTTCAGTTAAAAAGACTTTGTGTATTAAATATTCCCAATTTAGCAGATTCCCAAAAAATGCTTTGCTGGAAGTAGCACAATGAACGTTAATAAAAGTGACAACACTCTCGATTATTGCATATAGTACTGGTTTGTCATAAAAAAACAAAAAAACTAAAACAAGCACATTATCGATTTATCTTTTTTTAGGTTGTGTAATACATCTCTTGACAATAATAACATTTCTTGGAATAAATGTCAATAAGAATATATGTTTCAAATGCCAGTTGGGAGTTAGCACATATAGTGTGTGATCGTCGTATTTGCAATGGCCAAATTTGCATCAAATTCTATACGATGCTATAACATATTGTTTGCAGAAATTATTGGTATAATTCAAAAAATTCGAAAACGATGTAATTAAGACTCCACATATAAAGGTATGGTGACAACGATTAAAGAATGGCCAGGAATTTGTTAAGTGATCTGCATTTTTGAAGAACAGCAATTACTTAGATGTTCTTCTCCAGTTATGAGATACAACACAATAAAAAGACCACAGATCTGGCCAACTGATAAAATCACGTCATGTTACACTCCAGATCTGTCGCTGTACGGTTTTTGGTTGTTATTTTTCTAACAGTCATTCAGATAGGGCATTATAATTTTTTTTAAATGTAAACGATATTGAAAAAAGTTTATGAGTACCCACAGTGCTTGCTTGGAAAGAGACTGAGGTTACGTGCAACGTCTCCTCTATCTGGTACCGTTTTTACTAAATACGTAAATGTTTCGTTACTGTACTTATAATTTGTTTTTGTATTATATGACTCGATATATATCAAGCTGTTCTAAAAAATATGTTCACTGTGTTTAGTGACTTAGAAACTATAGTTTATAAGCGTATGGAAGATTATTTCTATTCAAAAATGCCCAAAGCAGTAATATTATGAGGCAGTTTGATAAGTCAGTGACTTTTTGAATGTAAAATATTTTTTCGGAAACAGCGTTTTATTCCGCAGCATAGTCTTCTTTTGGCTTGATACATTTAGTCCAGCGTTTTCCAATTTTTTAATAGGTTTTCTCTTCATTCGACCCAAATCTCTTACCGCCAAGCCATTTTTTCAGGTTTGGAAATAGGAAATTGTCGCAAGGGGTAAATCTCGAGAATATGCTGGATTGGTGGAAGAGTACGTTCATCCGGAGAAGTCCACTACTTTAACTGTTCTTTAGTCTCTGGTATATTGTGATGGACCCATTTTTTGTCCACGGTTACGAAACGGCTCAAAAACTCGTTCTGATTGCCGTTAAACATCGCTAAACACTCCTTTAAAGTGGTTGAGTGTTAGCAATCGCGGCACCCATCGCGCAAATATTCATGTAAAATGTGATGTACCCGATCAGTTGAAATGCCTACAGCTTCAGCCACCTCACACATTTTTATTCTCCGATCGTCCAATATCATTCCATGGCTTTTATCGACGATTTCTGGCGTGACGACATCTTTTGGGCGACCTGAACGTCCGGCGTCACTTGTGCTGGTACGGTCACAACGGAATTTAGTAAACCACTTCTTAACCATTGAAGTTGATGGTGCAGAGTCCCCATAGTATTTATCAAGCCTTTTCTCAGTTTTGGTGATGTTCCTTTGCGCAAAAAATAATGCTTGATGAGCCCACAAAATTAACTTTTTTCCATTTTCATCGAAATTCGCGAGGTTGTCTGCTTTCAATAGCTGTCAAACACAAACTAAATGACGCAGTTTGCTCAAAATTTGACAGTAATCTGTCAACAGATGGAAGTTGACAGAAGCAATGTTGCATTTAAAGTTACTATGCGGAAAATTTAAAGTCACTGACTTATTAAACTGCCCTCGTACTTTTAAGTTAAATATCTCAACTGATTAACACAACTGTACCTATTGAGCTCTTTAAACTTTACATGTTTTTTACAATTTTCATAGGTTATTTGAACTTATCAGGTTACAATGTGCTGTGTGGTATTAGCATTTGGCATTCGGGTTCCATTTTTTAAATCAAGTTGTCATTGCTAATGTCTGTTGGTGACGAAGACATTCTCAGCAAGATGTTGTATATGGAATAATTTCTATGCAACAATAGATGCAAAGAGGTCGTCCTTAGACTTTTTGTTATGGGAAAGCCTTTATCTATAATAAACGTACTGCACAATGCCAGCAGTAATCGATGTGATGAAAATTGTAATGGTCTGTAACGCTGTCGAATTTGGTGGTTGTTAGTTTGAGTATTTGTAAACTTGCATTTAACATTTAAATTTAAATCATTAAATCTTTATCTCTAAATTCATAAGCACTGAATGTACTGTTACAAAAAGTCAGTGCATTTTTTGGGCCCCCTCATATATTTACTTGTTACAGATTACATAATCAGCATGTCGACAAAGTGACAGTTTCACTTAAATTCTCATAATTAAAATAAACACAATTTTTTATATTATTTGTGACATTTTGACATTTATTCATAATTATTATGCATCGTAAAATGTTTCGAGCGATTTTTGCGGCACCTCAAGAACAAGCGACAAACAAAACTCTATTCAAAGTACATTAATAGAGAAAGTCATTTGTATTCTACATTTAAGTAACTTATGATCACATTAATTTAAATTCAAAAATACGAAACCCACAGCATTAATTAATAAACTACAAAATATCAAAGGAAAATTACTGATGTATAGAAACTTTGATTTAGATAAAATAAAATATTTATTACTGATATACTTTTATATAAAAATGTACCAATATGTATACCGTTTAACTGATAAATTATTTTATTAATTTATAAATTAAACGGTCATTTTGATTGGGCCAGATATTTTTAGTGTAAAAAGCAGAAAATATTAAAATAAATCGATGTCGTTAAGTAGTTTGGGAATATTTTAGAAAAGTTACCATGGCAGGAAAATAAGCTAAAACTACAATTTTAAGCGTGAAGGTTTTATACATCCAAGCAGAGTGGGTGTGTTCTGTTATTTTTGCCTTGGGTAGTAACTATAGCTGTCTAGTGCTAACAACAATGATCTTTAATATTAACGCAACCTCTGTTTCAGTCGTATGCAAAATTTGCAGCCATCTCACTTTGTTACTTAATGCATTTTGATGCAAATAAACCAGAAATAAAATGGAAAATCCAAAAGTTAAGAAATTAAAACACGCCAATTATAAATATATATCCTCATAAAACAATAAAGTGAACGGACTCACATATAGGTACTCTACAAGCAACAAACAGCAGTGTTGTTGGACGAGGATAACGTCAAAGAAAATTATGGAGCATTATAAGAGTTAAAACTCCACCTATATTCGTTTATGGTACTCGCAAGGCAAGAATCAAGGCTTTATTAAATTAACAGGAAGTACCGAAGCTAAAATATAACTAATTCGTAGCAATTATATAACCTTCATAAAAATATTTAAAATGCGCTTTTTAGAATCAAAGCAAAGATTTAATACACAATAAAAAATTCTAAAGTTTAGAATTTATAATGGAATCAACAATTACATTTCAGCCCCACAACATTAAATGTGAAGTAACTTAATATCTTGTTGTTAAAGATTCAAGTATGCCAAAAACTATCACCACAGAACACCAAGATAAGTTCAATGTTTGAAAAATTTCTGATGAAAAACTGTGAATTGAAAAAAGGAAAAACGTGAAGTGTATTGGCTAAAAAATAATTAAAGAAACAAGGAGGTAAATCCAAATTACCGAAAGTGTTTGCTAGTTAAAGATATTCAAAAATCTTGTATTTTATACCATTTAATATTGAAAAGACGAGCGATAAAGGTCAACAACTACAAGTAGACAACCAGCAGCAAACAGATAACAAAATCAAAGTATGTGTTCATTACCAAAATCTTCTAATTACTGTAATGATTCAATTCCTAAAGGTTGCATTTTGAAATGTCAACAAATCAAAGCATTTCTAACAAATAACGACTTAACAGTATGCTAATCTTAAAAACTCACTTCATGTAGCTCTAAAAGCTGTAATTGAAAGTAAACTAATTTTTTCGTCGGCCCACCATTATTCTTTAGGTATCTACAAAAATTTCAAACTACTAGATTTTTGTGTTACAAAAATAACAGCAAAGAACATTAAAGCAACACCTTGTCTAGAATTGCTATCAAAGCATTCACATGTAACTCTTAAATATAGTAACCGAGCATTAAAAACGCTACTTTCGATTTTACGTTACAACAGAAATACTAAAGTATATTCAGAGAGTTAATCAACAACAACAAAAAAAACACAAAGTACATAAAATTCTGTTTGTTCCACTACTTCAAATTACAAAAAATAATAAGATAAAGGAAAACCTCCAACATTAGTTTATTAAAAGAAAGCTGCTAAAGTAGACCAAATGAGGATCGGCAAACTAGAAAATATTTAACTGACAATGATAATTTTAATAGAACAACTCAAGAAATGAAATTTTACAAATATGAAAAATAAATAAAAAAACAGACAATACAAAATACTCACATAGACTCCGCAACAGAGGGCACTACTTATACGTTAAGTTAAGCTATTATAAAATTAAAACGAAAACAAACAACCCCAGCTATTACAATAGCAAGCGGATGAGCAAATAGTTCTATACCAAACATTTTATGACCAACAAAATTCAGTTAACTATTAAAAATTTTAAATTAAATAAACCTATTGACCAAATGAATTACTAGAAAAATATCTAACTAAATTAAAAAGCGTGAACTTTTATTGCCATTTAAGGGTAGATTTCTTCTCATACCAAAAAAAAATTTAAATCTCAAAATCTGGAGAGATCTCGGAAGTAACTAAACTATATAGGCCTATCAGTCTTCTTCCAGCCCCTCAGAGCATTTGAAAAACTAAATTTTGGAAAAAATAAAAGCTGCTGTAGACTATAATATGAGACCAAACGGCTAGTTTGGTTTTAGGGTGTACGTTATGGTGCAGCTACTCCACATGGTAGTTTTATATTCAAGACAAAAAGAGAACCTTTAGTATACACCTCCAAATTTGCTTGATTCTGGATCTGCCCCGTTTTGTAACTTAAAGGCGCCTTCTCATAAAATTAGATTCTAATGTTCCAGTTTTACTTCTTATGTTTTATCTGTCCTCCATACATTAGTAGGTATTCCACCACACTACGAAATATTTTTTTAGTGTTTGTAGTGATATTCCTATTCCATAGTACTCCGCCTAAAGCTTTTGTTGCATTTCTGAGAGTTATTTTACTAATACCTCTCTTGCATGCACTTGATGAACTTATAAGTTAGCCTAAATATTTGAATGTTGTACAGGTTTTTATCTTTTTACTCTATATTTTGATGTGTTGTGCCTTTTTGGCTACACGTAAATATTGGTTTTGTTGGTAATTAAGTTTTAAACTCTACTACTCAAATTCTTTATTCAATATTTTTGCATATATTTATATTCTCCTCATTTTGTGTAAAGACGATTCGATCAACCTTGATCAACAGTAATGGTGATAGATCTCACCACCGGTTTGACCTTTTGTTAACTAACGGAAGCGTGCTAACGCTTAAGAGGTAGTTAATGCGATTACAATTCCGTCTGTATGTGTGTCTGTCATCACGATAACCCAAAAACTAAAGCTCTCATTGACACCAGATTTGGTACACAAGTACTTTAGACCAAAACAAAGCAAACGTTTCAGCCAAATCGGGCAATATTTTTCATCGTGATAGTTAAAGTTAGTTGCAAATTTGGGTTTACACCCTTCTCATTATTATAGTCGGAGTTATTTTGTAGCGCATTTTTATATGGGTTTTTGTCTATCTTTTAACTTATTTTGTGTATATTTATTCTTCTCATAGGTTTTTACCATTTTTATTTTTCAAAGATTTGTAAAAGTCATAAGCGGGTCTATTTATGTGTCCCCATTTTGTCTGTTAGCTGCCTAACACAATGCATGTTATTAAAATTTAATCTTTTTTATAAAACCATTTTGTGTATAACCTTATTTACTTGTTTTATTTCTATTTCACTTTTTGTGCCACTCGAAATTAGTTAGTGTTAGTTAGTCATACACGAGATGACGCTTATTTCTTTGAGTTAAGAGCATCATTTCTTGTCACTTTATTTATAAATGTGCTTGTGTCATCTTTATTCCGTTTCTACGAAACATTTTCTCTTTTCTTTATTTTGTAAAATGTCTTGAGTATATATTGCAATTTTACAGTCTCCCGACTATTCGTATTGTTTCTGATTTTTTATTGTTCTCCAGTCTATTGTTCATCTGTTGCATCTAATGATGTTATTGTTATCTGTGCATAATCTCGTACAATACTCTTCCATTTCTTCTCTTACTTTTACTTTTACCAAGTTTTGTAGTTGCACGTATTATTCTCTAAATTCTGGTGTGTCTGCTCATGTCCATTTTCCATATACTTTTCCTAGATTTTTAGAAAATGTTTTTGTATACTCATTTTTTTAGTTTGGTACCAAGAACCCCACTCTCTGCATCAAATAATTTTTTTTTAAATTTTCATACATTTCTTTCGATTGGCCGTTCTTTATCTATATATAATTAGTTTGTGTCCTATTTTGGTATAACGTTATTATATCATTTTATTTCAGTAGATTTCTTTTGCAGTTATTGTTTTTATGGCTCCTTTCTATTATCACGTCCTAGATTTGTGCTTTTCGTGCTTTTTTCGTTATTATAAAGTCTATAGTGGATTTTAGATTTCTTTGTGTATCTATTTATGTACAATGTCCTTATGTTAAAACAGTATGTTTGCAAAGATATATATTTGTGGTCTCTGCAAAAATCAGTAAGGTGATTTTCATTATTTTTGGTTGCCTCGTTTCCAAAACATTTTAGTATGCCAGCATCTGTTACTCCTACTTTGCCATCTATACCTTTTACAATATCTGTCAATATCTCAAAGAAAGCACCCATATGTTCGTTTCCAGCGTTATTACTTATTGCATATATTTCTATAATAGTTGGTGGTTGTATATAAAGTATGTTAAGTCTAATAGTTTGTACTACTTGAATGTGATGATATACTTCTTCCATATTCTTCTTATTAGTGTTTATTAGTATTCTTATCAGTATATTACTAAGAATTACTATGTTTAACTTTAAATTTTTTGGTACTTGCAATAATGTTTTTCTTTTTGTTGCGTATATCTTGTATGTTTTAAGTTCCTATATGTAGCAATGGTTTTTTCCATCGTCATATTCTCTGTTTGTGTGTTTTGGGTTGCTTGCTGTTATATCACTATCAAATTTTAAAATCTTATTTGTACGACATACATTTTCAAATCAAATATTAAAAACAATTAACACCGCTTTTGTCAATACGATCAAGAGGTCGGTAGCATATCCGAACTCATATTATACCTTCTACATACTGCAGGCCATTCCTCAACGAGACAATTGTAATCACTTACGCCGATAATACTGCAATGTTGGCTTAGCACGAGACGCAGGCATAACATTTGAAATGCTTCAAAACGATCTAAAGAAGATGACTGGTTAAAAATCTAGCTGATCAAAGCAAACTGGAAAATTTAGTCCACGAGACATTCACCTGAAGAGGCGTGTCTACTGAACTTAAATAAAAGTTTCCGTTGATTATCTTGAAGTGCGTTTCAAAAAATAATTTTACTGAAAGATAATTATACTGATTAACAGGTCGATACACCCATCTAACAATAGAGTACAAATTTTTAGTTTAAAAGTTATAATTACTTCTACACAAACAGTTAAGGGAAATAGCTAGCAATTCAATATTTAGAAATTAACAAAGGTTAGAAATATAATTTTAATAGCAATCACCAACGTATCAATATAAGTGGCCTTCTCCGAAAGTATCTATCAGTTTGCATTGACGCGAGTTAAATAAGGGATATGCGTAAATAAGAAGAATAATTAGGAATTTAGACACCAGACAGTGTACAGATATAATGGTAATCGTCGCATTTGCAATAAGTGGTGGAGTAGATCGGCAAATCTGCATAAAATTTCGGGAAAGGGGGAAATATTTGTTTTAGGAAACTTCAGAAACGATGTAATTAGTGCAACACAAAAGAAATTCCAGGTCGTTGACGAATACGATGACGCTGTTATTTGCAATATCAATAAGGATCATAGAGAATATTTGACCAATAAAAACCGTGCTGGAAAAAATGCGAAGCTCCAAGGTAGTTACATTTAAGGAGTTAGGGAAATATGTATAACATTTCTTGTATTTTTTGCTAAATACATAGATTTTTGGTTACTGTAATGCTTTTATATAACTCGATATTTTCGCGACAAACGGCATATGTCCAAAGCTACCTAATATCACAACTTTTTCTGTTCTGACAATAAAAGAATAAATGCAGCAATTAAGCGTAAAATACTCAGTTATACACTAGAGGCATATTAATAAATTATTAGTAAATTTATTAATAACGCCAAATATACCAACACTAAAAAGATATGATTTGTTAGATCTTCCAGTTAGATTTGACTAGTATCATGAAACATTTCATTTGTTTCTATAATGTTATTCGGTATTTGTAATTTATGTTATAATTAAGTAAGTTTGTTGTTATTTTAGGGAAAAGTCAAAAACACACCAAAAGCGTGAGTTACAATTTTCTCAGAGCAAAAAATTAATTATTATTCTAGTTGCTTGATAACTTTGTAAGTTTTCTTGATATAAATTGTGGAATACATTAACATTGTGTTTAATTAAATAATTCAATTAATTAAAAAAGTAAAGCTATCAGTAACTATGTAATTAATATATAACACATTTGTTGTTGTTTTTTCGCTTATATCAGGCAGCCAAGAAAGTTCTGTCGCTCGCGCGTATACAATTCCAAAAATTGTTTGCCCATCTTATCCGATACAATTGCAAGAATTGTTTACCTGCTACTACTAAATTCCTTAAAATGTCTGTAAAATATTGTGTTTACAAATTGAGAAAATTGATACTAACCTTATAGAAGCTGCAAAAATAGTACTGCATTTTGATAAAAAAACAGCTCAAAGATGGTTTAAAATTTTCTGCAGGGGATGAATCTTTAGAAGACAAATTCAAATAATGATAAATCGGAGACAATGATTGAAATAAATTTTATCATGTCAACAAGTTGCAGAAAGTTGCAAAGTAAGCAATGATACAATATAAAAATCTTTGCCACGAGGTGAGAATTGAGCAAATAGATACTACACGAGCTAACTGCCAATAACAAAATTACACATTCTTACAACCTGCACATATCTTATTTAATAACTAAAATCAGATAACTTTTTGGATCACCTTTTGACTACTGACGAAATGGATTATATATTCAAAACATCAATGTACTCACTATTGGCTGTCATAAAGCGAAGGGAAGTTGACATCACAAAACTCACTCAAAACCTTATACCACACATTTATAGTCAAGAACTCCAATAAGTGCAACAAAAACAAAAAACAGTTTTGCAAGATAATGTACGACTACACATTACAGTAGAAAAAAATAATGAATTTGGGCTAGAAAATTGTTTTCCATTCCCATATTCTTTGGACATATCTCCATTGGATTATTACCTATTTTTAATCTTTGGACGCTCATAGGTATGATAAACAATTTAATAACAAAGCTGTCCACATTTTTAAAAATAAAAATAATCAGTTTTATAAAAAAACGGAATTTATAAATTATCTATTCGCTGATAAAGGAATGTTCAATATTTTGACGAATAGTTGTTTTATGTAAAAACATACAAGTACTTTTTTCTCATTTTCAAAAACAACAGAATCTTCTTTCTTACCTAGTAATACATCTAATAATTTAATGCGGGTTCTAGAGAGTATGCACATTTATTCTAGGCGGCTAAATGTAACTTATTTGCTTCATTACATTCCGCCGGTAAAATCCGAAAGGGAGCAAAACGCAGCTTTTTATTTCCCCCGGAAAGGTAAAACTGCGAAAAACAAATGAAACTAGTCCAAACACATTTCGCTTCGCTAAGCAATCAACTGTTTAAGGAGCAGTTTACGATGTTGACCGACTCCACCATCATTCTCATTTTCACAGCCATCTGAGACCTGCTCCGCAGCTGCGTCTCGTCCCTTGGAAACGGCGCAGGAGTCCTGAAAGAGTTACCGCGAGATCGATAACCATGCTGATTCGTCCTGATACAAAACATATATCAGTGACATCTCGTTTTTCATCTTGTTTATTTTCTCCGCTTGTAACTTTGCTTCAGACGCGCTGTTTGCTCAGCGCGGGCTCTGTTTGCTTTTTGCAGAATGGTGATTGGAGCTTTGTAATTTTGATTACCTTGTTTACGGCCGCCTGATATAACGGTCCGCAGCTGACGAGTCTGCCAGGAGCTTCCACGCCTGGGAGCTGCGAGCGGCGGCCACGTACAACAAAAGAGCCGGGGCTGTATGAAAGTGGTATTATAAATAAAACACCTGAGAAATAAAAAGAGCTATCAGGTGGAATTTATGGGCGGCCGCTCTAGATAAACCCCCGACATTATCGTGCCAGGTTCGTCCAATCGCTAACGGGGCTAATCGTTATGTATTCCTCGTAGCACGTATAAACTGAAGCTAAAACGCATATATCACGAGCCGTCAGTTCGATACGTCAAACATAAATTCTGAAAAAATATCGACGACGAATTCTGTAATCGCTTAATCCGGAATATGATTAATGGAATAAAAATTGCTGCTGGCAGTGATGTTCCATTGTGTCATTCCGAAATGTATAGGATGTTCGATCACTTGCTATCACCCTTCCAATGTCCCGACGCTGCGAGTCCCGCCAATATTTCAGGCAAATTCTGGAACTCTCAGTCGAACTGTCGATCGGATTAGGCCGTCCGAGCGAAATTCGCAAAACGCGCACGTACAGCAAATTAGCCGATAATTAATACCAACCGACTGTCCAACGGCCGCGGCCTGCCGCACGGCGCTGAATTTTTCAGCAGGCGCCGCCACTTTGGATGCATGTCATCAAAGAAAAATTAATAGAGTTAGCACTTTGTTGACGCAGGCTGCTGCCGAAAACAACTACGGAAATTTCGTTAAACAAGTAACTTAAACAGGCTCTCGCGCTTTGGCATTCGCCAACCTAGTGCAAATTGATTTAAAAGCACCCCAGAAAGTTCACGAAACGTTACGCAACGGGGTATAAATAAAACACGCAAACACGTTCTTAAAAAAAAGAATTGGCAATGGTTTGCATTCGGCCCGCCGATTTTCTTGCTGCCCTCATTTACTCGCAAACGAATTAACGTTTGAAATTGTTTCAGACGAAGCTCTGAAAAACAACTGTATAGCTCCGTTATACATAGGAGATTATTTAAAATACCAAGGTTAGCCTTTGGAAAGAAGTAATGCTAAACGTATCCATACCATAACTAAAAATTATTGATTTTATCAAAGTAATTTTATATTTCTTTGTATAGTTATATTTTCACCATTTTAATTTTTTCATTACTATTTGTTTCGTAACTAAGTAATTAAAACTGAAAATATTTATATATTTCGTATTGCTTTATTGTTAGGTATTTCGTCTAAAATGTGATATTTATTAATTAACCCTAACCAATGCCTTCTTACTTCGTGGGGGTAAGTTTAAAAGCGTGGGCTATTGGACTTACTAATCATGGCCCGTAACATGTGTAGCAAACAGTTTTTGAACTTAGCGACTACCAAGTGCGTGTAACATGGACACTTAAACCAAAATTTTTCCCAACGTTTCACGAAAAATCAAATCTATAAGAAAGGAAGTTAAAACTTGTGCTAAATACAGAAAGATGATACCAATTGACGCGTATTGTTTATAAAGGTTCTTATGGCACATTTTTCAATCCATGGTTCAATAAGAAATAACTGAAATAAAAAATATATCCATTTATATATTAAAATTCTGCAGTGACTAATTAATTAAACGTTGAAACTACAAAGTGTAAATGGCAACATTGTATATTATATAAAAATAAGCAGCACAACAGTAGGATGTCCTTTGGATGTTCAATGATTTTACTTCGTTTACTGCTCCTAAATTTTGCTGGAGCAAGAAGTTTCAGGGGTCTGAAAATAGTTACTGGTCATGTATTTAAAATTTTTTTAGATGCAGCAATACAGAGACAATAGTTGAGAAACTAAACACTTTGAAAAAAATGGCTAAAGAGGCAATACTCCTATTTATATCATCACAGCCTAGACGTTTGTTTGAGTCAATTTGTTTGTTCTACAGTTTATCGAACTTACATATTCTTTATGAGGAACTGAAAGATTGCGTTATCGAAAATTTTGTTAATCAACACAATCATAGTATTGTTCTAGCTGTGAGGTAAAAACATGTAAAGACTGTGAACCAAATTTTTCTCTGATATCTAAACTGAACAATATTCCAGTGTCTACAGTGTCGGGATAAAATAGTGCATAAAATTTATTTTTCATAATATAAATTCAGATCAGACAGGTGATGTTCATGCTATATGTACAATAAAATTAATGAAGCAAAAAATATTACACAACTGCCTTTTTTTAGATGAGCCGAGAGGTTGTTAATCAACACAATCATAGTATTGTTCTAGCTGTGAGGTAAAAACATGTAAAGACTGTGAACCAAATTTTTCTCTGATATCTAAACTGAACAATATTCCAGTGTCTACATAGTGCACAACATTTTTTTTTCAAAATATAAATTTAGATCAGACAGGTGATGTTCATTCTATATGTACAATAAAATTAATGAAGCAAAAAATATTACACAACTGCCTTTTTTTAGATGAGCCGAGAGGTTGCAAAAAACTCTACTAAAGAACGATATTTTTACTTCCAAAACAAAATGAACTGATTGTAGTAGTGGCATTAAGAGGCGTGGTTACTACGCTCTACCATTCACATTTCAAAAAATTAAAGAAAATTTATAGTTTGGAACGAAGCTACAATGACGTATTCTTTTGCCTCAGGTGCTGTCTACAAATTATTTCAAGAAGTAATAAATAACACCAAGTATTTTTGTAGGTAAGTTTTTCTTATTCAAAGACTGTGACGAAGTACAGAATTACTTGTACTTTGTCACTGTTTTTAACTACAAGTAGTCACTGTCTAAAGTTCATGTTCCACAGAAAGAAGTCGATTATTAAAACGTTTTAAAATTTTAAGACTAACAGTTAATACGAGATTAAAAATGATTACACTTTTACTAAGTGGATCCTTAAAACGGGAGAAGAAAAGCAATAATATTCATATCTGCAACCGGACTTCATTAGAATGCATCTATATTTCTCTCAAACAATTTGATTTACTGAATTTTTTCATCCCTCTCGATTGGTAGGCATAAAACGATGGTATACTACAAGTTTTTAAATCGCAATTAATGATTACGTTCAAATTGCTTACAAATTCTGTTGTTGGTTTCTAAATTACCAGATTAGTGATATTTTTTTAAATAAACAAATAGCTGAAGAACGATTCTGTTTATACTGTTGTTAAGAAGCACATAAAAAATAAATAAAACTATCAGAGAATTCTAAAAAGAAATTAAGATATAACTTGTGTTGCTTAAAGTTACTCAGAAAGGCCAAGACGTTAACATAGAATTACAGCACTATGTGCGTGGTTTGATAAGTAATTTGACTTAAATATTGATAAAGTAGTGTGTGGTGCTCATCTCTAAACGCTTGTCCCGAATCCCATCTCTACCTGTAACCTTGATTGCACGCCAACCTACCCTAGTCGCAACTAAACGGGATTTTTACCGCGACGAAGCTGCCGTCCAGCCGACCCAGGTGCTCTATTGCGCTGTGCTGGCACGCTGTCGTTGCCCATTGTACGTTCCGCCCCGTCCATGGTGCCCCAGTA
This sequence comes from Sinelater perroti, assembly GCA_036346155.1. Lineage (NCBI taxonomy): Eukaryota > Metazoa > Arthropoda > Insecta > Coleoptera > Elateridae > Sinelater > Sinelater perroti. The sequence goes on along the minus strand of JARFIY010000348.1, from coordinate 2,660,706 downwards.
TTGAAGCCGCCAACGAAGAGCATGCCGAAATCTGCCGTCCAGGTTACCAGAGACCATTACTTGCGTCTGGAGAGTGCACAACTGACTTGCCGCCCACCATATTTGAAGTTATTCAAGCATAGTTGTATTGTTTTTTCCTCAGTTTCTTTGTTTGCTTAATTGTTAGTTTGTGGTTAATTTAGTTTTGCCCAATATATAGTTTATACAGGTCTGTTTTGTTTTATTTCCTGTTTTGCCTATCGAGTTACTTAACTGCGCTTAATTATCAAACAAGTAGCAACAACTATACATGTAGTTATAAAGTTCCTTACTTATAAATAAATATTCTACGATAACAAATCATTCTGACACTAATTTGTTGGATAATGGCTTAAAGCCAAACGTTTTGAAATATGAGGTGTTATTTTTGAAAAAATAAAAGCCAACAAAATCCGAATCGATTTTGGCTAATTGGGTGATTTACGTTTGACTACAGCATAACAAAATCTTAAAACATCACGTCGGGAAGATCACGCTAGAAATGATCGGCACATTTCATGATACGTATGAAAAAAAATTCTTGTAATTCTTGAGAAGGGGGACGCTACTAGGGGAAAATATAGTGTGTTACTTTTGATGATTTTAAAGGTGTCTAAAAACGTCTTGGACTGGTCAACATTCTTCTGTTTTTAACACTTTGGAGCATTTAAGACGTGGCTAAAGTAACAATTAAAATATCCCTTTAGAGTACTAACTGATCCCAAAACTTATAACTTTTGTATTTAAACAAAAAGTTTGTAAAACGAGGAGGTGATGCAAAAGTATTTTGAGATCATCAAAAAAATCGAAGAAATTGGGAATCTAAAAGACTTTATAAAACTCAAATTGCTATTTTTAATATAAAATCAGATTACCTATCAAGCCTCCTTGAGTTGTAGTTTCAACTTTTGCGTTTCTTTCTTTATAGATCATTATATTTTTAGTTTTAAGTATTACAATGTAGAATAACTTTCTTAATCGCTATTGACAATTACATAGTACTGTAAGGTATAATAATTTATTCATTAGTTGCTTATCTGAATAAATCATTACAGCAACTTAAAATTCAATTAACAATATTACTTTCTTTCGCATTCTTCATAAAAAATATTTAAGAATGAAAAAGGTTTACTCGTATTTTATTAAGATTACTGGTCTTGGTTTTAGTGTAGACAGGTGTGTCTTGTTGTTAACTAACTTCTACAGATTGATAAAGTATCACTCACAAAAAACTCGACTTCAGATCCAATGTGGTTTGTAGTACAATACCTGTAGGCATTTGCTATGAGTTTGTTTAGTTACATTAGATTAAGCAAGCCCTAAAACACCCAACATTGATCAATTTAATTTAGACATCGTGCGATGTAACGAAGTTTGCATTGTTAGAAAGAACCGTATCTGTGATTGCGTTATATAAATACAACGTCACCAGTTAAAATTTTATTATTTTGAAAAAAGTGCAAAACTTATTTATTAGTAATAAACTGAAAATTAGCTGCCGAGGGTTACAAAAATATAAACGAAAGTTTAGAAAATCTAGAAAGTTTTGAAAATCTGATAATTTTGATACACAACATGAATATCTTACGAAGAGCTACATTTTGCATTATAAAATAAGAACTTAAACTTGATGCTTATCTAAAAACTGTCGGCACTTGCCTGTCAAAGCTTGAGATTTAATATTAAAATACTAAGTCAAGACCATACAATGCTTGCTTAAGATCAGTTCACCTCTGTTGAAGAGGTATTTATCGCAGAATATCGGTGCATCATCAACTGTTAAAACATTTAAAGGAAAATTTGTAGTGAAGCTTTTTAGCATATCAATTTTGAAGGGCCGATTTGATAAGGAATTTAAGAAGTGCAGGAATAAATCAATGGTCAAACCTTTCAAAAAAGTGTGAAGGCAAAGGCAACTATTTGAGGCAATATTTATATTTTTTGTGATGAATAATAGTTGTTTATTCACTTTCTTTGTGTTTGTTAGTTACCTATATTTGAATTTATAGAACATAATATACGTAAGAAAGTCAAAAATGATTCGCATTCTTGCCAGACCACATCTTTGTCTTTGTCACATTATTTTTTATGCATGCATGCTTAGAGTGGACACTGTTGCGCCTACGTTATCAAAATCTGAACCTTGATAGTGTGATTTTTCTTGCTTTTGTTTCAGTGTAAGCATGGCCTTTTCTAGCACTAAGAAGGAACAAAGAGCAATGATTTAATTTCTCTGATCGGAAGATGCACCAGAGACTAAAATTCATCGGAAATTTATAACGCAAAAGCGTATATCAGTGGCACAAGAAGTTTAACAGTGATCGAACAAGAAGACACCTATCACTTTCATAGCGTGTTCTCCGCAGATTGGTCATAGTTTTGTCTATCAAATCATTTAGGACAAGCTAGGCTTTCGTAAAGTCTCTGAATGCCAAGAAAGCTTACAGTAGAACAAAGATACAAACGGATTCTGAGGTGCTGAAACAGATCTCGCCCCTTTTAACTATCACTTACTTAGGCAGCTTAAAAGTATTTCTCGAGGTCGTCCATTTTCTACGGTCAAAGAGGCTAGGGAAGTAGAGTATAAATGGTTGGGCGAGCAACTGAAAACGTTCTTTTTACAGGAAATAAGAAAGCTTCTGGACCAAGATAAATGAATGTAGAAAAATTATGTACTTGTTCAACCTACATTTGAGTAAATAAAAAAATAAAGATCGGATAATTTCTGACTTTTGTTTCATATAATAATAAGACGAAAGTCATTTATGAGAATGTAAAAATTATAAATTTTTTGTGTTTGTTTATAAAAAATGACTCAATTAATTCAATAATACAGACCTTTTATTATTGGTTGTCGTTGACGTAAAATTCAGATAATTAATGTTATCACCATCAAATTTTATTTTGTCAGGAATTTTATGCAGTAGACATAACCTCTAACTGTTGAATATTATTTTGTTGTATATGCAAATCTATAAAATGTAGTCCTAAGGAAGATGGAATTAAATATAAAGGAAACCACTCATTTGATTGTTTCCCTATGTAACCGTTTTCTTTTATTGATAATCAAGCTCTTAATAATTGAACATTAAAACACATCAATAGGTGCAACATTTTATTTTTTCACATTTCTCGTAGGTAGAATAAAATATCATTTTAGCATATGGTAAACATGTCGTTAATCATATATATACATCAATTTATCAACGCTATTTTATAATAACTATACTTTTACTCTTTGTTAGGCAATTTCTAGGAGTATAGAGTTTCAGTGCATGGACGCTAGAATATTTCGTATTGCTACAACTTTGTGCATATCTTTTTCTCTACTTATCTATCTTTTCCAAATTGTCAACAATTTATTAAAGAAATTTACGGCTGTATCAAAACTAAAAGAAGAAAGTTAAATAGCTGGAAAGTTTTAAATAATAACTAAACTAGATAGTATTTAAATAGTCCAGTCATAAAGATTAATAATTTTATTTTTACTTTCTACCTCGATCACCTATACATCAATTATAATTATAACCAAAAATAGCTGTTATTTATAAAAAAATATTACTTATTAGACTGAAACTACTTCACAAAATTAATTTGCTTTATATTGTTGTTTGTAAAATATCTTTAGTCAAAAGCTATACCCGTTTACACCGCTTGCAGGCTCATATCCCGAGTTTTGACTTTCCTTGTGGTACATTATCAAAGAAGAAAATATGTTATTACTTTACAAGAAACGTGACATATAACAGCACAAGTAACTATAAAATGCCTTCAGTGCGGAGCACAATGTAAAAGGCTTCAAAGTAGAACCAAAAGGAATAAAATAAATACGTAAATAAAATTGAAGAGAGTTATTTAATGTAACAAATTAGTACATTAAAATATAATTATGCTTGACGTGCCAACTAACGTTGTGTTAAAAGGTGATCACACATGTCACTATAAAAGATTGCGCCACATTATAATAATTAGAGAACAGAAATAACTGAAAGCTGCAAATAATTATTACAAATAGAATAAATTTGGATTACTTTTAATAGCACAGAAGTAGAGATTAAATAAAATTCACAAATATGATGTTAATATCGCTGTAAAGCATAACAATTGTAATTTAAAAATAAAAAATTGAGGTAAACATGATCAAAAGTAATGTTAACCCAAAAGTTCCTTTATATACCTCCTCACAAATGCATTACCTGGTAGCGTTTGTATAATCTCAGATGTCAATGTTAACCTTATCAATATTTATTTAATTTAGTCCTCTTTGAAAACTTGTTTACTCTTTTCCATACGCCTTTAAGTATAGAAAATCAAAGAAAGCATTTTCAGATAGATAGCGCTAATAATACTGCAAACGAAATTTGTACCATTTTTGAAAGTGTTTGGTCTAGAAAATTCAAAGCTGGTAAATGAAGACCATCCATTGTAGATACGTATTTTATCTAGGCCATAGGAGTAGATGATTTAAATACACTCTGAACAACGGTGCACAATCATCTCATAAAATTTGGCTTCATGAATCACTTTGAAATATAAGTTTCCGCATCAGTTGACAGAGAGCGATCTCCTTAACTGTGTTTCTACGTGCGATTTGGTTCTTCAGTTAGACGAGAAAAAAACTCTTTTTGAAAAGTTTTATTAATAGGGATGAATCTTCTGTAAGAATTTTAAACGTAAACGCCACTGGTCTAGCAATAAAAAACTTTTAATTATAGTAAAAGTGTCTATTATTACGAACTGTTTCTACAAATTATTAATTCAACTAAATATTGTTATTACAATATAGTTGAAGAACATATGCTGAGTCATTTTCCCATACGATAATGCATGTAGCCGTTAGAAACAAATGATTGATATTTAAAAGGGATGTTTATCCTTATCCTTCGTACTCTTTGAATATTGATTCGTATATTTTTCATCCCTTTTGACATATTTTATATAAAAAACTAACTACCTTGTCCATATTTTTCTCATCAAGCAGGAACTTTATCAAGGCATACCATTTTTATTCCACATTTGTTTTATCAAGATATTAATGTCAGTAGTCTATTATCTGTTGTATAAGTAAATTCTATTGCAGCTTTGTTGCAGTTAAGTAGAATTTTTATGTCCTGTTCCCACCTTTTTACTTTTTTTATATTTAAAATGATATTGTCTTGTTAATTTTGCATTATCATGGGACCTTTTTTCGAGTTTCCTGTTAATTTACTTAGTGCCTGCTGCAGGTCAAGTTCAAAATATTGTATAAATATTATCTACCAAAAAACTAAAGAAATCACTGGAAAATGTCCAAAATAGGCCAACCTTATAAGTGTTTTATGAAAAGGCCAAAAAATATTGTAGTTTGACTTGCCTTATTTTTTTACTTATTGGGGTATATTTAAACTTTTTTTTTTTTAAAATGCAATTCATAAAAGGTTTGCAAAAAGTTCACAGAAAACTGGATACTTCTGAAAGGATGTAATATTTGCTTTGCTGAGAAGGGTACATACTTTGTCCTTTATTACAAAAGTTTTATCTTCTAGTTCTATTTAAAACTATTACTACTTTCCATTCAACTCAAATATTTTTGGAATTTTCAGGAGCACACGAAGTTATATATTTTAATTATCTTTTTAAACAAAAATTAATATGTATTCCCTAATCTATTGTTTTGGTTTACTAGTCAAATATAGAAAAGATTGTTGTACTGTGTTTTAATTTTTTAAAAAAGTATTTTTTGGAATTGCTAGCCAAATACAAAAAACACACCGATAGACAGAATGCACCTATGTGATAAGGGTATTATTTGTTTACCTAAATTAAAAAAATGTAGCATAAATAATATTCAATAATAAAAACGCAATACAATTACAGACGTGCTAAAATAATTCTTCGTAAGCATTTCTATACCATCTATTACACAAAATATTGCAATACACAGTATTTAATTATAAATCTCTACGTAAAAGGGCTCTTAGTATTACAGTGAAAGAGATCGAAGTTGATGGCTCCTCTAAGGTTATTTAATTATTAAACACGCAAAACTTAATTGACTCCGACATAATACTGCTTTTGAAATTGGTACGTAAACCTAATGTGAGCCCGAAGGAGTGCCGAACTTCTGAAATAACCGATCGAAACTCCCCCAAAGAAGCGCGTCAACAAGAAGACTAATTTGAAAGTTTAATTGCAAATTGCGTTCATGTTGTGTTTGATAGCGCCAACAAGCTTTTGATGAGGTTGTGAAGCTAGCTTTCACAACCCATTAAGATATATAGGCAAATTTTTGCAAAAATGCCTAATTGTCTTCATGAGCTTGCCCAAATATTAGTAATGGGGTAAGCACTTACGCCCCAAGCTAAACAAATACCCAAAATTGCCGCACATTTGTTTTTCGTTAATTAGGCACGCGGAGCAACTTCAAATTATGCTGCTTACTATGTATAATACAAATTTAACAAATTTTGTCTTACTGTTGCTGTAAACTAAGTTGTTTATATATTTTTATTATAAAAATTAATTATATCACATGTAAGAAATTTATTATATAAATCTTTTTCTTTCTTTCTTAGAATGCTAATAAATAACTCATATATACTCCAGAAGCTTTAATTCTTATTTTATATCAAAAAATTGTACATGTTTAATATTTTATAGTTTCTTTATATGATGTCCAAAGCTGACAACTTTTTTAAATTGCCATTTTCTTCTACTTATATTAGTAAAATTTTTAACCACGTGTTTTCAAAAATCTCAATAAGTTATCTAAAATAATTATGTCTTTAAAGTTGGTAAAGTAATTTGGTAATCGTGTTAAAAAATCTCTTAGTATTCTTTACTCTTTTTTTATGACATTCTTATTCCTAAAAGTTGGACAAGTGGAGACTGGCTAAGAAATAAGTAACTGATCAGCGCTATCCAACTTCAACAACAGGAATCTCGGACTGGTCCTAGCATACATTCCGTCAAACTGTTGACAATAAAATTCCCTGCTAGTTACACGATTTTTAGGCACTAGCTCAAAGTAATATATGCCTTTGTGATCCCACCAGACACAAAGTATAACTATAGTCTGACGTTTCGCATATTCTACAGCTTTGTTTAATTATTGTGTTAAAGCGTCTACTTACTTCGCCTGGCTTTTGCATATGACAGCTGGCTATTCATAGGAATACCTCAAGCTTCTGTGACATACTAAGAACTTACAGCTTGAGATGTATTTGATAGTTTTAAGCAAAGCTTCTGAATTTGCTACAAAAGTTCGTATTTAAATATCGGTGTCGCCGTTATGCTAATGTTACTGATAATAAAATTTTGAAACTAATTTTGGACCATACGATCTGATACTGCAAGTTGATCTTTAACCTCGCAGATGATTTAAGCATATTGCATATTACACTATCGAAGGATGGTCTAAATTTTAACATTCGGATTGGGAACGTTAATTTTTTAAATGAAATTCAAATTTATGACAATCAAAAGTGATGGAGTCTGATATTTGCGCAAAATACAAGAATTCCGTTTTATATTTAAGGCGATACTAATAGCAAATAAAAAGAATCCGAGAATGATACATCTTAATATAACTAAAGTTATCATTAGACATATTCTGAAAGAAAACGTGTGTTAGTCCATATTAATTATATGCATAAATAACTTTTTAATAGGTGGTCAGTACATAGCGCTAGCCGCGTTACTACCCTTGTGTATCGTACGCTCTATTAACAGCAGACCTAACCTGTTACGACCCCAAAGGGCCTTTGTGGCCTATTACAGGGAAGTATTATATATTATTATTATTATTAACTTTTAAAAGTTTTGGTTTGTTTTGTCACCAGATACAAAAAGCCATGAACACCATTTGATGATGAATAGAATTTACAGATTGGACAGTAAAATTTGTTTTAATGATCTAATATAATAACATCCTGGAGATTTTCTAGGTATGAAGTCAAACAATAATTTTTACTAAAATATAATGGTTGAAGACAGTGAAATTTGGTAAGAAATTTACTTTTTAATGTATGCTAGAGTAAATTTATAGAAAAATAATCAAATATAAAATTCGTGAATATTTGAGACACTTTCAACAACGCTCTTTTAATTTTCTTTTGATTAAAAGTAAGCAAAGACAATTAAAAAACTATTATCTTTAATACAATGTATAATTTGTGTAATTAATTGTTTCAACAATATATTAAGAGTTGAAGCTAACTACCAAAAAGGCAAAAAACCTTTGCATCACTATAATAAAATAAATTATTCTGCAGTAGAGCTGTAACTTTAAATTATTATCTAAAAAACCATAATTTAACATTTTTTTTGAATTAATTTTTATTAGCAATCAGAATGTTTACAATATTCTATGAGCTAATTTTATGTACAAAAGATAAGAAAGGTCATGAGAGGAAGGCATCCAGTGAGGCCACCCCTAATTTAATCTCTTAAGTCTATTGGCCACTTCCTTTTCAATCTTCTGTATTGAGGTGCTACATTGTTACGTTTGGATGATTTGCTAGGGTGTCGTGATGCTTTATTTCTCTTGCTTTTATTATATCCTGTACGTATGGCACATTGAGGGCAGTGTGAAGAGTTATGTTTGACACATACCACGGAGCATTAGCCAGCATTCTAAGTGTTTTAGACTGGAACCGTTGTATTATGTTTAAGGTTGAGTTACTAGCGCATCCCAAAAGTTCGCAGCCATATAACCAGATGGGGCGAATGATACTCTTGTAGATTAGTAGTTTATTATCTAATGTAAGGGATGAATTTTTGCCAACGAGACAATACAATTTTTTACAACGTAGGTCCATTTCTTTACGTTTTTTACTGACATGTATTTTCCATGTCAAACGTCGATCGAGATGTAAACCTAAGTATTTCACTACATCTGTCTGCGGAATAGGTGTGTTGTTTAGTAGGATCGGTGGACACGTTGAACGTTTGGTGGTGAATGTAACATGAGCAGATTTGGATTCATTTACTTTCACTTTTCACTTTTCCATCCATGTTTCTAGTAAGTTAAGATGTTTTTGAAATAGTTGTGACGCGATAGCTGGATTCTCGTGGCATGAGAGCATGGCAGTATCGTCGGCGAAGGTTCCAAGTTGAGTTTGCGTTGTGGTCGGTAAATCGTAGGTGTATAGAAGATATAGTATCGGCCCGAGAACGCTGCCTTGGGGGACACCTGCTTTTATTTCTTTAATCTGAGATGTTTCACTACCTACTTTAGTTTGAAAGTACCGATGTGTTAGATACGATTGTAGAAGTAAGTAATAACTGTGTGGTAGTAATTTCTTAATTTTATAAAGGAGACCTCTGTGCCACACTTTATCGAATGCACAACTTAGGTCCAGAAATACTCCGCTACAAAACTTCTTGTCGTCAAATGCCGATCGTATTGTATTGATCAATCGGTGGCATTGTTGTGTTGTGGAATGCCTGATGCGAAAGTCGAACTGATGAGTTGGTAGCCATTCTTCCTGAAGTTCACTTTTGTTTATGCGTTTTAGTATTAACCTATCCAGCAACTTAGAAATTATCGGGAGCAGGCTGATGGGACGGTAGGATTTAATTTGGTCAGCAGGTTTGCCTGGTTTTGGAATTAGTATAATGTGTGCAAACTTTAGCACTAATGGCCATTATGCGAGTCGTAGGATTCCATTGAACAGGATTTGTATAAATTGATGACCTTTCTCTGGTAGATGTTTTAGAACAATTCCAGTTACAAAGTCATAGCCTGGTGACTTGTTGTTTAATAGTCTGATCTGGGTTTCAATTTCCTGTAGTGTGAAACTACGCATGGGAAGCGACATTTGTAAGGGTGTTGCTAGGTAGGTTTCTATTTTTTCATCAGGTTCATGAGAGTTAGGTTGAAAAGTGGTTTGTAAGTATTCCGCAAATGCTTTAGCTTTTTCTTTGTCGGACCTGCTCCAGGGTCCCACTTCATCTCATAGGGGCGGTACGTGTCCCCTAGGTCGTTTAATTCCCTTGGTTGCTCTCCAAATTGTGAGGTCATGTACAGATAGTGAGTTAGTATAGTATTTAAAGGTTTCATTGCGTATTTCTTGCAGTCTACGTCTTAATTTATTATTTAATTGATTGAATCTGGTTTTATCAGCAACATTACGACTACGCTGCCATGTTGCTCTTGCGCTTCTTTTTTCTCTAACTAATTCCCTTATTTCAGTTGGAATATTTGGTGTATTGGATTTTAGATTATTAATTTGTGATGTTGCATTCTATCGTGCTTCCTGTATAGTTGTGATTAAGTGATTGATTGCATATTCGAAGTCATCGTTTGTTGTTAAGCGTAGGTTTGTATCAAGAAATTCGTTAACATGAGCTTGGAACGCTTCCCAGTTGGTTCTTGCATTACTGAGGGTAGGTCTGGGTTCTACATATAGTATTGTTGAGCTTACAGTTGCTATTATTGGCGTGTGATCAGAGGAGATATCATAGTTGGAGAAAATATCCATGTAATTTGAGGACATACCTTGGGCAATAAAGAAGTCTAACAAATCTGGAATTTTAGTGGGGTCCGTTGGCCAGTATGTTGGGCTTACCCGTTGACAGAAAGCCATAGTTTTTATCTTCTAGAAGTTTATACAGTTCTCGTCCTTCAGTCGTTGTCATACGTGAGCCCCAGTGTGTATGTTTGGCGTTAAAATCTCCGCCGGTGAGAAACCTTGGCCCTAATAATTCGAAGAAATGCTGTATCATTTGTTTGGTAATGTTATGACGAGGTGGACAATAAACATTAGCTATATCTAGGGGTGCTGGCAGTCTCTCGACTTCTATTATGGTACCTTGAAGGTAGTCTGTGGAATAAGAAGGTAATTGATAATGCTTTATGGAACTACGAATTATTATGGCTGAACCACCTTGAGCAATGCCGTCTGGATGTTCTATATGATATACTGAGTATTGAGGTAATGTAAAATAAGTTCTTGAGGTGAAGTGCGTTTCTGAGATTAATGAGACATCAATATTATTGAGACGTATAAAGGTGTCTACTTCCAACTTTCATTGTTGTAACCCGTTGGCATTTCACTGTGCAATCTTTAAGTATTTAGCCATTAGTGAAGCATTTTGTTAATGACTGTAGTTAACATATTTAGTATCATACTGTTCTGCTGTAGTAGTTGATTAAACATAGTTTTGAACTCTTCAAGGAACTGTTTCAGGCTAACATCTTCACTAGAAGAGGGTTGATTTCGTACTGCTTGCGCATAGTTTGGATATATACTTGTTGGTTGGTTGGTGATCGACTGACTGTTTTGGTGTGGTAATGGAGGAAAATTCTGTTTTGTTATGTTTGGAGGTCGGAGAGTTGGCTGTTACTTCTGGGGCTGGTACTTTCGTTGGAGCTCTTGATATATGGAACATCCCTTTTAATTAGCTGGATGTGACCCGTCACATAGGATACATGTCGCTGGAGTTGTGCGGGTTTTTTGACAGCTTTTTGTATCGTGCGGACATGCACACTTCACACAAGCAAAAGGTCTATTGCAGTAGCTTTTAGTATGCCAGTAATACTGGCAACGGGTACATTGTACTATATCTTTACTTGGTTTTGGTGGTTCAAATGTAACGTGCTTATTTTGTATTGACCGTATGCTGTACATGTCTTTGTTGTTTATAGCTGGCTCGAGATCTACATAAAATATTGGCAAGGGGATTTTGTGTTGTTTGTTTCGTAAGTCCATGATATTGCGCATTGTGTGTCCTAGTTTTTGAAGGGCTTCTTTAATGTCATCTAATGGGGTACTCCTATGCGATCCCGGCATGGAACAGACCTATTACAGGGACGCGACCCTGCCTTATGCGAGCAATGATCTGCCCCTACCTCCACTTCTGGGGGAAAATCATTTCCTACCCTTTACACCTACCCATCTCCCCTACCTACCCCATCTCTTACCAAACTCGCCAACACGCAATGGCAAGCGTGGCGTTTTTAATGCCAAATACCCTTCATTCTCTTTAACTATGGTAATGTCAGTATCCAAAACAAAATTATCCCAGCTGGTAGAGCTCAAAGCTCAGAATCCCACACTGATCTTTCAGTTTGTCCCAAGGATTCTGGGGGGGGGGGACAAGACACTGATATATAAGAAGAAATGTACACTACTAGTAGCCACCTATAACTGCAGATCCCTACTAGATGATTCACAACTATACGATCTGAAAGACGAAGCAAGTAAAATTAAATGGGACGTATTGCGACTAGCAGAAGTAAGGAGAAAAGGAGAAAGCTATATCACTCTACCATCAGGAAATGCACTAATATATAGCGGCCATGAAAGCGACAGTCAAAGAGGAGTAGGTTTCCTTGTTAAGAAATCAATAATACAAAATATTATTAGCTTCAAAGGAATATCTGAACGAGTAGCGTATATGATCATAGAAACATCAAAAATCTACCGCATAAAAATAATACAAGTTTATGCACCTACTTCGCCATATACTGACGAGGATGTTGAAATATTATACGAGGACATTATAAATGCGAGGAAAGAGGGAATGTCTAATCTTGATATAGTCAAGGGCGACTTCAATGCGATTATAGGACATATAAAAGACGAGGAGAAAGAATACATCGGAAATTATGGATTGGGCGAAAGAAACCCAAGAGGAAATATGCTAGCAGCTTTCCTGGCAGATCAAATATTGTACGCCATGAACACCTTTTTCAGTAAAAAAGCCCAGCGCAAGTAGACGTGGATAAGCCCAAATGGGCAGACCAAGAATGAAATTGACTATATACTCTCATCCAAAAAGTTAAGCATAAACGATGTCACAGTCTTAAACTCATTTAACACGGGAAGCGACCATCGGGTGTAAGGGCAAAGGTTGCTGTTCAAAAGTTTAACTGATATAAATATAGATATAAAAGAACGATAAATGCCCAGACACTCAAACAAAACAGGGAAACCTATCAAAAGTACATACGACAATCATTGCTATTAAAGGAATATAATGACAACAATCTAAACCAAATATCTCGTGATCTGACACTAGCATTAACAGAAGCGTCGGAAAAAATCACAAAGACGACATGCCAAAAGATAAATAAAATTAATCAAAAAACAAAACAAAAATAGAAGAAAGAAGAGAGTTATATAAACAAGGAAAATATGCAACTGATGAATATCGAGAAGTGAGAAAGAAGCGAGGCGTATGATAAGAAAAGATTTAGAAAAATTCTATGAAGAACAAATAGAGCAAGTAATAGAGGACAACAAAAGCATGAAGTGCCTGAAAAGAAGATATGGGAAACGAGAAATCATTGTAGTGAAAGACTCGCCGGAACACAAATAAGAAACACAGACGAGATCCTAAAACTACGGAGAAATACTATAAAACACTATATGGGTCGCACATTAAACAACCTGAGGGGCCAAAAGAGAATTCTAAAATAGTAAATGTAGGATCTGAGGATATGCCGGAGATCAGTGAAGACGAAATTTGCATGCCCTGCAGACGATGAAAAACAATAAAGCGCCGGGAGATGATAATATAATAATAGAAATGATCAAAGCCAAAGAAATAGTAATCCCCAAGCTAAAAATCCTATTTAACATGTGCCTACAACAAGGGAGAATACCAGATAACTGGGATAACGCCGTGATAGTAATTTTGTTTAAAAAAGAGGACGCATTACTATTACAAAATTACCGCCCTATCAGCCTACATTCTCAAATGTATAAATTGTTAACAAAGATCTTGACTAACAGATTATCACAAAAATTAGATGATTATCAGACAGTAGAGCAAGCAGCTTTCAGAAAGGGATATGGTACCTGTGACCATTTACTTACTGTTAAAATTCTAATCGAGAAATCCATCGAATATAACCTGCCTTTGTTCATGGCTTTTATTGATTATGAAAAGGCGTTTGACTGCGTTGAACACTGGGCAATAATGAAGGAACTTAAGTGTGCTAGAATAGATTCCCGATATAGAGCACTGATAAGTAATATATACAAACACGCTACAGCAATAATTAAATTACATGCATATAGTAATAAATTCTCAATTGATAGAGGTATTAGACAAGGAGACACAATGTCTCCAAAATTATTTAATTTGGCACTTGAAGGAATATTTAAAAAATGAATCATTTAAGATTTGCCGACGACGTAGTTCCATTTGCAGACAACAAAGAAGACCTACAAATTATGATAAACGAATTAGAAAAAACGTCTAAGAAAATAGGTCTAAAAGTAAATTTGAATAAGACGAAGACAATGTGTCTTGAGAACCCACAAATAAACATAAATGGAATTATCCTAGAAAATGTCAACGAGTATATATATCTAGGACAAACTGTAACATTAAGGAAGGGAAACAGAGAACACGAGATAGATAGAAGAAGACGTCTGGCGTGGGCAGCTTTTGGAAAGCTAGCTTATATTTTAAAAAACAACAAAATACCCCAACGCTTGCGAACTAAGGTATATGACCAATGTATAACATACTTCCCATAATGGCATACGGCGCTCAAACATGGACATTAACGAAACAAGTAAAAACAAAACTGGAAGTCACTCAGCGAGCAATGGAGAGAGCAATGATTGGAATTACAATACGAGACAAAAAAAGAAATAAATGGATAAGAGATAGAACTGGGGTCGCGGATGTAGTGAAAAGAGTGACTAAAATGAAATGGGAATATGCAGGACATACAGCTCGGATCAAAGACAGTAGGTGGAACGTTAAAATCCTCCAATGGAGACCATGGACAGGCAAGAGACAGCGTGGCAGGCCAATAATGAGATGGCAAGACGACATTAAGAGAGTAGCAGGACTGCCATGGATGAGAGTCGCACAGAATCGCGCTACATGGAAGAATTTGAGGGAGGCCTATGCCCAATACTGGGCGCAATGAGGGTTAAAGATGAATGGGGTAGTAGGATGTAGATGTTTTAATACGACTCTATAAGGACGATCCTCTTTCATCTGATATGTATGATGTACAGTCTTAGCATCTTGCAAATGTTTAATAAGTGTGCGGTATGTATCAGGTGTTCTTGTATTTATTTTAACTACATTATTATGTAGACTTTTTGTGGTGTACTGCTCTTCTGCAGCTATTAAGTGTAAACTTTCGGTCCTCTTCGTATAGTCGAGAACGCCATGGATAAAGATTGGTGGTGCCTTGTGTTCACTCACTTTTTGTTGTTCTTTATTAATCGGTTGATTTGTTTCAACATTTTCAGCTAATGCTGAAAATCTGTTTCCATCTATAATTAACGGTTCGTTTTAAGTGTTAGATGTTTGTGCGTGGAGATGTTTTATTAATCGTTTCCGTTTATTATTTGTAACACGTTGCCAACAAATGGCGGGGTTTGTTTCCATTTCTCATCATTTCCTGAACCATCAGGTTCGCTTGTATATTGAATGGGTGGATTCACTTGTTCGCCGTTGTGGTGAAAGGTGTAAAATTGTGGTGGACTGAATGTTTGCGAAATTGGATGATTCTGTGACGATAAATATGACGGGATTGAAAGAGGTAGGAATGGATATTGTGGTTGTTGATAAGAACAATGGGGTTGTTGATAAGAACAATGGGGTTGTGTATTGGTTAATAACGGTAAATGTGTAGGATTTCCATGCATTTGCTGCTGGCTGTTAATGTTAAATGTGCCGTTAAAGCCGTTGCCGGCCGGCAGCATTTTTGTGGAATATTTAATTTATTAGTGTTTTAAAGTTATTTAATTGATTGATTAATAATTAATAGTCACTTACAGTTTATTTATTCAATATTTAAAGTTGAATGTATAAGTTGACCAGAGGTTACGCTTAGTCGCTTGGCACTTGATATATGATATCTCGCAGACCGCGTCTTTATTCTACGAAATTCAAATAGCAACTTCTAATTTAACATAAACAAAACTGTTATAGAATACGGAAACATTAGTTCACATAAAAAATATTTAAGTGTAGGCAAATACGCTATTGCAATTTTTTCTAAACTGCCAAACTTTTAATATGAAAATAAAAAAGCTTTAGACGTCGCACACCACATTTGTAGTAATTTTTGAGAACGTTGGGTAATAAAAAGTCTTTGAAGACCGAATAAAAACAATTTTACGTGAAAAGGCGCCATTCATATTTTATTTTACGATGTCAACGACTTTCACTCTCTTTCTCTCTTAGGCCAAATTTTGCGTCATGCGAATTTAATGCGAATAAATCCTTCGACATTAAATTTACTTGCAGGCAGTTTCTGCGATAGCCCTTTTTCAAAAGTTTTGTTAATTGCACAATCTTTTTATTATTAATTATAGATAAAAAGTCCAAATGTCGGTTGGTCAATACGTGTTTAATGTTAAAGACGGTGTGCAGATAAATATAATTATCAACATCTAGAGATTAATAATTCTCTAATGACGTTTGAGGTTAACTATGCTAGCTACTTCTTTTTATATAAACAAAGAATTATTCAGTCCGCAAAGCGTGTAATATAATAAACTTACATTACTAGAATATATTATTAAGAAAAAGATAAAAGTATATAAAAAGTTATTACTACTACAAAAAGGAAAAAACAATGAAACGTGAGGTATTTTACAAATAAGATAATAAAGGTTCTAGCCATAAATTTAACATTTTTTGTATTTATACAACAGACTTTAATTATTAGAGAAAATAAAAATTGTATTTGTATGTTAATTATGGGACACAGTAATAAACTTTTTGGACATTTAAAAATTATATGTTTATTACGATAATTAAACTTATGATGATAAAGTTAGTTGAATGAATAGTACAATTCTTCACATTTAAACTGTAGTAAAAAAGTGTACTATAAATTAGTTAAATTCTTTAACTGTTAATTTTATTAACATTTTCAGTGCTATTAGGTTCAAAAAAGACCATTCTCACAACGTAGCGCACCATGACTACATAACACGCATTTTTACACAAAATAACAGTTTGTTTATGTTATCATTTTACCTTCCTTTGGCATTTAATGCGCACTAATCGTAATTAAATGGCATGAAAAATATACGAATGTTTTAAATTCCTTTACACCTAATTAGCTTGAGAGTATTTATGGTATTTTAAATTATATATAATTTTCAAACTTTAAAACATAGATTTTTTCTTTATTGTATTTGATTAACTTTACGTATTTGAAAGAATAAACGAGGCATAACATTATATTAAATTATGACATCAGCCTGTACCAATATTAAATTGTTATAGAATCGTCAAACAAATTAATATTAATATATAATAATAAAGATTGGAACTCAAAACAAATGAAAAACAACATATTGAAGGAATGTTATTAAATTAGAGTAAATAAATATAGTTTCTTTAAAACGCTTTTAGTAACATTTTGTTAAATTTTAAATATAACTAAAATCAAAATATACAAAATAAAATAAAACTAAATTCTAAGTGACAAAAAGAAAATTTGGCCATAAGGAGAAATTTTTACTTTTTATTGTAAATAAGAATTAAACATGAAGGGGTAGTTTTTCTTTTTTATTACTGTGTTGCTCCTTGGTTTGTTCTACAATTTTTAAGCTGCTCCACAAATTATTTCACATCTTATAAATGACTTTTTTATCATTATATAATAATGCTAATATATGTAGCTATTAATTTTTTGCTTCAATTATTCTTATAATTTAGTACTTTCTGGTATGTTCACCAAGGTATCGGAGGTACTTTTCTATAAATGGGGAAGAATAGTCCTACTTTAGGGATGCTATTTTGCCCACACACTTTCTAAACAAAAGGAAATTATATCCTAACCCTAATTTCATTAATTTGTACAATTCCTTATCACATGTCTACTTCCGCGAAGAAACCAATGAAAAACTACTTAGCATAAATGTTTCTAACCAATTACATGGCTTGTATGAAAATAACATATATCCCAAGTTAAAAAGATGTGAGAAGAAGCAATGCAGTAAAAAAAGAAATTAAAATTGCGACCTAGAATGTCCAAGGTTTAGTAGTGGACCCTAGAAGGATCAGCATTATTGCACAAGTTAGAAACATAGACCAAGTAGTTTTATGTGAAATCTAAAAAGGTGACGACCACTGTCCTTTAAAAAATGCAAATAATATTTACTTTTTTAGACACAAAATGGGGTCTGTTAATAGGGTGACCATAAGAATATTTGAGAAATGGCAGTTATTATTGTTAAGTTATGATTTAATATGTATAACTTTAGCTACAGAATTTTAACAGTGAGAATAAATGTAAAACTATATGTCATTCAAATCTATCTCTCCAACTTCCAAAAGCAACAAAGAATAAATTTCTACAAACAACCTAAAATAGTTATATAAAAAATACCCAACAAAGTTGTAGGCGATTTTAATACCAAAATTGGCCAAATCGAGGACAATCACGTTAGATACGTAATAAGAAAATTCGGACTGTGCCTTCGTAATACATTGGTCAAGAAGCTAGCAAATTTTTGCATTGATAACAGTTTTTAAATAGGCTATTTAATCACAACTCTAGACGCCGTTACATAAGAGTAGCGTCGGGAATTAAATATAGGAACCAAATTGATTACATTCTACTGTAGAATATATTAAAATTAAATGTAACTAATGCAAAACATATCCCTAGTCAGACTGTAGTAGTGTCCACAAGCTATAGTTAATTTTATGAAAAAAACTACTGAATCTATAGATTTTAGAACAATACAAACAATGTTTAAATATTAACACACAAAACACTTATCCAGAAGTGTAGATACAATTGTCGAAAAGTTGTGGTAAGCTTTTAAAAATGTTATACTAGACACTAAACAGCATAAAAAGTAAACACTAAATAAACATGATCATCGTAAAACTAAAAGAGCCAAGAATGACGGGTCTTGAAACTGATGAAATTAAAGCAGGCTTATAAATAGAAAAGTTCGATAACATCTTAATATATTTGTGGTTCAGTTACAAATAGTAGCGAGTAACTTCTGAAGACACCACAACCTGTCAGTATAATTCAGCTTAATTAGATTTTAGTAATCACAAGTGGTAGTAGTGGTACTCGATTAATGATCGTTACAAGAGAAATGTATAGATTTAATTTTTTCGGATAAAGTGATTTTTGCAAAAAGTGTCCTTAAAAAACCATTTTGTTTAGAATAAATTGTGTAGCATAAAATATAGGATATAACTGGATAAGAAAATGATTTAATAATTTTATTTTGACTGCCACAAAAAATGGCAGAGAGAGGGATATCCTCCCTGAATCACGTTGACAGTAAAGGTGGATTTTAGCAACTACACAAGGAGAATAAGAGGATCAGGTATACTACTGCAGTTATGCGCTCCTTTGTATATCATAGAAAGGCCTTTGTTTGTGTTCGTATTTACAGAATAAAGTTAGTCTCTGGCCTTGTTCTCGTGCATAATTTCGACCAACGTACACAGAAAGCAGAAAAAAATAGTTGTGAGCCGAACGTAGAGCTGTGTAGTTGTTATTAGTTTTGTTTTGTGTGTTAACATAATGCTGAGGAAAGTGACGAGAAAGTCTCAAGAAGAGAAATACAGTGATAAATCAAGACCAAGAGAGAGAAGATGTCATTTTAACTTTCATACTGTCGAGACCAACGCGGAATCTTTTAGTGTATCAGCTAAGAAAATTCGACAGTGTGATAAAATAAGAGTACCGGAATCTCCAGTGACATACCGTTTTATTAATTTTATGACTGTTTTTTGGCATTATCGGGTTGTGTGAAGTGTTCAAAAAATGATTGTAATGGTAAACTAAAATTAAAGTGCAAGACTCGATTTCTTGGTTTTCAAAAAAATCATAATAACTCATATTTATCGTAACCGTAAACTTTAAACGCGTTTTTCTCGAAACTATCTTTTTCAATTCCGTGCGTAAGATAACTCAAAAAGTATTTTACCGATAATTATGGAATTTTGCACACATCTTTGTTATACTATTTGTGTAGGATTGAACAATCGTTTTTTTGCCTTTTAACATTTGCTGATTTTATAAGCCATAATATACCGATTTTTGTAGTGAAAATCGTTGCTGTTTTTTTTAAAGCTGATTTTTTGTTTCTTTTTCCATTTATTCAATTCCGGGCAATGTATGTATATATCTAAAAAAAATTTTTAGGTTTTTATTTTAGATGATTCTGGACGACCCTATTTTACGCACCGCAAAATGTATTTTTTTTTTGTCTTGTCGCAGATCGCTGTCATCGGTTTAATACTTCATATTATTCAATGAAAAAAAAGTTTTAAATAAAACGCAACGTTAGAAAAATTATAAATATCTTTAAAAATGGCCCTGCTTTTCAGCCCTATAAAGGTATGTCTCCCCTTAACCTAAGCACTTGAAAATAGCTCAAATTATCATGATCATAAAGCCTGGTAAGGATCCCCCAAATGTGGTCCCATATATATTAGATCGATAAGTCTATTCTTTATTATCTTTAAGATCCTAAAAAAATATTCTTCCACAGAATTAAGGACGATTCATTTACTAGTAACCGGATTTCTGATCACAAATTTAGAGTTCGACAGTTTAACAATGCCATTTCATGCTACAAAAAGTTAAGAAAAAGCTTATAAGAATATTTCAAATTGATAAAATTTTATCCATCCAATAGGCAGTTCCAAACTAAATATAATAGTGCAACATCTAGTTTATATTCAATAACTGAAGGAGTTTTACAAAGCAGTGTTTTGGGCCATTTATTGTACACCCGTTACAGGATATAATTACCAATAGACAGAAACACACACATAGGTACGTTCGCAGACGATACGCTTATACTTGCCAAACATAAAAACCCAGTGGAAGCTTTTGTTTAAAATCACCTAAATTATCTTTAAATGTGACCTGCAATGGTTAATGGACAGAAATTCCAGCAGACGACATTTACTCTTTAAAAAAGGCGATGCCCAGCTCTAGAAATTAATACTGAAGATATACCGCAAATTAAAAAAGTCAAATACCTTTTATAAACCCTTGATAGTCAACTAATTTGGAAGAAACACATCGCCAAAAAATGCAAACAAATCGATATAAAAGTACGACATTTTAGCTGGCTAATAGGGAGAAAATCGCAACTAACACGGGAAAACAAGTCCCTCGCCTATAAAGCGATTATCAAGCCCATTTGGTCTTTTGGCATTTAGGTATGGGGCTATGCTAGTATGTCCAATATGGCAGTCATGAAAATATACAAATAATCGTAGATGCTTCCTGGCTTGTGTCAAATCACACCAACCACACCGACCTCAAAATTCCTTACGTTCAAAAAGCAGTAAACACTATAATGGACGCCGTAACCTTCTATTTGAGCAACTTACCTACAATGATGACCATAGCAGTTCCTGGTTCATAGATTTCAAGTGAGACTATAGGGGTATTATGTATGTGATCTACATGTGCCTTCAGCTGCAGTTTTATCTCGTTCTATAATGTACACGTAACAGTCAAGTCTACTTTTACAGGGGACGCCCGAATTCTATTTGCCAATAGTGTGTATATTAATAATTAGCAAAAAATAAAAAAATAAAAAAATTTGAAAAAGTTAATGTTTTCGATGAAATAACACCTATTTGTTATCCCTCTGTCCGTCTTTATTTTTCTAAAATAAAGTATAAACATATAGCCAGCAATAGTTATGTAACTAATAATGTAGGATTATTAATGATTTTCAAATAATGTGTACTATCTTTTTGGGTTTCTATCTGCTTACTCTCTAAGAGAGCTTTGAGCCTTTAAAGAAGATTGATCTCTTATGTGGCCTGCTTCGTTATTTATATGTTTGTAAGTTGCGTAACTGATGACGTGGGATATTGAATACCTAATATACCCTTCCAAATAAGTTTTATTACCAAACAAACAGGGCTACTATGAGTTCCTTTCTTCCATCTGTAATAGCAAATCTTTTGACAGCCAATTTCGAATCAAAAACTGTTACATCTTATGATCTTAAACTGACCTGTTACATGCGATATGTTAATCATACTTTCGTTACCTGGCTTCATGGGTCAAATACATTTTCCAAATTTCTGTTTTTCATAAACCAAATTCACATCAACATCAAATTTTCCCTAGAAATAGGATAGAGCTTTTTTTCTTTCTTAAACACTTCAAACGACAGCTTTCATTAAACTATTTATAGAACACTTACCTATACTAACCGTTATCTAAATGCCAAAGAGTTTTAAATTTTTTCACCTAAAATTCGATTGAAATATGAGAATGTTTTATAAAAAAATTTGGATTTACCAGTTATAATGCATCAAGAAAGTAATTTATGATACTACGTGGGTAACTTAGTTCATGGGTTGAAGGGCGTCGGTTAGTGGGTAATTTCCGACCTTTTAGAGTTTGCTTCAATGTCATTACTTGCATAGATTGGAGTTAGTTCTTTACTCGGTGTGTCAATCTGCTGACTCATCAAAGGCAGTCAAGAGTCTTTAAAAAATTTGATCTTTTGTGTATTACGTTTTACTATTTATAAGTTTGGAAGTAAAAATTTAAGTGAAAGAAGATGTATCAGGTCGGGGAAAGTTTGTTAGTTTGAAAATGTTGCATAACAGATGCCAGAAAGTTTCCATATGACAGGTAAGCGTTTTTCTACTGGAAGGGTGATAAATGTACGCAAAAAAGAAATTAATTTTGCTTTTAGTTTTTTAATGAAATTCGGCAAGCGTCGAACAGTTATCACCTAACCATATGACCTGAAGTGTTCATTTCTGGAGCTATATATTTGCCAGTTTGATCTATACAAGTTTTTTGGGAGTCTACAAGGAATTTTATATAATTAAAATTTGTTGAGGAAATGCTTCTTGACTGAACGAATAAAGTCTACTAATTTGTTATTGATCGTGAAGCCTATTTATATATAGGCAAAAACACTTTTTGTTAGGGAGGTCTGCTTTGACCTATTTCTAGGAAAAATTTTTTATTGGTGTGAATTTGGTTTATGAAAAAAAGAAGTTTGGAAAATTTATTTGATCCATGAAGCTATATACCAAAAGTATCATTGATATATAGCGTTCAACGGGTTGGTTTAAGATCATAAGATGTAACAGTTTTTGATCCTAAATTGGCTATAAAAAGATTTGCTATTACAGATGGAAGAGAGGAACTCATAGGAGCACTATTTGGAAGGGTATAGTACCAGGTGTACCGGAAATTCTTTACCGGTTTTTTCCAATAGGTGTCTCTAGGCTTAATATACAATATTATGATTTGATACGTGTCCTTTTTATTCTACAAACATCAAGCTTCAACGTCGTAGGTTATATTTTGTGAAAGTATCACCTCTTCAAAAATGTCAAGTTATGTGCCTGAAAACGTACATTTGCGGTATGCATTACTTTTTTTAATTAATCAAAAGAACAAAGCCGCTGAAAGTCATCGTTTGCTAGTTGAAACATGCGGCGAGCATGCTCCAACCATAAAAACATGCGAGGCGTGGTTTGGACAATTCAAAAGTGGTGTTTTTGATGTGCAAGACAAAGAACGTTCTGGCAGACTGAAAAAGTTTGAAGATGCGAAACTGCAGGAGTTATTTGATGAAGACCCAACACAAACTCAAAAACAATTGGCAGAAGCGTTAAATCTGGCTTAAGAAACTATTAGCGACCAGAATGGGCTCGAAGACACGGTACAGTGATTTTACAGCACGATAACGCGCCGCCTCATACAGCAAAACCGGTCAAGGAAGCATTGAAAGTGCTTTGGTGGGAAATATTATTGCACCCCCCGTACTCTCCAGATCTTGCCCTGTCCGACTATCACCTTTTCGCATCAATGGGCTCTGGATTAGCAGAGCAGCATTTCGCCAATTTCGAAGAAGTTTAAAAATGGATCGATGAATGGTTTCGCTCAAAGGAAAAACAATTTTTTTGGAATGGGATTCATAAATTGCCTGAAGGATGGGCAAGATGTGCAGAATTAAATGGTCAATATTTTGAATAAATAAATTTTTCCATTATATCGAAAATTATGCATTTATCCAAAAAAAAAAACCGGTAAAGACTTTCCGGTACACCTGGTAGATATTGAATATCCCGCGTTATCAGCTACGCAACTTTCAAACATATAAATAACGAAGCAGAGCACATAAAAGATCAGTCTTCTTTAAAGGCTCAAAGCTTTTCTTAAAGCGCAAGCAGAGTTACGTCTTAATATTCAAAAAGATAATACATACTATTTGAAAATTACTACATTATTAGTTACATAACTATTCCTTGTTATATGTTTATACTTTATTTTAGAAAAATAAAGAAGAACAAAGGGATAACAAATAGGTTTTATTTTATCGGAAACATTAACGTTTTCAAATTCTTGTATTTTCTTATGTCTTTTAATTCTTAATATACACATTAAATGGCAAATAGCATTCGGGCGCCTCCCTGGAAGAGTGGACTTAGCTGTTACGTGTACTGTAACATTATAGAATGAGATAAAAGTGCAGGTGAAAGCACATGTAGGTCATATATGTTCGTTAGACACACAATGAGTAATTTGGCAAAGTTGGGCAATTTCGAACGTAAATACCATAATTGCAATAAATGAGTTTGTCAAATATAGACCTTCCTACAGGTATTTAAATCAACTGTAAATGATATCGTTATAAAATGGAAACGTCTGGGATGTAAAACGGTTGTGGAATGAAATAGTACGCCCCATGAAGTTAATTATTGTAACCTTTAAACTCTGAAGAGGATGGTAATAAAAAATCGAATGTTTTGGTGGCCGCGAACGCTCGTAATCTTCAAAGTGCTTCTGGAGTTGTTACCATCATCAAAACTGTACAGTTGTGCGGCTGTTGACAAGTCTATGGTTAATGCTAAACGTTACTTACAATGGTGCAAATCTCACCACCATTAGACTACAAAACAATGGAAACAAGTTTTGCTGAATGATGAATCTCTCTACAAAATCTCACAATTCAATGGAAGCGTCTAGGTTTAACGAATTTATATAGAATCTGAGTGTATCGTGCCAACAGTCAAGTTTGGCGGCGGAAGCATCATGATTCGGAGCTGTTTCTTGTATGTATTTTTCTTGCTCCTTGCATATAACTTTCAGAAACAATTCGGCCAAGGACCTTTTCTGTGTCCACAAAATAGTTTCTGTTTACACAGCGAAGTTTATTCTATTATAATTTAAATAAGTATTAGATAAGTGAACTGGTCTTTACAGAAATCCAATTTCAATTCCATCTAGATTTATGCTAAAGGTAAACCTATATCTAATTAATACATAGCACATAAATCTTTGATTCTGCAACAGTGAGTATGGGATAACAGTAAACTGTATTGTTTAATTTGTTTTAAAAAATTCTGAAGAAGCAATAGGATTAATTTAATTGGAATTTTGCGTAGCTATTGCCAATCCCGACTGCATTCATTTTGCATTTGGTTATCCATAATTTTTAAATATTACATAAATGGCCATATGTAACATTTTTATCTAAAAGCGGATTAAATCGAATAGAGATCTTAATAAAGGAGTATATTTTGAGAATTTTAATAAATCCCTCCTCCACGTGAGAGTTAAAATGTTGAAGTAAAGTGGATAGTTCTGGAAAATTATTGGTTTATTTTAATATCAGCGGAAGCTTAACGGTAAACACAAAATTTTCTACACAATTTTTTCCTGTTGTTCCTTTACAGTTTATATAAGAAAAGTTTATAGTATATTATAAGCTTTTCGGTTAAATTACATGAGCAAAAAGAAGTAACTTGCCCCGGATTCACACGGAAATAACCGCAATAGACAAACAATTAATGTGGGGTACCATCTGAAGATTGGTGCGTGTTATTATTTTTTTTTGTAAAATTTCTATAAATTGCTTTGCCATTCTACTAATCATTGGTTAGATTGCTCGTTCTATCTGCTTTTGTTGGACTTGTTTTCTAAAATTCTCACTGGTTGTTTCTTATATGCCGTACAGTAATGTTTTTTACACTGAAAACCTTCTCGTAAAAATTCCCATTAAATATTAAAAAATCATCAACATATATTTTTAAATCTACAGATTCACCATAATAAATAAAAAAAGTCATTGAAGACTTTATTTTTTATATTCTCGCCTTCGTTAGAAATGTGTGATGTATTTCTGAAAATTATTCCGCCGACAAATACAACATACGTTTGTTTTTTATATTACAGTTTTATTAGTTAAAAAAGTGCTTCATTTTTATATGTAATTTGATAATACAATAACATTTTTTGATGGGGAAAAAGTTCGGTGTGTGCCAAGATTAACCGGCTGGCTAGCCGAGCCTTCAGTACCAGAGTAAATATTTAAAGCAAATATTTTTGCATTTTATGTGTTACTTTGTAAACATAGTTCCCTATAATCACTACTATGACGTGGGTAAGGCATTTTAATGGAAATAGCAGCAAGCTCGATAATGTCTTGGACATTAGTATACCATAGATATTCTAGTGAAATTTGCGACTTTATAAATACAGATTCTTCAGCAATTAAGAGATAATATTTATAGTCGTATTTTTGGTTACAATTTTTTAGAACATACAGGAGTTTTTAAAAAAATTAAATTGTTGTAATATTTATATCAGATTAACAAACGCTATTCTTTACTAAGTACAATCAATTTGAAAAAGCTATAGGAATACCTTTTTCGTGGTTAAAACCAATAATATAATGTATATCGTTGGTTGTTAATTAAAACAAATATTAGTTTTTTCATTTTCGTAAAATAAAATATAGGCAATATTTTAGTGTAAAGCTTCATTTATTCGATTTTTAGTTTATTTAGTTTGGATTTAAAATTAAACTTGAAACCCCAGATTTTACTTACTCTCACTAAACAGTCAATTAAGTTTTTTAAATTTTCTTCAAATAGGGCTAGAGTTGTACCATAAGGGATTGAAGCATATTTTCATTTAGGTACCAGTATTCCGGATACCCATCTAAATAGATACTTAATATAATTTTAATTGCTCTATTAAATAGGCCATCCATCTCAGCTATGCGCCTAGTAGTCAAAGATCTTTGATGAGCTCATTTACATGAGGTATGTTTTGTTGAAATATTAAATAATTGCATTGCGTTAGCATCTAAACACAGACAAACAAGTTAATGTTTGATAAAAATAAGGTCGTCCTTCAACATTTGCGTCTTGTTATATGAGTTTTGATATTGAATTTTCTTCTAGAAATATTTAGTTTTTATAACTTAGCTTTCTTTATAACAAAATACTACGGCACCGTTTTTGACTATAATGTTCTGCAGTTTTCAAATATTGATCATGTAGGCGCTTTAAGTTTAATTCAAATAAATGAAAATATTTATTAGTAGTGTATCTATAAGTATAAAAGAGAAAGCCTTCACTCACCAACTGACTGATTCATCAACGCCCAGCCTAAACTGCCAAACATAGAGCCTTCAAATTTTAAGGTTTTATTTTTTGGATTTTTCAAAATTCGTTTCCTAAGAGGGTCTAACGGGGGTCCAATGTTTTAGGCTTTTTCAAACACGGCTCGACTAGAAACGTGAAACTTGGCAGGAATGATCTTCGGCCAAATTGAAAGGACCCATGTTTCGGGAATTTTTGATTTGACCCCAAACAGGGGCTAAACTGAGAGTCAAAATTTAAGCTTCTATTTCTGTCATCTCTGACATCTGTCAAGCCTTATAATTTTTGATCTGTGATAGATAGAGAAATAACGTTTTCAGTATTCAACTAAGGACCATAAGTCAAGTACAGATGCCAAAAATCGGAAAATTTCGAGACCGGTTTGACCGGAAGTGGCTGCAAAGTTTTCGGTTCCGGTCGCTAAATTTTTGAAACTATTCACTTAAATATATATATATATATATATATAGCAGTATCTGGGTTTGTTGTAAACTTCTAAGTCGTGAGAGACTCTTGACTCCTATAATTATTTAATTTTTCTAAACAGAGGGATATTCTCCATCTATATATTTATTACAGATATTGGGCAAGAATAAGCTATAATTAAAATTAGAGAATCCGTGTTTCCAGAAATTTATTAATTGCGGGTTCATGTTATTAAGGGGTGCACTTTGTTAAATAAAAACGCATCCCAGCAGGACTAGACAGGGAAGGGGAGCCGAAGGCAACCCGAGTCGGCTAGTTTTACTATATAATAATAACAAACCTGCAAATCTGGCAACGCATAGCGAAGTGGCGAAGCAGTCTCAGGTCACTAATGCTGACCTTTGACCAATCAGTTTCAAAATCACTAGCAAACAAGCCTTTTTGGACACCTGTCGATTGGCGAAAACAAAATTTGGAAATTCCCAGCCGTTCTAGAGTTTTTGCTCGGACGGATAACATGAAGTCAGTAAGTGACTCCGCTTCGCTTCGCCATTTAATAATAATAATCCTCTTTGTTTGACAAACTTTTTAGCAACACCATATAAAATGTAAGCAATGAAGACACTACTAACTTACAATTTAAAGATGAGTCAAATTTAAAGAAAACTTCTAACCCCACTGCTACTAGTGGCAACCTTGACGATCAACGAGTGCCTGAAAGATTATTAGCTAATTTAAATATGGATGATTACCCTCACATACTATTTTATTATGTGGAATTACTATGACTAAATATCCAATAGCTAGCGTTATTGTCATCATATGTCAAAATAATATAAAATGCTTGAGGTAAAGCCAGATCAAAAATATAATTCGTGTCACATTTAAATCAGCAGCATCAAGCCAAACTCTGTTCGAATTCGTGAGTCTATTAAAGACAATCAATAAATGAAATATTCACTACAATATGTATTAGCCATACTAGTGTTTAGTAATAATAAAAAATTTAAAATTTTTAAGACAAACCTTCTGTCTGTTTCGTAATTTTGAATAGAATGATACGCAAAGTGAAAACCTTTAAAAGCTCTTCGCTTGTTGTGGAGAAAAAGAAGACGTATATTTGCGGCATATTATTATATTCTTGAGTCTAGACAGGTTTCGAATGAAAAATGAAAGTAGCTTACCAAACAAAACTGGTCTGTCTATAAGGTAAATCATTAACTCATTTTTTTGTAGTCACAAAGTCATAGTTTCTTTTAATCAAATGAAATACAATTAATGTTTAATATCACTTCAGTTTACTAGTAGATCTAAAAAAACCCTTGTTTCACGATAGCGTCTGTTGTAATTTATTTATATTGGAACAAATGCATTAGACGACATTGGACCAACATCTTTACACAACATGAGCCCTTATGACTATCATCCATTTAGAATCTTCAAAACTACCTTAGAAAATAAAAAATAACTTCAAATCAAAAATAGAATAAAAGAATTTGTATACAAATGGCTTCAGGATCAACCACGTCATTTTTTCTAAAGTGGAATTAAGAAGTTGTCCCTTTGCTAAATCAAATATATTGTGTAGAAGAGAGATATAAAAAAAGTATTTTTTCACATCTGGCTTCAATACAACGGCATAAGATGTCTCGTTTTTATTTCAATTGCCCTCGCACTACAAACATCTTCTACAGAGCATTTGGTGTTTATTTCTTTACGATGTATATTTGAGCAAGCTTGTCCGTGGTATTGGCACCTGATTAGAGTTGATTATTAATTGCGACTTTTTGTTGTCAGCAGTTACAAAAGAAGTTTTAATTTTCATCAAAAAATAGCAACAAATTTACTTGAAGCAAGTTTCTTTTGCGCGTTACCAAGTCAATTGCGAATTTTTGATTTATTTATTTGCGCCAAGAAAACTGAGATTTTTTCAAGTTCCTTACAGATTTAAGAACCGTAAAAAATATTTATAATTGTACTGCTTTCTATGTAATTCTTTTATATTTATAAAAAATTTGTTTGTCTTGATTGCGTTCATTCTGTTCATCTCTTTCACCGCTATATATCTGGTAAATGCAAACAAGATGTTTTACTATCGTAAGTTGCACAAACCCTCCTATTATATTTTGCTGGTTTTTAGGAAAATCTACTTTGGAAAGTTAGCAGTTGTTTGTTAATCGATGTGTTCATATGACATATATGACTCTTAAAGTCTAGATAGCCGTAGTTCAAATATGTTCAAACTAGTATTTGGTTTATTTTGCTTTTGCTTTTGCATTATCAAAATGCAGGCAATGAGAAATTTAGTAAATCAGTTTATGCTTTTTCCTTAATGTATAATATTTGGTTGGACGTTTCTTGTTTTTGAGCTTTAAGCTCATTTTGTGGCTCATAGTATAAGTAAGTTTATTTCCTTATTATTTCAAGGGTAATTTAGCAAGTAACAGTTGTTTTCTTAATTGTGTCTCGGTAGACACATTGTTAACGTCTTATTCTAATTTTAATGAAATCTTCATCATTATTTAAATTACCAATGGTGTTCTTTATATAGGAATAATATTGTAACAACAAAACTAGTTTAGAAATAAACAAGTAATAGTTATGAAAGCTCAAGTAAAATATATTATTTACATAATTCTATGTATTTTCTATAAATTTCTCTTGTTAACTTTTGTCTTGTACCAGGACACGAAACTGGGTGATAAGTTTGTCCATTTCTTTCTTGACTGTTTTTTCCAAGTTTTTAGGCGTTGCCCTTTATATTGTTTACCTTACAGGTTCCATTTTAATGCAATGTGACTAGAGAAGTCTCTATGCTTTTTCAGTGTACGTCCCAATCATCTACCTTTCCTTTTCCTAATTTCCGTATTCAGACCTTCTTGTTCAGCCTTCAACATTTTCAATATTACAATGGTTTAAAATTAATATCACTTACGTCTGTATTGTTTCATATTTTTTACGTTTGTAGATAATAAATATACGCCATCTGCGTATTCTAAATTCTTTAGCCCAATTAGACTCTATCTTCTTCCTGCAGTTGCTTTTATTAATATAAATTCTATTATTAGTAGAAATAGGAGTAGGGATAGAACACCTTTCTACCTAACTCGGTTCTCCGACTCAAATGGTTGAGATAATTATCGTTTGTACAGTACATTTATAATTTAATAACGTTTTCTAATTACATAATTTAGTTTGTCTGAGAGTCTTATGTCTTTGAGTACTCTCCAGATAAATTTCCTGTTCATGAAATTGAATATTAGCTGATAATATGTAAAGAGTAGTTGCAGAGAAAATTGGTATTCAAATCACTAGTAGTTTATTACCCATGACCACTTTATATTACTATCCGTGCTACAATAATGTTTTCCTCACAATCGATGGGAAACCCAAACTTAAGCGCGCATAAGTTATTCCATTTTATCTTTAACCACATATTTTCCAATTTTATTCCAGTAATGATTTACAGTCTACTATATATTTAAACAGAAAGTAAACAAAGACAGCTAATATGAAGTGTAACGTGGCTGAGCTCTAAAAGTACGTTTGGTTGCCTATCTTCTAATGTCTTTCTGTGTTTTTTCGCGTTCTCTTTTTAGTTTGATATTTTATGCTTTAGATATTGATTGATTTTTTTGTTTACTCATCTCTGTTATTTTCGATTTCATTCCCGTCATTATAGTCTCTATTTCAGACACCTTGTTTACTAATTTATGATGTTTGATTCATTTTTCCTGATTTTTAAACAGAGGCCTTATGGTCGTTTCTGATTTATCAAAGAGCGCTTTATACCTTCTTAATTCTTTCTTTTTTATCTACATTATCTATGAAAGCTTACCATATTTGCTTTAACCTCATTGTGTCTGAAAATTACAGGTTATCAGTTATTATTTAATGTTATGATCTAGCCTTTGACGCGCCGCTTTCCGCTTATTTCAGTTAAAACGCGTAGTTAAACAAGGTCTTAACACCACTATCTCACTTTATTTAACACCACGTGGTTAAATCGTGTTTACGACTTGCATGTCGTCGCGAGCTTTGCATTTCAGAAACATTCTTTTTCAAAAAGATGTATTATGAATGTTAAAGGCTACACGAAATTTAGTCTTCTTTGTGTTCGATGATTTTATCGGGAATAAAATAATTTACAAAAAATAAATAGTTTCTGGATATGACAATTTGCAATATGCAAATTAGCATAAAAGCACTATTTATATAATTCAAATTTATAGTTAGAATTTTGTGTGTGACGTAATAGAATAGAAGTGTCTATTATTGGTTGCAACTGTTTGCTTATCTTTTTATTTGTGTTTATTTTCTTTTTTACATATAAGAGCTTAGCTTTTAATTCTAATACGTCAATTTATGGGAAAACACTTTTTAATTTTCTTTTTGAAAATAATTCTTTTTGAAAAATTCACAAATACTTCCTCTTTTCCACTTTGGCATATTATTTGCTAACTAATAAACTAACGAAGGAGCGCAGTAGTTGAAAGACAAGATACTGCTAGACCGTCTGTTAGTAACGGCAATTATTGTACTCCTCGTATAGCATTTGAGATCCAAATAGATTAGCATATGCTTTACCATTTACAAAATCCTTTGATGACGTTACCATTGATTATCTCAATAACTTAAAAATAATGTTAGTGAGTCACCACACTTACCCACGTAAAACAAAAACTGCGACAATAAACTGATGATATTTTTAGATCTTTTATATATATATATATATACACGTATAATCGTTCTTAATATAAATCTTATATTAAAAAAGTAGTGTACTGTTGGAGCACAAAATAAAATAAAATCTAAATATATGTATGCAATAAAAAGCACACTTTTACAACTCGTTGGCTAAACGAGAAGAATCGACGGGATTCCGCTTCGGCGGCCTTTATTGCGAAATAATTTTCAACAAATGCCCTAGATTTTTATACCGGAAAATTGGATTTAACGGACGCGCATACTTTAAACTTGCGGCCTGAAGGCACGCAGAGCCTGTTATTTTCAACCATCGCCTCTTTATTAGCAGCTTTTATTTTGGCATACTCTGACAGCGCCCGTGTAATTTATACCCCTGTTATCTTTAATTTTTTCTACAAATAGAATAACGACGTATTAAATTTGGCTCGAACTAAAAACAGATTGTTTTATATTTTCGGTTGTTGGGATTCCCGTTGTTCGGAAAGGCAAAAATGGGTACGTGCAAGCAATGTTCGCCGCCGCTTGCCATTATCTGGCCCGCGCGCAG
The DNA here is from genome assembly GCA_036346155.1 of Sinelater perroti. Taxonomy (NCBI): domain Eukaryota; kingdom Metazoa; phylum Arthropoda; class Insecta; order Coleoptera; family Elateridae; genus Sinelater; species Sinelater perroti. The sequence continues at coordinate 2,627,666 of JARFIY010000348.1, read as the reverse complement.
AGCAAACTTCACAAAGGCTGCGGCAATACAGCCCAGAATCAATATTGGGCAGAAAATATGCGTCTGCTTAATTAATTATAACCCGCTTACAGGCGAGGTCGCCGCGAAGGTTTAAAATAATAATGCGCCGACGTTCGCGCTCGCAGCGAACAATAAAACGGCGACGCCGGGCGCGCCGTAATACGTTTTGTAATACATTGTTACGCCGTGAGCCAAAGCAGCGAAAAACAGCTCGAGGTAATCCCGGCGTTATAAATTCTGATCGCAGAGGATCCGCTACAACAACGCCGCGTATTTTTGTTGCTGGAGCACACGAAAAACAAGTGGGAAGAGCAGTACTTAACCTGCAACATTTAGAGTGTAAATCAAAGTAAATCCGGCCCTGAGAGCAGGCAACGAAGACAAATTATCTGCCGTTATCTGGCGCGTGTATTCTTCTGCGGGAAAGCGTTTCCCTGAGATGCTACGATATAATCTGTATAAAAAATAGAAATTAGGGTGTGCGGGGGAGAGTTCGTTGAAAATAATTCGACGCAGGAGCTCCGGCATCCGTTCAACTAAATGCTAGCCACTAAAGGCTTTGAAACTTTTCAGTGTTACGGCTCCACGCTTTTTTCAATTTCAGCAAAACACATATACTGATATTCAGTCGGTAAATCCAAATTTTACATGTTCCACTGTAAAAGATAATTCCTAAACGAAAATGTTTTTTCCTACTTATCAATTGTTATCATAATTTATATATAAATTGTAAGCATTTTTAAACAGAGACATTTGAAAGATACATTTCTTCAGATACAGTCTTTGCTCGAGCAGCTGGAGTTTCGAGCTCCTGATTTGAGGAATGGAAATGATTTAGGTAGTCCAGGTAGTCCGAACGAAATCATGTGGGCTTTTGGTTCCACCGGTAGTTGGCCGCATGTGGATGACGGACAGTCTGGACTTGAGATTACTCTGGAATGTGGTTGGTTACTTGAAAACTGATTTTAATTGCACCCCGATAGTGTTATTCCAAAGAAGAGATCACTCTTAGGTATGATACGACAGCGTTAATAAAATATTAACGAAACAGGTTTTTTTTGCAATTTTCAAATCTTTTTTTCTTTTAACTCCATCTATTTCTTAATCATTTTATATTTTTATATATAATGTTGAATTAACAAAACCCAGAAGGAATAACGCAATAGTTGGAATATAATAAGCTTTTGTTCGTGTCCTTTTGATTATTCAGTTTGTTTAAATTGAAAAAATAAATATGTAGCTCCTCTTGCAACAAATGTTTGTTTAAATGCTTATCTGACATTTGATAATCCTTTAAATAATAATAGTTCCCCGTAACAGGCCTTGAAGGCCCTTTGGGGTCGTAACAGGATAGTGCTACAATCTGGAGCCTACGGTACACAAAGGTAGTAACGTGGCTAGCGCCACGTACCGACAGCCTATTATTACCCCAGAGTTTGACCTCCAGGTACTCATTTATTACAGCCTGAGTCGAGCTGGGCCGTAAAAATGTCAGTGATTGAATTTGGCGAGAGCGGGGATTCGAACCTGCTACTCTTGGTTTCGTAGTTTATCGACCACTAAACCACCATGGCTCTTATAACCCTTTATAATATCCAATTAAGAACATTTTTTTAAATAAACATGAGAATCTTAAAAACTTCAACACTTAAATGTTACTACAATATGCTCATCGACTTTTTTACATTTGAAGTGTGGTGTTTAAAAGATAGAATATGTGGTTTTAGGCAAATGGTGCAGCATCCTATACCTTTCGTGCATATTCTAATACGGCTCTACAACAAACTATCTCGATTATAGGAAACTGCATAGTCATAAAAGTCTCTAACTGCTCTCTACAGCGTACTTTAAAAAACCAAGTGTAATTAACTTGACTAAATATAATAAAAGTTCTAAAAATAGAGTACAAGAAATAAATGCCACAGAGTGCTAGGAATGAGTGTTAAAATTAATGAATTGCATACCTTTTAAAGTAAGAGAAGTTTGTTATTGTAGCGATGGCCATTTGAAGAACGTCAAATTTAAAAAATAATTGAATATGTATTTACCCCAAGACATGTGATGATTTTGACGTATTTTTTGTTAAAAACTATGTAAATAATTATAACTAAAAGTGCTGTTTTTGTCAAACTTTGAAGTTTGGTGTTATCACGGACCTTTATAACCTGTTTTGTGCTCAATATTTTTCCAAACATCATTCTATGATGTCCTTAAGGGTTTAAATAGCATAAGTCAGGGGAGCGATTGACGGGCCGGTTTTTCTTTGATTTGTTCTACTACAGTTGATTGCGCTTGGATTAATGTTTTTAAGCGTAAACCTTTCTCCAGTATTACTCGCAAAATGTCGACAAACTTATCAAAATCTATCCAGCAACCCAAACGAATAAATTTTGTTCGTTATCATGCATTTCAACCAGTTTCAATGCAGCTAGATTTAAATCTATCACAATGTAAAATGAGATAATGTATAATTTTGCGAAATGAAAATAGTTACTCATAGACACGTATATAATATATACAGTATTTTTTTGTCAGTTAACAAAATGTATATTAGGAACAATATAAAATTTTAAGTTGAGAGGACAATCTCAAGTATAGGTAGCGTTATATAATCTGAAACATATAAAATAAAAACATCGGGCTGCATTATTGAAATTCAAACTAATTAATCAAAAAGAAATTTACATAAAAGTTTTATTTTTTATTTTCTAAAATAGACACTTTATTTAAGGGTTATATTATAAAATTTTAAACAAAAGGAGGTAAGTATAAGGTATAATTTTAGAAACTACCGTAAATTTACTTTCTTTATTGAAGTTAGTTGTATAATTCTTATTTTAATGATTATTTTTGTTAGATGAAATAGAAATTAACTATCACGTGAAACAATTTATTGGTAACTTAAAACAAAATTTAAAATTTAAATCTGCAATAGTCGTACCCATAAAGTCTTACAAAAAACATCTACTAAAGCAATATACAGCACGCACATATTATATTAAATTACCTTTATTTATTAGGCCAATTATTATTTAATGAAACTACTTAGCGTGTACTACACGAATAAAAACCAATATCATGCTTATTTAAAATGTTTGTTGCATCTAAGTTACATTTAAAATACTTGCTGTTGGCCTTAAGTTTAATTATCTTAAAATAAAAGTTGTTAACTGTCATTATTTTTATTTAAACATATTTGAAACACAACCTATAATTAAAAACTTCTTTCTCTTAAAATGTGTCAAGTAACGATCATAAACATAAATAATTTGCTTCGTTAAAAAAGCTTAAAAAACTTAATAAAAACGAAGAAGGAAAACAGAAATTTAAGAAAATTGGTAAATAGTATACCAAACAACTTTTTAACAGAGTAGTTGATCCCGATGCAAAACATTGGAGTAAATGTTTATAGTGTTTTCACTTGAGATAAGCTGCAGGCAGCACCCAGGGGCTTTTTTCTAGAATTTTCGACTATGCAAAATAAATAAAGGATTGATGTACGTGATAGGACATTATCTAACGCTATTATTTCAAATTATTGGCTACAAGGTTATTAAACTTCGCATTCCTAAAAATACCAAGGAGTTGCCATTCAACAGCTTCAGGTGAGCCAAGAATCGGTGAGGAGTCGTTTGCTGCACATTTATCACTCATCATATCATCCGAGATAAATGCAGAGGGCGACTGAGTGCCAAAACAAATAGGGGATAAAATTAGAAGGCCTTCGTAGACAAAAATAATATGTGTACTGATTAGGTGAGTGTAATCGACTCAGATTAAACTTAATTTTTTTTTGAATATTCATGACTAGTAAGAACAAATTCTGAATATCTTAATGCAACTACAATAAACAAAAAAGCGTAATAATACGCTTCAATCTATTTTCTTAATAATTGCATTGAGATGTGAATTATGCAAAAGTGGGTTAGTAAATATTAAATTATAGACAACATTTATCTTTCATTCACGTTCTTAAACATAATTTAATTTTGAATCTAATAAATTGGACTAATTAATGTTACTATCGCGCTTTTATTTGTTAATTTGCATATAGTTTTACAGACTAAAGATACTTTCCATATTAAGATACACGGTTGTGCTTTAAGGTAGAACCTACAAATTTAATAATGGTTACATTCATACCTGATCACGTCTATAATAAAATTAATGCACATATCACTAATTTTGTTGGATATATTAATAAAATCATCTGAAACAGACTTAATTCAAGATATTTTATGACACGTTCTGAAGATTCATCATTCATACTAGCACCAGATAGGAAAGAACATTGAAATGAAAACTCCAAATACACATTTAGAAAGTATAGTAGATTATATAAATTCCTCAAATTTACAATTGATAGAAGGACTCAACAATAATCAGTTCCTGTTACATTGAGAGATGTTGTCTTCTGCCTCTTTTGCAGTTTTCCAAGCTTAATATTTTCTATTTTCTTCTCGCCTTTCTTATCGTTCCGTTTTTTGAACTTCACGTACATCTGCCACGATATGTACGTATTTATATTTTCAGATAGTGTGCAACTCTTAATTTTTATTTGATGTTAAGAATCACCTCAAAACTTCTTTTTGTATCACTTACTGTTCGCGTCAATCTCAAAATTATATTTATTTTGAAATTTAAATTAGGGCCGGCTATAATTTTTGATTCCCTCTCGTATATATTTGAAATTTGTTTTATCGGCCCAATTGACCACATCGCACGCGTTGCGATTATGGCCGGCGGTCTGGGACGCGGGCCGCGCCCCTGCAGTTATTTTTGGGGCACTTGCAATGGCACTTCGGTTTCGTTTAGTTCACGCGACATTAAGCCTTTGCTTTATTCATTTTTAAACTTGCCATTTCGATTACATTTAGTTCGCGCGACTTTATACTTTTGCTTTATTCATTAAAAACTTGCATTTCGCATTTCGTTCGCGGCATTACGCTTTTGCCTTTATTTGCGTTTTGCATTTGGTCTTTTCTGGCTGTGTTCTCGCCGATAAATTATCCATAAGTCGGGAACATTTTTCTTTTTAACCGAGAGTTCACCAGCGGCATTACTCGGTCCATTTTTTTCATCTGGCTCGTAGAGGGAACCTTTTCACACCAGGAAAGACGCTACCATTTCGTGTGCTGTGAAGATTCGGGTAACTTGTCCTAATTTTTATCCATGTCCTTATCCTTTTCTTCTGGAAGCCCCAGGACCAACAGCAGGGAACCGATATCTGCGGGAAGCGCTGTTTCCACAGGTTAGTGTTTTAATTTTAGAGTTGTTTCAAGTTTTATATTCAAAATTCAAAATTACCTATACAGTCCAGTTATTCCGGCCGCACCACTTACTATATTATTACCCTAAACAGGTCTAAAGATTTTTAGCAGTCTCAGCTTAAACTTGTTATACTTATACTTGAGAAAGCACATAAATAACTGTGTCATTGGAAATATGTTGATTTTAGATATATCAAAAAATATAATGTGTCTATAAAGGCCACTATCGATTTTGAGAAATCGCAACGGAAAATAAATTAAGATGGATACATGTGGAGTTGTAATTGAATCTTGAATGTTTCGTTTGCTATCAAGTAGAACAAGCGGCTACCTTTACATTTTTCAATCAGTTGTTTATAAAATGATAAATGTGAAAGAGCATGTGCATTGTGTGCTACGGTACTTTAAGACACAATTTGTTGCACGGACTAAATTAAGTCATCATACCCAATTCAATAAGCTACCACCTCTAAGCGTCTACGCAATAAAAAACAGAAACCAACGTTCCTAAGAAGGCAGTGTTTTTAATCGACCTGATATTAGTGGTAAACTTGTGGAAAAAATCCATAAAATATTCCTACAAAGACTTACAAAATTCATATAAAGAACTTTAGGAGAATTAATAGTTTTCTGTTCTGTCTAAATGCCGAATAAAAGATTAAAATTATATGCATACCAAGTTTAAATTGTGCAAAATAAGTGTGCCACCGTATTAATCACCATCGGACTTTTTTAAATAAAATTGTATTCACATGCCAGGCAACATTTTAAGTATTGTACACGGTTCACAGGCATAATGTGTAAATATAATATTAAAAATCTACGTACGTTAGGGTAAACGTACACAATAATTCTAAAATAAACGTTTGATACGGTATTATACATTATCAGACTATTGAGTTTCTTTATTTTTATAGAGAACTAATCAACATAGATAATTATATGGATCTTATGCAACTTTATGTAGTACCGCAAATTAAGCACGTACAACCAAACATCATTATTCAACAAAATTCTGCCCCACCTCCTAAGCGTTTGCAGCTACGTGCATGCTTAGATAGCCTATTTCCTTGCTTTCTTCTTAGCCTATTGCTTTGGATTCCATATTCACTTCATATAACATTAAACAAATTGTTTCTTGTAAGTTTATGTAAACTGCAATGTCTTTCAAGCAACGGCGCTGATAATCTAAGGAATCTCATCGGCAATGTAGTTTATGTTGCTCCAGGAGACGACTACAGTAAAAACTGGAATAAACCAAAGGTTTTTTATGCTACTAGAAAAGACCACATCGAAGTCTACTAAGGCCAGTAAAATACTTTCAGGGTTCTGGTACAATGTGCCGAAAAACTATAATATTAAACTAGCCCCAATATATATCGTCAAAAAGCATTGTAACGCTCTTAGTCATATGCTTATCAGACAAGTCACTTTTTACCCTCTTCCCCACCACTAGATGCGTGTTCGTCTACTAAGCACCCTTTGAACTATACGACATGGACTGTCTCCGCTCGACTATCAAACATGGTGACGATTCTATTATAGTCTACGGCGCTATATCATGGTATTCGGCAGCTCCCCTACCCAGTCACATTGCACGGTCGGATGGCACCAGTAGTATATAGAAAAATCTTGGGTAACCAGGTTTATCCAATGGTGTAAACTTGATTTCAAGGCGGGAATTACATATTCCAGGTTGATAACGCCCCCATTTACACCATTGGCCTTGTTTAAGAGTGGTTTCAAGAGCATCCTGATGAGATTCATCTTCCCTAGACCTGAATATTATCAAGTCTCTGTAAGCTGTTTTAGAAAACAAGATTCGGGCGTTGATTTTCACCTCCTTCATCTGTACTTGAGTTGGAGGCTGTGCTGTATGAAGAACGGCTTCAAATTCCGCTCATCATTATTCAGGACTTGTGTCGGTCTATTCCGCCCGGAATACAAGCTGCATTGCGTGGTAAAGGCGGACTAACACCGTATTAATAGAAGATGTTCCGACTTCCACAATTTCCATTTCCATTTTGTGCAATACCTGTATATAAGCATATGAAAATTTTGAAAAGTGTTTTGAAGCTATGCAATCCACTTGGTGTAATACAAAATTATCAATTAACGTTTGAAATTTTGCGACCTAGAAGGTTCTACCCATTTCAAACGTGATGACTTAGGGGTGTAAATTATTAATAAGCGCAGAAATAACGAATCGAAATCTTTGTGAGGCCCAACCCAAGAAGAAAGAGTCGCCTCCCAGCCGGCGACCTCGGGATTTCATTTAATCAGCGCGGGCAAATTTACACTACAGGCTGTTCAATGGGAACCTTATTACCAGCGACGTTTTTCGCTTAGCGCCCGCGTTTAAAATAAATCGGTAATTTGCGCCGTCCCAATTAAACCCGGCCGGCCCTTGTTTACATTCGAAACTGAAATGTCGTTCACGGGCGGGCGCGTGGGCCGGCTTTGACAGCGCGCGCGTCTTCTCGCCTCAGAGATCGCCAGGGTGGCATGCAGTGGTGCGCAAACACCATCTGCTTATTTTTGTTGATTCAGCAGTGTCAATAAATGGATGTATGGGCGCAGGTAGCGGCCTGAGTGACTGATGACCCATTTTTCGTTTCAAATGCTGCCCTTCATTTATTATTTCAGCGGAGTTTGTTTTCTTTCGGTCCGGCCGGGTTTTGGTATATTGACACTTGTATTTTTGCGCGTTCTTTAAGGCGCCGTTATGTTTAATACACTCATCAGGTGTGGATCAAAATATTACACTTGTAATAAATCTTTTTGTGGGTATTTAGAACATCTAATTTTTTGCATGTTCAATTTTTGTAGTAAAACTAAAGTAAGTCTATTGACAAAAATTGTTTTTTCAGTGTAGTTTAAAACAACTTTATGGCTTTTGCTAGACGATATACAGGGCAATTCAAAATGATGGGGTCAATTTTGTAAGTCTACAATACAAAATTAAGGCTACTAACAAATCCGGCCCTACGGAAAAAAATCTAGGCGGTAGCAGAATTCATCCCAAAAACGATGAAGAATGTCTTGTGTCACTAAGATCATCACAGCTGTGATACAGTTTCTTAGGTCGCCAAAAGTTATTGGTAGAAGTGGTACATACATAAACTGCTTCTTTTACGAATCTTCAAAAGAAAAAGTCGCAAGGTGTGTGATTAGAAAAGCACAGCGGCTAGAAAATAAGTGTCAAGTTTTCGTTCTTGTGACCTATCCATCGTTGAAGTAAAGATTTGTTCGGAAAACGTCAAACACTCCATTGCCAGTAGTGTGGAACTCCGTCTTATTGGAAAATAAAGTTTATTTATCTTCGTTCATTTGAGGAAGACGACAGTTTCGCAACATCACGGTATATGTTATCATCAAAATAAGAAAACTCCATAAACCTCAATAAACGGCACAAAACGCATTAACTTTCGGGGAATCCCTCGCATACATCCCCAGTATTGGATGGGCATTTTTTATCTCTCATATAAGAACATTGTGATGGTTTACTTTCCCACTTAGGTGAAACATTGTCTCGCCACTATAAATTAAACGCGGATAAAAATAGTCATATTCCATATTATTCTATGTGCTTTAGTTTATCGTTTGTACGAAAAGCTTGTATCAGTTGTTGGTGGTATTACAAGGCGCTTCACCACATGTTAATGTTTATAGTTTATAGCAGTCCAAGTTCTTTGCTGACTCCATAGGTTGACCTCAATGGGGTAGTTTTTCAAATTCGTCCCACATTTTCCTACGTAGGTAGTCTGAAAAGGTTTGAGCTTTATATAGAAACAAGCATTTTTTTGTCAAATTTAATTTTATTTTTTAATATAGTTTCCTTTTAAGCCCACATGATTTTTCTAGTCATGTTCTAACCTCAACACCAAAATAAGTGTCTACGATTGCAATGAACTTCTTGTTTGTTGAAAATCTTTGTCCTCCGAGTTAAAATTTGAGCTTAAGAAACAGGAAATAGTTACTGCGTGCGAAATCTGATAAATATGCTGGGTGGTGAATAAATTCAAAGACCAAATTGTGAATTTTGGCCATAGCGACCGCTGAAGTGTGAGCTGATGCAATATCTTAATGGAAGAGCAGTTTCTTCCGTTCTAAATGGGGCCTTTTTTCAGCAATTACTGCCTTCAACTGGTCTAATAACGATATGTACTACGGCCCGATATTGTTTTCCCTTTTCGAAGTAGTCGATGAACAGAATTTCCCGACTATCCCTAAAAGCAGTCCCCATTACCTTCTCGGTAGACGAAACCGTCTTCGCCTTTTTTGGAGCAGGTTTACCCTTCACAGTCCACTATTTTGACTGTTCTTTTATCTCAGGAATGTAATGGGAGACCCATGTTCCATCGACAGTGATAAATCGGCGCAAAAAGTCCGACTCGTTTCGTTGAAAGCGCTTAAGCAGAGCCTCTCTCATAGCCAATTCTCCAGTAGCATTTAGTGAACTTTTTCGATGTTATCGGTGGAGGTCGCAGTTGTTGGTAGTCTCGGCCCCTCATCATCAACCAAGCTGATGTGACCACGTTTTAGTTCAACTACCCACCTTTTCACGGTAAAAAATGATCGTAAACGGCAGTTAGTTCGACTTTAATTTATATATGCGTATTGCTTTTCAAATGCAAATTATTAATTACGGCACGGTATTTAATTTTTCCATTTTTACAAAAGCACTAACATTGACTGATACAAACGACTGCCAAACAACAAATAAGCGTCTAAAATGGTTAAACATGGTTTATAGGTTTTCAAAGTTTGTACAATTGTAGTAGCATAATGATTTGACGAGTTTCAGAACGTTTCAGACTGCTCGCGTACTATACACGTGATCAGCATATGCGTTTTCTTTACACAAGTAGCTAATTTAATCCAATTAATGATTCCAGCGATAAATGCCATTGCTTGTTGAAGGTTTGATGTTGCAAATACAGCGAAACATACGTTGCGTAACAGTCGTCAACTTTATTTTACTAAACTCACAAATAACAAGCACCTTGTGCTGTACTGTAGTCATCTCGATTACAACTAAGGCTGCTGAATGACTTTGCTGTAGACGCGAGCACTCTAGCGGTAGTGTTTGAAACTTTAGAACATCTTGTTTGTATGTGAATCATCATTTGCAATGGCAATCAATACAAGGCGGTGGTCCTCAATGGACTACGAAACCATAAAATTGAGACTATCATTTTGAATCAAAATTATCATAACTTGATTAAGACAATACATTTCTAAACAATAAAAAACTTTATCATTATAATAATAGTACATTTTAATAAATAAGATAGAAAAAATAGTATTTTGATCTTTCGAAAGGTACTATACCCATTACAAACGGGCTTTTTTTTACTTATTGCAACAGTCAAAATATACGCTAGGGTTAGTGAAAAGCAAGAATTCATTTAAGTAAAACGTTGGTGATTAAACCTAAAGTCAATTAACTAGAATTTGTCTAAAATATGCAATCAAAAACCAATAACAAAAGTGGTATTTGAAGATAGGAATATACGTAGGCCGCGGAAAACTCATGTTAATATGTGGGATAAATTTATATAAAATTTGTTCCTTATCTCTCAAATTACTGTAATTATTTATTAAGTTCAAAAATTCCAAATAATACAAAATGTCAGATATACTAATTTTTTCATAATTTTTTAATGATATTTTAGTTGATAGGGAGTTTTTTAACTTTTTTTAATACAGGCAGAATTGCGTCTTTAGAAAAACTATGACTATATTGATAAGTGTGTGCAGTTTTGATAATAACAGAACTCCTTGTTTATACATGGTTGTGGTGGAAAATCCAGAAAATTAATAAACAATGAAAATAATATTGCAATAAAAGGAAAATTAAATTTAATAAATTAAAGCAAATTACATTCAGAATTGTAACGTTTAATATAGGTCACGATCTTCTAAATCCGAAACCTGCTGCAAGTCAACACAACTTCCTCTTTCTCTACATGTGTCATTACCTGCATAATAGAGACTGTTCTTAGTGTTATGATACATAGTAGTCAAGGAGATTGCACTCAGGGATGGAAGGTGGCTACACGTTGGGAGATACAATATGAATTGTATAGCTATGCTTGGACGTTCCTTGCATTATGGACTGGAGCAGAATCTTGGTGAAACACTTACTACAGCCCAGTAGCCACCTCTATCTATCACTTGACCAGCATGCTGATGTAGCTGTCAGCGATCACCTTGAGGTCTTTTTAAAAGAAGTGAAGTGATACAACATTCTTTTTGCTATTCACAAAACAAAAGATCTTATGTACATAACATTTTAAAGGCATTTTTCCTATCCTAGATAAAGTTCTTTTCATCTTTTCATCTGTAAAGGTTTATTGTTTTTTTGTATTGTACAATTGTAGTGTAGATCTTGGTGCACAGATAGACCGTCGACTGCGCCACACCTATTTCTTTTGCCAGGATCCTGATGGATTTTTTCTTTTAATTTACGCATAAATTTATCATTTCTTATGCGATCAGACTATTTACTATGAGTTTCCCTATTAACAGTTACCTCTTCGATCAGATTTCCTGAACTAGCTAATTTGTCCTACCTAATAAGTCGGCCTTTCGACTTTTCTGTAAATACAACTTAAACGAAATGATTAATGAACCAAAATGGTAAGGAACTGGAGGGATCTTCAGCTTATATTACAATATCGCCGAATTATTTTCAGGATAATCAAACCAATTATTTCAGATGTAGAACCATCGTACCTGTTTCGTCGAGAAAAAAATTTGGAATGCACCTGGTATAGCACTCAAACTATGAACACAACAAAAATAAGGATAAAGCCAGGGAATTCAAATAAAGAACCTTTAGGACAGAGTTCAATACTTGCCCACCAGATAAGCAAATTCAGCTTTTTAGCTTAGTTTCGGGTTAGACATTTCTTTACTAAATCTTTAAGTTTAGGTTTTAAACGAAGTTTAAAAAAACATTATTCACACTTTCATTTCTTTTACGAAAACACTACAAGTTATCAATTCTTTTTCAAAAAATTCTATTTTTGTTTTTCCGTAACAATTCTGTAGTCTAAATTGTAGCATTCTATAAACAGATTGTTGCCTAAATTATTAATTGTATTTATTTGATCTTTATGGCTATTGGTTAATTTTTTGTCTATATCATTAAGTCCTATAAATATTATTTCTAATAAAAAATTTGTTAAAGGCTCTAACTCTTTTGAGATTTTTATGTGGTCTTATAGCTCTGTTGTTTTTAATCATTTAACTATTTTTATCTAAAAAATAAAATTAATTTTATATCCAAAGTCTTATGGGTTGTTTATTTCTATGGTATAATAGCGTAGCTAACTTTATTATTGTAACTATTTATAAGTGTATAAAACGTTTACCTCTATCATTAAAGTGTGTTAACTGTAAATGGCGTAAAATTAAAATTAATTAAAAACGAAAATTCTTACTTAAACATCAACCATTGCTAATACATTTCTATATTATATAGTAACATCCATGTCAATCTGCATAAAAACTCATAATTATTATTAATAAATGTTGAGAACTGCAAGACGATGACGATTAACTGACCAGGTAATTGACTACGGAATGTAAGAGTCAAGGATATGTATGTGGCATATACATAAATAACTACAAATTACTTTCTAAATATAATAGAAAATTACTAAATATTTTGAAGATTTCGGAGCAGTTTTTATGACACTAATTAGTAATTACTGCAATTGTAATTTTTGTTTTAATAAAATTAAAACAAAATGAAAGGCTCCGCAACAAAAATTCTAACTCTACAGGAACAGACGTTATTTAATATTTGAAATATTAGTACAGCTGAAATTTTAAAAAAGTTGTCAGAGTGTATATAGTAAAATGTCTCTATCCAACAATCGTTTAATTTTGACATAGTGTACCTGAGAATACAAAAAACAAAAAGTGGGGCAAAAGTAACAACAAAACTCGGAAAATACCCTTGTGTTGTTAGTATACCTTAATATAGAGAATTTAATAGTAATAAAAAAGGGAGAAAAGAAACAATTCTATAGGACATCCGGCAAACAGGCTTGAACCATATTCAATGATAATGACAAATGCAGCAGATTTGCCTCACCGAACTGGACATATACATGAAGACTTAAAAACGACAATCTGTGCACAATGGGTTCCTCATACTCTCATCGTCCAGCATAATTAGAAACTGGTGGAGGTTTAAATATGATAACAGTTACTGCATTTGTTATAGAGTGTGGATCCGAAGACGTTTTTTGAGTGTCTGATAGTAGCAGATAAATGATGACACTGACATAATATACTAGAAAAGAAACTTCAGTCTATAGAATAACAGCAATGGAAGCCTTCGTTCTAAAAAGACAGGGTTGGAATTGCTTATTTCAAAAACAAATGATGATTTGGTAATAAAATAAAGGGTAGAGCAACAACGGAAGAGTTTCAAAAAAAGTGGTAATCTTGTTGTATCGAGGGGAGATTGGAAAGCCGTCTGTGAACAACGAGAGCACGTTGTCAAAGCGTTTTATCAAAACAGTAACTCTTACGAATGTGAGCGTCGTGCTTTCCGTGTCCATTTTTTTATTCATTGGAATCAAGCAATGCCTACAGCCGATACAATAAAAACGAGGCTACAAAACTTCAAAAAAACTTCGTTAGCGAAGAAAAAGAAGCGCGAAAGACCAAAATCAGTACAAGCTCCTGAATATATCGAGTGTGTAAGAGTTGCGATTGGAAAAAGTCGTCTCGTTGGTACAGTACCACACTTCAACATAATCTACACAAATATCTAATCGATCAAGCTCTCACTGAAGCAGATTATGCCATCTGAAGACGTTTCTATGAAGAGCTTTTGAAAGTTTTCAAACTAAGATTTATGGATGTGTGATAAAGTTCATTTTCATCTGTCTGAATACATCAATAAAAACTTCAGGTTTTGGAGTGACATAAATTTTCTACAACTCCATCAGTGACCTCTTTATTCCGCCAAACTTCCTGTGTAGTGGGCTACGTCTTCATCGGTGACCAGAAATTCCTATTATTTGAAAATACTCGTGGATATGCTAAATAGGTGATTTCGGAGTGATATGCATGTACATTGGAAAATATTTTTACTGTACTTGCTCAGTACGATGTACGAAACGTACAGCGAGAAAAAACATGATTATTATCAACAACTTGTTTTCAGATTGCGTGGCTTGTTCGCCAGACCTTACAGCTTGTGACTTCTTTCTTTGGGGTTATTTGAGGGGTAGAGTTTACTGAGATAAATCACCGAGGAAAATTGAGAATCTCAAGTAAAGTGGGTCAAATCTGACCGTAATTTAATGACGAAGTTTAGGACTCGCCTTAAACTTGTGTTTAAATTTTCAAAACTAAATTATGGAGACTTACTTTTCTTAAATGCTTCTTTATATACTTTAATGTGGTTACAGTTAATTTGAGAAATATTAAATTCTTTTTTTACAGTCACTTCAAAATGACCTGTTATTCTTCCCACCCTTTATTATTAATAAAAGGTACTATAAGTCACTGAAGCAATTCCAATGATGTATTTAGCGAAGTCGCTGGTGGAGATGTGGCGCATTGCTTTAGAATGACAATGCGTGGCCACATTGTTGCCATTCTACAGGTACAGATAGAGGTGCACCGTCCTATTTCGTGTTCCGTGTTTACCAAATTATACGCCAAAGGACTACGCGCTGTTTGGTACAATGAAAGAGGCAATGCGACAAATTTTAGTTGGTTATCCATAAGTGATAACATGCTACAGTCAAAGATTGGTTTGCAGCAGCTTTACTATAACTGGTGGAGCCGCAACAAACGCACTTAGACATTGAAAAAGAGAAAAGGCAGCTATTGTTTAAAGTAATTATTATTATAGTTATCTGTAAATTTTTTAGTGATGTTAATTTAAAATGAAACGTTTAATATAGGGCAAATAAATAATAATTATACCATACGACTAGTAAATCTCATCAAACTATCGAAGGGGAACCGCAGAAAAAAGTAAAATAGGAACACAAAGCAATAAACGTAAACGTAAGCGCAGTAGCAAAGTAAGCGGCTTTGTAGGATGACCTGCTTGATAGGGAATTAGTAACACACAATGGACACGACTGCATTCTTGGTATGAACAGACAAACGTGGCAATTGTGCACTAAAATTTAGCGAGCTCGCATTCTACGAGTTCTGAAAAGCGTAAGCCCGTTACGGCGCCGACAAAAATGTTAGCCCTCGGAGCACCCAGCTGGTACTTCCCCAAAAACCAGACAAACTGAATTCGTTTACTTCTAATTCAGCAAACCGTTCGAGCCACGGTGCGCGCTGCGCGTACGCGTTTTCGATAAATCGTTCCCCTGAACATTCCCCGAGCCTTCGGGCACATGTGATGTAAATGGAGAAGGTAAACAAGAGATCCGCCATTACGTTAATGAAAGCTTATTTTACTCTGTGTTCTCTGGTGTTTTGTACGGCATTACAACGTAATCTACGTAACGGCGGTCCTTTCTTTTTAACAAGCCCGTTTTGGAAGCTCACACCGCGTAGTAGCTACATGTTTGACAACGTTCCGCGGTCGATATCGCCGAACGGCGAGCTTTCAATGAAAATTACAGCCATAATTTACATTTTTATTCCGATATCGGCGCAGTTTAATTAAGTGAGCCGCCTAATCTGATCGCGTGGCAGTAAGGCAATAAGAAGTGGGCAAATGGAAAATCCAGCATGTTTTCCATGCAAACGGGAACTCTCGCTTTAAATATGCATCGTAACAACAGCAATAAGGTGTGTGCATTATTTCATTATTACAATTATGGCAGCATAATAAAAACATAAGGCTACAAAAAAAAAATAAAAACTTTAAAGCTTACTTCTGAAAATTACATTTTTTAAGTATTTCAGCTTTTTGTAAAAATGCTAAGAAATTAATATTACAAAACTGTATTCTAAGTGAAATCATATATATTATATAGGGTAATCCAAATTGAACTTTAGGGTTTCAAGTGCGTGCTCTTTGCGTTCTGTGAATGTTGGAAGTTTGACTTTGTATAGTTGATATCTAAACAAGTGGCAAAATCATTATGGTGCTGTATACTGAGCAGTAATGTATCTATATAATAACGAATTTCTAAATACGTCTCCTAGGAGCAGCGCCATGTAGATATATGGAGCCGAAAGTCTTTTTATGGCGTCCCGTCATACTTAGCGGCCAACACAACGCATTCTAGCAATCCAGCTATCGCATTCGTGTGCGTCAAACTTTCTAGGCGCTTTAATGCCGGCGTTTCGAGATGTTTTCGATTCCCTTCTGGAATGCCGCCGAATAGACATAAATATCGCGCGGTGGGACGGCCACGACATTCAAAGTTACTGCAAGAAAGCGAGCGAGAGCTGTGTGTTGACATAAGTAGGGTGTATTTTCACATTACCTATTGTATGTATTGTATATATAGTGTTGTGAATTTCATAAATTGTAAGTAAAAAAATAAGTAGTTTAAGAAAAAGTCTTACTCACCACTGTAAAGAGCAAAAAAATTACAACATTATTCAAGTTTATTATGAAAACAGGCTATAACTTACGATTACGCTAAGAAAGCTGAGACCATCGTTTGAACGCAATAGCATATCAAGAGAACATATAAATAATCTAGTGCAAAAGTTTGAAACAAGTAATATACGTATGGACAAAGCAAGGGTTCACTATCAACGCAACGATCGTTCAGGTGACATTATTGATCAAGTAAATGATAGTGCGTATAAATAACCAAGCACGTCAATTCGTCACCGTTCACAGCAGTTTAACATTTCTTACTACACCACGCACTATGATACGCATTTTAACAAAGGATCTGTATTATAATTAAATCGATCTAAACAAACGAACCGCCAAAAATCCCGTGCAATTGTGAATTAAGTTTTAAAGTACGCACCAGTTGATACTAGTTTTTGTAAAACAACTTATATTGAGCGATAAAAGTAATTTTCTTTGAAATGGCTTTATAAATCGTCAACATTTTATATCTGACTTGGTGAATATTTATGCGCTATTGACACAAAAATAATATATCGACAAAAATGTACTGTTTGGTGTGCGTTGTGGGCTGGAAGAATTTCCTGTACTTCTTTGAAAACAAAACTGGCAACGTTGTTACCTGTCAGTATTATACCCTATCGAGAGATATTAAACAACTTTTTTTTAATGAAACCAACAAGATAACTGCCAACTAAATTTCCTGGTTGTGTTATCATGTAGAAGGGTGGCATTGATGAGCCACTTCCATCTTGCAATCTAATTTCATTAGAATTTCTCCTCTGGGGCTATTTAAAGAAAATATTTTGGATCAAGAAACCTTTAATTGCTGAAATCAAGCTGTATTTATGTAAAAGAATGAACTTATATCAACGGAGTCGTGGATGGCATTTGACCGATATCATATTTCATACGTAACTGTCAAGTACATATTTTACACCAATATTATGTGTTTTATTTAGGAATAACATCCTCAAGTTCAATTTTAATCACCATTTATAAACGAATATTTATACAACAAATATTCACTTTTCGTTCGAACTTTAAACATGCTCAAATTCTTGAAGTTTCTTTTAGCATAATGTGCATCGCACGCAACGTGCTCAGTGGCAATTTTCAACAGGAGCCTCGACTTTTACTCAGTAAATAAGACAAAATTTTTTTTGAAATGTTCCAAAAATATAATATAGTTACAAAAGAATGGTTTCAAATACTTATTCGCTTAAATTTTGGAATTACTCTAAAAAGATTAAAATGCTTCACAGATATATCAGCTAATAGAATTATTAGTGAATAATTTGGACACGTCAGTGGAACTGAGCATCAACTAGAATGTAAATATACAAATAAATTATGTGAAAAGTAAATTACGTAGCCCTTTTTGAGTTTCAGACATAAATATAATTTATAATAAAATACAACTGAACCTGCAGCCATTACGTAATGTAACTATTACTGTAAATATTACATTATAAACGCAGCAATAATTCATTAACTAATTAAATTTGAACAAAACGCTAATTACAAAATACAAAAGCAGGCTAACATTTCATTGGTAAAATATCAAACAAGAAAATTTGTAGTGGTTTTAACCATTGATATACTTTAATTCATGTTGAAGAATTAGTAAAAACATGAATTATTAATAAAGTATGCTTAGTTTAAAATAATTATCTAACATAAATAAAAATTGAGAGAAAAGTAAATGGTACTATTAAAAAAAGGAAATAGAACTTACAGAAAGTAAGTTTGAAAATTAAGGGTAATTTAAATCAAATACATTCAAATCTACCATATAAGCCTCTAGCAATAATTTATAACTGTCAGCTACTAAAGTAATATAGATGCGATACTTATATATTTTTTAGAATATGGACTAATTCAGAGATGTAAACATTTAAACCAATTTAGAAGAACAGATGACTTTGTGCTTCTAACAAAATGATATCAAGCCTCACAAAATGCTGTAAAGCCTTAAAACGCACCTTTAAGTGTTTTACTGGCTGTAACATATTATTATAAGACTAATTTACATGTTATACTAAGTAACAAAGTAATATAGTAATGTACTTAATTAAGTTCAAAATAAGTTACTACTTAATTGATCATTCTGACAGTTACAATACAAATATGTAGCCGAATTTAATATAGTTTTATAAAATTATAATCAAAACTGTTTGAAAATGAATTAAATAATTTGATGAAACTGGATCGGTAGTCAGTTGTCATTGCAAAACCTAAAACTCGACTCTATGAGAACAAAATCCAACTGACACAAAAGCTTGAGCTAACTGACAATTTTGTCAATTGGTTTCTAAACCATCATGAAGTAGATTCTTAGTTAACTTGAAAAGTCATCAACTCGACAAGTTTGCAAACAAACAAAATTATAGCGTAATTCACAAAAAACAAATGAACTTTCAACGAGTCACGGTTTGGTGTAAATTTTTGGGTAGATGGTGTAACAGGTCCACATTTCTTAAAAGATAATACTGTAAGTGTTGTAATTCTGAATGTCTTTTGTTATTATTACATAATAACCCAGTTTTTTACACTATATGAGCAACATAGTTCTGGAACAAATGCTATTTCAACCAACAGTTCGAGCGACAGTCAATTTACTATACCAATGATTTCCTGGTTGCATAAATTTATAAAAAGCCGACTTCAACCGCAAGATCTTGTATGTGTGCGCCATCTTACGCATGTGCGTGATCTTGTGCACCGTGAGACCTTTTGCGGGGTTAACTGAAATTCAAGCTCTTCACCAGCAATCTACAACCAGTTGACAACTTCAAGAACGAAATATGACGTGCTATGGATGAAATTTATGAGAATGTGCAAAATTATAACTGAACCTTTTGTGACTAGATCCAGAAATTTGCAGTCGAAGCCGAGATTTCCATTTGTCAGACATAATTTTCTATATTTAATCGGGTATAAATAGTACTTTAATACTCCATAAAAATTAAAAGCTATTTAATTTAAAATTTAAATCTGCCTTTCAATTTAAGCCACCTTTTACTTTTTACAATACTATCAGGGATTTTGAAGCATACCGTGACTATTATACCATTATACCAAACGCTTCCATATACAATATCTATAGTTCTTAAAATTTTCAAATTTTATCCACAATTGTGATCGTTGCCATTCAGCTTCTTTTAATTAAAATTATCTGTAACTTGGGATAGTTGCATTTAATATTGGTAAACCGATTAATGTAATTTGGATGTTACTAATTATAAATAAAAAAATAACTACAAAAAATGCACGCTTGAACAATTAGCTGCCATAAGCTTGAAAACGCTTGACTGACGTAGACGAAGTCTAAAAAAATATTGAAATTAAGCTTTAGGATATATTTTATATCTTTAAACCTACAGGAGTAGTGAATATCATCAACTTCAATTTTTGGTTTCTAAAAAACTAAAAAGTACAGTAACATTTTTTCAAAGTCATGATGTGAGAACGTTTACAATGGCTAGTATTTGTACTAAATCTGTCCAAAATAATGAATAAGGTTATAAAAATTTACTATTTACTATATATCACCTTTATTCGTAGATTGCTTATTAAAAATATGGTAACTCAACTTAATACTAATAAAAAAAAAATCAAAAACTACTTAAGTTCGTCCAATTAAAAAACAAGACAGACACAAAGCTGGTGCTAACACCTAGCTGATGAGGCAGTGGCCTCGCTTTGGAACAGTATCAGCTTTAATATAAAAACGGTGAATAGATTACGTCACTGCAATACGAGACTACTTTTACTATCACTGTCGTCCTTGTTATTTAATTTAGTCTATAATTACATTTTATCAGACCGAATTGTTAAAATTCACTCAGTTCTTAAATTTGCGAATTGTCCACTGCAACAGGTTTAAGATTAGTGAGATTATAAACATATGAAGTCATTCTTAGATTCTTAGTAGTTAGTTTTACCAAATGATTTATAAAGATTTTAAACATAACTGTGGGACTCCACTCAGAGCCTCTTTTCCTAATGGTGTTGTCTATTTATAAAATATACTTTACCTATAAACAGCTTCCCAATGAGTTTATTTGCATTATTTTATAAAAAAAATGAAGAAAATATCAGTTGATTCTGTGGTGCAGTTGTGATATGTTTATCCCAGATTATTTATGTATATAATTTGTGCACGTAAGTTTAAACAATTTGATGAGCTGTTAGAAAATATGCCCAATTTATTTCGTATACGCAAAATTTCAAATGATAAAATATACCTACGCTGTATGAATGATGTCATTTAGTAGGTTAACTGTTATAATTGCCCAAAGTAAAAGCTTAAATGTTTTCAGCAAAAACTCTATTTTTCCTAGAGACCGACATATTTAAAATGAACTATTTGGATGCGGCTGTATATATATCCGTATACATGCGGGCGTTTACGCATGTCTAATAAGAAAGAAAATTTCGGCGAAGTTTTCTCAAGTTTGCGAAAGAACGTCATTAAAATGTAAAAACAATGGCAATGTTGCCTCATAAGGTTCTGCAGCTATGAAAGTAACGCAGCATAATATGCTCCATCCACAAACAATTTGTCTGAAAGATGCAGCCTTAGATGTAACACATTATCTGTTGAAATAGATTATGTAGTTTCTGATGAAAAATAGTAAAGTTGTGTACTTGCACAATTTGATCCAATTTGCGATTAATCGCGTTTGCATGTGAAAAGGAGAAAATCTTTTGCACTTAAAATTCAAAGAGAAAATTTGAAAGAAGTGGCGGTTGCAGTTAATGGGTGGTGCGAATACAACAGAGTAGCCAGCAAAGTCGAGAGCGTTGTCGAAAAAGTCTAGAATAAGTTGGGAGTCCTTGACGTATCAGTCAATTCTACTTGGAGACTAAGTCGTGCCTAGGTTATGAAGCAGTCATTCCAAGACATATATTTGGGTGACATTACATTTAATATAAAAGAGAAGGACGATGGTAAGTGGTAAACTGGGTGTAAAACCAGTGCTGGTCTAACTAAAAAATTCCAAGCGCGGCTCTGGTGGGACATCCAAAATTCAAATTAGAGCCCAAATATCAAATTAAAAGTTTAAATCCCCCTATTTCCCAAATATTTGAAAACCTCCAAGCTAATTAAGTACGTGCCTGTAACTGGTATGCCCTTAGTTTAAGCAGAAATTACAAAAGCATAAAAATATATTAGAATTCCAATTTGCAGATAAGCTTTCAACACGGACTTAATTTGGAAAAGAAAAATGTAAATAAAATAATAAATAAGTTTTGTTGAATTTTGAAATGTTTTGGGCTCCTGTTTTAATCATCTGATCGAATTTAGTTCAATTAACATCTGTTTTTAGTGTGCATTTATAATTTTTTTATAATAAATTTTGTTGATTATAAAATGAAATCTTACGTGCATACAATTAAGAAACTATTTAATATGGAGAAGGATGAGTTATTTGTAATTGATTTAAATTGATAGACTTGCCCCATTAAAATCGTAATGCTCGAAGTAATTTGTGTTAACTCAACTAAAGTTAAAGCAATAAGAACTGAGCGAACGCTCCTTGGTCTATATCGAACGGTTACATTCACCATATATTAGAATAATACATTTGAAGACCGACTGCTAAGGCTTAATTTAATTTAATTTTTATCTTTACCCCTAGTACGGTTCGAGCGCTCAAGCCGAGCACATGCCTAAGTTGTGCGCGGTGCATGTTATCGCTATCGTACAGTGAACCTCGAACAGTGATAAACCAGTGCATTAATTGGAATAAACTGTTTTCATTTTTGTATTGTTTACTACATAATTCAGTGCATGCATGTAAGTAAAACTAATAGCATGCTGCCATTTGGCAATGGCTACAACCCCACGCAACAATTCAACCCAACAATAACGCAACAAAACGCATCCTTTTACCAACAATACCCATTTATCCCAAATAACAACCCACAACAAATAACACCTGAGCAATGCCAGCAAATGCCCAATAGCTACTCAATGTTGCCACAAATACAAACATTCCAACCTTATCAATATGGTCACTCTTCAATGTCTCAATTTGTAATGCCGTCTCAAGTCCAACCATTGCATCAACAAATCACGACACAAAAACCAATGGAAATTATTATTAGCGACGCAGAGGAAGAAGAAAACATTGCAGGCAAAAAAATGCTTGGCAAAAAGTTAATAACCTAAAAAGAAAAAGAAGGAAATTGCAAAACACACAAAATCCGCCACAATCATTTAATCTAACACAAACTAACAAATACTCAATTTTACCAGAAGTTACAGACGTAACAAACAATAATCAAGATAACGGTGCCAACAAAAACTCAAATAAAATAAAAATAAAATACCAAAAGGAAATGATAAACAGCTTGAAGGATATTATGGAACAGGAACAGTACACCACCAAAAGTATGGCTGATAACGTAGTCAAATTTAATGTGCATTCCCCGGATGTGTACAGAAAACTCGTCAAACATTTCCAGGAAAACAGTGTCATTCACCACACTTACCAAATCAAGCAGGATCGTGCATACAGAGTGGTCCTACGGCACATACATCCTACAATTCCAGTAGATGATATTACAGCTGAACAAGCTACTCATAATCACAAGGTTAGAAACATTACCAACATAAAACATAAGAAAACTAAAGAAGCATTACTACTATTTTTTGTAGATTTTGAGCCAGCCACCAATAACAAAGACATATATAACATAAATTACTTACAAAACATAAAAATTTCTGTTGAACCGCCCCACAGAAATATGAACCTGGTCCAGTGCACAAGATGCCAAAACTATAACCATACAAAGTCATATTGTAATAGGCCATACGCCTGCGTTAAATGTGGCGGACCGCACAATTCTATTACATGCAAAAAAACAAGGGAAACCCCTGCTACTTGTGCACTCTGCAATGGTGCACATCCCGCAAACTACAAGGGCTGTTCAATCTACCAAGAGCTACAAAACAAAATAAAACCGAACACCCAAACACAAAAAAACACACATGCCTCTTACAAGACAAATCCACAAAACTTTCCTCCCTTGCCAGTGAAGAACTACTGGAAAATGCCAAACACTAACTGTGAACAAACAAACACAAATAAACCTCAATCACCTCAAGACCTAACACTCACACAGTTCTTAGAAGAATTCAAAGGTATGTTCAATCAACTAATACAACAAAATAGCATTATTTTGAACATGCTTACGACGGTCATAAATAAATTAGTTCGATAATGGCCAAATTCCTTAAAATTGCACTCTGGAACGCCAACGGCCTCCAATCAAAAAACAAGAAATCGAAATCTTCCTCAGTATAAACAACATTGATATCCTCCTTATATCAGAAACCCATTTTACTGTAAGAACCCACATAAAAATACCGCACTATCTTATTTACCACACCGAACATCCGGATGGTACGGCACATGGAGGCACTGCCATTATCATTCGTGAATCAATAACACATCACGAACTACCAAAATTCGAAGAAAATTTCTTACAGGCCACAGTGATTGAAGTAAATAAACTACCAAATCCAATTACAATAGCGGCAACATATTGCCCCCCTCGGCACCAAATAACCAAACTCATGCTACAGCCATTCTTTGACTCCTTAGGGTCAGGATTTATAACTGGCGGAGACTTTAATGCGAAGCATACCAGATGGGGCAGTAGACTGATAACCACAAAAGGCAGAGAACTTAATAAACTCATAACTGATAATAATTATACATATTTCTCAACAGGTAGCCCAACGTACTGGCCAACGGACCCTGGCAAAATTCCGGATTTGTTAGATTTCTTCGTTGCTAAAGGAGTTTCATCTAACTACGTCAGACATAACATCCAGTTATGATCTATCATCTGACCACACACCTGTCATACTTACTATTAGTGCTACAGTAATTAGAAAAGAAGCCAAACCAATGTTATGTAACAGACGCACAGATTGGGACGCCTTTAAAGAGTATATGGATCAACATCTTGATCTTAATATAAGCCTAAAAACGACTGAAGAGTTGGACAGTGGAATCAACAAATTTATAACTACTACACAAGAGGCAGCATGGTATGCTACACCGCGCATGGAAAGAAAACCCAGCTCACAAAACTTCCCAAGAGAAGTGATGGAGCTGGTTAAGAAAAAAGGAAAGCTAGGGCAGTCTGGCAACGAACACATAATAGAAACGACAAAACAAAGTACAATCGAATTACTAATAAACTTAAACGAAAACTGAACGAAGTAAAAAACGACACATTTCAACAATATGTAACTTCTCTTTCCAAGGACGACTACAGTATATGGAAAGCCACAAAGGGATTCAAGAGGCCACAGGTACATATACCGCCGCTACGTAACACAGACGGCACGTGGGCCAGATCTGACCAAGAAAAAGCTGACCTATTCGCACAATATTTGGCAGAAGTATTTAGACCTAACTCTGAAGCAATAGATATAGAAGTAGACACCTTCCTCGAAGCCCCACTACAACTTTCATTCCCAATACGGGATCTTGAAATCGGTGAATTACGTCAGGAGATAAAATTCTTGAGCAACAAAAAAGCACCTGGCTACGACCTCATAACTGGTCCTATCCTTAAACAGCTACCAGAAACTGGGGAAAGACAACTACTAGCATTATTTAACGCAATTCTGCGCTTAACCTACTGGCCGCCGCAACTAAAGATGGCGCAAATTACAGTAATATTGAAACCTGGTAAGCCGCCAAATGAAGTGCAATCTTATCGTCCAATTAGCCTGTTATCAATAATTGCCAAACTCCTTAAGTTAAGATATTAAGTCGGTTAAATAAAGACACACCACTGGATGATTGGATCCCAAAGCACCAATTTGGATTCAGACGAGATCATTCTACTATTCAACAGTGCCACCGCATGTCTAACGTAATTCAGAAAGCTTTTGAAAGTAAGAAGTACTGCACGGCAGTATTCCTGGACGTTCGACAAGCCTTTGATAAGGTGTGACACAAACCGCTATTTCCTAGTAAAATTCGGAAACAAAATCTCGACACTACAGCCAATTACCGCTGGGGTTCCCCAAGTCAGCGTTTTGGGCCCAGTGCTATACTTACTTTTCACTGCTGATATACCAATAACACCGTACACAGAAATGGGAACGTTCGCAGATGATACTGCCATCCTTGCGTGCAATGAAGACCCTTTAGCTGCTACAAGATTACTGCAGGAACACATACATTTAATAGAAGAATGGCTAGACAAATGGCGAATTAAGGTGAATGAAAATAAGTCAGTTCAAATAACATTTACAATGCGAAGAGGAATATGCCCTCCTGTTACCATAAACAACATTGATGTAGCATAATTTGAAGAAGTGACGTGTCTGGGATTACACTGGGACAAAAGGCTAACTTGGAAACAACACATAAAGAAGAAGCACAAAGCCATGGATCTGAAAGTTAAAAAAATGTACTGGCTAATAGGTCGGAAATCACCTTTAGCAACCGAGAGTAAACTCGGTTTTATATATAAAACCATCTTACGTCCTATTTGGACATATGGATGTGAGCTGTGGGGCTGCTCTAGCTATTCTAACGTAGACATAATCCAGAGATTCCAATCCAAGACAATAAGAACTCTTATGGATGCTCCATGGTACGTGACAAATCTCACCCTACATACCGACTCCAACACACCATACGTGCGTGATGTAATTACGGAACGGGCAACCAGACACTATGATAGACTTACATATCATCCAAACGACCTTATACAACCACTTACGTTACAACCAAACTTTCGGCGATTAAAGCGGAAATGGCCTTGGGACCCCTACAAACTAACGTGAATCCTCCAGTGTGAATCCATCATCCTCACTCAATAGGATTAGGAAACTGCGAGGAAGCACCAATGGGTGCCAACCTCATCAAGCCAATCAACTTTAACAACAAATTAGCTCATAGAATCACTTGTAATTCTGATTGCTGATGTACCATGTTTCACTAAAAAAAATCTTTACCCCTACTCAGACGTTATTTATTGCCATTTTGGATTAATAATTGTTAACGTTCAGAAACAATATATACATTTTTTATATAGTTGCACGAGTTATTGCATATATTATTATTGCTTATAAATAAAAGAGCACATGCATGCCGACTGTACTTACAAATATATAATATTTTCCACTAAATTTTCAAAATATTTTAAAGTTAAAATTTCAGTACAAGAAAGATATGACATATTTTACATTAGATCTAGTCCGTATTTAAGGTTACAAACCTTTTAGGGGGGCCTGACAAAGACATCATTATTCCTTACATTTTAGAAGCACATAATGCTTGACTTAGCTTATATAATAAAAGGACAAGTACATTAATTCATAAAAACTATATCACCAACCAAAACATTGATAGTTCGCACATGCACTTGGACAGTCTAAAAAGTTTTTAGCCTAACATAGAAACAAGTATTCTTTCTGTCAAATTTAATTATATTTTTTAACATCAGTCTCCTTTTAAGTTAATATACTTTTTACAGCGATACTCTAACCTTGTTCAAGTAGTAGTTGTCGTCTGGCTCTGCAAAATAGCAGTGTACGGTTGCGATAACGTCCTCGTTTGATAAAAATCTCCGCTCTGCGAGCCAAATTTTGAGCTTAGGAAACAGAAAATAGACGCTGGGGGGGGGGGGGGTCATATCTGATAAATATGGTGGATGATTAATCGATTCAAAGAGCAATTCGTGAATTTTCGCGCTAGTGACCACCGAAGCGTGAGCCGATGCGCTGTCTTGATGAAAGAAAACTTTCTTCCGTTCCAAATGGGACCGTTTTTTAGCAATTACTGCCTTCAACTAGTACAATAACGATGTGTACTACGACCTCATTATTGTTTTTTTTTTTAAGTAGTCGATGAACAGAATTCCCTGACTATCCCAAAAAAATAGTCGCCATCACCTTTCCGGCCGATGAAACCGTCTTTACCTTCTTGCAGCTAGTTCATCCCTTGCTGTCACTGTTTTGACTGCTCCTTTGTCTTAATAGTGTAATAGAAAACCGAAGCTTTATCGATAGTGATAAATCAACGTAAAAGTCCGACTTGCTTCACTGAAACCGTTTAAGCAGGCCCTTGGAAATATTAATTTCAATGAATTTTTGATTCAAAGTGAGCAAACGCGGGATCCAACGGACAGCTTTCTCATACCCAATTCTTCATTCAATATATGACAAACGCGTTCGTTAGATATGCCCACAGCACATGCAATCTCTCTAACTTTGATTCGATGATCGCCTGATGCCATTTGGTAATTTTTTTTACGTTATCGGTTGTGGTTGCAGTTGTTGGTCGCCCCGAATGTTCATCATCGGCCAAACTGGTTCGACCACATTTAAATTCAGCTGCCCATTTTTTCACAGCAGCAAATGGTTGGACAAGAAGTAGCTATTTAAAAAGTAATTAATATAAGTATACATGTACATTGTTGGTGTATAA
Source organism: Sinelater perroti (assembly GCA_036346155.1). NCBI lineage: Eukaryota > Metazoa > Arthropoda > Insecta > Coleoptera > Elateridae > Sinelater > Sinelater perroti. The sequence continues at coordinate 2,599,365 of JARFIY010000348.1, read as the reverse complement.
AATATAACATTTAATTAATTCTATTTAAATCTGTTTTTCTAGAGACAGTATGGCCCAGTGGTTTAGGCGCGGGCTGCGGTGTGGACGGGCTCAATCACTAAAAATAATTGAGTACCTGCGTTCACTCAAACAAGGGGTAATAATGGCGGTCGTCTAAGGCTACATCAGAGATGGTGCCCTACGACCGGGAAAAGAGAGCGAACATATAAGAGCCTTAATCTTCCAGGTCGCAGGCCATGCTTGCACGCAGTGTGTTAGAGTCTTACTATTACCATCAAATATATTTTCGAATATGCAAATATGTGTTCAACATATAAAATATAATTATATCCAATGCATATATTTTTATATTTATTTGATATTTCATCTTAAATTAATTTTGCATAGACGGCAATTAAATGCTGCGTTTTTCCACACATAGACTGTTAAACCCATTAGATAAATATGTAACTAAAAAGAAACGGTACTCAAAAAGCACTGGATTATTTCTGTAGTAATTTTGTAGCGCTAAGAATTTTTTTATTTTTATTTCAGATACAATGTTTTCTTGACAACATTTGACTTAATATTTTTATATTCGCGCAGTAGCTGAAGATTGTTGAATAACTTATATTTAACTGGGTTCACCTAGTTACTATAATATATTCCATTAAATGAGTTTATTCGAATTGAAGGTGATCGTGATGGTTTAGGTTTATATTCGTGTTATTTTAATTGAGATTAACCTTCACTATTTTTAACAAAGAACGGCGATTTACTGCATATTTTTCATACATATTTACCATATATAAGGACAATTTACACATGTTTAATTCCAATAAAATTTGTAGTTTTGAAGAGTTAAGGTCAGATTTTTCATTCTTGATTTTATCCTCAATTAGCAACTGAAAACAAAACCATAAAGAGTCTGAACTAGAAAACTGTTTTATGAAGTGGCTTTGAAAGTTGGTGGAATCACCCAGAAGTTTAACTTTTCTCAAAACAATTGTTTTGCTATTACTTTTGTGTAGGATTTGAATGGTGTTGCATTTAGGCCGCATGATAAAACAGAATTTTTGTATATTTTTACAACACTACTAACCCAATAATACCTTGATGCTCTTTGTCAAATATCACTTTCTCTGAAAACATTCTCACATGCTGAAGTTCGGCAAATAATATGGTTTACGAAAACCTGCCAAGCTCCACTTCCCTTCCCCCAGACACGACTTAGTAGTGCGAGAAATACTACAATGTCTACCCAGAAAAGCTTTAGTTCTACTTACCATATATATATATATATATATATATATATATATATATATATATAATATATATATATATATATATATATATATATATATATATATATAATATAGTTGTAGTATCTTACGATCGTGTTATTTCTCGTTACAATAGAAATATAATTAAATCATCCTAACAGTCAAATATAGAAAGCCACCGTTACAACTAACATCCTACAGACTCATAAATCTCCTGCCTCTGATGTCAAAAATGTTTGAAATAGTTGTCCTCAAAATAATATAAGAAACCATAAAGTTTGTTCTCGTAATATCATCTCACCAGCATTACAAAATTACAAAAACATAGCGCACTACAGACATTGTATCGTTACCAAAATAATGGAGAGCCTCTAAACAAGCAAGGTATGTGCCTGTGTGTTCTTTACTAAGGATTTACTTTGGAAAACCAAGCGATACTTTTTGAGACAGCTGTGTATTGTGCTCAATTTTCCCTCAACGAATGCATATTTCAAGTTAAAATAATTTACTCAACTTCAAGCTATCAACAGAGTTCTGGTGCTGTTCTGCAGGGCACTGTCTTCAGGAAAATTCTTTATTTACTCTGTAAATCTGACATATCGACCTCTAAAAATACCGGTACGGTTACGTTTGCGGTGGATACTATAATTTTATCCATCCCAAATGAAGCAGATGCTGCTGGAGCAAACTAACAAAACCACATTGAGAGCCTTTGGGAAACTGGTTCAATAGGTGGAAAGTAGCAGTTATAGACACAAGTCTTCACCAATAATTTTCACTACCCTATGTCCACAATTAACATTTAATAATGGCAAAACGCCCCATGATACGTTCGAAATAGCACTCTCCACAATAATTTGCACATATCTTACGTAATCAAAGAAAATTAAGAGATATTATAAATGCTTATCATATCAGTCTAAAAGCACATCAAACCCTCTAGTTAATCAAATTATCATCCAACTTGTAGTCGGAAGGTTGAAATGTCAATAGTGACATGATTTAGCCTAGGACTAATAAATTCTGGAGTATTTAATGGTGGCTGAACCCGTTCCGAGTAAATTTTTCTTTTCTTATATTTGGATATTACTTTTAATGTAAAGTAGATTGTAAATTTGCACACAAATAAATAAATATATGTTATACTTTCTATATAGTTTTGAAATGTTAAAATAAGTATTACATTATTATTTTGACAAATATAATTAAAATAGTTTTTAGTTACATAACTTCTTTTCTACTTGATGTACCTCAACAAATGTATCATAATTATTGTTTAATATTATTACTAATTATTATAAATCAAACATTTTTATAATAGTATGTTATCAAAAATTAGTTATTTCTTTCTTCATTTTTTAAAATTTACCAGTTTGCAAGATTTATTTATCATTATAAACAAGATCAGGGGGCGAAATGGTAATATATACAAATGTTGAAACTAATAAACACCTTGGAACCTCAAACTTAGACCAACCAATCAACTATGAAGGTCTCAGCACTCTATATATTATCGTTCATGAGATATGTCACTTTAAAAAAGAGAAACCCCTTAGGGGTGTTTCAATGGGTCGGGTTTATGAGACATTCCTATTCTACTTTTTAATGAGGAGTTCAAAAGTTCAGTATTTCGATCTAATTGTACAATTGATCACTATACTCAATTGTATATATTACCTCTAATTACCTCTAACTACACCCACCTAGTAATCTAGTAGTTGTTTAAAGGATATTAATTTTACTAAACGGAGAGTAAATTGTTGTCACAAATAATAAACTTATCAAAAATTGCGGTTATTTTATTTTGAAAGTACAAAACAACCCAATCTATCAATGATATAAAAGCTATATACGCTCAAGAATGATAAACATTTTTAACTTGTACTTGAACACCTGCCGTAAGCCTCTGCACATCATCAACTGAAATTTTTCAACTAGCTACAGTTCACATTTGTCTAAATACCTAGATTGTTTTAGTTTCTCGGACATGTTTTCTTAAGTGCTTCTTTACAATACTCTAGTAACGTTCAATGCAACAACGCTCAGGGCAGTTTGGCGGATTGCCTCTTTTTTCATAAAATAAATACTTTTAGAATCCAAAAGTTTGCGGGTCGCACCAGAATAGTGGGCAGATGCTGGCCAAAATAATGGAAGAATGTTGAGATTATAATATAGAGATACTAACCATTTTTCTGTATATTCTTTCCCGTACACTTTGCCTTCAATTGTACCACAGATAAAAAATGGAGCTTCTAAGCTCACAAGAATATGTGGCCTATTATACAAGAGTTGTCTTACCGAAATTATTCATTTTAGTCCTTCTTACATCATCAGGTACATATTTTGCTATAACGGTATTGAACTCCTATACATTTTAACATATTTCGTCAGCCATAACAACACAACGAGTTTGGTTTTGAATTATATGGCCGTACAATCTTCAAATTTGTTGCTCCTCATTCCTCTTCGACATTTTCTGCCTTTTTATAAGTACGTATTTTGTTTCCTCTTTTAACTTTTTAAATGGTACCTACGTTGACTTTATTTTTTTTGCTATTTCACGAATAAACATACATTTTTTCGACTTTAGCAGCTTCAAAGCAATGTTCTCAGTTTTTGCACTTAACAGCACCACTTAGATATCGCCGTTTAGACAAATAGTTATGATTATGATTTCAAAATTGTAATTATTACGAATTTTCGCAAGAACAATTTTTTGAATGCCGCTTCTACAAAGAGTAGCTTTCTGATCTCAATACTGATTTGCTTAATTGCTCCTTAATTAACAGTTGTTATTAAACAATATCAACAACATCAAGCCGATGCGATCAATGCCTGTTACTTAAAAATAGTTGCAATTCAAAGCTTAGCATTAAATTAAATGTGCCTGTTTAGTAAAATAGGCAGTCCTTATAGAAATATTTTTAAAATTTTAAAGGTTATGTAATTATTAAACTAATACGAAGATATTGTCACTATTACACTTAGTAATCGGACGCCCAAATCCTTAGATTTTGAATTGATATTCTAAACAAGTTGTCTTTATTATATTTAAATATAAGGTTGAATGTAACGCTGCATCAATGCTTTTTGCAGTTATTACACATCATTATCGTTTAATCCTCTCAAATAGTCCTCTTAAAGTTACGTTCTTTCCTTATTAAGTACAAACCGATTTTTTTTCAGAAGTGGATATGTCCAAAAACAAGATTTTTCACAAACAAATGGGGGTAATTGTTAATTTTATTGATTAGTTTCAAGTATTTGTTAGCTAGATTAGAATTTATTAAACAAATTTGGTTTTTTGTGATTATTCTCTCTAAAAATTCTTTGAATGCTCGGCCTAATAGACCACATTTGTGCCAAATAGATTTTTTTTCAATTGATTATCACGTAGCTGTTCTAAAATCGATAAATTATTTCAATCATGATATATATATACGTTGCAATAACCTACATAATACACATCATTTGTACGTTGTATGTACACAACCTATTTTTATTGATTCTTTCTTTGTGCGAAACAATTTTATTATTATTTACAATTCATTTTCTATTTGGCTTTAAGCTTACAAATAAAAATGTGGTATCGTTTGCTATATCTAATTAATTGTAGAATATATTTATTATCTCCTTTTTGTACCAATAACATATCACGTTATGTACCCTTCTTATATTTGATTTGATACTAAATTGTTCGCACTGTGATTGCTTCCAAACTAAAACGAAAAACAACTAATTGGAATTTTATAGTAATTTTTATATGCAAATCGCCTCTGAAAGAATTCCAGTGCTGGCATTTTTGTATTCTAAAGTCGGATTCAATTGGATATTTCCTCGTTTTTATCTAAATAACAATAGCTACGTGACGCGGAGGTAATGGGTTTGCGGAGCGCTTTCCAGATCTGTATTTAGCTTCCTATTCGATTATATCTATATTACTTCGAGAGGCGCCGGGGCGCTATTGTTTCCGGGCTTGTTCGTTTTCTATTATTTCTATTGCAGCAGGTCTTGCGCAACAAGACGTCGCAGGTGCACCCCGACAGCAATTTTGCGTAATAGTATGGGGCTTAGGGTAATCAGAGATTGTTCCGACAACGTCCCGGCGTCGGCTTGAATCCTTGTTATGAGCCTGCGTCAGCGTCCATCTTCGCTATCGCCCATTACATTATCTTCGCCGTGTATAGCAACTCCACGGCAGATAACGTTTCGGGTAATCCAATATAAAATACGCAGATAACGCAGCTCGTATTCTGTAATTGCATTGCTTCCGCTTTGAAACTATTTTCGCTCCTCGTGCATACGAAACGCTGATTTAGGAAGTCCGCCCGCCGTTCGGCCGACGTATTAATATCTCCTTTCAGCCTCTGCCGAGCCGTAAGTAATTAAAAAGATTGGCACGGGTCGTTCCGGGCGCGCTCAAGGAAATTTCCCATTTACTTTTAGCGAATTTGCATCGAAATTCTTAGCCCGGCGAAGCGCCGGTGGACGTGAAACCCTTGTAACCAGATTATCTCTCAGTTGACCGAAAGTAATCGCTGGAAACAGAGAGGGAGCGCCATCGAGGTATAAAGCAGCGGATGGCCGCTGTTTGGGTGGAAATCGAACTCGAGCGGACTTTCAGCAGAAACAACAGGATTTCATCCAGCCTAGCGGACGCCGAAGGATTTTACCCTCGACGCCTATTCAGCAGGCGCGGAGCTCCGGAACTCTATTTTTGCCAGATCGCTGCGACTTTCATACTGTAAATGTATGCGCGCTCATGGAATAACCTTAGTGAGATTTCAATTCCCTGCTCTACAGCCGCCAGGATACGCGTATTCTGTCGAGTGTGAAAAGGAGTCAAATGTGGATGTCAACCTCTATATGGGAATTTCAAGAGCACGCCGTGCTGGCGTTCCTTCGCGAGGAATGAAAGCCTCCCGAGTGTATTTTCATAACGTGGTTGAGCTTCGGACTGCTTTAGGAGAGCCGGCGAACTGTTACGGTGCGCTTATTGTCTAATTTTTAAAATTTCAGGGTACTTTCCGGCGTAACGAATTTTACGGTCGCCGGGATGTGGCCGCATTAAAGGTTATGAAAAATTTAACAGAAGGGTTAATGCTAACTCAACATTGCTAGCCACAAATTCATTGCTGTGTTTTATTTATTTTCTGAATAGTTAAAAAACGTAATATTACTTGCACAGTACGTACACGTATAACCAATTACTTATTAATCAGTTCACTAATTATAATACTTTATTTATTATATCAAAGCATTTTCTTAAAAATATTTTCAGAATCACAATAATAAATTAAACTGAAGAAATTAAAATTAATGCCTATGTTATAAGGAAAATAAATTTAATTAGAAAAATACGTGGTCTTTTCTGCATAATGTATAACAACTCAATTCAAAGCTTAAAAATAAAAGTTAATTTAACGTGATCACATATACTTCTATTGTTAACTTTATAGTTAAATACATTGTAGTCGAGATAAATACGAAATTTTTCAGCTTGTATTGCGGAATAGTCGAGAAGTCGTCTTACGCGCATACGTAAGCACCTGTTATGTAACACAATCAAATTAACTTCACCTAATCTACAATCTATGATTGTCAACATAATGAGCCGAGAATACAACTACAGATCTGCTATACTCCAATGTTTTCGTACCGGAAAATCTCCGACAGAGATTATTACATGGTTTAGCTACAAAAAGACACAAGTTCACAATGTAGCCAAGAAGTGCAGGGAATGACTACCAAAAGGAGGTAACTACTAGCAGGGCAACTCAGAACAACTGATCTGATCGTAAGAGATGTAATGAATTGAAAGAAGCCATCTATCAGAATCATGAGTGGAGCATGACTGACCTGGCAAAAGAAATGGATGTGGCGAAGTCAACGTTTTAGTCTAGGACTCACGAGGTGTGTAAATAAAGTAATGAGACATTAGGCAATGATAGTTACACTTGGGCACTGTTCCCTTCAAAGTAATTGCTTTGATCAGTCACAAGCGCTGGAGAGGGGTTTCCACTCGTCATGGCAATGCTAGAACGCTGATACTAAAATCGTCATCATCTGTTTGGTTACGGCCTTTTCAATGTTTGATACTGTCCCAAAATGACGTCTTTTGAAGTGCGTTTTCACATTGGGGAAGAGAAAAAAGTCATACGAACTCAAGTCGGGTGAATAAGGGGGCATGTTTTTACTTGGTAGAATTGTTGATTGACTATGTGGCCTTGAGGCACAAACTCTTTCTGGGCGATTCCCTGGCTATCAAAACAGCAAATCAGAATGTTTTTGATCCTCGACTTGCTCATCCTTACTTTTTTTGGTCTGGGTGAGTTTGGAGTGTGCCATTCGTAGCTCTAACGCTTCGTTTCGAGGTCGTAATTAAACACCCAAGCCTTGTCACCAGTAATGACACGTTACAGAAAATGAGGGTCTTTATCAATCCGCTTCAAAAAGTCAAGGCATGTGTTCCTCTTCCAACAAAAGGTTTTTTGGAACCATGCGCAGTTTTTTGCATTCTTAATTTGATGAACGGTGGTCTGTGTCAAATTCAACATCTTCCGATGATCAGAACGCACAAGCCACCGGATTCTGTCGACATAAGAGTCATTCCATGGAGTTGCAGGCCGTCAGTCTAATCTACAATTATCTTTCATTTTTTTGAAAATGCCTTAAACCATCAAACGCCTGCACTCTTGACAACACAGTGCCTCCATATGCCTGTTGAAGTTTTATAAACGTTTCTGTTGCGCTGTGTCCAAGTTTGAAGCAAAACCGGTTCGCATACCCTTGCTCCACCGTACTGTCACTCATTGTCATAACGGCTCCCCAAAAACGTTTTACGAAAAAAAAACGCTACAGACAACGTACTACCCACTCGCACTGAACGCGCATCGGATGTCGACCCGCCTTTCCTAAAAACGAGCAGTTCCCAGTGTTCCCATATTGCCTACTACACTATCAGTCTCATTAGTTTATTTACATACCTTGTACACTACAAGCCTGTTTTGTCCTGAGAAATCGCCAACTGTTAACTGAAAAGAACTAAATAGACAGACGACATCAGAAACGACAGCTCTGGCTTATTGAGATTCTTTTTAAACAAATCTAACTTCATCCATGTCAAGTTTATGAATGGCCAAAATGACTGTTGTATCTTTCACAATGCTTCTGAAGTGCTTACAGTCATGTATACGTTTTACGCCACCGTAATGGGGGTTGTGAGCAGCAAAGGGGATGTCAGAGTACCCCAATGCTTTGAGAAACCTAAATGTGACCGCCGATAGTTATATGAGCGTTCTGAAGCCAATTGTCAAGCTCTAGACAAGGAAGGTAGCCGTTGAGTGAGAGTATACGTTCCAGCAAGACTCCGCTCTAACCTAAAAGGCAAGGAAAATCTAGGCATGGCTATACAACATTTTGTATTACCCCTGTTCCCCCCACTTGTGACCACTCTCCAACTTTGGCTTAATTACTACCTGTGGAGCGTAGTTGAGGAATCATAACACCAAGGACAGCTTAAGGACCTCTATCATGAAGGTAATAACGCATATAAACAAGAAAGAAGTTAGCAGATAGCCTGTAGAAGGTTTAGGTCCCGGCTGGAAAATGTCGTGGTCGCTGACGGAGACTACATTGAATAATATAATTCTTAATACTATTTACTATAACTGTAATTAAGTAATATTAATGGCCTACATTTTAATTGTTTAAGATGAAATATAAATGATACTTAAAATGCTAAAATATACATAGTAAATATAATTTCTAAAACCTATTAATTACTTATTAGAGCAGTCGAGCTAAAAAGTTCAAAAGCGCGATTCATTTTTAATGCTTTTATATAGTTCATTAAATAACTTTATTTAAATATTCAATAATCGAGTTGTTAAATATTATGCTGGTAGTTACTTACTAACAAGAAATTCTAAATTTCTTGTCTCATATATGTGAGCTTTCACTTATATTCAACTATAAAATCTTATTTAAAAATATGGTTATTACTTGGCAATCTTTCTTATATGCCCCTGACCAAACGAAAAAAAAATAAAATTATCTACAGTTAACAATAAAATTTAAAAATGCTTAATGCTTCAATTTAAAAAAATTCTCAAGAATTTAAACTTCATTTCCTAAATTACGTTATTAATATAAGAAAAAACTCTACCATCGTATTTATGTTAACAATGCCTTATAATCAGATAATATACATACAGAAATTAAGATTAAAGCAATAAAGAACTTACAACAATAGCGCAACTGCAAACAAAATTATGGTATTTAGACGTACCGGTAGGTAGCCTATAGTAATTTTCCGTGCCACAATAAAAAAGTTATACGCTACGGTTTATTAAAATAGCACTATAAATATCCAGTGACAATGTGTGTATCAAATAAATAATAAACATTGTGGAGCAATATTAGCGTGTATTATATAGTACCTGACGTAAGCGCTGTGTACGTGTGCATAGTTTTAATGTAATAAATGCGTAACAGTAGCAAGGTGTATACAAAAAACAAAGGAAATTAAAAATATTATAAATCGAGTTTTGTGTGCTAAAATAAAAAGGTCAGTGTGTTTAAGAAACAAATTAAAGAAACTAAAACGTTCCATAAAGAAGATTATTCTTTTGGGAGCAACTGCAAAAAGAATGAATAGTTAACACAATGTTCGCGAGCAGTTTAATCAAAGACCCCAAATGGAAAACACTTTAAAAGGCATATAAAATTTGTTGCGATTGATAGAGTCTAGCTATACTGTAAAAACTAAATTTACCATTATGAACAGGACAAATTGCAAGGAATGTGAAAACAATAAAAACTTTTCAGAAGCTACCTATAAGTTGTTCACTATTGGAACGTCAAAACATTCAAAGTCTACCTGCTTTAAAAGCAGTGTGGTATGCATTGCGCTGCAGACTTACTAATACAAAAATGAGTTTGGCACGACAGTGGCAAAATGTTACTTTTGGTGATAAAACCAAAATTAAATTTAGATAGGCCGGTAAGTTTTCTTGTAATTGGCATTGATCTATGTAAGAAAATAGCAATTTTGTTGATGTTGGTTCAGTTATAGTATTGACACGCAGGCAAAACTTGAAAAAGTGTAAACAGTTTCTAGAACAGATGACAAACAAATTTTTAAATGCCAGGGCAAGCCAAGGATTTATCTTTTAACTAGACACCGCAACGTTTGGCGCTGGTTTGAAGAACAGCACGTGGACAGCATTGGACGTCGGTCACTTCCTACCTTAAGATCACAGCAAACATTTGTAAATGGTTGTTATACAAACTTTATTCGAGTGCCAATAATTCAGTTACTTTCAAAAACTACAGTAGGACGCAAATAAAATGAATCTAACCCTGTATAATTCTGTCCTAAATATTTCAGATTGTAAGAAATACTGGTAAAAGTACACATTACTGACAGATAAAGAGTATTATTTGCAAGCTATAACGAGGAGACATTCGAACGACACATTTCCCTGTTCAAACAATGGACAGTCCAAGTAGTCCGATAGTCAGAATCTACAGATTAGAGCCCCTCGATTCGGTTGGTTGTTTAAAAATGGAAATGGTCTAAATAGGCGAAGGCAGTTGACTGCATGTGGGCTGGGGTGTAGTTTTACAGCATTATTCGGAACAGTGGGTCCTCTTAGCTCTGACACAATAGCATGTTACATATTATTGCAAACGAGTCTTGTGCTTTATGAGGTAATCGCATCCAAGGGGCGCACTATGTCAGTATCTCATATTTACAATTAAGTGGTTCAAAAATTCCCATCTTTGTGTGGATTGTTTTGTATATTAATTTTGTTGTAGTTTCGCTACAGGTTATTATATTTTTAAAGCTGCAAATTCTAATTGTGTATGTGGTCCCATTTATATTGCTCGGAGTGCATGTAAAGTAACTCTAAAATAAGAAATTTAATGGGCCTTAGTGCAAGTTAAAATAATCTGTGAATTTGTTGAAACCATAATGACGTGCTTTAGTGCAGTAAGTTCATGCACAAAAATTGTTTTAACAAGATTTAATTTATCTTGAGTGGTCTAGAAAAAAACAGAATCAAAAACTGGCAAAATTAAAGATATGAAAACAATTTGTTTTAACAGATTTTTAATAACCCCAAATGGCAGGCAGCAGAAATTTGCTGTATTTTTACAAAAATAAAAATTAAATAATTTAGATTTAAAATTGTTGTGATGAGACAATAATAAAATAAAAGACTTACTGTAAAAATATACTTAAATTAATTTCCTTTTTATTTATACATAAAATAATTTGTATTACTAAAAACAATAGATAATATTGTGAAATCAAAGAAACCCGCATTAATCTACGGCGTCAAGTGTAGTTTTTTTTTGTTTAAGGGTTTTTGCTTAATAAATGTCTATGAAAGCTACATTTTATAATACATACAATTATAATAACCAAGGTTTTTAATCTGCTTGTTTGAGAGACACAGAACTACCCTCTCATTTATTAGTGAGCTTTTAAGTTTTATCAATTCATTAAGATGAGCTAAAGCAATATAAGGCTGAAAAAACCAACTATGCTACTATGGCTACCCTCTAACTCACATGCGTCTCATGTGGTCTCGTTTATTAAAAGAAAGTAAAGGTTTTTAAGAAGGACTAGGTTTTATAATTCATAACCCAATGAGAAGTCGTTCTGCTTGCAAAAAAATAAGGGTGTTTTTAACTTTTTGCGCAATGATTACAGTGTAAAAAAAATGTTACTACTGTACTATAATATTTAAGATATTGTAAATTACACACAGAGCTTAGTACAAACTAATAAGTTGTTTAAGAAGCATTTTGCATATTTTTCTAAGATACTTACAAGGGTTAATTTACAATAATTTTACTATTGACTGGTGATTATAACACGATTCGTTGCCCATAGAATCGGCAATAAGTCTCATTTAACCTCAATTCTATCAATGTGTGCTTTCGAGACACATTTCATTTTGAAAAACCTTGTATTCTAAAAATTGATTTTAACAGACTAGAGGGTTTCAGTATTCTCAACTGCAGCTTTCTAATAATATAAAATACGCTAATTTATTATTTCAAACTAAATATGTAAATGTGTATCACATATAATTTATGGATTATAGTGAAACTAGTTATTCAGTATGTGGCAAATCATACTTGGGAAGACCCAAAGATCTTTGTAAACCTTTCTTCAGAATTCAACAGAAATGTTGACTAACCAATTACAAACTTCATATTGTGACAAAAAGCCTAATTTATGTAGAAATGCTGCATTACACCAAATTGTCTACCTAAGAGTCGACAGAATATTGATTCCAATTTGTTTGTATCTTAAAACACAATAACTTTGTTGTGCTATGTACTTAAGAAAAGCTATGCTATATTATTCCCTATATGAAAGCCTACACATGCCACTACCCCACAAAAGGAGGAATCGACACTTTATCAGACGCATATTCGGGAGAAAGAATGATTAAGAGGTGATCTTTAGCTTTTATTCAATTTAATTGACGTCTGGGGGTAAATTTATTGTTTATTTGAAAAATATATTTTTAAATTTGGCGTACGTCCCAAATAGGAAGAATTTGCAATATTTTCTTACATAAATATTAAACGATCATATTAAACGGCGTAGTATGAGCGGTTTATGTAAAAGTCACACTTTGTAGATCTAAAATACATTAAAACGAGTACTAGCACCGACAGAGAATTTTATTCTATAAGTAAAAAAAAGAAAACGGTGTCTTACTTGTCCATAAAAAAGGCGTAAGTAAACAATTTGTACTGACTATTCAGAGAAAATATACTTGCAGAAACTAAATTTTTTTTTTAATACACAATGCTCTTTATATATGGAGTATTTCTTTCTATGTTTACTACGAACACCATAGCAAAATAAAACATTAATATTCTTTAATTATCTATATCAACAATGTGTCACACCTTAGTAAGACGCACTATGATGAAACCTTGGTGGAACTAGGATTACCACCAGCTTCTAGCTATGCTACATAATACACATATTTTGATAAAACATAGTGTCAAAATTAATGCTTGGTTACTGCAAAAAGTTTCAATTAATATCGTCACTATAGTATATGGGTTGTACGATACCAATCGACATACATTTATACTCGTTTTCATTTAATAACCTCATTAAATAATTCTTTTTTAAATTTATTTAATATATAGTGTGTGTTTGATTTTTGCGGAGTAAAGACGTGTTGCGATCGAGCTCGTAAATAAGAAAGTGCACAAGCCAAACGTGATAACCGGTCGTCGCGAACATGCGAGGCCGGTTGTGATAAGACAAGGTAAAAATAAAATTAAAATATTAAATATTAAATTGTAAATACGAAACCCGAGAAATAATCGACATGGATCCGTATACGCGACCAGCGACACCAGGAGAAGCACTACTGGCACAACAAAATCAAGCCTTATTTCAGGAAAATCAATCTAGAAGTCAGAATGAACAAGCATTATACAATGCCTGGATTTGTGAACGTACAGAAAGAGAAAACTTTCAGCTGCCTTAAATAATATGCAAGGCCAGATAAACATGCTCCGGGAGCAATTATCAATGCAGAGCAGACAAAATAATAAGCAACAAGAAGTATTTAACCAGGGCGACGAAAACAACGCCAGCAAGAATAAGCCATCTGTCTCAATAAATTACGAAACTGATGAAGAGGAATTAGCCAAAGAAGTTGGCTGGATAACAGCCACTAAAAAGAAAAACAAGAAAAGAAAAGCAAGCGACTCACCAGGTTCTACTCAAGACCAGCCAACAACCAGCAAACCGATACAACAAAATAAAGAAAAGAAAACACCCAACCCACCACCAATTATTGTAAGCAATGTCACAAATTATGACTTACTTTACAACCAATTACAAAGTAATAAAATACTGTTCAAGGTAACAGCTCTGAATAATGATCAAATAAAAATCAATGCTGAAAATCGTGAAGAGTTTAGCAAAACATTACAATGTCTTGTAGATTTGAACCTACAGTGGCATTCATACGAGGACAAACAAAGCAGAGACATAAAAGTAATGGCAAGAGGACTACCAGCAAGTTCTCCCCCAGAAAAAATTATTGCAGAGCTGAATAACTGCAAACTAAAGTGTGTTAGCGCCACAAACATACAAAAAAAGAAAAATTTGAGAACAAAATGGCGAAAATGAAGTGAGGAAGAAGCCGCTCCCACTATTCATGCTATCCTTCCACCACGAAGCAGATATCAAAGTTATATACGGAATCAAAAGCATATTAGGAGCAAAAGTGAGAATTGAACCCCTCAAAAACGAAACTGGTACCACAATGTAAGCGGTGTCAATTACACGGACATACGCAAAAGTTCTGCCGCAGAGAGCCGAGATGCGTGAAATGCGCAGGAAAACACATAACTGCAGAATGTAGTAAACTAAAAGAAACAAAGCCAAAATGTGCAAATTGCAGCGAGGAGCACCCGGCTAGCTATCGAGGATGTGTCGAGCGAAAACGTTCCAAGAACGAAGAAATAAAACAACACAAGGAAAACATAAGGAGCCGAATATAACGAAACCTGTTAAATCCTACCCACAAGTCAACAGTGAGAAAACATACGCCCAAAGCGTTAAAAACCCGAACAACAGACCGAACTGAGAACTCCAGAAGCCTCCACTAACCAATTGCTCCTCACGCTCATAGCAAAACTAGACCGGCAAGAAAAGATGCTTGAATCGTTTTCGGAAGACTTCAGAAGCTAGAGAATAGCAACAGAGCAGCTGCCTCAACCAGCAAAAATGACCAACAAAGATATTAGGATTGCAACTTGGAATGCTAATGGAATCAGGCAGCAGCAACCTGACCTGCAAGCATTCTTAGAACAACAAAAAATAGATGTGTGCCTCATATCTGAAACCCACCTTGTTAGAGATTCTTTTATTAATTTCAGAGGATACAAGTTTTATCACACTATCCATCCATCGAACACAGCTAGGGGTGGGAGTGCGGTAATAATTAGGGATAACATTACTCACTATGAAGAAATGGGTCTTGAACTAGAAGAAAACCAAGTAACAGCTGTAACAATTAACCCTAGAGGGCAAAAGATTACCCTAGCTGCAATATATTGTCCTCCGAGACATAATCAGAAAAAGAAAGCTACCTCAACGTGTTAAACAGTCTAGGGAAAGGTTTATAATAGGTGGCGATTTTAACGCCAAAAACACAAGATGGGGATCGAGATTGACCACTACCAAAGGCAAGGAGTTACACGAAGCAGCTGCTGAACTGGGGTGCAACTACTTGACAACAGGTAAACCAACATATTGGCCTGCCGATCCAGATAAGATTCCAGACTTGCTGGATTTCTTTATATCAAGGAAAGTATCGATCAACTACGTAACAATAGAAGAAAATTTTGACTTGGACTCTGACCATTCGCCAGTAGTTCTAACTCTGAGTGAAAACATAATTAGAAAAGAACATAATCCAACACTGGTCAATAAAAGAACAGACTGGAATGGATTTAAGGAAGAACTGAGCAATCGCATTCAGTTAAATGTACCACTCAGAACAATAAATCAACTGGAACAGGAAGCTGAAAGATTTGTCACTAACATACAACAGTCTGCCTGGAATAATACCCCAGAAATCAAGAGAAAACACAGGAATTAACTACCCTAGAGAAATCAAGGAGTTGGTAGCTGAAAACGAAAACTTAGAAAAAGTGGCAACAGACTAGAACACCTGCCAACAAAAATAGACTAAACAATATAACTCAAAGACTGAGAAGAGAAATTTTGGAAATCAAGAACGAATCCATAAACCATTATTTACGAGAGCTAACCAATAACAAAGAAACGGACTATTCTCTTTGAAGTCCACTAAAAACTGAAACGACCATGTATACATAGTCCGCCAATAAGAACTGCAAATGGTAGCTGGGCACGCGATAACCAACAAAAAGCTGAAGCGTTCGCCAACCACCTTGAACAAACCTTTCAATCAAACGAAACTCAGATTAACCAAGATTTGCCAGAAAATGAAGGCGAAGATAGCATGATAGATTTGGTAACACCCAGGGAAACTACGAAGACAATCAAGACTGACATCAACCCAAAGAAAGCTCCAGGCTATGACCTGATTACTGGGGAAATTCTCAAACATCTTCCTAGAAAAGGAATTGTTAAGCTCACCAACTTGATCAACGCAGCGATTAGATTAAAGCATGTACCGGACGCTTGGAAAATGGCTGAAGTCATTATGATTCCAAAACCGGGAAAACCACCAAATGAAGTGAAATCATACCGACCAATCTCACTGTTGCCGGTAATTTCTAAACTATTTGAAAAACTGATATTAAAAAGACTAAAGCCAATAATTGAAAGTAAAACCTAATACCTACACATCAATTCGGGTTTAGGAACAACCATTCAACGATCGATCAAGTCCACAGAATTACCGACATAATCGAGAAAGCCTATGAAGGAAAAAGATATGCTCGGCCATATTTTTAGACATAGCCCAAGCATTCGACAAAGTTTGGTATGAAGGCTTAATATATAAACTTAAAAGTTATTACCTAAAAATTCGCGGAAATACTAGAATCCTATATTTCAGGAAGAATGTTTCAGGGTTAAACAAGAAGACGAATATTCCAGCATGAGAGAAATCAAAGCAGGGTACCCCAAGGTAGCGTATTGGGACCAATTCTCTACCTGCTATATACCTACGACATCCCACAAACAGAAGACGTCACCATCGCCACATTTGCGGACGATACGGCGATATTAGCTATCGGCGACAACAGTGAAGAGGCAGCTAGGAAAATACAGCAAGCAAGTAACAGCATAAATACTTGGACTAAAAGTGGCGAATAACAATCAATGAAAGTAAATCGGTACATGTTGATTTTGCTTATAAGCACCGTGAACATATACCAATAACAATAAACAATACCAATATACCATACAGCAATAATGCAAAGTACCTTGGGATGACCCTGGACGCACAACTCCGGTGGAAGGAACACGTGAAAAGAAAAGAATAGAGCTTGACCTAAAATACAGGAAAATGTATTGGTTAATTGGAAGAAAATCCCAACTATCCATACATAACAAGATACTACTGTATAAACAAGTATTAAAGCCCATATGGACCTACGGGATCGAGCTTTGGGGATGTGCCGCAAAAATCATATAAATAAAATACAAGTTTTTCAGAACAAAGTTCTCAGAAGCATCGTGGATGCACCATGGTACTTCGGAATGACCATCTACATAGGGACTTACAAATCCCTACAGTCATGGATGAGATCAAAAGTTTGCAGGAAAACATGAAGAGAGACTCCACTCACACGTGAACACCGAAGTACTGCAACTTCTGAACAATGCTGATCTGGAACGAAGGCTTAGAAGAATCAAGCCCTTCGAGCTCGTGCAGTGAAGTGAAAATAGTGCAAAAGCAGAGTAAAGTGCTAAAAACACGTGAAAATTGTGTAATCCTCTTAAGAGACTAAGTTAAGACCGAAGGGACTTTTTAGACAAGTATTTAGTTTTAAGCCACTGTAGAGAAAAATTGAAGGTTAGTCAGATATGACTAGTGTCAATAAATGTTATTATAAAAAAAAAAAAAAATTTAATATATAAAAAGAATTAACATTTTTTTATTTGCTACCAGAAATGGAAGTGAAAAACATGACCGCAATAACGCTATATTAAATTACATCCTAGATTTGTTAAAAAGGGCTGGTCTTCGTATACTAATCTGAGTTTACATATTTAACTGAGATGCTATAGAATTTTCTAGAATAAAGTAGAATAGATTAGTCCATAAAATAAAATATTTATAAAGATAACAATTTTTAAATGTGATATGTAATTAAAAAAGTTAATATAAATCAAATAGAATAAAAAAGTCAATACTATTTATGCAAATATAATTTTTTATGCCACTGTTATTATTTTTTTTTAGTTATGAGAAGCTTTACGCTCATATTATTGTCATTTTAGGTGGAATAAAATGCTATCTGATACAATAATTTTATTGATTTACCTAATTCAGTCTGAGCAATCATCGTATGTTGTACCCTTCTTTTAGTGAATTTCTTACGATTAACTTCTACATTTACTATGTTTTCAGTTCGGAAACAAGGTTGAAACAACACATCTTTCAACGTGTGACTAACTTCAAACCTCAGTTATTTAGCGTGTCAATTACACCCGATTAATATGCAGCAAATAATGAACGTTAAAATTATTATTTCGTTTACTTAAGATTTTTTATATATAAAAACTACTCGAAATCGTTGAAACAGCATAGAGTTGCTGGGATTTCTTTATAAGTAGTGAATTGGTATTATATAGTTTCTCTTTGATTGTATCAATTAAACTGTAAAACAAATATAAAGCTATATATGGTTAAATTCATGATAATGCTTTTGGATATGCTGTATCGCTGATTTCCAGTCAATTTCGTATTATTGCGTTAACATAACTAACAAATAAAATAAGCTCTGCATTCATATTCCAATCAGCTGTGAAGTCGAGAGTGCTATTTGTTTTTTGCAAATAAGTAAAATACATACTGTTGTTAAGATTCTTTGACAATTCTACTACATACATACATGCACACATGTATGTATAAATATGTTAATGAACATTTGATGTTCAGAAAATTACAATTAACGTTTTCAAGGAGCCTGAAGCTTTTACTATTATTCCAGTATGAATTAACATTGGTGCAAAAACAAAACTCTTTATCTCCCTCATTTAAATGAAAAGAATTTTAGAGCAAGGCACGTTAAAACTGCCGAATCTGCAGAAACTGCGTCGAAGCGCGGCCTAGGGCGAGATTGTAATGAAAATGGCGGGCGTATTTCCAGGCATTAGGTAATAATAAAGTTGGGGCTCAGAAAGATGGACTTAAGGTATTATAAACAGTATGCAAATAAGTATATAATTAAATAAGCTGTAATGTTATGTTTATAAGGACGCAGCTGTTCTCTCCCAGAGCACTAATGCAAGCTCTCCGTTCGAGCAGCTTAAAGCTCGTATTAACCGCGTGCTCATGTATTATTCGGAAGCTCTTAAATGCGTAGGCGGCAACTCTTAAGAGCAGTTTGCGATTACGCTGTGTGTAAGAATCGTAATTGGAGATATTGCGTTTAAAGTTTACCCGGGCGAAATCATTTGTTAAGTTCGTAAGTGTGTACACGGGCACATAAAGTACCTCATTAGCGGCGTTTCAGAGAAAGTTACGTCTGCTGTTTCAGCTGCCTTTCAGCCGAATGAATATAACTCTAGTGTTTGCGTAGCTACTGCCCAAGTAATTAACCTCTTGTTTAGGGCTCGCTCGCAGCCCTTGACGAGGCGTAATTCTCGCAGAATCGGAAATGAAAAACGTTATACCTACGTTCACGACAAACGCGTTAAATTGGAAAAGTTCTTCGCTGTGCATTCTATTAGTTTTTTCTAATTCCTTATAATTACAATTTGAAAAATTAGATAATTTAAAATAAATAAGGAAAACATAATTACAACCCTACAGATTAATATGTTCTACTTCTTAGTTTGGCTGTGGTGTAAATGAACAAAATTATTTTTTGCACAACTCATACTTAAAGTGCAACAAGAGTTCATTAATTTAAAATAACTTAACTATTCTTTCTAAAGTAAATAAAAAATCTATGAGTATATTTACTGATCAAAAATAGAAAAAAGCTATACACATTTTTTCATCCAACCTCTTTTACACAACCGATAATAGGAACTTTTTGTTTAATAAAGCACATTCGAGTGACAGTGCGATTCTCGTTTTCGGAAAACAAAATTCGCTGTCACTTCGAGAAAAGACATCGCCGAAGCAGCTGCAATTTTTCTTATCCGCCCCTGACTTTTCAGCCGAATCCCCTCGCATCCCATAGCGATTACGGCCAGGATCTTCCCAAAACAAAATTATCGCGACCCATTTCTCCCGTGACGTCACAAACGACCCAATTTAATGCGACATGTTTTCAAGTACAGTTGAAGCCGAGTTTTGCCAAGTCGCAGCTAGGCGGGAAGAATTTCCAGGCGCGGCCTCGCACGAGTGCTACCTCGCTGACCCGCCCCTGGCGGATTACTAGATTCCATTCCTGATTTTCTGCTCTAGTTATCGTCCGGAAATTGTAACGCGAGCCGTTGCATGCGCAGCATGCAAGCTTTTGTTGCTTTGGAGTGCCGCTTTTTCAGGAATAAGGACAAAATGGCCCTGGAAATGCATCATCAAGTTTATTTTTGGTATTGTAGAAAACTATGGAAAATGTGAAATTAATTAAAATAACAGGAATTAAGTGTAAACCTATAACTAAGTCAGTGAAACTATTTAATTATTATTAAAAGTTGCAGATTTAGAGCATTACACAGGATGTTTTTAGGCAACATTGCAGGAAAATCTATCAGCTGTCTTATACAAACTTATAATAACAACTAATCAAGTTTTAGAATGCAGGATGACAATACTCGATCGCTTTGGACAGGGAAATCACTCATAGAAGAAGGCATATGACTCTAATGACTAGTACTGGTACCGGGGCCTGATTAACCTATGGGCTCAGTAAGCTACAATCTAGAGCGCCACAAAAACTATTAAACTCATATGTTCATCGTTCATCGCCTTATAATATGTTTTCAACAGAAATAACTTTTGAGTAAATTATCGATCACACTCCGCGTCATTTCTAGCGTCGCCCTGAAGTTTTAATTCCAGAACCTTCTGATTCGTTCTAGAACGATGCGTCTGAATATAAGGCGGAGAAGATATGCATTCGCGGCAGTCAAATAAGAGAAATCCCACAGCGAATAACAGTAGCGCAGATAAATTAGTGTTGTTATAGTAACCGTTGACCGTTAATAGTATTATAATTTACAACTATTGTGCAGCAGGGCAGTCTTTGTGACTAAAGTTTAGTTTGAATAACCATTCAAAAAGTTGGTCAAGATTTGTTAAAAAAAACCAAGTGGTGCAGAATTCAGAAAACGTAATCAAGCAAATACCAAAACTAGACACCTATTTTTGTGTAGAAATTAAAATCGTCGTCATTGACTTCAAGCATAACTTGTAGTGCATCAAATGTACAGCTGCAAGGGGCTTTGAGCTCACAGAGTTTTCATGTCAATCAAACTGTTTTATAAAAAGTTAGTGCATGGAGACGCATCAAGCAAAGTTGATTGGTTTATTCAAAATTAACAAAATGAGTATTTTGTACGCCGTGCAAATTTATGGAGAAATGGCGTTCCTAACAACTGAGGTGTTCGATGATTGGAAAAATAATCATATAATAAATGATAAGAATAACAACTCTGAACAGAGAAAGTGTATTTTGAAATTTATTAGTACAATTTGAGTCTCACAAAATTAGATTGTAAACTAGTAAAGGAGTACAACGAAAAAACATTGTATTGACGAAATTTTCTCTTAAGAGTTGTTGAAGTTGTAAAGATTCAGATTTTCGTGAACTGCCAATTCTGGCCAAACATGCTACAAACACTGAAAATAAAGGAAAATGTATTTTCTCTTACTTATCAAGTAGCACCGATAAATGAATGAATTATGCAGTTAGTAAACCAAGTTAAGGCAAATATTGTCTAAGAAATGGTAAATATCAAATTCATCGTCAGATGGATCGCACACAGACCAACTAGCTTTTGTGCTACGCTGTACTGCCTGCGGTTACGGGAACTCCTGTTGAGCGATTTTCAATGTTTATTTCTAACTTTAACCATAAAGATGAAGCTATGATAAATGCTGTAATGACAACAGTGGATTTTGTAGGCCTTAATCTAAATCGAAAAAAAGTAGTAAATTCTCTGTCTGCATACATCTTTTGCGTGGGCCACTCAACTAGCTGGGTCTGCAGCTTCGAAGAGCATCAAATACTCTGTTGAATTTTTTTTAGAACAACAAATCTATAATATTTTTAACTCTTTAATTAAAAAATGGGATATCTTGCAGTCACACTTTTAAAAGAACTCGTTATCTTTAAAACGTTGTCTACAACCCGATAATATACCGCCAATCAAGCATTTGCAAATTGTACTGAGATTTTGATTCTCTAACACACATTACCCATGACTGTAATTAGACTAAGTGCGCACGGTATGCCATAGACTTCAAAATAGCATAAATGGTATGTTTCTGGAACAATATTTGAAGGCAGCTTGTAAAAGCCCTCGGGTGCGGTGTGAAACGTAGTACGGCCCGTTTGGAACGTCAACCGAGAAGGCCCAAATCGTCCCTTAAACGACCGTCGCGTAAGCGGATGGGCGGCTACCGATATCCACCAACGAATATTGCCAGAATCGCTCACTGAATCGGTTTTGGTCTGATTCCAAGATAGCCACCTCTGCGTTGTGGATCGGGTTTCTGCGGGTAGCGAATGTTCTTCGGTGAAGACACGACCGAAGGTCGCGCTGCGGATGGCGAGTTTTTGCGGGTTGAGACACGACAAGTTGAGCTGCGATGCTTGAAATGTCGGTGTTAAACGACCGTTGGCGGTGCGGATTGCGAATGTTGCGGTGTTAAACACGACCAAATTGCCGAGCTGCGATACGTGAAGTTGGGTGAAACAGACCAATTGGCATGCGGTGCGAAATATGCGGGTTGAGACACGACAATTGGCCGCGTTGCGGATTGAATGTTGCCGGGCTTCGCGCCTGTTGAGGTCTTCGGGAATTTGCCAGCACCTTTCATATCAAGCGCCGACGGCGTATGCAGACTTGTCGGCTGAGAAAGCCCATATGCCGTTTTGTGTGCGATGGCAAAACGTGCAGATATCGCATGCCGCCGCGATATAAAGCGGTTCAAGGGCGAAAAGGCCGCCACACCAATATTCTTGTAAAGCCTCAAGGAGCAAGTAAAAGGCTTCAAGGAGAAAGTATAGCTACAAAGATTGCTCTATAAAGTATTTCAGAAACTTCTCAAAACGAAGATGATTTATAAGACTAGAAAATAAAACAAAAATTATGTGTGAAACTGATGTCCACAAAACGAACATTACAAGAAAGAGGAAGCTAAAAGTTTTTTATAGTAAAAAAAATGATTTAAATTACTAGTTTTCTGGATAACAGTTAATTTTCGGAAGCTCAACTTAACACGAGAAAGAACAATTTATACAAAAATATATAAATATTTTGAATTTCTATGAGAAATTACTTATTTAGGAAATGGCAGAGTACGGCAGAGCGCAAATCAGCTATTGGAAAAGTGTAGTTCTAATTTAGTGTGTTTTAAAAATTGATAAAACTATTGACAACGAAGAGAACAATGCCAAACCAAAAACCCAATTAGAACCATAAAGACTCTTAGCATTATTTAAGTAATAGGCCAAAGAATTTATTTTCTCAATACTACCATCGTTCTCAGAATTTTGAGCTCTTAAAAGAATGAATACTATTGAGAACGTTAAAACCAAAAAAATGTCGCTCTTTGTGCTTTTACTTATTGAGAGTGAGTTTCTGCAGTCTTTCTTTTGATGATATAGTTCAAGATATTTACTAATTCTAAAGCCAGGAAAACAAATGTTTTTTAAATAAGTTTTTACATAAAATGTACATTTGTTTTTATATCTTCTCATTAATTCATGAATGCAAATATTGTTTTAAAATGTATGTATATGTATTGAAAATAGAAAAGTCGAATAAACGTTTTGTCTAAACGATCAACTCTTTTGTAATTTTTTGTCAACATAAGCAAGACTGAGTCTCATGAGCAGTAAACACAATGTTGTGGTGACTGCCAAAAACAACATCAAAGTGCTGAAGACAGCTATAAAGCTATGGTTAGCAGAGTAATTTTAGTAAAAGATATGTCTGTGTTTTACTAGGTCTTCGCTTCTGGTTTACCACTTTATATAGGTAAGGAGAAAATCAAGATTATAATTTCGGGTCCGGGTCTAAAGAATAATGATGAATATGTCAGTACATGTGCTTTATTTATATTGGATCAAGTTTTATATAAACTTTGTATTGTAAAATTTGTATAATTCTTCTTATTTTATTTAGCCACTTTTCGGATTTATTTTAATTATTATGATGATTTTAAGTTTCATTCTGTAAAATTTGACCAATTATTTATTTATTTTATATACAAAGCCTATTTAAAACTTATCACAAACCAATAATAACAAATTATATATGGCAAATCAAAAAGAGCACAGGTAAAATAACGTTAAGCAGGATCTTTAAAAAAATATTTTACATAATAAAGGCGAATCATTACTAATTAGATAAGCAAACTGAATTTAAAAGAAACGCACTATTTTGAAGTATCTAATACAAAGTATAACATTATAAACACGAAAACGTAGCGAATATTTGAAGAAAATTTGCAAACTGAACATTAAAGGTCCGGTAAAGTTTAAGGTATTATCCTGTAAGTGGAATTTAAGTAATATGGCCTTAGCCATATTATCAATAGTAACAAACTTTGCATCACTTTTTATATATTGCTAGAAGCTATCTGGTTAACAAATTAATCAATTTTCCAATTGTTGCAATTTTAAAACATTAAGTTTTGTTGGCAGTTGTCCATTGAATCCAATAGTGAAGTGGTCTGTATTTCCAGGTGATAATTATGTATCTTTCTTACGATGAACTATAATTCTGATAACTTTTTGATGTAAATAATGCAAAACGATAAGTTTTGGCAACGTAACAAACATAAAATGACAAATTTGTCCTGTATTTGATTTATTAAATATTTATTTTACAAATAATACTGTTTTTAAATATATAATACACTATTCTATATTCTAAAAACTATTCTATTAAGAAATTAATTTATGAGTGGACAGAAGGGATAGGATAAACCAGAATATTGATGAACATGGAATCTCTAAAGATCAAAATGTTGGTTGTTGGTACCATTTTTCTTTTATATGCTAATATACAAATACTTTTTTAAAATGTACCTTATGTATTTAGCATGTTCAAACTATATATATGAAGTGTATGGTTGGAAACTAACGTATGCTATGCTAGTGGGAAGTCGTAGACAGTCAAAGCTTTTAATAAACAAACGATTGACGTTGATTCATTTTAGATGTAGTGTTGGCAAAGAATACTACAAATACCTTGTATAAGAGGAAGAACCAATGAGTCCATTCTTAATAAAAATAAGTGTCAAGACTAAACTCTCCACAATATGTTTCCGACGAATAGAAACGGCGTCAAAATGTTAATAAATACAAGGAAAGGTAGCGGCAGAAATTACTTTTTTAAATAGAGAATATTTTATTCTACAATAAGATCAAGTTTACGCAGATTATGAGAAAACGACCAAGACGAGAAAGAAAGAAATTATTAGAAAAAGTATATTTACATCCACAAAAGGAACAGAAAGTAGAGTATTGGCAGCTATTAGACTGATTGTATGGATTACTGGATAATGTCTTCTAAGACATAAAGTAGATGCGTTTTTTTATAATGTTAACGTACTCAATTTTGTGAAAAAAGAATGCGGCGTTGATTGACATGAAGATGTTTGACGTAATTTATATTGGGTATTTTAAAATGTTACATAAGATATACAAGTCAAATAAGACGACATTCAACAACAGTTACTTGTATAGCATATTTGTATTTATTTATCTAGATAACAGTGTAACTAATAAGTTTTAAATTACGGTAAAATAGAAAGCACTAGGATCTACAATAAACAAAGTTAATAATATATATTTTTATACTTTGTTGGTCGAATATTTATTGAACATTTACTTTAAGAGTTGCTTTATAATTAACCATTGAAGAACGTAACATAAACTAATTTATTATTTTTATAGCTTTATTTCTTTTCATAATCATCAATGATATACGTAAAAATTAATTGATGACAGTAAATCAAAACTTTAATGTTTTTGTTAGTTTTTTATATTTAACGTAAATTAAAACTAATATTGCGATTATTTGATCCTTCAAAAAGGGATCAGAAATTATCGGATTTAACCTTTATACTATGTTCCTTGTAGGGTAAAGTTGGAGAGATATTGCATATAACAATGTCACGCAGTTTCATACCTAAAGGGCAATTGGTTAGCTGTTATGTTAGTAATAGCAGTACTACCTACAATGCTATGGCTTTGTGCTGTAAAAGGATTATTGAAATGAAAGCATGTAGTTCTAGGATGCATTTGATGTATCTTAGACGTAATATAAGATAATGGGCTTAGCTATGCAAGCAAGTTAATGTTTGCTTTTGACAGATATTGTTATAGTGTTTTTTTATCCATTTGTTAACATTATTCGCGCAAAAAGACACCTCCTACATTTTTGACGGGGGAGATGTCGTATCGCTGCGATTGGTAAAATAACGTGTCTGTATTTAGTAATTCAATGAAAACGTTACATATTTCCTGAAATTATTTGAAACTGAACTTAAAGTTATTTGTAAAGAATATTCTGCGAACATTATTGAACATTTAGAAATTGTTTATTAAAATAACTACAATTACTCAAAAATATATAGGTATAAGAAAATATACAGCTAAAGTGAGAGCACAGTGTAGTTAGAAGCAGCTTTCTAAACATAATGCCAAAAAGAACTACAATGTGCCAATGTACCAACAATTTGTCGCTGAATATCAACAGAAGATATTAAAAAGTATAGACTTGAAACTAACGCTAAATTTTTTTGGGTAACGGCAAATTTTTTGCGACATCTAATCACATTTTGTTTTATATTTTTACTGGCAATAAAATTAAACGGGTAAAGCACATCGCAAAGTTACAAATGACAAGCTTTACAAAATGTCGATGTATTATAAGAATGCTAGTGTACCAATTTGTTTAAGTCAAGAACATATTTTTAAAAGAGCTTTAAAAAGCCACCTGTTACTGCTTTCGGTCATTTATGTAACAAAATACAAAAGTGTCGAAGTTAGTCGAAAGACTGATCTTTAGTAAAAGCTAAAGTACGAATCCGGATAAAGGATGACTATTTCAAACTAGCGAAGCTTATCTCTAGATAATGACTTCTAAATAAATCTTATGTCTGCGATGGGCATCAGATGCTAAATATGCCTTACAAAATAATTATTCAAAAAGGTTGCTAAAATGAATGTGCTGTAATTTACACGTTGTAATGAGAAGGGACGTTTTTACTTCTAAATGTTTTCTTCTTCTTCTTTTCTTTGATTGTCTACTTCAGTTTATTCACTTGATAATGAGAACCAATTTTATCTTCATCGTTTGGATGAGGATCCAGGAGGCCTCTTTCCTGTAGGTACCTTATCTTTACATATTTTTGTCATACGTGTTCATTACATTCGCTTTTTTTGTTTCGCTTATTTTATTACATCTTTAATAACATTTTTGTTTTTGTTTAATTATTTTTTTGTATCTCCTACAGTCAATTTTGCAATTGTTCTTAACACTTTTATGTCTAATGATTTTATTTTCTGTTTGTTATCTTCATTTCGCTCTTATTTCTTTCGCACATGGGAAAACTGGTTGTACAATTGCTTCATATATTTTGACTTATTGAACGTTTTGCTATTTGTTGTTTGTTTACAAGTTTATAGTGTTAGGTCTCTGTTGCTAATTATTTCTGCCCTAGAGGATTGAAATTGCATTGTATGTTCTACAAATTTCCCTCCGATCTCTAATTTACATCTTACTGGGTTCTTAGATATTATCACTGCTTTTGTTTTAGATCCGTATATTTTCATATTAAAAGTTTTCTCTGTGGTATTGAGTCTATGCTATCAATCTCGTCAAATCATCTTTATTATTTGCTATTAAGACAGTGTTATCTACGGAAAACAAAATATTTATAGTGTTATATCCCATTCTGTATCCTCTGGCTTATTCACTGATTCAAGTATTTTATCCATTACTAGATGGGAACAACGAATTCATAGAATCGCCTTTTTTATACCAGTCTTTATCTCTGCAGATTTAGTGTTCCTGTACGGAGATTATTTCTGCCGGGCCTTTTATATATTAATGGTATGTGCGAAATCTTCACATATTTGTTTCAATATATTTAATGTGTCTCATTTTATTACTCAGTTAAACTCTTTTTAAAAATCCACTTAACATAAGAACAGGAATATATATAATTTTGTCAATTTAGTAACATAGTATAAGGATTGTGTCAATCATGCTTCTGTTTTTTTCCAAATCTTGTTGTTCCTCTACTATAGATATACTTGTTTTGTTTATTTCGAATCACTGATATGAATAATTTAAGAGATGTATTGTTAAGGTAACCGCCAGAGTGGTCCAGTGGTTGATGCGCGGGCTGTGGTGCGGACGGGCCCGGGTTTCATTCTCGAAGCTTCTTTGATGTCTGGTGGGTGGCCTATTCAGTCACTAAAAATGGTGGTCGTCTAAGGCGCGGTGCTTGCCACATCGTCCCGCATCAGAGATAGACTAGACAAAAAGAGAGAACACGCGGGGTGTTAAAGCCTTACTATTATTATTATCAATAATTGTCCGGACGATGTTTTGTTTCAAAGTACTTTTATGATCAAAAACTTTTAAAATAGATAATCAACCATCCAAGCAAAATTATTCCAGGTACTAAGCTGGATAATAATAGGCAAAGCTTGGATATATTTTACCGCACCGTTAAACTGGGATTTATCTAGAATTCTAATATTAGTGCCATTATTAAGCAGGCAATAGTCGGATAAGAAATAAATAAGCCCATTTTAAAGACTTTGGCAGCTAGAAGAAATATTCCTTTTCAGCATCATTACAAAATCTATAACCGAAAACAATGAACGTTTCCTAAATGAAAGCAGTCAGCAAAGGTGTTCATATTATATTAAAATGTAATTAAAAACATAAAGAACTTAAAATCTGGAAATAACATAAACCATTAAATAAAAGAAATAACAACAAGAAATATTAAAAATCAATTACTGCAAGTTGAAATAGAACATAAATAAAAAAAGTGAAAGAAATTGTGATAAATATTTTATTTCAAATTCAAACGTTATGTATCTTACACTTATATTTTTCAGTCAATTTGAAACAATGTAATTGTTCAAATAATTATCTGTTTGTATATTGATTGGAATAGAACTACTTGTTGCATATATCGCGATTGAAGAGTTAAAAACCAAATCAAAAGCAATTATAAAAAGTAATGAAGTAATCAACAAAGAACTAATTAATCTTGCGCATTCTTTCGATTGCTTACAGTTGTAATGAATGATGAGTTTGTTTTGCTTTTACAGTCTATACGACAAGAAAGTGACCGTCGTCATTTGGTAAGCAGGTGTCCCAGCGCCATGAATCTTTATTTCGTGCTCCTTTGCGCACTGTGTAATTTGCCGGCACATTATGTTGTTGATGTCAGTGAATTCGTTATCTTTACAATGAGCGCAAAATTCCTGAAGCGTTAAAGACAATGAATGCGAAAATTGGAAACATTCGTTAAGAAGTGGGTAAAGCAACATTTGGAAGTTAGGAATAGCTCACGTTACAACAACGAAGCAGGATAAAACGAACGTGTGTCTCTTTTAAGACACGTCAGGCTTTTCACAGCGCTGTGCCTAAATAAAACACTACAAGAAGGAAATTTTCTAAATATGATTCGAAGTCCCCTAGGTGAAAAAACGTTTCTTTTCGATCAGCTTTAGTGCAACCGTTATTATCATAAAACCATGTAAAAAACGGAAACTTTTTATCTAGGCATGGTCTTATCGAAAACGTAGCCAGTAAAAAATAATACAATTCTTCAGCGCCCACTAAAACACTTTGTAAAAATGCATGTTGGGGGATGCTTCTGTAAACGCAGTCTTGGTTGCCCCTTTCTGTTTAGGAATAGCTTAAAGCCGGAGAAAATGTGCACCATTACCATAAATGCTTGCTAAAATCTGCTGAAAATTTTTTAGTTTTGACAGAAGACGTTGGGTGCTGGAAGAAGGCTATGATCCTAAAAAGCTGCAAGCTTTTATTAGCGCATTTTAGATTCTGTGCTCTTTAAAACGAGACAGATTTAGACCGCCATTGATTTTTCTCTCGCAGTTACCATTGGCCGAATCGGCTCCCGATGCAGTCAATTTCTAGTCGCCCTGCAAGATGATTTCAAATTGCAAGCAATTCCGCGAGTAAACTGCAGAGAGTAGCGCAATTTGCAATGAAAATACCGCCGCCTGCATGGCCGGAGCATCTGCATGCAAAGATATTATGCCGGCGTGCACAGGCCCCGTTTCCACGTCTGTATAAACTTGTTAACTTACTGCTCCGGCACAGTTTACATCCTCTCTTTAACGACTTCCTTGCATCGCAAACAAATCTATCATGTTACGGCTTGCGGCCGGGGGCCTCATTCTTCCGCCGTTCGACAGGAAGCCGCGTAATGAATTTTCACCGCTCTTAAGCCAGCTTTGTGATAAGCCCTAATTTGCCGCGAGAAGGCAACAATAACGCGTACTTCGCAGCATAAACAGAGCCACTTTTACGCCGTGTTCATGTTTCTAAATTTAGACGTAAAATTTTATGCACCCATAAAGCAAAAATATGGTCGTAAAGCTCTGGGAAGCTGGAGATTGCTCGGTGCATTCGAGCTCTCTAATTACACGAGGGCTCGCAATTGGGTACTACCACAAGTGCATGCGCGAAAATTTCGATACACCGCCTAAAGAAAGCTGGCGAACGGATGCAATTCGTGCTCGAACAGGTCACAGTGATCATAATTTAATAAATATCCGCTGCGCAAGTGGACTGTTTGGAAGGCAGCTACGAAATCGCACGACCAACTGTGTCTATATTGAAAAACTAGGCTAGCTTAAAAGAAGTCTTATAAAAAAGTTGAAGATTGATTCCGAAATCCGTTGCGAAACGCCTCGAATGCGGTCTCTCAGAAAAGTAGCCATAAATTTTTATACGGTTTGTGTCGGCGTGCGTCGACTGCAAAACATAACTATAAATTTCGAACATGATACTCTGTTTTAACGGTATAAGGTTAGTTTTATTTTATTGCGCCGCTTTTCGCATATTTCCAGGATTTATTCGGGGCGGCCGCGGCAGGCCGAAATTAAGGGCGCCGGCAAGATCTCAAGCTCTACGTGCTCAAATATCCGACAGAATTTGGAGGAAATATTCCCGGAGGGGCCTCCGATATGGAACAATCCACCCTTCACTCACCCTCAATTTCCTGCCTTCATATACTTTATATTAAACTAGCGCGTAGCTGCCGAACTTAAAAAGCTCGGAGTAAAAAGCTCGTTATTTTTAACGGTGCGCCCCATACGATATTACGTTATGCAGTTTCGGGGATTGGGAATTTTCCTAAAGTGGGCTATTATAAGATTGCTAAACTTGCGCAAAATAAATTTTGTGACCTACGATTCCGCTTCTGATTAAAATTATGCAGTCGTGCGACATCTTCAACAATAAAAACAAACAGGTACTTACTATAAATCTTTCAAACCTCAGAACAAAAATATAATTAAAATTCGGAGCCTATACTTGCTCAGAATATAAATGACATAATTAACAACAAAAAAGCTGCATTACAATGCTAATTAGTTTTTATATTTACTAATAAGAGGAGCAAATTAAAATTTTAATTTTCCTAACATTTAAATCTGCACAGTAGTAACTGGCATATCACTTATTGATATAATTTTAATAATTAACTAGTGGAACTAAAATTTTAAATTATTATGTCGCTGAAAAGTTCAATTAAAATGCTTTTTACATGTTATGTACTTTTAAAAGTAAATTATATTATTGCTTTGATATTATGTTGTTCGATGTAGAATGCCCACTTTTAAATCGAAAATACATTTTCAATGTCCAACAATCGACCATCACAGGTTTGAATGCGCTGCAGCGGCGCATTGAAAAAGAGAATGCTGTCGAATCGGTGTTTTCAGGCCGACCTGCCGCGGGCGAGCTTTCAGGCGTCCGCCGCCGAACAAAGGCTGGAATAGGCATAACCATCGAAAATGCAGTTGAAATGGATTTCGACGGCGAGAGCAGCCGGCAAATCCGATATCATAGGTGATTGTAATTAATCAAACTCACCGCATTGACGGCCGTCATGTCCTTTGGCGCGGGTTCCGACTCAGCTATGCTGTCACTCTGCAACAGAAACGCAAATTAGCTTTTTTATTTCGTGCGCATGGATTACTCAGGACTACTATGCAACAATCTGCATAGGCTAGTCTTTTATTGTCAGATATTGTATGTTGCACGATATAAATTATAAAATCTGCAAAAATATTAAGTATCATAGTTATCAAATACCCATAACTCTTAAAATTTGTGAATTTTATATACCACTATAATCGTTATTACATTGAAAAAAAGCATTGATCAACTAAAAAAATAATCAAATAACACCAAATAACCAAGTAACCAAGGACGCAAAAAAGACTATGGAAAGAATTCAAACACATTATTGACATACGGGAAGAAATGATAAAACCAACAAACAGAAATACTAAAAAAATCCCTGGATGACTGTAGAAATATTAAAATTAATGGTCGAAAGAAGACAACAAAAAAGTATAAAACAAAGTATGAAAGTAGGAAAAACTCCAGGTTTAGACAAAATTCACACAGAACTTTTTACAATTATTGACAAAAACAACCTTAAATTATTGACGATATACTTTAACAAAATATACAAAACTGTTCAATTACCACAAGATTGGATAAATTCAATATTAAATAGATGCGAAGGCTTTCACAGCCGGTGTTATGGTGCATCGCGTGGTTGGTTCTCGAGCTATAAGGCCGTAGTCGGAGTTCATAAAATCATTTTTTTTTTACTTTTTAGTGATTCTTTTCTGAAGATTGTGGACGAAACGTCAAGAGTTTCTGAACTTCAACCACGGCCTTATAACCCAAGAACCAACCACTCGATGCACCAAATTCAATAGTTACCATCTTACCAAAAACAAGAAACCCTAAAACCCGGGGCGACCACAGGCTCATTATCTTAAAGTCCCATGTAGTAAAAATATTCCTTAAGGTAACGCATGCCACAAAAACAGATATCGAATACCAACAGTTTGGCTTTCGTATTGGTTTTGGGACCAGCCAACATCATTTAGTTTCGTTGTACTCGGGCAAAAGTATAGATATAAACAAAAAGACATATATATATATATATATATATATATATATATATATATATATATGCATGTTTTCTAGACTACAAAAAGGCATTTGATAAAGTTAAACACACAATTTTTATAGAATGTCTCATGAGAAAGTGTTTAGATGAAACGACATTAACATTATAAAAAAGATGTACTGTAGCGGGGCTCACTGAAAAAGTCGATATAAAGAGAGGGATAAGACAGGGACGGGCTCTCTTTTTTTTTGTTTAATTTGTACTCTAAAGCAATATTTTCTAAGAAAGAGGCTTATCAATACATCAAAATAAATAGTGACATTGCGAACAACATGGGGTACGCTGATGGTACCCTGATAAGTGCTAATTTCGAGAAAGATCTGCAACAATTGCTACATAAAGCCGTTAGAGAAGGACAAAAATACGACCTAAACATTAATATAAAGAAAGCAAAGCAATTACGCTCTCCAAGCAGTCTAATATTCAAGAAAATGTGACTATAAATAAACAAATCCTGCAGCAAATTAAGAAATTTAAGTATCTACGCAGCTGAACCACAGAAAATGTTAATTCCGAGGCAAAAATAGGATCTAGAATAGAACATACTAGAACAATCTTTCAGAGCATGAAGCAATTTATATGTAATTGAATCTGCAATCACACGGTCAAGTGTTATGTGTAACCTGTCCTTTCGTATGGAATTAAGGCGTAGACACTAAAAGTAAATGCCATAAAGCGATTGGAGACATTTGAGATATTTCGTCAACAGATAGAATAAACAACAATGAAGTATTAAGCACAATGCAAGGAGACCGTGAATTAATCTTATCTAATAAATGGCGGAAAACGGCATATCTAGGCCACAACAAATACAAATTGTTCCAGTAATAGTCAAGGGAAGAATAGAAGGTAGACGCGGCCCAGGAAGACGGCAAACATCATATATAAAAAATATCAGAGAATGGACTGGTTTCAAGAAATGCAAAAATAAAAAAATTGCTGTAGTTATCGTCAACCTGAGTTAGTGAGAATGCACCGGGATGTTAATATAAAAATGTTTTAATTTACGTCTGTTTTTAAGTGGCTTTTGTATAAATGCTATCTATTCCAGACGCTACTATGTTGCGATACCCCAAAAAAGTATTTTATTTTTTTAGTCTACACCTCCCTGACATCACAATCACCCTATTTTTAACACTTTACGTTGGGTAAGTTACTAAATGCCAAATTGGTCAAACATTAGTAGCTTTTATAAGATTAAATTTCTTACACAAATACTTAATTATTGCTCGAAAATGAAAGAGATCAGATAAGAATATGGGGAGATACGACTGCGAATGCCTTTGATTCCTTTGTATGACATATTAAAGTTTGATTAGAATTGCATTAAAACACTACATTATGAAATTTGCCTACTTCTTGCAGATTTTGCAGCAAAATTTTTTTACACGGAATATGGTAAAATAATTTTTTGGCACCACCACAGAATAACTATTTAAGTAAAATAAAGAGCAAGTATCAGAGTTTCCAGACATATGTGTTGGTTTACAAATGGCATACTTAAAAAATTATATATTACCATGAAGTATTAAAAGCAGGCACTCGAAAACAGAGGAAAATTTGAGTGTAGATTTTCACCACGGTGATTATGGTTAACAAAATAAGTTACTATATTATTTTTTATTTTGATAAAAATTTTACTTTTTAAATCAAATTCTAGAAGGCCGTAATTGAAAAGATGAGATATCACAAGTCATTTTCTTTATTAGTACTGAAGCAACCTGCTCAAGACAGTTTCGAGATAAATGTTTAGTTTATCTAAAGCATTGATTCTAAAGTGGTCCAGTGGAATAAAGTCCGTTAAGAGAACGACGGGAGTCAGTTGGCGTGACAAAAATGGGGTTCACAATTGCAAGCGGGGTCCACGAAAATTTATCTGGTTTCGATAGTGAAGAACTAAAATGTTGGCTTGAGTTCACCTTTCAATGTAGACAGATAATATTTTAAGAAATTTTTTTAAGGAAAAATAGATTTCATTCACAAATGTTATTTCGGTGGCAACAGATGGAGCTCCTGCCATGGCCGGGCGATGTCGTGGGTTTATAAGCCATCTTAAAAGAATTAACTGCAATTCACTGTGTCATCCACCGACAACACCTAGTAGCGAAAAATTTGAGTGCTAAATTGCACCAATCGCTTTGTGATTAATGCAGTTAACAAAATAAGACGCAATGCATTGAATACGCGTTTATTTGCACAATTGTGCAATGAAAATGATGAAGACTTCCAACGATTGCTCTTACATACTGAAGTACGCTGGTTGTCGAAAGGTGCATGTTTAACAAGGTTTTTCTCACTTTTTGAATCAGTTTTAGAGTTTCTGGAAAGTAAAGATCCAGATTTAAAAGAAAACCTGATCAATTTGAAAGCAGACATCGCGTATTTGACAGATTTGTTCAAAAAATTTAATTACATTAACTTACAATTACAAGGGGACAGCCTCAATTTAATAAAAACAAAGGGTGCAATTTCAACTTTTCTTGAAAAATTTAAATTTATGAAGCAAAATATTAGTCGGAGCGAATTTTCCTAGTTTTCAAACTTGTCACAGGTAGAATGCCTTGATGAGGATATTCACACATACGTTCAACATTTAATTGCCCTGCATGATGACTTTAAAATCAGATTTGAAGATATTCTGACGATGGAAATACCACCATGGATCATAAATCCACTTGATGAAACGGAAGTGGAGAATGTGATATTACAAGAGGAGCTACTCAAGCTTAGCACTAATGAGGAACTGAAGGTGAAATTTAAAAGAGGGT
Organism: Sinelater perroti; assembly: GCA_036346155.1. Classification (NCBI taxonomy): domain Eukaryota; kingdom Metazoa; phylum Arthropoda; class Insecta; order Coleoptera; family Elateridae; genus Sinelater; species Sinelater perroti. The sequence continues at coordinate 2,563,209 of JARFIY010000348.1, read as the reverse complement.
ATCAAACATTTTCGATGCAGGCAGAAATACCCAAAAAATATCCTGGACTGTGGGGAATTGCGAGAAAGCTTTTGATAGCGTTTCCCTCGTCATATCTTGTCGAGAAAAGTTTTAGAGTCGTTACAAACCTTTTAACAAAAAAAAGGAGCAGAACGGGGAGGTTTGCGGTTATTCCTAACAAAACTGAAGCCAAATATTGATAATTTGCTGTCAATCCATCAAGTACATCCTTCTCACTAAAATTATCACTATTTTGTGATTGTCATTATAGAAGTTACGTTACGTTATTAATATTTTATTTTAATTATATTACGACTGTTATCATATTACAATGTAATATGATAATAATAATTAATAGTGTAATAATTACATATTTGAATAAATACAACACAAGGAAATATACTATTTCTCTTTTCATTTTTACCACTCCGAATGGGGAGTTTTCTAAATAAAATATGTGAGAATTGATTGGTTTCTTGTGTTGTGGGTAGATGTCAAAGGAGTAAAGTTGGATGGAATGACTTTTTGATTGGCTAACTTTACTTTTTTGACATCCACTCACAGCACAATCAATTAATTAATTAACCAAGAACTCAGCCGCAACGCAAATTTCCATAGTTAGATCTAATCTTCACATTTTTTTTGAGTTTTGGGAATATGGTAGAAATGTAGCTGCAGGGGGTCCATCGGAACCAGCAAAACTTTAAAAGTAGTCTATGAGAAAAAATAGTTGGGAACCTCTGATCTAAAGTGAAAGAACTTTATAAAGTACTTGACTTAAGTAATGGATATATATAACAATGATCTAATAATTCGTGGTATTTTTTACATCTTAATTTTCTTTATTAATTATCTATACTGTTGATATAAGATCAAGGATAATTGCATATATGTAATTTATGTTATATCAATCCCAGATACAATCGGTAAGATTAGAAAAGTTTCCCGACGAGTGAGTCTCGACGTATTTAACTTTTTTGCTTCGTCAATAATGTTTTTTTTAATTTTAACCCATTTATTTACAATCTGTCCTAATTATACTATGGACAATAAGTAATTGGTGTGTATATATTATAAGCAATGAGCAAAAACATGCTAATGGACATGCAGGGTCAGGCTCCAGTAAGCCTCCCTACAATTAATACACTATTCTATACTGCTAACGAATGATTTAAATTGAAGGTACTTTAAGTAATTAACTGATTTATAAACTAATGGAATGGCACTGGAATAGCTTAATGTTCAAGAATAGCATTGAAACGCGTTGGTAGTTCGTTTGGTTTAAAACGCTTAGGCGTTTTTGGCGATCTGGTTCGTTCATTAGAGAATGTACAAGGTCGTTAGGGTGTGCTGTTAATCGGTCTTTGTATTTTTTGGCAATTTTCCCTATTTCTTCTTTAATGGTTGGAACACTTAAGTCACTTAAAATCGCTTTGTTCGGCACATACCACGGCGCATTAACTACAGCCGAAGAACTTTATTCTGGAACCTCTCGATGATGTTAATAATGTGTAGATATAAGAAAAGTGATTGCTACCTTCCTTTAAGTATCCGGAGAAAACAAAATTTATAAAAGATTCTTTTAAAGACGCCCAAGTTTTATTTTAAAAAAACATTTTTGCCAATACATTTTTTTCCGTTTTCCGCTTGATTAATTTTTATTACGTACATGCTATGGGAGCTTGCATTAATGCTGTCACGTTTATTGGCACCGTTCAAAAATTGTACAATATATAGATTAAAATAATGGCGGCAGTCAAATGTAAAAATAAAACTTTGCAAATAATAAGTGATAGTGAAATAAGCAAAAGCTTAATTTTCTAATTGAAAGATTTCAGAAGAATGTTTAATTTTAATGAATACAAACTTGTTGAAAAATATAAATTTAGGAAAGATCTGCAAACAGAAGTATTTATGATATTTACTCAGGTAGGTGATTTTAATAACATAATCCAAATGTTTGCTAGTGTAAAAACTAAGGAAATCCTATTACAAATCTACAATATTTCTTCAGTTTCAGCATTTCAGTACTACGAATAGTGCGATTAAATTTCTTTTTCAACGTTCTTTTTGGCATTACTTTAAAGCTTACGTTTCTACAATTGTCTTATAATAATGCCCTTGACCTTAACACGCATATTTACTAAATAACCATAACCATAAATTACATAGATGACATAATTAGCAATGAGGAAAGCAATTCAACCAAGCAAATAGGTTTATTAAACTTAAGGAACAATTGCTCGGTCTTTCTGCTTAATGTAATGTCTTCTATGACATATAATGACTACTTTGAAAATGTAATTCTGAATTAAGGTTTTTTATCTTTGGTGGTAATCTTTAGCTATAATCAATATTATATGTCAAAAAATGCCCCAAATATCAAGATTATACAAAAGGAAGTTCTCTTTCGTTCTATCTGATGCATACTCCCAGTTCCTTGTAGATGTCAAAATAAAATAAAAAACTGGAACAATTCTATTGTTTTAGGTTGTATACCTTTTTGTAATAATGTTCTACTTCTATCGCACTGTAGCATTGTTATGGTATGCAATATATCCCCTAGTGTGCTAAAAATTTACAAAAGCGTGATCAATAATAACATGTAAATACAAAAGAAGATACTTAAAAAAACAAGTAGACTAGACTGAACAGAAACAAAAAAATAAAGTGAATATGGGATATAAAACCAATATTTAACTGCATCAACCACAGAAAAAATAATAAAACAACAATGTCTCAAGAGTGAATAAAAAGACTTGTAAAGCAGAGCATTATAAATTTCGCAAAGCCAGATAAGGTTGTTTTTATAATGGAGGCTAGCATATACATAACTGCTACGTCTATTGGGAGGAACTGAAAGATTCTAGCTGAAAACCTAACTCAAGGCTTCGAGCACAAACTTTCCTTAAATGGGGCCGGCGTGCTAGAAATCTCTCGTTCGGTGGCAGTTAATATTAAATCTAGTTTAAATATAGACATGTAGAAGCACGGTAAAGTACATAACACCATAAAAGAGATGAAAAAACTACATATATTTATAAAGGGCATCAGTAGAAAACGTTACCCTGAATCTGAAAACTGTAATATCGATGATCACAAAATACATCGTTCAGGTGAAGATAGTAATCACCATCGTAACGGCGTAGCTTTTATTATAGCAGAACAAGCTAATCAGAATATCAAACCAGCATGTCAAGTTTCTGTTAAAATTGTTATGATTAAACTGAACTCAAAACTTGAATAAGAGCGAAGATGACTTAGAGAAGTTCTAAACAGATATCAGAATTATTATGGATCCTCTGCCAAATAAAGACAACCATTCTAATAAAAGACCTCATCAATCGAAGGCGAAAGTCGGCCAAGGTAGAGAGTTGGTAATTATGCTTTCGGTAAAAGAAACAAGCGGGTAGTGGGTAACTACGTCACCTCCTTCCCGGAAGCGACCATATCTGCTACAGGGCTCTAACGCACCTGCCCACGCTAGTTTTTCATTTCTCTCACCTCCCTTTCCTGAGGAATTAGGTCCTACCGTTTTATTCCTATCATTTGTCCCTTTCCCTCCCCACCAATCCAAGGAAGGAACTGGAGCCCATCTTGGTTTTCATTACTCCCATAAGAGTAATTATGGTTTGCTCAAATTATTACGGAATTAAAAACAATACTCTATTTTGATCTCCTGCGGGTATAGTAATGAGAGGAACTGTGCATATGAGAAAAAAATTTGAAAATCGCAACATGGAACAAGAGAGTACCGTTATTAAAGGTAAAACTAAACATATTAAAAAGAAAAATAATGAGACTTAATATCAAGATTCTTGGAATCTTAGAAACACATTGGCGTAACGTCCATTTTACTACCATCATTGGAAATAGAGTATACTTTGCTGGAAATTACACAAACAGCATAAATGGCACTGGATTTATAATATATAAGGTTTCGTAAAATTTGCACCTACAACGCAATCTACAGATAAACATCTAGACTCTTTTTACCACTCACTACAAGATGTAATAGATCAATTTTCTAGCAGAGAAATAAGGAATACAAAATAAGGAAATACAACCTAAACCTCTTTGTTGGTTTTGTAGACTATCATAAGGCTTTTAATAGCGTAAATTGAGAGAAGCTATGGGACATACTCAAGAATACAGAACCACAGCATATTATCACACCGATCCAGAGCTATATAACAATGGACATGGTGTAATAAAAATTTTCAACTACCAGTCAAAAAGTATTTAACATAAGAAAGGGTGTTCGACAGGGGTGCATCCTGTCTCTGCAACAATTGATTATATACGGCAAATATGTAATAAGAGAAGTACTACAAAACACCATTGGAGGATTCAAGATCAACGGCGAAACGATAACCAACCTCTGATATGCCGATGACAGTGCTATTCTTGCTTTCACCGAAGATAAGATAACAAAATTCCTTTTGAAATCACAAGGTGACAGTGCAAAATATGGCTTAAACTTAAATGCAACAAAAACAAAAGTCCTTATAATCGATAAAGCAAACAATAACAGACCTGATTTAAAAGTACTTGAAGGTTTTGAGGTGATCAACCATTACATGTATTTGGGAGCACTTATCAATAACATGGAAGACTGTTGAGCGAAAATAATCAGATCCAAATAAGCAAAAATGCTATGACTAAGTTATAAATACTACGGAAAGATCGACAAATAACAAGCAACACAAAAGTATTACTGGTAAGAACTTTGGCTTTCCCCATGTTATTATATGAATCGTGGACAGTAAAAGAAAAAGAACGCAAAAAATTGACGTTTTTAAAATGTGGTGTTAAAGACGCATGCTGAGGATACCCTGGACAGCAAGAAGAACAAATGTGTCTGTAGTACAAGAACTCTATATAAATTGTCACCTCTCTACTATAGTATACAGACAAATCCTAATATATTACGACCACATATCAAGAGGTAACAACAGTAGCCCTGAAAAACTAATGATGGAAAACGCACTGAAGGCACCAGGCAACAAGAAAAATCGCCGAAGAGATGGCTAGATCAAGTCAAAACGCCAAAGGAAAGCCAATACAACAAATTAACCACCAGGCCCAAAACCGATAAAGATGGAAAAACATCGCCAAAAATGTAATGAATAAGAAGCCATGATGATTACGACTCTTCTGATAAGAAGATACGATGGAAAAAAAAGAAGAAGAAAAGAAACGAAAGAGGGGATCAATTCGTAGAGTTCTGTACAAAAAAGGACCTTTGCATAGACAATACGTTGTTCAAACTGCCAAAAAGGAGATTCTAGCTCTGAAAATCTCCGGCTAACTCACCACAAAAGATTGTGAAGAACCAGACCAGTGTTTTAACTATTAATGAACGTTACAGAAACTGCATCAAGTCAATGAAAATCTGTCCTGGTGCGAACGTACGCTCATATCACCACTAATGACTAGGAAAAATAAGACTAAACTTAAAATAGATATTAAAGAAACGTTGTAAAATTCTTTATCTACTATCTTTAAAATAATCGAGAACGCCTTATAAACTTAAAAAAAAATTTAAAATTAGTGTCCACTAACATAGTACAGAAAAGTGGAACCAGTTTAAAATAGAAATACAAGATGAAGTTTCTAACATGCCAAAGCCTACGCAAAACCATGAATGGATGGATGATGATATTATAAACCTGATGGAGGAAAAGCAAAAATTTAGAAAATATCGAACAATATAGAAACATCAACAAAGAAATTAGAATAAAACTACGTAATACAAAAGAAAAGTGGTATGAAGATATATGTTCGGAAATAGAAGCATTACAAGAGAAATCCAATGTCTTCAATGTGTATAAGAAAATAATGACTGGAATACGTAATAAAAGCACTAACAACCTAGGAGACAGCTTATAATAGAAGAACAACAGAACTTGAAGAAATGAAGGCAGTATATAGGTTATTTATTTAACAGCAGACCCTAAAATAATATTAGATAGAGCAGTTCACCATGCAATAAAAATAGTAAAACCAAGAAAAGCGACAAGTGCAGATAATATGCCAACTAAAATCATCAAGATGCTAGCGAGAAAAAGTCAACCTCTGCCCCGTCTGTTCAATAAAATTTATGAGACAGGACATATTCCAACAGATTGGCTGCGATTTATTAGATTGGAGAAAGCTTTTTTCCTCTTTTTAATTGTTAGATTTGGCTCTAAATAAACTGTTGAAACAATTCAACTATTTGATAAATTACCATGTCAAAATGATCGCCGTTTTTCAGCATTATTTATATTATCTTGGAACAACGATACTTTAGTATGGTCAGTCGGAGAGACATAAGAGACTTAGCTCATAGGTAGATGGATACTATATAAAGCTATACATTTTAATTTTTATTTTTGTGACTCCTTCAGCATATAAAAAATTTATATTAAAAACTAAAAAAAATTGCACCACCCTAATATATTGCCATATCCAAAATAAAATAAACATTGAACTATCAGACTAATGAGCCACGTTCTGAAGGTGTTTCTCCGAGTCATTTACTCCAGAATCTAAAATAAAATAGAATAAAATATGAGCGATACGCAATTTGGCTTCCGTAACAATTTTGCAACTATAAGAGCGCTGTTTAGCATTCAAGTTCTACGAAGGTGTAAACATGCATACATGTGCTTTGTTGACATCGAAAAAGCATTCGATCGAGTCAGACATAATAAAATGATCAAAATTCTCCAGAAAATAGGTACTGATGTTAAAAATCTGCGTATCATTAAAAGTATGCGCGAGCTATCATAAAAATTGGTCAAAGCTTTTCTGAAGAATTAGAATTACGTTATGGGGTGAGACATATATATGTACTCAAACAACATTTCTCCCCGCGATATAATATCTTGCATCTTATTATAAAATCTAAGATAATTGTAAAAAGAGAGACCTAGGTCGAAACGTACATCTTGGCTACAGAACCTTTGAAGCGGTGTCACTGTTTCGAGCGGCTGTCGATAAATTTATTATAACCTATACAAGAGCCAAGGTACAAGAAAAATATACATACTCTTGAATTTTCAAAAAAGTCGTAGCTTGGGTGGAAAAATACATAAATTTAAATTTCGGTTTTATTACAAATATAGGTAACTATAATGTAAAACATCATCTTCTTTAAATTAACAAGAGATATGTTTTAAGAAAATCATGTATACTTATATACATTTATAAAAATAAGTAATAGAAAGCTTATTACGCTCGCAAAAAGTTGCCGTCTGACTACATATACTGCCAATGGAGTAAGAACGCTGCAAACGACATCGCCAAATTTGCAGGTAATATCGTTGAAGTTCCAAAGAGCGCGGTTGCAAAAGTGACCTAGATGGCCCCGTGTAGCTTTACGACTCCGGCAAAGGGAGCTCGCGTTTCGTAATAAGCAACTGCAGCAAAATAAAGCTAAGTAGAAAAGTCTGTCACAAAGTCGGGCGATTTTTAAAATTACTCCCGCAAAGAAGAGAGTGACATACGCCGGTAGTTGCGGAGGAAATCCCGGCGGCCATTAGATTCAGAACTAAGCCACCTACAATAACAATATAAAAGTTGAGTACCTCTTCAAAACTCACGGAACAATTATGAGTTTCTGAACGTACCCACTCGCCCTTTTGTTGCTGGAGCTCGTTGTTTTGTTTCGAAGCGGCTCAATTATCCTCAATTCCTCGGAAGTTTCTTTGAACTTATATCCATTTTATTGCGTCGCTTTGTTCTGCTTAAATGCCCGATAAAAGACTAATCTGGAAAACTATCATCGGCTGGCTATTGCTGATGGACGCGATAGCGTTGCGAGCGCTTCTTTGTGCGCCCGATGCGTCTGCTATCTTTGGGATTAAACTTAGCCTTGCAAACTGGCGCTGCGCTTTTCATTACGGCGGCGCAGTGGCAACTAAAATGCAACGGAAAATTTAATTAGTGGACAAAGGATGCGCGCAACAGCTGAATCGGAAGCGTACTAATGAAAAATCCGCATAAAGCAGTTAGCAAACAGCGCCAAAGGTAATTTTACGTGACGCATCTGCCTTTCCGCTAATTGGTTTATTTATAAAAACCGCCACCGAGATGTAAATGAAGTAGAGAAACATAGTGTCTTTGACACGCTTTAGGAAATGCAAATCCAAGCCGTTCGAACTCATTATTTTATTAAACATGGCTTACAGCTGGATTGTGTTGCTGTAATAGATTTATTTAAAGCAGCACGTCAATTAACTTTCAAGTAAACAAAGTTCATTAAAGATAATAACAAAAATAAAGCTAGTGGTGTTCGAAATGATAATAAATTTTCAGCTAACCTGCAACAGAAATAAAATACTGACTGCATAAATCAGGAGTTTTTATAAACCAAAATGCCAAGGAAATGAATGGATCGACAGTTTACATTATAATATCCGTATATTATTAAAAAGCTCTTTAATAACTAAAGCAATTAAGGGTATTTCAAATATAGAACTAACTCTGTGTTTAACAACAACCTTTTTCCTTTTCCATTTTTTATTGAACTGCTTTCCATTATAAAAATATTCAGGGTCTCGAGATGATCCACGGCAGTGAAAATTTTAAAAGCAACCAAAATGTGTGAGTTGCAGCAACAGTGTTTAAAGAGTGACTTCAACTAGCGACTAAGATGCGGATCTTCAAAGAAGAAAAAAGAAAATTTCCCCGGTATTGGCCAACTGCCCAGCACATCCCCACATCATGTTGTCCAACAGTAAATTGGTGTTTTTGGTACTAGACACTACCTCTCTCGTTTATCCATTAGGTCATTAAACGTTGGAAAACATTATAACTATAAAAAGCAAATTATAATCGAAGAAATCGAAGAGAACTTTCGCCAAATGTCTGAAGTGACCAGAAAGATTTTTGTTCTCAACACACTGCACTTGACGGTAAATGATTGTAAAAAAGCTGCATAAAAATATTTTCAGAACACCTCTCAAGATGCTCAAAAGAAAAAACAAAGACGAGGCTTGGTAGCAACCGGACTATGATGTACAGACCAATTATGTAGTGACAGATAGCAACATTGCGAAGTTGATGCTGTTGAAAAATAATAAAGAAGAAGCAACAGCAATAACGCTGGTTGTAGAAATTATAAAAGAAGAAGATAATGATGATGCCCTATGGCAAAGAAGCAGACGAAGGAGGAATATTGGCCAACAGAGAACGCGGTGGTGACTTCTCTCTCGTATATAAACTTAATGAGTTTGTCAATAAAACTTACGTAATATCGTTGAAACAAAAAAATTAACTGATTATTTTGTACAAAATAGTATTTAAATACTGTATTAGCCTATATTATAGCTATGCTGTTTTTATGAAACTAAAAAATTCAATTTTCATTCACCTTCTTAAAAAACAGGAGTCGTCGATTTATTGATCTGCCAGGTATATAAATCTTTCAGTTGGCTCGATGTGACTCAATTAACTAATACCTACTATAGTATTTAAATTGTCTATTAGATGAAACTCTTTATCTTCGTCCATTTTCTTTTCTCTTTAGCTAATTTTATGCACAATCTATTTTACAATTTGTATTTAATTTCTCCAAATATTTGATTACATTTTCACATAGCCTGTACAATGTTATTTCTTTAAATTCGCAAAAAAGTACATTGTCATTTGTGCTTTAAAATATATTACAAAAAACTGTTGTGATTTGGTTTATTCAAATTAAAATTATGCATATGACTAAATATAATTTCTAGAAACTTTATTTTGCATAACTTTTGTGCTTTTGCTGTTTTTTAGACTTAATTTTTACGTTTTAATATTTCACATATAAATTTCTAAACGTTTGCAATTTTCAAATATGTTGCGGCGTTACCATTCAGCATTTGTATCATATCGTCATAGATATTACTTTGTTTGTTTTAGATATATGCAGTCTTATGTACTATCTTAAGAGATAATTTGTATACATGTATACATGCTATACATCTGCTAGAGGTGTAATAATTTTAAATATTTGATGTAATTTTAGTTGGATAAGTGAAAACGACCTGATATCGACTGTACTTTTCTTCCTTTCTCGGATAATTTTCAGCGTAAACACCTGGTATGGTAGCTTATAAAAACCTAAAAAAAAAGCTACCGCAAAGTTGTTACAGAGTCCAAAGTTAACAACACAGTAACCATTGCCACAACTGGTTGGACTAGAAGCTAACCCAATAAAACCTGAAAGCAAAAGAAGTTCAAAGCGGACAACGGGTCACTTCACGACAGATCAAGAAATATATGGACCTAAACGTTGTTAACTGGTGATCAATTCGAAGGCCATTAATTTTTTACAAAATACCCGGAAAGGAAATAACGTTGACGAAAGCACAAGCCAGCAAAGATCTTCTCGAGCTCTGAGGCCAATTTAGAACCTGGGTTCTCTCAAACAAAAAGTGCTTTAACTGGATGGAACCAGATAATTCGTGCTCATATGGTACTGAAAATGTAGTATTGCAGCAAATTAAGTGTCAAACGAGAGGTGGCAGTATTGTAATTTTGACCGGGATTTCAAGTAAAGGCAAGTTATTAATTAAAGTGGGTATTTAAAGTTGTCGCAGAGACTTTGTACATTTAAGCTTTATATTTTTAGGAATACTGACCTTTTCTTTGGTGCAAATGCAAGATGGGTCAATAAAAATGGATATAGCAATAAGGTAGTTATAGGGTAATTATACTAGTGATTGGTCAGCGTAAAACCCAGATTTAAGCTATACTGAAAATGTTTGAAGTGAGTTACCACGCCTAAGTCAACGAATCAGGCCAGTTCAACAACAAATCAGATTTGTTTAAAATAAACCAATAGAAACTACTTCAAAAAGCTCCATTCTGGTATAAACAAACATCTGTTAACACTTGTAAAAAATGAAAGGGTTTAAAATTAATTAATTTATGTTGTCCTAAAAACTTCTTTATCAAGGTTATCAAATTTATTTTATACTTGAGCTTCATAAAGTGTTGTTGAATGACTCTGTAGTGATTTTTATTAGTGATACATTTACACAAAAAATTTTAGTCAATTGAACTGTAATTTTTGTAATACGATTTAATAAGGAAGCAATATGCTACGCCCCGTAATAATATAACTTTCATAATATTAACTCTTTAAATTTATACACTACATGTGTGACTATATTTCCGTTGAATGGTAAATAAAATAATTCATTAATTTATAATTTTAATTTGCATCATTATCATATCTACATAGTGAGTGCAGAATAATCTCGAAATTCTTGAGTAACTCTTTTGAAATATTTTTATTCTAGCCACATTTAGGATTCGGTAGCGTTCTGCCAAGAAAGATTTGTACATGACGGGTATTTGGTTTAAATTTTATGTATATAAAATATATTATGCTTATAAAACTAATTTTCAAAAATAGTTCTTATTCTAAGGCTTGGACAGAAGATTTCTAAAATGTAGATGTTTATAAAATGTTTATTTCTGCGTGTAGTACAAAATGTAATTGAAATAATGTTATCCTTATTTGCAAAATATACTTACCTAACGTTCGTTACATTTAAGCTGTTTTATGTTTAATGCGGAATTAAGCTAAATATAAAAACATTTCAAATAAATATAACGCGCACAAAATAAAATGTGATTAAAATACAATAATGCAAAATGCGCATATATAACTTAAGCAATATACAAAATTGATAAGCTCGTAATGGTTACTTAAAAAAGATTTGTTACTGATGAGGTATATATTAGAGACCCTTTTACAAGAGAAAACTTGAATCCGAATAATGCAATAAGTCCGCCGAAACTTTTTAGCAAACTGTAAGCGGAGATGAAACATTATTTATTCTACAGCGCAGTAAACGGTTAGTGCTCAATAAAAGTCAACTTCCAGTTGGGATGTAGAGGACTCAAACTGCAACTTTATATGAATCACTTGGGCCAAAATAACGCAAAAGTCGTAAAATTTAGCGCCGCAGGACAGTGGATGCATTTGCATTTATTGGGATGGGCGCTATCTCGAAGTTCTGAATTTAAAGCAGCTTCTACGGCGCAGCCCAAATCAAGCTCTCTATGTCGTCTGCGCTAACTCTACTAGCATTAGTGTGGAAGTTTAATATGCGAATAAGTTTTGATGGATGTTTTTAGACAATTTTGCATTTTATATATTAGCATGTGCACGTTTCTTGAAATTATCCTAATTTTTTGTAAGCACGCATATTTCAAAACGAAAATCAAAAATGTTAGATAAAAACATTCAAATTTGCTTATCCAGTTTTTGATGACCTGCATATCAATTTAGCATGATCCCGAGGTCCTTAGCCGACCGACCGAAAAAAAATTAATATTGTAACTATAGTTGTTGTGAGTTATAACGTTTGTTTTAATAAAATGATCCAAATTCTTTCTGCGGAAGAATCTTACAGCTTTTCATAAAGTTTGATGCAGATTGATTTCCCTTAGTCATTGCAAATGTGACGATCACATGCTGAATGTCCTGTCAAACTCCCAAATGACATTTAATATCGACTTTACCAAATACACTGATACATAATTGTTATACTGTTAGCTGTTTGCCATTTTGATTATAATTTAATTTCATAGTAAATCGTTTTGTGTTTTTCTGTTGTACAGCGTAAATAAAATAATTTTGGGTTTGCTGTTCCTGTGTTTACTTATTTGTTTGCTATTTATCTGTGTGTGTGTGTGCATGGGCTGTATTTGTCTGTCTATTTGTTTAGTGTTAAATTTCTGACTGCAATAAAGAAAGCAAAAGGCATCACTTTCTAAGATTTGGGTCTACACATTTATAAAATCTGACAATAACTCATATTATGTTTGCCACATTCATTTTTATCGCTACTATATTTTGACAGACGCCTTGAAAGGACTTCGAAGGAATGCTGCATCTACTCTGCACTTGTATATCTGTGTTGTGTTATTGCATTACTTGAAAATGATGATGGAAAAATAATTGGTGATGTTGAAGATATCTCTGAAAAATACAAATTAAAGTTGACGGCAAATTTGAAAGTGAGATTAGGACATAATATAAAAAAGTGAACTAATCTTTAAAGTTTATATAATACCAGAAAGTTTGTACTTCCCTTTATATATAAAATTATTCTCTCTAAGTGAACCTGTGGTTGATAACATTTGGCACTTTATTTAGTGAGTTTCCACAACAGGTAGCCAACGTGGTAAATAAGATTGTTTTTAATATGTTAAAAGAATAAACTTGTGCCGTTGTGTAAGTTGTTTGACAACCAATTTTAAGCTTAATAGACGATACACTACTTAAGCTTGTAGCAAATGTTATAAAACTTTGTATTAGTTATTTTTCCTTAGCACTCTGTATGCAATCTTATTGTTTAATTCATATGACTATGATTTTTTATTTGCAAAATATATTTTACTGAATCTTACTTAGAAGGGGGTTTTTAGTATTTTTAAACGTTTTCTCTTCAAGAGTTACCAAGTATGTTACAATTATTTTTTATCTGTTAATAGTTAATTATTGTATATTTTATATGTTATCAACAACGACTTAATGTAAAGAGCATGTCTATAATCATTGTAATAAAATATTTATTCCTACACGTATTTTTTATTATTATAATTATTTTCTATAGTATGAGGAAAAATATAAAAATTGTTGCTTAATAGTAACAATTATTTATACTTTCTTTTAAAGTATTTAAGTAATTTAAATATTTTAAAGTTTCGAGAAGTGTAACGAAAATAATCCTAAAAGAAAGAAACATATCAGCAAAATTATTGAGAGCAATCTTGAACATCTATAATAACTACAGAAATAGAATACGGAGAGACAACCATGATTCACAAGAATTTAATGTAAATGGAGGCTTGAGACAAAGAGGAGTATTTAACCCAATCCTTTTTAACATCATCTTAAACGTTGTCATCCAAGAAGCGAAAATAAAAGTAATAGCAGTAGCTGTGGGGTATAAAAATCCAGAACTACCACTTTTAGAGTGTGCTCTTTTGTTGATGGCTTAGCCATATTTACAAAAAATACGAGAATAAAAAATGCAAGAATAAATTACTAATATTAGAATTTGAAACGAAGTTCTGGAAGAAGGAGGTCTAAAGATGAACATTGTAAAGACTAAAGTAATGAAAGGCAGGAAAATGAAAAATGTTAACATAGAAGTAGACGAAAATAAGATCAAAACAAGTCGATATTTTCAAGTATTTAGGGGTCAATATAGATAGTTTGAGTCGATAAGGTGCAGAAATAATAAATAGATTAGAAAAAGCTTCCAGATTTTATCATTTCACAAGAAATATATTAATATGGAAGAAGAAAGTGTCAAGGAAAGCAAAACTTAGTGTTTACAGGATAGTATTTGTACCAATACTGACATTTGACTACGGATGCTGGATACCAACAAAGAAAATGAAAGACAAAGCACAAAAATTGGAAATTAAGTGAAATTTTGGGAATAACAAAAAGAGATAGGACTAGAAATAGCAGAGTTGGAGAAGGACACCAGTTGGATCCGATATCAAACACAATTGAAAACGACAGTTGAGCTGGTATGGTCACTTGGTAAGGAAGGGGGCGAGATCGGCACGTCACAAAAGTGTGGAAGGCTAAGACGCAGATAAGAAGAACAAGAAGACGACCAATAACAACATGATATAAGTATATTGGAAAGGTTATAGAACAAAGAATAACTCAGAAAGAAGCGAAGTAAATTCCCAGAAATAAAAAGCAGTGGCGAAACTGTAATTCTTTTACAGAAATGCTAAAACATGAGTGTCCTGGCAATGTATACGTGATCTAAGCTAATTGACGCGGTCAATAAAGTTGCAAGTTACATCGCAGCCGCTCAAATTGTTTTTGTTACATTAATATTGGCATCTAATATCATCTATTCACCATCTGCATATTTGGACGTAGTATAGCGCAAAGCGGTAACAATTTAAGTTGGTTTGATATACGAATTGTAATACCTAAAAGAAGTGACTTTATATTTACTATAATATTACATAAGAACTATTTTGCAATTAATCACTCATAAAGATAGAAACACATTAGGGGTCCGACAAAGGAACTTTTTTCTGGGCTAGGTATTGGTATTGAACGAATCTGTATAAACGTAAACAGACCAAAAATTTACGAACTAGTTAACTACAGCTAAGCCAAGAACATTTTAAGTTTAACATAAATTTGTAACTGCTAATTAATAATAACAACCATACAATAATGCATAGTTTTATTGATAGCCAAATAAATTACATTATTATCTAAAATTGTTAAGCAAATCACAAAGTTATTATAGATAAAGATATGTACGTTTTTAATCTTTTAGTGATAACTTGATATATAGTGTGGTTAAACCGTGCGCCATTTGCATCCTGTAATAGTTAGATTTTTTTTGTTCAGATGATGTCTAAACACATGCCAAAGTCGTCGTTTAAAATCCACGTGTTGCGGTGTAATTTTATACGTACCGTGCTGCATTTGCAATTGCCCGCAGTATTTTAGATTGCCATCTCTGTAAAATGTTAAACTTCAAGTCGATTTGATTTGTTTTCTTGACTATGTGATGTGAAGATGGAGTCCAAGTCTCGTTAATCTTAATTTTACATGTATTTGTATTCATTTTTCAAGTAATATTAAGCTTTCTTGCAATTTTTATGAATCTGTTATGGAATTTTCATAGCGGTATTGTCTGAAAATGTGCTTACTGTTGTTACTCTTGATGCTGGTAAATCGTAAGTATACAAAATGTACAGCATAGGACCAATCATGCTTCCTTGAGGAACCCCAGATCGTATCTGAAACTTCTTTATTTACTTTGTTTACCTCAAACTCACGTTGACTCAGTGTGAGATATGACTTAAAAGTTTAAAATACCCTGGTGGAAAAACCCTCTTGACTTTTACTAGCAATCCTGAAAGCCAGACTTTATCAAAGGTTTGGCTTATGTCTAGTAAGTTGCAGCTGTACAGTATTCTAAATTTTCCAAAGCTTTATTAATTAAATTTCTTAATCGACGGCATTGTTGTACTGTAATCTGAGCTTGTCGAAAGCTAAATTGATGATCTGGCACCTAGTCTTGTGGGTCTAATTTTTCTTTCAATCTTTTATGAAGCAGTTTTTCTAAAAGTTTAGATAGTGTTGATAGAAAAATTATTGGACGGTACAAACTAACATTTGTTAAATCTTTACCAGATTTGGGTACCATTATATTACGTGTAGACTTAAGAGATAATGGTCAATGTTTTAATTTTTTTTCAACATTGCGGGCGTTATTAATTCATGTCTTGGCGCTTTCTTTTTGTTTAACATTTTAATTTCGACTTTTATTCACTTAGTGTGAAGTGTCTGAAAGGCTTTTTTAAGATGAACATTTCTAGCTCCTGATCTATAACCCTCTCTTGGTTATTATTATGGGACATAAATTTTCCTGAGAGATACGCTGATTATAAGACTGCTTTTTCCTTGGTGCTTTTTGTCCAAAATTCAGATAGTGTTCGTGTACTTGTGTATATGTAGTGATACCTTTGTTGTGTCTCGGTATCCAAATTAAATTATCTTATTTATCTTTCAAAATAATAATAATTTATTTCTTTTAGCTTAATTTTCCATTTATTGCTTAATTGATTATATTTCCTTTTACTGTCTGGTGTATGGATTCTTTCTCAAATTGATTTTGTCTTTCTGTTTTCAGTCGCTAGTTTCTTTATTTTTAGTGGTAGATTGTTTGTTGTTATATTCTGAGTAACTCTTATGGCTGACTTGCAATAATTTTATTATATTAGTAGTTGCTTTATCTATATCTTGCATTTTTTGAAGGCTTATTGATAAATTTATTTTGTGTTATATCTCTTTTCTGTAGGTATTCCAATTTGTCTTAGTGTAATGGCGATGTGTGCTCTTTTTTGTTTATTGAAGTTATTATAAAACTGTGATTCGATGATATACCATAGCTAGCTGTGATATCTTAGTATAATGAGGAAATACCATTTATTATGAAAAAGTCTAGTAAGTCCAAAATTTTATTGGCATTTTTTGGGCAATACCTTGGTGAGCCAATTGATAAAAGAGAATAATCTACGAACAGACAGGAAAGAACACCTGCAAATACAGTACATTGAAGACAAAGAGTGGGAAGCATACTATGCGAACCTGCTAACAGAAAACAGACAAGAGTACATCAAGGACATTGAAGAGAAGGAAAAGGAAGAGAAGAAGGAGACAGATGAAGATAAAGATGAAGAAGAGGAGATGGTGTCACTGAAAGAAGTAAAAGCGGCAATTAAATCATTAAAAAACAATAAGGCTGCGGGACCAGGAGGGATACCACCGGAACTCATAAAGTATGGAACGGAAAAATTGTTCAGAATGATAACGATAATGGTCCAGAAAGTGATGGAGAAGTCATGCCTAAGGAATGAAAGGAAGCCTATCTTGTCTCCATATTTAAAAAGGGCGATAGACGGAAATGTGAGAATTATAGAGGAATCAGTGTCATTGCTATAATGGGAAGAATATACGGACGAATACTTAAAAACAAGTTAGAAAAACACATATAAAACAAAATAAGGGAAGAACAGGCCGGTTACAGCAGGAACAATCAAATATGATATATATATATATATATATATATATATATATATATATATAATAGAACAATTACTGGAAAGAAAAGAACAGAACGATATATCTGGTGTTCGTGGATCTGGAAAAAGCATATGATACGGTTCCCAGACAAAGACAGCAATGGAGGATAGGAATTCCCAACCACCTAATAAGGGCCGTTAAAATTTGTACAAGGGAAATAGTGTGTACATAAAAGCGGGACAGAAGATAATAGATAACTTCCAGACAACAAAGGGCTTATTACAGGGATGCTCCACATCACCGACTTTATTTAAGATCTATCTAGAAGAAACACTGAAAAACTGGAAGCGTAAATGAGAGGGTATGGGAGTGCCAGTCAGAAACGAATATCTATACACGTTGTGTTACGCAGATGATCAAGTGATTATAGCGCAAAATGAGGAAGATTTGGACTTCATGATGAGAAAACTGAGCGAGGAGTACGAAAAAGCGGGGTTACAGATAAACTACAAGAAGACCATGTAATGGGTGTACAAATAAGTTTCCGCCGTTTTTAAAAGATGGCGCCACCGATAAGATAACATCGAAATTGTCAGCTGTAAAAAGTCGTATAGTATATGTTGACATCTGGCAACAGTATAACCTTTTAATACCTCTGACTTTTTGCTAGCATCACTTAGTTTTCATCGTATTAAGATGTCAAGTTTTGAGCCAAATAAGCGTCATTTGCGGGAATTGCTAATTTACTTCTTTAATTTAAAGAAATCTGCAGCTGAGGCTCATAAGCTACTCGTAGAAGCATACGGTAATGTTAATTTGAGTGAGAGAAGTTGTGGGGAGTGGTTTCAGAAATTTAAAAGTGGTGATTTTGACGTGGAGGACAAAATACGTAGCGGAAGGCCCAAAGTGTATGATGACAAAGAATTGGAAGCTTTACTGGAGGAAGATCCGTGCCAAACGCAAGAAGAACTTGCACAAGAGTTAGGAGTGACTCGGCAAGCTATTTCACAATGTCTCAAGGCCCTGGGTATTGTTCAAAAGCAAGGAAATTGGGTTCCTTACGAATTGAAGCTAAGAGACGTCGAGCGTCGCTTATTCGCTTGCGAACAATTGCTCAAAAGGCAAAATCGCAAAGGATTTCTGCATCGAATCGTGACGGGAGACGAAAAATGGATCCACTACGACAACCCAAAGCGTAGGAAGTCATGGGGTAAGCCCGGGCATGCCTCTACTACAATGGCCAAGCCAAACATTCATGGCAAGAAGCTAATGCTGTGCATTTGGTGGGATCAGCTTGGAGTAATCTATTACGAACTACTCCAACCTAATCAAACCGTCACCGGGGAACGTTACCAACAACAACTGATGCAGTTGAGCCGAGCATTGAAGATTAAACGTCCACAATATGCCAAAAGGCATGATAAAATCATTTTTCAGCATCGCAACGCTCGGCCACACGTTGCAAAAATCGTAAAGGAAACGTTGGAAGGACGTTGAATTGGGACGTCCTACCCCACCCGCCGTATTCACCAGACATTGCTTCTTCAGATTATCACCTATTCCGGTCGATGACTCATGGTCTGGCTGAGCAGCACTTCACTTCTTACGAGGAATTGAAGAAATGGGTCGATTCGTGGATCGCCTCAAAAGACGAGCAATTTTTTAGACGGGGTATCCACTTGCTGCCCGAAAGATGGTCAAAAGTAGTAGAAAGCGATGGGCAATATTTTGACTGACATTATTTGTACCTTTTTTTACAATAAATTCTTAATTATTTATAAAAAAACGGCAGAAACTTATTTGTACACATAATACTTAGCAACAACGGAAGAAAAGTTAGAAGACCTACAAATAGAGAAGGATATAAGAATAAAAGCCACAAACAAATTCAAATACTTAGGATTTACATTAACAGACAAGGCAACAACGGAAGAGGAAATTAAAAATAGACTGGGACAAACAAGATCGTGTATTAGACAGTTGCATCCAGTAATATGGGATAGACAAATTACGAAAAACACAAAAACGAGAATATACACCGCAATTGTACAAAGTATCATGACGTATGGAGCGGAAGTCTGGGTAATAAACAAAGGAAATGAAAGAAAAATAAGAGCGACAGAAATGGAATATTGGAGGAGGTGCTGTGGGGTAATCAAGATGGAAAGAACCAGGAATGAAGAAATAAGAAGAAGAATGGGAGTAGAGACAGACATAATTCATAGGATCGATAGCAAGAGACTAGCATGGTAGGGACATTTAAGAAGATCGGATGACAACAGATGGATCAAACGAGTAACAGATTGGAGTCCCACAGGAAGGAGAAAGAGAGGAAGACAGAGGAGATCGTGGAGGGATGAAGTCGATGAAGCGATGGAAAGGAGAGGTTTAGAGGAGAATGACTGACAAGAACGAGAAGCGTGGAGAACCTGGTTGAAGAAAGGAAAACGGCGACAGCTGCAGAATCCTTAATATAAAAAAAATGTCTCTTTTGAAGAACTTGGACAAGTTCTCTGCTTCCTGGTGTTTGATGCTTGAGTTTTAACGAACACTGCATAGTGTTGCCTCTTTGGGTTGTGACGAGGTAGACAGGAGGCTTCTGTCACGATTATCTTATATGTTTTTTTTTTATTTTTATGGAAGTAGCTTTTATTGTATTTTATCAGTTTGTAATGTTGAATAGATAGTTTTATTATTATGGTGGCTTTTTCATGGACCAGACGAATATTAAAACAGATTCCAAATTGTTTGAATAGTCATTCGCATTTTAAAACTATAATTATTAACAATATATTGTATCTAAGATGTAAATATTACCTAATAGTATACTAACAAAAATTTCTAGTAAAATAAAAATCTGAAATCTTACGCCAAAATTCTAAAAATTCTTAATTAGCCGGTGTGATATTCGAATTCTTTCAATTGAATTATATTTGAAATAGTAAAAATTCAATTATCAATAATATTCAAGATGTTTTAAGATATTTGTCTCTTTTAAGTAAAACCTTTATCAGTTTGATTAATTTGACATCTTGGAATTTACAACTAACTGCTCTTAGTATTAAAGTCGTTTGTGCGTCAAAAAAGTATTATAGATACTCGTTTTGTAAGTTTTTTACAATTAGCATCATTATGTAACAAAGAGACTAATGTTGTTCTTTGTTTACAGACACAAATTTATAAGTATAATGAAGTCTAATGAAGCAAATTAGTTTTTTTTACTTGAGACCAAATGTAAGCTAATTTTGTTAGATAAATAAGTGGGGACGCCGTAAGACGCGAGCAGCGCAAGCCCGGTAATCAAAAATAAAACACAATTACGCGGAATCGCCGCGCCTTTCCAAATCTCTAATTAGAGTAAGTCGAGGTGCGCTCAGACTTACTGGCATATTCATCATTCAAACAGGTTAATTGCGACAGAGATTTAATTTAAATGCGGAGCCTTGATTAACAGCGGCTCCAAGGAGCGCAGCGCCGCGGCGCTGCGAGGAAAAACTTGGCCGGCAAACACGCATTAGTTAATGAATTTTCTCGCGGCGCTGCGAGCCGAAAATCGGCACCCCGCGTCTTTGGCCGGCTCCCGCTCGCCCCGCTTTCCGCCAGTCTTTCGTTTTTGCCGCAATAATGCCCATTCTTCTCATCTTTGTCCCGGTGCCTTGTCCAAGTGACGCAGACACGTTCCCGTTGTTGCGTAGCGACCGCAGCTCAATCGGCTTATCAGGACAGCACACGCCTGAAAATACCTTGCTCGACCCTCCAGGAATTTCAGATAGATGGGCCCATTGTCTCCCGTTTCGTTGCTGATTTATTTATATATTTTCGCCGCGTTCGCCATCTGTGCAGCTAATTGTTCGGGGTTGCTAACGAGGCCTTTGTGTTCGCCCGGGATTCGGGTCACAATTCCGCGAAACAAACCCAAATAAGATATATTTACAAACCAACGAGTTTGTTAGATGAATGATATGACAGAAACTAATTCTGTTCAAATATAAGAACTAAACATGAACAGGGAAAGTAGTAGTTGGTTTAATTATCACTAAAAAAAAAATAGTTATGGCTTAGTTTAAAACGGGAAGTATTTTAAATTTTATCCCGAATATGAAGCATACATAAAGTGCACTTTGTCATATGCAGATTGAGACTGCGAGTAAAGAACTAAATTAAATTTCCAAGTCCAATTAAACACATCTGAATTTTTAGTTTTCTTGTCGCTTTTCATTGCTTCCTTCAGGATGCTTGTCAAACCATATAAACCTATGGTATTACAACCTCCAAGAAACTTTCTCCAGAACGACTAGGATCCTAAGAGAGCCACCAAAGTCTCAAGATCAAGTTTTAAGACAAGGATCAAGTGTAAGTACTTCTCTCACTATTCTTTTCTTCAATATTCTTTGTCTCACGGTAAACAGAAATATCTACATTCTCTGGAAGCATTCGAGTTTTGATTCAGTTGCTGCCCACACTATCCAAGACATGCAGAATGTTAAAGAAATCCACATAACTTATATCAATCAGACATATAATAAAAACTTTGTTACCATAAAAAAACCGTGCGGTTATTTCAGATTATTTTCAGTATGCAGGATCTTCTCGAGGGAGAAATATTTTGATATATAGAACATCTGGTCACTCGTAACACAGGACCGGACTCCCCTTAAGTAAAGGTACAAAACTTAAAAGCATTGTAATATATTGTTTCTTGACATAATAATAAACAAAGACGTTACTGTGGTACAGACTATAATTAAAAATTTATAAAAAGATATAATATAGTTGAAACATTCGCTGCAAATTTATACAAAAAGGAATAACAACTAAAAATTTACACTCATTTTCTATTGGTAATTTACAAGATGGGAAAATTTGTAGTCGATCACAGCAGTAAATAAATTTAAATTTTAAGCTGTCTAGAGCAAGTTTTTACACAATTGTGTTAAAGTGAATAAATCTTTCAAGAACTAGGACCATCACTGTAAAAGTAAAAGCCGTAGATAATTAAAAACGTAAATTAGAAAAAATTTCTAAATTTTTAGTATTATACCAAGAGTGTAGTAATTCAAACTTCCCCACTGTATCTTATGCGAGATCAATATAATAGTAACAATTCCATAACGGATAAAAACAAGCATAAGCAGGATAGCAAGGGCGGTAATCAGGAAAGTAAAATTTTTAAAGACATCAAAAAAACGACAAAAACAATCTTTGAGGATAAAAATGAAAATTGTACGAATATACAGAAGCTGAAAGGAATAGTAAAAAGCCTTATACAAACAGTAAATAAAATAATCAAAGATCATTCAACAGTTAAAAAACGAAAACAAAAAAAATGGCTAAACTAACACTTAACGCAACAACAAACATTACCAAAATTTCCTTCTTCTGAATGACCAAGCCATTTAGCCTACCTGGTGTAAGTAAAAAAGATCAACAAAGACTAACCCTCTTGCGACAAAAAATACTCCTTTAAAAGATAAGGAGATTGATAACCGTTGGGAAAGAAGATTGAGGTTTATCAGCTAAACGGAAAATTTATGCTGAGCCAGGAAATCAAGGTTCAGATAGCTGGGATATGTTGTAAGGCTGGAAGAAAATAGCGTCACAAAGTAATTCTTAAAACGGGGAATACGAGAAAAAAGTGAAAAGAAAGGTAAAAATAAATGGCTAAAGTAACGAATAACCCGATGAACTTTGAGCTTACGAAATGTAACTAATTATATTTTAATTCATAAAAAATGTAAAACAGTTTTGGAGCTGTCGAAATACAACTTTATATAAATTTTGAAAGACTAAATGATTGTTTAAAGTTGTAAACATAAATATAAACAGCAGCGAAAGTTGGCAAAGTAGAATAATAGGAGTAATAGAAAGGACATTAACTTTTTAATTCAACTATAAGTTATTTAAGCATAATTTAAATTTTTATAATTATTTTAAACAGAGTAGTTACTATTTATTTAAGCATATATACATTTACAGCAAAAAATGACCTCAGTAATTCATCGAGTAATGAGTCAAGAAAATTAACAGTAGCAATGATAAAAGGCTACCACAAAGTAATCATTACTTCTTTTAATAAATTTGTTAGCATTAAATAGTTATTTATTTTTTTCTAACACGACTTTTCTCTAACTAAACCATTTGCTTTTAAAATCAGTTATATTTGGGAAACCTCATTTTCAACATCCCCATGATGATAAGAAGTTACTTGTTAATTTATGATAGGTATATGGGCGAAACGCGTCAACTGCCCCTCGTCGTTTCGGCCTCAAAACATTAATAAAAAAATGATTCGAGCACACAATCCTATGTATTTTTTTTCAACTTTCCAATGGTAGTATTATGTTGTGCGAATGTTTACTGTACTATATAACCTCAAAAAATGTAAAAGTTTGAAAACAAGTTATATCTTTTTATCTTCAATTTTTTAAATTTTTTAGACCATTAGAAAAACAAGGAAATAAATCAGGAGATAAAATACAAACAAGAACTATATAGGAGATGGTTAAATATAAATAACGAAACAGACAAGGAAGCATATAGAGCACAGCAAAGACTGGTTAAAAGTAAAGTTAAAAAGGCGAAAGAGAGTACTTGGGAATTGAAATTTAGGAGTTAGAGACATATATAGTAGGAAAAAAACAAGTAAAGTCTGGGAATCCATAAAGACAATAAAATCCCTTTGCAAGTAAAAACTAAAGATTTAAGTAGTCACGGAAAATAGTTGCACCAACACTACAGAGAGTTATTAACCGTAAAAAATTCCACAAAGCAAAAACTATGTAAAAATAGAACTCAAAGCACAATATAAAAAACAGTAAAGACATTAAAAAAACAATAAGGCACTAGGGCCAGGGGGAATTTCTAATGAACTGATAAAATGTGGAACAGAAAGGATGTTTAAACTATAAACGAGATTAATAAATCAATAGATAAATGGATACGAAATTCCATTTGAATTAAAAACAGCATGAATATTCCCCATTCACTAAAAAAAAAGAAGAAGAGACACATGTAACAACTATAGAGGGATTACAATCCTAGTAAAATATATAGCAGAATAATAAGAAACCTAATCGAAGAACAATATAAAGATTGACCTGGCAAAAGCGTATGATAGCGTACCAATACAGAAAATGGGGGAGACGTTAGAAAAAAACTAGGTAACACGTTAGTTATTTGGGAATTGAAACAGTTGCACGGAGGACAGATAGCCAAAGTCAAAATAGGAACAGTACTCACTCAGCCATTTGGAGTCACGAAGGTACTGAGACAGGGATGCTCGCTGTCACCAACTCTATTCAAAGTGTATGTGGACAAAACATTACGAGAGTGGAAAAAGTGTAGTGGAATAGGTATAACAATAGGGAGATGATTATACATACAGTAAAATTTGCGAGCGATCATGTAGTTACTGCTCAAGAAAAAGACGATGCGGAGTATATGACTAGGAAACTAAAGGAAAAATACGCAAAATAAAAATTAACATTAAACATACACAAGACAAAATGTATACCGCTAGTAGTATAGTCGGAAGGCTTACAATTAGCCACGGGAGAATAACAGAAAAATGTGAAGAATACACTTACCTAGGAACAAGGATAGGAGAGTAGAAAAGCAAAATACATAAAAAAATTAAAAAGAGTAAAAAAGTAAGTTGAGCAATAAACAGTATACTGCGAGATAAAGATCTATCAAGAAAAACAATAATACAAATATATAATACAATGATAAAAAGCGTAGCACTATATAGAGAGGAGATGGCAAATGACAGAACAGAACAAAAGTAAACTAAGAGTGACTAGAAATGGACTTCCTGAGAAGGGCAACAGGGATATCAAGAATGGATAGAATGAGGAACAAAAGAATTAAAAAAATTATGGAAATGAACAGCTACATAGTAGAAGAAACAGAAAGGAGACAATTGATTTGGTATGGAACATGGGCAAAGAATGGTCGATGGACAAATACCAAAGATGGCCATAGAATGGAAACCTCGGGACAGGAGAAAAAGCTGGCGGAAAGGGATACAAACGGCAATAGAGAGAAGAAACATACAAGAAGAATGGCGAAACCAAGCATAATGGAGAAATCTTTTAGGGGCCGGAAAGAACAGATATGATCTGTGAAATTTGATTTTGTCCAATGAGATATTATTATTGAATACAAAAAAATTGATGTCTTTCTATAACAATCTCCGCTATTATTATTTTCACTCCAGAGTCATGCCTAATTCCAAATTCAATTCCTGCTTTTTTGTAACGACTGTGACATCTACTATACGTTAACTGTAGTATTTCTTTGTAATTAACAAACATATCCTCTAACTGCGATTAATATCTTTGGGTATGACTTGCTCAGAAAGGTATTTACATTTATCTTCATTTTAGAATTATTTTGAAGTATATACTTACTTCTTTTCAAATTTCAGGAACATTTGTGTTTAGTTTTTCTGCAAATTGTATTGCCTTGGATTTTTGTTTTTGAATATTTGTCAAACAAGATGGTCTGCTAGTTAAAAGAGAATGTGGTGTTTAATTTTTTTAATAGATGACCCCTCTTCTTTAATATTTATGAACATATTTGAATTTATCTTCACCTTTAATTTTATATTTTTATTTTATTTAAAATTACTAGCTCTGACTAGTCGTATTAGAAAGGTTTTATTACACTCGATATCTACAGGCGATAAATATATTCTGGGATGGGATATCTTAGATTCATCTACTATACATTTGAACAGAAAGTAAACAAAGACAGCTGATATAAAATGTGGCATGGCTGAGCTCTGAGCGTATGTTTGGTTGCCTATTTTCAGGCTCTTTTTGCACATCTTACTTTTGTAAGGTCACCCCACCGACTTATCCCACTGTTATTATTTGTAAATAAATTGTCCCACGTTCCTTTTTGCGGCCAACCTCTCGTTTAGTATAAAGTCATTGGATGATATTAGGAATATATCAAATATTACATGACTTCGTAGGATAATAACAAATAAAATGTAATTAGACATAATAAGACATGAATATGAAACGTGCAATAATAGTAACAGCCACAGTACACTCTAGAAATCGCACTGCAGTTTTTTAAATAGATAATATAAAATTAATAAACCATAAGATATTGTTTATTAGATTTTTATTATTAACGTATATTTCTAACTAATTACCACAAAGTGGTGTAAACTAAAACTAATAAGATGCTGTTGCTGCTAAATTGCCAATTATTTAAAATAACTCTTAATTTTCTAATAATCCAAACATTCAATTATAAATTACAATAAAAAAACTGAAATCAAAAAATTTATAAAAGATATTAAAATTGAAGAATTTCCTAACTCTTGTTTTCTAAATAATTAATTTTCAATGTGTTAAATATAAATGACGAGAATATTGTTATAACAAGCCGCAGAAGAGCGTAAAACGGAATCTGCACGGTTTGATCTCCTCGGAATCATCTGAATTACAAAGGTCTTAAATTTTGTTAGCGTAATACCATAAATATTTTAATATGTAACAAAGAAAACCAGTTTCCATTTTTTGTTCAAAAGCGAATGAGTATAAAATATATATTTTAAAATTGTTATTATGCATTTTTCTCTTGAACTTTCGACAGCCAAGAAAGAATTTCTTTAATTTGTGGATTTATGGGTCCGCTGTTTTATATTAAGATAGAAATCAACGTCGGTCGCAGCCTCATGGGTAGAACACGGTCGCAATTTCTGATTTTAAATCGGCTACATTATTCAGGAGAGCACGACAGGCACGAGGTAAAGGCCTCGACCTGCAAAACTGGCGCGCGGCGGCCCCGAGTTCCAACCCCGGCAATGGCAAAACATCTAATGCTCTCCGGCCGTCATACAAAAATCTTTGACAGTCGTGAAGTACATTGTTACCCTATTCACTCGCCAACCCGCCCAGGAAGCGTGGCGTTTAATTGCCAAATCCCCATTAAATTGCAAAAACTGCTAAATTCAAGGAAAGTCCTACGCCTTGCAGTAGACTTTAATGGTTGGCATTCAATTCTAAAAAATAGTATGTGCAAAATACAAAACTAACTATTTTGCTAGAATTCAGATAACATTATTTAGAGTAGCACTACTTGACATTTAGAAACAATATACAAAAATAAGTAGGTGATATTATTTCTATGAGCTTGTTATATTTTTACGAAGCGCTACTCATACAGTTAAAATCTCCAGTTAATCTTTGCTATTTGCAACCTAGAAGATAATAAATTAGTAGCGTTTGATTCTCATAAGTTTTAGTATAAAAATGCGGTCACATTCTTATTTCGCTGTGCCAAGATGATCTAATTTTAAGACCGATTCTTCATTGAGGCTTAATAAATACCTACGAGTCTATTTGTATTCAAAAGGCAAGCAGGCAATATTAAACCCTATAATTTTGTAAACTCAATTGAAATAAATGCGTCTTACTCTGTACTTTGTTTTACTTAACTACCGGAAATAGAGGATAATTAATTGAAATGCAAGAATTATTTCAGTATACAACAAAACAATTCAATTTAAGTGTAAGTAAGTTTATAACATTGTTTTAGAATTTCAATAAATTTAATATTAATCTATTATTTTACTGCCATTGATATATTTCTTGATGCACTACTTAAAGTCCTTTATAAGATCTGGAGAGTTTAAGAAATGCCGTAAGGTATTAAGCTCGATGATAGAGAAACTCCAACTACACCTCCCCGTGGTAAAGGATGGGAACACCTAAGGATTGGTGGCAAACGTAGCTCTGGAGACCGAATGTGCGCCGGTATAAGCAAACAAACCTGACTCCCGGGTCAGGATGGGCACCCCATTGTCCTGAGGGTGAGAAATCGCCCTCGAAGGCGGAGGAATCGATAAGAAGATCAACGGCATTGGGATCAGGAAGGCAACGGAAAACCACCTGATTAGAGGCACAGTGCATTTCCAAGAAAAAATCAAGATGGCAAACAGTTGCAATAATACAATGAATACTAATCATGGTAATCGGAACCCAAGATTCGGCAGGAGAAGAAACACCAGCAAGGCTTTTCAGGTCGTCATCCAGCGAAACCCTTGCAAATCACAAGACCAACAAAGGCTAAAATTGTCAAAGAGTCCAATCAAAATTGGAACTTGGAATGTCCGTACGATGGCCCAACAAGGAAAAATTAATAACGCAATAGCTGAAATCAAAAGACTTCAACTGGACATAATGGGGGTAAGCAAGATGAGATGGCCAAACAATGGCCAATACTTAATAGACGAACACCAAGTATACTATTCAGGAAACGAAAAAGGTCAATTTATAAATGGTGTCGGATTGATACTATCAAGCAAACTTCAAAAATATGTTACTAACTTCATACCTGTATCAGAGAGACTAATACTTATCCAACTAAGTGGAAATCCCATAAACATAAATATAATACAGGTCTATGCCCCAACAGCCGAAGCGGAGGAAGACAAAATAGAAGAGTTCTACGAATCTCTTAAAAATACATTGAACCAGCTAAAAAAGCAAGAACTAACTCTTATTATGGGAGATTTAAACGCTAAAATAGGCCAAGGTAGAAGCGGAGCATATCGGTGAATACGGACTGGGAGTATGAAATGAGCGAGGAGAGCGACTTAAAATGTTCGTAGAAGAAGAAGACTTTGTTATCCTTAATACATTATATAAGCTACCACCAAGAAGACTCTACACATGGACCGCCCCACCAACCCCGACGAACCCAAAGAGAAGAGTACGAAACCAAATCGACTATCTTCTAATAAACAAACGTTATCGCAATAGCAGTTTAGCCGCCAAAACATACCCTGGAGCGGACATTGCATCAGACCATTGCTTATTAGTAGGAAAATTCAGATTAAAACTAAAGAAATGCTTGAGAAAAATTGTAAAAAGAAATGGGACCTTAGGAAAATAAGTGATAGCCTGCAAACGCGTGGGAATATGATACAAGAACTAGGTGTAGCATGTAAACAGAGTATAAACAAAACCAAACGGTAGAAGAAGCACTTCGAGACATGACAACATCTTTGACAAAATCGGAGATAAGTATCTGACAGTACAAAACCGAAAGAAAAAAGTGGATGACTGACGAAATCCTACAATTAATGGATGAAAGAAGAAAAGCAAAAAATAACGACACCAGATACAAAGAAATCCAGAAATTAATAAAATACAAAATAAGGATGGCTAAAGAAACATGGCTAACAACACAATGCAAAGAAATTGATCAATTAGAACAAAAACAGGATGCATTTAACATGTATAAAAAAGTAAAAGAAGCTGCAGGAATCTACAAAGTAAACAATACAACAAGGCTACTCAACAAGGACGGAAAAATAATTATAGAGCCAGACGCAAACATTTCTGCCTGGCAGAAATATGTTGAAGACCTTTTCGAAGACGTTGATAGATTAGATGAACCTCAAGAATATCCAGAAGTAGAGCCCTTACCCATTACCACCGACGAAGTGGAAAAATGCATAAAACAGTTAAATATCGGAAAGGCTCCAGGTCCTGATCATATACAAACCGAATTTTTAAAAATGATGGACGAAGCGAGTGTAGAATGGCTAGCAAAAATTTTTAACATTATCTATACCACCGGAAAAATCCCTGAACCGTGGTTAAGATCAACATTTGTGACAATCCCCAAAAAACCAAATGCTAAATATTGCGAAGATTACCGCACCATCAGCCTTATGAGTCACCTCCTAAAATTATTTCTAAAAATTATACACCGCAGAATTTTTACAACGTGTGAAGCACAAATAAGTAGAGAACAGTTCGGATTCCGCAATGCCTTGGGAACTCGCGAAGCTATTTTTAGCCTACAAGTTCTATTTCAAAGAGCCAGAGATGTAAATCATGACATATATGCTTGCTTCATCGATTATCAAAAAGCCTTCGATAAAGTCCAACATAATAAACTAATAGACATACTTCAAGAAATAGATAATCGAGACATAAGAATAATAAGCAACCTTTATTGGAATCAAAAAGCAGCAGTGCAAACTGGCAACATGATATCAGAAGACATCAAGATAAAACGCGGTCTCAGGCAAGGATGCGTACTTTCTCCTCTTCTATTCAACGTGTATTCGGAACACATCTTTCAGCAAGCTCTGGGCAGCATAGATGATGGAATCAGAGTCAACGGAGAAATATTAAATAATTTTAGATATGCGGATGACACGATAGTGTTTACAAACGACATCACCAGTCTCCAACGAATTATGAACAGAATTACAGAAGTTAGCAAGCGGTTCGGACTGACCTAAATACCAAAAGACCAAATATATGATAATTACAAAAATCACATTGTTGACACCGGATTAACGATTGACAACAACAGGATCGAACGTGTGCGAAAATATACTTACCTTGGGACAACAATCGATGAAAACTGGGACCACTCACTGGAAATAAAGTGTAGAATTGAAAAGGCGAGAGCAGGGTTCGTAAAAATGGCCAAACTATTCAAGTGCCATGAATTATCTTTACCCATTAAATTAAGACTACTGAGATGTTATGTCTTCAGCGTATTGCTGTATGGAGCAGAGACGTGGACACTGACAGAGGCATCAAGACGAAAAATAGAGGCCTTCGAGATGTGGTTGTACCGCAGAATCATCCGTATATCTTGGACAGAGCATGTAACCAACGACACCGTGCTGAGGAAAATGGGGAAACAAGAAACAGAACTCCTCACAACAATAAAAGTTCGTAAGCTGGAGTATCTAGGGCACATCATGCGCAACAATCAGAGATATGGGC
Organism: Sinelater perroti; assembly: GCA_036346155.1. Classification (NCBI taxonomy): domain Eukaryota; kingdom Metazoa; phylum Arthropoda; class Insecta; order Coleoptera; family Elateridae; genus Sinelater; species Sinelater perroti. The sequence continues at coordinate 2,531,865 of JARFIY010000348.1, read as the reverse complement.
TCCTACAATTGGTCCTCCAGTGTAAGATCGAAGGAAAAAGAAGCATCGGCAGAAGACGCATATCGTGGCTGAAAAACCTGCGAGTATGGTTCAATACAACAACAACTGGACTGTTTCGTGCCGCTGTTGATAAAGTCCGTATTGCCATCATGGTTTCCAACATCCGAAACGGATCGGAACTTTAAGAAGAAGACTACTTAAAAGCAGAAGATAAATGCTTTAATTACAGGTACAGAAGATCCAGTAATTATCTGTGACAAAAATTAGTCGATATTAGAACATCGAAAGTACCAAAAATAATTTTTTTTTATTTTGTCAGATCTAGCAGTAAAAATTAAAAGCTATCGATTATCGCAAGTGGATTTTATGCATAAAAATCCTATAAAAACTGGACCATTATAATTTTTATCTACAAAATGTGCGTCATACAGATCCTTTTATATATTAAACCTTTTTGGAGATGACCAAAGGTAAGATGCAACAACATATTTTATATAATTCAAGTAGTTACTGACAGACAATTATTTGCTATAAATGAATGGTATAATCTATCTAGAAGCCATAGAAACGGCAGTAGGAACAACACGGGGGGATTCTCTGCCTACTTTTTAGAGGTGAGGACCAAAGAAGATTATAAAATGCACAGATAGAAAAATAGTATCTATGTTATGCTGACGATGCAATAGTAATTTCAGATGAGGGAGACCGGTTAGAAAGTATCCTAATGAAAATCATGCTAACTTGTAAAAGATGCAATACGAAAATATCAACGAAGGAGACAGTAAAGAAGGAGAAGTAAAGTAAGAAATAATCGAACAAGTTACTACGCCCAATTAACTAGGAATAAATATATCTAGCAAAACATCAAGCAATAAAAGTCGCCAACCGACAAATGTATCAACACCGAACTTAAAATCATGGTTTATATAAGTGTGGGTGGCCAGTACTAACGTACGCAGCGGAAACTCACAAAGATACACAATAGATGAGACAAATAATGAAAACGACAGAAATGAAGACATTAAGATAGCCGGTAAAACAAGACCAGACCGGATCCGTAATAAAGATATTCAAACCCAATGTAAGATACAGCCTATAAACAAATTAATTAAAACTAGAAGGCAAGAGTGGGACAATTACATTTCGAGAATGGAGGAAATCCGCCTAGTACGACAAGTTAAAGATAAATCACCAGTAGGAAAAAGATCCAAGGAAAAACTGATGAGAAAATGGAGAGAAGTATTATAAATTGCAGTGAACAGGTGTGAGCTTCTGTAGAAGTTGGAAGAAAAAGAATATTATCTGACGGTTCTGAAGAACTAAATGCAGTATGACTCATTGCAGTATTAGAAGAGGCGTTTTCACTGTCAGTAACAATTGCTCATCTAGAACAGGATAATAGTTTTGGTCAAATAAATTGTGTGTGCCAATAACTTTAATTTTTGTGTGACACTTCATCCTTCGATTGCCTAGTTTATTAATTTTTAGAATTCAAAGGCCCGCACAATAACTTTAATAATATATAAGTACCCTGTGGAATAACATTTTTTTAGTTATAATCTTAAATAAATATTAATAAATATATTCTAAGCGCTATAAAACTTACAAAAACATTTATAAAATGCGCTAAAAGCACCTTACAGACCACTCGATTATGCTTCAGGACTTGATATTCTACTGAAGAAGCCACACTTTTTTCCAAATCATTAACTGATTCACAACATAAATACGTTATTATAAATGTAGTGCGCTCCATCTCCAATCAAATAGTTTCTGCACACTATTGCATTTATTTAGATAGTGAAATTGTTTAAATAAGCTTGTATGCCCGTTTGGTCTAAATATTTGATAAACAGAAAGAATAATAATTTAAATATGTTTTGTTAATTTTTATTTTTATTCCCTACCTCTAAAGCAAAACTGCAAAATACTACACTTAATAATAATTTGTTAAAGATTAACAAAAATAAGTTTTTGCGTTTTGTTGGCACAATGTAACAGGAATTGCTCTATACTTCATTTGGTACTTTTATTTTAATTTAAGTTTTATGATGGTTTACTTTAAAAAAAATTTATTGCGTATTAGGTAAAATAACATTCTTTAAAAAGGTATGGTTTTTCTTGCCTCTTTTATTTATATTAATATTATAACTTTTTCGGAAAACTAGGCCATTTATTTTATTATTGCTTTATCAATATTGCCGTTGTACTAAATTGAAAAATTAAAGAGAAAATTAAAGTAAAACAATTGTATTCCTTTTAGAACAATTTTTCTTGTAATATTTTAAAAAGTAATTTTTATGTTATTAAAAGTAATCGAGAAACTTGCGAAAATGATTTATTTAAATTATTATTGTGTTTGGCTTTGCTTACTTACATTAGGCATAAATTATTAAGTTACATTTTTATTTACTTTGTTTTGTCGAGTAAAAACCTTATATTTCACAGCGCACAACAAAAGCTGTCGGCCTGATTATGTTCCAGTAATAATAGAAGCAAATTAGCGGTAATCTCATTTAGCATCATCTTAGATGAAAACATTTTAGCGGCATAACAAAGCACTTTAGTTGGTAGTACCATTTTACAAGCTGAAAATCGAGTATCAAGTGATTTAATTTCTCACACTATAAAAGAATGGAAAAAATAATTTCGTTTGGGACAGAAAGCATCGAAGACCAATTATATACAGGTCGGCCAATTGAAGTGGTTTCGGAAGCCTGGAATGCTACAAGATAGTCATTTAAAGTAAAAGAGTTTAAAATTAAAATAATGATCAACTTACACTGAGAACGATTAGTCAGAATGGGTACTAGATTTGTCACAGTTGCGAAGAATGAAACTCATTGCAAGACATAGTTTGTAATCAACTGATACCATGACGTTAAGCTATAATTTACAAAGCAGTTCGAAACAAAGCTGTTGAAGACAAAGCTATTCTATCACAAATAATAATGGCAAGACAATGATATTCAGAGAATATTTTGCAAATTATTTTGAAGGAAAGGAACACAGATGAACGAAAAAAATTGCGCAAACTACTTTATAAAGTACGCGACTGAAAAGAGAAGGGTCACGCTAACTCAAACTATTGGTCTTTATGGCTCTAAGGAACTTTTTTACCCGCTCTACAGTTCAACCTTTAAGGTAGGAAATTTTATAACAGTTTTTAACGAAAAGTTGCAAAAGGCTACTTTGAAGCATTCTGCAGATGAAACTTTAGTGTATTTTTTTAACGTTGAAATGCTAACTGTGAGATGTAATAAGTGTACTAAAGAAGCTGCGTTGGCTCGGTGGTCAAGATCATCGTTCCTCTATCCTCGAGCCGGTGCGAGCGAGTTCGAGTCTCGCTCAACCCATGGGTGTGTGTGTTGCATGATAGTAGGCTCAATAAGTCCTTAAGGCTGCAGTGCCGGTAAGTATGCTAAAATTCATGAAAACTATATTAAAAAATATTTCTGTTGTTTTATTCCTATCACCCTTGGAATATAGTCAAATGGGTAGTTTTTTGAACTTTGTAAAAAATTTTAAAAATTACATTTTGTAATATTTTTTTTATCAATGGACTTGCACTATAAAAGTACTTTTTACATATTTTTAGTATTATTTACTGTGTATATCATATTTATAATATTTTCTGGAGCTCTTGTTATCTTACCACATAAAAGATGGCATGTCCCGTTTTTTAGTGGCGACGTACACAGGTAACTAACTGATTTTAAAATTTGCTCTAACTATTTTGTAAAATATACATAATCTGTTAATGATCGTAGTTATCACTTTTAATATCAAAATAACTTTTACATTTTTAGCACCTAACTATATCTAGTCAAACTAGAGTTTTCAATAAATTGATAAAATTATATTTTTTCTTTTATTATCTACGTTGAAATTTATTTTAATGTGGTTCCTGTAATATTAAATACAGTTATAATAAGTTTTATTTATTTATTTGTTTAAAATATTTGTAAATAATATTACAATATGAATTTTTTTAATGTTTTGTATTAAAGTAAAAAGTGTTGCAGTAGCTGTTTTTGCTGAACTATTTTTAATAAAAGAAGATAACAGGTAATAAATTTCAGTGAATTGCAAGGTGCCGTGCAACTTGCATTTTTAATCTGACCTAACAATTTATTTCAAAAGTTGTTGATGCTTGCTCAAGAATGTGTACTCCCAAGTGAAATATTGCATGCAGAAGTGCACCAGCAGAAGATGTGTTAGTTAAATTCGCGAGGTATTCTTGGAAGACTGTGGGTGCATTGTTTAGATAGTGCAGCATCTCCTGCTTGACCTCTGTGCAAATCAAGACTATTTCAGTATAAAAGCGAATTTTTCAACTGGCTGTAATTAATTAAATGACAACTTGACATAAAACTAACTGAAAACTAGCTAAAAAGTAATCAATTGTAATGAAAATTTAATTCATTAGGAGTGTAGTGGAAACAAACTATAAACGATCCTAAATTTTTATCTATCTACAAAGTATTGCTGCAAGATAAACAATTCTATATATTTATAGGGCCTCGAAATTTGCCGTTTATTTATGAGCTGTTAAAAATTTATTTTTCCATATACAAAATTAATGTTGACTTACATAAAAGGCTAAAGCTGTATGGTATTACTATTACGTTCTTAAATTAAAATGGTGACCTATAAAACCTATAAAAATCCAAAAAAATATTTAAAATAATATGAAATTGATTAATGTTATAGACAAAACTTTATTTACGCCCGCACACTTCTATAAAAAGAAAAAAATAATTACAATTAATACTTGTAATAAAATTATACTTTATGAGGTACAAAATTTTAAAGCAAACTGTGGTGACAGTAATTTAACAGCTTCGGACTCAAATGAATGACTCAAGATAACTTTAACCCCCTTCTTAAATTTAAAGTGGATACTAGTGACCAGCTACTTGCTAATCATCTGAAAAATGCCAGATCTACTAACAATACAATCTCCAATATGTTGATCAAATCCACAGAGTTATTGATTATTAGTAAACAAATATGTCTGTTTTTCAGAAATTCGATTAATAAAACCACGATTTTAAACTTTTGTAAGCAAGTATCTTTCAATTGTTTTTGTACCGATACTGAGAAACTGACTATCAAAGAGATGTTTTAAAGATGTTAATGTAACTTTATAGAGCTGCAGAATCTTAAAATTGACATTTGTTACTGTTGGAGACAAGGTTATAACGGTGGCTGAAACACGAACACAAAGTTTAAAGGTGCATACAATGTAATCATAAACTCAATTTAGCTTTAAGTAAAGTTTGCTCATTTGTACAGATGTACAAAAGACAGGAAAAGACCTACATTCGTCAAGCTAATTAAAGAGAGTACAAAAGTAGCAATGTTGCGAAACGCGAGAAAACTTGAAGGGAAGGACATTTGGATAAATGGAAACTTTAACAAGAAAATGCAGAAGGAGAGAAAAGTACTAAACCTCATAAAAAAACGCGGAACATGGGACATAGCATGCAAATAAAATATAATAAACTAAATAGTCAGTATATACAGCAAACGATGTAAAAAGGTAAAAGCACCTGAGGAACATGTAACTCGCAGAAAAGGACAATAATGAAAAGCTCGCCCGAAGGAAGCAGTTTCAAATAGCAGATAACAAAAATAACAGGCACCACACAAAAAACCTACTAGTCACAGATAGGTTGGAGACTGACAAAGACAAAACGGCCTATAAACTTGGACAGAAATTTAAAGATTATCAGCGTACAGAAAATAACAAAAAAAAAACAAGAAAGATCAAAAACAACAAAACCAATTAAAAGAACAAAACAAATATACGTACATGGAGTAGAGGAAAAAGTGAAGTACTTTGGATCGCAATCTGAAAGGATATGCTCCATATGATTTAAAACAATATATAATATGATAAAGATAATTAATGTTAACACTTACCCAGAAAAAAGAAGATGAGGAAATAGCTCGAAAACTACTAAAGACAGACCTCAAATTAATAATAGGCTATATGAACGCATAAGTACTTAGGCAAAAGAGGAAAAAGCAATTATGGAGAGAGTAGTAATAATGGACTAAAATTAATAACATTTGCTACAGAATAAAAGGTGAAAATAATGAGTACACACTTTAAGCGAAAGCACATACGCAAAGGGACGTGGAGAATTCCAGGAAGAAAAGAAACAAACCAAATCGATCATGCATTAATAGAGGAAGGAGTGGCAAGATGAATTAAAAAAATAAGGACGTATAAAGAAGCTGATGCAGACTTAGATCACTTTCTCGTCATAACAAAAATAATAAAAAAAACAGAAAGAAATAGGAAAAAAATAAAGGAAAAATAAAATATAATGTAAATAGACACCAGAATATAGAAATATCGCAAAGATATAAAAAAAGCTACGAGAATCAATATACAAAAAATAAAAAGATCAAGAAAAACCACTGGATGGACAAAATATGTAAGGACGGCATAAACAAAAAACGAGAATGTGGCACAAATTCATACACACACAAAATGAATAAAACAGATGCCTATATAAAGAACAAAAAACAAAGTAAAACAGATGTGCATGGCACGGAAATAAGACATAGAAGAAAAATATAAGAATAAAGAAATAAGGAATTTTTATAAAGATGTAAAAGATATCGGAACTGAAAATAAAGAAAGACAAAGGTATATCAAAGATAGAGATAGGGAGTTGTTAGACAATCCACAAGAAATTAAAAGAAGGTGGAAAAGCTATTTTAAGAGGTGTTAAATCTAAATGGAAAAATACACGAAGAAGAAAGTGAAATAAAGGCAAAAAGACAACAGGCAAAAGCACAGGAAGAAAAAATTAAAGAAACAGAAATGGGGAAAACGAAAAAATAATAAATAAAGTAAAAAACAACAAAAGTCCATGGGATAATAGAATAACAGCAAAAAACTTGAAGTACGGAGGAAAAATTGTAGTTAATAAAGTGTACGAATTAGTAAAAAACAATTGGAATACACAAAAAAATTATGCAGCAGTGGGCGAAGGCAGTACTGGTTTCAGTATGAAAAAAAAGATAGGACTAAATGCAGCAACTACATAGGAATTGCATTACTAGACACAATACTGTAAGTATATATAGAAGCGGCATTAGAAGAATACCAAGATCTATAAGTAACTAAATCTTCATACTGAAGAAAATTTTAATAGGGGCATACGAATATGAGATCCCGATTCAAATGTTGTTTATAGACTTTAAATCCTGCTTGACTCCCTCATTGAGGGAAAGCTTTTTGAAGCACTGAGAGTAGTGAACATTCCAGAAAAAATAATAAGTTTGGTAAAAATAATGTTACAAAATACCAGATGTGCAGTGAAGGTAAACGGAGATATAAAAAACAGTTTTGAAGTAAAAAGGGGTACAAGGCAGAGTAATCGACTCTGTTATTTAACCCAACATTAGAAGTAATAATCAGAAAAACTGAGATAAACAGAGTTACCAGCGCCTCATATACGTTGATGAGAGACTGTTAGTAGCAAGAAGCAGGAGAGAATTAGAAGAACTAGCAGAAAATCTGGTTAAGGATTACAAATCAATATCAGTAACACTAAATATACGGAACAAACAAGGGACAAACAACCAAAGAAAATTGAGTGTGCAAATTGGAGAAGAGGGAGTCTTGAAATTCGAATAGGTGAAAGTATACATATACTTGGAAGTATTAATAAACAAGAAATGTAAAAAAGAAAGAGAATTAGATTTAAGAATAGCCAAAGCAGCAGAATTTTAAATTGTGTAATACGATCAAAGAATATCTCACAAAACACAAAACTTCGTATTTTTAAAAGCATATTGATGCCGACGGTATTATACGGTTGCGATACGTGCACTATGGCAAAGAAAGCCCAATACAGTTTATAGTTGTGGAAAACGAGAATGCTGCAAAGAATATATGTAGAAAAGGGGTCTGTAGAAAATTTTGAAATTAAGATATGTATCCCTTTTGTGGACCTTATAATTTCAAAGTTACAATCAAGATTTGATAAAGCGGCCCATGAATGAATTTTTAATAATAACTGGTGTCCGATTTACTGTGTGATGGAAATTTTGTCCTAATTTGTATTTAATAGTATTATAGCTTTGTGGACTGAACAAACATTTACATTTACACATGTAGGTTAGCAACATTCAACCTCTATATCTCGGAAATGATTGATAATTCGAAAAAAATTTATTAAATATTTTTATAATTAGACACCATGTATAATAATAATAATAATAATAAGATATATAATAAAAGTCTTGTGGAATAAATAGAGGTAATAACCGAATTATAAATTGAAAAACTATTTATTCATGGTCTGTAATATTGTTATGCAAAATATTAACATCTGTCACGTTAAGAATAAAATGTGCAGATTTTTATTTATTTATTGGCACAACCAAAATTATCTATTTAATGAATTATACTGTTGGCTTAAAGTTTGTTTCATACCGAATTCACTAATATCCTGATAGGGTCTTCGCTAGTGATCAGACCCTACCTTGTTTTGGGCCGATCGGCAGCATCGTTTTAATCTTCTGTTGTTTCGGTCTTGGAGAAGTCATTCGAAAAGATACAAGCAGCCAGTATAAATCTCTAAAATACCAGATAATATGTTTTTCTTGTATGTGTTCTTTTAAAACTTTTGAGTCTAGGGGGATTCCAAGATCTGTCATCTGTGCACGCTTTTGTGGTTGTTCTAATGGTTGTGGAAGGTGAAACGTATATATTAAATATAAAAAGAGCCCAAAAAACCTAGGGAACACCTGCTCCAATTAGATGAAAGGTGGAAGTTTCGCCATTTACTCTAGTTCTAAAGTGTTTTTTTAAATAAATTTTTAATACATAGTAAGGTTCTGGTAATTTGTTTAATTTTGTATAGGAGACTTGTATTCCAGACTCCGTCAAATGCATGGCTCACATTGAGACACCCAAATTGGTGATCTGGGATTATATTTTGTTGAAATAGTAGTATTTATATAATTGATTGTAAACTTATAGATTATCCTTTAAAATATTTCACATTTTGCTATTATAATTATTTATAAAAATTTAAGTTTTTTTGTAAAGTGCTGAAGGCTAAATATTGTATTAAATATAAACGTCAGTATTACTACTTCTTTTTGGAAGTTGTTTGGTTGTTGTTCCTGGAACATTCTTGTTATATGAAAGTGTTACTCTTTTCCGTATTTTAGGAGATGAAGTATTGTATTCTTTCTCAAGTATCTGTCTCATACATTTGGAGTTAGTTTTCTATTGCTTCAGAAGATGTCTTTAATCTTGTTTTTAACCATTACTCAATTTTATTTATTAGCGTTTTCAGTTCTGTGTTGTTCTGTTGTATTAATTGCTTAAATATGCCGTCTTATATGGACGTCTTAGATTTATATTTAATTTTTATAGTAATGATTAGTGGGGAACTTGCTTTGTTTAGTAATTGCTAGTTATGCATAAGTTATAATACTCAAAGCCTCTATAGTTTGCTGGGTGTAACCTGTCGCGCAGGGTACATTTTGTCAGAATATCTTTGGTTTTGTTGCAACGGATCTTCTTTATTAATTTCCTCTGTTTTATCACTCCTTATAACTACTTGATTACTCCATAATTTATTTATATTGTCTGATTTTAAGGAAATCTTAATGGATCATTTATTTACTTATCTAAATAGAGCTAAGCCTGGTTCATTGAAGAAAGATGCATTTGTGTTTGAGGAGTTAGGATAGAAGTCATTTCTACCTAATCTACCGTCGAAATTAGTGTATATTTAGTGATAGTTCATCCTATGTGAAATTTGGCGGTTGCTCGTTGTATGCAAGCTTGATAATGCTTCCTCTAAAGACATTTTTTGTTATTTATTTTCAGTCTATTTTTACATTTAATTAAAATTTTTAATTTTAATTTTAAAAGGCTGTTTACTACTGTTTGCACTATCATGTTTAGATCGGCGACAACCTGCGTCCCCTTTACCTAGGACGATTACACTTCGAATGTCAGACGTTTACTTTCAATTTTTAAATCACTACTGAATTTATTTTGTAATATTTACATTAAATGCAGAACTATTTATTTTGTTTTGCTTTAGGTCACCTCCGGCTTGTATTACTTAATTCACTAATGTTGATACTCAAATAAATAACTGAGCACGGGTCAGCACGCACCCGTATTATCACAGCAACCGAACGGTTACACGTCCTCGCACCCCAAAACACAAGGGAAGAAAGAATCGCAGATAATGTAAATCAAAACGGTGTAAAATTACTGGGGGATATGGAGTAAGGATATATTGTGTAAGTTTTTATAATAGAGAAATAACGGACGAAGTAGACACAGCAGTAACAGCACCAAGCTGTACTTCAACAGAGCAAGAGCAAAGCGAAAAGGAACAAACAGTAAACTATATATTGCAGCTTGTCATTTCGTATGTAATATTTTGCAGCAAAAACTATACAAAAGATGCATAGGAACACTAAAAAAACAGCAATTACAATTACGAAAGCATTTTAATCAACCAAATAACAAAAAATTAGACCAAAAGACAATGTGTAAAACATGTACAGAAATTTTATATCTAAAATACATATCTTTATAAAGAAAAAATAATAAAAAAGGTAATAATAATAGTCATAACCATATAAAGCAAAGAAAGTAAAGCAAATAAAACAAGCAAAAATTAACTAAATTATAGATTTAACAAAATTTTATTGAAACCAATGACAGTGAATTATATTCAAATGAAAGTAAATAGCGTCAAAGATTTAGCAACCGAATCTGAAAAATTTACGGCCACTTTGGGTCAAACCGGTCTCGAGATTTTCCGATCAGGATAATTTTTGGCGTCTGGAGTTAACTTACCGTTCTTAGTTAAATACTGAAAACGTTATGTTTCTATTTATTACAGGTCAATTATTATAAGACGAGACAGATGTCAGAAATGACAGAAATAGAAGCTGGTCTCCAGCTTGGAAGCTGAGTCCTCTAAAAAACCAAAATAAGGTAGGGAATATAATAACAAGATTTGAAAAGAAGCTACAAATCTAGAAAGTATAGTAATACAAAATACGATTCTTCCTATTAGTAAATATGGAACGAAAGGACAGCAAGTTACTAATGTAAAAATAAACTGCAAATTCGGCTAAATTTTTACGAAAACAATACCTGGAATTTTTAATAAAATTAATACATCAAGTAAATTAACTGCCCAAAAATGGATTTAAATATTTGACGAAATTGCGTGGGCAATAGAAGCAAGACCTCATAACTGTCAGCATGGGGAAGGTCCCATGAAAATATTTCCATATTTAATTAAAGTGCTACGTCAGATCTAAAAACATCGTCTCAATGTTTAGAGAATAATCACTAAAGCCATGAAACTACACGAGTACAAAATGAAATTGACATAAGAGTTTAAATTTGCTGGCCATTTTTATCATCGACAATTTGTCAATTGGTTTTTAAATCAATTAGAAGCGAAACATTGTTTTTGGTTATAAGATACATTTTTAACTCGATAGGTTCGTTAATAATCAAAATCTGTATGTAATTTACAAAAAGTAATTGCACCCTCAAAAAGCCACTCTTTGGTGTGGATTTTAGGTAGGTGACGTGATGGGCATGCACTCCTTCAAAGATAATGCTGAAAATTCTGTTACTCTGAACGGTACAAACACTATTTTCAAACTCTAGGTCACAGATTTATCTCGGCAGGTGACTACAACGCAAAACATGTTCACTGGGGTTCTCGAATAACTACCACAAAAGGAAGAGAAATGTTGAAAGCTGCAAATAATATGAACCTACAATCTTTGTCCACAGGCGAACCTACATACTGGCCTACGGACCTCAGAAAACAGCCTGATTTACTTGACTTGTGCTTCGTTAAAGGGATAAACATAAATTTACTAAGTATTAAATCTTGCCTTGACCTCTCAACTGATCATTCACCACTACTAGTGACTTTGGGCACAAATGTAATAATCAAAGAGAGAATGCCAGCTCTCACCAATAAATACACAAACTGGAATTTCTTTAGAGACCTAATTGAAGAATCCTTGCTCATGGATATTCCACTAAAATCCGCAACTGATCTAGATGCAGCAGTGACACATTTTAATCAGGTGATTCAAGAAGCAGCTCGACAGGCTACACCTGAACAAACCCGTAACAAGCAACACATCAGCTCATTAAACTGTCCTATTATAGTCAAACAAAAAATCGCAGAAAAGCGTAGACTACGTAGGATATGGCAAACCGCTAGACACCCCAATGATAAAAGAGCTTTAAATCATGCTACTGCCGAACTTAAAAATTTAATCTCGGACATAAAAAATCAGAATGTACAAGCTTACTTAAAACATCTGTCACCGTTAGAAGCAGACGACTACTCGCTTTGGAAAGCCACAAGATACCTAAAGCAACCAAAACAACACCATACACCAATTCGTACCACTAATAATAGCTGGGCAAAAGTGATAGTGAGAAGGCGTCTACCTTTGCACAACATCTTGCTAATGTATTCCAACCGTTCCCGGCGGAACAAGATACGTCAGAAGAAATACGAAACATTCTAGAAATGCCGTATCAAATGAGCCTGCCTATTAAAAGTTTAAAACCAATCAAGTTGAAAACACCATTCGCAGTAAAGTAAACCCGCACAAAGCCCCATGTCTGGATTTAATTAGTGGCTATATCCTCAAAGAACTACCGCAGAAAGGCTATGAATTCATCACGCACTTATTCAACGCAATTTTAAGGCTCCGACAGTTTCCCAATATGTGGAAAAATGCTGTGATAATCTTAATTCCTAAGCCAGGCAAACCCAAAGAACAACCTGCATCATACAGACCTATTAGTCTGCTGCCAGTGTTGTCAAAGGTGTTCGAAAAATGATACTAGAGAAATTATATCCAATACTTCTGGACAATCATCTCATACCTGACCACCAGTTTGGTTTTCGAAACAACCACGCAACAATTGAACAAGTCCACATAGTAGTTGATAAAATCACTAAAGATTTCGAAGAAAGGAAATACTGTGCTGCAGTATTCTTGGACGTCACTCAGGCCTTTGATAAGGTATGGCATGAGGGGCTGCTCTGTAAAATCAAGGACATCCTACCGTCAGACTTCTATGAAATCCTAAAGTCGTACTTAACCAACCGGCACTTCCAAGTCAGATATGGCAGTGAGATAACTCCCTTATACCCCATCGGTTCAGGTGTTCCCCAGGGTAGCGTGCTGGGCCCAGTTCTATACCTACTATTCACGGCGGACCTCCCGACAACAACAGGAAACATGGTCGCTACTTTTGCCGACGATACGGCAGTTCTTACATCTCATATCGACCCAAATGTGGCATCCCAACAATTACAAACTCACCTGAATAAAATACAGAGCTGGTGTACCAAGTGGCGTATAAAAATAAATGAAAGCAAGTCAGTGAACGTGTCGTTTACACTAAGAAGAGGCATCTGCCCACCAGTGACCCTGAATAATCAAGAAATTCCATAAGCTGACAGTGCCAAATACCTTGGAATGCACTTAGACAAGAAGTTGACATGGAAGACGCACTTATGGACAAAGCGTAAACAATTGGGATTAAAAGTACAAAAAATGTACTGGCTGATAGGACGAAAGTCACAGCTATCCTTGGAAAGTAAGTTACTGCTATATAAAGCCATGATTAAACCCATATGGACTTACGGTATACAACTATGGGGTACAGCAAAAACATCTAACATCGAAATACTGCGACGTTTTCAGTCAAAAGTGCTCAGATCCATTGTAAACGCCCCATGGTATGTTACCAATGAAACTATACGTCGTGATCTAGCAATTCCAACTATTAATGAAGAAATAAAAAAGTTTAGCGCGCGCTACCGTAATCGCATTAATGTTCACCCTAATCCTCTAGTGGAGTGCTTACTAGATGACGCTGTAGAACAGCCACGTTTAAAAAGGTTCAAACCATTAGACCTAACAGACAGATTTTTGTAATTTATTAGTAAGTTGTGTTGTATAACTATAGAGCAATCGTATATATGTTAAAACTAGGTTATAATAATATAGACGAAACATTAATGGATGCTTCGTCTTCATGTCTTTCAATTGTTAATTATTTATGTATGCCAAACCAACTACTGAATGTCACATCAGACAGATTGTAGTTAAATAAATAAACTAAAAAAAAAAACTCTGAACGGTAATCGTTATCGTTATATAATAACCCAGTTGTTTTTGCGCCAATTAGGCAACATAGATATGAAACAAAGGTAGTTTCGCACAACCCAACATCAACGGGCTAGCAAAATATTGTGATATAACGCCGTACAACTTCTTTTTGTGGCGTTGCCTGATATCAAAAGCCTACGCCAGCAATCCACATACAGTTGACAAGCTCGAGAGTAAACTCCGACGTACTATCAACAAAATTGATCATAACTTGTCCGAAATTTAACGACAATTTTTGTAATTGAAAGAGAGCTGGCTATTTTAGAGACAATTTTTCATATTTAATCGAAGTTTGTGTGTTTTGGTCACTCTTTAGTGATAAATATAAAAATGCTTTATAAAGCTAACCGATGATTAATGGACCCAAGGAGAAATTTTAAATCGAGTAGTATTAAAATAAACAAATGAACTAAAAGGTCATAAAGTTTAGAAACAAAAATGACATAAATTTAGTCTTTTATTAAACTATTTAAAGAGGGATTGTGTAAAAATAATAACAATTTCTGTTCACAAAATGGGCCATACTTCCAATCCACAGGACAAAATTTTACATTTTTGTTATTTTTCTTAAAGCGGCTTAGACAAGATGTAAAACTGTAAAATTGTTAATTAAGTAAACACTATAATCTGTAGCTTACATCATACTCAAATGTTTTTCAATCATTCTCATGATATATTTCACTTGTTTGAAAATCCATTTAAGACTTAATGATATTTTAGATTTATTTCTAAAAAGCTAAAACTAAGAAATTAACTCGAGAATCTTCGTAGTGGTGTAAATCATATTGAAAAAATAAAAGATCTACTTTACCTTCACCTTTTATAAGCTTTTTAGTAAGAAAAATGGGAAATTACTATTTACACGAACTATATAGTAGAAAGTAAATAAGAAGTTTGTATTTGTTGTTGCAAGATATAATAAGATAAGAACTACAGAAACTTAAGTGTAAGAGCAACTGCAGCAAGCGACTGTGCGTAAAAAACTTAACGCTTATGTCTGTTTTAGCTCACAGTTATGAGCTGCGAATTGCAGGCCACCAGAATATTCTTTACTTTAATCATAAACCAAGCTTTTATCGTGAATAACCATGTATTCCCTCAGGGGAGCTCCACGTACCCTACTGAAGCGGCGCCCACTTATTACGACCTCCGCCCATGAAGAGCGGCATAAAATTGCAAAGTTGAATTAAGCTCTAGCACCTAGGGGAGCTTTAAACTCGGTACTTAGTATTTCTTTCATGCACTTTTCCAACAATGAAGTTTACGGCGTTTTTACAGCGAGAACAGCTGCTTGCAGTAAACTGCTGTGTTATGGCAGATGGGTAATTGTTGCATAAAATTTCTCGGACGCCTTGCTGCGTTCTTCCGACATCAAGTGTATGTACTGAAATTAGCCCGCCAGATACACTGCATTTGTTGCGACATTTATTGCCGCGGAGGGATACGATCCAAGCATCCGCTTTGTTTTCTGGTTCGTTTGGATATTGCTTTAGGAGCTTGATTAACACATTAATTAAACACAGACCATGTCGAAAAGGTGTCGGGAAATAAACGGAGCCCTATAGCTAACAAACTATATAGTAAAGGCGAGCATCACAAATTTTATTTCTTTTACATAAAAGTTAATTAAAACGAAAACAAAGCTCTTACTGTATAAATTTGAATAGTTTATTTATCAATAATTTTATGTTGTTCTTAATATTAATCTTTGTCCTACTATCTATTTTCATTTATATTTTATGCATACCTAATAAGGTATAATATGTACGAGAATTGTTTTTATACAATGAATAACGGTATCGGGCAAATTAGGATAAATTTAACAAGGCAGCGAAAATAGCAAAGCAATAGTATGGTGTGTACATTTACATATGTTTTGATTCCTACATTGCAATTAACAGAAATTTTTTATGATAAATGAATTTCGCATTTCAAACCCAATTAATTTTAGTAATACAAACTACATCCACTATAATGAAAAAGTCTTCTGCAAAAGAATTTGCGTCTGTTACATGTAGGTATAATCCCAGCTAATTTATTGCTAAAAATCAATATTCAATTTTAAAATATAGAAGAACTAGAAAGACAAAATTAAACAGAATGAAAATCCTAAACAGAATGCATATATTAATAAGCAATTGATTGATGCCGCTGTTGTCGTGTTACTAGTCTTGAAGTTTACAAAATAGCTAAAATAAAATTTAAAGTAAATCTTTTTTATTCAAGTCATGTAATATTTTTGCTCCGATCTTAATTTTACAGTGTGTTTATTTGTTTAATTTAATTTAATTAATAATTAATCTATGTTCTTGTAAATCATATGCTTCGCAAATAACCTTCCTTTGTAAAAATCCTTTGTAATTAGCGTTCCAATAACTTTCCAATTTAAATTAAAGTAATAAAAAGTTTTTTTAATTAGAAAACACTTAAAAGGCTAAATTAGAAGTTGTTTTTAATATTCTGCAGTTACTTGGTATCATTTTAAACTAAGTATTTAATACTTGCGATACTCCTATACATAATTAAAGGGACAACATTAAAACGAAATAACTAAATAAAAATAAATGTTATTAGAACTGCCAGAAAAATTAATTATAACAAAATAATGCTTTTGTTTGCTTTCGTAAGAAATAAATTCATTTTAAAATATATTTACATTAAATAAATTCATTTTAAAATATATTTACGTTAGGCCACATTTTAACGATAACTATATAATGTTTTGTTATTATAACGCATATTCTAATTTTTTGTAACTAAAGTACACTCATTTAGAATTCACATAATCGTAATCAAAACTCGAAGCTTATACATATAAGGTACATAAAATAATATTTATAAATTTTTTCAACAGAAACCCCTATGAAAATGTGCTATAGGGAAGCAGTAATCATTCAACAGTAAAATTAAGTAAACAGCTTGAAGGTATTTACTGTTAATTTTAAGAGTAGCGTAGCGAAATGAAGCAAATATAGTGCATATATATCAGCTATTGTTTACTTCTTTTTTAGTTCACAATTATAATCTACCAGTTTTTTCAGAAATAACTGCATGACTGAATATTTTGTTTATAATGACGTAACCTATAACTCTTACGAATGAGTAGTTATTATAAATAGAAATTACAAATAAAGTTAAACTTTCCAAGTATTATAACAACTTCGATGAGTAAGTTTAGTAAAAATAGAAATTGCTTTATTTAAAGCTAGTCATAAAATTGTAATCGTTTATTTTTATTTAAGCTTATTAACTAGTAAATAATGTATCCAATGCTACGCTGAAGCACTTTTCATATTTAATTAAAGGAGAAGTAAAATTTAGATATGTAAGTCAGAGATTATAAAGGTTTAGGAAATATTGAATTAAATTTTCTATACAATCTTATAAATAAATAGCAAAAATTTGCAATTTGCTATAAAATATGTTCCAATTATCTGAGTGTAGGTATACGTAAATCTTTATTAAATGAACATTTTCTAAAATAAATTATTTTATGACTAATTAACTAAGTAGACTTGTATTTCTTTAATGCTAAGGCAAAACTGAGACTAACCATATTTTAAAAGCTCTATTTACCTTACGTTAAAACCTAGTTTAAAAGTAATTTGTATACAAAATATGTGAAACATTTGATAATTATATAATTAAAATAACAGTGGGAAACATCCAATAAAACGTTTGGTTCGCGTTCTTCTCATTTAGGAGATGCCTGAGAACTCTATTTGTCTATAAATAGTTTTAAAAATATTTATTTTTTAATGCTACTTTAGGAAATACATGAAAACTAATTTTAATTAGAAAAACAACTAGCCAACAGAATTCTTTTCGTTAGTGAATACTTTCCTAATTAATACGATCTTTAATTATTATACATTAACTGTTAATTTCAGACCCTTATAGTATTATACAGAAATTAATAAATTAAAGTTAAGTTAATATAAATTATATAGCCAATTTAAGTACTCATTGTGAAAATAACTTTGATTTTTAAAAGAACATATTTTTTACAGTTTCTGTTAACATCGAAAGTAACTAAAATATATTTCAACGACTATTAGAAAATTGGAATGTACGTACCATATTGTTTTAATATTTTATACAATAGCAGGTACAAAATAGTCATATATATGTTTTGAAATCCATCTTTGTACGTGTTGAATCAATAGTCTTTAAATTATATAGTTATTAGTCGTATTGGAAAACACTTATCACTTCTTTTATCTATAACTGTAGTCATCTTGCACAACTTTAATTTTTTATTATTTGTTGTATATTTTGCTTGTTTGCAATAATGCCAAATTAAACATCAACAGAATTAGAGATAGATGGAGCTCGTTTCAAAGTTTCTCATTTTCAGTCGCTCATTTTAGAGTAAGTATTCTGTCATTTAATTATCAACGACAATGTGGTTGGTGTGGCGGCCTTTTCGCCCTTGAACCGCCTGTGTATCGTGGCGGCTTGCTGGGGGCTTTGATATCTACCGCCACGCTTTGCTATCGCACACAAAACGGCATATGGGCTTTTGCTCAGCCGGCGAGTCTGCGTACGCCGTCGGCGGCACCCTTTGAGACGAAAAGTGCTGTCCAATTAAGATTTTCCGCAAATGATCTACCGCTAAGTCAGGCGCGAAGCCCGGCGACATATTCGATCCGCAACGCGGCCAGTTCGGTAGTGCTTAACCAACCCGCAGATAACTACCTCGTAAGACGTACTCGATCCCCAACGCGGCCAATTCAGTCGTGCTTAACCAACCCGCAAGACATATTCGACCCGCAACGCGGCCAATTCGGCCGTGTTTATTTTACCCACATTTAACCACCCCGCAAGACTTTCGCATCGCATCCCGGCCAGTGCGGTCGTATTTCAGGCACGAAGACATCGCAACAAGGTGCCCTCTGTGAAACCAACGCCGCCGAAGCCTATTACAGGTGAGCGATTTGGCAATTATTCATCGGTTGATATCGGTAGCCGCCCCCATCCGCTTTCGCGCCAGCCGTTTAAGGGACGATTTGGGCCTCAACGTTTTACTTTTCAAAACGGGCCATACTTAGATCCCCACACCGTACCACGAGGGCACGGCTATTTACACGCCTGCCTCTCCAGTGGTAAAGAAATACAGTTCCGGTAAACCACATATGATTTCTTATAGAAATACAAATTCCACTTTCATACCTTAGCTGATACTTTTAAACATAATCCATTAGTTGGTACTAGATATCTAATGAAGGAGCCGGTAACTGAATTACAGATGATCAGAAGAAAGTGCTTTTGAGATAAGACAAAATGCATGTTTTTTTAATTGCCGCGGTGGTACTTTAACAAAAGTGATATTGGGTAATTTCCTTAAGAGGGGGGATAATAAAAAAAAACAAATACCTTAATATACGTTTAACATAATGCTACTAATGAGAAGCAAATGAAGAACATGATGACGGTCCAAAACATTAGTCAAAGTAAATTAAGAAATGGCTTAGCCAGAAAAGAGTTTAAATTTTAGAATGACCGAATCATCTTGAAGAAAATTAAAATCCAGAAATCTGGCCAACCATTTTAATCAACTAAAGAACGATGAGAATTATCACCACTCTAGTCATTTCAGTGTCCTCAATGTTGTCATGCAATACTCAACGCTTCTGGTTATTTTTAATTTTAATTATATCAACTGTATTTTTTGTCAAAGTTGTTGTTTGCAGATTAGCCCAATCAACAGGGTTGAATAAATCTTGTTATTTTTTAAATCTTTTTATTTCTAAACTTTTGACTGTTTCCTTCACCATTATTTATGCTTATAATCCTGAAACATTATTATTGCTTTGTGTTTATCACTGTATCATTAAGGCATACAACATTGTTAAAAAAAACCAAAAGGAAGTAGGCATAAAACCACAACAAAATAGTAAAATACAATTTTCTAATACAAACTGATGCATCTGTAAGAGATAGGACAATAAAAGATATTTAAGATGTTTCATGATAGCGACAAAATAATCATGACAATAAAACAAATGTAAAAATATAAAATATATATAAATAGTTATTGATTATACTTATAAATGCTTTTGTTAAAAAATGGAATTGTAGATTTGAGAAAAACAGATAAAACTATTTTACGAATAGATCTAGAAAATAAATTATACTTTTTCTAGTAACTAACAAAATGCTTATTTTGTCTAAGGATGTTTATTCTCTAATTATTACAAAGTCTAAACTTCGATAAGACAGAAAACAAAATAAAACCAAAAATAAATTACTTAGGAGTGATTATAATACAATCAAATCAAAATAATATTCAAACTGATGGAGTTAAGGGAAAACTGATAAAATAGTTGTTCAAAATATCATCTAAAATGATAGTCTAAATGTTTGAGAAACACCTAGTATACATCTGTTTTAAATTAATGTACAAATGTTCTTATAAAAAGAATAAAAAGTTACAAAAAATTTGTTATTATAAAAAGTGTAAAAATCACTCTACTTAAAAATAAAAAGAGAAAACGGTAAATTAACGCATTATTTATTACTATTTATTATTATTTACTAGTTATAAAAAAGTCACGTAATGATAATGCATGATGTATAAAACGCAAAAAATAAATAAAATAATAATAAGTTGTAAACAACTAATAACGCAAATTTTAGGACAACACTAATCCACTATAGAGTGAACTAATAAAAAAATGTTTAAAGAATACCTAAAACATACTGCAGTCAAATTGAAATAATATATAGCACCTTAGCTATATTACAGAGATTTGTCTTACTAACAAAAAGTAGTAAGAAAGAAAATCTTGCAAATGATCTTCTAGATTTATTATATTGTTGTAAGCCTGTATTAATTTAGGAGTATTTGTCTTAGTAAATGCTGCTCTATGTAAATTTATTAAGATTATGTAGCACCAAGGTCTCTAATTTTTTGAATGTGTCATTTTTGTCTTAAATATTTGTAATTTGGTTAAAAGCTTCAAGCTGTTTTAGTTTTAGAATAAACCTTGATTTGATTTGGAAAACTATAGTTACAGGCTTATACTATAAAAAATTACAGAGTTTTAAAAAATTATATTTTACAAAGCATTGAATATATAATATTAAGTAGTATATAATAAGGAAGGAAAAATGTGGACTTAAAAACCTTGTTTTAAGCGGACCCATTTTGCAATACGGCGAGGGAGCAGCAGAAAGCATTTTATGTTCTTGAGTGTGTGAGGACTTTATCGGTTATTATGGTGCAACGTGCATTTAGAAAGCAATGCCCAAGAGACCACTTGGTTGCTAAAGTATTTTTATTGCCAATTTGAGGACCAGGCGTATTCGGTAACAAGACAAGCCGTATGAAAAATTTTGCGACAGCGAATGCCATTTAAATTGTACCGTTTGCAAGTGGTACAAAGTTGACCACATAAAACAAATCAATTCAGTAATGTAGGATGTTAAAGAGGATGACAATTATCTAACCGTCTGGTATTCAGCGACAAGAAGACATTTTACGTAACTGGAAAGGAAATCAGTCACAATTTTCGGTCTACAGTTAAAAGACCATATTGGATACAAAATAGCTATACATGTTGCAATGACGATTGTTTCCGCAACTGGCCGAGGATTCTAACAAAATGGAGGTCTATCTCATTGGTTTCATAAAGTGTGTGAATTAGAAACTTCTTTACCACTGAATTGGCGATGTGCTTGGGGAGATTGGTATTGTTTGGTTTTCCGATCTTACAATTTGCGATATTTTTTTAAGGGTATATTAATTTACATGGTACCAATGCCAACAATTGGATGAACTTTGACACTGCATTTCCTCTGCTCTAAGAAACATCAATGGGGACGAACTACAGCGTGTCAACTGAACAGGACTATTGTTTAGATGTGTATCGTGCGATGCGAGATCACATCGAACACGAGTCAAGAACACTTTTAGCAAAATAAAATCATTTATATTTAATAATATCACATAAAAATTTATATATGGTCCAAACGGCATTTTGAATAATCACACAACTTTAATAAGATAATACAACAATTTAAGTAAATAAAAATAATAGTCCGTTATGAAATTACACATATAATACAAAAGATACAGCTATTAATTTCCTTCAAAATCCCTTCCTTTAGATGAAGTTATAAAAAATGTAAAACTAAAACTTGTGCTCAGTAGTGACGAAGTTGTGCCAATAAGTCGAATTTTCAGTATTGGACCCTAACAAATCCTCGACAACACCATGAGTGACCTCACCACATCCAACATATAACTGTTTTGGTATGTTGTTACGGAATGTGGCATGATAAGGCTGTATTTTTTGAAGAAGCATATTTATCCGCTATGTCCGGTGTATTACGCAATGTTTTGAAGTCCACGCTAAACGAAAATGGAATATACACCACTGTAGTTTCAACAAGATGATGCTACCGCACACACGACGAGAATTTCTTGGTAAGTTCTAGGACAAATGTTTCCAGGTCGCTTCATATTATTACATGGTAATAAGTTCACGGTTTTATGGATTCGCGACGCGATCGCAGCAGTACCAATAGAAGCAATCTGGAACTTTAAAATGAAGCTGCGAGTGAACATTTGGACGATATTATCTTCAACTAGTTGACGATTAAATCGCAAGTATTCTTCCTTGTGATGGCACAATAAAACATTGAACAGAATCTATGTTGTTTTCTTATTACTGTTTTTATATTAAACATAGTATGAGTTATTTTAATTTTAATTAAAATTCAAAGTGTGAAACAAGAGTGCATACTCTCCCCCATAATGTTCCTAATAATGATAGACTGGGTAATGAGAAAAACATAAGACAAGAAAACAGGTATTAATTAGAACTCCTTTGATATATTGGAAGATTTAGAATTTGTGGATGACATCTGCTTAATAACAACTAACAAAAAACACATGCAAGAAAAAACAATAACGTTAAGCAATAATGCGAGAAAAGTAGGCCTACGAATAAATACGAATAAAACGAAACTACTAGTTAAAGGCAAAACAAAAGGAACGAGAATGAAAATTAAGGGAAGCGACATCGAGGAAGTTGAAGAATTTCGCTATCTAGGCAGTTTAGTAAGTGTGAATGGTGATACAGCAAAAGGCACAGATAGACGTATAAGGTTAGCCCAAAGTACTTTCAAAACACTACACCAAGTCTGGGTGTCCACAGATATCAACAGAAATACAAAACTTCGACTTTTTTATACTAACATAAAGAGTATACTATTCTATGGCGCATAGACCTGAAAATACAGTAAAAGACTGTTCCAAAGACTACAGACATTTATAAATAGATGCCTCCGAATTATAAACGGGATTTTTTGGCTTGGAACAATTACTAATAAAGATCTATGGAGGAAGACGAAATAAGAAAAAATAGAAGAGACAACGAAAATGGAGATAAATTTGCCACACGGACCCAAGATAGCACGTGAGACCAACAACCTCGCCACAAATACGTCTACTACTTGTCAGTAAAACGCCCGCAAGGGCGCTCTTCGCTCCTTTCTCTTTTTCTTGTTTTACATGCACATTTTCCTTTTTATTTCCGGATAGCAACAGGCAACCTATTTCAAATGACTGCTTACATTTGGAAAAAACACTGCTCTAATAAATTAAATTTGATTTTATGAAAAGCACATATTAATATCAGCTAAAGCAATTCACAAAATAATGACATTGACAAAATTAAAAACTCAAAAGTAAATTAAGAAACTAAAAGATATGAAGAACAAAGAAATTGATAAAAGATAACATTACGAAAATATTGAAAAGCTAATCAAAAGTTAACAAGAATTGACGATAAAGAAAGAAAAAGTTTAGAACTACAAATGCATGTTTTGTTTTTATTTATTCGTACATTTGATTTATTACAAAATTATTTAACTTTATGTAATGTGTTTCTTTTATTTTATATTTCGTTCTATTTTGGAATTATAAAACCAGTCTGCGTTGTTTCTGTAACGGCATTTATCCCTCGAAACGACAATAAAAAATGGGGGTTAAACTTAGACCTCTTCGGTAAATTACACCGAAACTCGGAAAAAACTTCATCTGGTAAAAGTAGGAACGTGCACCAAATAGAACAATTCCTACGGGCGACAAAAATAGATTAGGAAGCTTATCCTCGCCCAAAAGTTCACACGAATAACCGTGGAGGTATTTTTAACGCGAAGGCACAGCGAAGTTCGGAGCCGGCAGACGCGGCGGGCGCCCTAGAAGGCGAGGAAAGGTGCGACGCGAAGTAATAAAATCCAATTAACTTTAATCTGGAATCGCATCTATCATGGAATACGCGCGCGCGAGGCCCAAACCGCGCATCTAATGCTCGCTCACCTACATAGTTCTGAAAGCTGTCGCCCCTAAAATAAATCGACCTTTCTCAACTGGAGCGATTCAGCCATTCGACGAATGCTCCGAGCGAATGTACTTGTCCTCTGCTCTGACGTGTCTCACAATTTTTCTTGGGAATTCGCCGCACAATGGCGTTTTTATCTCGGCCCTCCGCTCGGCGGCCAGGATATTATGTTAATGGAAAGCTTTCTTTCGGGCTTCCGCGAGCTGTTGCATGCGCCGCGGCGCCGCCGGCGCCCTCGCGGCCGGCACACAAGGTATTCATTTGCGTTTAAGAACGCGCGGGAAATCCTCGAGGAAATCTTCGAAAGCCCTTGTATACATACTTTATGCTGTTAGTCAACAATAAAGTAGGTGCGAAA
Source organism: Sinelater perroti (assembly GCA_036346155.1). Lineage (NCBI taxonomy): Eukaryota > Metazoa > Arthropoda > Insecta > Coleoptera > Elateridae > Sinelater > Sinelater perroti. The sequence continues at coordinate 2,506,920 of JARFIY010000348.1, read as the reverse complement.
GCGATGCATTTTTAAAGGCCTCCAAAACCAGCCTACAACTTTCCTACCGCGAAGTGTTGTTGAAACGCTTGCACTTCAACGGTTTGTTTACGTTTAAGCAAAAAGTTGCTTCAACTGTGTTTCTATTGATTATAGGGTTTATCAAAAAAAATAGTTTATATAAAATAGTATTTAAAATAGTGACTATCGACAATTTCCATCAAAAGTTAACATCAACAAAAAAAAATATTTTTCAATGTACCTAGTTTTAAACTAAATAAATTAAAAGAAGGTAATTATTCTTTTAAGTCATTACAAAATTATAGAAATGAATTGTGAAGGGAGAGGGATTAAAAGACTAAAATAATGTTTTTAATAAAATATTTCTAAAACGAATATATAAAAATTTGATGGTGATGTTTGATGTTATAAAAAAGTAGTATTTTGGTCAGAACAATTACTTACAAAGTAAAGGTTTTTCATAATTGGTTCTTGAAAAAACTTATAAACCAAGCAAAACTTACATTTTAATGCACCGTTTTGAGAAACCTCAATTATGGAAGAAAATGTATAAGCTATAAAAGGAATGAATAGCAAGGGTTTTGAATATATTTGGAATATTATAAAAAGAAAAATATATAATTAAATGAAAATGGGAATGTATTAATATACCAAAAAAAATTTAACTAAGTCTAAAATATGCTAATATATATATCATCTGTAGATATATATAGTATATATATATATATAAAATAATTAAAAATAAAACCTTAATGTTCTAAGGTCCCTAATTTTTATCAGTGAGGATATAGTAATAGATATATTATATAAAGACGTATATATATATCTGATATATTATATATATAGATGGCAGCCCCACACAATGTACAGAGTGTTGCTTTGTATTCTTCAAATGGCGACGTTTAGTGTTTACGAACAAGGTGTAATCATCCGTTTTCTTTTAATATTGTGTGGTTAAACACCCATAGAAATTCGCTAATTGAGTGAGACGTGATAAGAGGCGGTTACTGATGTTAAAATGTGATTGGGTCCAAAAGTTTAAAAGTTCAGAATTGTGACAATGAACAGATGGCAGGCCCGACCACAATGTACAGCGTGTTGCTGTAAACTTCATAATTGCGCGACGTGGAGCAAGTGTTTGACGACCGTCGATTAGGTGATAATCATCCGTTTTCTTTTAATATTGTGTGGTTAAACACCCATAGAAATTCGCTAATTGAGTGAGACATGTGATAAAGGCGTTATGGATGTTAAAAATGTGCATTTGTAGGTCCAAAAGTTTAAAAAAGGTCAAAAATTTTGTGACAATGAACAGAAACAGGCTCGACCGCAAACTAGCCGGACCTAAACCATAATTGCGCGAGTGGAGCAAGTTGTTATGGAAGACCGTCGATTAGTTGGACGCGATATCACCTTTAAACTGGGCGCTTTCGTAAGACCTGTGGAGTCATGATGACCTGAAAAAGCGGACAACTTCTTCAAGGTGGGTCGTACAAATGCTCAAGACTGCGTGAGTGGCAATATCTTAAAACATGTTGATACATAATGCCGCCATGAACTTTTAACCATGGACACTCGCCGTAATCACATTTTCTAATCGATCCACTGTTGAATCAGCGATTTTCCAGTGGACAAAACACATTTCTAAAGAAATGTTTTCAATAACCATGAAATCATGGCGACGACGTTGTGAAATATGTACGTTTAGGCAGAGATTACATTAAAAAGTAATAGAAGTTCTAACTCTCTTAGGTAAGTACTTATTCAGAAAAAAATTGAAGGCCTTAGAACTTGAATGCACCCGTATTTAGGAAAATAATGATTAAGAGTCAAAAACCAAAAAAGTAAAGTAAATAGGAATATGTAAACAAAATTGTCTCCTAGCCTAGAAACACATTTTTTTAACAAATATGTAGTTTTTTGATCCTGTTATCACAAAATAAAATGATGATGACGTTCCCCAGTTCCATGCACCTATTTAGACAGCAATATCTGTTTTCCAAATGTTCCCTCCACTGATCTGAACAAATAATACTAATATATACTAATACTAAATTTTATGTCGGGTTTGGGCAGCTGTAGGGATCCGGGCATTGCCGTGAAGCAAGATACAGTCTCTAATTGGAAATTTGGTTTTCGAGAATATATAAGTTTTTTTTTACAAAAGCAGTAATATGTGGCGTTTACAGTACGACGAAAAAATCTACATGCAAAATTTCTTTTAAATCAAAAAACATAGTTGCAAGAACTTTTCTCTTGATAATAACAGATGCATATTCTCCCTTTCTTTGCAGCTTCTTGTTTGAATTCTAGGATGTAATGGTGCAGCCATGTTTAATCGTAATTAACAACCCGAAACACAAAACCCCCATTTAGTTTGGTAGCATGTCAACAGTCGTTTGTACATCTCGAGACATTACCGCTTGGCAAAAAGACAAAAAAGCACATCTGGTAAGAATTTTTTAAATCTAGGATCGCCACTAATCATTGTCTGAGCATTACCGTAGCTTATTCCAACTTAAAAAACAATTTCAGTAATCCTTAATCGGCCGTCATTCTCGAAAAGACAGTGAATAATGCAAATATTCTCTTCAGTTAGATTGGTAAGTTTTATTTTCAGTTACATATTGCTGCCCCAATTGTCGATGCCACGCGTACACTTGAGTTTTCTTAAGGGCATTGTCTCCAAACTGTTCCCTAAGTGATGTCAAAAGTTTGAACGGCCTTATATTCTTTATTGCGAGAAACTTGACAATAATCCGTTGTGCAACGGACAAATACTCCTCTTGCTCTAACATCGGGATATTGACTAAAAATCAGTGCTACAAGAAGTTTTTCGGGGAAAAAAATAAATTCCTCTTTATGTATGATTTACCTTTGTATTAAGACACATTAGGATTAGGAAACGCAGTAGGAGCTGCAAATATAGCAAAGATAAAGACAATAAACTTGAGACACAAAAGCAAAAATCCTATTGAACATAATAGAAAGAAGTATACGGAGCGTAAATGGCAAAACATAATTTTGCAAATTAAAAAAAGGGAGAAAGATGGAACAGAAAACTAAAAATACAACTATCCTTTAATTTAACAATATAAAAAGATAACATTATTAGACACTCTTAGAACAAGAAATATTCAGGTAGCTAACAAAACATTGACGTATTATAGGGAAGAGAGCTATTCCAATCTAGTAAGTAAAATTAACAATAGGATTAAGTGAAAGAAAGAGTAGAAGAAATGGTTATTATAAAACATACAGTTAAAACTACAAAGGTAGGTAGTAGTAGCAACTTTTCAACAACTTGTTAAAGTATTGATACTAATGAAAACTAAAATGGAAGAACACTTAAATATTTTTAATAAAAAAGATAATCTTTATTTCTTATATAAATATTTGGAAAAAAGATAAATTAAGAGCATTAAAACTTTTATAGCTTTTGCTAATTAAAGACATAAAAAGCAATTATAAACGTAGTAAGAATTTAAACAAGCTTGAAACTAATAATATACGAAATTCCCAAGAATGATATTGGAATTCCTATAATCAACTAATTTTGATATGAGATCACTAAGGTATCTCATATGCTTTACGTAAATAAAAAAATAAACGCAAAAGCATGTATAAAAATTTTAACTTTAAGTTCAATGCAATCAAAGAACTACGAACAGGAAAAGCTAATGGACCAGATGAGGTTGCGCCAGAAATGATGAAATGGGGAGGAACAAAACTAACGGAATGGATGACAGACCTAATAAAAAGGATATGGAAAAACAACGAAATACCAAAAGACTGGGAGAGAAATACAATAATTCCAATACATAAGAAGGGAAAAGAAAACGATTGTGATAATTATAGACCGATATGTCTAGCATCAGTTGCAATAAAAATATACAGTAAAATAATAGAAAAGCGACTAAGAGAAGAAATAGGAGACAAAATAGAAGACGAACAAGGAGGCTTTAGAGCAGCTAGACAAACAACGGACCATATCAGTGTCATAAGAAAACTAATAGAAGATAGAATAGCAACAAATACACAACTATTCCTAACGTTCATGGATCTGAAAGCGGCTTTCGACACGGTTAACCGAAACAAAATATGGCACTGCGTGGAACAGCTACAAGTCACAAAACAATTGAGGAGTGCAATAAAGAGCATATATAAAACGCCACAGGAATCATCCAAATAAATGGGATGAAATCAAACCATTCAAAATAGAAACGGATTAAAACAAGGTGATTTGCTAAGCCCGTTACTCTTTATTATATACATAGATCGAATAATGAAAACTGTCTAGAAAAACCCAAAAACTGTAATAGGATATAAAGACATGAATCCAATAAAAATAGAAGCACTCATATATGCAGATGATATCGTTTTGATAACAGATACAACCACAAAATGCAAAATCAATAGACATATGGACATCAGAACTGGAGAAGATGGAAATGAAGATTAACGAAAACAAAACAAAAGTAATGCAAGTCACAAGGAAAAAGAAGAAAACATCCACCTAATATGTAAAGGAAATCAACTAGTAGAAGTAACGGTATACGAATATCTAGGATCAATAATCAGTAGCGATGGCAAAATAGAAATGGAAGTAGCTAACAAAGCTAGAAAAGCGACCAACATGTATTATACAATAAACCAAACAATATTAGGAAAAAGGGAAGTAGGAATAAGCACAAAACAAATGGTATACAACACAGTAGTAGCACCAACATTACTATACTCAATAGAGGCACTAACAACTTTATCAGAACATAAAAGAAAATTAACTACTGTAGAAATGAAATTCCTCAGAAAAATACAAGGAGTTACTAGACTAGACAGAATAAAAAACGAAACGATATATAACGAACTCGAACAAGAAAAGATAACAAACAAAATAGAAAAGAAACAATTAAATTGGCAAGCACATATTATAAGAATGGAGCCCGAAAGAACAACGAAAAATATCTACAATCAAAAACAACACACAAGAAGACACCGGGAAGACCACGGAAAACTAACTAACATAGTCCAAGATATAGCAAAAAAACATGACACTACACTTGAGGAACTACAAAAAATTGCAAGAAATCGAACTCAATGGAAAAAGTGGGTCCTAGAACACTACCCGACACCTTAATGGTACAAGGGATGATGAAAAAGAAGAAGAAAAAACAAGTTCAATGCTATCTAACGCGCAAAAACAGAAAGAAATAAAAGATAAGGCGTAAAAGAAAATATAAAACAAATACTTAATGATACAATTTGGAAGAAAAACCTTACAAACAAAACACAGACAATAATTATTAACGTAGGTAAACAAAAACTAGACAATATACAACATATATGTACAGGGAAAAAACAAGATAAGAGAAAGAAAGAAATTATGCGCTCAAGATATGTTTTTAGGGCAACGAAACGTAAAATGTATGTACATAGCATAACTAAAAAGAAAATAAAAGATTGAGTTGTGTGTAAGTTGAACATATATGGGAAAAATTTATAGAGATATAAAGAAACAAAGTGTTAATTGCTTCTTAGCTAAAATAATTAAGCATAATCTATGGCCAATATAAAACAATTATCCTAATTATAAATTAAAAACACAGAAACATCACCCATAAAGAATCACTACAGCAAAACAAAGATTATATAAACTAGAACTTTAAATCGTTTGAAATTAAAAATTTTGTAGAAACGAATTACTACTACTAGTCTATGTAAAAATGCATGAGGACAGTGTTACTGCTTTTGAGCACTAATTGTACAGAACTATAGTGCGATCTAAACGAACATTATGTAATGCAATCGCCAAGTCATTCTTATTTTTATAACACCTTATGTAACTGTCCAAGACTGGTGAAGTATTTGTAAAAACTAATTAAAATTAATCGGTTATTATCTCATTCCCTGCTATATACTAGCGAAGTACAGTCACGGACATTAACATAGAAATGCAAAATTCATGAACCTTCATGATATTTCGTCGACATTTATTTCATGCCAACAACAAACTTTTCCTACTGCGTCACGCGGAAGAGTCCGGCATGCCCTCCGCTCATACATATCACTTTCCTCTACGACTTTCTTTCACATTTGGCACTGCACGAGGATCTATAAATTACTTGAACTTGGCTCTGATATTAAAGTTGTAAATTCTTGCAGGTGGCGATACATCGATATAGACAGCTCGCGACGTCGCGACTTCAACGCGTCCTGAACACAACGCACGGGCGTTCGCATTGCTCAAATTACGCGCCACCGAAAAATCAAGAGCGCCAAGGTGTCAGGAAAGCGCCGGCTTGTAAAACTACCGCACTACGTTTTGAAAGCTGCTACTTCTACTTGAATCCAATATACAGTTAAAACTGTCAACAGCAGACTTCCATTAAAAAGCTTTGGATGTTTCTCATTAAAGTTTTATTACATTCCTAAAAATGCGCCCTAAAAATAGATTTGTTTACTCCGGCCCAAGCCTTGCTTATTCCGTGGCAAAGGCGCAGTTTTGTAATCTTTGCAATGCTTGGATACACACAAATAAGTTACAAAACTCACTAACCAATTTTACCACCATTTAAAAAAATGGACAACTGTTTTCATTAACAACTGCTTTTCTATATTATATCATTCTATACTATTACTAATAACTATACAAAATATAAATAATACAAAAATCTCCAAATGTTTCCTCAGCAATGATAGTAATTCGAAAGATGGGGTTAATTTAAAAAAAGACGCGGAAAATATTTCCGAATACCTGTACACAGATCGAATTATCGTCATTGCAGTGAGTGTTTTGTATTCTTCAAATAGCAATGTTTCAAGAACAATTTTCTCTTCTTGAGTGGAGAAACGCCCATTGAAATTCATCCCCAATTGAGTGGGACATGCGGTCAAGGCGTTTTGGATGTTCAAAATGTGCGTCCGTGGGTGCGAAAGTTGAAAAAAGGTCGAGAGTTGCAACCCAAGCACCCTCGGCCAGGAAGCAAGTTGTTAAGAAAGACCATCGACTAGGAGTGCATGACATTGCCTCGAAACTTGGCATTTCCGTAAGATCTGTGGAGTTCATTTTGCATGATGATCTGAAAATGCAAAAAGTTTCTTCAAGGTGGGTTCCACGAATGCTGAGCGACAAACAGAATGCCTCAGAACATATTGACACGTAATGCCGCCATGAATTTCCGACCAAAAAGGACGTTCTCTCTTTCATTCCACATAAAATTATTAGTAGACACTCATTTACTTATTAAAAAAAATATTGATATGAAGATTATCCAACAAAAAGTCATTTATTTAAAATATTTAAACGACCAAGAGGCAAAACGTAAATGAGACTTTTAATAGAGTTTAATACACATTATAGATCATTACCTATATAGTTCTAGAATAAGGTCACTTTAAAGATTGTTTTACTGTTTATTTTTAATAAATGTAATTAAGAGATAATTGAAATTTATTTTTTTTACATTAGTGACATATTCTAGCAACATTACTCAGAATTGTTAGTGATGATAAACACAGTATTTACTAAAGATTTTGAATTTATGTGTGTAGTCTTTAAGTAGCAAAGCACGAGAAAGTAACAATAGCATATAACCGAACTATAAAATGAGCATTTGCCAATTATTTGTATGCAATCGTATAATTATTGTGTAAATGTCTAATGGGAAATTGACAAATACATTTTTTTTTATTAATGGCGTACGTTTAATATGAGTATGAGAAAGGTAAGAAACTGTTTTTGGCTTTTGGAAAACTTACTACGCCGATCAAACACATTAAAACACGAGAGGGTCCACTATCTTATTACATACTTTAGTACTAGGGTAAACACAGCAAGTCACCTTGTGTTGCAGCCAAGATCTTTAAAAAAACTATTATACGTTTGATCATATTTTGATTTCCCATTTTGCGAGCAGTTCTGTTTGCAATACAAAGGCGAACTACCACATTGCTTGTAATTCCAGTCTTCCTATCAAAAAGGCCGAGTAACATGCTACGTATTTTAGAATTTTCGGTTAATTTAGTCGTCATACCGCCCCTCCTGTTTGCAATTGCTACAGCTGCGTCTAAATTTTTTAATGCCTTAGTAAGTCACATTTATAAACAAGCTCATTTGTTTAGGAGCAAGGGTTGTTCTAGTTCTTTGTAAAGTTACGAACCATTTTGGAACACAGCAAAATTTTTATAAATATATATTATGCATTTACTAAGTTTCCTTGAATAACAATACAGGCCTAAATATATTTTTTCCTTTGGCGGTAAATAAAATAACTAAAGAACACGAATAGCTTTTATTACAAATATGTTAATAATAGCACTAATAGTACTGATTATAGTGCATGATGTAAAATATGAAACATTAGGGGTTATCAGTAAAATTTGTTCAATTATTAAATGTATTAATTTACTCAAACAACGTAATGTAGATAGAGCTCATCCATACTATATCGCACATTTTAAATCTATAAACTCGTTAACACTGGCATTAATATGATTATGAACAGCGCTGACATTACCATTATTATTAACATTAACGTGATTGCGATAGGGGACTTAACAGCGTTGTTAAATTAAACACACAATTAATGTCAGCGCTTTGCAATGCAAGAAGAAGCTCTCGAAGCAAATATCTGCCATTTGAACTGTTTACTTTGTAATGTTGGTATAGAAGTTACGGTTCTGAATGTATTTCTGATATAAAAAGTTTGATTTTGTAAAAATTTACAATAAAGATTCATCAATCTATAGACTCCTAGCAAGCTTTTGTTTGCATTAATATAGGAATAGGTCTATTAAATTAAATTATGTAAGAATTAAACTATATAAATAAGAAAACAATTACAACATAAAATGTAGAAAAATCACGACCTAAAAGTTGGAGAATAGATTAGGCAAATGCATTTATTATGACTATTATAAAGTTTTGTATAGAGTACTGTACAAACTGACAAAATTTTTTCTTTAGGCCATTTTAAGTATAAAATATGTTATATAGTTATTTTAAGTTACAAACCAATAAAATAAATAACAAAAAATTATAAATTGCATCACCTGCTTAAAATAACCCAACCTTCTCAAAATTAAGGTTCTGTAAAACTTTGATGTTTTGTTTCACTCAGTAGCGATTGTCATTAGTAGGTTGTATTAGTTTATCTCTAACTTCTACTGTGTAAATTAAACTTACAACACTTACACGTAGTAATAAAATTAATCCAAATGTTTTAGTTTATAACTTTAGGATATCTGTACATTGTTGTTTTAGTCTATTAAGACAGCTCGTGTAATACACTCACCGGCATAGAAATCCGCCCACCCCGGTTTTTCTCAATAATATCTAGTTAATAACTAATATTACTAGGTAAATTATTGAAAATGGTATCTATTTTGCTATCAAGCATAGTTGATGATAATAACGATCATATCTGTTAGAAAAAAATTGGCAAAACAAGCATTTAAAACAAATTCTGTTGAAGTCATTTACATTCTAAATTTGAGCTGCGTAAAGTTTTGTGTTTATTCTTGGGTTCTTTTTAAATCGCTGTTAATTTTTTTGTTAATTTCTGTTTAAGTCCTTTATTGAAAGTGTTTTCGGTTTATAGTGCATTCAAATTATGCATTTGCCAGTAGAAACTGTTGCTAAAGCAGTTGCATTACTTGAAGGCGGACGCAGTCAACGTTATGTCTCTAATCGGCTAGGTAGTCCTCGTTCAACACTAAAAGATGTTCATAAAAGATTTAGAGAAACCGGTAGCTATAGTCGCAGGCCGGGAACAGGAGCTAAACATAAGACATCCGCTCGTGATGACCGTTTTATCATCTTGTCTACGTTAAGAAATCAACATACTACTGCAGTGGAGACTCAAAATGCTTTTCAGCGTGTCAGAACTGTTAATATTTCTGAAAGAACAGTTAAATGAAGACTCAAAAAAGCAAATTTGTGTGCAAGAAGACCAGCACGAAGTCCAGGACTGCTACGGCAACATCGAGTAGCACGTTTGGCGTTTGGGCGTAATCGCGCAAACTGAGGAATCGAACAGAGGAGAGGACAGTTATCTTTTCTGATGAGGCCAGATTTAATATTTGTGGCTCAGATATAGTCGTAAACGAGTATAGAGAAGAAAGGGAAAAAGATTTGCTTCTTGTATTTTTTCGGAAAGGGTACGATTTCGTGGAGTTTCAATTTATGGTGTGGGCAAACATTTCTGCTGATACACGAATGGAGCTTGTATGTATCGAAGCAAGTTCATTAATAGCAGATAGGTATGTAGAAGAAATTCTATTACCTCATGTGATTCCTTTTGCTCCTTTCATTGGTGAAGATGTTTTGTTTATGCATGATAACGCCCAACAATATTCTGTAAGAATCGTAACTGTCTTCTTAAATGAAGTTCAGATTCTCGTTATGGATTTGCCGGCAAATAGTCCCGATTTCAATACTAAAGAAAATTTTTGAGACATGTTAGAACAACGTCTCGGAGTCAGACCTACTGCTTCAAATAACCTCAACGAACTCCGAATTGCTTTACTCGAATAGTGGGATCAGATCCCCCAAGAAGATATTTGGGAGTTAATCTATAAAATGAATCGCCGGATGTCTGTAGTGATTCGCGCACGAGGAGGCAATACGCGATATTAGAATTGTACATCGTGGTTGTTTTTGTCGCTTTGCTGGTTTTTAAAGTTAAAATGGAGTATATGTTTTGTTGTTATCTTTATGTTGTCATCTCTAGGTAACACCAAAGAATAATTTAAGTAGAAGTATGACTAATAATGCAGTAAAAATAACATTCTCGATACTAAATTTACTTTAATTAGCATTTTTTCAAATTTAAATTATAAAATACCATAAACATAGAATGGATAACTGGATATATTATAACCGAGGTGGGCGGATTTCTATGCCGGTAAGTGTATATTAACAGTTTTGTTTTTTAGGTAGAAGTCGCTAATCATATCCCTGGTATATCTTTTACTTGGTTTTAAAAAACAAAATATCAAATTTAATAAAATAAAGCAAATAAATGCTTGTCTGAGGAAAATAAGGCTCTTACAAGACCGCGTATTGAAACAAAATTGTTCCTGTGTTGTTACTCATATGCCCAGATTTTTGGAGAAGGCTGTGTGCAGTGAGTCTGAGGCTACAAGAGTCGAAAAATGATTGTGTGCAGTTAACAAAAAAATTGATTTGTTTAGACTGGTTAATATAAAATATAGAAAAATTAAAAGAATTTCAAAAAATATTGGGGTGAACAAGTAATAAGATATTTAGTAAACTGCAAAACCTTCTTAACTCTTCTTAACACAATTATCTTCACGAGCAGTGTATAGTACTTTGTTAAAAATAGATGCGAAGGCTTTCACGGCCGGTGTTAGTGTGCATCGTGTGGTTGGTTCTCGGTTTATAAGGCCGTGGTCGGAGTTTTAAATTTTTAGAAACCTTTCTTCTGAAGATGAAGTTTTCAAACTTCGACCACGGCCTTATAACCCGAAAACTTACCACACGATACTTTGTTACAGACATTTTTAATAATTCAAATAGTAAATACAGAGACGACTACTATTAAAATTGTATGGTTGGTACAGTAAAATACGAGAGTGATAATACAAGAATGGGAAAGTGTGTGCTACCCAAGTGGGCGATGTAATTTTTTGCACAGAGGAGCAGCATAACTTACATAAACATGGAGTATATTTTATATTCTTCATGTTTCATGAATCTATCAGAGGAAAGTTTAATATTGTAAGATGTCTTAGCAAAGCTGATTATTTTTACGGAAAATTTCTATAAAATTCTCGAGTGTTTATAATGGGCCCTTAATCTAAATCCAATAAAAATAGGCTACGCGAATTGCAAGGACACCACTTACAAGATATGCTCCGTTTTTTGAAGCCGTGGCGTATAATCTATTCATCAAAAAAGGTTTCAGACAAGACAGGCAAAAACGCTATCTCTTTTATTGCCTATTGTTACCTTTTATAAGAACAACTAGAATTTTCCCGCAGGCTTCGCCGACGAAGCCTGATCTAGACGCCAGGCAGTCGTGTAGAACATTCCACATGTTTTGCGTACATTTAACACTACAAACAATAGAAACATTAGGAGGATTTTCCCTTGTAACTAAAATATTTAAATAATTAAAAACGGTTAAAGTTAGAAGGCTGATTTTTGCGCCGAATTAGCAAATATAGTTGTGAATATGGTGTGCAAGTTTCAAGAAAATCGGTTGAGGCGTCTAGGAGGAGATAGAATTGTAAGTTTAGAAAGTTAGGGAGATAAGATAAATATTACTTAAAGATATCGTACAAGGAGGTAGTAATAATATAGTATGCTCGTATTTACGCTTTACTGTACACATAAAATTATTTGCAGCAAAAATGTTTTCAAATATCTTCAACAAATTCTTTAAGCTATTGTAAAGCGTTTTATAAAATTATTTTCGACGCGTTTCATAATATTCCGATTATGTTTTGATGCAATTAAAAAATATTTTATAGATATTTCTAATAGTTTAAAACGTATAAATTCTTTACACATTTTATATTGTTACATACAGTTATTTTTATAAATGTCCTACATTTTTTGGTGCTCAAATGATATTAATCTACTGCTCGTGCATTTACAAACACTTAATATGGAAGAAAATCCTTATAATATTAAGTAAGTTAAAATAAAATATCACATCCAAGTAATACTTTGGAATTTGATGGAATCATCTAATAATGCAAAGATAATGGCGGAAACATCCTTAGACTTCAAAAAGAATTTAAAAAACTTAATGCTCGTGTTGTGGAGGACATTGATTTACATTCACTTTCTGTCGGCTCCAAGCCATCTACATATCGGTAAGTTTTGAATACAAAAGAAAGGCTGAAAGTGCTGGAAGAGAGAGAAAAAAGAAAAAATATTATCTTTTAACAATTTAACACAAATTTATAAAAGTCTTAAGCTCATTAAATTAATTGTAGTACATACCGAAATAAAATCGCAAGAATTTGCGATTATAATATCGAAAATTTTAAAGCTGCTACCGATTCTGGTTTAACAGTGCAGGGCAATTATTTAAGAAGGTAGGCCTTGCATTCTTAAAAACTAATTGGAAACGGGGACATAAGATTTAAAACTTTCAATTATTGGATTTTGAATGTAAACAAGTCTATAGAATTTTTTCCGAAATATTGACAAATTTGTTACAAAGAAGCTATGGTAACTACCTACAGGAAACAGAAAATATTTGCAAGGATATGTACTTATCAGAAGTGAAACGGTTAATTAATGAAGTCGGTGCTAAGAATTCTGATCAAAGTGGTTAGACACTAGCTGCCGAAGAAGAGAGGCAGGTGCAATGTCTTGTATAATTTATTTTCTCAACTAGTCACAGCTACGCAGTGCAACCAACAATTTCGGCTGAAAATAAATTACTGGCACTTTTATTTTTGATTTGAAAAGAACCAGGCGGAGAGTTTGGACCAGCGATCTTACAAATTCTATTCAGGCCTACAAACTTGCATATTTCAACTTTAATATGACTTGAGGTAAAATCATGTTTTGTTCATTTTTGAAAAATATAAAATTTTAATAGTAAAAGATATAATTAAAATAAAATATATAAATCACTTTAAAGTGTGTTTTTCCAAATGTAGGACCTACAAGTACATTGTTGATTGATTCGTAGAGTGATCACTGTCCCATAGCTATTCAAAGAATTACACCACCTGATAACACAGTTCATCTAAAACTAATACCTACTGTAAATATCTAACCATTAGATGTTTATGGTTTTTGTATTTCAAAAAGCTTTGTTAAACATTTTTTCGTAATGCTTACGGACAAAACCTGAATTCACATATGAGAAATAATATAATTAAATTACAATCACTAAATCATAACCAATTTTTACCTCCATGTTATCAAATATTTTCAAATATTTATGACACAAGAGTGCCTATTTTGTCGACAGACCGGGAGATTTTGAAAATCCTCTATTTTTCGGTTTCGCTGGTTCATGTGGAACACATTGTGAAATCAATGGTTATAATAAAGTTGCTATAATTTGATGTTGTTGGTGCAAACAATCGTTATATTTAAAACAATTCGTTAAATATTATCATTACTGTTCTGGTTATAATCCATTAGGCTTTACCATATATTGCAAAATATTCTATAAGAATTATTTTTCTTTTACAATTGTTTGTGGCATCAAGAAATTTAATGTTCATACAGATATGTGACTATGTCATTATGGGTAATAAATTTATAAATTAAATTTATTATTAAATGCGTCAACATTAGTTTACTCATTATTGTATGACATTTTTTCTAACAATAAGCGATTTGGTAATTTTTAGAATAAAAATACGGAAAAATAGAAGTTTATTCTTTTAAAAATAAAGGGCAAACCTTTCAAAGGTAAAATAACCAACTTGTAAATGTGCATGTAAAAAATTATTTATTTAACCATTGCTGTATTATAAATTCTTAAAGAACTACTAAAAATTTGTATCGTAGACGTAAAGTTATATGATAGATACGGGTACAACCAGTAGACATAAACTAATTCTATCCCTAAAATGGGCTGTGTTTAAAAATTTTTGTGATAAGTACCTATTGTTTAATGTATAACTAATTTTCCAATAAAAATTGGTCAGTAGTAAGGGATTATTTAGACCCCACAAGGTCTAAAGCCATCAACTTATTTTACTATACTCTTCAAAAAACCCAATTTTGTAATTTTTAGAATAAAAAATTATTAAAAAGCAAAGCTTTGCCTTTATAAAAAATAAGGGATAAATCTTTCTGTAGGGAAACCACTACACTCTTGTTCCCTCATTTATATTTTGTTTTGTGAAGATAGTGGCCAAAAAATACGCGCCTTTTATTTTTTGCTTTCTACGTATCTTAATTTTATTGAAATTGGTGGTTTTTCATCGACTAAACAGCAAATAGTCGCATAGGAAGATATCTGTAATATTCTAACAATATTTATTGTATTTTCTGTTCGAGTTTTGCTGACAAACGTTTTAAGTCTAAAACTTTAATTCATTTTGTGCCTACTAAACCTATTGATACGGCAACATCTTTAGCAAGCTTTATTGCAGTCAGATAACAATTTCCTATTACTTTATTCCTAATTTTTTCGATATTTTCTTCGCTTATTAATGTTATGGACAATTAGAACCAGGTTCACCTTCTACGGATTAACGATATTTTCTGAACAGTTTATGCTACTAGAATGCAGTTCGATAAAGATTGATCAGAGTTTAAACATTACCATTAACTTTATTTTCTACACAAAAATTTAACGCAACTTCGTTGTTCTACAATATTAGATATTTTAAAAATCAAAGCCATACAAAAAGTTTGTGTAACTTATGAACTATTTGATATACCAAACTGAAATTAGGAGCGAATGACAGCGAAAGTTATGCCAAAATAAGGAAAACATTTTTTGGACTATGACTTTCGCGTGATTCAAATAAAAAATTCCTCTTAGTTTTTGAACAGAGGAATATTATTTAATTACTCCTGCCTCAGCAAACTGGCAAATGAAGTGTACTAGAGTAGATGATTTATTGGCAAAGAAATGAATCGTAAGTAATAATCTTTAGTTTCTAAGTGTTACACCGTTTTATGAAGAACTTAGTTTAATGATGTGGACATAAAATACTTATGGAATGTAATTTCAGGAAGCATTCAAACATCATGCAGCACTCTACCATGATATTCAATAACATTCAGATAATTGCTACTGTAGTTAAGCTGTTGTCAATTATTAACGGAAGCAGTTCACACTAAGTTAGGTCATAATTGTTGATTGTATTCAAAATTATTGTGTTGAAAAACTATTTTTTGAACTTCCAGCCACGCAATAACTCTTACTTAGTTTTTTTTTATTAAATTACAACTAACAGTAATTATTGCGTACATAATAATTTCAAAGCAATTTAGTAATATCGTGTTGCGACTCATATAAGGTAATTTAAAATAAATAAACAGATTTTTCGCTCGAGTAAACATCAGTAAGCAATAAATACTGATCAATACTGATGTAGCTAATAATATAAGAAACTTGCCAATTAATTTTTGCTCGATATTCAAATGCATGCTCGCCGAAAGCCCCATTCGGCCGCTCAGATAATTGAACTGTAATCAGCTTAACGCTTCCATAGCTAAATCAATAACAATCCGCGCTTTATGGCCAGCAAAAACATTGAACATTCATAATTGCATTCTGCGTGATAATTTAGAACGCTTAATGCGATTCTGCAGTGTAATTGCGTTTGATTCGTTTTGTGCACGAGCAACGTGTTCCGGCAACAAACCAATAGCGCCACGCAAACCAACTTACAATCCAACTCAACATGATATATGAACTACCTCCAAGCAGCGACCGTAAACGTATCCTGCATGAGCACGCAGATCACCTGTTTATATCCCATCAAGCGAGTGCACTTCATCTGGCACGTGAGCACACGAAACAAAACCCGTCAAACGTCGCACTTTCCGCACGCACGCTAATTCCGCCGCCGGGACATAGGTCTATCAACCTTAATGGGTCCCCCGGGCGCATCAGCACGCACAAGGATTATTATCGTTTTATGGCGGAGCGCGGCGGCTGCAGAGGACCGGCCCGGGCGCGGAGCACTGCGGCGCACCGCCGCCGCGGCGACCAGCAGCGGCAACGGCGAATAGTGCATCAAAGGTCAAGGCGAAACAAACTTGAACTAATTTGCACACTAAAAATATTCGGCACTCGCCACGACGGGGCGCGCAATGCGTGAAAACGCGAAAAGCATCCCGCGGAAAATGTTAATGGAGCCATAAATAATGGGCCGGCGTCGGTGCCGCGACGGGCAGCATCAAGATCGCGCTCGCCGCGGAGTGCGCTATTACAAGCAAATATGACGGCTTATTTATATTGGCAGACGGATTTGTGTATATTGCCCGGTCGCGATGACATGTTTGCGATCGCCGATCAGGTGGAAAACGTCGGCGCGCCGCGATTCCTCCGCGCGGTGCACCCTTTTCGGGACGAACGCGCCGCGCGAGCCCGCACCGAATTATCTGGAGCGCCGGGACGCGCCGCGCACGCACTCACCAACACGCGACGGCACAAAAGAGGTGCTTGTTTTGGAGCGTCCTGTAACGTGGCATCGCGCTCTCCAACTACTGCTATCTGTTTAACATCGGGTCGCCGCGACGCTGCCCAGCGCGGACGCCCACCTGCTCGTTGCGTCTCATGTGCGAATCAGCGTTGCCAAAACTGTTGCATCGCCGCCGCTGGCTGCTCGTTCTCGAAACAATAGCGAAGGGACGGCCCGACACGTCCAATATTCGCAGCACGTGTTTCGGATTAACCGAGCTTGTCTAGAGTGATGCGAGGAACGTACGAAGCGGAGACGCACCTTAGCAACAAGGATCATTTTAGACGTCACTTTTCCTTACGGTCTAGAAGAAAAACAAAGAGCAACAACTCCTAAACTTTATTATTTTATTTAGATGGTAATAATTTTTTGGAACGCTTTGACCAAGGCCCGATTAAGGTTTTGGCGTTCTAGACTGATAATTTTTCACCTGCCTTCCCTCACATTTTTTGATATTTAGGACATTATCAAAAAATTATAAAGAAGTTTACATTTTAAAGATTATAAAAATTGTTTAGACGAAACATTTTTTTGATTTTCAATCAATTTTCGTTACTCATGTACATGTCAATATAGTGTTTACATATTAGGGGTTGCCCGCCAAAAAGATATTTTTGGCGCCCTAGGCTGACAATTTTTCACTCACCTTCCCTCAAATTTTTGCAAGATGGGAACGTAGTAATTTAGATCGGTTTATTTTCTGGATCGGAACCGTGAAACAATTTAACTTAGCACCCATTCATAATAGATGGAAGTTTAAGCCTCCCATAATAAATACGTAATATGCAAAGATGAACAAATGCGCTCGTTCATAACGCATTACTCTAATTTTTACATTTTACGTTCACATGCAGTAATTTTTAATTATACTTTAGATTAATCTTGACAGCAGTAACAGAATGTTCGTTTTGATTATAAAATTGCATAACCTAACTTTAGTATTGTCGACATTTTGGCGTCGTTTTTACAATGAATAATAATTTTTTTTATATATTTGACAATTTGCTTGCTCATTTACAATCTACATCTGTATAGAGAATTAAGTAAATATGCTATAGGCTAGTAATAGGCAGTAATGTTTCTCTTTCCTGTTTTTATTTAATTATGGTAATAATTCCGGGGGCCATGTCTTCGCCAGTCTTCGTATGGGTGGGGCATTGGTGTAGAGCTGGTCTATCAGCTCGTTTGTGTGGTGAGCTATCTGCATGTTGTAGGAGGCACTCATTCTCGAAATTTCACTTGTGACGAATGGTATGAAGTGTTTGGTTGCGCACATACCATGGAACGCTAGCAAGTACTCTTGTGTGCTTTGGATTGGAATCTTTGTATACTATGGATCGATGACCGTTTCGCACATCCCCAGAGTTGGATACCATATGTCCATATGGGTTTCAGTATAATTTTATAAATCAGTATTTTGTTATTTAGTGAGAGTTTTGATTTTCTGCCAATGAGCCATTGCATTTGTCGGAATTTTGTGTCAAGTTGTTTTCTTTTGGCTTGGGTGTGTTTCTTCCATGTGAGTCTTTGGTCAACATGAAGGCCGAGGTATTTTGTCTCTGTCGCTACAGGAATTAGCTCATTATTCATCGTTACAGGTGGACATACTACCCGTCTCATGGTAAACGTAACTTACACTGATTTAACTGAGTTAATTTTTGTTCGCCATCTAGTGTACCATTCTTGAAGTACGTTAAGGTGACTTTGTAGGTTTGTAAAGCGTTTATGGGATTCTCGTCGGTGGCAATGACTGCCACGTCATCAGTAAAGGAAGCTATTTGTGTGTCGGCAATTTCAGGTATGTCTGCGGTGTAAATAAGGAAAAGCAGTGGTCCTAATACGCTATCATGGGGCACTCCATAGTTAATAGGGTATAAGTTTGAGTGTTGATCTGAATGGCGAACAGAGAAGTGTCTGTTAGCTAGATATGATTTAAGGAGGAGAAAGTAGTTGTGGAATAGGGAGTTTTTTATTTTAAAGAGTAAGCCTCTGTGCCAAACTTAATCGAAAGCTTGTGAGCTGTCAAGGAAAACCGCGTTGCAGAATTGCTTGTCTTCAAAACTTCGGGATATCGTATTAACGATTCTGTGAACTTGTTGGATTGCAGAATGGTGTTTTCGGAACCCGAATTGGTGATTGGGGAGTATAGTTAGGAAATCATGATCGGCATAGTCTTTTTAGCAAGAGACTTCCAAAAATCTTGCTTGCGATGGGTAGCAGGCTAATGGGTCTATAAGACGACGGTTCTTGTAGAAGCTTTCCCGGTTTATGGATCATTATTATTTCCGCATATTTCTAGATTGTAGGGAAATACAATAGCCGAAGCATGTCATTAAATATGTTTGTTAAGAGAACAAGGGCTTTTTTAGGCAGGTGTTTTAGAACTTCTCCCGTGATGAGGTCATATCCTGGGGTCTTGCGTATATTTAGGAATTTTATTTCTTCCTGTACTTTCGTGGGAGAGAATGCTTTTATAGGTAGAGACATTTGGCAAGGTGTGTCGATAAAACTTTGTATTTCTTGGTCAGTATGGTCTGACTCAGTTTTAAAGACATTGATTAAATGTGAGGCAAAAACGTTTGCATTTTCTTTATCAGAACGAACCCACTCGCCATTTGGTTGAAAGGTAGGAGGTACAGGTGTCTACGGTCTTCTTAGCTTTTTTGTAGATTTCCATAGTGTGTAGTCATTTGCAGATAGATTGGTAATAAGATTCAAATGTGTTATTTTGCACGTTCGTAAGGGCTTTTGTCAGTTTTCGGCTTAACCGATTGTAGATATGTTGGCCTCCAACATTTTGTGATCTTTGCCAAATTCGTCTAGCGCGGCGTCTATCAGTTGACGAATGTGTAGTGGTATATTCGTAATATTTGTTGTATTTTGTTCATTTTGTGGAGTTGATCCTTAAAATATTTATAGTTATAATCCTTAAAGTAACACTGATTTTTCCAGTGTATATGTAGCGGTTAAGCAACATATTAGTAACAGAAAATGAAAAATGTCTATCTATTAGTAATCAATTTTATTTGTATACTATCTTTGCATATTACCTAAGTAATATGTAATTATTAAGTGGCGAAGCGAAGCGGAGTCACTTACTAACTTTATGTTGTCCGTCCGTCCGTCCGCCCGAGCAATAACTCGAGAACGGCTGGGAATTTCCAAATTCTGTTCTCACCAATCGACAGGTGACCAAAAAGGCTTGTTTGCTAGTGATTTTGAAACTGATTGGTCAAAGGTCAGCGTTAGTGACCTTTACGATTTTAAATTTTCAAAATAGCAGCATAGGACATGTAGCATAGCATTCAACTCGTCTTTGAACACTGATTAATTTAAACATAAAACTTTAAAATATTACGTGACCTTTAACCCGGAAACGCGATTTCTCAAATTTGGGGGACTGCTTCGCCACTTCGCTGTGCGTTGCAAGCTTTGCAGGTTTATTAAATAGCTAAATTTATATTTAAATCTGAATCTAGATATCCAGAATATATTCAGAATATTCAATCTTTTAGTCTTTGTGGGCTTTCCAACTATTTGTTTTTTAACTTTGTCTATTCTACTTATATCTATTTTTACTATATTTTAGTATACTATTATTACAGTTTCTTGTGTTAGTTTCAGAAATGTATCAGGTTTGTGTAAAATTGGTAGGAGCCCAACAGATATTCAATTTCTTGGTCAGTAAGGCGCTAATGTGACATCGCCGTAGTAACCAAATAGAATTGAACGTAAGTCTTCTTTATAAAAAAATCTGTAAAAGAGGGGGTAAGATACCTCAATAATCTTTTACTATTTTTATCTTTTTTAATCAACTTGCAGATTCACCCTACTGATTCATTTTTTCACTGCACATTTGGTAATTGTAAACCTATAATGCCTTACTATCTTAGGTTGTCCAAACCTTTACACCATACTTTCTTGGATGGGATGGTTCGATTTATTCGAAAAGGCAACAATGTCAAGAACCCTAACCCATGGAAAAGATTTTTACGGAACCCCTGAATCAAACTACTTTCTATAACTTTACGTAGAAAAAGTTTTTTTTTATTGGATTAATGCAAATTTACAATCTACTTAATAAAGTAATAAGTAAATGGGTTGAAAGAAGTTCACTTGAGTCAGGGGCCATCCATTGACGGCTCTCTGGATTCACCTAGCTATGTCTTCTGGCCATGTTCTGTTAAGTCTTCTATTTTCCAATGGTTGTGTGAACAGTTCACTGATTAGCTCGTTGCTGTGGGTTATGCTTCGATTTTTGTGTGTAACAGAGTAAGCACTGATGACGATATTTTGAGGTCGTCGTGTATGGTGTTGTTGGAGACATGCCAAGGTGCATTTAGTAACATTCTGAGGGTTTCAGATTGAAAGGTTTGTAAAATTTTTGTATTAGACGGCTTACTGCAGCCCCATAATTCGACACCATATGTCCAAATAGACCTGAGAATGGTTTTGTATATGAGGAGTTTGTTCTGTAGTGAGAGCTGAGATCTACGATTTAGTAACCAAGACATGTTCCTCACTTTTAAATCTAATTGACGTCTTTTTGCCTTAATGTGTGTTCTCCAAGTTAGTTTTGCGTCAAGGTGAAGGCCGAGGTATTTAACTTCTTCTTTGACAGGAATGGGAGTGTTATTGAAGGTAAGAGGAGGACACTCTACTCTTCGTGTTGTGAACGTGACTTGACACGACTTATCAACGTTTAGATTAATTTTCCAGTGCGTAAGCCAAATTTGGAGTTGATCAAGATAAGCTTGCAATTTTGCAGAAGCTCGTATCGGATCGAGATCTGTAGAAAGGATGGCTGTATCATCAGCGAACGTTGCTAGTAGTGTATCCTCGCTGGCTGGTATATAAGCGGTACACAGTAAGTACAAGAAAGGTCCCAGAACACTTCCTTGGGGCACACCAGAGTTGATAGTCTGGTAGTCAGATAATGAGTCTTCGAATTTAACTTGGAAGTAACGTAGAAAAAGTTGAATAATATATTATTAAAAGTCAAACTATTAATTACATATAAAAGTACTTGTAATATTATTATAGTAAACTAACAAGGCAATTAAATTGTATATACGAGGGATGTCGCATAAATAATGAGCTAATGTTAGTATAATGAAAACTGATAAGAGTAAACTCTGTTGTGGATGTTGTGAAATTTGGGAACTAGACGCTGGCGAGTGAGCATATATACGTGTGATCGTCGCATTTCTAATGAAGAAGTAAAACAGCAAATCTACATAAATTTTATGCGGAGCTGTCGACAAGATTCAGTCCAATATAAAGAGGCAGTTATTTGCGATGTTAATACGGGCCTTTTAAGAATGTTTAAAATGGTGAAAACGAAGCTTGAGAGAAGTGTGTGAAATCCCAAAATACTTAATATAAAGAAATCTAAGTTTAAATACAATATTTGTTTTATCTTGTACCATTTTTATTAAATATATAAATTTTGATGTTCTAATTTTTTGTATTATATGACTTAATGCTTTTGGAATAGATTACGTAAATACTTATTCATTTTCTTACAATTAATTATAAACTTTGCTAAAATAAAATTGCATATATTTTATAATAGAATTATGAAGTCTGTAACATTATGAGATGATTTTGGCACATATTAAACCCTAACACGTATTTAGTTCTTACCAATATTTAAGACATTTTAACTTGAAGAGTATTACCGCATCACAATTTTGTTGAGATTGTTATAAATAAGTATGCTATTAGTCTTGTTTTAATTTATTAACATTAGCTGTTAATAAACGCCATAAAAAGTTAGTCATTTTCTAAAACACTTAGAAAACAATTTTTTAATAATTTTTATAAGCATTTTTATATACAGATAATTTTTTATGCTTGTTTTAGTAGGCAAATGTGTAAAATGTTCAAACTGACAATTTTCAGTTTGCATTAAAAAACATATCGTGTTGCCTTTTTCTGAAATCTTTCAAATCTAAAATAAAGCATTTTATGTCACTATTAGTTGTTATAGACATTATTTTTAAAATTGATGACTGCCAATATTTCAATGGATATATATTAGATAAAAATAAATATCCAAATGAGCGAAACTAAGTAACTGTAGTTTATTTAATATGCATTAATCAGTAATGATGTACATTATAAAACCGTTAAATAGACTAAAAATAGCATTTGAAAAATTTTATATATAAATTTAATGCATATTAAATAAAGTCAAATGAACATCCAACATTCTTTTTAATTTCTCATTTTTAAAAGCTCAACTATAAATATTGTGTAGTTTGTGAAAGGTCTCAAAAAATTCGGCTGCTGTAGTAAAAGCTTTTACAGCGTGAATGAAACAAACATTAAGCGAGTGACATACACAAGTGTAACACAACATAAAAGAATGTATGTTCATCAACCGTGACGTTTTCGTATGCATTTTGTGTAAGTAGGCATATTTCAAAACGTGTTCGACCTAGTGCTTCTACCTTAAACTGGACTTATTTTGCACTCTGGCTACTATAAAAATGTAGGTACTAAGAGATTTTCATTGATTTGTTTTGTTCATACTTGGATATTGGACCACCATCTGTGACATTCCTCTTAAAAAGCTTCTATTACAAGGATGGAAATTTTTCAGTTACATTTATAAATCTTTATAACTTTTTATTTATGTATTAAACAATTTATGCTGTACGTTTAAAGAGAAACAAAAATTGCTTTAAATGATATCTATTTCGTTGACTCCATTGCAGCTAGTCGTTTTTGTATTTCCAAAGACCATTCTCAAGCGGATTTTATAATTTGCGGTGTAAATACATTTTTTCTTCCTCATTGTTAAAAATCTTGATTACTCATAAGTTATTTATTATCGTCCGCACAGGTGTCAGATTGAACTTCAACAAAAGCGTTCATCATTATTATCTAAATTAGTAGTATTCCTGTAATTATTATTACAGGTCTCCAATTACATCAGTAACGTTTATTTTGCAATTTTAACTCCTATAAGATTAGAACTCTTCCAGTTAAAATTTTTAATTAATTTAATTGAACACGCAAAGTAAAAAATAATTTAGTTCTTAAACGGCCACAACAAAAAAAAACAGCAAGTTATATATAAGCAGAAAGATAAGGTAAAATATCTATATTTAAATTAAAAACCTGATAGATTCTCAATATGCGATAACTAGAAAAATCCATGCAGTTTTAATGAGTAACATATGATTAATAAGATAAGATTGTAACTCATACATAGGATAAAACAATTTTCAATATTTAACATAGCACACGTACTGTAATTTCAGCATATTATTATTTTAAAAACTCTTTTATGTTTTAGTTTTTATATATACCGAACTTCTCATATATTTTTACTGTGTAAATATAATGATTACTAATGTTAAGAGCATTTTTTTAAATAGCTTGAACAGATATTGTTTATAAATTAAAAAAATTAAATTATTGCTGTAAACTTTAAAAATAAGATTGTTAATACATTACAACTTAAATCAAAGCTTTTGATATTTTAGCAATTTTGTTGGTAAAATGTACAGCATTGTTTTTTTGGGGGAGCGGTGGCTCAAATGGTTCAACCAGTTGGCTCAACCCATGGGTGTGTGTGAATGTCCTAGCATTTAAATGCATGTTAGTAGGCACAATGAGCCCTAGAGGCTGCAGTGCCTGTAAGTGCGCCCCCCTCCAAAAAAACCATTGTTTTTGCAAGGCATATTTAAGTGTAATCCTAATAAAAATAAAGTCTACAAGTACAATTTAAAATAGAGTAAAATTATCTAGATTCTTTTTTCTGTAAAAAACTAAACGGCATGTGACACAAACACAAATTTGACTTTTTATTTAATAAACACGATATAACAATAGTAATGGAGGCTTGAACGAAAAAATAAGGTAAAGAAAACATGGTGAAATTGTTGGTGAATACGGTTTGTACACCAGAAACTTATAGAATTTGCAGAAGAAAAACTAGTAATATTAAATACATTTTTCAAACTTCTCCACGGCGGCTCTATACGTGGATTTCATTAGAAGATCAAAATAGAAATATAACAAGAAACCACATCAACTATATGCTTATCAACAAACGATTTTGCAATAGTTGCTTGTCAGTGAAGACGTAACCAGGTGCGGATATTTTGTCGGACTACTGCTCCACTAGACGGAAGATGTAGGATTAAAAGTTAAAAGAAGAAGAAACAAGCAAAAGGGCGACGGAACTACTGTTGGAAAAGTGCAAATCAATAGAAACAACAAACAACACAGAGGAAATACAGAAGGTAACAAAAATTCTTAATAACATTAGCGACGAACAACTGTGTGATAAAGACGAGAAAAAGTGGTGGATAACAGATAACACATTGAAACTTATGGAGGAAAGGAGGAAAGCGAAAAATAACGAAAGTAGGTTAAAGAAATTCAAAGACAGATAAAAAATGAAATAAAAATAGCAAAGGAAAGATGGAAAAAATGAGAAGAAATTGAAACACTGCAACAAAAATATAATCTATTTA
Source organism: Sinelater perroti (assembly GCA_036346155.1). Lineage (NCBI taxonomy): Eukaryota > Metazoa > Arthropoda > Insecta > Coleoptera > Elateridae > Sinelater > Sinelater perroti. Next base: position 2,481,286 of record JARFIY010000348.1, on the reverse strand, counting down.
ACATGCACAAAAAGTCAGACAAGTATGAATATGTAAAAAGAATATATAAATGACTTTTTTGAAGGCAACAGACCAGAACACAACTGCTTAGACAATTCGATTAAAATAGATAAAGTAAGAAATGCACTGGCACAACTGAAAGATGGAAAATCAGCTGACCCAGATTATATGCATGTTGAGCTACTAAAATTAATGGACACATATGCTGTTAGGTAGATAACAATATTATTTAATAACATATATTCTGAAAAAGTGACACAAAAGATATGGTTAAGATCAACATTTATACCACAACCTAAGAAAGCTAAATACTGCAATGATTATCTTACCATTAGTCTTACAAGTCATCTCCTGAAACTCTTGCTAAAAGTAATACGTTAGAGAATTTTTAGACAATGCGTGGAACATATCAGCAGCACACAGTTTGGATTTCGAAATGCGTTAGGTACACGAGATGCTCTTTATAGTGTTCATGTTCTTATCTAACGCAGCAGAGATGTTGATTGCGAAGTTTTTGCATGTTTTATTAATTACCAAAGGCATATGATAATGCACAGCACAATAAACTTATTAAGATACTTAAGGAAATTGGAATGAATGAGCAAGATATTAAGATAATCACTAAACTATACTAGAACCAAACATCAACTATACCTATATTCACGAAATGAATTCTGAAGACATTCTTATTAAAAAGGGGGTTAGCTAGGGATGCGTATTATCACCCTTGTTTAATATATTTCCAACAAGTCTGGAAAAGGTTAATTAGCTGTACCGACGAATTCTGAGAGTTTCATAGACAGACCATATCACTAATCAATTTATCCTAAAAAGAATTAGGAAAGGAAAGGAAATGCTTTTAACAATAAAGTTAGGGGAACTAGAAGATCTTGAATATGTTAGGAGGAATAACCAAGCGTACTAATTTTGCAAGGGATGGTGAAAGGCAGGAGAGGCCCGGGAAGAAAAAGGATGTAGCTGGAAAACTTACGTGTATGATAAAAGCAACAACGGTGGGACTTTTCCGAGCTATAGTTGATAAGGTGCGCGTTGTCATGATGATCGCCAACATCCGAAACGCATAGACACCGTAAGAAGAAGAATTTATAGTTTATAATAATATACAATTATAACAGTTTGTAGCGCATATTAAGTATTAGTTTATAGATTATTACTGGATACAACCAATTGTAGATAAAACATCTAGTTGAGAGGATGTAACTCACGATGTAATTAATAAACTTTTTAATATTAATTCAGATTGAGAAAAATCCCAGGTCTATGTAAGAAATGCAGGCAATTTTTATTTTGATATTTAATAGTCCGCTGACATTAACAAAGTGTTGTATTTCCCTAAAGAGAATATTTTTTATATTATTTTATATATCTACATTGTTACTTAAAATAATATAAAATAAACATATTAGCCTATAATAAATGATGATGACGACATTTATTTAACAAGGAAAATTATAGTGCAATTACTTTATTTAAGTAGTATATTTACAATTATAATAATAAAATGTAAGATATGTAATTGTTTCAATATTATTACTAAAATAGCAAAATGTACTAAACAATATTAAATTATCATTTAAAAGAAAAAAAACAGCAATTAAAAATACATAACAAAGTAGTTTAATTAATCAAGTAGAACACTTTTTACTACAGGCAGTTAACGGACGAAATATAAATCACTTGCTTATAAATGCCCAAGCAAATATTAAACATATTGATACAAATATGAACTTGCACCCTCTCGTATAATTGATCGAATTTAATCCAGTTGTCATAAATTGCACAAAGAACTATTTTTATGAGACCGAAATAATTGTAATTACAAAGAGTGGTATTCAATGCACACGGGGGAAATTCCACTAAGCTTTGTAAGCACGCGTGTCGTCATGTAAGACTACGAGTCTTTTACAGAGTTTTCTACGCAGCTCCTTCATTCGCGCACCAATAACATATAAAGACCAACACAAGTTTTATTGGTTTTGCTAAAGTATCAGAAAAATTTCACATTTGATCTTTAGAAATATTGTACATTCTTTTTTACCAAAGCAATCGTATCTATAAATTGCATAACTTCAATCGGCGACTAAATTATTACAAATATTTTCAAAACTAACATTTCTACAATTTTGTTCGAAAACATTGCAGTCGCAGATTAAATGCAAATATTGGCTGCCGTTTAATTTTAATTAATTGATAAAATGTATTTTCTCAATGGAGTAACTCCGAGTTCATCAGCAAAGCAATTTATTTTATGTAATTACTAATTTTGTGCCTAGTTCTAATATCCGCATTAGTTTTTGCAGTTACTATTTAAAAGAGACATTTTTGCTGCAATTTAATTTGTATCACAATATACACTGCGGATTTACTTTGTATTTATGTTAATATTAACTCTTAATACAATAGCTTTGCAATAATTAATTTTATATACTAAATTATTTATTTAGTTAATGCTAAAAGTTATAAATAAAAATATATAACAATTCTATTTTTTAATATTAATTTTTCGATTTACCTGTAGTTTTTTGTATTATTATAATGTGTGAAATGGATTTTCTAATAAGCTATCACAGCAAAACAAGGGGATCATAAAACTATATAACTATTTTAGAAGCCAAGCAAAAACGTATTTTTTTAAATTATATATATAAAAATTATGATGTGCTGCTGCTGTCACACAGGTCAGTCAAATCGTTCGTGCCTTTCGTGACCGAGCGCCTCGAAGGACAAATTTGGTCCGGCGGCAGGCGACCGATAATATATTTCCGGAACCGCAAGCGATAGATCATTTTCGTTTGAGAGCGGGTAATAAAGCACTTATATATATAAAAAAAAATTATGAGTGCTGTCACACAGGTCAAAGGTCAAAGTTCAACTCTAACTGGGTTTACGTAAATGCGTTGTCATGGCAGCGTACGTCAATTATGTCAAACAGAGCTTTTAATCGTGTTTTATTTATTTTAAAACACTATGCGAAGTGCTCAAGATGTCGGAGTTGGACAAGATTCCGTCTGCCAGTACTAAAAAAATTATTGTGCCAATAAAGACACATCATATATAATGCGAAATTTGTTGATTGTGCACCATGTGGTAAACCGAAGATTGCGGCTTCTAAGCATTGTTGTAGAGATATCTAAGGGATTGCCCTGTTATATATAAAATTATGAGTGCTGCTTGCTGTTTGCGTGCTGTCAACAGGTCAAAGGTCAAATCGTTCGTGCCTTTTGCCGACCGACGCTGAAGGACAAATTACGGCCCGGCGGCAGGACCGAGGTATATATTTCCGAACCGCAACATAAAATTTTCGTTTGAGAACGGGTAATAAGCATTATATATAAAAAATTATGAGTGCTGTAACACAGGTCAAAGGTCTAAGGTCAAGGTCAACTCTAACTGGGTATACGTAAATGCGTTGTCATGGCAAGCGTACCAATTATGTCAAACAGAGCTTTTTAATCGTGTTTTTATTTTTAAAAGCTACTATGCGAAGGGGCTCAAGCATGTCGGAGTTGGACAAGCTCTCCGGCGGGCCGCTGCCAGACCTTGTATAACTAAAATTAATTTTTTTGTAATATGTCTGTATGGATTATTTGTAATACTGGTATGGTTATTACCATAATTGTAATTTAGTGCAGAAGCAATGCGTATTGCTATAGAAATCTACGTATATCAGTGTGTATGTATCAGATGCTTGGAATGCTCACAAGGAAAATAGAAATGCAGCCTACAGGATTTATTGATCGTAAATTAAAATGTAATTGTTTCATTTACACCACAATCAGTCACATTGCCACAGAATTATGGTATAGGCAATAAATTCCTTCTCTCGATAGTTTTGTGGACATGGAATCCATGGCTTAAAGTTATGGAATGCATTTTGCACGTCTTTTTTTAATTTAACTTACTATGTATTCACACAACTTGCAATTTTTATTATAGAGTACTATAGCATTTTTATATTTGTTACTTTTTGTTTAACGTGGCTGTCAGTTTTATTATATATACTTTTAGTTTAATATTACAAATAATGCTGAGTGACAATACAAAATTATATAATTATATATGTGGTTTTATAAATAATTTAAACAAGGTTTTATTACCTCTGATGCTTTAACACGAGCATTTTCAACAATTTATTGCGTCTTGCTGGACTGTCCTTTGAAGGACAAATTATTTTCTACTACATTATAATTATCATCTATATATTTTTCAAAAAAGTGTTTGCTACAATTTTAAAAGCATACTTTTACTACGGTACTATACAAATATATATGCATAGAAATATAAATTATTTATTTTGACAGTTTATATAACTTAAATAACAAAGAGGACTTTGCAGAACCCAAAAATTCTTACCCATAACACACAAGTTTTGATTAAGTTCAGCTATTACCTGTGACTTAGAGAACACAAAATTTTTACAATAACGTAAAAAATTTCATTAAACAATTTACATGCACTTATTTCAAAATGGTCTTCAACGATAAGAAAAAGTATTTAATTTAAACAAAAAATTAATTTTTTTTCCATTAATTAATTCTTTTAACTAACCCTTAATCAATTTTTAATGTTTACGTTAATTTCCTATTATATAAATATCGAAGTGCATATTAGGTTTATAATTATTTTCGTATTTGAATAAAAGTCAGCGTAAGTTTTTTTTAAAATCGCTGATTTACGCAGTTGCTTCTTAAATTTTTTATTGTTTAAGACTTTGTTGTTAAACTTTCTTCAATAATTAACTTGCCCAGTCAAGTTGAAAGATCGTATAAAAAGAATCGCGTTGCCTTCCATTGTGACAACCTATACAGCAGATAAAATACCTTGTGGTACAAATCATCGCCAACATTAAAATTTGTTCTCTCTGGCAGGCTACCACATCAATAGCTTGTTGAAAAACTAACAGGTGAGAAAACTGTAGGAATTTTTTTTAGCAAAATGATTTACACATGCTTTATATATGTCGAATATATTACATCGGTTGTATGTGTACCACATGACAAGTATCTTGAACTGTCCATAACATGTATCTCACTACTAAGATAAAATCAGAAAATATTCACACTATTAATTGAAATATTGGGGTATGTAACGTCATAAGTATAACTTATATGATTTATCTGATAAAAATAACTAAGATATCTTAGCCCGTATGTTTAGGCACTAAAAATCATTAAAATAGGCAGACATATAGGCATTTAAAAAGATGAAATAGGCATTTTAAAAATCTGAATAGGAATTATTGTTTCGGTGATTTTATCATACAATTTATCATGTAGAATTCACTTTTAATTATACGATAATAAAAAAAATTATTTACAAGAATTACAGCTAATAATAAGATGTTTTCTTAAATTCTCCATCGTTAAGGATTGTTTATCATCGGACAATAAATATTTTAGCTGGGAAAAAGATCTCTCTACATCTACTGATGTTATTGAAGCAAATGTGAAACTCGTGATTTCTGGAACATCGATCGTAATTTACGTTTTTTACAAGCTACATTTTTTAAAACTTCAAAATCTTGATTTGTAGCAAATACAGTTTTGCATTTTTCCTTAATAGTGCGTTCCTTATTGTTTGAGGCGCTACATGTGTCTCGTACGGTATTATTTACAATATTGATGGAATCAACTAGAGCTTCTAAACTTACTATTGCACTAGGAATCACAGCATAATTAGTTGAATTAAAGCCCAGATCATTTAGCAAACTTTTTTCCTCAAAAAGTTTCTTTGCTGGTTTTTTGGGCATTTTCGGCATTTTGCCTGAACATGCGGGCTTCAGTAATCTCATATTTGTAAGTTGTTACAAATATAATGACAAAATATTGTTGCACAAAACATTGCCCAAAGCAATAAAAACTGGCTGTATATTTCTGCAACTATCCAAGCCATCAAGTAAAATATACAGTAGCTTTTTGAAATAAAAGTATTAAAACCATATTGAACGTTATTTAATGTTTAGACAATTAGATATAGTAAACAAAGATCTACGCGTTTCTAAGGTATTAGAGGAATGACGTAAATTTTACGGGTGGACTACCCCTCATTACTACTCGAAAATGCACTAATTATACAATTAACTGTTAGACCGTACAAACAAACTCAAAATGTGAAAGAAAACTAGACCTAAAATTAACTCATCCTAGTTAGACAAAGGCGCCTAAAACAGTTATTAATATAGTAATTAATAAGGCTGACTGTTCTCTTTTTAGAAGTGTAGAACTTTTTAAGGTACTATTCTCTTTAAAAATGTTTTCTTAATGTACGTCTCTTTTTTTTTCCAAAAGCATGCCAGCGGTTTCTAATTTTGATCTTAAATAAAACAGGCCAGATCACGCCAAATCATTTAACTGGAGACAGGTGCCTTCTGATAGTTAAGAGTTTTCGCATAAAAAACATTTCATTTGAGGTCGATTACTAGAGCAGCAAAAAACCAAGATTATATAGGCGTATCGTTAATGGTTCTCAAAAACATTACTACGATTATCATTTGAGATTTGTTTTAATATAATTTTAAGGACAATATTGCGTATTGTAGAAAATGGTAAAATTCGTTATTTTATGCAACATAAAAATGTTATAATATTTTATTGCAGTAAAAACAATTTTTTTTAAAAAAGCATATGTTTTTTATACAACTTGAGTTTATTTACCTACATTATCGATGAATAAAAAAGAAATATTTATGCTTCGAAACAGTCTGTAAAATATTATTTGAAAACATTTTATCATGTTCTTTTAAAAGCGCTCGTCAAATTTTAAGATATTCAATATACTTACATAACCTAAATAAAAAAGATTTCTGTTTTTAACATAAATATTGTAATGCGTTTGCTTTTAAAGTGGTGAATACAACGCTTAAATTAATTTGAAGTACTTTATTTAATTTATTTACAAAAATTCATTATTTGATATTTATGTACACTAACATAAGCATTTATGTTATTTATCTAAAATACAATTTATTTTGCACTAGCACAATTCGCTTCTCTTTCGGTAACTTGACTTCCTGTTACTACACCGCTGCTTGCTGTTCATACATCGAGCATCTGTTCTGGAATCTTATCGTAGCATCGGGATCGTTCGTGTTCGCTTCTAGAGCATCCGCGCTGTTTATGAACACTGCGGGGGTCTCAACAGCAGAGGCTCGCACATAGAAGACGGCGCATAATGTTTGCTGCTCGACCGCAACGGCACATCGGGGACTACTCCTGTATTAGCCGCAACGGTGCCTTTATGAAGGCGTTCGAAAATTTGTTACAATGTGTTTGGATTAATAGTTCAGTTTACAGTATTTTTATTTTATATTCTGTAAGGACACAACTGTGAACGAAAAAACCCCGGAAAATTTAAGTAAATATTGTTTAATTTTAGTGTGATATTATATCGATGATTTGGAATTATAGACATGCATTTCTTATTTTTCTTTGCGTTCATTAGCAATCCAAATTATTATAATTTATTAGTTAATATGTTGATGCTATATAAGTTACCATTTCTCTTGCACGTGATATTGGGTAAGATCCTTTCAATCTTTTGTTGAATGTGAGTTAGAATAGTAGTTTAAGTAATTGGTTGTAATAAACTTTTAATTTTTTGTGGTGTATATTGCTTCTTTTAACATGTAATATCTGATTTGAAACATACTTGTAGTGCTTTTAAGAATTTTGGATTGTTACTATTTGAATTATAGTTATATTGGACTTGCTTGTTTGACCCCAAAGTTTTATCTCATATATCTAGCTAAGTCTGATTTATATATAAGAAACTAGTTTTTAATAGATGGGTTAGTAGATTAATTTTCTTAATTATCAAATTGATTAGTTTTGTTTTGGTAACTATATAGTGTTTCCAGTTTTGTTTTAAATATGAATATAGTTCTAAGTACTTAATTATAACATTCTGTTGTAAAGCTGTTTTATCTAGGCTAACTAGAATGCACCGACTTTTTTCTTGAATATTAAATAAATCCGACACTCATAGGGGATAGAAGAATAATTTTAAATGATAAGATGTTAAATTTACTACCTTTTATTTTACATTTTTAAGAACATGTTTGGATAATGTTTATCGTGGGATCTTCGTAAATTGCAAATATGAATGTATTATCTACAAATTTGTTTATTGATATTCCTGTAATTTTTAAAATTAAATTAAATGTATAAAGGACATATAGAAGTGGACCAAGTGTACTTCTCTGTAGATCTTCTAAGAGGATGCGGCATCTTGTTACATTTAACTTAAAATTCATGTTTGCTAAAATATGTTTTTATTATATTGTTTTAACCTGTTTTTTTTTGATTTTGTATAGCAGTACCGGTACCCACACTTTATAAAAAGACCTGAGTTATATCTAAAAATTCTACACTGTAATACTGGCGATGTTTTATTGTATGGTTAATTAATTATATGAAGCGGATAGACTGCTGCAGTATTCAATAAGACTGGCAAAATCCAAATTGTTGGTCTGGGATTAATTCCAGTTGTCTTATATATTTATCACTTCTTATGAGCATTAATTCCTTTAACAGTTTTGGGATGGTACGTAACACGCTGATTTTTTCAATTTTTCCAAACTTAGACAATATTATTGTGTGTGAATGTTTAAATAGTATAAGCCCAAATCAGGTCGCAACATGGTATCAATGAGTTTAACAGTGCTTTCGTAAAACAAATTCCTATTTGCAATTAGATTGTTACCAATCAGATAAGTTTCACTAATTAAAAAATTATCAATGTAGTTTTGATTAAAAAAACAACTGGATTTCTTTTTCTAATGCAAAAAACCGTTGTTATTCTGTTGTACTCGACTAGAAACTTTTTATTATCATCATTTTTGTATCGTTATATAGTTTTTATAGCATATTTATTATGATCTTAGGCATTTTGTATCTAATATCCAGTAATACGTTTCATATCATCATTCTATCGTTTCGGGGAACGTCTTCTGCTACTAAGCGACTGTTTTGGTCTCTATTTCAACATTGCAAAATGTTCCGGTATATTTTATTATATGTGACACTATTCCTTAGTGATATTTCCAAAATAGATCTATGTTAGGTAGTACTATGGGTTTTATTTGTGTGATTTTATTTTGTAATTCTCTTACACTGCATATGATTTTTCTTAGACTTCCATTAGTTTCAGTTCTACAAAAAGAAATTCAACTAATTGCTGGTGGTTCTACATTGCGTATTATTATAATCTGTCTTTATGACCTAGTTTCGGTAATGCTTTTTTTGATGTTATCAATATTTGTTGAGTGATAAAACTACTTTATAAAATTGATTTTGATGAAATATTTTTTTCGCTTTAAATTTTTTTAATAATTTTTATTAATTTTTTTGCGGTTTGACAACTAGTTTTTGCAACATTGTTTGCCAAACCTTTTGTAAAGGATTGCTCGTCTTCAATTGCATTTCTAATTAGCTTCGCTATTCTATTGTAAGTTCTCCGTAGTCAGACGCATGCCCGGTTAAGAAATGAGGAGGAAATAATATCAAACCTAGTAATATAAATAACTTCAACGGAATAATAATATTATAGGATAAACAATCGTAATTTGCCAAAACACATAAAAGGCCATAGAATGTAATCGAATTGCATATATTTAGAATTTGGCAAGGCTTTGACCCCAGTTTATTAACTGATATAATTCGATTACTAGAAGTACAGAAAAGTACCTGAACAGCTAATCAAACTTATACAAAAGATGCACGCATTATTTAAGAATATCTAATAACAATACATAAAACAGTAATCAGATACAAGTAAGAGATCGGGGCAAACATAATAGAGAAGGTATTAACTTTTAAATACTTGTGTATTACAATAACCAGTTCAGATCAGTAAAGATATTTTTATGCAAATTTTCAAGGCTAATCAAATATCAGCAGCTCTAAACCCAGTCATAATGAGAAACGAATACATAAAGATCTAAGTTAAAACTATAATATATAAAACTGTACTTAAATCAATGTATGCATTAGATGTACTTGCACTAAACAAATGTAAAAGTTGTCGAAATAAAAACGCTAAAAAATAATTAATGAATCAAGAAGAAACTAAATAAAAAATTGACATAACATAATAGTGCAAAATATAAGCAATTATCGACTAGGTACCTAAAAATAGAATGGAAGGTACAGAGACAATAATCCAAAGAGCACCAGATCAATCACCTAAAGACAAAATAAATATTAGAAAATTTTAGAAACAATGGAAAAACTTTTTATAGTACATAAACCTTAAAAACAGGCACTAACCTAATGAAAAAGATAAAGAAGATTCTATTTTGATGTATTACACCATATTACAATATGAGGAGCAATTCCTAAGTTTTTGTTGTAATACAATTAGCATTTTTGGTAAAACTTTCTTCTTTCGTTGGTGGGCAGTAACAACTGTTTATTTTGATTTTATCTTTGACAACAGTGGGTTGCTTATCAAGATTTTTTTCTTTTAGTATTTCTTATCACTTGCCATCTATTTCTGTTTCACTTTGCATGTATACTTCATGCATTCTAAATATCGACATACATTTGTGTCGTTTCTGTTAAATTTTGCTAAATGTTGTGGCACAAAATAATTGGTAAGGTTTTGTTAGTTTTGTATTAATTACATTATCAATATCCATATATGCGGTAGCTTAAAAAATCATAGCATATTTGAATGCTGATTATTTATACTATTGTTTGGTGTGGAACAATTACCAACTAAAAACATTAATACAATCTTCTACTTTTCAATCCTTGGATTTGTCGGCAGCTTTCCATTTTACTTTCTCGCAGGTAGATTTTTTGAATTTTCGTAATTCGCCGCACCGGCATTCTTCATTACCTGCTTTATAAACTTGAGACGAGATCTACCTCTAGCGTTTTTACCCATTATCAATCCTTCTATAATGTTTACTACAAATTAATGTTTCTATACAGATGTCGAATCCATCTATGCCTTCTTCTATTTAGTACTTTTATTATGCTTGTTTGCTCTCCTGATCGATCCAGTACTTCTCTATTCGTCATTCTGTCCGTCCACTTAATTTTCAATAACCTTCTTCATAGCTACATCTCTAAGATTTCTAGTGCCTTTTCTTCTCTTATTCCCAATGTCCACGCCTCGGACCCATAGAGTGCTACGCTCCAGATGCATGTTTTTACTAGCCTAATTCTTGTTTTCAAACTAAAGTTCCTTGATGTTAATAGTTTACTTTTGTTAGCAAACTTTATTTTTGCTTCTCTAATTTTGCTTTTCACATCTTCTAAGATTACACTACCTAGGTATTTATAATATTTAACATGTTTTAGAGCTTTTATTTTATTTATATTTTTTCAGGTTCTTTAAGGCATACCATTACTACCGTTTTTGTTTTATTTATTTCTAGTTTATATACTCTAACTACAATATTTTATTTTAACCTTTCACTACATGTGAGAAATTTATTTTTATCTAAATTTGTACAGTCCTTAAAAGAACTTTTTCTGACGTTTATAACAAGTAGTAACATTACATTTAATTCTATTACTTCTATTTCACAATAGTATATAACAATATTTGTTTTGTTTTAACTTCGTGGAAAAGTTTATATAAAAGTAAAACTTGTAAAAGGGGTTTTAAACGGCAATTCCTTAATTAGGCTAATATAGATAGAATAAAAGTTGATAACCAAAAATTGTATTTAGTCTAAAGGAATATTTTCAGACCGCACTAAAATTAACTTTTTAATAGTCTACATTAACAGTCCACTTCAATAAACGAATTAAGTAACGTATACCTTGGTTGTACATAAACGTTATATTTTAATGTTTTTTAGAGCATGACTCTGATACAGTAATCAAAATAATTATACTATTAATGAAATAAAAACCATTTTATTTCAGTTGGTGTGTAATTAAATTGTTTTTTGAAATTTTTGAGGTATCAAATATAATATTTGTGTTTCAAAAAAGTAATGACAGCAAATAAAGGAAACTAAGAGAAAATCAATAAAAATGTTTGTCTTCTGTACAATTCACGGCTTGTGGCCATTTGCGTAATGAACCGAGCACTAACAAGGTTCTGCCAAACCATTCGAAGCTTATAAAAGTATCCTAATATACAAAAATGAAGGCAAAACGTTATTTGGAGAAGAACTATGACAAATATAAGAAAGCGACTAGAACTAATTTTTATCTTACTTTTGATTAATCTACGACTTGTAAAAAGTTATATTAAATTAAAAATTAAAAAGGGTTTAATAGCAAGAGTTTTGTCTTATTGCATATAGTGTAAAATCATAGTGACGCCATAAGTAGCATTTTGTATAAAACATTCTCGTTGCTAACTATCTTAAAAATTTCAGCAAAGCTGCTGACATTTACCACTTTAACAAAACGTCAACTAGTTTGCAAGATTTACAAATAAATAATTTTATTTTAATTTTAATAATTTGACAATATATTTCATGGAAACTTTACAGACATATGCAATTCATGGCTAACAAACAGCATAAATTTGATAGAGCTAAAATATTATCACCAAACATATGTTTGCAACTTATTTTTATATTTTAACAAAGAATATTACTTAAACAAGCAACTGTTAATGGAGTACATTGCAGTGTATTTGACAAAATTATTTTTATTAATACAGAAACTTTGTGCTTGTAAATAATTAAGAATCCATTTGCTACTTAAGTAAAATGATAATAAGTATCTATCAAAAAATAAGACAAAAACCTAATTTTGTCAAGCACACTGATACGGCAGTATAATTGTCTTTAATTAAAGGAAGAACACGCATGGTGTTTAGTAATTAATTTAGGTTTTATCTGAATACAGATAATCGTCATACTGGAGTATAGAGGACCCATAAGGCAATGCACAAATTTAAACTTTACCATGTATAATAACACACAAGTTTGTCGACAAATTTATCAAGAGCAATATTGTAAGTCATAAATTGGGTTGCAATTGGTCGTGAAGGTGTCAATAGCGTCTTAAAGCATAGCTTATAAAATAAATGTCAGTGATTTAATATAACACGCTTCGACAATATATTTGACACAAAGAAAGAGAAGTAGAATGCTCATTTGATCAAATTACCTGTTTCTTACTATCTGTGTTAGGAGTGGAAGAGATAACCTAAAATTACCATTAGACGCAAGAATTATGCATCGTCTAACACACGCAAAGTTAACCAACAGTAAACAAATGGCTTATTTTCTCAACGTTTTTTACAATCATTTCCATAACTTGACAATCCAACGTTTACAACTTCGTTTTCAATGTTATTGCAAACAGGACGCATAGTCCTTAGTTATTAATGTAAGCCCTATTTGAATACAAATGACTGCCATACTCGAGTATGGTAGTTGAAACTTTAAATTAATAGACCTGATTGTTATGGTACTGAGAACAATCTTTTATAATTGTTGTAATCCGAATAGTGGTAATCAGAGAAATAATTCAAAGTACGATCCTAATGAAACATTGTCTATTAGAACAATTGCTGTTTACGTACAGCTTGGATTTTTAAAACTGCCCTACATATTTATTGACTGTATAACGTACGAAGCTGAGTAGTGTGGTAGTTTAAGCTATTGACAGGTTTATAAATGGAATAGTTACGGAATTGCCAATTACAGGATAGAATTAGACGTATCTATGACGCTATGTTATATTGAATCGCCACGTATAGTATAACAATATATTAAACGTACTTTTAATTGTATACTTCTATCAAAATAAATGGTCCGTGTCATCATTTTCATTGCTGTACCGAATGTTATAACAACAAAACGCAGGCATATATTAAATGTATAAAGCTTAATTACGCATATGACAAAACATTTAGAGAAAACCTTCTTTTTGGGGTTTATAAAAAATCACTACCAAAATGGAATAAGCTATAAAAACAAAAGTAAATGGTAGTCCTAAATATAATAAGAAGAAGAGATACCAAGTCTTATTTTGAAAATGAAACAAAACCATTGACACTCTTTTGTGGAAAACGCACAAAGGCAAGTAAAAATATACGCTTTATTTAAATTTGTTTGTCATTTAACAAACTACCTACAAATTGCCATAAATGTTGAGTTTTATTTATGCATATTTTTTGTTTAGATCTATTGTAAATGTGTTATGATGACTCAAGGATATATTTAGATATTTTAATTTAGGCAGAATTGATTAGTACAGCTAATGTAGATAATATTGTGTTCTAGTTTTATAAGTAGTGTAAGGTTGCATGTTAGTAGGCAGAATAAACCCCTGAGGCTGCAGTGCTGCAAACATTATTTGTTTATTGAAAGATTATTTATAACAGCTATAAGTAATTATTCCTGCAATTCGACTAGATCGTACAACTATTTCAAAAAATAATTACTACTAACTTACTGCTAAAGACAAGACAATTAGATGCAAAAGATCGGTCGTGAAATATTGTAAAAATGTAGAAAGAAAAACAATTGATAAACATTCACAAATTTAGAAAATGAATGCGTGTTTCTGTATACAAATTATTTATTACTGAGACAACCAAAATGAATAGGCTATTATTCTACTCAAAAAATAAAATTTTTGATTAGATATGCTTTTAGAAGAAAGAGACATACTGTGGCATTTTTCTCAAATAATCATTTTCAAGCACAAAACTAAAAATCAGTTTTGGCCTACAGTGGCGCAATAGGATTACGAGTTATACGGAAAAGGCAAAGCAATACTAATAATACTAGTCTAATCAATAATACACGCCCTTATCCAGCTACGTCAAAAGTTATAAACTTAAATTAAATAAATAATACTGACTTTTTCTCTTTGGTTTATGCCAATTTACTTAATTACCCATGTATTTTGTGAAAGCTGTTATTTTTAAAAAAGTTTAATTTTAGAAAGTTTGTAGAATATGAAGTAGCGTATATAAAATTTTGAAATTTGCCCTATAGGTATAATCAGATTAATTATTTAACGAGAATAGCTAAATTTTGCTACTCACTGATAGTTTATAAGTTGTGAGGTTCCTAGAAACGTTCCACAATACAATGGAAAATAATTTGTTACTCTCTATTTACCAAGCTCTACAAACACGGGCTATATTTTTAACAATACGGCGAAACTTAACTAACAATAAAACTAATTAACACTCACATTAGATCAGCCGTTTAACAGTTTCTATATTCTACCCATAGTAAGAAATGTAGTAAAAATGCAAACAAGATAGATATTACCCTAGTTTCGAAAACTTCAGCCAACTACTTACTTAAGTTTGTATCACTTAGTGTAGATCTGAATTATTGATAAGCACTTTCCACTAGCTATTAACATGTAATCAATTTTAATGTAATGGGCACCAATCTCCTAACCAATTAGAATGAAATGTACTTGCATGTTTTCCCACCATCTAAATGTAAACCGCTATCAAGCCCAATAACGTTAATAATATATGTATATTTACTATACATAAAGCTACACAATTAAGAGCTTAATAACTAATAGTATGTTCTAGGTTAGAAAAAATTCTAACGTTTCTATTACACAAGCTTTATCAAAATATAACTGCAATAGTGCGTTTTTTATAAAGGAAAAAGAATAAAACAAAATATTGTCATCGAGACAAAATAAAATTTTTTGTATGAAATCTACAAAATTAAATATCAAGGCAATGTAAAATTGGTTTGAGACTAACAAACTAAAGTTAAATGAAGATAAGACTCGGCCGATCGTGTCTGGGATCAAGATGCTGTCACCGATCAGAACCACCATAAAGTTTAGTTTGATTGTCGACTGATGTAGAAGGTTCCTCTGTAAAAATTATCACCTGTATACCATGTCCTTTGATGTTGAGACAAAGCGTTGACATTCATATTTTAAAATTGGTTTACATTGCACTATTCCAGGGTACAGTATCCTGCGCGATTAAGTTATGGAAAGACAAGAGTGTCATTTCTAAACTCTTGAAACAACAGACACTAGCATTAACTTTTAATATTACATCTCTGCATTGTGCTACACATAAATGGTTCCATCATGAGAAACGCAGTAAACGTTAATTTGACACCATGTGTCTTTTTTGCCAATCTAGCGTCATGTTTTTAGTTTAATGTTCATCATTTTTTGCTATTGAAAACCACGTTAAAGTGGTTAAATAACACTACAAAAAATAGTGAAAAATAAAAAGACATCTATGTAGTTCTTCGCGATTATTTCGGTCGTCTAAATGAGACCGCCATCGGTCGTTTAGTGCAAAAATTCACGGTTACTGGTTTTGTTGGCGTTGTGCCAAAGAGTGGAAGACCCAAAATGCTCGCTGCGGTAAAGAAGAGTATGAAGAAGACCCAAAACTCTCAACAACTCGTTGATCGCAAGAATTGGCCATTTCGGAGACCAGCTTAAGCCAATTTGTGTATGCTCAAAGATTTGAAATTAAAGCTTACAAGATTCAATTACTCAACAACTCAAACCAATTAACCGTTTCAACCGACGTGTGTTCCCTGAATTGTTTCTCCAACGTCGAATATTATCTTTAGGGATGAGGGGCACTTTACATTTAATGGGACGGTGAACAAGCAAAATTGTCGCATTTCGGCCAACGAGAATTCAACAACAACCAATTCCTCCTCAAAAAGTGACTGTTTGGTGTGCTTTGTGGTCAAAAAGTGCCATAGAACCATTTTTTTCCTCAAAAATAAGGCTAGAAATGTGATTACTGTGAATTCTAAGCGGTCCCGCAGCATGATTAATGACTATTTCCTTCCGAAACTTAATCAAACTAATATAAATTATGGTTATTTTTAATAAGATGGCGCAACACGCCACGCAACAAGTGCAAATATCAAGTTATTAGAGTTGTTCTGTAAACGTTTGATTTCAAGAAATGGAAATGTCAAATGGCCTGCTCGTTTGTACGACTTGACGGCTTTGAACGTTTTTTATGGGGATATCTGAAAAGTAAGGTCTACGTCAATAAACCAGCCACCATTTAAGACCTCAAGAACAATTTAATTGCCGAGATAAATGCCATTGAAGCGATTCTATGCGAAAATGTCAACGAAAATTTGAACTGTCGTATCAACGCTGTAAAGCCAGTCGTGGTAACATTTGAGCGATAACATTTTTTATACATAGATGACATACATGGATTTTTAAAATAAAATACCCTACTTGATTATTCAATTATTGCTGTAGTTTCAATAAGCGTTTACTTTCCTGCGCCTGAATTGGCAGACTCCATAGATGTTTGATTGTAGTTCTTTTTTTATTGGAAAAATAGATCTTTTAGTATTATCCCAATCACAGATAGCACAATGGGAATTGTAAAGATTTTTATTTCTTGGCCTAGGTCTTTATATTCAGCTAATTTTTTATTTAAAGTTTTATTCAAGTTGTTTTTAATGATGTCGCCACATCAATTATATAAGCTATTTTTTAACCTTGTCTATCAAATTTATATTCGGAATAGTTTTAATGGCTAAGATTACACGATCCCAGTACATTTTATATATATAATATGTAATTTTATATGGGTTTTAAGTTTTATTTGATGTGTTAATTTTTGATAAACTATTTTTGCTACTAGGTTTTGTTTTTGAAAATGGTTAATTTGTGCTATTTTAGTGTATCTTCCTGTTATGTGCTGTATTATCTCTGTAGACTGTTGACATTTTCTACATGTATTGTCCAACCTACTGAGGTCCTTTATAGTGTATTTTTGATAGTTGATTGTTGGGATGACTTGATCTTGAATTACTTCCATAAACATTTTAGTTTCGGCGTATAGTTTTTCTTGTTTAAACCATTTGTTTGACGCATACTTGTCAATATTTAGTTGATTCAAGTCATGTATGTGTTTGCCGTGTAGTTCTTCTCTAAACAATTTGTCTAGTTCTTTTTTCAGTAGAGCTGGTGCATTTTCAGCTTGATGTAGGTTTAATGGTGTGTAATTATTTTCAAACTAATGCACTTGTTTTGTGATATTAGACGTTTTGGAAAGAAGATTTGTCTTTGATAGAGCCTTTTCAAATTTTCGATTTTGGAACAACGAGCTCTACAGAAGATTTCGGGAGGTGGTAGTTGTGTTTCGTTAATGTTGTTCTTATTATGCGTTTAAATTGTTAATATTTGTATCCATCCATTTTATCATATCACAAGAGTATGTTAAGATAGATATAGCGTAAGTATTAATGGCTCTGATTAAATATCTGGAGTTCAGATGTGATTTTAAGATTTTCTTCAACCTGTATTTGTATTCTGTGAAAAGTTTGAGTTTTATTGCTTCGTGTTCTGTCAATTTTGTTTGCATAGGTTTAAGATATTGTATTTGTAAGTATTGTTTTCTTTTATTGGACTTATATATTGGTCTTTATCGATTATACACCTTCCAGATTTAAATTTTCCCTTTTTAATATGTAAGATTGGTCTAATCCAAATTGCATAACGATTTTTTGAAAAATGATGAGCAATCTCTCTCAGTATAGTTGACGTAGATAGCTTAGTGGTGTCCATAAACATCAAATTATAATTTTGACCTCATCATTCCGGGAATCTTTTAACCTGAAGTCGTAGTCGATATTATTCAGTGGGTTCATAGCAAGACAGAACCATATCGTGCTCAAACAACTTGATATACACCTTTTTGTATTTATTTTATCACTTGTTTTAGTTGTAATTTTTAATTATAGTCTTAAGATTGTTCTTTTTTGCATGAGTCTGCCAGATAAAAGCGTGACAGTGATTATCAGCAACACGTTAATCATAGCCTTGTACCTTGTTTTTGTAGATATAAAGGAAACATTTATTTGATTTAGCTAGATTTTAGGAAGATAATTCGCGCTACGAGGCTGTATTTTTGTGCGCACACATCAAGGGTCCAAAAATTACTCATACAGCCACCGCTGTACATAGAAAAATGGCGACAATTTGTAAGCAAGTTGGTAAACCAGTATTTAGCAGTACATAATGTTGATTATTTTCGAAATTGTGGGTTCTCTGGCAAAGTGAGAAAATAATTCTCACTTTGTCTTCAAAGAATTCTAACTTGAAGCTCCGTAAAGGTGCCGAAATTTTACACAAAACAGTTGTCGAAATATCGTACGATACTATTCCTGTGCGTTTGCGTGCTAATAACGTACAATATCAAAGCACCTTGCAAAAACTGTTTTTAAGTAAAAAACATGTCCAGAAACGTCCCGCGTGGGTGAAAAGGAACTCGGGTCGTAACATGGGCAACGTAATCTTCTCTGACAAAGCATCCTTTTGATCATTCCAATCATGAAACGTTCCTGGACAACATCTAGAGTCAGACTGCTCCAATTGATTGTAAAACACCCCGTTAAAGTTTATGTTTGGAAATGTGTCTAACAAAAGAATTTTGCTACTCTATATACTTATTCACCGACAACTTAAACGCCGAAAAAATCAACAGAATTTACTGCAAGGCTTTATTACCGACTGAAAAACTCTGGTTTTAAAAGGGGCATGAAGATTGGAACGTGGAAAAAGCGAAATGACGTCACTTTGGCTAGGTCGGCTCAGTCGCTCGATGCCAATTCCACCGAGAATGTTTGGGCTTATATTAAAACGAAGCTACGCAGAATTGGGCCTTGCAATTTGGACGAGCTTTCGTGACAAATTCGAAAAATTAGGAGATCCCTTAGCCCTTTAGTGAAGAAAGAAGGAGTTTTTTGGGTGCCCGATAAGATTTGTTATACGTGATTTTTGGGGGCAAGCATATAGATGTCATTGATATAACATCTAGGGGCTTTCCAACTAATTTTGTTGTTTTTCATTCATACATGTGGCATATTTGTTGCGATCGGTTGTATTGTGTTCTTCCTGTTTAAAATGTGTAAATTTCTAAATATTGGGTTCAATTTATTTTGTAGTCTTTGAATTTTGTTTCCATTTATATATTGTGTTAGTCTAGCTATAAATAATTTAGTTTTTAAATATATTTTTTAAACTGGTTAATTTATTTTCTTTTACATGGTTTGTATGTAACAGCTACATGTTCCATTAGAGCTGATTCAGAATAATATATTTATTAAAGATCTCCGCTGTTTCTATAAGTTTTTTAGATGGGTTCATTCTAGGAATATGTGATATTTGAGTTGGGTTAAACTCCACAAATTTAAATAAGTTTGTTTGCATCTTATTTTTCAACTTCTCTGTTGCTGGATTATTGTTATATTGAATAGTATTGGTTGGTGGACTTTCTTCTGTGTTTTGGTACCAGTTGTTTTTTTATTTCTTTTTGCTTCTATAGCTTTTTTTCGTTTTCCTAGTATTTGTATTGATATGACTATTGTCAGTTCTTAGCTCGTTGTAAGTTCATTAATGGCTTGTTATTTTATTTTATTTGATATTGTTTGTGGAATTAGATTGTTTAGAATTATAGTTCCACTTTGATCCGCAGTATGTTGTTGAGTCACATTTATGTTTGGAAATTCTTGTATGGAGTTTTGGTGTACTACATATGCATAGTTAGTTAAGTTTGTTTCTATTCATGTAATAATGCAGTATAACAGCATAATAAATTTGTTTATTTTAATATTTCATTTCACGCATTGTAAAGGTGTATCTGCTTTTTTGGTTCCAATATGATTAGCCTGAAAAATACTGTTTGAGGTTTTGAGGGTCTTAGAATTGGTTCAACTGTAGTGAATTTGGGTTTCTCGGAATCAGCTTGCCTGTTCCAGTAAATCCCATTAACGTTTTTTTCACTGTTGTATCTAGTTTTAGGTTCAGATACACCCTGGTGATCCCCAGGCAACGACCTCTTAATTATTTGCTTTTACAACTTTATAACTTCTACTATGTACCATTTCCACGTTAGCCAGTTTTTAAATATTAAAGTGCTCATAAAGTGTTATAGATGCGGACACGGATTATTTTGCGAGAAATTCTCATAATTTCTTAAGTCTCTATCACAAATTACGAGAACAGACAAAGCAGATTTTAAAAGAAATTTATATACAGTCAAATTGTTATAACAGCAATACGTATTAATGAAAAATCCAACACTATATTGTCAGTTGAATATCAACAAATAAGTCGAACAATAAGTGAGAATATAAGCATACAGCAGACCCCACTTTATTAAAAAATAACAAAGCAGCGCCGCGGCGCAACAAAACTAAAGCAATCAAAAGCGTGCGGCGTTTCTTTGATTGATTGGCATTTTACGTGACACAAGCATTCGATTCAGGATCCAAAGAACCGTTTCCTTCTCCCGCGCACGAACCACGAAGCCGTCCTTGGCGTTCCCCGCGCAGGAAATGCGCGCCGCAGTTGTACCGTGCATTCACACGAATGCAGAGAAAAAGCTTATTACATTCAAATTTCCCCCCAATTTCTATGCAAATGCCGCGATAAACTTGCGGCCGCAAGCGCCGTGATTATAAAAGTCTAGGATTCCTGCATATTAAAACGTAACGCGGGAACGGCTTGTACATTGTTCTAAATTATGCGTAGTTAAGGGTCAGGATGTGGGGCGGCGTTCTTTTAATTAAAGCCCTTGCAGCCGGATAAATTCCGAAATCTTATTGCCCTTCTGATGCCGCCGTAGCACCGGTCGAACTCCCGGCAGCGTAGAGCGACATTCGGCCTGCGAACACAACCGTCCTGAATTTTTAACTCGCCGTCATAAAGCTGGGAGTTTTATTTTGCTTACTGCGTATAAATCCTTCATTAAATTGCCGAATAAAGACGCGGCTTCATTATTCCCAGAGAACACGCGGCTCCTTAGCGAGGAGGTCTTAATTATTATACGGGGCTGTGAATTCCTAAGTTCCACCAGAAGCCACCAGAATGCCACAAATTTGTTAGGTTAAGTAATAAATTAAAAATTTACGCCCTTCTGGATGTATTTTAATTAGCATTGTTGCCAAGTTTTCCAGAATTACCACAAAAATGTTATTGTACGTTCATTTAATAGTAATCAATGTTTAACTTATTTTGGAATATAACCGTGACTACATTCTTTAATAAATAATTTATTCTTTTATGTCTGCACGGTTTCCACTACTATGGCAAATAAAAAGTGTGTACTTGGGGTAACGGTGAAGTAGCTGAAGTCAAACTTTACAAACTTGGAAAATTTAAAACTGTCAGCCTGATTGAACATCTTAGCAGAAATTAATATTCTGCCAAACAAAACCATGCCCTTAAAGAAAAAAATTAATTTATATTGCTACCTGAAGCATCTTGATGTCTATTAGTTGAATGTATGCAAGAATTACAAATGTACAAATGATCGAGTTTCAATTATCCACACCGACCTTATATTAAATTAGGAATTCTGCTTAACAAGATGCTTAAAACTGATTATTTTAAAGATGACCTGCGTAAAGCGTATGAGACATTTCAAAACAATTAAATAATTACCTCTCTTGCAAAAGCTTAGTATATTTAATACTTTTTGTTACAAGCATTGTAATTAAATATTGGTTTAACGTATGGCAAAAAAATCACTAATGTAAATAATGAGTAGCTCAAATTAAACTTTAGAATTTAAATTGCGTTTTGTGAAAGTTAGACGTTTTTATTGGTATGAATAGTATCTAACACATGGTAAAGTCATCATGGTGCCATATACTATGCAGCAACGTATCAAGGTCATTCAAATGTTTTATAAAAACAAATGATCACCTACAATTACCATTGTTTGGGCGCAATAATGTGCCAAGCAATAGTGCGCTTTGTGATCTAATGCAAAAATGTAACACAAGTGGTATGCTTATTGATATATGGAAGGATTACTATCAACGTCTAAAACATCAAGCACATCAATTCGTCCCCCTTTATAGCATCTTACATATGCCACTACACAAACACATTTTAACAAAGTATCTAAATTTTTAAGTATCTAAAATTCAATTGATTCAAGGACGTACCACCAAAAACGCCATACATTTGTGAATTTGGGTTAAGATAGCAGCAGTAACTTGATTTTTTAAAAAAAAAAAAAACTTGAATTGGGCGATTAAGCTCATTTTTCTTTAAATGACTTTGTAATTTATAATTGTCACAAGTGTTATTCAAGAAAAACCAATGTATTCAAATTGTGGGTTAGCAAAATCATTGATTCGTAGTTTTTTAAGAACGAAACATATTAAAGATTTTTTTTCAATTAAACCAAAGATTTGAACTTAAATAATATGTTGTTTCAACAAAATGGGGTCACTTGTCATATAACACCTAAAATATCCACTTTACTTCAAACTTCCTGGTTGGGTTATCTCGCAGAGGGTTGATATTGATTGGCCACCGCGGTATTGCGATCTAACCTCATTAGGCTTTTTCCTGTGATGCTATTTAAAGAAAAGTGTTTATGTCAACATTTGCTAAGATTCCAAGGCTAAAAAAAGAACATCAAACGTGTAATTGCTGAAACAGAGCTGCATTTATGGAAAAGCATTATGGAAAATTTCACTAAAAAATGATCGCATGTCAGTGGAGTTGTGGAGGGCATTTGGTCACTATCATATTTTAAATGTAATTGCCAAGTCTATACTTTAGACGAATAGCAATAAAATCAGGATTGTTCTAATATTTCGTATTTTATTAAGGAAAATTATTCTATATTTTAAGTTGGATCACCCTATATTTGTTCTAAATGTTTTTTTTTTTGTTATATCGGTAGGTAATATATACAAGTTATTTTATGTATTATGTTATACTGTAGAGTAATATGCCATCCATTTTGTCCTATTATACATTAGCGAGCAAAAAACTAAGGTCATATTAAAATTGTGATATATTTTTAGAATTTTCACTTAAACGCTTATTATTGCTAATAGGTGTGTAATTATTTATTTTCCAAAAAATCTTATTCGTCGTATTTAGTCTGTCATGTATTGTCACCGTATTTACAAGATTTGTGAAATAGCGTGCATTCATTTTATTTCAAAATTTCCATTTAAGTGTCGTTGTGTAACGTTGATTTTGTTGTGTAAGATCTTTTAGTCGTACGTTAAAATGTTTGTAGGGTTTATCTAACAAATCATAATGCTTTTAGATCTTATTGTTGTGCCAATTATTATAGTGTTGTTACATGATGGTCGAGGACAACGTGAATCTGTAAAAATTGTTGGTAACAGCATTTGTGCTGTATAAAAAGTGCACCAATGCTTTGAGAAGATTGCTCCGATAACCAAAAAATTAGGATCCGTCACCACCCAAAGACATTACCGTTTTTTGGCGTCCACAAGTTTGCAGGAAAGAACAGTTTCTGCGGTTTTGCTCCGAAATAAACCTCAAGAAGATGTAAATGTTAGAGAACATCGGCGAGTATGGAGAGGACCTGGAGAAATATATGCTACAGTTTGTATTGATGAGTGACTTATTTGGTGGTGGATCGATTACAGTTTGAGCGAAAATCTCTTCACAGGCATCCATAAAGTTGATTTTCATACCAAATAGCTCCTAAGATTATATTACGTCTTGCATGATCACTATATAATAAGCATAACTTCCTAGTTACTGAATGACAGCTCAAAACGAAACTAATGTTATCGTGTTGGAAAGCAACCCTTCATCTGTTCATAACTTTGTCTAAGTAGAACAATGTGATAGTTAAATTAATGATTTCACCCTGTAAAAGCAGTTTATGATACCTTTCCATTTCGAATAAGAAAGCCTTGTTCGACTGTCGTTAGTGTTAAAAGCTCCTTGGTGTGGCGGCCTTTCGCCCTTGAACCGTCTGTGTTAGTGGCGGTGCTAGTGACTTTGATATCTGCCAGCACATTTTGCTAACGCACACAAAAAAACGTCATATGGGCTTTTTCTCGCTCGGCCTGATAGTCTGCATACGCCGTCGGCGGCACCTTTTGAAACGCAAAGTGCTGGCGAATCAAAATTTCCCGCAAAAATGATGTACTACAAAGCTAGGCGCGAAGCTTGGCAACACTTTCGAAACGCAACCCGGCCAGTGCGGTCGTGGTTTAATGTACCCGCACCTAACTCCCCCGCAAAGCCAGGCATGAAGACATCATAGCACGGTGGCCACCAAGAAATCAACGCCGCTGAAGCGGAAGCCGATTACAGGTGAGCGATTTAGCAATACTTGTTGGTTGATATCGGTAGCCGCCCCCAACCGCTTTCGCGCCTGCCGTTTAAGGGACGCTTTGGGCCTCAGTGTCTTACTTTCGGGACGGGCCGTACTTAGTTCCCCAGACCGCTCTACGACGGGCACGACTATTTAAACGCCTGCCTTTCCACTTCTGGTTCTTGGATATAAAAAATTTATATTTAATACTCTTTTAGAAAACCTAAGTTTTGTTCCGAGTAACTTTCAAAAAAAAACTTTCTCGTTTTGTTGAAAAAGGAAATTACCTATGTAAGGTTTACGAACAGTATATAGTGGATTTTTGTCAACCATTGCCTCAATCAAGTCTGTAACCTTAGTGGATGGGTGACATTAGCAATCTTTTTTAGCTGATTAAAATAATCAGCTCCAAACCTCTTAGACTAAATGAGAACTACCTGAACACTTATAGAACCAATGATGTAACCGCCTTTAGACATAATTTCATTTCAATCTGTTCACTTATTTCTGTCACTAACAAATATTTAGCTGTTATTGTTTAGATGCAAGTACTTTTAATCTTTAAACTTGGGTTATATTTCTACAATTAAGAAACCTGTATTAAATAACCTTTGCATCAATGTGTAATAATAATTCAATTTTGATTTAGGTTGTAGGCTTGTCAGTACCGTGTTCAAACCTGTAACTTGTTAATAAATTTATTTTTTAAGTTTATTGAGCCAAATTATTCAATTGTATACATCTTCTTCTTTTTTTAAACAACGTTACACATTAATTTAATTCTTTTAATTTTCCATATTTAAATCAAGGAATATATATATATAATATATATATATATATATATATATATATATATATATATATATATATATATATATATATATATATATATATATATATATCAATCAATCTAAATGCATGACAGCTAGATGACGACTAAAAAAGTTGACATCAGCATCTAACAGTTTACATGCTTAGATAAATGCTACTAAATAAAGCAGCTGCGTGCAGAACGTAACAAAGACTTTTGTGATAATTTTGTATTTCTCTTGCACAACGGTAATCTCGAATCTTAGATTACAAAATAATGTTTCACAGCAGAGTGAAATTGCAGATTTCTGCGTTCAAATGTTTATTTCATTTTTATTTCAGAATAAAATAGAATAAGAAGAATGATAAAAAAATTACTAAACATAATAGAAAATAAAAAAAGCACTCGGAAACTGCTTTCAATTTTCAACATATGGGAAGACCCGCGTGAGATTGGAAAAGTCTAAAAAATGACCCGATAGTTTAAAAAAGAGCGAAAACATCTTATTTTTAAGTTAAAAATAATTGCTGTCTACAAAAATTATATTCATATTCATTCATAATGCATCAGAAGGCTTAACATAATTTTAAAAAGTTCTGAACTTACCCTTGACCGTAATTTGTATTTGTTATTGCGATTAGTTTGTTCCGTGTACTTTAAATGAAAATGGAGCAAAACTCACATTTGACTTCAAGGCATAGCCTCTAGAGAACTAGCAGGATAATGATGTAGATTTTTATCCAGATATTTCACCTAGCATATGACTAATTTAAAGTTCCACTGACATATGATAAAATTATTTGTTTGTTTTGATTAAACGAGGTTGTAAATATTATACAAGTCAAGGAACGAGGTTTGAAATAAAAAATTATAATAGAATTTTTCGAATATTGTAGTTGTTAAAAATACAGTAAAATCTTTATTTAGTTTTTAATATATACGATATTATGCAAGTCTTTTATTTAGAATAATTTATAATTTATTACTTACACAAAATGTTTATCTTTATAGACATTATTTCATAATGTTAATTAATTTTTCATTGTGCTAACTTGGCTTTTGTAACTTGTTACACACAAAGTATAGGTCTAAAATGCTTCATAATTGCAGACTTCTTAGATTCCATTGTTTACAATATCGTAATAAGCAAAATAATCCCAAGGTATAAGGTATTCTAAAAATTACCATAGTTTACTTATGAATTTTTGAATAATAATCTGTTATAAATTATCATATTTATATATTACTTGCAGATTTAATCATATATTCATTCTCTTTCTACTAATATGAATATAACTACCCTTTTATATGAGAATAGTATGACATTACCTTTTCTTTCCTTTAAAACACTAAAAAAAGATATAGAGGAGTTAGCCCATCGGGTACTTAAAAATAATTTTTTTCCTAAAATTGATGTGTGTGTTCAATTATGCTGTTACGAGTATTTACGGAGTAGTATAGTATAAATTTAACATAAAGGCTAACCGCATCACCAAAACACTCGTTAAAGTCTATTACAATAAGAAGTATTTTAATTATTGCATTTCTTTCTGAAATCATTTATTTACACCAATTTCTTAACTACTTTTGTGGGTATTAGTATTTTTTGTTTTTTTAAAAGAAATGAAGAGGAAAACTCAAAATTTTACTTATTTTTTATTTCGATAGATTTGGACAGCAATAATTAACAATAAAATCATATGCAATATAAACACATATAATTTTCAAAGTAAACCAAATATAGTTATAAAAATTTCTTTGGTATTAGTTGTAAATCACTAGTGAAATATTATTACAATCCAATTTCTTAGCAACTGCTGAGATAGCTGGCCGTTTTGTTTTGCTGCTACTATTAGAAAATGAAATGGATCGTGATTATCAGGAAAAAGACGTAAATGCCGGTGTGAGTTTTCCAAACAGCATGCTAGATAGAGGAGGAAGAACAACAGTGGAATGAACAAAAATGTATTTATAGAAAATGTTACAATATACAGAAAAGAAACTCCACGCAAAGATAGCATTTATAAAATTAAAATACCAATTAAAAATAGGTCACCTTATTTTAGTGAAATGATGAGGTTCTGAAATTTAAAAACTATTGACAGCAATGATATGCGCTTTCTCTGTTGTAAATTAGGCATATACCCTAGAGATAATAAAATATTACTGTCTCACTCTAAGTCATCTTGCTACAATATTTTCAAAACGTAATTATGGATTACAAACAGCTTTACTAAATGCCATCTACGATGGTTCATTAAAATGTCTGCATTTTCTTGTTTTAGTGAAATACACACGTAATTTAGCAACTAAATGATGCTGTGTGCAAACCAAAATTTTCTGTTCCACTTTTACACTACAATTAAAATAAGATTTAGTACAAATTTCTACTTATTACAGTTGCTACGCGATTATTGCGAGTGTCTAAAATAAAATTAAGTTTGTGAGCTGCGTTACGAAAATGGACCGGCAAAAGTTTGAGCAAACTTGTGCCATCAAATTTCATATAAAGCTTGACGAATCCGTTGCTATGACTCGCCAAAATACAAAGGTTTTTAGAAAATATTCTCTATCTAGAGCAAAGGTCGTTTTAGAGGGTCAAAAAGAATAGAATATGAACTTTTGCACAGGAGTACTTTCAACCTTTCAAGAGTGCAAACTTTTGCAATATTGGACTCTCCATTGACGGTGGGAGTAATCAGTAAGGAGTTAATTTTGAATTACTTTAATGTCAATTGAGTTTTAATGCAGGATTTGACCATAAAAAGGTGTGCCCGGACGAATTTTTTACAGAAAAATGTAATCCTGATTTCCCCGCTCCCTTATTTGCCGGATTTCAGTTATTCTAACGTCTTCTTATTTTCTTAGCTAGAAAGACATTTTGATATTCTAAATAATATCCAGAAAAGTGTAACAAATAATTTGAAATTAATTCCAGCAAGTCTTCTAAAACACTTTCATTGTTGTACGGCTGTTTAGAGAAACTATTTTCAAAGAAATACTAAATATTATTATTAATTTGTAAAAAGAATAAAATTTGTGGTGACAAAATCAGTATCATTTATCAAATTTTAAAATGCCATAAAAGCATCACATGCTATTCCTTACGGAATGTTTTGTCTATCTTGCATATTGTTATCTAATTGACATTAAATGAACATTAACAAAACTACCAGTGGCAGAAAATCACAGTATGAATAAAATTATTTGTAAAAGGGTTTAAGCTCTTCATTTAAACTCTTACATAACATTTTCCTACCTACTGAACCTCATTTTATATATTTTTTCACATTTATCAATGAGTCCGCATTTGTATTTCCTAGAGTAAAGACGCTGTGAACGGTCTGCGAGATAACAAGTGTTGGGCGATAAAGTGTGACCTTTAGTCAACTTATGATATCAACTTAAATAGTTAACAAACTGTAAGCGAACATTTTTATTTAAATTATTTTAAAAGGATTTATTAATAATAACAAAAAATCTACCAAATACCTACCAACAAAATGTTGCCGGCCGGAAACGGCTTTAACGGCGCATATAACATTAATAACCAACAACATATGAATGGGAATCCTCTACAAATTTCTCAATCACCGTTTTTACCCAACATACAACCCAACTGCTCTTATCGACAAACTCAATATTCATACTCATTACCCCCTAACCCATCCTATTATTTACCACAGTATTAATCAACGTTAAACCAGACACAAATTTACTCTAGTCAGCATCACGATACAACAATCAATCAATCACATCAAGATAAAAGTAACATAAGCAAAATTTCCGAAGCCGACGAAGAAATGGGAATTAATCCCGCTAATAATAATAATAAATAATGATAAACGCGTTTCTAATAATAAACGAAAACGGTTAACAAAGATTCACACACAAACTACTAATACTGTTAAGGAGCCAGTAATCACAAATAAAAATAGATACTCAGAATTAACTGAGGAAGATGAATCAAACAAACAAAAAAACGAAGAACATCAAAACGTAACTGAACATAAATCACCACCAATTTTTGTACACGGTCTTTTAGATTATGGTAAGATGATCACAAACTTACAAACAATATTGGAAGAAGAACAATACACCTCAAAAAGCTTACACAATAATGTAGTTAAAATATATGCAAATACCCTGATACGTACCGTAAACTTATTAAGCACATGCTAGAGAGTAAGATTATACATCACACGTATCAAATGAAAGAAGGTCGTCCCTACAGAGTTGCATTAAAACATCTACACCACACTACCCCGATCGATGATATCAAAAATGCCCTTAAAAAATTAGGACACACAGTGCGTAACATTATGAACGTAAAAAAACAGACAAAACAAAAATCCTTTGCCAATATTCTTTATAGACCTTAGTAACCAAAGATATATACAACAACATGATGAAAATAAACGTATTATAATTGAACCACCAAGGACAAACAGAGATATTGTACAATGTACTCGCTGCCAGAACTATGGACATACAAAAAGTTATTGCAGTAGACTTTTTGCTTGGGTGAAATGCGCAGGTCCTCATGATACAAAAAGTTGTCAAAAAACCCGAGCAACTTCAGCTCTATGCATTTTATGCGAAGGGCCCCACCCAGCTGACTATAAGGGGTGCTCCATATATCAAGAGCTTCAACGAAAATACCAACCCAACAAGCAACAAATAACCACAAGACCTCCAAACCTAACAAGAGAAAGTTTCCATTCTTAGAAAGCCAAAATAATCAACCTTACACTAACCCTAGCCAGCCAACACATACACATTTAAATTATGCGGAAGCAGCCCGAAATCAACCCTCATCCTCAGAAGATGTTAGTCTTAAACAGTTTCTTCATGAATTCAAAAATATGTTCAACCAATTACTACAACAAAATAGTGTGATACCAAATATGTTAACTACAGTCATCAACAAACTCATCCAATAATGGCCAAGTTCTTAAAAATAGCACTGTGGAACGCTAACGGACTACAACACAGAAAGCTAGAAATTGAAACCTTCATACGTGTTAATAACATTGATGTGTTACTAATTTCAGAAACACACTTCACCTCAAGATCTTATCTAACAATACCTCAATACTCTGTATATTACACAACGCATCCAGATAACACCGCGCATGGTGGCTCAGCTATAATAGTACATAGCTCCATTAAACATTATCAGTCACCTTTATACAAAACAGACTACCTACAAGTTACTATGATAGAAGTTGAGAGGTTGCCAGCACCTCTAGTCATAGCAAGTGTTTATTATCGACCACATCATAACTTAACTAAACAAATGTTACAACCCTTCTTTGAACTACTAGGACCTAGATTTCTAACGGGAGGAGACTTCAATGCAAAGCATACACACTGGAGCTCACGACTAATAACATCAAAAGGCAGAGAACTACTTAAACTAATAATAGGTAACAAATACGGTTTTCTATCAACGGGAAGTCCAACATATTGGCCCTCAGATTCCAAAAATTCCTGATTTACTCGATTTCTTTATTACCCATGGTAAATACAAGCAAACTACATGGATGTTATTCTCAACTATGATATTTCATCGGACCATACGCCTGTAATAGCTACAGTGAGTGCAACTGTACTGTACCAAGAACCAAAACCTACTCTTAGCAATGCCAAAACTAACTGGAAAGTGGTCGAAGACTATATTACTGAAAATCTAGATACAAATATAAGCTTAAAAACAAATCAAGACCTGGAGCACGCAACAAACCACTTTACGTCAATAATACAGGAAGCAGGATGGAGAGCAACACCACAAACAAACAACTTAAAATGTAATACTCCTAACATACCCACCGAAATAATGGAGCTACTAAAACAAAAAAGAAGAGCAAGAGCGGTTTGGCAGCGTAGTCGGAATATTCAAGACAAAAATAGACTAAATCAACTAAACAACAAATACGAGACTTTTAATTACTATACAAGTTCACTTTCTCTAAATGACCAAACAATTTGGAGAGCAACCAAAGGAATTAAACGACCTAAAGAGCACCCTTACAAGATGAAACGGTAAGATGGGCAAAGTCGAATAAACAGAAAGCTGAAGCATTCGCCGAACATTTACAAAAAACCTTTCAACCAAATTCTAACGAACCTGATCAAGAAATTGAAAACTACCTAACTGCTCTACTACAGCTATCGTTTCCAATACGTAGATTTACACAACAAGAAATCCAAACTCAGATAAAACGGTTAAATAGTAAAAAATCACCAGGTTATGACCTCATAACGGGAACTGTTGTAAAACGTCTTCCCAAGAAAGGAATTCGATTTTTACAAATATTGTTTAACGGAGTTCTGCGACTAGTATATTGGCCTTTGACGTTGAAGTTTCCTCAAATTATTTTAATAGTCAAACCGGGTAAACTTTCTAACCAAATCAAATCATACCGTCCCATCAGCCTCCTCCCGATAGTATCAAAGTTGTTGGAAAAATTAATATTAAAACGTATAAATGAAAGTGAACTCCAAGAATGGCTACCAAACCACCAATTCGGCTTTCGAACTAGTCACTCTAATACACAACAATGCCATAAACTGGTAAACACAATCCGTACAGCAATCGAAGACAAAGTGTATTGTAGTGCAGTGTTCTTGGACGTGAGTAATGCATTTGATAAGGTATGGCATAGAAGCCTGCTTTACAAAATTAAAAGTTTATTGCCGCAAAATTACTGTCTACTTTTACAATCTTACCTAGCAGATCGATATTTCCAAACAAAAGTAGGCAGCGAAACAACTCAAATAAGAAAAATAAATGCAGGCGTCCCCCAAGGCAGCGTCTTAGGGCCTGTAATGTACCTTCCAACCACACTATATACAAGCCTAAGCACTTTCACTGACGATACTGCCATACTATCATGTAACGAGAACCCAGTGGTATCAGAGTTCATACAAGAACACATAAGCTTACTAGAAACATGGATGGGAAAATGGAAAGTGAAAGCAAATGAAAGCAAATCAGCACATATCACTTTTACAACCAAGCACTCAACATGCCCCCCGGTTACACTCAACAACATGCGCATATCCCAAGTAGATGAGGTCATGTAATTGGGTCTACACCTAGATCGACGACTGACATGGAGGACACACGTTAATAAAAAAACGCAAAGAAATGGATCTACGTTGTAAAAAACTATATTGGCTTATTGACAAAAACTCAGTCCTTACGCTAGATAACAAGTTAATAATCTACAAGTGCATATTCCGTCCTATATGGTCCTATGGATGTGAACTTTGGGGATGTGCCATTTTATCAACTCTAAATATTATTCAACGTTTCCAATCCAAAACACTTAGAATGTTATCTAATGCCCCGTGGTGTGTGTCAAACATAACCTTACATAGTGACCTCAACATTCTATATGTAAAGGATGTAATAAAAGCAAGAGCAATAAAACATCACCATACTCTGGAAAACCATCCAAACGTAACAGTAATTTCATTAGCTGACGACCCCCAAACCAGAAGATTGAAAAGACCTAGACTTAACGGATTAAAATAGGGGCGACATCACTGACTGCTAATAAATAAATATTAAAAAAAATCTATCAATGAACACTTTGATTGAACGTTTTGATTGTGTTCAAGTTTATAACGCACAGTAAATTAATTATTCAATGTTATTGTTATTTCTGTTTGATTGTAGTTAACAGCGAAATGCAGACTTAAAAAAATTGATATATAAATATAATTCTAGTATAAAGAGTACATTGAAGGTGTTATGATAGTGTAGTTACAATTAGTGTTTACATTAAACACTAATATCAAGACAATTTCTTTCTTAATTATATAAACGATTTTTCTGTTAAGCAAAACTGTTTCTCCTACACCAGATGTTTTGGTGGCATGTTGCTGTCGATAAAAATCTATTAATGTTACTTTTGTATAAACATATTTACAGGCTATTGAATTATACTGCTCCTAAACTATGTCGATTGTTTTTAACTGGATACGTCTCATATTTTTGCTATATAAACAATTAATTAAATTAATTAGTGTGGTTATTTATCTGAATAAGTTAGAAGTGATGTTGATGCCATTAAAGAAAGTGTACTATTAAGAATATTTAGTTGTTTTAATATTTGAAATGCTGATTAGAAAATGTTATATATCGCATACAAACCAATAAAATTGCAAAACTTATAAAACAAATGATAAAAGTAATAACATAATTATAGCCTATTGGACAGTATAATTATGTCGTTACAATTATAATTAAATCGTTAAAAAATTATAAAAATTTAAATTTTGTTTATCTATCAAACTTATATTTAAATCTATATCTCTCTCTTTATACATATTGTATTCTGCTTGTCTTATTTTATTAATTTTTTATTAAAAATATTTTTGTTATTACAATTCACCATTAAGTTGAACCAAAAAATAACACAGAATACATTATATACATAATAATAGTTTGATTAATATTCATATTTTTAAGTTTTTCTATATCACATTTGTTACTATAATTTTTTGTTACACAGTTTCATTTGTAGCAGCATATTTTTAGTGCGTTTTAAAATAACGTAATTAGAAAAAGTGTAGTGCTCTTTTGTGAAATAATTTGCTTCTTAATTAAACTATTTTGCTCTTGCTATCTGCCGTATTTATGGAAAAAAACTTAAAAATTTTTAAGGAAACTGAGAAAATGTTTGCTTTTAGTCAATCTCTTTCTGAGTAATGCATAGTTATCGTAACAATTTAAAGCTTATCAATACTCTCTTATTTTGTTTCTAGTATGAATTTGCTAGGATAATTATTTATATTATTATTCTTATATGTTGTCAGGTTATCACTTTAAGTAGTAGGTTTCTTCAACTAAGCATTGTATACTTTCATTTTTCGTATCATTATAGTACAGTTAGTACCTTAAACATTACGAGATAAAAAAATATAAATAATAATAGTTTAATAATTTTAGTTCTCTTATAACAACGTTGTACATAGACATTCGTGAATTTTTAAATGACAATATTCAATATTCACTAAGTGGTTATCCGTCCTCCTGGATGCCGCCTCTATTGAGGTTAGCGGGTATTATGGTAAATTATTTTCTGTGTTAAGTTTTATTTTGTCCATTCTCTTATATTCCTTAACCATAATATTTCCTTCCTACACTTCTTCCATTGAGCTTGCCTTGTAGCATAATTTGCAAATGTTCTTATTGCTCATGTTACACTAGGTGTCCAAATTATGTTTTCTTTTTTGTGTTTATTAGCTTCTAATCTATTAAGTGCGTCCTTGTTTTGAATTCTCTATATCCAGTTTATCACCTTCGTCCTTCTATACCGCCATATTTCAAAATTTAGTAATCATTTTATATCAGTTTTTTAATAATCATATTTTGTAAAATTGATAACAAAAGACCAGATGCAACATTTCAGTACTCCCTTTTGATATGCTTGGATAATTTTCTATAAGGCGCCTGACTTCTTTTGAGTGGTCTAGTGTATTGTTAATTTTTGTTTCTAAGTATATGTAGCTATTGATATTTTGTATGTGTTCTTTCTAAACTTATATTTGAGTTTATTGAGTTTAATTGTCTACTAAATCTAGTTTTTATTTTTTGTTTGTTAATTGCTTTATTTTCTTGCTCTTGGTCTTTAGTATTTCCATTAAGATTTGTAGTTGTTCTCTATGTTATCCACATACCTAATCTTGTTTATTCTTATTTTATTCTTCTCTATCTTTGATTCTGTTTATATTTGCATATATATTAAATAAAATTAGCTACAACTCATAACTTTGTCTTACACCTCTCCAAGTTAACTAATTTCAGTATAGATTTCAAATTATTCTATTCAACTCTATATCTAATAATATGTTAAGTAATTTGTTGTCCCTTATTCTATTAAACTCATAGTATTACTCATAGTCAACATAAGATCCACAAAAATATTTTGCGTTTCCAAACTTTTTTCTGGCCTTACTACTAAGCCAAATATTATTTCTAGTATGCCGGACTTTTTACGAAAACCATACTGGGTATTGCACGTCTGTTTCTTATACGGTTGTATATTATTCTCAAAAATATTTTCCAAGCGTCATTCATTATGATTATAGTACGATGATCTTTACATTAAACAGATTTAGATTTCTTTGGCAGAGGTATAAACATGTTTAGCCATTCGTTTCGTATAACTCCACTATTGCATATTTTATTATATAATTTTATATCAGTAGATATTTATCACTTCTAGCGTCATTGTTAAATATATTATTTTTCTTTTTTTAATTTTAATGTTTAACTTCATACAGTTTGTATTATTTATAACATTTAATTGAAATTACCTTTTTAATGAATGTGTAGTTTTTTTAATCTTTTGATCTATTTCTCTGTCTTTGTATAGAACTCACATATTATTTATCTGTGTATACTCTTCTTGCAACCGTTTTTACTTAGCTTCTTTACCCTTTTTGTTTATTAGTCCTTTAATTCTTTACATCTGTCAATATTTTTTTTTATTTTCTTCTTTTTTTCATGAGATCTAATATCTGTTCCATTGAGTTGTTCTTGCCTTCCTTTGTTTGGATAATTTTAGTTCTATTTAGCGACTATCGCTAAATACCAATATTTTTTTATTATTAGTTTAGAAGTTTATTGCCGGTTCTTATTATCTGTGGCCTTAATTTTAAATTTGTCACTTCTAAAATTTTATTTTTACTTATTTGTTTGAATTGTTTAGATATACGTTTAGGTATTTTATTTGGCTGCAGATTACAAAACTAGGACCATATTTATGTTTGAAATAAATAAATATCAATCATAAAGTTTTCAGTTTCAATTTAGAAGGGTATATACTTCAGTTTACTGCTTTTTTGTTAATTGATCTGTGTAAGTATTCGCCCGGAGTAGCGGGTAGATATCCTTCGCAATCTCGGCGGAAGGCATCGGGATACCACTTTGATTAAGTATAAGTATTTCCCCAGGAAATCACTATGGAAAGGAAGCAAATAAAAATGGTCTCTAATTTCAAACAGCTCTTAAATGACCAACAATTGTAGGCTAATCAGTCTATTATCTCTCATGCTAAAATTTTTTTAGATATAATCTTCGGTCGTATTACAAGAAAATGAGAAAGAAATCTGGATCAGTCTCAATTACGACTTCTAAACGTATTTGGAGCACATGAGTCATGTTTTATTACAAAAATGTGGCAACCTACATAAAAATGTATTTACGTGCTTCGTGGACTACAAAATAAGTATTTGACCGAATTCAGCATGATAAATTGCTAACAATGTTACAAGAAATTTGTTTTGTTGATAAATGCATTGGATTAATAAAGAATTTATGTCGGGGACAGAAAGCAAATGTAAGAATTGGTCATGATACAACAGATGACGTTACCATTTAAATTTTTATTCTGACCACATATTTAAAGAAGCATTGGACGAAGTATCTTACTTTGGAGTAAAGACAAACTGTGTACCTATCACAACGCTGACAACACAGTCATACTATCAGACACAATAGGGGAACTCCAATTATTATTAAAGGGAATCAACAGAGCTGGAGAGAGTTGCGGTCTAACTTTTGATAGTAACAAAACCAAATTTATGGTTTTCAGCCTTGCAAATACAATTATGTTAAATTGGAACTTAATGATGTCCCAGTTGAAAGTGTAAGTAAATTTAAATATCTTGAAAGTATCATCGCTAGACCCTGATGTAGAGGTAGGGTGTCAAATAAAGATTTCACGAAATGCATTTAATAAATTGGAGGATTTCCTATGTAACGACAACCTAAGTCTCAAGTTACGACAAAGAATGACAGAATGTTATATATCATCTACGCTACTGTACGGGGTTGAGTCGTGGGCTCTTGAACGTTCTAGAAGCATTTAAAATAGAAGGTCGCCGCGAAGTCGAAATAAGCCAGCAATCCTGGTTACGTAATATTTTACGACTGTGTTAAGATTTGTTGGAAAGCTAATTCATACAGCGGAAGATAGAAGTTTTCTTGCTATAGTGATTGCAGACATCAAAGACTGGATCTAGTACATAAAAGAAGAAGAGGACTTTCTCTTGCTGTTCTTCCTCTTCTTTCTTCTTTTTCAATTACTTTTTAAGTCTTTTCTATTACATTTATATGGTTTTCCATTTTTAAATTATAACTAATTTGTAGAGATGTTTTCTATGGTTTTATTATTATTATCATTATAATTTATTTTATTATTTTTTTAGAGAAGTCATTCGGATACTTATACACAGATTGTAGCTAATTTTTGTGGTAACACAATTCTGTAAATTTTAAATTTAATTTAATGTATATAAACTATGAAAGGCATGCGTAACCACGTAGTGTAATTGTAAGATTACTTATAAAATATTCTCAACAAAAGGCAAACTCATTTCTGGCAAGTTACATTTTTTTTAGACAAGTGTTAACGATAGTAATGAATTATTTAGTATTCACGTGGTTTATACTTATAACTATGTATTTTAAAAATGCTACCTTTAAAATTCGTTTTGCGTCGCTGTTAAGCAGAACCCGAACTCAAGGCTTACAGACAGAGTTGAAATTGCAGCCATAGAGTGGAAGACTTGGAAATCTATTTTTGAAAGCCGTAGGCGTTCAAGTTATGTTGTATTTTGTATTCGATGCTCATGATAGTGGTTAGGACATCTGGGTTAGAGTAGTTATTTTAATTTGAGCCGCGCTTGTTTTCAGGAATGTCGCCGAGCTTTCCCTGCGGTCTGCGGCGGAGAAGCAAGGCCGGCGTCCCGAGCCTCGGGCGGCCTATTTTGTAGCCTCCTGCGGCAGCCTGCACGCAGAATCTCAAACGGCGTATGCTAAGCAGTTTTTCCCAAGGATTGGCAGATTGTGAATATTAAATGAAAGCGGAAATCCAGAGGGAAGCTCCGCAAAATGCCCGGGCAGGAGATAAAGCTGCATATTTATGGAGACGGCGGGCAAAAAACGGCGGAATTTGCAAGTTTGATTGCGAAGCTGAACTTAAGAGGAATCGCATGGTCCCAATATCCGGGAGTTTTGCGACCGGCATACGTAAACAATAGCGGAGCGGACGTGTAAATTATGCATTAGCCGAGAAAACAATACCGCTGTCTTTGACGAAGCGATGAAGGATTATTGGCAAACGAAACGACTGGCGTATTTATAGCGGCCGTACTTGAGCGGTACTTACAATAGTTATTAGGCCATTTTGAAAGCAGCTGAAAGCTCTGATGCGACCATATATCAAAATAAAAACGCCCCTAAAGTTTGTAATACAAATAAGAAAAATGGTTAGAAATATAACGGACTACACGCACATACATAATATATAGTAACCACTCGAATGTACTGCTGTTTATTAGGTCATGTTTAACTTTATATTTTATTACTAAATAAATTATTTTTATGTTTAAGATTAATTATTAATGCAATCACTAATACAATTAAAGATGTATAGGGAGGTTCAAATTGAACTTCGTTTGTGAATCTTAAAAGTTGGTATCTAAATACATGAAAAAGTCTACCAAAGATCGCCAGGTTTTAGAAAACATAGTAGATGCTGCTCATTTTTACAAAATAAATTACAATGAACGATAATAATTGAACAAAAATCGCCAAAATTGTAGCGAAAACCCAAGTGTTATTTACGAAAAACCAGTACATCTAGAAACATGCATTGTGTGGGCTGGAGTTCGTACTTTTTTGAGGACCCACTTGGCAACGCTGTTACTATTTATAGTGTGGTCTGGAAATTTCAAACAACTGTTTTCCAATAAAACCAACTATTTGAACGTGAACGACATGTGGTTTTAACAAGATGGAGCAGCATGCCACAAAGCACGTGAAACGGGCACTTTACTTCTAATCAAATTTTCTGGTTGTGTCATGTTGTAGAGAACTGACCGCGGTTTTGAGATCTAATCCTATTAGACTTTTTATCCTGCGCTATTTGATGTAAAGGAATTGTGAAAATAAGCCTGCTACGATTGCAGGGCTAAACTGTATTTATAGGAAAGAATTATAGTAAACTTCACTAAAGGAATGCTCAAATGTCAGCGGAATCGTAGAGGGCATGCTATATAAAGATAATAAATGCACCGTTTTACTCAAATCTCAAAGCAAACAGTATCTGGTATATGTACGCGTGTATGTTTTAACATATAGAGATTGCGTTGTTGAAGGTTTTTCAGATTATTTGGGTAGTGCTTAGACCAGTCATAATGTAATATTTTTCCACTCATTTACAACTTATAGACCATGACTTCTAGTACGTTACTTTCCTTACTTTGTATTTTTAGTTCCTAAATTTTCTAAGTCGTTAATCATTAGTCGTCTGTTTTTTTCCTCTTTTATGGTTGTATCTATTTTAACATAATATTTATTATCTTTTGCTAGTAAACACTCTAAACAGGTTTTAACCATTTTGTCTCCCTCAGACTGGAAAAACCAGGTATCCCTTAATTTTGGTAACACAGCATCAAGGAAAGACTGGAAGACTGCAAGAAGAGTGGTAACTTTTAATAAAATCAAATGGGCTCTAAACTCATTTGAAGCAAATAAATCTCCGGAACGGAACGGAATCATTCCTGCCATGCTACACAAATTGTCTAATCACAAAGATCTGCATAGTACTCAGATCCAGTTTGTGCCCTAAACTACTTGCCAAAATTATGGAGACTTATCAGAGCGGTATTTATACCAAAGCCTGGTTGGGCCCACTATTTGCAAGCAAAGAGCTACAGACCAATTAGTCTTATGTCTTTTTCGCTTAAGACTTTGGAAAAACTGCTTGATAAGCACATTAGGGGAGGTATACTGGTACATCAACCTCTATATGAGAACCAATTTGCCTATCAAGCTGGTCTTTCGACTAAAACAGCACTTCACTACTACACCTGGAGAGTAGAGAAAACGCTGGACAACAAAGAGATCCTTCTAGTTACCTTTTTGGACATAAAAGGGGCCTTTGACAATACATATTTCAACTCTATAACCTCGGCCCTGAGAGGGCGTGGCCTGGAGGGGACCTGCTCCAGGAGGATACACTGCATGCTCAAAGAAAGGATTGTGTACCGGAGCTGAAATATATGCTGAGGCTTCCTAGGTAGAGCTAATCTTTCCCCTGGGTCAGTTTGCTTCTGTTTTTCAGACAAAAATATACGCCATACTACAGTGTGTGCGCGAAAACGGTAAGAAAGTTTACAGGAGCAAGCGAATCTATATTATATCAGAGAGCCAGGCAGCTGTAAAGGCTTTATCAAGCACTAAAGCATCATCTAGAATGGTATGGGAATGCTTCAATGAACTCAATGCACTGGCAGTACATAACAGGGTGAAACTGTTATTGGCACCTGGGCATTGCGGTATCTAGGCCAATGAGAAAGCCGATGAATTGGCTAGGGGGAGGGATCTAGTGAGGCTTATGTCAACCCAGAACCTGCTTTAGGAATTTTACAAAGTGCTGCGTAAAGCTTTATTACGGAGAGGACACGCACTCATCATCGAATGTACTGGAAGAATCGATGAGGACATAATTGTAGCAAAACCTTCAATAAGGGACTTTGCCAAAAGAGAGCTGCAGAACTTCTTAACCTAAGTAGGCCACAGCTAAAGATAACCATAGGGTTTCTTGTAAACCATGCGACTGTAAAAGAAAACCTCTGGAAAATTGGTAAATTCAATGGTGACCTTGCATGCAGACTTTGTAGCAAGGAACCAGAAACAGCCCTACACATCCTATGCAAGTGCGATGCGCTGTGCAGGAAAAGGCAATATACATTTGGGAGACCAATCCTGGAACCGGAATGGATGTAGAGGATATATCTTCATAATTGATAATTTATTTAGTATCATAAAAACAGATTTAATACACCAAATAATAACTTATATAAGAATAGAAATGGAACTAAATAAATTATCAATTATGAACTTATATCCTCTACATTCACACACACACACACACACAGATATATATATATATATATATATATGCATTTTCACTATAATGTATTTCATATTTTTGAATTCAGCTTTGTTTTATTTTTTGCATTAATTTTCTAGATAATTTTTTTAATATTTATTTTCTTGTCTTCATTCTTTATTCCCATAATTCCTCCATTGCCCAAACTTTTTTACTGTTTCCTATTGTTTTATTATATTTTTTCCCTTTTCTTCATATTCTCCTCTTTATTGTTGTTTCTCATCCATCTTAATCTTGCTTTTACTTTTACTTTATACAATTTTTGTCGTTTTTGCGTTATGATATACTTTTTGTTTTATTATTATATTCATTTTAATTTATTTTTTGTAAAATCCATATACTGCATCTTTACATGCCTATTGTTTACCCTTTTTATTACTTCTTACTTTGTCTTTTATGAGGCCGTCACCATAAAGTAATTTGCTTTTTCACATGCTCCTCGATATGGCATTACATCTATTAACGATGACCAACGTCTTTCTGCTACTAGTATATGGTCTACTTAAGATTGTCTTTTTACCGGGAAGCTCGTGTTACCTTATAGAGCTTATGGTGATTCTATTTACTATTGATTATTAATATATTTGTTTTAGCAAATAGGTGGTATAATTTGAATCAACCATGATTTATTTTTTTGTGAATTGTGTATTTTTCTGCTACTTGGCTGATAATATTCTATTTATCGGTTTGCGAGTTACAGTCACCCAAAGAATGATCTCTTCATTTAGATTTTCGTGAAACTAAACCTTTTCGTCTTTTTTGTTATTTTCTGTTCATAATTGATAATTTATTTAGTTTCATTTCTATTCTTATGTAAGTTATTATTTGATGTATTAATTCTGTTTTTATAATTTTCGTCCTTTTCCACCAAATAGTATAACCCTAACACGACAGCAGTCTTGCTTTCAGATTTTGGGTACATTAATGTGCACTAATTATTTATTTATTTATTTTTGTTTGTCACACCTTTTTAATTTAAAACTTATTTATTTTATAACGGTATCCTAATGTTCCATGTACTTATTTTGTTCATTAAATTTATATTTTTACATATTTTTTTGTGCCTTTTTTCTTTATTTTGTTCATTTATTAGTTTTTTTTGTGATTTTCTTCGGTTGCTGTATAAAATTATCATTTTCAGAGGACCTATAGCTTATTGCTCTTATCCTCTTCTATGTGTCTATTCTTTTATGTCTTTTTATCATTTTTCCGTCTGTTTTAAGTGGGAGAGCAACACTTTCTGCAGTTTTGCACTTGTTTTGTATAGTCCTGGACTCAATTCTTTTATAAATTTAATCGTATATGTATAGAGCGAGCAAATGCCAAAGTTTTTATAAAGCATAACCTTACTAAAATAAAAAAATAAACTTAGGCAAAACCGTAGTGTTTCAGAAAAATTAAATATTTTAAAAATATAGCGACGAAAATCTAGGTAGCCCTCAGCATGAGGATGCGAAGGTGCTGTTGACCACAGAGCCACCCACGGTAGTGAACCCATTTCCAATTCAAATTTAGGAAAGAGAGCAAAAGACTAAATCAGTGTGTAGAGGAATCATCCTATTTCGTACAAAGCA
Source organism: Sinelater perroti (assembly GCA_036346155.1). NCBI lineage: Eukaryota > Metazoa > Arthropoda > Insecta > Coleoptera > Elateridae > Sinelater > Sinelater perroti. The sequence goes on along the minus strand of JARFIY010000348.1, from coordinate 2,437,880 downwards.
GTATATAAACACTGTATTATTACTGTATTAACTATAACCAAGATATTTTTCTTATATTAAAAAAGCCAAATTTTATCATTTGGGATATATTTTTCTATTAATTATTGTTAATATATTAATAAAGATTTTAAAAATAATTTTTGTTTTATCATTGTTTTGTGGTAGTAACTGTATCATTGAGAATATAGCTAATAAAGTAATTTCATTTATTTTGTTGTTAGGATAACAAAGTTTAATTGCTGATTTTCTAAATTATTCTTTCAAGTATTTTGTGTTTAGAAGTGCAACAAAGCTTTGATTTACGTTATGGAAAATGCTTAATTTTTGAGTAAAGATAATTTTAATGTTGCAAATAAAACATATTTGATTCTTATTTACAAGGATCCCAAACAAATGTTTTAATTTTTACATTATTATAAAATTAAAGGTGCCGAGGAAATTGCTATCGATGTCATTGGAATACCACTTACAGATTTTATAATTTCAAGTTGTCATACTATGGCTGAATTGTATGTCAGTTTTGAAAGAACACAAATGTAATTTAGTCAACAAATTGAGCAAGATCAATGATTGTATAGATAAAATGATGATCGATAAAAAAAGTATTTGGTTGTTACATTTTAGCTTATCAAATTTCCGAAGGCAGGGGGTGAACAACATAAATTTTTAAATTAATATATAACTAACAAATATTTAGTTATATTACTGTTGAGTAAGAAACGGAATATATATTTTCAGCAACACAGTTTACTGTCTCTTAGTCTCAGAATTGTCTTGAAATTAATTTTGACGTCTAGAAGCTAACGAACCAATAATGTGACTAGCAAGACCAGCACATAAGATTATAGGAGGTTGTCTCATACATATTTGTTTATAGCACATTTATTTAAAAATAATTAAATAAGAGAAAGTGAAAAAATGTATTTATTCCTGCAAATATAATTCATTATAATTAATGACAGTTGGGTTGATGTTGATACCACTCTACTAGTTTAAAAGCAAAACATTTTAATATATAGTTTCTAGTTTCTTAAAATAATTAAACTGCCAAACAAAATTTGTGAGCAAAAGCATTAACTTGGACCAAGATTCGGTTACTGTTTATTAGGAAAGGGTAACAACCACGCGTCATTTTGTAAATTCTGTTGCGCTGTTCAAAATACGTTCTTGCATCTGCAGCTTGACTCTCAGACACTAGTTCTTTCAGAATTCCATTAAACGCACATTATCTTATGCCTAAAACGATATTAACGAACCACTGAAGCCGCTTTTTCTTCTCGTAATACATTTTCCGTTAGTTTGGATTACAAAATATCCACTTCCATCATTAAGGTTCGTTCAGTGAATACGTATAGTAACAAAACCGTCAAGAATTGATCTATGGTTATAAGTAAGTAGCACTTTGCTCCGTATCCGACTATTAACATTTATTTATTATTTAAGTGTGATGAGGTTCGTATAATTGCTAAAATTTAAAAGTTTATTTTTAAGTGATATATTTTTATGTAATATGCTTGTGTTATGTTTACAGGGAAGGCTTTGTCATAAACTCTCCATCTTTCTTTTCTACAAATTGACAACTTTAACTGAAAGTAGAAAATGATACTTTTTGGTAAATTTCGTGTAAATAACAATAATTGTGATGGAACAATTCAAATAATTTGTTCTATTGCAAACAGCAAAAAAGTAGGCAGTTCTCGAGACGGCCATTTAGCTGAAAACATGTGACGGAGAGTCCGAAAAACTCAGTAAGCTGTCGATCACTATAACTGAATACAAATCTTCATCTAGACTTATTCAAGATTTAGAAACTAAAGTCAGTCGACCATTTTAAACGCCATGTATTTGGTGATTCAGTGCTAGAGAATCAAGAAGTTTACGACAATCTTGCTAATAATACTATCTTCAGCGACGAGGCACATGTCCACATCAGTGGATAAGTCAATAAGCAAAATTATCATATCAAAATTTAGGCTATAGAAAATCCTCGGGTCATTTAAGAATAGCCTATGCGTATCCAAAGAGTAACAGTTTGGTGTAGACTTTATACCGATGGAGTGATTCGGTTGCTCTTTATTGAAAATGAGTGCGAAAACGCAGTCACTCTCAGTGGTCAATGTTATCGTCAGATAATAGTGGATTTTGGGGCCTTATTTGGACGGGATCGTTTTGGATGATTTGTGGTTTTAGTAGGATGGAACCACCTACTATACGACGCTAATTGTTAAAGGGAAAATTGAATGGGCAACTCCCAAAGCAGCAAAGCGAACTGCCCACTCATCCATTTTTTTCTCTGGCGATTTGTAAAGAACAAAGAAAATACAAAATTTGAATTAGAAGCAAAAATTCAGAGTTATTGAAGTTTAGCCAATATAAAGTGATCAAAAATTTTGTCAGAAGGCTTCGAGGGCGTCAAATGAGCCCCGGAGGAAGCGACCATCTTTAGAATTATGAAATATTTTTTTCCGTGCATCAATCCTTCATTCATCTTCTACATGGGTTAAATCATAGAGATCCATTAGAGGCCCTCTTTTTTTCAAGTGGATTTTATAGAACTTTTGCTTAAAGATTTTAATAAGAAGATTAGAAGATTGCTACTAGTCTCGATACGTACGAAATTACTAAACAAATCAGTATAACAATATTGATTATTGTTAAGTTAATTTTTAAAATTAAAATTAAATATAAATTTTATAATAAATAAACAGAAAACAAAAATTTTCTGAATAGCACTAATAGGATAAGTAGGAAAAGTTAGCAGTCATTTTTATTTACATAAAAAAGTTAAAGATCAACTGTAGAAACACAAAAAAGCAAGTTACGAAAAGCACAAGCTATTAAGTATTTTATTATTTTTTCAATAACTGGCTATGAAACACACTTACATAACAGGTAAAAACAAAATTTGTCAATATGAGGCTGGATGTAAAGAGACACTACCCTATTTCGTCACAGCAGGGTTTTGTATTTGAAAATTTTTTCTCCTCTGAAGGATATCTAACAGCGTAAGTTATTCAATCCCATTTATTTAATAGACACATGCTGAGCACGCAAGATATTACTTTACACATGCTTGCCGGTAAATTAGTAGAGCATCACTAACCAGATACTTAACCCGGACCTTCAAAGATCGCTGTCTGTTATTGTCAAATTTATTGCCCAATCATTGTGACAATATTATCGGCGTCATAATTCAGCCCTTCCCAGCGCCAGCCTGCTTATCTAAAAACGCCTACGCCTGCGCCGCCTTTCACTCGCGACAGATAATATCGACACCATTCAAATCTTTTATAGCCGGGAGAAACTTTTTGAGCTCGTATTTGCAAGCAGCGGCAATAACAAGGGCAATAAAATGGGAGATTGTCCCTTTATAGGCTTCGTCAACACAGGCCCCCGGCCGCGCAGACAATTAAACTGGGGCAAGTTTGCTCGCGACTCCCGAAAATGCACGGGAAGCTTGCCGGAAGGCATGGGCTGCCGCGGGTCGAAAGCGGGTCAGCTGGCATGAGTTATGAAGGCGCGGAAGTTGGGCTTCCAGAAAGGTAAAAACAAGGGCGGATTTTGCGACATCGGGAATGCTTATGATGAAATGCAGCGAAAGCGCTGCTCGTCAAAGGGCCGAGACATTTGCCATTAAGAAGCGAAAGCTTAATTGTGAAACACATATTTTAAAATTTCAGCATTTTAAGATTTGGCAGAAATCAAATTAACTTTCAAGATACTATGGTTATATTATTCTATAAAATCTACCGATAGGGTAGAAAAAATTCAGTAAGCAGCAATATATCAACAATAGATCAATGTAATCGTTTATTGTGAAAGTTTCTGAAAACTATTATATCAAAAACTTAAACTATCAAATTTAGAAAACCCTCTTAAAAAATAAAAATAGATTTATGTTTTTGGTTACTGTCACCAAGTGTTCCTGTTAGTGGCCAATTTTGGGGAAAATTTTATTGTTACTCTTGAGAACGCAACATGACTGTGGCTGAATAATGGCTCGGAAAGGCAAATTCTAATTTTTTGATAGGTTGCTCCGTGTGTTTTGTTGATTGTCACAGAGAACACCAATCTTACAAAAAATTGTTCTCTTTTCAATTTGAAAAGCAAATCTATATAGTCTGATACCAAGTCTATATTTGGTATATGCTTTTCAGCTGTTAAAATACGTCTAACGATCAAATTGGATTTTAAATATTTGACAGGAAGGTAAGCACTATTATAAAAATCTTTTATATTTAAATTATTGAGAAGCGTCCGTAAAAATGTTGTAAAAATCCAGGTGGATGTCAAACTATTTAAAAATTTAGTTGAATACTCATTAACGTTATCTTTACTGATAATTTGGTCAACACGCCTGTACTTGTATTCTAGGTTTTGTTCTAAAAAAAGAGCTTTGTCCTTGATTTTTATGGACTCACTGTATGGAGGTTTAAGTTGATCTTAAATCTAACGATTCTGTTTCCGCTGTTACAGATGTCATCACAAATTTCATGAATCAAATTATTTAAAAGGAAATTTCGGTAAAACTAATAAAGTTGTAAACTTGAATATAATAGGTTTCCTTCTGCTGTTCGAAGAAATCATTCAATAAAACGTTGATTATGTTTTGCTTTCATGTTAACTGTCAATCTTAAAATGTTTCTGTAGCCGCCTTCTCTTTGTAGAACATTTAGTTCATAATGTTTACCTACATGTAGTTGTATGTCTATAGTATGTCTAAAGTCTCAACTAAGTAGAATAGCTTTCTCCCCAAAATACTGAATTTTATTCATTATTTGTGACCTATTTGTGACTTATTGGCAGCATCTAAGGCAAAATGTATTCTATTATTGCTTCATCTTAAATTATACGTTTACTTTTATAATTTTTTAGTAATTGAGTTGTTCAACTGCTACACCGAACTATGAGTGACGGGTTTTACCACCTTTAAATACCATGGAAGCTCTATCTCTAGATACCACAATTCTAACATTGTTTTTCCGTAACCCCCTGGCCAGTTTAAAAAGAAATAGTTTCTTTATTTATTGATTTTATTATAGCATGAATGAACCTTTACTGATTTGAATTTATATTTAAAAAACTCACAAGTGTTACTTGAATCCTGCACTGTAGATACTAAAATATTGTTCAGTTCAGATATCAGAGCAAAATTTTATTGTAAAAGACAAAAGTCTTTATATGTTTTTCCACCTTTCTGTAAAGTTGTATTAGTGTCGTTCAAAGCTGGAGCAACTGCTAAATCAATACTATGATTGTGTTGATAAACCTCAACATCCTAGAGTATCAAGAGGACAGGACTATGTATGTGTGTATGTACGTACTGATGAACAAAATCTCCAATAATTCAATCTTTTAGCTCTTTTTAAAGAATATATGGATTAAATGGATCGCGGAACAAACAAATTGATGCAAACAGATGTCTAAGTTGTGATGGCATAGATAGGAGTTTCGCTTCCTTAAATGTTTCTTTTCAAACTGTATCTCAACTAACTGTCTCTGCGTTCGAAAGTTTTGAAATTCATGGCCGTTGACTTCTTTAAAAATCCCTGAAACTGTGCAATAAACACAATAAGTAAAGGTAACATCTTTCAACATCTAAAGGATTCACTGTTTATATTCGACTTACTACTTTATTGCCCTCAAACATTTTTTCCAACATTTATTTTTTGAATAACATATAAATTTGTAAGTTATATCAATATAAAGATATGGTATTGTTGATTCATCATTAATATTTAATTTAAACGAAGCAGCAAAAGTGCTGCATAGCCTTTGTAAACATATTTGAAGAAATATTTCACAATTTTAATTGATGCACATATTTCTATATTAATATAGCAGTTATATTTACTTATAAGAATCATTGAATTAAAATATTTCCATTCGCAGCATTGTTTCTACGTAGATATTATAGATATCCGTTTATATTAGACGCGGTGATATCTATAAACTATTTCAGAAAAAGTTTTGAGTATTCATTGTTTCTCACACGTCTATGAATTTTGTGACGCATGACTAACAAGAAATGTCATGGAGTTGTTCTGCTCCGACCGTTATCAAATTTGTTATACAGCATGATATGACTGAGGGTTGAATACATGTTATTGCTTTTTGCTGTGTGACTCAAAGCTTTAGAGATATGAAGTATGAAAGTTTACTCCTTAACAATAATGCATATGAGAGATATCATTAGTGTCAACTGCAAAAAAGTGTTGAACACAAAGATACATTTGACAACGAGCACATCTGATGAAGAATAATGCATTGCATCGCTCGCCCTCGATGTCCTTCCGACAATTTTCGAAGGTTCTTGGGAAACAGACAGTGGCAGGAGTTTCAAATCGGGGAGGTTTCTCTAGTATGTATCCTGCCTTAAAGAAGGAAAATTTTATCATGCCTACAAAACATTCTGCTTGAAATTGATGCATTGTCAACGAGTAGAGCTTCAATACGTTGTCCCTTTTGGAGAGTGATATGGATAATATACACACAACACAATGTATGCCTGATGTTTCGTCATTTTGACCTTTTTTTATCTCGTCTGTCTTGGGGCACACAGCAAAAAGCAATAACATGTATTCATCCCTCAGTCATATCATACTGCATGCCAAATTTGATAACGGTCGGGGCAGAACAACTCCATGACATTCCTTGTAAGTCATATAGTACACTATCAAAAGGCGTTAACTAGAGATAATTTGATCAATCGTTTCCACGATTCCAGGCTTTTTTTTTAATATTATAAGAATATGTCGATACCTCCGCCAGAGTAGTCCAAGCGGTTGGGGCATGGGCTGCGACGTAGGCGAATCAGGGTTCCATTCCTGGTGCTCTCTGATGATGCCTGGCGGGTGGCCTACTCAATCATTAAAAATAATTCAGTACTTGCGTTCTTAACTCGAACAAGGGGTAATAATGACGGTTTTCTAAGGCGCGGTTCTTGCCACATCGCCCCGCATCAGAGCAAACATGTTAGAGCATTAACCTCTCCGTTTTTCGGGCTGTGCTCCCACGCGGAGCATCAGAGCTGTACCATTATATTATGTGCATAGAAAAGTCCGCGCTATTAGAGCTTTGTCACATAAATCAATGCAGTGACTTGTATAAATACACTCTTCTTTTCGATGTAATTCACCAGTTCCTTTAATTTGAGTTGAAAGACTTGAGCGGCTTAAAGTTCTAAATTTATTAAAATTAATTAAATTCTAAAATAAGGTTTCCCAGCTTTTGAGTTTTCTTTGTTATTTCTGTTGATACAATCTTTCAAGCTTTGTATCTATTTACAAAAGCTTTTTTTAGTAAGTTTTAATAAACTCGATTTGATGTTAACATATACGTCGACGGTATATTGTTGAGTAAGCTTCCCGTCACAAAGAGAAATTTTGAAACTACTTCTTGCAAACCTAAAACTATAAAACTAAAACAAAGTTACGTCTCTACGATTATTCTGTTTACGATATTACAACTTTTTAGCTTTTTCCATTAAAAAATAAAAAGGGGCCATACATTGGGTCACATTCTTGTTCAGTATTAAAATATTTCGTATATTATCACTGCAGCGGTTGTACACTTTCAAGTCTCTCTCAAAAGGGGGTTCTTTAAATATTATAGCCACCTCTCTGCAAGTCAAACGTGAGTCTGTTAGGTCTCTTCTGGTAATATCTGATTGAGCTTCTTTAATTGCCTTGAGCAATTTGTAAGAAATGATAAATAGATTATTTCGGAAGACCATTCAAATTTTGCTAATGACGTGTTATCTAGGTTACTTCCTAAAACAACTTTTTTTCTAAATTTTTTTAAGTGTTAAGAAAGTAATATTTGAGCGAATTAAAGCAAATCAGCCTTAGAATGTATAGCATTTGCGATTCTGTGGTAAATTTGACCGTAAATTTTGAAACAATATCATGGACCATTTAGGGATACTCCTATTCACTCAAAAACAAACCAACTATTATAAAATCTTGTTTTTAGAAAAATGTCGTCCAATTAGTGTATTCTGCATGATTAATAAATTCAAGCGCTATATCTTCTGGTAGACTCACTTTATTTTTTGTAACAGCAGATAAAAAGTTCGTTATCATCAACATTTTAAATAAATGTTAGGCACACATATTTGTTTACAATTTTTATCAATTTACTATTGCTATGCAAATTTTTATTTAATAAAAAATGTTTTTTTTGCACACTTTTTCTATATTTTGTTTTAACAAAAATTCTGCACAGTATAATGTAAAAAAAAATTTTCTTGTACAATAGTTAAAAAACAGTAAACAAATTATAAACTTAAAAACAGCATTAATTATAATTTAAAAATCTCGCGTTGTTATCAAGACTTGCAACAATAACTACATCAGTAAGCAGATTTTAATTAGCGACAACGGAAACATGAGAACATAGCTACATACAAAGCCTTTGTTGATGGTTACACGTGTAATAATATCCTCTTTGTCGTTTAATTTACCTCAATGCTTCTTACAAAGCAATCTATTAATATTTCAACGAAACACGAATTTCTTTATTTATAAGTAAAGCAAAATAACTGCCCCAGTTAATTGATTTTTCTAAAGCGCATTATATACATGGCACGTTGCGACTTCTAACACGTACATTAAAACAGCATAGAGATGTATTTTTAGATAATAAGTAAGAAATAGTAATCTAAAATTAGTTTTTTTATTACAAACCACAATAGATATGAGCACAAAGCCCATTACTTTCGTAAAGAAGGGAAAATTATTGAATCAGCAAACTATAATTTATTTTCTACAAATCTTAAAGCATTACGTTTATTTAAACAATTTTGTACAATTATTTTAATAATTTAAATGCAAACATTTTGTTTTTTTTGTCTTTTTGCAACTTTTATCATATATGAAATGAAGGTTGCGCCTATAAAACTGATAACCTGCTGAATAAGTGTGTACATTAGATGTTTCTTTTTTTATTTCACCAATGTTTAATTACATTTTTTAAATTGATATTTAATGCTTTTGGCTTTTTATACCGATATATTTTATATGCAGTTAAATTAAACTTTTCTAGTTACAGAAATAAATAAAGAAGAAAAAAATTTAATTACTTAAAGTACACGGCCATTTCATTTTCCAAATAATTTTATTGAAAGAGGAATGAACTATGCAGTATAATTTAAGAGCTCCTATTTCTTCTAGAAATACTTTTCTTGCACGTGTAACAGGAATTAATAGAATCAATGTATTGCTGGTTTCCTTAGAATTCAAGCTATAAAATAAACGCTAGCTTCTTTTTACAAAAAGTGAACAGAATCGAAATTTATTCTATACAAGTAATCGTTTAAGTCTTATAGCGCAAGATAGTGTTGACCACACTTGCTGGATTCTCAAGTGCTATTCCGAGGTCGTAGGCCAGCTGGCGCACCAAATAATTTTTCCGCAATTGTTCTTTATTCTATTATTTCAAATGCTAAACCTCCTAAAATCGATTTCAATACTAAATTGACATGCAGCTTGTCGGTCCAGGCCCCGGTTATAGTAGCAGGTGCCAAGGCATAATGCCGGGCTTTACTCTTAATTTCATGCCTGATCATTGTGCAGAGGGCTTATTATAAACAACAAACTCCTATAACTGGACTAAAGCTGTTTTAAAGGTCACAGTCCACAAACGATATTTAATTAATTTTAAATCTTTCCTCATCGACGATTAATTATCAACAGCAATTTCCACAACTACGCTCAACAGATTTACAAACTGAAAATTATGCAGGTGTGCGGTATATGTCAATTTAGATAATGAAACCTAATGCAAAGTAAATGGCTGTTTAGTAACGCGAAGAATTAAGCGTAAACTTGCAACCATAATACAGTCAAAAAACAACAAAAAATACGAAGACGCTATTTAACTCGTTAACTAGCAGCAACTCTGATATTCCACAAAACAGTGTTTTGGCATCTTTTCTGGATCTCTTGTACACTCTAAATTTTTCCACATTAAAAAACGATGTAGTAAGAATCTTTGCGGATGACACTGCTGTACTCTCTTCACACGAAGACCCTTAAACAGCTAATCGTTATGTGCAAGACCACATCAATCTGTAACTGCTTGGAGACATGGTGCATAAAATTAAACGAATTTAAATCCATTCAAGTTACTTTTACCTTGCGAAATATATATTATCAAATGGTACCGAAATACAACAGTCTAAGGAAACAAAATACCTAGGAATGCATTTTGACAGTAGACACCTGAAAAACACGCAAAGACAAAAATTTAAAAGAATTGATCTGCAAGCCAAACAATTGTAGTTTATGTATGAAAATAAGGCACACGATCGTTGTAGTTTATACGTATCATGAACGGGAGTATTTGTTCTGCTACTTTTCAAAAGCCAAATTTTCAGACGGTGTGCCACATATCAGCATTACTACCTCTATTATTAGTCGGATTTGTAACAATATTTTCTTGGTAAACGAAGCATGACTGAAAGGATTGATCATACTATCTTGAATTTATAAAACTGAGCATGTTATAAACAGAAATTTAGATATTATCATAGTGGTTTCTTAATTGTCTTTAATGTTAATTTTGAAGCTACAATAAATTCGACTCTATGACATGTGGCACAGGCATTTTTTACCTATCAACTAGATTTGCAATATTTAAGCTAAATTATTATGATAATATTGTTGTATTTTTTGATAGACAGGAAAAATAGCATTTGCAACTTTTGATTCAACTGGTGCTTTGATCTTCAACAACAATTGTTACAGTGTGACAAATATTAGAAGAAAGATTACAGTGAGTTATCTGAAGCTAGGACTTCATCCATTATATGAGAAAAGTAGAACTACCGATAAGACAGCTGCAGCGCGACATACCTTGAAAATGCGGTTAATATTAAAGAACGCGGAAAATATTTTTGAATTTTTAAATGTCGATGGCAGCATCTTACAATGTGCACATGTCGAATTACCGCCATTGCAGTGAGAGTTGTTTTGTATACTTTAAATGGCAACGTTTAGTGTTCAAGACCAACGTGAAAGCATCAGTTTAATTTAAATTTATCGCCAATTGGCGTTACGGATGTTAAAAATGTGCATTCGCGGGTGCAAAAATTTAAAGAAAGAAGCCTCGGCCACGAACTAGTCGGACCAAACCTATGATTGCGCGAGTGGAGCAAGTTGTTATGGAAAACCGTCGTTTAGGTGTGGGCTATATCGTCTGTAAACTTGACATTTTTGTAGGATCTGTGGAGTCCATTTTAAATAATTGCCTGAAAAGGTGAGTCCCGAACTGACCGACGAACACAAGGCTGCACAGGTTGCAATGTTTTAGGTCATTGCCATAAAGGACATTACCCATAGACGTTCATTTTCCAATCGAGCCGCTGTTGCATCAGCGATTTTCCAGTGGGCAACACACTCCTAAAGAAGTGTTCTCAACAGCCATAAAACCATGGCGACGATGTTGCAAAAAATATGTATGTATACAGAAATTACGTTGAGAAGTACCAGAAGTGTCAACATTCTTAGGTAAGTACTTTTTTAGAAAATAATTTGGAAATCTTAGAACTTAAACCCACCTGGTATAACTTTAAACACGGCAGTTCTGATAAGTTTCCTATTTGGAAGGAAACAAGTTGTCATATTTTTTAAAACATTTTGAGAATGATTCGTTTTGATTGAATTGGGACCTGATGGATATACCCATTGTACTGATTGTGGCTATGATTTAGGTTTAAATACATATATTCAAATCTATCACCAATAGTAACTTAATAAACTGCTTTAAGCCTTTCTCTATCAAATTTCTTATAATATTTTTTACATGGTAATTTATGTGCTTTTATTAAAATGTGGGGTATTTAATTACAACAGTGTTTCCTGTAATTAAATAATAATGTAAAATCTTGTTAATTGTCCAAAGTGCTCCTAATAATTTTGTACATAACTCGAGAGTTTTTTAAATTATTGTACATACGGCTTTGATAGTTACTAAAAATTAATTTTTGCTCGTAAAAATCATCCGCAAGTGAAATTATTTTTATTTACATTAGTTTGGTTTAGTCATACACGGTTCTTGAAGAAAATGCTCGATTATAATATAAAGTTATTTTAAAGTTTAATTATATTGCTAATATCTAGTCATGTGTTAAATACGTTATTAATATCAAATACCTGCCTATCTGGCTTACCTTATAGATGTTTATTACAATAACAAAATCACTCACTAAAACCCTTTTTGTTCAGACTACTCATTATACGTAGGTAGGTTAAATTTAAACCAGACTTGGTCCCACTACTGATATAAAATATGGATTTGCTACGATTGGATGAAGTTTTTTTCGCGCGCACGCTTGTGTGGTTAGTATGACATAATCACCTTTTCGCTTGGTTTTTTTAGTAGCAATGCGATGAATAAATGCCCACAAGTGTTATTTCACAACTCGTTACAATAAAGTTCAAATGGAAATAAGCTTTTTGTTCACTGCAGGACAAAAATTCATGTACAGTCTTTTTTTAAGATTAATAAAGACTTTTAATTTGTAGATATAATTAGTAGATTTGTCAATGATTTGATAATTATGTATGTAGAAGTAGTATATATTAAAGATATTTTTTCATAATACTTCAACACTTTATATAAACAAGAAGTTTTGGAAGTCTAAACATTTACTTTAAAGTTTAATTTCAAGCGGCATGGGTAGCAAAGAATAAATCATAATGATTCATATCTTAATTCGTTCTTCGAAACCCATTTACGAAATTTAAATAACAAGAAAATCGTATTTTTAATAATTTCATAAATAATTCCTGTTATCCTTGTTATTGATTATTTGTCAATTAATTATTAGTTGCCATATAATAATAAGATAAAATAAAATTTTAATGATGATAAAATTTTGTATCTTTATCCGAAATTTTGTACATAAAAATCATTACAATATAAAATATAGCAATGCAGTTGTTTTTGCACTTTCTTATATAAACCCTAATTTTTAAATTATAATAAAACATTCGCATGCTTCTCAATATAATTATATAGATTTGTTAGGTGTTAGAAACTGAGCACTTTATATAAGGATGATAAAACTCTGCTATCGCATATGCTCAATGGTAAACTTTGATGTAACTGATATAACATATACTTAATGGTTTTATTGGTTTTATTCTTTTAATAATTCCGATATCATCATAGCAAATTTAAATGTATATCAAAGAACAGAATCAAAACACTTTTCAGCTTTTCCAGAAATACTAATTGGTTCATCAATCTTTTAACAGAAACACATACGAGGGTGAATCAAATATAAAAGAGACTTTTGATTTCGGGCACATAGTATTAACGCGCGGAAGTTCTCGCTTCGTCAGGTGTTTGGTAGGGATGTCAGGAGTGGGGGAAGCAGGCGGGCGATTTCGTTCGTTCCTGTCAGTACCCGTCGTGACAATGTCTGAGCAGGAGGTGCCGTCGTCAATTGTGCAGCGTATTATCATTAAATTTCTCGCCACGGAAGGTGTAAAACCGGCTGAAATCCTGAGGAGATTGACTGCGCAGTTCAAGGAAGAGACACTGTCACGAGCTAGAGTGTTCGCATGGCACAAAAAATTCGTGGAGGGCCGTGAGAATGTTGAAAATGATCGCCGACCTCCCACCAGCATCACCAACGAAAACATCGTCTGCGTTCAACAATTTATTGAGGGCGACAGGCGTCTGACCATCGATGAGATTGCATCTGAGATTGGAATCAGTTATGGCAGCACTTTTTCGATCATCACAGAGGAGCTAGGGTTTTGTAAGGTGTGCGCAAGGTGGGTGCCTCGCCTTCTGACAACTGAGCTTAAATTGCATCGTTCACAGTTGAACACCCTCCCTACAGCCCTGACCTATCGCTCTGCGACTATCACCTATTCGATCCTCTCAAGAAAGCCATGGGAGGGCATAGATTCGACAGCGATGAGGAGGTTGAGGTCTATGTGCGCAATTGGCTGGAAACACGACCAACTTCATTCTACGAGGAAGGCATTTCAAAATTAGCTACACGTTGGGAAAAATGTGTTTCTAAATCAGGAGATTATGTAGAAAAATAATCTAGTCTTCTTTTGTTTCAAGTTTAAATAAAATATTTTTTATAAATAAGTCTCGTTTATATTTGATTCACCCTCGTATTTGTTAGACGGGTAAATTGAGTAATAAAAAGATATGTAGGTACTGGTAACACTCTCTATGACGTGGAATTAAACAAGATGGTTTTACATAAAATATTAAAATGTGTTAATTAGAATAGTTGCCATGTCAGAAGTTACATTTCTACCTAAAATTAAAAAGGAAATGCAATATAAAATTGAAAAATTGCATTATTTTTGTATTATAATGTGTGACAAAAGTTGCGCAATAATAGTTATAAACAAAATAATTTTATTAGTTTACCTTTAATTCCATTTATTGAACTTTTAATTATTTGTTACGACATTTTTTTAGACTATTGCACAACATCTCATTTGCTTTTGTAGTGAAGCGCGGATAAGCAGACGTAAAGTATTAGAATCATTTTCTAAACACCATTTGGATATCTTGAATGAGGTTACCAAAGCACTGTATTAGAATTCTGCGCCTTAATAAAATCGACAATCTTACAGAAATTCTATAGAGTAAATTAATTAGATGTAGCTTTATATTGTGTATAACGTAAAGTTCTAACATAATCAGTTTTCAGCGTTTTACCAAATTTATTTTGTTTTAATTTGGAAAGCACATTAAATTAGAAAGATGCTTATCATTAAAAAAAAAGCATCTGTCTATTGTGAGTTTTTATGATTTTAATATTACAATTTCTTGTAAGTCTTAAGTTAATTATGATTAAAAGTAAAAAGTTACTTTTGGAAAATTTTAAAATTATAAAGCAAGAGTTTAATATTTATCTTTCCAAGGAGGCAAATCTTTATCAATAAGTTTATTATAAATAAACAGCAAGTTAATTGTAGGTTTACGACGAATGAAAATTTATAAAGACGCCACGAATTTTTTTATTTATTAATTGTTCGGGAATATTTATTTAATATTAAATTAATGCCAAATTTTGCGGTAAAACCTCAATTCTAGAGAAAATAAGTCGTAAAATAAATTAGTTTTGACGGAACTCCGATATTTAATATTAAGTGCAAATCTTTATCAAATTTTATTTTTAACTTAAAATATATAATTTAAAAAGTTTGATGTAGGGTTTTACATTTCAATTCCAATCATGAGCAAAATATTCATGGCTCTTCTTTGGGTATGATAAATGGCAAATATTGAAGTAACATTTGGTTCAACTTTAGTAAAATTGTAACTATATACAGACGGCGGACCTAAACGCAAGTAGTTTTTGGGCCAAAGGGTACTCAATGAAATGCTTTTTGACATATTACCATTTTAATTGGTTTTCAATTAACGATAGAACTTTTACAAAAGATTGTACATCACACTGACAACGTCAATACAATAGTTTTAATTTCCAAATTTATTGAGAACAACTGGAGCTGTCAACTAACGACAATATTTTTTTAAAATATGATTTTTCTCTCTCTTTAAATTTAAGCAAACGGTCATGTATCTAGAAATCTCTTAGGTATTTCTTCGTTATTACTAAAAAAAAGGAGACGAATGTTTGTAACAGATATTCGCGACTGATAAAACTGGAGCGTTTCATTATCGTCCCAAAATTAAAATATTAAGTGTAGAGTAGCGAAACAAAGATAAATGTATATCTTCTAAAGTCAAGATAAAGCTGTTTGCAAAAAGTTTCTTACGACCTTTGAGATCACTAATTTCCTAGCCCAAAAAAAATGAATGTCCAATACCATTGTAATCTACTAGTTAAAATAAACGCTTCTATTACTCAAAAGTACGACATTTCAGATCAACATCGACTTTAGTCCATATGACTATCACTCGTTCAGTTTCTTTAAAAATACCTTAAAAGGGCAACAGGGCTGAAAGCGCCAATCAAGTAGAGTAACTCATGTCTTTTTTCGGAAGAAGCATTAAGAATTGCCCATTTATTGAATCAAACGTATGGAAAGTGAAAAATTCGTCTTGTATGTTGTTACATCGTTAAATATTGTTCCGATTAATATTGCAAGAAAAATATCTTTTAAATTTGTCTGAGCTGCATGGTTTTTTAAAGAATGTTTAATAACAATTCCTAAAAACAGAATTTCATATATTTCTTTATGACTCTACTTGTTAAGCTTCTATGAAAAAGTTTCTTTAAATATTTTATTTACAATGTTTCGAAGATAACTCCATTTATAGATTGTAAACCGACATCCCATATAAATTTAGACAATAAATACAATTAAGTTGTTCAATAGAAATTTCAAACAAAAACTAAGTTATTTTAAAAATTTATTTTAAAAAGTTTTATGACTATAAACAATTTGTAAATTTATAAGCAATTGCACTACTTAGATTCTGGATCAAAAAGGCCATATTTGTATGAAGTAGGAAAAATTGAGAAAAACAGATTTCTCATGCATTCATCAGAAGCAACAAAAAGTGACGCAAAAATTTTGGTTCGATTCCCAGTTAATATTAAATAGTCACTAAGCATGATCACTAAACGTAAATCATCAATACAACAATCGTAATTGTAACAATTATGAATCGGCCTAAAACAATGAATTAATTGAGTACAAGCCCTAATCGTTATATAAAGAAACTTTTTGCTTGTATTACATACAGTCAATAATAAAGTGAGTGCTATAACCATAAAAAAACAAAATGCAAATAAAAATGTTTTTTTTCCATGCTTTCGAGGATTTCTACATAATCGTTTTTCAAAGATCGCCATGTCGTTTTAATTTGAAATAACAGTTTGCTTCGCTTCATACAGTGGCTTCTCTTTGAGTTTCTTTTTTATGTATGACCACATATTTTCAATTGGATGAAACATCTGGAGACATTGTCAGCCATTCCATCGTAGTGAAGTTATTTTGATGTTTTCACACACTGCACAATTTGCTGCTAGGTTTAGGGTCATTGACTTTTTGCAGTAGCCAACTTGTTCTGTCGAAACCACAAAAATTTTTGTCGGCATATCTGGCAGATGGAGCAAATTATTTCGGCGTTTAAATGGTGCGTAAGCAAAAAGAGACAATCAAAACCGCGTTTACAGAAGCATCCTCAAATATGCACTTTTACCGTGTGTCCTACTGCACGCCGAAGAATCCTGTTGTAATAACATGATCCCAATCTCTATCCAAATTTTTCTTTGCCCACGTCAGTCGTTTTCCACGTGCTTTTCTAATAATAAAGGTTTCTTCAAAGTTGATCGAAATACGACTTTGAATCATAATAAGAAAGACCTGAATTCCTTTTTTGTAGAATTTTATCTGGCCACAACTCAGCAAAAAACCGATTTGTCTTGAATGTAGCATAAAATCGCTTTATCTTTCTTCGTTGTTGCGACGTGGCTATACATTCTCAAACTCCAAATATCGCTTTACCTACTTCTTAACGTATGCTTCTGATTCCGTATACATTTTGGAGCTGGCAAACAGTATACTGCGCCAGGAGCATGAAATAAAGATTCAAAAGTATGAACATAAATGGCTATGCGTCTCCTTCTTGTCAAATGACAAAGGGTCACTTTCTTGTCATAAGGACTGTATATAACTCATACTATAACCAATTATTGTGAGCGGTATGCTCATAACTCATAGTTATTTCAAAACCAAAAAAGTCAAAAACAACACAGAAAGCTATATTGGTGCTTAATTTGTTTTTTATATTTCAATAAAGATTGATATTGGCAGAAACGTTAATAGAAAAGTATAGCGGATTTGCATCAGTAATTAAGATCTTGTAATTCGCTTTATTTCGATATAAACGAGCTGACAGTAAAATATTGCTTATCAGACGTAATCCATTTCGCGCGTGACATTTAAAACCCGAAACTACAAAGAGACGGTGGGATTTAACATTCAAACAAAACCCGGACCAAATCCCGGTACGCAAGTGCGTTGTCAAGCATTTCCCAGTTCAAAAAATTCCTCCATCCATTCGTACCGCAAACAGCCGGTCAAAATTTTATGTTTCAATGTATTTTAATCCCGCAGCACCTGTTTGGTGACACACAGTTCCTCTGTTCGTCACGCCGAAAATATTCAGAGGCGAGCCGCGCTGGCCGTGCCAGCTGCGGTTCTTAATGAAAGCGGCGCGCAATTTCGAAAATCGCAGGTTAGCGCCGTAATAACAAATAAATTTCGGCGTGCACGTGAGGCGCTGCATTCGCGTCACGTGCGCGCCAAATTGACAAAATGAAATTCTTCGGAGCCCAGCGGAATCGGCATTTCCGCGTGAGCTGCTCGCGCACACCTCAATCATCTTATCAGTATTATGATGTCCTGCCGATCGCGCATTTGGGAACGAACGGGCCATTCATCTGAGCCGTGGGCGTGCATTGGCAGCACGTCCGATACGGCGTTGCATACTGCACTTCTAATAGCCGGCAAAAACGCATTACGTACACGGCGCGTAATGAGCGCCTGTTTCTGCAACGTAATTTCGGTTTATAAAAGTTCCTCGCTTGCAGCTTCGTGCCAAAATCGCGGGCATCACGAGCCATCGCTGCCCAGCCCTGCAGTTTACATTCTGAATTATTTTCATGAAAAACGAGCAGCAAGTGTTCGGCGCTACGTCAGCATAACCATTATTACCGCTCTATTCATACAAAGAATTGCATAAAAATAACAAAGTCGGAGTGCTCAATACATGCAACTTAACTTTTGAGGAGCTTTTGTTCACGGAATGCATGGGAGCATAATTTAATTGTGGAGTTTATTTAAGTTAATTAAAATTAAATAGTATTTTTGCTTTTAGTAGCAAAGGGCATGCTTGTAATTAAAATCAAATCAACTACATCGTATATTTAAATCTGCTGCATCATTTGCAAATGAGACAGGAGGTTAAAAATTCCTAGGCGAAATAGTAGAATAGCTGTATGAGTGTTCAGGCCATGCTCAAAGCTGAGAAACTATACAATGTTGTTCGTGAAATGAACATTCTAAATATTCAAACATTAGGTATCAGTAAAACAAGAGGTCAAAAGCCGACTCGATTAAGTGTAGTAGGTACCCTGAGTTCTCTTAATCATAGAAAAAAATTAGTAAATTAATACAAAACTTTGTATTTTTCTCAGATCGAATTTTAATGATTCAGCTATGGAACAGTCCTATTTCACGAATCATCCAGATGGAAGTGCACAAGGGGGGTACAGCGGTATAATAATTTATTCAAGTACTATGAGACCCCAAACCATGAAAAAGATTACTTCCAGACTACTGTAATAAGAGTTTGTGTGTTGCCGTACAAACTAACCCTTGCTGCTATTTACTGTTCTCCGAAATACAACATAAAAAAATACCAATTAAATCATTCTTTCCCACCCTGGGTCTAAAATCTATGATATAAGGAGATTATAACAGTAAAGATACTATTTGAGGTTCTAGCATATCTACCACTAAAGATACTATCAAGTTTATTGGAAAGAGAAATTATTCCTTCTTGTCAACAGGCAGCTCCACATACTGGTCTCTTAGATTTTTTCGTTTTAAATGAAATTTTTTCTTCCTACGTAGATGTAGAATTGAGTTATCAACTTTCCTCTGATCAGACTCCAGTAATAGCAACAGTTAGCACGTGTCCTATCATTATATCGTCAACTCCCAACCTCCATAACTCAAGAACTGACTGGGTTCAGTATCAAACAGCTAAGTGAGGATATTGATCTACAACTAAGCCTAAAAGACTTAAATCCCCCTTCCACAAAAATTTATTCGCCAGTAACTCTATTAAAAACCTGTTAATCTTCCCGTAAGCCAATAAGTTTAATATATATCGACAAACCACAACTCAGAGATAATGAGCAAAGAGCGACTGAGAAAAGGCTAAAGTCTGCAAATTATCTTGATAAAGTTTTTCGTTCTCACACTAATATTCCAGACAAAGAAATTCTCGACTAGATATCTACAGCGCTAATACCAAAAACTGAACCAGTATCACCTGTTACACCGAAGAAGCTAGAGAAAGAGGACAATACTCAAACGCTAGAAAAGCTTTTGGAATGGAATCTCATTAAAGCGAAGATGCTGAAAAAATTACACAATAAAAAGTATGGTGCTGATTATATAACTGTTTAATGCAATATTTTAAATATAGTATAAATCAGACAAACTAAAATTAGCAGAAATAATTTTAATTCACAAAACCTGGAAAGGATCTTAAGAACGTTACATCTTTTCGATTCATTAGTTTTTTAACTTCCCCATTATAAGTTTGGCCTACGACGGGTCATTCTACAATTCAATAGTGTCAATGTATTACACATTTTATTATTAGAGCCTTAAAAAGTAAACTATACTCCCCAGCAATATTCTTAGACCTAATCCAAGACTTTGATAAGGTTTGGCAACTTGGGTAAATCACGATATCTCAACTGCACATCTTATTAATTTAGAAGTCGCTCAGGGCAGCGTCCTAGGACCTCTGTTATATTTATTGTTTACTTTTAATCTTCCAGCAACAGATGATATGGTGATTATTCACTCAGAAATATCCACTGGCCTTATCACTTCTTCAACAATATTTGAACACGCTCCAAGTATAGATTCAAGAATAGAGAATTAAAATAAATGAACGAAAGTCGTCCCTTATGACTTTGACGCTACGTAAAGAATTATACAAACAACACAGAAATTTCTTAGGCGGCCTCGGTTAAATATTTGGTTCTCCACCTAGATTCTTCTTCTCTTGCAGTGCCTATCCGTTTCGGATGTTAGTGATCATCATAGCAACGCACAAGTTATCAACTATAGCTCGGAAAAGTCCCACCGTTGTTGTGTTGTACCATACGTAAGTTTTTCAGCCACGATATCGTTCTCCTTCCCAGGCCTTTCATGCCTTTCACCTTTGGCTAGATTATATATAATAACTAGCACCGTTGGTTATTTCTCATATGTTCAAGATATTCTAGTTTTCGTGACTTTATTGTCAAAAGTATTTCTTTTTCTTTCTCAATTCTTTCTAGGGCAGATAGATTAGTGATGTGGTCTATGCAAAGTTTCTCGGAATTCGTCGGTTCAGCCACAATTCAAATGCTTCAAGTTTCTTGCAATAGTCCGCACTCTTTTTGTTGGTTATTTGTAAGGAGTTACCCTGATTGTTTGACACTATCATATACTTTGTTTTTGTAAAATTCATTAAAAGTTAATATTTCTGGCTTGCTTCCACTAACTTTATTATTATTTCTTGCAGACCTTCAAGGCTGGCTGAAATTACCATTGCGTCATCTGTTTGTTACCGCGGCTAGTTTGTCGCGATAGTTAATAGGGGGAAAATTGAAATAATAAATCCCCTTATTTGCGATGGTATTTACCTCAATCAAACACTGCGATTTCGAAACTACAATTTAATGTTGACTGAAGTTAAACAAAAATACAAAGTTGCAAATGTGCTCGAGTGCATTAGTCGAGGCTTTCGATGAGGTTGCTTGTTAACGACTGACTAAAAAATACAAAACTGAGTCGGCAAGTAAGTGACATCAAATTCAAGGGTTAGGTTCTTGAAATCAGGGCCAATAAATTACCTGCAAAAAGGCAGACGGCTGCAATTGGTCAGCTTAATGACGAGAGGACCCGCTGACAAGTCTTAAACTCATAATTATATTTTTGAATAGGGTCATAAAACTTGCATTTAACACAAAAAGAGACGATAGCGGTCATCTACCTGAAAGGAGCCCACCGATCACTTAGACTTATAAATCTGTCACTCAACTTACCTGGAGAATCTTAATTCTTAAAATAAGATAATCCTTACAACTATTCTTAATAATAAATTAATAATTATTCCGTACTAAACATCATCTTCATATCTTATGTTATTAATATACTCGCCGTTAATTTTGATACTGCCAGTAATCTCTTTCAGAGCTTTCTGGAAAATTATCTTCGAGTATACTTTGATTAGCAAGGGTGACAATGCGCAACCTTGTTTAACCCCTTTTTTAATAAAAATATCCATGAAATCTACCTACATAACAAAATAAATTGGAAATAACACGTTACCTAGAAAATGAAACAAAAAGAAATGAATTAATTAATAGGACAGGATTTCTATTTGTCATTAGAAAATAAGCTTTTGCATTATAAAACTATAATTATTACAATATGGAGTCACGGATTTTGATTATAGGGATGTTCCAATGCGTCCAATACCGCAATCATCCAAAGAGGCCAATCAAAATATTAAGAATAGTTACTAATGCCCCCTTATATAACACACTGTAAGGGAGGTCATCCATAAAAAAAGCATTAATTGCCACAAGAAGCTAGAAACTCATACAAATCTTCTGATACAACATTAGAAAATAACCTAATAAGAAAACTGAAACGGAGATGGTCATCAGATTTGTGATTGAATTTTCCTGGCGTTTTCTTCACTGGAGAGAATTTCATCAAGACATAATGCAAGATATGCAACTAATATATCTTAAGACACTATATTAGTTTATACGTGATCAGATTTCAGTACAATGGTTGAGATGCCTTAAAGACGTAAATATAAAAATATTAACAATATTTATCAAAAAGGACAAATTCTACAAGAATGGGTTCGCCCCATATTTATACCACTATCAGAAAAAAGCAACACAAAACATGTAGTGATTTTAAATTTATAAGTTTAATACTTTTTAGAGTGATAGGAAACAGAATTTACACTGAATGTGAGAATTTGAACAAAAAAAAATAAATAATTAAAACCACGTGATAAAACAGGAAAGAGAACTTTAACTATAAAAAAGAGAAGAAAATTGGAATACATCGGGCGTGTAATGAGAAGACCAAAATACGAACGATTGCGGTTAATACTAAATGGAAAAAATGTTTTTTTATTGACAATAATGTTAATTTATAATCTACTTAACAAAAGTATTCAGTAAATGTGATGCTAGGGGAGACAGTGAAAGGAAAAGTCATCCATTGATGACACTCCCTAAGAGCACCATTTACGGGAGGTTGGTGAGGTCTTCAGGCCATGTTTTCTTCAGTCTTCGTATTGGTGGATAATAAGTGAAAATCTGGTGAATTAGTGGATTGCTGTGTCCATCTAACTTCTGGTGGTAATTCATCGCATATCTTTTGATTTCATCGACAACGAATGGGACGTTTAGGTCTTGGTGGATTGCTTGGTTGGTTACAAACCAGGGCGCATCAACAATTGCGCGGAGGGGTTTTGACTGAAATTGTTGCAGTGTTTTTATTCTGGTCGATTTAGCACATCCCCAAAGTTGTATACCAAATGTCCAAATTGGTTTCAGCGTCATTTTGTAGAGTAGCAGCTTATTTCGGATCGATAGCTTTGAATGTCTACCAAGGAGCTAGTACATTTCACGGTATTTGAGGTTTAATTGTTTGCGCTTAGTTTGTATGTGTTTGTTCCACGTGAGCCGGTGATCAAGATGTAGTCCCAAGTATTTTACGTCGGTTTTTACCGGTACTGGAGCATTGTTAATGCTGACAGGCGGGCAAATATTGGTTTTCATAGTAAATGTTATTTGGACTGACTTTGATTGATTAACTTTTATGCGCCACTTATATAATCATGTGCTGATTATATTGAGGTGTTGTTGGAGGTTGGAAGTTGCACTATCCGCATTTTTATGGGTGGAAAGTATTGCCGTGTGGTCAGCGAAGTAGCAGTCACAGTGCTGTCAGTTTCTGGCAGGTCAGCAGTATAGACAAGGTAGGGGGCAGGACGCTTCCCTGCGGGACACCGGATTTGATGGGGTAATATGGGGATAGTTCGTTATCGCAATTGACAGAGTAATAGCGGTCTATTGGGTATGACTTAAGGAACAAGTAATAGTAGCTCGGTAATGACTTTTTTAGTTTATATAGCAGCCCGTGTGCCAAACCTTGTCGAAGGCCTGGGACACGTCCAGGAACACAGCGGCGCAATACCCTTTTCTTCTAGAGAGGATGAAACTTCATTTACTATTCTGTGCGTTTGATGTGTGGTTGAATGACCCTCTCGAAAACCGAACTGGTGTTGTGTTAGGTGTTGAAATATGTCTGTATCTTGGCGAAGTCGTTTAAGAAACAGTTTTTCAAATAGTTTACTCATTATAGGCAAAAGGCTTATTGGCCGATACGAAGTCGCACTTTCTGGTTTCTTGCCGGGTTTGGGTATCATTAATATATGTGCGTACTTCCAGGTGATTGGTTAATATCAGAGACTTAACATCCGGTTGAAAATCGTAATTAGGAGTACGACAGTTTTCTTGGGCAGCATTTTTAGAATTTTTCCAGTTATTAAATCATGACGTGGCGCCTTAAATTGGTTCAGTTTTTGAATTTCATATATAACTTCAGCGAGAGTAAACGGGTTTACTGAAGTGACATCTGACACGGGATGTGTAGAGATGCTTCGATTGCGTTGTCTCCAGGGGCTGCCGTTGCTTCAAAGGGAGTGAAGACGTCGGATAAATGCTCTGCAAAAGTGGTTTCTTTATCTGTAGGAGATCTTGTCCATGTTCCATCTGCTCTCCTGGTAGGTCTTTTGGGTACTTGAGGCCTTTTAAGGTTCTTCGTGGCTCTCCAGATTGAGTGATCCTCTTGTTTCAAGTTCATTAAATACTCGGTGAAGTTATCATTTTATATCTCTCTTAATAGTTTATAAATTTTACGCGTTAAACGATTGTAGATAGTTTTATCAGCAGGATTATGTGTCCTCTGCCACGTTACTCTTGCTCTCCTCTTTTCTGCGATCAGTTCTTTAACCGTTAGAGGTATGGAAGCAGTAGGTTTTTCATGATCAGTTCCGATAGGGGTTGACTCCCAGGCAGCCTTTTGGAGTACATTAGTGAGATGATTATTCGTAGTTTAAGATTTGGGTTGTCTCCCAAGTATTGTTGAAAAAGTTCCCAGTGTGTTTGTGTAGACACTAGTTTGAGGTTGAGTGAGTTTTTGATAGTAGAGGTACATAAGTTTAGTATGACTGGAGAGTGATCTGACGACAGGTCATTACTTGCTTCTACCATTACGTAATTGGTACCTATACCATGGGAGATATAGAAATCCAATAAGTCGGGAAGTTTATTGTAGTCTGACGGCCAGTAAGTGGGCACTCCGTAGGAGTGGCAAGTGAAGTGGTTTTGTGTGATTGATTGTAAGAGATTACGACCTTTTGTTAATATAATTCTATAACCCCAGTGGGTGTGTTTAGCATTCCAATCGCCACCCGCAATAAATTTACTGCCCAGAGCAGAGAAGAAGCTATTATGTTGGTGAGTAGAGATGTTATGTCTGGGGGGATTGTAGATAGCTGAGACAACGAAAGACCAACAAAAGGAGTTGATTTTAACATTTGTAGCCTGTATGAATTCTGTTTGATAGTTTTCCACTTCAAAATGTGATATGGAATTTTTAACGATAACCGCAGATCCTGCACGGGCAGTGCCGTCTGGATGCGTTGTATGGTAGATAGAATAATTGGGTATTCAAAACATGGTTCTTACAGTAAAATAGGTTTCACTCACTAACATAATGTCAATTTTATTAATTTGTAAGAAAGCTATTAATTCTTGTTTATGGTTTATTAACCCGTTTGCGTTCCACGTCCCAATTCTTAGTATATTGGCCATTAAGGAGTTATTTTGTTTATGACAGTTGTTAACAAGTTGAGCATTGTATTATTTTGATGCATTAATTGAGCAAACATATTTTTAAATTCGGCTAGAAAGGTGGTTAGTTGTTCTCCTAGGTTGACTTGCTCGTTGGGACTTCCTTTGACGACTTGACTGTAAGATTGCATATGGTTTATATGTGGCATCATGTTGGGTTGCAGCGGAGTGGCTGGGACAGGGTTAGATGGTTGTGAAGGTATCACTCTTCTATTAGGTGTTGTTTGATTATTTGCTTTGTAACGCATATTTATTAAGTTTTTGTATGTTAAACATCCTTTATAGTTTGCAGGATGGGTCCCTCACATAGAGCGCATTTGGCTGGCGAGCTTCTTGGCTTTGTACACGTTTCGCATTTGACACATTTGTACTGTCTCAGGCAGTAAGCCTTCGAATGGCCGTAATTTTGGCACCTTGTGCATTGTATGATATCTCGCCTTTTATGTGAGGCTTCAACAGTTATTCTACAGTTGCAGACGAATTTTACATCATAAATACTTTTATTGTTTGGGTAGGTTCCAAGTCGACATAAAAAAGTGGAAGCGGATCTTTGCTAACCCTGTGCCTTATGTTTGTTATATTTCGGACTTTATGGTTAAGTTGTTAGAGTTCTTCTTTAATCGTGTCAGTCAGGATGGTATGATGGAGATATCGGGTCACTACTCTGTATGCCCGCTCTTCTTTGGGCTGATAGGTGTGATGGATAATGTTTTCTTCTCTTAAGTGCCTGATAATATTTCTGCATGTTTCGGAAGTGAGTGGGTTCAGTATAACTGTATTGTTAGCAAGTGTTTTGCTGTAATATTGCTCATTCTCAGCAACTTTAGCAATATTCTCAATCATTCCGTTGTAGTTTGTAACCCCATATATAAATATAGGAGGCTTAATAGCTTTGGTTGTATTTTTATTTCTTTCAGAACTCTGAGGGGTGGTTGGTTTTATATTATGGCCAGATAGAGGTTGGAATCGATTTTGAGTTATGGTTTGCGGTTTCATCGTAGAATATGTTCGACAGGTTTGTTCGACCGTTTTCTTTTTTTTGTCACTTGCCAAGAGTGGGCATTGGTTTCTCCATCTACTTCAATATCATCGCTGTCGTTAGTTTGCATTGTCGATGGGTCATCAGAGTGAGCTGCTGTACTTAAATAAAAATCTGGGTTTGGAAGTTTTAGGGGAGGAAATGATTGGTTATGCGAATGATGGGTAGGGTTAAATTGTGTCTGAAAATTCTGCTGACCGCCATAAGGTGTCTGTTGGTAGGTTTGTTGCAGTTGGGGCTGGTTATAACTTATAATAGTTACATACCCGTAAGTGGCGTTAAGATTTCCAGTATTAATTTGATATATATTATTCCATTAGATGAAAATCGAAAACTTTAGTCCGATAATTCAAGTATTTAATCGGTGCGCTTGACCTAAGGTCAGCAGCGAGCCGAGCGATTGTGGTTATCGCGTAAAGCAATTCACCGCACGTCGTTCACTTATCAAGCGTGTAACACTCGTTGTTGTAGTTAAAAGTCTTTAAAAAATTATTTTAAAAATCACTTTCAGTTTATTAAATTTTAAAGTTAATATCACAAGTTGACCTCAAGTCGCTTTATCGCTCGGCACTTGTAATCTCGCGGACCGTTAGCAGATGTCTTTATTCCGCGAGTCGACGACCGAGTTCCCACGACCGTTATTGCACTTAGTCACTGCCAGCCGGCGGCCCGCTGGCAAACACTGATACGATGACGCACTCCACAGCACACACGGAGAAACACGTCCGTCCGCATGCACTGTTCAGCTTCGACTCAAATGGTAAAATTGAGGAATAAAATATATCATGGCTAAGAAACCTGCACTGTAGGAGTAACGCTTGATAATCGAACAAGAAACGGAAAGAATAAAAATCAATATGTAAATTATTAAAACCACACATTAAATATGTATAACAGCAGGTAAAGCTTGTAAAATTGTAAAATTGTTAAATTAAAAAAATGCATATACAAAGCATCAACAGATCTTTCTTATTATTTGTAATTTTTAAGTTCATTTTTATTATAACCCTTAATTGAAGAAACAAACAAACTTACAAGCCCACACATGAAATTGATGCTGTATTATAAAAGTGTTTGGAGAATTCATGCCAAGACTACTTACTATACAAATATTGGTATATTTATAAAGTATGTAAAAATAAAATAACTCAAAGAACTTTGTAATATTAAAAACAACCCGGAAAGCCTTTGTAGTTGACGTTTATAAGTTAATCCACAGTTCCATTACGTCACTCTATTTCAAATATAATGGTATAATTTGTTCCTTTGGTGGTAGCCTTTATCAAGAAGTTGTAAGTTCTTTTATTTATTTTGCGAAATATTTCTTTACTGCATAATAAAAAAGGTCAGGAAATAAATATTTATATTCATAAGTTTTGCTTTAATATTGTTTCTTACTTTAAATTGTTTAAATTTAGAAATAACTAAAAAATACTGCGCAGCAGGCATTGATTCT
Organism: Sinelater perroti; assembly: GCA_036346155.1. Lineage (NCBI taxonomy): Eukaryota > Metazoa > Arthropoda > Insecta > Coleoptera > Elateridae > Sinelater > Sinelater perroti. Next base: position 2,409,686 of record JARFIY010000348.1, on the reverse strand, counting down.
TATAAATTTGACTATTTATACTAGAGCAAAATCTGCGGATAACATGTTGGAGTCTTGCAATTACATATCGTAGCGCGATTTCAAATCCCCTAGCGCAACAATGGTAGACCACTACACGATATTGTAGATTACGTGCAATGGGACTAACACCACGACATTCTTTCTTGCGACTGCCAATAACTTCTCTGAACCGACAACAAAAATTACAACAGGCAATCGAAAGAAGGCTGTGGACACACAAGTGTAATATAATCGTCTTTTTTTTATAAATTTAAATTACATTTAAGTGGAAAAGATGACAGAATATTATTATGCCGTGGATGCGAAGAAAATGAGTCAAAAGAGTGTATTTGTGGGAAGCATACTATGTAAACTATGGGCATTAAAACATGGAGAGTTGTTGTATATGATATCAGGTCATTTCTAGTCAGAGTTAGAGGCACTGGCCATATGTTTATACATCGACAAGGTATAACAGCCCGTGGTACTTTTTTTCCCTTAGAAAGTGCCCAATTTTTCAACGAGGTAACTCTCGGCCACACGTGGCATGCAACACATTAAATTTTTTCCAACAAAATAGCCCGCTCGCCTGACCCTTCACCGATCGAAGATGCCTAGACTACAATAGAATTCACGATTTCTAAGAAATCATTCATTGTTTAACTGCATGCCAAGAAAAATGGAGGTGGTCATAAAAGCCGGAGGTGGGGCCGTACATTACTGGATAATTGAAAATGATTATGGACAAATCTTTTATAAATTTAATCATTTTTTGATTTATGCTCTTAGATAAATCGGCAAAGTTGTAGCTGATAATTTGCACAATAATGCATATTGGCATAATTTTGTTTTAAACGATAATTGCATGTTACATCATAGCGTATATTAAATTATTTTATTTATTTTTCAAAATTATATGCAGATAACTTGGAGATAAAAATCGTTTTTATTTTTCCTTTAAATAGATATTTTAAAGGCCTTCCTAATTATTTGGAATTCTTACCGACAAGAGGCTGTGACTTGTTTCACTTCAAATCCCTAGCAGAAATGTAGAAAATGTAAGGTTGGCAGAGAAAGTATGTGTGCCTGTCATTATGTTTCGCAATAAACACACATAGATATATGTTTTGAGACGTAAGTAAAATAAAATTGAAAAAATTGAAGAGAGCACTAATGCGTGAACGAAATGTAAATTATTGAATGAACTGGTTGGAGTTACATGAAAAAACGTCTTATCGCTGATAATAATCGATATCATGTCGCATCAACCGCATACTACAGTTGCGTCTTCATGCTACTATTGTGTACTCCAGCACAACATATCTACGCATGTTTCATGCTGCTGTCCCTGTATTGTTACAGTTCAATTTCCCAAGGCAATGAAGACAATTACTACATGTTTCCTTGCCCACGACATCAACCTGTTCATTCAATAAGCAGCTACACATAATGCACTCAAATATTTGCATTATAGTTACATACATACATATCTATTTTATAATTTTAGAAATATTTAACTTAATTTGTATGTATGTATTTTCACTATTCTATATGTAAGAATCAATATATGGCGTTTTCTGACATACGATATATTCTCGAGAAATCTGACACAGATTCTAAAATAAAATTTTTTTTATGAAGTCTTTAATTGACATAAATCAATATAAAGATGGGTTAAACTAAACAACAAATAAAATTAAATATTAATTGACTAAAAAATTAAATAGAAAATTAATTTGTGGAGTTATCATATATTAATAAATGCGATAACATAAAAAATATTGTACATCAAACAATTTGCATTTTTGTATTTTGGTTCAAATTAAGAAATAACTAATATTAGTTATCGAGATATTCTGCTCTCTGGTAACAAGGTTAAAAGACTTTTCTTATACAAATATGCCAATACGAGCAAAATCTATTTGTCTTGCATTTCTGTTTTCCTTTTGTTATGTGATTTTTTTATCGTATAAAATCTTTGGTAGTACTTTTTACATTGTATATATAAAATTGATTTTCTTCTCTGGTTCTAATGATTTTCCAAATCTTTTTCTTCTACATGACTTTTCAGTTTTTATATATCGTATTTACGATGATAACTGATCAAAAAATTACTGATCGTATTTAAACTGTAAAGCTGAAGGAAAGGTATACTTACAATAAATTGTTCTTCTACTTTATGTAGGCTACTAGCCTGTTTCTAATATCTTCACGACCGCCATAGGCGTTTGTATGACGGCTGAGGAGCATTAATCTTGTTAGTAAGATAAAAGAGTCGATTTTTTTATTTTTTTATTTTAAAAAAGTGCTTTAGATTTAAAATCTCTTATTAAACATGTTTTGGAAAAAATTACGCTAATATTAATGAAAAGTAAATGACGTTTTGGCAAAACACAATTATTAGAACAGTTGTTCGGGTGTTTTTCTGTCAGATATAGAAACGGAAAGACTTCAAATCTTGAAATACGTTTGGAAACGCACAGATTTGTAAATGTCCAAAAGAATTTTTTGTACGCTGCTGCACTCTTCCTGGAAGGGTAAAAGGCTCCGGTCTACGTTTTTGATTGGCTACGAGCATTACCTAAAAGTAAAAGGGAATCTATCTTTGATTAGATTTTTCTTTCTTTCTTTTTTACTGATGGCCTTCCTAGCTTCATTTCCAATTACCGAACAAAGAGGATGAGACAAAATCATGAAGAGGCGAGCTGTTTTGTAGCTGGGTTAAATTAAGTATTTTCTTGTTTATTTTTGGGAATGGTAAAATGTAATTTATAGGCTGCAAAGTTCACAAAATAAGAGAAACCTATCACGACAAACATTTATTTACATCTACCTATTAGAAACATCCAGAGTGATCCAAGCGGTTGAGGCGAAGGCCGTGATGCAGACGGACCCGGGTTCCATTCCCGGAGCCCTCTGATGCCTAGCGGGTGGCCTACTCAGTCATTATAAATAATTGAGTACTTGCTTTCTCTCGACCAAGGCGTAATATTGGCGGTCGTCTAAGACGCGGTGCTTGCCATATCGCCCCGTATCAGAGATGGTACGCGACGACCGGGCAAAAGAAAGCGAACATATGAGAGCCTTAACTTCTCAGTTTACAGACTTTGGTCCAATGGGCCTAGAGCTTACCATTATTATTATTATTATTATTAGAAAGATCAAGACAGGTTATTATAGTAATTTAAAAAAAAATAAATATGTACCTAATGAGAACAGATAATAATTTGTGTAAAGCGAATATGAAGAGAGTAAAGTTATGTTCACTTTCTAATGTTTCTCAAAAACAATATCGCTCCTAGGTAAACTTTATACAGCTTATTAAAGAAACTATATAAGATTGTTGCAAAAGATTTTCTTATTAGTAATGAATTGTATTTCTTATTAATAATGAATGCATTATTGAGTTGTATATAATACCATATTTCAAAAACTGTTGTAATTATTTAGAAAATTATTATACTAAATGCGTTTTTGTGTTGTCCTTTAATTAAACATTTTAGGCCAAAGATAATTATTTAAATTATATAAATAATTGCATGACTTAATTAATATACAGGAAGTACGAAGGTTAAACATCCAGTCAAATGTTAACAATTGCTTTTTAACGGGTAAGCCTCGTTTGGTCTTAAATTAGGACCGATTGTGCTAATTGCTTCCTTCAGTTTGTATACTTAAAAACAAAATTGAATTAATGGATTCACCATGTGGTAGTTCAAAATAAATGATAACCTTCCAATTCTACTAAAAAGATATTAACACTTTGTTCAGGTGAAAACTGAACTTTATTACCGTTAAAGGCTTCTTATTGCAAGCAATAGTAAACCAAGAGCTTTATGGTTAATATTTTCATAAAGGGTCTCATTTTTTTAGAAAGTAACTTTTGAACAGACTGTTTTTTATCGACTGATGTGGAATCCATATTTTAGAGCTTTATGAGATAATTGTGTACTATTGTTTAAAGTATTTATCATTTCAGGAAGAGTACATCATAGATTATTATCAAAGCCTTTATTTGAAGTGAACCATTTCCACAATATATAATAAAAAATAATAACATTTAGGAGACAAAATTACATGTTTATATAAAGACTGTCAGATAAAGCAAAAGCGCGCATGTCTCGAAAGTAACAAATGCATACACAATAAATTATTAAGGTAAACTATCTTAAAATATCCATATAGAACTATTGCATTGGCTTCCTGTATAATAAATTTTATAATGGTATTTTATATATATAGAAGAGAGAGAGAAAGAGAGAGAGAGAGAGCTCTGCAGGCCTTAAAGGCCCATGGCTTCTATTTTCTTTATTATCTCTTTCCACTTCTTTTTGTTCCTGGTTAGATTCTGACATCTTTCTATCTCCAGTAATCTCAGGTCTTATTCGCATGCCATTTTCTCCGTGGCCGTTCTCTCCTTCTTTCCCTTTCTCCTCTGCTTAATACCTTTTTGCCCATCTGTTATTCGTCATTCTGGAAACGTGGCCCAATTATCGTAATGTAGTTGCCTTTACTTTCTGGCTTATTGTTGGTTTCCGATATAGTTGCTTAATCAAATTTGTTCTTCTCTATACATCTCCTTGTTCTATGATCCCCCCAAAAATTTATGTTTCCAGGCGTTTAGTTTCTCCTCCTCTCTCTTGTTCATAATCCAGGACTCACATCCATGCAGTACTACAGGTTGTACTACCAATTGGTATAATCTAAGTTTCGCTGCCCATGAGATGTTTTTGGCACTAAATAAGGTGTGACGTGCTCCTACCGATTGCAAGGGAAAGTAAATTTCCCTTGCAATTACCTTGTCTATTTCTTTTATCTCGTGCCCTTTACTAGTTATTGTTATGCCCAAGTACTCAAACTCTCCGACCTTTTTGAAAATGTATTCTTTGTGTTGTTATGTCACGATCTTGTTTCAGCTTTTTTTTAACTCTATTTTACATTATTCTAAGCGTCATTTTTAATTATCTTATTTCGTACTTGGGTCATTCTGAGGGCATGATACAACTGTCTTCTTATAACCGAATCGTAGGCCTGTCTGAAGTCTATGAATGGTATATGTAGGTTCAGTTTTTGTTCATAGGTACTGTTTTAAATCATTTCTAAAACAAAGGTTTGATCCGTGGTAGACCTTCCTTTCTTAAAGCCTCCCTGGTATTCCCCTATCTGTTCCGTCACGTAATAATCCAGTTTGATTGTGATGAACCAGGCAATTACTTTATACACTACATCTAGTAATGTGATACCTTTGTAGTTAGCAAATAACATTTGTCACCTTTTTTGTATATGCGGTGGATTACTGTTTTTTTTTTCATTCTTTGGCCAGTTCCTCCTCTTCCCATACCTGCTTCAGCAATGCACAGATTAGGTTCGTTAAGGCCTCACCTCCGTGTTTAATCATCTCCGCTGTTATCCCGTTCATTTCTTGTACTTGTATTATTCCTTAGGTTCTTTAATGGTTCTTTTATTTCTTCATTGTACGGTTCTATCGTCTGTACTGTTATGTTCATTCCTTTCTCGGTCATCGTGTTAACTTTTTATTCGGTACAATGAAATGTAATTATTTTAAATTGTAAAATGCAAATTTAACACAAAGAGTAAATTTAAAATCTCTTAGGAGTAAACAGTATACATTAATTACAATATACAGCTGTAAACCCGGTGGAGACTTCGGTATCTATCAATAATTTTAGTAACATTTTAATTTTCTACCCAAAGTATAGGATTGCTGTTTTATGTTTATCTAGATATTTACTTTGGAATCTAGTTAATATCATAAAGCATTTTAGCTTTTTTTACCTCAACTAAGACCCATGTGCATACAGATTTTCTATAAAAAAAATTTGGAAATCATGATGTAACTTAGTCTTACCAATAAACTTTATTTTATTACACTGTGACTCAGTTATATTTTATTCTAGCATTTTGCTAATCAATAATTCGAAATCCATTCATATCATCTTTAGATTATAAGGCAAACCGGTCCAGCTGACCCTTAATAGATATGAATTAATTTAAATAGGCGATTAAACTGGCGACAAACAACTAGAAGTAGCGCCTGTGGCTAAGTTATATAAATAGCGTAAAATGCATTGACCGGTGAGTAGAAGTTTTTACCGAAGTATGGATAACAAGCTGCTTTTGTATAAAGGAAAGATAAAATTTGCTTGGATACACGGTTAATAACTGTAAAGCTTAATTAGCGGCTCTTACACCTTTAATATTTTCAGTCTAAGGTATTACGAGGTGCATGCAATACATCATGGTGTATACAAAACTACATTATTTATTATGATTTTATTATATCGACTATAAACAATATAGGTATTGTTTCCAAGACTATCCAAATATTAGCATCGGATTTCTTTACTATTATTGGAGAGACTTGAACTATATGGACAATCAGATCTATTTCAGTATTAATTAAAATAATAGCAACACATCATTTACTGATTCAATAACATATAGTGGTTTTTGGACTAGACTTATTCATGTCAATATTTTATATAAATATTTCCGAACTTTATTAATGTAACTCATTACATGAAGGCCTTCGTTACTTTAAAACTTTATTATAAAACGCTGTAAAGTTGTTTAAAGTTTATGCAAAATTTGTCGGCTACGTTATTTCAAAAAGAGCACTATACAAACCACTTTGCCATGTTAATGTTTAGTAATAGATCATATTCTTAATCATAAGACTAACCTTGTACTTATTAAAGAGTTGCAATTTAAATCACAATTAATTAATGAAGCTCTGCCTCCTCTATCATCGTTTATATTTCGATCGGCCGCCGCGGCGCAAATTAGCCATCTGCATTTTCCGGGACGGAGGCGGCGGCTGCTCCTTCTCATCTAGTCGCAATCAGGACGTACGTGATAGACCGGAGTAATGTCCCTGCTGCGTGTAACTACTTTTATCTGAAAAACCGCTCATGGTTCGCTCCGGTTAACTTGCACAAGCACGTTCCGCCGTGACGTTTTTATATTTGGAATATTCCGCCCACGTAGTTGCTTCTTGATTTTAGAACTTTTTCAGAAGGTACTTCATATCCGACGTATTTCAGGGCTTCCTGCCGATTTCATCCCACGCGTTTTATGCCCCCTGTGCGAGCCCTAGAAACAAAGAGCGGCAAGGCGCACAAAAGATTTTTTGCCGTGTTTTATACGCACCGAAATTGTGGAAATGTTTGGCGCTTCCATATTTTGGGATACTGGCTTTATAGCAGCAAATCATAGTCATAAAATTTTAGGCGCAAACGTAAAAGACTTAATACATAAATTTGACGCCCACAAATAATAAACAAATCGCTTTTTTAAATATTTTAATTTGTATTTAAATATATAATCAGAAAAGGAAAAATTGTAGATTTAATTAGCTTCATTATTACGTAACTTTAATTATCAATATATAAAATTATAAACAGATTGATTATTCTTTTCAAGTGTTGCAAAGCATAAGATATTTGTCTGTTATTTTAGATGCTTTGTATTTTTATTCGTAGAAATAAACTTAAGGACAATAAGTTTAGCAAATAGTAAATTTTAATTTCTTTAAAAATTAGCAGAAACTTTTAAAATGTGAAATCTTAAAAAGTTAATTTTTTATAATTTTATTCCAGCCACAAAAATTTTGTTTGGTAAATTTACCAAATATTATTTAGAATTTCGTATGGCTGGGGTAATCAAGCATCTTTTATAAATTTTGTTACAAAAATATCGTAATATAAAAATGTTTTTTACCACTGTCGTGTTAGAAAAATTGCTGGCACCTAACAAATCTTTGCAAAATTACAAGCTTGTCGATATCCGGAAATACTTCAATGAACTTGAATTAATATAACTTTTTAATTTATTTCCATAAAATAAAAAAAATGTATTTCTACAATATATTCAAGCGGAAAACCAGAAAGCGATGAATATAAAAATAGTGTACGCGAGCAACGCATTTCTGTTTGGAAACTCTAGTTTAGCAAAATTTGTCTTTTTCGCAGTTCTTGCTCCTAAAACTGTGCATTTGATTAGAAAACTTCAAACACTACAAATAATGCTGCCGTCGTAAAAAATGAGTGTGCTCGGCAGTGGAAGGGTGGCAGGTGTAGTAAACAACATCGAATATAAATGAGGTTTCCGATGCATAATTGAACAAGATGTACGACAGCCAGTAAAGAAAGCATTAACTTTTAGTTTGACTTTAAAAACCAGGTCGCCAAACACTTGTTTATTGTTAATATAAATCAGAAAAACATAACGTTACAACAAGCTGTACAAACTTGTTTATATTTTTTATTATAAACTTGTCCTTGCATTTACAATAAAAATGGTTTAAGTTTTTTGTAACATATCATACAATTTTTCCATAATACAGGGTGTCTGGTGGCAGATTTATATTTTCAAACTTAAATAAAAAACGTAATAATTGACACAAAGTTTTATTAAGAGAATTGAACGATAGAATAGAAATGCGGATTTCATTTTTTAAAGAGTATGTCATCTAAACGTCTTCCGTCGAGTTGCACACACTGTTCAAAACAAAGCCTTGTGTTCTACGTCACACGCTGCAGTAAACTTGGTTCAATTGAGCTGATTTCTCGACGGATATTTTCCTTTAAAGCCACAAGAGATTGGGAATTGTCATTATAAACTCTCTCTTTAAGGTAGTCCCATAAAAAAAATCCATGGGAGTTAGATCGGGCGACCTCGGTGGCCATGGGATGTCCTCAAAGCGACTGATCAGTTTTTGGGGGAAATTTTCCTGAAGCAAATTCATCGAAGCTCTGGCTGTGTGTGCAGTCGCCCCATCCTGTTGAAACCACGTGTGTGAAGAGTACGATGGATGAGCTCGCAGTTTTGGCAAAAAGAAATCCGTAATCATGCGTCGATAATTTTCACCATTGACATTCGTCGCCTGACCTCGAGAATTTTGGGAAAAAAATGGTTCAATTGTCCCATGCGTGGATAAGGCACACCAAACAGTTACCCTGGAGCAATGCAATGGTTTTTGATGTTTCAATCGAGGGTTGCGGGTTCTTGGAGACCAATAACGGCAGTTTTGCTTGTTGACGTGGCCGTTTAAGTGAAAATGAGCCTCGTCGCTCCAAAAAATGGGATTTATAGTGCGAAATGTTCCAACATAGATTCACAAAATTTTTTGCGTAAATCAAAGTCACTTTTTTCAGTTCTTGAACGATTTGAATTTTAAAAGGATGGAACTTCAGATCTTTCCTGAAATTTCATGAATAATCGCTCTTGGAAGTCCCAGTAAGGCTGCTCTTTTCCGTATTGAAAGTCGCGGATTTTCACGTAAACTGCTTTCAACCAGTTCAATGTTTTCGGGAGTCCTTGAAGATCGACTAGGCCCTGGCCGTGGGGCATTCATAGCCGAGGCAGTTGCGCGGAATCTCTGCACCCACGAACGACTTAAATTTACACTCGGTCCATCACGTATTCGCCGAATACCGAACTTTAAACAAAATTGTCGACGGGCAATTACGTAAGAATCATTACACTTAAAAAATGTCTCTACAGCGAACGCGCGATGCTCACTCGACCACTGCGACATCGTGACTGACAAATCCGCACGATCGGTGATTCCAACGGCGCCACCCTCACCCCTGACCGTTTATTACTTTTTGAAATAATCGTATTTAAAAATATAAATCTGCTACCAGTCACCCTGTACTATACTAGAAATAAAATTCACTTTATTTATGTTTTACAACTCATATAAGAAGCCAATTTGAATTGTTGCCGCCTTGTGGATTTCAAAAATATCCATACTATGTCAATATTAACATATAATGGAAACAATATGTCCTGCTGCGATATATAACTTGGCAGCTGTAATGCGCATGTGTGAATACAAATGGCTTCGTTGGCCCGTTCAGCAGTTGAGTGATCACACGGTTTCCGTATTTGTAGTAATTGAGCAAATAAAACAGAAAATCTTCATCAAATATTATACAAAGTTAGAACATTCCACCGCATAAGGCATTTGAATTATTCAGAAAGTTTTTTGAAACAATACAATGGTGTAGTTCAAATAAGGCTTTATAAAATGATTCCGAGATGGTCCAAAATCTATTAAATGTAATCCATGTTCTAGAAGAACCGCAACAAGTAAACAATTGGAAAATATTCGGGCTACATTCAACACGAATGGACGATTACAAGTCCGCGAACTGAAAGGTATGTCATACTATAATTCAGATTTATCATCCTGCGATTTTTGGCTGTTCCTAAAACTCCATATTTGAAAAGGAAAATATTTCATACCGTCAAAAAAATTAGGTCAATACGCTGAAAAAACACAGATTTTTAGAATGTTCTAAACAGTGGAAATATCTGTCGCAAAAATTAGTATGATAAAAACAGTTTTTATGGCGACGATGTAACTTAGCCACTGATAAGAGTAGATTGATGCGTATATGTGAGTGAAGACGACTTTACTAGCTGTGTCAGTTGGAAGTTAAACTATGGTAATTGAACGTGTGTAGTGTGTGATCACCACATTTTCAATAACTGAGTGGGTAGAGTAACAAGTTTTCTTCAAATTTTGATGAACAAGTTGGAACATTCGTCCACAGAAACTACTCGGATGATTCGGGAGAGTTTCAGAAACAATGAGTGTACCATAAATAAAGGCACGGCATAAATGATTTAGAGATGGCCAAAAATCTGTTGAAAATAGAATATAGAAAATATTAAACATTTACAAGTTATAATCAACACGATTTGGTAACTGATAGTTCGAGAACTAGAAGATGAGTTAGGGACTTTAAAACTAAACTGTACAAAATTTTGACGGAACAGCTTAGATTTAAACGTGTTACGCCAGAATTTGTTCCGCAGTTACTGCTACCAGAGCAGAACGAACGTCATGCTGTAATTGCTATTGATTTGTTTCAGCTTGCTACCAAAATCTCGATCACCCACTGAAAAAATCCGAAAAAGTATTTGGAATCCCTGGTTGCTTATTTTCAAAGGCACTGTATCATTCTCACTGATTACATAAATTATTTGTTATTGTAATTTTACTATTTTGTGTTGTATGGCTGGTTATTTACTAAATAGGTCATGTATTTCACTTCTAGTACTATATCAGACTCTTTTTTTTCCGCTAAAATAAGAACTGCTTATCGATATTACTTATCTATTTGCACTAAATTACAGATCCTTGGAGCATTACTTTAAAAATAACAGTTTTATTAATATACTAAAATGACCTCTGGCAATCTAGAACCGCGTTATTTTAAAAATTTTAGTTTCTCCTCCGTCCCTCACGACCGATCTGCTTAGCAATATCAACCCAACAATGTAATATATACTTGCAATTGATAAGTTTGTATGTTATATATATTTTTGAAAAGTCTAAGAATTATTTACACAAAAGATTATACTATAATGTAATAAATACTGAGACAAATTGTGGAGCATCAGCTATAGTACTACAACACATAATATAGATGAAAGTATTGCATACATCTAGGGTTTCTATATTTTCTTATTTATTATGTTTACTAACGCAAAAAAAATTAAAATTATCGGAAGGTTAGTAGTTTCATGTAAATTTTATAACAAATACTTTTTTTGTACAAAGACCTTTCAGAATTTACCTTTCCTGATAAGAACACTAAGGATAACTTGATTTTGCAAGGTTTATTTTTAAATATTGTGTTGTTGATCAGCACTAATAACATATTAACAATTGTTTAAAATGTTAATAATAAATATTGCTACTAAACCTCATTTACTTCTTAGTTAAATACTATACGATTTCATGTACCTTCATTGACTGCAAAAGTATCGCTGACGTGTCAAAGGTTTCTTTTCACTTGCTATCCTTGTAAACAAGCCACGTCCTTCAATTTTGTTTGAGACATTACCATATTAGGCCAAGTGTGATAAATTTACCCCTGACGAGAATGTGGTAGTACTTCTTGACATTAATAAAAAATATTTGTCTACTTAAGTTCGAGTAAGGTGACATAAGAAACATACACATTGTTTGATCCGTTATGAAACTCGGTCTGTTTCACTACCATTTCAAAGTTCATTAGTGGGTTTCTTGTGTTTAGAACACCACGTCGGACAAAAAAGGAAAAACACCGCGTAGTAGGTTTCATTTCTTAAAAAGTCAGCAATATGATATCTTCGAAAATTAAAGATTTCGGAGGTAAAACAGTCTCCTATTTTAATATCTGGGCGGGGACATTCAACAAAGATATAAATAGAATCAAAATAAGTAGATTAAAAATATGAAATGTAAAAAATTCTATTAAAACGCGGAAGATTAGAAAACAAAGTTATAAATCGAAGAAAACAGACTGGATATAATAAGATGAAAGCCATATTTTCAAATGAAGGTAATACATAAAGCGTAAACTTTTTAATAATTAACGTAGCAGCTGAGGAAGGACTGGCAAGAGAAGCAATAGCAATGCAAAAATAGATAGATCACAAAGTAAAGGGATACATATTATACAATAAGAAAAGAACAATTATAAAAAGAGCTACATTTCTAAAATACATAATTTTAGTGCATGTATACATAACTACATCAGAATACAGTGACGAAGATTTAGAAGAGGTAATAAAATATGCGAGAGGAGAAGAAAATCTCATTATTCTAGATTGGAATGCAATTGTAGGGAAAAGCAGATAAAGGAAAACTGGTCGAGTTTTGAGCACAACACTGCTTAGTTATTACAAATATATTATTTCAACACGACGTACGCATAAGATACACATAGACGATGCCTGGTGACAAGACGATAACAAATAAATTTTATGCCTATGAAACAGAGGATTATCAACCGAAGTAGAAATTGTATTAGTTACCCAGGTGCCGATTGTGACAGTGACCACAACGTGTATTGATGACGGGCGACCTAAAATTTAAAAAACCAAGAAAGGACAACAGGCAATTTTGGCAAGAAATAAATTCGAAGAAAAACTGCAACAAAGAAATACGAGAGTAGATAATGTAGCAATCAATATAAATAAGTCCTGGAATAACATCAAAATAGATTTAATCGCTTCTGCAAAAGAAGTGATACTAATGCCAGAGAGTAAAATACAAAAAACTTGCATTACAGAACAAATAATAGAGTTAATAAAATATACAGAAAAATACAAAAACCATAAATCAAAAGATAAACGAAAGCACTATAAACAAATAAGTAATACCATTAACAGAGATAAATGACAAAAAGTGGAAGGATTATTTAGAACCGGAAAAATATAACCAGCGTGCAAAGCTATCAAAACCTTCTTTTGAGAACCTAAAAAATGTTAATACATTGTAATGAAATCGTAGAAAGAAAAAACAGTATTATGTAGAACAACTGTAGGGTGATGAACTAGAACTAGAAGAGGATGTGAATTCAGAAAATATTGGAGAATACATAATCCAACCGGATTAACATAAGACCATATAAGAACATAAAACAATCAAAGAAGGAAATAACAAAAAACATCAATAAAATAAGCCACAAGAAGCTATATCAATTAATACACAACATTTACGAAATAGTAATAATTCCAGAAGATTTCAGCAGAGACATAATAATGCTATTTTCAAAGCAAAAAGAAACATAGATGTGAAAACTAACATACAATTAGTCTGATCTCACATACATTTAAAATATTGACGAAAGTTATATATAAACGAACGAATAATAGATCAGCTTACATATGATCAGTTAAATTTATAGCTTTGGTTTATAGTTATGGTGCTTTCGTTGGTACGAATAAAGCGTTTTATAAGGTAAAATAGTCTACATTCTATAAAAAATAAAAATAAAACACAAAGTGAAAACTTATTATTCCTTCTTCTTATTCCACCTACAGAAAGCAGTGATATGACAACCAGGTGTCCAAAGAGAAGCGTTAGTATATCTAGGAGTCAGATAGGGATATATGTTGTCTCCACTCTTATTCAAGCTCATGTACAAAATGCAGTCAATAAAATCAGTAAATCAATAAATTTAGATATAATTATATACGGAAAGAAAATATATACGGTAGGTTGATGATATAGCAATTACAACTAAACACAAATGTGGTTTGCAACAATTGTTGAATCTAATGGACTTAGTTATGAAAAACACAATATGAAAATAGACACCCTTAAAGTAAAAACAATAGTGTGAAGTGATGTGAGATACGAGAACATCTAGGCATCATTATAACAAAAGAAGAAACAAAACAAAAAATGTGTCTAAATTTCAGCAAACTAAAGTAATGTTTCTCAAGAAAATGCAATTACTAGCATACAGTAAAATTACTTTGGTTAGGAGAAAACAACGTCTACGCACATTTTTATGGAGATATGCAACGCGAGTTTACAGAATATTAAATAACGAGGTATTAGAAACAATAAAAAATAAAGAAGGTTAATAAGATAAATAATGAGAAGAAGACATATAAATAGAATATGTGTTACCGTATTGGGCTCTACTACAAATAATTCTAGAAGTGCGCAAAGCAAACATAAATTACGTATACCCCAAATAATAGAAGACCTGGAATGCTTTAGTTACCGAGAAATAAAAATACTGTCCGAAGACAGAAAATATTAGAGAGAAGCAGTGCTGAGACAAACCAATTTTTCTCAAAGCGTTGGTTTCAGGGCTATTTCAGACGACTTCAGATCCTCGAGCAGGAACAAGGTTAAGAAAAGTTGAAATTCATCAGCCTCAACATCCGTAGCAAACATTTAACTCGATCAAACACCAGTTAGACGTATTATAAAAAAAATATGAAGAAATAAAGAAAATGTTCTCATTTTCAGATTGATAGATCTTTCTTACTCGTTTAAAAAAACAAGAAAGCAACTTTTATAATTAAAAAAATTCCGCTTACAAAAGAATTTCTTCACAAGAATTAAAAAATACATTTCGACTTTAAAAGGGGTGCTAATACTACACAGATAAAAATATAACTTTTTTTTATTACAACTGTTTAAGTTTTTCTTCTAAACACAAAATTCTGCCAAAGTATAGTATAATAAAGTCATTTTGCAGCATGTTTCAAATTTATTATTGTTTGTGGTAAAAATTACCATTTTAAGTTTACAATTTTTTTAAAAGATACTGTAAGATCGATTAACAGTAACAACTTTCGGTTATCTGCAGTGTCCTCCATTTTATTTTAAATCTATAGGTTGCTTTATTACCCGCAAGAACCAAACATAAAATCTGTAATATTTACAAAACTTTCAACTATTATTAGAAATTTAATTTGACGATATCAAGAATTTGGTTTTTGTGTTAGTAATTAATAGTTAATATAGACAAAATAAGGCAAGAAGCTAAAATTACAGGTGGTATATATACTTGTAATATTTGTATTAAATAAAATTAGAATTGCGTAATAAAATGGATATTTTATTAGTAACCCTTCCTCAAGTTAAAATGTCTTCTAGTTTATTTGTGCGGTCTTAGTCTTATGTGCTGGAATTGCAAGTAATTGCCTTTCTTTCAGTGATGATTTAAGTTTTGAGAATAGCTTCGCATAAAATTTCATGCATATTGCAAATGCGACAGTGACACAATGCATGTGCTCCCTTACTGGTTTCTAATTTCTAACTAATCCGGCTGCATTTATGCAAGCGAATTAGTCCATTATCATCGGCTGCCAAGTTATATCGTGGGCATAAATTAATATTTATAAATTTTCAGGACATCCTCATATGTACTATTTTATTTATAAGTGCTTTTAAGTGTAATGTATATATTGATTTCTGGTATGTAATCCGTTAACAATTCTTTATGTTAATAAGGCATAAAGATATAAAAAACATTTGATTTCGAGGGCCTAGTAAGTCATTTCCGTGGGCCACACATAAAGTTTTTTTTTTTTTGTTCTTTTACCCTATTGCGTGGGGTGTAGGGAAATCATTTAGAGACTTTTATACTCGGAATTGTCGAAGTCTAGGGTCGTTTTAAGATACTGGTTTCCAAATGGCTCCCAACTTTCACTTCGGGCCCCAAAAAGCTATGCACACAAGAGTATAGTGGCGACACTCGAATAAACTCTGTCGACACACAAAACTAAGTAAGGGGCCTCTAGAGGCAACTTTTCAGCGAAATTTAATGGCTTTAGTGGTAACTAAAAGGGAGCAACAGCTTTTGCAGTATCAACTACAAGTGGAGATAGATACATTGGATAGAGTAGGCGAAGATGGCATCCATCCAATCAGCTACTGAACTGCGATGTGGAAGAAAAGGAGAAGCCACCACATTATCCTCTCATAGCAGCTCTCATGTATGGAAGAAGGATGTTACAATCTGAGACGACATTATCCGGAAGTAAAACAGTTCCCTAATAGGAATTTCGGGGTGGACAGCTCCAGAGAAAATCATCATTGGTTAGAAGAGAAATAAATCCAAACTCACTAATAAAAATGAAAGGAAAGAAGAAGGGTAAAGACTACAGAAAAATTTCGACATAAAATGTGAGATCACTGGGTATATACGGAAAGTTAAATACGTAAAATTAGAAATGGAAAGATCAGAAATAAAAATCCTGGAAATAAGTGAAATAAAGTGAAGGACGAGGGCGACTTTTGGAACGGTAACTACCATATACTCGGACGACAATAATGGAATTACTGGAATAGGGATAATACTAGCTAAACAATGGAGACTAAAAGTAAAACGTTACGTAACGTATAACAATAGAATTATTTTAATAAAGTTGGAAGCGAAACCGAAAAACACAGCTTTAATACAGGTATATGTGCCAACAACGAGGTACAGCAATGATGAAGTAGAACAAATTTATGAACAACTTAAAGAACTAATACAATATGTACATGACAAGGCATGCTTAATTATACTGAGTGACTGAAATGTTATAGTGGACTAGGGCAGCAAAGAAAGGAGATACAGTAGGAAAATATGAATTGAGGGAGAGAAACACTAGAGTGCAAAGAGTGGTAGAATTCTATATGGACAAGCAGCTAATTATTACAAATACGATGTTCCAGGAACCGCTAAGACGTAAATATACATGGAAAAGCCAGGAGATACTGGAAGGTACCAAATATACTATATAATGACAAGATAAAAGTACAAAAAACAAATTAATGTAAAACTTATCCTGGCGCGGACAGAAAGAGCGATCATAACGTAGTGATAATATTATAAAACATAAACGATGTTTTAGCCACATTACAAAAACTAATAGTTGGGCAACGAACAAACTAAAAATTGAAGAAACAAGAAAGGAATAGAAAAGAAAGTGGACAAGAACCTTAAGGGGAAAATTGAAGGTACCACAGAGCAAAAGTAAAACAACTTAAAAACAGCTGTAATATCTGCTGTCAAAGAGACTCTAGGACAACTTTACAAAAAACCAAGGAAACCGTGGATCAACCACCATATAATAGAGTTAATAAAGAAAAGAAGAAATCATATACAAGACAAAGACAAAACCAAATATAACAAAATAGAAAACCAAGTAAATAGAAAAGTTAAAAAAACTAAGAAAGGCTGGCTGGAAGGTTACTGCACAAAAATTGAAGAAAATTTTAACAAAGAAAATACTGAACAAAACAACAACCTCATTAAGGAACAGCTTGGAAGATTTAAAGCCAAAAATCATAAGTAAAGTGTATTTTAAGAAGCGAAAAACAATATAAATACTGAAACAATATGTCGAAGAGCCCTATAACTCCACAGATGACATGCCAATGCTAGAAAATGAAGCAAAAGTAACAGAGAAAGAACTAGGCTCTAATGTAGCAGGAGAAGAATTTGAAGATGTCTTGAAAAAACTGAAATTAGGGAAAACGTATGGAGTTGACGATATTCCAATAAAATTGATACACGCATTAAGTAAAGAAGGTAAAAACAGAATTTACGATCTAATAAATGACATCTACACAACAGGAATTCAAGCAAAGTAAAATGGTAATGTTATCAAAAAAAGATAAAGCAATAAAATGCGAAGACCACAGAATGCTCTGTATACTAACACATGCTTCTAAGATCCTTCCGGTTCGGATAGATTTCCGCGGTTAACTATGTTTAAACAACTTAGTTCACGGATGAACCGCGTCTATTTTGGGTAAATTCTCGACATTTCGGCATCGGCTTTGATGCCATTTTCAAGAGGTTAGCTCTTCACTCGGAATTTCAATCTGCCTACTCCCAAGGAGAGCTATGAGTCTTTGAATAAGACCGAGCTTTCGTGTGGCCTGCTTGATCTTTTATAGGGCTGGAGGTGAAAGTTTGTTTGGCGGGAGATGCGTTGGATTGGGGAAAATTTGTAGAATTAAGGGTGTTGCGTAATTGGCGGTGTGGAGCAATAAGGGACTTCCACATGACAGGCAAACGCTGGCTGTCATCTCTTGTGTTGAGGCACTGTGGGCGTTTCTTTATCTCAATTGCCTCACGTACTATTCTGCTGGTAAAATGGAAAATGGAGACAATGGCTTTAGCCCCAGATAAATTAATTTTGTGGCCTGTTTCTTTGCTGTGTGTTGGCAAGTGCCGAACCATTATCGCCTTTCCGTACGGCCAGAGAATGCTCGTATATTCGGCTAGATATTTGCCGCTTTGTTTGACCTATGTAGGTCCTTTGACAGCCTCCACAAGGTGGTATTTTATACACTCCTTGGGATTCATTGGGGCAGTGATCCTTTGCTGAGCGAATAAGCCCAGATATTTGGTTGTTGGTCGTAAAGACCGTGCGGATATTTTGCCGCATCAGTATGCGACTTATTCTATCGGTGATGCCTCTGATGTAAGGTAGGAATGCTTTTTGTTGGTTAGGAGGGTTTTGGTATTATTATATTAGTTAAGGATTTGTTGGAATATCCATTTTGCAGTAGGGTGGTAGTAATGGATTTGATTTCTGTTTGGCGATTTTTCGTATCGGAAAGTCTGATGGATCTGGTTATGAGGGATTTTGCAGCCGAATGGATTTAGGCAGGGTGGTGATGGGATTTGGCATTTAGGTAGCGGTTAGTGTGAGTGGATTCTCCGTAGACAGAGTAATAAAAGCTGTCATTAGAAGGATTTCTTGTTTCGAAAGTATCTAGGAAAGGAGGGGTATTGTTATGTTCAGTTTCCATGGTAAATTTGATATTGGTGTGGATTTGGTTGAGATGGAAAAGGAATTTTGGAAGGGTATCATGTCCATGAGGCCAGAGAACAAAAGTGTCATCGACATATCGTATCCAGCAGGTAGGTTTAAGGTGAAAGGAAGCAAGGGCTTTTGTTTTAAAATCGGCCATAAAAAGGTTAGCAATGACAGGTGAAAATGGGGAACCCATGGGAGCACCATTAGTTTGGCGGTAAAATTTATTTTGGAACATAAAGTAAGTATTGAATAGGCAATGGTTTATTAGGGAGATGATATTGTTATTTATATTATACGTTGACTTTAATAACTGTAGGGTATCAGGATTAAAAAAAGAAACGACATCAAAGCTAACCATGATGTCACCTTTGTGTATAGGGAAGGTTTTCAGTATTTCTAGGAAATGATAGGAGTTTCGGACGTAGGATAATGCCTGATCTGTGAGAAGTTGGAGAGTCTTGGCAAGGTATTTGGCTAGGTTGTGGGTGGGAGAACCGAACGCACTAACTATAGAGCGTAAAGGAATGTTCTCTTTGTGAATTTTTGGGAGACCATACAATTTGGGAATTCTGGAAGATTTTTCTAGGGGTATGAGGAGTTTCTTGGTATCGGATGATAGGTTGGAGTTAGTAATAAGAGTCCGCAGTATTTAGGATCACTGTAGCGTTGCCCTTATCTGCCTGTAAAATTGTAATATTATTATTTTTTTTAGAGCTCGTAAGGCGCGTAATTCGGAGGCTTTGATATTTGGTTTTGGTAATTCGAGCACGTAACACTTTGGCTACATCTTGCCTGGTTTCATTTGCCACATTTTCGGGAAGGGTGGAAATGGAGGATTCTATTTGGAATATAATTTGTTCAGTGGAAATGCCATTTGGTGTTACAGCAAAGTTAAAACCTTTTTCCAGCGTCTAGATCAGGCTTCGTTGACGAACACTGCGGGGTCCCAGCTGTTTTAGAATAAAAACAAACATTCTGTTACTGTTGCCAACATTAATCTAGAGAAAAATTAAAAATTAAGGCAAATGAACGTAAAACGTAAAAATTACGGGAGTGCATTATGAACGAGCGCATTAGCTTTGCATTAATTCAACTTTACGTATTACGTATTTCCTATGGGCGGCTTATGCTTACGTCCACCATGACTGGGTGTTAAATTGTTCTATGTTTCTGATCCAGAGAAAAGCCGGTCTAATGGACCATTATAGATTCTTTGGAGGCAACGTCTAGGAGTATATTTACTATATATATATATATATATATATATATATATATATATATATATATATATATATATATATATATATATCAACATAAAAAGGCTGTTGGTAGTGAATTGGACCATAATGATGAAAATACTGGAAACTGTGAAAGCGGGGATTATAGGGAAAGAAGGATAATACGGGAATTATACGTAAACCACGAAACAATAATAAAAATTGACGATTGCAAAGATAAAGCGAGACTAAGGAAGGAGGTGAGACAAGGATGCAATTTTTCAGATGGAATATTTAACATATATATAAGTAAGCAATTAACGAATATAAAGAGATGTGTACCGGCATTAAAGTCAACGCAATCATTAATGCTAATCTTAATTTCCAAGTAAATTTTGAAAAATGCGGAGCATGTCGTTCTGGCCTGGGAACTAAAATAACATCAGTTAAATGACCCCCTTCAGCTTGGTGCAAAATGCCCTGATCCACTGATCCGTTTAGCAAACGCGCTCCAGAGAGCAACTATTTGCAGTAGCGATTATTCAGAGTCTAATATTTAATGAAGATTAGGAACGATGTTTCGTCATTATGTATTCCTGAAATTGTATCGCCCCGGCGTCATCGTAAGCTACCTTTATGCTAAACGATGGTTCTGCGCTATGTGCAAAGTTCGCGAGTGCCGCAGGTGCTCGTCTGACTGTTCTGGGTTTGTCTCATCGAATTTGGTTGCAGTAAAGCAAACAGCGGCCGCTTTACCCCAAATCGTATGTAATGATCCTGCTGGCGTAACGCTTGGTATTTATTACGTCAGATCGCAGTAGCGCTGAATTTTTGCAGATGGCTGTTATTAAAATTAGATATAATTGTAAGAACATATGTATATAGAAAAATCGATATGAAATGTAATGTATATTTATATATTATTTCACGGCAGGACACTAACCCACTGTTTCTTCTACTTTGGTAGCTGCTTTTGCAGACTCTTATTCACCATACATCTTTCCGACCTGCATATTCTGTTTTATTTATATAACTTTATATATTTGTATTACAATTTTAACAATTAATGTTTAATTAATATCTTTTTAGAAATAAAACCTTTGTCTGGAAGTCAAAGAAGATTATGTAACTGAAAAGTGCAAAAATAAATATTTTAAATTTGGCTCTACAACCTTAAATATCTGTAATTTGTCGCAGATTAAACCGCATCGGCTTTTAGTATATCCTCGACGTTTCGGCGTTCTTAACCATTATCAAAAGATTGGAGTTAGTTTTTTATACAGGACCTCAATCCTACTCTTTATAAAGAGCTATGATCCTTCACTGTTTATAACATGGAAGTGAAAAAAGTACATAAAAGATTAGCCTTCCTCAAGGACACAATTGTTTTTGGGCAAATTAAGCGAAGAGCTAAATTTTCTTAAAATTGTATTAAAGCAGATGCCCAAACCCCAAGAATTATCTTAAAGACTACGCGGTTTAATCTGTTAATCGAATTGCTTTATGACCAATTTTGAAATACGAGGTGCTCTCAAGTTATGACACCTCTGATATTTTTCTCACAAACTAATCACACAAAAATTGTAAAACTTGTGTCACTCCTCTCTTTGCATCCGTACACATTTTTCCCAACGTCGACGCCATAATTCCATGGAACGATTTTTTATGAGTCTTCTTTGACCACTGGAAAATTGCTGATGCAATAGCGGAACGACTAGTGAATTTGCGACCACTGGCAGTGTCGTTCATCGTTGGAGACAGCCGAAAGTCGCTAGGGCCAGGTCAGGTGAGTAGGGAGCATGAGAAATCACTTCAAAGTTGTCAGCATTTATGGCACCCATCTGGAAGACCCTTTTCGCATTTTCAGGTCTTCATGCAGACTTTTGTGCACAGATCCCACGGAAATACCAATTTTATAGGCAATGTGTTTCACACTCATTCGGGGATCCTCCAAAACAAGTTTTCCTCTCGCTTGATCATGCCGTCAGACCGGTTGGTCGAGGCCGAGGCTCTCTTGGTCTGTTGTCACGCGATGTTCTGCCTTCTTTGAACTGTCGCACCCACAGACGCACATTAAACACATTCATAACACCATCACTACGTGTCTCACTCAACTGGCGATGAATTTCAATCGGTGTCGCACCACGCAAATGAAGAAAACCAATGATTACATGCTGTTTTTATAATGAAAACGTCGCTATTTTAAGTATCAAAAACAGTCCCCATTCTCGCTGCTGCCGCTGGAGTTCTGTGTGCCGTGAAGTGCTGTCATCTCTGTCACGCATTCACAAAAAGTGCGTGTATATTTTGAAATAAACCGCATGTTTTTATGTTTTCAGTCCGAGAAAAAAATTCGGAGGTGTTATAATTTTAATGAACCTCGTAAAAGCTATAGTTTTCTTTTCCTTGACACTTACCTATTCAATAAAGTACATTGACAATAGTTTTGGTATCCGCCGTTAAGGATGAGATAGTTTCTCAATCCTCTTCCTACCTAAATAAACTTCACACCAATATAAACTTTTGGAATACTATTCAAACACTCCATTTCCATATACTCAGCAACATATTCTATTATACTGTCTGCAGGAGACCTATCCATATACCAATCGTTGCGAAATGCTTAATACGATCATCACCCTGTTTAAACCCACTCTGTTGCAAAATCCCTTATTAGTACAAAATGCAATTAGATCCATTGCTCAAACCCTTACACAAAACGGATAATCCAAAAATTTCTTATCCAATATCATCGAAAATATTAACAAAAACACAAGTTTTAAAACTCGTTACCTTTTCGATCACGTAAAACCGTTTTTTAATGCATTAGAAGTTTTTATCTTGTTGCAACAACAGAACCTACAAAGGCCGAACGAATAAGCAAATATGAAGCCTCATATACAAACATTCTTTGGCTTTTCGGAAAAACGACAATTCTTCGTCATTGACTAAACTTAATAAAGAAACCCTCCATAAAATTAATTTTTCTAAATCATTGACACCTACTTCTTTTTTTCTCCCCACCGATAGAACCATTTGTGACGAAATTAAAATAAAAAAAGCGCCTTCAATGCCTCAATACTCAATCATTTGAAAATCGTTTTGTTTAAATAAATGGCATAAGTGTGTTGGATTAAATTATTTATATAAATCATCCTTACAGTAAGAAAACTTCTACACAAAGCTATATTCATCTAACATATCTATACAGAGCTCGGTTAATAAAACTGTTTCTAACGTGGGTTCCGAGGAAATACCCGAGATAACTAGACTTGAGGTTGAACAAACCCTCAAGCAACTGAAATAGTAGGAAATATTGTCACGGTGCTACTAAACAAATGTTTGATTGAGGGAAAGATACCAAAGGCGTGGAATAATGCTGAGGCAATTCTTCTCTTCAAAAAAGGGGACACATCAAATATTGAAAACTACCGCCCCATAAACTTACTCTCGTGCATATATAAAGTATTGACTAAAATCATCACAAATCGCCTCACTCAAAAATTAGACTTCTACCAGCCAGTAGAGCAGGCGGGCTTTAGAAAAGGGTTCAGTACCATGGATCACATTCAAACCATCAGAACATTAATCGAAAAGACAACGGAATACAACACCCCATTCACTTGGCGTTCGTGGACTATCGAAAGGCGTTTGACTCAATTGAAATACACGCCGTCCTCCAAGCACTAAATAACGCAAGAGTTGACTCCAGATACTGCAGCTAATTAAACACATCTACGAAGAGGCTACATTTCACGTAAAGGTAGATGAAGACCTTCAAACTAACAAAATAAAGGTTGAAAAGGAGTCCGCCAAGGAGACACAATGTCTCCAAAATTATTCACGTCGGCGATGGAGGATGTGTTCAAGCAAATGAATTGGGAAGGGATGGGTATTAACATTGACGGATGTCTGCTAAACCACCTGAGATTTGCGGACGACATCGTACTGATTTCTAGCAATATTGACGAACTTGAAGCTATGCTAATACAATTGAATGAGGCATCCAAGACCGTAGGGCTGGAGATAAATATAAATAAAACCAAAATAATGACAAACAGCGATGCAGTTGTTTTATTGATAATCAACCGGTTGAAAGAGTGGACGAATATATTTATCTGGGTCATTCAATTAGGATTGGAAAGGAAAACCAAACATCTGAAATTAGAAGAAGAATAAGAGCCACCTGGTCAGCCTTTGGGAGGCTACAGCATATTCTCAAAAATTCCGATATTCCCAATAGCCTGAAAAGAAAGGTGTATGAAACATGTATACTGCCCGTGGCAACCTATGGTTTAGAGACGGTGACGGTAACCCAGAAGAGCGCCGAGCAGCTAAAGTTTGCCAAAGAGCAATGGAGCGCAGAATGTTGGGAGTGAGTCTAAGAGATAGACTGAAAACGAGGAAATAAGGCGTAGAACGAAAATACCCGATATAATGCAGAGAGTAGCTCAAGCAAAGTGGCAATGGGCGGGACATATAGCACGGCATGAACCAAACCGCTGGACCTCAAAACTCTTGAGATGGAGGCCCCGTTTAACGAAAAGAGGTGTAGGAAGACCACCAAAAGATGGAGCGACGATATCCGAGACTTTGCGGGAAGAGATTGGATCCAGAAGGGTCAAGACAGAAATGCATGGAAACAAATGAGAGAGGCCTACGTCCAACGATGGACGGTTGCAGGCTGATGATGATGATGATGATGACAGTAAGTTTCTTTAGATTTGTTGGTTAGTTATTTATTTAGTAATTTGAAACCTTTTGAGACACAGCTAGTGTGTACAAGGGCGAATCTCATATATCCACAGCATTTTACATTACATCTGTAATATGTTAAATAAAGGTGCTTTTGTCACCTTTACTTTATTTATAATACACACAGTATATAAAACGTATTCTTTTTAAAGAACAGCTAACGATGCTTTACTAAGGCTAAGATCAATAAACAACAATTTTAAGTTTTAGAACAGTTAAGTTCACAAAATAAAAGCTATGCAAATTTGCAATTTGAAAGAACAAAAGTATAAAAAATTTTGGACAAAATGTAACGGTGGTATTTCTCTATAAACGAAATTAGTTAAATTTATTCAACACTATTTGATTTCACCGAAATGATTAATTCCAGTTCAAATAATTAAGTTCTAATTAATAACAGGTACTTTTGATCCGTCTTATGTAAAAATTTAAACTGTATGGGAATATATCGTAGTCGTAATAGTTATCTGCCAGTTTTACAACGCATTGCAAAAGATGCCTATGCTACCAACATAACCTAAACTTCAGATCTGAAAACCATGTACAATAATTAACGTTTGCGACACCTTCTCCTTTTTACGTTCAAACTGAAAACGCCGTGAATTCCAGGAAATGATCTATGCAGCTTCCAGGAATGATGCTAATTCTTATAATATCCGCAAAAAGAACTGGAACAACTTTTGAAGATGATTGCTATCATATACAGCTAAAGCTTGAACGGAAACTTGATGCCATTTTTTGGATTTACACAAGCTGGGTAAAATTTACAGGAAAGAACATTGTGCCTCATAAACTTATAGCCGAAAACCATAGTAGACGCCACTGACATCTTTGGTTCATACGATTATCATCTTTTCAAATTGCTGCCTGGTTGATACCCACTCACGTCAAAAAATCTGATTAAGTTTATCAACTCCAAACCACTTTTTGTGTTTTGAAGTAAAATTCGTTCTTCGGAAAATGGCGCAAATACATAGAAAATAAGGGGATCAAGTAAGTCAACATTTTATTAATCAACATAAAAATTGAAAGCATGATGACTACGATATGGAGGTCTTGATCTGCCATACTGGCGTGCGACAGTCTTGAATTCGATTCCTAGACCAAAAGCAACAACGAACATCATAGAAACGCCTTTGGTAGTAAAGTACATTTTTCTTCTTCTACATTAACGATTAAGCTAGCCACCTAGCCAAAGTGTGCCTAACGTGGCTCGACTGGTTAGAAGCAGATTAATAGGGATACATAAAGTAGTAGAAGAAGGAGAACATCAAGATTTAGCCAAAAAGGATGGGAATTAAGTTGAGCTGTTGATGTAGAAACAACAAATAAAAGGTGTTATTTTAAAATTGCATTGATTATTAATTTTATCAATACAAGTTTTAGATACTGCGTTTAAATTCTGTTCAGGATGACATAGTACTTCAGAAGGTTGCATTGTCTGGGAATGTAAGAGAATTCTGTTATTATTCATCGTGTTTTAATTCAGTCGGGTCAAATATATATAAAACCTAATGACAAATAACTAATCAAACTTACTATTTTTTAATACTGCATGGGTTCCTTCAGTGTTGTGATTGTTATGGACATTTGAGTAGTTCGTTATAAAAGTCAAAATTGTTATATTTTGTAATAAGCAGGCTCGTTGAGAAGAAGGAAAAGAAGGAGTAGAATGTCTCGGGGTCCTTGTTTCTGGGGATTCTAGATACTTCCAATATAGCGTTCTTTATATAAAAAAATTAATTTCTAAAAAATGCTCCATAAGGGTGCAATTTGATTCTCTGCAAATTCAAAGAGTTAGCCGGTACTGACACATAATTGAATCGATTTTTCTTACGTTTTCTCAGAAGAATAAACCATCGAAAGTGCGGCATCTAATACAAAAAGTTACAACTGCAATAACAAAAAATCTATGGGCTGGTAAAAAAGGTATAAGATATAAGAAACATCGTACGTGCTTCAAAGTGAGCACCTTGAGATCTCACACTTTTGAGGAGATGGCAAATTAAGAAACTTCTGTTGTTTCCACATTGTAGCTGATTACAATTCGGTTATGATCTTTTGAGAAATTCATTTCATTGATAGTAAATATTTCACAAGTAGGATGTAAAGGTCTACATGTAGTGCGCGGTTTGACTAATACCATGGCGCATTTGATAGATTTCGAAGTTTTCGACATAAAGCGTTGTACAATATCGAGGTTAGAATTACTGGCGCACCCTATAATTGGCATCCGTATGTTCAGATTGGGCGTATTATACTTTTGTACAATAGGATGCTATTTTCTAGCAGTAACGGAGATTTCCTTTTAATAAGCCAGTACAACTTCTTTAGTTGGATGTCTACTTGTTTGCGCTTTTTGGTGATATGAGTTTTCCAGGTTAGATGCCAGTCAAAATGAAGTCCCAGATACTTCACTTCGTTTGACTGTAAAATGGGAGTATTGTTAAGGATGATTGGTGGACACGTTAGACATTTTATTGTATATGTGATGTGTACTTATTTGTCTTCGTTGACCTTAATTTTCTACTTGCGTAACCGATTTTCAATTTAGTTTAGGTGAAGTTAAAGCGTTACCGACGCTGTATTCGGATTGTCTTTGCAAGCAACAACTGTATTATCGGCAAACGTGCTTACTTACCATGGTATGGTTAGATATTGGTAAGTCAAAAGTTTAGAGTAAGTACAAAATTGGGCCAAGAACGCTACCTTGTGGCACTTTGGCTTTATTTATCCTATCTAGGCTACATCGTTACCAATCTGAGTTTACAAATTTTTTTAATTAAGATACGCAAGGAATAAGAGATATAATTTATAGAGCATCGCTTTCCCCTCTATGCCAAACTCTGTTCAATGCTTGTCTGACATCTAATATCACAGCGGGGTATAATGGGACATCGGAAACTTATCTGGTGGTTGGGTGACCCATTCACCTTACATCGAGTTATTATTTATTTGTCTTAGAAGTAATTTTTTAAGCAGCTTTGATATGACTGAGGGAAGACTGATAGGTCTATATGATTGGATGTCATTAGGGGTTTTCCAGAGTTGGGGATGAGGACTATCTGAGCGAATTTGTGTTGTAGTGGCCAATGATAGCCTCAGAATTCCATTTCTTGTTCAGGTAGTCACTTCAGTATGATTTGTGTTATTAAATCTTAATCTGGAATTTTTTTGTTTAGATATTTTATTCTTTCTTCAATTTCTTTAATAGTAAGTTTTTAATTAATATTGTCATTTGAAGTGGCGTTTGTTGTTCATTTTCTATTTGTTCGTATGTTTTGTAAAGTTTGGCTTAAAAACTTTCGCCAGAATACGAATGCATCAGCTTCTCTATGTTAGATCTTATCCAATTGCCTACTTTGTTCCGTAGTGGTTGTATATGTGTTTTTGATCTTTTCTATCCTTTGTGGCTTTCTAGATCGACTGGTCATTAGTGGATAATGTTTGTAGGTATTCTTGAAATGTTTCATTTTGTGTTTGTTTTAAATTGTTTCTGAGTTTATTGTTCGGCTGGTCGAATCTACGTTTATCTTCTACACTACGTATTCGTTGCCATCTTACCTTGGCATGTCTTTTGTTTACTATTTTCATTATTTCGTTTGGGATATTGGGGCTGTTTATTATAATGTTCATAGGCGGGGGGTTGTACTCTAGCCTGCTGTTTGTATAGCAGTTATAAATTTATTTGTGGGTTATTCAATTTCATATCCAATCTTAAATTTGTGTTTACATTTTGGTCAATATGATGATAAAAAAACCAATCAGTATTTTTATTACCGAGTCTAATAGTAGGTTCTTTGTAGATGACTATTGAGCTTATAGTCGCCATTATCGGTGAGTGATCAGACATTATATCTTATATGTAATTAGTTTCAAGCCCTTTGGTAATAAAGTCCCAATGCGTATGCTTAGAGTTAAAATCTCCCCCTACTATAAATTTCAACATTTGTAACAATTGCAACATTCATTTTGTGAAGTTGTGTCTAGGATGGCAGTAGATGGCTGACGTATTTATTGGAGTCTGAAGTTTTCAATTAAATTACTGTAGCTTGTAAAAAGTTAGATTTATATGCAGGTAGTTTATAGGATACAACAAAATTGTGAATAATTATTGCGAAGCCACCGTGTGTAGTTCCGCCGGGATAATGAGTATGTAAAATGTTATAATGAGGGATTTTTATATAAAATCTGTCAGTAAAACGTGATTCTGCCACAAAGAAAGCATCTATGTTATGGAGTTGTAGAAACATTTCAATTTTGAGTTTTTTTTGTATTATTCCATTGGCGTTCCATTATGCAATCCGTAAAAAGTTAGCGATTATTAAATTAATTTGTTAATAACGCCAGTAAGCATGTTCAATTTATGCTATTTTACTGAAGAAGCTGATAAAACGTATTTTTAAATTATTCAACAAATTGTTGAAGACTCAAGTCTTATTAGGATATATTTGAAGGACAAGGTTAAATGGGTAAGTGCTTTTTGAATAATTTTTTTGTTACTATTTTTCAAAATGTAGATTATTTATAACGTCAATCGATTGTATCATGCCGTTATTAGTACTGCACTCACTATATCGTTCTGTAAACAAATATTTCAGCTAAACACAAAATTTGATACTAATTTAATTATCTATGTTGCTCTCATTCACGCATGCGCATTACGGTCTACTCTCATCTGCTGCCATGTTACATCACTGTTTTGCAAACTATTTCCATTGTATTAACATTAGCATTTTATTATCGGGACAAACCTTTCATGTTTGCTACCTGTGCATTCGTATGCAGGATGATTTAAGGCAGTAACAGTTTAAATTACATTAGTTATAAAAGTAACCTTAATTTTTAGTGCAACATTATTTAACAATTACTTTAATATTAGTAAAAGTAAGATATCAACAAAATATTTTGGAAGTTCGCTAAAAATATTTTTCCCGGGCCGGAATTAACTTTCGACAATGAGATATAACAAAACTATTTAATTATATAACAAAAATTGTTAATGTAAAAGGAAATAAACTAAAGACAACAGTAAATAATTTATCGTACATATGTATATCTATTTGAACGAGTGTTTCTCATCATTATTATTCAAACGGCTATGAGATGTAATTGTCTGAAGAAATACGTTTTATAATTTCCAAAGCTTCATTTGTATGTTTGCTTTATTATAAAATGATAGATTCTGGCCATTTCAAATAAATCCTAATAAATAGTAATAGTAAGTCTACATGAAAAAAAGTTAAAAACGATAAAATCCTTAAAACTATAAATTTGTAACTGGCTTTGTCATTTCAATAACTTGGTGAACTATCTTTGGTGCACCCTCAAGTAAAAGCGGAGTTTTCAATATATCACTTAACAGGCGCCTCGCAGCTCATTCGCGCTGATAGCAGCATAATGCAATCTACGCAGCTTCCGGAAAATAAATATTTTACGACGCCTTCCAGCGAGCACGCTACAACAAAGATGCAACTGTTGCTACAGTTACCGCACACGGGATAATACGGGATTTGGCGTTGTGTCTAGCTTCACGCCGGTTTACAACTTCGCAATCCTCCCGGCAATGGCGGATGAATAATGAATGCTGCAGCGCGAAGAATCGCCGACATCTGCGACGTGCGGTTTGGACTTCGCGTACGCGCGGCTGTGGCCGTCAGGAAGATCTATGGCGGCGGTTACATATTCTTTATTTATTGTTATTTATAAACAGGCGGCAGAAGCGTTTTCACGTGCCCCGGCACCATGTCGACCGCTAGTTTAATTTACGCGCGTCAGTTCGAGCTGATGCGCGACGTCTAAGTGCTTTGCAGCAAACAAAAACCCTTGAAATATAAATTTTTCCTACATTATGTAGCCATACATATATCTAAAATTTACGCAAGCAGCAATAAAATGTAACATATATTTTAATTTTTAACAAGCATTAAATTAATTATGTATCAAAAAATTAAATTAGTAATCATCTTTCGATTGCCTCTTTAGATATAAAAGTGGCACGAGTGAATAGCGTTAATTTAATAGACCGCATATTGAAAAGCGCACACGACGCTATATGAAAAGACATTGGCAGGTCACGTTCAGGAGAAGATTTATTTTCTTTTCCTCTAGAACGTTTTGCTAAAGTATGGAGGAATTTGACTCTTGTTACATTATATAATATCATCGAGGTAAATCCGAAAATTGAATAATCAATGGAAATAATATGAACTATATGCATACATATAATATAGTAGCTTTTCTGACACAGTTAGTTTATATTTTACTGTATTTTTTGTAAAAAAATTAAATGTATTTACAAGAAACTTAGCACAATTAATGCATTGAAAACCATATTATTCAATGCAGTGCCACTAGTGGCCAGGACCTTCTTGCATTGAGACCTAAACCTGCTGCAGATCAACACAACTTCCTCCTTGTCCATATGTATCATAACCCCCATGGTGGAAACACTTAAGCTGTCCTTGGTGTTATGAAGCCTCTTCTAGACCTTTACTTCGATAACGTCCCACATTTAATACTCAAGGAGATTACAGTCAAGGCTAGACAGTGGTAATACAAACTGTTGTATATCAATGCCTTGTGGGCTGGAACATATACTTCTGCCCAACGGCCACCTCCTTAATAGAGGGCTTAAAAACTACCTCCGGTATGTTAATATACCTATCGGCAATTACCTTTAAGACTTTCTGAAAGAAATAAAGCGCCATAGCATCCTCTCCGCATCTATCAAGCTCCAATACAATCACAGAAATTGAAAACCTTTGTATGCATGATGGCACTTTGTAGGTATCTTGGCAAATCTAACGGTTATTTTGGCGATTTACCTTCCTGTTCTGAATAAAGTTCTTTTCGTTAGAAAGCAATATGATAGTCATTGCTGTCATGCTTGGGCGTTTAACTTCCCGTCCATCTTTTTTTTATCACTCAACAGTTGGTAACTACACAGGGCGAAAGACTTGTAAGGTAGGTCCTGACGCACTACTAAACTGATCATCAATTTTGCTACGCTCATTTCTTTTTCCAGGTCAGTAATTACTTCTCTTGGGATCAGATTATTTGCCTTGAGTTGTTCTATCAACAGTTAGCCTTTGTTGGGTACGTGGTAAACTCGTGTTTTTTTTTGTAGTCAAACGCAATAATTTTTGTTGGGGATTTTCCAGCACAAGGCATTTGGAATATAGCAGCTCTGCGATTGTATTTTGGGCTCATTTTATCGAAAATTGTGGGTTATTGATTATGTGAAGTTAACTTATTGTGTTTTCTAATAAGTAATTGCATATGTGCATAAAACGGCTTTTTGGCTTTCCCGCAATACAACCTAAAAAACTCAATTTTTACTTCGACCCTGTAAAATTAATAGAAATATTACGATTATGGTTACGAAAAGAATACCTGTGTCTATTAAAAAAATGAAATGAAGGGGATAAGACCACCTTGGCATCATTTGCTTAAAATTTTTGAGGTTAATTATCTTTATTTATAAGGATATATTAAAAATTAACATTTAAACAATACTATGAACCTCAGACTTAACTTTATATTTGGCTAATTCAAAATGTTGCTTGTTATTGACCCTTAATAAGAGAATGCCTATAGCTAAATGTACCCGAGAGTGGAATTTTTATTTGTTTGTGTAGTTCCTTTCAGCCTTCTCATTTTATGTTGTTATATATGAAGTTAAAAGTTTAACGACTAAAGTTCGTATAAATGTAACTTATCATTTAATGTGAAGATGGACGAACTTATTCTAAACGACAAAGCCGTATCATAGAGGTAGGTAACGAGCGAATGAAAAATAAACACTCCCTCCAATATCCTGTAGTAAGCCAAAGGTTCATAAAGCAAAACCAACTTTTAATTTGCTTGAAAACAGCTAAAAATCTAAATAAAATTATATTCATAAGTTTCTACTTTTCCATAATGCTTTCCCATAAACACGGCTCCATTTCAGCAATTACATGTCCTATATTTTCTTTTTGTTAACACAAACTCTTTCGCAACAATAACCCGAGAAAGAAAAGTGCAATTGAGTTAGATCGTAAGACAGGGCCATAAAATTAGGTTTGAAATAAAGTGAGTGTTTTACGTGTTATGTGACACAAATCCGCATGTCATTCAAGTTTAAATTGTTAGTTTGAATGAAAAAAGTTTTCTAGCATCTCTCGATAACGTACAACATTGACAGTAACAGCATTACCAGCTTCGTCTTCAAAAAGTAATATATATTTTTTTAGAATAAAAACTTGTGAGCTTACAATAATCGTTAATAATGGTAAGATTAATCTGTGTACGTTATTCCTTTATAAACAATAGTTAAAGTCTTATATTGCTAAACTATTTATTACAATATTTTAAAGTCAACGTTCGAAGGTTACAAGATATCTTACACGAACACTGCGGCACGATTACCGGCCAATAGTTCTTCTAGCGCACAATGCACGCCCAACAGTGCCTTTTTGTAGATGCATTGGTTTTTAGTGAATACCACGTGGATTTTTACTATCACAGATGTGACAATTTTGACGATCCATAAAGCCATTTAAAGAAAAGTGGGCTTTATCGCTCAATTACCTGTTGTCATAATAAACTTGAATGATATTGATACGTTGCTGCATGTTGCCATATGTTTAGACACCAACTGTACAAATGCAAACTTTCAACGTTCAGAAAACGCAATTTAAATTTTAAAATTCAATTTGGATCACCAAATATTTAGCACAAAAGTTGTTTATCAACAAAGCCTTTAAAAGTCGGCAGTACTACTAAAGCTGTATTTACATACATCACATTACCCCGTAAGACAAAGCAAGATTGTAATGCTCCCAGTAGGTAAAATATTATTGAAAATGTATATTTATATTTAATTTTATTTTTATCAGACGTGCTACGCATTTAAGGTATAATGTAAATGCTCCTATCTTTAGAAGAAGATGACCATTGTAATTCTTACCAAATAACTTAGATTCAACTTTAATGTCAATAGGATAATAAAAAATACTGTCACAGTTTTATTGAGAGAATAAGAAATTATTAAAGAAAATACTTAAATAACAATCTTAATAAAAACTGATTGTTAGAGATTTTAAACTAGGAACTCAAAAAAAGAGATTATTTATATTTGCACAACTGTAAGATAATTTGTAGGTAAAAATAATGAGTATTTAAAAATTTAAGATTTTATCCTATTACATTATTAAATTAGGTATAATTTTATAAGTAGTAATTTTGCTAATTTGTTCATGATTAACGACCATGGTAAGCTGTTAATTCTTAACTAAAAAATGTGTCTGTGATACTAATTTTTCCAATTTCAAATAATTTTCGGTAAAATACCGTTAGATGTTTTTAGAGCAGTTTTTAATTTAATTAATTTTGTATATAATGAGTAATTTTAATTACACATAATAGCTATCTTTTTTTTATCTATTCTGATAAAATTAATTGATTCTTTACATATTCTTTAGAGACTTAATAAAATATCTTGATACATTCTTGCTCAATCATTATTTGTAATATATAGTCTCTGACCAAAATTTGCATTTAAATATATTGATTATGTCAGTATTTGCTTACAAATTTACATTTATGCTTTTGGATGTTTTTTGTTCATTACCTACTTATAGATATTGTTATGCAATTCTTCAAATAGTTTAATTATGTGACTTGACGGCAACTTTTATTAATATTCTAATAATTACAATTAAAATAATGGCGTAGGAATAAACTTAGCCGTTATTAGTTTTTTTTGTTAAATAAATATTTATATGGTATTTTTCAATAAATAAAGACATTAATATGGAAGACAAAAATTACATTATTTAATGATAAGGTTGAAAATATGTTAAAATATAAACTTTACCTTCACACTTAGTAGGGCAACGTAGTTGAACAACGTACGCAATTGATGAGGGAAGTTTTGTGCTCTCTAATTTAGATGTAACTCTATATCAACTTTACTTATCTGTAACTTCTATTGCCTCTGGGTATCGAGGAACGCTTTAAATTACACTAGAAATCAACCATTCTACGACATACTTTAGATCGTAACTGTTAGACTTTAATTAACAGATTACAATTTAAACAAACTGCATTTTTATTTTTTTTGTGTAACAGTATATTACTTAACGGTGTCTGATTAACTAACCAATACAACAATTTTTTAAAATATAAATAACTAGCATATCAAACAATTTTATCCTGTTTGAACTATGTTTAGCAAGGTTATGTAAGCTCTTTATTAAATAACTAAAACACGTTACGTAAATGACTATTTATTAACAAGAGCTGAAAAAAAATTTTGCTTAATCTTTAACATATTTAAGTAATTCTTAAGCAAAAAATATCTACATTAATATGATTTGAAAAACTTCCGTAAACATATTCTGTAAGGAACAAAAATTGTTAAAATTTATTATTTATGCCAGAGCTACTTAGTAAAACGATGGCGAAACAACATTACTTTTACAAGAAAGAGTGCTTTTTTCAGCAAAATTAACATTTTAAAATTTTATATTTAATGTAAGTTAACTAATTTGCCAGATCGCTTAAAAACGTATCGTAACAAATTTCCAAATGGTTCCGTAGGTCTCGTGGACATTCGCGGACATAATGCCTTAAGTGGAAGACTAGAACAATTCGAAAATTACCAGATGTTTTTTTTAAAGTCCTCGTAAGTTCACGAACTGGTCGTTTGCTAAAAAATTACGCAGTCAGGGAAGTCAAGTGCCGTAAACAAGAACGTTCTGTGCCAGTGCAACATAAATACAGTGTAATTTTACGTTATTAATTTTGTGTTGTGTACATAAATAGTATTAAATAGTTTGATTGCCTGTAAGTGCAATAAATAAGTAATTTAAGTAAATTTGCACATGCTATTCACTATTGTGGAGAGCAAAAACGCTACAGTATGTTAATACGTTTAAGTATTGTAATAATATTACAAATGAAATTAAAACCTGCAACTCACTTTACAAGAAAGAATACAGCCAGCGTATCTTTATTTTATATATTTACAGTGCAACGTATCTAAGCAATTATTCCTAGAAAAAAATAGAAAATAACACAATTCCACTAAATTCCTTAATAATAAGTAAATAATATAATAAAAGGAAAAGCATTACATTGATTTAGTAAAGTTGGAAACATTAAATTCTTTTTTTTATAAATTATTTTATCAAATTAGTTTATCTTTAATATTTTTTGCTAAAAGACGCGCATATATATTCAACTATACCAAAATTGTGATTATAATGTATCAAATTATAATAAGATTATTTTTAAAACGATATTGAAGAAACGGTCAAGGTAGTTTTAATACTTGAAGCTTGATCTATGTATTTTATACATTTTGTAGGGTTTAAAAGATATAATATATAATGCGTGCGTTTGTAATATTCTAAGTATGTCAAATTACGTAGTCACATCTATAATTAATAAGTTTATTACTAACATATAAGACTAACCATATAAAGATAAATAAAATAACAAGCAGGCGATTATATCGCAAGAAAATCTAAAAAGAAAAAGAAACTAAAATACAATTATTAGTTCTTAATAACTAAGACTTTGTAATAAGAAGAACTTTGTCAGTATAAAGAAATACATAAATAGAATTTTTCAAAATAAACAGCAAGTGGGAACATAAAATATATCTAATGAGGTTAAGTTTAGTATGTCAACATTTGTTAATGCAAAAGAAAAGACAACCATATATTGTTTACTTCTAAATGTTTGTAAAAAAATAAATAAGTGTTAGACCCACATAAGAAGTTAACTTTTTATTATAAAGCTTATATTAAAAAAGCCATTATAAACTGAATATGCTTTTTTAATTAACGAACGCAAAAATAACTTTATTAACATATTTTGTTAAAATCAAAATAGAAATAATTCCAAAAGCTTATGTATTTCTTTGAAATTTTAATAAAAGTTTTACAACAAAAACATTTCTCTTTAAGAATTATTAATGTTTTATATAAATAAATATTTTTGAGAAAAATTGTATGGCACAATAAAGTCAAAGTTGAAATACTTATTTTGTCATTTTACATTAAAAATGTTACGTTAAAAATATAATTTATGGTTGTAGTATTAATATACAAACACATTTAATAATGATATTGCTTTAGTAGTCATCAACACTGCCAACGAATGTTTGAGGCGATTTAATATAACAGCGCATAATTGAGAACTAAATAAACATTCTATTTTTTTAATAAGCAAACGTAACGAACAAATTTTAAAGTTATAAAATAATATATTTTTGTTTAGATAGCGATAATTATAATTTATTTGCGGTAAGTGTATCTTTTCGAATAAAGAATGATTAAAAACGCTAATGCAAGTAAGAAGCAAACATGCTGGAAGCATACGATTAGCTTGTTAAATTTTAAATTAAACTACCAAAAACTAAAACAATAGTTAAAAATTTATAGCAGCATATGCGAATTATAATAAAAATAACCACAATAAACAACAATAAAAGAAACGAGAGAAATGAAGTTTTACTAAAATTATCAAAATTATGGACGCTTAAGAAAACACTGTGCTAAACTTTGTGCCACTAATCGGCTACGGAAAAAAAACATAAATAGATTACGAAAACTGTTAAATCCATCAAAAATTGGTGGCAAATGTAAAGAAAAGTTTGTAAATGTTCATCAACATTCACTTATCAGTATAGGAATGGATGACTAAAAATCTGACAATTTCTTTAGTTAGTTTAGGAAAACAGAACAAAAACACAGCCTCAAAATACAAAGAAGAAAATTACAAATCACTCGAAGATCTATAAAAATCTACTGTTACAAAAAACACTATAATTGGTAAAGTAATTACATGAACCAGAAGACGATAGATATGGCTGTTCAATCTCAAAATTACCTGTACTTTGATAGATGACAAAACGGAAGATAAGTTTTTATTGTATGGTTTAAAAGTTTAAATGATAACGACAACTTCATGTTTTTATGCAGTTGTTCTTAGTATAATTAAAAGTTAAAAATTACTTACAAACAAAAAAATTCGTTGTTGCTTTGATTGAGGCTTGCCAGTCACTGCGTATTGTGCAGCAGATGTGTTGTAAAAAATAAATCAAGTTTTTTTAATGGAGTGAATCTAGTGAGAAGAATTATTATTTAAATCAAATTTATTATTGTTACTATGGTCTCTAAAAATCATAGTAAATGTTTCTATTACCTATTTTTTAATGTTATAGTAAACGAGAAATGCTTGCCATAAAACGTTTAAAATTGTATTGTATTTATTATAGTCAAAAAATAGCGAGAAAGAAAGGAGAAAGAAGAGAAGATTTGAACTTGAGAAAATAAATAAAATTAAAGAAATTTTCCTGGAGTTATCCAAATGAAACTTAAGTCGCAAACTGCGTAAACCTTAATCGGGACAATTGGCTCCTTGACAAAAACATACGGTGCTGAAGACGCCAGAAAGAATTGTATTAAAGCGTAGGGGAGGGAGTTATTTACTGTACAACTAACTTACGCAGCTTAAGCAGAGTTTGAAGAGCTGTAGCACAATTAAAAATCTTTTATCAAAATATATCCCTGGGAGAACAATATTATTAATATTATTAAATTTAAGTAATAAAAATAAATAACAACGAGCCTTGCAATGAATTACATGGTTTTATTTAAAACCACGGCTTAAAAATATAAATAAACTTGACTTTTGTGGTTCATAAAATATCACACCCCCATTAAAATGTCACTGGTAGGATTAATGTGTAGATATCTGTATATCACTAGACCTAATATAAAATGTTTGAATAGTGGTAATAGTAGATGAAGGAAGATGTATAAAAACAGTTTCGAAGATTAAACCAATAGCTCAAAAGTATAATCTAGAGAAGCTCTCTACTCAAAGAACAAATAATTTGGCAGTAATTTTGCATAAATAGAGATTAATAAGAAAGTGCATTTGTAACTATGGTGGCAAGTATTAACGCTTCACTTTTCTATACATACATGCATATATATATATATATATATATATATATATATATATATATATATATAAAGAGAAAGCCCTCCCACTGACTAACTGACTGACAGATTCATTAACGCCCAACCTAGAACCTTGAAATTTTAGGGTTTTATTCTTTGTGTGACGTAGAAAGTACTAAGAAAGCATTTTTTAAACTCACCCCAAGGGGTGTAATGGGGATCTAATGGAGATCTTTCGAAAACGGCTAGAGTTAGAAATTACTCAGGAATGATCTTCAGCTAAATTGAAAAAACCCATGTTTCTGAAATTTTTGATTTGACCCCCCACAGGGGCTAAACTGGTGATCAAAAGTTTTAGACAGATGCTAATTTATTACTAAACCAGTAAAGACAGACCTTTGATATTTGGCATGAATAATTTTTAGTTAAAATTAGAGAACTTTTGTTTCGGGAAATTTTGATTGGGTCACTAAATGGAGTTAAATTGGGGGTCCGAAATTTTGGGAGAGGACTCTTTTACTTTGAAACCAGTAAAGATAGACCTTTGACATTTGGTAAGACTAATCCATATTTAAAACAGGAGAACCCCATTTCAACAAATTTCGATCCGACCTTTCCAAAGGAGTAAATTAGGGGTCTAATATTTATACTTATAAAATGGGTTCAAAACTTAAACTACGGAAGTGTATCGAGTTGGGTGTCGTTGAAGGTGTTTCAAAATGTTGTTAAGAGGTGCACCTTAAATAAAAACGCGAAAGGCGAACCAAAGATGGATTTTTCCTTTGTAGTTTGACGTCTCAATACACGAGGCGTATCCGTAGTACGTGAAATTCCTGAGGAACAGAGCAACAGTTCTAGTGAGTGCAAGTCCCACATTGCTCTGTAAATTATTTTTGAGTAGCAGGGCGTATTTTCTCTC
The DNA here is from genome assembly GCA_036346155.1 of Sinelater perroti. Taxonomy (NCBI): domain Eukaryota; kingdom Metazoa; phylum Arthropoda; class Insecta; order Coleoptera; family Elateridae; genus Sinelater; species Sinelater perroti. The sequence goes on along the minus strand of JARFIY010000348.1, from coordinate 2,369,742 downwards.
CTCTATAAAAAAAATAGATAGCAGCATCTGGGTTTGTTGTAACCTTCTAAGTCGTGACACTTCATTTTTTGATTCCTACAATTATTTAATTTCCTTAAAAAGAGAGATATTCTCCAACTATATACTTATTAAATATATTTGGCAGGAATAATCTATATTTCAAATTATATATATATATATATATATATATATATATATATATATATATATATATATATATATATATACATATATATGTACATACCAATAGCTCAAAAGTATAATCTAGAAAAGCTCTCTACTCAAAGAACAAATAATTTGGCAGTAATTTTGCATAAATAGAGATTAATAAGAAAGTGCATTTGTAACTATGGTGGCAAGTATTAACGCTTCACTTTTCCATACATATACATATACATACATATATATATATATATATATATATATATATATATATATATATATATATATATATATTACATTCAATATTTATTTGAGAAACTATATATAGAATTGAAATTAAATAGTGAATATAAATGATTCTTAACGAATTTTGTTTACAATTGCGGTAAAGTTGGCTGTATAGAAACATTCATAAAAATAAACAAAACAAGTCAATGTTTTGAGATAGAAAAGAAATAGTTAAACTAAATTAAATAGTCACAACACGAGTGTGATGGAATAAAATTTATGTATAGTCAAACAGCTGCACGCAGCTTTAAATAAAATTACCTTGTTTTTAAGTTAGCATACGCAAAAGATTGCGTCAGCATTTTTAGCAATGAAAACTGAATATAAACGAGGCCAAGAATAGGTCGGTAGTTGCGTGTACTCGGTATACTCTATGCACGATACGATATTATATAGTAAACAAGCCAAAATTAATTCATATGCCAACGTACGTTATTTATTTTACACTTATTGTTTTTTATAAGTGTTGCATAGTTTATGTAAATACACACATATGCATTAAGTTTACAATTACGCAGAAGTGTTATATTGAATAACGTCTTTTACTTTTTTTGATATTGTTTTCAAGGCATGCTCAAATAATTATAGATTTTAGTCAAAACATGATTTTACATATACAGGGAAGTTAAATTCAAATGAGACTTCTGCCCTATATGGCAATATTGAAGTATTTCTGTTGGTTGGAAATTGTTAGTATGCGTAGGATGGTTTGATATAAATGGTTGTACTTCTACATTATATTATTAGTAGCAATCGGATGACTGAACCAGTATATAGTGTCATTACATTGTTAGTAAAGAATCATAAAAAAGTAAAACAATTATAGCAGAATTAATAAAAGCCAGAAAACTTTAAACTAAAAATAAGTGAAAATAAACATAATTATGAAAGAAATTATAAAATAAGTCAAAAAGAACTAGTTTTAGTTTGCAGAATTTATAACGAAAAGTGATTGGCAGTCTAACTTTGGCAATTATTCATCTAAAAGTCTTAGTAATCAGAAGGTATAAAGATAATAATTTATAAAAAAAGCAATAATACGAAATATAAAGAAGAAAATCGTCATAGAAACTCATAAAAGTGTGCTATACAACTTGCTACGAAAATTATAAAAACACACACATTCACTATATTTCCTAAAGCATCTATAACTCACAAATAGGCAAAAATAAATTATTGGAAGAAAAACGACAGCTTTAGTCACATTTGCATGATAGCATCGCTTGGGGCAGTGAAAATTATGACTAGGACTAATGGGTTTGATTTTTGTTACTTTCATTAGTCGTTTAATTACGGTAAATTCAAGCTGCTAAGCAAACTAGAGACAGATTAATAAATTTAAGCAACATTCAAAAGAGGATCCATTGGTAAAATGTTTTAGTGTAGTCCAAAGAAATTCTCCATTTTTGTTGGGTTTGTTCAGCGGTATGTGGCAGAGCAAAGAGTTATTTACGGATACTTTTCAAAACCTAAAAAATCCTAATCATTGTCATGGCGTATTGCGATCTCAAAAACCATTTCCACAACTTTTAATCGGCGGTTATTCTCGCTAAAACAGTGAACAATGCAAATATTCTCTTTACTCGCGCTAGTTAACTGCTTCTTGTTCTTAAGGACGTTTTTTTTTTAATTCGTTGCGGTTTTATGCCCTCTATCTTAAGAAACTTGATAATAATTAGTCACACTACTCTCCTTTTAACTTACTTACTTCTCTCTTTTACCGGGAGGATCTCGAGAGTTGGTTGAGTCTTACTTTCAAAACATCTTCTAACTCTTCCTCTCCCATGCTGATGCCAGGGCGTGTTTCCAGTCACTTACTTTTTTCTGTACTATTTCTATCACTCCGCTCCATGTTTTCTTTGGTCTTCCTCTTGCTTTTTATCCGATCTCATTTCCCATAGTCACTGCACAAGTTTATACAGGAACACTAGATTTATTTAAAAATAGTATAGGAAGTATTATATTTCAATTGCATAAGGCAAAGTTTTCATATATTTTATAATATATATATATATATATATATATATATATATATATATATATATATATATATATATATATAAAATCTCCCTACGACCTAAATCAAGCAGTACAATACTTCACAAAAATAGTACAACAAGCAGCTTCGCACTCTACTCCTCAAAACGATCACAAAACCACTGACTTTCTCTCAGTGCCGTTACGCATCAAACAACTAATTGCTAAGAAACGAAGTACCAGAAAAGTCTGGCAAAGATCAAGGAACAATATTGACCAACATCAATATAATAGACTGTCTAGAGAACTAAAAGCAGCACTTAAAGAAATTCAAAATAATAATTTTGAACAATATATTACTAAACTTTTGCCTAATGATAATACATTGTGGAGGGCAACAAAAAAGTTGAAAAGACCTCAGATGGCTATTCCACCAATTAAACAATCCAATGGAGAGTAGGCGCGTAGTGATCAGGAGAAGGCCGATACTTTTCCCACGTACCTAGTTGAAGTGTTTCAACCCATTAAAGGGGATCCAGACGATGAGGTAGATAGTTTCATCCAAATACCATGCCAAATGTCTCTTCCAATTAAACCTTTTACGCCTGCAATAGTTAAAAAGGAAATAAGCAAACTTAACATACATAAAGCTCCGGGATATGACCTGTTTACAGGACAAATACTGAAATACCTGACTAAAAAAGCTATTCTACTTTTAACAGTCATCTATAACCGTATGTTAAGCTTAACCTATTATCCAATTGCATGGAAATATGCTGAAATAATTATGATTCAAAAACCAAGCAAACCTCCACATGAAACAATCTTATCGACCCATCAGCCTCTTACCTATCGCAAGTAAAGTATTTGAACGACTCCTTTTACGAAGAATCCATGAAGAACGTGACTTTCTGACACTGCTCCCCAACCACCAATTTGGATTTCGTGAACGACATTCAACAATTTAGCAGATGCATAGAATAGTAAACATGATTGCTAAGAGTTTAGAAGAGAAGAAATTCTGTAATTCTGTATTTCTCGATATCCAACAGGCTTTTGATAAAGTGTGGCATCCTGGTCTCTTATACAAGTTGAAAAACTATCTAGTAATCTCTATCTCCTCCTAAAATCCTATTCATCTGATAGAAACTTCTCAGTAAAATACAACGGATGTCAATCTAACTTTCATGCTGTAGAATCCGGTGTCCCACAAGGCAGCGTCCTTGGACCATTCCTTTTTTTAATGTACACCACCGACCTACCTGAAACAAATACTACTACAATTGCCTCATTCGCCGATGATGTTGCTGTGCTATCCACTAGTGAAAATCCTACAACAGCTTCCGAACAACTACAAACCCATTTGGATCTGCTTACGGAATTGTATTATAAATGGAGAATGAAGATTAACCAAGCTACATCGGTCCAAGTCACATTCACTAATCGACGAGCAACCTGTCCACCTGTAACAATCAACAAAATATCCGTACCTATGAAATCTAAAGTGAAATACCTGGAACTAACCCTAGACCAACGATTAACATGGAAAAGCCACATCAAGACTAAACGTAAACAAATGGACATCAAACTTCGACAAATGTATTGGCTTCTTGGACGAAAACCAAAACTGTCATTAAATAACAAAATTCTGTAATACAAATGTATAATCAAACCTATCTGGACTTACGGGCTTCAGTTATGGGGGAGTGCTAAACTAACAAATCTGGCAATCATACAAAGGTTTCAGTCTAAAGTTCTCAGAATCCTGGCAGATGCTCCTTGGTATGTCAGTAATCTCACACTTCATACCCATTTGAAAATTCTAACCATCAAAGAAGAGATCGAGCGCAGTGTTATTAAATACCAAAATCAAATAATGAACCACGACAACGCTCTGGTCGAGCAGTTATATGAAAGCGGTCCAAACACAAGAAGACTCCACAGAACCTGGCCTCAAGATTTAATATAACGAAGAAGAAAGCATCCAAAGGAATAGCATTAGTGAATGCCTCCCTTATACACTTTGTATTACATTTATCGCATTTACTTAATACTCCTTTCCTCTGAAAGTAGATTGTAAATATGCTATTATGTCAATAAAAAAAAATGAAAAACGCAGATTATACCAAAACCGTTCAATTGCTTTCATTAAAATAATAAGCAATACTTATTTATTCAACTTTCTATCAAATAACTAACATACAAATATACAAGGCAAATATACTTACTGCACAGAATAAACAATTTTTTTAATTCAATTCGAATTGGCCGTTTAAATAGGTAATATATTTATTTCTGTATTTAGAAAAAAATGTTTAGGCAAATTTATAACTTAAAAAATTATAAAAACAATAACTGTGCTATCTACTTATAAAGGTTTTGTGCAAAATCACAACCTAACAACCAAAATATGTTACTCGATATAAGTTTGAAAATTCTTAGATATGTAAAGACACATGCTTATTTACAAAGCTTTAAAAATAAGAACTTAGACTTTTTTAAAACTCTTTTGAATGATATATTTGGTTCACAGAGCGTCTGCAACATAAAATATATATGATGTAAAGCAGGGAGTATAAAATAAAGTGTGTCTTATTTTTCTCATTACCGTTTCAATGTTGTACTGATATATTTGTATATTTATTAGTTTATCAGAAAAAAGAATAAAAAGACAAGAAGCATTATATTATTAATGTGAATTATTTTATTTGCATCATAGCAAAAGAAAGTTTTACAATAAAAAGTTATCACAAAAGAACAATTGGATTTCATTACTGATGTTAGAATCAAACTGGACTATCATTTAGATATGTGTCATGTGACGCAAAGAGCTCACATCGAACGTTTGTGATGGTATAAATAAAATCTTGTTCATTTTCCCTTTATTTTTATGTATGATTTATTATTATATCTGTAATGCTATGTAAAATATTTTTTTTAAATCTGAATATTATTTTGTAGTGACTTACATTAAACTTGTTCTTGTGTTCGTAAGTTTTATTAAAATTGTGCTTGTGTACAAAAATAAAGTATTACGACAAACAAATATTTTAATTAATACACTAGTAATTATTCATTTATACAGCATCTTTAGAAGGTAACAGATCATTAGTAATATTTCAAAGAAAGAATAACAAAATAAATTTACAAAGTGGAAGCGCATTAATGTTTTAACAGGTAAATTAAATCCTTAGTACAAAAACCCACTGTTATATAAATAAAGTTTAAAAACGCAAAGAAATAAAAGTTATAAAGGTACAATCTAAGGCTAAAACACAAATTAGATTTAATTTTAAGTATAGAAACATGGGATTAATGTGCACAACGAAATAAAGTTATTAGAAGAAATAACAAGATAATTTCGACAGCATATAAAATAATTGATGAAAAAGAACCAAATTTATTTATTTTAACTTTTCATTGTTATTCATCGAACTATTATTTGTAGTATATTTTTGTAGGGAGCAAAATTGTAACTTGGCTTGCAGATTGAACTTTGGATGTCATGTTTAGAAAGATAAGGTGACTTTTACAAAATTTATTCTTAGAATATAAATAGAGCAATGGTTAATAAATATTATATGTTAGGTTTTCCCACCGAAAATAATTTATCTAAATTTAGTTAACCAAAACTAGACTTAGTATTATCAATTTTTGAAATCGTGAAAGCATTTTTGCTGTATTAATCAGCAGGAGTTTATTTACAGCAGATGCTTATTTAAACCACTTTAAAGTACATTCTTCAAGTTCAAAACACGGTTTTGTAAGCAAAAGTCCAGTTACAATTTTAAGTCTCTATAATTTTTTTTTGTTTATTAAAATTTTAAAAAGCCCATCCAGTTAAATTTAAAATTATATCGTAATACCATATTGCATTTTCACTTTATCACGTAGAGTAAATTATTTTTTATTTTCAAGACTTCCATAGGCATTCTGTATTTCGAACTCTAAATATCTGTCACGAAATGAAAAACTTGATTTGATTCGATTTGTTAAAACACTGTGTTGTTGAAATATAGCCAAGGAACTACAACAAATCATCCCTAATTCCTCTTCTTTAAATCCGTTTATTATCAACTGCTAGCTATCGATCTATATTTATTGTATATTAAGCATCATAAGTAACAAGGAAATCTACCTAAAATATCTAGATTTTATAAAATTTACTTTCAGATTAATAAATAGAGCGACAAAGCTTAAAATAACGTGCAGTAAAAGTTGAAATAAATAATTGTTTTAAATTTTATGAATATATTGCATTGTATCACAATGTTCGTTTTACAGAAACAACTAAAAATTTAGAATTAATAGACGTTTCTTTTATTTCAAATTAAAATAAAAAATTATCAAAATGCCGAAGCACTTATTTATTTGGATCATAAACAAGAACAAATTAATTACTTGAGTAAAAACTAAAAAAGACAGAATCTAAATTAATTGCTAATAGTAAGTTTTTTACTTAGAGACTACTAAACTAACAAATTTAACTTCGAATTGCGTTATTTAAACTTAAATATTGGCACAAAAAGAATGCATTATTTTAAAATAGGTAGTACTTAGCATGAGGATATTGGTGGCGACCGTACACCGCCTAGGGGTAGTTCAAAGAATTCAGTTTTACTAGCTATAGTGCAGTGGAACGCGGAGCATTACGTTTTTTATAAATAATGTTTGTGTTGTTACTAATTAAGGTCTTTTTTGTCGATAGGTTAATATTGTGCATGATAGGGTGCCTTTGATCGTAACATAACGCTCAGATTGGTTTAAACGTTTTTTACTACTAGGCCAGTATGAAGAGGAATCAAATGGCCCTCCCCGTACGACTTAAACCTCAGAAAATATCGAGACGGTAAGAAAATCGCTTCATCAGAGTCCTTGACGCTCCACTAGGCACCGTGCTCCAATTTTAATTTTGTCTCATCTCTTGCTACAGCGCATTCTGCACGGAGAGTTGTAATTTCATCAGTACAAAATCATTATTATTAAAATCTGTTTCAATGTGTTTATCGCATACTGTTTTGTGAAAGAATACTTAAAATGATTATACAATAATGTAATTGTGATGGATATTGAGCCACATTTTCATTTGGACGGTTATGTCAATAAGCCAAACTGTCAATTTTGGGCGGTAGAAAACTTCAGAGAATTATATTAGAAACTTTCTCATAGTACCGAGAATACAGGTTGTTGCAGCATTTTGAAAGTAGGGATCATTAGACCGGGCTACAGTAACTTTCACAATGTGATTTTAACAAAATGTAGCTACAGCTTACACGGTTTAGATGTTAGTTGTTCAACGAATATTTCCTCGTCGCGTAATTTTGCATTTCGGTACATTTTAGCTACTAAGCTCAGATCTACCCGTCTGGGATTTCTATCTTTTGGGTCACTTCAAATCAAAAAACAGCCGAAACTTGCAATTCGCGAAAAAATTGCAACTGTTCTAGAAAAAATGTTGGTAAGTGCGATGCAAAACTGAGGAGGGGCTGCGGATGTGTGTATAGCAAGAAGGAGGTCAATTTTCCGATATAATAGTGAGTAATTAGCTAATTAATGCTTTAATTACAGATTTTTTTGGTGTTAATCTAGCTATCGACAATAAACTTTTTTTGCAAAACCATTTTAAATTCAATCCAAACTTTCGACAACTAATTCTAGGGAGTAATTGAGACATAAAAAATTAAAATCATCCAGCAATTACAGAGCAAAACTTCAGAAATACTCAATAGTACATAAAGCATCGTGTCTGATTTGCTTGGATAAAGAAGTTATTAAAAAGTAGTTTTGTAAGTGAAATTAAGTTTTATAAGTTATATACAATCGTGGTCAATGAATTCATAATTATTTCTCTTGCATGTCAGCTGAATTATACATTTTTATTAAGTATTTTTAATGGCCAAGTTATAAGATGTGCCAATTAAATAAAAAAGTTTAAAATTAATTTTAGTAATGCAACGTACTTGTTGTTAATTAGAAAGTTTTTTAGGCTTCTAATTTTTCCGTACGTGTCTATTATATTTTTTTTTTATTATTTCTGTCCTAATAATTACTTAAATAATCAACCTTAATTTTTGTCTGCCATTTTAAAAACACAAAAGCAAACTACCTGGTAGGCTTTATTGTTTTATGCAATTAAATAAGTTTTTAATTACTCGAATATTCTTTTGAATCATTTCTTCTTATAGTTGTCATTTGACTTTCGGCCTGTAAACATCGTATTGGTTCTGGCTGAAGTAAAGTGGTGATTAGTTCTGCCGTAAGGCCAGGCTCTTATCGAGCCTGCGATATTGTGTGTGTACATTTAATAGAAACATTTTTAACACTTTAGCTGTGTGTTAAGTAATCTGTTTTAGCGCTCGAAATAAATAACTTACAATCCTATAATTTTAGCAACGGAATTAATAATTACAATGGTTAGCCTTTACTCCCGCAATGCCAATATCCTTACCAACAACAACAACAATACCAGCCGTCAATTTTAAACGCATATTTCCAACCAAATACAATGCCACTTTTACAAAATGTATCAAATAGCTTGCCTCCTAATCAATATCAGCCAATTATACAAACATTTCCAAACACTCAACACAATTTTAATATAAATCCGCCACAATCTCACCGACAAAACGAATCCCCACATTCAGTAACCTTACCGTCACTGCTCCTAAGTGATTACTTTGCAATGGAAAATAGCGACACAGAAGCATCAGAAATTCATTATTGGCAAACTGTCAGACCATTCAAAAAAAAAGAGAAGTCCAAACTCTCTAACAATGATCCCACCTACTCAACAGGTGAGTATCAGCAATAAATTTAGCGTTTTACAAAAAAGCAATAATATACAAAATAATAGTAACAATAATACCGCATCCAATAACAAAACACCAACAATACCTAAACCACCACCTACTTTTATTTATGACGTCACTGATTATAATAAAATGATCAAAAATCTAACAGATGCGACAGAATCCCAAACTTACCATTACAAAACAATACAATAAAAATAAACACTCAAAACCCTGAAACTTACAGAAAACTTATGCAACATCTAAATGACAATAAAATAGTTCATCACACTTATCAAATAAAAGAGGAGTGTTGATACGTAATATACACTACTCAGTCCCAACCCAAGAAATTATCCAAGAACTACAAAAGCAGGGACACACAGTGCGTAATATAATAAACATTAGACACAGAGTAATTAAACAACCTTTAATGATGTTCTATGCGTTAAATGCGGAGGAAATCATAGAAAATCCGATTGCAAAAAGCCTAAAGACACACCTGCTAAGTGTGCTCTCTGTAATGGAAACCATACCACTAATTATAAAGAATGTACTGTCTAAAGGGACTTACTCAATGCAAAAACAAAGCAACAGGGTAGACACTGCATACCCCAAATGACACACAACCATTGCAACAACAAAATATATCAGGAAATAACCCACATACAGAAAGATTAAATCATATGTCCTACGCTCAAGAAGTAAGTAGTGCAAATCCAAACAATCAAACCACAGATTTAGGAGCTCACATGAGTGTTTTTCTAAATTAATTCAAACCAATGTTCTCACAACTCATAAATCAGAACAGCATGATCTTAAGCATGTTCTCCACTATACTAAATAAATTCAATAATGGACGTTAAATCAATTCGAACTGCCGAGTGGAACGCAAATAAAGCAGAATTAATAACTTTTCTGCAAGAAAACAAAGTAGATGTACTTCTTATATCGGAAACATATTTCACCGACACAACAATGTTAAATATTCCACATTATTTCTTATACTGTACCAACCACCCTGATAGAACGGCTCATGGTGGCTCGGCCATAATTTTATAATACTATACCACGCCACGAGGAAATAAACCTTTAAACTAACAAGATACAAGCTGGAGTAATCCATATTACTGCTCAACGATTGCTGCAATGTACAGCCCACCAAGGTACGAAATAAGCACACTTGAATAAGAAGACTTCTTCAGGCAATTAGCAGGTAAATTCATCATTGGAAAAGACTGGAATGCTAAGCATACACACTGGGGTTCAAGATTATGTACGACAAAAAGGAAGAAACTTGAGACAAGCTATAATAAACTTAACTGTTTTTATCTATCTATAGGGCAACCCACTTATTGGCCAACAGACGCAAATAAAATCCCAGATTTGCTTGACTTTTTTGTCCTTCGACGTATGGCACCTAATTATATCACCATAGAAGCATCCTAAGACCTTACCACTGATCATTCACCAATAAACGCCATACTTAGTACTCACATAATAAACCGTCCTAAAGTTCCAAAGTCAACATCATCAAAACCATACAGACAGCAGCACGTATAGCCACGCCCCCTGAAAAACTACGACAGACACCAAAGAATAACATACATGTGCATATAAAACACCTTGTCGCCCAGAAAAGAAGAGCATGGCGTATATGGCAAAGAAGCCGCAACCATAAAGACAAAAATGAATATAATAGATTAACACGCCAACTAAAAACAGTTCTGCACGAAACCAGAAATGCCACTTTTGAATCTACATCACTAAGTTATCAGCAGACGAGCACAGTATCTGGAAGGCAACCAAATCATTTAAGAGACCGATTCAGTACACTCCACCTTTAAGGGAAGACAACTAAGCTGGAGAAAAGCAGAGCAGAAAAAAGCTTCAACGTTTGCTAAACGTCTTTCACAAATCCTTAGTGAACCTGAACATAATAACAATAATGACGACCTTGTTAGAAGCTCCTTGGACGCTCCTTGTCCGATGATGTTGCCGATTAAATTCTTCACTCCAAAAGAAGTTAAAGGGATGATTTCAAAATGTAAAATTCACAAAGCACCTGGCTTTGATCTTATTACTGGTCAGATCTTAAAACAACTACCCAGAAAAGAACTTGTACAACCGCATTCTTAGATATCGAACAAGCCTTCGACCATGTATGGCATGACCGACTTCTATACAATCTTAAAATCTTACCTCACAGACAGATACTTTCAAGTACGAATTAATACAGCAACCTCAAACTATTACCCCATAAGCTCAGGGGTTCCTCAAGATAGTGTCCTTGGTCCACTTCTTTATTTGATATTCACGGCTGACATCCCAACTACAAATACTACTACAATCGCTACGTTTGCCGACGACACCGCTCTATTATCCATAAGTAAAGACCCACAAATTGCATCTGAAAATCGGCAAACGCATCTTAATCAATTGCAAGTTTGGCTGAAACGATGGAAGTCAAAGTAAACCATACAAAGTTCACACAAGTCACATTCACGAACAGGATCACCATCTGCCCTGCAGTCTTAATAAACGACGAGACATTACCTGTATCTACTCAAGTCAAATACTTGGGATTAACACTTGACCATAGACTTACATCGAAAGCACACATTTCTGCTAAGAAAACCCACATAAACCTAAAAATTCGTCAAATGAGTTTACTCCTAGATCGTAAATCACAACTGTCAACAGAAAATAAATCATCTACAAGTGTATTATAAAACCTATCTGGACGTACGGTGTCCAGCTTTGGGGGTGTGGTAAGCCATCTAATACTAAAATTATGCAGAGAGTCCAATCTAAGGTATTTCGAATGATCTTCAATGCACTATGGTACGTTGGTAATAAATACTTACATGAAGATTCTGAAATACCGTTTGTACAAGAAGAAATTATCAGATTAACAAGGAATTACCTCGAACGACTCCCTGATCACCCCAATAAAGAAGCCAGACAACTATACATTCAACCTGAAATCAGAAGACTTAAAAAACAGTGGCCTACAGACATATTAAATCAACAGTAATCAATAGTTAATTTATCGGGAGTGTTATCGCTGGATATCATCTCCCTTCCTGTATTGCACTTTAAGCATATTTACTTATAGCCATTATTAGCAGGTTGTAAATATTTACCTTAATAAAAAAACAAAGTTCTTCTTATGACAATATTCCAAATATTTGTTTAATTTGTATAATTTGTCAAACCAGTCATTGGTTCTAAAAGCCTTCCGTGGGACACATATAGTATCCAAGAAACAAACAGGTAACGCGCAAATGTTTTAATTTAAGAATACAATTTTGGTGTCCTTTTTTAGTTTGTAATACACCCAACAATATATTATAGAGCTTCTTGGATATTTCTGATAAATGCATATCCTGATATTAAAAATGACAAAGAACTATTCAGTGAATTTGTACTGAAGCTTTCAGATATTAATGCTGCATTAGGTGTTACTTTTATAAAAGCATCCGACGCATTCTGTTTAACGAGAATAATATATAAAGTAATGTAAATGAAGAAATAAATAATAGTGACACCAATATTGCAAATTTTAAAGTAAAAATCGTTTTTTGTTATTGTGTATAAACATAATATTTTGAACCCAAACAATACTTCAACTATTAACTAAATTAATAATTATTATTATTCTTACAATTAATAATCAACTATTTGTCAAGAAATATTGTTGTGTATATACTTATCACTGATGTAAAAGAGAAGTAATTGCTTTCTTTACCGTGAAACCAACCTGTCAGATAAGATATATCGACGATACTTTTATAATCTCGGCTTATGGACAAGACACGATTTCCTAATTCCTTTCCCGTCTAAACAAATTTCACATCAGTATTTATTTTACAAATGAAGTAGAATAAAACAATTATCTTGACTAAGTCCTCTCATGACCTTGCTCAAATCATCTTAGTTGGAAAATTTCTTATCGTCGGGTCTTAAATTTTTACACTAAGAACTAATAAATCAAAATCTAAACAGTCAAAAATTCTAGCACAAAACGGATATTGCAGAAATTCTAGACCAATTACAAATATTAACAAAATAATATATTTCAAAGTTCACGACTTTTCCGAAGAAGTAGTAGCATTTTTGTCTTGTATTGCAGCTATCATTCAAAGAATAAGCGGCATAATAAACAAAAAAAATACACAAATAATTTTATGACTAATAATAGAATATCTGCTTTCATTGGCTTAGATAACGACAATTAGCTTTAAAAATCTTAAGGAGTTTACGAAATAACTTGTTGTAATAGGTTAAACAAACCACACATACGAACATTCTTTAGTTGTACGAAAGGGCGATAATTCTTCTGAACTAGTATTAACATTTTCATATCAAAAACTCGTTCCAATTTTTTATCCCCCTAGGAGAATTATTTGGGTGGCAATTAAAATAACAAACACCCCCAATGTTTTAATATTTCAGACAATAGTTAAGATCTACTTTTTATTTGGAAACTGTTCATTATCGCTGGTGGTCAGTCACATAACAATACCGAACAAATATAATTACCCAAATTCAATACATTCTGCTCCAATACATGTTACTTTGAAACTTTTACTTCTGATTCAATAAATAGCGAAATAGATAGAGTATTCAAAAGGCTAGCCCTTTAGTTTAACGTAATTAACGCATAATAATAATGTGTATCCTAAAAGCAGAACAAAATAAAAACTTCGTGTGCTAAAGAAAGAGAGCAAAAATTATTAACGACCAAGAAAATGGAAATATTCAAACTTTCTATAAAGAAGAATATTCTAGCAGAGTTTTTATAACAAAAATTAGTCGTAGCACTAGATTATGAGCAGTTTAATCAAAAATCGTACAATATTTGTTACAAAACTTGCCGTTAATAAATTGCAAAGAAATGTGGGAACAAATGCTTAGAAACTATTAAGGACTATCCACTATTAAAAGTTAAAAAAATTTGAAATTTACTTTAAGGGTGTTGCAGTCCAGCACTTTTTTAATTTGTTAATGTTAAAATGGGTTGGACACGAGAGTGACGAAATGTTATATTAGTTTTCTATAAAGTTGTCGAGATAAATCCTAAAAATAAAAATAAACAATGAAAATAACACTAAAATATAGAAAAAGTTATGTTCATTTACAATTAAAGTAAATAGTATTGAATATAGCTCTCATCAATGGCCACGGACCTAAACCTGCTGGAGGCCAACACAACCTTCTCCTTCGTAATATGTGTAATTACCTTTATGATGCAGGCTTTTAAGTTGTTCTTGGTATTATGATATCTCTTATTGACCTTTGCCTCGACAACGGCCAACCAGTAATAGTCAAGAGGTCAGCCTGAACTGCAGGATTACTCTAAGACGATGGACCAGCCGTAATACAATACGTACTTCTACTCAAGGGCCACTTCCTCTATTTAGGGCATGATAACTGCGTTCAGCATGTTGATATAGCTATCGGCGGTTGCCTTTAAGCCTTCCTCAAAGAAGTGGTGTGCCATGATATTATTTTCGCTACTGACAAGTCCCATAATTATCATTACAAATGCATTTGGGCATACATAAAGGTCATTTTCACATTCAGGTTCCTGTACTGGATGCAGTTCTCTTCGTTCAAGAGCAATCTTAAAACAGCTAACACTGTAATGCTTGATGTCGTTAAGCAGTAGTTTGGTTGTTTTTCTTAGTTAACAATTGCCAATTTTAGTGCACTGCGCCCAGGATACTAATTGATTTTTCCCTCAATGCAAAACAAATTAATTATACTCTTTTTGTAATCAGACAGCTTGCTGTAAGTTGTCCTCTCATTAGTTTTCTCCCTGGTGGTCAGATTTCTTGTGCTTCTTTGGCTACGTCATAAATTTGGTTCTTTTCGCAGCTAAATCAGGCAATAATTTCTGTCGGTGATGTTTTGGCTTAAAGTGTGTAAAGTATAGCTGTTGTATTCTCTGCTCAGTTTGTCCATAATCATAAGTTGTTGATTATGTGAACTTATGTTACCTAATAGGGCATTACGGATACACATAAGACGGCCTTTCGGCTTTTTTCGCAATACAACCTAAAAAAGTCTTAGATTTATCTCCACTCTGTATATAATTCTCGCCAAATATTTCGTTTCTTAACCCCTTATGCAAAAGTGATTCCAAAATTCTTTGATCAGTTAGTGACATGTGGGGATTAAATTTATCGTCTCTGCAGCAGTTCATTGTTGTTTAAGAGCAGTATCATTAGGAAAATTATGCAATATAAGATACTATTTATTCACTTTGCTATACCTACATACCCCGTGTGGGGTTGCTAGTCCCCCATCGGGCGCCTCCCCGGTTGGCGGATAGGGGAATGCTCACCAGATATGGTGGGTACCGGGGAAATAAAATACCCGGGGCGGACCAAAACTAGTAGCAGCGTCTGACCCAGAATGGGCGACTGAAAATGGCGTCTGTATCCAGAGGATCGGCCAAGAACAAAACTCGCCAACACGCCTGGCCAGCGTGGCGTTGAAATGGCCAAAAAACCCCTTCTGAACTCCCAAATGTCGAATTTAAATAAAACGGATTCATTACCCCAGGTGGGTAGAACAGAAAGTTCAGAATCCCACATTACCTCGGTAGTCAGCCCCTTGGATTCTGGGGAGGGCAAAAATTCGATAAAGAACCATCTACAAAAAATCAAAAACAAGACAAGACATACAGCACTGTACATAGGAACATATAATGTAAGAACTTTGAAATCTAACGATAGAATACTTGAACTGGAAGAGGAACTATCAAAAATAAAATGGAACATAGTCGGCTTGGCAGAAGTTAGACGAAAAGAAGAGAAATCAATAAGATTGAACTCAGGCAACGTGCTATATCACTCAGACTGCGAAAATAACGGAACAAGGGGTGTAGGTTTCATCGTATCCAAGAACAGCGCAGAAAGAATAAAAATGTACAAGGCAATATCAAACAGGGTTGCATATCTCGTAGTAGAACTAAATAACAAAATTTATCTGCAAATAGTCCAGGTATATGCACCAACTCAATCTTATGAAGACGAAGAAATAGAAAGTTGCTTCGAAGATATCTTCAAAGCACTGAGGGAGAATTTAACAGAATACAAAATCATTATAGGAGTCTTCAATGCAAAGTTGGGAAAAAGAAAAGACAAACAAGAGCAAAGAATGGGAAATTTCGGATATTAGAAAAGAAATGAAAGAGGTGAGATGCTATACAACTTCCTAGAACAAGAGAACTTATTTGCAATGAATTCTTTCTTCAAGAAAAACCACAAAACAAATGGACATGGATCAGTCCAAACGGGGACAACAAAACGAAATTGATTACGTTCTAACAAGAAACAAAGAAATCATTAAAGATATCTGCGTGCTGAACAACTGCACCATTGGCAGCGATCATAGACTAGTCAGGGCCAAATTATATATAAATAAGAAATTAGAGAGAGTAAAAAGACTAAAGATCAATACAAACAAAATCAACAGCGAAACACTAAAAGAAAACTCTGACAAATACCGAGAAGGAATAAAAAGACACCTAAAAGATAAAAAATATACAAACATGGATGTAGACGAAATTAGCGAAACAATAAAAGAAGCAATTACAGACTCAATAAAAAAAATAACCCCAAAACAGAACAAGAAAAATGAAACACTATCATCTACAACAAAAGAGATGCTGAAAAACAGAAGGAAGCTAACACAGGAGAACAAACAAAATACTGTAGAATTTGTTGAGCTAAATAAATTAATAAGGAAAACGCGTTCGATAGCATCGAAACGTGGGCAGTACAGAAGAGTCTATGGAACAGCAGGATAGACCACAGATATATGACAATAATCCAAGATATATATATATATATATATAAGAATACTATAATAACAGTCAACTGGTCAGAAGAAACCGATCCAATCCCAATACAGAGAGGAGTCCGTCAAGGAGACCCATTATCACCTAAGCTATTTATATTAGCCCTTGAGGATGTCTTCAAATGCCTAAACTGGGAGGGAAAAGGCATCAATATAAACGGCAAATTTGTAAATAATCTAAAATACGCAGACGACGTCATAATATTTGCAACAAATGGAGACCAACTAAACTCAATGCTCCAAGAACTAAATGAAGCTTCTAAAAAAGTGGGTTTAAAGATAAACACCGAAAAAACAAAAATCATGACAAATTCCGAAGAGGAAGTGAATATCGAACTAGGACAAAACACTATAGAACAAATAGAAGAATACACATACTTAGGGCAAAGGTTTACACTTAATAAAGAAAATCAAGAAATAGAAATCGCAAGAAGAACGAAACTAGGATGGGCTGCCTTTGGCAGATTAACTTACATATTAAAAAACCGAAAGGTAACCCCAATACCTGAGAACAAAAGTGTTTGACAGCTGTATACTGCCCGTCATTACTTACGGGGCCCAGACCTGGACTTTGACAAAGAGAAATGTAAACAAACTTATGAAGACCCAAAGAGCCATGGAGCGCCAAATGTTACAAATAACCCTAAAAGACAGAAAACGAAACACTTGGATAAGGGA
The DNA here is from genome assembly GCA_036346155.1 of Sinelater perroti. Taxonomy (NCBI): domain Eukaryota; kingdom Metazoa; phylum Arthropoda; class Insecta; order Coleoptera; family Elateridae; genus Sinelater; species Sinelater perroti. Next base: position 2,351,977 of record JARFIY010000348.1, on the reverse strand, counting down.
GAAGACAAAAGTCACAGATGTGGGAAACAGAGTAGCTAGCCTGAAGTGGCAATTCGTAGGACACAATGCCCGCCAAACGGACAACAGGTGGAACGCACGAATCCAGGACTGGCGACCCTGGCTAACAAAAGAACAAGGGTAGACCACAGATGCGATGGATAGATGATGTAAAACTACACGCCGGTCTTGCATGGAAAAGAATTGCACAAGACAGGACACGATGGAAGGAACTAGGGGAGGCCTACATCCGCAAATGGATTGAAGAAGGCTAAAGAAAAGAAAGAATACCTACATACAGATCCAGCACGTCATAGCCTAGGAATGTTTTCTTGAAATAAAAAATACCTTTTATTACACCAATCCATCACTGAAAAGGACTAAAAGTAACTTTAAACTAATGTTTATTATCGCGAACAGTAAATAGCGAATCTAATACAACTAGATATAACTATCAGCGGAATATTTAAAGGAAAATAACTTGTTAGGTCCCTAAATGATATCACTACAAAAGTTGACTTATTATCGTCTAGGTATCGTCTGTACTTCAGTATTCTTGCTTTTTCTGTTCACTAAAGGCAACACAAATGTCATCAAAATTTGTATGAAAATAATAATTTTTTTTACAAATTTAAGGATATTGAAAGTTTATTCAAATTTGAATTTAATGAAGTGGAAGACAGTAAGGAAAGATAAAAGGTAGATCAGGGCAACACACAAATAAATTATTAAATATAACATTTGTTCCGAAATATTTAATAATACTTTAAAACAAAATTTGAAATAAAAAATTTACAGCATCGAAAAAAGTTTACCAGCAAACTTGCTATATAAATCGGTTTGCCTATTATCTGATCTCCATTTCAGAATCAATCGTCCTCAGGTCGGCTATTAGCGAGCCGATTTCCGGGAGGCGAGCGAAGTAGATGGCCCGTTTATCGGGCGCCTGGATCTGCAATACACTACAGAGATAACCGAATGAGCTTTATGTGCCATTAGTTCATTACGCAGCCGCCGGGGGCTAAACAATGGCCCAATACTTCACTGACCGTATCTGATGCTCGGCTTAGTTAATATCCGAAAGTTTCGCCTTGCAGGGGCGGAATTCGCCTGTTATTAAGTCTCTTTCGGCCGCGAGATAACGGCGGCAGGGAGTTTACAACTATTTACAAAAGGGCTTCCGCTCAGCCGAAACAGTATTTAATTTTCCCGGCGGGACGGCCATTATAGGCGATAAGGAAAAATCGGAATGCGGCATAACGCGGAAGGAGTACATAAAGTATGCGAGCATCCCTTTATTGCGCTCAGATGTACGCTAATAAACGTAAAGTTTGATGGATCCGGCATACATACATGCACAGTTCTAAAATCGGATAGATGCATCTACCTACATGTTATGCAACTACATTGTTACAAATATTTACATTCGAATTGCGCCGCGGCCCGGAATTACGGTGGAAGTGTGCCGCTGGAACGAGAGCGCCAGGACGCCTTGTTACGGCATGGATATGCACGGACACGGCGCATAAAACGGAGATAAACCCGAATTCGACTTGGCAAAACGGGCCGTGAGTCACTTCGTTCCAAGCGTGTGCTGTAATGCATTACAACTAATTATTTACTTTGCGCCGCGGTGGCGTAATAACTGGCCGCTGGGAACCGAAAGTACTGCAAATTGAATGCGCGCCAGATTTCCGCTCCAGCTAATGCTGAAACGCTGAAAAGCCGTGTTCTATCTTACCGCGCCGCGGCTACGTGATTTCATTTGCTTTTCTTCGGGGCGCCGCGCACTTTTACGCGGCTTATAATGGGCAACGGTCGCATTTCCTGCAGATACAGGCATTCGGTGCGGAATTTGCATAATTTTAATCAAACTGACAGCGAAAGAAAGACGACGCGAAAGATAAGTAAGGGAACAATCCCACTACACGTTACATTTGTACTGCACGAAGCAATCAAAGAATTTATCTGCACATCTTACTTGAAATTTAAAACTTCTCATAAAAACATTAAAAAACATTAGAAATTGTCGGTATGGAATTAATTTTTCTTCCGACATAATTATGTCTTTTTGCTATTTTTCTTCTGATTTTTTGATTGTTATTCTGTCTCTTTGTGTTATTCCTCAACACCTTCTCTGATACTCTATTTCCACTGCCATAATTGTATTCTTATTTTTTATACTATGGTATTGTATATTCTTGTTTTGGTTGTTTTCGTTATTTATCTATGCCAAAATATAGGATTCAGTTGTCTCATGTATGTTCTTGTTATCCCAGTCTCCTTTCTATTTCTTCTACTATTGCTGTGCTTTTTGTTATAATGAATTTTAAATATCTGAATTTATTATTACCTTTTATTTAAAGACATTCTTAAATATCTAAATTTTCGAAACATCCGTCTGTTGCTAAATATTCTGTTTTATTAAAATTTATTTCTAGCCCCACTTTTCTACACTCCTTTTTAAGTTTTTGCAGCATATACATATCAGACCTCCTTCTTCCTGTGCAATAACCACTTGGTCGTCAGCAAAATTGAACCTATAAAGGTGTTAACTGCATAAAACCTACGTGCCTTCCTATTTCCTTTTTTAATTTTTTTGTTTAGCTAGTTGAAGAAATACATTAAACAGTATAGATGATGTCAAGTTACCTTGTGTCTTAAAGCTGTCTGTGATTGTTTCATCTTTACGGCGATTTTACTTCAGTTGTGTAGGTTTTTACTGCGTTTATTAGTTTATAGGATAGTCTGACTTATCTTATGACTTGCCACAGTTTCTTCCTAGATATTATATAATAAGTTTTTTTTAATCTGCAAAAGCTAGATGTATTGCTCTGTTTTCGCCTTTTTCTCAGTAGCTATATGATCCATGATTAACTTTTCTGCTATAAATCCAGCTTTGTCTTTCCTGTGTGCTTTTATGCTGTCTTTCAGTTTATTTATTATTAGTTATTGCTATAGATTCGCCCTATTGTTGATAATACACATTTTTAAAAACTAATGTTATATACGCCTGTTTCTATTCTAAAATTACGAATTCGCTATTTATAATTCTCTGAAATATTCTATTTATCACACGATGATTTTTTTACATCAATAGTTAACTAATTCATGTAAATTTGTTAACTGACTTTATTGCCTTGGATATCTCTGCGTCATTGATAAAAATCTCATCTTTTCTTGGTTTAGGGTACCTTCTTTGCGTGCATTTAAAAACTGAGATCTTCCTAATATCTCTTCCATTTCTCTTCTTTTATTTATAAATATATTTTTTCTTTTCTATTTTCTATTGCTTTTCATGCTTTAGTAACTCTCTTTCACTCGTAGTTTCTTATAAAACCAATATAGTGCTCTATATTTAACAGTTCTTATTCTTTTACGACAAATCTTTTTACTTTTCCCTCTTTTATTATATGTCATTTTTCCTTTTTAACCATTTCATCTAGTTTCTTTTTTTATAGATTTTCTGACCTTGTCACTAAGATTGCAGTTTTGTTTTATTGTTCTCCTACAATTTTAAAAACATACTTCCTTTATATTGATTTATATTGAGTACGATGCCTCGATGCTGTCGTACCTAAAATCAGATCATTTTTGGTCTAATCTGTTTTGATATAAATGCCGCATTTTCACTGTTTTCTCTTGCTATCCACCTAAATATCATTTTTTCCATAATATCCGATGATCACTGCCACATTCCGCATCTCTTTTTAGTCTCGTATATTTTATTGTTATTAAGGTTCCCTTATTAATTACATTGTTTGCAAATTTAAAAATAAGGTAAAAATAGTTTGTTTGCTAATGCGTGTTAGTATTTAGTTACTAACAGTAATGTTTTCGGCATTTTTTACACATCTTTACCAATAAACGACATATGTACTTATTTTATTTTTTGTATTTATTGAATTTTAATGAAAAAGCAGAAATATAGGATTATATAACAATTTGTTCAGTGAATTCAGAATTACTTTCCATGCAAGTAGGGACAATATTTTTTAAATTCAGAAATTTAATAAAAGAACTATTTTAAACAACAAAAAAAGGTTTTTCGAGTTTTTTCCTATTTTTTCTGCAAGATATGTTTACAGAAACTTAAAATTAAAACGAGAAGTTTTTTATAAAATGTTTATTTGCCAGATCAACGCGACTTTTTTTATACATGGCATTGTTAGTCTATGTTACAAGTAACTAATCTAACTGATGAGGTATCTTGATTCCTTTGACACCGCTGTGCGATTATTCGTCTTCATCTGATAAGAATTGGTCTTCGGGGAGTCTTCGTTTTAGCCAGTAGTGAATGTCCCGCTTGCCAAGGTTATATGAAGCTGCTCCATCGCATGCCGTGATGTTAAGAAAATTTTTGATGCTTGTTTTTATGTACTCTTCTATTGTTGGAACTCCTAGTTCCTAATGTAATCGAATATTTCTGATAAACCATGGCGCGTCTACTGATATTCTTAGAACTTTATTCTGCAGCTTTTGTAGTTTGATTATGTTTGTTTTTGATGTGGTACTCCAGATTGGTACTGCATAAAGTGCATGTAAATGTAAATGTACATCATGATTGCGCATTTGGCTTTTAGTTTTGATTTCCGATTTAATAATGAGTATAGCTGGGCTAGTCTTGCCTAACTCTGGTTGAGTTTATGGTTGATATGTAACTTTTATGAGAGTTTTGGGTCTGGAAATAGCTATAGATACTTTACTGTTTTCTCAGATGTATTCCAATCGATCATTTGGTTGCTAACATGAATGTTAGGTGGAGTACGGACCCTCCTGAGTGTGAATATTTTTGCCTGGCATTTGCTTGAGTTAATTTGGAAGTTCCAGTCACTAAACCATTTGCATAATTTGTTTATAGCGGCCTGTAGTGGTTGTGCTGCTTTTTTTAGGCCATTGCTTAATGTAATTATGGGTGAATGTTGCTAAAGTGGCTTCTACATTTGGCATGTTTGATATGTAAATGTTAAATAAAAGTGGTCCCAGTATACTGCTCTGAGGGATTCCACTTCGTATACTTTTGGTATCTGAAACTTCGGCATTTATTTTCACTGCAAAGTTTCTGTTTTCAAGAAAAGAGAATAGTATTTCTTTTTAGTAATTGGGTAATCTTAATTTCAATAGTTTTCAGCCCCTCTAGTCAGACCTTGTCAAAAGAAAACGGCAGTTGCGTACAGTTTGTTTTCGTATCCAGTTTCGATTGTTTCAACTATTCTCTGATGTTGGAGTGTGGTTGGGTAGGTTCTTCTAAACCCGACCTGATGTGGGGGGGTGGAGTATGTTAAGTGAGGTTCCTTCTTTATTGAGGCGAGTGTAGATAACTTTTTCTAAAAGTTTGGATAGGGATGTTAATAGACTTGTAGGTCTGTAGTTTTCTAAAAATTTTTGTCTTTTCCTAGCTTAAGGAATAGCAATATTATGGCGTCTTTCCACTCTTTTTGGAAGTGGCCCATCTTCAGGCAAGCATTAAATATTGATGTTAGGTAACCGAGGCTTTTTCTTTTGGGGAGTCTGGCGATTAGAGCTTGTAAGTCGTAAGGCAAAGTTTGTTTTATATGTTCGGTGATTATAGGTGAAAAAAATAAGTAAAATGATAAAGTTGAGAACAACAAGATTAACTGCCTCACGTTCTAACACATAGAATAGGCATTAAAACTTTTCAAGCTAAATTTGGACAAGCTTAGACTTATTAGAGTTTATTATACTGTACAATAAGACCAATTTACAAATATTGCTACTACACCATTGCATTTATAATTTTAATAAGCCTATTAAGTTTGTTGTGTTGACTATTGCTTTATCAATTTTAAACGCTTACAACAATTGTACCGTCTACTATTATCTCCTTTTTAAAACCAAAATATTTAAAATAGCAGACGTTTCTGGAGAATTATATAAAATTTGAGTATACAATACAAGCGACTAAATTAGAAGTTAATGGATTAGGAGCTGTATGTCATGGCCAACAAAGTTGGCTGTTTATAATAACCATAATTTGGCATGCTCAGTCAAAAAGTTTTTAAGTATTTGGGGTTTACATAATTTTTTTGAATTTTACTCACAGTTTACGGTTCTTTTAAAGTAAATACTTAGCAAAAAAGAATCACACAGGGATTATCAGTGCAATAACATTGTTATAAGAGTTACGCCAAAGTGCTTCGCAAGATTTCTTAATTAAAGTAATAGTTTAAGTGGGCAAATCAAAAAGTAAAAGTTAATAACAAAACTAAAAATCAGTTTACAAGACTATATTTGCAATTTTTTGGGACAAGATATGTTTCTCGTTAAATTATTGCTTTAAATAAAAACTGCATTATGATTTGCTGCCATAATGATTTTTTAGAAATATTGTTCTAATATAAGAGATATCAACATATGTTAGGGTTCCTTTAAAAGTGTTTAAAAGTCTTGAATTACACTTGCTCAATAGTATTTTTTGTTATAATACACGTTTCTTGCCTATCTTTCCTAATTATTTGGTAATTATTATTACCTAGTAATTCCATAAATCAAACCTATCCTTGTTTTACATAACATCAAAATATCCATGGCACTCACATGTTGTTGCAATTGTCAAGCCTTAAAGTTGTAAGTTACGTTATGTTTTTGTCAAGTTTTGTTATTTATCAATGGAGTGGGCTGACAAAAAAAAACCACATTGCTATAAAAGCATTGCATAAGTGTGGAATAAAGAAAGTGTCATTATGAAGACCCTGCATCTTCTTGATATTAATCGTATGTGTGTGTATCGAGATATAAAATTGTTTAATGAGACTGGAGGTGTCGAGGATCGTTTAAAATTTGGAAGGTTGCGTATTAGTTTGGATTGTCTACGTAGTCAAGGCTTTAAATGCATGAACTAAACTAAATCTTTGTAAACCGATGATTATGCGTCAGAAGAAGCAAGTTTCCAAAACTTTTATGTCTAGTATTATTAAACCAGACTTAGGGCAAGCTGCTTACAAAAGACATACGGGACATTTGCTGACAGATACTTTATGAAGGAAAAAAAAGTTTGAGAAGAAATTGTAGACTGAGTACAAACGTGATGGTCACAAAAAAATTTTGTTTACAACAAAGAAAATTTTTACACATGGAGAAATTTAAACAAACAAAATTACAAGGTATAAGCTAGGTCGCCCAAAGAAGCATTTCACCTAGACTGCCAAAGCTATTATCTAGCGGCTATAATGTTTTTATGGATAGTGGGTTATGATAAAGTAATTGATACTCATTTTTGTGAAAAGAAAATTAAGACTTTGACTGCTGTGTATCAACAAAATGTTTTGGAAGATGTAGTAAAACTTTTGAATCACACGATTTTTGGAGCGAGCCTTGGATCTTTCAGCAGTATAAAATTGGCTTTCTGATAGCCTAGATGTCAGTTCATTAGATTACAAATTATAAACAGTTTTAGAGGGCGTTGTTTGCTAAAAAAGATTGATTCTTTGACGCGAATCCTGAAGACTATAGTCAATAGTTTTTCAATAGATGTAGTGCCTGCTGCCATAGACAAGTGGCTTGTGCAAAGATTAAGGGTGGCCATTTTAAATAAATCCGTTGTAATTACACTGAACAATAGTCATTTAATAAATTCTAGAAATATTATGGGGAAACTGTTAAGCGTTTTTATTTTGTTGTTACTATCAGTAGGTAACAGTATTTATGGACATATGTAAATTAGTCTCTGCGAATGATATTTTATAAAATCGCTGGAAAATCGAATAATGGTCGATCAATGAAAGCCTCGATTTAAAATGGTGCTTCCCCAAAAAACTTTAATTACACTGACTAAATTGTAATGCGAAGCTACCGTATATATGTGTACAAAAGTTTCCGCCTTTTTTTTATAAACAATTAAGAATTTATTGTAAAAAAAGGTTCAAATAATGTCATTCAAAATATTGCCCATCGCTTTCTACTACTTTTGACCATCTTTCGGGCAGCAAGTGGATACCCCGTCTAAAAAATTGCTCGTCTTTTGAGGCGATCCACGAATCGACCCATTTCTTCAATTCCTCGTAAGAAGCGAAGTGCTGCTCAGCCAGACCATAAGTCATCGACCGGAATAGGTGGTAATCTGAAGGAGCAATGTCTGGTGAATACGGCGGGTGGGGTAGGACGTCCCAATTCAGTCCTTCCAACGTTTCCTTTACGATTTTTGTAACGTGTGGCCGAGGGTTGTCATTCTGAAAAATGACTTTATCATGCCTTTTGGCATATTGTGGACGTTTAATCTTCAATGCTCGGCTCAATTGCATCAGTTGTTATTGGTAACGTTCCCCGGTGACGGTTTGATTAGGTTGGAGTAGTTCGTAATAGATTACTCCAAGCTGATCCCACCAAATGCACAACATTAGCTTCTTGCCATGAATGTTTGGCTTGGCCATCGAAGTAGAGGTATGCCCGGGCTTACCCCATGACTTCCTACGCTTTGGGTTGTCGTAGTGGATCCATTTTTCGTCTCCCGTCACGATTCGATGCAGAAATCCTTTGCGATTTTGCCTTTTGAGCAATTGTTCGCAAGCGAACAAGCGACACTCGACGTCTCTTGGCTTCAGTTCGTAAGGAACCCAATTTCCTTGCTTTTAAACCATACCCAGGGCCTTGAGACGTTGTGAAATAGCTTGCTGAGTCACTCCTAACTCTTGTGCAAGTTCTTCTTGCGTTTGGCGAGGATCTTCCTCCATTAAAGCTTCCAATTCTGTGTCATCATACACTTTGGGCTTTCCACTACGTGTTTTGTCCTCCACGTCAAAATCACCAATTTTAAATTTCTGGAACCACTCCCGACAACTTCTCTCACACAAATTAACATTACCGTATGCTTCTACGAGTAGCTTATGCCTCAGCTGCAGATTTCTTTAAATTAAAGAAGTAAATTAGCAATTCCCGCAAGTGACGCTTATTTGGCTCAAAACTTGACATCTTAACACGATGAAAACTAAATGATGCTAGCAAAAAGTCAGAGGTATTAAAAGGTTATACTGTTGCCAGATGTCAACATATACTATACGACTTTTTACAGCTGACAATTTCGATGTTATCTTATCGGTGGCGCCATATTTTGAAAACGGCGGAAACTTATTTGTACACCCATTACATTAAATATAATGCAAAAATTACTTGTTTTTGTAGATAAGATATAGGCCACAGAAAAACCCATTTGTGATTTAAAAGCGATGACTCTTTCATCTACAATCTAAATAACATAGAACAATTTGTTAGAAATTTTTCTAAAGGAAAATACTCATTAAGGGCTAATTCTACTTTGTATTTTTTTCTCTATTTTTTTTATTGGCTAAAACGCTTTTTTACTATTCAAAAATGATATCCAAAAATTTGGAAACGTGGGAAAATATTTAAATGGTTTTTTTTACTCAAATCATAGGGCCGATTTTCAGGTAATTTGAGAGCTTCAAATAATCGGTTTTTAAATTTTGAGTTTATTTGGCGGCTAATAATATATTATGGACTGTCGGTATTTATTAATCTTTTAAAATTTGCCACTAAATGTCTCCAGTACCTACATTTTCATTGGAGGTAAACAACAAATTTCCTTAAAATTTTAACACTGGAAACGCGTTTTCACAAAACCACATTTTTCATGTCGGGAGACTAAGTAGTACCTTCAATTTTCAACCGATCAACTCCAAATTTTAACCGTAGTTTTATAGTGTCATTTTTTAGTGTAGTACGTAGAATTTTTTCGATTGACAAAAATTAACGATTTTATAACCGATTTTTTCGTAGAAAACAACTTTTTCATTCAAATTGACGCCATTTTTGTAAAAATCACTATTTTTACAAAATCCTACGTACTTCACTAGATTTTTACTTCTACTTTTAAAACCTTTTTTACTTTTTGTTCTACATTAAAACTTTCGACCTCAAGGTGGTCGCCCGCAAAGGTCACTCAATAAAGAGGGGTTTCCTTGTATTAACCACAGAGCCGCGATTTTGTTTTAAAATAACTTAAAAAATTTTTATATACCTTAAGAGTTATATTAACATGTATGAAAAATTGAAATAAAAAAATCATTTTAGTTTTTCTCTATTAATTCTAGAAATATGACACTTGATTTCATGCACACAAGATAGTATTACCCCTTAAGTCGCGTATTTTCTCTAGCATATCTCAAAAATTGGTTAACTACATATTGTATTTGGGATAATAAATGCACAAAGTACCTTGCCGTATTAAAAACTAGTACACCGCCTAATACAAAATTTAATTTTCCACGTCATAAACTCGTAGTTACTGTTACATATTCGGATGACACTCCGTCCCACTGTAACCCAATTCATGTTTTAACTATTCTACAAAGTCAAATAAACCGTCATAATTTTTACCACAAAGCCGGGTATCGCTCTTCCAGTCTTTTTAAACGGCATACAAATCCCAATTAAGGACTAAATTAAATATCTTATTTGGACAGACGGCTCGCATAAAGAGCTCATAAAACAAACAACAAAGGTTTGACCTTAAGATATCGTAGATCGACGAAATCAACAGATACACAGCTATATATGTAAACTTACTAAACAATGCAAATATCACCAGACGTTGAAATATAAAACTTGGAACCTTATTACCTCCAATTAATTATTATTTTGAGACTTTCCCTTTTATTTCAGTATGTAATATAAGAATACATTTGCTTGCTAGCCATTCGGGCAGATATTAATTTAAAAAAAATAAACCTCTGACTAAACGTTGGGTACAAAACAAACATTAGTGTAATCATTGATAAACAATTTTCAGGTTTTTCGGTTTTTGAACAACTAAACTTTAATACATATCACTTGCTCTATTTTTTTTAATTCAGGAATCAAGTATAGAGGATTAACACGCTGCTCGATGGGCGATACTCCTAGATTTGATATCTGATAGTTTCTTATCATATTATGTCAAAATTATTAAATAGTATAGATGTAGTAGCGTACCGTTGTAAAACATAGTACCTTCTTTTATATAACAAGCGTACCCAATCTGTTTTAAAATAAAATTAATTACAATCTGCTAAATATATATGATTGAAGCTTCACAGGTATATTTTTTATTTACTGCATATTTATTATTAGTCCAAAAGACCTACAGGCAAAGGAGCTGATGTATATGACGTGTGAAAAGTAACTCTGTGTAGTGGTTTTTAACTATTAAACTTTAATCACTAAACTGTATCCATTTCAAGCTTCTTGTGACATTTACTTTATTTATCAAGTCTGTCATTAATACACTAGGGTGCTGACTAATCTAGACTTGGGTTACGACTTTAATCCACGGGATATTCGGATTATTATATAATATGTGATTATTCACGTACAAGTGCTTTATTTTGAAAACCTTGAAGCATTCATATTCGATAATTAAGCACATTCCCAAAACTGGACCTCGTAAGTCTATATCGATACTATCATGGTTTTGTATAGAAAAACTTTGTTAACCTAGCTTAAGATCTCTGTCCGAGGAGCTAGATAGTTTTTATACGGATGTTTAATTATTTCCTTTTAATTTTTACCTGTGTCTTCCAAGTGAGGTTGTTGCCAAGATATATGCCAAGATATTTAACATCTTCTTTGTGTAGTATACAATTTTCATTAAAAACTACTGTACATGCGCTAATTTTTAGGGTTAAAGTTATGGGTGTTGACTTGCTTTTGTTGATTTTGATTTACTAAGTGTTATATACCTCTATAAAGCCTCTAACGTGTTTGGCCAATTTGTTGCCGCTTGGTGTAGATCATTGTAAAAGGATAAATATGGCTATGCTATCCGCAAAGATGGCAATTACAATATTGTCAAAGATAAATAGATTTGCCGTAAATAGCATTATATATTTGTGTTATAGCTATAGTGCTAAAGCTTTCTTTGGCAGCTGGTAAAACAACTCGGTTGAGGTCATAGTTTGGTATTGAACTAGTTTTGAGGCATTTAACTTCATTTTGTATTTCATTAGATGTAGAATGCTTAACGGACGTATCGAGTTGTAGTAAAGTTTTAAGAAATTAAAAAATTTTACAATCATCAAAGTTTTTATTGTTCCAAGTAGCTAAAAGTAGTTACTAGGAATTGATCAAATACTTTTACTTTTCCTTTGTCACTGCGAGCTCAAGTTCAATCAATTTTACGAATGGGAGGAGTAAGAGTAATGGGTTGCTTCAGTTTCCTGGTTGCTCTCCAAAGGAACTAGCCGTCGTGTTATCTGAACAACATGTTGCTAGTTACTCGTTCTACTATTCTTTTTTTTTAAATTGCTTAGTTAAAATAATCAGTTTTAATTTGCTTAGGTGCATGCTCTGGAATATGTGTTAATTGCTCTAATGCTACCTCAATTTCTGTGAAGAGCTAAGTCCCGATTAAACCCATAGATGGCTATTAACATAATGTATAAAAACATCCCAATTTGTATGGCTTTCATGTAGGTGAGGTCTTACAGGTTTTTTCTTTAGCGATATACTTAACATACATATTATAGTAAAACGATCTGAACTTAAGTCGTAAGTGTTAGTGATGTCCATATAAGTTTGGTAAATAGTTTTTTATAATAAAGATATCTAAATCACCTGATAATTTATTCAGATTACTTGGGCAACAGTTTGGCTTACCTGTAGCAGTTTCATTAAAGTGGTTGACAATGATAGATTTATGAAGCTGTCTTTCCTAGAATTGTATAGTCTAGAACTCAATAACGGGTGTTTAGAATTAAAATTACTATTTCTGATGAATTCTATAACCAATACTATAAAATAATCTTCAAACTGATTTTGTGTTATTGCATGCCTGATTTGACCATCCATCCACCACTGATAGTACTGTTTCTCCGAAGTGACCTTTAATTTTTATATTTATAGCTTGCATATGGTTGATGATACGAGGTGTAGCAGAAAAGTAATGAGACTGATTTTTTATTTACCAAAGTTTTTATTTTTTTCAAACATCAATGTTATCTCCTTCAAACTAGTTCCCTTGGGCAGCTACACACCGATCTAGACGTTGTTCCCACTGTTGGTAGCAGCGCTGGAAGTCTTCAACCGGTATGGTCTTCAGCATGTCCGTTACACTCTTTTGGATGCTTTCTGAAGTCCAAAAATGACGTCTTTTGAGGATATTTTTCAGTTTAGGAAAAAGGAAAAAGTCACAGCGACTGAGGTCAGGTAAATAAGGGGGCTGGGGAACCACAAGAATGTCTTTTGAGGTCCCTTTCGCTTGTGCAAATGTTCAGTCAAAATTTGATGAACGGTAAATCTGTTCAAATTTAATTGTCTGATCTCACTAGAGTGTTCACACGTTCGATGTTTTCGTCGGTTTTCGAAGTTGAAGGCCTCCCTGAAGTGCCGCTGTTCCATTTTGCATGACGCACAACCAAAATACAACTTCACTAATTTTTTTTTCTTCAGCCTTTGTAGCGCCCAGTATTGAGCATAGGCCTCCCTTTTTTGGGGGGATTTGGCAATTAAACGCCACGCTTGCCGGGCGGGTTGGCGAGTGAATAGTGAATGTACTTTTTACGACCGCCAAAGGTGTTTGTATGACGGCCGGAGAGCATTAAATGTTTTTGTCATTGCCGGGGTTCGAACCCGGAGCCGCCGTGCGCCAGTTTGGCAGGTTGAGGCCTTTACCTCGCGGCTGTCGTGCTCTCTAACTTCACTAATAGGAGTCACAAAAATCACGTAGTTAACGGAACGAGTTGAAACTCGCACTGTGCTATTGGAGGGTATTTATACACGTGTTCTATCAAGGACAACAGCGTAGCGTTGCCAGATTGCTTGCAGTGTTGCCAGTCTCATTACTTTTCTGTCATACCTTATACTTAACTATTTTATAATATAATATCTTATTTCTAATGCTATTAGAGTCTGCAGATGACGGGTGTAGTAAGTTTTACAATTACAGTTTGTAAAACATACTTCAGATAGAAGTATTTGTTTATTTGTAGATATTGAGGAAAGTTTCTATTTTTAAATGTTGTAAAAGCCTGATTGCGTTCCATATATCTACTCTTAACGAATCCATTATTTGGAAATTTTGTCTATCAAGTTTATCAGTAGATTAAGTTTTATAGAGTTTTGTTGCCTTAACTGGGTGAACATAGATTCACATTTTGATAAGAATTGGGAATTGATATGTCATTACCGTTATGCTTTTAATTTTGAATGTTTTTGTATAGGCCTGCCAGAGTCATGGACTTTTGTTGTCTTGTAACAGCCACGGCATAGCTTAATGAAGAAATTTTTATTGTTTTTGGTACCATTGTAGCGTACCAAAGTTGTTGATAAATTAAATTAATTAGCTGGATGGGTACTGTCGTACAATGCATACTTATAAGATGTGTTTTAGGAATTGGTGCTTAACGTTGAACTATGGTCACCATCGTATGTTTTGCTGTGTCCGTATGATTTACAGTGAGTGCATTGAATATTAGTTTTTTTCGGCGCTTCTACGGTAATGAGAATATTCAATAAAATTGCAGTTCATATATACATCTCCTTGCAATTTTTGTCAGTATTTTTTGTCTTTTATTCATTAGATTACTTACATTATGCCCTTTTTCGTTTAGTTCTTCTTTTATTAGTCCGGTATATGTTGTTGAGTGAACGTTTCTTATGACAACTCTAAATGCTCTTTGTTCTTTAATACAATAAGTATGAAATATTATTTTTTTGTCATGACGATGTTTTACAAATTTCCATATATGAATCGATATATGACATTCTTGTTGAGAAACAGGAATTTGTTTTTAAAATAAATACATATTTAAAATAAATAAAAGAAACTTACAAGCAAAAATGCATAGATAACATGCGTGCCACAAACACACACCTACTCGCCTATAAAACCAGCGATAAACTATTTGGAATAAATAAAAGAGGTAAAATTAAATCTATTTTCTATACATTCAAATGTTCTCAAAATTAAAGAAAATTTATAGTCCATATCTATTATTTATTAACAATACTTGAATTTAGTATTTCTAATTGTTATTTTTGCCCAGTTTACACAGCTATTTCTGTTTTGTCTTTTTGTATCGTGTACTGCGGATAATTTAAGTTTTTGTATTATTTGTTAGTTTTCTGCTTTTATGATAGTAGTGCCAGTCCTTTAACTATCAGGTTTTAAATATATTTAATTAGTTTTGTTGTTTTACATTTCTATTTACTTGGCAATATTTGTAGTTTCAGTAATCTAAAAAATAATGTGGAATGTTGTAAATAATTACTGTGCGGTTATATTTCACACGTGCAGCAGTTAACAAAAAGTGATTGTATTATGATATAAACTGCAAACTTGTATAGAAGTTGACCAGCTTGTCAAAATAAATAACAGCACATGCAACGCATATAAACTGTGAAGTTTTGTAGTCTCATTAAGCTGTAATCGTTTCGGTGATGTTTGTTCAAAGCATGACAGTTAAACGAGACAAGCGTGCAGTCTAATGCACCAGCTGATTCTTATATATCAATCGGATTGAAGTTTCACCAAACCGTCGGAAATACCCGTGCATGACTTTCAGAACAAAACCATGTCACCATCTCACTTCCAAAACCATTACCGACGTAAATCGGTCGGCAATTCCTCCTCTAAATTTAAAGAGGACCGGCCGAGCATAAAAATATATCTGGGCTATTTCTGTGAAGTCCTCAGAATATGTAAATACTTAGTGTCAGCGCCGCGGCATTGTTACGCCCAGCTTATTTGCACATGCGGCCTTCAAACCGAAATTCGGTTACACGCGCGATTACTTTAAAATTGTATTTACGCACAGGTCTAGTGGGAGAAGGTAATGGAAAACCTAATAAGATGTTCATACGCCGAAAGCATGAAAATTTACGGAAATTGCTACTCGGCGCAGTGGCTTGAATATTAGATGCATCTCTGCTTTAGACAAAATTCAGCTCAGAAAAGTAATTTACGGCTGCACCAGTCTCGCGATGCAAATAAACCCAGTCACTTGCTTCAGGCAACAAAATAATACACGTGCAGCGACCTATTTTTATTATGTGGAATATTAAGTGTGCGCGACTGTATTTGAAGGTAATAGAGATTTATTATAATTTGATTTTTTGGGTAAGTTATGAAGGTTTCAAATAGTAAACTTAATATTGAATTGTTGTACTATTCAGCAATTTATTGGTTTTTTTAAAATACTATATATAAATGTTAATGTACCTTTAATTTATTTGTAATCAATAATGTCTGATGGATATTTTTACAACTTTTTGTGGTTGAAACCCGTATTTTTCATATAGGGTCCGGTAGAATAATCTCCCTTTTTTGAAATAGCAATAAAAAGAACAATAAAGTTTTTGTTCAATGTTTTATTGTACCACCACACATATTATTGTCTGCAGCCTCACTTTTAATTCCTCAATAGTTCGCGGCCTACATTGAAAGTCTTTAGCCTTCAGGTGTGCAATGAGATGAAGCGACCTGGAAACACGTGTTCCAAAATTTCTTGAAAAATTCTCACCGTGTGTGCGGTAGTGTCATCTTGTTGGAACCACAGTGGTGTATTTTTATGCTCGTTGAGTCTGGGTTCCAGGAAATTGCGTAACATGGCAACATAGTAAGTAGATGTCATAGTCATCGTGCGTTCTGCTTCTTCAAAAATATACGGCCCTATGATGCCAAATTTCGTAACAGCACACCACACAGCTGTACGTTAACTGTGATGAGGTTGCTCATGGGGTTATCAAACCAATTTTAATATCAACATGTTCTCACTAGCAGCCTGCTGGGTATACTAGTCACATTCATTAGGTTTCTGGACTGCTATCAGTTTGTATTCATGGAACATAAAATCATAGTGTAAAATTATTTGTATACTTCTGTCAGAAGAGTATGCTCAGTGACAAAATGTTGTGATAATGTGACAATAGCCTCTCACTGTTTTTATATTCTTGAGTGTCCAAACGCCACTAAGTATACTAGGTGATTTCACAACATTGTTATTTTCTTGGGTAAAATTCTTCCGTGACAACCTACTCCGAAATAGCCGTTGCGTCACAACCATAGAATCATCATTTTTAAAAAAGTGTCAACACGAATACACGCTATGATGAGCAGTAGAATAGCATGCCTCAGTGATCAATTAAAAATGGAAAACTATTCTGCCGGTCACTGTATTTTGTTTATTCACTGTTTTGCTAATATTTCTAATGAACAGTGTGGACAGACGCATTTAACTAGTTTGTTACAGTTTTTAGTTATTATTTAAATGTTTATAAAGTTAGTCACTAATATCTCTGGTATGTCTTCGTTTTTGTACACATTATTTTCTTCATTTCCTTTATATGTTGCATTTTCTATGACGTCTTTAATAATTTTGAATGTCATTATGACCGTTGAAGTAATTTATTATTTTTATATTATTTTCGGCATTTACTTTTTATTTTAATTTTTCCTCTCTTACTCGCTGTATATTATTGTACCAGATAAAGATAAATTTATTTACTTCTATTATTCCAATTTTTAATTTTTCGTTTCTATTTTAGGTCTAAATTACCAGAACATCAAATATCTGTTTTTATTTACTTAGTTACATAATTCTACTTCGTACACTAGTAGTAGTTATGTTGACGTTCTGTATTTGACTTAAGTACTGTCTTCTCTTACTTTCTGTTTTTACCTTTTTCTGTTACTTGTGATTTAGTGATTTGGTAAGGTCCTTTTTTTACTTTCCTTATCCTATAATAAGGAAAGTAATGTAATCGGCGGAAATTTGACCTACCCAGTTATTCACATTTCTGGGCGAATTATAGCCTCAGAACACCAAAAAAGTTGGTTTTAGCCATTGGTTCGTGTGTGTGTGTGTGTGTGTGTATGTGTCTGTCTGTCTGTCTGTCTGTCGGTCTGTCAGTAAACAGGATATCTCGAGAACCGTAAGAGCTAGAGACTTGAAATTTGCTATGCAAGTTACTTGTAGGTAGGGGATGCAGTGCCAAGCTTTTGGTACAAATCGGCATAGCCGTTTGGTCGCATGGTCCCAAAATCGGGCGCAAAGCGGTCGCGAATCTAAATGGTTGAAGATACAAAAAATTTATGAGAATA
Source organism: Sinelater perroti (assembly GCA_036346155.1). Lineage (NCBI taxonomy): Eukaryota > Metazoa > Arthropoda > Insecta > Coleoptera > Elateridae > Sinelater > Sinelater perroti. The sequence continues at coordinate 2,333,928 of JARFIY010000348.1, read as the reverse complement.
AAAATGATTTGTTATCATGAGATAAACATGAATTTAAAATAAAAGTTGGTAAAATAGGAACTCGAAACAAAATTGAAGCTCAGGATTTTTAATATACCGAGTGTTCATAAAATGTTTCAGGAAATTTATATTATCGGATAGATCAAACCGAGACGAACAAAAAATTACAATGAAATTTTTTGATCCGAGGTCAAATAAATAAGTTATAGCCGATTAAAAATTAATTAAACGGACCAATCACAGCGCGAGCTACCGGGTCGACTGTTTTGGACTGCACGAGGCGATAACAAGCTCGACCAAGCTCGCACGGTTATCTTCAGTGACGTAGCAAATTTTTAAGTACGAGTCAATTATTGTCTTGTACTGTTTATTTTAATCAGCTTTTGAGTGTTGGACTCGCGCTTCGGCCTTTTTTAAAATAACAAGTTCCGGGACGAGAGCAGCGCAGGGCCGAGACGATGTACCCGGTATAATATATAATAATAGGATAAGGAAAGTCGTGTGATGTTCACACCAGATTTTTCTACGTGCATACCTTCCTATCATAGTTCCACATCCTTTTAGTTATAACTTTTGATTTTGTTTCTATCCTTCCTATTTTTTACATGTTTTTTTTACTTTTATTGGTTTCATTCTCCGTTATCTCTTTTCGAGGTATAATTTCGTGTTCTAATTTTTCGTACTTGTTCCGTGCACTTCTTGATATTACCATTTTTGTTTTGATTTATTTATGTTTAAACCTTATTTAAGTTTTTCATTTCAAATACTAACATTATAGTGTAGATCTTCTACATTCTTTGTTATCTAAACTAAATTATTAACAAATGCTAAATGGTTTGTTGCAGCTTTCTCCATATTTTAATGTCCACAAAATCCGTTATTTATCTTTTAAAATAATGATAAACTATTTAGCAATATACTCTATTCCACGTTCTATTTTATAGCCGTTTTCGAGTTAATTTGAAATTTGCATGTTTTGTAGCTCATTTAAACAATTTTGCTTAGTGTCTGTTTTTTGACATGCTTGTTAAACGTTGAAATGTACACGATGACTAAAATTAAAATGTATTTCCATTTTTCATTTTATATAAAGCATGGAATTTTAGTTAATTATCATAACTAACAATACCAAAGAATCTGTTCCCTGTTGAGATTATTTTATTAAACCTTAACAGCGTGCCATTTGGTTTTTACAATAATTTTAATTATAAGTGTTTCTATTATTCTAAAATGCAACAAAAATTAATGACTGATTATTATTAAAGTGTATTAATTTTGTTGTTTATGCCTGAACAGTTATTTGCATTCAGCTTCCAAAAAGATCTAAGAAAATTTGCTCTTTGTGTTTCTTCACTTTTATAATTTATTAAATAATATTCTAGTTTATAAAGTGGAACAAAACACAACCTCAAATTATTTATACTATAAAATCTCGTTAAAATTATCGATAATCAGAAAATTACGCAAGATAAAACTTTATATGATAGAAGTTCCACTATAATGTAATAAGAAATATTAGATATGTCCTACGCAATATTTGTTGGTGTAGCTCAGTTTTCTTTGTTTAGTCAGCAAGTTATCAGTATCTAAATTTTTCTAATTTTTATAGAGCATACGTCATTACAATAATAAATAATTTTCTAAACACCTTTGTTTCATATTTTTAATATCTTCCATTTTACGTTTGTAACAGCGATTGGCATGTGTGTATTAGCTTACTTATTTTTTTTAATTACAAATAAAGTATACTGCAGCGTCAAAACTAACTTTGTCCAAACTTTTTATATATAATCAATTTGACGTAGTCTTTGTTTTAAATGTTCTTTATCCTAGATTTTAGTAAAATTTAATTTTGTTTAAATTAATTAATTAACTATAATTTAATTATTTTGCCTACACCAATGTTGTTTTTTTAAAAACTCTTAGATTTTTGTACGCCGTAAAAATCATTGTTTTGTAGTAAAATCGCTTTTTGTGCGAGTTTTAAGTTGTTGTAAGTTCTAGTTTGGTTGTAAATTTTCTTTTGCAACTTCATACAGTAGTACCCAACAAACGCATTTAATTATCATCACCACCATCACATCATAGAACAGCGTCAAACTCAAACTTTGGACATACGCCTCTTCAAGATTCTTCCGCTCGGTCCGGTCTGGTGCTTTTTTTGTCTATTGAGTTCCTGCTTTTTTTGCGATATCATCACTTCAACGTGCTCTCGACCTTCCTCTGTCTCGCTGCCTATTTGAAGTCGTCTTTTTACTTCATTTTCCTTCGTCTCTACGTAGAACGTGGCATGCCCAACTCCATTTTTGTTGGGCTATTCTCCTCGCTAAATTGTTGATTTTCGTTCTTTTTTTTTTTTTCTGTCCAGTAGTTTAATGCCTAACATCCATTTTCTTTTTTCTTTGTGTCACCTTCTGTTTAATTTAATCGTAGAGCAATTTATTGAAAATTAAACAAACCAGTATCTATTGTTGATAGTTAAACTTGAGTTAATGTATTTTTGTATACGGTAGTACCAGCGTTACATGTATTTTATTTGGTTTATCTAATATGTATATCAATTTTATATCTTTTTAAATTGTTCTTCTAAATGTTTTCTGTGTTATATTTAGTGGTATTACAAAGCTCTGATACCTTCGCGAAAGATCCCTTTCCCTAAATCTGAAAAGTAACTGAAAAGAACAATCTGAGCCCTATCTGTACGTACAGAAAACTTTGAACTTTGAGAATAAATAAAAATAAAAATGTCTCTTAATTAAACTGTGGTTCTTTTTTACTATTTCTGATACTTAAAAGTAAAAAACGCAATGTGTAATGTCCAAGCAGTAATAAATTATTCATTTAATTAAATTATACTTTTTTAGTAATGCATGTATAACCACCACCTATAAATAAATTTCTATAACTCGTAAAAATTGAAATATTAGCAGCTACTTATTTTAAATTTGAAGATTAAATATGATTAAATAGTTTCTGGGTCCGAGTAAAAGAAAGGGCTTTTAAGGTAGTTAAAAAAATAGGGTAAGGAAAGTACAAATAGTAGAGCACATTTTAAAAACTGTTGTTCTATTATTTCCATGCCATTTGTATTTTATTCTAAGTTAATATTTAATATTAAAGTTTTTTACTCTTTAAGTGATTTATCCAGCAGACCTGTATCGTTAAAGAAGTTAGAATGCATTTGATGGGTGCAACCGCTGTTTCATTCGGTTATGCATATTAAACACCGAAGTACTTTTAGATAGGACGTGTAGTATCATCTCTTCTTTTTCTTCGCAAAGCCTGTAAGTTAAATCATCAACAAAAAGCATTATGTTAAGGTGCTTTCTAAAGCTACAGCATTGGTAGTTCTGTTATAATCTTTAGTGGTGTCCTGCTTTTTAGTACTAGCAATTCTTTTATTCTCTTACTGAACGGAGATATTATTAGCATTTTAGAGTGCCTATGTCACTGAATTTATTCCTAGTAGGTTTTTAAGTTGATTTTCCAGCAGGCTTTCAATAATTCCTTTTTTGTTGAGATAAGAAACCCCGCATGGGATTCAGGACCTTTTAGTCTTTGCCTAAAACCTGATTAGCTTCTCGTAAGTTTGTTGGGTTTTTCGTTGATTTCATAACCTTAGTGTCTTATGACTGGTATGAGCTTAGCACTCCAAACTCATACTTCGTTGTACGGTATTTTCTAAAGCTCAGCTTATCTGTATGTTAAAAATGGAGATTGACTTGTTTTAAAATTCCTCTCTAACAATACATTGTGCACATATTTTTATGGCTTTTTTGTCAGCTTGAAAGGCTAAGATGAATTAATCCTAGTTTACACTAATTCCGTTCCCTGTTTTTTCCTCAAATACTCCTGTGCCAGCGCAGTTTTAATTTTGAAATATAAACAACCTTGTTTTTGAATCAAATTCCATTTTTCTTCTAATATTAGTACCTTGAAGGGTCTTTGGAATTTTCAGGGCTTACTACATTAGGTTTTACATAACTCCCCTGAACATCCTATTTATATGTATGGTTATGTCATTAGCATACCCTTGCACATTCAGCTTAACTAAAAATCTATTAATTGTTAGGCTTTAAAGAATAGATAAAAATACTTCCCCCGAGGATATTTTTTAGTAACCATAGCCTCCTTGGTAGCATCTCCAAGGATTATTACTATTTTCCTAAACACATCTAGTTATTACAATTGAGTCAAATAAACTATTGTCAAAGGGACTTACCATTTGATGTAGAAGAAAATTATTCAAAATATCATCCCTGAAATGCTTGTCAATTATTTTTTTCAAGTATTTAAGAAAAAAATAGTCCCATCCTAATGGATATGAAAGATATAGCCTAGCTATGGGAATTAAGCCCTCGTTTTTAATGTCATGTTACACATATAATAGCTAGAATGTTCTGTTGACCTTAACTTGATTCTAGTCATACTGTAATATATGCTGTTTGTCATTGTAGACTTGTACAACTTAAACAAATTGATAGTCTATGCAAGCCTTATATTTATTAATATTGAGTAATTTCCAGTCTTGCCTGTTTTCTCAATCCAGAGGAATTTACAATGGATCTGTATTTGAATTGTTACTTGTCGCAATTACACTATCCGGGAAATATGTGCCCAAGAAGAGTTTAAGAATTTTTTCCTCATTGGGATTTTAATATTCTTTTTCTTCTGTCGTTTACCACATGCGGACGTATTTTTAATGTTTTCACAATACTTCTTCCATAAATAAGCTTTTTTTTACCACGTATACGTATTTAGAGCGATTAATTTTGCTCAATCGAAAGTTCTTTTTGCTTTGTTAAATATATCTTTCGCACAGTTAACCTAAGTTTGGGGTGCTTAAATTTTCACCAACGGTTGTCGTTTATCCTCTTATATAAATACTTAAAACATATCTACGTATTTGATAAGTAAGGACTGCTTTATTGTATGTAGTATGTTATTTTTTTAATATTTTTTAAAATAGTCTCTATTATTTGTTGAAATTAGTTTATATCGGGTTCGTTTTGTCTTATCTAGGATAATTTTTAACGATTTTTGTTGTGATATATGGTATTTTAGGGCGTTGTGGTTATATATTTTTTTGTAAAACTCCAAATAAACTCCTTTGAACACGTTAAAAATTTGTCTTTACTTGTTTTATAAGGCCTATAAAGATTTAATATTTCTTTTATAGTAAAGTATTCATTTAAATATTTTTATATATTCATGCAAGACAATTTTTTAATGTGTTATTAAGGCTTCTTTTGTCAAAAATTTTACTTTGTTTTTTATATATTTGTCGCATATCCATCTATTGCCAGATACAGGCCTCTTTAAAAATTTGCTATTGCTTTCTGTTTTGTTATTGTCTTCCTTTATTTCTTTTTCCCGTTCTGGGTCTCAATTGCATTATTTTCTTAGTCCGTCTAGTATCTACTGTTTTAATTTAAACAATTTTTTTTAATACATCTTTTACTTTTTCCTCTCTGCCGTTAACGTCCATGCTTCTGCTGCGCAGGGAGTATTTTTTGGATGAATATTTTCGTTTTTAGTTTTTCCCACAATTTTTGCTTTGTAGACTGTTTCTCATTTTCCAGTGCGGCTCAATTTAGTTTTATTCTTCTATCTATTTTCTTTGTTTGACTATCTGACTCTAGCATAATTAGTTGCCCAAGATAAATATAACTGTAAACTATTTCTATAGTTTCGTTTTCGACGTGTATATTAACTTCTTATTCCACCAAGTCATTTATCATTGTCTTGGTCTTTCCCTTCTTGATATTTAAACCGATTCATTTTGTGTTTACATTTATTATCTGTTAACATTTGTTGCGGTCGAATCGCGCCTTTTCTTTAATTAGCCAAAGACATTCTATTTTAGTTTAAATTGAGGTTTTATCCACTTTCTGTAGTGCTGTTTGAACATAGATACATTATCGGGTATGTCGCCATTTATAAATCCAACCAGTGTTTCGTTCTGTCTCGACTTGTTCACCCGTTTTGTACTGGATCTACCATCCCGCTATAAAACTGCATTATTTTTAACGCAACTTATGCCGCGGACCAAAGGAAGAACGCTTTCCACGAGTCGCTCTCAGGTCTTCCCATTAACCGGTAAGAAGAATGCTCAACTAGTATGTATCTTACTTTTTTTCTATTAGCGCATTCATTTGTGTAAAATTGGGGGTACCAGTAAGGCAAAGCTGTGCTCGGAAGCAATGAGGACCGAGGAAAGTAGCGAGTGTGACTTCGTTTGCCTTTTCTCTATTTTTTATATTTTCTAACCAGCGCTTACTATGCGTTCCTAGGATCGTGTATTTAACATTTTCTGTAAATCCTGTAGGTTGTCGAATATCAGCAGGATGCTTTCCATGTACAGTTTTTAAACGCATTTTTTAGACATAATGTAAATAACTTTGATAATTTGTAGAAACTTTATTATAACCCAATGTTAAAGGTGAATTATATTCTCTGATTTTTTGTTATTAAGCTTCATACCACTTGCAAGTGATCTTGAGTACTGTAACTACTACGAAAATTCATCTGATCTAGTGGTTGATAGGCGTGTATTCTGTATAAACCGTTTGTGATGATAGACTAATCGGTCTGTTTTCTAATCTGGTTTTATCGCCTTTCTTAAGCAATAATATTATGAGTGCGTTATTTCAATTTTGCGGTATTTTTCCTTTGTGATCTTCTGATGCATTTGTCTCCTTTATTTTTTTAGTGTTTTCTCTGTTTCATACATTTAGTTATAGAAATATTTTTAAAATTTACATTTGTTACAGTTGTTACATTTCGTTTTATGTCTTTGATGTTTGTGCCTGTTCTTACTCTGTAGAATATAGAATTCTACTTTTCTGAGAACCTTATTTTGGTCTATAATGACAGCGTCGTTTGCGTCTTTTGATAATATTGTAAATGTATCTCTTATTTCTTTTCATTTTTGACATTGTGGTCTTATCCTTCATTTTTAATTGCTTCCGAGATTTTCACTTCATGATACTTTTTTATATCTTTTTTCATTTATTTTCTTAATGTTTTATTAAGTTCTCTAAGAGCTTCTAAATTGTTTTCCTTGTTTTTAATGATATTTCTCTCATATTAATATCCTTATATCATTGGAAATATAGATATTTCTCTTTATTAGGCGTGTCGTATTTGATTACTGTTATTATTTTTTGTCCCGTTCTTATAGATTATTTTCGTCTTTTATTGCCTCTTCTATTAGTTTTTCACGTACTTTTACTTTGTATTCCTTTTGTTCTATCTGACCCACTACTGATTTTTTGTATATTTTCGATTGCTTTCTTCAAACGAAAGAATGAAAGAACTTATTTGAGTTTTCTGTTGTATATAATGTTGTTCGGCTTTGATTAGGTATTTGAAAAAAAATTCAGTGTTTTTTATATTTTGTCTATTTATGTGTTTAATGGATGTTGCCTAATTTATTTTATTTTCAAAATTGTATAAAGTAAAGACGAGTAAAAGCAGGAAAAAAGCTACAACTTTGTTAAAGACATTATTAAACTTGGATAATTTTGAACAACATTCTTCAGTTATTTGATACTAACGTATAAATGTATACGATTGTATGAAGTAAATATAAAGAACTCACAAGTATTAAAGTATATTTATAACTTAATTTTGATTACGGAATAAAAACTATAAAACTACAATTTGAAGTTGCTAGAAATCTATGTTTATGCTAAATAATTTGATCACTTTATAGTGCCAAAAATAATGTTTAGAATACCGTGTTAATGTTTGAAAGTACAGTAAACAAAGTGGTCGTGACAAACGTATGATTGTAAGCTTCTCCCCGTAACGTGGTAATTTGGCTTTTATTTCGGAGCGTAATGGGGCGATGTTGTTTTTAGAGTCGTGTAAAAATTACCGTCCCCAAAGTACTTATGCCATAATCCCACGATTATTCCGCCGATCCCGCGGCTCCCGCAATAACCCAAAGTAGCTTTCCCTTGGAAATCAATCTCCTTAAAACGCGCCGGAAAATTACACAAGAGCGAGTGGAACTGCAGCGCGGCGCGCGGCGCGCTCTCGAATTGCTTGTTGCAAAAGAGTTGATGATTCCCAAACGAATCCCACTAAATCTCTGGTAATGGGTGTCAGTTTTCCTATTTACTTCTGCCGGCTGCGCGGAGTTCGCGCTATTTGCGGATTCCGGAGCCCGTATTTCAGCGGCGGCACAGAAAAACGGGCGCCATCTTCAAGCATTCGGAACGACATCAATAACGGCCGCACAACAAGGTCGAGAGCTGCAAACATCCTCGATGACCACACGTATTATCATGGCCAAGCGGCAGCTGCCAGGAGCGAGCCGTTCATTACGTTCCCCAACGGAAAGAATGCGTCTCTAAAAGATAACCCATGGCAAGCGTCCAGCGCCGGGATTGTGCAACGCGCCGCGCGCGCCGCAGGAATTAAAGTTTGTCGCGGCCTATTTGATTTATGCCGCTTGCGGACGACCGGGGCCTATACGTTACGTCTTGCGTCCGCCTAAAAATAGTTTATTATTTCGGATGATAACGCCGCGCCACTCGCTTATTTCGAGGAAGGTGACTTTCCGCATGATTTATAATGCAATTTCGCTCTCCCGAATGAAATAAAAGAACACTGTTATGTCGCCTCTTCGTGAGATTCGGCGGAAGTTCGTCTGCAGGCGGCAGCAGGAAATATAGTGAGAAATGGATTCGAAGCACTAAACGGGAACGCAAAGCGGGATTTTTGCTTTATGTTCGTGCTCCAGATTTTCACGTGCCGCGTCTCGGCTTTTGGCACACGTCACAACTGTACGGCAGTGGTGTGACAGCCGCATTTTCAACGTCCAAGTTTCATATCTGTCGCAAAAGGTGACGAAACCATCAATTACTTTGTTATGTTGACTACCTACAGTCGAAAGATGCGTCGCGCTTGTTCGTTGCTCTTGTTATGTGCGCGCAGCAGACAAGTGTGGAGGTGTAAAGTAACAAAGGCCGAACAGAAAACCAACAACTTATTCTTATTGTTATAACATTAAAATATATAAAACAACACTCGTTAAATTACGTTGCAATATAACTATATTTTGTTACAGACTCTTCTATCTCGAAGAATGTTTTTCTGATTATACACGGTGTTTTACAGTTATTCCAGGAAACCCATACCACCCTGTTGGGCGGAAAATCCGGAACAAAAAAGGCTAGTGCTATAATTTGGCCAAATGCATAATTACCTGGTAATCACAGGTAACAAGCCGGCTAATAATAAATTACTGTTGCTATAAGCACACTCTCCTCTCTTTCCTTTTTACTCTCGTACGCTGCGTGAGCTCACACTCTCGCTCTCTATGCAACCCTTTACGCTGAATTCCGCTACTGCTCTCGGTTGCATTAAGCTCCGCCTCTTTCCAAATACACCGCGAGCAGTAATTTATTATCGGACGGCTTCTTATCTGTGATCACCAGGTGATTATGCATTTGGCCAAATTACATTTTTTGTTCCCGATTTTTTATCCAATAGGTTAATACGGGTGTCTTGAGTTGATTCAAATTAAACTTTAGAATTTAAACGTTGAACATTTGCATTCATACAAATCCAAGAAACCGACAAGGAGCGATGAGCAAACTGGTCAATACAGTGCCGCAATGAAAGGGCTAAGGATGGCAGTGCTGGGCAGACGCTATTCAGATATTTTACTGAATCAAGGGCAATCGGACTTGATTCAGAAAAAAACTTATTACTGCTCTGGACCAGACTCCTTCGGGAAGCACTTTTTTTGTAAGTAACTTTGTTAGAAAATGGAAAGCATCCGATGAGAAGAGTTGTTCAGACCACAGATACATTAAGTTTGAAACTATTGGGATTCAATCCTCGTAAAACGGACTGGGAAACCTATAAGGTGGATCTAGACCAAAAGTTGGCGAGTACTATAAGGAAGGTTTGTAATAGCCTTGAGCTTGAAATGGCTGTGGATCAGTTAACTGAGGCAGTCATATCAGCTTATAATGAAAACTGTTTTCTGGTTGTAAAGGTCTCTAGCAGGAATGTACCTTGGTGATCTTTGCAAGCATGAGAAGACAAGTAAGAAAACTGTTTAACAGGGCTAAAATATTAGGTGACTGGGATACCTACAGGGTATCCTAAACCGAATATAACAAAGCATTGAGAAATACCAAGAAAATATTATGGAGGAGGTACTGTGAGGAGATTGAAACTACGCCAACATGTGCCAGACTCCGAAAAGTACTCTCAAAAGACTTTCACTGCAATTTCATTGGTACTCTGGAATCTTAATCCAGAGTACACCAAAACAGGTAAAGAAACATTGACCGAACTCACTCGAATACACTTTCCTGGATCTCTAATTATACAACAGTCGCCCTCAAACTGGAGAAACCAGGTATCTATTGATCGTGGTAACACAGCATTAAGGGAAGACTGGGAGACTGCAAGAAGAGTGGTAACTTTCAACAAAATCAAATGGGCTATAAACTCATTTGAAGCCTATAAATCTCTGGGTCCGGACGAAATCATTCCTGTCATGCTACAGAAGGCTCGGAACTTCTAATGACAAAGATATGCTTGGTACTTAGAGCCAGTTTGGCCCTAAACTACTTGCCAAAATTATGGAGACTTACCAGAGCGGTATTTACACCAAAGCCTGGTCGAGCTCACTATTTGCAGGCAAAGAGCTACAGACCAATTAGTCTTATGTCTTTTCTGCTTAAGACGTTGGAAAAACTGCTTGAAAGCATATTAGGGAAGGTACACCAGCCACTATATGAGAACCAATTTGCCTATCAAGCTGGTCTCTCGGCTGAAACAGCACTTCACTACCTCATTTGGAGAGTAGAGAAAACGCTGGACCACAAAGAGATCATTTCATGTGCCTTTTGGACATAGAAGGAAGCTTCGACAATACACCTTTCAACTCCATAACCTCGACCCTGAAAGGGCGTGGTCTGGAGGAGACCTGCTTCAGGTGGATAGACTGCATGCTTAAAGGAAGGATAGTTTATTTGTCTGTGTATGACAAAACTATAATGGTCTAGGTAGCGGGGGAGAGTGTCCTCAGAAGGGAGTTTTCTTCCCCCTGGTATGAAACTTGGTAATGGATGGACTTTTAAAGAACTTAAAATATAAAGGATTTCTTCTGTAGGGTATTCCGATGACTTAGTTGTCTTGGTGGAAGGGAAATTTGCAGGCATAATTAGGGAACGGATGTAGAGGGCTCTGAACATGGTAACTGAATGGACTGAACAGGAAGGCCTTAAAGTCAGTTCCGGAAAACCACAATTATACCCTTCACGCGAAGGAAAAAATTGGAGAGGTTTACATATCTTTTTCTTGGCAAAAAAGAATATCGGGAGAAGTAAAGTGTCTAGGAGTCGTTTACGATTCTAAACTTACTTGGATCCGTCATATTGAGAAAGTCGTCGACAAATCGGTGACAACTCTAGCAGTTGTCAGACGTATGTACGACAAGTCGTGGGGGCTAATACCAGCAATAGTGCACTGGTTGTACACCAGAGTGGTTAGACCCTCTGTTACATTCTCAGCTTTGGTCTGGTGGCCCAAAGTTACACAAGAAACTACCAAACTAAAACTAGGCAAAGTGCAAAGACTTGCCTATTTGGGCATTACAGGGGCTATGAGAACCACTCCCACTGCAGCAATGTATGCTCTTCTAGACCTCCTACTTCTGCACATAGTGATTCAGAGAGGGGCAAAACTGGGTCACTACAGACTGCTTCATTCACTGTAAAAGACACATACGGGTACAGGCCGTACTAAAATAATTGATAGTCTGGGAGGCCCTCTGCTTAAAATGAGGGGGAACCACATGACTTCAAAAACATTGTGACGACTCTGTGTTCGAGGTGATCATGCAGGATCGAGATAGTAGCAAGACATTTAGACAGGAAATTGCACCTGGTACACAGATGGTTCTAAAACCGAGATGGGTACTGGAGCAGGAATATAAGCTGAGGCTCCCAGGGTAGAGCTAAGCTTTTCCCTGGGTCAATACGCTTCTGTCTTTCAGACAGAAATATACGCCATACTACAGGGTGTGCGTGAAAATAGTAAGAAGCCTTACAGGAGCAAACGAATCTACATTATATCAGACAGCCAGGTAGCTTGAAAGGCTTTATCAAGCACTAAAGCATCATCTAGATTGGTATGAGAATGCATCAACAAACTCAATGCACTGGAAAAACATAAATTGGCATGAATTGGCTAACCAGGAATCTATTGAGATTTATACCGACCCAGAGCCTGCTTTAGGAATTTCACAAAGTGCTGCCCGAAGCTTTATTAATGAGAGGACACACACACATCATCTAATGTACTGGAAGAATCGACCAGGATATAATGTCAGCAAAACCTTCAACAAGGGACCTTGCGAAAAAAAAGCTGCAGAACTTCTTAACCTAAGTAGACTACAGTAAAGATAACCATAGTTTCTCACAGAAAACGCGACTGTTAAAGAACACCTCTGAAAAATTGGCAAATTCAATGGTGACCTTGCATGCAGACTTTGTAGCAAGGAACCAGAAACAACCTTACATATCCTATGCAAGTGCGATGCACTGTGGAAAAAAGGCAATATATATTCTGGAGACCAATCCTGGAACCGGAAGATTTCTAGACACCCCCTGTAAGGACCTGTATATGTTGATTCAGGGGACATCAATTACAGATTGGTTGTGAATTTATTTTATCAGGGTAATCACAATAAGCCATAGGCTGCAGTGAACATGGATCTATCGAAGAAGACACACCATAAACAGAAAAAAAAGTTGTATGCTTGATGACAAAGCAAGCGTTCCCTATCAACGGTCATTCAGGTGACAATATTGCCCGAGCAAGTGACAGTGAGCATGAAGAACCAAGCACATCAATTCGTCGCTGTTCACAACAATTAAATCTTTCATACGGAACTAAGCAACGCATATGAACAAAGCATCTATATTTACATGAATATAAAATTAAATTGACTTAGGAAGTCAAAGAAACGGGCTAGCAGAAACGCTAAACATTTGTAAACTGTGTTTTAGAAAACATGGCAGTTGATGCTGATTTTTGCAAAAAATAATTATGTCTGATAAAGTTTTAAATGGCTTTGTTAATCATCATAATTGTCACATTGAGTTAGTGAAAATCTACGTGATAATCAAGAACAACAAATTGGCTCACAAAAGTGAACTCGTTAAGGTTGATTGTGAACTGAAGACATCACTGGATCGTACTTTTTTGAGAACAAACAATGGCAACATTGTTACGCTATCAGAAGGGGGAGGGGGAGGCTAAACAACTATTTTTTAAATAAAATCAACAATTTAAACTTGAACAATTTCAATAAGATGGGGCCATGTGTCGCACACTCACTTTACTTCAAAACAGATTTTCTAATTGTTATCTCGCAAAAGGGTGAAATCAATTGACTACCGCGGAGCTATAATCCAACCCCACTAGACTTTTTCCTCTAGAGCTGTTAGAAGAAAAAAGTTAGTCAATAAACCTGCTACGATTCCAGGGTAAAAGAAAACATTAAATATGTGATTGTTAAAACAGCCGTATTTATGAAAAATATTATACAAAACTTCACTAATAAAAGAATCACATGTTTGCAGGCATCTAAGTCTGTACTTCACACTGATAGTAATAAAATTTGTATTGTTCCAATATTTGGTGTTTTATTCAGAACACAACTTTTTAAAGCCCAATCTGGACCATCCTGTAGATCTATAAGTAGTTTATAAAACGAAATAGCATCTAAAATTTAGAATAATCTTTTTCATGTTAGGAAATATTTAATTATCTTAAATACATTAAGAGCATTATTAGCTTGCTAAATCTATCACCTATTTTTAATGGTCTCAATGCATCTATCCTGATTATCCATTTTAGTCTTGGTAATTTTTCCTTTTTTAGCATTTTGTATACTTATTCATAACAATTTACTTCTTGTTAATTTTTAAAGTATCTTTTTGGCAATATAAGATAATACGTGAACACACATTCACACACACACACACATATGCATCCTGCATATCAATAATTCCGCTATTGTTGGTTAAAGAACAATAAAAGTAGTTGTGAAATTTTTACAACAATCATTTCAATTATTAGAAATGTTCTCCCTCGGTAGAAATACGAAGTTTTGCATTTTCAAGACATACATTACATTACTTTTTTTGTGTCGTTGATTAGAATAGTGCAGATATTTGTAGAGTCATAGAACAAATGTCGGCAATTTATTAATTTTCTTTACTAGTCAAATGCGACTTAAGGGAAAATAGCCGCAGAGAGTAAAATCGGTAAAATATGGAGGACAGTAAAGCAACATAATTTGATCCTTTGTCAAGAAATTGACGACGATTAATAATCACCAACTGCCTGGTTTTCAAAATTCAGTCTAACAAACGCTTTACGACAGTAAGATAGCACAAATTATTATCCGTAGTACTACATGGAACTGTAAAAGCAGTGGGCATTTTTTAATTTAAGACTTTTTTAAACAATTTTTTAGTTTCTTTAATTTGGAGACCGCCATTCTAGATCCAATTGAACACATTAGGTTTTTAATAAGCTTTGTCTCTTCAAGGTTCTTTAACGATGTATTTACTATGATCTATTTGGTATAATTGTTGGTTATCCATCAATCGTTGTAAAACAAACTTTAAACTTAGAGTCCACGGTTAAATTTTTCCGTTAAAATGCAATAAATTATTATATTGGATAATAGAAGTTTCATTTACTTGTATCTCTCAAAATTGTTATAAAAATACTACGTTTTCTATATATATTTTTTTTGGTCATGCTTTGAATTAATCGGCCTGGACATGTATCCTTCTCAAAGCATGTATTTGTGATAAAAAGTTAATCTCCATAAGAATATTAAGTACTTAGAGCGTTTTCATTGCCCTTTTACCGTTATTAATACAAAACATAATTTTTATTATTGATTTTTTATTTACTTTTCGACCTATATATACAAAGTGTTGTCACTTAATGTTCTATATATGGCTTTCTAGTAAGCGAAATGAGATTTTGAGAAGGAAATGAAATGGGCGGAGAGAGTTTGATTGAGTTATGTAACTGTTAATGATCTTATTAACCGCTTCAAATAATAGGTAAATGTTACCATCTTCTCAAGTACTAAAGCATTGGTGATGTCTTTCTATTTCGACGAATTTATAAAATATTTTGTTGGTGGCTTGAGAAATAGGAGCAAGTGTTTTTATTTGGAAAAATTAATTTTGAGAAAAATCAGGTTTGGTAAGTGGCAAAGATTTATCGCTCTCGCATATAACCAAAAAATATTTGTATATTCAGTTTGATATTTTCCTGTTCATTTGGCTTAATTAGATTCTATCCCACAATCAGTAATTTATTGTTAGTCATGAAAACCCTCTATAAGTATATATTTTGCTGGTTCAGTATGTGGCCTAGTATATTAATCATACCTCTAATGTAAGTTGTTACTTGCTCGGGAAGGTCATAACTTTTAGATTTTATGTTTTTGTTAATACAACGCATTTCAGGATAATTTGAACAATAACAACACGTTTCACGAAGTGTACAACATTATCTATGAGATAATTTTGCATTAAATATATTTGAAGACATCCTTGAGTTTACGTAAAGTTCGTAATTGTAATTGTCATGTGGCGTAAAATAACTGTGAGTGGCGTGGAAAAAGTAATCTGCATTTTATAATTTCACGTGTTTTAGGTTAGAGTTTACCGCGCAACGTCTGTTTTGTATACGATTTTATAAAGAACTACCAGCAAAGAACTCTATTCAAAATTGGTCTGTAAATTTCAGAGAACAGGCTCTCTTTGTAAGAGTAATGCTAACTACGTGGCTTATGCCACTATTAGAACATGAGTTCGATGGAGTTTTATGCTACCACCACCGCTTTGTAAATAACTTCTTTAACGAGAGGTTCATATATAAATAGAATGCGATAAACAGCAATGATCCACATCTTCTACATTAGCCACCAAGAGTTTTGTTTGTGGGATTATGCTGCTTATAAACAACCACTGACGTAAAAAGTACATGTACTGTAATATTTCGTTATTAAGGATGTGCAAACTATTGATGAAAACATGATGTAATACGTTTAAAATAGTTTAGTTTAACGTATTGACTTTGATAGAGTAACCAAAAGGGTTCGCATTGAACAATTGTAAGTTGATATTTTGATAACCACAGTAAAATTGAACAGCTGCATTATATATGTGTGAAGGTAAAACTTTATTTATAAATAAAAATTTTATTTTGTCGTTTCTTAGTGTCGGAAAGTCTGAGGGAACTAATAGTAAAACATTTTGCAGTGGATTTGATCAGGTTAGTATAAGTAGGTTTTCTAGAGACAGTATGATAAAAACAATTTTTTGTTATGAGAGTATCCAAAAAAGGAAGCGAACTGTTTCGTTTGACTTCTATTGTAAATTTGATATAGGAGTGAATTTAGGGATGGGAATATTGGTAAACAAAGAGATAACATCATAGCTGACCATTACTATATCTTTACGTATGTGAAAGGATTTTAGAATTTTTAAGTGGCAGGATCTTTGGAAGTATGATGAAGCTTGCATGACTAGGAATTTGACTAAATTGTGTCCAAATCCAAAAGCAAAGAAAACAGTTCATAAAGGAATATTTTATTTTTCGGACGTTTTAGTACCGAGGAATAGGTTTGAGTTGGTAATAAAGGTTTTGGTTTTCTTGCCGATATAATTTGAATTGTTAAGATTGACTGTGGCGTTACAGTTGCTCTCTAATAAAGTTATAAAGTTTTTGTCTTGTCTTAGAGATTTTAGAGCTTGTAATTTGTAAGGTTTGTTATTTCATTTAGATAACACGACAGTACGAAGCACTTTGGCTAGATTTTGTTTAGTTATGACAAATGCATTTTCTAAAACAGAAGTGATAGTTAACAGTGGAATCATAAGAAAGATAATTATTTTCTAATTTTAGCAGTACTATTTATGTTATATGTAAGTTTTTCGCAAAATGGTTACACTTCTCACGCAATACTATAGTACAGAATGATTAAATGCTCGCCGTATAGATTTTATTAGTTGTGGTGTTGTATTACACCCGGAGATATTGAAACCAAAAATTGGAAACCTGCATGTTGCTGCCATACTACTATTGGAAATAAAACTTTAATGTCATTGAATTAGTTAAGGAAATACGTGATATGGAAGAGAACAACTTAGTTAATGTAAATGTACAACGTTACTTTGCAATGTATCAAAAGTGGTGACTTACGCCTAGAAGAGCTATTGTGGGAAATATTGAAGCAGCAATACAAGTGATAAAAAGTAAACTTCACAAATTGTTAGATAGTTTTCGTCTGTTTAAATATAGCATTCATTTTCGGCTTAAATTCGTGGGTAAAGTTTATAAGAGTTGTTGAATTGTATCCCATAAATTAAACGAAGATCATATTTAGCGTCGTCTCATAATTAGCCGCCAGCTGCTTCATTTGTCACACGATGGACACGTTTTATTGTCATGCAATGAGTACTAAATTTATTTGACTAATTCTAAGGTAGTGGTCATACCAAAACTGTCTGCCAAATTCTGAGGTCTAACACAAGCATTTTGAAAAAAAGTCTAGTATTTGTATGTTGGAATTACAAAGATTCGATTTACCACAAACTGTTTCAGAAGGTAAAAGTAGTAATAATGATTATGGTAAGGCTCTTACGCCCCGCGTGGGAGCACGGCCTGCGATGTGGGAGGTTAAAACTCTCATAAAGCAGTAATGACAAAGTAAATTCTTAATAACTTAAATCAATATACTGCGTTTCAGTACACGGAGAAAGTACTTAAATTTGACGGAATGGATTTGGTACCCCAATCCACTTTTTGCATGGTAAACAACTTACTTCTGTAACAGATGTCGATGTAGTAACTCAAAGAATAAAAAATAGAATATGACAGACATTGCTTTTTAAATATTTATATAAATTAGCTTTCTACTAAAGCTTTATTTTGTAAAGCGACGTTACTTACAAGATATCTCTAGTAAAGGTTTACTACGTCTTCTCTACATTTCATTGCATACGTGGTTTGTCCGATATCGAGACTTTGAACCTAATAAGGAAACCCTTCGGAGAAAGCCTTGTCAAAAACGAGGATTTTTGAATGATACAAGACGTTTCATAAGGGAAGAGAAACCGCTAAAGACGAAAAACGCAAAGGAGGTTTGCCAATGACGCATAGTGGTGAGAGTGAAACAATTTTTGGACTCTGCTCTGCGTTTAAGTGTTCGATTGATAGCACAAAAATTGTATGTGCATGAAATTGTGTCTGAAAATTTGCAAAGGAGAAAAATTGGTGCCTAATCGGTTACAAAGGTTTTGTCTCAAAAATAGGAAGATTTGCGTGTGTTGATCTGCCGAAAACTGTTGGAACGTGTTGCGTCTGACTGACATTTTGGACACTGTGATAACAGATAATAAAACATAAGTATTTGAATACGATACCAAGACCACCACTCGGATCTCCTGGCCCGAAAAAGACCCGCATAAGCAAATAAAAGATGTAATCAATGCTCATTGTCTTCTTTGACACAAAACGTGTGGTACACAAAAAATTTTGCAGTTGTCGGACAAACAGTAAATGCAAAATTTTAAGTCAATGTACTTGAATGCTTTCGAAAAAGAATCGTTTGCGTTCGAAAAGAAATTGCAAACAACTGGTGAACCCTCCACCATGACAATGCGCCCAGCCATATGTCGCTGCTCGTAAGGAAATTTCTGATAACGTTACCTTAACCACCATACAGCCAGGACTTGGTCCCGTTCAATTTCTTTCTGTTTCCAAACTCAATTCTAGCCTGAAAAAGCCATTTTGGGCCAGTGGATAGGGTCGAAACCGTCATGACCAAGGCCATACACAGAATTTCAGTTTCTTCATTCCATGAAGCTTTCAAATCATGGCTTTGTTTTTATTAAATTATTCCCGATACTTTCAGGACAAATTTCTAGGAAAATTTTAAAACTATGTATTGCAAATTTTAAGCTGGGAAAATGTTGGAAAGTTTTATATTCCCAGCAAAAATCTAATCACATCAATGGGTACAACAGAAGTCCACATAGTGAGTTACGGGTAGTGTAACTGATATGCAGTTGTAATTTCAAACGAATGTATTTAGTATGCTAATTATATAAAAAAAATGTTAATATAAAGAAGGATTAGATAATATTTAGTAACAATTATTTCCTATCAAGTGTTTAAGAGTTCTTTTGCAGTAAATTTTAATAGCTAATAATTATGGTTAGTAGTGTATAACTGCATAAAGCCGTATTCTACTTAATTATGAGTGTTTGCACCATTAGAATAAATATTGTATAATGTAAATAATCTCACTTTATTTTTTATTTTTTACAATTTCTTATTGTTTATTTAAGTTTGCCATTTATTTTGAAACTAATGTATTACATTCAATTTTCAATAATTTCCATTCTTCACTTAATTTAATTTTTTTCTTAAGTAATTTTATTTATCTTACTTGATACTAAAAATATAGATCGGTTTTGACAAATTACTGCATTTACACTTTGTTACTTATAAAGTGATTTATAATGCAATAAGACAACGATAGCATATAAAGCTACAAGTGAGAATCTTGATTATTGTGAAATTTAATTTCGTCAAGTTCGGAAATTGCGTTCAAGTCTGCTTAATACCTAAAAATCTTACAGTAGGACGCCTTTTCTTCTTATATGCTCTATGAATATTACCAATTACTCACCAATTGCTTTAGTATAGTTAAGTATTCAATTTCACGTTTACCTTTTTTTTAAGTTTTAGTAAGAAAAATGCTGATGTTTTTTAAATTTCATGCATTACAACGTACCTATTAATTTGAAATTAATTTTTACAGTTCGAAATACTAGGAAACTCCAGTTCTAAATAAAAGAGTCACAGAAGATTAAGCTGACCCATCCGTTAGCACAATTATTAACAGACGACGGGTAATTTGATTTGAGCTATATTACCTTCAGGAATTTCACTCAATTCGGCGGCGCAATTTGCGATTACATTTAATTATGCGTCGCTAAAGGCAGTTCTATGTATTCTATGAAATTGCACTATAACGAGCATACTAACCATTCCGCACGGAGAATTTCTCATTTGAATGGTATTTGCGCACGATTGTAGTTATACGAAACAAAGTGGTAACAATTTTTGTCGTGATGCCTAACTAATATTAAAAATATTTATGGCAAACAAAGAATATTACTTATTTTGATTTTAGCTTTTAAATGGTATGCAAATAGATTGAAGTAGCATAACATCTTAAAGGACTTTGTGGAAGAAAAACTTAAAACAACCAGTGCTGCAGCGAATACTGAAACACTGAAACTTCCTTCACTAACAGTTCAAAAGGAAAACGGGAAAATATTAAATGTGACTTTTAAATATCTTTCGGTTTTTAAACATCAAAGCGACAAATACACAAAAAATCCAAAAAACTGTTTATCTTTCTTCGAGTGGCAGTGATATGGAGTTCGTAAATTTTCTTGAAAATGCTGTTGTGCTATTAAAGAAATGAAACTTTTTAGAGGACACACTAAAAAAATATAAATATGGGAATTTGTTTGTCTGGTAACATATTAGTCATGTAATCTCGGTATATATTAATTATTAATTTCTAAATGTAGTACCAAATTTACATTTATATTAATTTTATTGGCATTTAAGGCGTCTTAGTGGAAGTACCTTAAACGCCACGAGTTAAAAGAGTTCCAGTTTTGGTAAATCGGTATATTTATTTTTTTATACAAGCTTTACAATGATATAATTACTTATATAAATATAGAATACCCTAAAATACATATGTATAAGTTCAAAATTAATTTTGTTGTTTATTTGTTTTAGAGATTCAATTTCGAAAATGTTTTTATTACCATAAAATGTTGACAAAAAGAATTTGCTTGATATGCAAATAAAGTAATCTAATAAATAGCAACTTATCCAAACAACGTTATCATTTTAAAAATTTGTTTGTGAAAATCATTTGTAAGAGTTGAAAAAACTGTATCAGCTAATATTTGCCCAACTATGTACATAGTTATTAATCTTATAGATTTTATACCAGTAACAAATGATATCTTTTTGATAAGTAATGAAACTACTATATTGGATGATGCTCGTAACGTGATTTTTTAAAATATTCTTTTATATAATAGTAATATATTTTTCTAAACGGATAAAGTAATAAAAAATTAATTAACCAAAAGTTATTCACTTAGAAAATTATTGAAAGATATAGAATTAATCCCCTGTATTATTCATACCCCTCTATATGAGGACAGAGGCTTTCAATTAACTTCCTGTTTTTATTTTTTACGGTCAAAGAGTGTTCGAAAATTAAAATGTTTTGTCAATTTCTAGGTTTGCAAAAGATTTGCATTTGTGCAGCTTATAATTCATACATTTGCCTATTTTGTAATTATGTTTATCAAATTATTTTGTATTACTTTTTTAAATGTCAAATTATACATTACGAAATAAGCGTTAAATGTTTTCAGTCTGGCTATATTCTAGTAAAATAATAAAGAATTTCGAATAAGAATGATATAATCTTAAAATGAAATAAAATGAAAACTATTTCAGATACAACTAAACTTTTTATACTATTTTGAAGCACAGTCTATAGCATTATGTTTTGAATGACACATTATTTATGTGTCCATCTCGACTTAGTGCACACGAGCAAATCCGATGAACCCAATTTTCGATTACTTTGTGCAATAACTCCGGTCTAATGTCACAGTCTTAATGAATCAAGAGTTCATAGTTTATTTGCATAGATTATAGTTTTCAAACCCCACAAAAAGTAATTTAAAAGAGTTAAATCACAACTTCATGGAGGCCAACTAACAGTCGCATTTTTTGAAATTATCCTTTCACCAAACTTTTTCGCAATACGTCAATAGTGGTATTAGCAGTGAGACATTTGAAATCTGTTAACATTAACCGGTACCGCTCACCGGTTACTGTAACTGCATTGCCTACCTCATTTTGGAAAAAGAATGGTCCTGTGATGCCACCACACTATACAGTGACCTTTTGCGAATACAAGAGCTTCTCGTGGATCTCTTGTAGATTGTTTTCACAGCAAAAACGACAGTTTTGTTTGTTAACATATCCACTTAACCAGAAATAAGCTTCATCTGAGAAGACAATGTTTTGTCCAAAATTATGATCCGTTTTTAGTTGCTCTAAAGTTACGAAGCTTATGGTGGTCCAGTAGCTTCAGTTTCGGGTCATTTCAATCCTATACGTCTGTAAACCCAAATATTTTAGCAAAATACGCCGAGTTGTTGTTCTTGTAAGCCCTAATTCATGAGCACGACAAGGAATCGATAAATTTGGAATCCGCAACGCTATATTAAAGCAATATTATCTACATATCTTGCATTTCGACGTCTTGTTGGTATTTTCACATCGTAAAGACTAAAATCTCGTTTACATTTTTTAATGACTCGACGAATAGCAAGGATGATTATGTAAATCAAAGGTTTTCCAAAGAGCACGTTGAGTGTTCACAAAAGAACGTCGATTTTCATAAAAGCGTTATACAGTAACCAAGCGTTATTTTTAGCCATGATAAATTGTCAGAGTATACTAAACACAAATGATAACTAATAACAATTTTAACATTTTAAACATAGTCAACATTTTAAAAATTATATCATTCTTATTGGAAAACCCTTTAGAATCAAATTAGCAATAATGTCGAATCGTACCTTCTTTGGCTAAACGTTTGTAAAAATTGCAGCAAACGATTGTCTCAGTTCAGAGCAATCTTTTGCAATTGAAAGAAAATTTTGCTAGTTCATTTCAATTGTAAACCGAGAATATTGTACCTGTTTGCTGTATACTGTTTGCCTTTCGTCCTTGTACATAGAGTCCAAGTTTTATGTAAAGTACCGTGTCTTTGAAGAATCCATTCACCCAGGCCATAATCCAAACCATTCACATACAAAATTTAACGACGATAAAGAGTTGCAGAATGCTATTTTGGAGTATTTTGCAGAGAAACAAATGTAATAAAATAACTCTATTGTTTTATTCATGTTACTCCTAGAATATAGTGCAACCGGAAATTTTGATGCATAAGTCAAAACTTTTAAGTGGCTTTTAGAGATATCTAAGTTCCATAAAACATTTATGTCTACCACTCTAACGTTTTTTTAATATATCCCATAAGATATTTGTACTTATTTATCCTTTCCAAGTTTTTGCTTAACGTGTAAAGTAGCCAGCTTAAGCAAAAATAAAACAAACAAGCCCACTAATGCTTGTACGGCCAATTTTTTTGTCTACCTTAATATCATAGTTCTCTTGAGAAACAAATTGTACAAAATTGTGTATTTTTTCTAGATTGGCATAGTACTCAAGTCCTAATTTTAGTTAGTGTTCTCTCTATAAAACAAAATACTCAAGAAAAAAGTAAACGTAATGTACTCGACCCAATTTTTATCACTGATAAGCATATAAATTAAGTCAGTTACTACAAAGAATTCTGTAACGTATTGGCAACAATTATATAACTCGTAAAACTTTTTTTTTCAAAAAAAAACCATTTTGTTTTATGATTACTATGTATTATAATTAGAGTTTTAAACAGTAGAGAAGGGACAAGTTCAGTAAAACAGAGGAATAGTGAGAGCATGTGCACAGAAAAGTTAGATAATTTCCATTCTAAACACCCCTACTTTTCTCTTCTATTAACATTACAAGCTATAAATAAAATATATAAAATATAATATAAATATAAAATAAATAAAAATGTTTTTTCGTTCTACATATTAGTGTAGCAAAAAATTTGTGAAAATCTAAAGCTCTATTATTACTTCCATAGGTGACTCAATACTTTTGTATAAAAAAAATAAAAAAGAATTAATTATCGTCCGCAAGAAAATTAACGTTAGAAGTCAGGATATTCTCGCATATTTTCACCAAATATATGCAATGAAGTTGGACACTTGAGTTACTCCGAATTCGATGCAGGTTGTTCAAATTAATTGCGCTATATGATAAATATTCTATTTCGTTACTTTATCAAGTGCGAAGTATTTTCATAAGCAAAAACCGGTATTGTTTAGTTAGAGCATGGTAATGTTTCATTTTCCAGTTACGCACATAATTAAAATATTTTCATTCTTTTATTTTTTCTTTCATAGATGCATGTTTTTGGAAGCTTGTTTAAACCAAATTAATGGCGTTTATGCCTTCCCTCAGGTAAATAGGAGTTTGCTTTTTAAATAACAGGAATTATAATGCCACGAGGAGAATCAGGAATTTGAAAATGCTTTTTTTCACGGCTGTAACTCCCCGTGTGGGAGCACGGCCTGCGAAGTGAGAGGTTAAGGCTCTCATATGTGGCAAGCATATCGCGCCTTAGACAACCGCCATTGCTGTCCCTTGTTCGAGTAAACGTAGATACTTGATTATTTTTAGTGACTGAGTAGGCCACTCACCAAGTATTAGAGAGCTCCGGGAATGGAACCTGGATTCTTCCGCATTGCAGCCCGCGCCCCAACCGCTTGGACCACTCTGACGTTTTTGGAGATGCTTAGGTGGGGTATAATAAAAAAGTTGGCAACCACTGATTGGAAGGCTTTCCTTCTATCTCATAAATAAAAAATAAAATGTCTTGTAAATAATAAGTTTTAGAAGGCATAATAGACAGTTCAATTGTTCTAAATGGACAAAGTATTTTGAAAATTAATTTGAACTTAAGTACAGATGTATAAATTCTAAAAAAGGACATTTTGCAAAACAATAAATTAGTGTGCGTTGCCATATTAGTATTTCACAAAATGTTTTATTTATATCCGAGTTTAGTTCTACAAAAGTGTCCTTTTTTATATTTAATTTATATTCTACAAATAAAGGAAGTAAAGATGAACACTATTTTAGTTACAGTACTAGTTAAAAATTATCAATCTTCAGTACTTTTGCCATAATTTTTTCGTATCTTTGTTTTTTCCAAACCAAACACAACTGGACTTGAAAAAACTTTATTAGCACAGCAAAATATAATAAAACGAAAGAAACATCAAATAAAAACACCGGAATAACTTTAAATCGTCGGGGATCAATTAACGTTGAACAAGTCTAACACTTAGTAGCATAATCCTTGGCATCAATGGTGACTTGACACCTGCGAGACATGGAGTCCAGAATGGTATGGATAAAGGAGAGTAGGATGTTTGTCCATTCCTCCTCAAGCTGGGCACACTTTTCATCTTAGCATTTCTGCCAAGCAGATGACGCTCCAGCTCCGCCCAGAAGTCTTTAATAATACTTAGTTTGGAGCATTGGCCGGACACGATGGCGAGCGAAGCAGTTCTAGACATGCTTCTAACGATGTTTGGGATCATTGTCCTGTTGGAAAATAAAGCCTCTGTTCACATTCTGCATGGAATATGAACGCATCGATGTTCTCATACAAATAATGGTCCATAATATTGTAGATTCTTTTGATGGGACACGTGCCAAGTCCGGCAACACAACTCCAGATCATAACACTTCAACCTCCCTGATTCATTGTTGGAATCTGATACTTGGGTTTAAAAAATGCCTTGGGGACGACGAATCCAGTAAATCCCATCTGTTCCGAAGAACATGTACTTGTTTTCGTCACTCTAGAGCACATTTTCCCTCTTTATCCTTGTCCAGTTCTCGTGTACCAGCACCCACGCCACGCGCACCTTCTCGTTCTTTTTTGAAATCGTTGGCTTCTTGACCGGACGACTGCCATTAAGTTCAACTTGCTGCAGATGACGGTTGGTAGTACGAACAGATCCAGGGACTCACACAATTGGCGAGAAATATCGGCTGTCATGACGCGAAGGTTGTCGCGGGACATGAAGATAATGTTCCTGGCGGAGAGTCTCGAGGTAGTCTTGAAACGACCGGTCTTAGAGTTCTTCACACCACCTTGAATCTCAGCGCTTCAAAAAATGGGGATATTGGTGCTGCAAGCTCATGGAGGGTTCGAACTTTGGGCACAACCATTAACAATCGTCTTCTGGATAGCCGAGGAAATGTTGCAGGAGGCAAATTGCTTACCCGTAATTAAAACGACCATTATTATTTAGAAAATGCAAAAACTGTGAAAACCATGCAAAATAAGAGTTCTTCAAAAGTTAATAAAATGGCGATTTTCACTGGTTAGTGATTTGCAAAAAATTTCAGCGGGCATTTGAAAAGACCAAAAATGTTGTTCTGTAACTACCAAAATGCATCTCAAAACATTGTCTAAAAGTTAAAAAAAATTAGTGCATGAAAAACTTAATATTTTTGAGTCTTACTGTAAGCCAGGATCTAAAATTGGTTTTAAATATGTTCTCTACTAGAATATTACAGATTTTACTAGTCTTCTACTTTATCTCCTTTAGTATTGTACCATGTCCCTACTAATTGTATGAAAGCGTATCACTAATATATTATGTTACTTTTTACAAAATATCTTGCCTATTTTAAGAGTTTTTGTAATTTTAATTTGCAATAAACGTTTCCAAGTTTGCACGACAAATTTGTTAAAATATACCATCCACTTTTTTACAAATGGAAAACAATACCTTAGTAAATTTCCTGTAAACGCTAAGTTATATTGTTTATAATAAATATTATAATTAAATTTGCAGAGAATTTGTGTTAGAACAACTTTTGAACTTTATATTTTTTGAATAATTATAAATTAGCACACAAGACACTAATCTGTAAGGTAGCAAAAACAAAGATGAAAGCAGCATGTGTATTCTTCCGTTTAACAATCTGACAAGACAATTTATAATAAAGTTTGTTTAATATAGTTTACGAAATTACGGTTTTAATAACAAATAAATGCTATTTTCAACTTAAAACTAATCATTTGCATTTGTTACGTCATGCTTAGTTACCTTTGTTGTCAATTTTATAATTTATTAGCAGTACTAATATAAAATTTGACCTCTTTCCATCGCAACGGAAAAGCGCAAGAAAAACGCACGAAATAACTGCAAAAATTTAGACAGCATTCAATTGTTACCTCTATCTTCCATTCCGTGGCCCACCGTGTTTGTCCGCAAGCAGATAAAATCACCCTGGCTTTGTTCCAGGAGCAAATGTGTTTGCGATAGAAAAAACATCGAGTGGCAAAAAGTAGAATTAAATGTGTTCTGGATGCTTCCCCTTATTTCTCTTTTGAAAAGCTCCGCTCTGAGTAGAAGCCAGATACGGCTTTGTTACTGAAATGTACGTTAAAGAAATGGTTCGATTCCAATTCACTTTACTTACTTCACTGCATGTTTTAATTTGGACTTGGAGGGCACAATTAAAAGAGTATTATTTTAGGTTTTCGATTTAAAAGGGCCTTGTAGCTATAATAAATGGTCTCGAACAAATAATATGCAAATTTGTCCGCGCAAGCAAGCCAACAAAACGTCAGCCCCCTGCGATAAAACTTAAAATGCTTGGAAACTCTAAGTGGGCGAAATGGCAAATTAAGCCGAAAAAAATGTTATCCCAAAATACGTCGCCGCCATTCCATCTATCACTCTTGTTGTCTTTGCGCAGCTTGGCAAGTTTCCGCCGAATCGCACCTAAGCGAAAAAATCATAAACAAATGACACTGCAACTGCATCCGAAATTAACGTCGCGTCGGGCGCGCCAATTTTCCGCTCCGCTGTTTTTCGTTTTTCCCGGCGTTTTCCGCCCCCTCGCTCGCGGCTGGCATGGCATCGCCGGCTAATTAACCCATTTAAAATAATTTATGCCGCTCTAATAGTTTTCAAAAATTTAGGGCCGCTCGCGGCCCTACCGGCAAGCGCCTGCGAGCGATTTATCCGGCGCGCTAAAAATTCCGGCTAAACGGCTGCGCGCGGGCGCGAACAAGCGGGCGTTTCTTTTATTGCCCTTTGTCATGTCGGGTTGCAAAGAGAATTAACAATGAAAAGTAACTACAAAAAGTTAGATTAGCCTGTCCGAATGTAACATTTAGGTCGTACGGAGGAAATTCGTTGGGGCTAAAGTCCTGCATATTTAAAAATATTATATCGTGCTGGTGCTGCGGTTAACTTATTTGGTTGTTTCGACATGCACACCTTCAGTAATGCCTAACATTCATTAGTACGTAGATTATGATTTATACCTAAATATGGAGATAGGGACATGTAAATATAAGTAACCTTTTTAAGAGGTTATGCCAGACAATTTTTGTCTCATAAAATCATTTATAAAATAGTCTTCTCAATGTAAATTTACAGCTGCCAATTAATTTTTTTACCATAATTCTGCAATATAGTCACCAATGCTCTTGCATTATTCGCTTTAGTGCCTTCAAGCAGAGCAGACGTGCGTGCCGAGCTGTACCGGGGATATCGCAGCAGCGGAGCCGCAGCCTCGCTTAAGGTTAGGCGAATTATTTATTTAATAATTTAATTTTTGCTATTTGAAGATAAACCTAAATAAAACCTACAAATTTATTTACTATTAATTCCACGCTTGAATTTCAACGAGTAAAGTCGTGTACGGGCTGCTCTTTGAGATAAATAAGTGCAACAGATAAATAGTAAGGTCAACTCCACAAATTTATTTTAAAAAACCATTTACCTATAGCTTATCGTATTTATAACTTAAAGTTACATAAAATAATTTGCAAACAACATGCAAGCAGCAAGTAAATTATATTTACTTAAGAATGTATCAGCCACTGAACTACGTGCAATATGCACCTCCATATACAATCTTAGACCCTCATGGACACCCACTTCCACCCATTTCAAATACACAAACGCCAACAAATTCTTCCTTTTCTCAACCACTTACCATACAAATACCGGCACAAAATACAACCTTATCCAGCAGTCAACCAATAAACAACAATTTTCCAAACCTCAATATAATGCAGCCGCAAACTGCACAGTATTCTCAGTCACAAAATACCACAGACTCATAGCAATTTCCCACCAAAAAACGAAATAGATCTCATGAGGATCAAGATGCTACTTCTTCAGAAAAGGATTATTGGCTCGTTCTTAGTAATAGATTTGCCCCACTTGCAGATGAAAACATGGACCAAAATGCACAAATCACCACCGATCTTTATCTCGAGCGTTGAAAATATTCAGCCATTAATTACCTTACTCAATGAACTGGCTAAAGATAAATACACGTTAAAGACACTGTATAATAATCAAGTTAAGGTACAGCCCTCTGAAAGTGCGATATATACTGTGCTAGTAAAAGCACTTTCAGCTAAAAACACCGAATTTCACACATATAAGCCTAGACAAGAAAGAACTTTTCGTGTAGTACTGAAGAATTTGCACCCAACCACTAAAGTACAAGACATTAAAACAGGTTTGCAAGAGAAAGGACACGAAATAACAAACTTTTGGAATGTGAAGCAAAGAGGATCAAAAATTCCATTACCACTACATTTCTTAGACCTAGTACCTAAAGATAATAACAAGGGCATTTACAAAATAGATTTGCTACTGAACACCAAAGTTTAGTTTGAAGCACCGCATGCCAAACGTGAAATTCCACAATGTTTGCGTTGTCAAAAATTTAGACATACAAAAAATTATTGTCAAAATAAACCACGTTGTGTTAAATGTGCTTCAAACCACTTAACTAGCGATTGTCTTAGAAAGGTTAAAGATAGCAATGTCAAGTGCGTAAATTGAAATTAAAACCACCCGGCAAACTATAGAGGTTGTATAGTTCACAAACAAATCCAACAAAAATTGTACCCACCACTACGACCACACCATATTGAGCAGAAAACTGTTCAACCGGGCATTACGTTTGCCCAAATAACTCAAGAACATATCAGAACTCAACAAAATCAGCCAGAAACCAAAAAACGAAATAGACGATTTAAAGCAAATGATGAAAACCCTCATGGATCAAATGAGTACACTTATAAACCTTATATCAATGATTGCTAATAAAAACTAATAATGGAACAACAGTTAAAAATAGCACTCTAGAACGCCAACGTCCTCTGCCAACATACACAGGAAATCAAATTATTTATACAAACCAATAACTTAGACATTCTGCTTATCTCTGAAACTAACTTTACCAATAGAAGTCACATAAAAATACCAAATT
Organism: Sinelater perroti; assembly: GCA_036346155.1. NCBI lineage: Eukaryota > Metazoa > Arthropoda > Insecta > Coleoptera > Elateridae > Sinelater > Sinelater perroti. Next base: position 2,303,790 of record JARFIY010000348.1, on the reverse strand, counting down.
ATAACATATATAAAACAAACCACCCAGATGAAACGGCACATGGAGGGTCAGCAGTTATAATCAGGAAAAATCTAAAACACTACGAACGAGCTGAATACAGACGCAACAATCTCAAAGCCATCAACATCAGTCTTCTAGATACCCTAGGAGAACTAAAAATCTCTGCTATAGTAAATATGAGCATTAGCTCGAATATTTTTGGACCTTGGGAAATCGATTTCTGGTCGGAGGAGACTTTAATGCGAAAAACACCATATGGGGATCCAGGCTCACAACTACCAAAGGGCGAGAACTATTCAAAGTTATGTCCGTTTATGATATAACTTATCTATCAACATTTCAGCCAACCGACCCCCATAAGATACCTGATCTTGTCGACTTATGCCTAATCAAAGGTCTTAACTCCACAAAATTTGATGTTAAGTCCTGCTTAGATTTAACGTCGGATCACACTCAAGTCCTAGTAAACATGAATACACAAATATTGGGCAAACTGAAGAAACCATCTCTTTGTAGCAAACGGACAGACTGGGATTATTTCAAAGAAAAACTGAACGAACAAATAACTCTTGAACTGCTTTTGAAAACTCAACTCGACATAGAAAAAACTGTGGCAGACATCACAACAAAGTGCAGCGTGGCAAGCGACCCCAGACATAAACGAAGAACGAATTCGAAAAGAACCCCCAGTACTATTACAGCAAAAAATCTCCGAGAAACGAAAAGCTCGTAAACGATGGCAGATTACGAGAGCCCCGGCAGACAGACAACGGTATAATACCCTAGCAAAAGACCTCAAAAAACTACTCTGTAGGATACGCAATGATTCCATACAAAATTATCTTAAAGAACTAACACCAACAAACACAACCGATTACTTTTTGTGGCGACTCACTCGTAAACTAAAGTACCAACAACACCTTCTACCTCCAATACGAACCAATCATAACACATGGGCAAGAACGGACCAGGAAGAGGCCATTGTTTTTGTCGAACACCTTGCCTCAGTTTTTCAACCATATCCATCTCAGTTAACTGCTGCTGAAGAAAAAGAGTTACTGAACCAGTTTCATGCTCCCTTTCAGATGTCTCTGCCTGTTCCTAAAGTTTTACATAGTGAGGCTGAAGCAATCATACACCACGAGGTTAGCACTAAAAAGACACCCGAGTATGATCTCATTACTGGTGAAATTATTAAAAAGCTATCCGAAAAATGTATTAAAGTATTGGTACAAATATTTAATGCTGTTCTCAGACTTGAGTACTTCCCATGCCATTGGAAATCAGCTCAAGTGTTAATGATCCTTAAACCTGGCAAAAATCCAAATGAAGCTAGGTCCTACCGACCAATAAGTCTTCTTCCAGTCCTCTCCAAAGTACTCGAAAAACTCATACTTAAACGACTGACCGACATCATAGAAGAACATGAACTTATACCCCCACACCAGTTTGGCTTTAGAGCACAACACGGAACTACGGAACAAGTCCATCGAATAACTAGGCAAATCCGTACTGCTCGGCAGCCTTTGTTGATATAAGCCAGGCATTTGATAAATATACAAACTTAAGCTCTTGCTCCCACATCCGTACTACTCACTCCTAGCATCCTACCTTTCCGACAGAACATTTCAAGCAAGGTATCAAGAAGCCTACGGATCTCTATCCTGTGCAATCCGGAGTTCCTCAAGGAAGTATTTTAGGACACATACTTTACTCACTGTACAAAGCAGACCTACCTCAAACAAATTATAGAATCACGGCTACATATGCAGATGACACGACTCTTTTAGCATCACATCAGAACCCTGTTTCTGCATCTAGAAATCTGCAAAGCCATCTGAATCTATTTGAAAACTGGCTAAAAAAATGGAGAATGGAAGCTAATGCAACTAAATCTACTCATATCACCTTCACCCTTCCCTGCAGTTATACTTAATGGAACTCCCATACCCCAAAATGATATAGTCAAATACGTCGGACTACATTTAGATCGAAGATTAACTTGTCGTACACACATTTTAATTAAGAGAAAACAACTGGGTTCTAAATTTCATTAAATGTACTGGATGCTTGGAAGGAAATCGAACTTATCCATCGAAAATAAACTCTTATTGTACAAAATTATCCTAAAACCCATTTGGACATACGGAATCCCTATTTTGGGCTCCGCCTGCACCTCAAATATAGAGATTCTCCAGCGCTTCCAAAATAAAGTCCTTAGATCTATTGTCAACGCCCCATGGTACGTGCCTAATGCCTTACTCCATGCTGACTTAAAACTGCCTACAGTTCGTGAAGAAATCACTCGATTCAGCACTAATTATAGAAAGAAGCTGACCTTTCACCCTAATGAGCTAGCAAACAAGCAAGAAGAAGACGAGCCAAGACGACCTAAACGATTCAAACCTTCTGATCTTCCCACCAGATTTTAATCACTTGCCTAGAACTAAATTGCCATATCTCTAAAATACTACAGAGGATGTCCACTGGGACATTACTCTACATGACATGTTATTTCTAGAATAGTCTTGGATTAAGCACACATCAATTGTATTTATAGTCTCCACCGAGACTGATTGTACAAATAAAAGGAGATATAAAAAAAATGCTCTTGTATGCTTTATCGTGCTTTTTTACGATTGCAGTGTATATTTATTAGTTTTTAGTACTGTTACATTATTTATATGTACATCTCCTCTTTATAAATTAGTTTCCAGTTACTTTGCCTCTGACGCAGTAGTCTTGCGATGCATGAGGGTAATTTGGAAATAAACCTTTGTTTGAGCAAGCGGGAGAAATAGGCGGGGATAGCAACGCTCGTATTGTGTCACTGTGCAGAGTAGAATATTTTTGGAGTTTCTCGTTTACGCTTATTGGATCGAGCAGCATTTCACCCTGCTTCTTGTGAGGTTTTTATAAGATGGTTTGTGTGCTTATCTAGTTCGTCTGACTTTTTCAAGTTTAGGTTTAAGTCAAAATTGCGTTCAATGTATTCTTGAAATGCAACCCAATCTGTACGCTGACTGTATATTCCTGGAAGAGGTTCTCTAAAAACAGCGGTACTGCTAAGAATAACTATAACTGGTTCAACATTAGTCTAGTTGTTTAAATACCATTTGTTACAAATAAATCAAAGAATTTTGGGATTTTATTTGAATAACTAGGCCAGTAAGTGAATATACCTACAATTAGTAAAAGTAATTTCTTTTATAAATTTCTACCTTGTGATTATTAGTTTGGATGCCTAGTGGGTATGCTTAGTACTAAAGTCTCGTCGAAATCTCAATATATCAAAGAAAGGTGTATCTTGGTATCTTGGAGTATGGTAAATTTCATAGATGGGACAGGTAAGCTTCTAACCTATTAAATAGATGCAAAAGCTTTCGCAGCCGGTGTTATGGTGCATCGTGTTGTTGGTTTTCGGGTTGTTAAGCTGTGGTCAGAATTCGGAAATTCTTGAAGTTTCGTCCACAACTGCGGCGGATATCTTCAAAAGAACATCTTCTAAACATTTTTAGAAAAATTTTTTCCAAGATGTTGAGAATAGTTTTATGTAACACAGAAATGGACTATTAACCTTTTTTTTAACTTAAACAATATCGATGTCATGCTCATATAGGAATCTATTGCAAGAATGTACCTTAGAATACCTCAATGTGAGGTCTCTTATAAGGCACAGCTATCATTATAATAAAAACAATTACTCCAAGTATAAAGATGCATTTTTCAAACTTTAATAATAACAAGTTAGAAGTGCATCGTGTGATTCGTTATCGGCTTGTTATGCCGTGGTTGGAGTACGGAAACTCTTGATGATTCATCTACAACTGCGGCGGACATCATCAGAAGAAAATCTTCTAAAATTTTTTAAATATCTTCAAAAGAAAATAATAAAAAGCTACTAGAAATGTTCAATAAAATTAATTAGACATTAATAACAGACACGTTTAAAAAGAAAACTATACAATTAGTATTTCCGGTAACATATGCATTACATGTGTAATATAGAGTAGAAAATATTTTTTGTGTATATCAAAGAATTTGTTTTGCCAACATTTTTTATTTGCAATCTGTATAATACAATAAGATAATGTTTATGTGATATGATTGCGTATTAGCATAAAAGTTATGATCCTGCTGGAATGGGTTATAATTGTGTTACTTTTTGGTCATATCTAACTCTAAAACATCTCTCTTCTAAGTACAATTTTATGATTGTAAATAACGCATTGATTTAACTTTAAGAAGCAGTTTTTCATGCCAGACTGTCATATGAATAACTTTCATCAAGATACGCAGCGGAGTAATAAAATTTTTGTTCAAAAGTTTGTTCGATGATATTAACAACTCTGTATATCTGCTCGACGGTATCAATGCTATCCTTCTGAAGCCAAATTGGTTTTGGTTGGTTTTCTGTTGTGACTATCATTAATCGCTTATGTAACAACTTTACCAATATTGTGCTTAGAATAGGAAGCAGACTGACTGGTCTGTATAATGTCACTGAATTTTGGTTGCTTTTCTGGTTTAAGTATAAGAATTACTTCAGCTGTTTTCCACTAAGTAGAAAAATGTTCCATTCTTAAAACGGCATTGAACATAGTTGTTTATAAGAGTATTCCTCTACGTGGCAGTTCTTTTAGGAGTTGATCCATAATTTGATCGTATCCTGGAGGTTTCTTAGAGTTTATGTTGCTTTGTATTAGTGCTTTTACTTCTGTTAGAGTGAATAAATTTGGTAGCAGAGACAGCTCGTGTAGTGCTTTGAGATAATCCTCTATTTCATTTACTTTTCAGTTGTAGATTGTGTTGGCATTGGGGTAAAGACATTTTCCAAGTATTGTGCAAATATATTTTTTTCGATATTTGTTCGAGCCCATGTTCTATTTTCCTTTTGTATTGGAGGAATGGGTCTTAGAAGTGTTTTTTATTCGTTTAGTAACTTTCCACAAGGAGTATTCTGTGTCTTCTGTAGCAGAAAGTTTTTCTAGATAATCGTTAAAGGATTTATTTTTAAATTTTTGAAGAAGTTGTTTTAGTTCCATGCTTGCTTCCTCATAGCGTTTTTTATCCGACAAGTAATCGACTACGCTGCCATATTCTTCTGAGCCTTCTCTTTTCTTTAGTTTTTTGTTTGACTTGTTTTGGACAATTCTGAGCTTGTTATGTAATTGTTATTACATTGATGCCGATTGGTGAATTATAGTAGTTATTTAACTGATAGCTTTTTCAATATCTTTTTTAGTTTGTAGCGAAATTTTTAGATTAATTTAATTAATATGGCTATTCCACGTCTCGCAGTTGCTTGAGATGATTAGAGTAATATAAATTATAATTAATTATCTTAAAGTGTAATTTGGATGAAAAGGGGGTTTCTGATATTAGTAGGATGTCAATTTTATTGTATGTTAAAATCATTTCTACTTTCTTGTTTGTGTTGGAATAACCCATTATTATTTCATAATGCTATTTTATATAATTGGGCTATTTTTATTACGAAGAGCGGCTTGTAGTTCTTCTCTGTGTGTTTTAATTTCAGCACTCAACTGATTGATGAGTTGGTGTTGCTGTTGTAGCATTTATTGCATGTAATTAGAAGTATTTTCACTAATCGTTTTAGGTGCAGTGTTGAGTGGAGCGATATTTACTGTGGCAACTTGAGCGTAGGATGGACGACCAATACTATTGCTAAGTTTTGTATTTATACTGCTTATTGGTATAGTTTGTTGTTATAGGTTTTTTTGTGGTTGTGTGTGTTGTTGTTGGGCTTGCTGCTCATTCTAATTATCGGGCCATTCGTTGTAGGAGAGTTTGCTAAATATACTGTACAGCCCTTAAAGTTTGGCGGGTGAGACCCGTGATATAGTACGCATTTAGGAGGAGTACCATCGACGCGAGTTTTTAAACAAATTCCGTAACCGTGACTTTCAACGCATCTGTTTTTATTAACATTTAGATTGTATGTGTGTTTAATTACCTTGTTATCATCTAGTACTTGTTTGACTTTTTTGTAGTTTTCTACCGTGTTTATTTGAAGTCTGATCTTTTTACCATTCAATATCTGGTAATAATCATCCATTTTTTTTAACTACTGATTATATCCATTGAATTAAAGGTGATATATTTTCTACAAAATATAAGATAAATAGCAGTACGGTTTTTTAGTGTTGCTATTTTTCTGTTTTGTGTGTGGCTGGAATCTATTGGTGATTGAAATACATTGTGTATTTTGACTTGCATCAGTTATTCTCTTACGTTTCTTTTTAACAGCTTGAAACTTATTTGGCTTGTCTACTGCATTTTCATTACCAGTACAGGTCACCACTTCACCATCAGGTTTATGATGCTACTTCCTGGAATTTGTGAGTTTTGTGTCACTTCCATTGCACCTTCATTTAAAATTTGTGTATTTAATACATTCTGCTATTTATTAATAATGTGGTTGTAAATATAATTGTCAAATATAATTTGGCATATTCGATAAAAGACACTCCATGGGTTGATGTAATTGTGTTTGTTGGGGAGGAAAACTTTATGTTGTTTTGAAGCTGCATTTGTTATATAGGAATTGTCCGGTGGAATAACATTCCAGAGTTATTAAAATCTCGCATTGTTTTGGAATAATTGGAAACCCATTATTTTTAATAAACTCAGCCAATAAAATGTTGCATTTTCAGTTCTGGTTTTACGGTGATATTAATATATAATATTTAATTTTGGTTAAACTGATTTTAAATTTGTTTCAAGTTCTACTTAATTTGAAAATACGTCAATGTACGTACGTAATTGAATACCGAACTGATAAAATAAATAAATACGCCTGACCTTAGGGCTACGGCGATATCCCAGTTAAAATTGGCTTGCACGCGTCCACTATGCTTTAATGCACGGACCGAACTACATCAAGGATAGGCAGTACTTCTAAAAGGGACAAAGTGAATCAATAGATCACACAAAAAGTGAAGGCTATTTAAAAAACCTCACTTTAAAGATAAGTAGAAAAATGGATTATGTAATAAGTTAGTTAAATAATCATCTTGAGTGGAGCATTAATACACAGACAACCCTGAAAGTAATGGGAGAAATCTGCATCTAAAAATTAGTAAAATATAATTTATACTAGCAAATATTTCTAAATTGAAGAACTACTTTAGGCAAAACGGCAACTAGAATTTATGTTGCCAGTAACCATACAAACTCTCATAAATTTGTACAAAAAATGTAAATAGTTTTAATAACGAAGAATTTCATGTAGTGTTTAGTGTCATTCTTTGCTCCTTCTAATGCCCTATCTTATTTAATCCTCCGCAACATACTTGTATGATTATCTTAAATAAATATTTAAAATAAGAATAAAATATTCTCTGTTCTGGATTATTAACTTGTAATCAAGAAATAAATCTAAAACAATCTACAGTTTCTTCTGATACTTGTAGTATTTTTCTAAATTTGATATTTGTAGTTATTTGAAATTTTATTTCATAACTACAAATGCAGAAAATTTGTAAAAGTCTAAACAAATGTCAGCGTTATAATGGCTTTATATAAAATCTATTGTTTGGGCTACTTTTGAAAACGTGACTAGTAGTGATATGCTTTTTACTGCTTTAATGAATTTTTAACCTTGAAGAACGTTCTAGTTTAAAGCGTGATAATAGTTATTAAGCATAATTTAATATTATGCTACTAGTTACTAAAATCGCAACACAAAAAATATAAATTAACAGCTGAAATTTTGCACATTTATTTAATAGTATAAGATAAATAAAACTCAAATTTGCAAAACATTTCTTCATAAACACTTACATTTCTTTACCTACGTATGGCCTCAAATCGGTTTCTTGCGGCCGTTTCCATTCTCCTTAGCATAGTATAGAGTCAAACAACAATCGAATAGTGTCTCAATAAAATTTATCTCGCTCATTATCGGCACGTTCCTATATTTCAGCCATATTTCTAGAATATAGGGAATATCTTTCTCGTAATGATATTCCAAACATTTTCAATTGGTGGAAAGTTAGGCGATCGACATGGTTCCAATAAAATGGCGTAAGCTTCCGTATTGCTTGTATATTATTTTTCTGGATGACAAATGGTATAGGCATTACAGTCCAGTAAAAATAGGTCGGAACCTCCGATTTTCCCATGGGGGGCAAATAAAAGCACTGCTTTTTGTTTTCGAGTGCGCTGATTACGGGAAAAATACTAAAAAAAATCGCAAACGCCGGGATCAGTGCGAAAATCGCGTGCAAAGTTTTGTTTTGCTTATATCTTCGAAACGGCAATAGTTAGGAAAAAATGGTTTGCACCAATCGAAAGGGCTTGGAAAAATGCATAAAATATGATACTTTGTAGAATTTCGATGATTGTGAAATCGAGAGAAAAATAACCCTAAAAGTAACGTGATAAAAGAAATCGACGATCGTGGAGGGAGAGCAGCTGCTCTCCCCATCACGCGGCCGTAAGCGCTGCGAGAGCGAGAGAGACGGAGCGCGTGGCGAGAGAGATACGGCTCGGTACACACACGCGTGGAGAAGGAAGGGGAAGAACAACAAGCTGGAACTCCTCGCGTGGCTTTTTCTTTTCTCCGCCGCTCGGGCGCGTCTTGAAAATTTTGAAGTTCCAAATATATTTTGAATGGGATGAAAAAAGTATTTTAACGATAGTAAATTATCACGTGATTTTTAATTCTCTATCGATTGAGCATAGTCTCAAATATGACCAGAAAACTTTTGTAAATCGTAAAAATTATAAAAAATGAATTTTACATAAATGTTTTTCAATAAATTTAATGATTTTTGATCATTTAATAATACTTCTTAAATATTTATTACTTTGTATGTTTTAGAGTGTAAATAGCGTCTCGTGGTCTTTTTTGATAGATACCGATGCGGCTCGTAGGACCAAAAATGGAGGCAGGCGTGTAAATAGCCGCTCGTATCAGGGAAACGTAGTACGGCCGTAGTGGAAGGTCAGCCGATAAGGCCAAATCGCCTTAAACGGCCGTGCGCCGTACGTGGGAATACAATATCACTATTGAATTCATTTTCACCTGAAAGGCTTGACTTACGGCTTCGAAGCATTCAAGGTGGCCACCTCTGGTTGCGGATCTGTTCGCGATGTTGAGACACGACCAAATTGGAGCTGCGATCTGAATATTTGCGGGGATGCGAAATGCGAATTAGCGAAGGAAAACACGCATGACGAAAATATATAATTTGCGACTAAGACACGACTGAATGCCAGCTGGTGAATATGATCATGCGGGATGCGAATATGAATTTATGCGGACTAAGACACGACCGAACTGGCCGCGCTGAGGAAAGTTTTTTTTATAAACCATCGTCGATGGACGGCAAAACGTACTGATATCAAAGGTCCGCATGCCGCCGCGATATAAAGCGGTTCAAGGGCGATAAGGCCGCCACACCAGTATGTTTTTTTTAATTAAATACGACAAATTCTACGTCAGGCTACTTTTAAATTTTACTAGGAAAGACCGACACGCTCGGCAACGTTTGTAGTCGATTTGAGTAATCGATAGCCATCGTAAATACGAGGGAAGAGGAGATACATGGAGGGGGAAGCATCTTTCTTCCAAGAAGAAAGACGGTTGAAAACATGCTCTGTAGTCGCCTGCACTCACGTGGCAGTAATATCTAATTTTATTTATTTCGGAGCATTATTTTTTTTTACAATTTGAAAATTATACTAACGTCAATTGAAAGTCAATAATTTTTTTCACAGCGCGTGTTCCTATCATTTTTTACAAGTGATAAAAAAAGTGTTGTCATCATTTTGGAGTGGATTGTTCTTTGGGGGTTATGTGGTGATTATTTGCTGCAAAACAAAAGGTAAATACATCGCATAACGTAAAATATATTGATATCTGTTGCCTACAAAAAAATGCACGTCTATATAGAAACTATTAAAAACATCACGTTGAAAAGTATTCTCTGACATTATTTATTTAATCTAATTACAGGGTAGGATTATAATTTCTGTCGTCACCTCATCAAATACTCGAAACTTTGGACTGTTGACTTCGATTGAAGATTATTATCGTTTTTTTTTTTTATAAAAACGGTCACTGCTAGGTGAATAAAATATTGAATGTTATTCTTGTCTCTCACCGTTAGCTCAGCCTGGAAAGATATCCTGTGCGTTTGAAAAATGAGCACTCGTTGACAGAGCCAAATTGTACTGAAATATTGTTAAAAACTAAAAAGTTTGCACAAATGGAATATTGGCAGCTCAATATTGTAGTACTTTTTTAATTTTTATAATTATTCCAATAATTGTTGCTAACGTTCAATCAACGAAAGAAAAAATTTTATTTTACGTTTTGTATTTTTTGCCTCGAACATATCTTATTGTTGTATGTTGCAATAAAAGATAATTTTTTTTTCAGAATATTCAGCGAGAATGGACGTCGACGAGGATGAGATGTGCTCCTTCTGCAATCTGCGTTTACATGAAGGGACGGTCATGAGGATGAAAGCAAAAGGCTTGCTTTCGGCTATCGCGAAAGCAAAGCGTTGAATGACGGCAAGTGGAAAGCACGGAATGGTAAAATGTCAATTGCAGTGCACGATTTATGTCATGTTAAAAACTGTAACTGCGTCACCGGACGTTGCCATCGCCTCCAAAAAAGCTGCACGTGTCTCTGTGCCTCATTCGTCTTCCGCGGCTTTTGATATTAATCTGTCGTCATCATCTTCCGCTATTGGACACGATTACACCACCTTTGTCCTCGAGCACAATAGATTTTGATTACACAAACAATTGTTTATTCTGTAATCAAAAGCTCGATAAAAAGCATAAGAAAGTACGCGTTTTGATAAAAGAAATCGCGTACCATAGAATTTTAGAAATAACAGCTCGTGAAGAGGAAGCTAATGAAGTCCTGATAAGTCGATTGCAAGCAGTAATACGAGGATAAGCTATTATGACAGCTGTTGCAAACAATTTTTTTCAAAAGCTACCCCAGATCCTCGAGCTTCGGTGCCTTATCTACAGTTTGAAAATTCATTTTTAGATATTTGTACATACATTGAAGGTAGTGATCAGCATGAATTTAAAGTGTCCGATTGCGATCGAAGTACGGAGAAAATATTTTCATTTTTGAGCATTCTGGCAAAAAACGGTTATTTACTACAAAACGTACTGCTGAAATATGTGGAAACTGGATTAAAAATGACGGTAACATCAGCGATTTACAAAAAAAAAACCTTACTGCACATTGCTGCGCAAATATTGAGGAAAAAGGTGAAAGATTTTAGTAGCGAATCCGATAGGTACCCTCCCTCTGGCCGATTTTTAGATTCGGTTTCAACTGACGTGCCGCCCTTATTAAATTCTTTCCTTCGAGATTTATTAATAAGCCAAAGAACAATGCAAACAAAAAACTTTATTAAACGCGACGCTATTGCTCACGCGATTGTTTCTGTAATAAAACCGAAATAATTTACATCCACTCTACAGTTGGCTGTTGGAACGTACGTATATCGCAAAACGGGATCGAGATTAATTATTGATTTCCTTGCGAAACTTGGATTGTGCCCATCATATTATAATCTACAGCTTTATACACCGCAGTTTTCGGTTGATTATAGAGGCGGATCCAAGAAATGTAAAAGTGTGCCGTCTGCAGGTGTGCTGGCATCGTAAAAAACGATTCCAACCGTTCCTTTCGATACGAATACATCAACAGTTTCAACTAATATTAGTTTTGTCGATGCACGTTCTTTAAAACTTGGTAGTTCGCCAGTCATATCGTCGTATTACGTAGGTATTTATGGGCCAAAGCCACTTCAATTCATAATTTTCCTTCTTGGAAAGGATACATGGAAATCGTTTCCAATGACGTTACCTATAATACATCGCATATCGTGTGTTACCCTTTTATTAATGCATCGCCATCAAATTTAACGACCCTTAATACAGCTCTTCATTATGCAATGTCTGAAACTCGACGATTGAAGCAATCAACAACAATTGTAACGTGCGACCAGCCACTTTACATAAAAACTCGGTCACTTCAAGTTGACACTGATAATGAAGCTTTACGTAAAACGGTGGTTCGCCTAGGTGGCTTCCACCTACTGATGTCGTACTTGGGAGCAGTTGGTTATATTATAAGTGGAAGCGGATTGGAGGACTTATGGTCAATTATTTACGCAAATGAGTCCGTAAAGAAAATGATAAGCGGACACGCTTTTTCAAGATTATTGCGCGCGCACATTTTGAGTTTTACGGGTCTTGGTGAAATGGTTATAGAGAGCTTATCCGCGACAGAGACAGCCAAACGCTTTATTCGTGAATTTTTTGCAAGTTTCAGTGACGAGCCACCGCTTCTCGGCGATTTTAACGCAAGTATTTTTATGGTACTCTCACTGAACAATTTGTGTATAAAATGCAAGAACTTGAACAAAACGGTCCAACAGCAAAACTTAGGATACAATATTTTAAAAGCGTTGTTATTGCTCTGCAATTTATAGAAGCTGAACGGCTTAGCGATGGAAACTGCATTTGCAGCAGTGTGCAGCAAATGCTGCCATTGTTTCACGCTGCGGGGCACTTTGCCTATGCAAAAAGTGCGCAGATTTATTTGCAGGACATGCATCGACTTGAAGAGTGCATGGATCCCGACGATTTCGAAAAATTTGCCACGCAAGGTTTTTTTTCTATCCGCAGAAGTGACAAACCGTTTGCAGGAGTATGGTCAGATATAGTGATCGAGCAAACTTTAAACCGATTCTTCGGTACCGATTTGAGACACGGCCGAGGCGTTACGCCTAGCGTGGTTGCGCGTTACTTACAGGGAATGTCCGCCGCTTTTAATGTTATGGATTGCTTAGAAGAATTTTGCGATTTGCAATCAACGTCTAGCGAACAGCACATTGATTTATCGAAAAGTCGCATATAAAGAGATAATGCAGACCTGGAAAAAATGGTGTATTAGTTTAAAGAGCACAATCCATTTATTGCAGGAGATTGCCTGATGTCCTTGGGAACGGGAATAATTGATGCAGATAATATTAATTGCCATATGGCATTTGAAAAAGGGCAGGAGGCTATGTCATGTATGATAGGAAAAAATGCAAAAAGTGTATTTCTGTCCAAAATATATAAAGTGAAACCATTGGCGACGGCTCACGTGGGGATTCCGACGAGTACCAAAAAATTTGCGAATATTGACACAACGCTACTCTTTTCACGGATCGCTCTTTTCTGTGAAGGCGATGTACAAAAACCAAAGAAGCTTTTACGCATGAGCTTGCACCGTATCCGTTATCTTTGTTTGATAACAATGGGTACATGCGGAAAGCCAAAAATCGAGTTGTATAAAATTTTTACGTCTTGCCTTCATTCGGATGAGTTTTTGCAAGCTTTTACGTATGTAATTGATGGCGGATGGCTGTTGCATCACGTTATTTGGCCGCATAGCAAAAAATTCCAACAAATTTTTAATATATACGTCGAGTATGTGATTAAGCACTTTGGAAAAAATTCTACTGTAGTTTTTGACGGTTATAACAGAGATATAATCGGTATAAAGTCGTATAAAAGATTTTGCCGTAAAGAAAGGTGTGTTGCCCCAGATATGGAAATCGAATTGTAAAATCTCGTCACGTTTAACCAAAGGAAGTTTCTATTAAATATCGCTAATAAATATAAATTTGTCAGTTTGTTAGCTGAATATCTGAACAGAAATGAAATCGCAACGAGAATTGCCACCGAGGATGCAGATGCGTTGATTGTAAGAGGAGCAATTGAAATGCTGGAAACTATTGATACACCTGTAGCTGTAGTCGGTACATACATTGATTTGCTTATTCTGAGCATCGCTTTGACTCCGATTTCGAAAAAACTGTACTTTGTTAACATGAACACAGGAAAAAACCGAAAATGGTGTACTGTAGTGCAGACCATCGAGTTTACCAACCATTTATTTTTTAAATAAATAAAAATAAAACGCTGGATTACAGTATAAAGTTCACAGTATGTTTCGGAATATTTTTTTACAATTTTACAATATCTTTTAGACCAGTTTTTAGCGCACTTTTGGCGCAAATTAAAAAAGTTTCGTAGAAGTCCCTGCTAAAATGTGCACGAAAAACGATAATTGCCCTACACGAGAATTTGTATATTTTCTACATGTCTTCGAGAGTAATATAGAGAATGCACAAGAATATTTTTACGAATATTCAAGTTAATGTTAACAATCCATAGATAATTCATGGATGCTTTTAATTTTGTTGCATTGTTTTAAAATTACATTATTGTAATGACGATAAGATTTAACATATATCTTTAAAATATCGATCGTAATACGTAATACGCGTGCCAAACATTATTGGCATCTTAAAAAAAAAGAAAACTTGTATCTTTTGTATCGGCAATAAATAAATATTGTTTTGTATATTTTATGATGTACAAAATATATTTGTCATTGAAAAAGAATAATTTAAGTAATGTTGAAACAATATTTTTTTATGTTATAGATATTTTGCAATTGTAAAGGACAGTGCAATAACAACGTGTGCACGTGCAAAAAAAGCTGTTTTGTTTTGTACTGTAATTTGCAAAAACTGCAATGGTGAGAGTTGCGAGAACGGTAATCCGAAGCGAAATACGTATGAACACGAAGATGAGGATTATATTGATACACAGGAAAATGCAGAACAGTCAATAAATCCAGATATGTTAGAAGAAGAAGGGGAAAATGATTTCGAAATGATAGATGTAGATGAATAATCTATGTTATCGCGCTACGATGTTTTAAGATGTTGCAAGTGCTGGTACATTACATTCATAACGTTGCTGAATTAAATTGTAAATTTATTTTTATACGTTATTATAAATTATTTTTTATTGTACAATATCAATAAAAAACAAAGAAAATGTAAAATAGTGGTTTTCATATACCCGACAATTTTTTTTTAATCTAGTAATTATTTGCATAAATTTAAAAAAAAATTTCTAATTCATACTGATAAAAAAGTGCTTTAAAAAGTATTGTTAAATGATCAAAAATCATTAAAATAATTGAAAAGTATTTATGTAAAATTCATTTTTTATAATTTTTACTATTTACAAAATTTTTCTGGTCATATTTGAGACTATGCTCAATCGGTAGAGAATTAAAAATCACGTGATAATTCACTATCGTTAAAATACTTTTTTTTTCATCCCATTCAAAGTATATTTGGAACTTTAAAATTTTCAAGACGCGCCCGAGCGGCGGAGAAAAGAAAAAAGCCACGCGA
The DNA here is from genome assembly GCA_036346155.1 of Sinelater perroti. Lineage (NCBI taxonomy): Eukaryota > Metazoa > Arthropoda > Insecta > Coleoptera > Elateridae > Sinelater > Sinelater perroti. The sequence goes on along the minus strand of JARFIY010000348.1, from coordinate 2,288,518 downwards.
GGAGCTCAAGCTTGTTGTTCTTCCCCCTTCCTTCTCCCCGCGCGTGACAGCCAAGCCGCATCTCTCTCGCCATGCTCTCCGTTTCTCTCGCTCTCGCAGCGCTTACGGCCGCGTGGTGGGGAGAGCAGCTGCTCTCCCTCCGCGATCATCGATGAATTTTATCACATTGCCGTTTCGGAGATTAAGCAAAACAAAACTTTGCACGCGATTTTCGCACTGATCTCGGCGTTTGCGAATTTTTTTAGTATTTTTCCCGTAATCGGCGCACTCGAAAACAAAAAGCAGTGTTTTTATTTGCCCCCCATGGGAAAATCGGAGGTTCCGACCTATTTTTACTGGACTAATGGTAATAAAATTTGTTCCGTAATAATCATCGTTTTTTTTTGTTATATTGTACTTTTAATATCTGTTACAGAACTAATAGAAACGCCCGTTCCAAAGACAGGCAACCCTAGCTAAATATTTGGTTCAAAGTTTCGTAGACAATTGAAGAAAAATTGAGCCAATAATCATTTTATTATGATGACATTCTTTCGGTTATATTCGGTTTCGCAAATCAAAGTTGCCGCATGTGCCTACTAACGGCAAGAATTGGCTACGTAGTGCATGTATAATTACTTTATGATCATTTATGTTTTGACCTATAGCAGGTCAATCGTGACCTAAATGGAAAAACTAAAACCTTTATGGGAGGTTTGGTAACAAATCGGTTAGAATGAGGTTAATAATGGGTTAGAAATACACATAGTTACATTGTTGAAGTTTTATAGAGTAGATTATAATCTATGTTAAATATAAAATTGCAACAATTATCAAATGTGACTTAAATTCACTTTTAAATCTACTATAAAGTCGATTTTTATTAAAAATAAAAAGTGTTAAAAAATCAAAGCAAAGACCTTGTATTATTTTTAATCTTCACTGATAATAAATAATCGAATAACCGTACTTTTATAACAAAACTTTAAAAACGTGATCCAGTTATATCATTCTTTTCCAATTAATTGGAGATTTTGATATCTGTCCATATAACTGTTTTGTTTGTTTAAATAACCAACTAAAGGAAAATCAACTTTCTCATAAATAATTTTGATGATTTTGTACAAAACACTCAATATATCAACACTGTATTTCAGTGATAAGTTTGCAGACCTGATTACTGAAGTTAACTGAATTGAAATTTTAGTTAACATTTTATGATTGAAGGTTTTAGAATTGTGTAATCGATAAAGGGCTATTATTCGCACATTGTTAAGTAAATTTTACTGATAACAGATTGTCTATAGGAGTACTATAGTTATTTATCTAGTAAGAACTGACTTTTGCTAGAAAGAACACAAATCCGACAAAAAGGTTTATAATAAAATTTAAGCTTTAATTTTAACGATTTATAGGATTACATTTATGAGTATCTAAAGTATACATGAAGAATTAGGTAAAATAAATAATAAGAATAAAATTTAAATTGCTGTATAAGTAGTGGTAATAGTATAATTATTACATTCTTTACATTGATATGTTTATTATAGTTATCACAGACAAACGTACAAGAACAGCTGCAGCAAAAACAATTTTCCAAGCGCAGCTGCTGTAAGTGTAACACACGATTAAGATTTTGCGCCTGTTATCTCGTTCTTAGTTCTTGCCAAAAAGGTCTTGGGTCACTTGCAATTTATTGTCGTCAGAGATATAAACATTCGCATAAGACGCTGCTTTATGTAGACGATAACTTTCTCCAAAGCAAAATATCTGGTAATTAATGTTTATAGTCGCAGCAATAAAACGTCCACCGATTCTTATTGAGTCTTCCCATGTCCACCCTCTTGGGATTTATGATGCTTTTAATGTGAGGAATAGATAGCAGTTACAGCCTTCGTATAACAAAAAAATAACATATTCGGCAGTGAAACAAAGCAACATATACACTAACGAGTAAAATTTATCTGATCGCATGTATGTGCTGAAAAATATATAAAAATAATTTGGCAGTGCTGCAATTAAAGACACTTGTTTATCTGATATGCTTCTTAAAATATGTCTCTACAACTATTAGCAATACTTTTTGCGCTATCAGTTTTAAAGTTTTCTTTTATTATCATAGTTTTGGAGTAAACTCTATTAAAGTTAATTTAGACTTTTTTAATCATCCCGTGTGCTACGTTTGAATATCTTAAAGATATTTTCACCATATGGTTATCGCAAATTTTCCAACTTGCAAATAGATCACATCTTTCCTGAAGACGTGCGAATTTCAGAGTGTTTTCAGAGTGTTTCCTGCGATTTTCTCGCGCGGAATCGGTAACCGCGCCGCGCCATCGGCCCAGCCACATACCTGTGATTACACAGCGCTAGCGAACAACAAAAATGGAAATGGATCAACAAACAAGCATCGCCTACGGACAACCCAATAATTCGAACATCAACTACGCTCCAATGCAACTTCCACTTCCCTCCAACCTTCAATTCGTAAGCCAACCGCTATCAACAGGTAACAATTTTAACTTACCTCAAAATCAGTATCCTCCCACCAATCTCAACAACAATTTGATGGCAACTACCTCACAATCTTTAACCAACAACGACAGAATTCTCTATCGAATGACGTCTACTAGTGACGAAGAAATTCAACCATATAATTCCACCAACACTAACAAATGGCAAACCGTTAAACGTCTTAAACGTAGAAAACTATCCCAACCTATCAAACAAACTACGCAATTACCTTTAACAAACAGATATGACCAGCTAAATGAAGAAGAAGAGGGAAGCACCTTTATCTCCTCCGATATTTGTGTACGGAGTTACACACTACAGTGACATGATCAAAAGTTTAAATACAGTTGCGGAAACTGAAAAATTTGACACAAAAACTTTAACAGATAACACCATAAAAATAAACTGCCATACTCCGAAAACCTACAGGAAACTAACTCACCACTTGAAAGATGCCAACATTGTTCACCATACGTACCAGCCAAAAGAGGACCGTGCCTTCAGAGTGGTTATCAAAAACCTACACTTTACAACCGACATAAATGAAATTAAGCAAGAGCTAGCCAGTCAGGGACACCAAGTCAGGAATATTTTAAATGGAAGAAGTAGAGTGTCTAAAGAACCATTAAACCTATTCTTTGTAGACCTCGAGCCAGCGGATAACAAGTCGAGCCACCCAGAAAAACCAAGGGCCTTACTCAGTGTACACGTTGTCAGCAATATGGTCACACTAAAACATATTGTAACAGACCTTACTACTGTGTGAAATGTGGAGCAGCCCATAATTCCACAAGCTGTACAAAATCAAGCAACACCCCTGCCACATGTGCACTATGCGGTGGTCTCCACCCTGCCAACTATAGAGGATGCGAATTCTACCATACTCTCCTCAAACATATATAAGATATAATTAATGACAATTAATTAATGACATCGTAACAAGTTTATCCAACATTCCACAATCCCCATTTCGAATTAAATCCTTCACTCCACACGAAGTTCAGAACGAACTTAACCATCTTAACATCCGAAAAGTACCAGGTACAGACGGTGTGACGCCAAAAATGCTCAGGGAATTGCCAAAAAAAGGGATACTCTTTTTCCAAGGTATTAGAACGCTTATTACTACAGAGACTAAATGCCGATATTTCACCAGATACCTGGCTTCCTCCCCATCAATTTGGTCTCCGAGCAGGACATTCTACAGTTCAGCAAACACATATATGAATCCAAGTTATTAATCACTCTTTTGAACAAAAACATTATTGTACTTCAGTTCTACTGGACGTTAGCCAGGCCTTCGATAAGGTCTGGCATACAGGTCTCTTATATAATCTCAAGGAAACCCTCCCACTAAAGTATTTCGACATCTTGAAATCCTACCTTTCAGACCGCAAATTTAGAACCAAAGTAGGAGATGCCAAATCAGACTATCATTCCATAGAAGCAGGTGTACCACAGGGAAGCGTCTTGGGACCGACCCTCTACAACCTATATACATCCGATATCCCAACAACCACTGAAACTACTATCTGTACTTTTGCTGATGACACTGCCATACTAGCAGCTCATTAAGACCTAGCAATAGCATCTAACCTAGTACAAATCCACTTAAATGTACTTCAGGCTTGGTTGCATCTATAGACTTTTAAATATAATATGTCAGAAAATGTACAAAAGAGCACAGTTACTATTTAAATCTGTATGATAAAGCTGCTGAATTGATAAAAGAAGTGTAAAGTAATGGAAACATTTTAGAACATTTATAAAGGGGGCTTCTGGCTTGTTTTAGTTACGTCCACAAAATAAATAATAAAGTTGTTGATCTTTGCCGCTGAACCCTCAAATTTGCATAGTACATCGAGATAGCAGCGGGCGAAATAAAACATTTTTGGGGTTTCTTTGTTCAAAGTTAACAGAACCCTTATGAACTATAAACGAGATGCTGCAAAATCAATTTCGGAGCTCTTCCGGCTTAATCAGCGTCTGTTCTCGAACCGGGGAGACGGAATGTAACTCGCAAAGGCTCATTTTTCATAGTGGATAACCTCATCGGGCCCCCAAGCGCGACCTTGCTGCGGATTTTCGGACCCCCCGCCTCACTGGCTTTGAAGGGGCGGAGGGCGGCTGGGCTAGCAGCGAAATTAAAGAAAACGTATTACAGTTGCAGAACTTTAAATGAAATCGGATTGCTCCCCGAAACAATTCCTTTGACGGTAAAGACCCAGCTCGGCCGATAAGACGACAAATCCGTCCGCCGAGGAGCGGCACCAAAAAGAAGGCGCGCTAATTATTTTCGCCAAGTTCTCGGACGCTGAAGACTCGTTACTAAAACAAATAGCGCCCCTTTGTGCGCGGCTTTCAAACGCGTTAATTTCTTTCTGGCCGTGTTTTTTACCCTTTTGTTTCGACGGGCGTGCCTAGCAGTTAACAAAAATAAATCGTTATTTCAGCAAACGCACGGATTTCCGCAGATACAACTAAGCAGAACCAAAAAGAACCAAACGAACGAAGATCGAAAATAAACACTCCAAAAATAGGACGGTATGCGCGTAGTTCTGCTTAACAGTTTGTTGTACTGCAATAAATATTATACAATAGCCCGCAGTGCGCGAAATGTGTGGAAGACAGGAGTAATTGTGCATAATTTTAGTTTTTGGCAACATTGTCTTGTTTTTATTATTATTTTGAACAAACACTAAACAAATAGATTAGAACTCAAAATATGATTGCTACAACAATTTTTTTTAATTTTTATATATTTGACAATACCTTTACCAATAACCAAATATATAGTTACATTGATTGAACCTTAGAATTTATTAAGAAATATAATAAATTACCTTTCAGATAACATTAAATAACAAAAATTAGTATTAAAAGTCACACAAAGAAAAGTGTGGTTTATAATTTCCATCTATTTAACTATTCCAAATCTGTGTGAATTTCTAGAAATGTTAATTTGGGAAATTAAAATAAATGACGGCAAAAAAAAATTTGTAAGTATCTTAAAACATACAGTTTCATAACAAAAATATTGAAAAACGATCCTGCTTTAGTTTTGATGGACAACCAGTTTCAATGATTACTGGAGACAGTAAGTAAGACAGATTTGAGACAACCGTATCATTTCATTTAGCTTCCCCGATTAGGTCACAAGCAGTTTTCAAATACACTAAGTTAAAGAAAAAACATTTTTTACGTGGTTTGCAAAATTCTGGTAATAATAAAATCAAATGCCAAATTTTCGAAAATTCATTCTTTAAAATATTTACCATGAGAAAATATATCTGCCATTTTAAAAATATAGGCTGGTTTCTATAAATAATGACACATTTTCTTTCTTGCTAATTTTCTAACTAGCAAAAAAAGAATAATCCAGACCCTCCTCAAGTAATAAGAATCATAAACTTTTAGGGAAGACAAAAGAATTATGGATACCTCTAAATATGATTTTCTTTTTGATTTTTAATGGGAAAAATAAAGGACACTGGGTTGCTCAAAATATTTAAGGAACCGTTCTAAAAACTAAAGAATAAACTATGATAGTGGCTAAAAAACGGCAACGCCATAATTAGCACGTTAATTACCATAACAGCTATCTTTGATAAATGCAAATATATATTTACTGTTCCATCTACATGTATGTGTATCCTGTCTTATTACTCACGTGTGTTATTCCTTGTTCAACCTCGCTAAATTACTTGAACTGTTCAGTTGGTCATTTTTATTATTGTAGATCAATTTGAATATTTATTTACATTAAAAATTCTAAAAAACTTTTAAATGTTAACTTCGGTAGAGCTCAAAGAAATATTAGATAATTTAGGTTTTCATTCAGAACCTTTGAAGAATTATTACAAAAAGGATAGTGAATTTTGTACATATAATATACCAAAGTTAAGAATGTATTAACATTAATTCTGTTGTGTATTCTATTGTACAAAATTTGAATCATTTGAAGGTATCTCTCTTAAATCATGTTACAGGAATAAATCACAATTATATATTATTTTCTGCAAATTTTGGTAGTTTTGTACCAACAGTGCAAAACAGTATAGGTCAAGTTATAAACTATTTTAATATCCTCATTATTAAAGCTGTTATTACATTTATAACTAAGGAAACTAAAAGAAATGCCACACAAACGTTATCAACTTACAAAATTAATTAAATTGGACGCCTTTTCAAATTGGTTGCTAAAGTAGTTTTACGTTATTTTTGAGTTTCTAAGACTGTTGTACTAGATAACACTAAAATCATATATTATAGATAAAAAAAATTTATAAAAATCGCATAGAAGAGGTTGTCAATATCCTGCATTTTTAGTACATTAACAACAATTTAAAGAACTGAAAGGAATAATTTTACAAAATCTATTAAACAATAATTTTCAAAGTACCGAAACGTTATATAACGCTAGATAAAACAGTGGCCCCCTCAAAGAAAAATTTTATATTTAATAATGTTTTCTTTTCAAATCGCATAATTATTGAGTGTTGATTCTGAAAAGGACTTATATAGATGCGTTGTCCAGTGAATTTCATGACAATGCTAGGAAAATGAATTAAAAATGACCACTACAGAACTAATTTTTTAAGGAATTAAATAATAATGCATGTAAAAGTAAATAAACATAATTGTAAGTAGTTATTACACAACCACAAAATTCGCAAATATACTCAAGAAACAGATCTGGACCAAAAACACGACGTTTAAACATTGCTACCTACAATACACAAACACTCTCATCCGAAGAAAAACTAGCACAATTAGAAGAAGAACTAGAACACATAAAATAAGACGTAGTAGGAATGAGTGAATTAAGAAGGAAACATGAAGACCAAATAAACCTAACATCAGGGAACATACTTTATTACAAAGGAGAAGAGGAAGCCCTATTAAGAGGAGTTGGGTTTATAATACACAAAAGGCATGCAAAGAACATAATAGATATGGGAACTATAAGCTCAAGAGTTATATATTTAATTTTAAAACTGAACAACAGATACAACATCAAAATAATACAAGCCTATGCATCTACATCGCAAGGATCTGACGAAGAAGTAGACACCTTCTATGATGATATCACAAAGGCAAACGAAAATACCCCAACACACTATACATTCCTCATAGGAGACTTCAACGCAAAGATAGGACAAAAGGAGGACGAAAGGGAAACGTCAATGGGGCAATATGGAGTAGGAGAACCGAACGAGAGAGGTAGAACTCTATTAGGATTCTGTCTGCAAAACAACATTTTTATAATGAACAGTTTCTTTAAAAAGAACGAAAACAGAAAATGGGCCTGGAAGAATCCAGATGGCATCACCAAGAACGAAGTAGACTTTATAATTTCAAATAAACGGCAAATTATAAAAAACGTTGAAGTTTTAAACAAATTTTCCATTGGAAGCGATCACCGCCTGGTGAGAAGTACTATAAATATCAATCTAAAACACGAAAGAGGTAACCTTGTAAAAAAGCAAGCTAAAGGTAAAGGTAATAATGGAAAATGGACAAATGTCGAAAACCGGCAAGAATACACAGACATGATAGAAGAACGACTAAATCAGATAAAAGATGAAGATAGCATCGAAGAAAGAAACGACGTTATTGTAAAAACACTAGATGGAAGCAACCCAGAAATACTGTAGCAAAGGAAACCTACGCACTAGCAAGATCAGTGCCAACACAAAATCCTAATAAAAGAAAGGAGAGAAATGGGAGACAAAACTCAGAGGAATTCAGAAAATCAATAAGGAAATATCAAAGAAGTTAGAAAAGATATTCGAAAGTATAACACCACAAAAATCATCGAAACAATCGAACAAAATAAAAAACTGAAAGTTCTGAAACGTCAAATAAATATTGGAACAAAAAGTATAATGAAACTAAAAGATAAAAATGGAAATACGATTACAAACAAATCCGATATTGTGAAAATTACATAAAACTTCTATCGCAAACTATACAAAAATGAAAATCCTGGAGAAGTAGAAGACATAAAATATAACAGAAACGAGGGATCGGAAGATATATCTGAAATTAGTCTGGAAGAAATAAAAGCAGCAATTGGAGAGATGAAGAATAACAGATCACCAGGAGACGATGGAATAGTTATTGAGGCGATCAAGGAAGGCGGACTAGCTGTCTTAAAAACCTTGAAATCTCTATTTAACGAATGTCTCATAGAGCAAAAAACACCCACTCGATGGGACAAGGCCATCATCACTCTGATACATAAAAAAGGAGACGCTACAAATCTGACCAACTACAGACCTATTAGCTTGCTACAACACATATATAAGCTCTTTATGAGAATACTATCAAAACGTATAAGTGTAAAACTTGACCTATACCAACCAAGAGAACAGGCTGGATTTAGAGTAGGGTTTAGTACGAATGATCACCTAACAGTACTTAAACTACTAATTGAAAAATGCGTAGAATATAACAAGCCTCTTATGCTGATATTTGTAGATTATGAAAAGGCATTTGATTCGCTAAATCAGCAACAACTCTTCCATGCTCTTTCGCAATGCCGAATAGACTCCAGATACACGGGTTTACTAAAATACATATATAACCACGCAACCGCATCAGTAAGATTACACGAAGACACCAACACATTTCAAATTGAAAAAGGGGTAAGACAGGCAGATGTCATATTCCCTAAATTATTCACGACACTCTTAGAATATATGTACAAAAACCTAGATTTGGAACAGTGTGGAATTAACATCAATGGTGAACTACTAAACCATCTAAGATTTGCCGATGATCTAGTCCTAATCACAGATAAGATAGACGAAGCAAATAAAATGCTACAAGAACTCAAAGCTGCCTCAAAGGAAGTCGGGCTTGACATAAACTATACAAAGACAAAATATATGACAAACCTGGTCCTGAGCGATAACACTTCGGCGGATGATATAAAAATCGAACAAATATACTCATACAAATACCTGGGACACGAGTTAACTATTGGGAGAGATAATCAAACCCACGAACTGAAGAGGAGGATCAATTTAACATGGGTAGCCTACGGTAAGCTCAGCAACATCTTTAAATCAGATATCCCAATATGCCTGAAGAGGAAAACGTTCGATCAGTGCATACTCCCTGTTCTCACTTATGGGGCTGAAACACTAACATTGACCAAGAAAACCATAAAGAAAATAAAAGTAACACAGACGGCAATGGAAAGGTCAATGCCAGGAATAACCCTTAGGGACAAAATACCAAACACCACGATTAGGCAGCAAACAAAGGCGAAGCATGCTGTGTTGAGGATAGCTAAGCTGAAGTGGAACTGGGCGGGACACGTGGCAAGATTGAAAGATGAGAGATGGACAAGACGAATGATTGAATGGAGACCCAGACAAGACGCATTCAGAAGCAGAGGTAGACCACCAACAAGATGGGCCGATGATGTAAAAAGAGTTGCAGGAAATTGGATCCAGATCGCACAGGACAGAAACAAATGGAAGGGTTTGAGGGAGGCCTATGTCCAGCAGTGGACGATCTAGGCTGGGGACGAAGAAGAAGAAAAATTACACAACCACACATTTTTTGCTTTAAATATTTCTTTTCTATATTAATCTTTAAAGTATATATATTTTCATGTATATTTTTTTAACTAGCGTAAATAGAATTAGTATAAGACATTTTAATTACAAAATGCATTAAATTTTTTGCATTATTATTAGAAATACGCAAAATCTACAAACCTGGCAATACTGTGATACAATACAACTGTTTATCATTATAATACACACTTGTAGTAACGATAGACCACTATTGTGTCACGGTTTGCTTGTGTTAAATTGTGGTATGTTTTAGAAGACACAGCGATTTCGGTTTAAAGACATGTTTAACGATTGAGGTAATCTAAAAAATAATCGTCATGCAAAAATAAAAAAGTAGTAAATGTGTAAAAAAATGGTATCAGAAGTAGTTGAACAGTAATATTTTACTTTATAAAAATTATGCTTTAGTAGATATGGATAAATATTTATTAAAAAGTAAAATCCACCTAGTTGGTATCTAACAAAAAGATATTTCCAGGAGAATTATTCACTAATATTAAAAGAAAGAGGGAAGTAATTGGAAAAAGAGTAGCGTATAAGTAAAAAAAGTAAATGTGATATGTCAGCTTTTAGTGCTCATAATTCTCCAAATATTGTGGCAACTGGCAAAAAATAAAAAAAGTGAAAAAGTACACACGTTCAATTAATTTCAAATTATAATTCTGGTAAAAGGAAAAGTAAGTTTCTGTTAAATATAAATATTTGATATGTGACATATGTCTGCAACTCCTACGAATAAAATTTATCACATATTATGTATGGTGTATTTTGCTGTGAAATATGGAGGCCTAGAGTCAGCCTACAGAATCAAATAATAAATATAATTAAGCGTTCGAAGTACAAACATAATGCATAGTGTCTGAAGATTCCATGGATTGTCAGAACAAGTAAGAATAGGTATGGAGAAAGAATTAATCAGAAACATGAAAAAGACCAAAGCAGTTGGTTTTGGAAACATTCTCAAGAACGATAGATATAAATAGAAATAAAAAATGTTGATAGACCAAAAATCCGCAATTGAACAAAAATTGGTCAAGGCTAACACTTTAGAATAACCGAAAACAAAGATTAGGTTAATTAAGCATTGGTCTACCTCTAAAAACGAGCGCGTGAGAAGAATAAGAAGCTTGCTGTTATAATAAAAATTATATAGTAAAGAACAACGTAGACAAACAACTTTCATTAATGTTTAGTTGGGTTTGTATGGATCAATTTCTTGTGGGTAGAAACATTGCATAGCGATTAAAACAGTCTTGCTGGTTGAAGTGGATGTAGAACAAGCATTTGATTGAAGCATGAGTTCCAAGATTTTACAGTTTTATGAAGTAAAATAGATTAGCATAGGTATTACACGCATACTGAAGTATCATGAAAAAAAATAAGAGTGGAAGTAGCAGCATATGAAGGTCAACGCGTGCGTTAGACAGTCAATGAGTAAGTCTACTGAGATGAGTGATTTTGAATGCGGCATGATCATTGAGTGCCATTGTTGCAACAAATGGCCGCAAAACAATGTGGTAGGCCGCATAAATAATGATCGTGGCCGGAGCTTTCAAGAAGATAGTGATAAAAAATAGGATGTCTTCGGTAACAATGATTACTAATAATTTTGAAAGTGCTTTTGGCGCCAGTAGCACTAGGACTGTTCATTGGGATCTGAAAAACATGACATTTGTCTTGATATTGTAATCAGTTATTTGTATTATCATCCCCATTACGTAAGTCAAGTTTTGTCTTTCGAAAATACCCAGCTAATAACAAAAATTATGCTTAAGAAATTATTAGCTCTTTAACCTTCACCCCTCCCATCCCATCACGAACATCAACAACAACGCAAATACTACTGATTCGCCTTTATCAAAAAACCTCCAGTCCATTATCACATTAATCACTCCCTACTACGACCAAATCAAAAACTTCCTCTTATCCCTTATCCCAATGCTGCTCACAAATGGCGGCAAATAAATCAACCACTCTACAAAAGTTAACCCTAATGAATTGGAACGCTAACGGTATAAAGACTCAGAGATCTATCTTCATATCATTCCTCGCAAGACATGGCATAGTATTGCGTGTATTATCGAAACCCACCTCATACAAAACGAGAAATTCACAATTCTGGGCTATCGCATTATTCGGAAGGACAGAGAGGCAGCAATAGAAAGGGGCGGTTCTGCAATAATCATAAAACAAAACATCGTAGCCACCCCTATTGAACTAACAGGCCTTCATCAACTTGAAGTTACTGCCACAAAATTAACCTTTAAGAATAACTCTTCAATTAACATAATTTCGGCTTACAAACCACCCACAAATAGACTCATATTAGAAGAACTGGTAAAAATATTTGACAACCAGCAGCCCACAATACTGGTCGGAGATTTAAATCGCAAAAACACAATCTGGGGATGCAGGGCCAACAACCCCAACGGAATAAAACTGAACACACTAGCGTCCCAACTGGCTTTATAAATTTCAGCCCCTAGAGATTACACTTTTCCCCTACCGCACAAACCACTTCCCGGACATCCTAGATATAATAATACATAAAAACCTGCAACTGCCAATAAACCAAACCGTAATAACTGAACTTGACTCTGATCATCTGCCGGCAATATTCACTCTTAACTGTACTCCTTATTATTACCCGGAAATTCCAAGGCTAATCAACGGACCAGTTAACTGGGAACTTTTCCGTAATATCATGGACGAACAAATCAAGTGCCCTCTTACCATATCTACCACAGCTGAAATTGATAGAACCATTGAATTCTTCAACGAAACAACAAATGAAGCTATCAAACAATCTACTCTAGTCTCTCAAACACGCAAACCTGTCAATAACCAAACACCCCCACTCCGAATTTTAAAATTAATAAAAGAAAAAAACTTCACCCGAAGGAAGTGGGAACGTCTTAGGAACCCTGCAGATAAACACCATCTAAATGTGCTGATCCGGCAGGTTAAAAACGAACTCGATCAGTTCAAAATAAACTCTTATAAACAGTATCTAGAATCGTTCGAACCTGGAGACGCCAACATGTGGAAAGCCACCAAACTAAAATACAATGGCCAAACAATATCGGAAGATAAGGACAAACCTGAAATATTCGCACAACATCTCGAAGCAATATTTACCACCGCATATTTTAACAATGATCCCAATCATATCAGACAAATGGAATCTCAAAATATTACACCCCAAGAACAAATGCTAGATAACCCTATCTCCCCAACAGAAATTAAAGAATGTATAAAAAAACCTAAAACCAAAAAGGCACCAGGAAGCGACATGATCCCCAACATAATTCTGAAAAATCTACCGCAAAAAGTATATATTTACTAACAGCCATATTTAATTCCTGCTTAAGATTGGGTTACTTCCCTACCGAATGGAAGCGAGCACTAATTCAAATGATTCCCAAACCAAATAAACCGCATGACAACCCTAACAACTACCGACCCATCAGCCTGCTGTCCACAATTTCTAAAGTTTTTGAACGAACCATTCAAAGCCGATTAAACCAGTTTTTAGAAGATAATGCAGTCCTGCCCAAATTCCAATTTGGTTTTAGAAGCGCACACTCTACTGTTCATCAAATCTTACGACTCACGGAGATAATTGAAAAGGGTTACGAAAACAAAATGCACACGATAATGGCATTTGTAGATATGGCACAAGCCTTTGATTGTGTATGGATAAACGGCTTATTATACAAAATGAAAAATTTGGCAATCCCTGTTTACCTATTAAACATAGTTAAATCATTTTTAACTGACAGAACGTTCCAGACAAGAATAAAAGGATATACCTCATTAGTACATAAAATCAATGCGGGAGTACCGCAGAGATCCTTACTGAGTCCCATGTTATTCAATATTTTCATGCACGATGCTCCTACAACACCAAACTCTGACATCGCAATGTATGTCGACGATACAGCAATCATAACTCAAGACTACGACATTAACCTAGCCGCAAACAATCTGCAACAAAGTCTGAATCATCTTAACTCATGGTTTATACGAATTAATCCCAGCAAATTTGATGCCAAAATCTTTACCTTGCGTCACCCACAAGACCCACCTAACATCGTTATCAATAATGTACCTATCCCTTGGAATCCGAAAGATAGCGCGATGAAATATCTAGGGGTCTTTCTCGACTGTAGATTAACATGTAGTTTCCACACCAATAAAAAACTGACTGAATCATACGCAAGACTGGCCATGCTCTACCCCATCATCAACAAGAAGTCAACATTGAAAATAAAATGTGGGGTTCTCATCTACACGACCATCATTCGACCAATTTTTACAGTGTCTGGTTTTTTTGCAGTGTATGGTGCGCGACATCAAAAACTAATCTTAGCAAACTCCAAGTGTTACAAAATAAAATTATCCGTATAATAACAAATTCACAGTGGTACGCAAGAAACTCGCAGCTCCACCGAGAAACAGGAATCCTAACAGCGGAAGAATTCATAAAGAAAACACCCAAAAAATTTTATGATAACATAAATCAATGCAGTGGTGCGATTCACTACAACTTGGGCACTGAAAACTTACACACCAGACTTAAAAGAAAGTTACCTATTGATGTCCTAAATAGTGAAAATAACTAATTTAATTGTCAAAACGACAATGAACTATCTATTTTAGTGATATGAATGTTAAAAATCTTTTAACCTTGCCATGTAATAGCAAATGTAATGCTGATCTGGCATAACCCCTATTAATAAAAAAAAGGAAACGAAAAGCTCCCACCACTAAATAAAAAAACCTATTAAATAAATGTAAAAATCTTTTGGGAAAAACAAGTTGCGCTTCAGTAAATAATTCACCTTTCCATTAAAAATATTTAAATTCATGTGATAAAGAAAATAAAGGTTTGTTTTATTTAATTTTACTAATATGAATAAAACAAATTTTATATTTGTTTTAGTAAAATAAAACATAATGTTATACATTTATTTTGTTGTTTCTATTAAATTATAATTAGCTGCTCACAAGTTTGGTTCAGAAAAACAAGAGAAAAAGGCCTCACCAAGATGTTTTAGTAAAGTATATTGATGTTATATATGCTTTAACGTATACTAAGAATCATTCATAAAAACGGACTGAATCGACCCACAACTGCACTTCAGAATGAAGTGGATAGTGGCGAATTCCTAGAGTCCTAAAAGTAAAACCATGCGGCTAAGTTATTACCAATACCCGGAGTGATGATTTGGAAAAGACCGAATAAATAACAGCGAGGGAAACTGAAAGAATATGCAACATTTAACAAGTTGAAATCGATACATTAGAAAAATATCTAAATACGCATAGAAAGCAGCAAGTCAGAGATCTATTATGATTATATTATTGCAAACAATAAAATGCAACGCTTGGTTCAAGATGTACAAGTTGATCGAGGTAGTATATTTATTATGATGTATACAATTATATTATTAGCAAGGTGGAGAAAAGCAAAAGAAAAAACCGTAAGTTCAGTTCAAGAAGTATTTTAAGTGTATCTGCTTAAGAAAAAAATCAGAAATTTACACAAACAGAATAATAATGCACTTAGGAAGAACGCCAATAAGTAACGACATCGACGAAGAATGGAACTATGGCCTTAATAAAACCAGTCAATCATTGACTAAAAAGTATATGAAACTCTCCTACAGAAGAACACACAAGAAATAAAAAAAGAAAAACTAGTCTAAAAGACTGCCAAAGGAAACTCATTAGGAATCTGCGGATATATTTATAACTATTGAATAGGATATACATGCAAAGCAAACACTAGCATATAAAATCGTGAGATATTTAAATCAAGTAGCGAAAGTGAATATAATAAAAGAGGAACCATGGAAAAACAGTATAAAGAGTTGTGGTATCTAAAAATAGATATCAAAAATAACCAAACACACTGTAATGATTACAGTGACCTTTTTTAAGTTGATGAAATTACGATCGATTAATTGCAAAGTACATTACATAATACGAAAAATAATCTCCGTCATCTTAGGTTATTGCACTTTATAAATGCGTGTTAGTAGAGATGCCAAATTATAAGTTTATAACTAATGGCAGAAGTGGTGTCAAAAGACTTCCAAAACTACAAAGGTGCTAATCTGCTGAATACTTCATATAAAATAGACTCAAAAATGTTTAACAACCGGCTAAAAGTAATAATAGGAACACTTTTATAAGAAGAATAAAATGGATTTCAACAAGAACATTTATGTGGCGACCTCTTTATAATAAAGGGTTGATAAAAAAACGCAAAGAATTTAATCTTGAGTTCCATATATCTGTCATTGATTTTTGAAACGCCTTTACCCGTGTTAATCAAAATAAATTGTGGGCCGTAATGACAAAAATTATTAAAAACATATGTAAAAAGACTGACAGAAGAAATATAAATTAACTAAAGAGCGAAACAAACTTGAAATCTGTACTTTTTAACTTATTTTATTGTATTATTGCTTAGTTTAAATAGTAGCCTGTAGTCTAAACCAAAAGTGTATGGCTTTTAAAGGTAAACATCTCATTCGATCAAAGATATTCCTTGATAATAAATCAATAGAGCAAATGTAGCATTTTAATTTTTTTTTTGTAATATAAGTTGCTATTACAATAATGACAAATGAGAAACTACACACACTGAAAAATAAAATCCAAAAAATACAAAGTTTTATGCTCTATAAGACTACGGCTCATTAATACATGGAAGAGAAAGTTGAGAAAACAATAAAAAGACGACATCAAAATTTAAGCAACAAAATGAAGACGTGAAAATGAACTAAATATCTGTGCTGTAAGCGAATGAACAGCCAATTATACAAAAAATAATAGTTCTTTAATAGAGTACAAAACAAGTGAACATCCAATAAAATTTTCAGCTATAGCCCAAGAGTAAAAGAGATGTGGGATGGTTAAAGAACCATTGATTATATACAATACTTTATATACGTTTTCTAATATAATTGTATAAATTACTTACACATTTATGTACTTGTACAGGTACAATAAATATTTTGTTTATTTATAACTTTTTTTTTAATTTTTTTATAAAGTTTGATTTACATTTTTGCAACAGTTACTAATTAATTTAATACTAATAATAATAGTTTTTACTTTTTCAGAAAATGAAAATATCAAAATATGTATAAACTAAAAGTAAAAGTTAAATTCCCTTCATGTCATATTTATATAAATAAAATAAACTTGTTCAATTACTCAAAACTATCCCTGCCTCCGCATTAAATTGAGACGCAAATAAGCATGCGTTTTATGGGGAAAATGTGTGCAGGAAATGGCTGTTAACGTTTTAAAGATAACAAAAGATTGAAAAACTCTACTTGGATAATAACAACAGATATGTTATTGTACCATAATTGCAACAACTTAAATTTTTAACCTGGGCATATTTCAGAAGAACTAGCTTTTCTTTAATCGATCTATTAGTAGAAGACAAAAAAAGTTGGAAACAAAAACAAGTAAATAAAATAGAAACAACGAGAAAATGGGATAGTAGATGAAAAAACATAAAAGATAAAGCAAAATGGACTAAGGTCATTAATAACAAACCAAAATATTTGGTAGAACAGAAAATTACTACACAACGCAATTCTTAAGCAGGCATAGAAGCCTTAGAATCTATCAAAACAAAAATGTGGAAAATTGACTATGATAGATGCATGTATTGTGAACAAAAACATAGACGATCCGGAACTTATTTTTTCATATGCTCAAAATGGAACAATATTAGACACAAATATTAAAAACAAATATAAAATTAGATACAATACTAGATAAAAACAACATAATAGAAACAATGCTTGCAATAAAAGAAAATTAGAATATTAAAATAGTATTTAAGAAAAAACATTAAGTTAAAATAGTATCAATAGACAGTTCCAGGATCAGAACACACAGAGATCATGGGAATTGGGGTTTAGTGGATAGAGCAAATAGCGAGTCCACACTACGGCCAATAGTTGATCTATTAGCCAGTTGGCAGTTTCAGTGCGTAAAAAGCATTACCCCAGGCTTGTTTTTCTTTAACAATCACCATTGATTCTTTTATTTAGCAAATATTTTATGGGAAAGCTTATGAAAGTAATAAATTTGAATATTAGTTTTATAATCAAAATTTAAAATGGATCTAAAATGTTCAGAATATTTCCAAAATCCCAAATAATTTAAATTAAAGATTAATGGCCGCGGAACTCAAGTCAAGCAGTTAATTAACTGTTTACCTTTAAGCAACTTCGGACCTTTTGCAGCTAAGTATGCATTTGTAATGACACTTAATAGTGTAGATGATAGATGTTACAGACTAAGTTGCGTAAACAGTACTACAAGGTATGCCAAAACATCAAAAACTCAATCACACTAAAAACATCGACAGCCTTAGAATTAACGGATGAAAACTTATTGGGGGATTGGGTTAAAGTCAAAATTTAGTAATACACAAATGTGGTTGCATAATATTATCTTGATATATTTTTGTGGAAAGTTATTTAGAGCTACCCAAATGCAATAAATATAAAGATCTACAGCTGTGGCATACTGATCACGAGCAATGTTTCTTTGTCCGGAAACAGCACGCTGCCGAATTTGAGTCTAGTTGGAAACTTATAGGTGTATGTGACTTCGGACTATGTGAGGTTGCATTTAGCAAATATAATAAGTCCTTGAAACTGCAATGTTAGTAACAAAAAATAAATATTGTTGAATATAAGTATACCATCATGTATGTTTACAGCATGAAAAGACTAAGTTTATAAACATTTTATAAAAAAAAATTATTTCTTATACTACAAATACGTTAAAAATTTAAAACATGTACAACATATCTAACAGAAACTTTTCAATTCATATTCCCAATAAAAGAAATAACTTCTAGACATCGTTGTATTTCACGTTTTGCATTTTATTTTTGAGTTTTAAGTTGTAATTTATGTAATTAAAGTTTTTATTTATATTTAAACATATAACTTTCACAGACGTAAAAGTAACTAAACTTGTTTGATAACGTTTAAGTTTATTTTCTTTTCTTCATCTGGGCTAATGCATCATGGAGAGGGGTTCTAAGATGATTTCCACGTTGATTTACCTTTCTCTGTAGTGTAAAGCGTATTGTTAATTGTCCTAATTGCGTTTTTAATGTAATTATATTTATTTTTGCGTTTTTGCTAGATAGATAATCTTAGTTTTACTTTAATTTACTTGTATAAGTTTTAGGTATATGGGAAGAGGGTGGTATTAAATATATGCAAGGAGGTATACGCTAGAAAACGTTGGAAAACTAAATTAATATAAAGAGAAACATGGTTCTCCAGTATGTTGGGTTTATTACGTTCTGTTAGTTTTTTAAAAAAATTATATTGTACCGTTAAATGTCACATGTGTTCCTAAATTTAAAAAAAACTAAAAGACATTTTTATAACTACTAGTACCAAGTATTTGTAACTAAACTGCCCTTTTTTTAACATAGAATATTTAAGTAGTGCTACATGGCAGTAGAATTTGAATAATAAAATCTATTACACAAACTCTTTTTAGATCAACTATGTGTTTTTGGCTTGTATTTCATTAATTTTTAGATAATTTTTAAAAACATTGTTATATAAACAGAGATAAATACAAGAAAATATTGAATCTGTTTTAGAAAAAATTAATTAATAAAAGAATAGTGAGCAAGACACAAAAGCTCAAAATATAAAAAAATAAACAACATATACATTATATAAATTAAAGTGTCAGACAAATAGTCATCATAATAAAAAATATAAATTTATATAAGGCAGTGAAGGTATAGAATCAAAGCTACAAAAAATGAAAATTACAATATTACAGTCAGTAACATTTAATGGAAATATAATCTGCATTTAAACATTATTATACCTCTTTACAACATTTTCTTTATTAAAATAAACTAATTGGGCAATTTGTATCCCCGAATGGGGGTTGAGCCCAACAACCTGCAGAAACATCCTTTGCGTTATTTGATTAGGGCCAAATGACAAAAGCTGAGCACTTCGGCTCGGCTAAAGAGAAGTAACAAAATTTGATGGCAATCTAATTTGTGCCAAGCGGGGTATACCAACTCTGCAGTCAAATTTATTATCACAAAATCTCTTTCGCGCAGAGCAGCTTTGTAGACCTTTAATCCCGCTGATTTAACGACGAAGGTAGAAGCTCCCCAAATAGCACTGATGTCGTCCGCTAACGAGGTTATTGACTGTATAAGCCTTTTAGAACATAAAGCAAGCAAGTTAGGGGCTCCGTCTTCGTCCTAATTATTGAATTTCAGTTCTTTCACATCAAAAATGAAACGGCACACGTTATCGAAATAATCACAAAAATATTGTAATTAACAAATACCGAATCTTTAACTTTTACTTTTCTATTAATATATAATTTTCCTTTATGTTTGTATTACTTTATTTATTACAAAAATGTTTGGTATTTAACTGTTCAAGTTAAAAGAATAAACGTTATTTTCGACTTATTATTTAGCTTGATAAAACTTATAAAAGCCGTTTAAAATGCTAGTAAGACAAAGGCTAACGTTACATAAGATATGAAGCCATCTTAACCGAGGTGTTCTTTTTCTCATACTACGCCTTGCGCATCAATATTTGCCCCCATTTCCAGGCATACGCACTATTTTACATATTTCATCTCTCTGCAGATACCTAAACTTTAAATTTATTGTGCTTTCCTTTAGTCCTCTTCTTAAGATTTAAGATTCAGTACCCCCGTATTATTTTTTCAGTCGTAGCAAAAATATATGAGGACTAAATGCTTTCTGTCCTTCGATCGTTGCCTTGATACAGCATATTAGTTTACATATCACGTTAATATTTCTTTAATTTAAGTAAAATGCTTTTTTCAACAAAATATTTTTGAATGGTGACCCTGTCACTAAATCTATCGATCAGTTTATCAACTAGCATTAGTAATAACGAAAACATGAAATAATTTAGTTCTTATATGTTACCGCTTTCTAGAATATATTAATACAACGTCGAGGTAAATCCGGAAAATAACTAAACACACAAAATGGCACTAGAATAAAAGAAGAATTGACAACTGCCTACAACACTTTGATATAACAGTTCCGGCGGCCATTTTAAGGTTTTCTTTAAAGAACTGGAGTGCCACGACTTCAGCACAATAACAGGGGTGGTAAACTTTGTATGCATGTCGATAGACACTTCAGAGATCTTGGCAGATCTAACGGAAAATTTACTTATCTGTTCCAGATAAAGTTGTTTTCGCTCGTGAGTAATTTGAGGAAGCAAATGTTGTCGTGCTTGATGTCGTCCAACAGTGCTTTGGTCTTTAACTTCCTGTCCATCTTGTTTTTCTCGGTCAACAGTTAGGGGTTTCTCAGGACGAAAGACTTGCAGTGCAGGTTCTGTCGCTCTGCTAGACTGACCAACGACTTCGACACGACCGTTTTTTTTGACAAAGTAATGCTCCTTCCAGGACCTTAATCGATCTTTTCTATCAATTCGCAGACAAACTTGTTTTTTGCGATTAAATCGCTTGCTGCGAGTTGCTCCGTCAGCAGTTACTTTATTCTGGTGGTCAGATTGCTTGTATTTCTTGGCCATGTTGCATGGCCTAACAATGCAATAATTTCTGTCGGACGGAGAAAGTCCATAACGTATACTCAAGAGGGTGTTTGCTAGACAAACACGTGGTGAGGAAGAGTGTAATAAGTCGATTATTCGAGCAAACTACACTATACCAGTCCTCCAGCGCCCAGTTTTTGTTGGCATTTATTTTACCATGCACGTCGTTTTTTAGCATTTGTGTTTGTTATTACAGCTTTGGTAATAGCCATTTTATTTAGTTCCCGCATCACTGTTTTGAAAGTCACTGAAGTGTTTAGGCGCTGATTAAGTCCTGTAGCACATTCTCAGCGGTTGTTTACTTATGCAATGTCACAATACGCTTCAATGTCCGGCGCTCCTTATTCTACAGTTTCGTTTTTCGACCACTCGACACCTCAAGGATGCTCCAGCTAGGCGGGCACCAACAATTAGACCTCTTTGAAACTCCGTCCACAATCATACTCTACAACCAATAAACGATTGATTTGCGCAGTGCTCAGTGGTACCCGGTACAGTAAAAGTATGTCCCACTTTTGACAAGTGTTTCCATGATTTTGTCCAATACCATTATATTTAATATTAGCAACTAAATTACAAAATAAGAAATACTAACGATGTTTAAAATAAAACAGAAAGTAAGTTTTTCTGATGTAGTAGCAAAGATACAAAAATATTATCATTATAAAATTAAAAAGCTAGTCAAAAATTATAGACTCGTTTTAAGATTTGAATCACATTCGAGTACTATTGAATAAATATTTGCTACTAGAATTGTAAAATAGTTACATATGCAAAATGAATAGCTTGTTTCAATAGTTTGAAAGCACAAAAATTTTGTATAACAATAAAAAGTTAAAGGAGGCTAAAAGTTAAAAGCTGCATAAAGATTATTTATTCATATTAAGAAAAAATAAAATTACTTACTGATTTATTACACGATCAAATAGTACTGAACAATTCTATTTACTGACGAAAAGGCGTTAAAGCGGAGGAAGCTTTCAATTTTCACAATAACAGGATATATATTACATGCTTTAAAAAACTACTACAGGCATCGAGAAGCCAATGGCGTATCATCCTAACTACTTAAAATGTATGGTGACGAATGAGTATTGCTCCATTAGTGAGCTTTATTTTTGTTGAAAAAAATTTATAATGATGACCTGATTGTATTGGAAAATAGTTCTAAGAGCAAAAATAAAAATAAATTATAATAATACACTTTTTTATAATTAGGATAGCAGCTTTTAGGACGGGATATTCTATTTTTGCTATTAATTAAGCGTCTCATAGACTAAATTTTAACCTTTTCAACCAAAAACTATGGAAGCTATTTCACGAATAAGGCTGGAATTAAGAGAAATTTTGCCAATAAATTTAATGTTGGACTTTCCTGTGAATATTGTAATATGACTGTAATCAAATTTTATCAATAGTATAAACGCAAATCTGGAAATATACAAATATAAAGTAATTTGTAATAATACGTGTAACTACAGAGGAAACTAGCAAGCGTTCTGATCACCAAAGAAGTACTGAGTTCGTTCGCGAATTAAAAAAGAAAATCGATCCGACCTGGCTAAACAGGTGGGGGTAGCGAGGTCAACGATTAGTTTACCAGTGCATCAGTGTACCGCGAGTATTTCGCCCTAAGGAATCGCTAACTGTCGAATGAGAAAAACAAGATCAACAGAAAGTTAAAGGCCCAAGCACTGCGCAACATCAAGCACACTAACGCTTTTCGGACAAAATGTTTCATCCAGGACAAAAAAAAATCGCAAAAATAACCGGCGGTTCCACCAAGATGCCTCTGAAGTGTCTACCGTCATGCATATAAAGTTTCCGCCTTTGTGATGATGCTGAGCCTTCTGAACAACTTCTGAACACTTGTTTGAAAAAGGTCTGAAAGTGTTCACCGGCGGCTGTATCAGCGTGCTAAAACAGATATCAAGCCCTGAATGGAGTAGTTGACCATTGAGGAGGGGGTAGTATGTTTCCAGTATTACTCCGCTCAGTCCACGAGACAAAGAAGACCCAACCATGACGATACAACAATTTGTATTACCACTGGTTTTCCGACGTGTGACTAACCTCCAACCCCGACTACAATCCCTTGACTATTACGTGTTGGGCATGGTTAAGGCGAAAGTCAATGAGAAGCATCACATCATCTAGGACAGCTTAAGGGTTCTTGTAATGAAAGTAATCACGTACATAAGCAAAGATGAAGTTGGTTGCTTCCAGCTCGAGACGATCGCAGCCGCTGATGGGGGCTACAATAATATGATTCGTAACACTATTTATCTTGGTGATGCTAAGTTTTGTGTAAATAAATTTGTATCTTAATGTTATTTTTAATGATTATTCATTTTTCGGGTTTACGTATACGACTCTATATAAAGGTAAACAAAATATGTTTTAGTAAAATACATGTTTCTTAAAATTAACGAATAAACACCATACTGTGCATAAATACAAATTATAAACGATTACATCCAAAGCTATCTATAAATTAAATGTACTTTTTATTATTATAACAAATTAAAAACAAAGTGTATTCAATATTTATGTTAAACTATATATATATTTGATAGTTGTTGAAATAAAAATGTGACTAGCAATGATTCAATAGAAATTGACAAAAGTTTTTTCCAATACACCGATGTAATCCAGCCTGTAAAGATCAATTGTATTTATTTGAAAGACTATTAAGATTCGCCCAAAATAAAACGAGCATTGTTATTCCAAACTTGTCGGACGAAAGAAATGTCTTGCTTCTTGTAATTTAACTTTTCCCATCCCGAAATGCAAAAAGCTTTTAAATAACAGTTTTCCTAAAAGTTTCCCAACATGCCACTCTCATATTTCAAACTTTTTGCCGGCAGATCGATCATCCGTTATTCTCTCAGCTTCCATTCTGCTATTTGTGGAACGAATTCCGTTCCGAATGCAAAATCGAGCCCAAAAATGGGGCAAATACATCATCGAACCTCGCTACCTGCCCGAATTCACGCACTTTCACCTTTCAGCCGCGCAACTGGGCCCAATCCGAAATTAGGGTTGCTCTTGGCGCTGCCGAGCCGCGCGCGGCTTTCGACTAATAACAATGATAAACAGCGGGATGGCTCTGAATTTTATTCCAGTGTTGTTGTATTATCGGACAATAAACGAGCTCGTATTTTATAACCCGAGGAGCTAGAAACGAGGTAAAGGACCTCGCCTCCCCGCGCTAGTGAACCGTTGCTTCCAGATATAGAACATTTAATTATGCCCTCAAGACCTGCCCTGCCGTTTTCTTCTGCACTGTAAGCCACTCTACCTCATCCGTTCATGCTAAATTCATTAGCGCCAAACTAATTAGGATTTAAAAAACCAATTAGGACATGCACTGTTCCCTCGTTAATGACAAACTTTCTTTCATAAAATTCCATGATGAATTTTCCTTGCGATAAATCTAATTTCCTTTCAGTCAGAGCGTATCGTTCAAGCGTATTAAATTTCAGGGAGAAAATTTAATAATATAATCGGGCCAGTGACGGCGCGGTCAAGCAAATCTTAAAACTTCGTTGTCTTGGCAAACAATCTCTTAACAGGGATGAGGTCGACGGGTAGCGCGACGAGAGATCCGCATGGTTAATGATTAGTAATTCTGTTCTTCTCATTGTTCCAATTTATTTTCAAATTTTTTATTGTAATTTAGGACATTTGAATATATATTTTGCGTTTTTTCCTGAATATCACAAATAAGAACGAATATAATTTCAGTTTTTTAAAAATATTATGAAACCAACAAGAAATTTAAATTTATTTGGGAGCAATAAAAATAAAAAAACTATTTTATTGTACATTTCTGTGGTTTATCATAACATATTAATTCGCACAATTAAAAATAGAAAAATATTTAATTTGTTAAACATATTGATTAAATTTTCTTATATATTTCAATTTTTTCATGTGGTAACTAAAAAAAAGGTAGCAGATAGGTACTCATATGCGATCTCGGCATGGAACAGACCTATTACAGGGACGATTTGACCCTACCTCCACTTCTGGGGGAAAATCATTTCCTACCCTTTACACCTACCCATCTCCCCTACCTACCCCATCCCTTACCAAATTCGCCAACACGCAATGGCAAGCGTGGCGTTTTTAATGCCAAATACCCCTCATTCTCTTTAACTATGGTAATGTCAGTATCCAAAACAAAATTACCCCAGGTGGGTAGAGCTCAAAGCTCAGAATCCCACACTGATCTTTCAGTTTGTCCCAAGGATTCTGGGGGGGACAAGACACTGATACATAAGAAGAAATGTTCACTCCTGGTAGCCACCTATAACTGCAGATCCCTACTAGATGATTCACAACTATACGATCTGGAAAACGAAGCAAGTAAAATTAATTGGGACGTATTAGGACTTTCAGAAGTAAGGAGAAAAGGAGAAAGCTATATCACTCTACCATCAGGAAATGCACTAATGTATAGCGGCCATGAAAGCGACAGTCAAAGGGGAGTAGGAGAAATCAATAATACCAAATATTATTAGCTTCAAAGGAATATCTGAACGAGTAGCGTATATGATCATAGAAACATCAAAGAACTACCGCATAAAAATAATACAAGTTTATGCACCTACTTCGGCATATACTGACGAGGATGTTGAAATATTATACGAGGACGTTATAAATGCGAGGAACGAGGGAATGTCTAATCTTGATATAGTCATGGGCGACTTCAATGCGATTATAGGACATATAAAAGAGGAGGAAGAATACATCGGAAAATATGGATTGGGCGAAAGAAACCCAAGAGGAAATATGATAGCAGCTTTCCTGGTAGATCAAAAATTGTATGCCATGAACACCTTTTTCAGTAAAAAAGCCCAGCGCAAGTGGACGTGGATAAGCCCAAATGGGCAGACCAAGAATGAAACTGACTATATACTCTCATCCAAAAAGTTAAGCATAAACGATGTCATAGTCTTAAATTCATTTAACACGGGAAGCGACCATCGGGTCGTAAGGGCAAAGGTTACTGTTCAAAAGTTTAACAGATATAAATGTAGATATAAAAGAACGATAAATGCCCAGACACTCAAACAAAACAGGGAAACCTATCAAAAGTACATACGACAATTATTGCCATTAAAGGAATATAATGACAACAATCTAAACCAAATATCTCGTGATCTGACAATAGCATTAACAGAAGCGTCGGAAAAATCACAAAGACGACATGCCAAAAGATAAATAAAATTACTCAACAAACAAAAAAAAATAGAAGAAAGAAGAGAGTTATATAAAGAAGGAAAATATGCAACTGATGAATATCGAGAAGTGAGAAAAGAAGCGAGGCGTATGATAAGAAAAGATTTAGAAAAATTCTATGAAGAACAAATAGAGCAAGTAATAGAGGACAACAAAAGCATGAAGTGCCTGAAAAGAAGATATGGGAAACGAGAAATCATTGTAGTGAAAGACTTCGCTGGAACAGAAATAAGAAACACTATAAAAACTATATACTATAAAACACTATATGGGTCGCACATTAAACAAGCTGAGGGGCCAAAAGAGGACTCTAAAATAGTAAATGTAGGATCTGAGGATATGCCGGAGATCAGTAAAGACGAAATTTTGCATGCCCTGCAGACGATGAAAAACAATAAAGCGCCGGGAGATGATAATATAATAATAGAAATGATCAAAGAAGCCAAAGAAATAGTAATCCCCAAGCTAAAAATCCTATTTAACATGTGCCTACAACAAGGGAGAATACCAGATAACTGGGATAACGCCGTGATAGTAATTTTGTTTAAAAAAGGGGACGCATTACTATTACAAAATTACCGCTCTATCAGCCTACTTTCTCAAATGTATAAATTGTTAACAAAGATCTTGACTAACAGATTATCACAAAATTAGATGATTATCAGACAGTAGAGCAAGCAGCTTTCAGAAAGGGATATGGTACCTGTGACCATTTACTTACTGTTAAAATTCTAATCGAGAAATCCATCGAATATAACCTGCCTTTGTTCATGGCTTTTATTGATTATGAGAAGGCGTTTGACTGCGTTGAACACTGGGCAATAATGAAGGAACTTAATTGTGCTAGAATAGATTCCCGATATACAGCACTGATAAGTAATATATACAAACACGCTACAGCAACAATTAAATTACATGCATATAGTAATAAATTCTCAATTGATAGAGGTATTAGACAAGGAGACACAATGTCTCCAAAATTATTTAATATGGCACTTGAAGGAATATTTAAAAATCTGGACTGGTCAAATAGGGGTATTAATGTAAATGGGGAAAAAATGAATCATTTAAGATTTGCCGACGACGTAGTTCTATTTGCAGACAACAAAGACGACCTACAAATTATGATAAACGAATTAGAAAAAACGTCTAAGAAAATAGGTCTAAAAGTAAATTTGAATAAGACGAAGACAATGTGTCTTGAGAACCCACAAATAAACATAAATGGAACTATCCTAGAAAATGTCAACGAGTATATATATCTAGGACAAACTGTAACATTAAGGAAGGAAAACAGAGAACACGAGATAGATAGAAGAAGACGTCTGGCGTGGGCAGCTTTTGGAAAGCTAGCTTATATTTTAAAACAACAAAATACCCCAACGCTTGCGAACTAAGGTATATGACCAATGTATACTTCCCATAATGACATACGGCGCTCAAACATGGACATTAACGAAACAAGTAAAACAAAACTGGAAGTCACTCAGCGAGCAATGGAGAGAGCAATGATTGGAATTACAATACGAGACAAAAAAGAAATAAATGGATAAGAGATAGAACTGGGGTCGCGGATGTAGTAAGAAGAGTGACGAAATTGAAATGGGAATATGCAGGACATACAGCTCGGATCAAAGATAGTAGGTGGAACGTTAAAATCCTCCAATGGAGACCATGGACAGGCAAGAGACAGCGTGGCAGGCCAATAATGAGATGGCAAGACGACATTAAGAGAGTAGCAGGACTGCCATGGATGAGAGTCGCACAGAATCGCGCTACATGGAAGAATTTGAGGGAGACCTATGCCCAATACTGGGCGCAATGAGGGTTGAAGAAGAAGAACAAGAACTAAAATTTGTTAAATATAAAATTTAAAGGTGTCATAAGCTGATTTAAAGGTAATTTCCATGTAATAATATTATTCATCTGAAGTAAGTAGGTCTCAATATAAAATAGAAATTACCGCAAAAAAGAGTTCTTAACATTTAATAAATTCAGCTATAGATTATCAGCATCAATAATTCTAATAAAACTAATTGTTTTATAAATATAAATAAAAATTAATTAATCAAAACTATAAAATTAATTTTGTTAAATTGTTTAGGGCCTATTCATTGAAAATAATTAATTTTTACTTGAAATCTTGTAACGCCTAGATTAAAAGAGAAGCATTGAAGGCGCAATTTTATTTTCCAGCAACATACTACTTCTTTCTATTTAATATGTCAAATAGTATATAAATTGCAGCAACTTATTTACGTTAACTTTTTGCCTCTTTTCGGTTTTTAAAATATTTAATATTGTTGAACAAAGAAGTTAGATTACATTTTGTGTTAAAAATTAAATTAATGCTAATGAAACATTTATAATGGTGCAGAAAACATTCGATGATGGAACAAAACTGTATTCCAGCGGCTAGGATGTTCAGAGAAGATCGTGAATCTGAAGATGAACCTTGTTCTGGTTCTGGATTTGCCATTTGACTTAAATAAGCATGCTGAACACGTTAGCATGTTATTAGCCTTGGCAGGTGCACTTTTAAGTGATGTTTTGGGATTCAAATGCTTGGCTGCAAAACTCATCAATTTGCGAGTTTTTCTGTCAAAACTTCAACAGCTATTACTGCACAAGCATCGTATTCTTCAGATATATCACTATGCAACTTTTTTTTGTTCGGTTTATTAAAGAAAAAACACTTAGTGGAACCCAATTTGACCCACTTAAACCCATAAAACAAAAATTGACAAAGGTGCTGATAGAAATTCCAAAAAGTGAGTATGAGAAGTGTTTCCAAGATTAGATTAAACATTGGCGCAACAAGAGGGATTATTTTAAAGGAGACAAATTAAATTTGGATTCATAAATAATAGCAGATGCTTCATTTTTTTTAACAGAGTAGTAAGTTATATCTAATATTACACACTTAGCTTTTAGATGATAGATGGGGATTATGTTGAAGTAGGAAAAGTCTTATTTTGTAGAAAGAAACAGTTTTTTTCTACAGGTTAGTTTGTCTCTTTAATTATTGAATGACCCTCGTATAACAGTTTTCAAGAAATAACAAATTTCTTTGGCTTGCTTCATGAATGTCACATTACTAGAGGTATAAATCTCAAGCAAAATCTTTAGAAATCGTAAAGTGTTTTACCAGAGTGGAATGTGCGTTTCTTTTACGCGAGTTTTATTAAAATAAACCTGCAAAGCTTGCAACGCATAGCGAAATTTGAGAACCCTCTAGTTTGTAGGTTTAAAAGCAAATTCATGGGATGGCCAATCAGTTTCAAAATCACTAGTAAACAAGCCTTTTTGGTCACCTGTCGATTGGTGAAAACAGAATTTGGAAATTCCCAGCCGTTCTCGAGTTATTGCTCGGATGGACGGACGGATAGACGGACAACATGAAGTTAGTAAGTGACTCCGCTTCGCTTCGCCACTTAATAATAATTACATAGACAAGGTTTGACGTGTGTTATTATTTACGTAAGATAAGTAAAATTCTAAGCGTTCAACTTATTAAAAATAGGTGTAGAAATTTGGGGAGAGTAGTTAGACATCGATCAAACTACGAACATTCGACATTTCGATTTGTAAACAATCAAGCGTCTTAACTTTAGCAAGAAGTTCTCTATACCATGTTATTTGTAAAAATTCAAATTTGTATCCCTACAAAATACAATTAATGTAAGAATAAAACTACTGGTACTGCTTACAAGCTTCCATCAAAGGACCATGATATTAAGCAAAACCTTTGCTGGAAAATATAACTGTTAACGTAAGCATCAAAAGCCGTTACATTCTCCTAAAACGGTAGTTTAAACTGATACGCCGACACACAGAGTAATTGGTCGGTTGTTCTTTTTCAAGGATGGTAGAAGCTATGTAGTAATTGTAAATTCTAAATGATATGTGGCCCATATAGCGCCTCTTTTCTATTGTTAAACAATAAGCTTTTTAATGGCTTGGTATCCGTTTTTGACTCATCTTGTAAGGGGTCTTTATGTTAGAAAGGTTATGGTGGATTGGCTCTTAAGTAAACGCCGCGTTGTGGTATTTGAAATCATCCATGCTATCCTATCCTATGGTAGCATTAATTAAGCCTGGATCCCTAGTTCTGAATTGGATTTCTGCTTCAATTACCCATCGTCTTGTGTACTCTGCGGAGGATTTTTCTCTTAAATACTGATGGTTTTCCTTTTTATTGGAGTCTACGACTCACATCGATAGATTAGGGTGGGTTTTATTATAGACTTAGTTTTTGTTTTTCTTTGTATTAGTTTTGCTTTAAAAATATAATTTATAACAAACCAGACTCCGTTAGCAGTAAATATTCTAATTGTGATTTTAGACTGTATCTATATTATCACTTTATTATCATTATTGAATGTGTTTAATCTTTCTCTTCCAATTCTCTTGGTATCTTGTAGTTCCTTTTGTTCTAATTTTTTGATATTCTTATTTATTTTGTTTTATGGGTATTTGTTCGATTCCCTTAGTGCTAAGTATGGGTATGTCTTCTACGTAGCCCCAATATTTGATTCTTAGTTCTGAACAGACGACTATCTTATAGGCATACGATTAAATACAAAATTAATTGAGTATTAAATAATAAATATTAAATGCTAGTGCAGAAAGTGCGTCTCCATGTCGTAATCCTACATTGCTGCTAATGGGTGGTATTTTCTCTGATCCAACTTTTATTTTATATTATACGTTTTTTAAAAATCATCGGCATAAATGTTTTATTTTTGCACTATTACAAATTATTTAAGGTTTATTTTACTGCATTACGTCGTACATTTTTATAGTTTACAAATAAACGATGCGGATAGATACCAAACTCCCTTGTTTTTTCTATTATTTTTTGTAATTTTAGTATCTGGTATATTGTGGATTAACGGTTTTCGAAACTCATTTGATAGTTTCGTATCTTAGTCTTTAAAAGCCTTTTAAACTTTTAAAGAGCACTTGTATCAAAATTTTATATAATTTGTTGGGAAGACAGATTCCTCTGTAAATGGATCGCATTGCTTTATCTTACTATTTATGTATAACATATGACTGCTATATTCTAGGCGCCTGGTATCCCTTCATTTTTCCAAATACGTATTGTACAATTCATTTCAATTTCAAAACGTAATGATTTGCAATTAAATGAAATTATTTTTAAAACGCAATTGTTTAAGAATTGCTTAATTTACAATAAATATTAGTGTTATAGTAATGAGATATTTAATTATTTAAATTTCAAACATGAAACACCTTTTAACAATTAAAATTATGTTTTCTCGAAACTGTAGAGTGTTTCGTTAATATTCTATTAGTGGTGTTTAAATCGTATTTTATCTAAAAAACAGGATTTTAAGTTAAGTTTGTTTAAATACTTAAACAATTTGTAACCATTAAATGGTTTATGTTAAAATGCATAAAAAATAAAGATTTCTCAACTCTCTTTTGCAGCTATAAAATATATTTAATAATGCCATTATATTACTTAGTCTCGTCATAAATTTTAATATTATTTTAACCAATTTTTAAGGCATACGTTTTAAGAAAATTTTTTATTGTATTAACATTTATATTAAAGTATATTTATTACAAAATAATACGCTGTTATTTTTTTTTGTTTTTAATAAATTTATGTAAATGTTCTTGTAAGTATCTTAATTAAAGATATTTCCTCATTTGCTCGAACGGCTTCTTTAATATAGTCACATTGCTCCCTACGGTCTAGTTCTAACTGCAACTTGTAGTAATAAAAAGTCAGGTCATTATAAAAACAAACAAACAGAAAAGTCAATCTTAAAGAGTCAGTTTTGTTAAACCTAATGCTTATTTGTAGAAAAGGTCTGAGATAGAGGTTTAATAAAATTTTATAGAGCTTTGGTTGCGGTAGTTGGTGTTAATTTTTATCTTTATATCACAAAAACAATTTTTTGCATTTTTACAAGTATTTGTATGATTTTGTGCCAATTTAATTACTTTAGTGGTTCATCATCACTAAATAGATTTTTACGAAAATTGTGCCGCGTGCACAATGGCGTACACTTTTGAGTACGTTTCATAAATGTTTATTAAGAAAATGGTTATTTGTTTGATTTACGTCTGAAGTGTAATTATTATAGAAAAAATTGACGTTAAGATATGGATTATGCCTAACCACTTTCTTAATTCGCTTAATGACTTTTTAAGGCACAGTGAGAGGCGTCACATTTTTTTTTATCTTGGATGAAATAAATTTTTATGTGGTTCTATTTGTACTGTGAATTTTTACCACAGCCATTTAATTGCATATCACTGCTCTTTTTTGAACTTTTGCTGACAACCTTGCGGATTGGTTTGCAAACTATAAATAGACTTGTTCGAAATTTAAGATTTGTAACAAACATTCTGTTAAATAGCAAAAATAGAAACTAATACGTCAGTCATAGGCATAATAATATATATATATATATATATATATATATATATATATATATATATATATATATATATATATATATATATATATATATATATATATATTACGGTGTCCCAGGCTATAAGGGCGAATTTTTTTTTCGAATTGAGATACGCATACCCTCTAATTTTTTTCTATTTGACCCTAATAACTAAAATAATAAATATTATTGCGATCGGATAAACAGGAAAGTTAGTATGGAAGCCATAGAGGGATTTTAGAACTCAATGTTTATTCAGTAAATAAAACACTGTTTACCTGTATTTTATGTTTATTAAGTATTTATCATCAAAAGGTCATTATTTATTAAATTTTCTTTTTAAAGTTTGCTTTTTACAGTCAGGATATATCTGTCTGTGTTCTTGTACGCAACGTAATAAAAATTTGTTCCTCTTCAACAGCAATTAAGCCATGAAAGTCTTTCATTAACTTAACCGCTCTTTCAGCCGTGTCGTTAACTGCTTTCAGTGTCTGCACCTCCTTTTTAGCGTATTGAAACGCAGCATTATTTGACCATGAAGTAGGACACTCGTTGAGAAAACTGTCATCAATTTTGAGTCGATTGAACAAGGACTTGCTTTTGATTGAAAGATAGTCATCAATGTTTTTCTCTGAAATTAAAAAGAATGAAAAAATATATCAAAGTAATAAAAGAAAACAAACGAAAACTAATATTTTTACTTGTCAGACTAACCGTAAAGTGAGCCACAAAGTTCTTCGTTGGATGGGATGTAGCATTTACGGTGGGCGGATGGATTTTCTTTGGCTAAGTTAGCAACAATTTTTACTTTAGTTTCTTGGTATACATTATCGTCAAACAGAGACACTTCATCTGTCAAATACCATAAATCCTGGCAGAACTTTGTAAAGCTGCTTTTGAGACGCCTTTGTCGATTGTTTCGTAAGCCTTCATGACCTTCAAAAAGCACAAATCCTGGTAAGGTGCTTTTACCGCTCTCACGATAAACACGATAAACAAGCAGACGTCTAACAGAGCTACCTTATCTTTGTTTGAAATTCTGAACTAACAATGAGAGCTAAGTAATGATATTTTTAATAAATAAATTGCTCTCACCATCCATCGAGCTTGGTGCATGGCACCTGAAGGCCGAATCTTAAATTTCTTCTCTGTATCTCTGCCAAGAAATATTATAGAAAGCTCTATTAATTCTCGATTGTCATCTCTAGCAATTTCTTTAGTCAATTCAGTTCGGTAAAATTTAGCAGTTTTTCAATTTTTGAAACATTCAGGCATGATAGCTTTTCTGTATAGCTTTGTATTCTCTGGGGATCGACATTTTTCCACTTTTCTCAGAACTTTTTGAACAATGGAATATCAGGGCTTGTAGTCACTTGGCTGATTTTTGCCTCAAACACGCCTTTTAATACCAATTCGTAGACGTGATGGCGGCAAACGAAAAATAAGCATTTCTCTATTCAGTTTTTGTTCGAGAAGCACACAGGAGATATTAATACAACCTGTATTTGAAGCAACAGAGAATATGGGCTTTATCTTCAAGATTCCAGTCAATAATACCGTTCCAAACTGCCTATACCCGTTCGCTTCCTGAAAAGTTGCCCAATTTTGGCACAGCAATAAGTTGTTCTTTATTATCATACAAAATAACTATAGGTAGACGTTCTTCATTAGATTTGCAAGTATTAAAGCTGGCAACAGTTTTCCATTCCAGTGGACAGTTACACTATCCGGTACCTTGTTTTGGAAATCAACTTTATAACTTCTGCGCGCTCTTTTCGCTTTTCCGTACGAATTCTTTGAGTGGAGGACTTGCTTATAGGAAATTTGTCAGTGTTATGTTTGAGTTCCTAAATAATTGCTTTCTTCTTCTTCTTCTACTCTTATATAGGCTATTAGCCTGTTTCTAATTACACATTTCGTGTAGTACTATGAGCCATGTTGGCGTACCCGGCAGGTGGCTAGTCTGACCCGTTAGAAGAAGGAGAATGTACTTTACGACCGCCAAAGGTGTTTGTATGATGGCCGAGAGCACTGATGTTTGCCGTTATTTTGACCTGGGAGTCGAACCCAGGGCCCGCTCGCGTTAGTCTGGCAGGCCGAAGTTACGTCGCGGCTGTCGCGCTTTAATAATAAGAAATATATATATATATATATATATATATAATAATTTTCAATAAAATAGCTGTAAAAAGTATGTCACAGTTGATTTACTGACAATTTTAAACTGGTACCACCTTTTGAAACTGATCATTGCGTATAAGGCATGCAACAGGTTTCTTCCAAGACAAAAAATTGCTATCAGCATTCAAAATTGTAAAACTAAAATTATTCTTTAAAACTAGAAGATAAATTATAGATGCCACATTGAGCACATCAGAAAGTTACAATTATAACAAGTGTTGTTTGGAATCGTTACACCATTATTTTTGCTATTAACATATAAATATTCTGTGTCTTCTTAAAGGTTTTGGAATTTTAACCCATATCGGCTATGTCAAAATATTCTCCGATGAACACGGTCAATTTAAAACAAATTTATTTTTCCAATTTGACTTTCACGGAAAAAATGCTGCCATTGTAGAGCGATCACTATTCAGATTCTTTGCATATAAAAGAAACTGTCGAGAGAATTGAGAAATGCATGTAATTCTGTACGTGTAAAGAAATGTATTGGCACAAATACTGGTGGTTACTGTTATGAAATATACAAAAAATATAAATATAATCCCCCATCAATTAAAATGAAAAAGACTGATATATTTTAGTTAAAAGATGGAAAGTGCTAATGCTAAACATAAAATGTGTAAATTAAAATATGAAGAAAGCTGTAATAAAAAGAAACAACATAACATGTGATAATTTTTTGAATGTACTCCTCACAGGTAGTTTAAAAAAAAAGTTCAGCTTTCAGATTATTAATTTTCTATATATATACAGTTAAGAGAAATAATGAAATCAACTTAAAGTAAATTTGTATAGATTTATTACTTAATAGGTACTACTATAGTCTTCTAAATTTATATTTCGCATCCTCTTTTAATTAAAAATAAGACTGAGATATTTAAGTTTTTTTTTTATTATTTACAATGCACTTTATCAGAGTAACGACATGACAGAGATTTTGCTCCAGCGAACAGTGATCTCTATATGAAATATATAACAAATAATTATATTACATATGTACAATTTTCCGTATACTAAGTTTCTTACAGTTTAAACAAATTTGGCATTTTGTATTGTATTTACACTAAGTCCAGTGGCATCTTACGCTTACGCCGCCTTGTTTGCTGACTGTTATCGAGTAAGTTTATAACTAGCACATTTGGATGCTTTTCTAAACTCTATATGTATTTTGTAGTGCACTCCGAAATTATTTCACTTACTGTAGGCACTTCTAAGTCACTGTAGATATCTTTATTAGTCACGAACCATAGAGCATTTGTTATAGCACCTAATATGGGCTGCAGCCCATAGGTCCAAACTGGTTTGAAGACAATGTTGTATGCAAGTAATTTGTTGCGTAATGAAAGTTGGGACTTCCTACCTAGTAACTAATAGTGTTTCTGAAATTTAGCTCCTAGTTGTTTGCGTTTGTTTGTTAATCCTTTGTCAATATGGATGCCCAAGTATTTAATGCTATCTGTGGTAGGTATAATTTTATTATTTAATATTATTGGTGGTAAATTTCCGCGACATTTTGTAAATGTAATGTGGTTTGACTTGTTTTCATTTACCTTAATAGGCGATTTTTTAGTAGATTTTTTTATTTTATGGATGTTTTGCTGTAGTAGATTTCTGGCTTCAACTGGATCATGATATACGGCTAAGATGGCATCTGCGAATGTGGTGTGGTTACAGTTTTGTTTGTAGAAAATCGGCTGTAAAGAGCAGGTACAAAATCGGGCCCAGCACACTGCCCTGCGGCACCCCTGATGTTATTTGGTACATTGCTGTTATCTCTGATTCGTATCGTACCCAGAAGTATCTTTCCCTTAGATATGATTTGAGGATAATATTTCATACGGTACTTTTTCAGTTTATATAACAGTCCCTGGTGCCAAACTTTGTCGAATACTCTTTTCCTCAAAGCTCTTACTGATAGTGTCAACGACTCGATCCGCTTATTCTATCGTAGAATTCTGGTATCTGAAACCAAATTGATGGTCCAGTATCATATTTCTTTTGGCAACTATTTTATTTAATATTTTAACCAGAAGTTTCTCAGCGATCTTAGACATAATGGGCAGCAGACAGATCGGTCGATAAGAAAAAGATTCATTCGGTGATTTAACCGGTTTTCGTACTAATATAACTTCCGCTGTCTTCCATTGAGCTGGAAAGTATTTTAATCTGAAAGCTGCATTTACAAGTTATGTCAGCATAACTATCCCTTCATGAGAGAGTTTCTTAAGTAATTTACCTATAGTATGGTCATAACCGGATGCTTTTCTTGGATTCAAGTCATTTGTAATTATATCTTTTACTTCTTTTTGTGTTACCGGTTTCATAGGCTGGTTGTCCTGGTTCTTGTAAATACGTTTGAATTTTATTATTTCTATATTCTTCAACAGCAAGAAGTGGTTTAAAGACATTTTCTAAATATTCAGCAAAAGTTTTGGCCTTATCTTTATTTGGTCTGTTTACCAGTCAGTTTCTTATGTGTTCTTGCCTGCTTTAGTCTACGTGTAGCCTTCCATAAGGAATATTCGGTGTCAGCTGTTGGCGTTAAGCTTTCGAGGTATTGTTGAAATGAGTTGTTTTTGAGTTTTGTTAGTAATTCTTTTAGTTGTCTTGCTGCTATACTGTAGTTTGTTTTATCCTGTGGTTGTCTTGACGTTTGCCAAATTTTACGAAGTTCTTTTTATCTGCTATTTGTTCTCGAATGTTCGGTGAATAGTCTGCTGTTTTCCGTTGGTTCGGTTTTGGAGATGGTGTTGCTTCCCATGCAGCTTCCTGTATTTATTCAAGGTTTTAAGTACAGTTACATAATTTTTTCTTCTATAATTAAAATACAACGCTGCTTAAATTATCTGAAACCTAAGTAGCTTTGTT
This sequence comes from Sinelater perroti, assembly GCA_036346155.1. Taxonomy (NCBI): domain Eukaryota; kingdom Metazoa; phylum Arthropoda; class Insecta; order Coleoptera; family Elateridae; genus Sinelater; species Sinelater perroti. The sequence continues at coordinate 2,250,055 of JARFIY010000348.1, read as the reverse complement.
TCAAATCTGTTAACAAGTAAATTCTACTAGATTTCGCGAGAAAGCATATTTAAAATTACAGTATTTTTATTAGGCTATGTATAACAAAGAATCTCTAGCACATATTCAATCTTATAATCAAGTAAAGATATTTCGTCAAATGCTTAGAAACCCTATAAATTTTTTATGTTGGTATGGTACATTTGTAATGATATTTTGCAGTATAAGTTTATACAAAATTGTCACAATTTAATTAATCCAATTACTATTCTCCATCTAATGTCAAAATAATCTTCTTTGATTAGCTGTTGGCGTTAATGAATTAATTGGCTAATGCAACCAAATCAAGAAAGTAAAAAATTAATAATAATACACTTCTTCACGGCTCAAACCTCCCACCAAGCTGTTCCATCTGTTTTACTTCGTAGGTAAATTCAACAAGCATTTAAAATTATTTTGTTTTAGAATTAAGCATTATATTATGGGAAAGTCATAACTATAGTACAAATTAGTTTTCTTTCAAAAATAAACAGAGTGACATTTTAAATTTAGTAATTTTTTCCATTTAAAAGTAAATATCAAAACGTAGAAATAATTTTAAAATGGACACTGTCTGAAAACAAATTTCTGAAACCTTTCTATAATTTTTAATGGTCTTTTAACTACAAAAATATTTAATTGCTGGTAGTTCTTAAATATTTCTCACGCTCAAAGTATTTCCGTTATCCAGTTTTATCTCAAGATCGCTAATTAACACATTAACAGAGAGAAAATTGCATCAAAGCACTTTCAATAAAAAATAACTCTTTAACTTTGTAAAGAGCAATATTTATTTTACGAGAGAGTTTTGAAAACTTTTACCTTTTAGTCAATGTGGCTGGTAATATTACTTGGAGGCACATTTTGTTTTATATAAGGTGTGTTGGTAGACAATATTATACATGTTCGTGCTGATTTAGGACGTCACCAAAAACTTCAACAAAGAAGCGGTGAAGCTTAATAAAATTAAAAAATATATCCGATTTGATGAAAATTTAAACTGGCCTCATTTGATCTACAGAGGCCATTTATAATGCAAACAAATTTGATGCAAGTGTAGCTGAATTTATGACTCATAACGAGTGACAAAGTTCACTTTTGTCTTACTGACGCCTTCAACTAGTAAATTGATTGCTATCGAGAAACAAAACATTTTCATATAATTAATTAACTGTTTTGATTCGATCAAAAATTTTGGATTCTGTGACTATTCTTCTATGATGAAAATTAGGGACAGAACCGTCACTTTTATGCGAAGTGGTTGTAGCTTCTATAAGATATTGCACAGCAGATAAAACATTTAACAGTTTAAAAAACTGATCATTTCAAAATAATATTATATTGTGCAGTCGTCCCAATCATCAGATATGAAAGCCGCAGACTTTTTCTTTCGGTGCTCCCTAAAAAGTAAAGCTTACATAAATTGTATTGTCTTCTGCAACTCTAAAAAATATGTTTTGAAACAAATTTAATTTATTTATTATTAACTTGCTTTTTATAAACATTTATTAACTTTTTTAACTAAAATTTTGAAGCAATTGATCTATAGCTTGCATTTTATGTATTCTACTTATTTTCTGATCAAAATTTTTCTTATATTCTGTTAGCTCTTTACAAAAAAACGTGTTCATTACATACACATTATATATTTAGTATTGTAGTAAGTATAAAAAACTTGAATGATAGTTTCATAACTTAAAATTCATAAATAAAACTCTCCCATCCTACAACAAAAGTTTATAAGAATCTCATAGTATAAGTAATTTAAATTGCATTTTAAACTTCGGCAGACGTTTGGTGTGATACGGACCGCTAATGCGATCCAGAATCTGGCGATAAAAGCGCGCGAGGTAGCGACGTCGGCTGGGAGCTTCTGACAGCGATTAATGAAAAGTGAATTCGGAAGATTTATATATCTGATCCACGCATTCGGAAATGAATCTTCTGGGGCGAAATAAATATTAGCCCAGAAATTGGGCTCGGGAATTTCAATGAGCCTTCAAATTACGTTTCCCGGTCTGAGCACAATAGACGCCGCGGCGCTTTACGGTGCGAGATATAAAATGTGTATAAACAGGGCGCTGCCGAAGTCGGCGCGCAGATATCGGTCAGGTCGTGCTCGTGTCTAACTCGGAATATTTTTAGAATAAAAGTGCCCTGTTAAAGTTGCGGTCAGGTTACATGCGCTCCGGGCATGAATAATTCACGCGAGGATCCAACATAGGTACGGCTGGATAAGACTGTTAAGGCGCTGCAAAAATATAGCAACATCTGCTATAAAATACTCAGCCGGGGATGCCTTGGGCGGTTGCTGCTTGTAATGTCAGGGAAGATATTATTAGAAATAGGAACGGAAAAAAAGGATCCCTCAAAAATTTCAAAAACGACAGCCATAGAGAAGTTTAATTTATCTTAAATAAAGGAAAATATTAAAAATTAATGAACAGTAAATAATTGATTGTGTATCGTAGGCTCTAGATTGTAGCAGATCTATCCTGTACAACCCCAAAGGGCCTTCAAGGCCTTAATATTACCTATCTAATTGCATATTATTTTTTGGGATAATTAATGCCTAATTTTAAACAAGCAAATGCACTAAATTTGCTTCTTATTGTATTATATCTGAAGTAAAACAAAACAGAAGAAAATATATGGTCACAAAAAGTAAGAAGATTAAAATGAGTATAACATCATTTCAATTAAATTAATGTGTCCACATATTCTTGTGCGCAGATCATAGGGGTTATTCTTGAAAATTAATGCGGTCAGACATTTACATCGGCTTTTATGATTTATTGTAACAATCGCTTGCAAAACCTTTCCTTATCATTTAGGTAAGTTATATGAACTGTAATTTGTTTCAGAGCCAGTCTGGAAAGGTTGATGTTGTAACTTGTTTTTGTTTCAGTAGGCAGCATAAGTTACGCTGACACATTGTTGAAGTCAGATAAATTTTACAACGCTAAAGTTCTGGGGCTATTTTCATATTGATGATTTTCCATCAACAGTTAAAAAGTGCGTGTTCCTCGCAACAGAGCTTTTTGCCTACACATAAACTTTTGCGTACTTTTTTAGTTATTTTTGTATCCTAATAACTCTATTCCTTTATTTGTATAAATTTTGAGTTATTAAAACGCTTCTAATAAAAACTACATTATTTTAAAATTTTTGAAGACTGACAACATTGTATTGTATTTTGTGCAACTTGAACATCCCAAGCTCAATATACTAGAACACACTAAACTCATAAATGTTTTATTGCAACTTTTCAAAATATTCTTTGCTTCATCCAACTCACTTTCTAGTTTTTTAAGTATAAATCAGCACGTTTACCAGAAGTAAAATGCATTCTTGCAACTCATTTACAATTAGTGGATATAAAGAATAATCTTATATTAAGTTAGGGTTTTATGGCATATGTTGGAGCAACAGTATATGCACCAGCATTATAATAATGCGGAATGACGCTGTTCTCCACGAATATTTTGAAAAGCAACCTGCGTATAATTTAGAGTTAACCATATTACTGCATTCGAACGTTACAGTTGCGATGTGCTCCGTATTTTTAAACAAATCCAATAGAAAGTCGTGTTCGTTATTGAATGCCGCATAAATTTTATTAAGACTACAAAGTGACTTAGTGACTTTTAAAAAGATTTCTTAAGAGTGAGCATTAATTTTTAAATTATTAAAGTTATTTAATCCCCTGTGTTCTATTAATTAAAGCTGGATTGGTTTATAGGCAGCACCAATTCGTAAAAAAAGTCAATGAGTGCACAATCCTTAGCCAATAACAGAGCGTCGTTTCAACTATTTGCAAAAAAAAATGTTGTCTACTAAAAGGTTTTTAAAATCAATTAGTTATTGTTATAAACATCTAAAAGGGATATTTCTAGTTAAACCAAAAAAATATTGATATAAATCCAATAGAAAGTCGTGTTCGTTATTGAATGCCGCATAAATTTTATTAAGACTACAAAGTGACTTAGTGACTTTTAAAAAGATTTCTTAAGAGTCAGCATTAATTTTTAAATTATTAAAGTTATTTAATCCCCTGTGTTCTATTAATTAAAAGCGTTTCCAATAGCTAAGGAAAGTCAGTAAATAAGTAGTTTGAATCCCACACAACAAACCTTAGTATTGCAGAATTTAAGCAACAGACAAAAAATTATTTAAATGTTATGTTAGATAGTTTATTACGTTACAATTAAAGGTCCAAAAGCAAATTCGCAATAGTATGAATAGCAGTTTATTTTTTGATATTAAAACTAAGCCATGCCACAATAGTAAATCTTAATTATCAATAACTGGAAGAGTAACTAAATTTCATCATTAAACTTCCCCACATAATCGACACAAAATGTTTCAAATAAATTTAGGACAAAATTGAACATCAGCTTGTCAAGTTCAGTTTATTGTTTAAATATTTATTATGTGATAAGTTTTCAACAGCACATATATACCAAATACTCCTTCTACTTTTTCTTCTATTCTTATATAGCCTATTAGCCTGTTTATGAGCACACATTTTGTGTAGTAACATAAACCATGTTGGGTGTACCCCGGGTAAGTGGCCAGTCTAAAGAAAAAAATTGTTTTTCATTTTTATTTGCAATTTTCTGCCAAGTGTCCAATACATTTGGCTGTATTTAATGCCGAGTTGTTTCCTTTTCGTAAACATATGTTTTGTCATATCAACCGTCGGCTCAAGTGCTATCGAGGTATTTAACGTCTTTGTTTTGTGGAATTAGAGTATTATTATAATTACTGCTTGGCAAGTAGCTCTTCTCATAGTATCGAATGAGTGCGGAGATAATAACAAATTATTATGTTAAATATCAAGCTAAGCTCACTGTGCATCCCAATAATCTAGCAGCCCAACTTTTAGATAACAGTTCTACGCCAAGAAGACTGAAACGTTTCAAATTCTCAGACCTGTCCACCAGGTTTGATTATATTTATATTTTCTTTGCATATGCAATGCTATAATATATTATAATCATACAATTTATAATTAAAAACATGATCAATAGATTGTTTTCCGCATGTTTGTAGGTCCATTAGAATATGTTACGCCATTTGCTTATTGTCTGCTTAAATATGTTGTAAGTAGATTCTGGTAATAAAAAAAAAACTAATCTGTAACTACACCGACCGTGATATATGTTTGCGAGGTATGGATTTTAAGTAAACAATAACGGCAAATACTAGGTTTATGAGAAAGGAAGTTATTGAGAAGAATATATGGTGGAACAAAAATATAAGGTGTCATTAAAATGTAACGGATTGAATGGTTGAAAAAGAAAAAAAATACTCTATAAAATATAGAACTTAGAAGTGGGAAGAAGACAGCAAAGAGGGGGGCCGAAAATACAATAAAAAGTGTAGTGTAGTCAGACCTCTATAGATTAAATATTCGTAAATGGTAAAAAAACAGCAAAATTAGGATAAAATCTTATAAGAAGCCAAAATCTTATAATGCTTCTGTATAAAAAAATATATGCGGGAGGAGAAAATCACACCTTAAACACAATGTCTTTAAAATCAATACCACTTAATAATGTAGTAACATCAAGTACAAATTCAAATTTTGCAAACAGATTTGACGTAATAATAGAGAAAGATGAGAAGTAAATAGTTGTTTTAATGAAGGGCCGAAAATTGAAATGGTCTAAGAGAGTCTGGGACAGCTTAAGTCGTTAGACGTGTCATCAAGTAATTAATTAGCCTACATACACTATAATATAATGGGAGTAAATTGTAGCAGCATTTAGGTTTACATGCGTTAAGTTATTTACCACCATTATATAATTATTTTAATACATTGCAGTTTCTAAAATGATCTTTAAATACTTTCGTTTTGTATGTCACTTAAAATCTAAGTTTTGTACTTTATTGTTTCTTAAAATAATTTAATTATACTACTATTATAATTATTTAGTAATGATATAATAAATAGTAGCATTTTTCTCGTATTAAACTTTAATCTAGAATTAGAAGAGACATACTTCAGCTAATTTTAATATCTAACATACTTTTGTGTTCTGCTAAAGTTATTTGAAATTAAATATTATTTAACTATATTCTGGACTACTAAGATGGAAAACTTGAAACTATCATCAGCTTAATTAGATCGATTGGGATAAAACTCTTGACTAATTTTTCGTATAAAGTCGTTTACTATATTTTTAAACTTTACTGTAATAGTATTAGTATATTAGCCTTGAATACAAAATTAACATTTAAAATTTTATTGTAATATGGTAAAACCCATTTGCGTTATGTAACTTGACATCCGATGAGAGTGGAGTGTAAAACGCATGCGTAAAAGAGAACGAATTTACTGACCAGATTAACTGAGAGTTAAATGCCGGTGTTAGATCTGCATTAAGTAGACGAGATCTCAGCAAGCTGCATTAACTATTAAGGGGAAGAGATTTTAGACCAATACGACGAGATAGTTATTTGCGATTCCAACACAAAACTTTGCAGAATGCTTTAAACAGTAAAATCGAAGCTGAAAGAAGTCTGTGAGATCTCAAGGTGCTTACTGTAATCAGGACCAAGTTCACGTACATTGTTCCTTATACCTTCTTATTACTAATATACCACGTACGCATCAAATTATACATTTTAAGGTAAATATTTTAGTGGTACATACAAAGTATTACACATGTAGAGTTATAGTAAATACATGTCTCATTTTAGATTATAAATATTTTAAATATTTAAAACTTAAATTTTAATGAACAAGTATTATACTATTTGACAGCCAACGTGGTCCCGTGGTTGAGGGACGGGCTGCGATGATGACGGACCCGGGTTCAATTCCCGGTGCTCTCTGATGCCTGGCGGGTGATCTACTCAGTCACTAAAAATAATTGAGTACCTGCGTTCATTCGAACAAGGGGTAATAATGGCGGTCGTCTAAGGTGCGGTGCTTGCCACATACCCCGCATCAGAGATGGTGCGCGACGACCGGGCAGAGAGAGCGAACGTATGAGAGCCTTAACCTCTCAGTTCGCAGGCCGTGCTCCCACGCGGGGCGTAAGGCCTTACCATTATTATTATTATTATACTATTTCATATAAGAATGTTGCCTATCCAAATATTTTTAAATATAGCCGTTCAAAGATTGGTTTCCTACAGTTTAAATTACATTTTAATGCTTTCGTCAATTCATATGTGGTAATAAAACAGTGTATGTGTGCAATGTACCATTTTGTAGATAATAATGTAATTAAAATTAGTTACGTTTGCAAATCAAACAACATTTTACTATGTGTATTGATTTTCATTTTATTTTAAAACTTCTATTTAGCTACTATTAGAATATAAGCAGTTTATATTCGTTTATCTCTAAAATTTGATGATTTCTATTTTAACTTGCATTATGAGTCTATTTGATTTTGTTCAATTACACAAGGTAAATATAAAATATAACTCGGCTATCTTTTGTGTAATATTCCTTTGTCTATTATTCTTCATACTAAAGGCTTTGTTAGCTGTGTTAATCGTATTGTTTTTTTGTATGTTGTATTATGGTGGACTATACCATTTTTTATCTTTATAATTATATAGTAAATGATTGATTTGGCATTTATATATTTTTTAAAATTTGTGCTGTGGGCAAGTTCTTAATTTAAATTTATGATAAATTAAAAATATTTGTAGTAAATAGGAAAAACTTTCACAAAATAGATTTATAAAATAAAATAACAATATTTTGCATTATTAGAAACTATATAAACCAAATTTTATAAAATGTCATTAAAATGCCAATAGTCATATTTTTCAGTAAAACGGAACCTCACAACTATGCGATATTTTTCTTTAACTAATCCTATACTTAGATATCATAGAGATTTGGTATATTAATCCGTCATGTTTACATAGGTTACATTTTTTACATTACTTTATTTGTTACTATATCTTTATAACTGCCTATATTTTGACATGACTGTAGCACATAATATAAAAACTAAGTCTAAACTAAACTATGCTTATTAAAAGCTGACGTAAACTTCTTTGCTTTAAGCATTAACACGAGTGAATAATTTTTAAGGTTAAATTATTTAATTATTTTACACAAATAATAAAACAGTAGCCTAAACTATATAACTGTTTGATTATAGTTGTCTATATATTAGTTTTATTGTAATTTGTACCGCGTGAAGGAAAATTTTTAATTAATACCATCAAAGCTTCCCGGCAGGATTTTTTTTAAATATATTTTTATTTGTAGTGTAGATATAAGTGAATTATCATCAAATGGATAATAAAATTATTGAGTATTGAATTATAATTACAACAAATAACAATTTATATATTAGTAAAAATATAAGATACAGTCTACATGACTCCAATTCTCTTTGAAATAAGCACCTAGAAATCTCACACAGTTTTACCAGCCCACTTTTATTGCTCGAAACATCCTGCAAAGTCTTGCGTTGAAATCGCAAATAACTGCCTCATCGTATTGGTTTGTATTTCGTCCGTGATCCGAAATCTTTTTTCTTTCAAAGTTGATGCAGATTTCTGATCTCGCTTAATTAACACAAATTTAGCGACCACCCTCACTCGCCGGCGTCTAATTCGCATTCTTTCGGGCTAGTAAAGTCGCCCTCGTTCATGTATATATCTCACATTCCATCAGATACCAGGTTACATCACAACTTCACAAAAAGTGTTCATTAAGTTAACGCGCCGTGAAACGCAAAATATACATTTTTTTAGAAAAACTCTAAAGTTTCAAAACTGATATGTTAACACGGCTTAGCAGAGCTTGAGCAATAAACCTTGCAATGCGGTGAATGACTTTATACAAAAAATCGGTCTAGACTTTTACCATAATCCATCTAATTAAGCTAGTAAAAGTTTTATGTTCTTCAATAAATAAAGTTCCTTCTTAAGTTAGTGATACCTTAATAGTCCCACATATAGTCAAATAACATTTAATTTTAAGTAACATTTGATAATCATAGTTGCATAAAAAATGATTTGCATATTTAAATATGATGGAGTGTGTCACTTCTAGTTGTAGTGTAAAGTTGCATACGAGAAAAAATGCTACTATTTATTCTATAATTACTAAATAATTATTACAATAATACAATTAAATAATTTTAGGAAACACCAAAGTACAAAATTTAAATTTTGAGTAACATATGGAATGAAACGCATTTATAAATAATTTTAGAAACTGCAATGCATTAAAATATGTACATAATTATGTTAAATAATTAATACACATGTATACCTAAAAAATGCTACAACTTACCACGTTATACAGTTCTATAAATTTATATAAGCCATTTAATTGCTTAATGACACACCTAATAAATTAAGATATCCCAGAAGTCTCCTAGACCATTTAAGTATTAGGTCTCTTATTAAAAGGTATTTACCTCTCATATCTCTACACTGTTACGCGTAATCTGTTTGCAAAATATAAATTTGTACTTGATGTCACTACAATATTAAGTAGTAATTACTTTAAAGACATTTTAATGTATTTATACACTCAGTGGCATAGAAATCCGCTTACACTGGTTTTTCTCAATATTATCTAGTTATCAACTAATATTATAAGATACACTAATGAACATGGTATCTATTTTACTAGCAGGCATAGTTGATGATAATAACGATCATATTTGTTAGAAAAATTGCCAAAACAAGCATTAAAAACAAATTCTGTTGAAGTTATTTACGTTCTAAATTTGAGCTGCATAAAGTTTTGTGTTTATGATTGTGTTCTTTTTAAATCGCTGTTAATTTTTTTGTTACATTCTGTTTAGTTCCTTTATTGCTAGTGTTTTTGGTTTACAGTGCATTCGAATTATGCATTTTCCAGTAGAAACTGTTGCTAAAGCAGTTGCATTACTTGAAGACGGACGCAGTCAACGTTATGTCTCTAATCGGCTAGGTAATCCTCGTCCAATGCTAAAAGATGTTCATAGAATATTTAAAGAAACCGGTAGCTATGGTCGCAGGCCGGGAACAGGAGCTAAACGTAAGACATTCGTTCGTGACGACTATTTTGTCATTTTGTCTATGTTAAGAAATCGACATACTACCGCAATGGAGACTCGAAATGGTCTTCAGCGTGTAAGAAATCTCAATATTTTTGAAAAACAGTTAGACGGAGACTTTACGAAGCAAATTTGTGTTCAATAAAACCAGCACGAGGTCCAAGATTGCTACGGCAACATCGAATAGCACGTTTGGCGTTTGGGCGTAATCACGCAAACTGAGGAATCGAACAGAGGAGAGGACAGTTATCTTTTCTGATGAATCCAGATTTAATCTTCGTGGCTCAGATAGTCGTGAACGAATATGGAAAAGAAGGGGAGAAAAATTTGCTCCTTGTAATTTTTCGGAAATGATGCGATTTGATGGAGGTTCAATTATGGTGTGAGCAGGGATTTCTGCTGATGCACGAACGGAGTTCGTATGTATCGAAGCAGGTTCATTAACAGCAGATAGGTATGTTGAAGAAATTCTATTACCTCATGTGATTCCTTTTGCTCCTTTCGTTGCTGAAGATGTTTTGTTTATGCATGATAACGCCCAACCATATTCTGTAAGAATCGTAACTGCCTTCTTAAATGAAGTTCAGATTCTCGTTATGGATTGGCCGGCAAATAGTCCCGATTTAAATCCTATTAAATCATGTTTGGGACATGTTAGGACAACGCCTCAGAGCAAACCCTGCTGCTTCAAATAATCTCAATAAACTCCGAATTGCTTTCCTCGAAGAATGGGATGAGATCCCTCAAGAAGATATTCGGGAGTTGATCTACAAAATTATCTACAGTGATTCACGCATGAGGAGGCAATACGCAATGTTAGAACTTTACATCGTGTTTTTTTGTCGCTTTGCTAAGTTTTTTAAAGTTAAAATAAGGTATGTGTTTTGTTGTTATCTTTATTTTGCCATCTCTAGTTAACATCATAGAATAATTTAAGTAGAAGTGTGCTAATAATGCAGTAAAAATAACGTACTGGGTACTAAATTCACTTTAGTTAGCATTTTTCCAAATTTCAATTAGAAAATACCAAAAAAATAGGGCGGATAACTGGATATCATTGAGAGAAACCGGGGTGGTCGGATTTCTATGCCGGTGAGTGTATATACAGAAGCATCAGACTTTTGATTTTTTGACTCATTTTTTCTTGTACTTAGAATTTCATTTTCAATCCTGAATGTTCAATCGATTTGGATCTTGTTGCACTTTAGTTTCCATTGTGCTTTTACTCTTTTTTTTATTGGCGTTCTCCCACAGTATTCTTTAATTTTCGCCTGTTAAATGACCAACGATCTAATCGGTTGTATTATAATGACACCTGGTATTTCAGCATTGTCTTAAAGTTTTTAAAATTTTTTTTTCTTTCTATTTTTTTTCCATATAATAACTAATAACAAACGTTCCGGTCTATTTAATTGTAATCTTGAAAATATGGGATTTCTTAAGGGCATTGTATATGAACTTCGTGTTCGTACTGCTATAACTTCTTTATTGCTTCCATATTGTTATTAATGTTTTTCTGTATGTAAATGTTTTCAATTTTAAAAATCCAGATTATTATTCCTGTCTGCTATATGGTTCTATGCTGTTAACATAACCTACATGTATTTACCCATTGGTTAGACTAGGATTAATTGTCACAGTTAATATAAATATCAAACCAATTGCTTTTCTACTGATGTAAAATAAGCATTCTTGAAATGAAAATATGTTTAAAATATTTTGTTGTTTCTGAAGAAACTTAATCGAAATAAATTGTGTTATTTGTAATTTGGTAGATGTGTAAGATTTATTCAGAGTTTTTTCTTTAAGAATATCAAAAATTAAAAAAACAATTCTAAACTAGCGTTGCTATTTGTAAGTTCTATTAAGTCATGATTTTTAAACAATTCTATTAGAACTTTTATCATGCGTACACTTCACATCATTTGAGGACAAAACTGCAAAAATAGTAATCATTTTTTATTGGTATAAATATTTACTCTTATTTCTTTGTATTGATAGGTTATTTCTCAAACGATATAAACCAAAATATATAAAAGCCAACAGTGCTATTTGTAAGATTTGTTAAACCATAGTTTCTAAAATATTGGAATAACAATTTTAATACTTGTGTAATATGTTTTATTTAGACATAAATTTGCAAAAATAGTTAGCACTTTTATAATTAAGAGGATCTAATCTTAATAATCTTAATAACTGAAAAACGAGGAAATAAAGCGTAGAACGAAAATACCCGATATAATGCAGAGAGTAGCTCAAGCAAAGTGGCAATGGGCGGGACATATAGCACGGCATGAACCAAACCGCTGGACCTCAAAACTCTTGAGATGGAGGCCCCGTTTAACGAAAAGAGGTGTAGGAAGACCACCAAAAAGATGGAGCGACGATATCCGAGACTTTGTGGGAAGAGATTGGATCCAGAAGGCTCAAGACAGAAATGCATGGAAACAAATGAGAGAGGCCTACGTCCAACGATGGACGGTTGCAGGCTGATGATGATGATGATGATGATGAATCTTAATAATTATATATAATATCACTAAAGAATTAATTGTCAAATAACGAAAATCAAATTTGCAAATTTGCATACACTTTACATATTAATTATTTACTCCAAAAGTATAATGTGCAGCTTCTATTTAATTAGAATACCTTAAATGTTTAAGATTCGATGGGAACAATTTGTATATAATTGAAAAGTACAGTTTCGATATTATCAATATTTTGAAAATGCGACAAATCAGCTAAACTTTATAAGCTGATCCTGAATCTATTTGTCACATTTTCTTAGCCAACGTTGAATATCTAATGACAAAAGTTTAGTTTGGTAACCCAGTTAATGACAAGATATTTGCTGTTACGTTTTGACTTAGTTTTAACATCTGAAAGCAAACTGCTGCTTTATTACTCATTCACAATCTTGATTTGATCGTAAAGTGTAGAGAAATACTTTATTTTACTAATTGTCTTTCTATCTAACGTAATAATTACATCAAATAATTTTTTTCTTTTATCTGTTGTTTAAATTCTGGAATATAAACGCCTGTTTTCAGTTAAAGGTTGAGTGGGATTTAAACTGCTTGTTTACTGACCTTCTATAGCTATTGAAAACGCTACTAGATAATACGCAACAAGAAATTGCTTTAATAGTAACATTTTGATAGCTCTACAAGAATTTTTGCAACAGCAAAATGTAAAAAGTAGTTGTAGATATGTATTACTCTCCTCAACGGTAGTTATTAGACAGATCAAAACAAAAATGTATATTATTCTATTTTAAAAATACCTAATAATTAAGAAGATTGGCGTAAATAAACAAATTTTTTATTATTTTTATAATTGAAGTTTAGAATTTGAATTTTGCTAACATATATAATAGGATAAGAAAGTGTGTTATTGTTTGTAGTTGTTTGTCTATCTTTATATTAGTACTGCCCTCACTTACGTTACTTTAGACGAAAAACATCTTAATTTTTTTTTGAAAGTTTTTCCAGAAAATATGCAAAAAACTGTCTCTCATTTTCAAAAAGCTATCTAATGCTGAAATTATGTTTTTTGTGTATAGTGGTCCCTTTTATAGTTTTTCTTATAGTTAATTTCGTCTACTATAAAAAATTACATTGTGAAATCTTGAAAAATGGTAGCAATATTAAAATATCCTTTAACAATTTTCTAAAGGATACAAACACAATCGGACATTTATATGAATGTTACATAGATTTAAATTTATAGCTAAAATGTGATCCATTTTTAATAGAAGGTAAACTTTTTGTTTTGAGATATTTGGAAAAATTACTAAGCTTTAGTAATCCATATTTATGTTATTGAAGGATAAAAATAATATTATAATTTTTTTTAATATAGAAATCGTTATTGGTTTTTGTCTCTTTAGGTAATGTTTGCAATTACCAAATTATAGAAAAATAATCTTTACATGACTACATCTGTTCTTAATCTGGTAATTGGATTAAAAATACCAACAAAATAGTATACATTTTTAAAGCATTAAGTTATTTGATGGAAATGTGTATATCTAAAATATATTCTACTAATGAGAAGATATTTCTGATTCTCTAAGATGTACTTGGTACCTTCAAGCTTGTCCTTTGCAAATTTATTTTTTTTTGGAGCATGATAGTCTCTGCAAAATATGATACGGCAGCGGACAAATTTTCTATCTTTAAAAACAAGAAAGAATAAGCGTTTTTTGAGATAAAACATCTCAACAATAATTTTTATTTAAAAAATACAACGTTGGTTTATAACGTAGAAGATATAGCACGTTGATACAATGAATCAATTAGACTATCAAAAAATTTTGTGAAAAAGTTCCGAACGATATTTCTATGTCATTCTGATACATTTATAACAAGAATAGGGTCAATTAAAAAAATCATTATTTCTTAAAAATTTGCTAAACGTCTCAAAGACAGTAAAGGATAATTACAAGCGGCTTGCATTCTAAAGAAAATAATGCTTAAAGTGGACTATTAAACATAAATTGTTAGGCAACGATTTTCATAGTTAGTGGGTTGTAATGCATGTGTTTAATAATAAAATGAACTCGAGGTATAGTTTAAAATACCTATAAGTGCTAAGGAAGGTATGATACGACATCACTAAATTGAATTATAGTAAAACATAACGGTATCTCCAAAGTTATTTATTTAAAAGTACACAAACATTAAGGAAGACGATTTTACAACATGGCAGTTATTAATGTCTATATAAAGTTTTACGTCGCAGCATTAGGCTTTCTAAACTTCTTCTACTAAATACTTTTAAATTTTTACTTTACTTATTTTCTTAATAGTTCACAATCGAGGCAAAAATTTAATGGTGTTTAATGAAACTTTGTATTTCCATGCCTAATCTACTGTTCTAGAAATCATGAGGATAACAAAAACCATGTATTGTAAAACTGCAGGAAGAAGATTATTATTAATAAATTCATGCAACTGTAGGCGTTTCAAAAATTTATAATTAATATGTTTCGGTTCTTTTTGAGCAATCTGATTAACTTATTGTTATGTCGATTAACTTTCCAATATGCTTGTGTGAAAGGGGACGTTAGTGCCAAACGAAAATTTGTTAGTTACATTGTCACCCCCAGTCCTGCTGCTTTGGTTAGGAAATATTTTTATAATTTGCAAACCACTAGAATGTGCTACTGATTTTGTTTTAAATTTTACCATAAAATTCTTTGTACTGACATGTATCAAACTTCCGACATATTAGGTGTTCTCTAAGATTATAATTGTTGATCGTCCTCTGAACAGTTTCTTCTATAAGTTCTTATGTTGATATAAAGATAAATAAAACGTTGTGTGTGTATATTTTTTATTATTATTTTCAACGTATTTAGTACTATAACATCAATTTCAGAATTATCATAAAATGTATACTAACATCGAACGTAATTAAAAATAGCTGTTTAAAATATAACACAGCATTGTAATTTTCTAACATTTACGATTGATTATGTGTACTAGTTTCTGTTATAGTTTAACGTTTATATGATTTGGGTTACAATAAAATGTCAAAAAAAAAACAGTTACGAACATATTAATGTTTTAAACCTGCAATGCTTGCTAATGTCAGGAAAGCCAACATTAACGTTATCATTTACGAAGGCGCCGACAAAATTATGAGGCTGTAATTAAAAAAAGAGTTTACTGAAGCTGAAAGCGCCTGCAATCGTTTACCTTCGGCGCGAATCATTTACGAGCTTGGAGATGTACCATGAAGAATTAGGTTTCGGCGCAGCTTTGCTTGTCTTTTATACCGGGAAAATTAAGCTTGACAACCTATCAGACGTAAATCGCTTGTTCAAACGTTGTCAAAGCTGTTCTAAAATAAAAAACCTTAGTTTGTTGGGTAAATACGTTAATGAGTCCGATACAAGCGCAGCTGCCACGCATTGTAGAAACGAGTTACAAAGAATCCTCGATGCTCTTAGTGTTATGACAATCGCTACACTATAATATATCACTTGGTAATAGAATTTTTATTGGTTAAACAAGTGAGCTATTAAGTATTACATAAAGCGCTATAACTTTTTGTGCAGCTCTAAACATTAAGTTTTGATAGCTTGCGGGTACATAAAAGTACTATATTTAACTATTATTCTTGTTACAATAATATAGAATATACGCGATATATAAATTGTTTATATTGTTGAATGTTTGGACTATTTTTTGTACTATTATTCACTATGTTTAAGTTTTTATTATGTTATGCTATCTTGTTTTTAAAAGCGTATTTCACTTTGGCAAAGAAAACTAACAATTAAAATAGTCGGGACATTATTTGACTAGGTGTAGCCGATTGTTTTACAAAAATGGATATAGAAATTTTTCTCTAACTTTTCACCGGATTAAATTTGGTACACATTAGTTGGAAAAACTTTCTCGTCAGTTAGAGATGATACTACCCCAAGAACAGTTTCGTTTGATGGAAGTGTTAATTCCATTGAATTAACTGAATTGTGGTTTTAATCTAACAATATTGATATAAATACTTTTGCTGCAAAGAAAAACTTTCTTAATAAGATGTGGAACAAGTGGAAAGTTATGTGCATTTAACTTTTGTTACAATAGGGGGTTGTGTGTTTGATAAAATATTGGTCGATTATGTATCATTGCTATCTGTCATATAAATGTTATAAAATAGTTTAAAGCCTAAACACAAGGACTTGTTGGAAGATTATTTAAGAAAATAATTTAATTCTGGCTTAGCCTTTGAACTTCTAGTTAAAACAAATGCAACTGTTTATTGAAGAAAAAATTAGAGAAAGCAAAGGACTTGGTAACAATGGAATATAAAAATTAATTACTAAAACCAAGAATTGGCGAATAGTACAGTTTGAAGTAGGGCACAATAAATAATGTTAAAGTTATTTTGTGTTTGCCTTCTAATTAATGTCACGCGATCAATGATCAACAAAGTTGTTTAAGTTTCGGCTTGAAAAGCAGTTATACTTAATGTAAATGACGTTATCCTGAAAATTCAGCACAAGTTTATTACGTTATAACAGGTTAAAATACTTTCAGTATATAGGTCACACAGTACATATATGAAATATTTATAGAATACCTTACACCAACCCATCGAACACAAAGCGTTCGTAAACTCCGCAAACTCGCCCGAATGGGCTGCACAACGACTATTCCAAAGCGTGCCAATCATAAGCAGTTCGAAAACTTTTTCATTAAACTTCTAGCACGTGCCGCTTAAACAAACTTCGCAGTATTTATAATTTTAATTTGAATTTCCCCTGCCTCGGAACCAATTAAAACTACATAAAGGAGCCCGAACTGCAGACATCGCGCGCGTCGGAGACGCGGGCGGGACAGCGGCGCGAAAATAAAAAGCGCGGATCAAATATACATCAAGGGTTTAAAATTAAATTTTCACCTTTCCCCTCATATTGTCTGCGGAGCGATAGTGACGCGCCGAGGAATGAGGGGCACAGGCGCAGGTAAGTGCCGCGCCGCGAGGGTGACGAGTGATATTGCACATCATGAGGTCAAAAGAAAAATGTAACTGCGGCCCTTCAAATTTAATGAGGGCTGGCGCGAACGGAATCCAGCCGGGCCTCCGGCGCGGAACATTTATCAAAACGAATATAACGAAATAAACTATATTCGATTAAGGCGGGGCAATTTTGAATAATGGAATTTGGGAGATAGCGCAGGAATTGATCTCTTCCAATATCGCAGCTGCTGTAACTTACCATTGAAAGTGGAGATATATGTACAGGAAAAATTATTTTAATAAGCGTAGCCTGGAATTGTGCTTTAGACTAAAAACTGCTATTAAATATTTAACTTTAATTTTGTTTGAACATCTGCAGATATGTCGATGTTTTATATATTTGGAAGTAAACATCACATTAGCAGATTTATCTCCAGCCAAAAGCGTTAGATACAATCAAACGAAAGTTTATCGCAAAAAATAAAGATAATATTTAGTAATACTTAAATTATATAACAACTAATCTTTATATCAAGTGTCTAATTTTTTGGCTAATAAGTTTAACTCTTATAGTTAGTTAGTCCTTTTATATAAAATGGTTTGGCACTCTCCCAAAACTTTCGACTACTTTTCAATACTAGAACAGAGTGAACTTCTTTCAACCCATTTACTTATTACTTTATTAAATAGATTGTAAATTTGCATTAATCCAATAAAAAAAGAACAGACAATTAGATTAAAGTACACAGCACTTTGTAGCTTCATCATATTTCTTCTAGAAGCACATGGACCGCAAATGAAAGCAAACTATTGACTTAGAATAAAAATTAATTGTTTGATATGCTCTCTTTTAATTTCTCAAAAACATGCATTGGATTGAGAAGTATCTAATAATTCAGAATTTAAGGATTATCGACTAACATAACTTTTCTGTCTTTATAATGATCCTTGGTCAAAAGTCCATCGAATACTGAAATGCCATGACCCAATCCAAAAAGACTCCGATTGAAAAGAAAATTGAACGATGTCTATAGACGTTTTCTATGAGGATTTATCTATATAGAAACTAAGATACGTTTTGTCGTCAAATAACTTTATAGATTATAACCAAATCCTTCATTTATATTAAGTCATGTGCAAACAAATATCAACAAAGAGAAAATGCCAAAAAAGTATTAGTCCAAAGGAAGTGCAAAAAATCACAAACAAAACCTGAGTAATAACACAATAAAACGTTTTATATGCGATGCCATATCAGCAATACACAAAATATTTTTGAAACCCAGGAATATTTGTAATCAGAGGTACAAAAAAGGTAATGATGATGAGTTATGCAGATAATGGATAAATAATATTAAATAGAAGTGAGAATAGTGTACGCAAATTAGCAATTTGAAGGCTAGTAATTGAAGGTATAATTTGAATCCTACAAATGGTGGATATACTAATATATAAGTTTACCTTACATTAACTTGTAGAATGTTTGGATAGCACTTTCAAAACGAACTAAAGAAAAACTACAAAGAAGAGATCATAAAACTAAATTTATTGGCATGCGATGTGACAAATAACAACAAATATGGCCGTTATAAAAACGAAAAAGGTAGGATAAAGACAAAAGAGCAAATAACTGGTAGAAGCAACTAAAAATAAAATAAAGTACATAGACTGGCCACTTTAGCAAGTTTTTTTTAAATCGCAGAGAAAATGTAAATGGTGTATATGTTATTCAATTTTCGTGGGCATTTTTAATTACAAATTATATCTAAACATGTCCTATAAGCCTTGTAATTACAGAAAATGTTTAATAAAAATATAATAACAACCTATAACGTATCAATAAAGACTTACTTTATTAATTTTTAATACTAATATTAAAAAGAAGTAAATATTATAAATTCTGTAGTTGTACAGAGTTTTAAAAAAGCTTTCCTTTGTTGTTATTAGTCGATACTGTCTGCTATTGTACTTTTTCTCCTGTTCTCTATTACGTAGTTCTCAAACGAATACATCAATATTATGTTTATTCTATTATAACATTTTTATGAAAAATTTCTTGATGGAGAACTTTAAATAATACAATTAAAGACAAATTCTGCAACACTTAAAATAAACAGTAATTTTAGTAGTAATTTATATTTTATCATCGTTAAAAATAACTCTTAGTATTACATTGTCATGTATATCTTTATATCTAATTACTTTAGATCTATTTATATCATTCATTTTTTATTGGTCTTTAGACCAACAACCTGTTTTAAATATACAGTTTAAATATATATTTGCTTATAAGTGCAATCATTTGTAAAGCTTAAAAACCAACAAACAAACGCGGTTGTTTACTCTCTATTTCTATTTTTATCATTAAATATAGATCGTTAATCTAATCTTAACATATAGCACTTAAGAAGATTTAGGTGTCCGTTATTTTAATTATAGCTGTAGTTAAATTCTATTCGAGAATATTCGCAACTTACATTAGACAAGACATTTATTTCAGATTTCTGTGTCTGAAAAAAGAACGAAATTGATGAGACCGTTTAGACATCAGCAGGCCAGCGTATCGGGTGTATCGGCGCGCCGGGAGCCATCGGAGCCCGAGAAATCAACAGGAGGGTTCTTACCGGAATGGTGGCTTTCTCCTCGGAGGTGGTTCCCCCATTTGGTGGCACATGACCGGCTTTGGCAACAAGCCCCGCCGGGACCCGCACCGTGAAGCAATTTGGCGCTGTGCCCCACTCACTAGCGGCCCCCTTCAAGACCACAGCATTCAGTGCATCTCCTGCACTCACCCCGAGCGGCACACTGTCACTCCGATCTGCTATGCTACCGCACAAGAACGTCCGGCGAGCACCACCGCACTCAACTTCGGCGAGGGGCAGCGGTCGGCGGCCGCCGCTCGGCTGCCGACGGCTAGCGTCTTAGGGCCGGAGGGTGCCGTCACCGGCGGCGCTTGCAGCCGCGTCCTTCGAGGTGTCAGAGGCGGCAAGGAAGAAGTGCTGGTCCGGGAGCGGAATCAGCGCGGTGCTGGGCATGGGTGGGCAACGCCGCCCCCGACCGCTCCGGCACCGGCTGCGGCGAGTTGCAGGGCTGAGCGCGCGGGCGATCCGCGGGCTGGGATGGATTGCAGGGCTGAGAGCTCGCGTGATCGTGTGTTTATTATCAACAGCTGAGTACGCGACGCTAGGGAAGGTTATGCGGTACTGTTGTACGAGGACGCTATTGAGCGACGCCGCCGCCAGAGCGCAGGAGCGTCGCGCCGTCGCTACGCGTCTGCTACCTGCTGCTTGTTTGCATCGTTTGCGCTCTGCTTGCGTTTGCTCGTTAATAAATGATCACGTTTTCGAGTATTTTTATCAAATCTACCTAAATACCTGTTTTAATTTGCATTGAGATTCAGAGTACGCTCTTTGGGTCCACCTTACCACTGAAGTTATTTGAGGATAATTATAAGTCTCACTGCCTCTTCACTTACCAAAATAAAGCATTCTTAAAATAATCGACAAATATGTAGTTTGGCATAGCAACACACTAAATTATTGCTTCGAGCGATTAAACATTGATGCAAATTTCAAACCCATTGAGAGTAAATGGACAGCTATTGGTTTCCCAAGTTTCAAATTACATAAATTCGATGCCGAAGTTTCCGAATTGCAGATGGTACTTTATAGCTAACAACTGCAACAGGAAGTTATTAATTATTTAGTATTTGTGTCATTGCCTTTGCGTACATTTTCAAATTTTTAAAAGAATTATCTTCTAAATTGAAAATATAAAACAAAACTTTATATGACAGTGTAATCATTTTTAAAGTGTTGTGAACATTATAGTAGAGTTAAATAACAATTTGTTTATTGCTTATTTTTATTACATAAATTATATTTAAAAGTTTTTACTTTTTTATTTTAAAGAATAAAAAAGTGAATACTTTATACCATGTAACTTAAATACAGTTGATATATTTGGACCAACATCAATCGAAAAAATCTGGACAAGTTTTGTTATTATCTAAATGGTACAAATAAACTCACAATCGTATGAGATACGAACACCAAAATGATCACTTAAAATTTGTAGCTAGAAGATTTGAAATTAACAAACAAAATGAATGTGAAGAATCAAATTCTGTATAGAGAACAATCTGGTGGTGCATCGTATAGTTGGTTTTTGGGTTATCAGCCGTGGTCGGAGTACGGAAACTCTTGACGTTTCATCCACAACTGCGGCGGACATATTTAGAAGAAACATTTTTAGAAGATTTTCCACTGAAGATGCCTGCAGCAGTTGCGGACGAAACGTCAAGAGCTTCTGAACTCCAGACCACGGTGTTATAACTCGAGAACCAATCCACACGATGCACTATAACACCAACCGTGAAAGCCTTCGCATCTATTTAATAACAATTTGGTGATTGAATACATTTTTCTAGTACTTGACAGGATGATTATATATTTGAATATCGCTGGTAAACAGATATATAAATTAAACTGACTTTATAATGATAAAATATAGATACAAATTGTCAGCGTACCACTAAAATGCGATCATTGACTGCTCACTAAATAATTGAAATTCAAAATAAAAATACAAAACTACAAGAAAACGTAATTGAGATTAACAAAAATATAGTTAAATAACTCAAAAGGCAAATACTCATAAAACCAACCAGCAAAAAGTACAAAATATTGAAGAATATAAAAAGACGCTAATCGAAAATTATTTGGCAAAATTTAATATAAAAGAGAGAGAATATACGTATTCGGTTATACAAAGTAATGTAAATAACTACATTCGGGCTTGCTTTTTTTTCAGAAATTGATAAAAAAATCATAAGCAAAGCTATACTCTTCCATATGTGTAATAACAAAAAGAACACAATCAAATTTACAAAATGCATTTTCCATGAGTTCCAAGATTTAATGATTTTGCTTTTAGGTCTGAACGACTGATTGTTCTACAGTTTAACTAGAACCAACAAATCTATGCGCACCTATAAATTCTCCCTTGTAGCAATTTGTCGTTACATAGCTTCTAGTTTATAATTGGCAGTATCCTTAAGCATTATGTTGTTTGTATCGCTTTAAGTTAAACTCAGCTGTTACTTTAAAAAAGAACATGTGCATTATTGAAATCCGCATACAAGATGCTCTTTGTCCGAAGCAACTAAAGAATAACTTTTGAATTCTATTGACTTCTACCTCAAATTAAAAGAATTAAACCAAACTAACATTAACTGTACTTACTTCTTCTGGGTAACATAGTTATTAGTAACATTACTGATTTATTTTCATTTAACTTTGATACGCCACGTTCTTAGCCAAGGTTGAATCGCATATAGAGTTTTGTAAGTTGATCGTAGCCTGCGCTGGGTCAGTGTGGGAGCATAAAATGGGCTTGTCATCAGCAATGGTGGCTGTCAAAGTGTTTTCTTGGCACGGAAGGTCTAATGTATAGATCTGATTTAGCATGGGCCCCAGAACACTCCTCTGGGGTATTCCCGCTCTGATGTTTTTTTCAATTTTCGTTTAAAAATGTCTTTATTCCAGATACGATTTAAAGAATAGAAAATATTAGTGCAAATATTATCCTTGGTTTTATATAGGAAGCCAAGATGCCACACTTAATATTGAGAAAAGTGCCGATCATACTCTTTTGCCTTTAAAATTGTTTTTAATGTAATTGACAACTCTATGAATTTGTTGAAGACTTAAATACTTCTCACAAAAGCCAAATTAGCGTGTCGGAATTATTCTGTTTTCTTCGAGAATGGGTTTTAATCATTTTAATATGATGTTCTCCAGTAGTTTGAAAATTAGTGGTAACAAGGAGATGTTTTCCTGGTTTTTGAATTAAAACCATTTCCGCGAGCTTTCACTTAATAGAGTAATGCTGAGTTCTAATGATGGAGTTAATTAAATTGTAGCCAAAAGATTTGTTACTGATGAGGTATCTAATTTTAGTTTGGGTTTCTTTGCGAGAACAAGGTTTTACAGGTAAGCACAGTTGTAGTAGAGAATCCAAAACATCAAGGATCTCTCTATCACCATTTGGCATTCCTTGCAAGTTGTACGGCTGAAAGATATTAGAACGATGTTCTGAATTGTTTCGTTTTTCTTCGTTGCTTTAAGCCCAAGTTCTATCAGTTTTGCGGATAGGGGAAATGGGGGTTTTAGGTCGTTTATATCAAATAGAATATTTGCGAAAATGTTTACGTAAATGTATTCTAGCAGCCTATCGGAGTATCGCTTATCAAAATACGCTATAAAATAAGCAACTCCATAAAGTATAAAAATGGGGTTAGGAGGTTTTTAAATGCGTTGTAGAAGGGTTGCATCAGTTATAAAAGTAAGTAGGTCAAGTTAATCATAAATTATTTTTTAGAACAATTCACACTTTGAATAGTTGTAACAAAAAAAAGTAATAAGCATTTGCGTATCACAAGAATTTCTATAATTGCGCTGAGGTAGTAAGCAATAACTGAATCATCTAAGAAGTATTGTATATTAAAAATCACTATCTAGTTTTTAGCGTAACTATAATATGTAACGATTCTAAAAAATAATCCAGGTTTACATCATTTGATAGGGAGTGCTGAATAAAGTTGATTAGTGGGATCTAAGTAACAGAAGTGGTGTAATATAAAAGTAAATTTTGCGACTTTAAACTTTTGTAATTGATCAAGAGATTAAACAAAGTTAACTCAATATGTAATTTAATTTTAAGTAGAGGTTGTTTACTAAAAAGTAGATCTATATATGTTTGCTTCTCTTATTAAAAAACGTATTTTATGGATACAAAAATAATTGACAAATGTAGATGAAATACTTAATAATCCATCACTCAGAAAAAGTTAATGTAGCTGAAACTCAAAGCCATTTCTCATCTATCACAATGTTTTTGGGTCGGAAGAGATTTCAATCAAATGAAGACATGTCTGAGACTAAACGGTTATTTTGTGTATTATGTAGAAAATTGCTCCATAAAAAAATTAAGAAACTAGTACATGGGACAAAATATGCTTAAATTTGAAAAAATTACGAAAATAAAATAAAACTTAAACCACATTTATTCTACAATACGAAAAAAAACTGTTTCAGGAGATTTGTTTGCATTTGTCAGTTTAATTTTTGCTGCACTTTTTACGTGTTATTCAAAAGAGGTTTATCAACAAGCATTGGATAACAAAAAAACTTAACAAAAACTAAAACAGAAAGACATAAATACAAAAGACAAACACGAATTTATAAGGCCAAATGAAAAAATATGTTAATAAAATAAACATGATCATATAAAGGTTTCTTTGAAAAAGTAAGAGAAAATCTAAATACAAGAGAGCAAATAAAGGATCTATTTAAAAAGTAAATACACTAGGGAGATAACCCAAAATGTTAACAGTATAAAACAAGAATGAAAACAATCTATGGGAGATCGAGAATTTGTTCGAAAGATGAATACAGTATTGTAAAAAGTTTTATATTTGTTCTACAACCTAAGACAAACAGAAAAATTATAAACACGAAGAACAATCTTAAACCAAGAATGTTAAGAAAAGGAGTAATAGAAGCAATATAGTATTTAAAAATCAACAAAACATTAAGAATAAATTAGACACCGGCAGCATATTCGTATAATAAGAAATCTATAATTATACTATTATATAGAAATGAGTTCACTAAAAAGTATGAAAAGTATCTTAACACTTTTCTAAAATATTGCTAAGAGATATAGGACAAAATTTTAACATTAGACAGTTAATAGAAAAATTGAGAGAATAATTTATTCAGTTTTTTCTGATCAAGAATTTCTCGAAGCTCTATTTACACCTGATGTTTTGTGAGGTCCTGGAGGTATAAAACCAACGTTGTAGTAAATTTTTGTCTTTTTAGGTATTATTTTACAAAAAACCTAATAGTTAAGATACTCTTGAGATTTTGTTAAATTTATAAGCAGCATAAAAAAACAAAGTATGTGCAATGGTAGACAATCCTAATTTGTGCACAGGTGTGGTTCAAAAAATTTATGTACATATAGCTAGGACTAAGTTATAGACTACTAGCGGGGTCACAGGTGGCGGATAGTGGACGGCCTTCAGATATGTAAGTTAGTTGCAAATATGTGAAAGAAGCAGTCCTCGACCAAATAGCACTGAATGATTGTTGGTAAAAGCAATCTTCTTTTGTTTTGCCAACAGCCACACTGTGGATGGAGGAGTAAAAGAGGCCAGGACACTCTCTTACTCTTGGGGTGAGAAATCGCCTCTAAAGGTGGAAGCACCGAAAGAAGTCAACGGCATGGAAATGTAGAAGGCAAGGAGAAACCACTACATTCAAGCTCCAAGGATATCATTTTTAAACAAAAAAACTTACTCAGTTACTACTCATGGTTGTAAGGGAGGAAATTTACAAGAAAACCAGAGCCTCCTTTAGGTCGTCATCAACGAAAATCTACGTGAAAAGTTAATAGTACATCTTGTAAAACCAACAAGAATATATCGTATAAAATTGGTACCTGGAATGTCAAAACACTGTATGAAGCAGGAAAGATTCACGATGCAATTAATGAAATGGAAAGATTGTCAGTAGACTTGATGGGCATTAGTGAGATGCGTTGGACAAATTTAAAAGACTGCCAAATAATGAATGATCACATATATTACTGAGAAAATATAAATAAAAAACACAAAAATGCTGTAGGTGTCATTGTAAATAAGCATATATCTAAACAGGCTATGAAATTTACTCCAATCTTAGAAAGAATAATTGTTATTCAATTAAACTCTACCCTTGTAAAAATCAACATTATTTATTTACGCACTTACTAACGACAAAGCAAAAAATTATTGAACTATTTTATTATTATCTATTAAACGTTTTAAAGAAGATTCCCGAAAAGGACATAACACTAGTTATGGGAGACTTTAACACCAAGATCGGTAAGAACAGGAGTGAAGATATAGTAGTCCACTACATACGTTTCTAGATAAATATTTGAGGGTAAGAAGAGATACTTGGCTGGAATACAAAGAAAAAACATTTAAAGACGATAGAAATATAGAAACATTTAAAATAAAATGCGATACTGGGCCACCTATACCAAATTATGAAATAAAAGACGCTATAAAAAGAATTAAAGGAGGAAAAGCAACAAGACCTGACAGCATACACGCGAAATTTTTAAAGTTGATGAACGATAAAGGTATAAAATGGCTGATTTCAACATTCAATAAACTTGATAACAACGGCAAAATTCCAAGAAACTGGTTATGGTCGATCTTTATAACTTTTCCAAGAAGCCTAATGGAAGAAATACGAAAAATATAGAATAGTAAGTCTAATAAGCCATATTTTAAAAACCTTTTTAGAAATAGTACACACAAGAATAAACAACAAATGTGAAGCACATCTGTCAAGCACTCAATTTTATTAGCGTGACGCAATAGGTGTACGAGAGGAGCCCTTTTTGCAATGCAGGTGTTAATTCAGCGATGCAGAGATGTCAACTGCACAGTGCATATATGCTTTATTAGCTAACAGCAAAGCATTCGACAGAGTGAGACATAATAAGTTAATGTTAATATTAAAAGCAATAGGTTTGGACGATAAAAGAATTATTGAGGATCTGTACTATAGTCAAATAACTAATATAAAAATTAAGAACGAATTAACAGAAGAAGTGCCAATACAACGAGATCTGAGATAAGGATGTGTACTGTCTTCCTTGCTTTTCAGTCTACTTTGAAAAAATTATGAACTTAGCTTTGAAAGATGCTAATGAAAGAATCGCAATAAAGGGTGTGCGCTTAAAGAACATTAGATAATTTTGCGGACAGCTTAAATAGACTACAAATAGTAGTACAACGTAAACTGATACAAACCAACAATTGGCTTTGACTTTAAGATTACGAAAACAAAATATATGACTATAAGTAAAGATCAAATCCCCATAGACAACTACAGTTAAACCAATAATCAATAACAAAGGTAACTAGTTATGTTTATCTGGGCATCAACATTAAAATAAATAAAACAACACACTGAAATAGCTCAAACATCCTTCAGTAAAATGGGAAACGTTTTTAAAGCCGCGACAACGTTAACACTCAAAATACGTCTATTAGGATGCTATGTGTTTTCAGTTCTTATTTATGAATTTGAATTATGGACACTAACTGAAGCAACAATGAAAAAACTGGAGGCTATCAAAATGTGCTACAGAATGTAATATGTTTATATGAAAACTAAATAAAGAATGTAAAATCCTTTTCAAAGTGAAACAACACAAGCTCAATTATTTAGACCAAATCACAACAAACGAAAAAAGATACAAATTACTACAATTAATCTTACAAAATATTAAGAAAAATAGGTTCAGGTAGAAGAAAAATCTCTTGGTTGCAGAATCTAAAAAATGGCTTTCATTAACAACTACGGGGCTTTTTCGAGCTGCAACTAATAAAGTTAGAATAGCCATGTTGATCGCCAACATCCGCACTGAATGGGCACCGCAAGAAAAAGGCATATAAAACCTACTTTAAATGCTAAATATTCTTTGGTTATGCAGTTGAAGTATATTTTGCATTGACTGCAAATCTGCAATCTGTGAATATTTATCTGCATTGGATAAATGTTAGTTTTTAGCATTTTTATGCATTGGGTAAGATCAATAAAAGTTGCAAAGTGCCACATAAATCCGCCATTTCTAAGTTCAATTATATCTCATGGAAAAGCTCTTCCAATATTATAAGTATAATAATTTTGTCTCTTTCATTGTAATTTACCACTACAATAATTTACAGCAAAATAAAAAATAATAGTTTATTTCAATAAATAACAAAATTTGCAACTAAATGGAAATATTCTGCTTTGATAAATAGAATCGAACGCTAGTCGTAGTTTTACATCTTATGATTTCCAAATAATGATAAATTTTTTATGTTAATGAAATTTTAGGAGCTTAGGTTATTTAGGGGCTCTTCATGTTTCTTGTCTTTAAACTGTAATAAAATCACAAAGCTGAATATCTCATAAAAACGTTAGAATACAGAAATATTTATTTTTATTCTTATTATACTTATATAATAAATCTCTGTGAACTGTATGTAACCTTTCGACTAGTAGTTTGACATCTCTAATTTGTAATAAGCACCCAGAATATATAGAGTCAATGTAACTGACAAAAAATAAAACGAATTTAGACGAGAGCACAGAAACCTCATTATATAAAAGACAATTTCGTCGACGAGCTGGTCTGCAACCACTTTCATTTTTTTACTGAAAAATAATATAAAGAAGTTAAATATTTCGGAGTGGTTATAAATAACACGTAACTTAGAAAGTTTGCATGAAAAGGAGACAACATAATGAGCGTTGAGTTCCATGTAATTTTCAGAAACTGTTGGTAGGCATGAAAATCACGGCAATTATTAATATAAACATGTCTTATGCGACGTTTTCCGTTAAGTGATTTATAGAATTTACGTACAGAAGCCGGATTCTCAGATTATTTTTAGCTCTCGGTGGCATCTGCGAAATGCTGCTAAGCATTGTGGTGAAAGGCTCATGTATAATCTTAAATTTCCCTATAGCCTTTAAAGCGATAGTTATCTCTGCAATTACTAAAAGCGTGCTGTAAGCATTTAATTTGTTTGCTTTTCAGTACCCATATAAGATTATTTATAAGGATTATAAAGATTATTTGGGGTTTCAATGGGGTAGTGCATGCGCACCGCACGGTACTGCATCCAGTTAGCATCGCATAGCCTCTCCTACCCAATTCCGACTCTCACCTCCAAGTAGCCTTTATATTAAGATAAAGGTGGTGAACCCCGGGAACCTGAGTAACCTCGCCGGAGATCTGGTATCCAACCCAGGTGGATGGCGGGGTCAGGGCTGACGAGAGCGGGAGAAAATGGTCCTCTGAAAAGGGGGTTGGGCGTGTGGGCCAACGACCCTGCCCCGTAAAACAGCACTCTTGAAAACGCTACACAACAAAGATGGATTGATAATAGACGACAACAGCAATGGAAAAAGGACAAAGATTTGATTTTTGGGACATGGAATGTCCTAAGTCTGCATACAGTCGGAGCTATGCAACAACTACAACGGGAAATCATCAGATATAGAGTAGATATTGCCGCCTTACAGGAGATAAGGTGGAAGGGTAAAGCTATAATGGACTTTAAAGACTTCACGCTGTTTAATAGTGGAAACGACACTTTTACCTTAGGCACGGGTTTCCTAGTCCACAGAAGCAAACGACATATGGTGAAAGAATTCAAACCGATTAATGAAAGGATCTGCACACTAAGGACAGAAGGAAGATGGTACAATATAACATTCGTAAACTGTCATGCACCAACGGATGTAGCAGACCAAGAGATTAAAGACCAATTCTACGAGGACCTAGAAAGGGTGGTCAGTACAATACCAAGAAGAGATGTGAAAATAGTGCTTGGAGATCTGAATGCCAAAGTGGGGAAGGAGATAGAATATAGAGAGGCAGTAAGACAATACAGTATTCACCAGGAGAGTGACGACAATGGTGTAAGGCTAATAGATTTTGGCTTGAGCATCGGAATGATCATTAAAAGCACCTGTTTCCCACATAAAAGAATACACAGGGAAACATGGCGGCACCCAGACGGAGTCACCAGGAACCAGATCGACCACGTACTGATAGAAAATAAACATTCACCAGACATCATAGACATAAGAAGTTGGCGTGGAGCAGAAGTCGCCTCTGACCATTTTCTGGTGAAGGGGGTATCCAGACAAAAGTTTAAACAGGTCTCCAGGAAACTAAAAGTTGAAAACAAAAGCAAGCAATATAATTTAGAGGTGTTGAAGCAAGAGGAAACCAGACTTAAATATGAAGGAAAAATTAAGGAAACAGTGTCAAGAAGTAACAAGCAACAAACAACTATAGAGGAAAAATGGCAAGAAATAAAAAATACAATCAACAGAACAGCCAAAGACGTTTTGGGAGAAAAGAAAAAGGACGAGGAATTCCTGGTATGACGAAGACTGTAAGCAACACACGAGAGGCAGAAAGAGGCAAGGCGAAGAATGCTACAAAGAGCTACAAGGCAAACAATAGAAAACTATCAAAATGGAAGAAGAGAAGCGAATAGAATATGTCGAAGAAAGAAAAGAAGGTGTGAATACGAGAAAATAGAAAAAATGGAGCAGCACTATCAACAAAGAAATGCGAAGAAATTTTATGAAGAACTTAAAAAGAGTAAGCAAGGATTTCAAGCCAAAACAATGTACATAAAAAATAAGAAAGGGAAGCTGATTGGAGACGAGAAGGCAGTCATGGATAGATGGGCGGAATACTTTAAAGAAGAACTAAATGAAGACTATGAAAGAGATAACCAGAATTTAAACCAAGGACACGAACGGATGTACGGCCCCACCTAAACATCGAAGCCCCAACACTGGATGAAACAAGAGAAATAATTAACGCTCTTAAAACAACAAAGCCCAGGCGAAGACA
Organism: Sinelater perroti; assembly: GCA_036346155.1. Lineage (NCBI taxonomy): Eukaryota > Metazoa > Arthropoda > Insecta > Coleoptera > Elateridae > Sinelater > Sinelater perroti. Next base: position 2,219,033 of record JARFIY010000348.1, on the reverse strand, counting down.
ACATAAATTCAGAATTAATAAAGAATGCAGGGGAAGAGATGATTAAAAAATACAAGCCCTCGTGAAACAGATATGGGAATCGGAAGTGATGCCCGAAGAATGGAGTAAAGCCTAATCTGCCCCATTTTCAAAAAGGAGATAAACAGAGGTGTGATAACTACAGGAATCTCCTCCTTAATGTGATATATAAAGTATTCACCAAAAGTTTAGCGAACAGAATGGAAGTTTTCACTGAGCAGATAATAGGGGAATACCAGAGTAGTTTTAGAAGGGGCAGGTCCACAGTAGACCATATATTTACAATCAGGCAAACCCTAGAAAAACGCTATGAGTACAATATAGATGTTCATCAGGTTTTTATAGACTTTACAATGGCCTACGATAGTGTGAAGAGAGAGTACCTGGAAACAGCGATGGGAGAATTAGGAGTCCCAAAGAAATTGAAAGGCCTTATCATGAAGACGCTCAAAAACACCAAAAGTAAGATTAAAATAGGTACGAATATGTCAGAGGAATTCGAGGTGACAACAGGTCTTAGACAGGGTGATCCATTATCTACGACCTTATTTAATTTAGTGTTGGAAAAATGCATAAGAGCCATACGAATCAACCCAGGAGGCTCGTTATACAACAGGTCAGTGCAATATCTAGCATATGCCGACGATGTGCTGATTATGGCAAGAACAAGTGAAGCACTTAAGACTACAGCCTATAGAGAATTAGAAAAGGAAGCACAATTAGCGGGCCTAAAAATAAGTGAACTTAAAACAAAGTACATGTTCCAGTCAAGACAGGAAAGAGGAGGTCGAGCCCATCGTCGAATCCAACTTTTTGGAAACAAATCGGTAGAAAGGGTACAGCAATTTAAGTATTTGGGAAGTATTTTAACCGAGACAAATGATACGAAGGCCGAAGTAAGAGCAAGGATAGCATCCGGAAACAAATGCTATTATGCGTTACAAAACATTTTCAAGTTCCGCAACCTATCAAGATCGAGTAATTTAAAAATATTAAAAAATATATATATACAAGACAATTGTTAGACCCACAGTAATGTACGCGTCAGAAACTTGGACATTAACATCAGACGATAAAAACAGACTCCAAATCTTTGAAAGGAAAGTACTAAGGAAGGTGTTTGGCCCGATACAAGAAAGAGGAGAATGGAGAATAAGAAGAAACGAGGAACTACAGCAGCTTTATAATGAACCAGATATCATAGCAGTAATAAAGAGTAAGCGACTGGCTTGGTTAGGTCCCGTGCACAGGATGCAACAAGATAGAACGCCAAAATCAGCATACGAGAAAACGCCAGAGGGAAGACGATTAAGAGGACGCCCCAGAAAAAGATGGGGAGACGATGTAGAGGAGGATATAAAAGCCTTAGGAGTGCGGAGATGGAGAATGAAGGCGGAGGATAGAGATAGTGGAGAGATATTGTGGAGCGAGCCAAGGCCCTTTAAAGGGCTGTAGCGCTAATAATAATAATAAAGATTATTTATGAGGCTTGAGTTTGGACGAAGAATTTAAGATAATAAATTTAAAATAAAAACTTAGTACCTTACACAATTTCACAATTTTGATTAGCAATTATATTATCAGTTTTGCATTCTACAGTACCTTCTTAAAGCAAACAGTTTGGGATAGTTATAGTTTAAATATTATTGTAAATTATTAAATGGCAATAGAAACATTTTTACTAATGTGGACAAAAAATACCTTTAAGTTACAAGAATGTTTCAACACGTCGAGTCCTAATTTGTTAGATAAAAATAAGACTTTAACAGCTTGAAACGTTCCAATTCCTATGATGTAAAAAACTAAAACTAAATTTATTTAATTAAATTATTGATTATTAATAATAAGTTAGTCGGCAAATGTATTTTAGATAGATTCCATTAAAATAAATAAATGATATATATATATATATATATATATATATATATATATATATATATATATATATATATATATATATATATATATACACAGTGTAACCTCTATAATCCGAACGCACGCTAATCCGAACAACAAAATTACAAAATGATAGTCCGAACGCTAGATAAGAAATAAAAACTTGTAGTTGTTTATACCGCCCCTTAGGTAGTGGTGGCACTACGTCAGCTTGAATTTTTAGTAGTAACAAGTCGCCAGTTAACTGTTTGTGAAGAATCGCTATCTAGCGACTATGATGCAGTCTTACCTTTTGTGGAAAAGCTTGCCTAATCAATAAAAGGAAGAAATTTGTCTTCTCACCAAATTTATAATGGTGATAAAAGCGGACTTTTCTGGAGAGTTCTACCAACCAAAACTTTGGCTTATTCATAGGAGAAATCTGCTCCTGGACGAAAAGTGAACAAAGAAAGAATCACCTTTATGCCCAGTTCAAATGCGCCTGGATCCCACATATTAAAATTGTTGGTCTTAATTAATAGTATGAAACCGCGTGCTCTTAGAAATGTTCAACTTTCCGTTTCATACAAAGGACAAATGAGAGCTTGGGTAACCAGAGATATTTTTACTGAACGGTTCTACAATGAATTTTGTTCCATCTGTAAGACGTAAAATGAAGCAGCTCAATCTTAACCCGGAGGCCATTTTAATTTTGTATACTGCACCCGGATACCCTACCCAATTGTCCAGTGACGATAATAAAATTTCTGTATGTTCCTTTCACCAAATTGCATGCCATTGATACAACCCATAAATCAACATATCATATAAGCCATAAAGTTATTTTATAGGAAAAAATTGCTCAATAAAATGTGTCGACTCTAATTGCGATGTGTCGCAATCGCTAAAAAACATATCGGCCTTTTCTAAGTCAGATCACGCCCATAAACCATTAGTTTTCCTTATGGGAGGAATTGGTTGATTTTGGTTTTGTATTCTTTTCGTTGCCTTCCAGAGGAAATAATTGGTATCTTCTGTTGGGCTTCTGTTGGACAGGAATTCTTAAAAACTCTCATTTTTAGCGGCTTTTATGAGTGTTTTCAATTTTGCTAAAGCTTGAATATATTTACGTTTGTCCTATGGATACCTGGAGTGTTGTGAGATTTTTCTGAGTCTTCTTTTTTCTGCAATTTTCATCTTAATTGCAATAGGGCAAGGAGCTTGTAGTTGTTTGAGCGAGATTACGGGAGTTGCTTCCAGAGCTACTTCTTGAATAATTCTTGTGAAATTATAGACTGCCGATTCTAGTTCTTCATGAGACTAAAGAGAAATTTGCATTTCTAGCTGGTTGTGGATAATATTTCTGTAATGGTCCCAATCAATCTGGTTGTTAAATAACTTTGGTACCCTGTCCTGTTCTAGAATTGTAGTGCTTACCGTTGCAATAACGGAGGTGTAATCTGACGTTAGGCCCAGGCATGATACTATTTTAAGGTACCCCGCAGCTAAACCTTTGGTTAGAAAGAAACCTAGCAAGTTTGGCAATTTATTTGGGTCTGAGGGCCAGTACGTGCGTTCATAGGTTCATAGGTGGCCTAAGTTAAGTTCTTGTACTATTTGGTATAGCACTTTACCTCTGATGGGTGGAGAAATAAGGGAGGCCCATAATGTACGCTTAGCGTTGTAATCACCCCCTGCTAAGAATCGATTACTGAAGGATCTAAAGTATTGCGTAAAGTCTTGCTTATTTGTAGCATAATTTGGGGGACAGTATACGGCAGATAAAACTAGTAGACCATGCCATTCTTCTATCTCAATGCTGGTTGCTTGTAGAAAATTTTCTTGGAATGTTGATAGGACGTGATGTTTAATATGTAGCTTCATTAGTATGGCAGTGTCGCCTCAAGCCCTTCTATCTGCATCCGGATGGTTTGTACGGTATAACTGGTAATTGCAAATTTTGAAGTAGGAACTACTGCAGAAGTGGGTTTCAGAAACAAGCAGGATGTCTATTTCATTAAGTGTGAGAAACGTTTCAACTTCATTCTTATTGTTTGGAAATCCATTGGCATTCCACTGTGCTATGTGCTATGATCTGTTGTTGTACTTGAATTGTTTGTTGGAGTGAGGTTATTATTGGTGTTAGGTCGCTAGCTTACTGGCTAGGTGTATTGTTGAATGATTGAGGTGAAGTGTTAACGGCCAATTCTTTCTTTGATTTTTTTTCTTGATCTGAGTATAATGGTATAATTGTTTGGAGTTGTGCCTGGGTCATGGAGTTGGGTAAGTGTTGTTGTTATTTATGGTGGAGTAGTGGCCGCTGCAGTTGTGACTGTTTTTGTTGGTATTGCTGTAATTGTAGCTTTTGCTGTTGCATAGCTAGAGTTAGCTTGATTTGGGTATCTACATTTAAGAATCTCTACGTACACCTTACAGCCTTTATAGTTCGCGAGATGTTGGCATTGACACAACACACATTTAGCTTGGTTGCCGTCACTACGATTTTTTTGAGCAGATACGGTAATCATGTAGATTAGCGCACTTGACGCAGCGTGGCGGTCTAGTACACCTATTACGTGTGTGTCCCTAACACTGGCAGTTTTTGCATTGGGGTATGTGAGTTTTCCGTTTTGGTTCTTCAAAGACAACAATTGCATTACCTATGCTTTTTGTTTTAAAAATGTCATTTTTTTATTTTTACGTTTAATATCGATAAAGAACAGGTTCTTCCTCTGTTTAGTCTCCCTGTTCATTACGTTCATTACATTTAGAACTTCGTGGCCTTCAGTGGCCAGAACTTCCTTTACAGTATTTTCCTCTGTCGTGTGATGGAAATTCCTCAAAACAACTCTAAATTTGCTTTGGCGCGTTGATTTCGTTTATTTCGCACGACATTAAGCCTTTGCCTTATTCATTTTAAACTTGTCATTTCAATTACGTTAAGTTCACGCGACTTTATACTTTTGCTTTATTAAAACCTGCATTTCGCATTTTTGTTCGCGGTATTACGCATTTGGCTTTGTTCGCGCTTTTGCATTTGGAATTTTTTCGCTGTGCTCTCGCCGACAAATTATCAGCTCGACGAGGGAACCTTTACACCAGGAATACGCCCCCGTTTCGTCTGCTGTGACGATTGGGGTAACTTGTCCTAATTTTTATCAATATCCTTCTCCTTTTCTTCTGGAAGCCCCAAAACCAACAGCAAGGAACCGATATCTGCGGGAAGCGCCGTTTCCACAGGTTAGTGTTTTTAATTTTAGAGTTGTTTGAGGTTCTCTATTCCAAATTCAAAATTACCTATACAGTCCACTTATTCCGGCTGCACCAATGAGACAAAATAGCGATTACACAGATGCATTATAAAGAAATAGACCTTTGTAGACAGATTTTTAAAACAATTTAAGGCGATGTTTCAACAACTACCACCACAAAATAGCATGGTCTGGAACATGCTTTCAATGCTATTAGAATAGTAATGTAAAATTCTAATGACCTTTTGCAATACAAAACAAAAGTAGAAGTATTTCTCTATCACAATTTCATAGATGTGCTCCTTATTAGTAAAACCGACTTTATGGACATATTCTACTTTCACATATACTTAAACTATTACACCAACCATCCGAATAACCCATGCTAACTACTTATAAAAAACGCAGCAAATTACCACGAAATCCCTAAATATAACAAAAACTTTTTTTACAAGTACTTGAAACTGATAACTTAGATAACAATAGCTTCCGTTTAGTGCTTTTTTAGACATTATCTAACGAAAGAGCATTTCAGAGATATATTCGAAAATTGAAAAACAAAATTCGTTGCAGTTGGTGATTTCAACAATAAACATATTCTATGTGGCTCACCTCTTATGACAACTAAATGCAGAGAAACGTCGAGTTTGATTCAAGGACAAAAATGTTTATTTTTTGCAATGGACATTCCAATTTATTGGTTTTTGGACTCTTAAATTTCAAATAGCTGGGCCTGCAATCATAATGCAATAGACATGATATACAAAATTATAACTAAGGAGTAATATCTATTGGAAGAGAAGATTAAGCGAGTACATTTACACTTCTGGTTAACAACATTATAGTTAAAATTTCGCTAAAGCTAATTTACATCAAGCAAGTCTTAGGGAAGCTTATGTTCTTTTGACCGAGATTTAGTTTTGTTGCATTTGTACACAGCATGCATTTTGTAAAGAAGGTACCACTTAATTTGTTATGTGAAAAACATTAGACTCTTGCTGTATTTGTGTATTTTGTACAAACCGGGGGCTGTTAATTGCAACACGTAGTACTTTGTTCTGTATGGTTTGCAGCTTCTTGACTGATGATGTTTGTGGGGCGTTAATTCATACTAGACATGCATATGTTTTATACAAAGAGCATTCAAATTTGAGTTGAAATCTACGATTGATCAGTGAATACAATATAAAGAGTCTAGTATGGCATTCGTTACTTTTCCTGTTTAGGTGATGTTTTCAGTTGAGTCTTGTATCTAAGCAGACTCATAGGTACTCTACAACAAAATCCCTTGTATGTCAACATTGTTTATTCTAATCGATGGAAGTTCAGTGTAACGCTTAAGTGTGAAAATCTTCGCTTGGGATTTGAATTAATTAATTTGTATTTTCGATTTCTGAAACCAGTCATAAGTGAAGTTTATTGCATTTTGAAGGTATTTTATCGCTGTCTCAATTTTAATACTCTGAGTAAGAATTGGAATATCATCTGCAAATGTTGAATTGATAAAAGGGGGGAGATTGTGGACATATAAATAAAGCAAGGTTAGCCTCGGAATGCTCTGTTGGGGCACTTCCGCTTTTATTGTTTTTTACACTAGATAGAGTAATATTGATTCTTACTCTGAATGTTCTGATAATTAAAAAGAAGTTATGATTTTGATTATACATGTCGGAATATTTAACTCAATCATCTAATATATGAGTTCTTGCAGCCATACCTTATCGAAGGCTTTTTCTAAATTCAGAAATATTGCTGCGCTGTATGTTTCTTCATACCCCTTCTCCACCAGTTCCGCTATCTTAAGAAGTGTAACGGTCTGAATCCAAACTTATGTGACGGGATGACTCCATTTCCCAGAAGAAGGTCTTGTAAGCCAGTCGATAATCTTTTCCAAAAGTTTGATTAGGGTGGATAATAAGCGAATAGCTCTGTGGTTACCAAGATTTTGCTTATTCTTCCCCTTTGTGTAGATTACAATTACGTTTGCAGTTCGCCAGAATAATGGAAAGTATCCAAGTTTCATGCAGCCGTTGAAGATTGAAATTAGGTAGGTTATTGCTTTTCTTAATATGTGTTTTAATATTTCTTTATTTATAAGGTCATGTCTAAGGAATTTATGCTTAAAAAACGTTGTACATACAGCTTGAGTTCTTGAATAGATGCAGGGGTTATTTTTGTGGCATTTTGGGTCTGACAGTTGCCTATGGCATTTGTTATTTAGGTTGCGAAGATGGGGTCGTGTTCGACTGCGTTTGGTGTAAAAACCTGCTCTAGGTTCTTAGAGAGAATTTCTGATTTAACCTCTTTGGAGGTGTAAATTTCATTGTTTACAACTAACGGATAAATGATGTTAAGTCTTCTTAGCAGTCTTTGGTAGCTAGCCACATGATGAAGTCTCCGGGATGTATTCCTTCAAGGTAAAACTATCGTATCTTGTTATTCAAATGTTATCTAACTCTTGTTTAACTAGATGGTTTAATTTTTTATATAATGTTTCATTGGATAATCGAGTTCTTTGCCATTCTCTTCTGAATTTATTTTATTTTGATTAGTCTTATTATATGATCAGGAATCAAATTTGTAAAACGGTACTTCTCTGTTTTCCCAGAATTGTAGCCGCTTGTACACGTGCTTGTATTTCGTTATTGAAGCGGACCACTCCAACTAAGTCTTTGGTTGGGGATATCTTGGAAAGTTGTTCAGTCAGTCAATCCATCAGCAAGTTTAGGGATGGGTGGCTTTATCTGTGGTAAGTCATAGAAGCACATGATTACTAGAAGATTGGTTTTTGAAAGTTCTTATATAGTATAATGTCTAACACGTCAGGCTGATCATCCGTGCTATACATGTAATAGACAAATTAGTTTAGGGCTGAAATTAATATATGATAGTTTGCAGTAATGTTGTGTAGTCTTAAGCTTTCTGGACTGATTACTCGGCATCTCCAGATTGTGTTTTTAGAATTTAGGTCTCCTAGTACTAACATGGCTTCTCTGATGTGGAATAATTTAGCTATGTCAGTTTTAAGCATTATTTTATTAGGTTGTTTGTATGCACTGATCAGTTTCAAACCCGATTATTTTCAGTGTGTATTTGTATAACAATAGCTCAATGGCTTCAATATTTATTATAGAAGTAGGTGGTTTTTAGTTCGTTTTTTCTTATTATGATTGCAACACCTTCCTACGCCTTAGCAGCTTTTCTGTTCTTTCAATAAATTTGATATCCTGGTAAACAAAACATTTCAGTAATAATAAAACGCGTTTCAGTAATACAAGCAATGTCTATGTTGTACATAGGACAAAAAGTCAATAAATTTTGAACTTTGAGTTTTAAGACAGAGTACGGCAGCCGCGAAGTAAAGACCTCCGCCTGCCACACTAGTGCGCGGTGAGTCCCAGGTCAAAAGCAACGGCTAACATCAAGTGATCTCCAGTAGTCATGCAAACACCTTTGGCGGTCATAAAGTACATTCTCCTTCTTCTAACGGGTTAGACTAGCCACCTGCCCGGGGTACGCCAAACATGGCACATAGTACTACATGAAATGTTTGATTAAAACAAGCTAATAGCCTATGTATGAGTAGAAGAGAAGAATAGTTTTAAGACCGTTGGCATTTTAATTAATCAAAGTTAATTTAGTTAAAGTTTTCTGGTTATTTGGATCCATGAGTTAGAAGAGTAGGAAACATTGTAATTAGTAATGGAGTTAGTATTTCTAAGTGTGGAATAAGTAGTTTGGCGAGTTTCTTTAAGACAGTTGAGATGAGGTCAGTTAAGTTTAGGGAATTAACAGAACTTTGGAATAAGCAACCTTGGTGCTAGCTAAGAGTTGGTGGCTAACTTATAGAGGTATTATTGCTAGTTTTTGCAGTTACTTGAGAGTAGGATTTATTCGACAATCTGTAGCTATTGCTGGTTAACTATTTGATTTTGAGAAAGTAGTTGCATCCTCTATAGTTTGAGGGACTCATGTGGTTTGTTTTAGATGCAGTTAACATATAGGTGGTTTCTTGTGTACTTTACACAGCGTCATTATATTTGGCAGATTGCGGCACTTCTGTGGATCGTCTTTGTGGTTCAACCTCACTTATGCTGTAAGTGTTTTGCCAAGCTAAATATTTTTCTATCTTCTCGTGTATTTTCAAAATCAACTACCGTTAGAGAAATTAGATATCTATTTTAGTTATAAAACATAACAATATTTATAAGTGAATATTTTAGAGTTGCTAGTTTAGCTTCAATTTTTTTATGTTAGTACCACTGAAATGTTTTGGATGCTGAGAGCTTATTAATTTAGGGTCTTTAAAAATATGGCAACTTAGTTTATTTTTAACGTGAGTTTTGTCATGTAACGATAATCTCCTATGACTGTTAGGTTTATTTTTAATTTATTGTTTTTATTAATTATTAAAAACTCCTTTTAGTTTTTGTTTATGTTATGCAAGTAATTTTTCATAGTTCAATTTGTCCATGTTGTGTAAATATATTCATGGGAAATTTATTTTCTTTTTTGTAGGTGTCGATAATGCCTCCTCATCCTGATTGAGGTGTTCATTGCCGCAACGTGTTTGCCTTAATAAATAATATTACCAGAATTTCATTTTTTTTGCATTTGTTTTTAAAAATTAAATTTTGTGGTTTGTACAGGTACTTTTTATTCGTTTTTCAGTCTGATGACGAAAGCTCGCCTTGGTGCTTAATAGGTGGACTGAGTAACTGGCGAGTACTATTAGTGATGCAATTATATCAAGGTATAAGTGAAGAGCAATAGGCTTTGCGATCTCATCAATCCACTACAGACGCTATATTTATAATACGTCAAGTGGTTGAAAAAGCGATTGAGTTCAACACATTTCAGCTTTGATGTGTCTTGTGTATAAAAGAAAGACATTTGATTGAGTTAGGCTACAATACGTGTTATTAATTTTGGAGAAAGAAAACTATGCAGCTGTTTTAATAAAAGTTGTAAAAACCTAATTAAAAATAAAAATAGGTTGTAGTAATTACGAAATTTTAGGACAACTTGCAGTGCCTTTTACATAAATTTGTAACGACAACAAAGATATATAACATGAAATCTGCTTACAAAGCCAAATATATGGTAATATTCAAAGAACCGAGACAAATAATAGAACAGGTCATTAACTTCCAATATCTGGGAGTAAATGTATTCAGCGACATCAAATTATAAAAAGTTCACCAGCCTCTGGTTCTTTGTGGGACGTAACCTGAAAGAACAAATATTTGAATAGAGGGTTTGTATAAAAAGTGTCGGGAAAAGTTTCGGAAAAATAGATTTATCTGAGATATTGGTATAATACCTCAAAATTTACAAAGTACATCTCTTGAGCGTTGACACATTTTTGTCAGCAGCTTTTCCACGACTCGAAGGCTTCCTGGCAGTCCTTAAGGATACGCGTGCAAGCTTCTTTGATGGTACTTAGGGTCTAATGGTGGTGTCCTTTGAGGGAGGATTTCACTTTTGGGAATAGAAAATAGTCTGCTAGTTTTGTCTCCCGTGATTACGTTGTAGAAAAAGTAGGGCTCTCCTTTAAAGCGTTGCAGAAGGTCTTCGCAAGCAGACACAAAAATTATATAATCAAACTTACAGTAACTCACTCTCAGAGAGTCTCAAATAGACAGAGACTTAAGTAAATGTTGTAAATTTTTATACAGTTTTGTAGGTTTTTATTAAAAATTATGGAAATTTATTTCTTTTCTTGCTCTATCTGCGAGTTTTTTGATATGATAATACAAAATTTCATGGTTCCGTACAGTTTCATGAGCATAACATTAATTTTTACAAATCGAGATTTTAAGAGAACTGGTAATCTTGTACATCTTTATTTGTTTCAGCAATACATGTCAATTTTTTAGCGCAAGAAAAATTTGTAGTATTGCTTACTCAACTATTTTGTAAGTACTAAGTAAGTAGAAATAAATTGTTGTATTTTTCTAATTTTCAACGAGTACAAGCGTTATCATAAAATAGTTATTCTAATTTAACTTAATTTAATTAACGTTTCTTTTACTAACGGACCAAGCATCAGTAAAGACATGGGGCATTTTTCTGTGAATGTCTGGGTAAGAACTCTCAGTGACGTTTTAGCTGACTTCTTCTTCTTCTTGATGTTCCGTCTCCTAACGGAAGTTGGAGATCATCATGGCTATCTTCACTTTGTTTACAGCAATTCTGAAAAGTTTTGCCGATGTTATCCCAAACCATTCTCTAAGATTTCGAAGCCAGGACATTTTCCGTCTCCCTATGTTTCTCTTCCCTTGTATTTTGCCCTCCATTATCAGTCTTAGCACCTCGTACCTCTCGCCCCTCATTATGTGTTCCAAGTATTCTAGCTTCCTCCGTTTTATTGTTTTTATTACTTCTTCTTCTTGCCCATTCTTTGTAGGACTATGACATTTGTGATATGGTCCACCCATGAAATGCGAAGCATTCTTCTATAACACCATCTCTCGAAGGCTTCTATTTTCTTGACTTCGTTCTGTCTTACGGTCCAAGCCTCGGCTCCATATAGTAGGGTTGAGAAGACGTAGCAGCGTAATATTCTTGTTCTAAGATTTAAGTTGAGCTCTCTATTACAAAGGAAACCTTTGAGCTTTACAAAAGTATTTCTGGCTATTTCTATCCTTGTCTTTATTTCTTTTGAGTGATTTGCACCGTTAGTTACCCATGTTCCTAAGTATTTATATGTGTCTACCTTTTCTATTATTGTGTTATTTATGGTAATATTTGCATTAGCATTTGCTGTTCTAGTTACTACCATAAATTTAGTCTTGCTCAGATTCATATTTAACCCGTACTCCTTGCATGTGTTGTTCAATTTTTGTATTAGATCTTGTAAATCATCTATGTTGTTTGTTATTATAATATCAATATTATTGACGCTTTCGCCATTGATTATTACCCCTTCCTTGCGTTCTTCTAGTGTTTCCTGAAAGATGGCCTCACTATATACGTTAAATATTAAAGGCGACATCACACAGCCTTGTCATACTCCCCGGAGAATTTCAATCTCCTCTGATGTTTCATTGTCAATTCTAATCCTTGCTGTTTGGCCCCAGTATAGATTACATATGATCTTGATGTCATTTTCATCCACATCTTTTGATTTTAAAATCTCTATTAGTTTTTCATGTTGGACTTTGTCAAATGCCTTTTCGAAGTCCACGAAACAGGCATAGATCTCATAGTTCATGTCCAAGCATCGCTGCATCAACACATTTATACCGAACAGCGCCTCTCTAGTTCCCATAGCGTTTCTGAAGCCAAACTGCGTGTTACTGATATCATAATCAAGTTTTCTGGATATTCTGTTGTCTATTACTCTCAGAAATATTTTTAAGGTGTGGCTCATTAATGCTATAGTCCTGTATTCTGAGCACTTGTTTGCGTTCTTCTTCTTGGGGAGTACTACAAAAGTTGAGGTTAGCCAGTCTTTTGGTATCATGCCTGTTTGGTAGATTAAGTTAAATAGCTCAAGTAGCACATCTATTGTCTCTTCTTCTATCAGTTTTATTAGTTCAATTGGTGTTTCATCAGGCCCGACCGCCTTACCACTCTTTACTTGTTTGGTCGCATGTAGTACCTCGCTTTTAAGTATTTCGGGGCCTATTTTATTATTAGTATCCCACTGCGGTGTATTAGTTCTTTCATCGTTAAACGTGTCTTTTATGTATTTTGTCCATGTCTTAAGTTTCTGTTCTACAGTCGTTACGGTATTCCCGTTTTCGTCTTTCAGAATATATGATTGGTTTATTCCTCTTATTCCCGCCATATCTTTTACTTTCTTATGTAAATTAAAGTTGTCGTGTTTTCTTTCGCAATCTTCTATTTCTTCACATCTATCGGACAACCATTTCTCTTTGACTTCTTTTATTTTTCTTTTTATATTCTTATTGATATTCTGATATCGTGTGGGATCTGTGGTCTTGTGTTTTGCCTTTCTTCCATTAGTTTAAGTATCTCCTCATTCATCCATCTCTTTTAGCTTTCTTTGTTGTCATCATGATGTTTTTACCGGCATCCATAATTGCTGTTTGTATGTATTTCCATTTCTCGTTGACATTTTTGTTTGCTTAATATTTGGTTTTGCATTAGTTAGGTTGCTGTTGACTTGTTCTTCTACTTTTACGTATCTCCATATTTTTAGTTTTGCGGTGTCAATTCTATTGCTTAACTTTGTCTTTTTACTTTTTAAATTTTACTTCACATGTTGCTACTACTGGGTTGTGATCCGAGGAGACGTCTGCCCCTGGATATGTTTTTGTTGATCTTATAGAGTTTTTATATCTTTGGTTTATGATTATGTAATCTATTTGGTTCCTTATAATACCCCTTATCCCATCTGCAGGAGCCTTCCAAGTGTATAGTCTCCTGTTTGGAAGTTTGAAAAACGTGTTCATTATTGCAAAATTGTTGGTTTGACAGAACTCGACTAGTCTTTCCCCTGTTTCATTTTGTGTGCCTAGTCCATATTCTCCTACACAGGTAGCGATGCTTCCTCGGCCGACTTTTGCATTGAAATCACCTTGGATTATTGTAACTTCATGTTGTTTTGTTAACTTTAGTGCAGAATTTAACTGTTCGTAGAATGTCTCGATTTCGTTTTCGCTTTTTTCAGCTGTTGGAGCGTAGACCTGAATTATGTTTATTTTAGTTGGTTGTGCTTCTAGTTTTATTAGCATAACTCTTTCAGAGATAGGCGTAAAATTCGTCACTGTTTTATTGGTTACCTTATCCACAATGATTCCCACTCCGTATCGATGTGATGGGTCGTCATTATTAGAGTAATACATCATGCCGTTTGTAGTTTGGTACTTTCCCGTCCCCGGCCATTGTACATCACTAATACCTAATATATTTATTTTTAAACGTCTCATTTCAAGGACAGTGTTGTCTATTTTGCCCGCTGTAAACAAGCTTTTCACATTCCACATCGCTATTTTTGTTCTTCTTTTTCCTTTCACTACTTTTCTCTCAGCATTATTCAAAACTGCCCCCGGAGATCCGATTGGGGGACTATAAACTCCGGAACATTTCGTCTTGAAATCAGCCATGATTTTATCTGTACTAGGGATATCTTATGATCTTTAATACGGTGGTTTCCCGTTGCCTTCCGCATCTTCATGCCGTTCACTAATATATTCGTCAATGTTAGTTCTTCCGCCTTTAAGGACGATTTCTCGCCCCCAGGGCAAGAGGGTGCTTTAACCCTTGCTAATTCCTCCACCCGAAGCTGTTGATTAGCAAGAGGGGACCACTTTTACCGGCGGTCATTCGGTCGTTGATTCTTGTTGCTTGGTCGGGGACTGCTTATTCGTCAGACAAGTCTGCTTATTTCGCAGCTAACCTCAATATCTTGATGCCGTTCACTATCCGCCATCTGTGACCCCGCTGGTAGCCTGCAACCACAGCCCCAGCTATTTAGCTGACAAAATGTCCTAATTCCGATGATTAATCAATAAAAATTATTTCGAACTTTTGAACATTCAGTTACCTCCCCTTATATGGCAATGTTCCCATCGAGACATCATATAGTTTACGTATGTTGTGTCAAATGCTGCTTCAGCACATTTTCGATCCTTGCCAAAAACTTCTTTAAATTCATCCGTCTGGAAGAAAACGAGTTAGTAAAGGAACCCTAAGAGAATAGCCATCTAGGTCATTTGTGACTTAACTATTTTATCTTTGATTAGATTTACAAACAGTCCTTATTAAATTTATAACAAAATATTATTGAAAGCCTTGAAGGAATAGGGAATATATTAGAGATATGCGAAATAGTAGCGCAATTTTGTGTTTGACCAATTAAGGACTACATTGCGTGCAATGGTGAATAATGAAAACATCTTTTGTAAAATACTTGAAAGACTTTTTCTCCAATTAGTTAAAGAAGACCTATCTATTTCCTTATATTTAGTATTTACATGGTCAATACATTGATTATATATTAAAATACGACATTTAATAATTGAAGTTTAAAAAAGTGTAGTGCTTAAAATGTTTTCAATCCTTACATCAAAAAATTACAGGGTGCGAGATTTTGACTTTTAATAAAGCTGCTTTTTTTGTTAAAAGATTTACATACGTAAAATTTCCGCTAATATTGCCAAAACAAAAAAAAATATTTATGTCTTTGCATATTTTAACCTCTTTGGGGTTCATTATTGCATATTTACTCAGTGAATGGTTTTGCAATATTGTCAGTATTGGAAATTTTATAATATTAGCCTACACAGTTTACTGGTTACTCCAAAAGCACGTCTTTAATGATAAGCGGAAGTCTCCTATTTATTTTGACAAAAGAAATTAGCACAAGGTATTTTTTTAATATGTCATATATCTTATTTTTATTTATTGAAAAAATTGTTTTAATGGATGGTACTAACAACTTGAAAGTTCCTTGCATGTTAACTAAACAATTTCTGTGTAATAAACTAGTCTATAAAATTTATGCATCTTAAATTTTTCTTTAGGAAGATATAAAATTGTTGCTGTTTAATTATACTAAATACATAACAATTGTATGAGCTTTTTACTTTTTCTTCTATTAAATCAAATAAAATATAAATATCACCTAACAATTAAATGTTAGACAATAAATTCATGGTTATAAAACTCAAGTACACAAAATAAATTTGTGTAATAAATACTGGGACTTATTCGCCATGTCGAAATGTTATCTTTTAATTACAATTGTAATCTTAAAATAGGAATCTTGTAAGATAAATCCGCTCTGCATCATCCTTGAGCTTTCCCCGAATTATTTCGTTTCAGCTCATTCAGTGCACTGTTTAGAAATTCAAATATGAAAGTTCACTTGAGCTGTCGTTAACATGGAACGTTCTGCAGCTACTAAATTAAAATGGTCGTTTATTTCTCTATATAGATGTAAATGCGCGTTTATGTTTCCTAACTAATTAACTATACTTCTGGCGCATTCGAATAAACGTGCCGTACTTCCACTGCAAGGCGATTACACCAATTAAACGTCTTGTTTAAATAATTGAATGAGCCGGCCTGAGATCTCCGAGATGAACGTTCTGTTTCAGCTACTCGACCACCAATAAACATTTTTGGCAAATGAATGCTGCCTAAGCAAGTTTCGTTTCGCATTGTGTATAATTAGGAGACTTCAAAGGGAAACTTTGCAAGTATAAGCTTTACTGAATATGGTAATTTGTGAAGATTTAAGAGTCATTGTCGACTACCTCCTTTCCGCTGCAAGTACCGCTTCAGGCGCAAACGGAAATAACTTTTCCGGTTGAAATGCGATATGCCGTTCCGGTTCAGGTGACTTCAGGTCTAGTTATCGCACCTACACTGCACGCAACTATAACTTATGCTAATAGCAACGTGTTAATGGAATGCAAACAGATACCTTAGGACTTTCAAATACTCGATGTAACGTCAATCGATAGCGGAGGGCGATGGGGTTTTACAAGGCTGAAATATAAATGAAAACTGGGCCGCTACGTAAATTTAGCAGTAGCGACGACTGCGGTGGTATTGAGTGCGCCCGTGGACATAAAAAATGAATTTAGCTTTGCGTTTTATGAACGCCTATGACCACAGAAGCTCGTCTTAAAAACCCTCGGTAAAAACTTACCGCGAAACGTTTTTAAAAATATAGTTATTACGGTTCATAAAAAATCTTCCGAATAAATTTAATATTAGTAGGAAGATATAAATCCTATATTAACAACATTACGTAAAATATCTTGAAGTATATTGTACGTCTTAGTAAAAGTAAAATGGCAACCAATTCACAGCTATTTTTATCGTAGTACTACCTTAAAACGTTGATGTTTAATTTGTGAATAATCAAGCTTTCTGTTTATATTTATATATCGCTCGAAAATTATGTATATGTAAGACTCAGCAACTGTCTATTAATGTGATATGTTTATACGAGTAAAATTAAAAAAATATGGAACAGCTTTTAGGACGTATTATACAGAGTGATTCTAAATATAGTATAAATAGAGTTATACAATAAAGGGTAGGTAATACACAAAATAAACTTGCAGAAATTGTTGAATATGATCGCCGTCAACTGCAATAAAGGTTGCTGTCCTCCGACGTACTGAATGGCAAACACGTTCAAAAATACCGGAGTTGTTTCGAATTGTCTCAAATTATGCAACAATATGATTTCTGCGTTCTTAAACATTTTCAATGAGAGTGCATAAACTAGTAATATAAGGTAACCCTAGAGAAAAAATTTAGAAAATTTAAGTCTGGAGACCAAGGACGCCACGCTTGTGGACCTCTTCACTCTATCCACCGATTTGGATATGCACCTTCCAAAAACTTACAAGCCAGAGCGCAATCGTGCTTAAAATACATTTGTAGTCTTAATTGATATTGGACTTCTTCTATCAGCAGTGGCAGTTCTTCTTCAAGAACATAGCGGTATACTTCTCCATTTAACCTCATCGGCAAAAATACGAACTTATCAAGTATTTTCAATAATTCCGGCCCACACATTAACTGAGAATTAGTGTTGATGACGGATAACCAATGTTTCGTGCGGGTTTTCTTCAGCTCATATGTGATTATTATGGAAATTAATAATAACACTCCTAGAGAAAGTAGCCCCGTCGGTGTAGAATACTTGCGCCAAAAACTGAGAATTTTGTGTGATTTTATGTTGCATCCAATGACACAAAGCGCACATTGCGGGAAATCATTTAGCAAAAGTGCCTGTACTCGCAGAATGTGATAGGAATACAACTGTTGACTCTTCAGTATCCCTCAAACTTTAGGGTGACTTATGTTTAAGGCTGAGGCATTTTTTCTAATTTTTGTAGTATGATGTTCCTCGATTACATTTAGCGCCATTTCTTCAACTTCTATCTATGCGAGGGTGTCCGTTATCAGCCGTATGTTATTTAAAACTTCTAGTTTCACTAAAACGTTGGTGAAGGCGGGCAAATATGGAATGATGCGGGATTACCTGGTTCAGGTATCGTTCTTCATAAATACCTGTAGCTGCACGTGAATTGCCATTGACAAGGACGTAAACAAAATGCGCATGGCACATCTCAGCATTTTGTGTGATTCATTTTCAAGAATAGAGGCTGGCTCACCTGTAATATTTGATGATGTAAGTTATACTACGCAAACTCTTAATTTAATATACATTAATTTAATAAACATCTTACAACTTTAAAACTAAACCGCTTTGAACATTTATTCATATGAACTGTTATGATCCAAATAACGCCAGGAATTAGCTCTTAAATTTTGTCGCATATATCTTTATTTACCCTGTATATTGCCAACACAGAGAACAAGTTAATTACTTCTACAGAATTATATGATAAAATGAAGATGAAAGGTCCAACGGTTTTAAGTATTTTAAATTTAAAGGAGTAGTAAACACTTATTGAATTCCAATCATACAGAAACCGTCTAGTTGCAACTGTTGTATACACTGACTATAACGGTAAAACAATTTATTTTTCTAAGTAATAAAGCTACGTCCTTATCTACTATTTAAAAAAATTAAATTAGCTATGATTATAATTACAACATGAAACGAGAATTAATATTTAGACCAGCCATGTTTATGTATTTTTAAATATAGCCGACATTAATTCTTCTAGTGTTCTGGAGCATAACAGAAAAAATAATTTCAAGAAAGATATAGTTTTTTTTGTAATTTTGTGAGTTCTTCTTTAATGTCCTATATGTCTATTGAGTGATATAAATGTTTTATTACTACTCGGTATGCTCTTTCTTCTTTTGGTTGATAGGTATGGTGTATTATATTTTTTTCATTCATAAACTTTACCAGTTTTCTGTAAGTATCTGGGGTGGTGCAATTAATTTTTACAGTATTATTTGCCATACCTCTGGTAGTATATTGCTCCTCTTCTATTATTTCAATTAATTGTTTTCTCATTTCTGGAAAGTCAGCCACTCCATATACGAACACAGGAGGGGGGTTTTGCAACATTCGTGGCAGTGTTGTTAGTGCTTGAATTTTCTTCAATAGGAGGTGTCAGGGTGCTGTATCTATTGCTTAAATTTATACATTCACTTTCCAGATTTTTTTTAGTAAACATTTTCCTTCTTTTAATACCCCTTACCACTTGCTATGGATTTTCTTTGGATGGGTTTTCATTTTCAATTTCCTTGTTACTAGTTGATAGCATTCTTTCTATTTGTGAATTGTATTGAGTTGTTGCGTATTATACGGTGATTGGTGTTGTAATTGTTGCGACTGCGGTTGCGAAATAGGCATTTGTACGCAAGATTTGCATTGTTCTTGGTTTGGCGGAAATATGCTAACATCGAGCTATTTGTTGACTGTGTCGGGTACATCTGTGACATCTGCGTCTTCACTATAGGTTGACACGGCATAAAGTTAGATTCAGGAAAAATTTGTTGCGCATTGTTTATAAAACCAGGTCCGCTTCCCGTAGGAAACATTTTTATAGTCTTATCACTTAGAAATTTGACCTGGCGGTCGTAGTCTTATCACTCCGATTGCACCTACACTATTGATACTAGTACAAGTTACTCTGTTATCAAAGGTCGCTGCTGATATCTCTGCCCGTGAACCCTACGATTTTCGATTTTCCCGAGGACTCAAGATTCGCTGCAGCGATCCGCTATGGTGATCCGTAGTGGCGATTCGTTGGTTTCCGCGCGACGGTGGCGAGGTCAGCTGGCGGGCCAGCGGCCGTTTTCAAGTTGTGATATCCCAGGTATAACTGTCCACACACGTCTATTCTGCTTCGATGCACGAGCCGAACTATCACAAACATAAGAGACTATAGACTATAGTCTTAACATAATCACCGTATACAGCATTTCATTACGTTCTGAATTTAAATATTCTTTAAGGTACATTTCTTGCTTAAAAGGGCGATGTTTTACGTAATAGTGTTTGAGTCTGTAGTTTTCCATACCCTTAGCAACAGTACAATTATTATTAGTGTACTACAATTTTCTTCTGGATTGTCATAAGATTTCATTAGGTGGTTTGGAATTTATTGTACTTCTTAACGTAACACACCTTAGCCGTAAGCAGTTTTTAATTTCATTCTGCTTATTTCACTTGTTAAAATCTGACAACTGTAAACATGTATTTAATTAAATATGCATTTTAATTATACCTAACGGTCAGTGGACGATAAGGCTTGTAAGACAATTAGTCCTTACGTAAGCCTATATATAGCTACTAGATCTGTTAAGATAGCGCGTTTAATCACGTACAGATAGCATCTGCAGTCTTAATATTAAACTACTATATATATATATATATATATATATATATATATATATATATATATATATATATATATATATATATATATATATATATATATATATTGTGTGTGTGTGTGTGTGTGTGTGTCGTGCGTGCGTGCGTGCGTGCGTGCGTGTGCGTGTGTGTGTGTGTGCGCGTGTGTGTGTGCGTGTGTGTGGTGCGTCGTGGTGCGTGTGTGTGTGTGTGTGTGTGGTGTGTGCGTCGTGTGCGTGTGTGTGCTGTGTGGGCGCTGTCGTGGTGCGTGTGTGTGGTGTGTGCTGTGTGTGTGTGGTGTGTGTGTGTGTGTGTGTGTGTGTGTGTGTGTGTGTGTGTGTGTGTGTGTGTGTGTGTGTGTGTGTGTGTGTGTGTGTGTGTGTGTGTGTGTGTGTGTGTGTGTAAAGGAAACTAACAATACTAACTGCAAATACTTGCTATTTTGGATAAAAATAAAATAGCTTTTAGAAGGAGATAATATCATATTCAACACTATAATAAATCATTTGCAAAAATTAATCAATAACTAAAATAATTATGTACTATACTTACCAAATTAAATAAACTATTGCCTACACAGTTTCATGTAACTTATTCTACTCGATACTACAAGATAATTATACTGTTTACGACACCTTGAATATTAGCAACTGAGCGATGTTTGGTATCAATCTTGCATCTTTACCAAACAATAGGTAAACATATCAAAATTAAATACCCAGTCAATATCAATGTTACGAAATGACCTCCACACAAAAAATTCATTGGCTTAGGTGCCAAGTAAATGGACATTTTTTTATATTTATCACAAGACCCTTAAAAAACTTAAATGCGGGAAACCATAAATTAATTAACTGAAAAAAAGAAAAGGCACTTCAGCTAAATGTACACACTGAAAAGATAACATAGAAAAAACTATAAAGGTTACACTGTATACAGGAATCTACAAAAGATTAAAGAGAAGCAGAACAGTACAATTTTACCAATTGAAAACAAAATTAAAGCGTTCATATGCAGGATAATCACACAACAACATATAAACAGCAATATATCCTTATACAACATGCACAATAAATCAATATGTAGATCTTGGAACCCTAGAAATATAAAGCAATGGTCACGCAACTTATTAATTAAAACAGTATGACACTTAATATAACATCATAAACAACATTAATAGTAGATATAAAATTTATTGGTATTGTCAGATAAAAAGCAAGTACTTTTTCAAACCATAGAAGTGAATTAATCAAACTTCTACATAATTATAAATAAAATAAATTTTATCCTTGTATCGGAAACATGAGAAAATTCTTCAAAATTCTTTATTTTTCAATTTACCGTTAGTAACTACCGATGAAACGACTCGCGGAAATGTGGCAATAATTATTTATAGCCTACTATTCTGTTATGAAAACCAAACAACACACAAGCCACAGCAATTCAACTTAACACCGAATTGTGACCCTTCAACATAACCAATAAATTTTCTTACAAAAATAGTTCGAATAAATGTAATTTTTTTAACAACTAGGGAAAAGTTTCTAATCAGCGGAGACTGTAATCTTAAAAACAATAACGAAAAGCTACAACAAACTACCAAAAACAAGAGAACAAGAGAACTAATATACTGACTTACCGATATAAGCAATATATTCACATATAGTGGCATCAAAGCAAAGTTGAACATTTTATCTTACTGAAGACCCATTATAACCACTCTTGACTGGATATTATATTGTATATTCTAGAAAACCATTTTATTTTTAATATTAAATTAAAAAAACCTCATGTTAACAAAGCACTAGACTATTTTATTAGAGCAATACAAGAGCAGCACAGAAATCTACAACCTCAAATTTCCCTGAAATATATTTGTTATTTATCAAATAACTAATATCCGAAAAAATCACATGTAAAACTGAATTTGTACATATATCGCCAGCTTATCAAAAGTAGATCATTTTATTTTGAACCATGAAGAGGTTTAAAAGGTCCACTACCTAGCACTTTGCAAAAGTTTTTATTACACCATTATCTCATGTGAACAACAACGATAATGCCTATAATAACCAAGCTACGTCGAAAGCCCAGGATAACTGGCAACTCCTATTTTTTATCAAAAGTCATACAGGAGATAATTTTAATAACTACAAAGCACCTCGATTTGATTTTAATGCCAGATACTTAAACTTTAAAAAGTTATTAGAATATTGAATAGATTATACACTAATATAATATTAATCTATTTCCTAATAATTTGTAAGTATACTCAGATCCTACTAATGCTGAAACCAAGCAAACCGCCAATCAATATAAAGTATTGTCGGACAATAAATCTTTTACCAATCAAATAAAATATTCAAAATAATTTTAGCAAAAAGTCTTACTGAGGACATTAAATCCAATGATGTACTTTTATATTAATTTGGATTTTGATAGCATAACCCCATAATTCAATGAAGTTACGGAATCGTAAATGTGATTTTTACAAATTAGCTACCTTCCTGGATATTTAACATGCGTTCTATCGAGTTCGACATAACGGTCTTCTTCTATATGTATTTAAGCTCACTATTCTCACCTCCTGCTACCTTATGTTTAGGTTCTGCTTTAGCGATCGCTATTTTCAAGAACAATATAACTTTGAAACATTATCATATCAGCCTAATAAACGTACCATAAGAAATTGTTTTAAACCCACTTGGTTATCTCATTTTTACGACAGATATTTCTAGAAGTCGGAAATAAGTTTATTTGTGTGCGATTTTTGCTTTTAGTAGCATGATTCGTAATGACTTCTGTGATAAACGGAATGTTCAGATCGTGATGAAAGGTTTGCTTGCTGATATACCAGGGTGCGTTAGCTAGCATACGCAATGTCTTTGATTGGAACAATTGTAGTATCTTGTTGTTTGATGGTTTACTGCATCCCCATAGAGATATTATAATATTTTGGTAGAGTAATAGTTTACTTTTTATGCAGGACATACTTTTTGCCTCTAGGCTGAGCTATTGTTTTTTTTTACTTTTATTTGGGATTTCTAGGTCAGACTTTGGTCAAGGTAAAGTTCTAGGTACTTTACCTCAGTTTTTACTAGGATAAGTTGATTGTATATGATGACTGAAGGGCATGTGGAGTGTTTATTGGTAAAAGTAGTTTGCGTTGATTTGTTGCTATTAACTTTAATGCGCCACTGGTCGAGCCAACTTTTAAAAAAGTTTAGGTGTGACCAAAGCCTTTCAGATGCTTGATCCAGATTAGTATCAAATGACTATTGCAGTGTCATCTACAAAGATGGCAATTAAGGTGTTATTTGTGATGGAGATATTTTCTTTATAGAGGAGTTATAGAAAGAGACCAAGAACGCTTCCCTGCGGGATACCGGAATTGATGATTTGAAAGGTTAAAAATATACCTTTGAATCTGACTTGCAAGTGTCTTTGTTTTAAATAAGATTTTAGGAAAAACTGAAATAGCTTTCTTTTAATTTTATATAACAATCTGCCGTCCGTACCTTGTCAAAGGCCTGTTACATACCCAAGAATACTGATGCACGCCGTTTTTCCCCCTCGAAGGTATCTTTGATGATTCTATGACATCGCTGGATGGTTGAATGCCCTTCACAAAAGCCAAACTAGTGAGTTGGAATTAACCCTTTTAGAAGTGTTACATCTTTGTTTCTGTATAGTAGCAGGCGTTCGAATATTTTAGATAATAAGGGTAGCAAACTTATCGGTCGGTAGGATGTGACTTTTTGAGGAGGTTTGTCAGACTTAGCAATCATAGTAATTACGGCAAATTTTCTTTGAGTGGAAAAGTGGGAAATAGCAAGCGTGTGTTGTATGATGTGATGAGTACTACCGCTTTTATAGGAAGATAATTTAATATATTTTTTACTATGAGTCCATAACTGGAGCGTTTGAATGAACTAATTTATTTTATCTCTCTGTGTACTTCAGCTGTTAAAATTGGCTTTAATGATAGCGATAATTGATCAGGTAAGTTGAGGTGTTCTTTGATTTCTGTGTTAAAAATTAATATTATTAAATTCAAATAGAATGAACACTTAAGCCAGGTAATCCCCGAAAGTATTTGCTTTACCTTCATTTAATTGGGCTCAGCTATCATCAGATTTTCTTAAGAGGGGTGTTTGGGTAATAAACCTTTTAAGCTTTTTTGTCGTTTTACAAATGGTCTGACTGGGGAAATATAGTAATTGAATATTGAATTTTGTTTTCTTAGATAGCGTCTTGAAGACAGTGGATTAGATTGATAAGTATAGTTTTGTGTTGAGGATTTCTGGTTCTTGCCATTTAGCACAGGTTTTTCTACTACTAATTGCTTTATATGTAACGGTATGTTATCGATTTCTGGTGCAGTTTTGCGATTAAACGAGGTGGGTTCTCGGGTAGCTTTCTGGATGAGCTCGTAAAATAGGTACTCAACAGTTTCTCCAATTTCGTGAGGTGTTTGCATTTTATGTGACAATTGTTAGTTGTTATTGATATATTGTTGAAAATGCTTCCTGTTGATTTTAGCAGAACAAAGCCTTTGTGGTGAGATTTTCTATATAATACTGGTACTTAACGTTAGTGCTATAGGAGAGTGAGTAAAATCTAGATCGAAGTTATTATCAACTTTACTGAAAATGTCAAAATGCTCTTAGTAACAGCAAAGTCCAGCAGATCAGGGATTTTAAGAAGGTTCGTTAGCCAGTAGGTTAGCTCGTCGGTTGACACGTAATTTATATTATTCTGTTGTATGGTGGCAAAGAGTGCTCATTCTTTAGGTAAAATTAATCTGAAATCCTATACAGTGTGCTTCGAGTTCTAGTCTCCGGCTACTAAAAAGTGATGTTCGAATGAGAATAAAAGTTCTTGAAATTCGTCGAATGCCTAGGTAGGCAATAAATAGCTTCAATGGTTAATGGCCAGGGCAACATGTTTACTTTTACCAACGCACATTGAATTTTCTTCGTTATACAAGATGATAAATGGTAATAATCAATTGCAGATCTAATTATAATTGCTGAGTCTACATATGCTGTTCCGTGCGGATGATTTGCATAGTACAATTTATAATGTGGTATTTTTATTTCTGTATAAGATGTAGAGTGGCTTTCAGAAATAAGTAATACATCATTCTTTTTAGTATTTAAAAATAGGGTTAATTCATGAATATGTTTTTAAGCTGTTTGAGTTTCATGCTGCTATTATTATAGAGTTAGCCATTATTGTGTTAATTTATTAATGACTGTGGCAAACATGTTTAACATCATGCTCTTCTGATTTATAGGGTAGGTTCGTCTGTAATTTTATAGTTATTATTAGTTCTTTTAGCTGCGATTTGTAAATAAGTTGGAGTGTTATGCAGTGGATTATATGCAGGTTGATGGGTGGTTGGTGTGGAAGATGTTGGATTAGTATTGATGACAGGTATTCTAATATTTGATTGCTTAGGCATGTTTTTCATTTTTAGGTCTCTATATACAGTGCAGATATTATAGTTGGAGGAATTATTACCGTTGCACAAGGAACATGTAGTTTCCTTATAATTTTTGCTGTTAGGGATCCTCAGCATTTGACGCATTTATAGGGCTTGGAGTGTCCATATGCTTGCCAACGGATATATTAGATTATTATTCTTAATTCAGGGTGCTTCAATTCTGACTTTAGTATTTTGGATAAATTTTACTTTATAAATTTTATAAGTGTTGTTAGGCTAGGGTTCAAGGTCTACGATAAACATTGGTAATGGTTCCTTGTTTACTCTATGTCGGACGTTTATTAAATTTTTAGTTTACCTAGTTCATTCTTAATGTCATTTGGAAGAATTGAATGGTGTAGGTCGCATATAACGATTCGTTAAGCTCTTTCTTGTTTGATTTGATAAGTATGATGCACAATATTTTCTAAACTTAAGTGAGTGATTAGTTTATTGTACGCATCGATGGCTTTAGTGATTATCTTTACCGTGTTGTTAGATAACGATTTAAAATAAAATCTTTCATCTTCAATTACATTGTTTAGGTTGTTATTAGTTGCATTAAAGTCAGTCAATCCGTAGATGTATACAGTCGTGAGCGGGGGTTTAGGACTTACCAGTAAGTTTTGTTAGAATTATTTACAGTTTGGGCATTGGGCTCAGTTTCAGTGAGTGCCTGATATCTGTATGATGTGTTAATTGCAGTTATATTTTCGGTTGATCTTGATAATCGAATGAGTTTTCTTTTTCTATTAATGATTTGCCAGATCCGTTTGTTATAGTTGGTTACTTTATATGTATTCATATTTTTATCGTCATCATTATTATTATTGTGGCTGGTTCGAGCGGGTTGAAAGAATGCTATTGTATGAGTATTACTGATGTTGGACATGTTTGAAAATGTGGTGCGTATTGCATTGGTGAAGGTGATTGGTGAGGTTTGATTTCGGTACATGGGAGGAAAATGTTGATTAAATTGTGTTTGACTCAGCTGATTTAAGAAGTTTGGCGTTGGCTGACCTTGAATCAGATGTGGATTGCTTTAGTTGTTCGAAATGTTGCTGGATGGACCGGGCATAGTCCCGACAGAAAACATTTTATTACATTAGAGTGCGCAATATTATTATGAATTTAGTTTTTATAAAAATTTTATATAATTATACGTGAACTTTGTGACCGCGATATCTATCAGACACACTCAATGTGAACACTCGGCCGGTCCTTAAGGTAGGAGAGCGGTGATCGACACGTCTTTATTCTGTAAAAGTCAACCGAGTACACTCTATTACCTACTTGAATCGATAAATGGGTTTCGATTACCAGTTACAATTCAAGTAAAAAATTTAGAACTGCTATTTGATAAAAAATTAACA
Source organism: Sinelater perroti (assembly GCA_036346155.1). Taxonomy (NCBI): domain Eukaryota; kingdom Metazoa; phylum Arthropoda; class Insecta; order Coleoptera; family Elateridae; genus Sinelater; species Sinelater perroti. Next base: position 2,191,751 of record JARFIY010000348.1, on the reverse strand, counting down.
TATAAATTACACACACAAATCAACATAAAACTGAAGCAAATCAATTGACTTCTTGTTGTGCCAATTTATAATTTAATCAAGCTGGACAGACACAGTTTAAATATGGAGATGCCCAAAACCTTCAAACACAAAAATACTACAAGGTCTTGAGAGTGATATATTATGGTATGTCAATAACAAAATCCCAACATAATGATTTGGATATATTCCATTACTAGAAGGGGAAAATTTATCTTTAACTGCCTATGTTAACTTATAGGACAACCAACAGAACAAACTAATCACAGATCATCCTAGAATTAAAAGATTATTAAAAAGAGGATGTCAACAAACAACAACCAAATAACTCTAAGTAACCTATACAAGTGTTACTTACCAGAGTGTTGTTAGTGGTTGACTGTTTTTTTTTCAAACGTAACGTGCAAACTATTTACCTACAGCTTCTTTGAAACAGGTTTTAAATTTATCTAATAAAAAAATGCGAGATCTCTAATGAACAGACAAGTGCAGAATACTTGTGTAGCAAATTCTTACTAATTATTTTAATTGTTTTTTTAGAATATGTTTATTGCGGTGATAAAAGCCATTTACGTTTTCCAAAAGTGTAATAATAACAAACAATTTTTCTTCTGCACGGCCTCACTACAATTCTATTGTACTATTATCTTAGGTGTTTATTATTCCGGTTTCGTATTTTAGTCTTTGTATATTGTATGAGCATGCTAAAGTTAATTCACAAACTACGTTTTACAATAAAAATATTTTTCTTAAATGTACAGGCTCATTATTTATATTATATGTATATTTCACTTAGCTGCATTTGTTCAGAAATTCGGATCTATCAGATCTAAACGAGAGGAATTCTTAGTACTTTACATGGCAAACTAATTTTAATATCATTTTGTGCATCTTATATTGTATCAATTAGCAATTGCCTTTATAAATAATTATCTTAAAAATAAAAAAGCAATAATTTTAGTACACTAAAATAATTCATCGGAATAAGTTTTGAAAACAAAATAAAACCTTTAATTTAGTAAATTATCCTTCTTCTTCTTCTTGATGTTCCGTCTCCTAACGGAGGTTGGAGATCATCATGGCTATCTTCACTTTGTTTACAGCAATTCTGAAAAGTTTTGCCGATGTTATCCCGAACCATTCTCTAAGATTTCGAAGCCAGGACATTTTCCGTCTCCCTATGTTTCTCTTCCCTTGTATTTTGCCCTCCATTATCAGTCTTAGTACCTCGTACCTCTCGCCCCTCATTATGTGTCCCAAGTATTCTAGCTTCCTCCGTTTTATTGTTTTTATTACTTCTTCTTCTTTGCCCATTCTTTGTAGGACTATGGCATTTGTGATATGGTCCACCCATGAAATGCGAAGCATTCTTCTATAACACCATCTCTCGAAGGCTTCTATTTTCTTGACTTCGTTCTGTCTTACGGTCCAAGCCTCGGCTCCATATAATAGGGTTGAGAAGACGTAGCAGCGTAATATTCTTGTTCTAAGATTTAAGTTAAGATCTCTATTACAAAGGAAACCTTTGAGCTTTACAAAAGTATTTCTGGCTATTTCTATCCTTGTCTTTATTTCTTTTGAGTGATTTGCACCGTTAGTTACCCATGTTCCTAAGTATTTATATGTGTCTACCTTTTCTATTATTGTGTTATTTATGGTAATATTTGCATTAGCATTTGCTGTTCTAGTTACTACCATAAATTTAGTCTTGCTCAGATTCATATTTAACCCGTACTCCTTGCATGTGTTGTTCAATTTTTGTATTAGATCTTGTAAATCATCTATGTTGTTTGTTATTATAACGGTATCGTCTGCGAATCTTATATTATTGACGATTTCGCCATTGATTATTACCCTTCCTTGCGTTCTTCTAGGGTTTCCTGAAAGATGGCCTCACTATATACGTTAAATAATAAAGGCGACATCACACAGCCTTGTCTTACTCCCCGGAGAATTTCAATCTCCTCTGATGTTTCATTGTCAATTCTAATCCTTGCTGTTTGGCCCCAGTATAGATTACATATGATCTTGATGTCATTTTCATCCACATCTTTTGATTTTAAAATCTCTATTAGTTTTGCATGTTGGACTTTGTCAAATGCCTTTTCGAAGTCCACGAAACAGGCATAGATCTCATAGTTCATGTCCAAGCATCGCTGCATCAACACATTTATACCGAACAGCGCCTCTCTAGTTCCCATAGCGTTTCTGAAGCCAAACTGTGTGTTACTGATATCATAATCAAGTTTTCTGGGTATTCTGTTGTGTATTACTCTCAGAAATATTTTTAAGGTGTGGCTCATTAATGCTATAGTCCTGTATTCTGAGCACTTGTTTGCGTTCTTCTTCTTGGGGAGTACTACAAAAGTTGAGGTTAGCCAGTCTTATGGTATCATGCCTGTTTGGTAGATTAAGTTAAATAGCTCAAGTAGCACATCTATTCTCTCTTCTTCTATCAGTTTTATTAGTTCAATTGGTGTTTCATCAGGCCCGACCGCCTTACCACTCTTTACTTGGTCGCATGTAGTACCTCGCTTTTAAGTATTTCGGGGCCTATTTTATTATTTGTATCCCACTGCGGTGTATTAGTTCTTTCATCGTTAAACGTGTCTTTTATGTATTTTGTCCATGTCTTAAGTTTCTGTTCTACACTCGTTACGGTATTCCCATTTTCGTCTTTCAGAATATATGATTGGTTTATTCTTCTTATTCCCGCCATATCTTTTACTTTCTTATGTAAATTGAAGTTGTCGTGTTTTCTTTCGCAGTCTTCTATTTCTTCACATCTATCGGACAACCATTTCCCTTTGGCTTCTTTTATTTTTCTTTTTATATTCTTATTGATATTCTGATATCGTGTGGGATCTGTGGTCTTGTGTTTTTTGCCTTTCTTCCATTAGTTTAAGTATCTCCTCATTCATCCATCTCTTTTTAGCTTTCTTTGTTGTCATCATGATGTTTTTACCGGCATCCATAATTGCTGTTTGTATGTATTTCCATTTCTCGTTGACATTTTTTGTTTGCTTAATATTTGGTTTTGCATTAGTTAGGTTGCTTTTCTTCTACTTTTTTACGTATCTCCATATTTTTTAGTTTTGCGGTGTCAATTCTATTGCTTAACTTTGTCTTTTTTACTTTTTTAAATTTTACTTCACATGTTGCTACTACTGGGTTGTGATCCGAGGAGACGTCTGCCCCTGGATATGTTTTTGTTGATCTTATAGAGTTTTTATATCTTTGGTTTATGAGTATGCAATCTATTTGGTTCCTTATAATACCCCTTATCCCATCTGCAGGAGCCTTCCAAGTGTATAGGTCTCCTGTTTGGAAGTTTGAAAAACGTGTTCATTATTGCAAAGTTGTTGGTTTGACAGAACTCGACTAGTCTTTCCCCTCTTTCATGTTGTGTGCCTAGTCCATATTCTCCTACACAGGTATCGATGCTTCCTCGGCCGACTTTTGCATTGAAATCACTTTGGATTATTGTAACTTCATGTTGTTTTGTTAACTTTAGTGCAGAATTTAACTGTTCATAGAATGTCTCGATTTCGTTTTCGCTTTTTTCATCTGTTGGAGCGTAGACCTGAATGATGTTTATTTTAGTTGGTTGTGCTTCTAGTTTTATTAGCATAACTCTTTCAGAGATAGGCGTAAAATTCGTCACTGTTTTATTGGTTGCCTTATCCACAATGATTCCCACTCCTTATCGATGTGATGGGTCGTCATTATTAGAGTAATACATCATGCCGTTTGTAGTTTGGTACTTTCCCGTCCCCGGCCATTGTACATCACTAATACCTAATATATTTATTTTTAAACGTCTCATTTCAAGGACAGTGTTGTCTATTTTTCCCGCTGTAAACAAGCTTTTCACATTCCACGTCGCTATTTTTGTTCTTCTTTTTCCTTTCACTACTTTTCTCTCAGCATTATTCAAAACTGTCCCCCCCGGAGATCCGATTGGGGGACTATAAACTCCAGAACATTTCGTCTTGAAATCAGCCATGATTTTATCTGTACTAGGGATATCTTATGATCTTTAATACCGTGGTTTCCCGTTGCCTTCCGTATCTTCATGCCGTTCACTAATATATTCGTCAATGTTAGTTCTTCCGCCTTTAGGGACGATTTCTCGCCACCAGGGCAAGAGGGTGCCCTAACCCTTGCTAATTCCTCCACCCGAAGCTGTTGATTAGCAACAGGGGACCACTTATACCGGCGGTCATTCGGTCGTTGATTGTTGTTGCTTGGTCGGGGACTGCTTATTCCTCAGACAAGTCTGCTTATTTCGCAGCTAACCTCAATATCTTGAGGCCGTTCACTATCCGCCACCTGTGACCCCGCTGCTAGCCTGCAACCACAGCCCCAGCTGTAAATTATCCTAATAAGTATAAAAATTGAAAAATAGCAAATAACCAAACGAAACCTACTTTCACTGGTACATAATAATTATTCAAGAAAGATAAAATAACAAATAATATTTAAGTTAGTTGAAAGAGAAAAAAGAACTGCTTATTATACTTACATAGAAAAATTATCTACATACATAAATAAAACTTATAAGAAGCCAATTTAAAAGCACAACTATTAAAAGTAAAATATTTGGAAACAAGAATAAAATAAAAAAGTGCGAATTATAAGATGCTTTTGATAAAACATGGTATCTTTTAAATCTCTATATTAAAAAAAGTAAATTAAATATAATTGATAGGCATAAGATTAGAAGAGAATTTTTTAATTAATAATTAAGGTAATATAAATTACAAAATTTTAACTTTATAATATTTACATGCAGTAATTTGCATTAAAAACTACTTCATTTTACTCAAAGTATAAAAAGAATCAAAAGCCTTATCAGTCTATAGAGTAACTAATATGCAGATTTATCAAGTTAATTTGATTTGCATATGCATATGCACAACTCTCTATTAAATCGTTCTACTAAGCACCGTTATACAAAGAAACGCTAATAGTATACTTGAAAGTTGTCCATTAAAGCTATTACGTGTTTATTTGTATAAAAATATAAATTCATAAGATAACCAAGAAATTCAAAGCGCTATTACTGCCAGGACCCCCGAGCAGTATATTTGGGCATAATGGTGTTTCATTTCTTTGGAATGAGTCTAAAGGTAATCATTGACAGCTACGCCTACGCACCAAAGGCAGTTGTAAAACTCTACACAGAAGTGCTTTAACAGAATTGAGCTAGAGGTTACAAGACACAGAAGACCAATCCTGACTACAATAACATGTACTGGTTTTTCGAAAATAATAAGAAAAACTACAATACCAAATATTTTCAAAAGACTCGATCATAAAGGTAGTTGGCCGCATGGATAGAAGGAATTTAAATGGTCGTTACTGTTCCATTCCTCAATAATTGCTGTGGTTGTGACAGGATAATATTTTTATAATTATAAATGTTTATTATATCCATATTAGATTAGACTGACAATGAGTCTAAGTACCACCACATAACTAATCTCACCATTATTTCTCAATTTATTTTTAAACTATAAAATGTATTCCTTAATTTTAATTTAAGGTGATCAATATCTATGTAGACTTTGTACCCATATTAAATAAATATGTTGTAAGTATTATTCAACTTTAAAAAAAATAATAATTATCTAAAGTGCCACAATACAATTTTAATATGCTACTACATTACGCGCTACTTGTATAATATTATTAAGTTTGCATGAGTATAGCTTGTAACAAATAGTGCATGTTAAGTGCCTACATTTAAAGGTAAGTAAATGCGTTTCAGCAGACAACTCCTACATTACATAAAATTTATCGACTCTCCATCAACCTTTACTTAGCAACGTAAACTAAACCATGTAGGATAAATCTGATTTAGTCTAATTGGTATTAACAAACTAATTTAGTAGGCAGTATTTTACTTAAACTAATAAATAATGCTAGAGTCCGAAGAGGCATACATCTTAAAAGCAGTTTACATTAGTTGCAGCAATTTGACGTATGTTTGAGCAATAAATAAATTAACCATCGTTTTCACTTCACATACTCTCATTTTATGTGTAAATGTGTTTAGGCGATTTATAAAAAAAATATTTTGGAATTTTTTTATTGCTACCTATAAGCAACAGTGCACTGGTTTATATCACGACAGCGAATAAACTGTAAAAAACTAGTACATTGACACCCCGTATGTAGCCAATATGCAATCGAATTTGTTCAGTTCAGCACACGTGGCGCTTAAATATAATTACTATTACTACTAGCTGTAAAGTCCGCAAAATGATTTGCACAAAGTAGTTCTGGCAACGTCATAAATATTATGTGGAGGGCTCTATCCTGCACATTATGAAGCACGCATAAATTGTTAAGACTTACAAAAGAGATTAAAGCAAACCATCAAATAAAATAACGCCGCTACAATTTTCAAAATTTACTATACACTAATGGTTTTAAAAAAGATTTTCTTCCAAACATATTTCCTACAATTAAATTGCTTATATTAAAAACTTTATTCACTACAAGAACATATTGCACGCTTTAAAACTTCATTAATTTTTCTATGTCTATGGTGTCTTCCTGTGCTCTTCTTACAAAGAAGATCGTGATAACCAAGACTATCCACAGATGTTTAATGCAAAAACCAACGGCATTCTTAAATGAGTTGTCATCAAGAAATGTGTCTTGAGCCAAAGAAGGTAGTACGTTCAGCCAAGAGAAGAATTCATAACAATTAATAGATTTAAAACGGACTCTTTCTTAATAACTTTCAAAATTAATTGAATCAATTATTTGTTTCAAGTTGATATTATCCCAATCATTTTAAAGGATAAACTTTTCCCTCATTCTTTAACCATCCTGATAAGCATCAACACTAGCCAAGTTTTGGGAAAAAGGTAGCACTGAATTGACAACAGCTAGAGTTAAGTTTAAAAAAAGGCGGATAGAGAAAGATCTATTGTTCTCCTTATTCCTAGATTTCCATAATGAACGGGTAACGATGCTTGTAGCCACTGATTATTACTAAAAGAAACATTAAGAAGAGACTACTCTAGATTTGAATATATTATCCCAGTATCTAAGAACCCCGACACTACGAATAGTCCGTGAGCTGGCGACAGATTGAGATGAGTCATTTTATAACGGCAGAATTTTTTATGAGCAATAGATTTAATAGCCAAAAAACAGAAAATATGCGTCTGACACTGAGACAATGGTGGGGGCGTTAAAGATATTGTTATAAACATGACAAAAAAATTAAAAAAATTAGTAATAGTGTAAAAGCTAAAATTTTGTTACGTAAATATTAAAGGTAGAATACTTATAAAAAACAAAGTCTGACATCATTGCTGCGGGGGGAAGTGCGTCTGACAGATAAATAAAGTTGAAAATCATCGAAGAACATAAAGTTATGAGAAAAAAATAGTCTGACGCGTGTGTGTGTATGGAAACTCCTTGTCAGACGCTTTCAAAGATGTAGTGGGCGCGGAAGCGGCTCGCGCAAGGGCTGCATCTTTGAAAGCGTCTGACAAGGAGTTCCCACCCACACACACATGTCAGAATATTTTGTTCTCACATCTTACATATTTATTTAAAACTTATTAAAATTTCAGCCTTTATACTATTGATTTACTACAATTACATTCAATTTATCGCTCTTCAAAGCACTCACTTTCTCGTTTTCTCACTTAAAAAAACATGTAATTTTTTTTAAAATAATTTCTTGCGCACGTGTGAACTCGGGCTTATGGCTGCTTACCTATTATTATTTTCTCGACAACTTTCTCCCCGCTCGACTATTTAAGCGTCCTTATCTCAAGCGTCCCTTCCACTAAATTTGGAGAATTTGAAGATTTGATTGCTCCACCTTTTAAAACGACCGTTACGAAATCCAGTCGAGTTTTCGTGGCACACGTGTAAAGTAGTGGTTTTAAGAATGGCAGCAATAGAACCTTTTTGTGTGTTTTGTAAAAAGAAAAATGAACGTTTGATCAATTTTACTATACAAAGTTTAAATAAATGTGCTGAAATATTAATAACTTTGAAAAAATCTAATTTGTCCGGAAAAAACGTTGTGTTACCAGAGAGTGTTAATGATTTTGAAAAATATCACTCTCAGTGCCATAGGCGTTTTACAGCAGTGCCAAAAAAATATAAGCCAGGCGATAATGCTTGTTTTTCTTCCAACGAACAAATTGCTGATGAAGAGAGGGTAAGTAAAATAGTATACATTTATAATCTCAGCAGGCAATATGTTTATTCATTATATTAAATTGTTTAGTTTAATTAAAAATTAGCGAATTCATTTTTCATCTTGGTAATTCGCAATGTCTGGAAGTCGGTTTTCGTTATATTTGAAAATTAATAGTTCATATTATACTGAGTGTTGACGTTATGTATTCAAAAGAAGTGTATTTAGAAAATATCTACTTGTCATGTATCGTTTATATAAACAGTTGCTAAGCAGATAATAATAGTCTCATTTTGTATAATCTCAGATGTAACAAAAAGTTGCTATTATTTTTTAGTACGAACGTAGATGGGAGTAGTGAAGGTGAAGTTGGCCTAAGTACTAGTGCTTCTTCATTGAAAGAGGCTTCAACCTCATCACAATCACCTAATCCATGTGAAAATTGTGGGTGAATGAAATCTTTTTTTTAATATTTGTTATTTTTAAATTAAAAAAATTCTTAGAATTGAAAAAATGTTATTTTCATTGTTTGAACGATCTAATTGTAATTTTATATATTTTCAAATCGGAGCAGGTGTACGTTAAACTTACAATTCCAAAAATAAAGTTGAAAGAAATGTACGGAAACAATATTTACTTTTCACGTAACGTGTACATATGTTTATATTTGCCACGATAGCTTTATCAATATTTATTGTTTATATTTGTTATTTTGGAGATGTATCAATTAATGTTTCTTTTGTTTTCAGCGACAAGATTGATGTAGAAAATAACGCATATATTTGTTTTATTTGCGATAAAAATAAAAAATCAAGGGTCGAGAAGAAAAATTACATTTATGTGGTAACAAATCCACCGTTGACAAAATCAAACTAACTGCTATAGAACTGGGAGATAACAATATGATTTTAAAGCTTGAACATCTTATATCGCAAAATTTACGACTTGGTTACCACAGGAACTGCTTAGTTAGTTATGAAAATTCTTTGAAATCGAAGATTAGATCTGAGGGAGAAAAATCGCAGTGACATAAATCACGAGCTGTACATAAAAGGACTTATAAAAAAATATGTACAATTGTTGCAGAAAAGGTAATAAAAAATAAAGAATGCATTTTCCTGCACACCTTAAATTCACTATTTGTGCAATCTTTAAAAAGTAAAAGCGCTGACACTGAAACTTACATGCAATTAAGTCATCTGCATGACTACTCGCGACATTTCCGAATAAAATATCGATAATAAAAAAAATAAATTTATTGTTCAGCCCATTACTGGGGTATTACTGCAAAATGTCGAATTACATAATTTAGAGAAACAGGACATTTTACGCCAAGCTGACTTGATTTTACGTACAGAAATAATGAATATTGAAAAAAAATTACCAGAAAATATAAAAAGTAATGATTTAATCAGAGGCGAATGTGAAATACCTGTTCTCTTTGATTTTTATACTCAATTATCGGCCGGACTAAATTATGGACGTAAATCTAGCATCAACAGTCAGAGAATAGCCTAATCTTGTGCCTAAGATCTCATTTTTTCTGTAACAAATGGCAAAATAAAACCATCAAAACATATAACTCTGGAGCTAACTTTAAAAAGTTTAACAAACAGTAAAAAAGTAATTGATTTAGTAAACAGACATGGACATTGTTGCAGTTACACTGTACTTGAAGAGTTGGAGACGGAAGCCACGATTTGTTCTAGTGACAGAACAGAAATATGTCCTGAAGATATCTGCCGTTCAATTAATTTGTGTACAGGAGTAGCCTTTAATAACTTCGATCGCTTCGTGGACACCTGCAGTGGAAAGGACACGTTACACGACACCGTTGGCCTTATATATCAAAATATTATTGAGTCAGATGCGCAAGAACACGAGGATACTTTTGTTTTTATTATTGAGGGTACTGTACTAAAAAACTCTAAAAACGAAGACAAACATTCGACGCGACTGAAGCAGAATTGGAAAATTATTCGAAAAAAGTTTGATGGAATGAAACACTTCAGTCACTTGATCACCCGTCTCGTTTTTTAACTCCATTATCTTTACCTTCGTGTGAAGGAGTTAATTTTATGTGGCTGGTATCTCATTACTTAAAAGTGCGTAACACACCAAGCTGGGTAGGATTCAATAGTCTTATTTATGACGATACGTGTTGCAAGCAAAGAGTTTCCTACTTAACTTCAATACATTCGTCACCGACGAGTATGCCACTATGAAACTATGAAACAAGGCCAAAAATTTGCTGCAGAGTGCAGTGAACGTTATATGCAAATAACGTACGACTTAGCGATTGCAAAAATTGCACTTCAGATTCAAAGTACCAAGAAACCACGTTTCGACAACTTATTTATTTATGTGGGAGCATTCTATGTAATGATGGCTTTTTAAAGCGATTGGAAAATTTATTGATGGCTGTGGATTAACGAATTTAGTAGTTAGTGCAAATATGCTTGCAAGCGGGAGTGTGAATGGATTTATCGCAGGAAGCATTTTAACAGATGCAAAAGATTGCACCCAATGGTCTCTTTAGCTATTCAAATACTACATTTTGAAAGTTTTATGGACAAATCTAATTATCAATTGACAGTGGATATAAAAGCATATATTTTTAATTATAGAAAGCAGCGTTCAGTACTTCCAGTAATCGAAAACAACGAATTTAATAATTTGATGCATAAATACAGTGAATACAAAAATGAAACGTTAAACGATGATCACGGATTTATGTTAATTTTTTTTATTGGATTAATGCAAATTTACAATCTACTTAATAAAGTAATAAGTAAATGGGTTGAAAGAAGTTCACTTGAGTCAGGGCCATCCATTGACGGCTTTCTGGATTCACCTAGCTAGGTCTTCTGGCCATGTTCTGTTAAGTCTTCTATTTTCCATTGGTTGTCTGAACAGTTTACTGATTAGCTCGTTGCTGTGGATTTTGCTTCGATTTTTATGTTTAACAGAGTAAGCACTGATGACGTTGTGTATAAACGGTATTTTGAGGTCGTCGTGTATGGTGTTAGAGACATACCAAGGTGCATTTAGTAACATTCTGAGGGTTTTAGATTGAAAGGTTTGTAAAATTTTTGTATTAGACGGTTTGTTGCAGCCCCATAATTCGACACCATATGTCCAAATAGGCCTAAGAATGGTTTTGCATATGAGGAGTTTGTTCTGTAGTGAGAGCTGAGATCTATGATTTAGTAACCAAGACATGTTCCTCACTTTTAAATCTAATTGACGTCTTTTTGCCTTAATGTGTGTTCTCCAAGTTAGTTTTGCGTCAAGATGAAGGCCGAGGTATTTAACTTCTCCTTTGACAGGAATGGGAGTGTTATTGAAGGTAAGAGGAGGACATTCGGCACTTCGTGTTGTGAACGTGATTTGTCACGACTTATCAACGTTTAGATTAATTTTCCAGTGCGTAAGCCAAATTTGGAGTTGATCAGGATAAGCTTACAATTTTGCAGAAGCTCGTATCGGATCGACATCTGTAGAAAGGGTGGCTGTATCATCAGCGAACGTTGCTAGTAGTGTATCCTCGCTGGCTGGTATATCAGCGGTAAACAGCAAGTACAAGAAAGGTCCCAGAACACTTCCTTGGGGTACACCAGAGTAGATAGTCTGGTAGTCAGATAATGAGTCTTCGAATTTAACTTGGAAGTAACGGTTGGAGATGTATGACTTAAGGATGAGGAACAATTGATTTGGTAAGTGTTGTTTAAGTTTGAAAAGTAAGCCTGCATGCCACACCCTGTCAAACGCCTGTTTTACGTCTAAAAATTCTGATGTACGCATTTGTTTTGCTTCTAAGCTTTCTTTGATTTAATTAACGATTCTATGGCACTGTTGAATAGTGGAGTGACTGGGTCTGAAGCCGAATTGGTGGTTAAGGATTAAGGCATCTATATGTGTTACGTTTGCAATTCTGGTGAGGATAACTTTTTCGAAAATTTTGGACATTACAGGAAGGAGGCTTATTGGCCTATAGGAAGTAGCATCAGTTGGAGGTTTTCCTGGCTTCAGTATCATGATTATTATTGTATACTTCCATAGTATCGGATAGTAGCACAGGCGTAGTATGCTGTTATATATGGTTGTGAGTAATACAATAGCTTTTCTAGGGCAGTTTTTTAGTACTTCACCTGTAATGAGATCATATCCAGGAGCTTTATGAGGATTTAAGAGACTTATTTCTTTTTTGACTTCTGCAGGTGAAATAGGCTTGGGTGGAAGAGACATCTAACAAGGGGCGTTTAAGAATGTTTGTATTTCGACATCATCTTCATCATCGTTGAGGATATCAGGAGCGGAAAATACACTAGCAAGGTGTTCTGCGAATCTGTTGGATGTTTCAGTATTCGTCAGCGCCCAGCTTCCATCAGCTTTTCGTAGAGGTGGAATAGATACTATGGGTCTTTTAAATTTCTTTGTCGCGTTCCACAGGGAGTGATCATCAGTAGATAGATTGACGATGTAGTATTCGAAGGATTCGTCTTTTGCTTCTTAGATAGTATTGTGGAGATTGTGCGTTATTCGATTTAAATAAGTTTTGTCAAGTGGATTCGTGGTAGTCTGCCACCTGCGCCGAGCTCTGCGCTTTGCGATGACCAATTCTCTAATATGAAGCGGAATGTTCTGATTGTTGCGGGTGAGACCATGGGGTTCTGGAGTAGAGATCCAGGAAGCGCTTTGTATTAACGTAGTTAGGTACTGCACAGCTTCATCTATGTCCTCCTTATCTTTTAAGCGGATATTTAGTGATATATTATCGTTGATATGTTGACGGAATAGGTTCCAATCAGTCTTTTTGGAAGTCTCTGTTGTGGCTTTTTCCATATAATACTGGTGTTTAGAGTTATTATTACAGGACTGTGGTCAGAGTGCAGATCTAAATTCGATTCAATATCACTATGTAGGTCTAAGATTCCCTTAGTTATGGCAAAGTCTAACAGGTCGGGGATTTTATTTCGATCGGTCGGCCAATAAGTTGGCTCTCCAGTCGACAAATAGTTGAAATTATTTAGTTCTAAAACTCTCAATAATGTTCTGCCTTTAGTAGTAATCAGCCTAGACCCCCAGGCTGTATTTTTAGCTTTCCAGTCTCCGGCAACTAAAAAGTGTGACCCGAGTCGGAAGAACTCGAGGTATACATCGCATGTTATAGAATAACGTGGTGGACAATATATTGAAGCAATTGTAATAGGTCGGGAGAAAGTATCTACTTTTATGATGGCACTTTGAATTTTGTGTGTTATGTATGGTTGGAGTACGTGATGTTTTATTGAAGATCTGATTATGATTGCAGACCCTGCGTGAGCCTCATCATCAGGATGGTTAGCATAATAAATGGAATAGTATAGTATTTTAAGAGTTGTCCTTTGTGTTGAATGATTTCAGCGATTAGGAGGATATCAATTTTATTTATGTTAAGAAGTAGCGTAAGTTCCTAAATATGGTTTGATAAGCCATTTGCGTTCCATTCTGCAATTCTAAGTGCAGGGACCATTATTGAGTTAATTTATTGATAACTGTTGTCAGCATGGTTAGAATCATACTGTTCTAGTTGAGTAATTGATTGAACATATTCTTAAAATCAATAAGGAATATAGTAAATTTGCTAGTTAGGTCTGTTTCGGTGTTGTTAGATGGGATGTTAGGTTGTACTGCGGTCATTTGAGCATAAGTAGGGGTTGGGGTTGTTGGATGTAGTGGAGTATTAGTTGTAATATTTTGTGACAAAGGACTGTGCTTGGTGGGTCTTAGGTGATGGTTTCTGTTTATTAAGTCTTGATAAACTTTACAGCCTTTGTAGTTCGCTGGATGATTTTTCTGACATAGAGCACATGCTGCTGTTGTATTTTTAGATTTGCTGCAACTAGAGGTGGTCCTCCGCATTTAAAACACTTAAACGGTTTCCTACAATAGGTTTTCGTGTGTCCATAGTCTTGGTATATTGTGCATTGTACGATCCCACCTTTATTTCTTGGCGCTTCTACTCTAATTTTAGAATGATACAGGAATTCTAATTTAAAGATGTCTTTATTATTGTTTTGTGGCTCGAGATCTACAAAGAATAGAGGTAAGGGCTCTTTAGTAACCCGATGCCTGACATTTGTAATATTACGAACTTTGTGTTCTTTTTTCTCGAGTTCTTGTGTAATTTCTGGTAGGAGAATAGAAGGGTGGATGCCTCTTATGACTACACGATATGCTCTATCTTGTTTTAACTGATATGAATGGTGCACAATTTCTTCTTCACGAACGTGACGGATGAGTTTTCTATAGGTTTCAGGAGTGTTGGGGTTTATTTTAACTTTATTGTTTGCTAACGTTTGGGTAGTGTAAGTTTCTTCTTCAACTACTTGTGCTAAGTTATCGATCATGTCTTTGTAATTTGTGACCCCGTATATAAAGATTGGTGGAGGTTTCGGTTCTCTTTTTGGAGAAATTGAAGTATTAGACGTGTTGTTATTGCTTTCAAAGAGAAGTGAGAACTGATTAGCAGTTTCTATTTGGGCATCAATTTCAGAAGAATTTTGTCGTTTTGCTCTTTTTCTTTTGGTTACTATTTGCCAGGCGTGTTTGGTTTGATTTTGTGTTTCATTGTAGTTCATTGTTTCATCATCACATGCTAAGTTATCTTCTGTGATTTTATAGTTTATATTGCTGCTAACAGAATTATCATAATTTGTGCTCATAGTACAGGTGGAAATTGATTATAAGTTGGTGTGAATGAAGGTGCTATTTGACTTGGCTGTTGATTGAATCCTAGTAAAGGTGCTTGATTCGCTGGGGATCGGTTGGGGTACATTAGTGTTATTTGTGTATTTACAAACGCTTGTCCTGGTATGTTTGATGACTGCACAATAGGCTGATTATAGTAATTACCATTTTTTCCGAATCCATTATTGGCTTGAGTGTTAAATTGTGGGGTCCCAGGTCCTGCGTTACTCGTGGAAGAGAACATGTTCCCGATGCCGAGTGTTTATCGTTCGCATGCAGTATAATAGGATTCTTAATAATGCGCACTTTTAAATATTATGAAAACGTTTCAAAATATACACGAGTCTTCGAAATTAATAAATATATAAATTTGCCTGACCTTAAGCAAGTCTACGGCTGCGGCTCCGCCGTTGTGATAACTCAGGTATAGCTCGGCACGCACGTTCGGTCTGCTTGAAGGCACTAGCAAGAATATTTATGTTAATTTAATCAACTATTATTTTGCATTGAATAGAAGTATACAAATAGCAGACCTTGATTTTTTTTTCTTTAAATCAACAAAAATATTCACGTTATTTGGTTAAGTATCACGATAATTTGATAAAAATCGATGATTCACACCCTGGATTACAAGAACAGCTTGAGAGAGGATCTTTTGGAGTTAGAAGGGCAAATAAACCTTTTTCAAGGCAACCAGTCGATCTCACTCTTGAACAAACAATCAATGCAGATGCTGCCAATAAACTAACAGGAATTAGTCACACCACGAATTCTATTTCAGCTCGACAGCGGTGGTGTAAAAGACATAGCATTCGATCTACTATAATTTGTCACGTTACGGATGCAACAGGCTTGCGGAAACATCAAGATATAATAGCTGATCTGCAAGAAAGTTGGATAAAAACAAATAACGTGCAACTTCAAAAATTTCGCGATATGTTGAGAGAAAACAAATCCTTTCTCGAGAGATCTGGATGAAAAATGTCTGTACAATATTTCAACGGGTGATGCAGTTGAAGAACACATTGAAAAATTTTTGATAAATATTTAAAAAACGGGCAAGGAACGAGAACAGTATATTATGGAATGCGTTGAAGATCCTGAACGATTTGACAAACCAATAAAACGAAACAAAATTTTAAATTTTACAGATGCTACACAAAAGAAAAAAATATCTGTTACTGGAAAAATAGTTGAAGTTCGCATGCAGAGAGATCTATTTGGTCAATTATTATGTATTTCTTTGAAAACAAATTTAGATATGTACAAAGTCTTATCCTACCCACTAACTCCAGTACCGCTTGCTTTTTGTCACGCAGATGGAATGATTTGTAAAACGGAAAAATCAGTTTTAATGAAAATTCTCGAGAAGCAAATCAACAATCAGGCACCAAGTAATACAGATGTAATGATTTTCGATGTTTTTTATTATGTACTTAATGAGAGAAGTTCCATCTACATTTGTAAAGATTTCTGAAAAATTATTGCAAATGATAGTGTCAAATACTGCAAAAAAATTATAATTGTATTCGACCAGCATTTTGCTCCATCTATAAAAGATAACGAGCGTTCTTTCAGATGATTGAAAGAAGGACAAAATCATCGGATCAAAGGAACGAATCAAACGCGTCCCTCTGATTTTTTAAAAGAAGTGAAAAATATTAATTTTAAACAAGAATTTGTTAAGTTTATTATCGACGATTGGGCGAATAATCATTTAGCACCTTACATTGGATTGAAAAAATTTTTTGTTAATTATGATAACTGCTATAGCTACACGGTTGCAAATGACAGAGTGATTAGAATACAGGAAGATGACCTGTCCAGCACACGAAGAAGCCGACACAAAGATAATTTTCCATATATGCAAACGAGAAATAGATGCCAACGTTACAATTAGATGCTCAAACACAGATCTACTCGTAATATTACTAGGAAATATGAATGTTATAAAAAAACCCTACAAATCAGCGTGCATATTGGAGTCGGAAATTCTGTTAGATATGTAAACGTAAGTAAACTTTATGAATCGTTGGGGCCAAATTTAAGTCGTGCATTACCGGGTTTTCATGCCTTGACAGGCTGTGATTATAATGCAGCCTTTCTTAGAAAAGGAAAAAAACGTCCTAGTATGTTAAAAAAAATCACCAATGTATATAACATCTTTAATTAATACAGCTCGTTTGTGTGACTGCGATATAAACAAAGAATTCAATATCATTGAAGAATATATTTGCGAAGTATATGAAAAAAAAAGATAAAAAACATTAATGAAGCACGAGTAGCAACTTTCTTGAAATCATATAAAACGATTGAAAGCAGTGGAATTTTAAAAATGGATAAAAGTCGTTTTGATGGATCAATGCTACCACCTTGTAAATCTGAACTTCGACAACATCTTTTACGAACATCATTTATTGTAAATATGTGGTCACATGCTCATTTACATACACCGAACGAATTTACACCTACGGAATATGGTTGGATAGAGCAAGATAAAAAATATATTTTTAAATGGTTTGAAGGTGATCAAGTACCTTCTACTGCAGATGAAATAGTTATCGAACCTGAAGAGTCAGTTAATGAAGGTATAACCAATTTTTCACTACTTAGCGTTTAAGTACTCATATTATTCTCTTGACATTTTATAAATATAAAATTTATTTGCAGATGTTGAAATAGAAATAGAAGCTGAAGGGATTTATAGCGATTCAGATGAAGAAAGCTTTCACGAAGATAACGAATACACTTCGAGTGCAAGCAATTCAGATATTGATTAATGTTTATATTTATCAAACAATTAATAATAATAAGAACTAACAGTTTATGTAATTATTAACAAAACAAATAAATATTAGAACTTTACTTTAATAATTACAAGAAATTATTTAAAAAAAATTACATGTTTTTTTTTTAAGTGAGAAAACGAGAAAGTGAGTGCTTTGGAGAGAGATAAATTGAATGTAATTGTAGTAAATCAATAGTATAAAGGCTGAAATTTTAATAAATTATAAAGAAATACGTAAGATGTGAGAACAAAATAGTCTGACATGTGTGTGGTGGGAACTTCTTGTCAGACGCTTTCAAAGATGCAGCCTCGCGAGCGCTCGCGCGCTGCATCTTTGAAAGCGTCTGACAAAAGTTCCACCACACACAGCGTCAGACTATTTTTCTCATATCTTACGTATTTCTTATAACATATTAAAATTTCAGTCTTATACTATTACTATGTTCTTCGTGATTTTCAACTTTACTTACCTGTCAGACGCACTTCCCCGCAGCAATGATGTCAGACTTTGTTTTTATAAGTATTCTACCTTTAATATTTACTAACAAAATTTTAGCTTTTAACTATTACTAATTTTTTTATTTTTTTGTCATGTTTATAACAATATCTTTTATCTTCTCAGTGTCAGACGCATATTTTCTGTTTTATGCTATTAAATCTATTGCTCATAAAAATTCTGCCGTTATAAAATGACTCATCTCAATCTGTCGCCAGCTCACGGACTATTCGTAGTGTCAGGGTTCTTAGATACTGTGGATAATATATTCAAATCTAGAGTAGTCTCTTCGTAATGTTTCTTTTAGTAATGATCAATGTACAAGCATTGTTACCGTTCATTATGGAAATCTAGGAATAAGGAGAACAATAGATCTTTCTATCCGCCTTTTTAAACTTATCTCTAGCTGTTGTCAATTCAGTGCTACCTTTTTCCCAAAACTTGGCTAGTGTTGATGCTTATCAGGATGGTATAAAGAATGAGTTGATTTATCAAACTTTAAAATGATTGGGATAATATCAACTTAATACAAAAATTATTCAAAAATTAATTTTTAAGTTATAAGAAAAGAGTCCGTTTGAGTAAATCTATGTAATTGTTATGTAAATCAATATATAAGGCTGAACGTACTACCTTCTATTGCTCAAGACACATATTGATGACAACTCATTTAAGAATGCGTTGGGAACTTTTGTCACGTTTTAAACATGCTGCCATTGCGAGTCTTGGTTCCGCATCTTGGCGTCTGACAAGAAGTTCCACGCGTCAGACATTTCTCATAGCACGTATTCTATAACATATTAATGAAGTTTTATATATCATGTTCTTCGTTTACAACTATGTACCTGTAGCGCACTTGCAATGATGTCAGACTTTGTTTTTATAAGTATTCTACCTTTAATATTTACATAACAAAATTTTAGCTTTTATACTATTACTAATTTTTTTATTTTTTTTGTCATGTTTATAACAATATTTTTATCTTCTCGGTGCCTATTTTCTGTTTTTATGCTATTAAATCTATTGCTCATAAAATATTCTGCAGTTATAAAATGACTCATTTCAATCTGTCGCCAGCTCACGGACTAGAAGAAGGTATACTACTTTGGTACGACTAGGCAATGCTGAAGAACATAATATGCAAAGGGAGATTTTATGGTATTCAGGCGGAAATAAATAATTTATCTCTGATATTTTTTTCAAATTGGCAGAATTGCACTCTGTTGACTGGAGCTCCAAGTAAAAAAGACATTCTTTGGTTATTGTTATCCTTGATAAGTTAAATTCGGTTACTATAGACGGGTCAAGTCATCAAGGAAAAACAACTCACATTTGTTTGGGTTGATAATAAGTCCCAAGGACTCAAAATGTTTTTTAAGATATAGGAAATCTTCTAAAATAGTATTAGGGCTTCCTGTTATTGTTCCGTCATCCAGATACCACAAATTTATCTCAAATTTAAGTTTAGTGATTATAGAATAGATACATAAGCTAAAGAGCACAGGTACGAAAGGATCATCTTGTTGTACGCCAGTCTTCGAGTCAACAGATTGCAAGTCGTAAAAATGTAAGGAATCTTGATCATAATATTGCAGAAAAAAGGGATAAAGTGATGAAATTATCCTTAATAGTTTCCAACATATCCACATGCTCGAAAGTAGTAAAGTCGTTCCTGACGTCGACTTTAAGAACAACTTTCCAAGTCTCTGAATAACGGGTAACATAATTTCTTTAAAAATTGTACAGCAGCTTCATACCTACCTCGAGGAGCAAAACCCAGCTGTTAAGGTTTTAAATAACCGCACATGTCGGAGAAAGGTAATTTACAAGCAATCTTCGATGACAATCATCTAAAGCAACTTCCTACTGCAATCGGTCGAACTCTACCATCATTCTTAGAAAAGGCACACAGGACTGCTCTATACAAGTTAGGAGTTATTGACAAAAGAATTTTACTAGCAAGCATCATATTGCACAATTTTGTGACAGCAAAAACAATTTGTTGAGGAGTGAATCCGTCTAGCCTCTCTTCAAATCCCTTTTTATAAAAAAAACTCATAATGTAATCCTCAGTGATAATTAAAGAAGTAAAGTTGAACTCAGGCTTTGGTGTATCAGTAAGGTATTTCTTTGGAAGCGCATGTTTTTCGAGTAATTTTACATAGGTAGACGAATCTTCTAGGGATAACTCTTCGGAAGAGAAAATGACCCGAATGGTTCCGAAAATATCTCCATCAGATACTTTGGTTCCGACACATATTTGGATGTTGGTAGTAGACTGTATTTTTTCAGATAACGATAAAAAAGTTTTCATTCTGATCTTGTTCTTCACGTCAAATACAAGAGAGTTCTTGTTATTTGCCGGAACTTGAAGAGCATAAAATGTAAAAGTAAGTAGATATGGCTAAGGTTTTGATTAATTTTTGTCCACGCGGTCATTTATCAGATTAGCAAGCGTATAAACTGTGGGCTTTTTTAGGAATTCTATTAAAGACTCTAAAATTTATTTTTAGATTTACAAGATTTACTGTAAAGGAACTACAAGTAAATTTGAAACATTAACATGGAATGCAAGATCCTTGTGCTTCCGTGGTTGTGAATCCGTAGTTCTGTCTTCTTAAATAATTTGTGACGATGTTGACATTCACTAATAGAGTCTGAGGATTCTGGTTCTTGGGTGGCTCCATTAGTCACACGAAATTGTAAAAACTCATTACTTAAAAATTATATAACACAATTTTTACTTTAAAGAACTTACCGATTGGTCGAAGCTATTAAATTTACTTTTACTTCCTAAATTATTAATTAGATGCTATATTCAAACTTTTATTTTTCGAGTATTTATAGAACACTGTTGTGGAAGTTTTACATGTGCAACTTTTCACAAACATATCTAGCGATTATTTAATGTAGGAACATTTCTGTGGACAAATCACAATAAGGCGAAAAAAAAGGTAAAAAAAGTAAATTGAATTTAAGAATAAACAACATTTTTGTTATTTATTATAGAAAAATTTCGTTTAAACTATTATTCACTATAAAAAGTAAAATATCTGGTGATGAACTAAACTTTAACCTTTTGAGAGTAAAAAGGACTTTGCAGTTATAACTATTTTATTTAAAATGTAATATTTAACATCTGTAATACACATAATTGGCAAAAAATAAAAAAAGATTTTTTACATAGATAGTTAGTATAATCTTAAGATTAATGTGTGTTGCAGTTACCCGTCACAATTAAAAACTTAAAACCAATATTTAATATAAATCATTAATATTCTTGCAAAATGCTACATACAAAAAATGTTACATAAAAACTATTACCGTGCTTATTTATTATTTATTAATTAAGCGTTTATCTGCAAAATTAACAAAGTTAATATTGATATACCTAGAATTTTTAACTACTAGAAATTAAAATTTAAACTATATTTGAAGAAAAGAAGCTCTAACTTTCACTTATACTTATCTGTGCTACTATTTTTTGTTTAAATATATGTATTTTTTCTTAATTTAAGTATTTCTTAAATCTTGTTTACAGGTTATCATTGTGATACTTTTCTTACCGTTTGTTGTTTGATTGTTTTTAGCAGATGCTTCTGTAGTCGTTTACTGTTGTTTGAGCAACTCATTTACATACTTAAGTGTCTACTATTTTATCACAACTTATATACGATGATAAACATATAAGATAATCCATTTCATCCCATAGGTGTGTCAACATATCATGGTCGACCAGAGCTACAACAGCGCTGATAGGGTTTCAAAGATCGCGAAGATTAGCAGGAAATGATAGTTTAAATACAGTGTTCTTCACTAACCTCTACAAAAAAAATATTGTAAAATTAGAGGACTTAAGGGCACTCCAATTAACAAAATATTTTTTTGTTTTTTGTATCTTATACATTTTTTTGTGCAAATATTGATTAAGATACTCTCATGTTTCTATAGTAGTGAGCCGGACAGTCCGCAGTCATTTCAGTCTATTTAAATATGATATCAACCACTTTTCATCAAGTAGACTATTAAAATAGCGAGTTTAGTGGTTACAAAAGAAATTTAGGTTCTGCATTTGCGTCAATTTCAAAACTATTGCATTTTAATGCAGAAATTGAGACGCATAATTTTGTAATTTTTGCTGAGATACAGCTTGTAAGGCTTGCACTTTAGTCTCTTGAAGAAAATTAGATATACTGTTAATTGCGAGACTCCTAGTTCTGAACTTCCACGTATAGTGGGTTTGCGGGATGTGCTGGTAAGTTTCTCTAACAAAATTTACAGTTTCTAAAACACAATATGACTGCTTAGGTATACACCTAAGCTATAATTGCCACTGATATTTCCTAGCAACAATTGTATACGTGCATAGATATTTAAAAGTATTTGAAGAGTTTGAACTTAAAAACTATCATCATTATTTGCGTAGTTACATTTTTTTGAAATATTTTTTAGACATAAATTTTTATTTTAATTTCGCATATCTGTTGTTAGAATTTTTGTTAGTACTTATTTTGTCTTCAAACTCTATATATTCTAATTTTTATAGTCTGCAGCTTGTACTTTATGACATTTGGTAGCTGAATTTATTATTAATAGAAATTTTAATAGGTAAGTTAAATATTAGGTAGTTATGATTGTAGAAAAGTTTTTCTTTCTGTTTTTTTATTATTTGTATTTATTTACTTGCATTTATATTTATTTTGATATTTAAAACCTTATGTTTCTAAATTTTAAAGTTTTATTAAATAATGTTTAAAGAAAAAATACTTAATTAAAATAATATAATGCCTCAGAGACTTTTCTAAACTTTATGTCACTATTATTTATATGTATTATTTTTAACGGATCAAGTTAACAAGTGAAAAGTGACATTGACGTTTATAAATCGCTCCGAAGCAATTTACCCATTTTGGGAGGTTTCGAGCAAATAATAATACTATTTAAAGCATAACGGTGAAGGTGGAAATAATAAAAATAAGTGTGCCAATTAAAGTAAGAGAAAACTGCTAATTTCTCAGTTTAATATTTAAGTACGTGCATCAGAGGAGACTTGACCTCCGAGAAGTAGATTCGGGCAAGGCTCTTATCGCTGAGCACAGCTGTACATACAATATTGTAAATAGTAAATACGGAACAGAGCCGCACCCAGAATTCCTAAAACCAAACCTAAAATATGGATAGTTCTGAGAATAAGTTTAATACATCGGAAGATGGAACAAAGAAAAGGAAACCATCGGGACAAATAGACGTATTCAGTAGAAGTAAATTAACAAAGAGATCGCCAGAAAAAAAAGGAAATCAAGACGATACATTACAAAAAATGTTTGTTATGATGCAGAACCTCACTACAGAAGTCAAAGAAATTCGTAAGAACCAACAGGAATATAAAGACGAGATCAAAAAATTACAAGAACAAAACGAAAGCATCAAACGTGAAAATGAACATATGGCAAGGGAACTAAAAGAAATAAAAGGAAAAGTTGAGAGATTAGAAAACGAAAAAAGGAGAAATAATTTAGTGAAACAAGGCTTAGAAATTGATAACGATGACCCTAAGGTTTTGAAAGAAGGCATATTGAATGTATTCAAAGAGAAACTGGGAATAAAAGTACCAATTAAATCAGCTAAGAAACTAGGTCAAAAAACCTGTCTAATCGAGCTAGAAAATTCCAATGATAAGAAAGTAGTTATGATGAACAAAAGCAAACTAAAAGGGAATAAAGAGGTCAAGATATTTATCAACGATGATTTATCCAAGAAAGACAGAGAAATACAAGGCATAATCAGGAAAAGGGCCCAGGAGGAGAGAACACATGGAAAAACCGCTAAAATAGGATTTAGAAAGCTGTATATAGATGGAATAGAGTGGAGATGGGAAGAGACAAAGAAAGAGTTAAGAAAAGCAAGAGAAATAACCAACGGCGACTCAAAAAACTGATTACAGATTTTGGATTGCACGACAAATATAAAGACGACGACCAGGCAATGAAATGGCATTTGAATAGGAAACAACCCAAACACCAAAAGACACAAAACAAGAGAACCTAAAAGAAATTTGAAAAGAAGCATGAAACATGGAATTTAGCAACATGGAATGTAAGAGGAATTAGTGGGAAAGAGAAGGAGCTAGTAAATGAACTGAGATAAATTGAGATAGAAATAATAGTAGCAACTGAGACAAAAAAGAAAGGCCAAGGAATGATTCAATTAGAAGATAATTATATTATGATATACAGCGGAGCCCAAGAAAATCAGAGAGCAAAAGGAGGTGTAGCATGGATTGTCAATCAGAAATGGGCAAAAAGAATTTGTAATTGGACATGCATAAATGAAAGATTAATGTCAGTAGAAATAGGGGAAGACCAACACAAAATAACAATAATAGCAGTCTACGGCCCAAACGAAGACGATAATGTAAACAATAAGGACCAATTTTGGAACGAACTAACATCACTCACAGAAGAAAGTAAAGGGACAGTAATCACAGTAGGTGATTTTAACGGAAGAGTAGGAGTAAAAATAAGTCAACGGAAGAATCACTAGGCAAATTTGGAGAACAAGAAAGAAACAATAATGGAAAAGAATACTGACTTTTGCAGAGAGAACTAATTCATCGTCACAAATACGTTTTACGAACATAAGAAAATACATCAGTACACCAGGAAGTTAAAAGTAGAGACGAAAATCAATAATCGACTACATCCTGATAGAAAAGGCCAAAAGGAATATGATTCAAGACGTTAGGGTAAGAAGAGGTCCTGAAATTTACAGCGATCACTACCTGTTAGTAGGAAAATAAGACACATGGACAGAAAACAAACAAAAGAGAAGGAAAACTTGCAAAAGAAAAAGTTTATGAAAAGATTAAGACTTACATGCTCAAGGAAGAACAATATCAGACAAAATACCAAGAACTAATACAAAAGAAGTCGAAAACTGGACGAAAGATTTCTACACGAAGACATAGACAATAAATGGGAAATATTTAAAAGAATTTTGAAATCTGCGGCAAAGGCAGTATGTGGGGTAGCCAAAATAAATAACCAAAATAAACAAACAGATTGGTGGAATGAAGATATTAAAAACGAAATTAAAACAAAGAAACGGAAATGGAAAAACTATTTAAATAAGAAAACTGAAGAAGCATACCAAGAATACAAGGAACAAATGAAGAAAGTTAAAGAAATAATAAAGACAGCTAAAGAAAAGTCATGGGAGAAGTTCGGACACAGAATGGGACATAACAGCAAAGAAAACCAGAAGCTATTTTATAGGGTGCTCAAAAATTGTAGAACAGAGAAGAAAACAATACTAAACCAAGTCAAGAATAAAAGAGGTAAACTCATAACCGAAGAAAATGAAGTGATAAAGATATGGAAAGAACACTTCCAAGAAATCCTAACAGTAGATGAAACGGTAACACAAAATTCAAGAGAAGATGAAGAAGGAGAACAAAGAGCAGAAAGAATGGAAGTAATAACGGATGAAGAACCCACAATGAAAGAACTATGTGAAGCAATAAAAAACGTTAAGAATGGGAAAACACCTGGACACGACGGAGTAGAGGCAGAAATGCTGAAAACTATGGGAAAATATGGAGCACAAATATTCTTAGACATTTGCAAAGAGGCTTGGAGAACCGGTAGAATACCAAAAGAGTGGGAAGTGGGAATCATATTACCACTGTACAAAAGGAGATAGACTTAGTTGTCATAACTACCGAGGAATAACACTGTTGAGCATAGCATGCAAGGTTTATGAAAGAATTTTAGAACAGAAACTAAGAAAAGTCCTAGCAAGACAACTAATAGACTCTCAAAGCGGATTAAGAAAGGGACATAGTATACAAGACCACATATTTAGCTTAAAAGAAGTAATAGAAAGAACACTAAAACAAGACAGAAAAGTTTACCTAGCCTTCATTGATTTAGAAAAGCTTTTGACCGCGCACCAAGAAAAAGATCTGGAAGAGCCTAATTAGAAGGGTGTAGGAAAACAATTGCTTAATGCCACCAAAAGCATGTACCAAAACTGCAGGAACTATGTAAGAACTAGATACTCACAATCGGAAGAGTTCATAACAAGCAATGGCCTAAGACAAGGTGGTGTACTAAGTCCTCTGCTGTTCATACTACTCATGGACGACATTATTAACGCATGTAGGTCAAAAGTAGCGAAATTATGTGTAGGATACAGAAACATGCAACGAATAAATATCTCGGAATGTGCGTTTGCTGATGACGTTGTGATATTCGCACCAAAGGAGAGGGACCTACAATACAATCTGGAAATATGGAAAGAAACGTTAGAGGACTACAACATGAAAATTAACATAGGCAAAACTAAGGTCATGGCAATTGGTAAACAAGAAGAGCAGACAAACATAAAAATCAACAACAGTAAATTAGAACAAGTCAAAAGTTTCACATATTTAGGAGTTATTATAGACAGCAAAGGTGGACACGAAGCTGAACTAAACAAACGAATAGAAAACACTGCCAAGTTGTACTACGCACTAGGAAAGACATTCTTGAACAACAAAGAGATTTCTAGGAAAACAAAACTCACCATATATAAAACAATTTATCTACCGACATTGACATTTGGGGAATCGTGGTAACAACGAAGAGACAGGAAAGTAAACTACAAAGTATGGAAATGAAATATCTGAGGAAAGTACTAGGAGTAACCAGAAGAGATAAAATACGAAATCAAATAATTCGAGAAGAACTTAAAGTAGAACCACTGGAAAAAAATAGAAACACGACAGCTACAATGGTTAGGACATCTACTTAGAATGGACAAAGATAGACAGGTTAAGAAAATATGGGAATCGAAAGTAGGTACTAGTAGAACAAGAGGAAGACCACGAAAACATGGACAAGAACAATAGAAGAAAAGTTCTTCAGAAAGGAATAACATGGCAAGAAGCGAAGGTAATGGCACAGAACAAAAGGAGTGGACCAGATTAGTACATACGAGTAGAAATCAAGAATAATTTTAGTTTTAAATATTATGTCAAGAATTAGTTTAGTTTTATTTTGTAAATACATACCTTTACACTGTATGGTAGGAAAGGTCTTGATAATATATATATATATATATATATATATATATATATATATATATATATATATATATATATATATATATATATATATATATATATATATATATATAAACTAGTTTAAAACTATTAGTAGTAGTACTTAAAAAAACTAAAAACACAATGTAAAAACTTGTTATAATAATTTTAAAACGCGGATTTAAAAATAATTTACTTAAAGCAATCGTAAATATTACAAAACAAGAATGTAACAATGTGCTGTTTACTAATACATTCTTTTTAAAACTGATTGCTATATTAAATGCAAAAAATAATGTAAATAATTACAAAATAAAGATATATGTTTACAAGAAAAATTAGAAATATAGGGACATGCACGTGTAAATTGTTAGGTGATTTTAATAATTTTAGTGCTGTTGCAAGTATTCATCTAAGCTTTGAAACACAAGGCTTTTATAAATTCTAATACTCAAAATAAGTAATGACATTTAAGTTCGTATAGTTTATGAATAATTCATGATTCAGACATTTACATTATTGTTTACGTTTATTTCTGTCACTATTATCTACTATTCTTTTATTTTTTAACAAAAAAAATTTAACGTTAATTTTCATTACACTGTTTATAGAAAACCTATCATTACTAACCGCTACCCAAATGCCAAATTCTAACTTTATCTTGTTCATATCCATTTTGTTACAAATCCATCATCACCACATCCATCAAACTTTCCGACGTAAGAAACATAGAACTTTAAGTTACTATTGCAACTTTATTACAAAACGGGTATTCCGTTCCTTAACTCATATAATTAGAAATATTAATAGAAATACAAAATCTCAAGACTTTTCCGGCCAACAAAAAAGTTTTGCCTTACATGATAGGCATTACCGATGAAATAAAGTACATACAAATAAGGGAAGACACCTACTGTCTATAAGGACCATTTTATTCATTTAGCAACGGATCACATCGTTAATGAAACCCAAGGTGAGACAAAGCAGCAAATATCTAGGCGAATATATTAACACTCTTTACCCGTACGGAGAGGTGATCATCATTAACCTTAAAAAACAGGCCACAAAATTAATTTCACCCGTACAAAAATCAATGCTCTTATTTCTCATTTTACCAGCAAAATTATTCGCGATACTATTAAAATAAAACTTTCTATTGTTACAACTGCTTGAAAATACGTGGAAATATGGATGCGTTAATAAGCAAAACTTTTATTATTGGACTGAATACCCACAAAAAATCTCTCCAAAACGAACGTTTCATTGTTTGGTTTAAGATAGATAAGGTTGAGGTTATTAGTCCTCATTTTTTAAAGAAGGAGCTTAATGCGTTTCTGTCACTTTTAATCGATATATGGAGATATTTAGATAATATTTTTCATTAAACATCTATGCACTATAACTAGAAAAGTTGATTCCAATAGGATTGTGCCACACACTACACAGTAGTAACTTCGTTTCAAATAAGATCTATCTGAGCATTATTAAAGCTGTGAGGCCGCTTGGTCAGCTCATTTGTTTCTTTGGGAACGTCTCACACTAAGACCCTTTAAGGCCTACGGAAGACAATGTGTCAAGAGATCAGACATTTGGCTCAACACATGTTGGAAGAACTATTGAAGACCTTAGAATACAAATTTCAATAATGCATATAAAGTAAGGAACATAACTTTGCTTATATTTATTTTTTAAATCTATTGAAATAAAACTTCAAGTTATGTAGTTTTACTTTGTAACAACAAATTTTATAGGTATACCCCCTATTATCCTTTCTTTATTCAATCTGAAAAACAGGGAGGAAGCGTTGCCTTACCATAACAAACGTAAAGTATATTTTATGCTTGGAAAAAACGATAATGTTATCAAAATGTGTAAAACTTGTTTCTATTTTTTTAGGTGACTGTGACTGAATAATGAAATCATACTGCTTACACTGTGTAATTTTCTTTTCTTGTAAATTTTGTATTTTGAATGTTTCCCTTGTACTGCATTGTTGTCGCCGAAAACAGCTTGATATGTAAAGTGTATATCTTTAATGTTTCATTATTAATAAACGTTATGCTTTATCTGTTTGATATTGTTGTTCTGGGCGTGTATGTGTGAAGCCGATACCTGCCAGCATTTTACATCCTCCGGATATAAGTTTAAGTTTTCTTCGATGAGGTGATATCTGTATCTATTATAGTGTAGGTTTAGGTATGTACCTAGGATTATTGTAGTTGAAATTACTCAAGCTTAAACAGTTAGAATAAAACCTCCAGTTTTAAAAAACAATTGTCATTTTTGCAACCAGATGCACGAAAAGTGTTTGGTATGTTTATTTTATCAATTGCATATGAATATTTCCGTGCAACGATTTTTTGAGTTACGGTATATGGGTTTTCTAGCTCTTCTATATGTGCTGTATTAAGAGGGGCGTAACTGTTCTGAAAAACACCGTTCTTTTCTTTGAAAATAATTTCTTAATTAAATTATTTGATTTTTATATTAAATAGCTAAATCCATTAAAATTATAATTTTTGCATTTTGCAGGTTCTAATAAATTTTCTATGTTTTTTCTATTTGTCTATGTATAGTTTACTATATCAAAAGTTTAAAAATTAAGTACTGCCTCTAATTTACTTTTGTACTAATGTTTAAGTTTTATTTTATGTTTTTGTGTTTAATTGTGGTGTTCCAAATGGTCAAATCCAAGATATTTATATCTATAGTGGTCCATATTCTCAACCATTTGATTGCTGAGTATTTTGTGTTTTTTAAATTTAGGAGTTGTTTTTTCTGATAGGCACCATCTTATATACATATATCTATTCCAAATTTAATTTTGATCTCCTCACTAATCCATTTTATCATTTGAAATATTTGTTGCATTTCTGTTTGTGTTTATGTATACAGCTTGATATCCATTTATAAAATAGATAATTAATTTTATGCAGTTTTCTTTTGTTTTTTTATGTTAAAACCATATCTAGTATTACTACGTGTATTTGATAATAAGTTTACTAATCTACTTAACATATCACATCAAAAGTTGCTCTTATTTATTTTAGTTCTATTTGTTTGTATATATGTTGTGTATGTATATATATATATATATATATATATATATATATATATATATATATATATATATATATATATATATATATATATATATATATATCCTCCGTGTATTTATGAGTCATTTTGGATGACCGATTGCTGCTTATATAATTTTAGAATCGAATTTAACCTACTATGAGAGAATGAATCAAATACTTTTTGTAGTCCTTGTAAGCCATCTATATATTACTGACTTTTTTCAGAATCAGCCTTAATATAAAATAGGACAATTTTCTTACGTATAATTTATATGACTTTAAAGTTGTACGCAGCATGTACATAATTTAAACGAGGCAGTTTTTCAAAACGTTGACATTGAAGTGGTCACTCAAAACAGCGGTGAATAATTGGATAGTGACAGCAACAAATATAAGAAAACACTGACAGTGGCAGTCTACCGTAAGATAATTTGTTCTAAGAACATTTGTTATTTCAAGATAACGTTTTTAGATGATCAAACAAAAATATTTTTGAAAGACAAACCTGGTTCCCCCAATATCAATAACAAATATTTTAAGAGCGTTTCAGTCACTGGAAACTGTTTATTTCCACGCAAGGAAAGCGATTGACCTACAAAGGAAAAAAATATTTCAGGCAAAGCTGAGCTGTAAGGAAAATTACAACACATTTATAATCATTTTCCTTACACAAGCATCGGCAACAAAATTTTTTTCCATTAGAACAAAATAGCACAGATAAAAAAGTCAATGAAATGAACTGAGCTGTGTCAGATATAATAAAGTATTTTGCGGTACAAACGTTGAGGATAATATAAAACAAAAATTTTAAAGTGAAATTTGCGACAGGATATAGAAAACACAATAGTATTTTTAGAATGGTTGGCAGATTTAAAAAAAATTACGTGAATTAAAAATATAACATACAGTGTGTTTTGATCAACTAATAGTAGGATTCTTCAGGAAAGAATTTTCGAAATATAGCTAGTCAAAAAGTTAATGTTTGTTGAGCTTGTTTGTTTGATTTTTTGTTTTGGGTTTTATATTTACTCACAACTAAATAGTATATTATTTTTAATCAGTATTTTCTTTTTATCATCGTCTGAAACTAATCAGTACGAAAACATTAAAATTACCGTACATCTTTTTTTTTAATTTGTTAATAAATACAGAGTAAAAATGATAATGTTTTTATGTATAATTTGTGTTAAAGCTAAAAGGTTTTAATTTTTTTGCTTTTTGGAGTTATCAGAATCGCAATCTATGTACTCCATTATTTTATATTTAGTACTTAAGAAATACTGTGAAAATCTCTTGCAATCTATTCTAAATAAATTATCTATATTTGCTTTTAAAGAGTTTGTTGTTTAAATTGTGCTTTTGTGGACAATAAAATAGTATAACTTTATGTAGATTTTGACTTAAACTACAATAAAATTAAAATACAAAACAGCATCTCGTGTGGCTACAACAATGGACACTTTTGTAATAAATTGACAAAATTTCTATCTAATAATTCTATTCTCCATGACATTTAAAATAATTAACAA
This sequence comes from Sinelater perroti, assembly GCA_036346155.1. Classification (NCBI taxonomy): domain Eukaryota; kingdom Metazoa; phylum Arthropoda; class Insecta; order Coleoptera; family Elateridae; genus Sinelater; species Sinelater perroti. Next base: position 2,159,847 of record JARFIY010000348.1, on the reverse strand, counting down.
TAAATATATAGGAAAATCAAAATTAAATTATAACACTTAAATAAATGTACAAAATATCGAGAAAACTTATTTAGCTCTGCTGAAGAATATTGCTAAATGACTGTTATGTACTTGATGAAGCATTAAAACTGTAAAAAATACAGAAATTTTTGTTCTTAATATATAATTACTCTTATTGCAAAATTAAGGTACTTCTCTCTAGAACAAGACTGCAAAGTGTTGATTTTTTTTATTTCAACACACGGAGAATACTCAAGAAGTAGTGGGCCTACCTGAATAGGAGCTACCTCATTAAATTGAAAGATCATCAGCATAATCCTTATTCAGTAATTGTCTTGTTAAGCATGAGATATATTACTGCACTTTACAAAAATTGGAGATAGCCATTGCCGAGAAACGTTTTCTCGCACAACGGATTAATAAACAAGATTTTAAGTTGTACGTAATAGGTATGAAAGCTAAGATAAATTACTTTTTACTTATGAGCCAGTGGCACTGAAATACATCACACTTAAAGTAGACCTACATAAGGAATTGTTAATATATCATTCGTCCGAAACTACAGAAAAACTTTTCAAACATTTTTTGCAGTAGATAATTCAAAGGGTGTTTGAACACTATTGGGCAGTTTGTTTTACGCATATTTATTATAAGGAATCTTACACTCCGTATTCACGCATTTTTTGTTTTACAAATTCTATTATAATTCGGGGTTTTTAAGTTATTTGGATCACATTGTATTTATATTGTTAGAAATGAAGAACATATTTTTCTTTTAAACCCACATACTATAGTATCTATCAATAAAAAAGAAAAATTCCTGTCATTTTTTTAATTATATCATTTGTTAAAGCTTTGACTGTACAAATGCAATCAATTATTCTATTGTTATTTTTAAAAACATCGTGTGCATTTTGGTTTTCAATATGTAACTTAACTTCTCAGCGACTTCTCTTATATAAGTCAAAAACACTTTTATTAGTCGGGAATGTCTTGGAATTAAGAATTCATATTTTTATTAATATTTTTAATGATATCGGATAAGAATATATTGCAATTTTCTTTTTGTAAAAGGGCGGCGGCAAGTTTGAAGCTCTATTTTTCCGATTTAATATCGGAAAGTCTGATGGATCTGCGGATGGGAAATTTTGCAATCGAATAGATTTAGTCAGACAATGGGATTTGGTATTTAGATAGCGATTAACATGCATAAGTTTTTTTTATAGAGAAAGCAACGAAAGCTGTTCTTTGAAGGATTTTAGACTATCTAGGGAAAGGAAAAGGAAAGAAAATATTTTATCAAAATAGATGTCAACATGACAAAAAATTCTTATAAACGACGCGGTTCAACCCGTATACCAACACTGTGCACACACCCACCAGATGTTAAAAAAAATTACTATTATAATTAAAGTCTTAGCTGAAAGAAATACATAGTTTTACGTATACATCTAGTTCTTAATTAAAATATTTAAAGAAAAAGTTAAATATACTGACATTCTATTGCTAATATGCCAAGTATTCGACAAGGAGCATGAAAAATAGCTTTACTTTAGTCCTCATAGATCTATGTGCAGCAAAAAGAAATCGACATTCTCTACAGTAAAATGTGGACTTTTAAGAATACAACTCAATTCGTCAATACCTACCGCAAACAATCTAATCAAATATCAATTGCACTCAAGAACTGAGCAATAATAAGCGATTTGGTGTAAAATTCCTGCAAATCCCACCAAGAGTATCATAAAATAGAACGAGTGAGTTGTCTTAACGGTACGCATGAGCATTAGAGTAACCTTACTCATCAAGACCTTAAATTATCAGGATTAAATGCTAATAGACATAAACTTGAAATTTTCTTTTAATGATTGTACAGATGTACCAACATTCAAGTCTCAGTAGGTAGAACAAATGTATTTAAAATTGGTGGCACTCGTATTGGACCAACGATTATTGTCAATAATATATTCAAGAATTATAGCATTCTAAATATAATTTGCAACGCTCTTAACCAACAACGACAGCAATTAAAGACCGTAACGATCCATTAATCATCTTTAAAGTTTGCTAACCGCCAACTCATGACAACAAATTAGAAAGCTATAAAAATTATTTTTGTATTTTAGTGCAAAACACAGAACTCGCAACGTATAACCATTAAAAGGCAGAAAACTGCAAAAGGTAATAATTAATGACGGATTTGTTGGCTATTATATATAATAAGGTTATCAAAGTTACTCAATATCTGTATGCACTAATATAAATTAACAAAGAAAAGCAAGTAATTGTCAAAGAAAAACCTAGGTTGAGGACATAGTTCTCAAAACACCTACAAGTGAATTTTGCTTCTAAGGAACTATAGGATAAATAAAAAAAGAATATTCTTTTTTTTATCAATTTGCCTTGGAAAAACTATGTTACAATTGAATAGGTGATTAGTAAAATTTTTAAAGATTTTGAAATTAAATATTAGTGTTTAGCTGTCTTTTCATATGACACAAGCCTTTGATAAAGTGTATTATTAGTCTATTAATAAGTTGTGTAAAAATCTTTCGGAATTTTGACTTTTGGTTATGACTTTATGCACATATTAAGTTCGAACAAAGGCAAAACTAATAGTCAAAGTACTCTCCTTAAACATCAATGACTTTCTGCCCCTTCTTGGGCAACAGATCGATTCCGCGGGCATAGCAGTGTGAGTTTTTAAAGTTGAAGAAGTTGATGACTGAATTTTCCGACGCAAAACGATCGCCAAACTTTTTGTCACACAACAAAAGCTTTATTTTCTTTGTCATTTTTGCTGTATGAGGTTGCGCCTTCTAAAATTGTATTTAACTAACAGACTATTTGAAATATTTTATATTTTCTTTTCATCTGTGATATACCTGCCACCAGAAAAGAGTATAACTTTGAGGAACTATGAGCAACTTAAATATAGAAATTTTCTTACGATTGTAATACAAACTGTTAAAGTTAATGACAAGCTCTTTTTAGTTTGTTTTAAATAACGATATTGAACGAGACCTAGGTATAATCTAATTGTCTGAATTCCACTAGCGATGCATCTTTATGTAAGTGGAAAATATGTAATATTGTTAATGTTAATAGTATTAATACATCAGCGTATAGCATTATTGTCGATTGCCTAAAACAAATAAAGTTTAGCTTCATATTAGGCAAAATATAACATATATTTGTCTACTTTTGGCATGTACTAACTAAAATCGTTATATACATTAATATACCATCTACTCGATGTCTCTACTAGGAGAAATACAAATTATATAGATGTTATTTAAAATAAAGTTTACTGTATTGTATTTCTTATATAAAATCAAAGAATAAGTTTAAACTTTACATTTATGTAATGCCAAAGTACGATTAAACTTTGCTAAATGTTAAATTAAGTTTTTAAACTTGTAAGACGTGGACGAATAAGAAAATATATAGCATTTAATTTTGTGAAAAATATTAAAAACTAACCAAAATATCAAAATAGGTCAAGAATGGCAAGTTTAGGTGTTTTCCTAGTAGACATAGATCTCAGTTGCTAAAATAAATCAGGAAAACGCACGAATTCCTAACAGCCGAAAGAAGTATCCTTGTCTGCTACTGCAATCTACCTGGATAAGTGGAAAAAGTCAATCTGTCTGTTGGTTCCATGTCATTTGTTCATTGTTCGCTTCAAATCTCCGATGCTGGAAATTCTCTTTGGCGGATCTGGCGTTTACATGGCGATGGTCTCAGTTTTGTTTAGTTTAATTTATCGATCAGTGTATCTCAATAGCTAAAGTGATGTATAACTTTTTTCTGTCTAAATCTGTGTTTGTAAACTCCCCTGAGAAAACTCGTTCAAACGAAACAAAAATTGTGAAAGGCAGACTCAAAAATAAAGAGAAATCTATCACAAACTTTTTTCTTTTTTCTTCTTCTTCCGCGATCACCGACGTTGGACGACAAAACAAAGTCTGCGAAAGGTGAGTCTGATTTATGTTTTTTTTTTTAATTATTAACCTTTATTTTTCAGTTGTTTCTATTAGTAACGATAAAATTTAAATTTATATACTCCACTAAATTCACAAAACAGGTTTGCTGGGTGACATAGTTATATCACATTTGACTGAGTTAAGCGGCATACTACTCTTTAAAAATTGGTATTATACCTGTAAAAGTAAACTTAGTAAAAATTAGAAGTAATTTACCATAAACTCTTAGCAATATGTTTGATACCGTGCTTTTTTGTAGATACCAAAAAGAAAACCAAACTACAATGCTCGAACTACTATTATTTTTCCATGTTTTGGCAATGTTTAAAGATAGATTAAAACATTGACCATGCACGTGAGTGCGTGCTTCTATACGTCCGTATGAGCGTACGATGTTATAGGCCTTTGGAATTGAATAGATTGGAAATGAGCGATGCAAACATTTGGCATTTAAGTAGTGCTGCTGCTTATGATATCAATTTTAAAATATATTTTATTATAAAGGTGTGTAAGAAACGCAAGTATTATTTTATTATATTTTGATGGTAAATGGGATTTTCGTAAAGATTTGGTTTAAATGAGAAAGAAATTTGAAAAGGATATCATGCCCATAAAGCCAGATAACAGAAGTATTTATCGTATTTAAGCTAAAAGTGGGCTGAAGCTTTTGTCTCAAAATTTGTCATGAAAATGTTTGCTATAACTCGGAAGAACTGTTAATTTGGGGATAAAATTTATTCTGAAAGATAAAGGAGTAGGCAATAGCTAATTAAGTAAAAATTAATGTTATTTAAAATGAAATTTGTTTATAATACAACAACTTCTAGAGAGAAAAATAGCAATGGGAGGAGAGATCCACTTGACCTTCATAGATATTGAAAAAATTTATAATTCAGTACCTAGATGTAAACTTTGAAAAGCCCTACATTACTGGAAGATAAACAATCGTACAATAAAAATAAATAAAAAACTGTACGGAGGTAATGTTTTACACATAATGTAAAAATTAATCGACAACTTGCGAGTCCAATAAAGCCCATAAAAGGTTCACCAATATTGCTTAACTATATCGAAGTGACACTGAAAAACTGGAAACGACATTGTGCTGGGATGGAAATACCCGTGAATAACAAGCATTTGCTTTGTGGATGATCAGACGATTTCGGCGCAAGACTCTTTTGACCTTGAATTAACGATTAGGAGACTGTATGTGCAATATAGAAAATGGAGATTACAGGTTAGAATTAAAAAGATGGAATATTTAGCAGTTAATATACCAGCACATTTTGATATGTTAATTGATGACGATGTACAGATAAATCAAGGAGATAAATTTAAATACCTCTAAGCTATAATCGACAAAGATAGCTTAGAATCGCAAAAATCAAGAACAGAATTAATCAAAGCAGGAAAATTGTGGAAGCATTAAATTTTATCTGGTAAGATAAAAATATCTTAATAGAGAATAAGAAACGTTTGGAACTATAATGGAGAAAATAGTGCTTTGCTATGGAGGTGAAGTTCGGAACCCCAAATCTGAACTAAAAAGAAAACTGCTAGCTGTAGAGATGGATTATTTATGTAAGAGCGCCAGAATATCCCGACTACAACACATAACAAATGAAGAAGTTAAGAACCGAACAAGACCAAATAAAACAGTTATTCAACAAATTGAAAAAAAATTGAGATGGTTAGGACTAATGATAATTAAAAAACTGAAAGAAAAATAGATTTTATTAGATCGAGAGGTTTGGAGAAAGGGGTAGACATGGGTTTATGCATAATTATAATAATTATAAACTACAAATGAATCTAACCATTGATTTTCTTATTGTTAATAGTGGATGAGGGAGTTCTAGCTTCTAGAAGTTAAAAAAACTATACAAATAATGTACGTAAGACTAAATGGCGTTTCATAAAGGGCGCCGACTTAAATCGGGCGGTTTTTTTCTTTTAAAGTTGGTAGTACTATTCTTACCATTTTTGTTATCTATTATCACTCCAATTAATTTAGCATTGATTGTTTTTCCAGTTTATTTTGGTTTGTTTTCATCAACAAAGCGTTAAACAAAGCGGTGAAAGTACGAAAACTTCTTGTGATTCTTGAGAGAAATGAAGCATCTAACGAATCTACAGTTCGAAGAATAATGAGGAAGTTTGAGACGATTGGTTTATTAGGAACGGTAAAATCGCCTAGGCGAAACGGGTCGTCAGACAGACCAACAAATCGCTGTTGTACAAGAGAGTGTCACTATCAGTCCTGGAAAAATGCTTCGCCGACGTTCATAGCAGTCGAATACTCCGATAACTTTATCACATCAAACTTTGTATAAAAATTTCTATATACTGACTCAAAAACCTAAGCCTGTTGACTATGGCAATCTGAGGCGATTTGCTAAATGGGTGGCAAAGAGACTGACAGCGGACGTAAATATCGCAAAAAAAATTTTAGTGATAAAGCTTACTTTTACTTGAGTGGATTTGTTAACAAAAAAAAACTGGATTTAGAAAAATGAAAATCGTCGAATAATCCAAGAGCGTGTATCGCATTCACTAAGAACGACTGTATGCTGTGCCTTTTGGACAGGTGGAGTAGTAGGGCCGTTTGGAGAACGTTGTCGTAACATGATGTCCAATCGGTTGTGGCTTACCTTTAAAGATACGGAGATTGACAATCTTTGGTTTCAGCAGGATGGAGCGATCTGCCATACTTCGCCTGATGCATAAAAATTCAATGTGGGTGAACATACGAATGATGTCGTGTTGCGTACGTAAACGGGAGATTTAATTAATTACAAATATGTTAAATGTAACTATTATTATGAAAATATGACTGATGTATTGAATTCTTTATAGAATGTCCTCTATATCTGAAAATCGTAAACTGATTCAACTACCATAGTTTTCAGTTTTGTCAAATTTAATTATAAATGTTCAAATATTCAGTTTCAGTTATTTGTAAAGTTATCGAGTGTAGTGACTTTTAGATTTTTTGAAGATAAACACATTATAGCACTAAAAAGCTTTGTCATAGCAACAGAAATAGAAAGGAGGATATCTAGAAACGCAAAGATGAATGAAAGCTGGCGAAACTCTTTCGGGCAAACTTTGGACAGCTTTCCGTTCGCGGTTGACCCAAATGCTGCAGCGTCTGAGACTAATGGTCGATATCTCGATGTTTTCCGACTAAAGATTTATACAATGTTATTCCGGCCGCGGGGGTGACTAATGACAAACGTGCAACTCGGCCGCTGCATCAACCAGCGCCATCTGTCGCGCGACTTATTCGTCGGCCTTCGCCGCCCCGCACGGAATTACATTTTTTGCCCAAATAATTAATAGCGGCGGAGGTGCGCAAAAAATGCAGCGCCGTGCTATTATCTGGGATTAATAGTGGAGATGAAAGGGGTGCACGTTCGGTGTGCTTGAGTACAGATTATCAACATTACGTACAGGTTCAATCCCCGGTTCTCGCTGCGTTATTGAGCCATAAATTAGTCGCACAATGCTGGCCATTACCGGCCCTATAGCGATGTTTCCAGATAAAAGCGCAACGTGCCCCGTTCTGATTGTAGATTTAGTACGAATGCCGGATTCGGATTGTTTAATTATGATTATGTATTGAGCGCCCGGGACAATAACTTCTAAATAAAACTTGCGTAATTAAAACGCAGTCTGACGCCGATTTATTGCGCCCTTTATTTACTTCTCCCCTCGTTGCTCGATCAGTTCGCTTTTCAATTAACTTTGCTTTTATCTGAAGAAACGATGTCCTACTCCTTGTTGAATGTGGAATGTCTTGGAGTACTTTAAAGTACATATTTAAAATATTACTACGTTATTAAACCCAACTAATTATTTTATGTAATATGCACCTCAAAGTTTAATATGTATTAAATTGTTAACAACTTAATATAAGTAAAGCTTTTAAAATTTTTGAAGATGCATGATTTTTACATAATAAAATCGGTGCGGACGTCTGTCTGTCCGTCGCGACTTTCAACTCGAGAACTACTGAACCTAAAGACATTCGAAAGCCTGTGGCCTATCTGGTTCACATCCGCAAGGTGGCATAGGTGGGATGTCCTACAACAATGCAATAAGGGTTTTTAGCGGACCCAGCTTCTAATATGTCACGCCTTATAACTTTTGATCGGTGATAGATAGAGACATAACGTTTTCATTGTTCAACTAAGGACCATGAGTCAAGTCCAGACGCCAAAAATCAGCCTGATCGGAAAATCTGGAGGCGGGTTTGACCGGAAGTGGTCGCAAAATTTTGTTTATGTATAGAAGCCCCGGACATTGGTGGAAAAAATGTTCCACATCCGTACTTGCTTGTTTTAAGCATTCAAGAAGGCAAAAAACTTTAAATAAGAATGATAAGAAAATTATAGTGCTTTGTCAAACAACTGAAATATTAATAAGCAACACTTCTGGAACCAAGAAATTAAATGAATATATATTTTTATAGCCAAAGTAAGATGTGCGAGAGACTTAATTGATTATACACAACATAACCGTTATAATAAAAACAGGAAAAAAACAGAATTATTAACACAGCACCGCAATATTAAAGTGAAAAGTGACAAAAATATAAATAAGCTAAAAAGGAAAGCTATCCAAGAAGAATATAAAAGGAAGACAATGATAAATTGAAAATATTTGAGAAGCTGAAAAAAGAGTGATTAGTGAAAGAAACGCGAGTTATACGTAGAGGCACCACAAACAAACAAGTAAAAAAATGTGGAATAAAATACAACAGCATTAATTTAAAAAAGAACTAGATGGTGGAATGAGAAAGCGAAGGCAGAGATAAAAAAGAAGAAACAAGCATAGAAAAAATATTTCACAACCAAAAGCAAACAGGATAAATATATTTGTTATATTTTAAAAAGACAAGTAAAAGCACTTGTCAAGAATTCAAAAAAATCAACTTGGGAAGATTATGAGAAGGAATTGCAGAAAAGAAATTATGAAAGTAGATAAACATTAATATCATTATAAGGATACAGAAAGAATATTACAAAGACAAATTTAGCAAAACAATAAAAGAATACGAACAAAACAATAAATAGTAAGTATCACAAATAGAAAGCAGAGAAGAAATAAAAAAAACGATGAAAAACATAAAAATGGGTAAATCAAATAGAGTAAACAAACCAGAGATAATTAAGTGCCTAAAAAGCAAAGGCACAAATTGACCCTACAGAATATGGAAAAAGCGGCATACAAGAATAATACCAACGGACTGAGAAAAATCTAGTTGCACCTATGTATAAAAAAGGAGAAATAGTAAAGTGCAATAACTACAGAGCTGTATGCGCATTACCCATAAGCTTTAAGATCTCACGTTTGCATAGTACAATTTGGCATTTTTAACGGCATACTTATTCAGAACGTTTTGTTACACGGACGCTGTTTATTTTGTTTTCATTAAGTGAAAAATTTACTTTCGGCCATAAAAGAGAATTGACTCGTGAACATCTTTGTGTGATGATTTTTTAAGACTTTGATGTGGATTATTTCAACACCTCCTAAAATTCAGGCATTGTTAGACATTACTATGATTACCATATATTTGATATTGCATGAACATTTAAGCGTTGAAAAGCTATGTATGTGCTGATTCCCGGATAAACAAGCTCGTGTCGATTGATCGAAAGAAATGCTCAATAAATACGATCGAAAAGCTTCAAATGCCGTTTGCAATATCGCCATAAGTAACAAATCTTAGATTTGTGCGTATGAAGCCGAAAATAAACAGCAGTCGACTATATGGGTCTTCCAAGTTGAGCCAAACCCAATAAAAGTCGTTCGAGGTCAAAGCACTTCGAAGTAAATGGTCGCTTTTTTTGGAAAAACCGGACATATTGCAACTGTGGTTTTAGAGGATCGTAAAATGGTCAATTCTGATTGGGATACCATCATTTTATTACCAGAAGTCTATTGAAAAATAAGAAAAACCAACGCACGACGCCCGATCATTCTCCACTATGTCAATGCCAGCTCACACATCTCAACCCAAAAAACTGGCTTTTTGAACACTCAAAATATCGAATTGATGTGTCATCCGCCGTAAAGTTCCGACTTGACTCCTAATGATTTCTTTTTGTTCCCACATGTGAAAAACAAAGTGTGCGGACAAATATTTTCGACACCGGAAATGGAGATTGAAGCGTTTAAAACCTATGTTTCGGAGATACCTGATTTGCTGTGGAAAAAAGCTATGAAAATTGCTTCCAGCGAGTGGAACAATGTATTGGTTGTTTTAAAAAACAATAAAAAAGTTTCCAAAAGTAAACATTTGTTTTTCTTAGTTTTTTGCAATAGAAATTGTGCAGCTCACGCAATAGCGGACTTAAAACAAAAGATACAGAAACAAATAGGCATATACATGAAAAAAATTGAATTAATAAGAAAAGTAAAATAATTGCGATAAATGAAAAGCAACTAAATAAAACAAAAGTAAAATGGAAGGACGCGACACTTGACAAAGTAACAACTTATAAATACTAAGAAGTTTTATAACAAATAATCAAAACAGACATAGAAATAAAAAACAAAGTGAGAAAATCGACTAAACTCTACTATGCACTAAATCTAATACTAGGAAAAAAAGAAAACAAAAAGAAACAGAAATGGGAGTACATAATATTATTACCATCCAACATTGTTATATGCAAGCAAAAACTGGACATTATAGAAGAAACATGTTAGAAAAATCTCAATTCAGAAAAATTTTGGAAAATAGGATAGAATTACTAATAAACCAATTAAAGAGATCACTAAGCAATAACTAATAATGAACAAAATATAAACAAGGCAACTAAACTGGTTCAGCTAGAATAACACGAATGGGTTAAAACTTGTCAAAACTCCAGTTATGAAGAAAATGGTAAAACTTGTATTAAGGCTTTTTATGTGCATATCCTTACTTTTTATGAAATTTATTCTAGTTCTTTTGTATAAGATAGTCAGATATGTGTATATTTTTAGCAATATACGATGTCTTTGAATTGTGACAAACACAATCATGTAATTCATTGGAACATAAAGCAGACAAATGAGCTTTTAGTAGAAGTCATAATGCATATTGTATATATTTTTTTTATTAACTCTCATTATTATTTACTAGACATTCAGTAAGCTATATTTCAAAGAAATAACAATAACAACAATGTGAACAGCTAATCTGTACGGTAATAGCTAGTCCTCAGAAATATAACAATAAGTAAATAAGTTATTCTAATAAATAGAGATAAGCTCAAATTAAACGTAAGTTAATTTTATTCACATGTCTATTGGTTTAAATTTATTGCGATTATATGTTTCTTCTTCATCATGTAGAAAGCCTACTGTTATTGTATTAGGGTGAATATCGTATTCTAAACTGTATCATTGGTAAATGTAGGTGTTCTGCCATAGTTGTAGTTAGAGGATCAGAAATGTACAGCAGACATATTGTTGATCCCAACGCTCTTCTCTGGGGTGCTCCCAAAGTGATTGATAAAAGTGGCCTTCATCCTCCTTTCAGCCTGACGAAAACATGTCTGTTTATTAACTACGATTATACAGGGTCTGTATTTTAAGTAATGAGAATATATTTGTCCTGACCCGAATATACGTCAGAGGGCACTGGGACCGGTTGGAGTCGGTAGAAGGGGGTTTGACCTTGAATACGCTCCAAGCGGTAGTCGCCTGCTGGATTCCGTTGAAGTAGAATCATGCGCGGCACGGACATCTGCAAAGAAGTGTGTGCAAGCTTAAATTACAGCAAAGCATTGAACAGCGTTACGCCTTAGAAAATCTGGTGCATCAACGCTGGAAATGATTCGGCAAGCGTACGGCAGCGCTAGCTTATCACAAGCTCGAGTTTTTAGGTCGCACAAAATGTTCAAAGAAGGCCGGGAGACCGTGGAGGACGAACCCCGCACAGGTCGCCCGTCAACCTCAAGAACTAGAGATAACGAACAACGTGTGCGTGACTTGCTGAACTCGGACCGGCGTTTTATTGCGGATAAGCTAGGAATGGATAAAATGGTTGTTCAAAAAATCATCGTCGAAGGTCTTGGGATGAGGAAGATTTATGCCAAGCTCGTCCCGAAAGTTTTGACGAACGAGCAAATGCAAACCGTGAGGCCATTTCGAAAGATCTTTTGGTACGCATTGAAGAAAACCCTCAGTATTTTGACATTGTCATTACCGGAGATAAAAGTTGGATCTTTGAATACGACCCCGAAACAAAACGTCAGAGCACCGAATGGCACACTCCACAATCGCTTCGACAAAAAAAATATCAAAGCAATGTTGATTGTGTTTTTCGACGAGAAAGGTGTGGTCTACTTAGAATTTGTGCCTGAGGAACAGACACTAAATGGTGCCTTCTACGTGGAAGTGTTAAAAAAAATTGAAGAAACGGGTCAACCGAGTACGACCAGAAATTGCCACCGATTGGGAGCTCCATCATGGCAATGCGCCATGTCACACCTGCTTTGTGGATACAGAGTACCTGACAAAAAATGGCATCACAACAATTCCTCAGCTTACCTACAGTCCCGACGTTGCCCTGCAGACTTCTTCCTCTTTCCCAGAGTGAAAACCGCCCTCAAAAGACGCCACCACAGAACCTTGGATGGTGTCAAAGCGGCTTGCACGCGTACTCTGAAGGATGTTTCAGTTTCTGACTTTCAGGGAGCGTACGAAGCGTAGAAAACTCGCCTACAGAAGTGTGTTGACGCTCAAGGAGCATACTTTGAAGACTACTAAAGTTTTGTAGTGATATCTGTAATAAATTTTGTTTTGTGGATTTATTCTCATTACTTAAAATACAGACCCTGTAAAACACTATAGCAGGAGTCGGGCAAATTAGATTTAATTTCATAAAAGAATCTCACAAGCCATACTTTATCAAAAGCTTGTGTAATACTAAACTATATCTAATGTTTTTTAAATGGAAATGTTCAATCAGTATATCCACTTGCCTTGTAGTAGCGTATTGCCTTCTAAATCCAAAGTGGTGTTCTAGCAATAAATTTTGCAAAAGAAGTTTTAATTCTTTTAAAAAGATTATCTCAAACACATTTAACAAGACAGAAAAGAGACTAATAGAATCGTTAAGAAGATGCGTTTGTAGGTGGTTTTGCGGTTACTAGATGATATCCGAGGTAAACTTTTTGTGCTCAGTTCGGTGAGTATAATTTTCTTTTCTTTGCTTACTTATTTATACCTTTTTAATAGGTAACGTCATCTAAAATGGGGTGTCAAGGTATTCATAAACGTCGTTCTCCTCTTCTGGAATAATTTTAGTTGCACTGGGTACAAATACTTTTATTAGATGGTTGAGAAATAGAGTTGCCCTGTCCCGATCGTTTTTTTCTTGTCAATGTTGCGTTTGGTAGTCTGAATGGTAGCATATATTACTGTGATTGTTTGAAACTTTTTGTTGTTCTTCAAAGCAAATAATTTTTTGCCTTTGTAGAAAATAATATGCTTAAATAGTTTTAAATTTCTTGCTTTTTTATGTTACCTAAGAATGTCTTTAAGTCTCTACTTGCTGCATTTTGTCTGTTGTTATCATTTGGTGATTTTGAATATTGCTGCGTTTTCCTAAGTCTACCCTTGCAGCAACTTTCGACTAATATAGAAAAAGTTGCTTTCAAGTGTGACTTTTTTATTTAATATTTTTCGAAATTCCTCTGAATTAGTCTTCTTATTACATACAAAAATACTAAATTAAATCTTCCTTATTCAATTTTTTCACCCGATTTAGGTTTTTCGCGCTTCCATCAGTTAATAACATTAAAAAAATTTCTGACTGAATCAAAATTTATGTTAAACAAAGACGTGATGCTTAGACTCTAAGCAAGTCTTCTGAAAACTAACTTTTGCAAAGAAATCGCAAACCTGAAAAATCATTGGGGCAAATGCGCGGATCTTGATGACACTATGTCCAAATTACAATATCTTAGAATACTTTAATTGTTCTCAATGTCAAGCATAATTACACACAAGCATTCCTGGTACATCTGTATTACAAAAAGGGAATAAATCTTATCAATACTAAAGACATATAACTATAAACTGTATGTGCATATTTAATTGGCTTTTTGCTTTTGGTTATTTAAAACAGCAATTATTTAACCGGAAGTAGCATATAGTCAAGAATCGATGATGCAATACGAATTAGTGTAATTTAATTTTAATATACTTAGAAAGAGAAATTTTCTGCTTATTTCACAAGGATATTAAGGTCATATTAAAAATACTAATTAAATTCACAAACAAACTATACCTGTGTCATTATAATAAAAATGTTAATAACATATCAATAAAGAGCCTTCTATATGTTCAGAATAATTTTATTTAATTTATGGTCGTCTACTCCTGTAACAATTCTAATTATTTTTTCATACAATTTTCTGATGGTCCTTCTAGCTCTTAGCTAACAATAGCTTAGTGTAATGATTTCAAATGTAATTTATTCCTCTCAGAAATACATGTACATATACCGTGTTTATCTTTTTTTGCTCCTCGTCAAATTTTTCAAGTAAGCAGCTAGTCACTATTCTGTTTTCGGTATTTAATATTAATTTCAACACTGTTTTATCTTTTTAACATACTTCAAAGTTGTTAGATAACAAAAAAAATCTGGTGTGAACATCACAAGACTTTCCTTATCCTATTATTATATATTATACCGGGTCCATCGTCTCGGCCCTGCACTGCTCTCGTCTAAAAATTTGTTATTTTAAAAAAGGAGGAGCCGCGAGTCCAACACTCGCAAGCTGATTAAAATAAACAGTACAAGACAATAATTGACTCGCACTTAAAATTTTGCTATATCACTGAAAGTAACCATGCGAACTCGGCCGCACGGCCTTCCCCATTATCGCCTGCGTGCTCCCTCCTGGCGGCCAAGCGCTCCCACCCATCCTCCCGCATTCGGCGCAGAAGCTCTCCGAGCGTGCTGTGATTGGTACTTTTAATTAATTTTTAATCGGCTATGACTTATTTATTTGACCTCGGATCAAAAAATTTCATTGTAATTTTTTGTTCGTCTCGGTCTGATCTATCCGGTAATATAAATTTCCCGAAACATTTTATGAACACTCGGTATATTAAAAATCCCGAACTTTCTAATTTTTTTCAAGTTCCTATTTTACCAACTTTTATTTTAAATTCATGTTTATCTTATGATAACAAATCATTTTTATTCTCATAAATTTTTTGTATCTTCAACCGTTTAGATTCGCGACCGCTTTGCGACCTTGCGACCAAACGACTAGGCCGATTTTTACCAAAAGCACTACGTCCCCTACCTACAAGTAACTTGCATATCAAATTTCAAGTCTATAGCTCTTATGGTTCTCGAGATATCCTGTTTATCGACAGACACACACACACAAACCAATGACTCAAACCAAGTTTTTTGGTGTCCTGAGGCTATATTTCGTCCAGAAATGTGAAAAACTGGGTAGGTCAAATTTCCGCCGATTACATTAATTTCCTTATTATAGGATAAGGAAAGTAAAAATGTATATTATAAGTATTTCTTTAAGGCGTCCGTGGTAATGGCTATTAGCTGTTTCGTTGATTTAAAAAGGTATCTATAATAAAAGGAGACTATACTATTAGCATAATAAAAATAAAAAAGGTAATAGATCTACAGAATTATTAACATAATTTTAGTTTCTGAACAAAGTCAAATTTTTAAAATTTATAGAACAAAAGGAAAGCATACAAATTAGAAATATAAGGTATGGAGATGAAAGTTCCTTTTAGTATCACAGCTTCAAGTAATAAATATCAAATTTGCTCTTTGAAGGAATTTCTTGAGCTTTAAAATTGTGCCTTCGAGTAGAAATATTCGGCAAGTTTCTGGCAAAACGCCAGTAGCATACTTTGGACAGTTTTGAAGGATGCAACGAACGATTAAGGGAGATTCAGATATATCTACTACACTCGGATTGTTTAGGACCCGTTAGCAAGTATGGTGAAGTCAATCGTGTATTTCCATTACGGATTTCCAATACGGAGCGTAAGTGATATTTGGAAGCGATAGTCCAAGAAAATTGGGTAATACACTCCTATCACATTTGTTTATAAGTTATAGGGGGTTGAGTTACATCGTGACCATCGGTCCTACCAAGCTGTCAAAACAGTGTAGGTGTTCAAAAGCTTAGCATTGTTAGATCTTATAAAGATGCCAGCATATAGAGGTTGAACTGCCGCTAGACGAGCAAATTTGTCAGCTCTCTGTTCCCAGCGATTTCAACATGTGCTAGAGTATACACACCATATTGCTTTGGGATAGTTAGTTGGAGCTCACAGACGCAAAATAAAGGAATCCGAAAAACTTACTTTGAAGAACTTGTGTTATCACGAAAGTCGTGGAGTAGTAAAGCAGTACTTGCCCAATTACATAAAGCTCAGTGGTACACCTGAAAGCAAAACAATCGACTCATCAGCTGCGCGCGCATTTTCGTCTTCTGTTTCAGGCTAAGGGAAATGAAAATAAAAACATTAACGTGCAAGGAGTATCTTTAGTATTGAGATTTAAAAAGGTGTTGCTATTGCATTAATTAGATGACGCATTCAAAAAAATATGCAGCACGAACGAGGTTTTACAAATATTGCTTGCAATCTCAGCCACTTATCCGAAATTGACGAAGTGTTCGACTGATTCGCAAGAAAATGAATACCACAGCTTCCAAAGCAGCCCAGGTAGTTGCACTATTAAAAGAGGGCCTCAGTCAAAGAACCATAAAAAAGTCGACTAAATCTGAGTTAATCAGCTGTGTCGAGAGTATGGCGTCGGAACCGGGAAACCGGTGGCTACGTCCGCCGACAACAAAGAAAGAAGATCGATTTCTCGTCTCAATATCCCTAAGAAATTAACATATGATTAGCGTTGATCTCAAGCAAGAGCTGAGTGCGATCAGAGGTGTGGTTGCCAGCGCTTGGACAGTGACAAGAACATTAAAGACAAAAAAAAACAGTTACGGGTTCCAAACTGACTGCAGTCCAAAAGCAAAGGCGACTGAAATTTTGTTGCGAATATGTAAATTGGGATCTCTGCCATTAAAGTCAGATATTATTCACTGACGAGTCCAGGATGTACCTAAATAGCAACGACAGAAGTCTATAGAACCCTAGAAGAGCGAATTGCTTATTGCTGTATTTAAGAAACTGTCGCATATGGAGATGGCTCTTACATGTTATGAGCGGTCATTTCTATGCAAGAAAAAACTAAGTTGGTTTTTGTATCTAATGAAGGACACGGAGTAGGTTTAATAGTGGACTGCTACATCAGGGACATTCTGGAGAAACATGTTGTTTCGCTTGCGGGTGAGAACTTTATACTAATGTACGACAATGTGCGATGCCACACCGCGCGAGTGACCACTACCTATCTAGCTGACGTCAGTATACCGAAAATGGACTAGCCTCCATGTCGCCCAGACTTGAATCCAATTAAGCATGTTTGAGATGAGTTTAAGAGGAAGAGTCCGAGCCAAAAATCTTGTACCAGGGAACGTGATGGAACTAAGAGCGCCGTTGATTGAAGAGTGGGAAGCAATTCCTCAAGACAGCATAGAAAAGACATCCGATCTATGCGTAATTGCTTGGAAAGTGCAATTAGGAGTAGAGTTTGCAACACCATGTATTGAAAAAATCATTAAATTAATTTCAACTAAGGATTTTATTTTTTCCCTAATTATAATTACCTTTTTCCTTTTAACACTTTTGTAATACAAATATACTTACGCCTATAAATTTGTCAGAACACGTCCAATTTTAACCAAAGTGAGCAACCAAATGAGCAACTCAGATAGCACAGAATGAGTAAGGGATGAGAGTATCTCGGAAATGCAAATAAATATAGATCCGCCATCAAAGGAGGAAATAAGAGAGGCCATTAAGAAATGCAAAAAGGGGAAAGCGCCAGGGATAGACCAGATAACGGCTGACATTCTGCAAATCGATCCAGATGTAGCAGCAGATGTATTGTTACCGATCCAAGAGAAAATTTGGAGATAGGAGAAATTTCCTGAAGACTGGAAAGAGGGGTTGATCTGAAAATTTGCAAAAATTAGAGAGGGATTACCCTGCCAACAAAATATTTTATAAAATTATACTGAACAGGATGGTACTAGAAATGGATAAAAATCTACGAAAAGAACAATGTGGTTTTAGATCTGGAAGATCGTGTATCGACCAGATTATTACTTTAAGAATAATAATAGAGCAAGAAGGAGAGTACCAAACGCCTCTATACATGTTATTTGTAGATTTTACAAGAGCCTTTGACTCCTTGAATTAATTAACCTAATAAAGGAGGAATACAACTGGTATAGATGTAGAGTAATACATGAAGAAAAGCTATCGCCTACATTTGAATCTAAAACTGGGGTAAGGCAGGGTTGTATATTATCGCCATTACTCTTTCTGATAGTAATTGATGATGTACTAGTAAATACAATGAAGAGAGGAAATAAAGGAATTTCTTGGAGCTTGAATGACACATTGGAAGACCTAGATTTTGCATATGATGTATGTCTCTTGTCGCATAATGCTAAGCAAATGCAAGAAAAAGTAAGTTTACTGGAGGAAAAGGGAGAGAACGTTGGATTAAAAATAAATATTGAAAAAACTAAAATGATGTGTATAAACGTTGAATAACCAAAGCAACTGAAGATAGCGAGTGAAGTAGTAGAAAAGGTGGAACAATTTACTTACCTTGGTAGTGTAGTGTCGGGTGTAAAGGGAGTGCTAAAGGATGTTAAAGTCAGAATTAATAAAGCTAGAAGTGTGTTTATTAAACTGCGGAATATTTGGAGTAACAATTGCATTATGTTAAAAACAAAAGTGAAAGTGTTTGAAGCAATGGTAAAACCGGTGATGTTGTATGGTTCAGAGACATGGTCGGTAACAAAGGTAATAAAGCACAAGTTACAAACTTTTATAAATAGGTGTTTGCGGACAATTTTAAGAATATGGTCGCCTGAAATTATAACAAATAAAGAATTGTGGGAAAGAACGGGCCAAAAGGATGTAAATATAGAAATCAGAAGAAGAAAATATGGATGGCTGGGTCACAGCCTAAGGAAGGTCAACAAAAAAATTTGCAGAAGTGTGCTGCAATGGAATCCACAAGGGAGGAGGAAGGTTGGGCGTCCGAAAACAACATGGTGGAGAACTGTGGAGGAGGAGATAAGGAAGATTATAGCACAGCTCACACCAATAGCAGTGAACAAAAAAGAATGGAACAAATATATTAACACCCTATGTCCCACTGGGGAATAATGGGATTTACTACTACTACTACTACTACTATATAAAGCTAACTAAGTTTAAATAAAATTTAAAAGCCCTTTAAATCGTTTTTAATAGGAAACTCCTATCAGACAGAATGAAAAGTGTTCATATTTTCTATATTTCTTTAAAAGCCTTTTTATGTTTTCGTTAAGATGATTTACATACAACGCAACGTTTATTACCATATTTAATCATGGTAAATTTTAAAATCGATTTCCAGTCATTTAAAAGCATTTTAATGTCTCTAGGAACATCATATCACAGCTAACACTTATCGATTGTAGCATTAGCCGCCAAAGGGCTCTTATAAAAACGGCAATTATTTGGCTTTATGTGCGATAAAGTTCCGCTTAGAATATAGATATGGAAACAAACCGCTATAAAACCGAGAGCCCCGCAGTAGCCTCCCAAAACAAAGGCAATAACAGCTAATGGAACTTTACCAAGCGGACGTCTTGCCAGATATATGCAGCGCGCTACACAGGCCGCATGTGGACGCTGCGACCGCATCTTTGATCATCGGTTTCTGAAGCATCGGCGGCTGGAACGGCGCCAAGATTAGTCGACAGGAACCAACTAATGTTCGGTTCCGTTTATGTGTCGGATTAAGAAACTTCAACAAATTTGACCGGTGTCTGAGTTATGAACTTTGTCGCTCCGAAAAGGCAAACAAAGCAACTCGCACGCCAAGTTCCCGATTTCTGCCAACTTCGGCTGGTTGCATTTCATCTTTCGAGTTTTTGCAGATCGCGACGAACTAAGTATATTTATGGATAATCTTATTTCCGACCGCAAAGTTCAGCGGGGCTTGATGTGTGACTGCAAACAAAACTTTTTGTTTTGCCTTAAATAAGCTGTATCAACGATACATAGAATAATTAATTTTTTGTTACCTTATCTGATAAAGCTTATAAAATATAATTTTTTTATTTTTTATTAATAAATAGTAATGACTCCTTGATTTAAAATGCGCAGTTTTTAATGCCATTGTGTCTTGTTAGAACTGAGTTATGTGTGAAGCATTCGTTAGAAAGAAATGCTTAATTTTTTATTAATATTTGTGTACTAAAATATTGTTCTTCTTATAATAATAAGTTATTTTAACACATTAAATAACTTTAAACAACTTTGTCTGTTGATATACCGTATTGTACTCGTACTGCTAGTTGGTCAAACGTGAGTAACGGACCTTGTAGACATTAAAACCCTTTTTATGTGGTTGGTTGCTCAAGAATGGAAATGGTCTAGATGTTCCAAGTGGCCCAGCCGCCAGACTGAGTCACGGGCTGGGCTTTCGATTCTGACGACAGTTGGTCGCACGTGGACGGCGTACCGTCTGAGCTTGAGAATAATTTTGTATTTCAAAATATTAAATGTTAAAATATTGGCCGTTCATCAACATTACTGGAACTTAATGCCATGTGCTGATCTGGCTCTAATAGTATAAGAAGTATAGATTTACGGTGCCATATCAAATCGTTCAGATTACATCTACTTCAAAATATTTATTGTCTGTGGCACCAATTAAAATCACAATTTAGATGTAAGTCTCTAGTTAATCGAGAAGCTTTGCACCAATATTCCTAGCTATAAGTTACTAGCTTAAACCACACCGATGGACAATAAGCCGTCATTTGCAAAAGCTAAGCAAAGTTAACAGACGATATAAATAAGTGCTTCACTCTTTATCGCAAGAACACGTTGTACACCTGGTTAATTAAAAATAAATTTTCACAATGCAAAATTAATTTGCCAAATTATTACCACTGGCAAAAACTTTATAATCAAATAGATCAAAATTTTTGTTGAGTAAAGAGCCGGACACAGAACCTGTTATAAAACATAATAATTTTAAGGCCAAAGTTATGCTTTGTCCGGTGGAATTAGAAAAGTATAGTACAAATATATAGTGTCTTACAACAACAATACTTTAATATGATCAATCAAAAATAGGTATTGCTATAGACGGATAATGCTAGACCACTTACGGCCTAATAAACCCATCATAAATTGGAAAAACACGATTGAATCGAATTATTATCCCAGCTAACCTGTAGTCCTGGTAGAATTATCATATATTTTTATCAATTTTAGACTATCTAACTCAAATTAGTGTCAGAATAATTTGTGACTGTAGAGTATTTATTTGCAACAGGAAAACATTATGATCTCATAAATGATTATTGTTGTTATCCTCTATGAGTATGCAAGCAAGTTTATCTATAATGATGTTCACGCCAATCTCCAATTACTTTATTTAGATTTTAAATTAGGGCCGGCCGTCTTATGGCTCCCTCTATATACGCGCTTTAGTTTTGATTTGAGGTAGCGGTGGGCAATTTTTTCGCTTGCGCGGTGCGCCGATATAAAAGCGGAGGCCTTTAGCCTCGGCCTGCTCTTCACTCTTTCACACGCTGCGCTTTGAATTTTAGTTGTGATGGTTTAGAAAGCGGGCGACCGGCTTTAAATTTTTCGTGTCCGAGACCGTTTTCATAGAGTTTGCCGGCGTGTTTTGTTTGGCGGCAAGAGTTTGCCGTTGTTGAAGGTTATTTTATTGCGGGATTTGATATTTTGTTGTCTTTATGTTTTGTCAGTTCATGATAAGTAATAGTTTTATTGATGTTTATGATAATACACAAAGAGGTAACATAAAAAACGTTCTTGCCGCTAATGTGCTTCTGAAATAAATATTATGTCAACTTTATTGAGGTACTAAAATATTACTATTTGTATTACTGGAGTTGTATTTTAAAGTTTTTTATTAATAAGAATGGTTAATATAAATATAATTTTATTATTTTGATAAAGCAGTTAATTAGAAAAAATTTTGAATATATTAAAAGACTGTAAGAATGATTCTAGACATGTTTTAGCGTATTGTAAAACATTTGTTAGGAATACTGTTGCAGTAATATTTTTTTTAATAAGAATATTGGAAATGTTAATATACTGGAGTCATTTTGTGTATCGGTTTGCTTTATTTTCTTTTGTAATTCTTTATGAATCTTTATAATTTGCAGGATAGGGTATATTATGTAAACAACATCACAGTTTACGTACGTGTAAAGGAGATAATGATGTGTTTTGATACGATTATATAAGTTATATAATTAAACTTGTAAATCTCTTTATTATTTTCCACCGGCTTTAAGTCAATAAAGAACAAAAGTAAGGAGCCCTTAAGAACTTCCCTTGTTAGGTTAACGATATTTCTGATTTCCAGTCCTTTTTGTTATGTTCTTTTTTTATTTCTTTTACTTACACAGTTAGATGCAAATATTTTATGATTTGCTGCATAAGGTATACCACTTAGGCTTTTTATCATGTCTGGATAATAAATAACTCCTTGAATAAATATTGCTGAAATTTTGCGGACTTTTTCCGTGGAGAATTCTGTTTCATTTCTTTTATCACGTTCAGTTTGATTAACTTAATCTCTCAGAGCAGAAGATGTGTTTGCTTGCAATGTAAGAGTGTTTCTAGTTTTTACGTCAATTTATTTTCTTGTATGTTAGATCGTGCAGCTGTTACAAGTTTCCTCTTGTATATTCAAATTTTTAGCCAATTGTTTTCTTTAGTTGAGTTTATATTATCTGTGTTCAGTACTATATACATACACGTTTGTGTTATTTTGATGTTTGCACTTAGTAGAAAGTGCTGTGGTATCTAAAATTAAAAATTATTGGTAAATGAAAAAAAATTTGAAGATTTGGGGAACGTTGCAGATTATCTACGAATTGTGATTGTTACTGCTGTAGGTAGTGGTTGACGACAGTAAACACTTTTTAGATTAAAATTTGGCATTGAGTTGTAATTAAATTTGAGAATTGTGCCTACCAGGATAGTTTGTAATTAGTCATAAAATACATACATACTTAATTGCACTGGGGATATCTTAGCTTACTTGCGCTACAAAAATTAAGCAAAAACTCAATAGCTCTGAATGAATAATTTTAATATCTTCACTAAATCTCAATATTACATAATAAAGTTAATTTTTATTAAAATTGTTAGATATTACAAGGTTTAAATAAATACTAATTAATAGTATAACTCAGCAGTAGGAGAAACACACTTTTGTTTTTTTATACCGCTTTAATTCTTTGTTGTAGGTTGAAAGAGCTTCTATTTTTAAATATCTTCAATTATTATATAATCTGTCATATAGAATTGGACAATAAATATTTTATAGCGCTTAAAGTATAAATGTAGTATCACTGCTGATAACAGTTAGGCATGTGAGGTAGAGTTCCAGCGAACTCTCCCCTTACATTATCGTAATACTATTTGACATAAGATACATTAATTACAGTTGAAACCGTGTAGGTGCCTCAAATGGTTTAAACCTTTTTTTAGTCTTTTTTATTCCTTGTTATCATCTTCCATTAGGTGATGCACAGTATTACTTGGGTGAGCACTGAGTCTGTTTTTATATAGCGGGCTTGCACATTTTAGTGTGGATACACTCAGATCGCTTAAAATCATTCTATTACCACGATGCGTTGACCATCGTTTGTAGCACTTTATTTTAGAATATTTAAAAGATCTCCAAGTTTGATATAGATGCAGTTTGAAGATTATTTTATAGATTCGTAGTTCATTTGCTAGTAATAGTCCGGATTTTCTTTCGATTAGCCTATATAATTTACGAAGTTGTAGTACGAGTTGTTTTTTTATGAAATATTTGAGTTTTACAAGTTAGTTTCTTATCAAGTTGCAGTCCCAGGTATTTGACCGACTTTGTATGGGTGAGTTGGTGTCCATTTAAAGTTACTGATGGACAATTATCTCTTTTTATAGTGAAAGTAACCTGGTGGAACTTGATTTGTGTATAATTAATTTACATGTAAAGTAAAATATAAATTTATAAAATAATATCATTGACCTGGAGGTCAGAGATATTGATAGCGCTTGTAGCACTTTCAGCACTCGACATTTACAACCTTGTACTTAAGGCTGCTATCGCTTCTTAAAAGAACATCTCTGTGATTATAATTAATGCCTGACTAGCTAAAAGTAAAGCATACAAGAAAGTGTTTACTGCGAAAGATTGCGGTCCATGTAAAAATTTGTATTTGTTATTTAAACAGCCACGAAAATTTATCCACAAGAAATTATAAATTGCCAAAGAGACTTGTTAATTTATTTGGTATTCCAATAGTTTGTGAGGCTTTTTTGCTATGAGAAAACATTTTTTTGCTGTATTTAAGTTTACCTCTTGTAATGTATGTGTAAAACGTGCATAAGAAATCCCTTATCAGTATGTGAACTTATATGTGGTTATTATTGCTTATCTAATTTAAAATTATCTTTAAATTGTTAGTAATTTCAAGAGTAGTTCAACAAATAACACGAAATTGGGTCAATGTGAGAGTAGTGAAAATTTTATGGAAAATTTAAAATTGTTACTTTTAATTTTAATTTAAAATGAATTACTTATGGCGGCACTAGATTTTGCTTTTGACTATTTATACATAAAAAAAAGTATTGGTTTTCGCAAAACTTCTGTTTGAACGATTACATCAGCACTTACTTCGATTTCTTATATTTTAAACAAATTTTATAGAATACAAATTTCTAAAGTGGAAAATGCCTCTTTAAATTCACTTTTGTCTTCTAAATGTCAAAGAACTGTTTCTTTAAAAATCAATATATTTTATTCCTGCATAAAAATGACCACAAATCCTCGCATTATTAGAAATTTACAACTACTAAACTTAAGAAAACAAATTTGTTTATATTTGTTAACTAAAAGTTTAAAACAATTTATAATGAATATTAAAATATTTCTTACTTTCGGTGGATGTATTCGTCTAAACTTGCCAAGTAATATACACTGAGCATTTCTGAATACAATTATAATAAAAGTAAATTTTTATTGTAGCTCACACTAAGCAGAATAATCTGTGACACTTAAGGAGAAAAAGCCTTACATATTCGTATTATATATTATGTTGTGATACAATTTTTTTAAAATATTTTTTAACAAACATCATGTATCTTTATTGAAACGATTCTTTGTCATTTGTATATTCCAAAATTAACACAAGGGCACGTAAATTTTGCAATGATTATTCATGTATTGTGATGATTATTATTCCAGAGAGATGCTTACCATTTCTCAGGCATGTTGGCGCCGTGGCTTAGTTGGTTAAAGCGCCTGTCTAGTAAACAGGAGATCGGGGGTTCGAATCCCCCCGGGGCCTCGTCAAACATTTTAAGCTTTAGTTCAGCTGAAGTTTCCATTATTTTATAACAAATAAATATTAAAAAATAGATACTGCTATAATATATAAAAAAGTCCTACGTGCACATTAGATAAGATTTCATTTTAAATGTTTACTCACAGTTATCTATATTACAATGACCTTTTGGATTATATTTTTAGTGCACAAATAAAAATGTACATATTGCCTTGGGATATAATTACAATTGGACACATCTGCAATGTGAACACAAATATTTTTATCTACTAATATTAAAACTATATGCAACAAAATATGTAATATAATCATGATTAGCTATAAAATTTTGCATTTAATTTAAATACTAAAAAGTTTGCAATACCAAAATTTATACAACCAATCATTGAATAATCTTTATTACTAATCTTAAGCAAAAAATATTTAGTAACTTGTAGGACGAAATTAATTTGCAGTATCTAAATAATTATATATTAAAAAGTAATGTAACATAAATATTAAGTGCATTGTACATATTATAGATTGTAAAAGAGAACGAGTTATTAGTAACAAAGTGTATTTCGGAATAAGTCAACATATGGCCTGTACAAGACAACCGCAAGTTAACGCTTAGTCCTCTTTTCATTAACCATCAGTAAACTGATTAATTTCTTTACAACTTTATAAAGGCATAAAAATGGCATTGATTTGCATATTTTTATAAATTATTTACAATAGGTAATTTACTTCTGAACAAGCACATTATGATTGATTTTTGTTACTAGATAGATATGAATGTCACAGTTTGTTTAATATGACTTTGGCGTTTGCTGATTGCAATCATATCATTGCTGATGATAATAATGGTAAGCTTTTAACATCGTAACTCTAAATGGTGTTATTTAATATGTACAATCGTTTGACAGAGTAATCTTAAGTCTTTATTACTAATTTTTGTTCAATTTTTGATCTGATTAACTAGTTTGTTTAGATAAACTTTAAAGTCGTAAAAGTTAAAAACCATAAGGTCTTACAGATTAATACTTTATATACAACCCCTCCTAAGAGTTATGTCCACCAACGTATCATCCAAAAAAGAAAAATATTACGCACAAGTTTTTATAAAGCTCACACTTTTAAAAGATTTTATATTAGTCTACCAACTATTGTTAGGGCCTCTTTAGCCACTATATTTTTGAATAACATTCACAAATAATTAGCAACATTGACATTTAGTAAATTTCCAATATATAACAGAATTTGCAGGTTTTGCTAAACCAAGGATTTTGTAGATGATCTTATAGTATGGAAGTGTTGAAGTTGGTGGTTTATTCTTCTGTCTATTGAAGTTGATAGCTGTACGATCTAATATTACTCTCGTATGTGTATCGTGTGTGTAAAAAGGAGTTCAAATAAAATAAAAATCATTGAAAATTGTGTTCTGTAAAATATCGAACAAAGTTTGGTCCTTCGACGAGCCCGATCAGGCGCAAAAGCAATTATTTACCTTAAAAATCTCCAAAGTCTAGATTGTCAAAGACATGTATAAAAACGCGATTAGAGGCCATAGAAATGCAATGGGACCTATATGCAAAGACCCATAATAAGATTGTGAAAGCATCTAAAGCCAGTGACAGAGAAACACATGAGTACTTTGTCCAGGGCATGTTTTGTGACCTTGAAAAGAAGTATTTATACTATAATGCAGGCATGGTTGAAATGTTAGAAGCTTTTGAAAATACACCAAACAACATAACTGCAGAGCCAACATCAAAGTGCTATAGTCAGGAAGTTCGATTATCAAAAATAAACATCGCTGTTTTCAATGGTAACTATAATGATTCGACTACATTTTATGAGTTATAAACATCGCTCATTCACAACATAAGTATAGGTAATATACAAAAACTTTATTATTTAAAATGTAACATTACTCTCCAGTATTATTAGTTGCTCAAATAAATGTCTTAACAATTTAAAAAATTATGATGCCAATATAGATAATTGAGACCCCTTAATTATTCACTTAATGGTCAAAAAACTAGACCAAGACTCACATAAACTATGGGAGGAAGAATTACAAGCGTTACCGGTAGAATTGTTACCTATTATAAATAAATTTAATAAATTCTTAGAAGAAAGATCCAGAGTAACGGAAATGATACAGACATCACACCCAAGAGAGAAGACAAGATTTATATGAAAGTCTTTTCATACTGCAACTATAAGTACAAATACTTCAAAATCTACCGCATTATGTCAATACTGTAAAGAAGATCACTACATTTATCAGTGCCAAGAGTTTTGCAAATTAGATCCTGAGAAAAGGTCTGAGTTTGTTCAAAGGCCATTATTGTTTGTGGCTAAGTCACAGTGTAAAATTTTGCCGTCACACAACTGCTTGTAGAATCTGTAAGAAGAAACACTACACATTACTGCACATTAATATAGTAAAGAAAGAGAAGATAAACAAAGCTGAGACAAGGAGTACAGTCGAGAATACTATACTCACACCGCAGATCTTGTCACATGTGTCGAGCCTAGTGATGTAACTACGATATTGGCAAGTGCTTTAATAAATATTGAAACAAATAGAGGGCACAAGTTCTAAGACCATTAATAAATCCGTATTCACAAGAGTCACTTTTATCAGAAGCAGCCGCCCGTAGCTTACAGTTGTGTTTAAAGAAGGTGCGTGGTCAGGTCGTTGGTGTAGGCAAAATGTCTACCGAGGTGAAGCGCGCGGCGGAGATAGAAATCACGCATAAATAATTGCAGTATTTTTATAGTCAAGCAAGTTACCGATATTATGCCTTCCATTAAAATTCATAACCAAATCTGGAGTTCCTTTTGATGGTTAGAGCTTGCTGATCCCACATATCATACACCTAGCCAAATTGATTTACTGCTGAGAGTCAACATTACACAGAGATATTAAAAAATGACACAAAAAGAAATAGGCCAGGAGAACCAATAGCTCAAGAAACCTACCTAGGCTGGATCATGTCCGGGGGTGTACCTGCAGGATATGCAAAGGGTTACAACAACATTGTTAGTATGCAATTGACACTTAATAATGAGCAAATGATGTAACGATTCTGGGAGACTGAAACTATGCTATATGAAGGAATAGTCCGCAACACCTAAAGAGGTTAGAGCTGACAACATTTATCAGAAGACAACTAAGAGGAATAAGAATGGTAGATACATGGTAAAACTTCCATTTCAAAGAAATAACCCAAAATTACATGAGAATTAAAAGAGTATAGCCCTGAGAAGTTTTAAGAGCTTAGAAATGATATTAGCTACAGATGAGAAACTAAAAATAGAATATGATAAAGTTCTACAAAAGTACATTAATCAAACACATGATATCTGCAGATGAGACCGATGAAAATTTTGTTTATTTACTACATCATGCAGTGGTGCAAGAAGAGAGCACTACAACAAAGGTATGAGTCGTATTTGATGCTTCTTGTCAAGGCACAAATAATATACCACTTAACAGCGAGACATTATTATGAGATGGATAATCCACAAGGTATGTTTTGTTGCAAACATCATAAAAATGTACAGTCAAATTCTAATGCATGAAAATGACACAAACTATCAGAGAATTCTTTTTAGATTTAATAATGAAGACCGTATTAAGGAATATAAACTCTTCACAATAACTTTTAGAGCAGCAGCCGCACCATACCTAGCTAACAGAACATCGAGATAACTTGCCGAGGATGAAGGAGAAGAGTTTTCTGTAGCTGCAGAGCTAGTAAAAAAATCGTTCTTTGTGGATGACGTCGTAAGTGGATTTGACTATGAAAGTTCGGTGGTCGAAGCGCAGAACCAGTTGACACAATTATTAAAAAGAGGAGGCTTCGCACTGCAAAAGTGGTCGTTGAATAATCAGCGATTTATAGAATCCATAAAGCCATGCAAGGGAGCAATAAATAGTAAAACTAAATTTAAGAAAGAAGAATGCATAAAAACTTTAGTTTTTGTGGGAAAAAACTAAAGACATAATGAAAATAAAACAAAAATTATTTTAGAATGAAAGTGAAACACTTATTAAAAGAGTAGTATTGAGACAAATTGCTTCAATATTTAATCCCATGGATTGGCTTGAATCTGCAGTAATTGTAGCAAAGGCTTTTATGCAAAAACTTTGGTTAAGAAAACTAGAGTGAGATGAAGCGTGACCAATAGAGTAGGGAAATGAATGGGAAAGGTTTCAAAAGGACTTACCTGTTTTGTCTGAGATCAAAATACCACTATGTACTGGAAGTACATAAACTGCAAGGGTAGAGCTGCATGGATTTTCTGATGCATCACAGAGTGGTTATGCGGCAGTAGTCTATACCAGGGTTATTCAAGAGAATGCTACGAAAGCTAAATCACCTTTAATTATAGCAAAAACAAAAGTAACCCCTATGAAATTATTGTCATTACTTAGATTAGAATTGTGTGCTGTCACATTACTAAGTAAACTAATAAAACACATCAGAGAAATTCCAATATCAATATTAATAATATATACACTTAGACTGATTCGAAGGTTGTATTAGCCTGGATAAAGGGTGATGCTTATAGATGGACATCAACCTGACCAATACTTGGTTGTATATTAACACCAAACAAAATCCAGCAGATCCAGCGTTCAGAGGAGTGCTACCACATCAACTAAAAACAATCAGCTATGGTGGAATGGCCCAGAATTTTACGAAGTTTACAGTTTCAGATACCAACCGAACAAATTCCAGAGAGAAATTAGAAAAACGAGTAATGATAAAATGTTAGGTAACAGAACCTGAAATAAGTGAAGAAAAAATAGAACAGCTTAGGATATTAAAGAAATATTTTCTCTTAAGAAACTGCTAAATGTGGTTGCCTTCTGTTGCAGATGGTTGAAGATTCGGAAAAAAGAAAAGGAGTCTACATATTCAATATTAATTTATAAAATAATAGATGCACTTAGCGTATGTCTGAGGATGTCCCAAGAACTAGAAAAAGAAATTAGTAACCGAAAAGAAAAAGAGCATAAAATGTAGTAGCCGATTGTTACTTCTGAACTCTTATTTAAATGAGCAAGGAATACTGAGAGTAGGAGGTCGGTTGAAACACGTTGATACCTAAGAAGAGAAATACCCAATCATACTTACCAAGAACAACGTACTTATTCCTTTACTATTGGATGAAGCTCATCATATAACTTTGCATGGAGATCCGCAGTTAATGTCGTCGTTCTTGCAAAATAAATATTGGATAATTAAGGGAGGTCAAACAATTAAGAAATTTTATAGAAGATACAAGAAATGTGCCCGAATTAATGCAACAGGAAGTAATAAATTAATGGGTGACTTACCTGGAGTAATAATCAATCCAGAGCGTCCATTTTCCATAAGAGGAATAAACAGAGGACATTATTGCAAGGCTGTGGAACGATCATGGTACAACATTTATATCACCAGAGAAAGCGCTACTTGAGATATGGAGACTAGGGAAAAATAAGCTTTCTGAAGAGTTGAGGAGATTATTAGATAAAAAAGGCACTAGTCGGAGATATATACAGTCCGGAGCACCAAATTTCGGCGAATTATAAGAAGTGGGAGTCAAGTCTGTGAAGTACCACTTCAATAAAATCTTAGGACAAGCAGCCTTGACCTTCAAAGAGTTATACACTGTTTTAACCCAAGTAGAAGCTTGCTTGAACTCACGCCCGTTGACCGCTTTGAAAGACGAATTGAAATACCATTTCTTGGTAAGTGAAGCCACTGTTGTTCCGGTTGAAGCAGACAATACTCAACTCTAGATGGCAACTACACCGTAAAATGGTTCGAGTCTTTTGGAGAAGATAGCAGACTAAATATCTCTCTCGTTCATAAAAACGTTCAAAGTGGTTAAAACTTCAGAAGAAAAATAGGAGACTTGGTTTTGATTAAGGATTCCAGACTACCACCAGCTCAATGGAGATTGGGACGAATTCAAGAAGCGTACCCATGTTCCGACGGCTTAGCGACCTCCAGGGTCGTACAAAGAGCGATATCCAAAATCTTCCTGCTGTTAGATTAGGGCAAGAACAGAAGGTCCTTGGCGGCAGACTATGTTGAAGTTAACGGTTTATTCTTCTGTTGACATCTGTCAGATCCAATTTTACTCTCGTGTCATGTGTATCGTGTGTGTAAAAAGGAGTTCAAATAAAACAAAGATCATTGCAAATTGTGTTCGATTTTCTTCTGTAAAATATCGAACAGGGAGAAAGAGTGAGAGAAAAAGAGCTCAATCTTGCAATAAACAATGAACACATTTTTTAGTATTGAAATTTTTTATAAACTTTCGCTTCTCTTGGCGTTGTTCCTGCGCGTGATAATAATTTCAAATTGATCTTTAACTCTTTCTAAAATACAAACCTATTGGAAATTTTTTTCAACTTGGCACTTAAATATTCTCTAAATTCTTGAAAGTAAATAAAACTACTAGATTGTGACTCTTTGCGCCTAATTTTCTAAATGGGCTTTGTTCCAATTGTTTGCGAGATTTGTTTATTATGGGTAGTCGACAAGCTTGGAATTTGCTCTGAAAAAGACGCCGGTAAAAAGATATGTTGGTTTGACTTTCTTGCAATTTTTTCATAAGGTATTATAATCTGTGAATAGGACTACTTCAATTAGATCGTACAAATCATGCGATTCTAGTGAATAAATGTCACTTCCAACCGTTTCTAATATTTTCTATTAGTTCTTATCCAATTTTTGTACTATAATAATTGCAAAACTTTTAGGCACGTTTTTAATAAGAGACATCGCTTTTAAAAAAGACTCATAGTTCTTAAAAAGAGTTGTAATTTCATTTCTTTGTTTGTGTTTTAGTTACTCATATAAAAAGACAGTTGATGAGATGACAACGTATGTAAAAATGTTCAAGTAAATGTATAAAAAGGTAATAACAAGAACGACTCACCCGAGAGGGCTTAAATATAAAAAATTACAAAATATTTACGAAAAAATAAGAAAATTACTTACCGATATTCAAAGGCAATATTATTTAAAAGGAATATAAAGGTGCCTTTGAATAAAATTCACATAAGATTAGTGGAATTTATAAAACCTATACTTTATAAAGGCAAAAATACAACTATTTAAACTAGGCAGACAACATGGTTACAACTGGACTAACGTAATATTTTCCGACGAATACACTTTTAACGTAATTGCTTACATAAAGCAAGTACAGCTGAGAAAAGCAAAATAGGGGTTCATGGCACAAAAATATTTGTTTTCTTATTTATGCCTCTTAATCATTTTATTTTTTAGTGAGATTCTAATTTCACTCAGAATGATTAAACTGTATATTAAAAAAATATTAATAAACGACGCTTAGATACTTCAAGAGAATAACAATCTCAAGCATAGATACTGCATGTATACGGAATGAAACATATTACTATAATCGATTTACCGTCGCAGTCGCTGAATGTAAATCTCATAGAAAACATAAGATGATTAAAAAGCAGAGACTCTGTGAGAATAAACCAAAGCGCGGATCCTATAAAGAGAATGTTATAAAAGATTTGTAGAGGCCTTTTTCTATAGGCTATCCTAAAATAATTTAAATTGTGTACGTATATGTTTAACTAATAATAATATTGTAGATACATAAACAACAACAAAATTATTATATTTTATAAAAATCGTGCCAAGAAACATGTACCTTTTATTTTCGTCAAAGTAGGTACCTCTTTAGAAATTGGTAAATCAAAAATATTTGAACAACAAAGTCTTTGTTTCCGGATTGTTTTATTTTCCATTATAACACTTTTGACGAAATTTGTTGTTAACAGTTTGAAGCAAATCATTAGCAACTGAGGCACTATTTCTTTTGCTCTGTTGTCAATAATCACAGAATTAATTTTTCCAAGATCTTTTGCCAAACCTGTTTACACTTTAATTTTTAAAACCCTATGCTCATCTTCTAGTTTTCGGATTGTTAGTCTCTGATCCTTGTTAATTACAGCCCGTACACGTCCAGCATTTTCTGTTGTTCTGCTCGTTGCTAGCCCTACTAAACGTGATAACTTTCGATAGATTCCCAGATAAATCGTTTTCACCGTGCCGTTATTTGTAATAACTTCTTGTATCGCTTTCAAAAACTTTCTGAATCACTAGAATAATTTTTGCGTACTAATATTCTAGCTTCGTACAAAATCTAATACAGATTAACTGCTCTATTACAAATGCGACAATTACATACTATATATTATACTTCATTATGTGCATTTCAGTCTACTTTTATCGGCTGCTAGGTTGCATCGCGGCGATGTATATGTTTACAACATATTTCTCTAAGTATAAGGTGGTCTTATTTTATGCCATATACTATAATTTAGAAATAAATGTACATTGCATCGGTTACTTTTTTGATAATTAAAAATGCTTTCTTTATATTTAACAAAATTCAAAAGCAGGTTACTGCCTGATATTATGGACTTTTAAATAGTATTACTAGATTTTTTTATTGTCTTCTTGATTTGTACAATCAGTGCGGTTTGCGGTCTATAAGTACATTTTATGTATGCTTCACCTAATGCTTAATTACTATATACTAATCTAAAGAGTAATACTCCAATGAGAATTTTGATAAACAATGTTTATGTGAACCGACTTACTAAGTCATTTAGGTTAAATATTTTAAATCGTCTGGATTCTCCTAGTTCAAACAATGTGGCTGCAAGTTCATTCTGATGTACCAGAAATTTATCTTTGTATTTAACACTGATTTTGGTGATTTCTTTACGTATTGTGGGTATTGTTAGATCAGTGTGTAATATGTTTTGGTTGTAGCAAGGGAAACTTGTCCAAACTTAAATTAAAAATTAGAATTCTATTAATAATATGTTTATTTTATTATTTTGTAAAAAGAACTTTATTTTTACAGTTGTCTACAAAATAATTTTATATTTTAGAAGAATGTAATGTTTGGGTGCTAAAAATGGGCCAATCAAGTAATAAAAAGTCTGCGATAACTATTCGACATTGTTTAGAAGTCAACGACCCTAAGTTGCGCTCAGATAACGCCATTTTTAAATTTACTTAAAACATCAGGGCCAAATTTAAAACAGTGTGATTACAAAACGACTTATATTTGCTACAACTATTTAAAATATTTTAATTGGCAATATTAAGGAGTAAACACGTACAACTAGAACTTCCGACGTAGACTGAATAGAAATGCATATGACTCTACAGACACCAAAAGGAAAAATTCTTCCAAAATTCAAATAAATTAAATAACAATTAATCACTACCATATTCTTTTACAGTAGGAAACTAATACTGAAAGTCAAAAACTTCAAGGCCTTCACCAATCTATATATACGAAGAAAAAAAATATAACCAAATGATTGAAAACTTTATTGCTATAATAGAAACAGATCATAATTAAAATTAATATCGATACTAGTTCCAATTAATATTATTGATTGTCTATTAGTGCATTCGTATGTTGCCACCACTTTATAACAAGCTTTGTCAACAATCATATTATATTTTGTTTAACATTGTAATAGTTACTTAAATTATTGGTTTATTGTGTTTTGAATTTTATTTTATTATGTTTTATCTTATAGTAATTTTGTCTTAACTGACTCATTATGGGAAAATAGAAAAACATAATTTACCGAAAATAAAAGGTAAAATTTACCCCGAAATATGTATAAATTGATCATAGTTGGCAATGCATGAAAAAATACATTTTGCAATAAGAACTGCAATTTTACAAGAAAAGTAAGCAAGCAAAAGTCGGATTAATCATGCAATAGTAACAAAAAATTAATTATGTATACAAATATAGCTAAATAATATTATAAAATAGCAATATCTGACAATTAGTCTAAATTTTATCATAAAAAATACATTAAAGGTATTTAAAGTCCTAGTTAGATATTCGTAGAAGATAGTCTCCAGGAGTACTGAGGAAAATTGAAGATGGTTCTCGAACCAGTATAAGATGAATTTCAGCAGCTGCAGGCCAAAGTAAAAGTTTAATTGTAACGACGCTACGTGAAAATAGGCTGTATTGGACACAATTTGCTTTTCACTGATGTGTACTTGGTAAGTGATTGATTGAATACGATGGTTTTATTGATGTAATTTTATTGTACGATAAAAGATAAAACAAACAACTTTCATAACGAACACGTATGAACACTTCAAAATCCATATCAAACTATAAAAAATCACTTTCAGCATCGATTTACGGTTAAGGTCTGAGCCGAATTAGTTGGAAATACTAAATAATTAAATGTATCCCCAGTTTTTAGAAGAAGACTTTTCAAATTTATTGGAGGAAGTTCCCGTAGTAATTAGAGGTAGGATATGCGTACTGACAAGATAGAGCCCCTCCACATTACGACCGAATTGTTACTGATTGTTTAAATAATACGTTTGCTCAACTATAGATTGGAAGAAATGGTCCCATAAAACGACCTCCAAGATTTCCTGATCTCAATTCTTTGGATTTCTATTTTTAGGGATCATGTGAAGCATACCTGATTCAAGAAAAATGCTTGTTATAAGAATTTGGAAAGCTTTCGATGTGCTTTCGTAAATCGATAAAAAAAATCGCATTGCTTTATGTGCTTTTGCACAGATTTAATTTATTTTAATTTTAATTTATTTTTATTAATAATTTTTAAGTGGTTTTAAAAGACTTAATTGTTTGTTCAACAAATGCGAAATTGTTTTGTCATAAATATATTATTTTAGATCAATAATAGCAATGTTACTAAAAACTAGTCCTTTAAGTACATATTATTCTTGTCTACATATCGTTTTTTTGGCAACGAAAGTTAAAATGATAATACTTAAAAAAAATGTTAGAACGATCAAGTGCTCCCAAGGGCCCTTAATTTGCTTTATAGATATCTCAAAAACAGTTTTAAATTCGACTCATGTTGGAACTTTTTTGCTTAAAATGTTTCAAAACGCTATACACGGTCTTGGAACATCCTCGTGGAACACCTTGTATATTAATTTACTGTCAATTAATAAATAGCTTTGCTTATGCTAAAAGATTAGAGCTTATCTGTTAAAAAATAGTTTTTCTAATTTAAAATCGCAGATTATCTAATCTGAATGTTTTATATTTTAAAAACCCTAAAAGCAGCTAAAAAAATATACACCCTATAATTTACCTCTACGCAAAATACATATTACATATGCATTATATAAACTAAAGCAATTTATAGTCGTGGAGAAGAACTCATTAGTTTACGTATTATTGAATCGAAAATGTAAATATTTCTGTTTATTCATTGAGTGTTGTAAAAAAATCATTTAGTATTTTTAATTAAAATAATAAAATTTGAAATACATAGTATTATATTTGAGACTTAATTGTGGCTTTGCTTAACGTACTCCGGTATGGTCTAGTGGCTAGGATACCTGGCTTTCACCCAGGAGGCTCGGGTTCGATTCCCGGTACCGGAATAAATTTTATACACCAACGAAATGTTATAAAAAAATTAAGTAGTTTTGTAGTCGTGACTTTAAAAATAGCATTTGTATTTATATAAATATAGATATGTTTAGAAGTTCGCTAAGTAATACTAGGAGTTGTGTTATAACTAATTTAAAGTAACAGTTTTATAATTTTTTTTTTTTGTTGAATTCGTGTACATTAGCAATCAGAATTAATTACAATAAATTTTATGAGCTAATTGCGTGAAGTTTGGAATATATTTGAAGAGAGGTGCACCCAGTGGTGCAGTCTCGTTACCTTGAAGGCTTAGGGGATGGTGTAAATGATTTCTTTATTCTGTCAAGTTCCATGGCCACTTCCGTTTAAGTCGTCTCATTACTGGCTGCTGTGTTAGCGGTGTAATCTCGTTATTAGTGTGTCCCACTAGCCGAGCATGGTGACTTGTAGCCCGTTGTCTGATTATGTCCCGCACATATTGTACGTTGGAGTCAAAGTGGAGAATACGGTTTGAAACATACCAGGGAGCATTGAATATACTTCTTAATGTCTTAGACTGGAAACGTTGTATTATGTCAATATTTGAGTAGCTGGCGCAACCCCAGAGTTCACAGCCATATGTCCATATTGGTCGTATGATAGATTTGTACACCAGTAATTTGTTTTCTGTTGAGAGTTGAGAGTTTCTTCTTATGAGCCAATACATTTTTTAATTTTGATGTCCATTTCTTTGCGTTTTTTATTATATGTGGTTTCCACGTTAATTTTGTGTCCATATGGAGACCTAAGTATCTAATTGCATTTGCTTGCGGGATGGGTACGTTATTCAAGCTTACAGGTGGGCATTGTGATCGTCTTGTGGTAAATGTTATATGATTGGACTTCGTCTCATTGACCTTAGTTCCCCATTTTTCCAGCCAACCCTCTATTGTACTTAATGCTTCTTGCAAGATATTAGTTGTGATTTGTGGATCTTCATGACATGCCAGGATTGCAGTGTCATCTGCAAATGTCCCCAATGTTATGGTTGGTGTCGACGGTATATCTGCAGTAAAAATCAGATATAAGAGTGGCCCCAACACACTTCCTTGGAGAACACCAGCCGTGATTGGATACAGTTGTGAATATTCCATACCAACTTTGGTTTGAAAGTGTCGATTAGTTAGATAAGATTTAAGCAGGAGATAGTATTGATGTGGAAAGATGTGTTTAATTTTAAATAGTAGCCCATTGTGCCAAACACGGTCAAACGCTTGCCGCACATCTAAAAATACAGCAGAGCAATATTTCTTACTATGAAATGATTGCTGAATAATATTGGTTATTCGGTGGCATTGCTCTATGGTCGAGTGTCCTTTGCGAAATCCAAACTGGTGATTTGGAATCCATTCTTCAAGTAGACTATTTTCGTTTATTCGCTTTAATATTAATTTTCTAGGAGTTTTGACACGACAGGCAGTAGACTAATTGGGCGATAAGACTGAGCTTCATTTGGTGGTTTGCCAGGTTTTAATATTAGGATGACCTGTGCAAACTTTAATTGTAAGGGCCAGTATGTTAAGCGTAGGATTGCATTAAAGAGTGCCAATAAGAATTGTTCTCCTTGTCGTGGTAATTGTTTAAGTACAAGGCCTGTAACGAGATCATAGCCCGGCGCTTTCTTATTATTTAACCATTTTATTTCATTTTGTAATTCACCAATTGTGAATTTTTTATAGGGGTGATAGTTGTAGTGGTGCTTCGAGAAAGTTGTTAACATCTTCATCAATTTCATTAGAGTGAGGTGTGAATACGTCTGCCAGATGTTGGGCAAAAGTTCAACTTTTCTTTGTCTGATCTTGCCCAGGAGCCATCGTTTTTGCGTAACGGCGGGACTTGTTGTTGGGGTCTCTTACATCCTTTAGTGGCTTTCCATATACTGTGATCTTCTTTGGATAAGTTGGTTATGTAGTTATGGAATGTTTCATTACGCGCCTCTAACATCTTCTTCCTAAGTTTATTAGTAAGTCGGTTGTATGTGGTTTTATCATTAACGTTGTGTGTACGTTGCCAGATTGACCTTGCTCTCCTTTTTTCTTTTATTAATTCACTTATATCTCTAGAAACATTAAATGACTCGATTTTCTGGATATTCATTAGTGTAGCATTCCAGGCTGCCTCTTGGACTGTTGTTATAAAGTGATTAACTGCGATCTCTATTTCTTTCGGTGTTTTTAAGCTTATATTAATATTTATATGTCGGTGGACGTGTACTTTAAATTTGTCCCAGTCAGTTCGTCTATTGCAAAGTACTGGCTTAGGCTGCTTTTGGATAACTGTAGCGCTAATGACAGCTAGTGTGACGTCCACATAATTTCTTGAAATGCCCGAGGCTATATAAAAATCTAATAAATCTGGAATCTTATTCACGTCAGTCGGCCAGTATGTTGGAGTACTGGTTAATAAATGCATGTAATTGTTGTTAGTAAGAATTTTTTCAAGTTCTCTACCCCTTGTAGTTATTAATCGAGACCCCCACCTTGTATGTTTACAATTAAAGTCGCCACCTACTATAAATCTCCCTCCAAGGGTGTTGAAGAATGTTTGTAGTATGTTCGTGGTTAGTCTATGTCTTGGAGGGCAATATACAGCGGCTAGTGTAATTGGGCAAGGAAGTTTACTGATTTCGATAACGGCAGCTTGCAGGAACGGTTCTTCGTATTTTGGTAATTCATGATAAACTATCGAGTTTCGAATAATAATAGCTGCGCCACCTTGGGCTGTACTGAGGTATTTTTATAAACGTTCTTGTTGTAAAGTGTGTTTCACTTATGAGTAGTACATCAATTTTGTTCATTTGAAGGAAGACTTCTACCTCCAATTTTTTAGATTGGAGGCCGTTGGCATTCCATAATGCAATACGTATGAATTTAGACATTATTTAACTAATTTGGCAATTACTGTTGTGAGCATGTTGAGGATCATGCTATTTTGTTGTAGCAGTTGATTGAACATTCCCTTAAACTCGGCAAGGAATTGTGCGAGGGTGAGGTCATTAGATGAGTCTGGTTTATTTGCTGTAACGTGGCTATAGGTATGCATCGGTATATCAGCGTAAACATTAGGTTTTGGCAGAGGAGGAAAATTTCTTATATCTGGCTTATACTGTGCAGGTTGTTTCTTTGGTTGCTGTGTATTTGGGTAGGTCTTGTTTTGTAATTCTCTATAGACCATACATCCTTTGTAGTTGGCAGGATGTGGTCCATTGCCTAAGATACACGTTGCCGGCGTATCCCTATTTTTGGTGCACGTTCTTGTATCATGGTTACCGCTGCATTTGACACACGCATATGGGCGATTGCAGTTAAAGTTTTGGCATCTTGTACATTGTACTATATTTTTATTTTGCTTAGGTGGTTCAACTGTTATCTTTAGGTTCTGCAGATACTGCAATTTATAAATATCTTTGTTGTTATCGGCCGGTTCCAAGTCCACGAAGAATAACGGCAGGGCTTCTTTAGTTTGTTTGTGTTTGATGTTGCTAATATTTCGAACTTTATGATTTTTTGCTGCCAATTCTGCTATTATTACATTTATCGGGATTGTGGGGTGTAGATGCCGTACAACTACTCTATACACGCTCTCCTGCTTGTTTTGATATGTGTGAAATATAACGTTGGTATCTAAAAAATGGGCGGTCAATTTCCTGTATGAGTCAGGCGTGTGAACATTGATTTTAACGACATTATTGGCCATACATTTAGAGGTATATTGTTCCTTTTCGACTATGTGCGTGATGCTAGCTACCATTTGTTGATAGTTTTCGACACCTTGAACAAAGATTGGCGGTGGTTTTGGCAGTTGAACAGTTTGACCCGTAGTATTAGTGTTGCTGCTAGCCCTGGTACATCTGTTTCCTCTGTTAACGTAGAGTATTGGTTTGTTTGTGTTAAGTTGAATGTTTGAGTTAATTGTGGGTTATATTTCCGTCTTTTCCTTTTATTGCCAGGAACCACTTGCCAAGTGTTATTATTATCAGCCATGTTTTCGTCTTCGCCGACATTACTTAAAATTTCTTGCTGGTCTTTTCTATTTGATTATTTTGCGGCAAGGTTTGCGGGAAGGTAATTGCACTTGAGACAACCTTGGATATTGCATTACGGGCATTGTATAATACGGAGAGGGTTGAACCGGTGGGATTGATGGCACTGCATACTGCTTTAATGGTGTTTGTTCGAAGAGTGGGTGTTGAATGTATACTGTTACAGTATACTGTTGCTGTTGATAGGAGGGTGGGTAACCATATTGTTGATACATATTGGAGTTATTTTGTGATGGCGGATTATTCCCATTGCCAGTGGGAAACATTAATATTAAAGTTGATTACATGGGTTACAAATAAGTACGCCTGACCTTAAGGCTGCGACTCGGGCGCGGCGATATCGCAGGTAAAAATTTGGCTCGCACACGTCCACACTGTTTCAATGCACGGGCCGTACTAGTTTTATAATAACATAGTTTAATACATTTATGTATTGTATATCTACACAAAAGGTATTTAGATAAAAAGTCTTGAGTAAATTTACGTCACATTAGATTTATTATAGTTACTGCTAATCATTGTAGGTTATCTTTATAATTATAAAAACTATATTTGTCCTTAATGTTACATTAAACTATTCAAATATCACACCCAAAATATCAGCACACATATTTCAGTCATTCTGTCTAAAATTAACTTAAGCGGAGACTCTTCAGTGTATGTTCCCAAACTTTTGGGCGGAATTGTAAGTAACATAATAACATGCACCGTAAGCATACGTACAAATGAATACATTTGTAAGTTTAAAGAATACCGAAGTAGAAGAGTTTTTCGAATAAGTTTAAAGCTTTCAAACATTGCTTAACATTTTTAGTAATACAAGAGTTTGCGTCTATTTATGCAGAGAAATAATTAATAAGAAACGGAAATACTTATTTAGAATACATATTCCAAATTTTTGCTACACTGTAAAGGTAGTAGAAATTTCATAAAAATAATATTACTAAAACTATTTGAAAATATTTTTACACAGTACAGAGAAAGTTCAACGATTCTTAAAGATTTCGTGCAAAGAGTGTAGAAAAACCAAATGTGAAGTGCACGAAACAACTTTCGGCAGCTGCGATTTATGATGAACTATGAAATGTTTACGAACAAAACGAAATAAGTGAAGCTGTCGGACACAATATCGTCTGCGGTGAGGAAAAAAATAGCCGCTTATCTATAGTCAGCGATAAACATGTGCAAGAAAATGAAAAAAAGATCTGCAAAATCGGCTGGTTAATGATATCTATACTTTCTGTATACTTTTCCCAACTTTCTATGATTGTTTTGTATGAAGTAGTAACATACAATTTAGAATACCGCAAGTTTTGTACCCGTCGGGTACCAAAACACCTATCTGGGGACTACAAAACACACCAAATTAGTACTGCTTTGGATTTTTTCTTTCGTTATGCCAAAGAAGGAAAAGAATCCCGGAACAGAATTGTGACCGGCTATGAGACCTGGGTGTTGTACGTGAACGTCGAAACCTAACAGTAATCAATAAAAAACTCAAAAAAGCTCGACAGACGTCTATCAGAAAGGTTATAGCAACAGTGCTTTGGAATGCCAAAGAAGTATTGCTAGTGACATTTCTGAAGCATGGTTCGACCATCAATTTAGGAATTTGCAGAACAACTGCCGGAGCATGTTGGTACGGTGTTTATTTAAATGAATGCCCACCCGTAC
Organism: Sinelater perroti; assembly: GCA_036346155.1. Classification (NCBI taxonomy): domain Eukaryota; kingdom Metazoa; phylum Arthropoda; class Insecta; order Coleoptera; family Elateridae; genus Sinelater; species Sinelater perroti. The sequence continues at coordinate 2,117,134 of JARFIY010000348.1, read as the reverse complement.
ACTGCTAGACGCTTGGGTTGATCGTCCTTCTTATAGCCCGGATTTAGCGTAGAGCGACTACCACCTTTTCGAGCATATGATACAGTGACTTACGTCGCACCGCTCTGATGATACTGCATTTTAAGATGCTGTTGCAGTGGCTTTTCGAGTGAGAGAGCTTTTTTTTTAGAAGAAACTTCAAACATTATAAAACGTTAGACAATTTTGCGATTTGGCATCGGCTTTGATGCAATTTTCAAGAGTTTAGCTCTTCGCTTAAGATCTCAATCTGCCTACCCACAAGCGTTATGCGTCTTTAAAGAAGCATGACCTTTTGTGTACCTTACTTTGTTGGTTATAGGATTGGAAATGAATGTTTGGTAGACATTTGTTTGGTTGGAGATTCACTGGACTGAGAAAATTTTTTGATTTGGAGATATTTTGTAATTAATTATGTAAAGTAATAAGTTTTTATATTTAGGTAGCGAGAGAGTTTTTCTATTTCAATTGCTTCACAAATAATTCTGATGGAAACAACGATTTATTGTACACGCACGTACTGAAGCGCATATATATATATATATATATATATATATATATATATATATATATATATATATATATATATGAAGCTAGTTTAAAGTCAAGTGACAAAAGGGGACGGTAATTAGGAATAATAATTCAAAACAAAAACAGAGTTTAACTGACCCGGCTGATTGCATTTTTGAAGATCCCTAACTAGAGCTAAAAAATAAGTACAACAGTTCTGACGGCGTAAGAAAATGGATAAATTCCAACGACAAGAAGAAGGTAAATAAATATATAAAGATGGTAGACCTTTCAGTTTGGGGACAACTGCCTATGTAAGGAACGGACACCCGGAAACTAAAGTTTCTGATTCTCTATGTCGGGGATTGGAAAAAATTGGCCTGCCTCCTAATTACCCGTAAAAATAACCCATAATCCAAAAACCAGGCTAAAGCCTTAAAACTTGTATGTAACAACAAAAAACACTATTAGAGCAAAAACGATCGATATAATGCGCAACATAAAAAAATTGAACATTAATATTATAACTTTAATCGATATAAAGAAGAAAAATTGTGTAACAAAAAAATAAACGACGTTGTGTTTTTCTACAGTGAAGCACCAAAGGAGGAACGTTCAAAAAGAGATGTAGCAAACAATTATAATAAATAAAATTAAAAAAACATTTCTAATTTAGAAATTATTAATGATGGAACGAAAAAGTTGCATATTGCCATAAAAAGGAGGCGACTAGTAATTTTTGACGTTTAGACTCCCATCGACAAACTAAGTTTAGTTAAAAAATAATTTTATAAAAACATATAAACTGCACTAAAGACATCAGAGGTAACAGAGAAATAGTCATAATGAGTGATTTTAATAAACGATTAAGAAGCAGAGCAAATGATAATACATATAATAGAACAATTTGGAAAACACCATTTAAATGATAACAAAGAAATACTGATAGACTTCTATGGTTAACTGATACACATAGGCCCAACACAAAAGAAATCCGAAATAAGTTATCAGCTATAATATAACAAGGGGTTGCCCGCAAAAAGGCATTTTTTGGCGTCCTAGGCTGACAATTTTACACCCGCCTGTCCTTAAAATTTTGCAAGGTGGGAACGTGAAATAATTTATTTACAAATGATAACAGTAGGATACTTACAAAAGTGAAATATGCAAAACGATCCTGAAGATAGGCAACCAAACGTGCACTTAGAGCTCAGCTACGCTACATTTCATATTAACTGTCTTTGTTTACTTTCTGTTCAAATGTATAGCAGAAGATACACCAAAAATAAAATATGGCTTAAATCATCATTTATTAAAGACAAAATTTTATTTTCTATGTATACATAAAAGAGCAGAATAATAACGTTAGAGCAGATAGAAATGAAGAACGGAGTTGAAAAGCTGAAACAACTGATAACGGAATTATTTAATCTCCGTATTACTACTCAAATATATCCACAGATTAGTAAGCTGGTTATCTTCTACAACTACATATAAATCAAAGTAACATTTACATTTAGTCCTTTATGTGATAGTTAAAGAAAATAACAGAAGAAGATTTTAGTCACCAAGAAAAAGAAGAACCAGAAACTTACAAGCCAGCAGATTCTGCCTGGATAATTTTGTTAAAACAAATAATGCAAAAGAAAATTAATACTGGAAGAAATCTCCATTTATTGTCCATTGACTTAACTAAAACGCCTAATGTAAATAGTGTATTAATTAAAACTGCTCAAAGGTTATATAGGAATACTATAATTAAAATTAAAGTAGCCAATGAAGTATCTAAAGGATATATAAAAGACAAAGGCTTCAACAATATACCTTAAAAAACTGAAAAAGATAATACGTAGTTATAACATGCAATTAAATAATCATCTGTAGCCCCTCAATTTACTGACGACCAGGTTATGATTAGCAGCGATGGAAATGGACACCCTATAACAATCCTGTAGAATATCAAGACTAAAAAAAAAAACGTATTGGTTTAAATAAATAATTGTGGAAGAAATAAAAAAATATTTGGTATAAACATGTTGTAACTGAAGAAAGACATTACGAAAGGCAATATGAAAATGGAAGTTTCTAGACAAAAAAAGTGCGGAAGGCTTTAAATAATTTGGAAAACCATTCTTAATAGGGATAATATTTACATTTCAGCTAAAAATAGTAAACCGACATCTTATGTATCACAAAATTATCAAAAATAGAACTATTATAGTAAAAAAACTGTAACATATTTCTGTCCAACCAAATATTGAATTCTGGATATAATCACATTCTCCATTACCAAATTCCTAATGATTGTACATCTTTGGATATCTTATGGTCATTTTACATTATTATAGTTAATTGAATATAACGCATTTTAGTACTATCAGGCATCGCATAATATATATGATAACACAGATATCAATATACACTTAAAATAATGCAAATTTATTCGCTTACTAAAAACTAAGATGATTAAAAAGTGAAAGTATTATACGAAAAAATAAATAAATGGAAACCCCTACAAAATATCTACTGATTATAGAATATTTTAAATTTTGGGGTATGACAAAAACAATAAGTAGAAGAAGAAAAATTTATTGGTAAACATGGGCTAAGAAAAGAAATTAAAGAGGGAATATGTTGATAATTTTTTTAAGACATACAATCACAATACATTGTTTCAAAAAATATAACGACAAATATACCTGGATAAGTTTTATATAAAAACAAAGAGTCAGTATCAGTGTATATAATATATATATATATATAATATAAATATACTTAATAAAGAGAAGAATTATGAATTATTACAAAACTAATAAAACGGTAAAAAGAGAAAAAAATGGCATGAGATAAGAATCAAAGAAGCGTTTGAAATGGAGGAAAATCAAAATAATAACAAAAAAAAGATTAAGAGATACGATTGCAACATCATTATAAGGTTCAAACAGTGCCTTGTTTATAGCCTAAAATAAGATTCTTGAAATGGTAGAAAAATTCTGCAAAATAGATATAAAAAGGTATTTCTGTAATTTAAATATGAGCATTAGAGAAAGTACTAAAATATATAAAAGATAAGAGAGTAATAGGAGAAGGTTAAATACTAATGGAATAATACCACAAGATTGGAACAACGCACTCATAATATTATAGTTTATAGGGGATTTCTAGTTACACCACACTTTCTTGAAATCATTATAATTTAGAAACTACTGAAAATTTCTAGTTTCAAAAGTTATAGTAATATAGTGATCTTTAATGAAAATTGCAAATGTTATTATTGTTCAAACATCCACTCCTTTTCACAGTTTTCACATAAAATAGAATAATAAATGAACATTTTGTTTTACTTTACTTACAATTAGTATATTATGACATATATACAAATGTTTATAAAGATTACAACAAACAGACTAATCAACAGAATTGACGCTTATCAACCACTAGAGCAAGCAGGTTTTTGTAGTGGTTACAATACTCAAGGTCACTTGCAAGTAGTACAAAGCCTAATAGAAAAATTTGGAAATTATAACTTACCCTTGTGTTCATAGATTATGAAAAGGCGTTTACTAAAGTCGTGGAGTTAAACAAAGAACATAGATAGAAGAATGTAAATGAGTGCGGCTGCATTTAAAAGATAAAAAGAAAAAAGAAGAAAAATAAAGTTATTCAAATAAAACATTCTCTCTGTATTACGCAGCAAAAACGTGGACGCTAACGACAAAGAACATACAAAAATTAAAAATAGGACAAAGATCAATGGAGCGTAAAATGCTGGTAATAACTCTGAATTTAAATTTACAAAACATACGGATAAGGTAAAATACAAAATTAGAATATTTGAAAAAACAAACAAAAATAATCGTGGGCACATTGCAAGGACAGAAGATATAGATCGATCAAGAAAATAATGCAATAAAGACCAAGAACAGGGAAAAGAAACAAAGAAAGGCTATCAAATACTTGAAAAAGCCTACATTCAACAATAGGTAGAAATAAGCTAATAATGAGTTGGATGAACAAACCTTTTAATAGATTTGTGAAATTCTTGCAAGTTACAATAGCAATGGTCTGCAAATTTTAATTTTTTTGTACCAATAGCCAAAGTAAGTTTTCTAGGATAATTTTAGATGCCAACTTATTACTTAAGAAGTACTTTCTGTTCGGTTATTTAGATATAGTTTCACCAAATTTGCAGGCAAAAAGCGATGAACAGGGCTGAAATAGCTAAAATGGAGAAAGAATGGTGGCTGACTATTGCCGGTTTGTCATTTCAAAAAACAAAAAAGTTTGAGCAGAGATTTATTCGCTATGAATCCGTGGGAATACAGGGAATCAAGTAAAAAATTAAAATGTATTTTCACTCAACGGCTATTAACATTGTAATTTTTTATCCGACCCTTTCCAACTTGAGCAACTCTTTTAATTTAATAAAATATTGAAACATAGAAACTTTCAAGTTATTTGATGTTAAAAAATTTATACAAAAAAACCTTCAAAATTACACTAAATTTGTGTTTTGATCAGTCATAAGCCATTTTACATTTTAGTATCGTTGAACGAAAAATCATATGTTTCACGGTATATAACTTGTTCCAATCGGACTTACTGTTCTCGAAATATTTGTGGTTTGAGTGAAATTATTACTAAAATTGTTCCTACTATCTCTAGAACCTAAGGGGAGCCTGGGAAAATGTGTGTATTTCTGTTGAACGACCTCAATTACTTCAAGAAACTTACTTTTGTCATTGGTGCAAATCTGGAATAAATCAGTGAATTAGAGATACGATGCTGTATATGGCTGATACCCATCTAGATACAATCTGAAAAGATGGAAGATTTTGTTGAACAGGTCCAAATGATTGATTCTATTACACTTGGGTTGCCGCTTTAGATTTGTCCATAACTGCAATGTATTTCACCAACGGCTATTAATATTGTAATTTTTTATCCGACCCTTTCCAACTTGACCAACTGTTTTAACTTAATAAAATATTGAAACATAGAAACTTTCAAGTTATTTGATGTTAAAAAATGTATGTAAAAAATCTTCAAAATCATACTAAATTTGTGTTTTAATCAGTCATAAGCCATTTTACATTTTAGTATCATTGAACGAAAAAATCAATTATCTTTTCAGCAATATATAACTTGTTCCAATCGGACTTACTGTTCTCGAAATATTGTGGTTTTAGTGAAATTATTACTATAAAAATTGTTTCTAATATCTCTAGAACCTAAGGGGAGCCTAGAGGGGAAAATGTGTGTGATTTTCATGTTGAGCGACCTCAAATTAGTTCAAGAAACTTACTTTTGTCATTGGTGCAAATCTGGTATAAATCAGTGTAATTAGAGTATGTACCTTAGTAATAGCTGATACCCATCTAGATACAATCTAAAAAAGATGGAAGATTTTGTTGACAGGTCTTCAAATGATTGATTCTATTACACTTGGGTTGCCGCTTTTAGATTTGTCCATAACTGACAGTGTAGATTCAAACTATGTTTACATGTTCTCTAAAACTTGATGAAGTAAAATGGCAATAATGGGTATAAAAATTTTCACCGTGACATACGCGTTTACATTACTCCGATATTAACGTTTAAATTTGGCCGTATCGAGTGAGCGTAAATGCGTGAAAGTGCGCAAGAAGCAGAGGCATTGCAGCAGGAAGATAGTGGGAATCACAACGCAAAGTAAAACAACCGGTATTATGTACACTAAAGTTTTGGAAGTTAAGAAAATAAATAGAAGGATGAAAATTGTTTGAAGTACGTTTAGTAGTGATGAAGCATTACACCAGACCCAAGGCCCATGCCGAAGTCTGGAAGATAGGCTACACATTCACCACCTAAGTAAGGAATAAAACGCCATGCATGTATTAAATATTGCGGTTAGCATAACAATTTGATAATTTGGAGGCTATCGTAATAAAATAAAAGGGATATATAGAAATAAAGAAAAGTGGAAATAAAGTCTAGTTGAAAGTGCAAGGCTTTCTTTGAAGATAAGAGGATAGCCAACGAATTCGGTACCAAAGTAAAAAGAAAATTATACGCATATAAACGACACGCAAATTGGAAATAAGCAATAAACTATGGATCGATAAAAGCCAGGGTTACAACGGGACGACTGGAGCTTGTCTTTTGCGCAATTAGTAGTTAAGTAAATAAAATAAAGTGGCTGGATGGAAAGAGTGAAAGATATGTTTAGAGAACTAAAAATATATTCAAAATTAGACTTCCTTGGACTGGAAATAAAACAGATAAAAGAAAAAAAAATAATTTAAAGAAAAAATAGAAAAGCAGGAGGAGAATAAATTACTTAGAGATGGAGATAAGCAAGAAAAATATAATAGTAAAGGGAGTAGTAGAAGAAGAAAATAAAAATGATAGAGGAACAAAATAAGAGGTAACATTAATATAAATGAGGAATTGACGAAGTCAGAAGAATTAGAAAATACAGTGGAGAAAATAAAATACCAATACTGGTCAAATTAGTTAAAAAGCCACAAAAGGTACGGAGATATGGATTAATGAAGATTATTCAAAGAAGTACAAGCTAAAAGAGCAAAGATAAAGAATACAAGGCGCACGTAAGATACAATAAATTAGTAATAAATAATAAATATATAAAATAAGCCAGCGAGAAGAAGAAAGTGAAATAGAAAGACAAAACAAGAAGTGTAGCAGCCAAAAAAGGACTGCAAACGAGAGATCATTAGAAGAAGGAACAGAAGAAGAAAACAAATTAGAAAAATAATTAGAAAGAAGAAAAGCCAGACCGAGAAAAAATAGATGAAGAATGTGGAGGCAGACCTGAAAACGGTGAGGGTTAGGAATTGGATAGAAATAGCAGCAAATAGAAAAGAATGGGAAAAACAGTACAGAATTCACAAAAAAATGGTGGTGAAAATTAGTTTCAAAATTATTTTTAAGTTCGTTTGTAAATTATAATGTTAAATTCAAGTAAATAAAAAACGTAAAGTATAAAATGTAAAGATAGAAAGTAGAACCAATGTTTGCCTTAGGCCTATTTGGCCTGTGGAGCAAATAAATAATAAAAAATGACAATGATATATTAATATTAGTTTTATTAACAATAGATAATATAATAGATAATAATAGATAACATAAGATAATGCTAATGCAATTTAGCAGACAAAGATTCAACTTAGTTTGAAACGGCACCATTAAATCGCAGCACGCCCAGTAAAGCTCCTGGCCCATAATAAACATTTCTAAAAATACGCATTGGAATATTTCATCCCTAACATAAGCTAAGCGGCCTGAAATATACTGCAGAAGTTGGATTAGTTCGCCGGTTCCTTCTCGATTAAGCCGGACCTTTGAGCGAATTTGCCCGAGAATTGATAGCAGATAAACCTCAAAAGTCCGAACTCCCCTTCAGGTCTGCTCGATGTCAACGATATGAAGCAAACTTTATCAATTTGGCAAAGAAAATTACCAGGAGTCGGCTCTTGTTTGTTTTTCCATAATCCCCGCAGAAGTAAACGGGGACCGAGCCGTTTGCGACTCCTGCGCGCAGTCGGCGCAGGGCATTATTAAAAGCAAAAACGAAACTTCTAATAACTGTTATCGTTTAAAACGAAGCGCCCGTAACGGCAAATACCCGCAAAACATGCGGGTCACATCGGTACCCCAGAGCGTTTTCGTCAAAAACGCCGGCTCTGCGAGCGCTATCTTGGACGTTATTTCAGACGTCCTTAGGTCAACCCGTCGCTCCGCTGGGAGCGCTCGCGGGATATTATTGCGAATGTTACATAGGCGGGACGCGCGGGATATTTGTATCCGTTTACAGCGTTTAAGTTACCCGCGCGAATGTTATTAGGGACGGCTTGGGCGCACTCCAAGCGCGAGTTCCTTAAAGGGGCGTTTGGCCGGAGCTTTCGGGCTCTGCCGAAAATTACATCGCGAACTTTTTAAATTATACAGCAGTAGATGAGCAATTTAAATTTTAACATCAAAAGAAGCACAGTTTTACGCTAGAGTTTTATCTCATCTGCATTAGCCAAATGCGACAGTAATTATTTAAAAATAAAATTGCATTCATAAATGGGGCCGGACAAAGCAGCGGAATAATTAATTAGCGCTCCAGTTATAGAAAGAGTTCTGGAAACTCATGCAAATGAAAAGGCATAAAAATAAAAGTTTGGCTTTTTTAGTGCCATTGCAGATGCGACTGGGACATTAAAACGCGGACCCTCATGACCGGCGTGCGGCAAGTCTCAGAGAGCATAATAACAAATTTTATTGCATGGTTTATACAGACTGTTTTATGGCCATTAAAAATTTTATTGATGAATTCTAAGATGAAAAATAAGTTAAATATTTAGCAAATATTCCAAGCCTACAGTAAAAACATGGTTTCATACATAAATAAAAAGTTAAATCTAAAATCAACCCTGGAAAGATAACTATTACTTTTGTATTGCAAAGTACAATAATCTTGTGATAGTTTTGTGGTAGTTAAATTATTATTTTTTTAAATGTTTAGTTATCTTATTTTATAATCATTTTCTCCCCCCTCTCTTGATTTTGTCAGCCTAATAAGACTTTGGTGACATTACCTCTATCTCATCTTCTATAAGTGGCTTAACAAGATAAACTCAGTGACTTAGGCATCATCCTATTGGGCGCTTTTCATTTATTTTTTCCTCCATTCTTAGTTTTCAAATGTGACCAAAATAACAAATGCATTTCTAACTGATCTTGGTAGAGAGACGTCTTATGATTTTAGGTCGATTCAATATCGATGCATTAGTTTGATGGTGGGTTTAAGATATCCTTAGCATTCGCCTATTTTTCTTCGTGCGACTATTCTCATCATCCAGGCTCTGGTAAACACTAGTATTCTTAGCAATTTGAATTTGTTGTTTTGAGATATTGCCGAGTTCCTCCAGATTTTATTTAATTTCGTGACAGTGTTTCAGGCTCTTCGTTTTATTCCTTTGTCACATCCTTCTTTATAATCAATTAGTAAACCCAGATAAACGAATTCTTTCACCACGTCAAATCCAGCTATTTTTTAAATGTTAATACAAATGCGGCCAATTACTATTACATTTATTTTATTTCTGTTAAGCATTGGTTCATATTTTTTGCTTCCATGTCTAACTTTGTCATGACGTACTCAAGTTCAGCATGAATGTCAGCAATGGTAAGAATATCAGCAACATTTTTTAAAGAGCTTATCTTTCAATTACCAACGGAGACACTTCCATCCCAATTACCCAAAAATCGTCTCATAATGTACTCCGAGGATGCGTTGAATAGTAACGGAAATAGAATACCAACCTGCCTTATGCCTACTTCTGCTTTGAATGGCCTGATAATATTTTGTTGATTCTTACTTTTGCATAAATATTTTCGTATAGAGTTTTGTACCAGATAATGGGGAACTCCCATGCTTTAGAATATTGACAAAACACAAGTAGGGTATTATGTTAAACTAGCAAATTTTTTCGACAATTTGTCTAATGTTTAATATATGTTCGTCTTTTCCTGGTGCAAGTCCGGTTTTCTCTTCGAATATTTCCTTTAATAAAAAACTAAATCTTTTAAAAATGAGAAAAATGTAGATTCGTGCCACGGGCATGGCTATTTTCTCGTCTCTCTTATCAAAGAGTAAATTTTATGAATGATGTTAACCCTCAGTTCCTATGTATCCTAAAGGTGGTTATATTATTACAACCTGGTGCCTTGCAATTTTTTAAAGTTTAATAGCTTTTCTACCTCTGATTTCAGTATATGTTTTCCTTTTTCGGTTGGCATATTTTTTTGAAATTAACTTGAATTTTACAGTCTATAAATTTTCATAAATTACTTCCTCTAAACAATAATTATGCTTTCTCTGTTGGTGTTTATTTGGTTATTTTTACATTTTTTATTGTTTGCGTACGTGATTTGATTTCTCCGATGAGATACCTAACATTATCATATATCTCTTTTAAGTTCTACCTACATGCCTGATATTTTTATCCAAATATTTCTTAGTTTTTTCAATGACTTCAATATTTGTGTCTTGTCAACATCATTCATTTTTTGCGTTTGTCCATTAAAGCCAGGGTGTTATTTGTCACTTAGTGAATCTTTTCTTTTGTCTAACTCTGTTTATAGTACGCTATAGTTCTTGCCCATCTGTTAGGTTTGGAGGGTCAATGTCTCGGAGGTTTCGTTGCACAGTTTGCCCCACTGGTGTTTCTCCCCTTCTAATAGGTCTCTGTTTCTTTGTTATGTGTTATTTTACTTTATTTCTACTTTTAATAATTTATAAGCAGAATAACAAATTGTTGTTCGTTTTGAAGTTTTCTGGCTAAATATAATCAATTGTTCTTGTGTTCTCCGGACGGTGAAATCCAAGTGGGGAGTCATCGAAGTTTAAAACTTGTATCAGTGACCGATAAACCATTATCAGTTGCAAACTGCATAATTCTTTTTCTCTCCTTTCACCAAGCCTGTACTTCCCTAGGATGTTTTAAAGTTAATTATTGGCTTTAGTATTACTCATTTTGGCACTAAAGCTACACATTATCTCTTGATAACGTCTTAAATTTCAATTTACATTGTATCTACTTCTCCATCAAGGAGATTTGAATTGGGTATATAAACTTGTATGATATGGAGTTTTGTTGGTTTAGAGGAAATCGTGAGTCTGATGAATCAATCGCTAATCAGTTTGTAGCCTTCAACAAATTTTGTCAGGTGTTTATCCACAATAAATGCTACCTGTATTTTTTGCACCTGGTATATATATGGTGTGGGCTATTGTCAAAATGTCCTTAGCCTTTTCAGCGTGTTTCGGATATTCTGCATGTTGCTATGTTGTTTTTTTTTTAATTTCCTCTCTATTAAATATAATTTACCTATTTATAAAAAGCCTCTCACATTCAATCTGCCTATAAATGCTATTTTCCTAAGTAGTAGATGATTTAGCCTTCTAGTCATCTATTTCGCAAGCGCTGCCTTATTGCGTTCCCGGTAATCCACTTTTCGCCAATTGACCCTGATCAACTGGAAGCCGACTGCCAGCCGAATCGCATGAAGCACCAAACCTAACTTTTTTTAAATCTATATCTATAATGTTCTCATGAAAATAATTAGGTAGTTCTCTATTGCCAGGTGTTGATTATCTATAGTAATTCATACGTCTTAAGGTAAAATGGTGCTTCTATTCAGCTGTTTCTAATATGAAAATCCGATGTTGATGAATTTGTTTTAAGTTCATCCTGGGTATTTGATTTCTCCGATACCACGCATAGTAGGCATTTCCCTCTTATCCTTTGTCTAGGAAGGTACCCGGTAGAGGAGTAGCAACTTCATATGGGTAAAGCTAACTAAAATGTGTGAAATAACAAAGACAAAATAACTCTTGTAATATGTACAAATTAAAAAATTAAAAAGCATGCACTATACAACTTAAATAAATTTAAATTATTATAATTTTAAGATCTATAAAATATATCATAGATTAATTAAAATGTACAAAACATCATTAACATTCTAAATGATAATAAGTGATAGTTAATTCTTTATTTATAATAATTTATATAGGCCACCCGATGGTTAACTAAACTATTAGAATAATGTTAAAATACTGGGTGGCACAAAAGTCATGTTATCGAAACTTCTACATTTGTGAAGTAAACAGAAGCAGAATACACGTAGACAAACCTTAAATTTTGACAAATAATCGGTTGGTAGTTTTGGCCCAACGTGAATTTTGTCATCTATTCCCTAGACGTGTGGTATCAATTGGACAAACACTGCCGATCACCTTACTTCGGGATAATAATAATAATTTTCAAACATAAACTAAACGACAGGCATTAATATACGATTTTTACAGCAAATTTTGATGACCCTAAGATCTTCCCGTACAAAGTGCAACAGTTCATCAGGCAATTGCGTATAAATTTCAGTCAAGATAAGGACAGTTTTCTATTTAAAATCATCATAAGAGGCGAGGCACACTTACGAGGATACGTGAATAAGCTTCTGCGGCATTGAAAATTTTCGTGTAGTGCACGAAGAGCCATTACATCTTTCAAAGTCACTGTTATTGTGACTGGTGAGCGCTACAAAACGCGATCAACAACTTCTGCTGCTGCAAATTGAAAAATTGTATTTGGAAAACATGTGGTTTCAATAGAACGGTGCAACCGCACACACTCCACAAACGACAGTGGACATTCATTTTCAGTAGCCCGCAAGATCCAATTTAACGGTTCCAGACTTTTTTCTTTGGGGTTTTTTGAAGTCACGGGTCTATTCCAACAAGCCACATACTTTAGTGGCCCTAAAAGGAAGCCTCCCACAAGAAGTGGAGAATTTATCGACAGAGGTTTTGAGAAACGTCATGGAAACCGCTGTGAAACGAACCTAAATGTCCATCAACTTTGGCGATATTATCTTGCGACTTAATAAGAAAAATTGAAGGTTTAAATAAACATAATCAATAAACAGAACTAATTATTTTATTTAAAAATAAAGTTACTGTCTTAGAAAATCGACTTTTGCGCCACTTCTATTTACATAGTCCAACAAAGAAGCACGTATATCTATTAATTTAGTGTAAAGGTCTTATCGTATATTCATATAAAAATTATTTATTTAATATGTTAAAGAAGATACAAAATAAAAATTTAAAATATATAATATTGTGTGGTATCTACTTTACAAGCCACATTCTCTAGGTCTTTTATGGTTTAAAATAAAAAACAAACAGGGGGTGCCCTTATTTTACTACTTAAAAGTTAGCAAAGTGGACTCGACCAAAAGTTAAACCATTGATCGGAACAAGTAATCCGCTGTTGCTAAATCAGAACTATAGGCAAGGTGGGATAACAGTTCGATTCTATTGACTTACTGCAATTACTGTTAAGTGATATGCATTTGTGACAACTACGTCTTTGACTGATTATACCAGGGCATTGTTATTCCAAAATTGCATACATTCTAACAAGCTGTTACAACAAAACAGTCAAGCAATTATCAGTATATGTTAACCTACGGTTCAGGTTGCTTTTGCATTAAATTATGACGTACTTACAGAAGTACGAATGTACGGATGCACAGGCATCCTCTATTTATTTTGTCTAATTTAAGCAAGTAATGGCGCATCGGCCATCGAAATAATTCAAGTTTATGTCATAATTTCTAATGATTATGGCTGGAGACCATTCGACAGCTTAAAAGAAGCTGTTTGATTTGTTACCGAAAATCCTCCAGGCTGAAGCCGTATTTAAAAAACGTTGTCACCGCTCATGAATTAGTAAAACCATTTTTAGGTTGTGAAATATGGCGTATTCAATCTAACAGATTATTTTTCTTTAGGTACCATCTCCTCTAAGAAGATTGGTTATGGCCACGGCGATATTTTTGACGTTGCCGATCTGAACAGTTTAATGAAACTACAGTTATATCATCTTCTCAGGTTATTTAACCAGGAGATACGTCTCCTTCCTCTACTTCTTCTTTGTATTTTCCCTTATATAATGTTTTGTAGAATTTCGTATCTCCCTTCTCGTATTACATGGTCAAATATTGTAATTTTTTTATTTTAACTGTGTTTAGTATTTCTTTCCTCTCCTATTTTTTAAGCACTTCATCGTTTGTTACTCTTTCTGTCCAGCTTATTTTCAGCAATCTTCAGTTAATCTACATCTCGAATGCTTCTAGTCTGTCACTGATATTTTGCATCGTCCAAGCCTCTATTTCATAAAATACTACTGAAAATACATAACTGCTCAGCATTGCGATTCTAAGTTGTAAATTCACGTCTCTGTTGTGTAATACATTCTTCATTTTATTACATATTGTCCTGCTTTGTCCAATCCTTGTCCTAATTTTTCCTGTGTATTCCCTTATCTTCATGGACAATTGTTTCTAAGTATTTATATTTTTACATTTTCTCCACTTGTTGACCTGCAATTCATAAATTTTCTGGACATTGCTTCGATTTTGAGATTGTCATAAATATGGTCTTTTTAACGGTGAGTGTTAGACCTTTTTCCTCTCTGCTTTCTACTATTTCATCTAATATTCTTTGTAGATCTTCTAATGAATCTGCAATGAGTGTCTGATATTCATGCATTTCCCTTTTACCCCTATCCCGACTGCATTTTTAAAGCGTTCCTGATTATTTCCTCTAAATATAGATTGAAGAGCAGAGGCCAAAATACAAATCCTTGTCTCACTGCTCTTTGTACCTAGATTTCTTCTGATTACTCATTATCCACTTGTACATTAGCGGGTTGGTTAAAATATAGATAAAGTATTATTCTTATATCATTCATGTCTATGTTTTTGTTTTAAGTAGTTGAACGAGGTGATTATAGTGAACTTTGTCAAAGGCGTTATTGTAATCAAGAAAGCACACATATATTCTTTTATTAACATGCATACATCTCTGAGCTAACACATTGAATGCAAACAGAGCTTCTCTTTTGTAAAACTAAACTCAATTTCACTAAAGTCCTTTTCTAACTTCTTAAAAATTTTCTGGTGGCTGATTAAACAAATTGTCCTATGGTCATTGCATTCTTTTGCATTTGCCTTTTTTGCTACAAATGTCGATTTAAGCCACTCTGCATAAATTATTTCTGTGTTGTATTTTGTATTATACAGATCTGCCAATACGTGAATTTGTCCTTCTTCAATTAATTTTATTATCTTAGTTGTAATTTTATTAAGGCCTGGGGCTTTATTACATTTTAACAACTAGACTTCATTATTGTATTACCTCTTCTGTTGTTATACATGGGCTGCTATCTTGTTTTGCGTTTTCTTGAGTTGTCTCTTGTTATCATTCGTCCTCAAATGGTTCCTGGATATATTCGTTCCGTTTTTTTACTTTTCTTTGTGTTAGGAATTATTTTACCATTTTTGTTTAATAAGATTTTATTTTTGTTTGATTTTCTTATACCTGCTATTTCCGTAACTTTTTATGTAAGTTGAAGTTATGTTTTGTTTGTAATTCTTCTATTTTTGCACATTTATCTGTAACAAACATTTATTTGATTCCTAACTATGTTGTTGTTATTGTAAATTGGTGACTTCTACGTGTACAGCTTTCTTTCAAGTAGTTTAAAGAACGTATTTGATATTAACATGTCTTTTTCTTGACAGAATATTCCAGTATATTTTCCCTTTTGTTTCTTACTTCTATTCCATGTTTACTTATAATATCCTCTACTTCTCCTTTTTCTATATTCATATTAAAATCTCCCATGTCACGATTGACATGCTGTCTCGCTTTTTTGTTATATTTGTAGCCTGTTGTGCATCGTTATAAAGCTGTTCTACTTCTTCTTCACCTTTACGCGCAGTGGGGGAATACACCTGTATTATGTTTAATATTCTTTGAAATATTGGGATTCTTAGCATGATTACCGTATCAGAGATAAGTATGAAACTAATTACTTACTTACTCAGGACTTTTGTCAATTACTACCGCCACACCATTTCAGTGATGTGAGATTTTGTTACCCGAACAGTATGTCTATGTTTAATTCAGTAGTTTTTCGTTTGCTTCTGCATTCCCATGCCGTTTATCTTCCATGTTTTTTTGTCTTTAGGAACGATTTTTTACTCCAAGGGCAAGAGAGTGTCCTGCGCTCTGTTTGCTCACCACCCTTAATGAGGCTGTTGGCAATACAGAGGGCGATCGTTCATATTCTGCCCCAGGTATTTTATTTTTCTAGTACCCAACAACTAGTGCAGAACCCGATAAGGGACCATCAACACCTCACGGGATCTTACAGATTATTCCACTTATATTCTAGCCGTATCTTTCTGTAATGGAAAAGAACGGCTTCAATTTTAACATTTATATCGAGTATGTTGCCTATTTCTTTAAGTTTAAATTTTTATAAGTGAAATTTATTGCAGACAATAATTTTAATACTGCATTCTATAACATGATGTATAACTTGTTGGACATAATAGATCCAAATTGAACTTTAGAATTTGAACTGCACGCCGTTTTTGTTCCGTAAATATTGAAAATTCGCATTTGAGTAGTTGGTATCTAGACACATGGTAAAGTTATCATGGCACCGTATACTGTGTAGCAACGCGTCAGTATTATTTAAGTTTATTATAAAAATAGGCGATCCGTGCAATTGCACGAAGGAACCTTAAAACGCAATAATGTAGCAAGTGAGCGTACAATTCGTAATTTAGTGCAAAAGTTTAAAACAAGTGGTACGCTTATTGATAAAGCAAGGATTTGTTATTAACGAAATGGTCATTCAGGTGACAATATTATTCAAGTATGTTAGTTCGTCTCTGTTCACAACGATTGAATCTTTTATACGCCATTTTAACACTGGAATTCAATTTACAAACTTACTATATCAATTGTCTTGAGAACTTAAAGAAACAGACCACCAGAAACTTTGTATATATGTGAACTGGTTTGATGAACAGCAGTTGATGCTGATTTTTGTAAGAAACTTATATGGAGCGATAGAGCTTACTTTTCTTTAAATGGCTTTGTAAATTGTTATAATTGTTGCATCTGAGGTTATGAAAATCCACACACCCCATTAGAAAAAGTTATGAAAAATTTGCTAAAAGAAGGGCGGCTTTACACGACGCCAGTAACTTGTACGAGTCACTGGGGCGAGTATTGGAGGCTAATGTTTCACAGGGATAGTGGCGTTTACACGCTAAAATTAGTGGTTAACGTGTAGACGCCACTAGATTTAGCGGCAATTTCCAGTAGTCGAGTTTTTTTTTCTTATTGTCTTGCAAAGATGAGCACTATATGCAAAAAGTCTTTGATCAAAAAGTGTTTAAAGGCGTGCATTAAAATCGAATCGGAAGAAAACGTGCCAACAAAGAAAATGGCTAGCTAGAAGATCTGCGCGTGGGGTCTCAAGTATGCCGCTTAAGGAGCTGGCTTTAGAGGACATTCTCGAATACCGAAATTGTATGCGAATGTCTCCAGATTCTTTTAATTTACTGTGAGAGAAAATATCGCCACGAATACAACAAACCGATACAACAATGAGAGAAGCTATACCCAGCCGAATAAAGTTGGAAATAACCCTCTCATACCTTGCAACTGGAAATAGCTTCCGAAATCTTCAACAGCAGTTCCGTGTTTCAAGACCTGCTATTTACGAAACGATCAACTATTACAAAACACGGGGTACGGATTGTCAACGACTTAGTAGCACTAAACTAACCACTCGTACGTGTTACTCGAATCGTGTAATCGGTCTCCAACGGTGCTAGTACGTCATACAGTCAAGTATTGTGTGAGGGAAGTATTGGTGGAGGAACCAATTTGTTCCAGTAAATAGGATTGCTTTATATTCACTCGACTGGCCTGGATAATCGCAGCGAGTACGCTACTGGAATATAGAACACCAATTTACACATGGAGAGTACTAAAAGTGAGTACTCGGTTTTAGACTCGTACGAGTTACTTGCGTCGTGTAATTTACTTTAAAACACTTGTTACTTTTTTAATCTTTAAAGTAAAACTTACGCACGTATATGAAACTTCAACACAATCTCATTTATAGTTAAAATGGTGCCTAATTAATAATATAAGTTTTTGTTTTGATTTATAGTAGGGGGTGCTTTAAAATAAGTTTTATTTTTGACTGTATTGCTTCAATACTAATATATATAGTGCTAAAAGTAACATTCTTGCTTCATTGCTATTAAATATTTTTTTATAATCTAAAAGTGATAAGTTGTATTATCACATGCTACCGCTAAGTTACTAATTGGGTTGGCTATCTCTAACCGAAAATGTAAAAGGTTTACCGCCCAAGCTATAAACAAGTCCCTCCTTTTTCCGCCGATCAGTGGCTAACGCTAAATTTTTTCAGGTATGCGTCTTGTTGGTGCCATTTGCTGAAAAACTCTAAAACCGGCAGTGCAAAGACGTGATTCTGTTAGTTTACCAACAAAACAAATTAAAAACAGTTTGGTCCATTCAAAGAATTTGTTTACTTCATTTCATGCATTTCTTACATTTACCTTCAAGTGAATTCGCCATCGTTGCTTTGTGACGTACTTGCTTTAATATGATCATTTTTCTTTTTATAAACTATTTCATGAAATTTTCGTCTTTCTTGTTAATTTTGAGCGTAGAGTGGCATTTGAGTAAAACAAACTCTGTTTTTGCTATTTCGGTTCGGCAAAAGCGACATTTATCTTGTGATTCAAAGTTGAATCGAAAACAATTTGTGCGAAATAAATGGCGACACGGAAGTATGTGCATCAGTAAAAGTTTTTCATAAATACAGGACAGACTTTGCAATTATCTCTAAATTATATTCCATTAAACTGTTTCACTTTGACATTTATAATGTACAGGCAATTATGGTTGCCAAAATTTTGAACGATGTATGAAATAATGTGGCGTTTATTCAAGGGTTTAATAAATTTTGAAGTGCAATTGATCTCACAATTTTAGTTCTGTGATGTGGATTACATGTGAACGTTGGTATTTCAAAATTTCAAAAGATTTTGTGTATTATACTATTTAACTGTTTGCTGTAATTATAAATCATAAACTTATGTAAGATAAGCTAAACATTATAGGGACTGTGCTACTGGATAAAGCATTGCCCACTTATACGTCAAAATAATATTGTATATGGTGGTTATCTAAATATTTAAAATAATATTGCCATTATTGTACTACAGATACAGAATGCAAAAGGTAATTTAAGTAAAGAATTTTACTAAATCGACAAAAAACAGTTTGTAAATCCATGAAATGGAAAATTAACCACAGTGTTAAGAATAATTATCTTTTTTACAACTGGCACTAATTTGTAGTTCTTTTTAAGCTCGATCGACAAATATACATTGCATTAAATCACCTCTCAGTACTAAGTTTCTACAAAAAAGAAATTATATCTAATAATAATGCACAATTCTCCGAGTTTTATTATTTAAATTGTTGAGAACGAAAAGAGTTGATAAATTTAAAAGTTTTTATACTATTACCAACAGCCGTAATTGTATTTTTTATCAAAATAAACATTATAATAGGTACCATATTTTTTATCCCAAACAACCACTGATTTTGAATTTTTTAAAATAATCAAGAAATCCAATATGTACTCTAAGAATTTATCTAAACTAGCTCAAAGAAAATTCAAATTTATATAATAAACGTTAACAATTTTTTTATTATACAATATACAATATTTAAGGGTTTAGAAATAAATATCAAATGGTTTTGGAGTGATTTATTTAAAGTTGCGACAACTACTTTAAAAAGTAAGCAAAAGTCGTTGCAGCTAACATTGATGTTAACTCTGCAAACGGTACAATTTTTGCTATTTTTGTTATTTTATGTGAAACAGATGCTTGGCTTTTTATTTCTAGCACGTGTGATGCCTTCTTTTCTCATGCGCAAATTTGACCGAAACTGCTTGTATCTCAAATGTGAGTATTAATAAGTTTAAGGCTCATTTTTTGCCTATCTTTAACCATTTTGTTGCTACTGACATAATAAGCTACTTTATTATTAAGCAGTTTTAGTAGTCCACTCTTTGTAAAGATTTGCTAATAATTCTTTTATAAAAAAAATTATATGGTTTAGAAAAGCCCCAATTTTATTTTAACGATAATATGGTGGCGAAATAATTATGACGGTGCTGTTATACCAGACGTAAGAACAGAATATTACAGTATACCACAGTCCTTAAAACTAACGGTCAAAATATTTTTAAAGTCAAATGTGCGATTCACGATACCAATCTTTATTTATTTTTTTATTGACTATTTGTGACTATATTGTAACTCACTATATTTCATATAGAATTTCAGTACTTTACTCAGAACAATGGTCAGAGCTTTGTGTTTATAATATAGCATAACGTATGTATTACAAATTTTGTCAATAATCTTCCAGGCGTGTGTAAAATAGATTTTTTACAGTAATTGCCTCATATATTCCACATTTGTGGTGGTCTTGCACAAAATATTTACCTCTCTCCCATACTTCAAAACCTTTTGTTCTATTTAAAAATGTGGCTTCTTAATAATGTTTCCTCGCCATTTGCTTGCTATATCATTTTCCATGTTCTAATACGGATTTTTTCCAAGCTTCACTTTCTGCTAATAATCCGCGTCACTCGTGTAACTTCAAACTAAATGTCCCAAACAGGCCTCGCTGTGGGTTACCAAGTACAGCACTGTCACATGATGAGTTGACATGGAAACAGTTACAAGAACAACTATTTTTTTAATTAAAAAATCAGTTCTGTAACTGTAACTGAAAGCTATAATTTAATATTAATTTATTTCTTGGCATCGTCTCCTTATATTTTATTTTAACATTATACTTATAGTAGAGGTGTGTAAAGAGTTTAACTACTATCTGAAAATAAATGTTGCTATTACAAGTCTATATGAACGTTGAATCTGTTTATTTTAGTCTGTTTAAACAATTGCATCGAAATTTCGCATACCAGCAGATCCCGATGTATTTTGGAAAGATACACTAAAGAGAAATTGTTACCGAGTAACTTTTAATAAAGCACAGTATAAAATTGCAACTATTAAAATTTAAATTTATTTTGCTGCAATTATTAACAGAACATCCCAATGTCAATCTAGCTGTGTATTCTGTACACAACTTATAAAATTCCTTTCAAGTTGCCTGCAAAATCCTAACACAACCAATAACAAGAAAATTACATTGTTGCCTAGTAACTGATGGTATTAAAATTAATCTCATTATTCTTATATTCTTATATAACTAAATATAAACCGGATTTTCTTTTTACATGCTGTGAAGTTCACGAAGAATGACGCATCTGCTTAGCTAGTGGGGAAGAATGCTTGAAGGATTTACCGATAGAGCACCCCGCGCTACCTCTTCTTTTAATTAGTATCGTTATAATCGTATCACATTGTCAGAGTAAAGAATACTCTTGTCCAATGCATGATAGGCTATTATAAAGTTTTCATGAAAGATGACACAGAACTATTCAATATTTTAACAAAAATTAAAACAGTTGGCGTGCAACACCTCTAAGAATATTGAAATGTACGCGTAGCACAATTTTTGGAAAAACAGAAAGCAGCTAAAAATGAAGGCCTCCGACGTTGTCCAAGGACTAGCGTGACTAAGCAGAATATTACACATCAATTGACGGTTGCCGAATTTCTTCAGAGCTCAAAGTGAGTTACAGCGGTGCTCAGCAAATACAAGGTCTTATCGTATTTCATGATAACGTACGACCCCATGCAGCTTGATAATTTGTTTATGTCTATAGTAAGATACCCTCGTTATGTTTATATATTTATGATGCTTTAAACATTTAAAATTTATAACAAATATAGAGAATGTGTCGCAAACGTGACAAGTGATATGGCAATTTTGGAATGGAAAATGCACTAAATAAAACAATTGCCATATTTGACCCAGTGCCTTCAAGCAGAGCAGACGTGCGTGCCGAGCTATACCTGTTTTATCGCAGCAGCGGAGCCGCAGCCTTGCTTAAGGTAAATCTGTGCTCTTAGCTAAACTGGTCGCCGCGTACGTGAGCCTTCGCTATATCGCTCCTAATACCTGCACGCAGTAGTATAGATACCTACAAATACGCTACCAAAACTAAAATATTGAAAAATGGATTGTCCAAAATGCAATGAGACCGTTACGGATGGAGCGACCTGTAGCCCTTGTAAAGGTCTTTTACATTTTGCCTGTACCGGACTTACAGAATCAGGACATAGGAAAACGAAAATCGAAAAAAAGGCAGCTTGGCGATGCGAAGCGTGTACCGGCGCATCATCGTCCCTTCCTGGGAGCGATAGCATGCTTCTTTTACTAGCAGAAGTTAAGGCAATTAGAACTGACTTGTGTGTTATTAAAGAGGACTTGGCTGACAACACCAGGGCTGTTAAGGACTTCGATTCCAAGTTGGGCTCTTTAACTTTACGTTTTGAAGAGATGGACAGCCGCTTGTCATCGGTAGAAAAGCAGTTACAGCAGCTGTTACAAGTGTACAGAAGCAGTTGAGCATAGCCGAGAAGACAATTGCCGATTTGCAAAGGGACAGCCTAATACGGGATCAATTTTCACGTATGAACAACCATGGGGTACCACTGAAAAAAGGCGAAAACCTTCCGGCAATATTATCTACTATTTGTGCTAAGGTTAGCTTCACCTTAACGGAATCCGACGTCGATTCTATACATCGGGTACGAAGATTTGGAGGAGTAATTACTGCTGATACTGAAAATGTGGATGAACAGCAGCGTGTGCGCTCCAACACTCGTGCTCCAGCTATCATTGTAAAGCTAACCAGGCGTATTTGCAAGGATCGCATGCTGGAGGCAGTGCGCGTGCGACGCGGTCTTACCACTGCGGACATCGGCCTCGCTGGTCCAGCTGAAACTTTATACGTATCGGACCACCTGAGTCCTACCCATAAACTTCTTTTAAAACGTGCTAGACTTCTAAAAAAAGAGCTCAATTATGCATACGTATGGGTCAGGGATTGTAAGATCTTTGTGAGGAAGAGTGGCACTTCTAAAATTATTCGTATAAACAATGAAAACGATCTGTTAAAAATGAAGTGACTTTTTAGCATGAAATCCTGTTTTTTGTTATTAATTTACTGTGTTACAATTTTTCATTTGTTAAATTTAATAAGCAACATAAGTGTATGCAACGTAATAACTTATCATTGTGATCTACAATTAGTGATGATCTATAATTGTGATCAATAATTAGTGAATGTATTTGCTGCCAAGTAGTTATTATTGCCATACCATTAGTACTACACGTGTACAATCTGTACGAAATCCGCACAGTTTTGAAGTGGTTTGATTATATAACAAGCAAAATTTTTAAAATGTTAATAGCCTCATATTATAACGTTATAACGTTACAGTCACAGCAACCGCTCATTTGTTGTGTGCGAATAGGAAATAAGACTAGCAGTGATTTATTACTATTAATGGTTTGCATTTGAAAATGGCCAATATGAATTTTAAAGGTTATTACCAAAACGTACGCGGGTTACGTACAAAATGGCAAGACTTTTATTCACAGGTCGCATAGTCTGATTTTGATTTTATTAGCATTAGTGAGAGTTGGTTGACAGCTGATTTTTACGACAGAAAATATTTTGATGGTAGTCATTTAGTGTATCGAGCCGATCGATCAATTGCGGACAGAGGGTTGACGCGGGGTGGTGGGGTACTTGTAGCGGTACGCCGTAGCTTGCTGCCATTGCCCCGGGACTGGCCGTGTCCCCCCGCCTCCGCAGCAGAGTGCGTATGGGTTTCCGTGCCGTTGAATGTTGGAGCCGATGGCAATGACAGTTGCGGTGGTCCTGCCCGCTCATACCTAAACATTGCATGGGTTTACTTTCCGCGAGGACCTGGCTACCGTGATGCGTTGATTTCTTTTTTCGATATCGCCAGTCACATTATAATTGATAAACCTAATGATGTTTTTTTGTTAACGGGCGATTTTAATTTACATGAAGCAAACTGGACGGATTCTATTTCATTTTATTTCACGCAGTTGCCTCCATTCCTCAATTCTTCCGAGTGGAAACTTAGCAGTTAATCACTTTAATGAGTTTCTGGCATTTACAAATTTTATACAGACAAATAATATTAAAAGCACTAGTGACCATATTCTAGATTTAATCATATGCAGCGAGTCTACGGACTGTCGCATTACTAGTTGTGATTGTCCGCTCAGTCCCGAAGACCCTTATCATAAATCACTTTTAATAGATCTTATGTTAAATTATACACCGCCTCTGAAGCCCTGTATTTCATATATTTATAATTTTCATGGAGCAAATTTTGAGAAAATAAATGATGAATTAAAACAAACTAATTGGCAAATCAATTTTTAAGAATTTGGATGTTGAGCAATGCATATCAAAATTTTATAGCATACTTGATGATTTAATTTCGCGTTTTGTTCCCCGTCGTAAAGTGTACCCCAATAATAATAGTTTACCGCGGTGGTATAGCAGACCGCCTACAAAAATATTAAAAGAAAAACGGAAATACCATCGTCTTTGGAAAATATTCGGAAATCCCCTCGATTACAATAGTTCCAAGATTCTCAGAAAAAGAGCAAATAAAATAGAAAGGCAATGTTATCAAATATTTATTAAATATTCAGAAGAAAAAATTAAGACTCATCCCAAGTTTTTCTGGACTTTTGTGATGTCGGTCTTCTCTAACGATGGTCTGCCACAAACCATGTACTACAAAGGTGCGTGCGCTACTGACGGACAGCAAATTTGCGAATTTTTCAATGTTCATTTTCATTCTGTGTTTAAGGAAGCCGATCCAACAGTTATAAATATTAAAGAGCTGGAATCTTCTTTGAATTGCGTAACAGACATTAGCAGCATAGATATAACAGAAGAAATTGTCAAAAAGTTCTTTAAGCATATTGACATTAACAAGGGTGCAGTGCCTGACGGTGTGCATCCAGTACTAATTAGTAAGTGTTATTTTACTTTGGCATTGCCCCTAACATTGCTTTATAAAAAGTCAATTTCTGAAGGATGTGTACCGAAAATTTGGAAGAGAGCTTGGATTACTCCGATACCAAAAGGGTCTATTACGCAAAACATAGAGAAGTACCGGCCTATTTCCAAGTTATGCCAGTTTGGTAAAATATTAGAAAAGATAGTTACCAGTCCATTATTCAGTGCCCTTCGTTATTTTATTACATCCCACCAACATGGCTTTTTAATGGTCGTAGTGTTGAAACTAACCTTCTGAGTTTTACTGAGTTCATTCTTAATGCCACGAATAACGGCTGTCAGATGGACGCCGTGTATACTAATTTTGCTAAGGCTTTCGATAAAATTTGTCACAACACATTATTGTTGAAGCTTTGGGGGCTCGGTATACACGGTGACTTATTAAGATGGATAAAATCATACATCGAAAACAGATGTCAGGCTGTGGTACTGGGAGACTTTTCGTCGCAATATAAAGATATTAGTTCTGGAGTACCTCAAGGGTCCCATTTAGGTCCTCTATTATTTACACTTTATGTCAACGACATCACGAAAAGCATAGCGCATTCAAATGTATTACTTTATGCGGACGACACTAAAATCTTCAGGCTTATTCGTAGTGTCGATGATTGTTGTCTATTACAGCAGGATTTACTTAGCTTAGAACCCTTCTGCACGAATAATAACCTTTTTCTGAATAACAAGAAGAGCTGAGATTAGTAAAGAGGTTATTGAAGGACCAGTATTCCCTAAAAGAGTTAAAAGAAGATGACCAGCAATTATATTTGCTGATAAACGAATAGCTAATGTTCCTGGACGAATAACATTACTAATTGTCTCAATACACACTATGAATGGTATAAGAATAGGAGGAGTTCCTTGAGGAACTGAATGTGTAAATATGTGTATTGTATTAGTAAATCATCCGTAAATTATAAAGGCTATTCAAAGAGGTAAAGCTAAACTTAAAGTTAAAACTATATGTCTAGTACATGAAAAAATATAAGGAAATAATGATAAAGCATTATTAAATAGAATAAAAGAAAATAATGAAATAAAAATTAGTGTTAATCCTTTTCTATTCTTGGGAAGTAAAATAGAAAATTCTTTATGAAGGGCAATAATAATTTTATGTCAAAGTAAATTAGTTCGGGAAGCGTATAAACTTTACAATAAGGATCTTAAGAAAGTGACAGAAGTTCGTGATTTATGTGTTTTAATGGACGCTAAGTTATCTTTTGCGTCTCATATCGACAATATTTTATGCAAAGCCTATAAACAATTGGGTTTTATATTAAGAGTGGGTAAGTCTTTTAAGAGCTCTTTTACATATATATTTTTATACAATAGTTATGTTCGTAGTAGATTGGAATTTGCTTGTTTGGTTTGGCACCCACTGTATGAAATTAATTCTAATAGAATTGAGAGATTGCTAAAGAAATTTATAAAAGCTTTAGAATACAGAACAGGAAATTACTATTTGGATTACGAAACCTCTCTTAAAACACATAGACTACCCTCACTGAAATGTAGACGTGAATATGCTGACGCTGTATTTCTTTATAAATTAATAAACAACTTTGTTGATGTACCCGCCTTATTATAAAACATCTTGTTTCGCATACCCCATAAACAGGAAAGGAATTGCTGTAAAAAGAATATTTTTTCTATTGCTAGCAGTAAAACATGTTATGCTAAAAACAGTTTCATTAGACGTGCATGTAGACTTCAAAATGATAGGTTAAATAATGTTGTTCTCTTTAATAGCTCTTTAGCAAAATTTAAAACTTTAATAAATAAATTACTTTTAGAAGTTTAAATTTAAACTTTCAACTTTATGTATTTTAGTGATTATACCTTAGGTAAATATTGTAACCACGAACAGATACATAAATTGACATAATATAACTGTACTATTACTAGGGAACTCTAGGTCTTAAATCACTCTAAATTTATGTAGCAATATCTGTTTAAGTGACTGTATGTTCCTAATTGAAATAAAAAAAATAAAAAAAAACTAATTAAGAGTTTTGAACGAACAGGTTCGATTGTAGACAACAGAAAAACAAGCCGACCTCGTACTGAAAACATTTTCGCTGCGAACGATAATGCGACCAATTGTCTAGAAACCTGAGTGCGCCTTCAGTCACTGTAGCTAAATATTTCAAAAAGCACCATGCAACGGATTTTAATAAAAGATCTGCTTCTGCATTCATTCAAGATTTAGCCAACCCAGGAACTAAAACCAAATAACTATTTGAGAGACTGGGTAAATGCGGATTGGACGCTAAAGAACCACAAGGTTGACGGTAATTTTATTAAGAAAATCATTTTTAGCGGCAAAGCGCATTTTCACCTTGGTAGGTATGTCAATAAGCAAAACTGTCGCACTAGGATTTATTCAAATGAGTAATAGTTTCATGTGTATTTTGTGCTGCTGAAATGATGGAATCTTTTTTAAAAATGAAACGCAGTGACGATTAATCGTAGACATTATTGTGTGATGATTTTTATGGCCTCATTTAGAGGACATCGATTTCAATAATTTGTGGTTTTAGGAAAACGATGCCACCTGCTTACATACAACGCGTGAAACAATCCAATTATTGGAACAATAACTTAATGAGCAACTTACTTCCTAAAACACGACCCGCCACCTATTGTACTCATGTAATTCAGCCACTAACCCAAATTGTTGTCTATTTTATTTCGCTATTAATTTACTATTAATTTTTTAGATACAGTTCTAAGCAATTTTTACTGTAGGATTTAATGATCCAATTGTTTGGATACTTATATTATTGGTCCATTTCGACAAACATGATATCTCATACACTTTTTCGCCTTATTCTCTAGAGTTTCCTTGTTTCTTATACCATGCCATCTATATATTTGCAAGTTTCTTAAATGAACGTCACTGAAATACGCTTTATTCATAAAGTGATTTACAAACAAATTCAAAAATGTGATTTATCTAATAGACTTAATAGTTGTATTGTAAAATACATAAACAGAGAAAAGCATTTTAATATTATATATCTTAATTTTTTAACCATTTTGCTATATGAAGGTGTACACCACTAAACAACACTTATATGAAAATAAAAGCTTTACTTGATTCATTTTAATGGGACAAAAATTTATTTACAAACTACTTTGTTGTTATTTGTTGCCGAATTCTTATTTTTCTTATATTAGTAACAAATAGAGGCATAAAATTCTTTTTCGCATTAATACTTTATATCTTAGTTTGAACGATGGATGCTTTGAAATAATTTTATTATTTTTGATTGATGATGACGTTATACGAGGTAATGGATATTGTGAAAATGTTCAACGCTTTTATACGGAAGATAGTTTTATTAACAGAGTTTATAAAAAGCCACGCAGTCAAGTTTAAGCCTTTTTGTCAATTGCGTAACTAGTTTTTTTATAAACTTAATTTTTGGTTAAATGTGTCTGTCTTATATGTAAGCATATCCATTCTTTATTACTGAAACTTGTAACGCAAAATGAGGTTGAGGCAGTTGTTTTTAATATATGCTTTTTTATCTTATATATTTCCAATTTTAAGTTGAGCTTGAAATTAGCAAATAGTGTAATCATTTCAAGTGTCAATAGAATTCTTTTTATTTTTAATTTTGTCCCTAATTTTATAAAAGTTATTTATTTAAGAGCAACACACATGGTTATACGTGAAAGTTCATTATATAAAAATTAGTAATAATTAGTAACGAACGGAAAAACATTTAATAAACTAAAATTTAAATTTTTTAGAGATGTGCAAGGGCGTTCAAGTTCTAAGGTCTCCAAATTTTTTTCTGATAAAGTACTTGACCAAAAAAGTTAGAACTTTTGCTAATTCTCAACATAATCTCCGACTAGACGTATATATTTTTCACAAAATTGTTGCAATAATTCTATAGTTGTTTCTATAGTCACTTCTTTAAGGGTGTGTTTTGCCCACCGGAAAATCGTTGGCTCGACTGAAAAATGAGTAGCCACGAAGAGTATCCTTCCTGGTCGGGAATTCATGGCGGCATCACGTGTCAACATGCCCTGAGACATTGTTCGTCGGTCAGCATTCGTGAAACCCACCCTGAACAAACTTTTCGAATTTTCAAGTCATCAACAAAATGTTAAAATGACATTACGCACAGTTAGTCCGCGGTTTTCCACAACAACTTACTTCACTCGCGCAATTATAATTTCGATCCAGCTTGTTCGTGGCCGAGGCTGCTTCGATTTATTGTCGCAATTCTAAAACTTTTTAAACTTTTTTAGCTACAAACGCACATTTTTAACGTCTATAGCGCCTTCGTCTATGTCTTACTCAATTGGCGATAAATTTCGATGGGCGTTTTACCACGCAAAAAGAGAAAATGGATGGTTACAGGTTGTTCTTAAACTTTGAACATTGCCATTTGTAGTATACAAAACAACACTCACTGCAATACCAGTAATTCGACCTATGCACATTGCAAGGTGCTGTCATCTCTATTACAAATTCAGAAATATATCCCGCGTCTTTTAAAATTAACCGCATATTTCTACTTACTTTTCTACTGAGAAAATAATTTGAAGCCTTAAAACTTAAACGCATCTCGTGTTATAAAATTGATATAAATAATAATAAAACATATATTTTTTTGATTTTTTGAATTTTATAGATTATTATAAAATATGTTGAATGGCGCTATCTTAGTAAATTGCTCAGAACTCGACGTTCCTGCATTTCTAAACATAAAATCCAATCCCTATTTTAAATAATAGACGCTTTTTTAGTTAATAAATACATATAAGTTAATTTATATGATCTCAAAATTTTACAATAAAAGTATAAAGATTTTGTATTACAAAATAATTTTTGAAAAAATTATCAAAAACAACCACATAAACGAAATAGCCGTAGTTAAGGCTTTTCTTATATTCTTTGTGATACATACACTCAATGTTGTTTTTCCAGTGTTAGTTTGCATATTTTTCTTATTAACTTATTAACAAATTATCGAAAAGTATTAAAAATCACAAAGCTTGATGCAAAATAAATTAATGAAAGAATACTATAATGCTATTGGATTTATTTTATTAGGTAGCTGATCGATCTTTTGCTATTTTCGCGATTTCTATCTAATAAATTCTGCAAAATAACTAACAAGTCTTAAATTATCTTATACTCAACAATTGATATTTCCGCAATCTCACATTAGTGTCGAGTTTGTCTATTGGAATATTCGACATCGTCCATTATATTGGAATAGATATGCATTAATTAGTAATAATAATAAAAAATATTATTTTATGTGGTCAGCTCTATCAACTATGTTTTAATAAAAGCCAGTTATCCATTTTCTGACGGAAAAGACATGTTAGCTATTTTTAGATCTGCATGACTTTTCACTGTATTGCTTGTCTTTGATCTTTATTGGGAATTTTGTTTTTTGACGATCTTTTTCATGCTCCACATTACCGTACTCATACATGTGTTCAGAAACCCACAAGTCGTGTATACAAATGTTCGATAAACTCGTTCCAGAGATTAAAGGTTACTAATAGATACTTTTTTCATTAATAATAATTGAAATTTATATTTGCTTGAAAGAGTATTAAGTAAATATGTTATTCAGTATAAGATATCGAGATAATCATCCATTGATGTTACTCGCATATAAATCATTTAACGTAATATATTTTTTATGGAGAGATTATTTATTGTATTGCAACAATATATCAGTTGGCTATATTCTCTTTAGTCTCCTTCGAATGTCCTCATGTAAGTGCTAGCACGTTCTGGTTTTTGTCAGTTCTTGCATGATAGTTGGAATCGGTGAATCTTATTTTTCATAAAAGGTACTCCCAAGCTTTCCTAAATGGTCTGATTAGTAACTCACCATGGTATGTTTAATTATTGAAACTAATAGATAATGCTGGTATTATATTTTTTGCATATTATCTCAGTTGAAGACCGATTGGCTTTAATGTGATTTTGTATAGGAGCAGTTTATTATCAGTTGATAATTATAATCTTCTATCAAACATATCCGCTTGAATTTTGTGTTTACTGGCTGTTCTGTTGCTTGTACCTGTTTTTTTTTTATATTAATTTCTGACTTAAAAGTCCTAAATATCTTTTTATGCCTTACAGGGATGAGAGTATAATCATTGTTGTCCGCCGGATAAATGGTAATTGAAAGTAATTGTGCGGATTTAACCATTCGTTAACGAGATTTAAGTATACTTGGAGCCGTTTTGATCTCTAAACAAATAAAATAGCAATTTTGTAAAAAAAAGTTGACAATTAGGATGTGGTGTATCTCTAATATGTGAGACATAAAAAGGTGATACATTTTGTTAGTTGAAGTATATATAACTTTTTTATTAACTACATATCTGTTTAATGTAATTATAATAGCCAAATGTTCTGATGACACGTTACAATTTGGTACGCCTAGTAGAGTTGGCAGATACATCATACGTTATGAAGATATTTAATAGATCTGGAACTTTATCTGGATCTGTTGCTTTGCTTCTAGAAAACAAGTTGTACTTATTGTTGGTCTTAGTTCTTATGAGGTTTCTGACTTTCAAATATCAGTACGCGTGCTTAAAGTTCCAGTCCCCCCATCAATAAATTTAATTCTTATAATTGGGAAAATATATGGTATTGGTTAGAAGAGATTCGATGTCTTGGCTAACTGCACATTGCTAATATAACTAACCTGGGTATGATATTTATTTCTATATTTGTAGCTTAAATCCATTCGGTTTGGAACTCCGTTAGTTAACAATAAGAAATATGATTTTTATTAGTAATAACTGACTCAATCTGTGCTGTATTATCAACATGAGTTGTAGAATATATAGGGTAATTTCCTTTGCAAAATCGTACTTAAGCATGTTTTAAAAATATGTCTGAACGCTACATGAACTTTATTCGGTTTCAAAAATATTGACTTGTACCGAGAGTTTTGTTTCTGGCGTTGAAGTTCTTGTGCGAGGAGCAGCCTTTGTAAATGAATGGATGGCTTCCGCATAAGACTCATTGACCTGGAATGTTCTTGGATTGAAAGCACATTTTTAAACGTGGAGCTTATCTATTACATGATCTGGTTCAGTATACTTTTAAATGGATATAATATTGGCTCCTTGTGTACTGTAAAACAGTTTTTTTATTTGACAACTCAACATGTATTTTTGTATCAAATAAAAAATGAAATTTATATATTTTTATTGTTTACACTTGGTTCTAAGTTTACTAAGAAAAGGGGTAACGACCCTTCAGTTTTACAGCATTAAATGTTTATATTATTTCTAATTTTGTGACTTTTCCTAGTTTACATTTTATGTCATGGATTAGCGTTTTGTGATATGGACTTCTTAGAATAAACAATTGAGTTCACGGGATGAACCGCGTCGATTTTTGGGAAATTTCTGACGTTTTAGCATCTAGTTTGATGCCATTTTGAAAGAATTTGTCTCAACTATTAGGGCATTGTGGGTTTTTCTATTTTAATAGCCTCATTAATAATTCCACTGGTGGGGTGAGAGATGAGAGCAGTGCTACTGAATCGTAAAAATTAATTTTATGTCCATTTTTTTTATTATGTTTGGGCAAAGCAAAAGAAATATCGTACAGCCAAAGAATGTTTATATATACTACTGGATATTTGTTTATTTGTTGGGTTTATGTAGTTTCTATCACAGTGACCACAAGGTATTTTGTGTAGACTCCTTGAGATTTGTGGCGGGTAACGGTTCCTAGCTGATGAGACGAAATCAGCTATTTTATTGTTAGTTGTAAAAACTGTTTGTTTGTACATAACACAGAAACCAAGCGATATAAAGTTAATTTTTCCAATTCTAAAAGACCAGATTCTTATCTCACCAGAACTATTTGCAAGTCTATTAAAATAGAAAAACAGCTACAATGCTTCAATACTCGAAACAATGGTCCGAGTTTATTTGTCATTCGAAAACCGTTAGTTATCGCACATTATCACTTAGGTATGTAACTCTTCACAAGAAGCAAACTTTTTCGAACTCAGGCACATTTACGCAGAAACGTGTCCTCAACAAACTTTCACTTTATATTCAATAAAACCAATCTTCTTTGGCTCACTTTTTCCTTGAGAAGCAGGCAAATTGAAACTACAAGTAAAAACTAATTCTAATTCCTTAAAAATGATTTAAAAGTAAATACAGAAAGTCGAGAATTTTCCAAAAATCTACGCAGTGTAACCTTTCAACCTAATCATCAATTAAGTCCCGCTAGTTATTATTAGAGAGCGGATTTTATGCAATAAAAAATGACAAAATATGTGCATAAATATGCACTAAAATGTAATCAAAATATGCAAAAATACGCATTATTAAGAAATCCTTATTACTATTATTATTATTATTATTATTATTATTATTATTAAATCAAAAAAATTGAGGCTGATTATATCCCGGTAATTTTGGTTTCAAAATAGAATTGTATAAAATGTAAATTTATTAAACAAACTATAAATAAAAATTATTTACATCTACAAGCAAAACAATATATGATTAGGTGTTTCTCAATATTTTCTGGTAAGAAACTGTGACGCTTGTCAGATAATATATGGTTATATGCAAAAAAAACTTTTTTCTACGTTTACAGGTGTTATAGGGGGATTTTTAAAGCACACATAATTGGTATTTCTATATCAATATTAACATCTACAGTGTTGTCAAAATTGAAAATGTCATTTACTTTTGCTAGCAATTAAAATATCGTTAAATTTCAGAAAAATGTTTTGCCTATATTTCCTAGAACAGCAGTTATTAACTTTTGGAAATTTTTTATCAAATCCATAATTAATTTAATGGCATTCCTTCTTCTTTCAGTGCTGTAACTGATTTACTTATAAATAGATAATGAACCCCAATAAATGCTAACTGATCGCATAGTTCTAGTTTTCTAAAAATAAACTGAGATTTTTCAATAGAATTTCTAGAACTATCTGAAAATTTAAAATTGGAGTTTTTATTTTTTCAAAATGCATGACATAAAAAAGAATTGCGTCAAGGCAAGTACCCTATCGCGTGATTACAGACTCAGGAGGCAACGGAACGCCGGGTAATTTTTTTCTATATAACTGCATCCTCAATGGAGCCTTTATAAACACTTTTATGCTACTTATTAATGAATTTACTAAGAAAAATTAATTTTGAGTCGCTTCAGCTACTCTGTTTAAATCACGAGTCGGGCATGTAATATCTTAGTTATTTTTCACTTTCGGCATATTCAAAATTTGATATATTTGTGTTCTCTTCACAATCAAATGTATCATAACGAACTGGTTATCTTATATTCCGTCATAAATATACTTGCTAAAGGAAAATAATCAGTGGGGATTTTAAATCCTTCTATTTAAAGTGCTAAAGTTCTTGAGAAACCATAATCAAACAATTTAGTACGGAAATTCATATGTATATTACCTCTCTCAAATGTTCTTACTAAAACAATGTACATAATTACAACCTTAGATAATTAGTAGAGGTTTTAATCCTTATTTGTCCTCCTTTTTAGGAAACAGCAATAAAACTATTTAGTTTAGGAAATTCCGAAATAAAAACAAAAAATATGTTAAATTGTGCAGGAAATAACAAAAATTAGCATATAGCATGTCTAAATGAAAATAGCTTCCAAAAATCCTAGCTTTCTCGTTAAACATTCCGAAGTTAATATATTACCTAGCTCCTACGGGACGATAGGAATAACTAAAAATAAAATAGAGATACATCTAATTTAAGAACAGTGAAAACATAAAAGGTTTAAAACATTGTAGAAACGCGGAAAACAAGAAATGAAACATAGTGACATAAATCTGTTCAGAATAAGTGAAATAAGATGACCACTAGGTGCTAAGTAAATTAACGAATATAAGATAATAAACACTGCTGCCACAAATGAGCAAGCCGGAATAGAAGCCATTATAAAAAAGAAATAAGATAAAAAGTGAAAAATTACATTATTAATAGTAAATAGTGATATTGCCAAAAATAGCTGATAAATCAAAAAACACAATTATAACATAATGATAATAACAAGGTGAAGAAAGTATATAAAGTAATAGAGGAAGTAATAAAATACGGCAAAGGTTAGGAGAGCCTAAAATATTGGGGAATTAGCATCCCATTATTGGCGAAGGAGTTAAAAGCAACGTTGTGATTACAATCAATTAAATTTTAGCGCTAATTATTAGGAATTTAGGAGGTAAATATCACCAGATATATAAAAAAAATAATTCCCGAAGACTTTACAAAAACAATAGTAACTCTTATATTCAAAAAGAACACAAAGGTAAATTGATAACATTACCGAACAACAGCTCTAGTTGCACATATCCCGAAAATGCTCATTAAAATTTTACTTCACAGAAATAAAAAGAATATATAGAGCTAATTCTAATAGAAGAATTTCTATACAACGAAAGAAACTCCTAGAGTAATCTTTGAAAAAAACATAATCAAAGGAACAAAGTGTCTTTGGCAACGTAGACAGGTCAGACGCATATAAATTAATAACAGATATTGGCGTAAATTTCAGAAATAGATAAGTTATTTTAGCACTATATGAGCAGCAGAGAGCCTGAACAAATGCCGTAAGTAAAGAGGTGAGAAAAGAAAAAGTGTTTAGATAAGACTGCGCCCTATAATCCAACACCGTTAAATGTATATATACAACAGACATTGAATAAACTGCAAGTGAAAAGCGAGGCGGAAAAACTGGAGACTTTTAATATTATAATACCAATAAAAAAAATTTTAAGAACTTTTAAATTGTTGTGCTACAAAGGAATGCTGAAAATAACCTGAATCAATAGAACAAATACAAAATTTTTAGAAAAAGAGAAAAAAAGATGAATTTTGTTAATTGGGCGTATTCTCCTTAAAACAATTATAAAATAAAGAGTTAAAAATGCACCAGTGCAGACCACAAATGCAGTATATGTCGCAAATCATAAGAGTCACAATGTAGCAATTATAGAAAGTTGAAAAGATTGCCCACAGACAGAAGAAGTTAGAAACTTTGATATTGAATTAAACCAATCAGTAGATTTATAACTACACAGAGAGAAAGAAAGAAGAAATAATTTAATTTCATTTTTTTTTTTTTTAATTTTGGAATTGGATGAATTGTTTATTGACTGCGATTTAACGTTTGTTGAAATAGTACTAGTGCATCTGCTGTTGGTCGTTTATCGGATTATACACATACATGTATATAATGTTAAGATTCGCTTACTATAGAAAACATAATGCTCCCTAATCACTAATTTGCTTGTTGTAAGAATAACTACAAATTTACTTAGCAGTTTAATATTTCATTGGAGTTCATTGGAGTTACGTCAAAATCTAGAAATAAAATAACTCAGCCTTTAAATTGAAAATTTTCTTTACCCTATTTTAGAAACGCTTTTTATAAATATTTTAAAATCAATTCTACGAGGTTTACATTAGAAAACTGTTAGAAAAGTAAAATCCTAATTGTAATGAAATTCCATTTTGATTCTTATTCTGGAAGATTCTCATAATGAATTTTACTTTATTTTCAAGAAACTGTAAACTATGCAGATAAATTATTTAACTAATCTAACATTAGTTCACAAAATTCGATACATATACCAAAGAATTTATAATATTTTTTAACATAAGAGACAGAAGTTTCTTTTTCTTTGATCTTTATTAACTATAATTTTTCTACGTTCTTTTCGAATAAGATTGTCTGTTTGTTCTTTCTAGTATGATATGGTATAAAAGAAACAGGCTTGAACAGCTACAACGTGTGGTTTAAGTTTGGTCTGATTAGCTAGAGTGTCATACAAGACTACCCTTTTTGTAGCTACATAAAAATGCTCAGATAGACAGACTCACATATAATATGCACTATTTTTGCTTCTTTTTCCTTAATCCTAGTGGCCTGTATTAGTTTCCCGATAACTCTTTTAAGTTCCGGCATTTTTCTTATTGATGATTTGGTTGTAAAGCTCTTTATGGACACAATTAAGCTGCATCATAGTCTTTGTAACTTTAGATATTGCCCACCTGTTGTTTATTCTAATTCAAGTGCAATAGGTGCTCAAACATTTCTTTCTCGCTAGTGTTACTTCAGTTAATCGTCAGTAAACTGTTTTTTTCTCTTAGGTCTATAGAGGAAGTAATTTAAACCGTAATTTGAAACATCTTACACATAGTTTTTCCAGATATTAAAATTTAATGTAATTGCTGCGTCTCAAGTTCTTGCTCATTTATTTAGTATCCGAATTAAGTATTCTTTGCTTTGGTCGGTACTTCCTGAAGACTTCGCAGTTCAAGCAGGATGCTGTGTGCTTGTTAAAATTTTTGGCTTTCTCATGAAGTATATTAATAAACCTTTTGTTTTTACACGGCATACTTTTGCATTTATTATGCAGATGAGTGTGGCCAGTTTTTTATCCCGAGAACAAGAAAACATATGGACTAAAAAATACTTTAATGGCGACCGTGAGACCATAAACGAAATAGAGACGACCACCAAATATATGGTACAATTGCATAAGGAAAATAGCAGGAATAAAATGGATAAAAAAAGCACAAAGCAAAACCCAATGGAAATTGATAAAGCAGGTCTTAACTCAAACATGGACAAAAATGAGTTAAAAAGGAGATGCCAAAATTATTAAGAACTAAATGTAACTAAGATATAGAATTTTATAAGCAAAATACAAATACAA
The DNA here is from genome assembly GCA_036346155.1 of Sinelater perroti. NCBI lineage: Eukaryota > Metazoa > Arthropoda > Insecta > Coleoptera > Elateridae > Sinelater > Sinelater perroti. The sequence goes on along the minus strand of JARFIY010000348.1, from coordinate 2,079,357 downwards.
CAATTGCTTAAATAATTATTAATCCTTTGTTACTTATTTTAAATGTATGGTACAGAGTGGCTCAAAATAATGGATTCAATCTTATACCGCAATACTTCCTAAAGTTTTAAAGAGGATGTGCTAAAGTTTCGAATACTACCGTTAGAGCACTCGCGCCTAAAGTTAGTTGTAAGTATTAATTATAAGCGCAATAGATACAGTGCAGCACAAGACGTTTTGCACTCATAAGTTCAGTAAAAAGGTCAACTGCGGTGAAACATACATTTTGCCGTCATTATAACATTGAACCTCCAACGAGGAAGATTATTTGTGATTAGAATCATTAATTGATCAAATCCATAGTTTGCGTAAATATAAAACTGTCTGGCGTGTGTGTAGAAGCACAGTTTAATGCAAAAACATACCGCCTACAATTGATGCTTGCTATTCATGCAATCTATAAGCTGAAGCATGTGGAATATTCTAATAGTATACTCAAAAACATTGAAGCATTTTTCTATCGCGTTTAATTTTTAGTGACTAGGCAACGTTTCACCTAAGTTGAAATGTAATACTCATGTATCACTGGAATACGAGAAGTACTATCTGAAGTCAATATGTCCTATACCGCACGGAGAATAAAATTTTATAGTCCCTTGTTTTTCTATAATAACACGATTATTGCAGTAATGTATCTTGGAATGTTGCAAATTTGGTTTCTTCCTCGAATAAACGAAGACTCATAGAATATCATTCCTCAACAGGACGAAGCTCCATCTCATTGACACCGGGAAGTTTGACGTTTTTTGAATGAATCTCTATCCAACAGTGGATAGGTTGCATGGGAAATGAAGATTTGGCAATTATGTTCTGGTCCCCAAGAGTTTTTAGCGTCACACCTTGCGACTTTCTTTTGTGGGGGTTCGCAGAAGAAGCAGTTTATGTATGATATCTACCAATAATTCTAGACGACCTGAGAAACTGTGTCAGAGCTGCGGTGAACTCAGACGCAAAATATCCTTCATCGTGCGTGATATGAAATCTTCTACTGGCTAGATGTTGTCGGTGCAGCCGAATGTGAATGCAGTCAAATGTAATTTACATTATATTTATCACAACTCCTAATTTTAATGGGTAGACTTATAAACCCTGTATTTTTGAAAAAAGAGTTACTATGCTGACATATTTCTCATAGTAATTTAGCACATTAATTAAACATTTTCCTGAAATCAAGTAACAAGTTGCCAATCGTAATTTTCAAAAATATAAATTTTTGGTAGAAACATTTTTTTTATTAAGTCTACATAATAAATTACAATAAATAAATATAAAAATTAGTGAAATCCATCCAATTAGTAAAAGTTAAATTTGTTTATTTTTAATTATTTAAATGTTATGTTTAATAACAATTTTTGTTTTACCTTTACACTTTTGGAAATAATATAAGGTAATATAACAGAATAAAATTTTAAGTAGTTGTTTATGCTCGTACAGTAGAGAAGTCGCTTAACGTCAGCTTAATAGCCATTTCTAAAGACGAAAGTAGCATAGATCAGCTTGACGTAATTCCTCTGGCCATCCTCGACTCGAAGCAATTACCGTTGACCTACAAGGAAACAATAAAAAAGCACTAAAAAAGAATTATCGGTGAACATTACGTTGATTTGTAGATTGGTGGAATTCGAGTGTAAACGTTGTCAGTATCCCTTTATATGCTATTGAAATCTGCTCGTGTGTCTTCCACAGCCCACTTCTCCAGAATAATAGTGCAGTTCTGAGCGGGGATTTATAACGGTCTATTGCGAAAGTATTCTTTTTTATAAATGTTACCCCAGTGTTTTATCCGCTCCCGCGATGCTCTAGCGGTATATTTCAATTGAACAATTCGGCGAGATCGCGCCCGGGAGCGCCGCGCGAGCTGCCGAAATTAGGGGCGGAAGCGAAAAACCGCGCACAAACGGCGGCTTAACATACAAAACGAGGAGGTTGAATGAGGAGCGTGCGGCGGATTGCTCTTTGTTCTTGATTAGAGAAATAATTAAGAATGTTAAGCCGCGATCACATGACTTATAGAGCAAACAATGGACTTTCCTCCTGCATAATACCTTCTTTTGAAGCCAAATGGCAAAGCGGATCGGCTGTGTTGATTGTACCATTCTCGATGTTTAACACAGAGAAAGCACGGGCTGAAATAAGAAAGGGCTTTAGCAGCTACTCCACCTGCAGAACTCATATTCAAAGGAATCAATAGACCCAGACACAAAGCGTTCGATTTATTAAAGTAATATTAAAAATATATTTGGCCTACTTCAAAAATATAAATCATTTTAAGAACGGCTTTCCAGTTATTGCATGTGAATTATGGCCGAAGTTCAGAATCATTTTCACTTTATAGAAACGCTGCGTTTTAGTTAAGAATTTATAGGAAGGATGCAAAATGTTTTTCTGCTTTGAAAAGCACCATATTCAAGTAATACGTTTTAATACAATAATCATTTTAAAATTAAGACAATTTAAACTTGCAATATTAAATAAGATATGCATAAATTATGATGAAAATAATATTGACGTTTTGCTATAACGTTGATCCATATTGCGTAAAATAGAGAAATAAAAAGGAAAATAAGATGTCTATTATTTCAAAATCTACTAATAAAGTTAAAAATCAAAAATAATTTATAATTCGTAAAAATGGTTAAAACAATAATGTCCGTTTAATTGTTCTTTATTACAAATAATAAATACATAAAATATGTAGATACACTAGTAATGTAAGTGCACAAGAAAAATATATGATAGCTAGTCAGTGAGACTATTATAAAAATATTTTTTGTGGCCTGTTTGAAAATATTCTTGGCTCATTATTCCAAAATTGTCAAAGCTGGTGTCCTTCAGGGAAGCGTGTTGGGACCGCTGTTGTACATCATATTTACAGCTGACCTTCCGACCTCAAGTACTACAGTTGCCACATTCGCTGACGACACAGCTATATTATCATCACATGTAGACCCAAACATAGCATCCGAGAAGTTACAGTCCCATTTAAATAATCTAACTGAATGGTTTAAAAAATGGCGTATTCATATAAATGAATCAAAATCAACCCAAGTAACGTTTACAACTAGAAGAGGAAATTGCCCCACTGTAATCATAAACAACAAACAAATCCCACAGAACGAAACAGTTAAGTACCTAGGTATGCATCTGGACAGACGGCTAACGTGGAGAAAGCATATATTTACAAAGCGTAAACACTTGGGTCTAAAACTCCAAAAATGTATTGGCTCCTGGGCGGAAATCACAATTGTTACTGGAGAGCAAAATACTACTCTATAAGACAATTATTCGTCCAATTTGGTCATATGGGATACAGCTCTGGGGAACAGCTAGTAGATCGAACATCGACATTATAAGGCGGTTCCAGTCAAAGGTACTGCGATGCTTAGTCAACGCCCCATGGTTTGTGCCAAATGAAATAATTCGGCAAGATTTAGGACTATCAACTGTGACTGAAGAAGTACACAAGTGTAGTGTTCGTTATCATGACAAACTTAGTGATCACCCAAACGCATTAGTAGAACACCTCCTGGATCCCGACGATGACGAGCCATGGCTTAAGAGATTCAAGCCTCTTGATTTACCAACACGATTCGCGTAAAAGTGAAGTGTAGTGCAATCAAACTGTAACGGTTAACTCCGGAAAAATGTTCGCTGGAACGTTTTTCATTATATCCTGTAATATATACTGTTAAAACAATTACTAATGTCAATTTTATGACAGATTGTAAGCTATAAATAAATTTAAAAAAAAATTATTCCAAAATCGGCAACAGTCTATCAAACGTTAACGCATTGACTGTAACAAGAAGTGCTCTGTATCGATTAGATATTCCCATACTGGCATAGCCAAATGTTGTGCCTGCCTTTTGCACTGCTTCGACGTTTTTCGCATTTAAATATCGCAGAATTTATTAGACGATTTATTTTTTAAATGTAAATCTTTTTTTTACTACAAGTTTATTGCCAGATCAACAAATGGCAGTTTGTTATACATAGCATTGATAAATTAGAATACAATAACTAAATTATAATAGAATGAGACTAATTAGCAGTCTCATAGGTATGCAAAAACAATAACGATTAATAATAATGATTACTATAACAATAATGATTGACCATAACAATATGATTTAGTTGTGTTCGCGGTTAGGTTGGATGATATCTTGTGGTAACCTGCGTTTCAGTCTAGTGTGGATATTTGTTTGAAACAGTTCATAGTGTATCGCACCACTACACGCACTTGAGTTAGTAATAAAGTTGTTAACACATTTTTTAATAAACTCTTCCACGTATAATGCGCCTAATTCTTGATGTAGTTGTGTGTTTCGTATGTACCATAGTGCGTTAATTGGGCTTCTCAACACCTTGTTTTGAAATCTCTGTAGTTTTTGTATGTTGCTTTTGGAAGTATTACACCACACAGGTGATGCGTAAACTGCCAGAGGTCGTAGCAGACTTTTGTACAATAGTACCGCACATTCAATTGTAGTGTTGAATTTCTATTTATTAATGGATACAATTGTCTTAGTTTAGTATAGCTTTGCGTTAATTTATGATTAGTGTGATATTTCCAACTTAAATGAGTGTCGAGGTAAACTCCTAAGTATTTAACTGCAGAATCATTTGGGTTCTGTGGTATTATACTATTGTTGATATGTACATTAGGGGGGTTATTAATTCTTCGCAGGGTAAATATTTTGGCTTGGTATTTATTAGCGTTAATTTGCATATTCAATTGTTTGAACCAGGAAGACAGGCTGTTTGTTGCATGTTGTAATGCTATCACTGCATTTTCTAGTTTGGCCGCTTGAGTAAAAATGGCCGTGTCATCGGCAAATGTTACTAGTGTTGCTGTAATTTCAGGTATATCTGAGTTGTATATGTTGAATAGGATTGGTTCTAGTATTCTGCCTTGTGGAACGCTAGCACAAATGTTTTTGGTTTCAGACAATGTTGAGTTAACCAGATAGCAGAAGATGATGACTTTAAGGTTACTAGGCATATCTATGTTTAGAAGCTTCTTTTTAAGACCTTCGGTCCACACTTTGTCGAAAGCCTGTGCGATATCAAAAAATATTCCTGTGTTATATAGTTTGCTTTCGAAGCCCCGTTCGATAAGTTCACTTATTCTCTGTAATTGATAACAGGTTGAGTGACTCTCGAAATCCAAATTGAAATGTGGGTAATATGTTGAGATTTTCAATACTGTTAATCAAGCGTTTATGTATGATCTTTTCTAATAATTTAGATAATGAAGTTAAGAGACTTATCGGTCTGTAGTTGTTTACTTTTTTCTTGTCTTTTCCTGGTTTTGCGAACGTCATTATTTGTGCATGTTTTCATGATTGTGAGAAATAACCCTGTCTCAAACAAGCATTATAAGTGGTGCTTAAGTAGGCTAGTGCTTTATCTGTTAGGTATTGGAGGATGTGATGAGATTATGATCGGGAGTTTTCTTTTTGGTAATGTATCTATTATACTTTTAAGTTCGTTGGGTGAAGTTGGTGTTATGCGATCCGGTATAGGTAAATTTCGTTCGACGTCGTTATGTACTTGCATAAGATGAGTTGGCGTGCAGGTAATTGCTGGAGTAAAGGTCTTTTCGAGGTGTGATGCAAAAGCAGTAGCTTTTTCGGCGTCGGAACTATACTTTTCTTTGTTAGTTTCTGTAGTTAGTGTGGGAATTTCTTCTCTTTGGTGTAATATGTTTTTTGTTGTTTCCATAACCCTCTGTCTCCTGGACTAAGATCATCTATCTGTTGCTTGTAACAATTTATTCTTGTGTTGTCTAATGTTCTTTTGATTAGGTGTGTAATATTGTTTAGGAGATTTTTGGTTATAGGGTTCTTGGTTATTTGCCATTCACGTCGAATTTGGTTTTTGGTTTTGATTAGTTCAATTATGTATCTCGGGGGATAATTGTAGTTTCTCGGAATGGTCCTTTTTTGTGGTTTGCAGGCCAATTTTATATTGCTTTGTATCGATGTGGTAATGTGGTTTATCATCGAGTCTATGTTCTCGGTGGTGTGGAGGCTTTTAAAAAAATGCAAATTATCGTCTAATAATTTTTTAAATTGATTCCAGTCTATTTGCAAAAGATACAAGAACTGGAAGATGATCAGAGTTGAGTTCGTTATGACATTTTGAAACACTGGTTTATTAAAGTTTTTTTGAAGTACAATGTCGAGAATATCGGGCTGATGATCAAATCGGTAGGGGTAATAAGTGTACTCGTCGGGAGTTAAGATTTGGAATGCGTTGTTTATTGCAAAATTTTCGAGTTTTATTCCCTCTGGGTTAGTAGCTCTATCGCCCCATAATGTGTTTTTAGAATTTATATCGCCTATGACCAATAGTGGTCCAGTTGTATCAAAAATTTTTTAATATCTTCTTCGATTAGTTTTTTGTTTGGTTGTCTGTAAGCACTTATTATTGTAACGTGGTTCTGATCATCTAGTATAACCTTCATCGCTGTTGTTTCAATTTTTAAATTGTCGATTTCAGGAAGTCGTGTGTGTTCGAATTTTGTTTTTATAAGAATCGCCACTCCTGCGGCTACAGTAGAAATCCGATCATTACGATAGGTGTAATATCCTGGAATTTTAAATTTGATGGTGTCGTCTAGATGGGTCTCTATTATGTAGGCAACGTCAACATTATATAAGGCTAAGAAGGCTATGAATAGTGAACGTTGGATCTTGATTCCGTTCGCGTTCCAATTAAGGATGGTTAAATTTTGTATGACTTTTTTATGTTTATGGTCCATTGAGAAGTAGCGGTAACAGAGTATTCGTGATAGAGAATTTAATTTGACTTAGATAAGGTGTTATTAGGTCTATGATGAGTTGTGTGATGTTGTCGGGTATTGTTAGTCCATTAGCTGAAGTGGTTGTATTGTTAATTGAATTTAATTTGTTCTTGAGTTTTTCTGCAAATGTCTGCGTGTTGTTTACGTTGGCATATCTACGATGGGGAGCACTGGTGGTAGTTGGTTGGGTTCTAGTTCGTTGCTTTAATACCTCTATGTGGTGCAGGCATCCCCGATAGTTTACACTGTGGTTTCCTCCGCAGTTTGCCCATGTTGGTGGATCGCTAGATTTCATTTTGCAGTCTGTATGTAGGTGGCTACCAGCACATTTGACGCATGCTGATTTTAATGAGCAGTAATTTTTTGTATGCCCATATTATTGACAACGGTGGCATTGCGGTGTGATTTTAGTTTTTTCTGGCTTCTACTATAACTATTGAATGGTACATTGAGATTAACGAGTAAATGCGTTTGGCTTATTCATTTTTAGTTAAATCTACTCCATTTTTAAAACATTGTTGGCGATTGTTAACAATATTTAGTAGAAATAAGTAAAATAAAATCACTTACTGCTTGCAGCGATAAGCGTTTATGTCAAGCGTATCGCTCTGTTATCGGAGCGCATGTAAGGCGTCCGCTCCGATTTACTGTTCGTACTCGACTTAAATGTAAATCTGTAAATGGAAATTGTAATTCAATAAGAATTTGATGTTGCTATTACAAACCATGGCATTTCAAATATGTAGAAAGTATTTTAAACAGCGGCAGCTAAATTTTTAAGATAAGATTTATTTATAAAAATTATTGGAACTAACCTAGCTCAAGTGCTATTTAAAAACAATTTTAGTCCACACCGTTCTTGAAGTAAAACCAAAGGTTACACTTTTGTTACAGATTGAACTATTTGAGTTACAAGAAACTCATTTATTTCGTTATGCTTGCATAATAAACAAGTTAGTAACGTGGAACATTGTTCCACAGATATCCCGGGTTTATATATATATATATATATATATATATATATATATATATATATATATATATATATATATATATATGTATATATATTAAATATATATTCATTACAAAAATATCACAGTTTTAGGATGGCCGGGCGATCTAGGGCACCGTGTTCAGATTTCAGTCCCCTTTGTGTGCGTGGATTCGAATCCCACTTCTGACAAGTCACTTTTAATTGATATAGACGTTTATTTTTATATGTATAAAAATCTAAAAAAAGAATTCACAGGGTATTTTATTCGTTGAGGTAAATTTGGAATTCTTTTAGGTTGTATTGCAGTAAGTCAAAAGACGCATGCGCAATTTCCTATTAGGTAACAACAAGTTAGCTTTATATAATTAACAATCTACGACAGTCGACAATACGAGCTGAGAATACGATCACAAAGATACTATACACAAATCCCTTCGCTCCAAGAAATCGTGAAAAAACATTATTATGTAATTTGGCTACAAAAACACCCAAGTCATCTGATCGCAAGGAAGTGATGAATTTGTCCGCGAATTGAAGGAGAATAGGTGGACGCTTAGTTTAGCAATGTATTAGAGCCTAAGGAACTGCCAACTATTGGCTGAAAACAGGTAGACAGGAAGTGAAAGGCTTAAAGTTCTACAGAACTGCATTAAGCAAAACAGCGCTGACTTTCTCAGATTTTTTGGATTAAAAAAACTATCTAGGACCGGAAGTTGAATTGTCAAATGTTTTTTGGATCTGCCAAGATGCCTGTAAAGTGTTTAACGTTATAAGTATAAAATTGTCTGTCTCTGTAATAGTGCTGGAGCTTATAAGCAGCCTTTTTGTGGTCTAAAAATGATCATCGACAATTATGCCAACGTGTTGAAGACCGTCGTCAAGCCCTGAATGGAGGAGATTGCCGCCAAGTGAGAGTACGTACTTTAGCAAGATTTTGCTCCTATCCACAAGGCAAGGCATAAGTAAGGTCCAGGCACAGTTATAGAACAATTTGTATTATCTCTGGTCTCCCGATTCCAATCTCGACTCTAATATCTGTGACTGCTGTGCGTGCGGAGTTATCGAAGCGAAGATCAGTTATACACATCATAACTCCAAGGATAGCTCAAGAAGCTCCATCATGGAGGTAATTACACTTATGAACAAGAAAAAAGTTTTGTTAGTCTGCAACAAATTAACGTTCCTACTTAAGAAGATTATGTCCCCTGATAGGTTGGTGTGGCGGCCTTTTCGCCCTTGAACCGCTTATATCGCGGCGACATGCTGGCGGCTGTGATGTCTGCCCGTTTTGCCATCGCACACAAAACGGCATATGGGCTTTTGCACGGCCGACAAGTCTGCATACGCCGTCGGCGGCACCTTTTGATTTGAAAGGTGCTGGCGAATGCAAATTGCCCGCAAAGACCTGCCGCCAAGCCAGGCGCGAAGCCCGGCAACATTCACGTTCCGCAACTCGGCCAGCTTGGTCGTGTTTAACACCGCATACATTCACGTTCCGCAACTCGGCCAACTTGGTCGTGTTTAACCCGCAAGAAACTCGCCATCCGCAGCGCGACCAATTCGGTCGTGTCTTCACCCCGCAAGAACATTCGCTACCCGCAGACACCGATCCGCAACGCAGAGGCGGCCACCTGGGAATCGCCGACGAAGCCGAAGCCGAAGCCGATTCAGGTGAGCGATTTGGCAATATTCGTTGGTGGATATCGGTAGCCGCCCCCATCCGCTTACGCGACGGCCGTTTAAGGGACGATTTGGCCTTATCGGCTGACCTTCCAAACGGGCCGTACTACGTTTTCACACCGCATCACGAGAGCGGCTATTTACACGCCTGCCTCTCCATTTGTTGGTCCTTACGAGCCGCATCGGTATCGTATCCAACACCGCATCCACGAGAGCGGCTATTTACACGCCTGCCTCTCCATTTGTTGGTCCTTCGAGTCGGATCGGTATCAGATACAATTTATTACGCTTTATTCAAGTAAAGTTCCCTTATAATGGATAAGCTTGAATTAAAATTAGTTCAGTTAACTGCCAAAAAAGAGGCGATTTTCGAACGATTTAATCGTTTATACAATACGTCAACTAATATTTCAAATTATGAATTACGCTCAAACGAACTATTTTTATCTCAAACTGAAGCTATTAGTGAATTATACAGCAGGTTTGAAACAATAATTGAAGAAATTAACAATTTGCAGTTTGAAATTGATCAGACTCCTCCAGACTACTCATGTTTAAATTCTATTGAAGATTTATATTCGAGTATTAAATATAAACGCAACCTTATATTGTCAAACAGCAAAACATTTACATTAGATCAAAAAGAGGTATCGTAAAATTACCGCCAATTGAACTACCTTCTTTCGATGGCAAGACTGAGGCTGGCCAATATTTTACGAAATATTTCGTAGCAATGTGCATTTAAATACAAATTTGACTGACGCGCAGCGTGTGCAGTATTTGATTAGTAAATTAACTCATGACGCTTTAAAATTAACCGCAGGTATTATTCCTACAGGGATACTTATAATATTATATGGGATAGTCTTGTTAAAAAGTATCAAGATAAACGTAGTTTAGGCAGTCATTATCTAAATAACATTCTGGACATCAAAGGATGCGTCGGTAATGCTGTTAGTTTGAATACATATATAGAAAAATATTCCGCGTCCATCGCCGCATTAAAACAGTTAGACATTCCCGACCTATTAGATTTTGTCTTGTTACATTGTGGTTTAAGAAAACTTGATCCCCAAACGCTTCAACAATTCGAAAATAGGGTGAGCGGAATAGAATTACCCTCCTGTAAACAATTTATTTCATTTACGCAAGATTATGATCAAAGTACTCGAGCGCTCGCATGTTAATAATTCGCAGACCAAGCCGCGCGCAAATTCCAGTTTACCTTATCACAGCCTTGGCCGTGGCGCACAAGGTGCCTGCAAGTCGTTTGTGTCGAGTAAACAGATTTTTAATACGCGTTGCCGCTATGCGACAGAGAACACCAGCTGTTTCGCTGCCTTGAATTTAAAAATATGAAATCACCGCAAGCGCGTTTCGAGTTAATTAAAGCGAAACGCGGCTGTATAAACTGTTTAAGTCTATCTCACTCGTTAACTAAATGTAAATCACGGAACGTTTGTAAAATTTGTAAAAACCGCATATTCTTTACTGCATTTTTCGAACTTAAAGAATGATCGCCGAATAAAGCCGTCTGTGGCGGCTGGACCGCAAGCAGGTAACCGTGCGCCCATAATAGCTGAGTCAGCGCATTCAGCAACGCAACCTCACACATCTTCTGTTTCGCTTAGTGCGGCGGCTCGAGTTCGGCTATATTGTTATCGACCGCACAGATCTATGCACATGGAAAAACGGAAATACGCTCGTCGTCAGGTGTTTAATAGACAACGGGTCGCAAAATAACTTAATTACTATGGATTGTTGTAAACGCTTGAACATTCCCATAATTAAATTACGCAATTCATCTTTACAAGGTGTTGGTATGACCTCGCGACCTGTATACGGTTTTATTAATTTCGCAATAGAATCGCGAATTAATCCTAACAACAAATATTACATTCGTGCTTTAGTAGTTGACTGTATTACAGACAAACTTCCCGCAAACTTCATTACATTAAATGAAGATATGTCATATTTAAATAATTTACCGCTTGCCGATTTATCCTGGAATGTACCGGAGAAATTGACGTTGTGCTTGGTGCTCAACTGTTTCCTTATATTTATTTGGGAGATAGGGTCGATTCTGGTAATCGCGCACCACCCGCTATATTAACCAGCTTTGGTTACGTACTTATGGGAGATATTGCATGTCATTATGATGCAACCTGCCTACATAGTACATCTTCGTTTACCGCGCTTGCTAACGTTGACATTGAGTCAAGTTTACGGAAGTTCTTTGAGTTAGAGGAAATTCCATCTCAACGTTTTATTAGTCCAGATGAATTAGATTGCGAAAATAACTTTAACTCTTCGATTTTATTTAAAGACGGCAGATATTTTGTTGATTTACCCTTTTCTCGAAACCCCTCGGAACTAGGTAATTCACGCGGCGTGGCTCACCGTCGTCTACTTGCGCTCGAGCGTAAATTCGATTGCGTGCCAACCCTACGCGAAAATTATAATAAAACTATCGCCGATTATATAACGCAGGGGTATTTGTCCCAGGTGCCTGACTCTGAATTGACAGAGGAGGGTTACTACATACCGCATCACGCCGTTGTCAGACCAGATAAGGACAGCATCCGTATCGTTTTAGACGCTAGTGCTAAAACGCACTCAGGGCTGTCACTTAATGACATTTTGCATGTCGGACCTAATTTGCAGGCCGACTTGTTCTCGTTGTTACTCGACTTTCGTACATTCCCAATAGCAATGACAGCTGATATAAAACAAATGGTTTTACGCATCGGGGGCAGACTGTCCCATTCGGACCTGCCTTACAGAACATCGCGCTTTTACCTAAACGTGACCGCGTAGTTGACTTAATTATTGACCACTACCACAATACGTACTGCCACAGGGCCCCGGGCTTTGATGTCTATTATAAGACAGCGGTTTTGGATATTGGATGGTAGAACAGTCATTCGGTCCCGCTGCCGCAAATGCAATACTTGTTTCATTTAAATCACATCCAACACCTAAAATGGCTGAATTGCCACGATATCGTGTCCGCGACGCTAAAGCATTTGTACATACCGGAGTAGACTTTGCCGGGCCTGTCGCTTATATACCTACTCGCCGTAGGGTCAACGCTCTCAGAAAGTTTACATATGTTTGTTTGTCTGTATGGTTACTAAAGCCATACATATCGAACTTGTATCGGAACTTACATCCGATGCGTTTCTTTCCGCCTTCAAAGGTTTATTTCCCGCGGTCCCGTGTCTGTCATATACTCAGACAATGGCACCAATTTGTCGGAGCTAAGGCACAGCTCGGCGAAATTTATTCTTTGTTAAACTCCACTGTCCAATCTGATATCAAAGGGCTTCTTAAAACACGCATTGAGTGGACAATGATTCCGCCACGCGCCCGCACTTCAGGCATTTGGGAATCTAACATTAAAAGCGTTAAGACACACTTGTATCGAGTCATGGGCAAGCAGTTGCTCACTTTGAGGAACTTTTGACCCTGCTAGTGCAAGTGGAAGGTATTTAAATTCTCGACCACTTAGTGTTTTATCGTCAGATCCGCATCCGGATGTGCTCACTCCGGCGCATTTCTTAATGTCCAGTCCTTAGTATTTACCTTCTTCTGAATTGACAGAAGAAAGCTTGAACAACAAACCGCAAAAGGCTTTTAGATCAGCTTGTATTGTCTTATTGGAAAAAATGGCGAGTTGAATACTTGCACACGCTGCAAGTTCGGCAGAAGTGGGATCACCCGATCGCCCAATAGAGATCGGTACTGTTGTTCTCTTGGGTCAAGATAATGTACCTCCTTTAACTTGGCCACTAGGCGTTATAACAGAGACTTTTCCCGGATCGGATGGTGTAATCCGCGCAGCTTCAGTAAAAACCGGGTCAGGTGCATACAAACGTCCTGTCACCAAGCTATATCCTTTGCCAACCCAATAAACAATATTCTAGCTGACTCATGTATATATAGATAGTGTATTAATAGGGTATTTATATATAGTTTGTTACGATATAAATCTAACCGCAATTTAACGCACCTGAAATATAATAATTAATTTCAGGAATTTAATGACAATATTGTTTCAAACCGCTGTTAATAGCTCCTTGATAAGGTAATAATTTTTGAAAGCTCAGGACCTTTCAAGGCGGGAGTATGGTGTGCGGCCTTTTCGCCCTTGAACCGCTTATATCGCGGCGACATGCTGGCGGCTGTGATGTCTGCCCGTTTTGCCATCGCACAAAACGGCATATGGGCTTTGCACGGCCGACAAGTCTGCATACGCCGTCGGCGGCACCTTTGATTTGAAAGGTGCTGGCGAATGCAAATTGCCCGAAAAGACCTGCCGCCAAGCCAGGCGCGAAGCCCGGCAACATTCACGTTCCGCAACTCGGCCAGCTTGGTCGTGTTTAACACCGCATACATTCACGTTCCGCAACTCGGCCAACTTGGTCTTGTCTAACCCGCAAGAAACTCGCCATCCGCAGCGCGACCAATTCGGTCGTGTCTTCACCCCGCAAGAACATTCGCTACCCGCAGACACCGATCCGCAACGCAGAGGCGGCCACCTGGGAATCGCCGACGAAGCCGAAGCCGAAGCCGATTCAGGTGAGCGATTTGGCAATATTCGTTGGTGGATATCGGTAGCCGCCCCCATCCGCTTACGCGACGGCCGTTTAAGGGACGATTTGGCCTTATCGGCTGACCTTCCAAACGGGCCGTACTACGTTTTCACACCGCATCACGAGAGCGGCTATTTACACGCCTGCCTCTCCATTTGTTGGTCCTTACGAGCCGCATCGGTATCGTATCCAACACCGCATCCACGAGAGCGGCTATTTACACGCCTGCCTCTCCATAGGTATTAAATTAAATGTAATGGTTCTTAATACTACTTACTTTAATTATGTTAAGTTTTATATAAATAAATTTAATTTTTCTTGTATTCTAATGTTATTTTAATTGTTTATTTATTTTTCCAGTTTATCTTTATGACTGTATATGTATCTAATAAACTTTATCTATAAAAGCAATTGTAAATAAAATGAGATAATAATGCCTATATTACGAGGTGTGTTTAAGTTCAAATTATTTTCTCAACAGTGAGAGTAAGTAGGAAGTTGCGCTAAATTTAAAAAAACGCGAAAAATATTTCTGAATTTGTAGCACCTTACAACGTACACAAGTCAAATTACCGCCATTGTAGTAAGTGTTATTTTATATACTTCAAATAGTAACATTTACTGTTCAAGAGCAACGTGTCATCATCTATCTTATTCGCTTGCGTGGTAAAACGCCCATCGAAATTCATCACCCACAAAGTAAGACATGCGGTGAAGGCGTTATGGATGTTAAAAATTTGCGTTGGTGGGTGCGAAAATGTAAAGAAGGTCGAGAGTTGTGTAACAATAAACCGAAGCAGCCTCAGTCACAAACCTGCCGGACCAAAACCATGATTGCGCGAGCGCGGCAAGTTGTTATGAAAGACCGTTGATTAAGTGTGCATGATAACTCCTACAATTTTATTTGCTAGACATTTCCGTACGACCTGTGGGGTCCATTGTGCCTGATGACCTAAAAATGCGGAAAGTTTCTTCAAAGTGGGTTTCACGATTGCTGACCGACGAACACAAAGCTGCATGTATGGCAATGTCCTAGGACATGTTGATACACGATATCGCCATAAATTTCGGACCACGAAGGATACCCCCTGTAGTCGCTCATTTTCCATTCGAGCCGCTGTTGCATCGGCGATTTTTTAGTGGGCAAAACACACTCCTTAAAGTATTCTCGGCAGCCATAAAATTAAAAAAATGTGGCGTAGTCCTCGGCTCTTGATTCACAAGGTTGACAGTGCGTAGTAAATAAAGACAACATATACATTTAACCAAAATAAATAAATAAACCCCTCTGAGCGACGTCCGTGCGTTCGTCCACGCACGTCGAGACCACTCCCGCTCCTTACCGAAAACAAAGGCAGGTGAAAAATTGTTAACCTAGGACGCCAAAAGTATCTTTTGGCTAACGATCTCTAGTTGCAGTACAATTGTGCTTTTGTTTAAAATTGTCACTTGGTTTAATTGATATGTCTCGTATACAACAAATAACAAAAAATTGACTGATATTCAGGTAGCTCGAAATATGGATTCAGTTTTGTTGATTTTTTACCTTTTAATTAAGAGAAACTTATTTCTTATTAACGACATGGCTTAAAATGCATAAAATAAATGCAGAAGAAACAGAAAATATCATAGATTTGTTTAACAGCTTGAAAACTTAATTTCTTAGCAATAAGTTATAAAGTAATGCTGAAATATAGAAGTTTGTTATATATAATATAATTTTATGTACTTTATGCTTTATAAGTTGTTTGTAATATAATCCTGATAAGAAACTTTTGAAAGAAGATGAAAATTTACCTTTTAACACTAACTACTGTATATGTATATATATATATATATAGTCCGGTCCCGGTGAAAGGAAAAGTGACAGCTGTGATTTATGGTTAATTAGTTTGTTACATTTTTTAATAGGTTAAAGTGCCATATAATTAGTAAAAGTGAGTAAATATAACAAATAAAGAAACTGTAAGAAAGAAATAAACATCAAATAAGGTAGGACTAACACATAAGTATTGAACAAAGCAAATATAATACGAACGGCTGCTGCGCCTATAAGAGCAAGCCCATCGACGCGGGTCAACCGAAGCCGCGCGGGCTTACCGCGGTACAGCGAAAAATACGTGAAACGGACAGGTCAGGGTTAAGGACTATTGGAATAGATCAACGGTTAAGTGAAATATCTAAAAACTAACTTACCAGGCTGCAAATAAAATAAAAACAAAGAACATAGTGTAAGAAAAAAACAGCTAATAAAAAGTGAAAACGCGGATGTTGTAATAAATACGGGAAATTCGCTCCAACTACGGGAAAAACACGCGATCGGTGTAGGACAAACTACAACCAAAACAAAGTGGACGGTATAACAAAAGAAGGAGTCCGCCAGCGTAAATAATAAAGTTACCAACTTTTTAATCTGAAACGCATCAAAGTAGGAAAGAAGATGGAAGTAACAGAGGAAAACAAAGAAACAGAATTAACGCTAGCCGACATAATGAGTAAATTAATAACAACAGAGAGAAAAATTGACAATACGAATGACAGTGTTAAGCAAAGCGAAGCAAAAATAAAAAGTTATAAAATATAATAAAACAACAAGAAATAAAGATTCAGATGCTGGAGGAAGAAGTAAGAAGAAAGAACATTGTAATTTTCGGAATCCCAGAGGAAGGACACGAAAACACGGAAAAGTTAAAACAAATATTACTAAACCTGGTACACAGAATGGAAATAAATTTGCAGGATCATGAAATAGACTTTCTGCACAGAATAGGAGACCCAAAAATCAACAAAAATAGACCTATTAAAGTGGGGCTGACTACAAGAATAAAAAGGACAGAATTTCTGAGAAAGTCAAATAAGTTGAAAGAAACGGAAATATGGATAAAGAAACATATGGACAAAAAAACAAGAGAAGTAAGGAGAATATTATTGCCTCACATGATAGACGCTAGAAAAAAAGGAACGAAAGCCATCATAATAAAGGACAAACTAATCATAAATGAAGAGGAATGGAAGCAGGAAGAGATAATGTGTCTAAGCGAAAGAGAAAAAAGTGAGGTAGAACAAGAAGATGGGAACACAGGCAATAAAAGAATAAAAGACTCCAAGAAAAGAGAGGTCAACAGACGAAGAGACAGATCAAACAACGAAAACAGTAGTTACCAAAGGGGCAGTGCCCAAGAAGAATAGACTCTGGACACAAAGCCTAACTGCACCACGTACAAAAGTAAACGACCCGAAAAAAACAACAAGCACAGTAGCAGAACGGAATGAGGAAAAAATGAACAAAACAATCGGAAAACTCACATATGTAGAGCACAACACAAAAAACTTAAAAAACTAGCTATAAAAAAAAATCGGGCGGAAATAAAGACAACAAAACGCAATGGAAATGGACATAGTAATTTAGACATAAATACAACCCAAGATAAAGTAACAAAAAATAGAAAAAACAAATGCAAAAAAAAAGAAAAATATAATAAAAATAGGCACGTGGAACATAAAAACACTATTAATCCCGGGAAAAATGATACAAATAGCAAAAGAAATGGAAAAATACAAATTAGACATATTAGCATTACAGGAAATTCGGTGGAAAGGAAGGGGAGAAATTAGCAATGCAAATTTTACAATGGTATACTCAGGAGAAGAAACCCAAGGAAAGAGTGGAACAGGTTTTATGGTAGCAAAAAAGTCAACGGAAACAATAATGAAATTTACACCAGTGAATGGAAGAATATCAACACTAAGAATTAGAGGAAAGCCAAAAAATATCACTATCATTAATGTATACGCACCAACGGAAGAAGCCGAGGAGGAGGAAAAACACAAAGTTTATGAAGAAGTAGAAAAAATAACAGATGGAATAAAAAAACAAGACATCCTTATGGTACTGGGGGACTTTAATGCAATGGTGGGGAAAGAAGAATGGCTCAGAGGAATTGCAGACAAACACACTATTCATGAGAAGACAAATGACAATGGACTAAAACTATGTAATTAAGCGGCAGCAGCAGACCTAGTAATAAGTAGCACCAAATTCCCACACAGAAGAGAACATAAGGAAACTTGGCTTATACCCGGAAGAAACAAGGGCAACCAAATAGATCATGTGTTAGTCTCAAAAAACATAGCAACAGCTGTACAAGATGTCAGAATATTCAGAGGTGCCAACGCAGACACAGATCACTTGTTGGTAATAACAAAACTGAAGCAAAAAATAACAAAAGATTGGGAGTAAATTAATCAAAGAAGAAAATGGGCAGTTGAAAAATTAAACAATATGGAAACCAGGAAAAAATATATAGAAGGAATTGAACAAAAAATAACCCAACCAAAAGAGAGAGCACCAGAAGAAATCAAAAATGAATGGAAAAACATTAAAGAATTCATAACGCATATAACGGCAAAAAACATAGGACACAGAAAAAAAAAAAAATAAAATGTGGTTCGATGAAGAATGTGATAGAGAAATAAACAAAAAGAGAGACGCTAGATTGAAATGGATAAACACAGGAAAGAACGAAGACCACGAAAAATATAAAGAGATAAAGAAAAAAGCAGATAAAGTATTTAAAACGAAAAAAGAGAATGGATAGCTCAAGAAATAAAAGAAATAGAAACCAATAGAAGACACAACTGTACTAGAGAGATGTACAAAAACATAAAAAAGACAAGAAGAAACTACCCAATCAAGAGAAGAGGAATGAAAGATAACCAAGGACAAACATATTATGAAGGAAAAAAGATTAAAGATATATGGAGAGAATATTATCGAAGCCTACTATACAGGGAAGAAGATGAAGAGCAAAGGGAAATGGTAAATGAAAGAAATGAATACATAGACATAGAACCAACTTATGAGGAAGTGGAAAAAACTATAAAAAGAATTAAAAATGGTAAATGCCGGGTGTAGATGAAATAAACGGAGAAATGATAAAATATGGAGGAAAGAACTGCACAAAACAATACACAAACTAATAACAGCAATCTGGAATGAAGAAGATGCCAAAAGACTGGGAAAGGGAAGAATCATACCGATATATAAACAAGGCGACCCAGAAATATGCAGTAACTATAGGGGAATCACGCTCCTCAACACAACATACAAGATTTTCACATGTATATTACAACAGAGGTTAAGTATCCATACGGAAAATAAAATCGGGGACTATCAATGTGGATTCCGCCCAGGCAGATCAACAGTAGACGCCATACATATCATCAACCATATAATAGAAAAAGCGTACGAATACAATATCGAATTACATCTCTTATTCATAGACTTTAGATTAGATTATGAGAGAAATCCAAATACCATCGAAACTAATACGACTAACTAAAATGACGATGGAGAATTCAGAAGCGACAGTACAATTACAAGAAGGGGACACAAAATATTTTGAAACCAACTTAGGGGTAAGACAAGGAGATGCACTATCACCCAACCTATTCAACATAACACTAGAGAACATCATACGAAAAACAGACCAAACAGGCACAATTGTGAACAAAGAGATGCAAATTTTGGCATATGCGGATGATTTACTAATAGTATCAAAAGCAAACTAAAACAACAAACACTTAACACAATCGAAACAGAAGCAAAAAAGAGGTCTTACAATAAATGAAAAGAAAACAAAATACATGTTGCAAACGAGGAAAAGGAAATAACCAAAACCAATACAAAATCGGAAGTCACAAATTTGAGAGAATACAAACATTCACATACCTAGGAACGGAAATAAACAACAAAAATAACAGAGACCGGATATAAAAGGAAGAATTCACCGAGGGTTTAAATTATTCAACATATATAAACCATTACTGAAAGACCGGAAAATCACGAAAACAACAAAAATAAGAGTATACAAAACACTAATAAGACCCACAATAATATATGCAGCAGAGACGATAAGAATGACGAAAAAAGAGGAGGAACAACTGCGTATTCTCGAAAGAAAAATTATGAGGAAGATCCTAGGACCAGTGAAAATGGGAGACAATGAATATAGAATAAAAATGAATAAGGAAATAGAAGAAGAACTGAAAGGAGAAGACATTGTCAGGGAAATAAAAGCACAGCGAATAAGATGGCTAGGGCATATAGAAAGAAGGATAGAAATAGAATGATAAAGACAATAACCGAGTGGAAGCCAGAACAGACAAGACCACTAGGAAAACCCAAAAATAGATAGAAGGATGAAGTATTGGGAGATTTAAGAAGAATGAACGTAGTAAACTGGAGACGAACCGCGACCAACAGGAAAGAATGGAAGAAAATAGTACTAAAAGCAAAATCAAGCAAGGACATATGAAACGGAAATCACAACTAAAGGCACTAATCCAGCCAAAAAGGATTAAAAAGCCCATGAAAGGGCGCCAATGATACCTCCCAGGAGGAATTACGGCATACATATATATATATATATATATATATATATTATATATAGTTGCCTATCCCATATATCATATATATATATATATATATATATATATATATATATATATATATATATATATATATATGAATAAATATTAATGCTACAATTGTAAATACACATACAGGAGTTTTAGGTGCAGTAACATGTGGTCTAATACATTTGTTTTTATTGATGGAAAAGTCTATGAATCATGCGAGAGAAGCACGTAATCGTAAACGTTCAAAAAATATTTTTCTTCTGTGTTAAATAAGATTATTAATAATAAAAATAACTTAAACACAATAAACCATAGTTAAAAATAAAATGTATTTATAAATTATTTTACATAAAATAATATTACATATTTCTTGAGATACAAAGGGGATTTTACATCTAAACTAAAATTGTAACCATAAAACTAATCGTAAAACAAACATAGATTAAGTGCTCAAAAATTAATCAACTTTTGACAATCCTATTGCTGTATGTATCCAGGAAACGGATCGTAGTTGGCAGACTATTAGAAACAGGGATTTTATTACTGGAAAGAGAATTCTAATGTAGCTTCATATTACTAAAAAACTAATAATTTTTAGAAGATTTTCTTCTGAAGATGTCTGCCAAAGTTGTGGACAAAACGTCAAGAGTTTCTGAACTCCGACCACGGCCTTATAACCCGAGAACCAACCACACGAAGCACCAAAATACCGGCCATGAAAGCCTTCGCATCTATAAGTCATTACTGTTGTTCAAAGGGTGTCTGTTGACTTAATAATAAGTATAATATTAGAATAAATAATATTTACTGAAACAAACACCAAGCTGGATAAAGTTACCAAAAATTTAGATATCTCGCAAGTGGAGATATATACTTTGACAAAACCTTATAAAATAGTTTTTCTTTACAGAACTTTTTTAATTTTATCTTTTATCTAGATGTAAACTAGCAATTTATTGTGCTTTTATCAATTTTCTATTAGGATCCCATAATTTTATTAAAGGGGTTAACTAAACATAAGAACATAACAAAAATAGATAGAGTTTTAAGCATCAACCACAATTTAATTGAAACGGGTGGCCACTGTATGTTAAATAGGCTTTTTATATACACAGTTTAAGCATATCACATGCACCAATTTCCCGGCTTTATAAATTTGTCGATAATAGTATGTTGAACTTCTTTCTATAGAATTATGTAAACGATGTAGTGCAGAATCAATGTCTCTTGTACACTTTCAATCATGCACTAAAGAAGCTTAGTTTATAGTTAGAACGCACCATGGGATGTAGAATAAACTCTGCCGCACAAAATAATGGAGAACACTTTTTAAACATTTTCTGCGATTTGTAATTTAAATAAAACAGTTCCCAAATATACCTAACATAAAATTATTAAAATTTCTGAAAGAGTTACTTGTGGACCCGCATAATTTAATTTATTAATATTCTATTTATTTAAGATTACATTAATTCAGCTTTTTTCTTTATTACTAACTTTTGTTGTCGTGTTATTCGCGTCGCGGCCATATTTCGTAGCGTTAGCGCAGCGACCCTTCTAGGTACTCCAGAACCGTGTAGTTTGCCCCGCAAAATCATTGCCTATCTGAAGACCGAGGAAGCTGTAATACCGTGAAATACTTTTTCTTGGAACCAAAAAAACAAAAAATTGGTCGTTTAGAAAATTCTATTAAGGTCTGCACTGACACAATCGTTTCTAATTTTAAACTATTTATTTTTTAACCCACATTATACATATACAGGTATACACTACGTACATTTGTATTATTCTAATTTTTGTATGTAAGCAACTGCTTTTAAACAAGATTTTGAAGTTTAATGTAAACCCTGAAGCAGTGCAATAGCTACGCGTTTTCTCTATCAGTTTTACGGTACAACTTTCGACAATTAGATAACCATTAGCTTTAACTTACTGTGAGTAAAAATTTAACAATTATTTTTGTTGATTCTTAAAACTTTTAACCATAACAAACTTCCTCTAATAATGAAATCGAAGTGCAAAATCAAGCGCCTAAAAATAATCTGATAGTTTAACTGGACCCGTTAACGATGTGCAATTATAGATACCTCTGGTCATTACAGATCAGCTACTAATAGCAAAATAAATTCTTCAAATTATCTACAACGTTTGAGAACGAAGCGTAAACAAATCAAGGGATAATCGCGTCAACAAGCAGATAGTTAATACTGCATATTTACAACGTAAATAACGAAACTTACTAATTAACTTATCCCAGAACGATGACTATCGCACTCTCACATAGTTACAAAGCAATCATTCCACTATACTTATCGAAATTCCAGAAGCCACTTAATAGTAAAAAAATGTTCCTTATCTTCTCATAGAAGAAATCAGCGAAGCCCTAAAAGCACTACTTATCATTAGTAACACGATTGTTAACGAAGGACAAAAACCATTACAGTATGCGCAGTGGAACTAACGAATAACGATCGAAGGCAAAAGAATTATTCTAACAAACAAATGTGTTCATAGTCACGGTAAATTCGAAATTGCTATCAATATTCAGTGACAGATGCCAGAATTTGCAACTAGATTTTGAACCCTTCAACGTCAAACTGCGTCAAATGCGCAGGTTCCCATAATCACACCAAATGCAAAAAAAACAACCAAAGAAAAACCGGCATGCGCAAACTGCAGTAGAGACCACGCAGCCAGTTATAGGAAATGCAGCCACCAGAAAGAACCCCCACAAAAACGATTCTACAACAAGAACGCCAGTCAAATCAACCCTAAAAACGCCACTTATAATGTCAAACAAACATATGAAAATCGTGTGAAAAACCTCCTAAACAATTCTCTACATACCTCAGCTAGCACATCATACCTACCGCCCTAAACAGCCTCTCCTGACGGACCTTATAACGCCATTACTCCCCAAATCAAAACTCTATAACCAACACTATTTTACTCCTCCTCCTCAATTGATCCTAAACCGCAACGAATTATCAACATTTCAACAATTCTTAACTGGAACGCCGACGGCATAGCCTATCAACGCTCTGCATTTATATTATAGCCTTCTTAGCTAGGCACCAAGTCGATGTAGCTTGCGTCACGGAAACTCATTTGACTGAAGGTGAACCTTTCAAAATCCCAGGATGTCGAGTCTATCGCAAAGATAGAGATGCCCGAATAGCATCTGGTGAGTGGCAATTATCATTAAACGAAAACCTCTCCTACAATCCCATTGACGGCCCCCTTGATAACACACTAGAAAGGACAGGAATTTAAGTTAAATTATGAGACACAAGTCAACTTACCATTATAAATGCATATTGACAACCAAACAAAAATTAATTACAACCAACATCGGCACTCTATTCAGCACTTCTCAACCTACGCTGATGATAGGTGACCTAAACGGCAAACTTGTAAATTGGGGTTGCCGAGCAACCAACCTAACGGAGTACAAGTATTAACCCCAGATGAATACACCTACTACCCGTACAGATTCGAACATCAACCAGACATACTGGATGTCATTCTTCTAAAAATTTTACCCAACCCATTACACAAACAGTAATCCCCGAGCTAAATTCCGATCACCTACCCATACTCATTTCCTTTGACAGTTCTCCCAAACCCAACCCTTCCCATGCACGATTAACCAATGTACCAATAACATGAGATCTCTTCCAAGAAACATTGGATTACCGCTTTACCAAGATGCAACCCCTTTCTAATCAAGAGGATATTAACATAGCAGTCATGGAAATTACAAGAATGATACAACACATACATAATTAACTTAATCAAGCAACGAAGTCAAACTAAGAGACTTTGCCAACGTTCAAAAGACCCGTAAGTCAAGAGGCAATTGAATAATTTAACCCATCAACTAAAGCGTGAATTGGACGAATACAGAATTCAATCCTACCGCACCTACATCGCTGTAATCGGTACCGGAGATCCAGGGATGTGGAAAACTACGAAGAAAATTCTAAAGCTCCACAAGAGATGCCTCCTCTCAAAACTGACAATACCACCTTATTGTCCGATAATGAAAAAGCCACTGCTTTTGCCAAACACCTCGAACAAACCTTTACGCCTGAACTATCCTGCACTCCAACCAAAATGTTACATATAACAAACTACATAGAAACACATGTTCCCACCTCTGCCGATTTTACTAATCCCACATCACCAAAAGAAATAGCTGAGATCATAAAGACGTTATCTAAACGTAAATCACGGGGACACGACCTAATATTCAACCTAGTCCTTCATCACTTAACAAGAAAATGCCTCTCCTACCTTGCCTCTCTGATAAATGCATGCCTGCGCCTAGGCTACTTTCCTCAAAGCTGGAAGCATGCACATGTGCCCATGTTTGCTAAACCTGGGAAGAATAAAGAACATATGTTAAGTTACCGACCTATTAGTTTATTGATTACCCTCTCCAAACTTTTTGAAAAAGTAATTTATTCGCCTACACCAAGCCACCATTGCTCTCTACATTCTCTCTTCTTTTAAATTTGGCTTTAGAAAAGGGTACTCGGTCTGTCATAATTACAGCAAATAGGTTACGAAAACAAATGGTATACTGCTGCTATCTTTCTGGATATAGCCCAGGCCTTTAACAAGGTTTGGATAGAGGGACTCAAAAAAAAACCCTCCTAACTCATGATATCTTACGCTATCTTCTGATTATCATTTTCTCCTTTCTTCAAAATAGAACCTTTGCCGTTAAAATAAATACCACACTCTCTGAAACAAAACCCATACGACCGGGCGTACCACAAGGTAGTATCCTCGGCTCATTCTTTTTCAATATATACACCTCCGATATTCTAAAGATTCCCCCAACAATTGCCACATTCGTCGACGTTACAGCCATTATAACGCAAAATCCAAACTTAGCACTAGCTATACAACATCTGCAAAATGCAACTGACACCTTCAATAACAACTTACCTTCTATTATCATCGATGGAAATGACATACTCTGGAATCCCATAGACTCAGCTATAAAATATCTTGAAGTGTACTTAGTTGAAAGATTGACCTGGAGTTTCCACATCAATCATAAACTAACCTAATCTCACACCAGACTCCGACAATTATATCTCATTTTAAATCGTAAAACCTCACTTCCACCCGAATGCATCATCCTACTATATAAATCCCTCCTACACCCCTGGCATTCTACGCCTCTC
The DNA here is from genome assembly GCA_036346155.1 of Sinelater perroti. Taxonomy (NCBI): domain Eukaryota; kingdom Metazoa; phylum Arthropoda; class Insecta; order Coleoptera; family Elateridae; genus Sinelater; species Sinelater perroti. The sequence continues at coordinate 2,053,623 of JARFIY010000348.1, read as the reverse complement.
CTGTCTGGAGCAACACGAGTAAAACAAATATACTCAAACTTCAACGATTCCAAAATAAGGTCCCAAAAATCGCTGTGAACGCTCCATAGTTTATCCGAAACACACAATTTCACCACGAATTGGGTGTCGCCACAATCTAAGATTATATGCTCTCGATCACTAGGACTTTCTTCTTAAACACTGCCAAATGTGAAGGAGCAACTCACTTCAACCTTGGGCAGCGTAATATTCATCACAGACTGAAGAGACAACCACCACCTTCAAGTTTACGAGGCCACTACTACCTGCCTTCATGTATTACACACTGCTACTTGCAAAGTCTAAATTCAGAACGCATATAATGTATATGTACCATAGTCTTAGTCATATTTAACTACTTAAACCTGTCATGTATAACACTGTAATGTTGATCTGACAAAAGCTTCAGTAATAAAAACAGAATTTTAAATTTTTTGTAAATTGGTGAAACACGTTTTTTATTTATTTATATAAATTGTTTTTCGTCATTTATTCAGTAACCCCAGCTCTACTAACAAAAATATTAGTAAGTTTGATTTTCTTTAATAACAAGTTTATAAAATTGTTCCAGCCTTTCACATCGTTATTCTTATTGAATCGAGGAAAAAAAAGTTGTAAAAAAACTTAGAAAACGAGCCGTTAGAGAAAAAAAACGGTGTAATAGTGAACTACAACAAATTTAATTTATTAACAAATAAATTTACGTATTTATTATTCTAATTGTTATGAATTACACGAAATCTTATATTATGCCCTATTACGCTCAGAAAATTATACGCATGCAAAATCTTTGAAATCGCGTGTATTCTAAAATTCCACAAGAAGAAATTTTAAACAAAAATGACACTTATTCTAAAGAAACAGTTAGACTGCAGCTGATCTTTTTTTTCAAAAGTTAAATAATGTAGTGAATGTCTTCTCACTTTTATTTAGAAACAATACAAAAATTACTGGAACCACATTTATTGCAACATGGCTGCTTTCCAGTAAATTCGTTTTCTTAACCCACGATAACCTTAATCAAAAACAACAAAAAGTGAAGACCTGAAGACTGAGAGTCTGTAATTACCGTTGCACTTTTTCTTGAAACAAGATCTTCTTTGTATTCTCCTAAAGCAATTATTTTATGAGTTTTTGTAATACTTAAACCAGATTTGATTGGTCGAAAATTTCTAAAGAAAATTTTTCATCACTACTACTAATACTCTTTAAGTTTCAACAAGAACGGTGTAATACCGTAAAGGAAACTTTCTACAACGGTGCGAAATTGTAACGGTCACTTCCGGTTGCCGTTAACTGATTTGGCTGAAAATTAATCCCATAAAAGATACTGACCTAAGATGTGTATATGCCAAGGTTGAAGTGAATCCGTTGAATAGAACGGAAGTTATAGTGTCTCTAGACACACAGACAGACAGACAGGATGAAAATCTCATTAACTTTCTACTATAAGCTTTGCTGTAGAAAGTTAATAAATACCCACCGATATCGGTAAACATCTTTAGTAGATAGTTTGTAGGTACGAAATGTCTAATTTTAAATACATTTGGACGAAAGCTGACAAGCTATGTATCAGAGTACAAGAAGAATTAAGAACAGCTCCATTACATGGGTAAGTACATATTATATAATATTACAAAATATTCCTACATATTTATTTACATAACACGAAAAATCGTTATAAGGTTAATTGTTGTTGGTAATAAATGGGAACTCAGTCCATAAAAACATGTATGTACAAGCGATGTATCGGATAATGAAATAGCCAATGTGTTAACTATGTGTAAGAAGAGATTTAGAGAATAGGCCAGTCGCTGTGTAATTTTAGATGTTTTTTTGGGGATTGGTATTTTAAAGTGAATTCCTATGTTTTTCAGGACGCTAATCAAGTTTTTTTTTTCAAAAATTCAAAGTTTTTCCCGAAAGACCCAATATTGGACCTAGAAAAGGTACAAGCACGTTTATATTAATATATCGGCCGGATCTCAACCAAAATAGGTCTTCTTGGGCTGAAAATTTTTTGTCATAAAAAATTCTACTAGCTCTGATAATTTCTTTTTTTACATGTATTCTAATCTAAAAAATTTTCAATTTTTTCAAGGTTAGAAAATTTCAACATGGTGTCAAATTGCCCCATCCAGACCTTGAGCTTGAGCTTGAAACCCAAGGTGGAAAATATGACAATCTGTCCAATGCTTTTGGTTTTGAGTAAAAAAATTCAAAATTCGGCTTGTAATCGCAATTAGTTGTTCTCAGTCGGCGCGTTTTAATAATACCTACAATTTTTATAATAGGTACTTACTTCATATAAGCCATAGTTTTCCTGTAAAAGCCGAAAAACCGAAAAAACGGCTTTTTGGACCTTAAAAAATGTCCATATTTTGGAGCGCAGCGGCTCAAGACAAATTTGACTATCAGATTTGTGATCAGCGCCCCAAAAAACATAGGAATCCACTTTAAAATACTACTACCCCAAAAAAAACATTTTTGATCATTTTTCATGACACAGCGACTGGCCTAAAAGAAACTTCTGTTTTGGTAAATCACATTTTCAAAACATAAATTTAAAAATGTTTCGATCGCGTGCTCGACCTGGTGACGCGTTTACCGACACATGATGATGTTAAATGCTCGTTGAATCGCTATCGACGTATTGCTCTTGGAGTTGTGCAAGATCCTGTAAATGTAACTAAAGTCATGGTTCCAGAAAATTTTAGAACTTTTGCGGGAACTCCTTTTTTGGAATTTGACGATACCGAGGACTATAAAAGGATTCTTGTACTTTCCCACAATAATCATAAGAAAACCTTCAAGAATGTACGAATACTTTTGATTGATGGCAGACTCAGTAGATGTGCTAAGCAATTTTAACTGTTATACGCCATATGGTACATGCTGATGTGGAAAACGTCCATGTGGCAACGAATGTCTTTTCAGTAATTTTTATATACATTTATCTATTCAATTTCTAGCAGGGTATACCACAATACATAATGTTTTACTTGTAAATTGCCGTTTTAAGGTAAAAATTTAGGTAAATTAACTTCATTTATTTCTCGCTTTTAATTTTACAAATTCCCAACAAGTCTACCATGTCTGTTATTTTAGGCTCTTATAAAGACTGTTCTGAAGTTAAACATACGACGCTGCCAGTACCACTTCAACCAGGCAGTGTGAAGAAAGCTACAGGGAACCGATCTGGCTGATGATTACAGAAATCTAGAAGAAACCATCATTTTTTTATGCAAATAGGTTGCTTTAGCACATTTACCTATCAGTTCAGTAGAAGATTCGTTTCTTACGATCATAAATAAACCGGTGAAAAAATTGAATTTAACAATTATTTTGCTAGTCAGTGACTGGAAAATAATATCATTTTCCTCACCGCTTAGAAGTCCCATAACCAAAGGCATCGAACAAACAACGCTGTAGTAAGCTGGGATAGTAAGCTTAATAAACTTGTAAATAATATAACAAAAAACATATATACCCTTATCAATATTTTAGGATCAGAATGTACTGCAAGTGTTAATTCATCTTCGTTAACAGATCTGAGGTTACTGCATAAACGCAGAAAACAAATTACATAAATTTAGACATAAACATAGAAAACGTGCTACAGAAATTAGCAGAAACAAAAAATTTTAAAATGTTGAAAAGCACATGCTTATGTACAAAAATTAGATTAACAAAATGTATTTTGTATAATATGCAGTATATGAGTGATTTTTTCCTTTATGAAGGATCAATTGATTGTTGATGTTTCTTGGTTTGTAAGACTATATTTACATTGCATTATATATGTTCTTTGATGATATGTAAAATATATATAGAAATGATATAATTGTGTTGATGTATGTACATAAAAAAATTATATAATTAAAACGAGGAGCGACTGTTCTTTCTGATTTTTGGCTGAACAGTAAAACTAAAAATGCGTATAATTGCTTACATGTTTTTTAGCTACGCACGGCTATCAAGGTGGCTCCTTAGCGCCAAGCACATATTTATCACTAAATTTTGGCAACGTGCAGAAATTTTCTGAACAATATAGGTATATATAATGTGAGCTGAAAAATAAGTAGTTTAAATTTACAAACGATTGTATCAGCACAATCCTTAATACAATATTCTAATTGGTCTACTTCTTGGTTTATTGTTAAAATATTTCAAGTACTTATTACAGCGCTTCAGCCTTCAGGTGGTTAATAATTTTGCGGCGCAAACTACACGGTTTGCAGATACTTAAAAGGGCCGGGGCACCAACACTACGAAATATGGGAAATAACGTGCCGCGAATAATGCGTATTTCTTTTATAACAACACATCGTTGATACGGCCAGAAAATGGTTACATTATTGTTATGGCGCTTTCTTTGTAAAGGTATTTTTACAAGAAGAAATTACTTTGTCCGAAAATTTTCACAGGTTGAGTGAATTGTACGGCAATATGGTTCTTTGCATTGTGATGCAATAAGAACTACTGCCCAGATGCCCATAAATCAGAACAGTAAACCTTTCAGTACGTCAATGTAAAAGTTTTAATTTATCATTTAACTTGAATGCAAATATTTGTGGTGTACTCAACCTACAGCAATAAAAAATGCGATTAACATTATCTTTCTTTTCTAAAGTCATTGTTTCGCTTTTTTGCAGGCTGATAAGCTTCACCATTAAGCACTTTGGCGCTATGTTCGAGGGTCATACTGGTAGCACCAGCTTTCATTTTTAGCATAAATGTGGGATTAATTTTGGCTCTTTCCAATAGCTCAGTAGCTATTGCTCGCCTGGCTTTTTTCTGTTATTTTGTCAAGAAATATTTTCGCATTAAGCTTCCACTTCTATTAATCGTTGCGTATAGCTTGGTGATGTACATCCCTATTCAATTTTAGCTCTTCGAATATTATGTACACAGTAACACGTCGGTCTTCTTACAATAACTGTTTCACATGTTCCGCATTTGCAGCAGCAAGTGATAATAACGAGCGGCCAACTCTGGGATCATTTTGCATTAAATTTCTAGCTTTCCGAAACTTTTTGTACCAGCTTCAATCATGTTTCGTCACCATATCCTATGTTTTACTACGGTTTTATCTAGACCACCGCTGTAGCCTAGTAAAAAATTGCTCTTCTGTCTGACGACCCACTGGACGGGCGAGTTCTAGTCTTGCTGGAAACTCATGGGTGTATGTAACGTGCTAGTATTTAAGTTGCTTGTTAGTAGACACAATACACTTTTAAAGCTGCAGTCACAATAAATGCGCCCCAACAAAAAATTGTTTTCTTTGGCTTGACAAAAAACGGAATATTAACTGTCGGGTCGGAGTCTGCTTTCATCAAGTCTGTCCAACCAAACGTTCCAATGAACCAATCAGTGGATTGCTAGGCATTGTCATACCACCCAGTGAGAATCATGGAAGTACTTTTAAAAAAAGTTTACTCAGAACACGCCATGTGATTGAGTAACACTAATTTCTTGTGTTTAAATATCACACCTAAAGAAAAAAAATTAACTTTAGAGCTTTTCTGACAATGGTTGCATGTATGGAATTTTCAATTTAAATTAGAAAGTGTGTAAATTTTCCCCGCACCTTGCCACGTAATAAGTCTGTACATTTACTTGGTACATTAATGTCTGCTTAATGTAAAATGTAACTAAAATATTTGTATTAAAATAATATAATAATAATAATTTGTATTTAACTACAGCTTTACTAGTGTTTTTTGCTTTTTTGATGCCACATTTTGCGATCTTCCAACCTTTCTCCAGATATCTTGCTTGTATGTTATTGCCATCTGATTCATAGTCTTTCATTTTTTTTTCTTTTGGCATGGAACCCATTCGTATATAACTGTGCCGTAGGCGGTCCCAAGCCCGTTTGTGAAAAAAAGGAAGTTAAAAAATCTGGGTTCAACTGACCCGGTCTAATAAGGGCCCCTGTGTAGAGTTACCGGATGAAAACTGGTCAACGGTCTGAAGAAGAAAATATAGATTTTTTGACTTCGAGGGTGGAAGACCCACTTAAAGAGAGAAGGTTAATCTTTATAGTCCAGTAAGACAATTAGCCTAGAGGAAAAAGCCTCAATTACAAATTACCTGGTCTTGGGCCTGCACCTCAACGCTCTTAGATACATATTTTTTTAACACCTTCTATTATTTTAGTCAAAAGCAATTTATGTTTACTGGTGCAGTTATATTTTTCTCGTTTGGTATGTGGTTTTACTCTTGTATAAACATTATGATGCGCTGATTAAAATAAGTGTTTTTATAGTAGTTATTTTTAAAAGCTTATTATGGTTATACAATTTTCAGTTTCTAATAATTAATACTATATTATTTAATTTAGTAAAAACCTAAAAGATTTCTTTTTATTAACACAAAGAAATAAAATGGCTTTGTGATTATAATAAACATATCAGTAAGTGTATTACATTGAAGTCTCCACCAGCATGAATTAATAGTAAACAACTTAGTGTTTGTAATACATGACCAGAAAAATCATCGGAATGAAATACAGTTCAGCGAGAATAACAGCCGCCGGGTGCAATTATTGCAAGAAAAAACGAACATAATCAAACTCGTTTGAGTTATATGCGAAACTGTGTTTGATGTTCAAATTTTAATTAAACTGCTAAACACATTTATAAATAGCGGAGGTTCAATTACAGCTCTGTGCAAATTATGTGCGGGTTCAAAAAGCTTTTCAAACGTACGTGTAAATTCAATCGGATGCAGATTTGCAATCAAAAAAGTAAATATTTAACGCAACTTAAACGCTTATTTCTATTTCTAACACTGGGATCATGTTTTTTTTTATAATTTGTCATAAATGTACATTAGCTAATGAATTGCCTGTAATCTGATTATTGTTTTGATAATTTACACACAATTAAAAAAATTATTTAACTAAATTACACAATACCAATACTGTTCACAATTTGTTGTCAGAGTGCTGTAATTTTATTTATAATAAATATGATATAAAATTACAACTAAACACACATAAATCTATTATTTTATATTTGCTAAAATGTAACTTTATGAAGAAAATATTACCGCTGTTTCCATTAGCAAAATGTAATGGGAAATTACTGTAATTACATTAACTTTATACCAATCGCGTACCATCAACCATATTTTAAAGTAATTTAATATATATTTAAATAAACTTTCTAATTTGTAATATGAACACATATAATAAGAACACACTAAATCCGTTAGTTCATGTATTTTCAATTTGAACGTTAAATATACGCCAATGCTTTGTTTATCGCAATTAGCGAGTAGTAATAAGATTATGACAATCTAATAAAATGATTTAACTTTTATTTTTCAGGAGAATGCATGGACAGTTTGGCGCAAGGTCATCTAAAACTTTTTATTAAAAAGAAATAGGAAAACCACGGTATTTTCACAATAAAACAAGTATTTATATTCATAAAGCGCTAATAGATGGTTTGGAACGAAATTGAGTTTATTATTTATTTATTTTAAATTGCACTCCAGGCCGTGAAGGCCTAGGCCATATAACTAAATTTTTACTCTATTTTACATTATTGGATAATTACATAAATACATACTGTGACATACTTTCGTAAATATTTATTTATAATTTTTCTCCACTCTTCCCTATTTGTCGCTTTAATTTTGCAGTTTCCAACTCTAATAATTTTTAAATTCTCTTGTACCCAGTCCAGTCATCTATTTCGTAGTCTTCCTTTTCTTCTTTTATCTACTGGTTCTTTATATAATTCTTCTATTTCTTTGTTTGTTGTTCTTTTTAATTTTCTTCTGTTTTTGTTCCCCGTAGATAAATCTCAGTATCTTTCTCTCCCATCTTCCAAATATTTTAACGCCTCACACCCATAAGTCACTGTCGGTCTTGGATTGTCCTGTATATCCTGTTTTTGTATTTATGGACACCACTTTTGATTTTACTAATAGTCTTAAGGCTGCATATTTTTGGTTTCCTTTTTCCTGCTTTTATTTTTTGATCCTCATAGCCGTTCCTTAAATTTGTACATTTAAATATACAAATTTATTCACCCTTTCAAAAGCATAAAGGTTGCCCCAGACGTTCGTTATTTCTAACTTATCTCTTTATTGACTTGTCTGTTTTTTATTGCCATATATTTTGTCTTTCTTTTATTTATTTTTAGATCTGCTTCCCTTGCGTTTTCTTCTGCCTCGTTAAATATTCTTATTAGTTCTTTTTTGATTTTATTATTAAGGCAACATCATCACCAAAGGCGATAGATACATTGGCGTTCATTTTTGAATATTGTTTCTTCCATTTTGTTTCTGCTGTTTCTGGGAATTTCTTCAAACACTAAATTGAACAAAATTGTAGATACTGAGTCCCCGTGTCTTAGTTCTTTTTATCTCAAAATTTTTTGACTTTATTACTCCCACACCACCGGGCTACTGGATTTTTTTTATCATCGTTCTTATCAGATTTATTAATTTGTTTTGTATTCCCGAACTATTTATCCGTTTGTGCAGTGCACTTCTCTTAATCCTGTCGTATTCTCGTTTAAAGTCAATAAGTGGTACATATACAACCACTTTGTATTTATAACAGGTAGTTTGTATTTTCTCTAGAACAAACATCTGGGGTATTACTGATCTACTGCATCTAAACCCAGCCTGGTACGTTCTTAATACTTTTTTCACATACGTGTTTAATCTTGTTTTTAGTACTTCTTTTAGTTTCTTCTTTTTCTCATATTATTTTATATTATAAGTTTATACAGTTATTATTTTAATACTGCGCATCCTTCTTTCAATATTTTGGCTGTAATATTGCTTTCTTCTTAACTTTTGTTGTTTCTTGATTTTTTTATTATTTCCTCTTTTTCTTCTTCTGTTGTTTGCATTATTTCATTTCTATCCTGCATTTGTATATTTATCCTTTCTTGTTCTTCCCGCATATTGCCATATTTCTTCTGGCTTATATACCAGATCTTCTTTTACTTCTGTTTTGGTATTCCTTTTCTTTCTTTTTTACTTCTTGCTAAAATGATCTAATGTCCTTATTTTAAAAATTTTCTTGTTATTTCCTATATTTGCCTTTTTTCTGCATATTTTTTTAATTTTCTTTCTTACTTTCATATACTCTTATATATTTTATTTACTATTTTTTGCTATTTTATTTTGTCTTTTTTTAATATTTCAAATCTTTTTTACATTTTTTATTAAACCATTGTTTTGCTTTTCGTTCTTGTTTTTTTTTGGGTATCACTAATGCATTTGCTTCTACTATCACCTCTTTGATATTTTTCCGTATTTTATCCATTTAAGTTGTAAGTTCCAAGTTTTGTATTCTTTTTTCATTTCTTTCTATATTCTTGCTTTTTTTTTATCCTTTAAGGCTTTCATATTGCATCTTTCTGACAAAGTTTTATTTCCTTATTTGTCTTCTTTTCCTGTTCTTCTTTCCTACACGTTGTTATCACTAAAATGTAGTCTGATCTGGTTTCAAACTTTTGCCCTACTTTTAGTATTTGTAATAATTTTCATGTGCTCCTTTATTATTATATATGGTTGATATGATTTCTTGTTCTACTGTCGGGCAATATCCATGTTTCCTTAAGCACCTCTTTCCTTTGTAAGTGCGCATTTCTTACAACCATACTTTTCTTGGCTGCAAAATCTATCTTTCTTAATCCATTGTCATTGGTTTCCATATTTTCTTATAATATTGTTGTCTACATCTTTCTGTTTTACTTTTGTATTGTAATCTCTAAGGATAATTTTTATGACATGTTTATGCTCCTGATGTTCATAAAATATGTCTCTTTATTCTCATCTTTTTCTTTTGTAGCTGCGTATAAATTTATTATACTTATATTCCTCCCTTTATCTTTATAGTACACATTATTTCCGATAGTCTCTTATTTTTTTTCGTAAAATTATTATTCTTTATAAAATTTTGTTTTGTTTCTTGTAAGGCAATAATTTGTATTTTGTATCTGTAATCTAATTATCTGAATTAAATTACCTGTTTCATACGTTTCTCTCACATTATATGTTTTCATTTTTATTCTTAATCTTTCTGTTTTGTCCGTCCCATAATTAACTTTTTCGTTGCCTTTATCATTTTCATTATGTTGCGGTTTACCTAGTTTGGCTAGTTTCTTCCCTAGGTAGTTTTACTTATTTCTCTTGACAGTACCACTCTTTCGTCTTTATCCGGCGATCTAGTACTAATTGTTCTTTTGTTTAATGTAATCACTCGCTTTTTTCTTATGTCGCTAGCTTTGGTTTCGTCATCTCGTTTCTCCTTTTTGTATATTTTATCGTTTACTATTAGTTTGTTATACTTTATTACTGCTTTCCACTCTTTCGCTTTTGCTTCTTTAGTAATAAGATTAAGTTTTTTCTCTCCTCTTGGATTTTTGTTTAAAAAATCCTACTCAATATATATAATAGGGGTGCAAGTAGAAACTTTGCTTTGTTTGGTTCAAATTTGATTTTATTGAAATGATACTTATTACAAAGATTAATAATCGAAATATTTGTTATTACTATATATGCTTTTTGGCATTTATCGAGTAGATGATAAATACATTTTCAAACTTTGTGATTTCGAAGCAAAATACTAACCACCTACCCATTTTCGCACATCTTCAATTTTTATAAACCATTGGTTTTTTAAATATGACCACATCTATCTGAATAAGTGGTAATCAGAAGGAGCCAAGTTTGATGAATATGTCGCATGTTAGAAAAATTTACAGTCTAAAGAAAAGATGAATTCCTGGGTTGGTTTTGCTATATGTGGACAAGCGTTGTCATGCAGCAATATTACTTTTCGTCTGTCTTGACCAGTAAATGGTATTTTCTTCCTTAAAGGAACACTTAAATTGATCAGGAAATGATGATGATAGTAAATGATTCCTTTCCAATCTCACTTTCTTAGCATGAATATTCGTTTTTGCAACTGATGTTGATGGCTGGCCTGGATCAACCCATACCTTTCTGCGTTTAGGATTGTCGAAAAAATCCACTTTTCATCACCCGTAATGAATTGTGCAAAAAATTCTTTCTTTTGTACTGAGAAAGCAAATATTTGCAGATGTTTTTTTGGTTTTTGTTTTCTTCCGCTAGTTTATGAGAAACTCATTTCCCTTCCTTCTGTATATTTCCCTTTGCGTGCAATTAAAGTAACATTGCTTAGTGAGTAACTGTTTTACAAGCTCTTCTTGAGTTTGATATGGATTTCCATTCTGTAAAATTTGAAGTTCTTTGTCTTCAAATTTTTCTACTGCACCTGAACATCGATCGTCCTCAAGACTAAAATTTTCATCAGGATATCTTACAAAACACATTTTTACTATTAAATGACTCACAGAATGTTTAGCCAAAGTATAATTAATCAATTTCATAGCTTGAACAGCTTTTTTTTATTTGAAAACAATAGAATTCAATTCCGTAAATGTTGCTTATCGACATCCATCTCATATAAAATTGATACACACGGAACGACGCCTTGTAAATTACTGAAACTTTCAAAATGGCAGACAAATTGGATTAAAGTATGTTTTTTAATGCAACTAACTTCAAAGCCGAGTTTTTAATTACACAACTATTATTTTCAACGAACTTAAAAAGTTCGTTACTGAATTATATATGTCTGTCTGTCGGTCTGTCGGTCTGTCACAAAATTTGAGATTTTTTAAAATTTGAAAATGGATTCTTATAGGAAAGTTTACGCTGATTTCGAATTCGAAATTAAAGAATTTCTATCTCGAATAGTTTTCGAGATATTCGACTTCGAATTTCGGCAAAATTTTCGACATTACGATTCTAAATGTGATTCTTATAGGAAATTTTACGCTGAATTCGAAAATGAAGTCAAAAAAATTCTATGTCGAATAATTTTCGAGATATTCGATTCCGAATTTTTCCGAAATTCGAAATCGAAATCGAAAGGTTTTTTTAAGTTCGTTATGGGATTGCTTACAGAGCAATCTCTTCGCCGGTTTAATGTTTTATATTTCCTAATCCTTCTTGCTACTTCAAAGTCACTACTTATATCAATATTTACTCCAATTGTGTGTAGTATCACTCACTTTTTTATGTTGCTACTTTCTCCTTGGATTTATCATCCATTTGATTATTAGTTTTTTCTTATTTTCTTTTCTAATATTTTGATTCTTTTCTACTGCTTTGTAATTTCTTCTGTTAATTGCTTATTCCCCTCCTTATTTTTTTTTGCGTTTAGAGTTAAATTTTCTAGCTTTTCATGTATATCATTTAGTCTCTCTCCAATTCGCACAAATATTTCTTCTATTCTCTCCACCCTTCATAGCGATAAGAAATTTAACCGTGAAGATAGGATGATCCAAATCAAACTTTAGGAATAAAATTCCTTGTCGTTTGTCCTATATGAACGTTGGAAGTTTACATTTGTGCAGTTGGTATCTGAACACGTAAAAAAGTTGCTATGGCACTGTATATCCTGCAGCAGAGCACCCATATCTTTCAAATTTATTGTAAAACAAGCTATTGAAAGATGAAGTTTGTTTGCTTTAAGTATCTTTGTAAATCATCACAATTGCCACATTTGGGGTGATAAAAAACCAATACATCTACAAAAATACTCTTTGGTATGCATCGTGAGCTACAAAAATTATTGATCGATAATTTTTTGAGACAAAGCTGACATTTTGAGAAAAATATCAAAAACTTTGCTAAAAGAATGGTTGCATATCAACGCTCTCGTGGTAGATATTTGGCCGACATCATATTTCATATGTAACTCCTAAGTCTATATTTTATACTGATAGTAATAAAATTTTGATTATTAAAATGCTTTGTTAACTCCAGGAAAAAAATCCTAAAATTCCATTCCAATTACCTTATCTATCACCATTTTTGGCTGTAAAGAAAGACGATAACCATTTGGTACTCGCCAAACAATAGTAAAATCAGGCTAATAAAATCAACATCTATTATTCAAAGTCAATTATTTATAATTCCTACCCTATTAAAAAAATATTTATGAGGCATTTTCTGATTTGGATTATATTTAATAACTCTCTCAGTGTGGATACTGTGCTTCTATATTTGTGACATGTGCTGTCTACGGATTTTTATAATTTTCCGATATAATCGGAGCTTAAACGCTTCTAGCCTTGTACTGAGAATCAATATTTTTTCCGCATAAAAGTATAGATTAAGCAAAATAGTTTAACAGCCAGCAAATAATATTAAATTTAAATTTTTATTGCAAAATGAATTCTTTCAAAAAATAAAACCATGACGAATGATGTCTACCTAAGTTTTTATTCTTTGTTGGAAATTCATCTGAGAGTTTGTCACACAAACAAGATATTTTCCATGTACTTTAGTTGTCCACATGTAACGGTACGGGTATCTTTCAAATATTAGATAATTTTGTTTTTGGTTTTCTTTGTTGATTTTCATGCCCATTTGTTTGCAGTTTGTCTTAGATTTGTTTAATAGTAACTGGGCAAGAGTTAAATGTAATAAACTTTTTATATTTTTTGCTATTTATATAAAACTTGTATTTTACATCACATACTCTGATCACTTGAATATTGAAATAACATCATTAAATTTTATTTTCTTTGAATGTTTAATTATATTTTTTACCCTTATTATTTGCAGTCTGTTGTATATTGTAAACAATAAATAATTCTTATATCTAAATACAACAACAATTCGAAAAAACCTCTATTTGAACATGCGCGAGAAATGGGCGATGATAGCAACGCCCATTCTGTGGCGTTGTATGTAATAATTCACAGACAGTGCAGAGTAGAAGAAAAATATTGTGTTGTGGTTTAATCGTCCTCTAGATTCCTTGTAAATGAACATTGCTATATAAAATTTTGCCATATGCGAAGTACGTGCAGTAATACGATTGCTGTACGGGAAGAACCTTTAGGCAGATCGTGTATTTTTCTGCTACTGTATTCTCTTCTAGTGTCCCTTTGACTGCACGCTTAATCTTTCATTATATTTAATACTATAGTTTTTTCTTTCGTCTTTGAAATTGGAGATATTTAGATCTATTTTAATGATTCCATTTTGTACATTAACTATCCTGCGCAAAACTAGATTAAAATCCATCTTGAATTTTAATGTTGAATTAGATACCGTACTCCCTAGCTGGATTCCATATAGCTATAAAAGTTGTGTATATATTAGTATTTTGTTTTTTAGGGCGAGCTGAGATTGTTTCCCTAGTAGTCAACATAATTTACTGAGTTAACAATTAAACTGTTTTCTGCTTGTTTTAGATAGGTATTGCCCAAATTAATCTGCGGTCTAAATATATTTCGTAATACCTAGCCAAATCCTCCTGCGATATCTGTTTTTTGTTAAGTATTATCATTGGATGTTTTTTTTAGTTGTAAATGTAACTCACACATATTTTACTTCATTTGCTTCTATTCTCCATTGCCTGAACCAGATTTGGGGTTTGGCGATGTGATTTTGAATAATAATCAAATACATTTTTAAGTCTCTTTTAGACGCCATTAATGTCGTTTTATCTGAATATGTAGTACTAGTTACATTTCTTAGCACTAAAAAATATATAGTTATCCAAATATTTATCTTGGTGTTTAATTAGAAAATGTCTTTCCTGAATGTATGATTTTAGAATGTAAAATATATAATGCGGCAGGTTTTGTTTAATTTTATATGGCAACCCAATGTACCATATTTTGCCGAAGGCCATCGGTAAGCGTTGGAAAAGCACTATTTTCAATATCGTTGATTTTACGTACGACTTGGTGTATCTGCTCAATCGTGGCAAGCAAGCCTTTTAGTCAATCGTATATTTAATTACTACATTTTTTATTGTTTTTATTATGGTAATTTATTAGCAATCAGAACAGTTTACGTTAAATTTGTTCTATTAGCTCATTGTAGGACTTGTGTTGACATGTGAAGGGTAGCACCCAATGGTGTTTGCCCTTTTATTACAATATATTGTTTGACAAAAGAATTATAAATAATATATTACATATATACATTAATCTGAGCTGTTAAATTATAATTAACCTACTTTACAATAATTAGTGAGATGGTGCTGTTAAATCACACGGCCAGTTTCTTTTTAGTCGTTTAGATTGCCTGGCTTCTAGTAGAGGTTGGACGTTGACATTTGGATGTGATATCAGTTTGTTTTGATGTTTGGTTGCCATTTTCTCTATGACCTCTGTTACAAAGGGTATGTTTAGATCTGTATGAATTGTCTGGTTGGATACAAACCAGGGGGCGTTAACGATAGCACGTAGTTTTTTTGATTGAAAGCGTTGAATAATGTTGATGTTTGATTTGCATGAGCATCCCCACACCTCTATACACCGGTCCACACCGGTTTTATAATTGCCTTGTAAATGAGGACTTTGTTTTCAATAGATAATGGTGATTTCCTGCCTAATAACCAATATGTTTTCTTGACTTTCAAATCCGTTTCTTTCCTTTTTGTAATTATATGTCTTCCAAGTTAGCCTGAAATTTAAGTGCATCCCGAGATATTTGGTTTCTGTGACTTGTGGTACCGATAAGTTATTGATTGTGATCTGGGGGCATTATTGATGTCTTAATATTACGTTTACTGTCTTTGTCTCATTTACTTTAATTTTCCATTTTTTAGCTAATCTTCCAGTAAGTAGATATATCCCTAGAGCAATTGGCTGGCTGCCACGGAGTCGTTGTCAGTTGCTAACATGGCCATGTCATCTGTGAAGATTCCAATTAATGTATCTTCCATCTTGGGTATATCAGCAGTGTACAGTATATATTGCATGGGACCTAGCACGCTTCCCTGAGAAACGCCTGAATTTATACTGCAGGGATTTGACGTTGCATTACCATGACGAACATGGAAACTACGCTCTGTCAGGAGCAGGAAGTATTTGTGGGACAGTACTGTTTTGATTTTAAATAAAAGTCCTCTGTGCCACACCTTGTCGAACGCTTGAATAATATCAAGAAATAGTGCTGAACAATATTTTTTTCTTCAAAAATTTTGTTTATTTTGTCTATTATGCGATGACACTGTTGAACGGTCGAATGTTCAGGACGAAATCCAAATTAATGGCTAGGTATTCAATTTTCTTCTTTATGTTCTGCACGTATTTTTTGGAGGAGAAGTTTTTCTAGCAATTTGGATGAAATTTGCAGAAGACTTATAGGTCGGTAAGATGAGACTTCATTCGGTGGCTTTCAAGGTTTCAGAAATAATATTATTTCTGCCCTTTTAAATTTTTTGGGCCAGTAGGACAGGCGGAATAACGCATTGAATATTGTAATAATTAGAATTAACCCTTTTTTGGGAAGCTCTTTCCGTATTTGTCATGTTATTTTATCAGCTCCCCGTACTTTATTTTTAGCTAGCATATTTATTTCTTTTTTGATTTCATGCGTCGAAATAGGTGAAATTGGAAGGCTAAGCTGTAGTACTCAGTCGAGGTAGTCCTCAGTTTATTTATTTCTGTCTGTAGAGTGAGGAGTAAAGACTTTTTTTAAAATAATGTGCAAATGTGTTAGCTTTCTCTTCGTCAGATCTGGCCCATTCCCTTGTTTCAGTTCGAATTGGAGGGATTCTAGCTTACGGTCTTTTAAATCCTTTAGTTGCTCGCCAAATTGTATAGTCATTTTTAGGTAGCGTAGAAATATATGCATTAAATTTATCATTCCGGAATTCCTTTAACTTAACTTTTATGTTGTTTGTTAATCTGTTGTATTTGTTTCTAAACGTTGCGTTACGTGTTCTTTGACAAGTAAATCTTACTCTCCTTCTTTCTGCTATTAATTTCTTGATTTCAATGCGAATGTTAATTATATTTTGGTGCTGTTCTATTTGGGGGTGTAGTACTTAACCGCTTCTTGTATGATTTCAGTTAAATAATTTGTAGCTCGATCTAACTCATCTGGTTCTTTTATTTTAATATTTAGGTTAACGTTTATTTCAATGTAGTTTCTAAAGGTTTCCCAATTTGTGTATTTATTATATAACATACTACTAAGTTGTTTTATAATTACCGAAGAACTAATCGTCACAATAATGGGTGATCGATCTGAGAGAGATCATAATTTGATTCTACAGTGGTATAATTTGGTGAAATACCGTTCGTGACGCAAAATCCAGCAAATCTGGTACTTTGTTGGGGTCGGTTGGCCAATAAGTGGGTTCCCCTGAGGAGAGAAACCCAAAGTTGTTTTTACTTATGCATTCATAAAGTTGCCTTCCTTTGGGAGTAACGAATGGCGAACCCCAATGGGTATACTTAGAATTGAAGTCACCACGATGATCCAAGTGTACGCAGAAACTGATAGAACTGAATCCTATTTTAATCTTGTGTTTTGGCGGACAGTATACCGTTGATATAAGCAATGGTCGTGGTAACTTATTGACTTGAATGGTTGTAGCTTGAATGCGATTTGTTTTGAATTGTGGTAGTTCATGGTGCATTATGTTTTCCTTTATTAAGATTGCAGTACCACCGTAGGCTGTTCCAACGGGATGCTCTGTATGATAAATTTAATATGTTGGGATTTTGACATGTGTCCTTGATGTGTAGTGAGATTCTGAGATAACCATTATATCAATACAATTTATTTTGAGGAAAATTTGAATTTCGTCCCTGTGTTGTTGGAGCCCATTGGAGTTCCATACAGCTATTCTCAGAAATTCCGCCATTATGATGCTATTTTGTTTATAACTGTAGTCAGCATATTGATGATAGTGCTATTTTACTGAATTAGCTGGTAGAATAGATTTTTGAACTCATCTAGGAAATTTAGAAAAATTGATTCATTTGATGTTCGTGTATGATTTGGGATTTGGGAATTTGATTAGAGAGTGAAGGGAATTGACTTTGATTTAAGGTTGGAGCTACAGTTTTTCTGATGATTCCAGTATGTGGTGGAAATCTTACAGGTTGGTATTTCTTTTGTAATTCTCTATAGACGGTGCATCCTTTGTAATTTGCCGTATGCGGACCTTCACATAAGACACACTTTGCTGGAGTTGTGTTGCTTTTAGTACAAGTGGCGGTATTGTGGGCACCTCCTCCTTTCACGCATGCATAAGGTTTATTACAGTAGGCTTTCGTGTGATTGTATGCCTGACAACGTGAGCACTGAACTAATTCTGTTTTTTTTTCTTGGAGGTTCTACGCTAATACTTGTATGGTGTGGGTATTTGAGTTTATAAATGTCTTTATTATTTTCTGCCGGCTCTAAGTCAACAAAAAATAGGGACAACGGATCTTTAGTGCTCCTACTCCTGATATTGCAGATGTTCCTAACGTTAAAATCTATTTCGGCTAGTTCTGTCTTTCTATTCTCATAGGGAACCGAGTGATGACGTATGACGACTCTATACGCTCGATTTTCTTTCAACTGATAGGTGTGATAGACTATATTTTTTGTTTGCAGGTGTTTTATTAGTGTGCGGTATGAGTCAGTTGTTTTAACGTTTACTTTAATAGAATTATCTACCATCGCTTTGCAGTCATATTCTGTTTCCGAAATGACAAGGTTGAGATTTTTAAGCATATCCGGGAAATTTTTAACGCCGTGGATAAAGACAGGAGGTGGTTTTGGAGTATTTTCTTTTTGACTTTTATTTCCGTCTGCTTGATTTTGTATCATTTCCACATCATCTTCTTGTGAAGCTAGTGGTGCATATTTATTTGTAACATGAACGTCAGCCTTTGTTACAATATGATTTTCTTTGGGTTTCTTTTGTGATATCTTTCTTTTCTTCTTTTTTCCTACTTCTTGCCAAGAAATTTTATTTACTGATGTTTCAGATTCCGAATCTGATTGCAGTTCAGTACATACGGAAGGTGAAGTGATGTGGGTGGGAGTTGAGAAATGTTGCATTTGTGTTTGATATGGATTGATAATCTGAGGATTTGTATTTTGCACAAATGCGGGGAAACCTGACAACGAGTTTCCATTATTTAAAACATAATTTGGTTGAATAAATGTATTGGGTACTTGCAATACTTGTTGCTGTTGATACTGATTTCCGTAATGGAGATAATTTGGTATGAGATTAGGATTTAATATTATGTTTGAATTTAAATTTGTTGCCACAGCTCCACCGTGAGGGCCGGCGGGCTGCATGGCCTGACTTGATTCCATCCTCAACCATTCAGCAATTTAAGTTTACTTAGTAGCCACGAACAGCAATAACCTATAAATAAAATTTTGTGTAGATCTGCGTATGTATTTGTACTTATCTGCACAAAAGGTCAATTTTTAATCGCAGTTCCAACGTTCACAGCGTGATAATGCAGCACACATCCAAACGCATGGACTCGAACGCTCGAACCTAACTAATTACTACATGAACTTTGCATTCTTTAGAGCAGGTCTACCTAAAATTTCCAATAATCGTTGGCATACCAAAAATCAAAGAAAATCTTTTTATGCGTTATGCAAATACTATAAATGCAAAGTAGATATTAATGTTAAATGGTATCTTCAATTCTACTTGAATAGCTATCTTTATATATCTGTCTTTTATCTTTTATAGATGTAATGACTGAAGGTTTTCCAGTTGTTCAATATTGGTCATAATTACGTTAATCAATTTTCGCACGACACATTGTGGTAAAATCAGAGTATCACAAAAAAATGTCTATTTTACATCGAAAAATTACTAGAAATGCGTTTTCCTTCATTTTTATCACAATTACTACAAAAATAATTTGAAGAGACAGGCGTGTAAATAGCCGTGCCCTCGTGGTGCGGTACGGCCCGTTTTGAAAAGTAAAATGTTGAGGCCCAAATCGTCCCTTAAACGGCCGGCGCGAAAGGGGATGGGGGCGGCTACCGATATCAACCGATGAGTAATTGCCAAATCGCTCACCTGTAATCGGCTTCGGCTTCGGCGGTGTTGGTTTCACGGTGGCCACCTTGTTGCGATGTATTCGTGCCTGGAACACGACCGCACTGGCCGGTATGCGATGCGAAAGTCTTGCGGGGTGATTAAATGTGGGTAAAATAAACACGACCGAATTGGCCGCGATGCGGATCGAATATGTCGCCGGGCTTCACGCCTAGCTTAGTGGTAGATCATTTGCGGGAAATCTTAATTCGACAGCACTTTTCGTCTCAAAGGGTGCCGCCGACGGCGTATGCAGACTCGCCGTTCTGTGTGCGATAGCATAATTCATGACTACAAGTGCTTTTATTTCAAAAAGTTATACCTCACCACACATTTTTTGAAAATCACACATTCGTCAATTTTTAAAAAATTACAAATAAATCGAAATAATAACTGAATTTTTAATAAGTTTCTTGACAGTAGAAAGCAGAGGACATCTTTTTCCTTCAGCAGGACAATAGTACATTTAATTAAAATAAAACTAAAGTGTGTCTGTTTTTATTGTTGTAACTTTAAAGACTGTATAAGGTTTTTATCATTTTTTAAGTTCTCATAAAAACAAAAAAAGCCTTAACTAGTAATGCAAAAAAGTTTCTTGAAATCTTTTCTCGTTTTCTTTTTATAATTTTGTTGAGCTGTTTATATTTTTCTAGTGATTTTTGTAATTTTCTTGTTTGTTTCATTAGATCTATGGTGTGTAGATATTTAGGTATTTTTATTTTGGTTGTTTTTGGCCATATTTTTTTGGTTGCAGTTCGCATACTGTTATTTATTTTATCTGTTTGTTGGTCAATATTTGTCTTAGTCTTTTCTCAATATCTTTTTGGTATTCTTGTTTTTCTCTTCTAGTTCTTTGCTAGTTGGGGATTTGATTTTTGTACCTTTCTGCTTTTTTTTTCTTTGCGTTAGTTACAAAGTGTCCTCTCACTATGTGATAATTATTTCCTGTTTGGAAACTATTTAGTACTGAAATGTATTTACATAACTGTTTGTTGTTACAGATTATATCTTTGTTTTGCGATACGGATTTTTCCATGTCCATTTGCGCTTTCTTGTAGAAAGTATTCAAACAAAAAAGGTTTTTGTTTTGGAAAAAATGTAACAGCATTTTACCTTTAGGATTTTTGTTGCCTAACTCAAATTTTCCTATGTGATGTGTTTCCATTCTTCCATTTTCCGATTTGGCGTAGATATCACCCGTAACTAAAACATATGGTGTTTTTTAAAGGCTCTTGCTGCTTTGATATTTTCATATACTGGTGCCACGTCTGCATCCTTGTGAGTACTCGTTGGTAAATATGTAAGTATGATTTTTATCCCACAATTGGACCTTAGCTTTAATTTTATATACGTGACTCTGTCTAATATAGTGTGTGGCATTTTTTTTATTAAATGCTTTCATTTTTTATGTATTGTGAGGGCTATGTCACCTATATGATCTTGGTAATCAGAGTTTTCCTGGAATAGTACATGCTTTGATTTTAATACGGTTACTGTTTCATTTGGGAGACGTGTCATTTAATCCGATTGCGTCCCATTTAATGAGACCCATCTCGTATTCTATTTCTTTAGCTGTTTTCCGTCTATATTGTTTGTATATTATATATAGCAACATAAAATTGTAGTTGTTTGAATGAGTTTTTTTGGTGTGTTTATTTTTGATGGATTTTTTGATAAATTTTTGTCTTCAGAATCCTTGGGAACGACTATCGAGACAGTGTGAGATTCGGATTTTGTATCTCTACTTACCTGGGGTATTATATTCATTGTCGTTTGAAATTCACCTTTGGTCGATTTTAAGAGGTTTTGGAATTTCTCGCCCTGTGTGTTGGCGAGTGATTTCAGGATAATGTAAGATGTTTGAAAAGAGTGGGGTAGGATTATATGAACATGGGTTCCTTCTGTTTACGGATAAAAGAAAATTATGACCTCACGTTGCTAGGATCGCTAGTTCCAGTAGCTAACCTATCCTCAACAAGGTCGCGAGGTGTGTCTACTCATTACCGTAGATGGAACACCTAATGTTAAAGATCGATATGTAGCTAATTTTGTGTCGGGTACATTGAATCACAATGAACCTGGAAGAGGTTATTTAGCCAGTAAAAGCTCTAGAAAAAATAATAATGTTACGACAGCTAAATTCCTTAATGAATCGTTAAATAATTTTGATTTGCCGCATTAAATTCCAATGGATAAAATAATGTTAATGGTTACAGATGCTCTACTGTATATGATAAAAGCTTTATAAAATTTAAAAGTTTTTCTCTAATTTAATTCATTGTACTTGTTTAGCTAATGATTTAAATTGCGTTATTGAAAGTATTAGTCTCTAACATAATTTAGTTAATAATTTAGTTTCAAACGTTAATTTTTTTTATTAAAGCACCTCTTAGAGTTTAAGTGTATAAGGAAGAGTAGCCTAAACTCCCTTTACAGTCACAGCCGATCTTAACAAAATGGGGGTATCTGGTTGAAATGCGTAGATTTTCTTGCAAGTAATTGCACTAAAATTAAAGATGTCGTATGACAGTTTGATTTTCAAGGTTTAGATGCAGTTGAAAATTGTAATAAGTATTTTAAAGATCTAATAATTAAACAACAGTTAGCTTTGGTTAAATCTTACTTTGTTTGCAGTGCAATTACCGATTAAAAATTAGAGAAGGGAACTTGCCCTACACAAAGGTTTAGGCATTTTTGAAAACTTGAGTACCGCAATTGCTGAAGGTAGTGGTGAAATTAAAAAAAAGTTGAAACAAAGCTAAACTATGTTTTAACAAAAGATAAGGGTTTTATCACATTAAAAAAAAATTAACCATATATTAAAAGTAAACAGAGAGATAATTTAGAATTTTATTCAATCATTACATATTTACATATATTTAAGACGACTGTTTGTATTTATATATATCTGTCACAATCGAAGGTCATTGACTTTAAAGGTTTTTAATTCGAATTTTTTTTATTTAACTCCTTTGTTGTACAATCTGTCCTACAAGGGACAATAAGTACTTAGCGTGACACATATAATAATGAATGCAAGCACCAGTAGAAACTGCCAATTGCTTAAGGCATGTAGAGTAGGGTTACAATAAGCCACTCTTTATAAATTTCACTAGGCGTAATATACAAGTGAGTGGTAGAGCTTACAACAATTTTGATTGTGGGTTAAATCGTGTTAGAAGTTCGTTAGGTTTAAATCGTTTTAAACGTTTTGGTTTATAAGACTCGTCCATCAAAGTGCTCACTAATTGATTGGGATGTGTCAGTAATCGGTCTTTATATCTTTGGACACTTTTTTCTATTTCCTCTCTGATAGTGGATATACGCAAATCACTTGAGATAACTTTATTTGGCACATACCACGGAGCACTAACTATAGCACGCAACACTTTATTTTGGAATCGTTCAATGATGGCTAGGTTGGAGTTGCTGGCTGTTCTCCATAGAGAAAGACCATACGTCCAGATAGGCTTTAACGTGACTTTATAGAGCAAGAGTTTGTTCTCCAATGATAGTCTAGACCCTCTTCCGATCATCCAATAGATTTTCCTGTATTGTAATCCAAGTTGTTTTCGTTTGTTGAATATATGAGTTTTCCAGGTTAAGCGCGGTCCAAATGGAGTCCTAGATATTTTACGGAATCGCCATGTTTCAATTGTTGTCCATTGAGCGTAACCGCCGGACAGTTGTCACGGTTCATGGTGAAAATGATGTGTTGGGATTTGCTTTCATTCACCTTAATTCTCCATATTTTTAGCCATTGTTGGATTTTGTTGAGGGAGACTTGCAGGTTGTGGATTGCAGTGGCAGGGTTAGTATATGATGACCAGGACAGCTGTGTCATCAGCAAAGGTGGCGGTTGTTGTTGTATTCGTGGTGGGAATGTCAGCCGTGAACAGCAAGTACAATATAGGTCCCAGAACACTGCCTTGGGGAACTCCAGATACAGCGGGCTGTAGATTCGTGAATTCGCCATGGTGGTTCACGTAGAAATACCGGTCTGATAGGTAAGATTTTAGTACATCGTAGAATTGGTATGGCAGAAACTTTTTTAGTTTATATAACAGTCCCAAGTGCCAGATCTTGTCAAAGGCCTGGGATACATCAAGGAACGCCATGGAGCAATATCTATATTCATCAAAGTCGTTGTAGATTTGATCTACTACTTGGTGGATTTGTTCTACAGTTGCGTGTTGTCGTCGAAAACCGAATTGGTGATTGAGTATTAATTCTTTTTTGTCCAGTATTGACTGGAGTCTTTTTAGAAGTAGCTTTTCAAAAACCTTAGATAGGATTGAAGGAGGCTAATTGGTCTATAGGAAGCGGGATCAGTAGGTGTTTTTCCAGGCTTCTGTATTATTGTTATTTGGGCCACTTTCCAAGAAACTGGATAGTATCTAACAGTGAGGATGGCGTTAAATATTTGGGTAATCGCTTGGACAACAATGTCAGGTAACTGTTTGAGAATTTCTCCAGTGATAAGGTCGAAGCCTGGTGTCTTTTTAGGATTAGTGTCCTTATCTATTACTTCTTGTACTTCTAGGATCTTAAATGGCTTGATAGGAAGACTCATTTGAAAGGGGCATTGTAGGAAGTTCATTATTTTAGCATCCACTTCAGGACTTTGACTAGGAAAAGGTTTGAAAACATTAGCTAAGTGCTCAGCTAAGGTTTCGGCTTTCTATTTTCTGCTGCGAGCCCATTGACCATTTGGTTTAATAATGGGTGATTTGTGCATTATGGGCCTTTTAATTTTTTTAACCGCTTTCCAGAGCGAGTAATCAGAGATTTCCGTAGCTGTGAGATTTACTAGATAGTTTTCCACGCCATGATTTTTGTGTTGCATCAGTAGTTTTGTTAATTGTATCGAGGACCGATTCAGTGCACGTTTGTCTGCTTCTGATCGAGTAGTTTGCCATCGTTTCCTCAGGCGTCTTTTTTCGGTTATTTTATCCTTTAGAATTAAGGGGCAGTTGTTGGTGCTGAGGTTTTTCTGGGTGGGTGAATTCATATTTAAGTTTCATGTATCAAGCGTTATGCAATGCATACAGGATTTTTTCTAGTTACAATATATGCATTTAAGTACGCACCTGTTACTTCTTGCAAAGTTGAACGCACATTTTTAAGCTACAAAAGTGACCAAAGACGATGTTTAACTATTAACAATTTAGAAGTTTCTGTGTAGAAATTATTTATATAGAAATTATTATATATTATAAAATATTCTTGTTCTTCTTATTTTTCCCTTTAAAATGCGTTTATAACCTTTTTATATAAATATACCTGCATGTAATGTAGGTGTCAGTATTGTTTTGTATATTTTAGTGCATATTTTACATATTATATCCCTTCAACTTCTATGAGTAAATAAATTAATTGTTAGTTTTTTCAGCAAAATTAATGTTTTTATTCTTTTTCTACTTATAACTGAAGTGATTTTCTGTCTATTATTAAATATTTTAGCCCATATGTGATTTTGACAATGCTAAAAACTTTTATTTTCGTTCATATAATGAACGTTATAGCTGATTTAGCTCATAACACTGAGACAGCAATATTTTTTGTAAAATTTGTAAAAAATAGGCATCTGATTCTTGTTTCTGCTACTTACTGCATATTTTTTTTATAAAATTGACTTGTATATATATTGTAGTGGAAAATACTGTAAAGCTACTATTTATGGGGAAATATAAAAGCGGCTATTACAAACCCTAATTTATGTTGAAAATGGCACGTATGGTAATATTCAACTTTAAGTTTCAGAACACGTTAGGCGTATTATAATAAACAGATTTGAATAAAATTTTTGAAGTAAAATTGAATTTCACCTAAAAGCAATATTTGATTTTGTTTAAATTAGTCGAGGCTCATCCACACACATAATTCTATCCGTAATAATCAAAACGTCAAACTCACCCTACCGATTAAATCCGCCGAGGAAAGAGGGTTATTAAAGTAGGTGGAAATTTAATCAACAATATATAACGGCAAGGTTCAGGAGGGCGTTCCATAATACGTGATTTTATAGTCGTATAACGCGGCCCATTGTAGGATTCCATAAAAAAGGGGTTTGAAATAGGTCAACCGGCAATATTCAAATTTATTTGATTTCCATTTCTAAACTCGTGTAGTGCTGCATAAATTGCTTTCGCGTCTATTCCACCACGAGCCGGCACCGCCGCGCCGCCACTTCCGCCGTAAGCTGCCGCGGCCATTTGAATTTTTAAAAGCTCCCCAACAAAAACAAGTTTTTATGGCGCGCTGGCCGCTCCTGATTTGCGCCCGAGCTTTTAGCAAATCCGTGAATATTTACTTTGCACATGCGAGTTCGACCGTGCGAAGTCAAACATCGGCGAATTTATTTCTTGCCCCGAGTGCGCAGCCGGCGGGACTTAGCAGAGCTTCCGCCAGCCTTAACTGGACTTTCGGCCTAATCCCATTTTTTCTTATTCTTTACTGAAATGCTTACTGCTGCTGCAAGCTAACAGATAATAGTTTATATAAGATTTTATTGTCGCTCGATTTATATATAGTGCTCAATACAGAACCAAAAATTGTATGTCGTGTTTTGTTTTCTCCATCAGTACAATTTATGACTTATTTATGTATCGAGCTGTAAATTAAAAAACATAAAAAAATACATACAAAAGTAGCACCAATAATGTATGCAAACTAAAATTTTAAATACATTAAAAAAATTAACATGCCATAAAGAAATGTTTGCTATTGGCTGGTATGATCATTCAAATTTAATTCTAATAAATAAAATAATTAAGTGCTAAGACTTTTAAGAGGACATTTCAATGTGACCGGTTAAAAAATCGATTTTTTTGTTATTTTTCAATAGTATTTACCCATAGAATTGATATTCTACAGTCGGTTTAGGTAATTCCTGCCTTGTTGACCAGTTACAACACTCCAAAAGAGAGGCTCAAACTGCGCGCGCTTGAGTTTCGGAACAGGTATACGGATGAAACATTCGAGCAGCTATTCCGTGTTTATATACCTGCGTATATTCTTACATTAATACAGAAGAGACGTCCTTTTTCATGATTTTAAGTAACGGTTTTGTGAAACCAACAGTATTATTTGAGATTTCGTCGTGGAAAGAGCGTTGTTTTTTTCAGAACTTGGATAAGTAAAAAGGGATAAGAAGCAGCGTCATCTTCAAGACGTCCTAGTTATCCTGATAAAAAGAGAAAATTCCATGAAAATCAAAATTCAGATGATACTAGAACTGACTTTGCTAGTACTTCTTCTTCTTCTTCTTTATCAGCCTGTATCTATCCAATGTTGGACATAGGCCTCCCCTTTAAATCTCCATTTGTCTCTGTCTTGAACTGTCCTTATCCATGTTAATCCTGCTATTAATTTTATGTCATCTTTCCATCTGGTTTGTGGGCGGCCCACACTCCTTCTGCCCGTCAATGGTCTCCATTCCTGTATTACTTTGTTCCATCGTTCATCTTTTTGCCTCATGGTGTGGCCTGCCCATCTCCATTTCAATGATGCTACATGTCTCTTGACGTCTATTACTTTTGTTTTTTCCCTTATACTCTCATTTCTTATTCTATCTTTCAACTTTATATTTAGCATTTGCCTTTCCATTGCTTGCTGGGCTTTGGCAAGTTTTCCCATTAATATTTTGTTTAATGTCCATGTTTGTGCCTCGTAAGTAAGTACTGGGAGTACGCATTGGTCATACACAGCTTTTCTCAGTTTTAAGGGATTGTTTGGTTTTTAGTATTTTATTTTGTTTCCCAAAGGCCGACCATGCTTGGCGTATGCGTCTATCAATTTCCAGATTTTGGTTAAATTTTTGCATGTTATCAATTGACCTAAATAAACATATTCTTGTACTGTCTCTACAGTTTGGTTGTCAATTTTATGTTTATGTTGTCTTGTTGGTTAGTCATTATTTTTGTTTTTGTTTATTTATTTTAGCCCAACTTTTGCTGATTTGTTCTTGAGTTCTTCGAGCATGTTTTGTAAGTCCACTGCTGAGTTTGATATGATGATTAGGTCATCTGCATAGGCCAGGTGATTGAGCATTTTGCCGTTTATATTCACTCCTTTGTTTTCCCAGTTAAGTGACTTTATCACATCTTCTAGTGCTGTTATAAACAACTTAGGACTCATCGAGTCTCCTTGCCTTACTCCTCTACCGACCGGGATTTTATTAGTGTTTTCGTGTAACCTCACTGTCATTGTTGATTTTTCATAGATGGAGTGGATCATTTTAGTGTATCTATAGTCTATTCTACTGTTTTGCAGGGCTTTTTCTATCGCCCACAATTCAATCGAGTCGAAAGCTTTTTCAAAATCGACCAGCGCCATATATAAAGGTAAATTGTATTCGATGGCTTTTTCTATTAATGTTCTTATTGTGAGGATGTGGTCGTTTGTGCTGAAATTTTTCCTAAATCCAGCCTGTTCGATCGTCTGGTAGAATTCTAGTTTTGCATCTAATCTGTTTACTATGATTTTTGTGAAGAGTTTGTATATTTGGGGCAATAGAGATATTGGCCTATAATTATCAAGTATTGTTTTATCTCCCTTTTGTATATGAGGATAATTAGTGCGTTGCTCCAATCATCAGGAATCCTTCCTTCCTCCAGACATTTATTAAAGAATATTTGTAATGCTTGAATTATCGTATCTCCTCCTTCTTTTATTAACTCGCCTATTACGCCATCTTGTCCAGGGCACTTGTGATTTTTGATGGACTTTATGTTGAATTTAATCTCCTCATTAGTAATTTCTGGGATATCTTCTGAATTTACATTTATTATTTTCTTTTTAATTCCTGTTCCACATCTTTCGGCGTTTCGTTTTTGTTTGTATAGCTTTTCATAGTATAGTTCTATGGTCCTTAAAATTTCGTTTTATCTCTTACTTCTTTTCCTCATTGTCTTTAAATGCTGTGATATTTGCTCTACCTAATGATCTTCTTATGCTTTTCATATTTTTATTTTCTTGGATTATTTTTCAATTTGTGCTTCTAACTGTTTCCTTTTATCTTCTCTTATTGATTTCTTCAGTGTCTTATTGGTTTCTGTAAATTCTATCCTGTTCCGTTTTCCGTTTTTCAACAGATCTCGTCTTATACGGAATAGCTCTTCTGTTGTGTCACTCCAACTGTTTTCTTTTTTCTTACGAGCTGCGGCTACTTTAAGGCCTGCGTCTAACATACATTTGTTTATGGTAGTATTCATGTCGTTCATTGTCATTTCCTGTATTTCAGAGGATTCTAAATTCTTGTTTAATTCGTATTCGTACTGTGCTTGTTTTTCTTTTAAAATCCTTGTGTCTATCATTGTTTTTGTAGTGCTAATTCTTTTCTTTCTTTCCAATCTCGTTTTTATTTCTATTCTTGTTCTCAGTATCCTATGGTCGCTTCCTGTGCCAATATTGTTTAGTGGTGTTACATCTTTAACAATATCTTTATTTGATGATAAAATGTAATCTATTTCGTTTTTATATTCTCCGTTAGGGCTGACCCATGTCCACTTTCTACTGGGTTTCTTTTTAAAGAAAGTATTCATTACATATACATTTTGCTGTTCTGCAAAATTCATGAGCATTTGTCCGCGTTCATTTCGTTTCCCTAACCCATGGATTCCGATCTTATCTTCGCTTGGTTCTATTTTTTCCCCTATCTTACTATTAAAGTCTCCTATTATGAGTGTATATTGGCAGTGGTTATTCTTTATTGCTACTGAAATTTCTTCATAGAACGATTCTACCTCTTCGTCATCATATTTTGTAGTTGGGGCGTATACTTGGATAATTTTCATGTTGCAGAATGTAGATATATTTAGGATGATACAGGCTACTCTTTTCGATATGGAATTGTAGCTCTTTATGTGATTTTTTAATTTCTTATTTATTATAAAACCTACTCCTCCTATGTTGTTGATTTCCTCAGTTTCTGCACCTCTGTAATATAGTATGTGTCCTGATGTTAGCGTTAGGCAGTGCTCGCCTTTTCTTTTAATTTCAGCTAAGCCTATTATATCCCATCTAATGTTTTTAAGTTCTTCTTCGAGTTCGTATAATTTTTCATCTTTGTTTAGTGAACGTATGTTGTATGTAGCAATCATTAGTTTAGTCTTATTTCTGTGTGTGCTTAATGTTTTTGCAGTTGTCAAATTTGTGTCTCCCCCAGAATCCTTGAGACAGACTGATGTATAATCATCAGTGTGAGATTCTGGACTAGTAGCCCTACTCACCTGGGGTATAAATCTTTTTGTTTTGTAATTTGACATTGTTGCTAAATAAAGGGGGTGATTGGTCTAATCTTCCCACGCTGGCCAGACGGGTTGGGAGATAGTAATTCAGCCGCCCCTAACATGGGGTACAGTCGCTGTCGGAGTACCGCTCCTACTGGAGAACCGTCGTGTCCTTTGCTAGTTTTGGTCCGCCCCTGGTATTTTATTTCCCCGGTACCACCCATATCTGGGAGGCATTCCTCTATCCGCCACCTGAGGAGGCGCCCGATGGGGGACTAGCAACCCCTCACGGGTTTGCTAGTACATCAACAAATAAATTGAGAGGGAGTCAAGATGACAGTTTCTCTGTGAGTGAAAGCGACTCTGCCACTTACTGTTTTCTCCAGTTCGCTCTTGTTTTTATCACTCTAAGCTATCGTGAAATGTCGAGAATGTGATTCAAACATTACTTTTACGAAATATGTTCAACAAGGACTTGGTTTTAAAATCAAATTAGTTTGTCAGTGCGCAGATAGATTCATGGACTCGTGCCATATGATTTTTTATCTTGAAAAACTTTAAACGCGTTTTTCTCAAAACGACATTTTTGAATCTGGTGCAGGTGATTTCTCAAAAACCACAAGGCGTAACGACTTTAAATTTTAATACGATATTCAGTACTATCATGGCTATGGCCCGAACCTCCAACTTGTTACTATTTTAATTTTAACTTATAATTTCACCTGATTTATGATGCAAAAATACGTGTTTACACTTTGCAGAAACGCCGCCATTTTGTTAATTTTTGATGAAATAAAAAAGTGGAGGTTCGGGCCGTAGGGGCGATAACATAGATTAAGAAACTTCTTAGATTTTCTGTTTCAGATCACCAGGTGGGCCAAAATCACCTGCACCAGCAGAAAACTTTTTTTTAACATAGCTATGTTATATTATAAATAAACAAAGGAATATTTTTCATGACCAAAAAAAACCATTTTTTTCGAATCAGCTTGATCATACCTTTAGGGGGAAAACGTTTGTCCAATTATTTTTAATGTTTCCCGAGAAAAAAATTGTTGAAATATGCCCTTTTTTGACGTTCACATTTTAATTCCCCCTTAAGGCTGCTTTTCTTGTTTGTTCTTGGGTTATTACGTCGTTTTCAAAGTTCCGCAACTTAACATTTCGTTTACAGCTGCAGTGGACACTTTCAGAAGAAATATTTATGATCGTAAACGAAACGTTAAGAGTTTTCAAACTCCGAACACGACCTACTAGCCTGAGAACAAACGCACAATATCAAATGTAACAATTATTTTGTAAACTAATTTTTAAATAGTATTGTATGGCGTAAATTACTTTAGCAATACAAAATTATAAAATTTTGATTTACTATGATTTTTTTAAGATTCAAGAAAATGTTGCCCAGCTTTATACTATTTATAGTATTTAAATTTGAAAATGCTGCACTTAGCAATAATTTGTGTTAAGGAAAACTATAGATAAACCTAAAAACGCACTAAGAAACTTAAAGAATAGGAACGCTACAAGTAAAGGGTTTTCCAGTAAGAAAGATACGATTTTAAAATAAAATGTAAACCTTACTTAAAATGTGATAACTGCCACTAGTTGTCATTTGTGTTTAGCATAGTTTGACACTTCATTGCCGCGAAATACACTCTTCAAGAACGTTTGGTTATTATGCAAAAATTTTATGAAAGTAGATGTCTCTTTGTAAACACTCAAGGTGCTCTTTGAAACATATGCTCTACATAATTGCCATTCTGTGCTTGCTGTTTGTCTAATTGTTAAAAAATGTAGAAGGTATTTTACTCTTCACGATGGTATCGAAATGTAAGAAATGTAGAAAACATTGCTATTGCAAGAAATAGCGTTGTAGAGGTTCCAAATTTGTCGATTCCTCCCCGTGCTTAAAAATTATGGTGTAAAAGAACGATCACTTGCCGTATTTTGCAACAAAATTTGGGTTTACACCCGCATAAGGTTGTGTCAACTTAAGACCTAGATCATCGTAACCGTCGTGACTTTGCTGCTTGGGATTTAGAACAACTTAGAGGGGATTATAATGTTGGACAAGAAATTATCTTAGCACCTGCAGAAAATCATTGTATGTAGGAGTTATAGCATGGTGGCATTATCGGGCCATTCTTTTTACAAAACGAGGTAGAAGATGTAGTTAATGTGGCTGGCGGACTAATTGATGTTAACAGATTTTTTGTGGCTAAATTTAGATGAAATTGATTTGGAGAACATGTGGTGCTAACAAAACGGTGCTACATTTGCCACTATTGCCACTATTAACGTATTGAAAGAAAATTTTGTTGTAAAGATAATTTCAAGAAATGCAACTATTAGTTGGCCTTCAAAAAGTTGTGACTTAACTTCTTTAGATTATGTTTTGTAGGGTTATTTGAAATCTATAGTATACGCAAACAAACCACGATCCCTTGATTCATTAAGATTGAACATCGAACGCTATATTTGTGAGTTATTGCACAAAGTCAGCGAATATTAGGTTTATCGAATTTTTTGTGTGCACAAAGTCGAAGTGAATACTTAAATGATGTATTGTTCAGAACATAATGAAATAGACTGTGCTTCAAAATAATATAAAAAGTTTTGTTGTATCTAATGTAACTTTTATTTTGTTCTTATTAGAAAATCCTTTATAAACGCCTTGAATGTACGGCTAAGTGTAGAGGGATATTTCTTAAGTTTTGATAGTTATACCTACTTAGTATATGTTGGAAAGTGAGACAAATCCTAATGTAACAAAAGCAAAGTTTCTCTTTACAAAGAAAACCGAGTGAACACCAATAACTATAATGGGTTAAGTCTATTAAACACACTAGGATTAATAACTATAAGGATATACGAAATTACAGAAACTCTTTTTAAAAATGAACAAAACGAGTTCCGCAAGGGACTCTGATTTATAGACTCGTTATTCACATTAAAACAATAGTTAGAAAAGTGAAAAGAAATAAATTTAGAGACACATATAGCCCTCATAGGTTATACCAAGAGTTTTAATAGTCACTACACATAAGATATGGAAAATATTAAAGAACAAAGGATTTCCCAGACATCTAATAGAAGTATGTAAGAGCTTATACAAATAAAATACCATTATTAGATTTGGAATAATTATGCACTAAAAAAACCGAAAATATGCATTTAAATACAGGGTCTGTGTATTAAGTAATGAGAATAAATCCACAAAACAAAATTTATTACAGATGTACTACAAAACTTTAGTAGTCTTCAAAGTATGCTCCTTGAGCGTCAACACACTTCTGCAGGCGAGTTTTCCACGCTTCGTACGCTTCCTGAAAGTCAGCAACTGAAACATCCTTCAGAGCACGCGTGCAAGCTGCTTTGACAGCATCCAAGGTTACGTGGTAACGTCCTTTAAAGGCGGTTGTCACTCTGAAAAAGAGGAAAAAGTCTGAGGGTTTTCTTCAATGCGTTCCAAAAGATCTTTTGAAATACTTTTGCATTTGCTCGTTCGTCAAAGTTTCGGGACGAGCTTGGCGCAAATCTTCCTTATCCCAAGATCTTCAACGATGATTTTGTGAACAATCATTTTATCGATTCTAGCTTATCCGCGATAAAACGAATACTTAAACACCGGTCCGAGTTCATCAAATCTCGCACACGTTGTTCGTTGTCTCCAGTTCTTGAGGTTGACAGGCGACCTGTGCGGGGCTCGTCCTCCACGCTCTCCCGGCCTTGTTGGAACATTTTGTGCCACCTAAAAACTTGAGCTTGTGATAAGCTTTCACTGCCGCACGCTTGCCTAATCATTTTCAGCGTTGATGCACCAGCTTTCCAAGGCGAGCACAATGCTTTGCTGCATCAACGGAAGCCAGCAGGCGACTCCCACTTAGAGCGTATTCGAGGTCAAACCCCCCTCTACCTACTCCAACCGGTCCCAGCGTCCTCTAACGTATATTCGCGCCAGGACAAAAATATTCTCATTACTTAAAATACAGACCCTGTATGTACTAAAAAGTTAGCTAATTGGCAAAAGTTAACAGCCGATTGTGTCAATATATGTTTATTTTTCATTGAAATTCTGCAGTAAACTTACCGAAGCAAAACAAAAACACGAAAAGTTAGTAACATAATTATAATTGCACTTAACTACAACATGATGCAATACATTTTTTAAAGTAAATTTGCGTCTGTAGCCAGTCAGAACGTTCTTGTACTGTGAAAAGGCTCTTTTGACATCACACAACACTATTGGTACAAATTCCAAGTTTACAATATGTAAGGCAATTAATTGTTTATTTCTTGCATCTAGAGTTGTTTCATTTTGCTTATATTTTTTAGTTGTTGATAACCCATGTTTCTGGCATCATTTCCTTTACCACAATTTATTGATAAATTATTTTTTCTTGAGTTTTGATAGACGGTTAATAATGTCTTCTATTATTTGAATGGTGTCTTGTAAAGATAATCTAATCGTTTCTAATTTAAAGATTGCAGTTGAAATCCAAGCTAAATTAGCTCTAATAAAAATCAGATTTTCTCGAATACCTTTTTTTCTCAGAATACCATGTGCTTCTGCAATGCTCTGCACTTCTTTAGAGTCGAATTAATTTGCGATATTCTTCACAATTTCAATTTTTTTGCGCAATACACAGTAGCGTCGATCCAAGTTTCCCATTTGTATTGATTAGCGCTGTTGGAGCTGGAACGTCTCTCGCAACTTTCTGAAGCTTCTGCACACGACTCCATGCTTTGAGGAAAATCTTTTATGAGAACGTTAACATCTGAATAAAGATTGCGAACTAGTTTAGCTACCATGGTGTAAGTTGTGCATTAAACAAGTCACATGTGTCATTTAGGGTACAAAACTTGCAGTCTCTGCATTGCTTTACACATATATGGTACAGCATCACTACAAACCACTAGAATTTTTTTGTGTAAAATCCTAGATGGCTACAATAAGTTCAGAGAGTTATTGAAAAAAGGTTTTTCACCTTTCTCAACACTTTTAAAGTTAGCAGATACAATTTATTTTTTTCATTCTTTAGTCCTAGTATACCAAACACAAAATTTGCTAGCCATCTTTGATCTGCATCGGTTGTTTCATCCAACAACACTAAAATACTGTGACCTTTTACTTTTTTTCTTAATTTATTTATTGTTGTTTTACATAACTAGAAAACATATTTTTCCTTTAATGTCGACTCCTCTAGAATATCTGTTTCGCATAATTTTCCAAAAAATGCAGAAAATTTTATTCTTCACTTTAGTCAACGGAATGTCTGCGCAAATAAAAGTTTTACGGAGGGTTTCATTAAATTCTGAAGTTCTCGGTCCAGGTAATTAGATATTAACACTTGCCATTGATTATTCTCCATTTTTAGTTTTCTAGTAATTGCATGTTTACCAGTTTGGAGATGCTGCGACACTTAAAACTTTTTCGTTGCCGCAACAAGTAGTTTTCAGTATCTATAAAATAGCAAACGTCCATCTGTTGTGTAAACATCATAGTTCTTCACAAGGTTATTTAAAATTACACTTAAACACGTTTTTCTTTCTTGAGGATGTTAACATTTCTAGAACTAGAAGACAACTGAATAAAATTATTAAACTTCAGCATTCTTCAATTTCTTAGTGAGGCAAATCTTAGAATTTCCAAGTATTTTTGTTTAAATATAAATAATAGAACTGAAATTCACACACTGGGCCTTTGTTTATGTAAAATATTCCAAGAACTATTATTCTAATTGCCTGTTGTTAGGAAAACCTTATAGTAAAATAAATTTCATAGTGAGCCCTTGTTGAAGTGATATATTTTAGGAATTATTCTGATTATACATGCAACCCTGTATTAACACGTTTTTGTGAATTCTATAATTGTTGGTATACTCACTCTTCTGTTCAATAAGACATGACATATGTTTTGCTTTGTCCTATTGTGGATTCTGTTTTATGAACGTATGCTGTTCTCTTACAACTCTGTTACCACTATAGGTATACAAAAACACAAAAAATAATTGAAAAAATATACACTTAAATAGAAAAATGCTGAAATATGCATTTAATGATTAAAACAGCCAAAATATGCATTTATTAATAAAAATGTGTAAAATAACCATTTGCGAATGTGGCAAATGTATAATTATCCTAAGCCTAACCATTATTATTAAAAATAACCCAGGTAAAGATACATAGCTGATTAATATAAATCAGAGCGTAAGGCAAGGATGTTACTCGTCTCTTCTACTATTTGATTTATTTATAGACGTCCTTATTAAAACATGGAAAAATAAAACACTACCAGGAATTAAGTACCCATAACTAAATACCTTTCTTTTTCTTGACGATCAAGTAATTACTATATCTTTAGAAAATGACTCACAAAGAGCTATATAAAAAGAAATCGTCCTTTCGAAAGAGTATAATTGCGAAATATCAAAATCAAGAACAACAGTATTGATTTTCCTAGAAAAAGATTCAATTAAGTCGAAAATTTGTATTACCAACATTTGTCTAACACAAGTAGGGCATTTTAAATATTTAATATGGCGTGGCATAAGGCTATTGCCAGGATTTGAATTATAAAGTAACGAAATTCCAAAAAATGTGCGGAAAGGTAAAGAATATGCCAGAAAAACACTAGTTCAAAATCAATTGCTGTGCCAATTCTACTGTACGAAAGTAAAATGTAGTCTCCAGGAAAAAAGACGTAAGTGGAAGTTCCTACGGCCATCAAAAAGATGCAAAAAAACAAACAAATTTAGAAATAATATTATCACGGAAGAACTTAAAATATTCGCAAATAACGACAAAATTAATGACTGTCAAAACAATTATGCTTAG
Source organism: Sinelater perroti (assembly GCA_036346155.1). NCBI lineage: Eukaryota > Metazoa > Arthropoda > Insecta > Coleoptera > Elateridae > Sinelater > Sinelater perroti. The sequence continues at coordinate 2,016,645 of JARFIY010000348.1, read as the reverse complement.
AATAAATGTCTAAACAAACTCTACACTGCAATACAAAGGATTCAATGCATGAAGCTGATGATGATAAAATACCAATTTTGTCAATTATTAAAACAAACAGAGAAGTTGTTATCATAAATGAGTTATTCAAAACACCTTGTTACTGACATAATTATAAAAAACTGTCTATTGTTTGGTGAATACTGCACAATTTAATAAAGGCATAAAACAACAGTGGGTAGAGTGAAGTAATAAAAATTTTAATAAATATAATTTAGCACTAAAGAAGTTTACATTCCTAATGGTGATAGTTGAATATATGCATTTGAACTTTAATCGAAACAGCAATTGCCGCAAGAGGTGTTTCCAAGAGCTTGCATTTCAGTGTGCTTCTTTTCACAATCAAAATTTATCAAAATAGTTGTAGTTTAAAATAAACGTAGTTACTGCAGTATGTGTGTCTGCTAGTTCATTGTTTTCAGGCTTTAAGACAATGTCAGAGTTTCAACTTTTGACGTTTAGTCAACAAAATTATGCGCCTACGACAAGGATTGTGGGGAAAGATTGCTACCAATGACAATATACTAGCTGTTAACGATAATAAACCTTGAATTTTACATTGGGTAGTTTATTTTTTTAAAGCACAGTGCAGTTCTCGACCGAAAACTACTGTTTATTTGATGAAAGATTCTGTAGGGTTGCTTCCATTTTGGTTAAGACGCTCTCGACTGTGACGGATTTAAGTGCATTGGTAAATTTTTTTAATTTACTAAAAATAAGCTTATGTTCCAAAACGTTTATTATTGTTCGTCTACAATTAGCTTTTAAATATCCGCTCATCTTTTGCAAAGCTGAACTGCTGCATTTACTCTTTGACTAAATTATTTCGTTTTTTCATAGATTCGGTGAGATTAAGATGTGCATAAATTTATTAATACTTTGGAACTATTTTTTTATTACGATAACGTTATAAAAAAGTAAAACTTAAAAAAGTTAAACTTTCTTTATATTTAAGTACCGACTTATAAACTTCCTTCTCGTAGGGCCTTACAAATGAATGTACAAGCTGCCATGACTAATATTTTAATACTGCGTTATTTTGTTTTTTGACTGTTAGGCCGTATTCAAATTTTTAAAACTCGTGACGTCTCTTCTATAGCTGCGGCAGACGCCTTCAGAAGAAAAATCGTCTAAAAAAAGTTGCTCTTGCATAAAGGTCAAAGCGCGCAATATCTTACTTCTAAAATATTTTCCATAGAGTTTCATCTAAAGTAGTTAGTAAAATTACAAGAATAAAGAGGAATGGGTAATATACTTGCAGTGTTCATATCAGGCAAACTTAAATAAAAGTTTTCTGCGTTTGAGTAATCGCTATGTATGTCATAGGTGGTAAATTTAGCTCTACAAAATTTGAGCAACCGCATAGAATTAAAGTCGAGATATTTATGACTCTTGAGACGTAATTTTAACAATCAGCATTATTTATCATTTAAATCTTGTTTAATTTGTTGCTAATTAATTTTTATAATTGTTTATCGTCTTTTCTAATTTACATAGAACATTAACAGTCACCAAAGTCTTTAACTTTTATTATTAATTCATTATTGTTAGTGCCTTCAAGCAGACCAAACGTGCGTGCCGAGCTATACCTGAGTTATCACAACGGCGGAGCCGCAGCCGTAGCCTTGCTTAAGGTCAGGCAAATTTATACATTTAATTTACTCGTGTATATTTTGAAACGTTTTCATAATATATAAGTGCGCATTATTAAGAATCCTATTATACTGCATGCGAACGATAAACACTCGGCATCGGGAACATGTTCTCTTCCACGAGTAACGCAGGACCTGGGACCCCACAATTTAACACTCAAGCCAATAATGGATTTGGACAAAATGGTAATTACTATAATCAGCCTATTGTACAGTCATCAAACATACCAGGACAATCGTTTGTAAATGCATAAATGACACTAATGTACCCCAACCGATCCCCAGCGAATCAAGCACCTTTACTAGGATTCAATCAACAGCCAAGTCAAATAGCACCTTCATTCACACCAACTTATAATCAATTTCCACCAGCACAGCATGTTAGTGCAAATTATGATAATTCTGTTAGCAGCAATATAAACTATAAAACCACAGAAGATAACTTAGCATGTGATGATGAAACAATGAACTACAATGAAATACAAAATCAAATCAAACACGCCTGGCAAATAGTAACCAAAAGAAAAAGAGCAAAACGACAAAATTATTCTGAAATTGATGCACAAATAGAAACTGCTAATCGGTTCTCAATTCTCTCCAAAAGCAATAACAACACGTCTAATACTTCAATTCCTCCAAAAAGAGAACCTAAACCTCCACCAATCTTTATATACGAGGTATCAAATTTCAAAGACGTGATCGATAACTTAGCACAAGTAGTTGAAGAAGATACTTACACTACCAAAACGTTAGCAAACAATACTGTTAAAATAAACCCCAACACTCCTGAAACCTATAGAAAACTCATCCGTCACGTTCGTGAAGAAGAAATTGTGCACCATTCATATCAGTTAAAACAAGATAGAGCATACCGTGTAGTCATAAGAGGCATCCACCCTTCTATTCCCCTACCAGAAATTACACAAGAACTCGAGAAAAAAGAACACAAAGTTCGTAATATTACAAATGTCAGGCATCGGGTTACTAAAGACCCTTTACCTCTATTCTTTGTACTCTCGAGCCACAAAACAATAATAAAGACATCTTTAAATTAGAATTTCTGTATCATTCTAAAATTCGAGTAGAAGCGCCAAGAAACAAAAGGTGGAACCGTACAATGCACAAGATGCCAAGACTATGGACACACGAAAACCTATTGTAGGAAACCGTTTAAGTGTGTTAAATGGGGAAGACCACATAACACCTCTAGTTGCAGCAAATCTAAAAGTACACCAGAAACATGTGCTCTCTGTCAGAAAACTCATCCAGCGAACTACAAAGGCTGTAAAGTTTATCAAGATTTAATAAACAGAAACCGTCACCTAAGACCCACCAAGCACAGTCCTTTGTCACAAAATATTAAAACTAATACTCTACTATATCCAACAACCCCAACCCCTACTTATGCCCAAATTACCGCAGTACAACCTAACATCGAAACAGACCTAACTAGCAAATTTACTATACTCCTTAATGATTTTAAGAATATGTTCAATCAATTACTCAACCAGAACAATATGATTCTAACCATGCTGACAACAGTTATCAATAAATTAACTCAATAATGGCCCCTGCACTTAGAATTGCAGAATGGAACGCAAATGGCTTATCAAGCCATGTTCAGGAACTTACGCTATTTCTTAACATAAATAAAATTGATATCCTCCTAATCGCTGAAAGGCATTCAACACAAAGGACAACTCTTAAAATACCATACTATTCCATTTACTATGCTAACCATCCTGATGATGCGGCTCACGCAGAGTCTGCAATCATAATCAGATCTTCAATAAAACATCACGTAATTCAACCATACATAACACACAAAATTCAAAGTGCCATCATAAAAGTAGATACTTTCTCCCGACCTATTACAATTGCTTCAATATATTGTCCACTACGTTATTCTATAACATGCGATGTATACCTCGAGTTCTTCCAACGACTCGGCTCACACTTTTTAGTTACCGGAGACTGGAATGCTAAAAATACAGCCTGGGGATCTAGGCTGATTACTCCTAAAGGCAGAACATTATTGAGAGTTTTAGAACTAAATAATTTCAACCATTTGTCGACTGGAGAGCCAACTTATTGGACGACCGATCGAAATAAAATCCCCGACCTGTTAGACTTTGACGTAACTAAGGGAATCTCAGACCTACATAGTGATATTGAATCCAATTTAGATCTGCACTCTGACCACAGTCCTGTAATAATAACTCTAAGCACCAGTATTATATGGAAAAAGCCACAACAGAGACTGTCTTCCAAAAAGACTAATTGGAACCTATTCCGTCAATATATCAACGATAATATATCACTAAATATCCGCTTAAAAGATAAGGAGGACATAGATGAAGCTGTGCAGTACCTAACTACGTTAATACAAAGCGCTTCCTGGACCTCTACTACAGAACCCCATGGTCTCTCCCGCAACAATCAGAACATTCCGCTTCATATTAGAGAATTGGTCATCGCAAAGCGCAGAGCTCGACGCAGGTGGCAGACTACCAAGAATCCACTTGACAAAACTTATTTAAATCGAATAACGCACAATTTCCACAACGCTATCCAAGAAGCAAAAAACGAACCCTTCGAACACTACATCGTCAATCTATCTACTGATGATCACTCTCTGTGGAACGCGACAAAAAAAATTCAAAAGACCCATAGTATCTATTCCACCTCTACGAAAAGCTGATGGGAGCTGGGCGCGGACGAATATTGAAAAATCCAACAGATTCGCAGAACACCTTGCTAGTGTATTTTCCGCTCCTGATATCCTCAACGATGATGAAGATGATGTCGAAATACAAACATTCTTAGACGCCCCTTGTCAGATGTCTCTTCCACCCAAGCCTATTTCACCTGCAGAAGTCAAAAAAGAAATAAGTCTCTTAAATCCTCATAAAGCTCCTGGATATGATCTCATCACAGGTGAAGTATTAAAAAACTGCCCTAGAAAAGCTATTGTATTACTCACAACCATATATAACAGCATACTACGCCTGTGCTACTATCCGATACTATGGAAGTATGCAATAATAATCATGATACTGAAGCCAGGAAAACCTCCAACTGATGCCACTTCCTATAGGTCAATAAGCCACCTTCCTGTAATGTCCAAAGTTTTCGAAAATCTTATCCTCACCAGAATTGCAAACGTAACACATATAGATGCCTTAATCCCTAACCACCAATTCGGCTTCAGACCCAATCACTCCACTATCCAACAGTGCCATAGAATCGCTAATAAAATCAAAGAAAGTTTAGAAGCAAAACAAATGTGTACATCAGCATTTTTAGACGTAAAACAGGCGTTTGACAGGGTGTGGCATGCAGGCAATTATCAAATCAATTGTTCCTCATCCTTAAGTCATACATGTCCAACCGTTACTTCCAAGTTAAACTTGAAGACTCATTATCTGACTACCAGACTATCAACTCTGGTGTACCCCAAGGAAGTGTTTTGGGACCTTTCTTGTACTTACTGTTTACCGCTGATATACCAGCCAGCGAGGATACACTACTAGCAACGTTCGCTGATGATACAGCCATCCTTTCTACAGATCTCGATCCGATACGAGCTTCTGCAAAATTGCAAGCTTATCTTGATCAACTCCAAATTTGGCTTACGCACTGGAAAATTAATCTAAACGTTGATAAGTCGTGTCAAGTCACGTTCACAACACGAAGAGCCGAATGTCCTCCTCTTACCTTCAATAACACTCCCATTCCTGTAAAAGGAGAAGTTAAATACCTCGGCCTTCATCTTGACGCAAAACTAACTTGGAGAACACACATTAAGGCAAAAAGACGTCAATTAGATTTAAAAGTGAGGAACATGACTTGGTTACTAAATCGTAGATCTCAGCTCTCACTACAGAACAAACTCCTCATATACAAAACCATTCTTAGGCCTATTTGGACATATGGTGTTGAATTATGGGGCTGCAGCAAACCCTCTAATACAAAAATTTTATAAATCTTTCAATCTAAAATCCTCAGAATGTTACTAGATGCACCTTGGTATGTCTCCAACAACACCATCCACGACGACCTCAAAATACCGTTTATACACGACGTCATCAGTGCTTACTCTGTTAAACACAAAAATCGAAGCATAACCCACAGCAACGAGCTAATCAGTGAACTGTTCAGACAACCAATGGAAAATAGAAGACTTAACAGAACATGGCCAGAAGACCTAGCTAGGTGAATCCAGAGAGTCGTCAATGGTTGGCCCCTGACTCAAGTGAACTTCTTTCAACCCATTTACTTATTACTTTATTAAGTAGATTGTAAATTTGCATTAATCCAACAAAAAAAATTATTAATTCAGGCGTTGGTAACTTATAGTGCATATGTGGTGCAATTTTAATGATACTCTAGATCGATAAATATATAATAAGTGTCATCATGTAAAAATGTATTATTAATTAAATAAATCATATAACAACTTGAAAAAAAATTCTTGTGTTTCCAAAATTAAGAGTCATAAGAATGTAATAAATGCAAAAGTAACTGTATTATGTTTTAAAAACATTGTTTTTAACAGATATGTGTTAAAGATTTTTTATTTAAGGAAGGGTGTATTTACAATAAACTTAAAAAAGTAGTGAGTAAATATTATATAATTGTATCTATTCACTGGATGCAAGATTAGTCCTGGCCAGCTCGGAGCTTAAATCTCTTGGATTCGTTTGGTTTAATCTTCTAAAATGGTGAGTTGGCGGTATAAATATATATTCCACCAAGACGTTGTCATGTACCACGAGAGTGAAGTGTTAGGCAGTTGCTAGGCAATGAATGAAATCGGTTACATAAGAAATATTCTAGATCTGCATAGTGTGCCTGGTTTGATATATACAACGGTGCATGAACGGATTATTTAGGACTAGAATCGTTGCTAAATTTTGGTATTGAATGGTGTACTACAGCCATATAGTTGAAAAGATGATATCTCGAAATTGTTCTGAGTGTGACTTTATAAAGAACCACTTTGTTATCTAATGAGAGTTGAAATCGTCGAATCAGCAGCCGGTGCATTTATTTGAGTTGCAGGTCAACATGCTTATGCTCAGTTTTTATGTAGGGTTTTTAAGTCAGTTTTTGATCTATGTGTAGTCCTAGGTATTTAATCTCTTACTTTACTAAAATGGCAGTGGTGTTAAACGAAACAGGTGCTCAGATACTGTGTTTGTTTGTAAATGTGATCTGTGCAGGTTTACCGGTATTTGTGCTAATTTTCCTCCAATAAAACCATTTTTGAAAAAGGTTAAGGCAATGTTGCAGATTTCAGACTGCCAGTTCTGGACTACTGTGGATAAACAACACTGACGTATCATCAGCAAGTGTTACAATTTTAATTGTATCTGTTGTTAGGGTTTCTATCGCAAAAATCAAGTATAGGCGAAGTCCGATGACACTGTCTTCTAGTACTCCGACTTAGAGGGATAATTGAAAATTACATTATTGATCTTAACCTGAGAACTTTTATCCCATGATTATAATTTTAGTATCAGATATATTGAGATCGGAAAGAGTTCCTTTATTTTAAACGATAAGCCACTATGCCAGATCTTGTCAAAAGATTTTTAATGCCCAAAGGTCGATGTGCAGTATTTGCGTATTTCTAGTACCTCCAGTATTTTAGTGATCATTATATGTCTTTGCTGTATTGGTTAAAGGTTTTTGGGGAAGATTGTACGGAATGTATGGTTTAAGTTGACCGAGTCTTCAATTTATTTTGGACAAAATTAGAAAAACGCTTATTGGTCTATCAGATGATGTTTCTATGAGTGGTTTACTGGGTTTGAGTATTATTATAACTTATGTAAATTTACACTGCAATAGGAAAATATTATCTGAACCTTTTGAGTATTGAAAAAGGAGCTTGGAAAGCGTATATATGTATTTTGTAATATTAACTCTAATACCTATGTATTGTTCAAAATAAAAATTTATTAACGACACAAATTAAGTTCAAAAGTACTTTGAAGTGACCAAAAGAATTTGCTAAGCAAGGTTAAAAGGTCAAAATTTATGTATCTCAACTGCGTTTTACTTTTAGTACCTCTCTTAATCGAAATTGTCGATCATCAATGCAACCTTCAGCTTGTCCACAGCTAACTGAAACAATAAAATAAGGGGCCCTCTATACCATTCTTTAAGTTTTCTTAACCAAGATGTTCGTCTACAGCGAACACTCATTTTGCTTTTGAATATACTTTGCTTTGTGACTTGGGAATCTGGTATCTGTTTTATCGAAGTACATGCCTAGATATTTTAGTTTTGTTCTCTTGATATGTAGTACTTCTGGTTTTTTTCTCATTATAATAAAAAGCATCCTTTAATATGGCCACATTTAAACAACTTAAATTTTTTATATTTAAGTAATATGGTATCGTCGGCGAAATTATTCAAAATTTGGCTACCCATGTTTAGACACATCTCGCCTTCATGCAAAGCTTCTCTAAATATATACTGCAAATAAAGTTTGAACAGTGTGGGAGAACTACTTTATCAAATAATTCTGAAAATTTATTGTCTACGTTAAAGTGTGCTTCTTGATTTCACTAGAGATTTTCAAAAAGTCTGGTGTTTTTAGAGTTAAAGGCTACCTCTGCTTTATCCTTGAACATTTTACGTTAGCAAATGCCGTACCGTAATGCAAAAAGCATATATACAAGTGTATTTATCTCTTTACATTTTTGTAGGAGAATATGCAGACTAAACGAAGCTTTGCATATTCTTAAGTTGTTTTAAACCCAGGCAGGGTATCTGGTATATATTCTTCGCGCCGTTTATTTACTCGCAAAAAATTTTTAATAACATTCTTAAAATGTGGTTTATTAAACTTATTGTACTATAATCAGAGCATGTTATCGTGTTTTAGGTTTTAACAGGCAGAGCTGTAATAGTCGAAATAGTCTATTCTGTGGTAATTGTTCTGGTATTGTATGTGTTATAATATAATCTCGTTAGTACTTTAATCCCACTATTGTAAAAAAACAATTTCTGGCATTACTTCATCCGATCCTATTGCTTTCTGGATAATTTAATTGCTTTTCGGACTTTTCCTAAAAATATGGGTTATGTTGCATCTATTTCTAAGTTGTAGAATATTCATAGTGAGATTTTACTATCTGTATCTGACATTATTTTACGAGGGTTAGGGCATAAGTTATGGCAACTGTTTTTTTTAAAGGTAAGGTATTACAAAAGTATTTACAGTGTGCGCCTACAACAAAAGTGACTCTATGGTGTTCTGTAATTGCACAGAGAGTAATGTTAAAGGAGATGTCAGTTAACCACTATGCAAGAAAGATGTGACTCAAGTAGAACAGCGTTTGAATATCAAAATAGTCGTTTTCCGTTGCATAAATTCCAGAAAATGTTACAGAAAGTTGATCGAAGCTATTGAGAATAATGATCTTTCATACTGTCACAGTCACAAAGTGAATAACAAAGTCTCAATCAGTGAGAATGAGAAGCAACCAGCTACCGGCAACGGACAGGGCGACCTGTGATTGTGCGGACTGATATATCACGTGCACTAATCAATCACCCAATGGAGACCGACACATAATAGACGCCAATTAAGTTAGGTAGAGAAAGTGGCATCAAAAGACGCACTATCCACAGAACTTGCACAGTACATTTGTGTCCCAAGCTGTCTACCACGTAATAGTTTCTTTACTTTTCGTATTAGGTTAAAATCACATGGAGAAAGGTCGGGAGAGTATGGTAAGCGCTCCAATATTTTCCACCCACAGCGCCTCAGTAACCACCCTACACACTCTCCTGTATGTGTTCTTGTGTTGTTGTGAGATCGTGGAGAACGATCAGAACATTTCTCCCTAATAGCACGACGTAGCTATTTCAGCAAACAGTTCCTGCAGTAAGCTACTGTCACTGTTCTGTCATAAGGAACAAAATTCACACACAGTCATTTCCTTGGTGTCATATGCGGCAATCACCATCAAGTTTATAGGAAAAGAATTCTGACGAAACTTCTGCCTTTTTGATGATCCTGCATGTCGCCACTCTGTGCATTAACGTTTGAGCTCTAGTTCATATGGCCCAACATTCATCAACAGCAATGATTCTTGAAATAAAGTGGTCTCTTTCTTGCTGTCAGCGTAATAGGTGGTCATAGCATGTTGCATATCGCATTCACCTTTGAACTTTTGCGTGTATGTGGTACTCACTTTAATGCAACTTTACGCAGTTAAAGATCGTTCCACAAAATTCTGTGGAAGATGCCATTCTCTCTTCACGTTCTCACTGAGCCTCTACTGCCCATCTCGAGACTATTCGTTATGGAAGAGTATTATTATCGACATCTTCTTCCAACTCTCCATAGTATTTTCTGACATTTATGTGACGGAAAATGACTATTTTGATATACGAACGCTGTTCTACTTGGGGCTCAACCATCCAGTATGGCACAACTGACAACTAATTTAAATTGCTTTTTGTGCAGTTACAGAACATCACAGAGCTATATAGTATTGTATAAATGCACTATAAATGCACAGACTATTTGAAACATACGACATAATGTGATTCCATCCCGTACATTTAAAAAATTAGTTGCCATGATTTATACCTCAATCCTTGTAATATAGTGTCAGATACAGATAGTAAAATCAAACTATGAATATCTATAAGACATTTTGTGACACTTCCTTACCTTTGCTACCATTTTTTAATGTTTAAAAACTCATGCAAAGCTGTGGTTAATGACAAGTGTAATATTAAATAATCAAGACAAAAAAGTTCAAGATTTTATTAATTGATTAACTCTTTGTAACAATAATAATCAATAATTACTCGTATTACAAATTTCTATAACGTATTCTTTTGTTTGATTTTTAATTTTTTTTTATATTATTATAATATTATTTATGTTTAATAAAATATAAATATGGCATTTTAGTTGTAATAAAAGTTAACAATAATGTGTTCAAAGTTCAAGCCACTTGTCGGCGTACAACCACAATAAGAAATTGTAAGACAAAAACAAATAGGAATAACAATTTGGTAAACAATTTTTAAATATTTTTTGCGACTGCTTCAATTATACATTATTGTTTCCTTTGTACTGCAGGATACAATATTTTCATTTCAATTTAATTCATAAACTGTTAACAGCCTTATTGTTTTAGTTTAACACGTCATTTCTTAATGATAGATTTAATTTTAGCAGAATTGTTGCTACGCAAGTACTTTATAATTAAATATTTATTTACTCTCTTTATTTAAATTAAAACTATGTCTTCAAGCGAACCAGACGTAGAACTAGCGCTACCGTTGGAGCTTTCTATTTCATTTTATATTACATTTATGAGTTAAAATATTAAAATATTAAATCAGCGTGCGTGTAAGTTAATCGGACGATAATTTGCTTTAACAGTAATTATTTATTTACTTATGTATTTAAAATTATTTTAAAATAGCAGGGCCGAGCAAATTGATTAATTTAACCTATATAAAATGCTCTACTTTCTAGTTTCTAGGGGAATGCAACCTCTGTAAATGCCAAACCAATGGTTCTACAATCATCAATGTTTACACCTGACTAAACTCCGATCAGTCTCGGCAAACATTAATTTCCTTTTATAGCCACAGCAAACACTGTACTCCCAACACATAATACTGTATCTACACCGTCACTCCTCCCCCCATCATTCAGAACTAACAATAGCTTGACCAAGGTGAACCATAAAAGGAGTATAACTCAACATAAAATCGATTTCCAAAATAAAAACCTAAAAGAGAAAATTAAGACTGCCTTATACTAATCAAACAAAATATCTAAGATGAAGAAAAAATAAAGTAAAGACAATAAGACGACTATTGAATCTAATAACACGAGAATTGCAAAAACTACTAAATAAGAATAAAACTAAAATCGAAAATTTCTAAAAGGTTATTTATAGATGCCACGGGTTCGTTCCTCTGAAAGACGACTAAAACACTAAAAGCCAAAAAAATTTTCGCCTGTTAGAACTTTTCCAGTAAATTGAACAAAAAGCAACAATGAAAAATCATGTGCTTTTGCATGGTACTTAACAAAAGCCTTCCATTCACATTTTCAGACAGTGAACTTTATAAGGGAGATAACCTCACTCAAATACTTGAACTACTTCCGTAACCTTTTAAATTTGCTGATTTTGGAAGGGTCATTAACACCATTAATCCTTAAAAAGTACCTGAATATGATTTGTTAAGTAGTATACTTGTCAAAGAGCTACTTGCTACTAGCATTAAGTACCTAATACAGCTACTTAATGTAGTTTTATATCCTAATAGAAAGTAGCCTAGATAATACTTATCTTAAAACCAGCCAAACGTTCTAATGAACTAAAATCTTACGGAATAATAAGAAATTTTTGATAAGCTCATGCTAAAGAAATTATTCTAATTACTGAAAAATTCAATTAGTGCCATGCTATTATTTTAACTTTAGAAGGATGCACTCTACAATATAAAAAATACATTAAATAGTACAAAAAGGAATAAATCAAACTTTTGAAAGCAAACAATATTGTTAAGTATGGCACGCAGGACTCCTATATAATTTACTTCATTATCCTAAAATCATACCTCCTTAATGGACACTTCCTGATAAAATACGAAACAGATTAGACAAGTTTCTTTCAAATAAATGCTGAAGTACCTCAAGACAGTACCTTCAGATTAATGCTGCACCTCTTATACATATTCGGCGTAGTCAGTAGACTACTGACTACGCCGAATATCACAAGGACAACATTTGCTGATGATACTGTAGGCCTGGCCCAATGATCTAGCTATAATCTTACAGAAACTACAAGCCGCTTAACTACTATTGAAAATAGTTAAAAAGATGAAAATTAAAGCCAACGAGTGTAAGTCCATCCACATAACCTTTACCAAGTGCAGGAAGACCTGCTTTTCGGTACATATGTATAAAGAGTAATCAACTTCCTCAGGAAAAAGTCAAGTATCTTGCGATATACCGTGATAAGCGTATTACATTTTTGCAAATCGAAAGCAGATAGGATTAACTTTATCAAAAATGTACAGGGCATAGTTACAAACTGTCAATAAACAATAAACTCCCTTATAAAAGATAATGCTTAAACCAGTGTGGAGTTGTAACATACAGCTTGGGAGCACCTACCCACTCCACCATCGAGATTCATGAACGCTTTCTGTCGATAGCACTACATATGATAGTAAACGAACCCCGATTCGTGCCGATTAGAGCACATCCTTACAACTTATCAGAGGATTTGATGGCCTCTAGCATTTAAAATAGATGACTTAAAAGATGTGTATCAAATGACATGCCGATTCTTTATGTAAATTACATTAAGTTTAGATTTCGTTTTTATTTTAAAATTTCGTTTGCAAGTTCTTTTTTGCTCCTAAAAATTACAAAAGACTTAAGAGTTTAACTATTACAGAAATATACTACTGAATATACTTTTATACGTCAGATTATAAATAAATTGAAATATTAAAAAAATACTTTCTTTAGTCGTTTTGTGAAAATACTTTTTATAAAGACCTTCGTTTTTTCTTCGACGTTTACACTTTAGCGTTTAGATATACTCAATCTATTACTCTATAAGTGTCCAATAATTTTATTAAATTTGTTGATGCTATTTATAAAACGAAAATGTAAATAACAAAAAAATCATTCATAATGATGTATTGGAATATCACAATGGAAGACATATTGCATATAGTTATAATATGTCACTCAAATTGATTTTTCTTTGTGATTAATTTTTCACTGTAATCTTTTATACTGCAATGATGATGTCTTTGTATTAAATATTATTTTGTTGGCACATTAACACAAATAACATATGCATCTGTACATTTACTAGATCTGCTTAACGGACCACGCCGTGCTGAAGCGCGTAAGATGTATGCGGTTATGATATACATAAATAAAAGCAAAACGTTGCAACGCAATTGCATGCCAATTAGCTGCATAAGTACCGAGAGTTATTTTGCCCGTTGTTTGGATCTGAGCGATATCCAAACAGCAGCGCGCGCTACAGAATTCATAAAGTGCAATTTACAAACCATCCCTGTTTGAATGCGAACGTAATAAAACGCTTGTTTTGTTTGTTCTTCTTCTAGCTATGATGTAGCTTGTAACGCTCGCGTTTGGTTTTCCCTTGTTGCTGGCTGCTCGCCCCTTTATTTTTCTCTCTGCGTTTGAATTTAAAATTTTAGCCAGCATGCCGAGCATTTTAAGCAAATTGTACCCGCAGAGCGTGTTCATTATTCTCTCAATTTTCGGAGCGAAACGCCTTCAACTGCAAAGGAAGCGGGGACGGAAAGCTGCTCCCGCGAAATGTCCACAAGCGCGCAAAAATAAAAATTGCGGCTTGAGCATGAAAAAGAGTTTGGTTTTATTAATGCCGAATTAAAAAGAGCACGTTAAATCAAGCTCTTTATGTTCGTGTTGTCTATAGAAATATTGATACTACATCACAAGTTATTCTTTGTTTGAAACTTATTTTACTTTTTCACTATTATATTTCTATTATTTGTTGATATATTAATCTCTCCCATATATAGGATGCCCAAAAATACTGTTACATACTGATTAGAGCAACGAAACAAAACGATTAACTGTTTTTGTAAAACATTTTCAGGATTTATTAAATGGCTATTGTTAAGTATAATTAGAACGGATCTTAATCTATACAAGTTTTAAAACGTATGCCGTCTTAAATTGGGGAATTTGAAATTTTAAGCTCAATTAGAAAAAGCGTGCGATTGAGAGGTTGCATTAAACGTTCCAAAACATTTTGTTGATTCATAGAGGTCGAATTTTGACCCTCTTTTCACAAAAATGAACATCAATTACTTTATTATAATACATTTCCTATAAAACGATTAAATTTGCTGAATGATGATCTGTCCGAACCATTGGTATTAGTTTCTGTAACACCATTAATTGATCTAGTGGTTATAGTAACATGGCAAGTAATTTTATTTTATCTGTCAGACTAGATCCTTCAAACTTGTCTTCAATATCGACTTTGAATGAACTGCCATCATTCGAAACTGTTTGTTCTTGTTGAAAACCTCTAGAATCTCAACTAACAAACTGAAATGTGAGTTTTAACTTTTATTAAAATTTTAGTAGCATTAGCAATTTTTCTTTCTCGTGATCTATAAGTAATTTCACTATCAGACCAACTCAAACTAAAAACTCCAAAAATCTGTTCAATTTTACTCATTGTTGATGGCTGCTTTTGTTGCTCTGAGTTTTTTAGATGATTACAACAAAACAGACAGCGTTGCATCCAGTTTGTATTTATAAACAAATCTTCATCGACGACCTTGCATTTGACACTACTTGGATGAAAGGTGCATTTTTGCCATCGTTTTCTACACATTTTTTAAGAACGCATGGTGAATGTTGATAGTGGTAATTGTATTTCTGTACTCTTATTTCAATCAATTTCCGATCGGTTTTCATCTTACTTAAGGGGTTGCATTAGTCAGCAAATTTTTTCTTTACATTTTTTTTATTGACTTAAAATATATATTAACTATCTAAAAATGATATTTCATCACATTTATGAGTGGGAAAAACTTTTAAAAATGTTTACAGCTTATTTTTGAAGGTTCCTCAGAGTGATCTTAAATGTATGAAAATTCCGCTGCCACATACACAGCATTTTGGAGTATTTTAGCCAAGCTGGTTACCTTTTGTCGATATGGGTTACTTATGCTTTTTCCGATGAAGTATAGATGGCTTCAGAAAATATTTGAAATCGACTCGGAAAAGCCACATGACGCCGTAACGGCAGTTAGACCTTAGCTATTCTTGCTGCACGTGGTTTTTTCAAAACTTCAAAAGCGTTTTTCTCGAAATCATGTTTTTTGACTTGTTTGACAGCATAACTAAAATTCTTTTTATCCGATCGACCTGATTCAAAATGGATTTCGTTCAGGAAATGTGTCGGTATCGTCGCATGGTACAGTTTTTTTTAATTGCGTATTATTTTTTTACTTTCCTTATCCTATAATAAGGAAAGTAATGTAATCGGCGGAAAATTGACCTACCCAGTTTTTCACCTTTCTGGACGAAATATAGCTCCAGGACACCAAAAAAGTGGGTTTGAGCCATTGGTTCGTATGTGTGTGTGGTGTATGTGTGTGTCTGTCTGTCGGTCTGTCAGTAAACAGGATATCTCGAGAACCGTAAGAGCTAGAGACTTGAAATTTTGTATGCAAGTTACTTGTGGGTAGGGGACGCAGTGCGAAACTTTTGGTAAAAATCGGCATAGTCGTTTGATCCCAAGGTCGCAAAATCGGTCGCAAAGCGGTCGCGAATCTAAACGTTGAAGATACAAAAAATTTATGAGAATAAAAATGATTTGTAATAATGAGATAAACATGAATTTAAAATAAAAGTTAGTAAAATAGGAACTCAAAAAAATTGAAGTGTTACTAAATTTTTCAGAAAATTTATATTACCGGATAGATCAGACCGAGTCGAACAAAAAATTACAAGAAATTTTTTGAACCGAGGTCAAATAAATAAGTTATAGCCGATTAAAAATTAATTAAACGTACCAATCACAGCGCTCTCGGAGAGCTTCTCGGCCGACTGCGGGTTGACGGAGGGAGGGGGAGCTCTTGTCCGCTAGGAGGGAGCACGCAGGCGATAATGGGAAAGGCTGTGCGGCCGAGCTCGCAAGGTTACCTTCAGTGACGTGCAAAATTTTAAGTACGAGTCAATTATTGTCTTGTACTGTTTATTTTAATCAGCTTTCGAGTGGTGGACTCGCGCCTCGTCCTTTTTTAAATTAACAAATTTTTAGACGAGAGCAGCGCAGCACCGAGACGATGGACCCGGTATAATATACAATAATAGGATAAGCAAAGTCGAGTGATGTTCACACCAGATTTTTAATAACAATTTTTTTCTAATCAAAATTTTCATTTTTTCTACGCTGATGCAATAGCTATTCATCTCTCATTTAATAATCTTTTTGATATTTTGATTTCAAACCCTGTAGTACGAGTTATCCTGTCAACGGCAAAGGATCCTTTTTTCACAACATTTTGTGGACGCTTTTGTGCAAAATTGAAATTTAACAAAAAACAAAAAAAACTGTTTGTATACTTCTTGATTACATAAATAAATGTATAAAATTTTAGATCGATTGGTGTAGCAGTTTTTTCAAAAAAAATTCCAAAAGACACATTAATTTTCAGCACTTCACACTGTTGTTACCCCTTAACATACCAGTTTTGGAGCAATGTTACATTATCTGTAATAGTAAAGTCTATTAGTGGTGTGTATGTAAATTCTGCCTAGTATATATATATATATATATATATATATATATATATATATATATATAATGCTCAGGTGATAGGTTCTGAAGACAGACGAACGAGAGCTTTTGTACCTAGACTTTCCTTTCCATTAAGATCCATGGCCGATCGCAAACTTGACTAAGTGACTGAAGTGCGCCAGAAGATGTGAAAGGTCTTTAATGAGCAATAATTCCTAGTTGTGAGAGTAATGACTATGTATAAAATCAACAAAACCTTTATGCTAAAATGACAATAGAACGTTCTATAATTTTATTTGTTGTAATACATAAGTATATCTATGGGGAAAAGTAGGACACTTTAAAATAAGTTTAATACAGAAAAACAAACTTTTAAACAACGATACAGGTTCATAATATGGATAATCCATATGCCATAGGCACGAGATATTGCTGGGAAATTAAATGGTAAATATTCAATTTTTATAAAACTTATGAATTTTTTAATCAACTTCTTGTACATGTAAAAATCTGAAAAAATCTGATGGGCAGCCATACCCCAAGCTAATTGTGGTATATTAAATATTTAATTTAGATCACTTGGTATAGTCAGAATAAATTTTGAAATTTTTATATTTTTAACATTCAAAATTTAAAATCTTTTAAATGTACGCGAAAAAAGGAAAACAAACTTTACTTTTCGTATTTGACTCGCAGACTAGTCACAAAAAAAATTGGTCAAAATTTCGAACAATTTTTCAATAGAAGGATGGGCAGACTGAGCCCCAAATCGAACATTTGGGTACCCAGAATGAAGCCTATGTCCTACGTCAATCGAAAGCCCTAACTGTCGTGAGCAATATTGTCTAAGAAACGAACCCGGTGCGACTTTCTGAACAGATATATAGGCCATAGCGCCAGTATAGAGAGTCGTACAAAAAAAATATCTGTTTAATGATAGGGGCTGTAATAGGATTTATCACGATCACAACCTAAAACTGAATCTGGCCTTAACTGCTGGGTTTAGAACTTTACCTGACATAGTGGGACTACGAAGTGCCGCACGATGACAAATGACGATTTAAACAAGAGCCTGGAAGATAAGTTTCAAAGGGTACCAAAAAATCGGTATCAGATATAGGCTTTAGGATTTTTAGAAAAAAAGTTGTAGCACCGGCTAGAAAAGACGTACAAAGATGATCTTGGTATCTATTGATAGAGGACTGTCAGCTCTAGTAAGATTTATTGCAATCAGAACAGAAAATTGATTCTAACTTGAGCTACTGGCCTTAGAACATGACCTAGATAGAACCTTTACTTTTATCTTATATTCCAGTTAGAACTTTTTACAGTTTTTTTACGCGGGGCTCAGCGTCTATAGGGTTTTGCCCATCCTCCTTTGGTCCTTTTCTTAAATCGCCTAAACTATTTATACGATTTTAAACTTTAGTGAAATTTTAGTCAAATCGCTAAGTTTGTCCTGAAACAAAAATTTCAAAAGAGAAGACTAAAGCCTTTTAAACAATTTGTTTTTGGTTCTTAAATTTATGAACACAAAAGAGACTATAAACAATTTTGTCATTGCTTTCTAAAGATATAAATTTGTATTTGTTCCTAATGCCCCTTAATTTTTATGACTTTACATACAAATTAGTTATATATAGTTAGGTTTTTAAGAATAGCAACATGGAACGCAAATGGGGCCCATCAACGTAAAGATGAAATAAAATTATTCTTTGATAATAACGCAATAGATATATTTTTGATCAGCAAAACGCACTTTACTAACAAATCTTATTTTAACCTACCACAACATAAAACGTATTATTGTGATCACCCGGTTAATACAGCACATGCCGAAAGTGCAATTGTTATTAAAATAGCATTAGCCACTATAAACTTCCAAAATTTGATAATAAAATATTAAAGTAAAAGTGTTACCATATGACTTAACAATAGCATCGGTGTACTGCCCACCTCGACATATCAAGAATGAAAATTTTAGCGAGTTCTTCCAAAACACTGGGATTCAAGTTCATTGCCGATGGTGATTATAGTAACATGCAATATTGGATCATCACAGAAAGCGAACCTGTAGCGACTATCTAGAACAGCATATATAGGCCATAGCAGTATCCCAACTATAGAGTCGTACAAATAAAATTCAACCTTCTATATTTTAATGATAGGCTGTAATGGAATTTATCACGATCACAACCTAAAACTGAATCTGGCCTTGTCGGATCACTCACCTGAGTAATTAGAACTTTACCTGACATAGTGGGATCCTACTAAGTGCACGCACGATGAACAAATGGAAGAATATCATAAAGTAAAGAGCAATAAAACTGAACATAAGTCTTCAAAGGACACTGAACAAATCGGTATGAGATATAGGAAATCTAGGATATTTAAATAGATCCAACAAACTTATAGCGCAGAATGGTATAAAAGAGACCTAAAAGATGATCCATCAGCTGAAGCTACTTGATAGAGGAAACAGTCAGCTCTAATAAGATTTATTGCAATCAGAACAGAAACATTGATTCTAACGATTAGTAACAAACTGCTAAACATGACACTTAAGAATTAAAGAATCTTCTTTCAAGTATCTTATATTCATCAGTTCGAAACTTTTACAGTTTTCGCAGACGTCTATAAGGGTTAGCTAAGCATCCTCCAAAATGCCAGTACCTCTTCTATACAAATTATTTATCCGATTTTGAACTTTACGTAAACATTTAGTCAAATCGCTGTTTGTCTTGAAAAAAATCAGAACTATTTGCAAAACATCTTAGCAAAGTATTCACACCGCATAATAACCAACTTGATCAGGAAATAGAATAAGACATCACGTCTATACCAGAAAACATCCAACCGGTCCGAATATTCGCCCTAAAAGAAGTTCGACAAGAAAAACACCAGGTATAGATAAACTAACACCGAAAATGATAAGAGAACTCCAAAAAAATTTTACTTTTAAATTACATGTATAATGCAACTCTAAGACTAAATTACTGGTCGAAACAATTAAAAACAGCTGATCTCATATTAATACCGAAACCAGGAAAGAATGCAAAAATTGCATTTTCATATCGACCAATAAGCCTTCTGCCTATAGTAGCAAAAATTTTGGATCGACTATTACTTGAAACTAAACCAAGATCTAGCACCAGAAGACTGGATGCTCCTTCATCAATTTGGATTTAAAAGCGGCCATTCTACTGTATGAAAGACTCGCCGGATTATTCATAGCATCAACGAAGCACTTGAAAACAAAGATTATTGCACATCAATCTTTCTAGACGTTAGCCAAGCTTTTGAAAAGGATTTGACATAAATTAAGCATTATTTGCCTGTGCCCTACTTCAAAATTCTCAAATCATACTTAAGTAATTGTGCGTTTAAAACAAGAGTAAATCAAGAAATGTCTAAAAAATGTGCCATTAAAGCGGGAGTTCCTCAGGGGAATGTTATAGGACTTTTGTACGTGTTACACACATTCGATCTACCAACTAATGCCAACAGTACAACAAGAACGTTTGCGGCGATACAGTGATTTTCGCCAGAGACCAGGGCTCAATAGCAGCCACCAATAAATTACAAAACTATCTAGATGAATTGCAGATCTGATTAGAAAAGTGGAAAATTAAAATCAATGAAATTAAGTCTCAGCAAGTAACTTTCACATTGAAAAAATGTCGTTGTCCATTAGTTTATATTAATAGAGTAGATATAACTTAATTCAGCACTGATAAGTATTTTTGCTTTCACCTAGGTAGTAAATTAACTTCGAAAGACCGTATAAACAAAAAGCGTAAACAAATGGACTTTGAAAATAAAAGCTTTGTACTGGTTGCTTGGAAGAAAGTCAAGTCTATCATTAAAGAACAAATTATTATTGTACAAGACTGTCATCAAACCTATTTGGACCTACGATCTGGATCAGAACTTTGAGGATGTGCAAGGAAATCCAATACAACCTTAATCCAAAAATGCCAATCGAAAATATTATGAGTGATCACAAATGCACCTTGGAACGTCACAAATCAAACCCTTCACGACGACCTGAATGTGCCCTATGTTAAAGATGTTATTAGGGCACGAAGTACTAACCACCATGAAAAACTGGAAAGTCACAACAACATACGTCTACACCCATTACTAAAAAAAAACGCAATGACAGACGCTTAAAACGATACTGGCCATCTGACCTAAGAAATGGTTGAAGAGGACGCCTTTGATGGAAGGGGCTTCATCACGTCATAATCAGTATTGTATAGTACTTAAGTTATCAAATTAGCTCATAAAATTGTAAGTTTTGATTGCTAATAAATCTGTTAAAAAAATTTAAAAAATACAGTTCTTTAAAAGCAAATGATTAAACTTCCGATTTATTAAACAATTCAGCATTGCATTAACATGAATGTGCAATGTTAAAACCTCATCAAATGTCATAGCTTTTTATTTATTTTTTCAAATTTTTCACTTCACTCTTAATATATGTTGCATACTTAACAACATTTCTTATCACAATGAACCTAAAAGTACATCTGAAATAAAAAATATTTTATTAGTACAATCATATTATTAATTTCTATTGCTCAATACTTTTTATTTTTACAGTTTATTATTTAATTTCTTCTTATGATATAAAACTTAATTTAAGAGTTGTGGTAAAATCACAGCTTTCTGCCATTATTTTATCCCCAATTATTAATTTTGTTCATTATTCGTATTATGCAAAATTTGTAAAAAGTTTTTTAAAATTGTTTCTAACGATAAAATAATATTTTTATTAAAATAATTAATCAAAAAATTACATAAAAATTGCATATCTAAAGGTTATATAAATAAATTAAGAGATACTTTATTTCGTTTGTTGAGAGCCGTTTGACCTACGTCTTCAGTAGTATTACAGTCTCGTAGACATATTCTGCTACTGTAATTTTAGTTACAGCATATCTTCTAGCATTTTTGTGCCTTGTACCAGTCACTTACTAGATAGTTGTTGTTTTGGATTTATTATTAGTGTTCCATATTTAACATAAATAAATAATTTTTCAGTTTGTTTACGAGTGATGGTTATGGAGGTTTTTTATGTTTTTGTACTAATATATTTTACCAGTATTTTGTATGTATTTTCTGGTCTATTCCCTCACTCGATTTCATATTATACCTACAGAGACGGTTCGGGGCCTATATATGGAGCTGATGTCTCTTCTTGTGCCCTGGTACCCACAAAAAAGCTAATTTATGTCCTGCCAGAGCCTCCAGTTCTTCATAGCATATCAGCTTAAATGTTACCTTCGTGTTCTGAATGCCTTTAGGGATAATTGGCTATCCGTAAATATATTACTCTTAATCTGAAGGGTAAGTAAGATTGAAGATTATGCTAAAAATATATTTGAAGAAAGGAACATTTTGTTAAAGTATCTGAGAGAATATGTAACAGAGGGTCGACGAGCCATATCAAATATGATAGAGTAATTGTCAATGCTAAAACATTTACCTTAATAGTCTAACTTCTCCAGAGGATAAACAACAATAATAACAGTAAAAGGAAAAGGAACATGTAAGACAGGCCACAAATAACACAACTGAAAACAAAAAGAAAATATATATCATTTATCGAACAATATTAGAGTCAGCAAAGAAGTCATATAAGTGATACTAAATAGAAATCATGTAATAACATACCAAAAGTAAGACACCAGAAGCTACCAGTAGAGTTTCTCAACAATAGGAAAATTAAACAAGAATCAACAGTGATACATAGGAAGAAGCATAGAGAAAACTTCTAACAAGAATAAAACGGATGATATTGATGACGACAAACAGAAAAAAACGTTAATAAAAATAAAATAAAATAAAATAAAAATTAATGTTTTAATATATCCTGCCTACAAGAATACCCAAGTCAACCAATAAACGGTGTTTAATTTATCTGAATAAGTTATTTAAACTTAACGAATGCAATTATTATATATTTTTATGAGACACTTTACCATTTAGCTCCATATAACAAACTTAAATAACAAATAAAATATCAACATAAATACAAAGTTAGATGCAGTCCATCAGTTTGAAGAGACTCATTTTCACTATGTTTATTTTTTAAGAAAGTGGCACGATCAAGCTTTATGCTCTTTATGTAGACCTTCTATAAGTGAGAATTCAAATAAGTTTATAAATATAATAAAAACAATTAAAATGTCAACTACTGAGTAAAAATTGTGCTTTGTAAAAAATATTACATTTTTATAATCTAAAATCCTTTACAACTGTGCGAATACATGTAAAAAGTACTACACAAATGGTTTCATTAGTAAATATGTTTGCAACAAAAGATTATAACTTGCACAACTGACTTCACAGATAACTGCAACGCTAATATAACTACTCTTGATGTAAATAATTCCTAGCAAAGATTCTACGGCACCACCGCAATTAAGTGTGGTTATAGTGTGAGAAGATTATTGCAAGTTGCCATCAATACAAACGTTTGACCTCTAAACCGAAGCAGATAAGTCGGTTTTTAATATTGTTTTTATATTTAATATTAAGTATAATTTAATAAAGTAAAATTATTAATATGTATATTAAAGATAAAAACAATTAAGTTTGCTATTTTTGCATTATCATAAAATGCAAAATAATAATCTAAATATGTATTATACATAACAACAATTTCCGTACAATCAGCAACAACCAAAGTACAAAATTCAACAAATAGTTCCAAACACCGTTACAAAAACACATTTATACGGCAGCTTTTCCTCAACAGTTCCCGATTACAGATTTTTTTTATTACATTAGCAATCAGAATACATTGTATTTCTATAAGCTAATATTTTGGTTTATAAATTGACATGATGAGGGCCCGTCCAGTGACTGGTCCTCGTCCTAGAAAATAGTGCTAAGGTGTTGGGCCCATGTGGGGTCCTCTTCAGTAGAGGTCTGTAGGCCAGCGGCGCTTGAGGCGTCTAATGACTTGATGGTGTGGAAGTTCTTGGAGAAGAAGGTTATCATGGGTGGTAAGTTTTTCAAGATGTTTCCTGGTTCTGACCTGTATTACCGTATTGAGCATCAGGATGCCGAGCTCGTCGTGTATCATCTGAGTGGTGATGTACCAGGGAGCATCAACGAGAGATTTTAAGATTTTAGATTGACTTCGTTGCATAATTGCGAGGTTAGTCTTGCTAGCACAGCTCCAAAGTTCTATTCCATAGGACCACATTGGTATAATGATGGTTTTGTAGATAAGGATTTTGTTAGAGAGGGATAATGGGGAGTGTCGGCCTAGTAGCCAGTAAAGGGTTTCAAATCTGAGCTCTATATGTTTTTTTTTCTTAGTAATGTGCTCCTTCCAGGTGAGCTTGCTGTCCAGGTGTAGTCCCAAGTATTTCATTGATTGGGATTGTCGTATCTCGATGTTATTAAGATGTAGTGGAGGACATATCCCTTTGCGAAGAGTGAAGGTCACATGAGTAGATTTGGACTCAAGTAAGCTGAGGTGAGTTTGGACATATTTCACAACGAGGTTTAAGTCCGTGTGTCTCGCAAGTATAATTGTGTCATCGGCATATGCTCCTATAGTAGTGGTTGGGAAGGTTGGAAGGTCTGAGGTATATAACGTATAAAGAAAGGGACCCAGAACGCTACCCTGTGGGACCTTAGATTTGATTGGGTACACTGGAGAGACTTTGTCGTTAACGCGTGTTCGAAATTTTTTGTCTGTTAGATAGGAGTCCAAAAGTTTATGAAATTGAGGAGGTAAGATTTGATGTATTTTGAGTTTGAGTCCTTTGTGCCAGACTTTATCAAACGCCTGGCGAATGTCCAAAATACAGCTCTACAGTAGGCTGACTGTTCGAATGCTGTGTTAATTTCTTGCGTGATGCGATGACACTGTTGTATGGTAGAACGGTGTCGGCGAAAGCCAAATTGATAATCAGGGATCCAGTTAGTTGCCGTGAATTCTGGGTCTAAGGTTTGTAAGACATACTTTTCAAGGAGTTTGGAGCAAACTGGTAGCAGGCTTATGGGGCGCTTTGATGACACATAGCTGAGATCTTTACCTGGTTTAGGGATGAGTATTATCTCTGCGATCTTAAATTCTTTCGGCCAATATTAAAGTCGGAGTATAGCATTAAATATGTACGTCGGCAGAACTATTCCTTTTCGTGGAAGCTCACGGAGAATTTTCGGTGTAATTTTGTCCGGTCCCGGTGCTTTCTTGAGATTTAATCTCTGAATTTTAGATTTTACAATCTTCGGTGTTATTAGTGGGGTGGGAGGTATATTCCGTTCACGTGCTGGTTGGTCTGGGAGGTTAACGTTGGATGGTTTATCATGTGTTTGGAATACTCCAGATAGGTAAATAGCGAACAAATCCGCCTTTTCTTTGTCACTCTTGGCCCATCCTAGAGCTGGAGGTAGTTTTCGTATTGGTGGGGATGTGATT
Organism: Sinelater perroti; assembly: GCA_036346155.1. Taxonomy (NCBI): domain Eukaryota; kingdom Metazoa; phylum Arthropoda; class Insecta; order Coleoptera; family Elateridae; genus Sinelater; species Sinelater perroti. The sequence continues at coordinate 1,991,176 of JARFIY010000348.1, read as the reverse complement.
TGGGGTTTTAAAGATGATTTGACTGGTCTCCATATTAAGTTGTCATATCGGTTTATGGTTGAGAGGTAGGTATTCAACGAGTCTTCCCTCAAGGATTTGAGTTTTGCCTTAAGCTGATTTCCAAGTTTATTGAAGGTTGTTTTGTCTGCTGGATGATGGCTCTTTTGCAATTGGGCACTGGCTTTCCTCTTTTGGGCAACTAGAAGTTTAACTTCTAGAGGAACATGTGTGTATCAGTTGACTTTTCTCTGCACCTTAGGCGATGTAGCTTGCTGTGCTGTAGTTGTTAGCAGAGAATTGAATTTGGTAACTGCTGTATCGATTTCGAGAGGGGTTTTTAAACTGACTTTCCAGTCAATGCCTTCATGAAGAATTTGGCGATATAAATCCCAGTCAGTTGAAGCTTTATGGTTCCGTGCGGGGGGATTTTTGATTAGGGGACTTGCGCTTATAGTTCCTATGATCGGGGAGTGGTCCGAGGAAAGGTCGTTTGGGGGAGATGCCCATGTAGTTTGATGATATTCCATTAATGACGAATAAATCGAGGAGATTGGGGATTTTGTTCTAATCGGATGGCCAGTATGTCGGGGTCCCTGTTGAAAGGTAGACGTATGCCGCAATGGTTATTTCATAGGGGAGGGTGAGCACTTTGATGGAAGTAGCCTGGAGAGATTCCTTCTCGTAGTTGGAGAGAGCGTAATATTTTAAATTTTGTTTGATTAATATAGCGGTTCCAGCGTGTCCTGTTTTGTTTGGATGGTTAGTGTAATATAAATGGTAGTTAAGAATTTTGATCTACGATTTTTCCGTGAAATGCGTTTCACTAATTAGCATTATATCGATGTAGTTATGTTTTAGTAATAGTATTACTTCGTCTCTGTGATTTAAGAGGCCGTTGGCGTTCCATTATGCAATGCGGAGGAATTTATCCATTATTTGTTTTGCTTATTAACATTGTCAGCATGTTAGGGACCATGCTGTTCTGCTGAATGAGTTGGGAGAACATGGATTTGAATTCTTCTAGGAATTTGTTTAAGATAAGTTTAAGAGACTGGTCAGAAGGGATTTGTTGTTGGGGTTCTTGGTGACTGGTAATACTAGCGTATGTAGGTGAATGCGGGAGGTTGGATATATAACTTTGTCTATTTATGATTGGGGAGTGGGTTGTTGGCGGTTTGAAATTTGTATTTCTACTTTTGTAGAAGTCGTGGTAATGAGTACATCCTCGGTAGTTAGCCGGGTGATTTCCTCCGCACAGTGCACACGTTGCTGGCGTGTACTTGCTCTTCTTGCAGCTGGCTGTGCTGTGATTACCGCTGCATTTGACGCACACAAAGGGACGGGAGCAATATACTTTTGTATGACCATACATTTGGCATCGCATACACTGGACAGCATTTCGGTTTGTTCTTGGCGGTTCAATTGTTATGCGATTGTGTAGTAAAGATTGAATGGAATATATCTCTTTATTATTGTTAGATGGTTCTAAGTCCATGAAAAATAGATTCATTGGCTCCTTTGTGGTTCTATGTTTAGCATTCATGATGTTTCTAATATGGTGTCCTTGTCTAGTGATTTCTGTTTTTATGTCTTCGAGTGGAATCGAGTGATGAAGATTTTTGATGACTACTCTAAACGGTCGTTCGTCTTTTAGTTGGTAGGTGTGATGTATAATTTTATTTTCGCGTATGTACTTAACTAGTTTACGGAATATGTCAGGAGTATTTGGTGAGATTTTAATTGTGTTATTTTCCAGGCTTTTAGTGACATATTGCTCTTCTTCTGCTACATCTGCTAGTGTAGCTTTCATTTTTGGTAGATCTAGGACTCCATAAACAAATATAGGCGGGGATTTGGGGATTTTATCAGATTCTATTGTTTGATCTTTGGGAGTATTGTTTTTATTTGTTGAATTGTCGATGGGGGTTGGATTTTGGGAATTAGCTAGTGCAGAAAAACTGTTGGAAAGGGGTAAAGTGTTTGAGGATACCGAGTCTTGTGATTTTATGACTTTTTTTCGTTTAGTAGTCTGAAATACTTGCCAGAGGTTTTCTTTAGATGCGATGTCCTCTTTTGAGGGGGGGTCCTCTCCCATTTCGTCATCAGACGTTGAGGTTAACCTGTATAGTTGCCGAGAATTTCGAGGCTGATAGAATCCTGAAGATTGCATTTCTAAGTATTGTTCCTGGTTAGGGGGAAAGAGATTACTTGGTACTTGTGAAGGTTGACTAGTTGGTGCAATGTAGGGCAATGATAGTTGAGTGTTTATCATAGGTTGATTTTGGTAGATATTTGGAAATTGTGTGAAGTGTACGTTTGGCGAAGGATGGCCCTGTATATTATGAAGTAGGGGCTGCCTTAAATTGTAGTTAAAGCCAGTTTCGTGTCCTGGTGATAACATTGTCGTATTTGTTAAATAAAAATTACCTGTTGTTAACTATGTTTCTTTCTTGATTAAAATAACTTAAGAAAACTCGGGTTCTCAATACGAAATAAGGCGGCCGCAGCCGCTTTATCGAACAATGCACTTGAACTTGAACTCTTAGCGCGTGTATCTACGATGTTTACGCTTCGAAATTCAATCGAATACTGATTACAGATAAACTTTAAATCTTCAAGAATCAACGGTTAGCGAACCGATACCATGAAAGTGAGGTAGAAGAAACGAAAAACCCACAAAAGTGGCAATAAATCAAATAAAGCTGCAAAAATAAACGATAAACTCAAGTTCACACCATACAAGAAAGACAAAACATGTCAAGTGAGCACCCCTAAAAACCAGTAGGTCGTCGATTTTTATAAAAAATGGGTCAAACAAATGCCTATATCAATACCAAAGATACCTCCAAAGGATTTTGCGAAATTTAGTTTTTATTGTTTATACGGATGTTTGAATATTTTAATCATTTTTAATTGAAAAATTAATTACTCGGGCACTTTTTAAACGAAACTTTATGAAAATTTTATGAAAGATTCTTAAAAATTTATGTTTTAAAATGAAATTAACAAATCTCGTAAATTCATTTAATTATCACTATTTATAAATTTATTTATAAAGCCCGAGTAATTAATTTTTCAATTAAAAATTATTAAAATATTCAAACATCCGTATCATAAACAAAACTAAATTTCCATACGACAATCACTTTTCAAGGACTTTAGGTAATATAAAGACCATTTTAGTAAAAACTTAAACGAATACTAATCAAGGTGTGCACTTGACGTGTTTGCCATCTGATATAATAATTAATACAATTTTCTTTAAAGTAATAACGAATACTAAGCAAAGTGGACATCAAATAATACATAAATTCCATTTTTGATCGACTCAATTCTAACATTCAAGATTAAACTATTTCTATCATGACAAAGAAACAATAGAAATTTTACTATTACTTAAGATTATTACTACACATTAAAGATAAAATATACGTTAATCATATTACACATTTAAAGTTTTTGCTTAAGGAAATCACATCTGTATAGAAATATCATATACTGTATAACATGCACATAAATCAATACATCTATAACGTTGAATAATGTTAAAATATTTCACTTTATTAATAGAACAAAAATAGCGAAAATATGCAAGATACACCAGAATCATAAATTCTGCATTACAGAGCATACTAATTTATTAAAGAAAACATAGTTACTCAAAAATCAAATGATATGTATCAAATGCTCATATCCAATTACTACAACAAGAGTTACACAAATGACCTACAACTGCAATATTTAAAAAACCAGATAGGTAACAAATATTGTAACAAAAAAACAACAATAACAATATTACGCTATCCAAATTTCTAACAAAATTTGAATGTTTACTCAACTTATGAATAAGAATAGTATGGTGTATAATCTACTCAACACGCTAATTTAATTGACTTATAATAGAACGATATCAGAATAGCAACTTTGAACGCAATGGAATTTACCAGACTCCTTCAGAAATCTAGACACTTGTTACCGTTGCCAAAAAATGGACATTTAAAAATAGCATTTTAATTTTTACAATCATACTACACAAACTATCCCGATGACACCGCTCATTCTGGATCTGCTCTAACCATTAATAACAAATAATGCTGTCATAAAATGGAAAAGTTTACAACAAATTATCTACAAGCTACAATTATCAATATCAAGATTATCTTGGGATCTAATAGTGTAGCAAAACTTAAATTTCCTTAACAATTAAAACCAAAATTATATGAATTTTACAAAATATTCAATGGGTAAACCAATTTAGTAGGATAACAAGCCATGTAAAAAATATTCAACAATATGGGGTTCTAGACATACGGCCTCTAAGGAAGGAACTAACAAGTACCATGTTGAAATAACTACAACCAACTATCCAATGGTGAGCCTACTTACGGGCCATCTGATATAAACAAAATACCCGATATTTCTTTGTCATCGAATTACAGCAAAGTGGACTCTTGTTTCCACCTCTTTTTGGATGACTCATTCATAATAATTACACTAAACATTTCTATCATGACAAAACAAAGAAATTTTTTACCTTAGAATGGTGACACAAATTGGGAAATGTTTAGAAAATACTTAACAGGTATTACAATAATTAAAGTTTTGCTGAAAACGAAATCGACATTGCAGTAGAAAATCTTACTCGTAACATACAACATGCATCCTGATTTTCAACTCCATCTAAACCTGAAAAAATGTCATAATAATAATTTTCCTTTAGATATCAGAACAAAAATAGCTGAAAAAAGAAGAACCAGAACAATCTGCTAGCAAACCAGGCATCCTAATGATAAAAATAAATTAAACAGGTTAACCAGAACACTGGGTAATTTACCGAAAGTTTGAAAAATAAAACGATCATGAATATTTAAGTAATCTATCACCATAATTGCTATACTTTCTGGAGAGCAACGAAGAGCTAAACAACTCCAAAAAACCTATAACTCCAATTCAGAAAATCGTTGGCACGTGGACAAGAACAGAAGAATAGGCAGAGATTTTTGCTAAACACTTTTCCAACCACATCCTCCAATATCAACACCTCAAGAGAAAAAATAAGTATTGGAATATCTAAATGTTCCAATGCAATTAAGTCCACTTTCACAATGCTCTACGTCAGAAGAGCTAAATTCGGAAATTCAAAATTTCAATAATAAAAAGACGCCGGGTTACGATGTCATAACTATTAAACCATTGAAGAAACTGCCTAAAAAAGGATTAATGACAATTACATAACTAGCTAATGTGGTGATAAGGTTACAGCACATCCCGGTACAGTGACAATTTAGACAAATAATGTTAATTCATAATCTAGAAAAACCCACACATGAAGTTACCTGACAAAATTGCTGGAAAAGCTGTTAGTAAAAAGATTAATGCCCCTAATAGATAAACAAGAACTCATTTCTTAACATAAATTTGGATTTAGACACAAATACTCTATGCTAAAACAAACGGAGTTGTGGATGTAATCGAAAAAGATCTTGAAGAACAACAATATTGTGTGGTAGTGTTTCTAGATCTAAGCCAGGAATTAGACAGAATCTAGCACCCTGGCTTACTATTCAAAATCATTATTATTCTATCAATATTACTTATAAAATTATATCAAATTATATCAATCAGCGGTGGTGTTCCACAGGGAAGCGCTATAGGGCCCAGTTTATAGCAAATATTTACAGTAGATCTACCATGCTGTTATAGCTTCACATACAGATTTTACACAAATAGTGGTACAACTACAAAGATAACTTAATAACCTGGAGAAGTCGTTACGCAAGTGGCGCATAAAAATCAATGAGAGGAAATTGACAGCAATAACATTAACTAAAAAGCGCGATAATTCACCGCCGATCATGCTAAATAGCATACAAATCTAGACAAACAAGCAGTTAAGTACCTCGGCATGTGTTTAGACAAAAGACTCACACAGAAGACACACCTTACAAAAAGATGAAGAGAGTTAGATATAAGAATGAAGAACATGTATTGTTATATAATGTTATAATAACAAAATAGTGTTAACACCTCTGTAGACTTATTAGTGATTAATAAATAAAGAGGATCGCCACTGGGCGACATTTTCCTGTCATGTTTTATAGTTTTACAAACTGCCACATTTGCTTGTTAGTTTTAGGACTAGTTGTAAATATAGCAGTCAATAATAAAATACAAATAAAAACATTCACTGATTAACTTTTTGTTTCCATATACTAAATGTTATTAGATAAAACCAAATAAAACGATTAGAAGCAATCAGATTATTATAAACAATAAAATCATTAAAGGAGTAAACATAAAAATTAAAATGAATAAGATTAACATAAGTGATATCATTCAATTTATAGCGGAGCCAATACTCAAAAAATATTTCTTATAACATTCATATTTTATGGATTTAGGGTCGGTGCAGATCGAAATTAACCCGTGCTAAATTAATTGGACATTTGGTTTCTTTTAATTGCCAAAATTATAAAAAATAATTTTCTTTATTGTCTCCAAGATGGCCATGTTTCTACCCTTACCTACGATCGGTTTATGAACGCCAAACAGGCAGTTAGCACTCAGCTGTTGCAAGAGACAAATCTATCTGCACCACGGTAGACCGCGACGAGCCTTAGCCAGATGGACGTCTGCCTACTGAAATTTTGTCGCTAGCTATTTTTGGCTTGCCTGCCACGCGTCCATTAAAGAATATGAATACCTATGAATTAGTTCTAAAATGCTACACTTTAAAAAATTATAAATAAATAAAAATATAAAAGTAATATTAATTTTGTAGTTGCATTTATAAAGCAGGGTAAATGTGAAGGAGATAAATATAGCAGTTATAAAATTAAAATTATTGTTTTGGTGCTTTTTTATTGTTTAAAAACAAGCGTATTTTACGCTGTTTACGCTGACACTGCAAAAACTTCATTTTTCGATATATTTTCAGAAACGTCAAATTCTAAAACGCTTTCAGATATAAAGATATTATTTGAAGCTTTGCAATCGATTGTTCAACAGTTCAAACACGTACAGGGTAATTTTGAAGCTTTCCCTCACTATGAGAATTTTCAGTTAGAAGACTGGTTAAGAGTATTTTAGCTGCAAACTGCAAGCATCTATAGGTGTATATACGTTGTAGGGTTTAACTAGAACTACTTATCTAGTTGAGCGGATTCGCTCGATAACAAATACTAAGTAGCACATTCCCCGAACTTGTGCAAACTCTAGAAGTTTTGCAGAATTGCGTAACAACTTAATTAGCGGGATCATCTTTCGATTGGTCCGAATTTCATAAACTCGAACTGGGTCAGGTATAATCAAATGCGTTCTCTAAACTTGGCGTTTTACAATTCCCGGGGGCAGGCAGAAGCGGCGTCGCCGCTGCCTCCGCTGGCGTCGCCCCCGGCAGCAGCAAACACGCCAGAGCAGAAGGAAAAGTTCCAGCAACGTCGCTGCCATCATCAGGCACGCGTGCGGAGAAAGCGAAAATAGACGGCAACGAACTGCGTCGGTACGGCGGCGGAGACAGGAAGGGGGCGATATGGACGCAGCTGTGTCGATGTGCGGTCTCAAAAGTGTACACACTTATTTCGCCATTTGAAACACCGGCGCGCATTATCTGCGAGACTATTAATCCAGTTCCTTTGTAGCGAGTGTTTTTTGGCGGACGTCGCCATAGTAACGATTTCCGGTTGCCTGGCTACGCGGTCCTGCGTCGCCCCCACCCCGACGCTGACGCAACGCCGACGCAAGACACCGCTTGTTTTGTACAATTGCACGAAATGATGAATATGTATTACTCTTGTCGGGAGATGATTTTCTTTGTTGCGCGGCGCTGCGCGACCCGCGCCGGGAAACGCGGCCGCCGCGCCTAATCAACGCCGCCGGCTCGCCTCTTCCTTTCCACGCCACCGCGTGAAAACTTTAAACTAATGAACGCTCGCGCTCCTGAAAAATGTGGAGCAGTCGCGACGACCTCAAAAATATGCCGAAGAGTACCGTACCCCACAAGCGACAAAGAGAAGACGGAATTTTTAACATCTGCTGCGTTCAAAAATTTCCATTTCCTTTTATTTACGATAAGGGCAATGTAAAAATTGCCGAGGAACGCTGATAGCGCGCGATTCCTTTGAGCAAAGCGGTTAATTTATAAAGCTGCTAGAAAAGCTTCCAGGTAGATGCTTCCATCTTCAGTTATTCACTCGAGTGCTGCTATAGGCACAAAGCAAATATTTTACTTTGTCTTCAACTAGTATCTAAGCTATGTCTCTTTTCATTATATTCTGGATTGTACGTATTAACACATTCTTATTTTTCTTTGAAAAGAAATTTTTTATATGTTCGATTAAATTCTGACGCATACTTTTTACAGATCAAAATTAAAATAAAATGTTTAAAGTACTCGTATGTTAATACATTCTTAAAACACAACAAACATTTATAGGTATAATGATCAAATATGTACTATAGAAAGAAAAGAAATCGCAATCTATTTACACATATAATCGAGCTTTCAATATTCACCAAAAAATTTGAGGTATAAAAAATTCGAGATATAAAAAAGTAATTCTACTTAGAAATTAACACACTTCTTTATTTGGTAGTAGAGCTGGAACTTCAACTGTTTCAACGTCATCGGACGGCGAATCATCGTTATCTTTTTGGATTTTGACCCTCTCTAGAATTTAGGCATTCGCTGGATATTTGGCCACAAATAGATCATCATCGAACGATGTGTACTCTTCAAGTGGTACATCAAATTACGCTTTCTTTGAGTACATATCAAATGATGATCATAGTTCTGAGAGTCTCTTCTCGTCTTCTTCTTCCCAATCGCTTTGAAGTTTTGTAAATCCCACCTTCGTGAAATAATTTTTTATTGTTGTCTGTTGTACATCTAAAATCCAAACTTTAAACAGGATTGAAATTGCATTCAATAGATTCAACCGCGAGTCTTCACCATTTTCCATGGCAACTAAAGTTTTTCGCAAAACCTTTTTCTGATGGTGCTATTTCAGATTTTTGATGATTTCCTGGTTCATAAGTTGTAGCTTGGACGTCATGTTAGGTGGTAAAAAAACAACACAAATGGGTTTTAACGATTATCTACAAATAGCAAAATTTTACGCTTTTCGACTTTTCAAATTTTTTATCCAAATTGGAAAATTATTTTTCGTATGCCTCGCTGATTATCCACGCCTTTTTATTATTACGGTACGTTACTGGTAAAAACATATTCTCTCTTTAGCACTGAGGATTTTTCGATTTTCCAGTGACGAGCAAATTCAGCTTTTTTGCCCCAGACGTGTTGGCGCACACCATATCTTTCGCCCCTTATTACGTTTGCTATGAAAATATTTTTTATTTTTGAATGTCAAAAGTTTATTCGACAAGCATTTAAAAATAAACCGGTTTTATCTGCATTAAAAATGTCCTCTTAGGAGTAGGATGCCAAAAGTTAAGACAAAACATTTTGACGCCAATCTTCACAATGTCGCCACTTTTCCCGCACATTACTTTTTGCATGATGCTATGTCGCTTCTTGAATTGGACTAGCCACCCCACAATAGCAAGAAAGTTTTGGTATCCTAATGATCCTGCAAAGAAAAGCGCTTTTTCGCGGATCAGCGGCCCGGATATCTACAGTTTTTTTTCGAAAACCATTTTTACCCATTCTAAAATGGCTGCGTCACTGTTTGTGTATATGCTCATTGCATGCATCATCCTCTGCTTTCTTTAAATTTTCTTCACATTTTTTCAATGTAGTAGACAATGTGTTGGCTGGAATTCCAAATTCTGCAGCAAATTTCTTTTTCTTCTTTTCCCCTTTATCAACTTCGGATAACAGTCGCACCTTATCTGAAAATGGCAATGTATTTAGTTACGTTTTGTACGACTCATTTTCGTATTTGATGTATAATAATTCACGACAGCAGTGAGACTAAATATAATTTATACATATTCAAAACCATTTGGGGCCTCTTTTCATATTATCAGAATTTAAAGAAAGGCAGATTGGGTACCCAGACGAAACCTATGTCAAATGCAAGCCCTAAATGTCCTGAGTAATATTATCTAAGGAATTAATCCCGTGCGACTACTATGAACAAAGATATAGGCCTTAGAAATTAGAAAAAATACTGGAGTCTCATATCGTGCTTAAGTAAGATACATTACGATACGTGTTCCATTCTTACAGGTGCAGAAATATTCTGTTACAAAGTCTACACTTGTTTTTTGCTTGGCCAAGCAATACATACAACGTACTTTGTTCTGTTCATGTAGTGAGAGTGTATCTTGGCACGTAAATAAATCGGCTCACTACATATTATTCCGTGTTGAGCAAAACTTCTAGTAAGTTCTCTGTAGCAAGCTGAATCTCATAACTACCCTCAAACAATTGCTCCGCCACCACATCATGTTTCGAAATCATATGAGAACTTTTCCGTTTAATAATGTTCTAAGTGACGCCAAGCCAGGCTGCAGTGGTTGTAGACCTTCAATCTGATATGAACAATTGCTCATTGTCACCAGGGCTTTTTATTCCATTTGGTTCTAATCTAGTCTTATCTTATGCTTCAGTTAGAACCTTTTACAGTTTTTTTACGAGGGGGGGGGGCTAGCGTCCATAGGGTTTTGCCCATCCTCCTTTCTTTATTACGTTACAAAGATTATGTTAAACACTTATACAAATTTGGTAAACTGCAACTATAACCAAAGATTAGAAACTATTAAGATGGTTTACTAAAAAAGGAATCTCAAAAAATAAATGACCACTCTCATTTAAAGGGACAACCAATAAGATTGCAGCTTGTAGCTGCGTACAGACTAGATTTCTATTCCATTTATGCTATACCATATTATATATGCATTTTTTTTCTTTTCCCCAAGATAAAAATATGTAAATGTACCTTTTTAAATATTTTTGTGTAACTTCGTAAATTCTATACAAGAAAACTTTAATTACAGTAGTATAATCAATACATTATTTAATTTTAATTCGAACTATAAATAATACGACTTCTGTGGATAGTAAATATTTTTAATTTTTAGGTTTGAAATTTGGCTGCGAAATTTAGTATCTGAAGATTTACTTGGGAAAGATACAAAACTTTTAAAAAAATATATAGACTTTGCTCCTTCCACTTTGATAACAAAACGTTTGTCCTGATAAAAACAGAATTTTGCTGTTAGGAATAGCAAGAAGAATAATAGGTAAACTGATTAATTTTAATACTAAATCGTATTAATATGTTATTGTAACAATGATGCTACAAACTTTGAAGTAACAAATTATTTTTTTTAATATTTTAACAAAAAGAACGCACTTAGGATCTGCGGACTCCTAGCCTAGTGGGAGAGGTGTGAAGATATAAACCTCAAACCGCTATTCTTTATATAAATCTATTCGAAATAAAATTTGTGTCAGTTTGTAGTGCGGGCCGCCTAAGCTGCAGCCTAGGTAGCCTGCGCGTAAATCCGGCTCTCTGATCTACCAATATATAGTCTTATAAAATGAAATGCAACAGGAATTTTGTAATTAACTAGCCGGAATGAAAAGAAAGAAAAAACAGTTAGAACCAGCGAGATCATTCAAAGAGTTCGTAAAAGAGAAGGAATAAATTATAGCGACATAAAAGGCCTGGCAAGAGTTGGCCATTATCAGATCAACCTTCCAAAAGATCTGTGAAATAATCCACATAAGATATAGATAAACCAGCTAATTAGCAAAAACGCAGCTCAAAGAACATTTGTATTTGCTAATATAATGATTGATTAATAGAAAAAGGATTAATAAATCCGAAAAAGATTAGATTTAAGGAAGAAGCCCACTTTTACCTTAAATGTTATGTAAACAAACAATACTGGGGGATGTAGGAAAGCAAAAACTCACACTTCTCAAAAGCAGAGTCCTTACATGCGAAGCGAGAAACAACTAATTATACACAAAAACATAACTGGTAAACGCTACCTTAAAATGCCCAAGAAAGAAGTTTCCGTGCTGAATAGGTTTGGCCAATGATTAACGTAAACTAGTTAATGTAAGACAAATCGCACTAACAAATCTTTGATTTCTTACAGAAGTACTTTGTTAAATGGGTGATCGATTGGATTCTGCGTACAACAAGCATGATATTAAATTGACTCTGTTCACCGAATCCTTATGTGTACAAAAAACAAATTTGGTCAGTAGTAGATTTCAAAAAGCAATTACAAAGCAAATTCAATTAATAATATCAGAAATACTATCAAGAGCAGTAGGAAATTTTAAAGCCCACTTAAGGCTCGTCATCGTCTAAGAAAGCCCGCACTAAAAATTTAATTTACTAAATAAAATTTCGTGGTCAAGGAGTTAGAGTCAACCATTTCAAACATCTAGTGTATCATTGGACTACCCTGCGTATATATAATTTAGTATAAATATTAAGTAATAGCATCTTATAATTTTGAGGTTAAACACGTGTAACACGATAACCTCCGTATGAATTAAATATGATTCACACTGCATTGGTTCAATCCACTGGGCAAAAATTTTTCTTTAGGCTACGTAGTTCACCCGTTTTATATTTGCAGGGCCTAATTCAAGTCTGGCGCCATAAGTTGGCAATTTTTCACCCGTTTTCCTCATTTTTTGCATATTTGGAACATTAACAAAACGCTATAAGAAAGTTGATTGTATAAACGAAACATCTATTTGATTTTTTAACTTTTATTACATAAATACACGACAATCCAATGTTTACATACATTGACACGTCAATAAGAAAACAATAAGAACAAATAACGCATTTCATCCAAAAACCTTAAAAAAATTTCTTTTCCTGGCTTTAAATTTAAGACACCTCTGGATTATGTCATGAAAAAAAAGACTTTAGAAACTTACTACAAATAAATAAAAACGCATGGCTTGCCATTCTATCTTGTTTTAAGGTTGATCTCAAAAAGATTTGTACTCTGTTAAGAACTCAAAAGAGTGGCTTTCCAATACAGTTAGTAACTGCCATACTAAAAAAAATCTTAAAACAATGACATTATTGAAAACTTTATTAATTTTAGAAGTCTTTGTGGTTCTAACTGTATTTTTGGTTTGGAATTCTCATCTTCTTTGTCAATACTTTTATTGCTTCTTAAAAATGCTGATAAGTTTGCACATTCAGAGAATGGTTAACCTAAAAATCAGAAGCATACCTTTCCAATAACTAAATTTCTCTGCCGTAATCTGCCATTTTCCATTTGAACAATTTGCCATAAAAATATGAAATTTTTATGTATTTTAAATAGATTGTTCTGTTTCTTACAAGGTTGTGCTTTATAAAATCAACTGCAGTATAATATGTTTCTATCACAAAAGACTATTGTATAGGAAATATGTAATTTCCATCTTTGTTTTGGATTTCTTTTTCTTTTAATTTTTTATTTTAACCTAAAGGTTTTTGTAGTACCGAAATGCATTACCAGAATTGTCGTAGCTCTGTCCTCTACAGTTATGTCGATCAAAACCTACAAAACATACGTTTGACATTACATCTGTTCTTCATCTCTTGGCTATTGTGGCCGCACTTAGAATATACGTCAAAAATCGTTCAACTAGAGTTTCCGTAGGTACCACATAACGTAGCACAAAATTCAATTGGTCTGTGTGCGACACATCTGCTTTGAGTCCACAATTATAAAACAATACTTAACTTTACAATCTTTAAGACAATTTTGCCTCAACTTAGTCCGCAGTTGGACTTATATGTCTAGTCTGAGCAGATGTATTTGTCGAGCTGCAGCTGTGACTGTGACCGCCATTGTGATTGAGCAAATTAAGGAGCGGAGCATCAGTAGCTGCTTGCGGACCGACCCATACTTGTTACCACCGAGGCAGCGATTGCAGCCTTGCTTAAGATCATCCGCAGATGACATGTTCTCTAATTCTCAGAAATACCTATCATTAAGGTACTCAACACCTAACCCTCAAAAGCTATCCCAGCATTACCCACGGCCAGAATATGTAATTTATAATTTTCAAAATCCAATACGTTAACAACAACCAGGCTTTATTATATAAACTTTAATGCAAATTTCAATGCATTTTCAATCTCAACAGTCGTCGCAAACACAACAATTTACTTTATCAATACAACAATTTTTCAGAACGCTGATAACCAAACGACCTTTTGTGATACCCTAAAACGTTCCAACGATATCTGAAAACCACAATATCGAATTTAACGACCACAAATAGAACTCCAACGTGGAATAAACAAATCAGAAAAATTTGTAGCAATTGGTCCGAAAACGCAAGAGATATAAACCAAAAGCAAAGGTTTGCACTTCCATAACGCCACCAACTAAATACAAAACAGCTACAATCCGCTTATAACTGCTAATGAAAACAAATCTACTAAAACGCACGCAAACAAAAGACCCCAAAACCATATGGAGTTAAAAACCTTCCCAAATAATACTGTCAAAATTAATGGACGCACAATAGATACGTATAGAAAACTAATAAAACGCCTAAAAAAATGAAAACATTATCTCTCATACGTGTCAAGTTAAAGAAAAACTGGCATATAGAATTCTCGCACGGCATCTCCACCATTCTATACCAACTGCAGATATAAAATCAGAACTGGAAAAAGCTGTTTATCAAGTCCGCAACATTATGAATGTTAATCATAGAATAGCCAATTATCGTTATTTTTTATCAATTTAGAACCTTAGCAAAATAATAAAGAAACATTTAAACAAAACTTTCTATACAACACGAAAATAAGTGTTAAAACTCCAAAACAGAATTATAGCATAATCCAGTTTACTAGATGCCAATCCTATGGTAAGTCAAATCTCACTGCTTAAAATCATTTTACTGCGTAAAATGTAGTTAACCTCATGATCAAAAATATGTAAAAAAGCCAAGCAACACACCCGCTAAATTTGCACTATACAACGCGATAGAATATGCATACAAGATTGTAATGTTTACAAATGAATTAATAGTTTTAAATACTGCTTCAGAGAATACCTATAAACAGTTATAGAAATCAATCTAATACAAAAACTAACAATCATGTCACCATTAAACTTTAGGAACCAACTATCAATTACCTAAATTTAAAACATTACAATCAATAAATCCAGAACATTAACAATCTCAAAACTAGTAAACAGTAATTGGCAAACTTCAACAGTAAATATACTCAGAATTGCTATAGAATGCCAACGCTAAATCATAAATAGAGATAAGCACTTTTAATACAAATAAATTGGTTTCACTGCCTAAGATCGAACTAGTTGCTTCTCTTCCAAAATCTATAAAGAATTCTCAAGTAAAGTAAATCAAATTACTAAACATACGAAGGCCCCAGGATAAGAACTTATTACTGAACAAACATTTAAACATCTGTCTAAGAAGGATTTCTTTAACAACCATCTATAACGGCATGTTATCTTATCATAACCTACAATGAGGAAGTCATGAAATCAATAATCCCAAAAGACAAGCTTGATAAACCATCGTTTTAATCTAAGACATAACTAAACGTTTGAAGCTTATAAAATCACATCTTTCAGCCTAGACGTCCACTGCTGGACATAGGCCTCAAACCTTCCATTTGTTCTATCCTTCAAAGATCTGGATCCAATTATCGCAACTCTTTTACATCATCGGCCCATCTTGTTGGTGGTCTAAAATCTGCTTCTGAATGCGTCTTGTCTAGGGATCTCCATTCAATCATTCGTCTTGTCCATCTATCTTTCAGTCTTGCCACGTGTCCCGCCCAGTTCCACTTCAGCTCAGCTATCCTCAACACAGCATCCTTCACCTTTGTTCGCTGCCTAATTGTGGTGTTTAGGTAATTTGTCCTAAAGTTATTCTAGCATTGACCTTTCCATTGCCGTCTGTGTTACTTTTATTTCTATGGTTTTCTTGGTCAATGTTAGTGTTTCAGAATAAGTGAGAACAGGTATGCACTGATCGAACGTTTTCCTTCAGGCATATTGGGATATCTGATTTAAAGATGTTGAGCTTACCGTAGGCTGCCCATGTTAATTGATCCTCCTCTTCAGTTCGTGGGTTTGATTATCTCCAATGGTTAACTCGTGTCCCAGGTATTTGTATGAGTATACTTGTTCGATTTTATATCATCTGCCGAAATGTTATCGCTCAGGACCAGGTTTGTCATATTTGTCTTTGTATAGTTTATCAAGCCCGACTTCTCTGAGGCAGCTTTGAGTTCTTGTAGCATTTTATTTGCTTCGTCTATCTTATCTGTGATTAGGACTAGATCATCGGCAAATCTTAGATGGTTTAGTAGTTCACATTGATGTTAATTCCACACTGTTCCAAATCTAGGTTTGTACATATATTCTAAGAGTGTCGAATAATTTAGGGATATGACATCTCTGTCTATTTCTATTTGAAATGTGTTGGTTTTCGTTAATCTTACTGATGCGGTTGCGTGGTTATAAATGTATTTAAGTAAACCCGTGATCCTGAGTCTAATTCGGCATTGCGAAAGACATGGAAGAGTTGTTCTATTTATAAACAAAACGCACCAAATTTTAAATCAATTAAGTTCGAAGTCTTCTCAAAAACCCAGATTTAATAATCCTAAAGAGAATGGTTGAGGAGTGATACGTACATTTTTAAATTAAAAACAAATAAAAAACATTCATTAAAAAAAAACAAAAAGGAGCCTTTATTAAAAATAAAAACTAATATCGGCAACCACGAAAAAAGGTAAGGAATAATCAAATTCTGGACACATCCACAATTACCAAATCGTTTCGAAAAACACCACAATCAATAATCAAGAATCGTTAACTCAATTCAAAATCTAGAAAGAAACATTTATTTTTTAATTTAACCAAACGCTATACGTTTTGTGAAGCAATCAATAACACTGGCGATTTTCCCTCTATTTGAACTCCAGTAGGTAAGTTGTCCTATAAAGAGAATTGAATTTATTTTTAATTGATTTTAACAATTTCTTTCTTAATCAGAACTAACTGTTGATGTTTAGAATTATAATATATGCCTATAATAAAAATTGATTAAACGTGTTGAAGATATCAATGAATGGCTTTTTTCTATATCTAGGAGAATGGAGGCAATATACATTATCAACGTGATCTATCCAATTTTTGTTTACAACACTTATCATCTGGATGGGTTTATAGTAATATTTGTTTATTTTATTTCTAATAATAAGAGGACCGATATGTTGCCCTCTTTGAGTGTTTTATGTCATAAATAGTAAATCTAGGTATTTTAAAAATTTCTATTTATAAGTATTTTTTTTATATTAGTACTATAGTATATAAAGATAGAAGAAAGTGGCCCTGATATAACTGTAGAAGAAATAAAATATGCCATAAAAAATACCAAAACCCGAAAAGCACCTGGACCAGACAATCTCCCAAGTGAAATTCTTAAGCTGCTAGAAGAAGAACATATTACTACGCTACAAGAATTATTCAACAGTATATACACAACTGGCATTATTCCGGAAGAATGGTTGATCTCCACATTTGTAGCCATTCCAAAAAAGAATAACGCCCGACACTGCAACGAGTATAGGACAATTAGCCTTATGTGTCACACACTAAAAGTATTTCTAAAATTATCCACCACAGATTATATAGAAAACTAGAGGAGCACATAGGAACACACAATTCGGGTTTAGGAAGGGACTGGGAACGAGAAGCACTTATGGCATATAATATATTAATCCAGCGGTGTCTTGACATGAACCAAGACGTCTTTGTCTGCTTTATAGATTACAATAAAGCATTTGACAAAGTAAAACATGACATCCTAATGAAATTGCTGAAAAATAAGAATATAGATACAAGAGACCTCAGAATTATTGCCAATCTTTACTACAATCAAAAAGCGACAATACGTATGAAAACCGAACATCAGAAGAAATCGAGATCAAACGAGGGGTCAGACAAGGGTGCGTCCTATCACCAGTTCTATTTAACTTCTATTCAGAACATGTAATAAACGAAGTATTAGAAAATGAAACGGCGGGCGTGAGAGTTAATGGAATTGCAATCAATAACATCAGATATGCGGATGATACCATCATAATCACAGAATCCCTCGAAGACCTGGAAAGAGTAATGAGAAGAATCGCGGTGGTTAGTGACGAAATGGGACTAAGCCTAAACACAAAGAAAACAAAATTCATGATTATATCTAAAAGAAACTATTATAACGTTAACTTAAATATTCAGGAGAGCAAATTGAAAGAGTAAAGAAATACAGATATTTAGGCACTATAGTCAACGATAAAATGATAATCCAGCGAAATAAACTCTAGGATAAAACAAGCAAGAAATGTATTCTTAAATATGAGAAATGTCCTATGCAGCAAAGACCTCTCCCTAACACTTAAATTACGAATAGTGAAATGTTATTCACTCCACACTTTTATATGGAATGGAAGCATGGACATTGAACAAACATCTTATGAAAAATTAGAAGCATTAGAGATGTGGACATATAGGAGAATTCTGAGAATCTCATGGGTTGAAAAAATAAGGAATACGGATGTCTTAAACAGAGTGAATAAAGGAAACGGAAATATTGGATGAAATTAAACGGCGCAAACTTCAATATTTGGGACACGTGATGCGGGGCAACATTATTATCTGTTGCAACTTATCATGCAGGGAAAAATCAAGCAAACGTATGTGGAAGAAGAAGGATGTCGTGGCTGCGCAATCTTAGAGAATGGTATAACTGTAGCTCCAATCAACTCTGTAGAGCAGCAGTTTCAAAAGTGCAAATTGCTAGGATGATTTCCAAACTCCGTAGCGGAGATGGAACATAAAGAAGAAGTATATAAAATGTGTATGGCGATAAATATTGGAAGCATTTATAGTTAACCAGGCTAGCTAGTAAAGTTTGGAAATTATTGTTAGAAGATTTAACACAATGGCCATTTTATCGGCCAATTTGTTCTAATTTTTGTTATTTATTGAGTTCAGTGTCTGCTAAGAAACTATTGAATTTGTTTATTGCATGTATGCTGTATTAATTTTCTTTATTATCTCTGGTTAAATTTGACTTAGCTGTAGTAGCTGAGTATATATTTTCTACTCGACATGTATTTTTGTATGTTACAACTTTTGTAGTTCGCTAGATGAACTTCGCAAAAAAAGTATATTTGACACATTGTATAACGTGAGCAATATGTCTTTTTGTTAGTAGCGATAATAATTTACAGATTTATTTTGATAAGGTACTATAATCTTAATTTGATAAATGCAGATAATTTCATACATCTTGTTGAACTTTTTTGTGCATAATTAATCAAATACCAATCAACACCAAATTGATGACGGTATTTAATGTTGTATATATTTACTACTTAGCGTTCTAACTCTATTTCTATATTTTAGGTCATCCAAACCTGTTGAATAGCGTAGATCTTTGATTATAACCTTTAATTTTTTTTATTAAACTTCTAATTTTCTGCTTTGACTGCCATTACTTGATTTTTACGTTCAATCTACCAATAATCATCAAATCAATTTTTAAAGATTTTATTCAATTTATTTATCAATGGTTTAACGTTCGTTATGCCCGAAATAAAAACAAGTAGTGGTTTTAATTTTTTTTCTATGATAGCAGTTTTATTATTTGCATCCACTGTATTTTTGTAATCTCCTTCAGATAATGGTTGAGATTTACCAGTTTATGCTTAATACAACATTTTTTATTTTAGGGATTGATACGTTTCGTCTTTTTGTTGTCCATTCTGATTTGACTGATAAGCTAACTGTTTGTGTGAGTTATTTAGTGACGTACATATGTATCATTGCACTTTATCTGATGTGATTGCATAATGTGAGATTCGGTATGCATTCTTCGTAGAGTTTTCAGGAAGTGGAAAATATTACAAGTGATTTCAAAATGCCTCGCGTAAGGCACATTAGATAATTGAGTTCCGTCAGCTATTTCTGGCTGGATTTAAAATGCAAGTTTAAATTATATGCAAATGTGATTTATTACCTAAATATTTGCCAAATAAATGTAAACGGAAATAAGAGAAACCTACTGCGTATTGCAGATAACGGTACGACAGTGGGTCGTAGGTGAATCGCACGTACGGCATCAAATATGTTTGAACACGTCCGTACGCTTCGAAAACTGAAGCCGGAATGAATTATGAGGGTATCTCTAAAGATTTATTTTGTTAGCTTGTGATCGTTATTAGAAAATTTAAATAAAAGTAGTTACACATATAAATCACATGTAACTGTACTTTAGATTTCTCTGTTTTAGTATTAATAATCGCAATAAATATAAAGGAAATCAAAAAATTAAAACAATAGTTTGCAAAAGGGCAGCTAATACGATTAAAAGCAGGAGTAAATAAATGTACCAAAACAGAATTTTGAAATTGTAGTTTTAAGCGGTTGAGGTGCAGACTGCGATGCGGATAGACCCGGGTTCATTACCGAAGCTCTCTGATGCCTGTCATGTGGCCTACTCGGTCACTAAACATAATTAAGTACCTGCGTTCACTCGAACAAAAAATAATAATGGCGGTCGTCTAAGGCGCAGTGCGTGCCACATCTCCCCACATTAGAGATGGCCACGATCGGGCAGTAAAGTCAAACACACGAAAGCCTTAACCTCTCAGTTCGCAGGCTGTGTTCCCACGCGGGGAATTATAAATTATAAAGGAATTAAACAAATATTTGGTCTTCTTTTATACATTAAGAGCCACAAAAAAGAAAATGTAGGTTTGTAGGTTTGTTTAAAACACACTACAATTAAGAACATTAGTACAAAATATTTATTGAAGGGATAAAAATTAAGATTTGCATGATTATGGAGATTAGATGGATATTCCTGAGCTCGAAAATTGTGCAAGCTATCACCTGCAGGCAACAGCCTGTGGCAATACAGTTCTACGAAGCGCATTTAACATAATAAAAATCGGCGACATCTATGTGTAATTTCAAATATCTAGGTGAACGATAACGCGACGTCGAAGGCGTCTCATGTATTTCAACGCGTTCAACGAACTATTTATTTATTAGTGGTACTAACATAAATAAACAATAAAAACTTAAGCTTCAATCGCGGAAATGTATATTAGTATACAGGTATGTTCACAATTTAAAACAATGATTTTAAATTTTCCCGTTTGGTTACAGCACTGAACACAACGGATAAGTCTAAGCACTCAGTAAATGCATCTATAACCGAATATAACAAACATGCATTGGCAACTACTAATGAATAACTAAGTTAATACATATGCATATATATATATATATATATATATATATATATATATATATAACAATCAATTTCAAGTCATATAATTCAACCAGTAAAACAAACCACAACAACAAACAATCCAGTCAAAAGAAAAGTTTAAGATAATATCAGAAACAAATAAAAAGTGACAAAAAGCAACAAAAGAAGTACTAAATCAGAAAATAGTAACTAGAAAGAATACATTTGGCTCATTAAAAAATAAAATAAAAATAATAATAATTATCCTTTCTAAACCCGCACTAATATTCGCCAATTATATATACATTTTAGCTGATATATTATCACTGCCTGGACCTTTGTTGTTCTTTGGCTCAATATTATATCTGTAATATTATATTCCGTTAGCAATTTTCTACATGTCCCTGTTTATCTGTATCTATATTTATTATGTTGTCTTCTGTCTCATCTGCACCATTTAATAGCTAGTCAAAATGTTCCTTAAATATATTCAATATTCCATCTTCTCAAGCAACGATCTGCCTATCTTTATTCTTGTAATAGGCTGATTTAAGCTGATACCTTTTTTTCGTTTTTATTCGTTAGTATAATTTCTAATTTCTTTATCCTTGAAGCTCTCTTCTATTTATTCTAGTGCATTTTCGTTATATTGTTTCTTTTTACTTTTTAACGAGCTTTTAGTTTTGTTTCCTTGGTTAACATACTTATTTTTTAATTTTCCAGTTTTAATTTATTTCTCTTTTTGCAGTTCTCTCTTGTATTCTTTATTCTACCATGTTTTTTAACCCTTTTTATATCTACTACATTTTTTACCAATTTTATTAATTTTTCTTTGTATCCTTTCTCATTACACTTAAATGTAGGAGCTTCCTTAGGAGCTTCTTATATTTTGTCAGTTCTTCCTTGATCTACAACCTCACTATTTTATTTGCTTTTATCTATTTCTCATTTGGTCCTAAAAGATAGGATGATTTTTCATTTTTTTGATTCCTACCATATAATAGTCAGAATCTATATTTGGCCCTCTGTACATCTTTACATTAGTAATGTATCTTTCTTCCTAACTTTTAATAAGATTCTGATCAATTAGGTTAACAGTTTGTTCGTCTGGCGATTTAGATGTTTCCTTAAAATTTTTTTTCTTTAGAAATATGTATTCTTGATTACTACACCTTTTTTCTCTTGCAAAATCACTTAAAAAATGTCCATTTCTATTAGTTATATCATGTTTACTATACTGTTCTATTGTAGATTTATACAGCTCTTGCCTGTTTATCTTTGCATTACGCAAAATTAGATTATTTCAACATGCTTACATTTTGAGTTCGAAAAAAGCTAACGTTATTTATTGTTAAAAAATGGTTCCGCTTTCTTTCGCACACATCAGTAATATCAATAGCGACTGCAAGAAAAGAGTTTTCGTCTAAAGAGCAGATCTATGTTGACAAAATCTATTATCAGAATAAAGAACTGTGCGCAGCGGCCTTGAGGAAGTTCAAGCTAAGTTTTGGAAGGACACCACAATGACGACAATAAAAAGACAAAAATTAATTTTTAAAATTTTTCAATTTTTATTTTTTCACATCACAGTCAAGGATGGTCAAGGGGTTCGAAAACACAGAAAGTGTAAAAGAGCATAAGAATCAAAAACTGGCCGAACAGTGTCTGTGACCACCCAGAAGCTGTAAAGGAGGCTCGCGCTCTTTATAAAGCTGAGCCGACAACTTCGTCAAGAAGAGCGGTACTGACATTAGACATGAACCAAACGAAGGCCTACATAAGGAGTTAAATCTGTTTCCCTATAATATTCAAATTCAACAACCACTTAGAACACTCAATATTAAGACAAGATTGGCCTTCGCAAATGAAGTGTTGATAGCTATCAATCAGAAAAAACTCGACATTAAACACATCCATTTTACCGATGATTTATATTTTGAGCTCATTGACTATGTTAACAAATAAAATTAGCGCTATTGGGGTACCGAGAACCCGCATTTGGCAGTTGTTCGGCCACTGTACCCGCAGAAAGTGAGCGTCTGGTGCGCCATTTCGTGGCGTGGAATATTCGGACCATTATTTCTCACGAGATATGTAAATGAGTTTGTTTGCCGAGAAGAGCTAATGTAAAAGTACCTTAAACTTTCTTTACTACCAGAGCAGATCTTAACAAAATCCTGGTTAAAATGTGTAGATTTTCTTGCAATGTATTACATTAAAATCTAAGATGTCGTATATCAATTTAATTCTAAAAATCAGCTGCGGTAGAAAATCATATCAAATATAGTTGTAAAAGATCCAACAATTAAATAGCAGTTAGATTATATTAAATCTAATTTTGTTTGCATTGCAACTGCCATTGAAAAATTAGAGAAGGATAACATTTATTATATAAAAGTTTCAGCATTGTTAAAAGCTAAAAATTAAAATTAAAAAAACAAAGCTAAACTCTGTTTTGACAAAAAATAAAGGCTAAATTATGTTTAAAAAAATTAACGATGTATTAAACGGTGAGCAGATGCATTATCTAGAGTTGGATTCCAATTACAATATGTGTTTTTAATTACTCACCTGTTCAAGCTACAAACATTTGTTAAGAGATTGAAGAGAATGTTTTTTATGCTGCTTTTTTATAATGCAAACAAATAGAAAACTTTTTGTTATAACAAACTGTATAACAATAAACTGTATAACTTTAAACTATTAAAAAATATATAACAAGTCTAAAACTAAAGAATCCATAATAAAGGTACCAAGTAATCTTACCTGTTAGATAAATCATTTCTTGTTACATTTATAGATAATACACAATTTAAATGTTATAAATGATAATAGAATTAAAATAAGTGTCACATAACATTTACACTTACTAGTAACTCTAAATTTAATAATATCAAAATATTGAAGCAAATTGTGTTATTTAACGAAGCATTTATGTGCAAATTCGGAGTACAAATATAGAAAAATTATATATGCAACAGCATTCTCTCTCAAGTTACTGAGTGTTGTTTAACAAGTGAACTTCAACTTTTAGGGTTCTTTCGGGAGCCTCCTGCGAGCTGGTGTTATGCAGAGCCCATTCGGTCATAAATTTCCCGGCTCTCACATTAGCCTGCGACAACTATGTTTAGCGGAGGAAAGTTCTTGAAAAATACAATGCATTCTGTGTGCTCAATATGAAAGGGGCAGGTAGTAGGAACTTTGCCGGAAGTTGATACTTCGGGGAGCTCAGGCGCGGAGCGGTAATGTGTGATGGTTTCCGTTATGACAAGCGCCGGGGGATCGGGGGAGAACATCGAATTCAACTTCACGTTAATCCCAGCAATAAATATTGGAATGCATGTAATTATGTTGGATTGTTGTCATAGCAGAAGAATATTGAAATGGAGCCGCGGGGTCCTTTACTATAAGCTTTTATTGGATTTGTTTGGTATGCTATTTATTATACATGAGTACGTCAGCAGAATTTGATGTGCCGAATTATTAAAATAGTAAAAGCAATTTTACAAAATATACAAATGTCTCATACAAAGTAAATTGTAAATTAAATTAATTAAGTTAAATTTTTTTTATAATAAACATTTGTTTGTTTACGAATATGTTTGCTGCGCGATATTTAAAGTATGCTTGGTATCTTATAGTTTACTTCAAGCATTACATTTATGTAACAGTAATGTAAATTGTATATTGTCGAAGCATTTTAAAAATTCGTATATTGATATACTTTTTAGGTAATTAAATCACTCACTTTTACATCATACCAATACTTATTGCAGCTAAATAGTATGATAACTACTTTAAATACTATCAAAATTTTGCCTGATGACGTAAGAGAGTGTCGTATTATATGCCAAGACAGAATCAAACATCAGTGCGTTTACATTACCATTGTCGTTTGGGGTTCTTATTCTTCTTCTTTATCAGCCTGTATCTATCCAATATTGGGCATAGGCCTCCCCTTTAAATCTCCATTTGTCTCTGTCTTGAGCTGTCTTTATCCATGTTAATCCTGCTATTAATTTTATGTCATCTTTCCATCTGGTTTGTGGGCGGTCCACACTCCTTCTGCCCGTCCATGGTCTCCATTCCTGTATTTCCTTGTTCCATCGTTCATCTTTTTGCCTCATGGTGTGGCCTGCCCATCTCCATTTCAATGATGCTACATGTCTCTTGACGTCTATTACTTTTGTTTTTTCCCTTATACTCTCATTTCTTATTCTATCTTTCAACTTTATATTTAGCATTTGCCTTTCCATTGCTCGCTGGGCTTTGGCAAGTTTTCCCATTAATGTTTTGTTTAATGTCCACGTTTGTGCCGCGTAAGTAAGTACTGGGAGTACGCATTGGTCATACACAGCTTTTCTCAGTTTTAAGGGGATTGTTTGGTTTTTTAGTATTTTATTTTGTTTCCCAAAGGCCGACCATGCTTGGCGTATGCGTCTATCAATTTCCAGATTTTGGTTAAATTTTTTGCATTTTATCAATTGACCTAAATAAACATATTCTTGTACTGTCTCTACAGTTTGGTTGTCAATTTTTATGTTTATGTTGTCTTGTTGGTTAGTCATTATTTTTGTTTTTTGTTTATTTATTTTTAGCCCAACTTTTGCTAATTTGTTCTTGAGTTCTTCGAGCATGTTTTGTAAGTCCACTGCTGAGTTTGATATGATGATTAGGTCATCTGCATAGGCCAGGTGATTGAGCATTTTGCCATTTATATTCACTCCTTTGTTTTCCCAGTTAAGTGACTTTATCACATCTTCTAGTGCTGTTATAAACAACTTAGGACTCATCGAGTCTCCTTGCCTTACTCCTCTACCGACCGGGATTTTATTAGTGTTTTCGTGTAACCTCACTGTCATTGTTGATTTTTCATAGATGGAGTGGATCATTTTAGTGTATCTATAGTCTATTCTACTGTTTTGCAGGGCTTTTTCTATCGCCCACAATTCAATCGAGTCGAAAGCTTTTTCAAAATCGACCAGCGCCGTATATAAAGGTAAATTGTATTCGATGGCTTTTTCTATTAATGTTCTTATTGTGAGGATGTGGTCGTTTGTGCTGAAATTTTTCCTAAATCCAGCCTGTTCGATCGTCTGGTAGAATTCTAGTTTTGCATCTAATCTGTTTACTATGATTTTTGTGAAGAGTTTGTATATTTGGGGCAATAGAGATATTGTATATTTATATATGAGGATAATTAGTGCGTTGCTCCAATCATCAGGAATCCTTCCTTCCTCCAGACATTTATTAAAGAATATTTGTAATGCTTGAATTATCGTATCTCCTCCTTCTTTTATTAACTCGCCTATTACGCCATCTTGTCCTGGGCACTTGTGATTTTTGATGGACTTTATGTTGAATTTAATCTCCTCATTAGTAATTTCTGGGATATCTTCTGAATTTACATTTATTATTTTCTTTTAATTCCTGTTCCACATCTTTCGGCGTTTCGTTTTTTGTTTGTATAGCTTTTCATAGTATAGTTCTATGGTCCTTAAAATTTCGTTTTATCTCTTACTTCTTTTCCTCATTGTCTTTAAATGCTGTGATATTTGCTCTACCTAATGATCTTCTTATGCTTTTCATATTTTTATTTTCTTGGATTATTTTTTCAATTTGTGCTTCTAACTGTTTCCTTTATCTTCTCTTATTGATTTCTTCAGTGTCTTATTGGTTTCTGTAAATTCTATCGTGTTCCGTTTTCCGTTTTTCAACAGTTCTCGTCTTATACGGAATAGTTCTTCTGTTCTGTCACTCCAACTTTTTCTTTTTCTTACGAGCTGCGGCTACTTAAGGCCTGCGTCTAACATACATTTGTTTATGGTAGTATTCATGTCGTTCATTGCCATTTCCTGTATTTCAGAGGATTCTAAATTCTTGTTTAATTCGTATTCGTACTGTGCTTGTTTTTCTTTTAAAATCCTTGTGTCTATCGTTGTTTTGGAGTGCTAATTCTTTTCTTTCTTTCCAATCTCGTTTTTATTTCTATTCTTGTTCTCAGTATCCTATGGTCGCTTCCTGTGCCAATATTGTTTAGTGGTGTTACATCTTTAACAATATCTTTATTTGATGATAAATGTAATCTATTTCGTTTTATATTCTCCGTTAGGGCTGACCCATGTCCACTTTCTACTGGGTTTCTTTTTAAAGAAAGTATTCATTACATATACATTTTGTTGTTCTGCAAAATTCATGAGCATTTGTCCACGTTCATTTCGTTTCCTAACCCATGGATTCCGATCTTATCTTCGCTTGGTTCTATTTTTCCCTATCTTACTATTAAAGTCTCCTATTATGAGTGTATATTGGCAGTGGTTATTCTTTATTGCTACTGAAATTTCTTCATAGAACGATTCTACCTCTTCGTCATCATATTTTGTAGTTGGGGCGTATACTTGGATAATTTTCATGTTGCAGAATGTAGATATATTTAGGATGATACAGGCTACTCTTTTCGATATGGAATTGTAGCTCTTTATGTGATTTTTTAATTTCTTATTTATTATAAAACCTACTCCTCCTATGTTGTTGATTTCCTCAGTTTCTGCACATCTGTAATATAGTATGTGTCCTGATGTTAGCGTTAGGCAGTGCTCTCCTTTTCTTTTAATTTCAGCTAAGCCTATTATATCCCATCTAATGTTTTTAAGTTCTTCTTCGAGTTCGTATAATTTTTCATCTTTGTTTAGTGAACGTATGTTGTATGTAGCAATCATTAGTTTAGTCTTATTTCTGTGTGCTTAATGTTTTTGCAGTTGTCAAATTTGTGTCTCCCCCAGAATCCTTGAGACAGACTGATGTGTAATCATCAGTGTGAGATTCTGGACTAGTAGCCCTACTCACCTGGGGTATAAATCTTTTTGTTTTGTAATTTGACATTGTTGCTAAATAAAAGGGGTGGTTGGCCTAATCTTCCCACGCAGGCCAGACGGGTTGGGAGATAGTAATTCAGCCGCCCCTAACATGGGGTACAGTCGCTGTCGGAGTACCGCTCCTACTGGAGAACCGTCGTGTCCTTTGCTAGTTTTGGTCCGCCCCGGGTATTTTATTTCCCCCGTACCACCCATATCTGGGAGGCATTCCTCTATCCGCCACCTGAGGAGGCGCCCGATGGGGGACTAGCAACCCCTCACGGGCGTTTGGGGTTAGTAATTAATAATAAAAAAATAACATACCCTGATCGTCTTTATTTGGTGGTTGCTGCTATGTAACTAAATGCGAATATAAATGAAGAGCTCTAAACAAAAGCTATTCTACCTTATTCGTGATTTAAAAAAAATTTGACATTTTAAAAATTAATGCTAATTAGTAGAAACAAATCTAATATGTTCTAAAACTGCAAACTTAGGCGGTTAAACCTATTGTTTTACGAGAAGAGAGTCCAAAGTTCTGAGACTTGTGTTCAACCTGAAAAATAGATATTTTTTATAAATATTAATATGTGATATTCATAGAACAATTTTGAGATAATATATATCATATGAGGAATATCTTACACAAAAATGGTGATTGTCTCCAAGGTATTTTTAAAATTTATTTTTTTACTTTTACCTTTTATTTTTAGCAAAAATCACAACAAAAATCTCTAATAAATCTTAAACCTGAATACTACAATTTCTTCTACTTCTTAGTTATTTTGACTAGGACTTCATCATGTTTGTCTGGCCTGCTTTATTCGCTTGATGACGAAAACCGACTTTGTCTCCATCGTTTTGACAGGCGTCCAGAAGGTCTCTCTTCGGTGACACCTTATCTTTATATATGTTTGCAATCCTCTCATCACCTATTCGTTGCGTGCTTTTATTTCATTCTTTTTTTTCCCATTTAAAAACCTGTTTCTTACGATAGGTATACTGTTTTGTAGCTAATTTCAAATTATTGATGCAAATAATTTAAGGGTGGCATTTAACAAAGTAATGGCCTCGATAATTGTCTGGGCCCTTCTTATTTCTTTTCTTGTAGATTAGAATCGTTGAGCTTTTTTTTTTCATTGATGTGGTACTTTTTCTTTCATATATTTTTTGAAGAATTTATCTATACTCTAGAGAATTTTGATTTTTTAATTTAGTGTTCTATTTTTTAACTTCTTTAACTGTTATAGTGATGGTGTCGTCATAAATGTGATTATTTTTTAAATTCCCCTATTACGGCATTGTCTTCTTCGTTTTAATTCTTCAGAATGCTTTATTCATTGGTCCTTTCTCGACATTATTGAATTTTTCCAATATTTTTATTTAATATTTCCTGTTTTTCAATTTATTCCACTTCTTATTTGTACATACTTTTCCCGATTCTGTTGTGTTGTTTTTTTACCGGACAAACGCTTTTTCTGCTAATACCTTTACCTCTTTATGATTCCATTTATTTTAGTTTGTGATTTCGATTTTTATTTTTTCTATAAATAATGGCCTCGTTCTCTAAATTTTTATCAAAATTTAGCTTACTTAATAATAGTTCGTTATTTAAGTCAAACGTTGCTGATGTTAGATTTTATGTTTAGAATCTGTTTAGGTTGTGCTTCCATGAGCATGAATGTACCATTTGATCATCCCCGGTAGATTACTAAAATTTTTTATCTACATTTTCTGGTCTAGAGACCGTGCTCTGCGATATAATAAAATCAATTATAAACTTCTATCTTATAGAAATCAATAATGTTATTTTCTGTTGTAATGGGATCATCATAAAATGTGTAATTTGTTTATTACGCAGAATTCTATCAAGTTTCTTCCATCGTCGTTAATTATTGTTTCATTAAACCGTTACTTTATGTCTGGTAATACATCGTTCCATAATCAAACATACAAATCCCCTAATAGAACGATATTTTCACGTTCTTTAGTTGAATTCATTAAATTTTGAAGTGTGCTATTGTTCGCGTCAATCTCCAATGACTTTTATTTGAATTTTAAATTAGGGGCGGGCGTCTTATGGCTTCCTCTGTATACGCGCTTTTCGCTCGCTTCGTTTTTGAATAATAACCGTGATGGTTTAGAAAGCGTACGGCCGGCTTTATTTTCGATATGTATAAAACTGTATTGACTGAGAATTCGCTGGCGTGTTTAACTGGCGGCAAGAGTTTTCACATCCCGGTGGTCGTTTGTTGAAGGCCAATTAGTATATCGGGTTTTTATGTTTTGCCGACCAAAGTTTTCTCATCCCGGAGGTCGTTTTGTTGGCCGATTGTATTTCGGGAGTCAAAATTGTTCCGGCTGAAAAGCTCGGTCCAATTTTCTTTGTATCTGACCCGGCGAAGAACCAAGAAAAACTTAGTCATAAACTTCAGACACAACCAGCTAAAAGACCCACATCAGGAAAGACGCTTCCGATCGGCCCCGCCGCAAAGATTGGAGTAACTTGTCCTTTTTTCCACCCACTCCCTTTTTTCTTCTTCCTTGATTCCCCAGGAGTACAGCATGGAAAGCTGATTTCTACAGCAGAGTATCCGCTTTCAAAGATTAGTTTTCCAGTTTTAACTTTTTGATTGAAGTTTCTTTGTTTAAAATTAAAAATACGGTACGGTCTACTTAAGCCTGATTAGCTATAGAATTCTTTTCTTTCCGTTTGAAGTATTCCCATATTAGAAGTGTAAAGTGATATAATGTTGGTTATTTTAATTTTAAAGTTACTATACTTAATATCTATTATGCCGCTCGCATACTTGCTATTAATTGATATACCTACCTCTACATGTACTCTATTTATTTACATCGGTAAGTAATTTCTTTTTATCACTGTTTATTTTCCCTTTCTCTTCATTTCACTAATAGCACATATAAAAATGTCATTGTTTTTTAGTTCTGTTATTACCTCTTGCTCTTTACTATTCCAAGATCCTGTGTTCCAGATTCCTATCCTTAAAGATTCCTTTGTTATTTGTTGTTTTTTGGCAATTTTTGTTGCCCTTCAAGATCTAATGTAGCTTCCATGAGCATATATGTACTATTTGTTCATCCCCGGTAGATTACTATTTTTTATCAACTTTTTCTGGTCTAGATACGTTGTGCTATGCGATAACAGGGCTACCTCTAGTAGGATGTAGCTCTTGACTACCCACTAAAGTCTTTAGTAGGCAGTAGTTCAGATTTTATTGACTCTATAGATATGCCGTACTCACCACTAAATTAATATTGTTGCCTCATAATATAGTTTAAGCAATATGATCTGAAACAATTGCTATAATAAACAATTATGGTATCTAATTAAAAAATATACTAATACCCTTAAAAATAGGTATTTGAATATAACGTATACAAAGAAATTGAACATATCAACCAAATCGAGCAAGCGAATTTTTTATGTTTACTCGAGTTTTTTAAATTATATTAGTAATATTAAAATAACTCTGCCTACCATAATTTTTTAGTTTTAACATATGTCACCAATGGGTAGTACATAAAGGTTTTTTGCATGTAACAATAACATAATTTTTTTGCGAAAAAGATGTTGAAATTTCAGTCAAACAAGCGTCATTTGCGATAAATGTTGCTTTATTACTCCAATATAAAAAAAGCTGCTGCTGAAGCTTATAGCAAACGTGCTCTAATAAAAATAAATGTAAATGTGGTTTAAATGCTTTAATTCTCGTGATTGTAACGTGAAAAACAAGAAACATTTGAGGCGCTCAAAAAAATGTTAAGATAAAATTTGGAGGGATATTTCAACGAAAATTCATGTTACAGAAATAAATTACAAAAGTCTTAAATGCAATTTGAGATTGCCGAACATTTAAAAGTCATAGGGAAATTGTAATAAATAATTGTAATAAAGGAAAATGTGTTCTATAAGATTAAAGAAATATACTTCAAGAGGGAAAACCATGTACCAAATTCTTCTCAGTAGGCAAAAAAGGAAAGTTTCTGTATTATAATGTAAATAGGAATGAGAAGTGGATATATTTTGATAATCTCAAATGCAAAAAATTAATTTGGGACATAACCAATTAGAAGAATCGATATCAAAATAGAATTATTAATGGGCAGAAGGCAATGCTTTGTATTTGGTAAAACCAGAAAGGAATACTATACTTGGAGCTATTAAGATAGATTCAAAATATCACCGTGACTTCTACCAATAAAGATTAATCGATAATAATTAAGTAATAAAGGCGAAATGTCCAGAATACAGCCAAAGACATAACACAACTCTAGCTCATATGTTGGGAAGAAAGTAAAAAATACCTTTAAAGAGCTCGTCTGCAATATTTGATCCTACTCACCATATTTACCAGACATTACTCTCCCCAATTACTTTTTAAATCGATGGCTCATCTTTTTGCAGAAGAACATTTAAGCTCATATGAAGACATCCAAAATTGGATTCTTCAGTGGATCTCAAAATATAAATCGTTTTTTAAATCTGCAGAGGCCTCTATTTACGTGCACTTAGCAATGCTATTTTATATCATAAACGTCAATCTTAAAGTATTATCGTTTGTTTACTGCTCAATTACTCTATATTTTGATTTTAACTCAATTTATACTGAGTGCACAATTAGTTCAAGAAAGAAAAGTAGACAGGTATTCTTGTATTCATAAGAGAAAAATTTATAAAAATAATTTGTAGAAAACAATCTTGGCTTAAGAATTTAAACTACGACTCATTTAATTATTAAAAAATGTGTGCTCATTTGGTTCCGTGTGAAATTTGAAAGTATGGAATTTTTTAATTTTATTGTTGCTTCTAATTTTGTCTACATTTATTTTAGACTATAAGTGTTTTTGATGCCTACGCTTAATTCACGTATAATTTTAACTAGAATCTTATCGAATCGTTACACTACGCACTTTCATCTCAAAGGCTTTGCTTCAAGAAATTTTTTATATTTAGCAGATAAATAATGCAAAAAAGTTTACTCTGACTATTCAACATCGTTGATCCTTTTTTGTATAGTCTTGTAGATATAAATTTCAAATACAGGTATTTTATTTTGTAGGGTTTCCTAATGGTTTGTATTACCACAAACGTCGACAAATGGTTGTTTTACAGAATTAACATCTGTTCAGAAAATTATAGCATTGGGGACATTAGTTATGAACGTTGGTTACATCCATTGTAAATTAATAAAATTCTTGCTCATATTCGCTATATTAACGGATCGATAAAGTTGTAAGCATATTACTTCGTGTATAAAGTTTTAAGAAGAATATTTTATCAAGACAATGCTTAACTATGTATTATTTATATTTGAAAAGTAGAACGTATTGATTTCTTTACAGCTTGCACGATCTCATATTAAACATGTCTGGTATATGAAAAGCAATATCTTTTATAATATCTTATAACTATAAAATATATGAAGCTGATTTGTGTACAAAGGTAGAATAAACCTGGTATGAACTAATCTAAACAATTATCAAAATATTGTTTGACAATAAAATCACCAACATAAACCTTAATTACGCATAAAAACAGCACACGCAACAGTAATTTTTGTACTTAGGGGTTGTTCAAGTTTGTCGAATTTATTAAATTATTTACAATTTTTGATATATATCTTTTAAATCGCAATTTCTTTCATCGGTTAGCATATCATGTTTTCAATTTACTGGATAATTTGTGTTGAGATAATTTAATTATCTTAGATAATTATAATCTCCAGGGTTGCAAAAAAATTACTCCATAATCGGTAATCTTTCCATGAATGCTAATCTTTGGGTTGATAAAACTATAACAGTTTATAATTTGTTTTAGTTCACACCTTGGAGTAGTTTTAGCTTTACTCTTTTGATAATAGTAAAATTATAGATTGCATTATTCTTTAGAGATTGTGAACTTTTGTTAGTACCTAGTTACCCATTTTCAGATTTTGCATTGTAAGCAGCGTATTTAAGAAAGAAGTATAATATAACTCGCTCGAATTTCCGTTATTTAAAAATTTTGGATACATCTTGTTTTATTTTATCTATAGACAATTAAAAAAAAACTTTATACGATTTGCCAGTTTGGTAGTCATACATGTTTTTTTTATAAACAATATAACATGTTAAAGTATTTCTTAATTACAAAGATATATAAATAAATTGTTACTTTTAAGTAAACCTAAAAGATGCATAATGCTATTCTTTGAAAACAGATTGGATCCAATACTTATTTTACTTTCCAGAACTAATTCTACCGCCAAACTAATGGTGCTTTTATAGGTTCTCCACTTTTACCTGTTGTAGCTAACTTATTCATGACCGATTTCGAAATAAAAGCCGTTGTATCTTTTCCCTTAAAACCTATCTGTTGGATAAGATATGTCGGCAATAGGTTTGTAATCTGGTCTCATGGAACTAATACGCTTTCCGAATTCTTTTCTCACCTTAATAAACTTCATACAAATATCAAGTTTTCAATAAATCTCGAACATAACAATTTTCTTCCTTTTTGGGACACTGCCATAACCATAAATCTTTCCAGCAGAAGTTTCTATCATATCGTTTATCAAAAACCTACTCATACTAATCGTTATCTAAACGCAAAAACCCACAACCACCTTGCTCAAATTCACTCAGTCGCAAAATTCCTAATAACTAGATCTTTCAGACTTTTTGCCAGTAAGAACCGACAATTAAAATCAATACCATTACCAAAACTTTCAAACAAAACACATTCTCAAAAATCTCTGACATTAACAATATTAGCGAAAATACCCCTTCAGAAACCCATGACCTTCCCGACCAAACCAAAACAATTTTCCCTTATATCAATTACGTTACCGATATAATAGGCCGCATACTGATTAAACCAGATATACAAACTGTCTTCACGACCAACAGTAAAATAGCTGACTTCATTCGCTCAGCTAAGGACCATTACTCTCACAAATCCTATGGTGTCTACGAAATACCTTGTGACAACAGACAAATATTTAATTGTATATACAAACATTCCTTAGCTATACGTAAGGGACCATATTTCTTCTGTCTTGGCCAAACACAACAGGGAAACCAGACATGCGATTAATTTTTCTAATTTTCTTGATACCTTAATACTCGAGACGATGGTCAACGCTTATCTTCCATTTGGAAACCGTTGCGTCAGCGCTTACGTAACTCGATACAACACACAAACTTTTGCCAACCCAGTACACTTCCGACACAAACATGTCCCCATCAAACTTTCACTTCTGTTTCTACAAATAGTGAAATAGAACACATAAAAATAAAGTCTTCTTCTTTGACTCTTAGTTCTCCTTGGGAGTAGGCAGGTTGAGACTCCGAATAAAGAACTAAACTCCTTGAAAATGACATTAAAGTGGATGCTAAAACGTCACGAATTTCCCAACAATCGACGCAATTCAACCCCTAAACCAAAAACAAATAAAAATAGTCTAAAAATCACATAAATTTACCAGGATATCTACCTTAACAAACAACTGAATGACAAAACTTTTGTAACAGAGTTTAATTGTGTATATGAAACGGTTTTATTGAATGGTAGGAGCGAATACGGAGGACGGACGCGTTATATTTATATACCTAAGTTGGAAGAACATATTTTACAACCACTCAAGAGTCCCGCTAGTACAATCTATACTAATTCGCAGTGTTAGCAACGATCTAGTATTACAGATTCATCGTCACTGGTTTATTTCTGCCAGTTCATCATAAACCCACTTAATCACTGACTGATTCATCGCTAGTTATCGTAAACAGTTACCATCATGTGAAACCCGTATAGGATAAAAAATGACACTATAATTTTTGTTTCATCTTAAACTTGTTTTGTATTAAATGATATTTTTTATGTTTCATGTTTTTCAGTAATAAAACAAAGTTAGAAACCAAATTTTATTAATTAGATAAATATAGTCAAATAAAATTTTAAAGTTACATATTTACACAATTATAATTAACTACAAAATGCACTTTTAATGGTACATACAATATAATTTTTCTAATAATTGATATAGGTATGTTACAAATTTTTTACAAAATTTGTCACTATATTTTTTATTTTATTGTTAAATATTACGAGAAAAGGTAGTGCCATTGTGCAATATAACAAAAAAAAACGGTTTTAAAAAGTCGCTAAAATAATGACGATAAAAAAGAGGAGATGTATTAAGCTTAACATGACTATGAACCGGCAACGGTAAAACGGCGACGATGAATCGGTGAGGATGAAACGTCTTATTCTAGCGACTATTCGTGATGACATAGTTAAAACAATTGTTATTTTACAACAGCTCAATTAACCACTATATTTGTAATTCCTAAAGAACAATCTGTAGTTACTGTTTGTAGATGTGCCCTTGGCGCTACGATAGGTCATGTAGTTGATGTAAACTTTTGTCGGTATTTCAGTAACTGGTTTTGGATAAATGATATGACTATATAGTCTGTTCGGTCATTGTACTTAAACCCCCTTAAGCTGTTGGATTATTTTAAAAATGCCATGTATACTGAACATGGTTTATAATAAATAATAAACATTTAAATAATGTGTCATTGCAACATATGACGCTTTCCTATACACCCCGGAAGATTTGGACAGGTGCTTCATTTTATAATGCAGTAAGGTTTATGTGGGAAAATTTATAAAGCTACTCTAAAATTGTTAGAAATAAATAGCATAGTGTCGTGCAGTATAAGATGATATACTAATCCAGCACTGCAGACTTACGATCAAAAGTTTCTTTCTTAAAATGGCATTTTGGTGTATTTTTAACATTAAACCAAAATTTATTTTATGCTTAAAAACTTTTTTGGCCTAATTATTGTTTTATAATAGCTAACAATTATGCTTAACTAAACGCATTATTTTGTTTTATATACAGATATCCTTGAAATAGTTTTCCTTTTGTTATAACACATTTATTTCACATAATATACCTTTCGGTTAAAGTAAATTTTAGAACAATTTATAAAATGTTTACGTTAAAATATAATAAAATATTTAAGTATACAAATTGCAATAAGCATCTACCTATTTAATTATTTTCATCTTACATTTAACTATTTTTTGTAAATATAATGTAAAGCTACTCTGTAATTATGTAAAGAAAAACTGAAAAAGCAATATTATAGCAAATATAATTTCAAATATGATCTTAAAGAAATTAAAGTTAGAAATACTGGAGCAATACCTAAAAACAAATAATTGTTATAGATATAAAAGACTTAAGAATTACTGTATGAAATGCCAATGGCATCCTATCTAAGAAGCACGACCTAGAAGTTTTCCTTAATACTCACCACATAAATATATGTCTAAGCTCGGAAACACATATGACGAACTAATTATGCATTAGATTAAAAGGCTACAAAATATGCCACACCATCTATCCAGAGAACTAAGTCAAAGGTAGTAGTGCAATAATATTTAAAAATCACTTCATACTTACAAGGAGTACTCATTCAACTCACAATAGTAGGGGATCAAATATACCAAGCAACTACTGCAAATAGGTGCCGTTTATAGTTTACCCAAGCACAAGAAAAAAAAGACTACATAACTCTCCTGCAACATTCAAGTGAAGGATTTATCACTGGCGGTGACTTTATTGCCAAGAATGTAAAGTAGGATCTAGACTAACTACCACAAAAGGTAGAAAACTAAGAAAAGCTGTAAGAGAAATGGACTGTAGTATCATTTATTAGGTAAGCCCACATATTGGCCATCAGACTCTAATAAGATACCAGATCTACTTGATTTTTCATTTCGAAAAAAATTTCTTCTAGCTTTATCTATATAGAAAAAGCCTTGATTTAAACTCTGATCAGTCAGTTGTTGAAGAAAATAGCAGCAGACCCGAGATCCTGCACATAACACTATATTAAACAACAAGACGCAAAAATTAAAAAAAGAAATACAAAATCTGAGAAAAGATTTGCAAAGGCTCACACGTAACGTGGAAATTAAGTATTCCCTCTGGAAAACTATCTATTACCACTATTCTTCCCATCAGAAATGGTAGAGGAGCGTGGACCAGAAATATTAAACAGAAGGCAAACTTGTTTACAGAACGTTTGGTAGACACTTTGACGCTTAACCAGATACAAGAAGAAAACCACAAAACATAAAACGTCACTCCCGTTACTTCAAAAAAAGTAACTGCAGAAACCTCAATTCGAAAAAAGCGCCAGGCTTCGATTTACTTACTAGCCAAATCCTAAAACTGTTGCCTAGAAAAGGTATTTTAATGTTTACTTAACTTTTCAAAGCAGCCTACACACTAAAACACGTTTCTGCATCCTTAGAAAATCGCAAACTGATGTTAAGTCCTACCGCCTTATTTCTCTTTTGCCAATTATATTAAAATTATTTGAAAAGCTAGTACTGAAAATATTAAAACCATTGATTGAAAATAAACTAATTCCAGATTATCAGTTTCGTTTTAGACAACACTCAACAGTAGATCAAGTACATCGTATCACAAACATAATTGAACGTGCATTCGAAGAAAATCAAGTTTGCTCCGCAGTATTCCTAGATGTTACTAAAACCTTTGATTTGAATTGGCATGTTTAGTTCAAGCATCCTGTATTTATTTTTGACAAACCCTTCTACTTTAACCTAACTTCACTGATTAAGCTATAATAAAAATGCATTATAAAAATAAAATATACATTTTGTTGATAATATATTTTAAACCAAACCAACACTATATTATTGTACTTTACTTATGTAGAAATTTTAGGACACTAAGTTATAGATTAAGATTTAATTGTTAGAAAATATCATTGTATGTCAAATTACAAAACGGTATTGCAATCAAGTATACTATTATTGAAATTGTAAGAACTATTTTTTTACCCTGTTAAGAAGAATACTTGCAGTATATATTATAACAAGCATAATTTTAAAAAGAAAAACCTAGTTGCTGTACAAAATAGTAAAAAAGAAAAAAAGTTTTTATAATATTAGTAATTATCATCAACAACACTCATGAATCGGGTTTTTTGCTTTCTCCAGTCCGTCGGTTTTTTTCTATGACCTACACTTCTGCCTATTGTTTTTTAAAGTAGTGTGTATTTTCAAATTCCATCGTCATCCATTCTTAGAATTTGTTGGTACCATTTTGTTCTTCAATTTTGTCGCTTTAAGCAAATATGTTAAGCTCTTCATGGATTGTTGCATTTGCAATTTTGTTGGGCTTTTAACATTTTTTAATCTTTCTTCAAATGGCATCTTGGTAGAGTAAATTTTACTTTTCTCTTTAGTTTTAAGGGTCAATGTTTCATTGCCGTATAGTAAAGTTAGTATAGTTATTTTAGCATCAAATTTTATTAATGTATTTATCTTTCCTATAGTATTTTGCTAAAGTTTCTTTTATTGTCCCGTACATTCTTGAAAAGCAGGCTAGCTTATTTTTAATATCTTGATTCGGTCCAGTAATGATTATTGCCAAGATTTGGTACCCAAAATAAGTAAGTATTTTGTAGGTACAAGGTTTGCAAGCTTTGTATTGACTGTTATATAATAAAATATTTATTGATAGCTTTTTGAAAGAAGCAAAACACTTTAATATATTTTAGTTTATAGTATGCTCACCTTCAGTATCAATCCACACAGGAATTAAAACATTTTTTACTTAAAGTCTCAATTACAATAAATTTCTTTTAGTTTGCTAATTATATACATCTAACAACATTTTATAGAATTTTAAATTTGTCTCTTTTTTATTTGTTAATGTTATGTGTTCCAATTATAATTCATTATTATTAGTCTCTCACCAACATAAGTATATTCACTTACCGTATTTCTTAGTTTTTATTTATTAAAATTGCTACGCCAGCTTTATCTTTTTTGTTCTGCGGTACCCCATTTTAAAATAAAAAAATGTTCTTTAAAATCTACCGTTTCTCTGTTCTTATTTTTGGTTTCAGTAATTGTCAACATATCAAGTTTTTTATTTTCTATAATTGTTTGGTTTTGTTTGCTTTGTTGTTAAACCACCTCTAATATTTAATGTAACTATGTTCGTCGTGTTGTTAATCAAAAATTGTTTATCTTTTACTTTGCCATTTTCGTTAAGATCTTTCTTCTTCCAGACTGCCTTTGAACATGCAAGTAATTTGTATTTAAGACCACCAAATGCTTATAGAATTACGTCTGTAAATAAATATGATAAATATCGACAAGAGAGCATTGACACCCTTATAAAATAAATCGCTTAAGTATGTACATCAACCAAGTAACAGAATTATTTAAAAAGGTATTTATTACGTGGATTCAATAAAAAACTAATATATTTTCTTGCACATTATACCTTTTTGTTTTAAATTTATCATATGATGATTAACATGAGTGACGATATTTCAAAAATAACTTGTAAATCCTTAACTGCAATAATACAGGCCATTTATTTGTAAATATAAATATTTTTAAAATTAATTTTAATGAACAACAAGAATAACAGAGGTCAGAATCTCGTTAGAATGAGTTTATTATACTGTTAAATAGTTTTCATGAAATTCTAAGAATAATATAAAGTGCAACGTGTTCTCCTATACGTTTCACGCATGTTCGATCGGACTATTTAGGAAAACTAAAAATGTGCAGTACTTTATAAAATAATTTATTGATGAAATAAATATCAAATTAAAAACATTACTAAATTGTCATTTGTAGAACACCAAGTATCCTTCAGCTGCTTTTCTTAATTTTTTTTCTATTATTGGAGCAAAATATGTTATTGATGAGATCCCTTTAGTTTCAAATCGTTACAGCGTTTCAATTGCCTTGATGTTGATATTGACCAGTTTTCACTATATATTTTTCTCTTCAAGCGTGCCGAAAAATATTATATTGGGCGCAACTACGACGTATTCAGTTCATTTTTACTTTTTTTAACATATTTAACATGCAATTTTTGACACTTA
Source organism: Sinelater perroti (assembly GCA_036346155.1). Taxonomy (NCBI): domain Eukaryota; kingdom Metazoa; phylum Arthropoda; class Insecta; order Coleoptera; family Elateridae; genus Sinelater; species Sinelater perroti. The sequence continues at coordinate 1,950,115 of JARFIY010000348.1, read as the reverse complement.
CAGTCATCCAAAAAGTTATTCAGATAGCAACCTGTCAAAATATTGATTTCAAAATGTTTGCCTCCCAACAATACTCGAACTGATGCCACGCTCACCTAAAGATAGCGCTATAATAAAACAAGTGGCCATACTAATTATGGTTTAAGGTTTGGTTTCTTAATTGAAGCAGGTTTTTTTTGGACATACAAATTATTTGTACAGATGTAAATTGTGTTGCATTTTAGATTATTTGAGGTAAATATCTTTATTTCTAGACAATAATCTAACTTTCTTCCACAAAAGAAAACCAATAGCCGTAACTGGACGTAAAAACGGGAACATCTACATGAACTTCGTTCAAAATTAATCTACCTAAAGAAGATTTTGCAGCTAGTTTCATCTTGCCAAAATTGGCTGTTGATTCTATTATCAAAAGGTATCAGCCAAAATTAAAAATGTTCCTGCCAGAGAGAGAAAACGCAAAGTAACCAATAAGCAGGACCGAGAGATAGTGCGGCTGATCACGAAAATCCGACGCAAGTCGGCGTAGATGTAGCAGAGGACGTTAAAGACTATTTCTTCGTGTCGGTTACACTCCAAACAATAAGGCTACATGAAAACAACCTGCACGGTAGATCGCGCCGTCGCAGCCCGATAAACCTAAAGAAGCTCCTTGCTTAAGCCAAAAAGTATGTTTCATCGACGAAGAACTTTTGGAAATCTGTTTTGTGGTCCGACAAAAATAAATTTAACATGTTTTAACCTTTTAAAGTCTACAAATTGGAATATTTGCTGCCTACTGTAAAATTTGGAGGGAGCAACCTAATGATGTGGGGGTTTATGCCATCATCTGGTGTGAGCATGTGGCATTATATTTGTATCATTGACCAGTATGTTGAAAAAAGCCCGCTGGAAGAGATTTTGGTATCCTTTACCCTAAAATTAAAGTTACCAACAAAATTTTACTTTCAGCAGAATAACGATCCTAAGCATACGGTGGCGTCGGTGAAGTTGCTTCAAATACGACAGAGCATTTGCGGTCTATCATGGAATCTAGGATGCGAAACTGACGCCCTATGAAAAGGAACAGCTGAAGGCCATTCTGCGGGAAACTCGGGTACTATTATCCTACTACTATCGAGGAAAATTAATAAAAAATATCTAAAGTATTTTTAGGTACACGTATCGAGACGTTCAAGGGTGCATTTGATTTAGAAAAGCGTCAGAAAAAAATTTTACCACATTTTTTTTGTTATAATGCGAAAGTGCATGTGTGCACGTAGAAAATGCATTTTTTGATGCACCTTTTGCAAGCCCTAAAGAATATTTTATTGCTTGCCTAATATTCGGCCAGAATATCAAGCTTCAATCCCGTCCACATACGACAGATTATTGTGCGGATCTATCATGGAATCTAGGATGCGAAACTGACGCCCTATGCAAAGGAATGCAGCTGAAGGCCATAATGCTAGGAAACTTGGGTGACTATTGGATCCTACTATATCTAGGCATTAAAGTAATGTCTAATGTATTTCCAGGTTTAACACTGTGAATCGAGACGTTCATAGGGTTGCATTGATAATGAAATGCATCAGTTAAAAAATGTTACCACATTTTGTTATAATGCGAAAGAGCATAATGCACGTAGAAATGCATTTGGCGACTTTTGCGGAACCACGTCAAGAATATTGCTTGTTGCTTTCTAAGTATTAAAGTAAGTCAATCGTCACAGAAGTTATTGGGGTTCCGTGATTACAGAATATGACGATTAGAAAGTGCCCCAATGCACTTGGGAAGGAATAATCCTAGGGCTGGAGGTGATTTTGTAAAACTAGCTTAAAGTTGTTTGTTTTCCGGGTTTAAACTGTGTGAATAAGAGTTTTTAGGGTTGCTGATAACGAATATGATGTTTAAAAAGTGTTACAATGCATATGGAGGAGCATAATCCTAGAAATGGGGTCGATTTTGGGGAATGACGTCAAATTTGCTTGTTTTTCGAGTTTAAACTGTCTATACAAGGGTTTTGGGGTTCCTAATCACGAATATGATGCTTAGAAAGTGCCCGATGCACTTGGGAAGGAATAATCCTAGGGCTGGAGGTGAGGGCGATTTTGGAAACTAGCTCAACGTTGCTTGTTTTCGAGAATTAAACTGTCTATATAAGGGTTTTTGGGGTCGCTGATAAAGACTTTAAAAAAATTGTTTTGGAAAATAATTCAAATCGAATCATATTCAAATGAAAAATGCACTACTTGAACCTTGGTGTCCCAAGGTATCCTTTCCCCAAAGTGCCCAGGATATTTTTTTCTGGGGTGCATTGGAGCTTAATTTGAAGATCAAAGTCGTTATTAACGACCAAAAAAAAAACCTTATATAGCTAATTTAATCTTGAAAAACAAACAACTTTGAGCTGGTTCCCCAAAAACGCTCTCGGTCCCAGGATTCTGCCCCGCGAAAAGCATCGGGGTACTTTCCAAGCACCATATTCGTGATCAGCGACTCCTAAAATCTCTGAGTAACAGGATTGAACTTATTTTGGCTAAACTAATTTAAGCGTAATCATCAAAATATCTCTCTAGGAGTCTGCAAAAATTACGTCGAGTGAATATGAGGCACTTTCTGTGCAAATGATCATATCGTTATTAACAAAAACTTATTCAGAATTTAACGAAAACAAACAACTTTGAGCTGGTTCCCCAAGACGCTTCTCCAGGATTCAAATGCGCCTTGAAAGTCATCAATATGTACTACACCATATTTCGTGATCAGCGACTCCTAAAATCTCTGAGTAACAGGATTGAACTTATTTTGGCTAATATTAAGCGAATCATAAAATATTCTTTAGGATCTGCAAAAAATACGTCAAATAAATGCACTTTGTGTGTGCGGAAATGTACTTTCACGTTATAACAAAAAATATATAAGATAACATTTTTTCTGACGCTTCTCCAAATCAAATGCGCCTTGGAAAGTCTCAATATGTGTACTCAAATTAGAGATTTTAGCGGTTTTTTTTACTAATTTTCTTCGACTATAGATCCAGACGTGACCAGAAAGTTGGTAGGGTCTACGAGGAATAGATGTAGAGGGCCATTAGTAAGGAAAATGGGCCAACTAAATATTAGAACCGTTTAGAACAAAACTTTATTACGTGCCCGAATAATTATTATGTGTAAACTTGAGAGGGTTTACCTGAGTTATTGTTTAGATATGTTGTACTTATTTGTCTTGTTTTTTGATTGTGCTACAAAAGAGGTATCCCCGATTCTTTTATCTGGTTGTGGGTATTTGTAGCATCAAAAATGTTCTAATTAGACAAAAAACAATTTTTCTAGTACTGCCAGAATCGAGTTGAAAGAGACATCACTTTTGTTAACAATATCTTTAGATGTAGGCACTAAAAACAGTAGTTGCCATATAATTTTGAGTTCAGAGTAAAATTAGTCTCACAAAATAGGATTTATTTGTCCTTTTTGTTGATAGTAAATGTATAACATCTTTCTGAACTTTTTCTTAAATTGAATTTAGTATTTGCGGGAACATTTTTCTTATTTTTTACAAATTCAAAATGAGTTACCTGTCTTTTCCCAATTTTATATTCATAAATTTCATAAATTATACGTATCTAAAACGAGCTTTAGCTCGATTTTTCTGTATTTTACTTTGCTCTTGTTGCTGTTTTAGTGTTAATGTAACCATATTGATTATCTTATTTTCTCTTAATTTTCAATATCAATATTTTTCGTATCGTTTAGATGATTATACTCTATTAAAATCCTTTACTAAACATTTTTCATATTTATATTATTTGCCTATTTCAAACGATGGAAATTATTTAGCTGCGATATAGCATATGTAGTAACATTCGGTTGCCTGTAAAACATCTCTTAAATAACAGTTCGATAAGGTAAGCAATCACGTATAATAAATATAACAATACTTCGTATACAAGGTGCATTTAAGTTATAACCCCTCCGATTTTTTTTGTCGCAAACTAGTCACACAAAAATTGTAAAACTTCTGTTACTTCTCGATGTAATCTCTTTGTAGCCGTAGACATTTTTCACAACATCGTTGCCATAATTTTATGACCCCCGCGAACGCTTCTTTAAGAGTCCTTTTGGACCACTGGAAAATCGCTGATGCAATAACGGCACGATTAGTGAATTTTCAACCACGGACAGTGTCTTTCATCGTTAGAAACCAAAAGTCGCTAGGAGCCAGGCCAGGTGATTGGGAAAGAGGGCATGAGAAATTATTTTAAAGTTGTCAGCATTCGTGGCATCCACCTAGAAAACACTTTTTTTATTTTCAGTTCTTCATGCAGGATTATGTGCACAGATCCCAATAAAATGCTAACTTTGGAAACGATGTGTTTCATACTCTGGCGATCCTCCAAAACAAGTTTCTCCGCTCGCTTGATCATATTGTCTGACCGGCTGGTGTGAGGCCGAAATAGTTTTGGTTTTTTTTTTATGTATTTATTAGTTAATTACAATCTGTCAATTACGTCTGACAATAAGTAATTATGTTGATCGTATTGAGCAGTGTTGGAGAAGTCGCCCAATGACGACCCTCCTGCGATTACTTAATTAATTTGATTGATACACTACATGTAATTTAATTAAGACACTTAATGTAACTTAAATGGCACTAAAATCTATGCGGTAGATCGAGCGGGTTAAGTCTTTTGAGTCTTTGCGTTTGAGCACTGTTGTCTAGTAGATTAACTGCCAAAGGATTAGGATGCACTTCTTACTTATTTAGGTACTTTACATTAAATTTTTTAATTTCTTCCTTGACGGTGGCCACTTCTAAATCGTTTCGGATTTCAATGTTTGGGATGTAGTATGGGGCATTAGTTATTAGACGTAAGACTTTGGATTGGTACCTCCAATATGTCAATGTTAGATCTAGAGGCAGTGCCCCATAACTGGATCCCGTAGGTCCAAACTGGTTTCAATGCTACCTTGTATATAAGAAGTTTATTTTAAGCGATAATTGGGAGTTTCTACCTAACAACCAGTAGTATTTCTTTAGTTTCAGTCCAAGCTGCACCCTCTTCTTCCATATATGAGTACGCCATGTAAGCCCTTTATCCAAGTGTATCCCTAAATATTTGACGCTATCAGCCTGTGGTAGTGGTTGACCGTTCATATTTACTTCTGGGGACTGATTTATTCTCGTTCACCTTGATACGCCATCTTTGGAGCCACTGCTGTATTTTATCTAAATGCGTCTGTAGTTGTTGGGCAGCAGCTGTTGGATTTGGATGCATTGATAGGATGCCCGTGTCGTCTGCGTACGTCGCTGTTATAGCGCTATTATCAGTGGGTAAATCGGCTGTGAAGATGAGGTATAAGACAGGCCCCAATACGCTGCCTTGCGGAACACCGGCTTTTATTTGCATCAATTCTGTTAGTTCATCCTGGTATTTAACCTGGAAGTATCTTTCCTGTAGGTACGATTTCAGGATAGTAAAGATTGGATGGGATAACTTCAGCTTAAGCTTGAATAGTAGACCTTCGTGCCAGACCTTGTCGAAGGCCTGGCTTACATCCAAGAAAACCGCAGCACAGTAAGCTTTTTCCTCAAATGTATTATTGATGACTTCAACGATTCTATGGACTTGTTCGATGGTTGCATGGTTTTTCCTAAAGCCGAACTGGTAATCTGGAAGAGATCTTCTTCGGTGTGTCATCAAGATTCTTTTAGTAGGAGTTTCTCCATTAGCTTAGATAAGACTGGTAATAAACTGATAGGCCTATAGGACTCGACGTTGTGCGGGGTTTGTCGGGTTTTGAATTACTATTACTTGAGCGATCTTCCATGGGTGGGAAAGAATCCTGTTCTGAGGATAGCGTTGAAGATGGCGGTTAACATTGTAATCCCTATTTTAGGAAGCTCCTTAAGTACCCTGCCCGTGATCAAATCCCAGCCTGGTGCCTTGTTAGGTTTTAGTAAGCTGATCATTTCTGTGACTTCACCAGCTTTGAACAGATTTATTGGAGGTGAAAGTTGGTAAGGGGCTTCCAGGTATTCTTTTATGTCGTCATCTTCATCCGGATTTCTAGTTGGTATTTCTACAGGTTGGAAAACGTTTGACAGGTGTTCCGCGAAGATTTGTGCCTTTTCTTTGTTATTGCACGCCCAGGAGCCATCCGCTTTACGAATAGTATATAGAATAGTAATAACGAGTAGTCTGTGCTAGCTGTAGCTGATAGCCCTTCTACGTAGGTGGCAAAATTGTCATTTTTGAGGGTCCGTATTAGCTCCTTAAGTTCTCTAGTGGCATCGTTTAATCTTCTTTTGTCGCCAGGATACTTACTAAGTTGCCATTTTTTCCTTAGCCGTCGTTTTTGGGCTATTTTTTCTTTCAGGATAGTAGGATACCTATGTTCTACTTTGTTGGGTGGGAAATTTGGTGTTGCTTCCCAGGCAGCACTTTGTATTGTTTTGACAAAACTTAAGACTGCATTATCAATTTGTTCGTTTGTTTTGAGAGATACATCTAGATTTATGCTATCCTCAATTAGTACTTTAAAGTATTCCCATTTTGTTTTTGAGTTGTAAAGTTGGGGTGGTTTACTTCTCTGTGTTATAATTGCATTGACAGTAGCTATCACTGGAGAGTGGTCAGACGTCAGATCAAAACTGGATTTTATATTTAAGAGTCTTCGAGAAATACCTTTGATCACAAAGAAGTCCAATAAATCTGGAACTTTTGCAGGGTCCGTTGGCCAGTATGTTGGTTCATAGGTGGATAGATGACCTAACTGTTCTTCTTGTAATACCTGATATAGAATTCTGCCTCTGCCTGGTGGGGATAGGCGCGATCCCCAGTGGGTATGCTTGGCGTTGTACTCTCCGCCTACCATGAAACGATTTCCAAGAGATGGGAAGTATTCTTTCAAACTGTCTTTGTCAGGACGATAGTTCGGTGGGCAGTATGCCGCCGAGATGACCAGCGGACCATACCAGTCCTCTATTTCTATACTAGTTGCTTGGAAGGAATCCCTTTTGTATTCTGGCAGTACACAGTGCTTTATTTGCTTTCTAATTATTACTGCTGATCCTCCTCTCGCTCTACGATCTGCATCTGGATGTTGGGTATCGTATATAATGTAATCCGGAATTTTGAAGTGCGTTTGGGAATTGAAGTGTGTTTCTGCTATTAGTGGTATGTCAATGCTGTTATATTTTAGAAATACTTCTACTTCTTGTTTGTGGCTTTCTAATCCGTTGGCGTTCCAGAGCGCAATTTTAAATAGTTGAGCCATTGTTTTTACCGATTTTGGATACCAGGCATTTGATAGTCTCCCTCAGTTCTTTTATTTCAGATATTAGTTCCGAAATCATTTTTTGTTGTGCTTCGATTGTGCTTTGTAAATATGATATAAAGTAATTTTCGTTGAGTGTAGGATTGTTGTTTGTGGCAGTTCTATAACTACATTGCGAGCTTACATTTATCAAACGTGGGGCTTGATTTGTGGATATTGTCTGTTCATGAAGATTTCCACCGACTTGTTTTTCTGGTACAGGTTTTTGGGTTTGTTTTGCATTGTTGATATTTGCTAAGGGACGTGTTTTTTGGATTCCTGCTTGTCGTACTTGTGGTAGTTTTCCTTGTTGTAGGGAATGTCTTCTATTTAGGATTTCGATGTAGACTTTACAACCTTTGTAATTTGCAGGTGGTTTCCCTCGCAAAGTACGCATTTGGGAGCCTTGCCATCACTGCGGTTTTAGGGCATGTTCTATAGTCGTGCTCCCTGCACATTTTACGCATCGATACGGACGGGAACAGTTGTTTCTGGTATGACCGTAGCATTGACAACGTTTGCATTATGGGATTTGTGTTCTTTTATGGGTGGTTCAAACTTTACTACTGCATTTAACAAAAGGTCTAAGTTATAGATCTCTTTGTTGTTGTCTTTCTGTGCCAGGTCTATGAAGAACAGATTTTTGGCATTTTGGTTTCGCGATTATGTACATTCATAACTGACTTGACTTCGTGTCCCTCTTTTGCAATGCAAGTTTAATGTCTTCTACTGGGGTGGTGTGGTGTAGGTTCCTTATTACCACCCTGAAGTGTTTATCTTCCGGGAGGGTGAACGTATGTCTAATGACCTTGTTATCATCTAGAACTTTTTAATTTTTTGTAGTTTTCTATGGTACGGACTTGTAGTTTTACCTTGTCGCTACTTATCATTTGATAATAGTATTCCTTCTTATCTATCTTTTGTTCGATAAGTTGAAGTAGTGGTGGAATTGCCTTGACAAACTGTAAGATAAAAGGTGGAGGTAGGTCAGCTTTTTGCTTTCACATTACCGTTGTTTGTGGTATTTTGGGTTTCTTCCTCTATACCCTTGTTTAAAACGTCGAATCTATTGGTAATCGTTGTGCTTTGTGTCTGACTTTGTTTTGACTTCGTCTGGCGAGTGGGTGAGCTGTCTCCGCTTCTTTTTCTTTTCGTTTTTCTTGATTTGACCTCCTGAAATTCATTGGGTTGAAATCCCTTTCCCTCTTCTGTCCTCTGTTGCGGGTTTTCATCAGCTTCTTCATATTCCGAGTATTCTGTGTTAATTGATGTAGACGGTAGAGGTGTTATTGTCCCATTCGGGTGTCCGTTTGTTGCTTGTGTTGGTGGATTTCTTTGATTGCTGTTCATTATTGGGCATGTCATTTGACTTTGTCCCATTAACGGCGGTTGGAAAATTGGGATATTTTGAGGTTGTTGATGGTATTGTTGGTATTGTTGAGAGTGCCACTGCGGGAGCCATTGCATTTCTGTAGTCTGAGGCCTCTGCGGTTGTTGGTTTGAGTGCCATTGAGGTATTGAACTAGGCTGGGTCATAAGAGCATTGTTGTAAGTTATAATATTTGGTATAAAGCTGTCAGTGCTAGAGCTAACTGACACGTAGTGCTGATTGAAGTTTTGTTGGCCGTAATACAAGCCTCCATCGCTACTTCCTTGCATGGTGCTGTTTTAATTCTTAAAATTGAATAAAAATATAAATATATTTATTTATGAGGTTTAGCACACAGCCAAATGTGCTGTTATCTCTTATCAGAGTTCAGCTGGCCTTCCCGCTCTTTGATAACTTGGTGGATCGAGAGGTTATAATTTATAAGTAAGTTAAATTTACTCACTGTTTTGGTTGTAACTTGAATAAACGTTTTGATCGAGGCACCAAAACACTGCTATTCTGTAGTTTATAATTTCACTTTTGGTGATATTGGAAAATTCACGACTTTAACTACTCTAAGTTTCTATGTTGTGTTGTGTCAGCTGTGTTCCAACACACCTCAGCATTCTCGACGTTCTGCCTTCTTTGAACTGTCGTACCTATAAACCCACATTAGACACATTCATAATACCATCACCACATGTCTTACTCAACTGGCGATAAATTTCAATTATTGTCACACCACGCAAATGGAGAAAACGAGTGATTACACGTTGTTCTTGTAATGAAAACATCGCCATTTTAAGTAACAAACACAGTCCTCACTCTCGCCGTTAGAGTCCTGTGTACCGTGTAGTGCTGCCACGTCTGTCACGCATTCACAAAAAATTGGGCGCGTATTTTTAAATAAACCGCAAGTTTTTTTCTGTTTTCAGTCTTTAAAAAAAACCGAAGTGTTATAACTTGAATTCACCTCGTGTAATTATAAAGGCATATTAAATAATAGTGTACTGCAAATTTGTAGTTCAGGAAAATTGTTTAGTTCATCATATCAGCTGACCACACAGTTTGATGTAGAAAGGAGATCAAACGTAATTAAAATTTAAGTATTATGCTTATCTAAAATGCTGCACCTGTGAGATACTTTTGCAGTACACATAGCAGATGGTAACGCAATAGATCATATCTGGGATTGTACATATTTACATTTATACTCGAGCTAAAATTTTTCATGCGTATTTATTTTGCCTTCAGTTATATGAATAACTTGAAATATATTCAAATATGAACTCCTAAAGGACCGAAGGAGAGCAAAGATCTAAAATGCTACATGTAAAAGAGACGTACGAAGACTTTGCAAATTTGATTATGTACAAATTATTATATTCTTAACATAGACACGGAGGACATCATAGCTAGAAAAACGTCCTCAAGGTATTAGTCAAAAATGTTACGATATTTTGCCTAATTGCAATTAAAATTAAAGGTAGCCACAAAGGTTTAAGTTTAAATTATAACCGAAACTGTGTTGGCGAGCTCTTTTTGACCTTCGAGCAACAATTACGTTTAAACATAAATAAATATGTTGTTTACTAATTTGTGATTACAAAGTAAAAAAAAATTACGAGGGTTGTTATTTTAATAAATTATCTATTTACTGTTTTGCCTGCGTATTTAAAATAATTTGCAGAATATAAATTAATAATGCTAGAGGTATAATTATAAAAGCAATAAAAGTCATATTAATAAAGGTACATAATTAAAATGAGCTTTACAATTACTCTCTTCATGCTTTTTTAGATTTATTTACTATGTTTGGTTTTTTTGTTTTATAATAGAAAATTCGGCCAGCTACACTTGGCTGCTATAGGAATGCAAGTGTTACGAACTTTCTGTAGCAATGGTTACTATTTTGCAGCTATTTCTTCGGATGTTCTTTGAGAACGTTGTTGTCGTCTTGCTTGGTTTCTACTTCAACTTTTTCCGGAGTTCTTTCGGCACATATACGTCGCTTCGCTTCATTTATTGCTGCCCTTTCATCCGCAGTCTGCTCACTTCTTCGTTTTCTCATGTAGTATCTGTGGTGCTCAGCTGTTTGTACCCGTTCCATACAAAAGAATGCTTATTTGCAAAAAAGAACAGAAAAACTAAAACAATAGGATAAATAATTTACTTTTATTTTAAGTTTTAAAAATTTCAGTGTGCTTTAAAGACACGACGATCGTTCGTGTATTTCCGTGTGGCTCCGAACGCCTTACTCTAGCAACCAATGCTTTTCAGACGGCCGGGCGACCAGAGACCGGGGACCTTCGCATCGCGCTTTAAAGATATTATTATTATTATATTATTATTAAGCAATAATAAACCTCCCTTTTGTAGTTTTAATGTCTTATTTAAATTTTATGAAAAATCTAGATTTTATAGAAAACAAATTATATTTGACACGATTCTAACTAAATAAAACTAAGAAGTAAGTATTAAAGTCTAAACTCGGTTGTTAGACAGTTTTTAAATTACATTTTCTAAAAATGCTACAAGTAAAATTAAACCCTACTTTTATTTAAGCAATTAAAAAAGTCAAATAAAAGAAAAAGTAGCTCTAGTCCTTCCACTCAACTTTTTTTATTTTATTATTATTTTTTTTGAAAACCTTAATAACCACTTAACAAAAACTTAAACTTTGTTTGGACAACTAAACATCTAAAACTTATGTAAAAAATCAAATTTTAACGGTGTAATTCTTAAAAAAATTTAATCATCAGAACATTTATCAAGGTTCAGCCGATTTAAATTAACCTTGGACGGTAAGACAAAACAGCAGCCCCTCCCTTAGCGGGGCAGTAATTAAGTCGGTATCTTGTTTGTTTTAGCGTACATGATCTCGCTCATTATACCATCACTCTGTTTTGTTAGCGAAATTCGGGCGCGGGTTTTGGGGCGATGGGGACATTCGGCATTGTGCTCGGGTCACAGTCGAGAAGTTATAGCTGTGGTGCCACGGACCGTGAGTTATGGGGGAGAATTTCCGCCCCTGCTTAGGAATGTTCTTCCTCGCGACTGCCGGTGCCACTGCAACTGGAGGACTCTTCAGGTTGGAGGGCTATTTTATAAAGCAATATTTAGACGCACTTGACCCGGAAACGAACGTGTGATCGACGTAAGCTGCGGCCGACCGCTCATTAAGGGCCCGCGCAATTCCTCATGATAAGTATTATCGATGGCCCATTTTCAATACTTAACGTGCACCCCGGCGAGCACTTAAGCCGAAATGCTCGCTAATTACCATCATGATTGTTAATTGCTCCTAGTTTTTATTACATTTTAATTGCGCATAATCGGCTTCGCTATCCACCTTTTTGGTTTTGTCCTCGTCCTACGTTCCCGGTATGTAATTGCCTCAGTAGACCTTACTGATTTAGTTCTGCAATTTAGCGCTGAATCTCTAATGACATAATTAAAATAAAGCAGATTTCAAATAAACCTTCAAATTTCAGTGCTCCAACTTCAGAGATTTTAATATATGCCATTAAAATTGAGCATTTAAAAATTAATTATTTTGTTCTGAACGCGCAATATAATAATAAATTTACAGCAATTCAAGCCTGCCTTGCTAACTTCGGCAAATAAATTTGAAATTTGTAATTCGTATAACTGAAACATCCATAACTCATTTAAGAAATTGGATTCTGATGTTTTATCATAAATATTTACTTGGAGCGCACCAAAAAATATTTTCTTTTAAGTCATAATTATCTTGACCTCTCAGATGTGTAGTAATAACTAAAGACTTTAAATTCAAAATCTTTAATAATACAATTAAGTAACGTTTCGAGGTTGTCTTCAAACAGCTTTACAACTATGTCGAATCATCTCGTTAGCGAAGACGTTACCTTTTCGGCTTGCCTCATTAGCTTCTTCTTGTTATTTGTCCTGTATAGAAGAAAATGAACATCTTAGAATACATCACAGAGGTATGAGTATAATTAATCTATAAAATACAAGATATTCTTCTCAATCACTATATTTTAAATACAGGGTGGTATCCAAAAGTAGTAGGACTGATTTAAAAAAAAATGTATTGAACATTTTGGTACATCGACTTAATACTCTTCAAAATAGGCCCCTTGGGCATCCACACACTTCTGGTAGCGAGCCTTCCAGGTCGTGAAGGCTTTTTGGAAGTCGTCTTCCGGGATGCTGTTCAGCGCCCTCGTCGTTGCCGCTTGGACCGCTTCCACCGAGTCAAAACAATGCCCCTTGAGCTGCCTCTTGATCCGGGGGAACAGGAACAAGTCCGGCGGTGCCACATCAGTGCTAAAGGGGGGGCGAGGCAACGTGGAAACGTCGAATTTGGCTAGGAGATCCTTCACAATCCACGCGCCGTGGCACAGCGCGTTGTCATGGTGGAGCTTCCACTTCCCCACCGGGTCTGGTCGCACGCCTGTGATCCGATTTCGCAGCCGTGTGAGCACTTCCACGTAAAATCTTGCATTTACAGTCTGTCCAGGAGGTACAAACTCCTTATGCTACGACGGTCAAAAAATGCAATCAACATCGATTTCACTTTCGATTTCGACATTCTGGCCTTCTTTTTACGGGATAATTGTGCGGTGTGCCACTCTTCGCTCTGACGTTTTGTTTCCGGGTCGTATTGGAAAACCCAGGTTTCATCTCCGGTGATGACATTATCGAGAAAATGTTCGTCTTCTTCCAAACAGATCAGTATTCTTGGGAAATCTCAACACGCAGTTCTTTTTGCTCGTCACTCATCACTTTCGGCACCATTTTCGCGCACACTTTTCTAGCCGACAAATCCTCTGTGATGATGCGTGGACTGTCCCGTACTAAAGATTCAGCTCATCACTAATTAATTTAATGCCCAACCGTCGGTCAGAGTTCAAAAGTTGCTTAACTTTCAGCACATTGTCGTCCGTTCGCGACGACGCCTTGTCGTCTCGACGAGCTCCCTCCGAAACAACTTGTGCCACTGAAATATCGAGTAAGGGCTCATGGTATCCTTCTGGTAGGCCTGCGTAAGCATGTCCTTGGTTTCGGTTGCTGATTTTCCAAGTTTGTAGCAAAACTTGATGGCATACCTCCAAATTTCGCTCCATCGCAACTGACGACGAGGCGTCACAACAGGAGGTCACTAAAACAGTGGTCCACACTCAACCAACACACGCAGGCAGCTGTCGCAAGTCGAAACCTATTCCCAAGGCTCCCCTCCATAACATCCGGCCTTGCAGTCCTACTACTTCTGTATACAACCCTGTAGTCTACAGGTCTTCTATTTGCAATGCAACAAATTTATGGTTCAGACGCACATAAAATGCAAATTATAGCAAGGATTTCAGTAGATTAATTTTCGTCTTCTTTCTCTTTCTCTTTTTGTCTAAACGGAATCGAATGTCTCTATTCATTTTCTATAGTTGTTTCTGTCTCTTGCCAATCTGTTTACTTTCACCATAATTATTCCTTTCTTTCTTGTCATTTCCTGGATGTTGTCTGTCCACATTCTCCTTGGGCTACGCTTGATCGTCTGCCTTCCGTTTTTGCTTCTAGAATTCGTCTTGGGATTCGGGTTCTGTCATTTTTTTGTATGTTCATACTATTTTATTATGGTTGCTTGCGCTATTTGTTGCAGTGAGGTTTCTGGTTCTCTGCCTGCTATTTCTAATCACCCAGTTTATAACTAAAATAAATAGCAGTAGACTGAGACTATGACATTGCTTGATCTCTCCCCCCATACTGAATTGTTTCTCCTAATTTCACTATTTTTTTTTACTTATATACACTCTCTATTATTCGTCTCAGCTTCCCATTTACTTTTAGTTGTTCTAGTATTTTCCATATCTGTCTTCTAGGCACGGAGTCGAAAGCGGATTTAAAGTAAATGAAGGCCAGGTATAAATCAGTTCCTCTGTTTATGATCTTTTTCATTGTCATTCTAAATGTGAAAATATGGTCATATTTCTGCCGTCCCGTTCTATATGCTGGTTGCTCTTTCTCTTGCTGCCCTTCTGTTTCTTTTCTCAGCCTTCTTTCTAAAATTATTGAGTATACTTTCAACGCGCAAGAAGAGAGTCATATTGCCTTATACTTGTCACATTCAGTTGTTCTTTTCTTTCTATGTATCAGTACTATGTAGTTTTTTTGCAAGTCTTACGATATCTTCTCGGATTCCTATGCTTGTCTGCATATCTTTGTCATCCATTCTATCATACTAGTCCCTTCAAATTTGATTCGCTCTGGTGGTATTTGGTCGTATCCGATTGCTTTTCCGTTTTGCATCTCTTTGATCTCCGCTTTTATATTTTATGTTCCGTTGTCTTCAAGTCTTTGTTCTTCATCTTGTATGGGGTTTCCTTGAATTAATCTCTTCTTAACTTTAAACTTTTCTTCGAAATACTTTCTGCATGTACCCACGATTTCTGCTGTTTCTGTTTTTAGGCTGTTATTTTTGTCTTTTATGCTCTTTTTTGTTTTTCTTTGTGCGTTGTTAGGTTTTTGATTGTGCTCCAAAAAATTTTGGTTGTCTTTATAGCTCTCTTTTATTTTGATTCCGAAATCTTTCCTATGTCCTTGGTTTGCCTGTTTTACTGCCATATTTGCTTCATCTCTTCTTAAATTGTATTAATTTCTATTTATTATCGTTTTGTTTCTTATGTACTATTTTGTCACTTTTCTATTCCTTAAATTTTTTCACGTATTCGTTCCACCGTGGTTTCTTTTATGCCCTGTTTTATCCTTTTATTTTTTGTTCGTTTTTACTTTTTCTTCACTTAGGTTCTATTGTTGTTTTACTTTTAAATTTCTCACTTTCTTAACCTTTCTTTTTCAATACTTCCTGTACCTTTTGTTGTTCGTAAATTTCTAAGTTATTTTTGAATAGTATTTTATACTTCTGTTTATTTTTTCTTTTGGGCTGGACTTAAACCTTTTATCTACTATTAGAAGCTCATGATGAGTGTTCATTTTAGCCCTTCTTGTAACCTTTATATCATTGACTTCCCATCTCATTTGTTTTGTGTACGTTATATAGTCAATTATACTTTGATTCTTTCATGCTTCTATTATTATCTTGTTGGATGATATTATGGCTAAAGTGTGTATTACGTACTAATATCTGATGTTCTATCCAGAAATTTATCATGCGTTCTCCATTATTATTTATATCTATTAGTGATTCTCCACAATGTTTTCCAAGCGTTCCCATGCCCTGTTTTTGTTGTCTCCTATTCGAGCGTTCCAATCCTCTTTCTTCTCTACCTTTTTCTACTACTCTCTGCAAATTAATTTAGTAGTTTAAATAATGTTTTTACGTATTAAAAACTTTGTTATATTTGACGTGACAGATTTACTCTAATTATCTGATGTTCTATTTTGCTCAGTAAGTTTATCTTGGTTTCATTATTAATGCATTATATCTAGATAGTGTTGTCTAACTCAAATGTTTTCCAAGCGTAATGCTCCTGTCTGTGTTGTCTCTATTCAGCTTATCCAATGACTGTTACTTCTACCTGTTAGTGTAGTACTTATGGGTAAATTATATTTAGAGTTTAAATAATGTTTTACGTATTAAACTTTGTAGTATTTGAGACAATTTACCTAATTAACATACTAATTTCTATTTTGTACTCTCCAAGTATTTCTTGGTTTTTTATTAATGCATTAAGCTAGATAGGTTGTCTCCATCTTAAGATGTATTGCAACTAATGCATCTGGTACTTCTTACTATCCAGTGACTGTTACTTTAGTGTTAGTGTAGTTTATGGGTAAAGTATATTTAGATCTAAATGTTTGAAATTTTGTAGACCTTAGCAATAATAGCATCTCAATTTATTTTTACTCCCAAGTATTTCAGTCTCTACTTGTTCTACAGTTCTTCCATTTAGATGTATTGATATCATCTGTACTTCTATACCATTATTACTTTTGGTTTTGTCACTACTTATTTTCAAATTTCATTTGTAAGCTTGTCTACGCACAATTTTCAGAGTTGATTATCTTTTCGAGGTTGTTCACTTGGGTAAATAATTACAATACCGGTGAAAAATATCAACCTGTAGTATTTTTGTCATACTTTTTTCATTTATTTGTATTGTCTACGAAATTTTCAGAGGATATTTTTCGAGGTTGTTCAATGACTAATCGAACATTTAAAAAATACAATTACTGAAATAAACTCTTATATCACAGCAGAAAATTGTTAAAATAAGTCGAAACAAACATAACAATCTTTGAATACATTTAAGTAGCGTGACCCTTGGCATCAATGACACCCTGGCACCTGAGTCCAGAAAAGTATGGTTAAAAGAGAGACGGATGTCCTCCCGTTTCTTATCAAGTTGGGCATACCTTTCATCTGCATTCTTGACATTTCTACCAACCAAACCACACTTCAGCTCTGGCCAGAGGCCCTCGTTGATATTCAGGTAGCGGATTAGCTGGGCCAGTCAAAAATAATCATATGACGTCGAGCGAATCTTTGCTTATGTTCTGCATAGCATATGGCATCGTATTATAGATTATGTTTTCATACATGCAGCAATCCATAATGCCATGGACTATACTGAGGAGACCCGTCTCAAAGTCAGAGATACAACCCTAAACCATGGCACTGTCGCCTCCGTGCTTCATCGTAAAAATCTGGTACTTGGGATCGAAACGAGTGCCTTAAAAATGACGAATTCACTGAATCCCGTCCGTTCCGAACAACATATACTTGCTTTTGTCACTCCAAAGCACATTTTCCTACTTTAACCTTGTCTAATTTTTGTGTGCCTGCGCCCAATCCACGCGTGCCTTCCTGTTAGTTTTCGAAATCAACGGCTTCTTGAGCGGACGACGTCCATTAAGTCAAGCTTCCTGCAGACGACCTCTGATATTACGAGCAAATTGTTTAAACTCCAGGGGTCACACAACTATGTTTGCTTTTACACCCAGTGAAAACTTGGATTTTATAATCTACTTGACCTATGTGCTAATATTCTTAAATTATATCTTTTTATGACTAACTACAACAGTTAATTAACAATCCAGAAGACCTCTCGAGTTTAACGCGACAAAATTTGGACAAATTTACAAATCATGATTGGTTTTGTGTTTTCTTATTCCATGTTTTACACTCATGTCATTATTACATAATAAATACATCATTTTGAATAGCTTCAGATGGTGTCCAAAGAAAGGAAACAAGAAATTCGTTGCCAAATTAAACGCCATGTTATCGCTGAGGTCTGATCTGGTACAAGGGTTAATTCAAGTTTAACTAAAGATATTCTGGGCTTCCAACATGTCAGATGTTGAACAATTTACGGAAAACTAAAGCGTGACAAGGTATTCCACACAAATATCAAAAAAATTTGTTCTCAGCCAGTCACAAGAAATAGTTGCTCAATTTTGCACATCGACTCTTAATTTTTAGAACTATTTTTGACATTGCATTTTCACTGATTAGATGCGCTTCAATATGGATGACCTGGATAATTTTGAATTCTTCTATATGCTTGCAACGAATCAGGCGTTAAATGAGTGGCGAAGGTCTTGTGATTTTGGGTAAAATTTGAACTAAAGGAAACATGTTAATAAATGTATTGGGTTTGAAAATTACATGTCACTTATTGATACTTATTTGCTCTTAAAAATTTAAAGCAAATACAGGGTGTTTCAAAAAATATCTAACTTAAAATATTTATATTATAAAAATAATAGATATAGACACAAGATTAATTTATATATATATATATATATATATATATATATATATATATATATATATATATATATATATATATATATATAGTTATAATTGGATAGATAACATAGACCAACAGCTGTTTTGGTGCCGGGGTATTTGGAGCTAATTTCATATGAATTTGATGCCCTAAATTCAAATACGCCATTAGTTTTTGGCTATCAGCTCAAATTTCTAAGATATATTTAACATTTTAGTGAAACATACGTACTAAACACGGAATTTGTATTATTATATTATACAAATATATAATTATATACTATATTATACCATACTATATATAATAATATACAAAGATAGAGGATAAAAAGTCATCGATGAAACCAACTATAGTCGCTGAATACTTCGGGAGGTTCTTTTCTGTGACATTCTTGAATGTATTTTGGAACAGTCGCTTTTTAAATTCCAGCAGTAACCTGCCATCATGTGCGAATCCCATTTTCCTTGGTAGCGGTTGTCCACAGAATTAAGATTCTGGTGAAAGCTTTCACATTATTCCTCACTCATGTCTCCTAAATTTTCAGGAAAACAGTCTTAAGTGGCTGTGTAAATAGTGCACCTTAATAGTAATGTTACATCCAAGGGATCTGAAACTGTTAAGAATCTCGTTTACTAGTTCAACATAATTTTCAGCTTTGTGTTTGCCCAGAAAATTTCCAACTGCAACAAATGAAGTCCAGGCTTTTCGCTCAGCCTCATTCACCGAATTTACGAAGACAGAATCTTTAATGAGTTGTCTTATTTGTGGGTCGTCAAATGTTCCTGCTTTAATTTTTTACATACTCATTTGAGGCATTTTTTCCCTATATATGCAAAATATGATCTGCTCTTATTAAGAGCCTTTAGGAACTGCTTCATAAGGCTCAGATTGATATGCAGTAGAGGAAAGATGATTTTCTGTCGTTCAACTAAGGGGTCTTTAATGACGTTCTTTTCCTCTACGTCCATGTTTTCCCTCTTAGGCCACTCTTTTTAACCCAGTGGCGTGTTTTGTCTCTGCTATCCCAGAGGCATAAGAAGCAAGGATATTTTTTGTGGCCGCTTTGCTGACCAAGGAAAAAGTTTATTATTTTTAAGTCCACCCAAATCACCCACTGATGTTCATGATACTTTATCTTCTCCAAGAACAAAGCTATGGCGTTATATTGTTCTTTCATTTTCGTTGAGTGAGCAATTGATATTGAACCATATTTGTTCCCATTGTGTAGAAGGACACATTTCAAACTTCGCTTTGAGCTGTGCATAAACAAGAGAAAATCATCTTAAAAATATTCAAGAAAACCCATTTTTGCAGGAGTCCTCTAATGTCGTGGCAAAATACAAGATTGTCTTCTTGGAGAAGAAGAGTAGCAGATCATTTTCCCTTCTACGGTAAATGGTAATTTTGGTTCCTTGTTCCAGTAAATGTTTGTCGTGTAACCTGGAAGCAAGTAATTCAGAAAGCTTCTTTTGACAGGTTGAGGTCCATAGTGAGGTCATTAAATTGATACCTCATAATCACTGTCACCTTCATTAGAATTAGAAGGGTGATCAGAGAAACAATACTCATCTTCACAGAGCTCTGGTAGCTGGTGAAATGTTGGGAGTGGCACTTCCTCTAAGTCAGGGACCGGGCGTTTTGCCGAGACTAAATTAGGATAAGTCCACTTGCTACGGTTGTTTTGATTGATTCTAATAATATTTACTAGGCAGAAATAACAGTCATCGAAATGGTTTTAGGGCTCCCTCCAAACTATTGATATGCCGAATTTCAGACTCTTCCTTTTCCCGGCAGTCTACTGTTGTAAATGTTCTGTACAAGTTTTACAGACCTGATGCAGTGCCCAGGTTTTATCCTGATCATCAAGCCTAAAACCAAAGTATCCAAGATAAACTTTCTTTACAAAGTCATTAACAGTTTTTCTGTTTTCGTGCATTCTCCGCATATGTAGTAAAACACATAAGGATGATTTACACAACTTCTACTTGAACTCATTATATTTCTATTCAACAACACAAACACAATAATTTAAAACACAGTATGTTTTAGGCTAACTTTATAACATTTTCTTCCGAAACACAAATATCACGAGAGGCCAACTTCGATTTATTCTGCACGGCGACAACTCACAAACTAACCTCAATTCGATTGAAGCGTTAAGGGTAACTTCAGTTACAGTATGCTTACTTCATCTGGTGGATTTGCCTATAACCAACTGGCCGACAGAATGACAATAGGGCAAATATACAGGATCCTTGTATATGTGATTTAGAGCTGCACAAAATGGAGTTAGAACTGCACATTTTGTGTAGAACTGCACGTCAAAAAACACTGATCTATAAAAGTAGAGCTAATAGAGAAAAACTGATTTCATATTTAGATTCAGCGATCCAAGTATAGCAAAATAATTTCCAAAATCCTAGACATTAACAAATTTTTCTTGTAGGCCTGTGTAATAATTTGGCAAATCTTAATATTTATTATTTCAAAGATTTGCCGAAATTTACTAATTTCAATATTCATTTTAAAAATAGTTTATCTGAAATTTTATAGTCTGACCAAAAAATAAAGGTACAGGCAAAACTGGTAAACCATGAAAAATAAAGGTTAAAGTAAGAACATTAAAAGAGTTCAAAAACAGTATCAAGAAATTTTAAAAATACCTGTGAGAGCTCTAAATCAGGAGAACATTTCTTCATCGGTTCGTCAGGCAAAAATTAGAAATTTATGCTTATAAAATTCAAATTGATTAGCCATTGAGCGACAAAGCAATTGAAAATTAAAATTAAAAAATATTGTTTTCATACGAATGTTACTGTAAATAGGAAAGATTTGTGAAAAGTCATAAAATCCGGAAATCGCGGCAGTGTGTCCCTTACACTTAAAGCTAATTATAATTTGGTGTGCTATTAGTTACATTAGCATTGTTGTACCATATTTCTGGACAACGCAATCACTGGTCAGATATGTAAAGAAAAATAGTGGATCAGCTCTTATGCCATATAAGACCAAATTGGATAAGGCTGGATTCTGGTTTATAAGAGATAATGCCAGAATCCATTAAACTCAAGAAAATATAGACACCATTAAAAGGTTTCAGGGCAAATGGCATAGCTTTGGATACATTAGGGCCTTCATATTAACCCGATTTTTCATTATAAGGCCCATTCAAAGGTATTGTGTATCACCCTAGTTGAAGATGTTTAACGAATCTCCAAGTTTTGAAAAAAAGGTCACTACAACAGTAAATTCTATTTTTGAAGAAACCCTACACAAAATTATTAATCACTTTTTGAAGAATTATCAAATCTTATCTATTGTCAGTTAGCTTCAATTTGAACGGTTTCAATATCTATTGCAGTTCTTTTAATAAATTTTCCCCGATAACATGAACTTTTAGGATACGCTGTGACAGCTTTTGAAATTGCTTCACTTTTGACAAAGATATCGAAAAAAGTGTGATTGACTTTTCTCTTTCTTTTCAAAATGAAAGTCACCGAAAAGTAGTAGAACTGCATGAAAATCAAGGGGTACTGCAAAGGTTAGGTAAGTAGTCAACTTTTTATAAATTAAAATCGCAATTCAGTGAAAAGGTCGATAATTAAATTATTCACGTGATAAATAAAAGTCAACTGTGCCTTCTTATATATGCATCTACTAAACTCATAGTTTTCTACATAAAGTAAAGCAACTTAATTTATGTGTTAAATTTACAATAAAAGTTTCGTTTTTCTGTGCATTAAAGCAAAAACAGTATAAAATGCTAACAACTTGAGAACATAAGCTGTTTTATTGCTCCGCGAATCCTTAACCTTTATTTAACCTGATATTTAATTAGAACTTCGTCAGAGATGCAACAAGAAAGATACGTCTAAGATTAATTAAGACTAAATGGCGGCATTAGGTGGCGCACAACAACAGCTGTAGCATAATAGCTAATTGTAAGATTTTTCTTGGCGTGCTGCCCAACTAATTCTGGCTTTTTGCTGCATAATCTGTGACCTCTGTGTGTTGCGAGTACATCCACGCGCGTACTGTGTCGGTCTTTATTAAAAATATTTAAATCTTGTTATGAACAAGATTCTGTTTATATTCCAGCATCTAAGTACATGTTAATGATGTTAAGAAATATAACTAGGTTTTTGCATTTTTAATTCTGATTGTTCGTCGTTTAGTTTGAAAAAGTAACCTTTCAGGCTCTTTGTCCGCCACTGACGTCAATAGATAGGGATTCGAATTTTAGCAGCAGAAATTATATTGTTAAGTTCTGAGCGGTGGCTCCGCCGTTAGACTTGATTAAATGGGCTTTAATTTAGGTAAAATGTCGAATAGTTTGCCAGTATTGCATTGTCTTCGTATTCCGCTATTACGGCTATTGTTCTGGAATTATGTTGTTCTGAAGATTTATTGTACCAAATCTCTTTAGAAAAAAATTGAAGCTCCGTAATTGTATAAGTTATATTTAACTGTAATCTCCAATAAGCGTAAAAACAAAGTAAAAATATCTAATAGTCTAAACAACAGAGAAATATATGTTAAATATATAGTTGTTGAGGTTTACTGATACATAATGCTAACGGACATTATGTACAGGGTGTCCCAGATTCTATGGGATTTGGGGGTTACACCTATTTTTGTAGGAATTAGAAAAAACTAGTTACGCATTCATGGGCCGGTTTTAAAAAGAAAACGATTGGGGCAAACCCCAATCCGATATTTACAACTGTTTTGGAGATATAAGCCAAAAGTCATTTTAGTGGATTTCTCCGTTATTTATAAATATTTTTTACAACTGTAGAAAGATCTCCAAAACGGTTAGGGATATTGGGATAAGATTTGCGACAAACAATTTATTTTTAAAAACGTACCCAAAAATGTGTAGTTTTTTCTAATTTCTACAAAAATAGGTGTAACCCCCAAATCCCATCGAACTTGGGACATCCTGTACAATAAAATTAATATAAGTTTCAATGTGCACAATAAGTATGCCATGGGAAAAACATGCAATTGAAATTTAAATTTCTTAACAATAGTTCTTGCTAAATAAAAGGTATCCCAAAATTAACGCAAGATTTGAATTAAATAGAAAACACGGTTCTTAGTCTTTTGATTGTAATTTTTTTTATTGAATCATAAAGTACATAGGATAGGGTTATTTATGGAATAACACATCGGGCAAATGGCCTCCACGACTTTGCATACACATACGCACTGGTTTGTCGAAATTTTCCATGACCATTCTGCATAAATGTGGCTGAATTTCGTTGATGCAACGTTGAATCTCCTTTAATGCACGCGTGGTTGTGGGCTTGTTGACATAGACCTGTGATTTTAAATAACCCCGTAAAAAGAAATCTTATGGTGTTAAATCACACGATCTAGGGGGCCAATTCTGATCACCGAAACGAGAGAGTACACGACCTGGAAATGTCTCATGCAGTAATTGAAGTGTTTCACGGGCTGTATGGCATGTGGCACCGTCTTGTTGAAACCACATATTGGCCACATCAATATCATCCAATTTCGGCAAAAAGAACTGTGTTATCCTGTCGCGATATCGAGCACCAGTAACAGTCACTGCTTGATTAGCCTCATTTTCATAAAGGTATGGTCCAATTATTCCTCCAGCCCAAAATCCACACCAAACAGTGACACGTTGTGGATGCATTTGTTTTTCGACAATCACCATCAAGGTGAAAGTGTGCTTCGTCGCTTAGGATGATTTTGCTCGAAAAATCAGCATCCATTTGTTGATGCTCAATAATCCATTCAACAAACTCTCTTCGCTGTGCATGGTCATTAGGCTTCAGTTGTTGTGTTAATTGAATTTCGTAAGCATGGAAATACAGATTTTTAGTGAATATACGCTGTAGAGAGCTTCTTGAAATTTGTAATTCTTGTCCACGACGCCGAATTGAGGTTCCTGGATTGTCACCGACACTCTCACGCACTGCTTCGATGTTGGCATTTGAACGGCTTGTTTTTGGACTACCAGTGTGTTTGGCGTCTCCAACGGATCCTGTCTCTCGAAATTTTTCAATTAATCTCTTCACAGTTGACGAAATTAAAACACTATTCCGACCATGTTTTGTATGAAATTTTCGAACAGCGGCCGGCAAGCTTCCATTATTTTTGAAATATTATTCAATAATGAAGACACGTTGTTCTATCGTGTAACGCTCCATTTTTACTAACCCTAAACTGTCAGCTGTCGATTTGTTTTTGTTTTAGGGTTGTCAACACTTTACTGCATAAATGGCGACAAATTTAAAGCTTGAGTTAATTCTGGGACACCCTTTATTTTAATTTTTTCTATAAAGCCTGAGACGATTTATTCAAATTTCAATGTTTAATATTTATCTTTAACATATTCTTCTTCTATATCATAAATAGGTAAAACTGCCTGGTTCTTCTTCGGTCACTCTCTAATTTAGATCATCGGGTCATTGTTTTTTGGGGCGTCCTGTCCTCACCACACTGTTATCTGCCATTCTTTCTATATATTCGTTCCATTCTAATACTGTCTATCTTACATAAGCGCCGTTTATTTTTACTCTATTTTTAATGTTTTATTTATGATTAATCTAAATGTTTTCATGTCTGTCGTCTCTAATAGTATTTGTGTTGTGCTAGTGTCAGGTCATGTTTCAGATGCGTACGTCATGAGAAACCTTATTACACTTTTATATATACTCGTTTTTGTTTTTATTGATAAGTTTTTGTTTTTCCATATAGTATTAATTAGACAACCGGTTATTCTGTTTGCTTTATTAATTTGCTTCTTTATTTCTTCTATTTTGGCGTCACTAGACTTGTTGATACTTAGATACTCAATTTCTTTTATCTGTTCAATTATTTTATTTTTGACTACTAGTTTACATTTTATTTGTTCTTTACTATCACTATTTTTACTTTCTTTATCCTATAATAAGGAAAGTAATGTAATCGGCGGAAATTTGACCCACACAGTTTTTCACATTTCTGGACGAAATATAGCCTCAGGACACCAAAAAGTTGGTTTGAGCCATTGGTTTACGCGCGCACGTGTTTGTGTTGTGTCTGTCTGTCGGTCTGTCAGTAAACAGGATATTTCGAGAACCGTAAGAGCTAGAGACTTGAAATTGGGTATGCAAGTTACTTGTAGGTAGGGGACGCAGTGAGAAGCTTTTGGTAAAAATCGGCCTAGTCGTTTGGTCGCAAGGTCGCAAGGTCGCAAAATCGGTCGCAAAGCGGTCACGAATCTAAACGGTTGAAGATACAACAAATTTATGAGAATAAAAATGATTTGTTATCATGAAATAAACATGAATTAAAAATAAAAGTTTGTAAAATAGAAACTCGAAAAAAATTAAAGCTCAGGATTTTTAATATACCGGATGTTCATAAAATGTTTCGGGAAATTTATACTACCGGATAGATCAGACCGAGATAAACAAAAAATTACCATGAAATTTTTTGATCCGAGGTCAAATAAATAAGTTATAGCCGATTAAAAATTAATTAAACGGACCAATCACAGCACGCTCGAGGAGCTTACTGGCCGACTGCGGGAGGACAGGTGGGGGCGCTTGGTCGCTAGGAGGGAGCACACAGGCAATAATGGGGAAGGCCGTGCGGTCGAGCTCGCACGCTTACCTTCAGTGAGGTAGCAAAATTTTAAGTACGAGCCATTTATTGTCTTGTACTGTTTATTTTAATCAGCTTTCGAGTGTTGGACTCGCGCTTCGTCCTTTTTTTAAAATAACAAGTTCCGGGACGAGAGCAGCGCAGGGCCGAGACGATGGACCCGGTATAATATATAATCATAAGATAAGGAAAGTTGTGTGATGTTCACACCAGATTTTTTCCGTTTTTCTCTTGGATATTATTAGGTTATTTTTTGTGGGGTAATTTGAAATTCGTACAGTAACCTTTGAAGGTTATCTTCGTTTTCTGCCACTATTACGGCGTCGTCTCCATAACAAACAATCTTTAGCTCATTATTTCCCATTCTGTATCATCTTTTTGTTTTAATGTTTTTTAACATCTTGTATCTTACCAGATTGGATAGAAGAAAGCTCAAGGAGTCTCCCTGTCTAATGACGCTTTTATAGTTTATAAGTTCAGTAATTACTTTTTTTGTTCTAACAATTATTTTGTTATTTTTGTAAATGTTTTCGACGGTATTTATCAGGTCTAATGAGGTACTTCTATCATATAACAGATATATTACGTTCTTTGTTTGGACCCTATCAAACGCCTTCTTTCGGTCTGTTAGGCATAAATATGGTAATACGTTATATTCCAGTGACTTTTCTTTTAGTTGTCTTACTATAAACACGACATCATTACATGATCGATCTGTTCTGAATCCCTGCTGGTTTCCTTGCAATTGTATTCTTTCATTTATTTTCTTTGCTATTATTCGCGTTGTTCGTTTTAGTGCTGTTTAGCAGATTTATTCTTCTTTGGGATTACCTTTCTTAAATATCAGTCTTTGACATTCATCTGGAATTCTGTTAAATCTTACAATTGTTTTGATAAGTATTTGAAGTTGTTTAACCAATCTGGTTGTCTTCGTATTTGAATACTTAATTTACTATTTGGTGTTTACCTAGGGATTTTCAATTTTTAAATTTTTGTAATGCCTCTTTCACTTTTTCTTCTGTTATTATTGTTTTTTCGTTTATGTTCGGCGTTTCTTGTAGTATACTATTTGACTCGTTTTTCTATGGATCTGTCAGATAAGTAACTTATGTTTTCTTTTTAATTTGTTTATATTCAATTTACTCCTTCATTTCGCTCCTATGTTGTCCTATAAACCTCCATATTTCTCTTTGTTGCTTACAGAAATCTGACTCTAGTTATTTCGTAAATTTCTTCCAGTACTCTGTTTTTGTTTTCTTTATCAACTCATGTTTTTCTTTTCTCATTTTTTTTTTATTCTATGTAGTTATTATTATTATTTTTAGTTGACAAATATTTGATATAGGCATTTTTTCTTCTGTTGGCTTTGTTTGCTTAATTTTCTTTGTGAAACATGACGTTTTGGTTATCTACCTTCTATTTTAAACGGCCGCATAATTTTTGTCGCTATTCACTTTCACTTGAATATAATTCACTGTCATTCGCTTCAATAAAATTTCGTTAAACCCTATAGTTTAGTTTCATGCATAGGGTCCGCTCTGCTTTAACTGTAAAACAAAATTTCGCTTATTTCTACTACTCTTCTTTGATAAAATCCTTTGATCAGTTCGTCTTTATTTTTGTTTCCAGTTTTTTCATTGATTGTTTATCGTCATATTTTATTTTTATTTGTAATTTACAGGGTAATAAATAGTGATCGCTTCCCACATTAAGTGATCTCAAAGTTCTTATATCCAGTATTTGTTGTGAATATACTTCTCTATTTGTTAGTAAGTAATCTATCATGGGTCTGTGACCTCTTGTATTTTCAAATGTGTATTTATATTACTATTTAAGGTTAAAATATATGTCATTAATTCTTACCTCACTTGTAGTAAAAAAGCCATAAGGTCATCGTTTTCATTTCTTACACTTTTATTAAATCTTTGTTTTACCGCCTTCCCTATCTCTGTGTCGTATTCTTCCATTGAAGTCACCCTTAACAATTATTACTTTGTTGTCTAGTATTTCATTAATTAAATCCAGTGGTTGTCCATTAAAAACTTTATTTTTCCTGTTTACAGTTGTTTAGTGTCTATACTCCAATAAAATACGTTTTTTTTGTATTTGGTTTCATTTTAATCATTATTATTATTTATGACCTACACTGAGAATTCGCTATGCAGTTCTTATAAACTTTTTTTTATCATTAATGCTACTCCTTCTTTTGCTCTAATATCTTTAGGTAGCCCACTGTAACCAAAATAAAATCTTCTATTGGTAACTGTCCTTTTTCGTTTTTCTTCGTTTTCTATAAAGCGCACATATCGATCTCATGTTGCCATTTTCGGTACTTTGTTTTTCCTTCAACTTTTTAACCGTTTTTTCGCGTTGGTCGTCCATATCCGAGACCTTCCATTCGTACTTTGAGCTAAATTATTTTTTACTGTGGATAGACTGCTAACCTGATCTTCCAGTCCCCAACCTAGATAGCCAGAAGAGTTTATTTCCTCAGCTTTCACTTTCTTACGTCTGCTACAGAACCATTCTATGAAATACGTTGTCCGGGGATACGACGACAATATGGAAGCAGAACTTGTTAGTAGAGCTTACAATTTATTATGTAATTCTCAAAGTTTAGTGATCTGCAGACATGGGAATCCTATACAGCTCTTCAAACTCTTTACTAAGCTTCCCCTCTCCCCTATTTTATGTTAAACAATGTTGACGTTAAAGCGGCTTATCTCAATAAATTTGTAGTAAAAACTTATTAAACATTAACTAACCTCAAAGTGACCACTTCAAATGTGTATAAAATAGTTTCAGACGTTTCGAAGTCTATTGGTGCTGGTCCATATATTGCGATTTTGTTTTAAATTATCCCTCTTTCTTAACTAACGTTTTAAGTTAAAAAAAGCAATAAAACAATATTATCGAAAATATGTGACAAATAAGATTGAGGAGGATGTGTGCTTGCGAAACAAACACTGCATGTCCAAATACTATCTTCAGTTATTGAATTAAAATACAATTATTCACAAGCTAAATTATAGGCGTCGATTTCGAAGTTCAGGAGTCGCTACTGGTTTAGAAGAAACAAAGAATGGGTATTTTCGATTAACCACCTTTATATTATTATCTTCACTCCCTGCAAAAGTTGCTGTATTTTAAGTTTAATTAGTTGACGACAATTTAGTACTTTTCATTTAAGTTATTAATAGATTTCGTCCCGATTTTAAATCAGTATTTAAGAGTAAGAGCACGTATTTACCGCTGCAATAATGCTTTGCCTGGAATAACGTTTATCTATTTCAATATTATTTTAGCATTTAAGTTCTTTTTAAGTTCTTTATTTCGTATTTGTCTCTATCCATATACTTATTATTACCTAATTATCACTTCAGGAGTTATCTAATTTTTTAAGAATAAACACACACCCGCTGTGTTCTGCTATTTTTGAAAATTTTGAGTGTTACTAAACAAATTTACAGTTAACAAATTTTAGTGACATTAAGTAAAAAATTTTACACGCTACAAATTTATAAAAATGCATGTACAATTAATATATTTTAGTCAAGTTTCTCAATCGGAAGCTCAGCCTCGGACCATCAATGGTAAATAATCAAATCTCTGGGAAAAACTACCGATATATATTTGACTTTCTCAATATGCAAAATTTTCTAAACGTAGAACAAGACCAATTCAGCAATCAACCAATCTCACAATTCCTAATTGCAGCTTACATTTAAATATTAACGTCTTTCTCTTATCTAATTAATCTTTCCGTAAATTTTTACCTTTAGGCAATGTAACAAATATTTAAAACAGAAAATACCGACAAACATTAACACACATACACAAAAGAAAACAAAACAGCTTATGGTGATGGCAAATTTAGCAAACTTGAGCGATAATATAGTTAAGAAGACCTTATAAGCAACAGGCGTGAATGGTAAACGGTCAAAAAAAAAGGAAAAAATTCCAAAGCCAACTTTCAACATACAACAACCAAAATAATTATTTCGAATAGATGTAAGATACTCTCCCAAACAGAAACCAATAATGAGAACGCTGAACGTTCTATAGTACCCAACACAATAAAACAGTTAAGCTTCTATCCCATCTATAAACTTAACAATTACAATCAGATGATTAAAAATATCACTTTGACTATAAAGGGAAAGAACAATGTTACACAACAGTCTCGGCCAATACCACAGTTAAAGTCAACATCTAACCTCACACTCGTATAGCTTACTTTTGGCACACCTAAGGCTTAAGAATATAATACATCATTCGTGCAAGCGCAAGGAAGAAAGGACATACAGGGTAACTTTTTTAATCTCCATCATACCATCCCAACCCAACTGATTTCAAATGAGTTAGCTACAGTGGGACACAAGTTCGTAATATTACAAATATCCCTATTGACCTACAAAAATACCACTATCGATGTCTATGATTAATTTAGAGTCCAACGAAAATAACTAAAAGATATTTGACTTTAAATACTTAAGTTATTTCCGATTGAACCTCCCAGGAAAAATTACAATGTACGCATTGTCAAAACATATTATAATAGTCCCTTTAGCTATGTTAAAGCTGTGGAAAGAAACAGAGCACTACTGCATGTAAGAAATTACTAAATACCCCAATGTGCCTTAGGCCCAAAATGTTATCCGTCTAGTTATAAAGGATGCACAGTATACAAAGATCTTCACAAATTTAAAAGTACATTATTTAGACAACCAACAGATAAAACGCACATAAGACACACACCTCCAAATATAGTTGATTTCCCTCCTATCAATAACCGCCAACATAAATACTGGAACTATGTAGCATTCCTAAAACCAAACAACACAACAACATGAATGAAATTATCTCTGGTTTTCTTGCAGAGTTAGCAATAGTTTCCCAATTAATAAGCCAATACACCATGGCATTAGGTATGCTCTCTACGGTTATTAGTAAAATAGGTTAAAAATAGTCAATTCAATACGAATCGCTATTTGGAATGCCAATTACAAATCTCTACACATCCAGGAAGTAATAATGCTTTAACATTTTAAGAAATCAACATCTTAGTGATTCCGAAAACCCACTCAACCACAAGAACAGCTATTAAAATATTAGCTGTATAGCACGGCACACGCTCTATCGAACGTAATCGTCAAAAACACAATATGTCATTATAAACTAGATTATTACTGAACCAAAGTGCTAAAATAAGAACAGAAACACTCACGACTACTACCCACCCATTTTTTAATTTTTAACATGCTCTTTAGGTCGCTTAATTCCTTTGGTTGCCCTCCAAATTGTTTGGTCATTTACAGAAAGTGAAATTGTATATTATTTAAAAGTCTTGTTCCGTATTTGTTGCAGCCGACGACTCTGTTGTTTAGTTGATTTAGTCTATTTTTGTCTTGAATATTCCGACTACGCTGCCAAACTGCTCTTGCTCTTCTTTTTTCTTTTACTAGCTCCATTATTTCGGTGGGGATGTTGGGAGTATTACATTTTAAGTTGTTTGTTTGTGGTATTGCTCTCCATCCTGCTTCCTGTATTGTTGATGTAAAGTGGTTTGTTGCGTGCTCCAGGTCTTGATTTGTTTTTAAGCTTATATTTGTGTCTAGATTTTCAGTAATATAGTCTTCGAACACTTTCCAGTTAGTTTTGGCATTGCTAAGAGTGGGTTTTGGTTCTTGGTACAGTATAGTTGCACTCACTGTAGCTATTACAGGCGCATGGTCAGATAAAATATCATAGTTGGTAATAATATCCATGTAGTTTGCTGACATACCATGGGTAATAAAGAAATCGAGTAAATCAGGAATTTTATTGAAATCTGAGGGCCAATATGTTGGACTTCCCGTTGATAGAAAACCGTATTTGTTATCTATTATTAGTTTAAGTCGTTCTCCGCCTTTTGATGTTATTAGTCATGAGCCCCAGTGTGTATGCTTTGCATTGAAGTCTCCTCCCGTTAGAAATCTAGGTCCTAGTAGTTCAAAGAAGGGTTGTAACATTTGTTTAGTTAAGTTATGACGTGGTGGACAGTAAACACTTGCTATGACTAGAGGTGCTGGCAACCTCTCAACTTCAATCATAGTGGCTTGTAGGTAGTCTGTTTTGTATGAAGGTAACTGATAGTGTGTAATGGAGCTACGTACTATAATAGCTGAGCCACCATGCGCGGTGTTATATGGATGCGTTGTGTGATATACAGAGTATTGAGGTATTGTTAGATAACATCTTGAGGTAAAGTGTGTTTCTGAAATTAGTAACACATCAATGTTATTAACACGTATGAAGGTTTCAATTTCTAGCTTTCTGTGTTGTAGTCCGTTAGCGTTCCACAGTGGTATTTTTAAGAACTTGGCCATTATTGGATGAGTTTGTTGATGATCGGGGTAGTGTAGTGTAGATGTTTTAATAGAAGTCTGTAGGGACGATTTTCTTTCATTTGATACGTGTGATGTATTTACTATCTTGCATGTGCTTAATAAGTTTACGGCACCTATCAGGAATATTTGCATTTATTTTAACTATATTATTGTGTAAGCTTTTTGAGGTATATTGTTCTTCTTCCACTATTGTTTGTAAGTTTGTGATCATCTTAGCATAATCTAAAACACCCGCCCGTGCAGCTTAATAAATAATTTGATTCTCATCATACATCCCACCCTTAATAAAATTACAGTTAATTTGGTTAGTTGTTGTAGTTTACCAAATATTATAGACTATAAATACTGTATGGGTTCGTGTTTGTAATACTGTACCTTGTGTCGTGACCTTTGACATCATAGCCCGATAATAAATAGAAGCTGTTGGCTTCGGAGAAGAATACAACTTCTATCAGTTATATGTCTAATGAAGAGTTAACATTATATTTTAGTTTCCTGATGCATTTTTAAAATATAATTTATGTTTCTAATAATAATGAAGGTCCTAGTTGTATCAGGCTTTGTGTCTATTGTGTTTTTGCATATTAGTTATCTGCAAGATTAGGGTAGTCGAGCATTTATGTGGTAGGTCTAACTCTATAGCTTCATATCCGGGTTTTTCTAGTGGTATTAGGAATGCTTTCTTAATCAACCTAATTAAAGTTATAGCTTTGAGACAATACTAACAGCTCTCCAGTTTTTTTGTTCTGGATATTTAAAAAAATAATATGGTGTAGTGCTAGTTTAACATAAATGTTTCCTTATTTTGACAAGAAACCAGTTTGTCGTAATACGAGCAACGGTCGAACTATTCCGTCAATTTTTTTCCAAATATTTGTGGAAAGCTATTATGTTTGTCCTCTCCAAGAGTTTATTAAGGATTTCATATTACAAAAAATTATTTACGTGTGTGCATGTTGAATACAAAGATGCGTACTTTTTGATGTGCTTTAACTGTCAGAATTAAGCTTTTTTTATCCTAATCAAATTATATCAGAATTAAAGCACAACTGAATACACTAAAACAGTTTAATACATACTGTTAATATAATTAGTGTTTTACTTAATAAAGTAAGGAACGAGAATGACAAAAAAACTTTGTTCTGTAGCAATTTTCAAAATTAAATTAATACGTGCTAAAGCATCTTATGTATGTTTGCCAAGACATTCTCTAATACAAACATTATTTTACAAATAATTTATATTACTCACTGTTTTAAACATAATGATAAAATGTTGCTCCCATGTCGCATAGTAGAAAGCGCCCGCATAGTTCGGCACTATGCAAGAATAACAACGCCAAACATTTCA
The DNA here is from genome assembly GCA_036346155.1 of Sinelater perroti. Classification (NCBI taxonomy): domain Eukaryota; kingdom Metazoa; phylum Arthropoda; class Insecta; order Coleoptera; family Elateridae; genus Sinelater; species Sinelater perroti. The sequence goes on along the minus strand of JARFIY010000348.1, from coordinate 1,916,346 downwards.
GGCTCCATTTCACTCGACACGCTTCATTACCTTTTTCTTACAATCAGGGCGCTCTAAAAGTTATTAGGGGGAGCTCGCGTCTTATCGGAAAAATTACAAGGATAAAAAGTACACGCGCCCTTGAGCCGCAAAAAATTGCGCCATTGTGGAGCAGCGAGGCGCTTTTTCGCAGAGAAAATTAAGTTAGAAAAACAAAGCTCGCTCGATGTATTAAACTTTCTGATCGCTGCTCTATCTGGATGCTTTCCTAATGACGACAGCACATCCTGCTGCAGCTGTTCCGTGTTCCCTCCAGGTCTTCCAGTGACAACTGCTATTATCATCACAGCGCAACACGAAGAAATAAGATGAACTGGGAAATTTGTAGCTTGTAAATGTGGCGCTTCGAGACTATTAATGACTCGGGCGACACTCTAAGATAAACGCAGCTATTGTTATTCTCCTCTGCCGTACAAAAAAACTGCCGGGCTAAGTCTAAAATAAGTAAATGCGTTTTTAATTCTATGACAAGAATGAGTCTGAAGAACTTTAGGTGCAATTCTTTCTTTCGTTTTGCCTGTTAGAATATTCAGGATTTCTGTGCTAGCGTTTCAGTTTAAAATGTATTCCGGGATTAAAGCTGGAACAGCCAAGTTGACAAAAAGTATTCTCGTTCCGCTATTATTTATTACCTCGTTTTGTGCGCCTTTACTGGAAGGCGACTTGCAAAGAGCTTTCTTGCAAGATTTAGTTACATGTGCTTAAAACGTCGTAAGGAAGCACAGACGCCTTTCTCTCTAGGAAGTTATCGATAAAGCTGGGACAGTCATCAAAGTTCGATTTGAGATCGTTACTCAAATCTTGTTTTTGTGGCATTTCGCTTTCCGCGAAGAAAGAGAAACCGAAATTAACATCAAATGAAAATGTATTCTTTTTAACGCAAAGAATAAATTTATTTTTAACTAAAAATAATTAAATATACAAATGATTATTTACCTTTTATTATGTACTTTTCTTTTAGAGTTATGAGAATAAACTAGTAATTCAAATTTGGTTTACATCTTCTACTTTAAACGTAAAAAGCTAAAAAAAATGTATATATTGGGTTAGTTAGTCAGTTCCTTTTATTTATTGTAGAATTGCGGCAACAGCAGCACATTTCTAGTTTTAGCGTTACCATTCTTTCTTTACTTTTTTTAAAAAACTAAATTTTGTAATCCTTTGAACCTAACTAATAGTCCCTATCAAGGTACGGTGTTTCTATTTTGTAGCTTATTCTTGATTTACAAACGATAAAAAACTTAAATAAAAATGTAGATTATTATAAAATTGTAGATTACTACGCAGGGTTAAGAAAAGCAGAAACTTTAATAATTAAAGGACAAAATATAACATTTATAGAATTCTAAAAACTGACGTATAATTCTAATAATTAACTTAAAAATAAATCTGAAAGAAACTTTCAGTTATAAACAACAAAAATAGTTTTCAGAAGAAAGTTTTATCAATAAGCAATCTAAATGTTTAATTAAGTAGACGTACATATAACAAAATAATAAATAAATTAACAAAAATGCAGTGAAAAAGTAATAAACATTTATAGAACAAGATAGATCACATTTAGAAGTGCCCAGGAATTACATCAATTGACACTATAAACCTATAGTAGACATTATTATTTTAAAACAATGCTCCCATAATAAAGTAACTGATGTGCAGCATTCATATAAGGTCCTAAAAACGCGTAGGAGACGCTGGTTGCAAAAGATAAAATGCGCTAGAAAAAAAATCGAAAATAGTCACACTCACAACTTTCCTTTGTTTTCTACGCCTCCGGGCACAGTTTTTCCTTAATAGTATCCCTCAATTCTCTAAAAACGGATCCGCCAATACAGAAAAGGTAAAATACACACTTGGTTCTTGTGTTTTTACCGGTTAATGGGAACACCTGGGAGCGACGCGTGGAAAACGTTCTTCCTTTCAGCCGTGGCGTTAATTTTAGGCTCAGAGATAGCAGCAGATAGGACGGCTTTGTCAAAAGCACATCCAGAGCATAAGACGAGTTACATGAAAATGAGGTTTTGCAGCGGGATGGTAGATCCAGTACCGAGCAGGTGTGCAAATCAATGCGAAACGGGGCACTGGTTGGAAATTGTAAATGGCGACAAACCCGATAATGTACGTATTTTTTAAAAGCACCAACAGAAAGTGGATACAGCCCTAATTTAGATAAACGTTACCAGAATGTACAAAAAAGTTCAAAATAAACTGAGCAGTCAAACTTTTACTGATTACAACAAGGAAAATTAAATTACTATTACGATTAATAAAAAAATTAAAGTAGATTCTAATCCTAGAGATAAAACAAAATTTTTTTTAAATATACAAATTTACAATTATTCAGCTGGAAAAGAAACGAGACTGCTGATAGCTCGCATTGTAGCAACGCGGGGGATCTCCAAACTCGGATACAAGGCCATCACACGGCTCAAAAGCCAAGACAAGAGATGCGTGGAAATACCTTTGATGAGGACGACATCGCCCACCTTTAGCAGTGCTCCAAGCTGCGTCCACTTTCTTCGCTATATTAAAGTATTGAAGTATTTCTGGATTAGCGTTCCCAAAAGGTTTTCAGAAATGCAATTTAATCCTTTGATTTTTCAAAGTCTGATTGGTCGACTTAAAAATCTGAGAAAATGGCAAGAACGGGGCTCCGGTTCGAAAATATCATAGACTCAAGTAACTGGCTGCTTCCGTATGATCGGAAGAAAGAGAGTAAAGTGGGCAACTATTTAAGACTGTTTATATTCGTACGAACAACCTGAAGTACTTTTCATAAGTTGCCGCAGATTGTTCAGTGAGACGTACCATATGGTTTTTAGCCGATTTTATTCCTGCTTCCCACAAATCGCCAAAATTTGAAGCATATGATAAATTAAATTTCCACAAGATTTGACGAAAGGTAAAATGGTCAAAAATAGACTTCAAAAACTCAAAACTTCCTTGAGTGTGAGATTGGCTGCAAAAAAATTACGACCCTGATTTAAATATATTACAGAGAAGAGCTCTCTACGAGCCAGTAAGCGAGTCAAAAAAGTAAAAAAGACAAGCGGTAAACGCTTCGCAACAAACTCCAAACGTACACATTTGACAGTTAAACAAATAAATATGCATAAATAACCCTTAGTGATATACAGTTTACGACTGTTTCCCGATTGCACATCAGATGGACCTGCAAAATCCGTTCCTACATGAACAAAGGGTCGGAAAACTTCGGCACGGGCAGAGGGAAACTCGGATATTTTTGGATGACTGGTTTTGGCTTGGAATCTGTGACAAGTAACGCATCAATAAATGATTTTATAAAGTAAATTTCGAAGGGCAAAATCTAATATTGGCTATTAATTAAAGCTTGTATAGTGCTAGGTCCTGAGTGCAAAGACATCAAATAAGAAATGGAGACATAGCAGCATGGAAAAATAGACGTAATTAGGCAACACAAGGGGATGTTTTGCTTTGAATGAAAGGCATAAATGAGCGAGACAACCGCCTACCCTAACAAGATTCCGTGAATCAATAAAAGGGTTGAGAGGTCGAAATGAATGGTTGGAGTTTTCATATTTTGAATAGCTGCAATATCAGAGGAGAAGTAAAAATGTTGAGTTACAAATACCAAACTCAAGGTCGAATGGTGCAAATGGTTAACAGTGAGTGGGCTCGTTAAAAGTAATTGACGTTAGCATCGTAACCTCGTTGTGAAGTATTGCAAAAACCCGCTAAACAATTTTTTTAATATGTCACAAATAATAAACCTTGGAATTTTAATTATTGCAAGAGAAACTATATGCTCAACTAATAACAGCTATAAATATTTTAAATCCGGAGATACGGGTAAGCCCTACCCTGTCTTTAATATCCATAATAGTTGCAAAACGTTTTTCATAAAAAACTTAAAAGAGGGTCAAAAATTTGAGCGACATATGAAAATAAAGTTCTTTTCGTTCTTTTCTTCAAATGGTTTGACTCTAAACCGAAAACAATCAAATTTAATGTCGGAAAATACTAATGGAGTTTTCAAATTTTCATTGAGAATACCGTCAAGTACCGTCGGGTCGCTGCTAGACCACTTACGATGCTCGAAACCTGCTTTGAGCATGAGCGTTTGCAATTGATGGCGCAAAGAAAGGGTTTCAACGGCGTTATTTCCACCTGTTATGACGTCATCGATATAAGTCTTGTGAAGGATAGCATCCGAGGTTAACGGATAAGGAAATTTACAATCCTCGACGAGTTGTTTTAAACAATGTCGAGCTTGCTGATAGAGTAAAGCCATAAGGCACCGTGTTGAGCTCGAATTCTAGAATGGATGGACCAATAAGAAATATGTTGAAATCGATCTTCCGGTTGTAACAATATTTTTCGGTATATCATTTTGATGTCCATCCACCAGGCTATGTGAGCGAAATAAACGTAAAATGTCACGTTGCAGTTTTCGACCAAGAAAGAGACGCGAATTGAAGGAAATATCTGAACTGTCTCGATCAGATGCGTTAACAAATACATGTATTTAGTAGTAGAGCTGCTAGCTTTAGTGACATAATGATGTGGAATTATACAGAATGAGGAAGTTGGAGCGACGATCATATGTTCTAGGATTTTATATTCTCGCAAAAATTCGGAATATGCCAAAAATTTTATATTTTTTGAGACGATTTTTGAGATCCAAAAATGAACGGAAAGCACGTTCAGTGTTGGACACTAAAGAAATACATTTCGGGCGGAACGGGAGGGAAACTATGTAACGACCGGAATGAAATAAAATGAGTATCTCGAAATATCTTCTCGTCTAAGTCGTCAAGAAGGTGAGAACGGATCGTGGATTGCACTTCTTCTGTTTCCTAAAATTTTTGTAACTGATTTTGAATTTCTAACGTGATTATAAAGACAACAATAGCGGATGATACGGCAGAGGTCACAGGGTCTAGTATAACCCATAGAAACACGGAGTTAAAAGCCGACGGTTCGCAAATGATTGGTTTAAAATTCGAAATAATTTAAGGATATAAGTCGGCCTTAATTAAAAATTCGACCCTTAACTTAACTTGAAAATTTTTATCTGCTAATTGGAATTTCTTAAATCGGTCGTAAACATGCTTGAGGACAGAAGCTGTTGGCAATTCGGCGGTGATCGAGGACAATGTCATGGCTAAAACGGAATAATTGTTCGAAAATTTAGAACGAATATGACATTTCACTCTTCCAAACGATTCAGTACTCGAAAATCCAATCCTTGATGTTGAAGTGACCGAAAGAAGCAATTTTAAGCCGAGCGAACGTGCGCGATAAAGGGTTATCGCAGAAAACTTGAGAACCAGGGTCAATTCCCAAAAAATGTATTTATAATCAACATTAGAGGGATCGGCAGTGCAATAAATGACTTGACTGGAACTGGACTGAAAAGCGGGAGAGACTACAGGAGATGTAGTAATACGGGGGGGGGGGTCTAAATTAACGGGTTTCACAAAAGAGATCGAAAAGAAACGTTCTTTTTCCCGAATAATGGGTTTACAATTATAATTAACTGATTATGTATTTTTCGACCTCCGAGACGGCGGGGATACAAAATTATGAGAATAAATAGGAGTATGCGTTGGATGTAACACCGAATGACTGCTCTTGCACACACAGAAAACTGATTGAGACGCACATTTCATTAGAGAATGAGATCTTAAATAGTTGAAACACCGTTTATAGATTCGTAACAATTAGTATTTATCTGCCAATGAAAATCAAATTTTAACATATAAATAGCGGATGTCCGACTTTGCAACTCAAATCCTTTGGCGGAGAAGCGAATGCAGAAGAGGCGGGATACCAACAGAATACGTGACTTCACAAAACTGTCGGTTAAAGAATTCTTTGGAAAAACTGGAGACATTTGTTTTCTAGAGTGCGAATCTCCTGTGTAATGAAGTTATTTATTTGAGTATAAGTGAAAACTTCAGTTTCCGAAAACTTGTTGAAAGGCTCTTTGCATTTGTGAATAAAATTTTTTAAAGTTAATAAAAATAGCAAAAAATTCGCTAAGTCGTTAATATCTATTGCTTTAGTAGTGTTTGATAAATATTTAAAAATATTTTAAGTTCGTTTAAAGAGTTGGAAGTTAAGGGCTTAAAGTTTAAAATTTTGTTTTGAAGCTTGGTATGCATGAGAGTAATTAGCAGCTATTATTTCTAAACCGAAAATGGTAGATAAAGCTTTACCACTTAATTTTGATCTTACATATTAAAATTTCTGGATATCGTCTATACTGTGAACTAGCGAAAAATAAATAGAATTTAATTCTAGTCAGTTTTCTATATTCCTATTAAAAGTAGAAATTTCTATTCGCGAGGGAGCAATATTATTTTGAAAATTATTTGGGGATTTCGGGGATTGAAGCGGCACCCCAAATCGTCTGTTGGTCTTTAATTTTATATATAAAGTTTCGATTTCCTAAATCAATTCATCAAACGACAACTGAGTCATCACCGCATCCACCTTTTTGGTTTTCTCCAAAAAAAGGTTGCACATATTTATACCCATTTAAATCGTAAAAAATTCCTTTTCTAGGTCGGGAAGGATCTGGCAATAGAGAAAATGTAGGATAGACACTTGTTGCTTACGTTCTTTACCACGGAAAGCGTCTTTCTTTTTGCCCGCGGGGTTGATTTTAGGCTCAGAGACAGCAAACAGAAGGACGGCTTTGTCAACGGCACATCTAGGGCATAAGCCGAGTTACAAGAAAATGAGGTTTTACAACGGGATGGTAGATCCAGTATTGAGCACGTGTACAAGTCGAGGCGGAACGAAACACTGGCTGGTTTGCAAATGGCGACATACCCGATAATGTATGTATTTCCACAAACCACCACAAAGAGCGAGTAAAGCCCTAATTTTAACTAAAATAGAATATCTTTGGCTAATTAACAGAAAGGCACGATTCGGTCGCAACACAACACATATAGGAACACGTATTATATTTTTATAGAATACATAAATGTTTTAAAATAAACAAAAATAATTAAAATATACTATACTTATAGAAAAACTCAAAGATCAAAATTCCTCTACCATATGTTAAGGATAAAAATAAAAAGTGCATGTAAAAAAAGAACGAGCTCCAATAAAATGAAACAAATTACACAAAGCTAAAATGTATCTACATGCAACAAAAATTCCAGAAGTACGGCAAGAGATAAAGCTATAAAGTAAAGAAAAAAGGTTTAGGCAAAAACTGTGATATCGTTCTACAACAGCACAAAAAAGTATAAGACACAATCAAGAAAAAATACCAATTGACCTCATTAGCATCTACAACTGAAATAAAAATTATCAAACTAATTGAGAATAACAAGAAGTACAACATACAATTGAAACACTAAAATACTCTTACAAAATATATCTATGATATTATAAAGAAGAGATACTAAATTAACAAAAACAACGTATATTAAAACAAAAAATGCTATAAAAACACAATAAAGTTATCTCATAAAATGTGAAACAAAGATAGTTGAGAATATTACTACTTATCACCTATTTTAATCAAGATTAAAGAGGCTTTTAAGAACCGAAATAAAAAATGCAATAATGTTACATTAAAATTGGACGAATTGTCGCTTGCAGACTAACATAAAAAACATAATAAAATAAATGTTTAATAAAATGCTTATCAGTAACATAGACTGGCTGATTTAAATAAACAAATATACACAATAAAATTGAACATAAAAAAAAGTAACATAATAAAATCTGGTTTTGTAAAATACACAACAAAAGAAAAACCAAAAACAGCTTTTCAAAACGTTACTGAAATAATGATGAACACAAAAAAACTTATAGTACGGACACATGAAAAGAACAGTCAAAAAATGTAATCAATACACCACACTTACCGCCATCATCAAAGGCGGTCTAATGAGCATTTTGTATTTGCCAACTGTCAACTTCGGTGGATTTTTCTTTTCTAATTTTTATTTAGTCTTTTATAGTCACTTGTGACTGTTTTATTAACAATATCTAGCGGCAACACTTTATTTGCTATACGAGGTTAATTTTTAAAATATCCAATAAACTTAAACTTGAAAAACTACATAAGAGCACATCTTAATTTAATATTGTGGAACACACGCGAATGTTACTATTATTTGTTTATAATAAAATTGAATAAAAAAATTCTCAATAGATACAAAAAAAGTGTCCAATTGTAAAAAGTGCTGAAAATAAATTTAGAAAACTAGAAAAGTAATTGAAATAAATTAGAACTTAAAAACACTTAGAAAGCTCATTATAAGAAAGTGAAAAATATAGTAAATTCAAAATTTATTAAACTCTAACCATATATTTACTAAAAAAATAAGGTAAGAACATATTGAAGTAGAAACATTTATAAATCGATTATTGGTTTCTCCTACACGAAAGAAAAAACTGTGTAATAACAAAGAACACAAAGATTAAAATGCATATAATTAAAATATTTATGTGTATTTATTGTAAGCAATACTGCTATCAATTCTCAAATATGAATGTTTAGACTAAATGAAATCAAGTGTTTTCACTTGTATTGATATTTTCATATATCTTCCTTTTTAGTCATTATATTCCACTGTATTCTGTGCCAGTTTTTGGACTGCAATTCTTTTGATGTAAACGACCTAACATTTTATCGGCTTCGTTTTATTTTACCTTTTTATGGCCCTTATTTTATTATCTTTTTTACACCTTTTTTACCTGTTCCAGCAACTTGTCTTGGCCAGTTTAAGTACAGTTTTACTATTTTAGTTATAACGTTTTCAAGGCCCATCAGTTGCCCGATAAACGTCCCACTCTAACCCTCTCTAGGCAATTTTAATTTTGTTTATTCCTTAACTTGTTTGGTACTTCTCCAGTTTTCCTCTGAACATATAAATTAACTTCCCCAAAACATTCAATTGTTGTTTTATTTTTTTATTCAGCTTGGTTCTCTGCTTTTCTTTTGTCTTAAATATATGTAATAATATTTTAGTTTAATTTCTTTGTTTTCCATTAACATTCTGCCTTGATCTTTTTCTTAAATCAACACAGAGTGTAAAAGTTTATTTTTCCGTTTGAAAAGCTTTTATTATTTTCCGATGCTCTATTCTACCGAACACTTTTTTGTAATCTGTAAAGACTAAGTAAATAAGTAGGTTAACATTCTCTAACTTTTTTCTGTTAGTGATCTAAAGTTTCGCAGTTCTTGTAAAACCTAGCCTTTTCGTGCAGTTTATTTGTTGATGTTCGCTTCATCATTTTTGTTGTCAATTTATATACTGGTGATAAAACATTTATAGTTTGTTAGTTGCATTCTTTTTATGTACAAAAATCATTATCGCAGTTTACATTCTTCGGCCTCTTTCTTTCTTTACTTTTTTATTTCTGGTATTGTTGTTTCTGGTAATATTTATTTTTAGTCTTTTGCTTTCTAAATTTTGTTCTTGTATATATTTCGACTTATAAAGAATTTCATATTTTTTTCTGCTATATTGTTGTATAATTTTATTATCTATGGTTGTTTTACTATTATGATCTAATATTGTTAGTCGTTTCTTTCCATACGATAAGTTTCTTCTTAGCATTTTGAGATTTTTTTTATTTTCTATTCTTTTAATTATTTTACATTTTTATTTTCTTATGTCTTTTTTAAGTTTTGTTCTGTTATCTTATTCAAGTTTTGATATTCGACTATTTTTCCTTTAGTTAATCATTTCTGTATTTTTCTATTCTTTTAATTATTTTACATTTTTATTTTCTTATGTCTTTTTTAAGTTTTGTTCTGTTATCTTATTCAAGTTTTGATATTCGACTATTTTTCCTTTAGTTAATCATTTCTGTATTTACTTTTCAGATTTTCTACATATTTTTTACGCTTTTCTTTTACTGTTTTCGATAGCCACTTATATTACTATTTTGTGTCGTCTATAAATATTTTCTATAAGATGTGCAAGAGTCTACGATTGTGGTAATAAATCTACTGTTTCATACTTTATTAGGTATGTGTTGAATTATGTAATATAATTTATTTCGTTACATGTATTTTTATCGGGGCTTATCCATGATTATCATTTCTTAGATGTTTTCGAAAGAAAATGCATTAGGCAATAGGTTACTCTTGAGAAAGTTTAGTTAATTTTTTCTATTAATAGATTATTTAGATTTTCTTTTTTTTAAAGGTTTATTAATATTGTGGAATTATCTTTATCTTACATCTTTTATATACATTTTAATAATTAAGTAGGCGAACCTTTTCAAAACACCTCCAATGATTATTATTATTTATTTATAACAATTTCATTTATAAGAAAAAGTAAAAGTATAACTAGAAGGAAATTGTTTATATATATATATATATATATATATATATATATATATATATATATATATATATATATATATATATATATATATATATATATATATAATGTATAATAATATACCGTCCAATAATTTTCGAAGATACGGTGCGCGCGAGGGTCTCCGATTTCGTTCAAATTTTAGGAGCTAAAAGTAGGTAGTGAAAAAATAAAACTCTCTAATTTTTAGCCCTCTACCCCCTCCGTATCCACAGATATGAATTTTTGAAAATTGAAAATTACCCTTATTTTGCTGTTTTTAAAAATCCATATCTCGGGAAGTTTGGGTCCACTCGGGCTCAAATAGGACGCATTTTTTTCGTCTGTGAATCTACTTTCATGCCATCTGGGTCCGGTCTATTTGTACGTGCCTCTCTTTTTTTGGCAGCTTGAAATTCGAGAACATAAAAACAGCAAATTCTTTCATCTTGAAAATGGACCCAAATTACAGCAACAGCGTGAAAACATTTTAGACGCAATAGTCATGAAAGTAGGCTCATAGACGAAAAAAATGCGTCCCAGTTGAGCCCGATTGGACCCAATCTTTCTCAGATACGAATTTTTAAAAAATGGCATTTCTGCGAAATTCGAGTTTTTTCCGGTTTTCTAAGTGTCACCAATCGCGCCTGACCGATTGAAATACTTTGAAAAGTGGGGGAATTATTGTTTTACTAGAATACAATGATTTCTTAATGGTTTTATCCTTGGCCCGAACTTGTAGCATGCGCGATCGCCACTGCGCAGATTGTTCTTTTCGAAGGGAAAATAGACGGAAATTGTGGGAATTTCTGAATTATACGGCGAGTCAGGGGCTCAAAAAGGATGGGAAAATGGTCAAAGTCAAAAGAAAAACAGTCGATGTTGTATTTTCCAAGATAAAACCGTATTTTTTTATTATTTTTGCTCGAAAAATTCACTTTAGATTATTACATTCCTCCCCTATATTTACCTACATTTTATTACACACATATGAAAGTTCTCACAATTCTGATTAACATTATCTTGAAATATCGTACAAATGTCAACAAAATAAGTCCATTATTCATCTCGTTTTTTTTTGTCTTATCCGAAATCATAACAATTTTTTCGTTCTCATCAAAAGATGTTTGTTTTAAACGTATACTTTCACCATCGACTGGGATGAGGCAATGAAGACCTCTTGTACCCTCAACAGCCCTTGCACTATTAAATCTTTGATTTAATTTTTTTATGTTGTTGAACCTTCACATCTGGGACCCATAGACATCTGTGTGAATAATGATTATAATTTTAATTATTGTTACATCCATTTAATTTTTTTACTACTAACCTTATGCTTTTTATATGTTGTTCTGCAAATTTATACATTTCTTCAGCATTTACTATTTGATGCTCAGCTCCAGATCTCAGACAATGGCGCACGATTGTCCTCTTAACCACACCCCCTACAGCATCACATGGGCTTTTTCCATGGCTGGTTGTGAAAAAATTGTAGGATTCTATTTTGATTCCGAAGTCATTCTCGTGCAGGCATATATTGGCAAAGTTGTTCCTGGAACAGAGAAATCGATTAGCAAGAATTTTCAAATACAATATATTGATATAAGAAGAATCTTACTTATTTTTGTCCTGTGTAGGAGCGCCATCTGATAAGTATCGTATCTTCTGTATCCATGGGTATTGAACTCTGATAATTTTTAAAAACTTATCTTGGAATGCATGCACTGAATCACAAAAGAATAATTTTCGGAGAAATCCATAAGAACTATACAGATGTTCTTGCTGGTAAGGAGATAATTTTTTTGGGTCTGGGCAATAAAATGGTGACTGGTTATATTCCACAAATCCTATAGCAAATTTGTCTTGAATTTGGCTGTTTTCTCACACATTGTAATGAGAGAAGCTCGTGTATCTTGTTTGGTATCCCATAATTTGTACTTGATCTCTGTTCTGTCCCAGGAAATCTCAACATCAGCCAGCACTTGCGTAATTCCGAGAATCCCTGGACATTTACCGCATCGATGGAGCATACAGTCTATGTTATCTGAATCGCAAGTTGCAGCTGCTATCAAATCACAATAATTGATCCTTTTATTCAGAGCAAGAAACTTGAGCTTAATGCTTTCGTGTTCGACACAGACACAAATGTTGTGGGAGAGGGATCTCCAGCATAAATACATTATTCAGGTACCAAACTCGCAAAGTGAGAAAATTTTGGTACGTTTTCATCCCCTTTATAATCTTGCAGAAAGTTAGAGTGTAAATCTCGTAGTGTGTAGAGGAGCAGACGCTTTTGTTTTACTATTTCGACCATCGACCCCGTTTCATCTCGAGCCCTCCTTATCAAATTCTGTTTCTTCCCTGGACATACGTATGAATTTTTGGGATCCAGAATATAACTCTCTATAATTTTTTCCATTGCTTGAGAAATCTTAGAATGTTTTTTTCTAGGTGGATTTTCTAATTCACCTGTAAACATGAAAACGTGGAATTAAACCAATTTTCTAGACAATAATCTAACAACTTTCATCATGAAGAACTTACAATTTTTCTGCAGCTTTATTGAACATATACGAAGTACATTTAAAGTACTTTTGACATAAATCGACACTTCAGTTCCTTGGAACAAGTAAAAAAAGGGATATCTTGTCGGAGATTGTTGAATTGCTGTCGAATTTTCTTTGCAATTCTATCGAAAGTTGATGAAGAGAGACACTGTTTTGGATGGAACTGCCAGTAACCAATGGTATAATTGAATTTAGATAGAGATTAAAAGCATGTTTTATTTGACGAATTAATTTTGCCTAAACATCAGTTAAAAAATCGACCACTAGTTTTTCTTTTCTGGGCAAAGAAACCCGTGATAATTCAAGATCAGGCATTCCAAGTTCTCGATAAACGTTTCTGAGAGTCGATCGTCCCTGGCTACAAGTCAAAAATTCAGTACCGCCTGAATTTTGCGATGAACTAGAAGGATAAGTCTCAAGATCGCTTATTCCTTTAATTAGAGTATCTACTCCACTCGCAACAATCCTTCTTGGCCTTAGACCATCCGTTCTCACAACATTGTTATTGTGGCCCTCCGCGACGCTTTCAGTAACTTTCTGCTCACGCCGTTTACATATTTTATTCCCTGGAATCAATCTCCTTTCCGTTGCCTTACAACATTTTTGACTCAATTCTAAGGTAATAATGCGCAGATCACCCCGAACAGGTTTTTTATGAATTCCGTATGGATCGCAACATTTCCTCCTTTCAGCCGTATAATTATCGACAAACTTGTTTCAAAAAACGACTACAGTAAACAATGGTTTAAGGTGTCGAAAGAGTATTAAAATCAGGTTCTATCACCGTTTAATCTATTAAAAGAGTATTTTGCACTGACTTCGACCTTTTTCAACCCTTCTTGAGAAATTCCCACAATTTCCGTCTATTTTCCATTCGAAAAGAACAATCTGCGCAGTGACGATCGCGCATGCTACAAGTTCTGGCCAAGGATAAAATCATTAAGAAATCATTGTATTCTAGTAAAACAACAATTTTCCCACTTTTCAAAGTATTTGAATCGGTCAGGGGCGATTGGTGACACTTAGAAAACCGGAAAAAAACTCGAATTTCGTGGAAATGCCATTTTTTAAAAATTCGTATCTGAGAAAGATTGGGTCCAATCGGGCTCAACTGGGACGCATTTTTTTCGTCTATGAGCCTACTTTCATGACTATTGCGTCTAAAATGTTTTCACGCTGTTGCTGTAATTTGGGTCCATTTTCAAGATGAAAGAATTTGCTGTTTTTATGTTCTCGAATTTCAAGCTGCCAAAAAAAGAGAGGCACGTACAAATAGACCGGACCCAGATGGCATGAAAGTAGATTCACAGACGAAAAAAATGCGTCCTATTTGAGCACGATTGGACCCAAACTTCCTGAGATATGGATTTTTTAAGAACAGCAAAATAAGGTTAATTTTCAATTTTCAAAAATTCATATCTCTGGGCCCGGAGGGGGTTGGGGGTTAAAAATTGGAGGATTTTATTTTTTCACTACCTACTTCTAGCTCCTAAAATTTGAACGAAATCGGAGACCCTCGCGCGCACCGTATCTTCGAAAATTTTTGGACGGCTATATATATATATATATATATATATATATATATATATATATATATATATATATATATATATATATATATATATATATATATATATATATATATATATATATATTATTATATATATATATATATATATATATATATATATATATATATATATATATATATATATATTCATTCGATTTCCATATAACACAAGTTAATAAATTGGGACGCTCCTCATGTAGCTCTTCATATTGCTCTTACACTATTTTGAGTGGAATAAACAGTGAATTAATCGTTTCCATTATATGACACTCGGAAAAGTCCCGTAAGTATTGCGTAACACTTGATATATAAAACCTTAAATACAAACTAAAAATCTTTAAAATCGATGATCTTCAATTGTGACCGATATCTTCTTCTTCTTCTTAGCCCGTTTCGGTCCATAACTGGACGAAGGCCTCCTTCATTGACTTCCACTTGGTCCTATTTTGAGCTTCCTGTATCCATTTCAATCCGGCCACTTTTTTTATATCGTTGTACCATCTATTGAGTGGTCTTCCTCTGTTTCTTCTATATTCCCACGGCCGCCACTGAAGCATTGTTTTTGTCCATCTAGTTTCTTGTGTTCTGGCAAGGTGTCCGGCCCAGCTCCATTTCAGATTTGCTATTGCTTCAATAACATTTGTCACTTTTGTTTTCTCCCTAATCCATACATTAGTTTTTCTGTCACGTAGTGATATGGCTAGCATTTTTCGTTCCATTGCTCTTTGAGTGGTTGTTAATTTGTGCAAGTGGGTTTTTATTAGGGTCCAGTTTTTGCTTCCGTAGGTCATTACAGGTAAGATGCATTTATCAAAAACTTTCGTCTTAAGATGTTGGGCAATATTTTTGGAGTTCAAAATAAAACTAAGTTTACCATAGGCTATCCATGCTAATCGAGATCTTCTTTTGATTTCTGTTATTTGGCTGTCACGGTCAATCCTGAGTGTTTGTCCTAAGTATATGTATTCACTAACATTTTCAATCGTTACATTTCCAACTTTTAATGTTTCGTCTATGTTCTGATGTTCTGGCATCATTGTTTTTGTTTTGTTTAAATTCATTTTCAGACCGATCTTTTCTGCTTGTTGTTTTAAGTCTTGTACCATATACTATAGGTCGTTTTGGTTCGTAGCAATGGTAACGATATCATCTGCATACAGTAGGTGGTTTATTTTTCTGCCATTTATGTTTACCCCATAGTTTTCCCATTTAATTTTTCGAAACATATCTTCTAACACTAGCGTGAACAGTTTAGGAGGCAGACAATCGCTTTGCCGAGCCCCGCGTTTTAACTCAACCGGTTTTGTTTCATCGTGTAATTTGTAGGTAGCAGTAGTTTTATTGCTGATGTTGTTCAAAAGATTTATGTATCTTTGGTCAATTCTACCGTTTTTACGTGCTTCTGTAATTGCCTATGTTTCTACCGAGTCGAAGGCCTTTTCAAAGTCTATGAAAGCCAGGTAAAGAGGTATGTTATATTCATTGGTTTTTTCAATTAATAGTTTCATTGTAAATAGGTGATCTCTGGTTCCATAGCCTTTTCTAAATCCGGCTTGAGTTTCTGATTGGTATGCGTCCAGCTTGATGGTTAATCGATTTGTTATTATTTTTGTCATTAGCTTGTATAATACTGGTAACAAACTTATCGGTCTGTAATTCTCTAATCGCGTGTGATCTCCTTTTTTGTGTAGAAGAATGACAATGGATCCGTTCCAATCTTGCGGTATAGCTGCTTGGATCAGACATTTGTTTAGCATATTTACTATTTTTCGTTTTAATTTTTGTCTACCCCCATTTGATCAGTTCTATTATGACGCCGTCTTTCCCAGGTGATTAATTTGCTTTCATTTGCGTTCTCTAGTTCGTATTCTTCTATATCGGACAATTATTCAGAACCAACATTTTGGATTTTGGCAGTTTCTTTACGGGTTTCTTGGGTGTTTTCGATTCTTATTACTTTCGATTCATATAGTTCTTTATAGAATTCCTGTACTATTTTTAGTATTTCATCTTTATCTCTTATTATGTCCCCATTTCTGTTTCGTAATGCAGATATTTGTTTTTTCCCGAATGTTGGTCGTAGTACCTTCATTGATCCATTTTACTGAATTATTTTATTTATTTTCTCTTCTTGTCTTTTGATTCTGTTTCTTTGATTTTTCGTCTAATAGTCTTACATAAGTTGCCGTATTCTGTTGGGTTTCTTTTATTTTCACTAACTAGTTGTCTTCTTTCTCTTAAAAGTTGTTGTATTTTGTTTTGAGTTGGGGATTTTCCATTTACTTTCTTTGTTATTTTTGTTATTTTGTTCCCATGGGAGATAGCATGTAAGATTTCCTTGTGCAATGTTTCAATTTTATTATCATTATTTCGTTGTTCGAGATCGTTTAGTTTATTTTCGACTGCTTGTTGATATTCCTCCTTCTTGTTTTCTATGTCCTGTATTTTAATATCGGTGTCATTCTTTTAAATCTTTTAGGCGTTCCATCTTTGTGTTAATTATTACTTTCGCTCTTACGAGTCGATGGTCGCTTCCTACATCGAAACGATTTAAGGTAGATACGTCATGAATGATGTTTTTATTGTTACTTAGGATGAAATCAATTTCATTTTTTACTTTGCCATTCGGACTTATCCAGGCCCATCGTCTATTTGGTTTTTTCTTGAAGAATGTATTCATTGCATATAATTTATTTTCATTTAAGAATTCAATTAATTTGTCCCCTCTTTCGTTTCGATGTCCTAATCCATGTTTTCCCCAATATTCCTCTTCTGTTTTCTCTACACCTAATTTTGCATTAAAATCTCCCATGAGTATACTGTATTGTTTTTTTCCTTTGACAGGTTCGTTTAAGGCGGTTCTAATGTGGTCGTAAAACCCTTCTATTTCTTCTTCTTCATGAGATGTTGTAGGAGCATATATTTGAATTATTTTTAATACACTTGTTTTGTTCAGATGGAATATTATATATGCTACACGATCTGATATGGCTGTAAAGTTTTGTATGCGATGTGCATGTATCTTCCGAATTATAAAGCCTACTCCATTCAAACTTTCGTCGTCTTTTCCTTTGTTTAGTAGTATATTGCCGGAATTTAGTGTTAACCATGTTTCTCCTTTTCTTTTTGTTTCACTGAGACCTATTATATCCCAGTTAATTGTTTCCAATTCTTTTTCTAGTTCTGTTATGCGCTCTTGTACTCGTAATGTTCTTATGTTTTGAGTTCCTATCCATAGTTTTGTGGTTTTCGTGGTTTTCTGGTGATGGCTTTCGTTTAGACTCCGGGGATTCTTAGCACCCTCTTTGCCGTTCCATCGATGGTCGCCACCTTTTTGCTATTTAATACCATCGGTTTTCCGGCTGCCGGAGACTGAGGGCCGGTGCTTGTTTTGCATTTCTTCATGAAGGGTTTTTTAGCCTTTAGAACCCCATGTTGGCAAGACGGGTTGGGGAGCGTTCAGTAGTCTAACATACTAAGACTTTGGTAGCCGCCGTTGACTATGTTAGTTCATCCTCCGCCTTTCCATAAGGAGAAAGCCTGTTCCTGCTTTCCCAAAATTGAGCCATTAGGTCCGTCATTCGGAAATTGCCTTCTGTGTGGTTTTAGTCCGCCCCGGGTGACAAACAGTCGTATTCAATATATGTAATGATATCAAATACTCTATAATACTTCCTAAAAAAATGTTTATCTGATAAAAGAAGTCAAAAAAATTAAAACAGTTTAAAGAATAAATATAAATCTTTAATCTATTTCAAAAAATGAAAAGAAATTGAGAAAAGGTATAGTGTGGCAATACTCGAAAAATGCAAAACATATGGTCTGCGCATGATGTACTGATATGACTAAAATTGATAATGTTTCTGTGGTTTGATTTGAAGATTGTATAGATAACAAAATCCTATCAACAGAAAATGGTATTAAATAGAAAGCTTTTAAAATGTTTACGAGCATATAAAAAAATTAAACATTTTTCTGCAAAAGATTTTTACCGAAAGTAAACGCTAATTGAAAAAACTAAAGAAAAGATTTTTCGTTACACATTATCATATTTAATGGACAAAAGCCTATATCAAATACAGAAGGTGTGCATAAATTTGCACTGGAAAATCATAAAATTATAGAGAGGAATTATAAAATTTTCTGTAAAAACTGTCTTCGCAAAAATAAAAGACCTGTATCCAGGTTTAAAGCCTGTAGAAATTGTAACACTTTTAGTTGTAGTAATTTACAAGGAATTGAAAATAGATAGTAAAACACCTCTTTCAATTTTTAAGTAATAAAAACTGGAGAGAGGCTCTAACTAGAGGTATCTTGGTAAACCAATCATAAAGCTTGCATTACCACAAATATTCTTAAAGAGTGGTTTAATAACTGCTGTATTAATGTCCAAAAAGTTAAACTAGTTGCAATAAGCAATTGCATTATCTCAAAATAAAAATTATGCTTTCCTCGTAAAAGCATATTCTACTATTGGATCAAGCGATAATTTATACTTTTGAGGCATTTATATAATATTTGCTGGTATATATTTACAATAACTTTTAATAGTTAAAATAAAGCACTTATTCAGATATGAAAAGTATTTTCTATTCGAATCATAAATAAATAAAGTTACCAACAGTTATGCTGGTTTCAAAACCCTATTACCTTACAACGACCAAAAAGATATTACACTTGCAGATTTAAATATAGCAGAATAGTAAGAACTGCTTTACGTTTAGAAGGTGAAGAACTAAGAAACATGGATAAGTGGAAGAACTGTTTCAAGAATAAATTATAAGAGAATTTAAGGAAATTTATAAACCACCTCAAAAACGTATATAGAACATGAATAATGAATCAATTCCATATGTAAGTGATTCCTAAAAGGCAAGAAATTTGAAAAAAATTAAAATTTTACAAAAATCCTTTAATAGTGTGAAATTAAAAGTTTAAAAGAGAACTGCATAACTGTGCATTAGCTCTTTATTAAAAAGTATTGGCAGAACTGGAAGGTAAGAATACACCGATATATGCAAATAATTCAATCAATAAATAATTATAACAATAAAGGCACAATATCTAATGAAACTACATATTAGCACAGTGTAAGAATAAAAAGCCATAACATAGGTAATTTTTTTATGTTTTTGTATGGTTTAGTTTTATGACAATATTAAGTTTTTGATTTATTTTAATTTTAATGTATAAATGTTTGAGCCATTAAAAATATTCGGAATAAACTTGTAATTTTTATGTATACAAATATATGTGTTATAGAACAATATTGTTGCTCTTATATAACTTTATATCTTATAACACGGTTTTACTATAATAAAAAACGCGTACCTTTGATCGGCACTATTTATGTTTCTTTCAACTTATAAAATGCAATATTCGTACAACACGATATCGTTATAACACCAAACGAATTAATTAAGTTATAAGAGGATTGTATGAGAGGTGAATGCGCGCACGCCTATTTGTATGTAGTAATTATTTTTAGCGGGTGATTGAACGAGGAGCCATTTTAAAGAAACATTTGGTTGTATGTAGCTGCAAATTTTTTATTCGGGTAATAAAAGCGGTTTAGATGGTCAGACATAATCATATGACATTTTGGTCCTGCGGGTACTTAGCCTCACGTGGGTGACGGACCGTCTGGACTCTCGAGCCCTTCCGATGTGGTTGGTTGTTTCAGAATGGAAATGATTTACATGCTCCAGGTAGACCGATAACCAAGCTGCGTCGTCGGTTTCAATGGCAGTAAGTCGTACGTGAGCGACGGACCATCAAGACCTGGGAATAATTTTGGTAGCGTTCTGAGGTATCTAGGTAGTGTTTTTCCGAACAAAGGGCATCCTTAACACTTAAAACGCGTTAGTTTTTAAATTGATAATTTTAATTCACTAATTTGCTGAAATATATGGGTTTCAGAATGTCACGTTTACCAATTTATTTGGTGAGTTTCAGATGGGGTATAAATAAGAAATCTTTAAATAGAACTTGATTTGTCCGGATGAAAAGAGGTGGAGATAATCAGTAGTTCTTGTGGGCAGATATACTAGTCCTGAAATATTGAAATTTATACTTTGATAGGATTTCAAAAGAGTATGTATCCGCTACTCAAATGTTTTGCATATGTATTAATTTATATATTTTTTATGGATTTTAATGGTTTTAAATTAGTACTACAAACTAATTAGTACACACATGCAAATAATTGAGATATAAATCCATGTTCTCACAACACGATGACTACTCTCTATGGCAAGCAACTAGAAATATAAAGAAACCTATTATCACTATCCCTACTATACGTAAAAATGATGGCTCTTGGGCTCACTGTGGTGAAGAAACAGCGGTGGTATTCCGCGAACACTTAGCTGCAACCTATCAATCGCACGAAACAGGCAGTATTTTACAAGATGTCTATAACATTCTCAAATTTCTTAAATCACCACTCCAACTCCACCTACCTGTTAAACATTGCATACTCAATGAAGTACGAGCAAAAATTAAACGCTTAAAAACTGGTAAGTCAGCACCGAAATACGACCTAATTATATCCTAATTACTCCGTTAACTGCCCAGGAAAGAGATAACAACTATAACTAGTACTTTACAATTCAATGGAAATTTGCTAAAGTTATTGTCATTCAAAAGTCAGGACAGCCAGCTCAATCACTGGTTTCTTATAGACCAGGTATATTACTATTACCACTTCTATCTAAGCTCTTTGAATGAATTCTACTAAGAAGATTAGAACCTATTATAGAAGATTTGAATTAAATCCCTGAACATCAATTCGGTTTTTGCTGAAAATACTCAACATTGGAACAAGTCTATAAGATAGTGGATAACATAGAAAAAAGTGCCGAAAAAAAATGGTCGTGTATTTTTAAACGTTGGCCAGGTTTCCGATCGAGTCTAGCACCCTGACCTGCTATATAAAATCAAGAAACCACAACCGCAACAGTACTGTTTGCTATTCAAGTCGTATCTAGAAAACAGATAATTTCGAGTTAAATTGAACGGTAACCACTCACTAATCTACCTAGTACAGGCAGATGTACAGCAAGGTAGTGTACTGGGACCAACATTATACCAGTTATTTACGGCGGACTTACCTGTTACTGACTATGCTGTTATTACTATGTTTATGGACGACACGGCTGTATTATCCTCACACAGAGATCCGTTTTAGGCATCAATTTATTTACAAATTGCTCTGTTTAGAAAGCTGGGCAAAGAATTGTCGCACCAAAATAATGAAAACAAATTGGCACCAGTAGTTTTTTCCTTTAACTTTTAACGGCACTAACATATAACACAAAGAAGACATCAGATACTTTGCTATAGATCTCGAAAACAAACTTACCCGGAGAAAGCACATATGGGCCAAGCGAAAAGAACTATATATCCGCCTGAAGATGATCTAGCTTCTCAGACAGAAATTCCAGCTCAGCAAAAAAAAAACAAAGTGTTATTATACAAAACCACGATAGTGCCGATATGGACATGTGGGATTCAGTTTTGGGGGCTGCTAAGTTATTGAACATTGAGATCTTACAACGATTCCAAATCAAAACAATTCGCGCAATAGCAAACGCCGAATGGTATGAAACAACCATACACGACACAACGATCTGAAAATCCCATAGATTAAAGATGTCATCAAAGATCGCTGCAGCAGATAAAAAGATTGGTTTAGCAATCACCCATAAACAATAATGTTTTAGTGGCAGGCTTATTAAATAATGCTAACGCAGTTAAACGCCTAAAACAAGCGAAGTTTAGCGACCTAGCAAATTAATTTATAAGAGTTTGTATACCTTACATAATGACCGGACGCCACTCTTGGTGTTTTCCCACATGTTATGTACGCCAACTTATTTGATTGTTACTTTAATCAGATTCGTTTTAAATATTTAGTAAATAAATTAAAAATACGTTATTTTCAAAAATAAAAAATTATAATACATATAATTCTTGAAAATGTGCATGATGCACTATTTTGCATTTATAATATTTACAGTAAACTCTAATAAGTTTATTCAGCCATCATTAACTTCAGTTAACTTAGACTTTAACAAACACTTTTTGGTGATCAACTCTTTTTTTGATCTTACAGTAAGCATGCTGCTTTGAAAGGCTTCTCTAAAGTATACGATTATCTAAAAATTTTAGATAAAAAAATAATGGACATAACTTATAGCTAATTGGATGCAAATCTTGTGTACTTAAATCTTTTGGTTACCAATCTAAACATGTTTTGTTAAGATATATTTTCCGATATTCTAAAAGGCTCGGTTCCAACTATACAAAAGATTGTTGGAGAAATCTATTGTTTTCAGAACTTCTTTGATTTTCTAGTTTATGTAAGTTTTATAATAACTATATTGTAATATGTTGAGAGTAAAATCCTCTTTTTGGTCACCAAATAGAATTATTGTAGATAATTTGTTATTACCATCAATACTCCGGATAGTTGTGCTGTATTGAAGAGCATACTTAAACTATGTTGCTGTTAAATGTAAACTTATTTAACTGTCTTTAAATAGATAGTGCTTTCGATATTATTGTTTCGCTGCTCTAACGCTAATCGTCTTAAAGTGTAAGCTACAAGATTAATTAGCGAGATAGTTGTAACTATCGATGTTATAAATCCGCTTATAATTAGCACATGCAAAGCACAATGCCTGATATAAATACGGCGCAGTAGAACCTTGGGCAACAACAGAAATAGAAGACGTCTGTTTACATCTTGTAATGTATTAGAAGGTAAACAGTTCTCCGGCCCACCACCTTCAAAGAGCCAGCTGTGCCGAGACTAATTGATGGCTAATGTACACACGATCACCATCTCTTCGAAACGCCTCCGAGACGGGCTTCGCTCCGGCGCGGCAGGAACCAACTTCCGAACTTCTGCCGAGCTGTCGGACAACCGCTGAAAGATTAATTCCGCGGAAACAGATCCCGTTCGGAAATTGACGGATTTCGAGCACCTTTCGTTTGAGTTTTGTCGAAGACGGAACGTCTCTTTTGACGCCCCTTCGCCAGCGTGGCGTAATTGGTTTGAACTTCGGATTAAAGCGAACGGTGACTGCTTTATCTGGATGCTATTAGAGAAAGAAGCGAAAGGGTGAGCTGCCCGGCCCCCGAGATGTCTGCCGCTCGAGGCAGCCTGAAGCCTCCCGATAGCGGATGTGGGGCAGAAATGATACAATGTAGATAACTCGATAAGTTTAGGGTTTTTGGGGCGGCCTCCTGCTGAATCAGCTGTAGGCAAACAACCTTCACTTGCTTTATATTCTACTGCACTGAGATTTGGGGGCGAGCTTTGGGATAAGCCGGTGCGGAGATCCTAATAGACAGTTTCTTTAAGCCGAGGACGTTAGGTTGCATTAATTCCGCGCTACCCTTTTCAGTTTTTCGTGACATTCTTTCGAAAATTGCTGGAAAAAAATCCGTTTCGTAAGCCGGCTTTTGTTGCCTGCTCCACTCAACAACATCATTTTACGTTGAGGGCTTGCATCGTTGTATAAACATGAGCAACCAGAAAATAAATTAAACACGCATTCGATATCTGTACACAAAACAGAAATGTTTGTTTTACTGCGTTGTTTGTTAACACAGGCAATTAAATAGGTACTTTGTTTGAAAATGTATAGTCAATGTATATTAAACAAACAAATACATTTTAACATATGCAGCTTTGACAACTTGACAAATTTTATATTGTATTTCCACTATATCCATTTACATTCAAATTTATCTCAGCGGTATTCATATTGTGTAATTATATTACCTAATTATTTCTGAAAAGAGCATTATCTAATTTAATAATGTATTAATGTAAATTTAGTAAATTAACTGATATGCAAAATAAAATATTTCGCGCTAATTTCCAATTTAGAGCATTAGCGTTCCGAAGTAATAAAAGAATAAAATAGGAATAATCAAACATTCTTACTATTCTTTTTTAATCATACATATATATTTAATTTATACCTTTTGATTTATTATAAAAAATGCAAGAACAAATACAAGCAATTAAAACCGGGGCTATCAATATTAAATGGTAAATTACAATTAAAAACGAGAGAGCATATAAAAATTAGAAAACAAAAATTATGAATATGAGAATCATACGTAAATATAAAACTTAATTGAAGAGCTGTGAATGTTCATAAAAATGACGAAAGAAAAAACGCATGGAAATGGTACATTACAAACGAAAGCTATTTAAATAATACTGTCCGCAAACAAACAATTTAACAATCTCAATATAAAGCATTAAAAAACAAACAACAACAAGAAATAGTTGGTTTAGTTATCTGCTTAGGTATTTTGTTGTTAATAATTATCTTGTCAGTTCACAAATATTAAAATTTTTAAATCTTTTGGAAAAAGTATTTCATAGTATCCGTGTTTACTGACAAGTTTAGTTTTTTGTTAAAAGAGGTACACAAGGCTTCAGTGTTAATTGGGCAAATTTATTTTAGTTTTAGTAAGTAATTGTTGCTGAAGTAGGTTCTCTTTCCACATATATTAAGAAACATATATTAAGCCTGATTGAAATTAGTTTATGTCTTGTTGGAAGAAGCTTTTTTTTTAATTTATTATAGCTAGCTCTGCAATTTAATATGCAATACACGGCTAAGTTAAAATATAATAGATTAACAATATAATAAGCTAACAGTAAGTATTTAATTTATATAAAACCAGGGAAGAGTTGAGGAATTAGTGAAAACACATACCTCTATCATGAGTTTGCAGTTAAATTAAGTCCTGTGGTAATTTACGCTTAAGGAGTGGGTGGATGGCTTTTTCCCCGAGGTTGAACTTGGTAGCACTAGAACATAGAGCTAGGTTTTGGAAGAACTTCACTGTAGTTTTTGGATAAACTCAGTTATAGTAGGAACACTTAACTCCTAGTGTATTTGAGTATTGCGCACATACCATGGGCACTTGATAGCAATTCGTAGCACTTTGTTTTGCATTATTTGATGCTTTTTAACAATGTTTGTGAAGGATTGCACCATATAGGGCAGGTGTAGGCAAGTGGAGGTCTAAGGATTCCTTTATAGAGAAGAACTATGCATTCCGCACGAAGATTTGACTTCCGGTTGATAAGCGGATATAGTGTTCCCAATCTGTTATGGCACTCGTTAAGTTTTTTGTTTATGTGTAATCCCCAGTTCAGCTTAGAATGAAGATGTACTCCTAAGTACTTGACTGCTTGATCCTTAGGATTTTTGGGAGAGTATTATAACGTTTGAGTGTAAACATTTTAGTTTGGCACTTGCCAGGGTTGATTTTAATTTTCCATTTTGTAAACCATTCAGATATTATATTTGTGGAGCTTTGAACGAGTTCAATTGCAGTCTCGGGACGGGAACTTTGTGCAATTATAGCCTTATCATCAGCGAACATGGCTAGTGTAGAGGGAATTTCTGTTTGGATATCGTGAACATACAGATTAAAAAGCGTGGGTCCCAAGATACTACCCTGCGGGACTCCCGCCTCTATAGATTTTAAGCTAGTTAAGGTTGAGTTCACTCTGACTTGGAATGATCTGTTGTTGAGAAAGGATTGAATAGTTTTAATTAGGTAGAGTGGAATTTCTATAATTAGCAATTTGTAGAGAAGTCCATCATGCCAAACTTTATCGAAGGCTCTCTCCAGGTCGATGAATACAACGACTGTATATTGTTTGTTCTCAAATCCTCTTTCTATTGTTTCAGTTATCCTAAGCAGTTGATGTGAGGTTGAGTGAGCAGCTCTAAAACCAAATTGATGAGGGGGAACAATTTCTTTTTGCTGGAGGTTATCTTGTAATCGGGTAAGTATTACCTTTTCAAGAGCTTGGCCAAGGTTGGCAGGAGACTAATGGGTCTGTAACTCTCCGGATTTTCCTTGGGTTTACCAGCTTTATAGATGGGTAGAATTATCGCGGTTTTCCATGAAGTCGGGAAGTGTCCAATGCGTAGACAAGCATTAAAGATTGATGTTAAATATACTAGTGCCTTAGTTGAAAGGTGCTGTAGCTTGTCATTAGTGATAAGGTCAAAGCCAGGGGATTTGCGTTTAGGTAGTAGTTTGATGAGAGATTTAATTTCTTCAGGGGAGGTTGGGACTATTTCATCATCAGCTTGTGAATTTAGATTATCAATTGCGCTTTTCACTTGGGTTTCGATGAGTTCATCATGTGTCTCATTATTTTGGGTGAACACTTATTCGAGGTGTGTTGATAGTATGTCCGCCTTTTCTCTTCAGTGGAGTATTTGTTGTTACGTGAAACCATTGGATAAATTACGTTCGGTTGTCTAAGGATCCTTTTGGTGGCGAGCTACATGGAGGGGTCACCCGGTTGTATTGCTTCGAGATAGGAATTGTATTTCTGGATTCTGAGTGTATCTAGTTCGTGTTTAACTATATGACAGTGTTTGTTATACAAGTTTTTGAGGTAAGGGAGTCGGGTTCTCTGCCATTTCCTTCTATATCTATTCTTCTTTTTTATTAGGTCCAGTATATAAATGGGCGTTCTCATATTATCTGGTGCTTTTCCATGTCGCCAAGGTGTGGTTGATTCTTGTATAATTTCTTGTAAGACCGTAGTAAATTTTAAAACAGCATCGTCAATCTCCGAGGGTAGATTTAGAGGTCCCGTCAGTTTCATCTTTTGGTTGAAAGTAGTCTCGAATGTGTCCCAGTCTGTTTTGCCACAAGCTAGTATAGGCGCAGGAGGTATATTTTGAGGTATGCTTTGAAAGTTAATGGCGACTGGAAGATGGTCGGAATCGAGTTCGGTATGTACTGTTTGGTACACAGGGGTCAGAATATTTTTGTACAATATAACATCTAAGATGTCGGGTTGGTGATCCGGCCGATACGGGTAGTAAGTATATCCATCCGAGGCAGATAAATTGATGCCGTGGTCAGCCATGATGTTATATAGTTTGATTCCATCCCGGTTGGTTGCTCTACATCCCCAGATGTTGTTTTTTGCGTTTAAGTCGCCAATAACTAGAGTGGGCTCTTCATGATCGAATAATTTACTAATTTCACCTTCAAGCAGTCGTTTGTTTGGCGGTTTGTAAGCAGAAATAATAATTAATGGGATATTATTTTGAATGGAGAGTTTGATAGCAATAGCTTCAATGTTGTGTAGGTCTTCTGAAAGAAGGAGGTGATATCTAAGTTTCTTTTTAATTATTATTGCTACACCCCCTGATGCGATCACTGCTTCTTTATCTTTCCGATGTACATAGTATCCCGGAATCCTAACCCTTTCTGTGCTAACGAAGTGAGTCTCGGTAATACACGCAATATCAACGTTGTGCCTTATTAAGAATTCGATAAAGATTGATCGTTGAGATTTGAGACCATTGGCGTTCCAATTGGTCAAGGTTATATTATTTATTAGTGGGGAACTATTTAGATCCATTTGTTAATAATGTAGGAAGTAGTGTTGTTATAAGTGGCGTTAATTTGTCTAAGTGTGGGATTAAGAACTCCACAATTTTCTGGACTATAATTGTTATGAGATCAGTTGATGCTTGCTGGTCCCTTATGGGATTGGCGTTTAACTTGAGGGTGGGACGACTAGAGGGTTGGGGTTCATTTCTCTGGGTTTCCTGTCTAGTTTGTACTGTTTGAGAGTATGTTGTATTATTTGTTCTAAGGCTTGAATTTCTCGTTTGATTTTGTCGAACTTGTACAAAATAACTACAACCTTTATAGCCAGCCGGGTACTTTTCTAAGCAAATTGAGGGTCGACTCTAGGTCGTTTGGGGCAATCACTAAAGAGATGATCGCCAGTACACTTAACACAGCGTACTTTGGAATGGCAATAATTACGAGTATGGCCATATAATTGGCAACGTTTACATTGAGGGATTTCTTTAAATTTTTTTCGTAGCTCCACTTCTACAATACAGTGGAACAGTTTTGTTAAATTGAAAATTTCCTTCCCCTCTTGGGTGTCGCTAAGATAGACTGCGCAAAGTGGGATCGGATATCTATCCTTATTGTAGAATCTGGCTACTTTTTATACAGGGTACTTTAGCGTAGTTAATTCCTGTTGTATTTCATTTTCTGTGAGAAAAACAGGAAGATTTCGAATAATTACAGATAAATTATTTACTTCAGAGTTTTTGAACGTGTGGTAGCTTAAATTATTATCGGTATAATGCTTAGTCATTACCCGATAATCTTCCATGCTAGATAGATTTACTCTTAACTGCTTGTTTCGAATTACTGTGGAGAATTCTTTCGTGGCCTTTTCCTTGAGATCAAAAATGATTTCTTGGAAGTTCAATTTATCCGCATTGTGAAGATAAATTGGCGGGATTTTGATTTGTTTTTCTTTATCTTTGTTATCTTCAGGTTGTTGCGAAGTAGATTCAGATGTTTCCATACAGTTTATTGCAGCGGCGAGTTTTCCTTGATAAATTATTTTATTAGCATTCTCGATTTGTTTTTCAGTTACAAGAAATTTATTTTTGGCCCTTAATGTTTCGGGTTCAAATAAATACTTTTTATTTGGTTCAGTTACAGGTGGAGATAGTTCTGAACTGTTTCGTTTACTCATCTTGATAGGGAACCCTTCCGCAAGGGTTCTTGAAGCTGATGGGTATGATTAGCGATCAGAATGTACTTAATTTATGATATACGTTAAAATAGGAATACAAAGTTTACCAGAGGTTGAGGCGGATAACCTCGTGGTTATCACTCTCGATAACGATGCACTTGCACAGTCTAGCATTTGTTTACGCTTCGAAAGCCAAATAGCCAATCGGAAGAAGCTTTTAAAGTATCTATAAGCAACAATGAGTTAATTTTGCTTACTACATCTGGCGAAAAGAAAACCAACATGACTTTTCTTACGTTATAAATTTTGTTTACTGTTGTATTAAAGACACACAACCTACCATAATAGCATAACACTACACAGTAGATAGTTTACATCTCAATCATATAAAAATTGAAAAATAAACCCATAATTCAATAAAAAATTTTTGTTATAATGAAAAATAAAGTCATAAAAAATTAAAGATCTTATTTACAGAAATTTAAAAATTTTGCATTAGAATATATAAGCAGCAACATGCAATAACTTAGCGACTTTTCACTGTCGTTACACCTTGTCTTTGTGTTTCCATTTAAGATTTCCAAAACTAAATAAAGGTTATCCTGTGTTACTTCTATTATATTACCTATACACGTTTAGCAAACTACTAAAATTTTGAGCATTAGAGGACAAAATAAATTCAGCATCGTCGATGAATATAAAGAAGAAAATTAATAATAACTATCACAACAACAGAACTATAAAACAACAATACATAGAAAATATAAAAATTTAGAGAAGAAACATCTGATAAAAGTATGAAGTTTTTGTATTGTTTTACTTTATTATATGTTTTTTAAATAAATAGTTTTTTTAATTTGCTCATATTATAATATTATACCATTTCCTATTTATATTTCTTTGCTATTAGTTTTATTTTTTTAACTTTAATTTTCGTTTATTTTTGTCTGTGGGTTTAAAATGAAAAAATAGCAATTGTTCTTAACAAGATTAAACTGAGCCACAAAGCAGCAGAGGCGATTCATAACATCAACAGCGCATTTGGCCAAGGAACGGAAAATGAACGGACGAAGGAATGTTGGTTCTAAAAATTTACATTGAAGTTTTTGTGGAGGCATAATCATGCGCAACAGTTCGAGTGTAATAAAGGCACAGTCGCTAAGCACCTGAATCAAATTGGCAAGTCAAAAAGCTAGATAAATACCGTTACGAAGTCTGCGCAGGGCTTCCTTTGCGTAACAAAAACGACCCATTAGTCGGTCGGAGTGTGACATGTGACGAATAGGTCACGTTTGTCCCACGACAAAACTCCAAGATACTTCTCAAAGCTGAAGATTATGGTGACTGTTTGATGGTTTGCAACTTCTTATATTCTGATGAAACAATTAATTAATAAAAAATAGAATGACCCCAATTCTTTTTCATGACAACGTCCAACTACATATTACAAAAGTTGAACTGATTTAATTACGAACCCCTGTATCAATAGAACTTTCACTGACTAGACTAAATGTCATCTACGACTTACATCGCTTTCAGAACTTTATGCTACCAGAATAAGTAAATTTGTTTGTTATTGACAAAGATGTGTGGAATTTAACGGTTTTTATTTCAATTAATAAGTTTGATTTAAGTTGTAATATATGTGTTTAAAGTTAAAAGTTAAAACCAACACTATTTTCTGAAATCCTGATAAGTGACTTAAAAAGTAATTTTTTACTAGTTTATTAGCAATCAGAATTATAAAATGTATGTAAACATAGAATTAATTCTATGAGCTAATGTGTGGACTATGACAAAGTACGACATGCAAAGGGTGACACTTAGCAGTGCTGCATCAAATAAAATAAAAATGTGCATATAGGTAATGTTTTAATTTAAGTTTAAATCAGATTACTAAATCTGCTGGCCATTTTCTTTTCAGACGACTTCGGTGAGTATTATCTAGGAGAAACTGAATATTTGGATTAGGGCGATCTTATAGCCTCTTGATATGGGTGCTACCGTATTGGTTATTACATCTTTGACAGAGTATATGGAGATCTTCGTAGAGGGTACGATTATATACGTACCACGAAGCATTGTTATAGTACGGAAAGCTTTGGATTGGAATTGCTGAAGGATGTCAACGTTGGATGAACCAGAGCACCTCACAATTCGATCCCATATGTCTAGATGGGTTTGAAAATCGTCTTGCAGATTAATAGTTTGTTTTCAATTGAGAGACTAGATTTATTGCCAATAAGCCAGTGGAGTCTTTTAAGGCGTAGCTCCATTTCTTTCTTTTCTTTAATTGCTAGTTCTCCAAATAAACTTTCTATCCACATGCATACCCAGATATTTAGCTTCAGTGGTCTGTGGTATTACGATGTTATTTAGTAGCATTAGTGGGCAGTTTTGTCTACGTGTGGTATATGTGACTTGAGTGGACTTGGCTTCGTCAACTTTTATGTGCCACTTCTTCATCCAGGTAGATATTGTGTCTAGGTGTTTTTGGACATACCGACTTCCGGTTAATGGATTTTTATGGCAGGAGAGAATAACTGTATCATCTGCCTGTTACTGTTTTATCTGACGTAGGCAGCTCTGCAGGTAGACCAAATAGAGGAGGGCCCAAGAACACTACCCTGAGGTACTCCAGCACTAATTTGCTTTACTTCGGAAACTTCGACGCCGAGCTTTACTTTGAAGTAACGATCGGAGAGATAGGATTGAATAGAAGGTAGTATTACTGAGGGAAGGATTCTCTGATTTGAGCAAATTTTAGTTGAGAAGGCCAGTACGGTAAGCGAGGTATTGCGTTGAATAACATAGTTAAAAGGGCGATACCTTTTCTGGGCAGCTCTTTTAGCACCTTTCCGGTTATAAGGTCGTAGCTCGGTAGCATGTTGTTATTTAGAAATTTAATTGTAGTGCGTATTTCAGCAGACAAAAAGGCCTGAATCGGCAGAGATAGTTGTAACGATTTGTTAAATACTCTTCAACTTCAGGACTTCTGCTAGATAGTAAGCAAATGCTTCAGCTTTTTCTAAACCCGATCTGGCCCATTGTCCTTGCCGGTTTTTTATTGGCTTGGCGGCTTGGTCCAATAGTCATTTGAAACACTTTGTGGCTCTCCAGAACGAATGATCATCTCTTGTAATAGCGCTAAGATATGTTTCAAATTGTTGATTTCAAACTTGTTTCAGTTTCATTTTCAGGTGGTTATTTAGTTGGTTATATGATATTGTGTATACGTTGCCATATAGTTCTCGCTTTGCGTTTTTCAGCGATAAGCTTTCTGAGCTCAAGAGGAATATTTACTGAATCTGGGCTTTTACGTGCAGTAATTAGAATGGCGTACCATCCCGCTTCCTGTATTGTTTTAATGAACTTATCCGTAACAACCTCTAGGTCTTCTAATTGTTTTAACTTAATGTTTAGCTCTAGATTAAGTTCGATATACCCTGTAAAGGAATACCAGTCGGTATTTTTGTTACAAATTGCAGGAGCGCTTTCTCTGAATATTACTGTAGAGCTAATTGTGACAATAATAGGACTATTATATGACGAAAGATTGTAACTAAGAACAGTATTTATATAGTTATTTGAAATGCCATTTGTAACAAAAAAGTCCAGTAGGTCTGGGATTTTAGCTGAGTCGCTTGGCCAGTATGTTGGAGTGCTAGATGAAAAATACTGTACTGTCTACCTCTTGGAGTTATTAGTCTAGATCCCCAGTGTGTATGTTTCGCATTAAAATCCTCTCCTGTAAGTAAATCTAGGTCCTAGCGTATTAAAATAAGATAGCAGTTTTTCTCCAGTAAAACGGCGACGCAGGAGACATTAGATTGCAGATACAGTTAGTGGAGCAGGTAGACTATTATTCTGTGTAGATGTAGCCTGAAAAAATTTTACTTTATATTTTGGCAGTTCATAATGGATTATTGTTCTTTTCACTATGACAGCAGATCCTCCACGAGCTGCGCCACTTGGGTATCCGGTGTGATAAGTTTCATAGTACGGAATAAAATTTGTTCTTGCTGCAAAATTAGTTTCAGAGGCTAGCATGATTTAATTTTATTTTGGTTTAAGAAAGTTACGACTATATCTCTATATTAGCCATTATGTTCTTATTTTATTTATAACTGTAGTTAACATAAACAAGATCATATCATTTTGTTGTAACAGCTGTTGAAATATATTTTTGAATTCTTATAGGAATTTGTTTATAGATGGTGTTTGTGAAGTATATGTGGGAAATACTTCTGATGTAGGGTTAGCTTAAAGCGCATGAGCATATCTTGGATGTTGGTCAATCGCAGTCATACTATTTTGATTACTAGTTGGTTTAATTTTTTTTGTAGGTTTTGATAAATCCTGCAACCCTTATAATTTGCAGAATGCGGACCTCCGCATAGTGCACTAGAGGTAGGCGTTTCTCTGTTTTTTTGCATGTTTTGGTTTCATGAGCACCTCCACATTTAACACATACGAATGAGCGATGACAATACGTTTTTGTGTGATTGTATGATTGACATTTTGTACATTGTTCAACTTCAACTTTTTTGCTTGTGAGCTCAACTTTAATAGTCATATATTGTAGGAATTTGAGATATATTTTTGTTATTTTCTGCCGACTCTAGATCTATGAAGAATAAGGGTAAAGGGTCTTTTATTAGTTTACCTTTTATATTATGCACATAATTATAAAATCAAGTTGATCTAATTTATTTTTAATTTTCTCTGTCGGAACTTTGGGTGTAAGTGTCTTATTACTGTGCGATATGCTCTCTGTTGCTTAAATTGGAACGTAGAATGTTTAATATTTTTTTCTTGTAAGTGTTTACTTAATTTTAAGTAGGCTTCTAGAGTTTTGACATTAATTTATACCTCATTGTTAGCCATTGATTTGAACTAGTAATCTTTTGATGATACTACCGCGCTTAAATTTGTAACCATGTCAGGGTAGCTTACGACACCCTAAATAAATATTGGAGAAGGCTTTTGGGATTTTTACCTCCAATGTCTTAACTGCGTCTTCGTTCTCTTTTGTAAGTTAATTTTTTTGCACCTACAGGCACTGGAGCCTCAAGGGCTTATTGTGCCCACTAACATGCACTTAATTGCTAGGATATTTACACACACCCATGGGTTGAGCAAGACTCAAACTTACGCGCGTCGACTAGAGGACAGAGCCATTTGGTTGAACCATCTGAGCCACAGCGTCCCCGTAAGTTGACTTAAGAGAGAGGAAAATCTATTTGTTTCGCTAAAAGTAGTCTTCGCGGATGATGTACCTACTTGTGTTTTAGTTATTACAAGCTTTTTGGTTTGTATTTGAGTCGAGCGTTTTTTTTAACCTGCACACTTCTTGTCAGCTATTTCCATATTGTTGGTGTCTTTCTCAGAGTCAGATAAGACTTCCATGTCGGTTTCAATTTGTTTTT
The DNA here is from genome assembly GCA_036346155.1 of Sinelater perroti. Lineage (NCBI taxonomy): Eukaryota > Metazoa > Arthropoda > Insecta > Coleoptera > Elateridae > Sinelater > Sinelater perroti. Next base: position 1,881,829 of record JARFIY010000348.1, on the reverse strand, counting down.
GCGTGGTTACTGAGGAAATTAGTGATGGTAATGGTAGAAATTGGTATTGGTAATTAATGGCAGCGGCAGAGAGGTTTGGTAACATCTGTGCGTTATTTAAGAGTTTTGGCTGTTGATAAGGTACGTTAACAGGTTGTTACTGTTGATAAAAGACATTGTTTGGGTAAATGTTAGGCATTAGATTGATAGTAAAGCCCGGCATTATGCCTTGATAACCCATGCCGGCGCCAGGGCCTGTGTTGGCTGGTTGCATGATATATATTGCGCAAGCGAATTTAAATGTATTTAATAATGTTAAACAGAGTACTTATCTTAGGCTCAGTTGACCGATGACTTGCGAGCTTATCAACTGCACTCGAGCGCTTGGCCAAGCGGATACAACCTTCCGCTAGGAAACTGAAACGAGAACTATATCTTAAAAAAAAGCAATGATACATATAACTGCATAAACTATGAAAGGAAAGTATTCAATAATTAATTAAGAATTTCAGAGAATAGGTAATAAACATTTTTTAAGCAGGGCAATAAAGACAATCATAAAAATATTAACGGAAAAAAAGTTAACAGTTATATGTACAAAAGAATAACAAGGTTTTATAAAATTAGAATGCCATCGAAAAGTTCATATAAATTAATTAACTAACTTTTATGCATTTTATAGAGACAACCAAGTTATTAAAAAAGATCCAATTCAAAGGTGTAATTAAAATACTCAAAAATAAATGATAAATATTTGATAAACAAAGACAAAAGTACAATAATTAAATGCGTTAAATTTGCAAAGGCTTTAAGACCATATGATTTTTTGAATTCCTTTATCTTAATTTTAATTATAAATAAAAATTACAGCTTTTTTAGAAAATATTACTTATAATATAAAAAACACTTTCTAAGATCTATAAGATGGATACTGTATGAGCAAAATATTAGAACTATTAATTCTTTAAAAAATATTACGTAGCAAAGCATGAAAGAAAATACAAAACTTCTTTATTTTTATCTCTTATATAGACTACAAGGGTTAACAACAGAAAATTTACAAAAGGCGTAGCGTTAAATTCGATAACACTTTATAAAACTTATTGAAAACTGAACACAGTAAATAGTGCGGCTCGAGAGTAAAGCGTGAGTAAAGTGTATCCTATTATTTGCTTCAAAGTGCTTAAAATTATCTGTTGGCAAAATTTATTCTCAGATATATGTTGGGTTGTGTAATTATGGCAGTATAAATGGTATAACGTTAAAGGAAAATGTTTATGAAAGGATGAACAATTGTAGACGACAAAAACAAAGTAGGCATTTATCGGACTGTATCACGTCCGAAACTTTTGATGGGTAAAAATTAGAGCAAATTATAAATATTCAAAAACTGTTAAATAGTCTTAATTTTGTTACTATAAACTTAAATTTAAATTAAAATATATTATTCAGTAAGCAAATATTGAAAGGTTCAGTAAGTAATGACGATAGAACATTAAAAACTTATCAAAACAGACCAGAAAATATAAAATTAACATATAGATAAGATCAGTAAGACGAACGAAAATACTAAAACAAAAGCGAAAAGCATTGAACATCAACATCAAATAAAATTCAACGGAACTACATAGATTTAAATTTATATTTTAATCTCTAAAAAATGTTTTAAATAAGTTTTTTAACTTTAATATTATAAATTTCTTGTGTCAGAATGTAAATTTCTGCGACAAAGGATTCTGAGTTGAACTGGTCAACATCATTTTAATATTTAATAGACTCGTTATAATAGCAGGTGTTGCGTAAATTGGTTATCATGTGTTTAGAACTTATCATGCTGTTCGTTTCACATATCATCTGGGATATCGATTTTGCTACGGCAGTCATGTTTGATTTGATATGTTAAATTGTAATTTCTAAAAAGAGCCAACATTAAATTATAAAAATCATAAATCTATAAGGATCTTATTATTGCTTTGAAAACAAAATATTTTAACTAATCAGCAATCTGCTTTACTTGTTTATATTACTTATTAAGTCCTTGCTCTAGTTTCGAACAGCTAAGATGTTTACACGTTCCTATCGAGGCGCGAAAGCGTTTGTCCTCAGTGATAACCGCTCAACACAAACAACATTCACTTCAATTTTATTTCTGCTAACAAAATTGTATTTAACATACATATTAATTTAACAACTACAAGCACATAGTCTACCTCTAATTAGGGGGTAAATAAACATACCATGTCTTCTTATCTTCACCTACCACCAACCTGCAAAAATATCTCTAGAAACCCAAATTTCTAATAAAAAAAAAGATATTGTCTACCTAGTCACCACGAACATTCTGCTATAAGTAAAGCTAAGACAACTAAAGGGTCGCCCAAATAAAAAATACCACCTATCTACTGCAGGACCCGATCAATACTAAAGAGGGAATCAACGACATAAAAAATCCTACCAAGAAAAATTTACAACATTCTTAAACTTTAAAATTACGTTAAAAAGTTAAGACATTTACAAAACATTAGGTACACATTATTTAGACAATTAAATAAAATTTCATACATACCAAAATCTCAGCAGCACACCTCTTTTGCTGATTATATAAAACATCCCACCTTTCTTAACCAAAATTGATATTCAAGCATAATTTGTTAAATATATCCTACCGATAATGCGGGTCAGAAAACTATTATACAAAGCTAAAGCACCAATGCCAGTTTGTGCAGTACTTCTAACAGGCAACGTAAAAGCAAACGAAATATTTAATTTCAACAAAATATATCCCAACGTATTAGACACGCCAAAAATCACTCCAGACTGGAACCAAGATACATAAAATGTCAGGGCAATCACTTATATACCAATTGCAACAAGCCACCCCACAATCTCCCGACGTGTGTTAACACGGTAACTTCAGGGGATGTATATATTTCACTGAAACTAGAACTTATGATAGACAACCTTGAAATAAAACTCACAAAATATCAAGAATTCAAAACTTCTACGTACCCGACAATAACAGGAAAAACTTTCCTCAACTTCTACGCAGTACTCCACAAAAACAACTCAGCACCGGAAACTATTCTTACTCAACACCATACTTTTATCTCTTATCATTCTGATCCAACCCTATATTGAATGAAATATACAATTCCTAATAACTAATCTCCTACCACCTATTTCTAATGGACCATAAAATCAACAATCTATCAAATAAAAATCCTTAACTAAAACGCAAATTTATTTAAGTCTTTCCTCACAAAATATTCCATAAGCATTGCATTGATCTTGGAAACGCCCCGAAAACTTAAGATAGCTGGATATTAGATCTACCGTAGAGACAGATATACCAACATTGCATTAGGAGAGTAGCCATTATTATCAAGCGAAAAATTATTTATTATGAATGTCAATCAATAAACACTACAAAACTCGAGACTGTTGACTCTACAATATTTACCACAAATGAACCTATTCTACTTATCAAAAACTCTAAAAACACCATTTTGGAATGTAGACCAATAAACCTTGCTGATACTAAACTCTATGACCTAACAGTAACATATATATATGCTTTTCAAATAGAAGTCTCCGATGATCCCACTTACTACCCCTACCACCAACCCGATATACAGGATATTTTAGTCCATATGAACTTTAATAAGCAAGTACTCCAACAAGTGCTCCCCGATCTAAACTCGGACCACTTACCAGTCATTATCTCATTTATAATAGATAGCACTTGCAAAAATCACCATAGAGCGCAGATTAATTAATGAGATAGTCATCTGGAAACTTTCCAGTGCGTCTCTTGACTAACAGCTTAAGTACCCTAACGATCAATAATGCGCAACCCATATAGGTGAAACATTCACAGACATAATAAAAACTATCGCTGCCACCATAACTACCGAGGTATAAAACAGAAAGTTAACAGAAAACGCACAAACAATAATGCATCATCCAAACATAAACTCGATCGAATCAAGCAAAAAAACACACCGAGAACGGAATGGCAGAGAATTCGAAATCCCCAACAAAAAATCGTAAATAACTTAGTTCGCCTCATTAAACTCAAGGCGTACCGAATTTACTCCTATTAAAAGCACATTATTAATTTATAACCAGGAGATCCGAGACTATAGAGAATAACCAAATGGATATTACGGCAACCATGTGAAATACCACTAATTACCACGGGTGTTCAAATACTCAACTTTGATGACGAAAAAAGCAAAGCCTTTGCAGAATATGTCCATTTAATGAGCCTGTTAAATACTTAGTTATTTATCTTAACATCAAGCTCACATGAAAACACTATCTCTTTAAAAAAGTAAACGAAGGACACAAAAGATTAATTCAGCTACATTCAATTACAAACCGCCAGTCCAGTTTACTCACCCAATGCACCTTTACCCTATATAAGTCACTCATGCGACCATTAATCCTCCACGGGTGTGTCGTCTAGGGCAACACATCCAAAATAAATCTCCATATAATCCAAATATGGTACTCCAGAACAAAATCTTTCGAATTGCAGTCAATTATCTCTGGTTCATCATAAATCAGCAGCCGCACTACAAATTGAGCATCTCCACAATCGAACAACATATAGCAAAACTTACTAAAAATGTCCACGCCAATCTTATCAATTGCAGCGGGGCACTAGTTTAACGAGGCATTCATGTTCGACTAAAACGCAAGCTAGCGCAAGATATAGGTATTCCTTAGCGAGAAATGTGATGACGATGAAGTGATCAGTTGCAACATATCCAGTGCTCTGACAGTGAAACACATCTAATTAACAATTTAAAACCTTCTTGCAGTCGTACTGACTGTTTATGTTATTTTGCGTATTATATACAAACTCATCAGTGTCTTGTATAATACTATAGATTGTTAATCAGTCAAAAATTTAATTAAAAAAAAACTTTACTGATAGAAGCTTGTGGGCGATGGTTTTCTATTAGCTTAATTGATTCAGCATCGCTAATTTTAATTTTTTGTTTATTTGTGTATTCTTGTAGAAAGTTTGATAGTTTTATAAATACGCAGATATAATTAGTAAAGTTATCGCATCTTCTTAAAATGACGTTGTCGTTACAATTACAATTAAGGTATCTGTAATAAAGGGTACTCTATTAAGATGTCATTTAGATAATAAGAAATGCTGTTTTTTATTATTGAAATTTTTTAATTTTTTAATTTAAAGCAGAGAATTTAATCGTGGAATTCAATATTTTCCAAGCGGCCGCCTTGCTTTCTACAAATAGCCATTCTTTTGAGATAACTTTTTACATCAATTTAGTACAAATGCGGCCGATTTTACGAATTATAGCTCTGATATTGTTTTTAAATGTTTGTACTGTTGCATTGGCGTAACTCTTATATTTAACGAAATCTTAAAGAAAGAAGTCTAATGGTGTTAGACCACATGATCTGAGCTCAATTTTGAAAAATTGTTCGTCCAGGAAATTTCTCATGCAATAATGTTATTGTTTCTTAATTTATGTGACGTGTAGCGTCATTTTTTTAAAAATAAATGTTAACCTTGCTTATGGCACGCCAGAAACGTCAGTCAGCATTTATGATAACACACACCATTCACTAAAACGGTCTCACCAACCTCATTCTTAAAAAAAATACAGAGCAATGACGACACCCATTCAAAAAGCGCACCAAACTATAATTTGTTGAGAATAAAAATATTTTTATTGAATTTTCAGGCCATCAGATACAATATTTTTGTTAATTATTTATCCAGTAAGTTACAAATAGACTTTAATAGTCAGAGTAATTTTCTCGAAAAAATTAAAGTCAGTACCTTGCGTCTCATAGGTCCAATAAACGGGTTTACAGTTAATGACCTGTTTTTGTATCAGCTAAACTTTGTAAACCTCTAGGCCTAGATATTTGTGTAATATACGGTTGAGGCTAGTTTGTGAATTACCCAATCGTTGCCGAACGTCTAGGAATCAGTAAATCTAGATTTTAGTTTCGTTTTAGTATCTACACGAGTTGTACCAAAATTAAAATATTATATAAGGTGCTAACTTTAAATTTGGAAGACGTTTAATCACACTTCAAATTAGTAAAAAAGGTTAATTTTGAAAAATGTGATAAATGAAAAATATAATTAAAATTATTCTAAACTAAGATATTGACAAACAATCTTGTTTACTCTTGTAACATAAAATATAAATGACAAAAAGAATTTATTTTGGAAATATAGAATATGTAAAAACTGTAATGTCTAAGAGTCCAGAGACCAAAGCAAAAAAGTATTTCAAAATAGAAATGCTGATAAAAATCTCGATTAAACACAAAATAGCAAACTGAAGAAGTAAGAACAATTTGACGTTTGTACACAATTTAATAAAAATAAAATATATTAAAGTAGTGATAAATGAAAATATAAAACAAGTCTTTAGAAGGGCAGGTAAGTATTTACCCTTTTCTTAAAAAAAGTTTTAGAGCACTGCAAGGATTAACATTAGAAAGTTACAAGAGAAGATTTGGAATATTCTGAAAATGGTGTAGCATAACCAATTTGGATGAAGCGTATTGCGGTCAGGTAATTGGAAAGTAGATTAACAAATTGTATTTTACTTGCGGCCGTTTAACGAAGATTTGATTATATTTGAGTGTGAGTTAATTTTTTTATTGTAACAGGTTGAATAACTTATTTAGAACTCAAATAATTAGAGGTAACACTACACTATTTTATTTATTTTCAGGTTAAAATGGCAATATCTAATATGCTAGCACTTACACTATTTATTTTTTATAGTGCATTCGGATTACGCCTATGCTTTATATACAACGTGAATCAAAAATGACTAGACATTAAAAATTGATATAATCCGTATTTCTAATGTAAATTTATTGCAACAAATTGTACACACAAAAATAAAAGAAAATCTTTAAATTCTAGTGTAGATACAGGTAGCGTCAACCAATTTTTTCAAACGGTCGAAAATGGCATGCATGGCTTTCTGAAAGAAGTTATTTGGGATACTGCCAAATCTGTGCCTTTATGTCCTCCAATATAAAAGGTTTTCTCCCGTACAATTCTTCACAAGGAGTGAGATTTGCAGATTTTTGAGGCCGTTAAAGAGATCTATATCGCGTTCCAGCCAACATCCTAAAAATTGTTGATCTAATCATGCACGCACAGTAAAAGCAAAATGGGGTGATATACAATTGTGCATAAAAATAAGGTCTGTAAAAATATCCCAACCAATTACCGTAGAGTAAGCGTCTGAATGTAGCGGTTTTGCATTCATGGTGTTACGTACCTGACTACGTTGCTTATACTGCCTCTCGCGGCCATTGCTTGTACTTCCGACGCGAGAAATATAAAATCCTATTTATTATCATTAACTTAAAGAATGTTTTCATCGTGATACTATAAGTTTCGTAGCTAATTTGTAATGTCCAATTATTTTTCACCCATCTTGTATGTATGTGTTTAAATACCCACTTCTACAACTTTTACAACACTTGTAGGTCTACACGTTAACAGACATTTTTATAAATATTTTCTATTTCTGATTTGGGCACGTTGTTTGTAACTCTCTAGAGTGTCCAATATCCGCATTTTAATATTCTGTGGAAGCTTGTCTGTCAAAAGCTGCCTACTATACCACATCCCATTTTAAAGTTTTTAAAGTTGACTCCGGAAAAGGATTCCTTTAGTATTTATACACATTATGCTGCTTAAATCAGTGTATTTTTTAGTGTTAGATGTGACATTGCTTTAAGACTGGCAACTAATCATATTCCCGGATATAGTGCATGGTATGCAACAATGTAATCTTCGAAAGAGTAGCTGTTATACGTTTCAAATTACTTTCTAATGAAACTGGTCCAAACTACACCTGATGTTTGGTATTTCCAACTTCTAGATATCTCGGTGGCTTCCATATCGTTTTGAAACAATTCGGATTAAAACACCCGACCAGTAAACAGTATATGAATTGCTACTTATTTTGCAAATGTTACACTTCAACAACTACTACGTGTTGTTTAACAGACTAAGTTTTTCTCAAAAACAAATGCTATTTTCTTGTTCACATAAAGATTCTGCGTCATACAGCAAACAACATACTATCTAAAACATAAAACAAAACTTATTACACATCACCCATCATCCCAAATTAAACTTTTTTGCTATCAGCTTATCCGTTTATTAAATTTTTAAACCACGGCTAATTTTAAGAAGCCCCAGGCCCTCTGACGAAAAAATGATGCAAAAGATGCATTGTATTGTTTGCTCTTTGAATGTTAGACCCCGGTCGGAGTTTATAAACTTTTAAAGAAGAATATCCTTTAGAAGTTTTTATTCTGAAGATATCCGTCGTAATTGTGGATAAAAATTTAAGTATTTCCAACCACAGCCTAACAACCCGGGAATGAATAACGCGATTCTCACGAGCAATTAATTTTTGTTTATTTTTTAGGTTTTCTTTTTATTTTAAGTTAATATCTTGAAATAAGTAATAAAGTAAGCCCCTTTGTAGTTGTTTTAGCTGTAGTAATTTTTATTAATATATATAGGTCCTAATTTGAATAAATCTTCAAATGTATCCCAAAATTAGTGAAAAATTCTTTAAATAGTTCTTTAGCACCGTGGATGCTTTTTGACTCGGCATTATTGTATGCTTTTCGTTACTACTCTCTAAGAAAGGATTAGCAACGACAGCTGATATTCTTGTAACTAATATTAGACCCCACCGTGCATTTGACATACTTCTAATACTTTGCTTCTTATCAACAAAATTGACACCTACACTGAGTGCACACGACGTTATTCCAGGTTATTTTTAGAAAAATATTTCTTAATTTTAAAGATACCTATTGTGTTAACATTTAAGTTATAACACCATCGATTTTTCTCAGAACTGGTGCTTTATATTAAGCACAATTAGATTTAACTCAAATGCACAAAAAAAACAGACCTGTATAAACTATATATTTAACACAAATATATATTAACAACAAAATAACATAAAAAATATGTGAAAAAAACAAAGACTATTAATGAAAACAAAACAAAACGTGAATAAGCAAATTAAATTATATTAAAATCCGGTGGGCGGCAGGTTAGCTGCTAACTCTCCGGACTACGGAAAAAGATGCTGTTTGGATCAAAATTCAAGACGGAACAACTAAAAGAGATTTAGTGCAACTACAAGCTGATTTCGGAAATGATTTTAGCTATATTTGAGTCGCTTAATCTAAATATGAAATTAGTTTTTCTCTATTAGCTCTACTTTTTTAGGTCAGTGTTTTTTAACGTGCAATTCTACACGAAATTCGGCGTACCAATGGTTTGGAAAGAACCCCAAACCACTTCGATGACTGTTATTTCTGCCTAGTAAATATTAATGGAATCAATCTAAACAATCGTATCATCCTGATTTAGCTCTGCAAGACGCCCGGTCCCTCAACTCGGAGGAAGTGCTACTCCCAACCAGAGTTCTGTGAGGATGAGTATTTTGTCGTTTTGATCACCCTTCTGATTTTAATGAAGGTGACAGTGATTATGAGGGAATGTCATCAATTCTACAACGTTTCAACCAGGATGAATGACCTTACTAGGGATCTCAACCTGTCAAAAGAAGTTTTGAATTAGTTGCTTCCAGGTCGCACAACAAACATTTACTGGAACAAGGAATCAAAATTACCTTTTACCATACAAGGGAAATGGATCTGCTACCCTTCTTCTCTCAAGAAGACAATTTTGTATTTTATCAAGACATTAGAGGACTCCTGCAAAATGGGTCTTTCTGAATATTTTCAAGATGATTTTTCCTATTTACTACCAGTTCAAAGTGAGTTTGAAATGTGTGCTTCTACTCAATGGGAACAAATATGGTTCAATACCAATTGCTCAACGAAAATGAAAGAAGAATATGACACCATAGCTTTGGTCTTGGAGAAGATAAAGTATCATGAACATCAATGGGTGATTTGTGTAGACTTAAAAATGGTAACCTTTCTCCTTGAACAGCAAAGTGGCTACTCTAAATATCTTTGTTTTTGTGCCTCTGGGATAGCAAAGACAAAACACACCACTGGGTTAGAAAAAAGTATATTTTGCTAAAATGTTATATCGTAGAAATTTGAGCTGATAGGCAAACTAATGCTATATTTGAATTCAGAGTATCAAATTTATACTAAATCAGCTCCAAATACCCTGGTACCAAAACAGCTGTTGGCCTGTGTTATCAGTGTACAGGATCTGCCTTTTCTGAACCCCATCTGCTCTTGTAATATTACAGTGACGATTATATTTTGCATTCGTTTGGTTAATATTTTTGTATATATTTTATACAAAGTGTTTAATAGGCTTATTGCTCGGTAATTGTCGCATTTCGATAGGCCTCCTTTCTTAAAAATCGGTTTTATCATCGCCAAATTCCATTCATGAGGGATAGTGTAGTTGGTCCAGCACATGTTAAACAAAGTTATCCTGACATTAGTTCTTCTGAAGCATATTTAATAAATTCAATATTAATTTTATCCAGACCGCAGGCTATTCTATTCTTACTGCATTGCAGTGCGTTATTTAGTTCTTCAGTTTCTATTGGATCTACTTCTATCTTTTTGTTTTCATCTGCTTGGCTCTTTTCTGTTAGTTCTTCTAGGAACCATATGTTTTACTTTAACCATTTGGTGGGTGTTACTATGTTTATTTGTGCTGTGTTTTTCTTTGCTGTTTAGGTGTCTGATAATTTTATAACCCATCTGTTGCCGTCCGTGTATATCGTTCTCTATTCTTGATAAGAAGATATTCCATCTTTTTTGTTCATAATTAAAAAATTTGCCAGCACCTATTTTTGTATAATAAATTAAGTTTAATGTATGTATTAAGTGTTTTTAAAATTACGAAAAATGAGTTACAGTTTTAGAAATTGTAATCACTTACAGAGTCTTCAAGTTAAATTTGATTTTTAAGTTGTATTGCAGAAAGACCACAATATATGATTGTGGACAAAATGAGCTGAGCACACAATCACAGAGTTGCCAAACTCAAATTCTTTCGCGCTGCAAAATCGCCAACAGAAATAATTGCGTGGTTTGATTTAAAAAAGACCCAAGTGTGCGACGTAGGGAAAAGCTACAAGGAATCTGACCACCAGGAGTAGGTAATTACTAACTGAGCGACTCTCACCAAGTGACCTGATTTCAAGAAGGGTGGTGAATTGAAAGAAAAGACCAATTAGAATCCTAGACGCAACATGACTGACAATAGAAATGGGCGTGGTGAGGTCGACGATCAGTTACTAGTACACCAGGACCTGCACTTCAAGTTTTTCGTTCTGTTTTTCGCCAACTGTTTACTGAGAGAAACAAAATAAACTGGAAGTTAAAGGCCAAAGTACTGCTGAATGACAGCAAGCATAAGTTTCCAGAGTAACCGTTGGATCTTTCAAGATGTTTCTGAAGTACCTATGTAGTTTTCTTGCCTCCGTAATGGTAGACTTATGTCAATGTGTGTCGAGTGCAGAACACACTTACGGGAAGGCAAATCATTGTAAAAAAGGAAATCCAGTTTGTAACTGACATAATTTGTTAACTTTAATTGAAATAGAAAATAAAAAGTACAAAAGCGTATGGTATAAGAGTTGCGGTGTCTGTGTTGGACTTTAATAAATTGCATATACCCCAGCTTACTTTATGCATACAAAGTTTTTCGCATCTGTGAAGGTTTTGAGACTTTTTAGCAACGCCCCACGTTTTTGATGAAAGATTGACTACCGACTGCTATATCAACTTGTTGTTGGACACAGTTGTCAAGTACTGGATAGAGGAGGTGGTTGCTGGGTGGGAATACGTCTTGCAGCAAGATTCCGCTTCAGGTCACAAGACAAGGAAGATTCAAGCATAGCTGTACAACAGTTTGTATTACCAATGGTCTCTCAACTTGTGGTCACCCTTTAGTCCCGAGGCGAATAACACATGTACAAACAAAGAAGTTGTGTTGGCTTGCAGCAGGTTTAGGTCTATATTGAATAATATGATTCTTAATACTATTTTCTTTAATTGTGCTAAGTTTTAATGTTATTTTTATCATATTAATTTACAGATTTACCTCGACGATCCTGTACATTAATAGTATAATGTAAAACGTAATTATCTGGAAGGGAAAAAATTTGAAGTAACATTAATTGTTTCTATTGATATTTGAAAAAAATTTAAACATTTAATTAATTGGGTTCCCAAAGTATTCTGAATTATTCGTAAACAAATGAATTGAAGACCAAGTTCAATCAATTTAAACTTCTATCTGTTAAGCAACGTCTAAAGAGGTTTTGTTAGGACATCCGCCTAGATTCGTCAAATTAAAGATCGTGCAACTTATTCATTTCATTTAACCAAATTTGCGTTGAAATAAACTAAAGTAAATTCAAAGGCACGGTGATAGAGAATTATAAATATCTATTTTTATTTGAATTGTTGCAGCGTTTTGTAAAATATATCACTTACTTTCAATGTGAATTATTTACATTCAGCCAGCGAATTATGTTAAAGTGTTCCTCATATACGCTGCAGTACTTCAGACGTTTACATAATGTGCGTTGCGTTTAGTTTTTATTGTTAGCGAAGCATACAAGCGCCGTCGTCTTGCTGTTCATACTTAGCAAGTTAGCAAGTACAATTCTTCTCGGAGTGATTTTAGGGCCCGCAGGCAATCGCGACGGATAGCCGAACTTCTGAATTGTTAAGAAAACTACGTTAGGTAAACGAGAAACTTATGCAGTACAGAGGCAACCGAAACGAGCAAATACCTTGGATGAAACCCCGCGGAGCTGTAACTTCATCTATAACGTAGTTATAGGGGTCTGTGCCAACTCACGAATTCACTCACGGCGGAGCGTCCAGTGCAATGATTACATTTACATAATCCCCTTAGCCGGCCGCCCGCCATCATGGAAGTGTGTTTATTTATTACCCAGAGAGGCTGCTGCTTCATCTCCATGTTCACTTTTGTCCGGGGAGAATCGGAAATGTAATTTGTTTCGGACGACGAATATAATTTCGATGCTTACCCGTAATTTCCGCCGGTGTGGCCACCCTTTTTATATCCGCTTTAGTGTGTGCTATTTTGGTAACCACAAGCAAATCGTTGCTAAGAGGGCAAAACAGCACATAAAGCAAGTTAAATTTTAAGCAAACAAACTCGTTTCAATTCATGTTAAGTGAAAAGTAAACGAATCTTCATATTTTTGTACTCGAAAAGCACTTATCGATAAATAAGACAAAGTTTAAAAATAGAAATATTTTAAACTGTGTAAAGTAAAATGTATTAAATCATTTAAATTATAACAATTATTATATGACATTATATTTTATTAATATCGCATAACAATAGGTTTTTAAACAAGTGATGTAGACCACATTTTACAGTAAAAACTTGTCCAGTGTGTCTAATAAAAGTTTTGCAACGCAACTACCACTGAACGTGTGTTCAGTAAAATAATATTGAATCATTTGAAACTAAATGTTGAGATAGATACAAGTGAACAGTTTACTTACGGAAACTTATTTTCCGCCAACGCAACCATCACAGTGGCTCCTGTCTGAGCCACTCAATCGGTTTGATTTGGCACTTAGTCATGCGACCCCTTAATTTTTCTAATAAAATATTTCATATTTCAAATGTAGATCCACGTATTTCAAATACGCATTCACAAACACCAATACATATAAATAGCATTTTGACAAATAATCAAAACTGTAATTGTGTCCGACAGTGTTAGTAAGGATGAATTAAGTATAATACAAAATAATGAACTGCAATGTGTTATTAGCAGAAAATAAAAAAAAAACAATAAATCGTTTAATAAAAAACTATACATTTTATTTATTATGAAAACAATACTAATAATAACATATGTGGAACACATACCAAAGTAAAGTATCTGAACCACCAACGATATCTGTACTGAGTCGGCAAATTTTTATATTTTCATAGGATACCTGGACATCTACAAGAGATTTTTTCTCAGTAAAGTGACAAGCAAATTTAACTATCTTTTTTTGTTTTTAAGTTACTCATTTTTATGTTCTTTAGGCTTTTCTCTAACAAACACTACCAGCCAGTTTCAATTTTTTAAATTATGGGTTGTGGTATCGTAAAAAATAATATTTGGACCTACTTCAGTAAAATATTTCATGTAGATGTTGATTTGTCATATTTAGTGTTTTTTTTTTTTAGCTTGGGCCACTCTGGCGGGCCCCAAGCCACATTCAACTTACAATTCTAATAGTTGATATAATAACTAACTAGCTACACACATAACCACATAGTTAGATACATGAAGCTCAAGAAAGCTAAAGAAGCAGTATTATTATTCTTTATTTACTTGGAGCTTGCTATTAATAAAAAATATATCTATATCCTATAATATAATCTTTTGCCATATGCCAATATAAAGTATCATGGAACAAGTAATTCTTTAATATGCAAGAACACAAAAGACATGCTTGCTAGTTGCGCATTGTGTAATGGAACAGATCTTGCAAGCTACAAAGAAACATGCTTGCCACTAACTATGGATAAACGAACACAAATAAACCTCAAGATCTAACTCTCACACAATTTTCAGAAGGTTGCAAAGGTATGTTCAAACAACTAATACACTAGAATAGCATGACCTGAGCATGCTTAGTAGAGTCATGAATAAAATAATTTATTATTATCCAAATTCCTTAGAATTACACTCTAGAATGCCAGTTGTTTCTAATCAAAAGGACAAGAAATCTTCGGTATTAATAACATTGATATCCTTCTTGCATCAAAATCTCATATTACCGCAAAAATATTGTACTTTTATTATTAAACCCACCGTCCATATGGTACGGCACATGGACACTTTGCCATCATTATTCAAGAATCCATAATAGACCCTAAAATACCGAAATAAAAAATGTTTGCAAGTTACTTTAATAGAAGTAATTACAAATTATTACTTTAATTAGAATAGCGACAACCGATTATTCTCCCTGGCGTACATTAATTCAACATTCTCTGTAGCCCCTATTTTTTATTCATTAGAACCAAAACCGTTGGCGGAAACTAACGCAAAAATACCCAGTGAAACAGTAAATTAATAATAATGAAAGGTAAAGAATATAATAAACACATAAATAACAAGAACGGTGTAATACCGCAAAGGAAACTTTCTACAGCGGTGCGAAATCGTAACGGTCACTTCCGGTTTCCGTTAACCGATTTGGCTGAAAATCAATCCCATGAAAGGTACTGACCTAAATCACGTGTATGCCAAGTTTGAAGTGAATCCGTTGAATAGAATGGAAGTCTCCAGATACTCATTAACTTTCTAGTATAAGCTCCGCTGTAGAAAGTTAATAACAGTTATTATTGAAGATACTATCTAACAGATTCTTACAGAATTCTTAATTTGTTATATATGTTTTATTATTAAGATATTTCACTAACATTATGATTTATAATCCGACCACAAAGTATTCATAATTACTATCAGTGTTACAGCAATTAGAACAGAAGCCAAACAGATGTATAGAATAGAATAACTACATGAACCAGCATTTCGACACTAATATAATTTTAATAAGGACTAAAGAACTGGATAGTGAAGTTAATAAATTAATAGATAGCATAGTATACCTCAGTAGAATTGGAAAGTCAAAAACCCACTTACAAAACTTTTCCAGGAAGATGAGAAAATCGGTCAAGAAAAAAATAGAGCACTCTGGTAACAATTATACAATGTAAACAACAAAGCACGGTACAATTAAATAGCTAATAAATTCAAACTGAAACTAAATGAAGCAGAAAACGATATGCTTTAACAATATATAACTTCTCATTCCAGTTACATCTACGATATATAGAAAGCTGCATAGGTATTTAAATAGCCACAGGTGCGTATATCTTGAATTAGCTTTCTTGGAGCCCTATTGTAACTTTTATCTTCGATGAGGAATCTTAATATCAGTAAATTAGGCCGGGAGTTCATATTATTGAGCAACAAAGAAACTCCATAAACGTATAAAGAATCCTATCCGTAAACTATTTAACGTAATTTTGCTCTGATATTATTGGGCTCTATAAACTAAACGTGGCGCAAGTTATCGTAATATCATAACCTACTAAATTGCCAAAGTTCAATCTCATCACTTAATTAGCCTACTATCAGTAGTATCCAAACTCTTACAAAACTTATTATTAAACTGGTTTACTAATGTGCACTACTAAATGATTTGATCTCAAAACATTAGTTCAAGATTAAAAAAGAACAGTCCGCCGCTCAAGAGCGCCACCGTACATCTAACATAATTGAGAATTATCTTAAAAGATAGAAGTTCTGTACAATAGTCCCCTTGAATATTCGACAAGGTGTGGCGCCAATGGTTGCTAACTAAAATTAAAAGCATTACGTTCACACCAACGTCACCTCTTCCAATTCTACCTTTTCAATTACTATTTTTATCAACACAGCGTTTTGGGCTCAGTCCTACATTTACTTTCCAATGCTGACATACCAACTACATATATAGTAACGAGACTATATGATACTCCTGTGGCTGCGTGCAATGAAAACACTTTAAGAGTTTTAATGCAGCAACATACACTGTTACCAGGTCGAGCCCGAGCGGTGATATATCGGGCGTCGGGACGCTACGACCGGCAACGCGTGGGGCACGGAAGGCTAAAAAAACGAATCATCGGCTTCAACTTACAATTAGAATTATATTTACAATCTTACAAACTTAACCTATTTAGCTAATTTACAAGAAGAACTTAACCTACGACTTAATGTACGCGCTGAAATGGGCAGCGAGCTGGCGCAGCGAAGCCGGGCCGCGAGCTAGGTGCAGCAGCGCAAGCATCGGGGCCGGTGGGGGAACCAGGCAGCGTGCAGCAGGGCCGAGCAGCGGGGCCGATGGCGGAGCCGGACAGCGAGCAGCAGGGGCGGCAACAGGACCGGGCAGCGGGGCCGGAAAGCAAGCAGCCGGTCCGGAAAGCGAGCAGCAGGTCCGGAAAGCGAGCAGCAGATCCGGACAGCAAGCAGCAAAAGAAGTCAAAAGGGACTCACCTGATGACACTTGGTGGTTTCTTCTTCAGGGGCTAACGACTAAGAGCGAATTCTTTGGTGGCTCAGGTTTTAAGGGCATAGTCGTGCCCCACTCTGCTGGTGGAGTGCAGATTTTCAGGGTGGAAGCAAGCTGAGCCCGCTGGGAAATGCAGGGCTTGCCCAGGATTGGTGGACGCCGGGAGCGCCTTTGCTCTGATTGGAAAATGCCGTGGCGGCTATGTTGGTAGCGTTCGGGTCGACTCGGGATCGCTTAGCACGACGCGGCGCGGCAGGTCAACTTCCCGGTGCCACAAAGTCGGCCTCAGGTAACATTCATTTGGGATTACAAATTCCAACGGAAGGCCTTTGTGTTGCACACGGCTCGAAAAATTCCGAGTCAGGTAACATAAGCCCCGGCGAAATCAGGGCCAGGTAACAACACATATAATAGAAGAATGATTGAATAAATGAAGAATAGAACAAAGTCAGTACATATACCGTTTATAAATAGAAGAAAAATATGATCTCCTGTTACCATAAATAACATTATTATATCACAATCTTAAAAAGTGGTCCATTAATAAAAATAAATAAAATATTAACACTGCAAGCTCTAAGCATATTATGTTAGTAATTCTGTCATTTGTTCAGTGAAAGTTACGCGCCTATATCTGGAACTAGTTAATTTTCAGCAAGCCCTCCGTTGTTGGAGCTTCTTACAAACTGACTCATCCTACTGAAGATTTCTATAGGTTAAGAGATTCATTGTAAAAAATAATTTGTTTTAAACTTCTCGTTGCAAAGTTTGCATATAAATACTTAATAATACAAGAAAGTATATTGTGAGCATATCCTTTCATATGTTCCAATGGCCAGTTAATTGCTATGCCACTAGATTGTTATGATTTTTCTAATGGTTTTTTTAGTACTATTTCGCTGAGTTTTTGTTTTATTTTATATGTACTAGTCTCTACATAGAACTAACCAGCTACAAATTATAAATTGCATAACTAAACATAAGTGCAGCAAATTTTACTTGTATTTTTCTCATTGCAAGTGTTTTAGCTTTTTATTATATTTTATAACACCAAACTAACCTTTAATGTGGTTTTCGAATATTATAGAAATTCACAGATAATTTAGACTAACTTTAAATTACTTCAGTAAATAAAAGTTTTATAGCAGACTGAGTTTAACAAAACAAGGATATCCATCAAAAATTTTCTGTGTATTTTAAATCCTTTATTCATAATATATTGTACTATTCACCCAACTGTGATTTTATAATAGCTCTTTATTTTGGTAAAGCTAGACGTAAAGTGATTTATTAAAGTTCTAAAGTTCGGCCGAATCGTACCGAATAATAGACTTATGGTTACATATTTTTTTACATTAAGTTATGACTAACGGTAAAATTTTTCGCTAATTGCTATTAGGTTTTATTTTGTTTTTAAACTGGTTATAACTAAATGTAAGACGGCAAGCTTAAAAAAGTTTTAGTAGCTGTAGAGAGCTTTTTATGATATCTATAAAACAGACACTTGTAAGATTCTATAATCTAAATTACCTAATCATTTTGGTTCTTCAGCAGTCTCTAGATAACTATACGTATTACCCAGTACTCAGTTTATTTCCGATAATTGCAATTTGGCTTTCTTAGCGTAAAGACCAGCTCTCTCCGCTCCACTTGCTCGAAAGTACAAGTTTTAACAATTATCGCGTGTTTTTAAGTTTACGCCGCACAAGGGTAATACTAGCGATAGTATATTTCCTACAACAAATATGATAGTTCAGGCATGAGTACTAAATTTATTGCAGAACCCCTGCGGAGGGGTTCGGGACTATTTATACTATGAATCGAATAAAAAGTACCTGTTCTAACCGCAAATCAAGGTAAACACCCCGCGGCAATCAACGCAATGGACACTTCTAATAAGTCACAATCCACACCAGAACCCTATAAAAAGAAAAGAAAAGTCCCACCTATATATCTACACAATGCTGATAAACGTAAATACCAGGAAATACTTGCGAAACTAATAGATAAAAGCAAAACTGACAAAAACAATCAACTAAAACTAAATCTAACAAGCATAAAAGATTATTGATGCATGACAAAACACTATAGTGAAATGAAGTTATCACACTTTTTAAAAAACCTGGAATCTAACAATCTTTCACTAATAATTGGAAATATTAACGTATCTAAAAAGAAATAGAAACTGAGCTAGAAACCCTAAAATATCCCATTAGAAAAATTGCGCAATTGTGTAACAAAAACAGATATTCAATCCCACGATGCGCAGTGGATATTGAAAATATACAAGAAGGTAAGAAAATCTTTTGTCTAACAAGACTTAGTCATGGTGTAGTCGAGGTTAACCGAGAAGAAAATCTGCAGAAATTACGTAGTGTAAAAATTATCAATTATATGGCCACACACGCAACCATTGTCAATCTGAACTACGATTTGTCAAATTCACAGGTAACCATTTAAAAACATATCGTTTTTTACTCCACCGAAAGAAAATGCTCTGCTTCTGATGAGTGTGGGAAACTGTCATAGAAATGATGAAAATACTTTGGTATTCATTTTAGAAGTGTCAGTAAGTTTTGATACTTGACACTACTTGTAGCTTTTTGAGTGTATCTTATCTGAGGAATGTTTTCAGGTCAGTTTTCTGCTCGTCTTGTGTTTCTCCTTATGTCTACCACTTTAAAGTTTTTATTAAAGAAAGAAGTTTTGTACCGCAGAATTTTTTATCCTCTTCTCAATTACAGGAGTTTTCAACCGAAACATTAACATTTTTAAGGCTTCCATCGTCTTGTCGTAGACTCCCAAAACTTCCTAAAATTCACACCGACGGATGAATTGCTGCCAATTCTAAGAAGTCATCATGGTAGTTAAATCACCTATTCTCTTTTTGTACGTTCATTCACTTAGTGAACTCCATCTACCTCTATAGGGTGTATCCTTTGATAACAAACTTATGATTGACTATTTTTAATAAAGGCAAAATTCCCATTAATCAAAGGTAGTTCGTCACGGTATTAAAATTTCTGTTCTGTTTTCCACAATTATCTAACCAGATAAGTCAGTTTTGCAGTATCACTTGCAATATTATTTAGGGCTCACTACAAAATAGCAGAACAAAACCCGTGCCCCAATCGTTTTTTTTTCATAGCTATGCAATAATTGAAATTTAGAATAGTTAGGTTAAAAGTTTGGAGTTATCTGAAATGTAACTATTTTAGTTGGTCAACTAAGGTGTTGGCAACCATTTTTGCATTATAACAATTTTTTGGAACTATTTCTCTTTGACAAAATTTTATCCGACCTCTACGTTATACCTGAGTTTTGCTTCTGCCAAGTGCAGTTCATAGTTCGCTTGCAACAATTACTTACTTTCTCTATCTACATTCTTTGTAATAAATTTGCCACATTGTTCACAAGTCATCTGATGGCAATGTAAATAAAAAATTAAATGTGTCTGAAAATGTGGCTATAAAACTATTCTTTACTTATCTCTAACTCGTGTATTTTTTTGTTCGCAATCTTCAGTGCATTTTTTAAATATTAAGTTCATTGTAGTTCATAATATAGTGGATTTCGACGACTGGGAAACTGAATTCTGATTCGAGTTATAGTAGATATATCACAGTTACTTTGTTCTAAAGAAGTTCATTAAAATAACATTATAACATTATAATACAATATTCTATAATAAAAGGCACTTTATAAATATAATTATTGTAAAACTTTACTGCTATGCTTTAAGAGATAATATTAAAACCTTGTTATTTCATTACCTAAATCTGATTTAGAGCCGTACTTATGATTATTAAAAATTAGTATTATGCGATTTACATTATATTAAAATTACCAAAAAATACAATTTTTTATTTTGTGACTGGTAAACTCTGTTTCAAGTAAGGATACAAAAATTAATAACAAGAAAAGAAAAGAAAACAAAAGCATACAGTAAATTTTTGAGCAGAAAATTTAACTAAGCATAAAAAATATTCTCTCTCCGTTAACCTAAACTTACCATTGTAATACTACATATTATAATTCTCTTATAAAATCTTGATTACTAAACAGCCTCATATTTCATTTGATATTAAAAATACCTTAGGTAAAGGTTCATGATTTCCAGCTATACGTGTTGTCGCAAATAGCTGAGTTTAATTTAGCGTCAGGTATTACTCGTTTTATTAATAGAACATCATAATAAATAAATCAGCAGCACCATACCGTTGCGCTAAATTATGGGTTCTCAGGTGCGTTTTGGCTATTTATAATTCGGTTGCCCTTCATGCGATTAACAGGATGAGGTTTATTTCTTTACTTAGTAACTTAAAAAGCACCTAATTAAATTGCCATATTTAACGTATTAATTATTACGTGAGAGTTTTTTTATAATACAATAATGTTTTTTTTAAAGATCATTTTTAACACCTAGAAATTTTTACTTGCATTATTATTTTGTATAAGAAAAATGGAAATATCTAAATATCATTTTATTACTTGGATAGTAGAAAAGTTGTTTACCACGTATTCCGAACTATCAATAACACTCCTGCGCGGTGAGAAATAATTATTTTTTTGTAACCCAATACTACGTTTACATATAGCTGTAATTCAATATTCACAGCAAATGATCTCGATAAATGTTTACGTTTCACTAAAAATATAACTTGTAGAAATGCCAATGTCATATCAACTCAAACATTCCTTAGTTGTTAGACGACATACATTTATAGGTAAGATTTCTTATTATAATTAAAACCTCCTTAATTTGACAAAAAAGAGTTCCAAAAGAAAAATTTCTTTAAATCTTTCTGTTCACAAGACATGAAAAATAAACAATTTTCAAATAAGCTAGTCCTGTATCTAATAAAAAGAATTTATTAAGTTTATAACTGAAAAATAGTGATTTCGCAGCCTTTAATTTAGCATAAAATAAGCTAAAATGAAGGCCTGATTATTAAATTTTTTTAAATATGTATGACTTCTTTTGCAAATATCACCTAGCTCCGATTTTACAGAATCGATTTTCGTCTAATTAAACAATGATAGTTTTCATCTGGCTTTTAATCCACATATCACACATCGAGACACGTATCCTCTAGTCCATTTAAATAATACTCAAATTTATTAAGAGGAGGGAGTCGAGTATTGTGGATTGTATCTTGGCAGACACCTGACCTAAGCACATTTTTATAAAGTTAATTACAACTGACATTTTTCAAAATGCACTGATTACATTGACGGAAATATAAATTCAATAAACTCCAAATATAATGCTAAGAAGTATATTATTTGAAAAAAATTACTATGAAGTTAGTGTCATCATTCGTTTACCTATGTTCTCTCAACAGTAAATATTTTTTAACTGGTAAAATTAACTTTTGCAATACTCTTTGAAATTTCTGGTCCACAATTAATAGCACTTTTATATCCTTCCAGTTTTTTAAACTTATAGCCAGTTCTATTTTTCAGGTATAGTGTACTTCATATGAAATCAGGGGACTTTGTGATATTAGTTAGGGGTTTGATTGTTGTGCCCTATACAAACCTAATCAGCCGCTTCCTTGAAAAAACTTGAATTACTATTTTAACTATTAGAAAGACAATATTCTTTAATAAAAGCATATTTTTGGGGGTGGGTTGATTTACCTATTATATGCTAAGCAACGTTACTTCTTTACCTTCAATGACTGTTTGACTAGAATCTACTGTTGAAAAAAATGTTAAATTTTGACACACATTGTTACGCTTCTTCTTTCTTTGTGTTTACTTAAAGCATTCCATCCTGCTTAACCTCTGAACCATGGTGATCACAGTTTATTTTAAAAATAATATAATACGAAACACTATTTAATTAAAATTAAATTACAAGCAAGGAACAAACTAAAATAATTATCATAATTTAAAATAAAAATGACAAATTTTAGAATGACTTTTGTAACGATAAATTACAAACTGTCAAAATTATAAGTAAACCAGAGACAAAGTTAAAAGTAACTGGGTAGTAGAAGAAAATGAGAATAGATAGAAGGTTTATTTAGAAATAAAATGAGTACAAACAGGTTTATTTATCATGGTTGCATCTACCACATTTGTTACTTGTCATCTTAGGTTCTTCATAATTTATAATAAGAAAAAATGTTAGTGTGAGTTCTAGAGTGTAGTGCATAAATCATTAAAACAGAGTTTGTTTGCTTACTTTATCGCTGGAATAAGGACAACTTTGTACAAGTGCATACCAATTTGGTTCTGTACCATATTAAACTTGCTCAATCGATGCATTGATGGTCAATGTTTCTCATATTAATTTGAAAATCTATATACTCAAAAGTTGAAGTGTTTAAACTAATAAATTATGCATCACTACTTTCTATAATTTTACTATACTCATTGTTCTAAAAAACAATTTTGTGCTATCTATATGACCAGTTTACTTTAGACAACTTTTAATCAAGCAATACCTAAAATGGATTTAAGTATCATCGTGACCATATTACTAAAATTTTTTAGTACATTCTCAGACAGCAAGAAGAAGTTCTTGTAATTTAATTGTAATAAGATTTCGTAATTTCTCAGGCAATTAGTGCTCAGGAATCCGATCTTCTAAATCGTTACATTGTTGGAATTTTTCCTTGTTAATTGCTTTGGTATTTTTGAAGATAATTCACTCATGTTGAAAACACCCAGAACAGTATAAATGCTTCAATAGCGATTTAATAATGTCTTTGTATTGCTCAGGTTCCAACCCAAGAGAATTTTAGAATTCATATTGTCAACTAAAACGTAGTCAATGGTTATGATGATTTAATCAGAAATAACAGAAAATTAATTGTCTTTTCAAATCGTCCATAAGAACTCCTCTATGTTTTTATCCTTATTTTGATTCACAGAAATTTAGAGACGTATCAGCGGTATTATTTAGATAGCAGTTGAGATAATTTATGTTTTCGACTCGCTGAAAGATTTTATCTTCTATAAAAAAGTCAGAATTAATGTTGCGGGGTCTTTGGTTTCCCATTCGGACCTTCGGAGGTAGAAGGGCAGTTTTAAAGAGACAGGAAGCCAATTTAAAGATACGATTTTTCAGGATCGGTACTTGGATCGTACAAAGTATGTTCCAAGCAGACATAATCCAAGGAATGAATAGATTAGATACCAGCATCCTTGCTTGCAGAGAAGTAATATAGCCAGAATCTGGAGTATGTCAGCTGAATAATTACCACGTATATTATACAGGAGAAGATAGCACGCATTATGGAAATGAAGCAGCAATAGCAATACAAAAGAAGTTAGATGACTGTGTATCAAGATTCTTCTCTATATCAGACAAGATAGCAATACTAACAATAAATGCGACACCATTTAAATTAAACATAATAGTTGCCCATGCATCACCAGCAGAGAGATTTAAAGTTAAAGTTGAAAAAATTTATAAAGACATCAACAACACACTAAAAACTACCAAGAATCAAGAAATGACACTAATTTTGGGTGACTAACGCAAACGTGGGACAAAGTGATGATAAAAATATACTTGGCAACCATAGACTAGGTACTTACAATGAAAGAAGTTAGTACAATTATAAAAAAAAGACACTTTCCTATAATGAAGACCTTCTTCGAATTGCCTGCTAAACGCCTGTATGCACGGCGAGAACCAAATGATACAGAAACCAAATTGACTTTATAATAACCAATGCTATATTTCAAAACTCTATAATTTCAGCCAAAACATACCCAGGAAGTGATATCTCCTCGCATCATGCTGTATTACTTTCTAAATGACACTGAAATTAAAGAAAACCAATAACAAAGCAGACATGAGCAACTAATATATATGTAATGCAATTATCTGAAATAAGGCAATTAAATAGATCTAATTTACATCAAGATAATAATGGTTTTTAATTAAGTATTAGTAACAGTTAAAACTCAAGCCATAAAACTAAAGTAAACTTGCACAAAAATCTGTAATTGTAGTTGTTTTCAGAAAACTAAAAAATAAAAAAATGATAAATATTTAAGAATTACTTTTATTACTACAAAAATAATTTTATACCAAACTCGTCAAAAATTAATAGTCAAAAACCACTAACTAAAGTTTATAACAGCTTAGTTAACCCTTAGTCTTCAGTAGAAGACATAATGAAGAATCTAGATAGGAAAGTTTTCTTAACGAAAGTCAAAATGACGCTGACGCAGAACAGGTTTATTTATTCTGTTGGTTGCATCTACCATCATTTGTGCAACGTTGTCATCTTAGGTTCTTCTTTAACTTTATAAAACGAAAAAATGTTAAGGTGTGAGGTTCGAGTCGTCGGGCTAGTGCAATAAATCATTTAAAAAATCTAGGTTTGTTATTGCTTATTACGTTTATCGACTGGAATAAGGACAAATATTGGAATGTGAAAAAATTGGTTCGGTACCAGATCCAACTTGCTGCAATCGATTGCATTGATGGTCAATTTTTGTCTCATACTTAATTCATACGATAAATCTATATACTCTAAGAAGTTTGAAAGAGTGTTTAAAACAATAAAAATAAATTTAAACAATAGCAAGGCCATTCCACTGGACTTTTGCACTCAGTAATTTTTACTAATAACATCAGAATCTCTAAAGATCAAAAAGCAAGATATTTAGGGCTATACTTATATGACAAGTTTACTTAGAAGCTTTACAAAACAAAGACAATAAATAAAATAGATCTTAAAATTAACAATTGTGCCAATTATACTACAAAAATTTTTTATACTTCTCTAGACAGCAAACGTACAGAGTTGTTTGTGTAAATTTAAGTGTAATACAGATTTCAGTCAAAAATACCAGGACAATTAGTAGCTGTGGAAGTGCCGATCGCTAAAACGGTTAGCAATGTCGGAATTGATAGACACATCGACAGCTTATGGAAAAAAGTATTAATCAAATTCCACGTACTGTTGAAAACACACAGAAAGTATTTGAGCTATAATAGCATTTTAAGTGTCTTTGCTATTGCGCTCAGCCGTCGCAAACGCCGACAGAGATTTTTAAAATCGTAGGTATTTGTAAAATCAAAATATGTACAACAAAATGATTTAATCAGAAATTAGACAAAGTAAATATTTTAAATTTCGATGCTGATTTCAAAACTTTCGTTCATAAGACACCTTACCCATGCTAAATGTTTTTAATTTATATTCTGGACCACAAGAAGAAAATTAAAAGAGTATCAAATAGTATGATATTTAACTACCGATGAGGACAAGTTCGTTGTGCTCCTGAAAATGTAGTCAAAACGCTATCTTCTAGTTTACGAATACTACGAAGACTACTGCTTTTTAAATCCGATATAGTAAAGAAAACAACACTGGTAACACATTATTTGGGTAATTAGAAACTTGAACATAAAAAGCTATTTACCAGCTTTTCATTTCTCAATAACAGATATGGGAAATATTATTCCAAAAGTATGGGAAAATGCGATGCTTTAAATTCTCTTTTAAAAATAATAATAAATGCAAGTGTTATTCAGAGTGTCAAATTGAGCCAATTATGTAACACAAAAAAAAATAAAATAAGATAATTACTTAAATTTGTAACTAATTCCATACATCGATACAACATTTTTTTAAAGAGACCGGTATTATTTGATTTAGAATTGACATTACGCGGCCAACGTTTCCATTTGACCGTCTCTGCTGACCGACTTTGCTAATCTATGTAGTGCAGATGCACTTCTATTTTCTACACTAATCTAAAAATTTTCTATTTTCAATAAAGGATAATCACTAACATCGGTTACAGGCCCTTCAATATGGCTTTCTGAAAATTCTTGTTGCAATAGCAATCTACAAGCGATCAAAAAAATGGCCACGAGACGTGACAGATGATTTTCGAAAATCTTAAAGTAACATCGTTAACTCATGTTAACAGTCTCATATTAGCTTTTATAAGAAATATATACGTTTTATTATATATGTACATCGTTAAATTGTTAATGTCCATAAGTCAATAAAACAAAGAGGTCAATAAACTCCAATTATTATTCATTAAGAAGGACTGCAGTCAAAATTTTTAAAATATAAGCATTTATAACATCAATATTTATGTCAAACCATAATGTTCTAGCATTAGGCGTTAGAATAAACAGTGCGAAATTAATTTCACTGAACGTTACAGCAGCAATTAAAAAAATTATGAAATAAAATTTTCTTAAAAAAGTAGGAATTACGGATTAGAATTGTTTCTTTTTACTTTTCTTATCGTTATTATCTTAATTAATTTCGTCAACTACTTGGAACAGCACGATAATTAAGTAATCTGGTAAAATAAGTTTTCTAGTGCAAAAAGAATAAAACCACTGAAGGATATTAATAGGATATCGCAAATAAATAGATCTTATATTGGACCGCATAGAGAGAAACTAGCGTAAAAAATTTGGTAGAAATAAAATCATAAAACAATTATTATTATAAGCAAATAAATTTATTGAAGCCAACTAGAATATTTTACAAATAGTTTTAATTTTTAAATAGCTTATTTTAAATAAGCTTCTCATTTTTTTAAGTAATATCTACTACAAGAAATGTTTCATTTAGAAAACTAGATAATCAAAATATTCTTTTATATTACACGTTATATATAACAACACAAAGGAAGTAAGTGAATATTTATTATCAGGTTGACAATTCACAAACTTGTAGTAATTACTTCCATTGGCACATTTCAAGTGGGCATATATTTTTTCTTTTTACTTAGAAATAATATACAAATTTTTCTTTTACATATGTTTTGAAATGTTGACTTTTTTAGACTTTTGATTTGAAAACTCAAATATATTTAAAATCTTCTTTCTTTTGCACTTTTTTTCTTCCCATTTTTTCTTATAGTGGTTATCAGTTATCACTTGTAGCTTGTTTAGATTTCCGTATTAAAATACATTTTTAAAAAAGTATTTCTTTTTTTTCTAATGTTAAACTTTACTATAGATGTGTTAATGTTATTTATGTATGTAGACTCATAAGAACTTCGACGTCCTTATGTCACTACCAAAATAAAGTATTTTATTTTGTTTTAAACTATGCATTTGTTAGAAATATCAACAAACTCACTGCCGCCAAATTTTTTTTACCTAAAGCTATCTTTCGTATTTGCAAACTCACTTATTTTATTTCTAGTTAGAGCAGCTTTAAATGTTTTTCTATTAGGTGTATAAATAAATTCTCAGCTTTAGATTTCACAGGGCGCAAATCACTGTTCACATGTAACGTATTAGTCCGCCCTCTTGCGGTTTTAAAGCAATGACATTTGGTCTTTCGAATCATCATGCGGTTTGGCGTTTGATGCACATAACCTCAATAATCAGCTGTGTTCACGATGGCAATCACAAAAGAGCATATTCGATTTTCTATCTACTTCGCGTTTCATCTTAAGAAAAACGCTGCTGAAGCCACCGAAATGATTTGTGCTGCATATGGTGAGAATGCTGTAAGTCATGCAACGTGCAAAAAGTGGTACCAAAGATTTCGCGGAGGAGAGTTTAGTCTTCAAAATCAACCACGCACTGGACGCCCTCAAACATTTGACACGGATGAGCTGCAGACATTGCTGCATCAAAACAATGCCAGCCATTTCCATACGTTTCCATGCAATGGGTAAGATACAAAAGGAAGGCAGATGGGTTCCGCATAAACTGTCCGAAGACAACAAAAATCGACGATTAAACATAATAGTCATGCATCACCAGCAGAGAATTTAAAGTTAAAGTTGAAAAAATTTATAAAGACATCAACAACACACTAAAACTACCAAGAATCAAGAAATGACACTAATTTTGGGTGACTAACGCAAACGTGGGACAAAGTGATGATAAAAATATACTTGGCAACCATAGACTAGGTACTTACAATGAAAGAAGTTAGTACAATTATAAAAAAAAGACACTTTCCTATAATGAAGACCTTCTTCGAATTGCCTGCTAAACGCCTGTATGCACGGCGAGAACCAAATGATACAGAAACCAAATTGACTTTATAATAACCAATGCTATATTTCAAAACTCTATAATTTCAGCCAAAACATACCCAGGAAGTGATATCTCCTCGCATCATGCTGTATTACTTTCTAAAATGACACTGAAATTAAAGAGAAAACCGAAGTAACAAAGCAGACATGAGCAACTAATATATATGTAATGCAATTATCTGAAATAAGGCAATTAAATAGATCTAATTTACATCAAGATAATAATGGTTTTTAATTAAGTATTAGTAACAGTTAAAACTCAAGCCATAAAACTAAAGTAAACTTGCACAAAAATCTGTAATTGTAGTTGTTTTCAGAAAACTAAAAAATAAAAAAATGATAAATATTTAAGAATTACTTTTATTACTACAAAAATAATTTTATACCAAACTCGTCAAAAATTAATAGTCAAAACCACTAACTAAAGTTTATAACAGCTTAGTTAACTCTTAGTCTTCAGTAGAAGGCATAATGAAGAATCTAGATAGGAAAGTTTTCTTAACGAAAGTCAAAATGATGCTGACGCAGAACAAGTTTATTTATTCTGTTGCTTGCATCTCCTCATCATTTGTGCAACTCTGTCACCTTAGGTTCTTCTTTAACTTTATAAAACGAAAAAATGTTAAGGTGTGAGATTCGAGTCGTCAGGCAATAAAACATTTAAAAAAATCTAGGTTTGTTATTGCTTATTACGTTTATCGACTGGAATAAGGACAAATATTGCAATGTGAAAAAATTGGTTCGGTACCAGATCCAACCTGCTGCAATCGATTGCATTGATGGTCAATTTTTGACTCATATTTAATTCATACGATAAATCTATATACTCTAAGAAGTTTGAAAAAGTGATTAAAACAATAAAAATAAATTTAAACAATAGCGGGCCATTCCACTTGACTTTTGCACTCAGTAATTTTTACTAATAACATCAGAATCTCTAGAGATCAAAAAGCAAGATATTTAGGGCTATACTTATATGACAAGTTTACATAGAAGCTTTACAAAACAAAGACAATTAATAAAATAGATCTTACAACTATCAATTGTGCCAATTATACTACAAAAAAATTTTATACTTCTCTAGACAGCAAACGTACAGAATTGTTTGTGTAAATTTAAGTGTAATACAGATTTCAGTCAAAAATACTAGGACAATTAGTAGTTGTAGAAGTGCCGATCGCTAAAACGGTTAACAATGTCGGAATTGATAGACATATCGAAAGCTTATGGAAAAAAGTATTAATAAAATAATTTAATCAGAAATTAGACAAAGTAAATATTTTAAATTTCGATGCTCATTTCAAAACTTTCGTTCATAAGACACCTTACCCATGCTAAATGTTTTTAATTTATATTCTGGACCACAAGAAGAAAATTAAAAGAGTATCAAATAGTATGATATTTAACTACCGATGAGGACAAGTTCGTTGTGCTCCTGACAATGTAGTCAGAACGCTATCTTCTAGTTTACGAATACTACGAAGACTACTGCTTTTTAAATCCGATATAGTAAAGAAAACAACACTGGTAACACATTATTTGGGTAATTAGAAACTTGAACATAAAAAGCTATTTACCAGCTTTTCATTTCTCAATAACAGATATGGGAAAAATTATTCCAAAAGTATGGGAAAATGCGATGCTTTAAAATCTCTTTTAAAAATAATAACAAATGCAAGTGTTATTCAGGGTGTCAAATTGAGCCAATTATGTAACACAAAAAAAATAAAATAAGATAATTACTTAAATTTGTAACTAATTCCATACATCGATACAACATTTTTTTAAAGAGACCGGTATTATTTGATTTAGAATTGACATTACGCGGCCAACGTTTCCATTTGACCGTCTCTGCTGACCGACTTTGCTAATCTATGTAGTGCAGATGCACTTCTATTTTCTACACTAATCTAAAAATTTTCTATTTTCAAAAGGATAATCAATAACATCGGTTACAGGCCCTTCAATATGGCTTTCTGAAAATTCTTGTTGCAATAGCAATCTACAAGCGATCAAAAAAAAAATGGCCACGAGACGTGACAGATGATTTTCGAAAATCTTAAAGTAACATCGTTAACTCATGTTAACAGTCTCATATTAGCTTTTATAAGAAATATGTACTGTACGTTTTATTATATATGTACATCGTTAGAATTGTTAATGTCCACAAGTCAATAAAACAAAGAGGTCAATAAACTCCAATTATTATTCATTAAGAAGGACTGCAGTCAAAATTTTTAAAATATGCATTTATAACATCAATATTTATGTCAAACCATAATGTTCTAGCATTAGGCGTTAGAATAAACAGTGCGAAATTAATTTCACTGAACGTTACAGCAGCAATTAAAAAAATTATGAAATAAAATTTTCTTAAAAAAGTAGGAATTACGGATTAGAATTGTTTCTTCTTACTTCTCTTATTGTTATTATCTTAATTAATTTCGTCAACTACTTGGAACAGCACGATAATTAAGTAATCTGGTAAAATAAGTTTTGTGGTGCAAAAAGAATAAAACCACTGAAGGATATTAATAGGATACCGCAAATAAATAGATCTTATATTGGATCGCATAGAGAGAAACTAGCCTAAAATAACAATTTGGTCAAAATAAAATCATAAAAGAATGATTATGATAAGCAAATAAAGTTATTGAAGCCAACTAGAATATTTTACAAATGGTTTTAATTTTTAAATAGCTTATTTTAAATAAGCTTCTCATTTTTTTAAATAATATCTACTACAAGAAATGTTTCATTTAGAAAAATAGATAATCAAAATATTTTTTTATATTACACGTTATATATAACAACACAAAGGAAGTAAATGAATATTTATTATCAGGTTGGCAAATTCACAAACTTGTAGTAATTACTTTCATTGGCACATTTCAAGAAAGGAACATTTTTCTTTTTTCTTAGAAATAACACACAAATTTTCCTTTTACATATTTTTTGAAATATTGACTTTTTTAGACTTTTGATTTGAAAATTGAAATTTATTTAAAATCTTCTTTCTTTTGCACTGTTTTTCTTCTCATTTTTTATTATAGCGGTTATCAGTTGTCACTTTGAAGCGGAAGTAGCTTGTCTAGATTTCCGTATTAAAATACATTTTTAAAAAATATTTCTTTTTTGTCTAATGTTAAACTATACTATAGATGTGTTAATGTTATTTATGTGTGTAGACTCAGAAGAACTTCGACGTCCTTATGTCACTACCAAAATAAACTATTTTATTTTGTTTTAAACTATGCATTTGTTAGAAATATCAACAAATTCACTGCCGCCAAAAATTTTTTACCTAAAGCTACCTTCCGTATTTGCAAACTCACTTATATTATTTCTAGTTAGAGCAGCTTTAACATGTTTTTCTAAATATAACTGGAAATTTGCATTACGTTTTAAAAAGAATTAGTATAAAGCTACCTATTTTGTGCTTACCTGTAACCATGAGCTTTAAAAAATAACTGAAGTTTATGCATGTTATATGATAGTAGTAACAATTATTTTCTGATCTTTTATAAGTATAAGCAATTTTAGCAGAAACTACGTCGCAGTCAGTCTCAAGCTCGATTGAGAAAGGAGGGAAAAAAGGACTGGTAAGATATATTGATGTTACAAGGTGTAGTGCAACAAATGCTAAGAATCGCTGATAAGGCAAATTATTAATTTTAATCAACCAGGACATCCACTTTATAATTAGTGCGCGACGGTAAATTTCCGGAGCACTAAAATTCGGACCAAAGAAAGACAACTCTACAATAGAACGAAAAAGTCGCAACACAAACAAATAATTTGGTTATATAGAATGTAAGAAAAATAGAAACTTAAGTAAAAGAACTGAAAGAGATAAACGCATCAGCCTACCACACGCCGAGCCCTAAGTTCGACTCCCTGGTCAAAAGCAACGGCAAATATCAGATGTTGTCTAGCCGTCATACAAACACCTTTGTCTGGTTGTCCTTCTTCTAACGAGTTAGACTAGCCAACTAGTTGGGGTACGGCCAACATAACTCATAGTAGTACACGAAATGTGTAGTTAGTTAGAAACAGGCTAGTAGCCTATATATAAGAGCAAAAGAAGGCATTCTTAGCAAGATAAAGAAAGTCGTAACTTGAGTAAACAAACATCAACAAGAAATGAAACAATATGAAAAATAAATGAAGTTATAGGAAGGAAGAGGAAAATACGAAACAAAAAACCTAAGGATTGGAAACGAAAATTACAGTTAGCTATAGATAAAAAGTTCACCGAGAATCATATAAAATTTATAGCGGTTATTGGATATGATATACAAGCGAAGCACTAGCATATAAAGTCATAAGGAATTTAAATCAAACAGAGAACAATGTAGCGAATTATTCTTAATAAGAGGAACAGTTGTAAAAAACTATAAGGAACTGTGGACAAAAAAAGCGGAAGGCAAAAGTAATAAAGCAGATCATTCTGAAGTTAAGGAGATTATAATGAAAGAACCACAAAGTACAGGAGGGAATACAAAAAATAGAACATCCGCAGTTAAATATGCAGGCACTCTCAGTCGTCTAAGGCAATGACACCTTATAAAAGTTTGTTGGCAGTAATGCAAATAAAAGGTAACAGAAATAACTACTAAAACTATAGAGATACAAGCTTGCCAAATACTACACATAAAATATATTCAAAATTCCTTAACAATAAACTCAAAGTAGTAATAGTCACACTTTTACAATTTCGACAAAGACATTCATGTAATGACTTTATAGTAAAATGGTAGTTTAATCTGAAACCTATATAGCTTTCATTGAGTATATAAACACTTTTGACCATATTGGATATAGGCTCTACACAATAATAACAGATAAGGCATACCCACCACATTTTACAAAGACATAATTAGAAGTTTTCATAAGACAAAAATAATAATAAACACAGCTACAAAATTCAAGTAAATAACAGAAATAAAATTGAGAGTGAAACAAGGTCCTACACTTTTTAACTTACATCATCAAACACTGAAAACCAAACGTACACCCTGGAATACAGTTATATTGAAATATTTACCTAAACACGTTATTTTCTGACGTTAAATTAATAATTCAAGAAAACAAAGGTGCACCTCAATTAGCAATCCGTCGCCAAAACTAAAAATATAGACAATACAAACTCACAATATCTTTAAACGAGACGAAAGTTATGGCCCCCAAATGTAAACATTCTGTTCGATAAAAGATAGTTTTTGATAATAAACCAATACAGCAAATATTCAGACTGAGACATAATTTACGATTACGATTATGGAATAAATGATAAAACACATGAGGTTATTTGACCTAAAATAAAAAAAAAATTGAACACCAAACCCAAAAACACGCAAGGATAAAGTTTTATGTTATTATGTCTGTACACGTACCTATAATCAAAGGAATAGCCGATTATCAGAAAAAATGGAAATAACACATTAACAAAACAGAAAACGAACAAAAATTCATAAGCATTCTCAACATATCCCCAGAAGCAAAGGAGATGTTGGTCGACCAATAAAACGGTGGTTATAAAGATTTGTGAAAATAGTATAGGTATCCCTGTGGCTCAGAAGATAAATGTTTTTAGTATGATTGGTATACCCATCTACTATTGATAAAACTTTTTTCAGATTGTTTTACAACTACAACAAAATATTCTAACTGCATCACAAATAATTCACTTGTTATTCAACCAGATACTGAGCAAGCAAATGCCGTTTCAGGCTTAATATCGGAGAAACATATATATCAGCCGCATTAAGACAAAAAATATAAGTAGTATTAACACTTTTTATTTCTAATGAACTGCACTTCTTTGATATTTGCTCTTTTACTAATTATTATTTGATATCTTTAAATTATAGATCAGATGGTCCTATCGATTCTTAGTACTTCATGTGGACCGAATGAAGTGCAGTAAGCAATAAAAAAATTACTCCTTTTTTCTGTTAAAGTTGATAACTCGTACTGCAAGAATAAGATTAGGTTATCGCGATAATTCTTTATAACGAGACATAAAACAGATATACTTCTCTAACTAGCTATTGCAAAATCTCGTTACAATATAATAATAATCATAGTAGTTCCCCATAACAGGATAATACGTCTGCTACTATCTAGAGCCTACGGTACACAAGGGTAGTAACGTGGCTAGCATTACGTACCGACTGCCTATCATTACCCCAGAGTTTGACTTCCAGGTACTCATTTATTGCAGCCTCAGTCGAGCTGGACCGTAAAAATTCCAGTGATCGAATTGGCAAGAACGGGATTCGAAGCCGCATCTTTAGGTTTCGTATTCTAGCAACCTATTCACTAGACCACTACGGCTTTAATAATAATAATAATGCAATATAAATAGTAATATCTTAAAATGCTTATTGAAAGACAACAATTTTATAGTTTAGAAAAAATTAATTTATCATTACATGAACTGCCTTAACAACAAAGTGTGTAGCCTTTTAAGGTTAAGGGTGGAAAATATAAATTTATATTTTATTTGGCTATACTAAATGACATGTACATTTAAAGAGTATATTAGCGAAAAGCACGTAAGTTGTTAACACAATGCAGAATATCCAGTTAAAATTACACATCTCAACAATTTTAAAATTTTTTCCTAGTTTTGTAGATGAAAGTGATTCCAACGAAGAATTGCATGCTGAATCCATATATGATTTCAGTTTTTTCCTATAATCTATAGTTTTTGAGAAATCGGCAAGTTTATCAAATTTGGTAAGCCGCAGAAAAAGCGGAGAACTTATTTCAGTATTCTTGTCTTACTGCAGGGACTTCTTGGCTCTCTTCCGTTTATATGATGTTTTCCTCACTGACAACTAATAGCAATCTGGTAACATGATCGGGTTCTATCTTTCCTGCTAACCCTTGTTTTCTTGTCCAGTACAGTTCATTGCTCTAATCATGATCCCAGCATTGACGTTACAGGGATTATTCTTGTTTGTCGTCATGTTCTAAAACATATGATTCTGGGGAACAGGAACAAGAAGACCTGTATCATGTGCAACAAGCCGCATAGCAGAAGGTAAATCGAGATAAACGATTTCTTGTTTTACAGAGAAACTTACTATCTTGGTGACACAGAAATAACA
This sequence comes from Sinelater perroti, assembly GCA_036346155.1. Classification (NCBI taxonomy): domain Eukaryota; kingdom Metazoa; phylum Arthropoda; class Insecta; order Coleoptera; family Elateridae; genus Sinelater; species Sinelater perroti. The sequence goes on along the minus strand of JARFIY010000348.1, from coordinate 1,845,623 downwards.
ATTCTTTAAATGATCCTGCTGTTCCTTCAAATTATTAGTACAGCAAAAGATATAGGTGGACAAGAACCTCTAAACCACTGGTTTCAACATGAAAGAAAAATGTGAGATGCCCATTTTTTGTCTTGATTACAAACACCGCACCCAAAATACAAGCGATAAGTTGTTTTTATACGGGAGGTAATGTACCTTTTGTGATGCTTCGCAGTAAACTCGCCACATATGTAACAAAAATTGTCTGGGGCATTTATACATTTACGTGACACGTTTTTAGGTTATCTGTTCGTTTATGGATGTATTGTGTGCCACAAAGTGGAAATCAGTATGAACGTAGACTCTAAACACTACTGAATAACAATCACTGAAATACGCACAATACACAGTTCACATTATTGCAAGAAAACCAGGGCAGAAAGTCAGCACTGTTACGTCGTTTTGATTTCAACTGTTAACATTTGTTAAATAATATACTGCCGACACCTTTATGGGGTAAAACTACAATTATGCTAGACAGGGTGACAACTAATGAACATACTGAGCAACTTGTCTACTCACAAAGCACCTAATATTTAAAATCGAATTTTTGAAAATATCTACTGATTAGTACGTGACTAAAACAGTTTCAAAACAGAAAAACCTATTTGAATGATAAAGAAATTCTTGGTTGCCTACAATCTCGACTATTGTAAAGAATGTTGATTAGGTTCGACACAAATAATTCTAATCAATTAAAAATAACTTACGATTTTTCTTAGTAATGCTTGTCCAAAAATAGAATAAGATTTGAATTAAACGTGGTTTCTTTGGATAAGTAACATTTACTTTAACAACATTTTTATCATTTATACATTGCTTTAGAGTGAACATTATTTCCAGTTATTTATTTTTTTATTGTTTTCTGGTAGCAATATAATATTTCAAACATTTTAACATTTTTTTCCTATAAACAAATAATGTCTATTTAATAATTCACAGCTTTATAATTAGCACTTAAAAATACATTTGTCTTCACTACATAGCCAAATGATATTAAACTACATTGACTAAAATATTAGAAAAAACTATGCATTACAACTTATCTATACTTAAAAACATTGGTCATTAGCTCTGTATTTGCAAAACTTTTAAAATATTTTACCTATAAGGTTCTACTTCTTTATTCACTAATATTTATAAAAAAATTATTATAATAATCACAATTAGATTTATAAAAAAAAGGATGATAGTCAAAAATTTTTTTCTAAAGAACTAATACTGTTAAATTACCCTTTATGGGGGATATTACGTTTTACCTTATATAATTCTCAGAATTATATGGAAAATATAAAAAATATGTTGAGAGTAAGACAGTTTACAAATCAAAATTTAAAAAATGCAACTAATACCTTTATTTAAAAATAACTGAACAAATCCGGCTTTAGTTTGTAGAAGCTAAAAACACAATTGACGTTTTCATCTTGAAAGTTATTTTAAAACCACAGACCTTTTGAATTTTCCGGTTGTCGTCCTTTATCTGAGTTCCAAAAGTCCGCATGCAAAATTGATTGAAATATCGAAATGGCTTTATAGTCGATAAATATACAATTCCAATAAGCCACAGCACAAATACGAGTTTAAAGAGTAAGCCTTTGCGCCACACAACCGCTGTCTGTCTTTCTCGGCCATGTTAAGCGGGCACGCAACAGAGCAAGCTCGTAAAACCCGCTGCCGCTGTTCGTATAACACAAAATAAATTGCATCCAGTTAGCCAAATAGATCGGTATTTTTCGTGAAATCGTTTCGTCTATTATGCATATCGGATAAATAGCTGACTGCAAATCAGCATTTTGATTAGTACAAATTGGAGTGCTGGTGAAGTGATATTATTGAGCATTTGTATTAAGCTAAAAATATTCTAGGTTGTTACACTTGTATCATTATATAAAAAAATTATAAATAGACCCACTTAAACTTGAAATTAAGGTTACATAAAACATTATTGTATTGATATTATATTAACTACCTTTTACCGATAATTATTTACTACAGCATGTATAATACAAGAAGCAACAGAAATATTCAATTTCTAATGATATAATTATTAATGTCATTTAATTATTATAAATTATCCAATTAATTTTTACTAATAATGACGTAAAATTTTCTCAAATGCTCTCTCTCTCTCTCTCTCTCTCTCTCTCTCTCTCTTTATATATATATATATATATATATATATATATATATATATATATATATATATATATATGTATTTATGTATGTATGTATGTATTGCTATATAAATTAAAAAACTGTAATAAATTTGTATTTTAGTAAGCTTTCTTGTAACAGGTGTATTTATTTGTAATTCAAAAAAGTACAATATTTAATAGATTGTTATAACGAATATTGTTGCTTTCTAAGTCACAAAATTTAAGAAAATGTAATAAAAAATTAAAATATTGTATAAATATTTAAATATTGTTTAACTGCAAGCGGTAATAACTAATCATGCAGCTATATTAAAATACTAACTTTGCAATTAATTGTCACAAGCTAAGAAGAAACAGGAGCATGGAGAAGAATAACAACCTTTTCAAAAACTTGAGTACCAGAGACCCTGTTAATAAAAGGTGGTTCAAATATAACCGGAACTAATTTGTGTGTAAACAAGCCACAACATCCACCCTTTCTCCTGCTTAAGTTAGAACTTATTCAGTTCTGTTTGGAAGTTGCTAGAGTGATGAGCAAGCAGAAGGTACCACAAAACGTGGAATAACGCGTTGTGATCAAATTCTTCGTTGGAGAAAACGTCCCGTCCGCTGAAATTTACTAGAGACTCCAGCAAAAGTATGGGGAAAAGTGCATCTTACGGATCGGTGTGTTTGAGTTGTCTAAGTGCTTCAGAGGACAGAGAGCGCGTGGAGAATGAATTGGATGACCGTTGGGAGCAAACATCCGTCACCGGCATTGATCATGAAGACCCGTTTATTCATAAGAATAGGTTGTCTATAAGTATTGTTAGTTCAAAAGGCATCATAAAAAACACCTGCACTATCGCACTTTGACGGACGTGAACAAATGGTGCGCATACAAACTGCCAGTTGACCCCTACAACAATTTGAAAACAAAGGTGGTGCATTTTTTAAGTTTATAGTGACCACCAATGAAACGTAGGTGCACTACTTCATTCTCGAGTCCCAGCAGTCATCACGCGAGTGCTGGCATACCAGTTCTCCCAAACCCAAGAGAGTGCGGAAAAGCCGTTCAACGGAAAAAGTGATGGCAACGTTATTCTGGGACTGACATGGGATTATTTATGTAGACAGAACAAGAAATGCAGTTTACTACTCAGATCTCCTAGCAACAAACGTGAAGGAAAAGACCCGACTCAAACGGAAAATAGGTGGAAAGTTAGTAGCTTTTTTTCAAAAAATACACAACAATGGAAACTCTCTGAACATTTCAATGGAACTTTCTGCCACATCCCCGATTTAGCTCAGAATTATTTCTACTTGTTCGGAAGGCTCAAATCAGTCTTGCAAGGTATGCGGTTTGCGGACGACACCGTCATTCAGACTGTTCGAGAGTGGATACGTCGCCAACAAAAAGCCTTTTTAAAAAGGGCGTCGAATGCTTTCAGAACGTTGGAAAAATTGTGTTGACTTCGGAAGGGAGCACGTTGAAGAATTATTTGTGCAAGTGTTTGAAAATTTGTTTTTGTTTGTAAAAAAATTAGTCCCGGTCATATTTGAACAGTTTTGTAGTACCCACCAAGAATTTCGTGGCACAAGAAAAATATGCAACGGCAAGAATAGAATATATCATTGATAAAAAACTAGTAAACAAAATACATAGTTGGAAAGGAGTATCTAAAAGAATCTAATTAATAGAATTTTATCAAATACATGATGAATGAACAACTATGATAATAGTCTATGAACCGAATAAAGACAACTCGAATGAAAATAAAGAAAAATTTGACCTTGGTTACAGAAGCATACAAAGGTAAAATTTACGTAATTGGGAGATTTTAATAGCATAGTCGAAAAAATTAATAGACCAACAATGGATGTGATAGGATATGCACGGATAATGTACAAAAAACAATAACGAAAAATGTTTGCTAAATAGTGGCTAATACATTTTATGAACACCGAGATATACATAGTTACACAAGAGTTTCGGAGAACAAATATGAAAGATCAGTAATTGATTATGTACTTGTTCAAAGAAATAATAGGAAATTTATAAAAGATGTTATAGTACGAAAAGAGTACAGAAATATTTAGTAACTATTACCTGGTAGTTGCAAAAATAAATATAGAAAAGGAAACACAACAGGATAATAGTAATGATAACAAACCAATTAAAAAGAAAAACATCAGTTCGTATAAACTATAAACAAAGATGTATCAAAAAGTCATTTACGTTAAAATAGGAAAAATAAAAACATTATGGAACAGAAAAATACTGAAGAAACATTCTTTAAAATAATAGTAATGGAAGCAGCCCAACAAACATGTAGTATAATAACAACAAACAACTGTAAGAAACAAACATCTTGGTGAAATAAAAAAATTATTAAAGAAGTTAAAATAAGGAAACAATGACAGAGAAATATTTAAAAAATAGAAAAAAGAGAAATACAAAACATAAAGAGCAGAGAATAAAAATTAAAAATAAGATATTGGAAACCACACAAAAGTCATTGCAAGAGTTTGGAAGAAGACTTTTTCTTCTTATAGGGTCTTTTTTCTACGAAGGTTGGCGATTATCAAGGCTATACGGATCTTAGATGTTGCCATTCTGAATAGATCTACTAAATTGTAATAGTAGAATAGGTAGAAGACTAAAAGAAACAAATCAAAGTAATCCCAAACGGTATATAATGTAAGTAAAACAATTAGGAAAGGAAAGAAATACCGGCCAATGACTATAAAAAAGAAAGAGGATACACTCACAAATAATAGAAAAACAATTATAGACAGATAAGAGGAGTAGTTCGTTAAATTGTTTAACTCATATGGGAACTAAAGGAACAAACTTTTTACTTCAGATATGTAACAAAACCTGGATGGAAGGTAGTACACCAAACGACTGGGAAATAGGCGTCGTTATGTCCATTCACAAAAAAATGCTACAAAAAAGATTGAAAAAACTACAGAAGGATAACGTTATTGAACACGATAGCTAATGTTTGTGAAAAAGTTTTAGGCAACAGATTACGAGAAATTATAGAACCACAATTAAATAAATCGTAAGGTAGGTTTAGAAGAGGACATAGCATCCAATTACACATTTTTACCTTAAAACAAATTGTAGAAAAAACTATGAGAAAAGTAAAAGATTATTGAGCTCTAGAAGGCATTTGACAGGACACCTAGAAAACTAACGCAGAAAAACCTCCAAGAAATGAGAGTAAATAGAAGACTAGCCGAAGAAATCAAAAGTATGTACAAACAAAATAACCATTATATAAAAACACATAATATGCAGTTAGACGCGTTCATTGCTGAAGATGAACTAAGGCAAGGTGGTGTATTAAGTCCAATAATCTTTGTTATATTAATAGATGATATAATTAAACAAACCATTGTATAAACTAAGAAACTTGAAATAGATTATAGAAACTTACAAAGCGTTAGAATACAGGATGTGCATTTGCGGACGACGTGGTCATATCGGTCAACACTGAAAGAAACCTACAAAATAATTTGAATGTTTGGAACAAAACTCTCAAATCACACAAGCTTTAAATAAATATTAACAAGACAAAAGTAGTGATTCTAACATAGGCAAGAAAATTAACAGAAAACAAGGTGATAGAACAAGTAAATAAATTTAAATATCTGAGTGTGAGAATTGACAACACAGGGAGTCATAAAAAATAAAATCAAGGAATGCATAGAGAAAGCAACCAAAACATATTACGGAATTTGCAAAACAATAGTGAACAGACAATTGAGACGGTGGAGACATTTACAAAAGCTACCAAGCAATAGTTAGGTGAAAAAATATGGAAAGCGAAGACAATAGACAAAAAAGTAAATGTAGGCCAAATAAAACGTGGGATAAGATAATTGGTAAGTTATTAAACAACAAGAATTTAAGTTGGCAGGCAGCTAAAGTAATACCAAATACAACTAGATATAAAGTAAAACCATAAAGTTATTTTTATTGTTCAAATATTTCTCATTCTATTCATCATCTGAAAATGATAGTAGAGGTAAAATAAACCAACCCAAAAACTCAAGACATGTGACACCATTGTATAGCAAATACATCTTCTGTCTGTGTCTGGCAATTAATTGATAAAGTGGTTAAGCTAAATGTGAATTATAAAAACTTTCTCAATTGTATAAAAACTGAAAATCTTAAAAGCGATTAGACTGAAAATTAAATATTTTTTTTAATGTTTAGTTTGCCTTTTCACTGAGAAAGTAGAACTCAGGTTGGGGTATTAGAATACAGATACATAAATCAAGCAAATCATATTTTAACGAGGTATAAGATGGATTGCCACATGCCATTTATAAGGAATTTTTTATATAATTATGGGAGGAAAAATCTTGTGGGTGTCAAACGACGAAGGAGAAGTGTTTATCCACGAATGAAGGGCATGGGATAGAGCAGTGAGTGAATAAAAATAAAAAAAGAAAGAAGGGTGAGGTAAGAACAAGAGGGGAAAAGGGAATATATGAAAGGGAAAAAAGGAAAGCAATAAATAGAAAGGAAGAAACGAAAAACTGGAAACAAGAAAGGGAAAAGGGAAGAAAAGAAAGAAAAGAAAGGAAGAAGATGGAATTGATGAAGTTTTTTAAATAAACAAAAAGAATGTTAACAAGGCAGAATAAAACAGAAGAAATTGTACGAAATTTAAACCTGCAGGAAGATGTAGAATGATTATTAGAACTTTCAGTTAACATAGGTTGTTGAGGGAGAAAATTTTTTAATCTTTGTAGAAAAATACTTTTCGCATACACATTTTAATTTTCAAACATGTGAGTTTATGAAAAACTGTAAGAAGCTATTGACTAAGTTGGGACACGAGAAATAATAATAATAAAATACTGTAACAGCAAGACGCGATTAAAAAGTTTATAATATAAAAAAGCATATTAAATTATACAGTTTCAGCATCAATGGAAAATAGTTAATTTAGTTCTTCAAAAATAGTAATAAAAATAAAAGCAAATGTTGTTTGTATAGAAAAAAATACATTTGCAGAGATACAAATCATACATCCGTTATATATTATACATATAATTATTTCACGAAACATTACTTTTAAGACGTTGAATGTTATAGTAAACCAATTGAAAAATGTAGGGCTAATCATCATCTATCTATAAAATAAAAAAAATAAAAGAATATTGTATAAAAGAGAAGGCGAATCAAAAGTTAAAAATAAACTATTTCAAATATTGTTTTGATGAACTCAAAACAGCATTAGGAATTTATATGACAAGGAATAGATATGTAATTAAATAAATAAAAATACAACAGTATAACATAATAATAACATTTGGAAGGACTATGTGCTAAACCATTTATGAGGTGCTAGACAGAAGAAATATAACAAATTAAAAATAGTTGTAGTAAGATAACTAAGCAAGGCAAGAAATATGAAATAAGAAAAAAACATGAAGGATAAAAATCAAATAGGAAACCGAATTTAAAGATATTGGGAAAAGGTTTGTAGTAAAACTGAATTATATATTAAAAAAACAAAGAGTATAAAAGAATGATAATTTATAGGCAGCATAAAATCAAAAAAGGCTAGTATGACACTTTATGCAGTATTACTATTAGAGCGAGAAAACGCTGCAAAAAGAAAAATAGCAAAAAATATAACCTGAAAAACTGCAAAAATAATATTTCAGATGTTCAATAAAGATTTAAATTAAGACGTTTAGAAAATGGAAAATATATGGGTCTAATGTCACCAACATTTAAAAAATATTTGGTAATTATATAAATCTAAAAGCACTAACTTTAGTAGACTGTATAGTAAAATCATAAAGAATATAATTATAGAATACTAGAACAAAAGAAACCATAGAAGCAAAATGGCTTTAGAACTGATAGAGCTTTCACTAACAACATTTTCTATCTGAAATAAATTATAGAAAATTGATATAAAAAGGGCAACAATTGTTTGCTTTCTTATAGATTTAAAAAAGCTCTACCACCCTTGCTAAAACTATGGAAGAACATTCTACAAGCAGCTCAATAAGTTTTTACAATTTTGCTATATTATTGTCTGGCAGCTGTGTTCATATAAATGTGTAATAGTGCTTTGATGAGTGAGGTTTATTAACTTTCTACAGCGGAGCTTATAGAAAGTTAATAAGATTATCATCCTGTCTGTCTGTCTTGTGTGCCTGGAGACAAGATAGCTTCCATTCTACTAAACGGATTCACTTCAAACTTGGTATACACACATTTTATTGGGATTGATTTTCAGCCAAATCGGTTAACGGCAACCGGAAGTGACCGTTACGATTTCTAAAATTCATTATACTCACATATGTCATGCAGCATATCATTCGACAGCATTTTTGACGCTGATCATTATGGAGATATTAATCAACATCTTAATACCTTTTAAAAGTTTTTATCCTAATTTCATCGCATCCCTGTAGAAAGTTTTCTTTACGGTGTTACACCGTTCTTGTTATTATTACGTATGTACTTATAAGAACCGAACCAAAAAATAAGCATTACATTTTTAGTTCAAATTGAAAGTAGTCTAAGAAAAATTAATTTATGAGGATGCTACAGAGAAGACGCCAGTATACAAATAGATAAAACTTTTTTTATGGAGATGTATGAGGTGCTTTCAAGTTCTAAGGTCTCCAAATTGTTTCTGAAAAGTACTTGCCCAAGAAAGTTTAAACTTCTGTAACGTATTTTCTGTTTAGACGTACACATGTTTCACAATGTTGTCGCTATGATTCTATGGCTATTGAGAACATTTCTTTAGGGGTGTGTTTTGCTTACTGTCAAGTTTCTGATGCAACAGCGGCTCGATTGGAAAATGAGCGGTCGCGGAGAAATTTATGGCGGCATTACGTGTCCTAAGACATTGCCACCCGCGCAGCTTTGTGTTCGTCAATCAGCATTTTAGATCATCATGCAAAATGGACTGCACAGATCTTATGAAAATGCCAATTTTAGAAGCGCTATCACGCTCTCCTAATCAACGGTCTTCTATAACAACTTGCTCCACTCGCGCAATCATAGTTTCAATCCAGCTGGTTCATGGGAGACGCTGCTTCGGTTTATTGTAACACAAATCTCGACCTTCTTTAAACTTTCGCACTCACCAACGCACATTTTTAACATTTAACTTTTTCATCGGATGTCTTAATGAATTGATGATAAATTTCGATTGGCGTTTGACCACGCAAAAAGATAAAATGGATGATTACGTTGGAATTTTAAGTATACAACACTTAGTGCAATGGCAGTAATTCGACCTGTGTATATTGTACAGTGCTTCATCTATATTACAAATTTAAAAATATTTCCCGCGTCTTTTAAAATTAACCGCATTTTTCTACTTACTCTCACTGTTGAGAAAAAAATTTGGAAACCTTAGAACTTGAACAAATTTTGTACATATATATATATATATTATATATATTTCGTTTATATATATATTTTTTATATATATTAAGTAAATTACAATAATTACAACAAAATAAATTATTATATAACTTTAGAAAAATTATAATGTATGTTTGCTGATTCTTTCAACTTTGTTAATTCATCAAAGCATGTACATATTAATATAAAAGAGAATACTTATAAACAACTTGTATGCAAATTATAAAGTCGGATTTCGTATTATAAAATCTGAAATGGAATAAAAGAAGGTTTTGAAAATTTTAAATTGACATGAAATTTACTTTATTCGAAAAACCCTTCTTAGGTTACAATTTAAATATGACTTCTGGCATATGACAGCACGACTGGCTCGAAGTAGTGCAAGGTGGAGGTTCAATTTTAAATGACTTTTTCCGAACGTAAAGAAATATCTTGAATAAACGGCGAATGTTGTCCTTTTGGGTCAATCGTTTGGGTTATCAGCGTAGACTAGCGATACACATGTCCCAACAAAAATAGTCTAGCGGCGTTAAATGACACAATCAAAGCAATTAACGGTCCGAAACTAACTATGTGAATCAAAACGTTTCCTTCAATAAATCAATTGTTATTAATACAAGAATGTAAATTAATCCTTTTAGCACTAACTGAAACTAAACAAAGAGAAAAGCACAGAGAATCCAAATAGACGTGTCTGTTTTTCGGCAGTTGTAGAAAACAAGCGAATGGTTATAACCATAAGTGCATATCCGAAAGAATCTTTAGAGTAACACTCAAAATATACGTATTAAAAACAGTAACTGTAACGTTCCTTTAGATAATCTAAGAAAAAAATTAAATAACAAATGTTTTGAAGATTTATATCTTAGATTGAGAAAAATTCGGACACATCAAAAAGTAGCAATTTGCAGGAGATATGTATACTATAGCACAAAATAAAAGCAACAATGATATAGTTAAATAGTTTGGTGAGAAGACGGAGAACGACAACGGAGAAAGATTAATTCAAATATGTTATCAATATACTTAAGTTAGTCAAACAACGAATTACACAGACTATAGAAAAAGCAGTCAATGGGACACAATACTAATTGGCTGGCCCATTGAGTAAGCCGGATTTAATTTTAAAATAAAACAATAAATTATTATTTAATTTAAAAATTTTGTTGACTTACAAAGTAGACAAGTTAAGATTAATTATAGAATATGATGTCGGGCAAATAGTCGCATCAGTTGTGTTGGCATACTCCAACCTATTTGATCAAATTTTCGAAGACTTTTCCAAGTCGATTAGCCTAATTTCACCGGTAACGCGTTGGATCTCTGTCTTTAGTTCAGAAATTGTTTGTGGTTTATTAGAATAGACTTTAGAAAACCTTAGAGGAAAAAATCGCATAGCGTCAAGTTGCAACACCTGGGCGGTCAATTAACGTCAGCATTTCTGGGAATCACACGACCAGGAATTAATTGAACTTGCAAGTGTGGAGGTAACGGTCTTTAGTGAGAATTTCTTGCAAACTGGTTCTCTAATGTCATGTATATTAAAGATGACGTAATGTTCCTGTCTTTTAAAATTAACCGCATTGATTACTACTCACTGTTGAGAAACGTAATTTGGAAACCATAGAACTGAAGATGCGGTAGATTTGTTGTACATGATATACTATATATCTATATATATATTTAATTATATCTATATATTATATATATATATTAAGTAAATTACCAATAATTACAACAAAATAAATATTATATAACTTTAGAAAAATAAAAAATAGTAGGTTTGCTGACCCGGGAAACATCACTGTTGAATTAATCAAAAGCGTAGGTGACATATTAATAGAAAGAATGAGAATACTTATAAATAACTGTGTTCAACAACGATATAAAGTGTGTTTTTTATAGAGGTATAGAACTTTGAAATGGAATAAAACAAAGATGAATTTTTTAAATTGACATGAAATTTACTTTATTCGAAACATAATCTTTTGGCATTATAATTTAAATATGACTTCTGGCATATGATCGCCACGGCTGGCTCGGACGTAGTCTAATCTGGAGGTCAAATTTTCGGTGACTTTTTCCAACATTTGTGGCCGTATATCGGCAATAACGCGGCGAATGTTGTCCTCCAAGTGGTCAATCGTTTCGGGCTTATCGGCGTAGACTAGCGATTTCACATGTCCCCACAAAAAATAGTCTAGCGGCGTTAAATCGCACCATCTTGGAGGCCAATTCAACGGTCCGAAACGTGAAACTATGAGGTTACCAAACGTTTCCTTCAATAAATCAATTGTGGCACGAGCTGTGTGACATGTTGCGCCGTCTTGTTGAAACCACAGCTCCTGCACATCATGGTTATTCAATTGATGAACGACTGTAACGTTCTGACCAGCATCGTTTTTAAAGAAGTACGAACCAATGATTCCACCATCCCATAAAGCACACCAAACAGTCAGTTTTTCTGGATTTAACGGTGTCTCAACATACACTTGAGGATTACCATCACTCCAAATACGGCAGTTTTATTTATGGACGTATCCATTCAAACAAAAGTGAGCTTCATCGCTAAACAAAATTCGCTTATGAAAATCGAAATCAACGGCAATCTTGTTTTGCGCCCGTTCACCGAATCTACGCCTTGCTAGGTGATCTTGTAGCTTCAATTCTTGCACGAGTTGAATTATGTAAGCACGCAAACCAAGATCTTTCCTCAAAATCTTCCATAAAGTGGATGGACACATATCCAATTCCTGTGCAAGATGGCGGATAGACTGATTCGGGTCTTCCTCTACGCTACGCTCTACAGCAGCAATGACTTCTTCTGTACGCACTGTACGACGTCTCTGGATGCGCATTATCATTTAGAGTAAAAGTGGTGCGAAAAGTTCCATTGTTAATCGAATTAATTGCTCTGATGGTCGATTATGTTGACCGTAAAATGGACGTAGTGCGCGATACGTATTTCGAACAGAACCATGATTTTCAAAATAAATTTGCACAATTTGGAAGCGTTGTTCAGGCGTCAGTCTATTCATGTTGAAATTCCAAACCAAACTAAACATAAATCACTTGACAGCTGACAAAATGGCTGCCAGTTAAAAAAGTGTTGCCAACTTAAAGTTTTATACCTCTATAAAAAACACCCGTTATTACAGTAGAATAGAAAAATGTTTACATAATCTCAAATTATAAAGTGGTAAAAACACTCAAATAGTTATAAGTGGTTGAGTATCAATTGCACTCTATGCAGACTCTACGAAATTTCTACAAAACCGAACGTAGGACATACTATAGGTGAGGACCAAAGTGATTTTACTCCAGATCATCACTGCATAAATATTTTTTATTCAACAGCTCCCCGAAAAGAAAATTGCAAACAATTATGAAGTGTATATAGTGTTTACAGATTTGCAAAAAGCATATGACAATGTCTCTAGAAAGAAACTAGAAAGCACTAGAAAGTATTTATTAAGTATTATATAAGAGCTTTACTAAAACAATATCTTCTTTGTTAAACCAAAACATTAACGGTCAATTACCACATGCGAAAGACTTAAGGAAGCTTATTTCCATTACTTTATAATTTTATATATCAAATTAATATATATAAGCTCAAAAAGACTGCTTAAGGTTATTGCATATTATTTTAAAGTAAAGTAAAAAGCAACTTTATAATAGAAAACGTAGCCAAATTAATAAGCTCGAATATTTGTTCAGTCCAATTTTTTCGGAGCATTAAGCGCTCCGAAGTCGCGCCTGGAATATTTGAAATCCATCCACATTGAGCCATCAATGTTTGCCGAGGGCGCGATGGCATCGGCGCTAGTTATTTACTTCTGTTGACTAAAAGCAAACTATCGGAAATCGCATTATGTATCTAAGGCACATAACGCGCCATAAACTAGAAAATCTGCCTCCGCCTCGCACTTTCAGTTGGATTTTCGCGGCCGCGACTGCCGGCGAGAGCTCTAATTCCATATCTGCAACACCCTCGCCTTATTAACATACCTGTCTGCTGCCAGCAGAAGACGCGAACACCTTCTTAATTAGAGCGACAACGGAATCCCGCTGGAAGCATACCATTTACACAGACTACCTCGATTGCACATTGTCAGTCAGAAAATGGGTTACGTGGTGGGTTATTTTGCTGCACGTCCCCGCGCCGCCGCCGCCGCCCCAATTTAAATCGGAGAAAGACGAAATTAATTGCGTTGCTAAGCGTTCGTCGGATTTAAGGAGAGCTGACGTTAATTAATCACACTGAATGACACACCGCAGTAGGTTGAGTTATAAAAGAACAGGCCGTGTAGCTGTTTACGAGCGGCGTTAATTCGATTTCATGTTTGTTATTGGAGGCCGCAAAATTCGGGGAATATTCGCGGTGCCCTTAAAATGGAGTTTTTAATTTTGGTATGCGCCGAACAAACATTTTTATTAAGCTTCATACTCGCTTGATTAATTAGTTTTCATTAGGTTTAATTTTATTAACTCCAGTGACTTCTAATTGACGAATTGCGCCATACTTTTAAATTATCAGATTTATTAAATTATATGTTTGCTTTAATAATTAAAATGAATAAACAAAGTATTTAGAGCTTACCATAAATTATACAGCTGTAAAGAGATAAATTAAAAACGTTAGTAGAGAAAAGGCTCATCTATGTTATCTGTCGATCAATATTTTAATATATAGATGTCTAGCCAAGGATAATTTTTGTAAAAATAGAAAATTTATAATAAAGTCGTTTTTTATTTTATAAATTTTTCAATTTCAAACTAATGTTGAATCTTAAAATATCGTTAAACCATTTCATTACAAACAAGTCAGCTGAGGGATGTACGGGAGTTATATCTAGAAGTAGTACATCTATTCCTAGGACTGACAAACCTACGAATTATTCTGGGGTATTGGTCTCCAGACAAATTCTCACTCTTATTTATGGTTCCCAGAAGCTTATTGAGCTACCACATTCCGGTAAATTGTGTCAGCATACAGGCCAAACTAAATAAGAGGTTATAGAAGGCAAACTTCAATTGGTGAATTTAATAATTCCTATAGTAAGCAGACTGGTTAATATAGTGCCGCAATGAAAGGGTTAAGGATGGCGGTGCTGGGCAGACGCTATACAGAAATTTTACTAAATCGTGTGCAATCGGACTTGATTCAGGAAAAACTTGTTACTGCTCTGGACCAGACTCCTTCGGGAAGTACTAATCCACCGCAGTTTGAAAGCTCGAGGTACACGAGTGGATCACGTGTGCCAACGAGCTAACTAGAGACTAGCTGCCCAGAACTATCTCAGCTTGGAGAGCGCCGATAGAAGGGGTGGAACTTTCAGTGGTAGAGGCTAAAGACCTACCCAAGCGCCCCAAAGCTCGTTTGGCTTTCCGGACCAGTCGACGAGAAAATTGCCAGAACCCGACTTGGGCTTCAAAACCCAGGATTAAAAACGGAAGACTGCCGACTCCTTAGCCAGAAGGTGGACAAGGAAGGAGCTATCCTGGCCTACTCCATTGATGGTGCCTCTTTAAAGGTCCTAGAGAGTAAACAGTTCAAGGCCTATTATGGACTGAGAGCTGTTACTTTCAGGAACATTCAAAGTGTTCAAGATGCTGAGGGTACTTCAGATAAACCTCCAACTCAGTAGGGCTGCTTTGGCGACCCTATGTAAGATGATGGAGGGTTGCGATGTTGCCCCCATCCAGGAACCATGGACCCATCAAGGCAAGGTAAAAGGTCTGGGCGGAATTGGAGGAGAACTAATATATAGCTGATCCTCAAATAGACCTAGAACCTGCATTTTAATAAATTAAATTAGTTAAAAAATACATAAAATGTCTACCGTTACTGCAATTCTCTTCTCAGAATATGGCAGCAGTGATGCTAACAACAAGTGGAGGAGGACCGAAAAAGATCGTACTAAGATCGGTGTACCTCCCTGTTGATGAACCGGATCCTCCACCGCCTAGGGCAGTGGATGAGCTTGTGAGACACTGCAGAAACATTGTTCTGCAGATGCTAATTGGCTGGTACGCCAACGCACACCACCTCTCACGGGATAGCACCGACGCCAACATCAGAGGTGAGTTAATTTTACAATTCACTGTGGCAAATAATTTAGACATATTGAATAAGAGTAACAAACCAACCTTCGTTATCAGACGAAGAAGGGAAGTAATTGATATAACATTTGGTACTTCTTTCGTAAGTAACTTTGTTAGAAATTGGCAAGTATCTGATGAGGAGAGTTGTTCAAACCACAGATACATTAATTTCAAAATTTCTGGGATTCGGCGAGTGATAGAACACTATCGTAATCCCCGTAAAACGGACTGGGAAGCCTATAAGGTAGACCTAGACCAAAACTTGGAGAGTACGATAAGGAAAGTTCACAATAACCTTGAGCTTGAAATGGCTGTGGATCAGATAACTAAGGCAGTCATTTCAGCGTACAATTAAAACTGTCCCCTGGTTGTAAAGGCTTCCAGCAGGAACGTCCCCTGGTGGAATGAAGACCTTGCAACCATGAGAAGGCAAGTAAGAAAACTTTTTAATAGGGCCAAAACATCAGGTGACTGAAATACCTATAGAGCACCCCTAACTGAATATAATAAAGCATTGAGAGATGCCAAGAAAGAATCATGGAGGAGGTACTGTGAGGAGATTGAAAATACTCCAGCATGTGCCAGACTCCGTAAAGTACCCTCAAAAGACTCTCACTGCAATTTGATTGGTACTCTGGAATCTAAATCCGGAGAGTACACCAAAACAAAAAAAACACTGTAATTATACAACAGTTGCCCTCAGACTGAAGAAACTAGATATCCCTTGATCTTGGCAACATAGCGTCAAGGGTAGACTGGAAGACTGCAAGAAGAGTGGTAAGTTCAAAGGAAGGATGGTTTATTCCTCAATGTATGACAAAACTATTATGGTCCAGGTAGCGGGGGGGGGGTGTCCTCAGGGAGGAGTTCTCTCCCTCCTGCTATGGAACCTGGTAATGGATGAACTTTTAAAGAGCTTAAAAGACGAAGGATTCTCTTCTGTAGGCTACGCCGATGACCTAGTTGTCTTGGTGGAAGGGAAATTTGTAGGTACGATCAGGGAACGGATACAGAGAGCCCTGAACGTGACAATTGAATGAACTAAACAGGAAGGCCTCAAGGTCAGTCCTGTAAAAACCAAAATTACACCCTTCACGCGAACGAAAAAATTAGAAGGGATTACACCTCTTCTCCTTGGCGAAAAATAAATTATCATATCTGGAAAAGTAAAGTATCTAGGAGTCGTTTTCGATTCTAAAAGTACTTAGAACCGTCATATTGAGAAAGTGGTCGACAAATCGGTGACAACTCTAGCAGTTGTCAGGCGTATTTACGACAAGTCGTGGGGGTTAAAACCAGGTGTGATACACTGTTTGTATACCAGAGTGGTTAGACTCTGTCTTACATACTCAGCTTTGGTCTGGTGGCCCAAAGTAATACAAGAAACCACCAAACTAAAACTAGGCAAGGTACAAAGACTTGCCTGTTTGGGCATTACAGGGGCGATAAAAACCACGCCTACTGCAGCAATAGACCTCCCACCTCTGCACATAGTAATTTAGGGGGAGGCAAGATTAGGTTACAGCAGTACATTGTACAAGACATACACGGGTACAGGTCATACAAGGATACAATCTGGGGAGCCTTTTGCTTGAAATGAGGACGGATCACATGACCTCAAAAATATGCGACGACTCTCTATTCGAGGTGATAATATAGGATCGTAATAGGAGCGAGACTTTTAGACAGGCAATTGCACCTGGTAGCCTAATCTAGTACACAAATAATTCTAAAACCGAGCTGGAATATATGCTGAGGCTCCCAAGGTAGAGCTAAATTTTTCCCTGGGTCAGTACGCTTCTGTCTTTCAGACAGAAATATACGCCATACTACAGTGTGTGCGTGAAAATGGTAAGAGGGCTTACAGGAACAAGCGGATCTATATTATATCAGACAGCCAGACAGCTTTAAAGGCTTTATCAAGCACAAAAGCATCATCTAGATTGGTATGGGAATGCATCAACGAACTCAATGCACTGGCAGAACATAACACAGTAAAACTGTTATGGGCACCTGGGCATTGCGGTATTTACGGCAACGAGAAAGCCGATGAACTGGCCAAGCAGGGATCTAGTGAGACTTATATAGACCCAGAACCTGGATTAGGAATTTCACAAAGTGCTGTCCGAAGCTTTATTAAGGAGAAGACACGCACTCATCATCGAATGTACTGGAAGAACCGACCAGGATATTATTTCAGCAAAACCTTTAATAAGGGACCTTGCCAAAAGAGATCTGCAGAACTCCTTAACCTAAGTAGGCCACAGCTAAAGATAACCATAGAGTTTATTACAGGACATGCGACTGTTAAAGAACACTTCTGGAAAATTGGTAAATTCAATGATAACCTTGCATGCAGACTTTGTAGCAAGGAACCAGAAACAGCCTTACACATCCTATGCAATTGCGATGCGCTGTACAGGAAAAGGCAATTATATTCTAGGCCGGGATGGCCTTTAGTTCCTTCAGCGAATTTCTTTTTATGACCTCAATCGACTCATGGAGCGTTCCCCGGAGCGGATTTTTGTGTTTTGAAAACAGAAAAATGTCACAGGAAACCAAATCTAGCGAATACGGTGGCTGAGTGATGACATTTGTTTCGTATTTGGACAAAAATTCAGTCACAATCAGGCTGGAATGTGACGGCGTGTTATCACAAATCCAGCCGTTTACTACGAATTGCTTCAAATCGACCAAATTATTATTAATATTATTAATAAGGAATATGATGTTTATGTTATCAAATAGAATATTGTTTACGTGGAGGTCGCTTAGAGATGCCAAGGAGGTAACTGTCAGAAATCTAATAAATTGAATGATAATTAGAAACAGATTTAAAAACGCTAATACATCGACAAAAACATATCTCGGAGCTGACTTCGGGTCAGATGACAATCTTGTGGTAGTAATATTAATATTAAATTGAAAACGTTAAAATTTAGTTATAACAAGCAAATAAAAAAATGTAAAGGGATTAAATGATGAAAGTAAATACAATAATAGAAGAAAAAGTTAATCATAAATTCAAAAATGCTGAACAAGCAAAAACCTTGACAACGTAAATAAAAATTGGAAGACATAAAGGCTATTTTGTTAAAAGTTAACATTACATTTAACATTAATTTAAAAAAACATTAATTCCAGTTAGAGTTAAGAAATAAGATTAGATGACCGAAGAATTTTTAGACTTTATAGAAGAAAGGTGGAACAACAATGCTAAAATTGATTAAATGTATAAGGAAATTAATCGAATAATTAAAATAAAAATGAAATAAGTAAAAGAAGCATGGTTGAATGAATGCAGATAAATTGAAGAATATGAGTGAAAATATGATATTTTCAATATGCACAAGAAAATTAAGAAAGTATCAGATATTCAAAGAGCAAAAAATTAATATATTAAAATACGAGGACATAAGAATAATCACTGGTATAAAACAAAATGTACAGACATGTAAGTAATACATCGAAGATTTGTTTATAGACGACAGATCTGAGCTAACAAAAAACGAAACGGTGATGATAAAACCAGAAATATTAAGAAGCGACATCGTTTATGCTATTATAAATGCAAAAAAAACAGGAAAATCTGTGGGGCTAGGTAGAGTTCCAGTAGAATTATTAAGTTATAACCGATGATACAACGGAAATAACGGTAGACCTTTTTAATGCAGCTTATAGAACAAGTGTTATTCCAGAAAAATGGCTGGCGTCAACTTTTAGACCAATAACAAAAAAAATACAAAATGTATGTAGCATAGAACTATAGCATTGATGAGTCATAAATTAAAAATCTTTCTTAGAGTCATTCATAAGAGAGCATACAATAATTTTGAAAAAGGCATCGACGGTGCACAAATGGGATTTAGGAGTGGATTAGAAATGAAAGAATCCTTGTTTTCAATAAATGTATTAATGCAGCAGTGTTTAGACATAAACCAAGACCTTTACGCATGCTTTATCTATTTTGAAAAAGCGTTCGATAAAATTAGACGTAAAAAGCTATATGAAATACTTTAAAAAATATATCGATAGTTGTGACATATGCTTCTGATACACTAATAATAGCTGATCATTTGAAAGACCTGCGGCGTTTAGTTGAAAACACAAACTTACACAATAATGTCTTGAACCTAAACCTTAACAAGACAAAACTAATGATTGTTGACGACAACTTGACAATTTCTAATACACGAATTGAAAAGGTCAACTGCTATAAATGTCTAGAAGCGTAAATTACAGAAATTAACGATTAAACTAAAGAAATTAAAACAAAAATGGAGATAGCATAACAAATGTTAGAAATTTGAAAACATCCTGTGCCGCCGAAATATTAACTTAGACTTTTGATTACGTACGTTAAGATGCTTTTTTTATATTACTGTAAGGTTCAAAATCGTGGACAAATATTAAGATCCTTTAGACTTTTGATATGTGGTGTTCTAGAAAAATATGCAGAATAGCATTTACAGAAAAAAAATTAACAGAAGCATTATGTAAAGTGGAAAAGGAATATAAAGTAATATATAATATTAAAAAGAGAAAATTGGAGTATTTGGACCACTCATTGGTACTTATTGCTAAAGCTAATAATATAGGACAAATAAAAGGTGTAAGAAGCCTAGTCCAAAGAAGCACATCCTGGCCATGGAACTTAACAGTGTGGTATGGCTGTAGTAACAACGAATTATTTAAAGCTGTTGACAACATACAATTCGCCTTGATGATTGCTAACCTTCGATATTAGAGAGTACTCTAAGAAAAAGAAGAAGAAAAGAAAAGAAGTCAGTTGTAAAGTTTTTAGAATATAAAACCACCACAGGCACGTTTGGTTACAATTACAATTTAGGTCTAGTAAAACATTTGTAAAAATGAGATCAAGACCTTATTATCTATCTTATTATGGTGGAACATATAACGATAAATAAAATATCACTAATTCATGCAGTTTAAAATTTAACTATAAAACAAGTAGAAGATGCTTATAATCTTATGTATCTGAAAGTAAATTTAATTTACTTGAAATTAAAATATCATCTGCTAAAAAGGTACAAAGTATGTAATTTAAGGCACAAAACGGAAATTTGGTTATGACTTGGGCAGTTAGATATTTATCTTTGATATATTAGTCTAAAAGAAAGTCACGCAAACAAAAGGTCTTTGTTTTTTAACACTATTGTTAGATCACCACAGTGTTATTCATGACAGATTATTATTTCACTAGACACCAATTATATGATTTTATAAGTTTTTGCACAAGATCAGTGTACAGTTATATTCAGAGTAACAATTTTGGTGAAACCTATTTAACAGTTAAATGACCATTTATAAAGGTTGTAGTACTTGCATCCACGCACTGATTAATATTAGCATAGAATGATCTATACACTGTTGTTGTACTCCGCTGGATAATACAAATATTTATTTCTCTGTGTAACTGGGAGTTGGTAGTAATGCGTAGCACTTTATTTTGTAATACTGGTAGTTTGTTCAGATTAGCTTTATAGGTTGCTCCTCAGACATAGCATTCATTAGTGAACATAAGCGATATGATTAAGGGTTCTATATTTAATTTTGAGTAAAGATTTTCTATTTATAATAGGATATAGCACACCTAACTTTGCGAATTATTCTAAAAACTTTTTATTTATGCGTAACCGCCATTATATATAATTTAACTATTTCACATACCCTGCTTTCTCGTATACTACTTTAGTCCATTTGCTCTCGTCCTTCGCCTTTTCTTTTGCTTCTAACCATGTGACTCCTTCTTTCTTTAAAGCTGCTGCTACTTTGTCATTCCAGGTTTTCTTTGGTCTGCTGCGTTCTTACTTCTTTGAACTTTTGCTTTCCATATGCTTTTTACTTGTTTCCTGTTGCTTATTCTGCACATATGCCCAAACCATATAACCTGATTTTGTTTAATTATGCTAATAATTGAATCTATTTCAAGTTCCTCTATCTAAGAAGTGCATTCAAGTTATAACACCTCCAATTTTTTTTCGCAAGATTGGGTACATTCGGTTTATTTTAAAATACACGCGCATTCTTTGCGAATGCGTGACGGAGATGGTAGAACTGCACGGCATACAGGACTCTAGCGGCAGCGGCAAGAGTGGGGACTGTTTTTAATACTTAAAATGGCGACGTTTTCATTACAAGAACAGCATATAATCAGCAACCAGAACAAGTACTTCTTGGGTCACAACGATTCTGATAAGAAGCCTACGACGGAAGAAGAAGAATATTGAGCTTTCAAAACCACCTGCTTATTTCCATTAAGAACGTTATGGTTTTAAAATGAAAAATAATAAAATTTATAGATGACAACCAAATATTTTATATTATTAAGCATAGTTTATTACATTATGTTTTAAGTAACACATTATTTAAGTGTTCATCTGACTTCGTGCACACGAACTAAATTTTTGAAGACTGTGTTAAAGCTCGGGTCTAACGTCACGAATGCAGCGTTTGACTTTCAATCTTAATGCATCAAGGATTTTTGGTTTGTTGGCATAAGCCATAGATTTCAAATAATTCCACAAAAAGTAATATTCTTGTTCTTCTTCTTTTTTGACTTGAGAGTCAAACCCAGGGCTAGCCGAGCGCTAGTGTGGCAGACAGAAGCCTTTACCTCATAGCTGTCGTGCTCTAGTAGTCTAAAGGAGTTAAATCACAACTTTTTGGAGACCAGGTAACAGTTGGATCCTTGAAATTACCCTTTTACCAAACTTCTCTTGCAATACGTCAATAGTGGCATTAGCAATGCAAATGGAGTTTTATATGTTTTAAGAAGCAGATTTGGTATCCTGTCTAGTCTATGAGATTTTTTAGATTTTAATTTTTTACGTAATTTTTAATTTTGAACAAAGATGATGAGTTTTAAGAATGTGCAATAGGTAACAGTATTACTAGATAGTAATTTTATTATTGGCTGAGAGTGATCTGCATTGGTTAGATTTGGCCACGTAGAGAATGTAGTTCTGCAATTCTTTATCCTGGGGATAGTTTTAACTTTGTCTTTGTAAAATTAGAATTTTTGGCTTTTAAGTATCCTTTTAATGGTTCTCCACATATTTGGATTTCCGAGAGTAGGTAATTCTTTGTAGTTATTACACGATTTAACTTTGTTATCACTAATCTGGTCAGTCTATTCAGTAAGGCTTTGACTTCTGGAATTCAAGTGGCCTGCCAGTGTTGGCAAGCTTTGTGTTTTTATCGTTTGACTCGACGTATAAGCATTAGAAGATTTTTATTCTTAAAGTAATGATGTGAGAGAATACTTCTTAAAGCTTGTTATATGCCTTAGGCGGCCATGGTTGTTAAAATCTCCACCGCATTGTTTACTTCACTTGGAGTTATTGGGTTGCCAGTACATTTTAATTTTTTGTTAATTATTATTTTTTATTTTTTCTAATCAATTGAACCATTAATTAATCTTGGGAGACGGTAGTAATAATAAAGAGAGCGATTGAGCATAAATATGACAAGTCTGAGTCTAGTTTCGTAAGCACTGTTTGATTCATTGGCATGCGTATATTTTTGTGCAGGATAATATTAAGGATATATCGGGTAACTGATTGTCTGTAAAAAAAGTATGTGTGTCCAGATAGTGCTGATATTTACACTCCTAGTTAAGAAGTCACATTTTTTAGTTTTACTCCGTTAAGGTTGATTCATCTGCAGCCCCATTTTTTATGCTTACAGCATAAATCGCCTATCAGTAGCATGGACTACCAAAAATTTGTTGAAGTTTGTCTTGAAACAATTTGTTAGTTGCTGTTTTATAGGTAGACACAATTCTGAAACTAGTATTATTTTCTCTAGTAAAACTAATCGCCACAGGTTTTAATTGGTGAATGTTTGCAAAGTCTGTTGTGGTTGTAATAAGACTGAGTTTTATTCGAATTGCCGATCGTTTTCATCTTATTTGTTTTCTGTCTTTTCTGAAAATGGTGGTAACTAGGTATTGTAAATTTTTCACTTTATGATAGATGAATTGCTGTGTCATTTTGAGATAATATAAGTAACAAGAATATTATGAAATTTTTAACCTGACCAATATAATAATAAATATTTTTAAGATAAATTGGAGAATAGTTTTCGATAACCCTCCCTGCTATTTGAAATGATTCTAAGCTCCTTACAATTATAGATGGCAATAAAATTTTTCGTTTCGTTAATTTTGTCTTAAATGATATTTTGAACCCATGTTCCATTTGGGAGAACACGACTGTTTTGTTTGGATTTTGCGACTTTGTCCTTTGTATTGCATCACGTAAAATTGATTTTAGGTGGTTAAAAAGTTATAATTCAAGTGAAAAAGCCATCGTCGTTTAGAAATGGTAGCGACCGCTTATTTTTATTTACTTCATAGTTTGAATCTTATTTCCTCTACAGATAATGCTTGACAGTTTCAACACACATTTAAGTGGATCAGATATACTTGCATATTCCATTTGTTTATTCGTGAATATATATTAAAAATGTTTATTGGCAGACGCACGCAGGTGCGTGCGGCGAAGGAGCATTCTTTACTTTAGTTAGTAAACAAAAGTATTAATAAAGTATTTAAATTAAAAATTATATTATCAGATCTTAGTAATGCTGTTGTTCGGGTCATGGGCATCTGAAAATTCTGAGACACCTCGGCCACTGGTATCGGAGCACAGCACACCTCTGCTTGCTTAGAAATCACAGTTGAAAGGTGAAATAAAAAAGTAAGAGGGAACAAAAGCTTGTTCATCTAAAATTACACAATTATTGGAAACCAACGTACATGATTTACTGGAGTAAAAACATTACCCCTCTTTTATTCTTAGTTACTTTGTAATTAAAGAAATTAAGAGCAGCAGGCGAGTAGTGGACACTCTTTTAGTATTGTAGCAACAAACTTACTCATTTACTTACTCCACTTTGTTTACAAAGAGAACCACAACGCCTTGCCTGATCATAATGATTTCTTTTCTAACATCTCCTATTAGTCCAGCAGGCAGGAACTTTCTACTTGGAAAGTATTCCGAAGAAGGACCCTATACTAATATGGAAGAAGCCAAAAAAACTTGTAATTTTCGAACTTTTTTTAGTTTTTCGCTTATAACTTCTAAACTACGAGTTTTTAGCAGAATAAACTTATTTATAAAGTTGAAGAGCATTAAATTTTCTTTAAATTGCACTGTCAAATATATTTTTGACCCAATAGTTACCGAGATACAGTGATTCAAATATACAACAAATTTCTCAAATTATTAAAAATAGCAGAAAATACAGCTTCTGTTTTATAACCTTTATTTTTCAACATTTCTATGTAAATTATGTTAGATGCCCCTAAATTTCAATACGAAAAAACGTAGAAACATCAACCCCCCCCAAATATACGTTTATATTCTTCAATTTCAGTGAGGATAAACGTATATACTGTAGAGTAATCACTTAAAGGTGCATTGATGAAAGGGAGGCACATAGTCTTGGAGCATTTATATTTCACTTTTTGTTCCATAAATTCATTCTAACCGGGTACTAATAATGAGTGCGTGTTCTTCCCATAGAGCCAGGCAATATCAGAGGCAGATGGCACAATGCCCTGTACAGGGCTAATATTTTTGTCAAACAATTTTATAATTTTCAACCTTCCATTGGGTGGTCGGTGATACTGCTTAATTTTAGCAGTGCCAGCTTTACCAAATAAGTTGGATGCTGAAGTAACTTTTATGCGAACTCTATCTGTCTCACTTGTGACAGCATCTCGGGGGGGTGACAGTCATTATTCCTTCCATGGCATGGAGTGTGTCTTTTCCATCCAACGTATTCACATTGAAGTCAGCGTTGTAGAAGATGAAGTGGCAGAATGGGTTGGCTGACTCATCAACCATGTCTTTTTTCCCGCAGAACATAAGATTATTCAACCCTAGAAGCTTCATCATAGGTAGCTAAAAATCCTAACATAAGTAGGAGGTTTAGAAAAGTTTGGATTTTAATTTTGGTCGCACGGTTAGCATAATGGCAAGTGCTAGAGCAAGTCAATTCTTTTTTTACGATTCCAGTGAATCCCGTTTATTTGTCAGAATGGTAGTAGGCAGTGGGTGAAGCAATGTCTCGAGGACAACACGATGGGAACTACCATAAAAGTTATCAATGCGAGAAAACAGTAGTGCTGAACATTTTAGAGCGGATATCCCCTAAAATAGTGATGCTTACAGTTTTCACAATTCGAGATCTTTTTTCTTGAGGGCCTCCTTTTTTTCGTTCAAGTACCAGTTGTCAGACAAAATTTTGTGGCCAGTGTTCTTGAAACATACGACACTCCCTCTGTTGAGTGAATCAGAGATGATTACGTCATATTTGTACTTCTTCTGCAGATGCTTTTTTACAATTTTAACATGTGGACGAGAATTTTCAGGTACCTCATCAAGCAACTGTCCAAGGAAAACTGATACTTGTCACTGTTTTCCTTGCGAAAGGTGAATATAATTTCCATGACTTGATTAGGTTGTCCCGGCCTTTTGTCGACACTTGCAGGTATTTTGCAAAAATTTTGAGTACACTTTTGCTGGTATTCCGCGTTAATCACAATTAAATCTGTGTCCATATTGTCCAACATGCTCATACGGTTTTCAATTTTTTGTCCCCTTTAATCATCTTGCTGTTTTGCATATGACAAAATCGTGCTTGCTATCTCTGGGAGCGTCACTTTGACTACAGGATTGTCCTTTTCCTTCGGTAACTTAGCATGTTTTTGTTTGCACTTTTCAGTAACCTCTTCCTTGCATAAGAAGCACTTGTTGTTGAAATCAAGTGACAATAATAGCTTACCTGAGAGGAGTGAGTTGGGGGCAGTTGTAGGGATGTCATTTTTACGACGAATCGGTTTTTCACTCCCTCCTAACACCTGTACCTGATCCCGTTACTTGAGAAAGGGGTTGCGTAAGGTTATTCCATTATAATGATTTCCCCAACCTCTTACCTGAAGAAAGTGTAAAATTCTGCACCCAACATAATTTATACAGAAATGTTGAAAAACAGAAGTTATAAGGCAAAAACCTGCATTTTCCGCTATTTTTGATAATTTGAGAAATTTGAAATTTGAACCACTGTATCTCGGTACCTATTGGGTCCAAAAATATTTTTGATCAGTAACATTTAAAAAAAACTTAATACTCTTTAACTTTGTAAACAATTATAGTCCACTAAAAACGTATAGTTTAGAAGTTATAAACAAAAAACTAAAAAACAATTCAAAAATTTCGAGCTCCCCCTAAGTTATCACAGGGTTCTCAAGGTCGAAAACTCAAATTCAACTCTATAGAGTACCCACAAACAACATACCAAAATATCATTGACTTTGGAATACTTTCCAGGTACCCCTCTTAATTTATTCCCTGCCGCTCAGACTATATACTAACTAGTGTTGCCTCTGCAGTTTAAGGAAAGAAAATTTTGAAGTCTAAAGTTGGCAACTGCAACACCAGATTGTTGAAAATTCAGGTTAGTAACTTACTTTTGGATTAATTCGTTGCTGACGACTTACAGAAGAAAATGGAATACGAAATAAAAAAGAAAATCTAATAGAAATAACTACGTGAAAGATAAAGCTACTCAATAACAACAAATACATCTATAAATGAGAAATAACATTGACTGTAAAGCTTAAAACAGAATATGGCAGAATTAATCATTTCCATTTAAACTTCCGAAAATTGCTTCAAAATAAAAGAAAAAATTCTATGTCCATCTATAGCATATATTAATTAATTAACTGTGGTAGTTATTGGCACTTTCAATGCCTACACCAGACAAGTAACAACCGAAAATTATTAAATGGTATAACGATAATGGAAAATTTTTGATAAATTTTTGCTAACTTAGTAATAAAATTAACCACAAACTGCTAAATAAATAAACATTTGCTCGATTCTAGTTCTAGTGTTAGGATTTTTACATAAGTGCAATAATGTTGTACTCTAAAAATAAAACAACAAAGGTTATTTAATCGTGTTGCACTTTTTTTAATTTGAATAAGTTAGAAAACTTTTTGAATTAATGTTGTTGGGTCTGTAATAGTTCGACGCAGCTATTATGTCAAAAGCAGCGTACATAGAATTATGTGCGCCAAATCAACCAAAAAGTAGGTCTGCTTCAGGTACTGAATGTCAAAATTCTGAATTTAGCAAACCTGATAATTCATCTTGAACCAGTTTCTGAAAAGTAAGGAAGGAAATAAAAAGACTATCAGCAAAAAAAGTTAAGTAGAAAACCAATCAATATAGAATCGATTATCGTCAATTATTAGAAAATACTTTTGAGTCCAATAACTATGCAAGATAATTTAGAAGATAGTTTAGACAAACGTCAGACACAGCTAAATAATCATTGAGAATTCTTGGGACTAAAGATATTAAAGAAATATATAAAAAGCGGCATTTAAAATATACGTTACTGAAAACACAGAAATCACTTAACGATGTAAGATCATAACAACAATTTTATATTATTTTCGAAAAGACTAAATTTCTGAAACAGGTATATCCTGTATACTAATGCTGTTTTCATAATAAGACAAGTTGTAGTAGAAATTAACTGAACACAAAAAAGCTTTCTATTCATCGATCTACAAAAGGCTTTGACAGAATTAGACTCAAATATCTTCAATATCTACTAACTGGGAAATGCCAAAAAAATGTATGAAAATCATTGACAATATCTACTTAGATACTACAGATAAAATATTTAGAAATAATAACATTCGCTTCTTTAAATCCATTTAACATATAATGTATAATATTAATAATAATAAAGAAAAAGATAACTAGGCAATAACAACGCTTTTTCTCGAATAGCAACAAGATAATTTCTCAGATACAAGCCGAAAATGTCAACAAAGTAAAAATATTCTAGTACTCTAAAGTGGTTGTTTTAATAGTGAATTAAATACTTAAACACTAAAAGAAATTTAGAATATATAAAACATTTAAACAATCATGAGTTAGATGGTCAAAATTAGATGTAATACTTCCAAAATAAAGTGATGGAAATACTTTAGAAAATTATTGGACAGACATTTCTAGACAAAGACATTAAAACAGAAGGATTTGTTAACTGGGGAATACTAAAGAGCAGATGCAAAAAAGAGATAATGAAATGAACGCATTGAACATATTGGCTATATCTAAATAAGAATAGAAAAAAATAAATTTCTTAAAGAAGAAGCAGAGGGCGTCCGAGAAAACGATTAAGTGACAATGTAAATTAGAGACGACAAGGTAGACAAGATTAAAAAGGAACATACTAATAGTGAAAGAAAAAAAAGGAAACAACAGGTTATTTTTCTTTACTCTCGATAGTGGTAAAAAACTACTTTTTAAAATAAAATCACAGTACTCACGAAAAAAGAATATTTTGGTGAAAATATTTTAAATTTGTTGAAATAGTAAAAGTGGAAGTACACAAATATTTTATAGGGTTAAATATTTTTTTTTTGTAAATTTCCTGCAATATGTGCCTCAGATGCTTATTCACTTGGTTAAATTTAAATTATCTCCAAAATTGAGACTGTAGTGCTACAATGCATTTGTTTATATGTAAAAAATAATTTTATTATTTTAATGTTTTACAAGAAAGTAAAATCAGAAAGAATAAAAACATGTTTAAGTTAATACGAAGTTTATAGTAGTCTATTAAAAAAATTAAAAGGTTTTGGAAATAACAGTTTTTAAAAATCTATATGTAACTGACATAAAGCAAATAGAAACCAATTTATGTAATTAAAGTCTATTTTGATTGTGTTATAATTCGAGGCACATATTCATTGCAACAGTTTTCCTAGGGTACTATTATACTGTGCTTTTTATAGGATGCATACTGCTTGAATTATTAGGCCATTAGACATTATAAACATGTCAGTATTTTTTTTACTTATAAAACTTACCAATACAAAAATGGTATTTTTTCAGTGCAATAGCTTATTGTTTTTTAATTAATTATTAGGGTTTTCTATTTTAGATTGAATATCACTAACTGCATCGGTAGTTGGTTACTATTAACAATCACAATTGTTGCGTACGACTCATTTACATTGTGATACCCCTTACGGGAAACGCCGGAAAAGTTTTACATGCCATTGCTACTTGGTGCTTCACAAGGGTTTAGCATTTCAGAAGCTTCTGGAAGAGCTTAGAGAGCCCTTTTATTGCGGTAGTAGCAGCAGTAATTGAGAGCTTGTCTTGATTATCAGCTTACATGAGCTCTGGTTTAAGTTGATTTACTGAAACCACTTTCCTAAAACCGAGCTGGATTAAAAAAATTCTAATCACTATGCAAATTGATTGATTTGGGCGGTGTAATTCTCTAACTGTGCTGATAGCAAGGTGTAATAAAAGATAAGTAACTAATTTTAGCAATTTTTTACAATAAAACAACATATTAACCTTAATAATATCTTTTTAAAACAGATAACCAATAGTTATAAACTAAAGAGCACTTAAAAAAGGAACAATAAAATTAAAATAAAATATTTAAGTCCGTATGATTAAAAATAACAATAACAATAACAAATAACAATAACACAATATTTTAGGTTTTTTAATTAAAAACACATACTTATATGATGTATCTGATCTTTCGAATAACATTTAAATTCAGAAGGCATATCAATCTTGATTTAGGGAGAAGTAAGGTAAAATGTGGTACTAAAAATTTAAACTACGTACTGTTCTCAATAAAATAACAATTGTACTATTTAGTTTTAGTATATCTTTACCAGAGCTATGAAGAAAAAAAATATTTTTTTTATTAATTAATATTTTGGTATAGTGAGATGAATGTATATCAACGAGCATTGACCCACTTGTGCTTAACTATTCAACTCGGTTATTGTAAAATTATTAAATGTAAATAAAATACCTTACATCAAAATGTAGATATTTAATATTAAAAAACAAACTTAAAGTTAATAAGAACAACCAAAAAAACGTAATTCCAACTCCTAGCTCCAAGTTAAGTAACTAATCAAACATAGTCGTTATTATTCAATATGAAAGCCTAAAACTACTTTACAATAAACAAGCCAAAAAATTATGTTACATTAAACAAATTATAAAATTCAATAAATTTACAATCTGATAGAGCAGTAAACGCCTAAAAGTTAATTTAACATCCAGTGGTGGTTACACTGCAAGTTTATAAAAATTGATATCGGTAATTAAGTGGAATACAACACGTTTTAAAATCCAAATAAATAACCTTTACTTGTACTGATAAAAAGGTACCAATATTTCTACTAGTAATTAGTGTGACAAGATTATGAAATTAGGGTAAAAATAGTATTTCAACATTGCAGTAATATTAAGGATAACAGAAACAGCGAAAAAATGTACAACGAAAGACTGTTTCATTCTAATAATAATAATAATAATAGTTAAGACAAAGAAAAACAAGTACGGACGTGGAACTCCGGTTCCACAGATGTCCGGGGCTTCTATACATAAACAAAAATTTGCGGCCACTTCCGGTCAAACCGGTCCAGAGATTTTCCGATCAGGCTGATGTTTGGTATCTGGACTTGACTTAGGGTCTTTAGTTGAATACTGAAAACATTATGTCTCTATCTATCACAAATTAAAAATTATAAGACTAGACAAATGTGAGAAATGAGAAAAATAAAAACTTGTCTTCAGCTTGTAAACTGCCTTGATCAAAAGTTGAAAAATAAAAGGACGGACAGACAAACGACATTACTCTCTACATAAGGCTTTTCATTTTAATGTATAGAAGCCTAATTGGTACAGTACAATTTTATAATTAACGCAGTATGGACACCAGAAAAAAATGGCTCTCTAAAATTTTATCTGTAAAGATTAGATGTATGAATGGTCTGTTTGTTTTCAAACACAAGTTTCTGCTTACCATATAGCAAGACAGTAATTGCTAGTCTTATAAAATTTTATTTATGTTCCTTTATTAGCATTCTTGGAAGAAAAATGCACTGAAATTTATGCATTTCAATTTCTGTCATTTAATGTAGCCTATGTTACATTGCAAATAGTTTAAGAGATTAACTTGTTTGATTAGTTGGCCGTTTAAGATCTTTGTTCGGATTGGCTCTTTCGTTTTGTCATGTTTTTTTTAACTTTTGATAATTGATTACTATGTATTTCTTAACGATGAATTTAAAAATGATCATTTGTTTTCACCACAACAGGATTTTTCGGAAATTTTAAATTTATAAAGTCGAACAATTAAAAAATATGAGACTTAAAATAAACTTAAAACATTTTTTTCTTATTGTTTTTCTACTTTTTGGCTTATACTATGTATTTTTATAGTTAAACAGTTGAGAGGTCCAAAGGGGAGGGCGGAGAGTCATTGATCCCCTAATTACTAATAAAAATTGCTACAAAAATAGCTTAAATTTCTATGTTGAATAATTTTTAAATTAATTTATTGTTATATATCTAATTAATTTTTATAAAGTACGCCATGCCTCTGGAAACTACTCACTCTCTCTTCACTCATCATTAATGACAAAGTATGTAAAATACAATTTTATTCCATGTGTCGAAGTTTCTTTGGACGGCTCATGTTCTGCTTCGTGGTTTTGCTTTTATGTTCCTATAGAGTTTATCTCGGTGTAACATCCAGCAATAACTACCCATTTCTTTGCCAATAACACCCTGATTTTTAGGAAAATAGACCAAATGTGAATTTAGGAATTGAACCTTCAAGATCATGGAACAGCCTAAATTGTTGTACCTCTGTAGCATATTTTCAACTATTGATTAAAAATTTGGATCTTTCTTGTTGTCCAGAAACTTTTAATACAGCTCCCCATGTGTCTTTTTTTGCAACTTCCATTTGTTTGTTAAAGTTACCATCATTAAGAAGTTTTCTAATGTAAGGACACCCTCTCTTAGTTTGGCGGTTGATAAAGCTAAAACTTTGTTACAGAAGTATTTAAAACATTTTTCTTATTTTGGTAAGGCTTTAACAAACTGCTTCATCAAGGCTAACTTAATATGCAGAGGCGGAAGAAAAGTTTTATTCGGATCTATAAGAGCTTTTTGGGGCACATTTTTGGTTCCAGATTTTAATAGAGCTTTTTTTGGCCAATCTTTTTTATCCAATAATTTCCGTTGCCTCTACTATCCCATTCACATAAAAAACAAGAAAACTTTGTGTACCCCTTTAGGTGTTGTGGGAGCATCGACATTATTTTGAGATCGGCGCACATTTTTGTAACACTCTTTTAAATGGACAAAATGCCCGACGGATATTGTTGCATACGTATTCCTATTCTAAAGAAGGATAACTTTGAGAGTTCTTTTGGACGAATCTATAAACCGTCTCTAATCGGTACTTTCGTACGGAATATTAAATTAAGTCAAAACCCCATCAGTTCAAAAGTTTAATTCTAATATAGAAGAAAATCCTTTTTTCTGTATCTGAATCAGGAAAGTGAGGTGCAAGCTGCAAGCAAATTCTTGTCTTTAAGCCTCGAACTAAGCAATTCTAAATCTAAGTCTCGAACCAAAACGTTTAGTTTAGACTTTGAAAGAAGCTTTGGTGAAGCGCCAGGTAAATCTCCAGGTTCGTACTTCTTGATGTTATCTTTATTTGTTATCATCACTTGTGAAACCGTCTATTTCAGGTAAATGTTCTGGTGTAATTGGTGCTGATAGGTCTGAACCACGAGGAACGAGGAACGGGACATAAACCGGATGGGCTATTTGAATAGACGATTCCTTTTTTATTCTCCAAATTAAAACCGTAAAAACCAGTCGCACAAAAGTAACAATCAATGCTTCTTGTTCGCTCTTTGGCCACCATCTAAGTTTCTTAACACATGTGTAGCAAACGTAGTGCGGTGCCAAAATTTTGCCTTGCTTTCCTATTTTCACCCCGAAATACATGAGGTACACTTGTCGAACAAACCCTGTCATATTTATTTTTTGGATTTCCACCATTAACTCACCACAAATGTAACACAAATAATATGCAGACTTACACCCTCTTGAAGCCATTTAGAAAACAGAAAGTTTGCTTTATAGCCTGAAAATAAATTTTTCACCAACAAAAACACGTTTTATCACGGAGAAGGGAAGAAAACTCGATTTACACTCGGAAATATCTGATGGCTGAAACAGCACTGAAAGTTGTACGGTGCATGAGTGGCGCGGATAGCTACGTCATCTTCAACTTAAACAATTTTGTATATTCCCTAAGGAACACTTAGGGAGAAGGAGGAAAAGGGAGGTTCACTCTGATCTAATGTACCTTTCAAAAATTACAAGAAATAAACCTGCGAAGCTTGCAACGCATAGCGAAGTGGCAAGCAGTTTTCCAAACTAACGCTGACCACTAGCAAGCAAGCCTTTTTGGTCACCTGTCGATTGGTAAAAACAGAATTTGGAAATTTCCAGCCGTTCTCTAGTTTTTGCTCGGACGGACGGACGGACAGACAGACAGACGGACAACATGAAGTTAGTAAGTGACTCTGCTTTGCTTCGTCACTTAATAATAAAAATAAGTAAATAAAAATTTAATAGAAATTTTCATTAAAAAATTTAAAGGATCATTGAACTCCCTCCGCCCTATATCCGACCCCTTAACTGTTTTGCTATAAGTTTGCCTACCACGTAAAAGTGGTAACAAGCTCTTTGAAATTCATTTTTATTATAGCTAAATTGTCACTAAAAATTAGATAGTTAATATATTTGTTGCTGGTCATCTGAAAAAAAAGTCTATTACGACTTCTGTGCCATTATATGAAAATTTAAAGTATTTTTTAAGTTGTATTGGATAACTACTGTTTTTTATGATATCTCATAGACTTTCAAGTTTTACATTGTCATACGCTATGCTATCCTACAATAGCAATATGTATTTCAATATTAAATCGCCCACATTTTCCAATAATTTGCTGTGTATTAAATTGGAGCACTCCTTGTAAAATTCGTGTTGTTCTTTAGCCAATAAACATTTTGTTATTTTTAATGGTAAATTTAAGATTTTTGTATTATGTTATATGTGGAATTTCATATACTGATGCTCCTACAGTTTTAGTAACACACCGGCCTCCTTTTTTAGAAAAGACAAATATAAACATCAATGTTTCAGTAAAATTTAATCGTAATTTATTAGTTATACATTTATTCCTTCTAATCCCGACAATTTTATATTTTTAATTTTCTGTCATTTAGTTTTTCTATAACTATAAGATCATTCGTATATGGTGCCTTATCAATGAATTCTTATTTGTCTGTTGGGAGTCCGTCACTATCAGTATCACATTTGCTTTAATTGTTATTTCATTGGTTCTCTTCTATAATATTTATATGTTTATTCCTTTTTGTCATTGTTAAAGTTTTTATTAATTTAAATGGAAAGTCTTGTCATCCCTATGCATAACTTTCTACGTTGTTTATAAATACGAGGACGTGCTGAAAAGTAATGCCTCCGAATTTTTTATTCTGTTCTTAATATCGGTTGAGGTATTACATGCCATGCATATTACTCAGTCGACTTTCCCGCTTCGCTGACGCAAATTGCAATCATTTGCCGCTAGAGGGCTCCGAATTGTAGCGTATAACATGGCGGTGTGTAACGTATCTATGTCAGTGCGTGAGAAACAGCGTGCTGTAATCGAGTTTCTAACCGCAGAAAACGTGCCTCCAATTGAAATCCATAGAAGAATGAAAGCTGTGTACGGTGATGATTGTATCGACATCAATAGTGTGCGACGTTGAGTTGTTCATGCTCGTAATGAAGGAAACGGTGGTGTTAATCTCAACGTCTGTCACAGAGCTCGAAGTGGACGACCGCGTACGGCAACCGACGATAATCCGGGAAAATCGTCGGATAACACAGACACAGCTCTCATGTAAGTGTGACACATCACGAAAGCGTGTACAGGCTATCAATCCAGAACTGCGTACAGAAAACTGTGTGCACGGTGGGTGTCTCGAATGCTCACTCCTGACAGGAAACAGAAGAGATTGGACATTTGTCAACAATTTCTTTTGCGTTTTGAGCGTGAGGGTGATGGGTTCCTTAACAATATTGTGACAGGTGATAAAATCTGGGTTCACCATTTTAACCCCGAAAACGAGAGAGCTTCAATGGAGTTCTACTACAAAGGATCATCGACGCCAAAAAAGTTCAAGACAAAGTCATGCTTACAATTTTCTGAGATGTTCAAGGTGTGATGCATTTGGAATTCATGCCACCATAAACTCTGCAAGGTACTGCGAGATCCTCAGAAAATTAAAAGCACAAATTAAAAGAGTTCGTCCACGCATGGAACACCCTCTCCTTCAGCATAACAATGCCAGACCACACACGAGCGCTGCGACATCTGCAACAATCCGACGCCTTGGGTTCACTGCCATCGATAATCCTCAATACAGTCCCGACTTAGCCCCATCCGATTTTCATCTGTTTTCAAAACTTAAAGAACACCTTCGAGGAGTTCACTTTGATAGTAATGAAGCGGTGCAAGGAGAGATGATGTTGTGACTCCGTCGACAAAGTCAAACATTCTACAATGACGGTATTAACAAACTAGTCTTTCGTTGGGAGAAATGTGTTCGTCGCCAGTGTGACTATGTTGCGAAATATATATGTAAACATAAAGAATAGAGATGTAGAATGTTAACAAAGTTTGTTTTATTTAAAAAGCTCTGAGTTTTCACATAAAAAAATTGGAGGCATTACTTTTTAGCTTGCCCTCATATAGTATATCCGGTATTTTGTTGCAATAAATCTTTTTTTTTGTATTCGGTTTTGTTCTTTTTTCTATTTTGTTTTTCATGTATTTAGTTTTAGTTTCCTTAAGATTTTGCAATCTGTTTTATTATTTCCTTAATATTTTCTCCAGGTCATTATCTGATGGTTTTTGGACACCGATGTTGTATTCATTTTACTTTAGTATAACTACTTTATTACTTTATCACGTGGTATATACATTCTGAACTTCTATTTAGGACGTTGTTTTAGAAGAACCCAATGCTTTTTCCTTTTACACATAGTTTATATTTTTGCAACTACCAGATAATGATCAGATTCTATTCTACTATTATGAAAGCATGTCTATTTGTGACAAAGACAGCTGCTTTGTCGTTAGCTATCATATCGTCAATTAGTGAGCGATAGCCATTACCTTTCCAAGTGAATTTCTAAATCTGTTTTGTTTTTGTCGACCGTTTCTAGTTTACATTAGTTGTTTGCTGCTAAAAAAGAGCATCTCTGGCAGATTTTGACTCTTTACTATGTATTACGGCCAGGGAGAAACTCTAGTTCAATCGAATCTATAGTTGTGCTACATCTTCCACTGGTCTGCACATTATTCCCTCCTAGTACTTTCGTACGTCAAAATAATGGTGAAATGGTTTTACGTGCTATGGCCTAAAGATATATTTTAAAAAGCTTGTATGTGAAGATGTAATTATATCAATAGAAGGATAGTGGTCGCACATAGATTAAAAAATATTTTTTTAATTTGTTAATATTTTGCTTGTTTCCTGATTTGTTTAAATGTGATTTAGACTAGTATTATTATAGCTAATTTTAATTTACCATAATTGTTCTAGGTATTTATATAAAACTGATTTTGTTCTATTTTGCTGATATTTTACACGTTCACTTTGAAATAGACAAAACCAACTTATCTGCAATATTTTTGTTTGTTTTTTTTTACATAGTCTACTTGGTTTAGATTACCATTTTTAGAAAATATTTTAACAATTTAAAATCATTGCTTATAACTAAACAGATCGTAAAAAGACTTATTGAAAGTGACATTCAATCAATGTACGATGTAGTTTTTGAATTCGCTCGATTTAAGTAAAAATGTTTATATTAATAATAATCAAGCGACTTAACTGTTGCTTTGACAACTTTTAAAATAAAATTTAATTTACAACGATATTTTTGTTTTATACTTGTTATTTCATCTTCTCAACTCTTTTATGGTCTATTCATTAGCAAGGAGCTCTATCGCACGCGATTGGCGCTCAGCAGCAATCGGCAGCGAAGCAATCGGCCATCCAGATCAGAATTGCGGACCCGACAGCAGTGCGTAGCGGATTCGCTTCGAAGAGCAAATTTAAGAACAATTTCCAAAACAACCGAAAATATCGCCATCAGAAGTCAATCTGCCGTATCCGTGCCTCAGGCAGGTCAAAGCGGAATTACGTCGTGCTGCTCGCCCGTCTGGCTTGCGATCAAAAGCGATCAGCCATGGAAACTGACGTCTCAGCGATCGTGCGCTCGCGATCTTCTCCATAAATACAGAATTCGCGGAAATTTAGATTAGAGGTAAAGCCGAGGGCTACGGGAAACTGCACAACAATTTTTTCCAAGCTCCGCTTCTTCGGGGGAATTTTGTTTTATTGTGTGGTTTTTGCTAATGCATTTTCTGTATTCGCTACGTAAAAATCAAGTGATGCAATTGAGTGCTTTAACTTACATTTATTTTTAATATAGCTCTATAAAATTCCTATTAACAATGTAAATAAAGTAGCCAACTTTATTTTACTTCTTTGCACTTTGTCAGAACATTAAACAGAATATCATAAGAAATTTTTTACATCTAATAAACATCAAAACGGTGTTCTGTCTTAGTATTTCTTTTCTAAATATCTTTAATTTAATTATTTTAAATTTGTATGACTTTTACAATTATTTTATAACCTCTGTGGAAGCGCTAACCTAATAAAAATATTAAACGGTTACTTCCAACCCTGCGACATACACAAGCATCCTTAGAGTCAAGAAACTCGAGGACTGAAGCCAATTATCGACTGTCATATCCGAACAAAAATTTAATATAAAATTTCAGGACGTAAAAATTTGTAAAGAACCGATTTGTAGTAGCGGCCATTACTTCGTCAGAACAAAAGCAATATTCGTCGGAAGAAAGAATAAAGGTTCAAAAATGCAACAAAAGAAAAGTGAACAACTAGAACAAATAAGACACAACCTACAAAGTTCAGAGGTTGCGACCACGAGAGTGCTTTGTAAAACCCGATTAGGTAAAAAATTAGAGGAAAAAACTCCGAT
Organism: Sinelater perroti; assembly: GCA_036346155.1. NCBI lineage: Eukaryota > Metazoa > Arthropoda > Insecta > Coleoptera > Elateridae > Sinelater > Sinelater perroti. The sequence goes on along the minus strand of JARFIY010000348.1, from coordinate 1,806,872 downwards.
ACCATAAAAGAACACTACAACCATATAAAGAAATCTATTCATGTCGCAGTTCTTGAAGCTCTAGGTAGATATAACAAAAACCCAAGTAAACCATATTAGTGGGACGAAGTGGGAAATAAAAAATACCAATAATACCTTGGTAACAAAAGCGTAGAACATAAACCAGTCACTCTTTTGAAGATGGCGATGTATGTACTTATATGGAGAACTAATAAAATATGGAAACAGCAAGCTATCTCAACATCTACAAAAGCTTTTTAGCAGTGTATAAACATACACTGGATGAGACGATTCGAGAACGTAACATACAGCGCAGAAAAGTTATTTCTATGCTAAATAGCATTTTATAGGACAAAAGAGAAACCAAAAAGAAATATACAATACTATCATGAAAAGTATAATAACACAACTCGAAAGTTTGGCAGAAAAAGATAAAAACTATAAAAACGTTAAAAGCTATAGAAATGGACTTCTGGAGAAGCGCACAGACAAATCAAGAATGAAAAGAGTAACAAACAACAAAATTAGAGAAATTATCAATTTGAACCACATGATAATGTACAAGTGATGCCAGGAATAAGAATACTTAAGCAAATCCTACAATGAAAACCAGGAGGAAGAAGGAAACAAGGTAGACTCCAAAAGAGTTAACAAAATAGCATCAATCAAGAAATGTGAGAAAATGAACTGGAAGAAAATCTCTAGAGCGATAGAGAAGAATGGCGACTGGGTATCGGAGGACATAGAACAGTTGTAAACATATATATATATCCCCAAAGGAGAGCTACGAGTCTAAGACTTGTTAGTAAATTTAGCATTATAGACTTTTGCTGCATTATCAGGGCGAGCATGGTTTTGAATTCTCATAATGAGGTCAATTGGTGAGTAATCATGAAGAATGAGTTATTTCTTGTACCGATTCTTGTTGTTCTAGAAGTTGCCTAAAGATAAGACATGTTCTAAGTGTTTATGTATTTGTTGTTTATGGTGTCAGAGGTATTAGGAATAAAACAGGTATCAGGAAGGGTGTTAGTGCGTGATCTTGTAGCGTATTGGAATGTGTGACTTTATTTACTTCTTAAGTACAAAAAATCTTGATAGGCAGACATTTTGCTGGGGCATCTCTTGTCTTGATACATGTGAAAGTGTTGTGCGGCCCACCGCATTTCACACAGTTGAGTGATTTAGTGCAATATGTCTTAGGGTGTCCATAGTATTGTCATCTAGTACACTGTATTATTCCACTTTTCTTCCTAGGAGGTTCGTATTAGACAATATTTTTCCTATTATAAAACACTTTTAACCTAGTCTTGAATTTGTTGCAATTTTGCGGGAAAACCAAGCGACTTCGATTAGAACAATTAGGCCTTTCTTTCCATCTCGTAGTTACACACTTAAAATCTTCCTTTAATTATGACCTTTTTATGACATTGGGTTTCTCGATAGCGACTTAAAGTCAATCTTTGATAGCTGCAGCACGATATTTTTTCTACTCTGAAACGTCATGAAATGAATTTTTTTACGATAAGTTATAAACCAAGATTTTAAATCATGATATTTGGTACCATATTTTTTAAAATTCCAAGAGTGCTATACTTAAAACTAAAATTTTGAATAACTTGTAGGTGATCGAGGAAAACTGATTCTTTACAAAAAGTGAAAATGTTGCAAAGCTCGTGGTAGATTCGAAGTTTATCTGAAACTTTGGCACTAGTACAGAATTCTCAAGCACAACTCCTTCAAATATCCCAATAGCTAAATTTTTAAGATATCTTCTTGACTACTACAAACGACGCAAAGAGAAAGTAAAAGGCGAATTAAAAAATAACTTAATTTCTGCAGTAGAAAAAAAACTCTTAGGAAATTTAAATGCGAATACGCGAAGAACAAGGTCCAGTAATAAATATAATGTACTAGCTGTGTCTACAATATAATATAAAATTAAATCCTGGATATTTTAAAAAGAACAAGAAAAAGTAAATCTCATAGAAATAAAATATAATTATATAAGAAATGAATATATAACCAGTAATAAAAAAATTAAAAAGGATCAGATAAATAAATGGGCAATCAAATAAAAAAAGATAGATCAGTTAAAAGTTATAAATGTAATGAAAAAAAAAGAAGGAAAAAGAAAGACTATGAAAAGTATGAATAAAGTAATAATATAAATAGAAAAAAATACAGAACAAATAAGCAAACTACATAAATATAAACGTATTGGAATAGAAGGAATATGTCCATAAATAAAAAAATAACCCGACACCGTTAGGTATAAGGGTGCACGATTATAATAATAAAAATAATAAAAAATAATATTATTAAATAAATAACATAAAGCAACACTTATGAAAGTAAAGGAAATAATAAAGGAAGATTTTTTGCATCTGTCTGCATTGTTGCTTAAAATGTTTACTTTATCAAAAATATTACAACAATTATAAAAACTTATCAAGTACTTACACTAACTTTCATTTTCTCTCACATTGTTTCAAAGATGTCGTAAAAGCCTTTTTAAAAATTGTAATATTTATTACCCTCTATCTTAAATCGATGTGTATTTATTAAGTATAATAAAATTCATTATTTTCCTTATTTAGCGATCACTTAGGATTGGAAGGAGCTATACATATTAAATGCTGTCATAAATATTAATTTTTTTCTAATTTGAAGATCTGTAGTGAGCGAAGCGCTTGACAGAATTTTATAAATATTTGCAAACTAATATAACTTTCTATTATATATAATAGATAATTTGTATGGGTGTTATTTCCTCTATAGGGACATTTGAATGTAAGGCTGTGTATATAATATTTAGGAGACTAAGTGTTTTTGTACTAATTGGTGCAGAACTATAAGATTTGTTTTATTGTTAATAAGATAAAAATACAAAAAATCGGAAAACAGCGTAGTGTTTATAATTTAATAATTTTTTAAAGTGATTTTAAGGAGGAATATTACTTTGTGAGGCTAAAAACAAGGCTCATTTTTGACAATTTTGAAAAGACAAACCAATATTTTTACAAATGGGTTTCAGCACATATTTATGTCTTAAAGTATAAAATTTTTTTTTATTAGTTATATAAAAACAAAATGGCGACGCACTGGCTGACGGAAAAAACATCTTTTTTTTAAGGCTTCCACGGGCGGAAAGGCCAGGTCGCAATTTTGAACCTAGAACAATGGGTCAGGAAAATTTTGAAATCAGATATAGAAAACTAGAAAAGTGCGTAGAATTTTTGAGAAATATTGATTTTTCAAGAAATGGCGTCAATATTACGAAAAAAATGCATTTTTGACAATTTTCTTACAATCTGTACAGGGTAGCAGGTAGACACTCCTATACGATCCCGGTATAGGATAGGTCTGCTTCAGGAGAGCGATCCTGCCCACGCGAGCCTCGACTCTCTCTACACCTCCTAAAATACCGAGAGAGCTGAGTCCTAAAATCCCAATTCTTACCTAAAACCAAATGCATCCCTCCTACATATATCCTATCCAACTCGCCAACCCGCTCGGCAACCGTGGCGTTTTAATTGCCAAATTCCTTCATATTTTATTCTATGCTAAATGTCGAAATTCAAAAAATATAAACCCCAGGTGGGTAGAGTGTGTAACTCAGACTCCCACTCTGATCAAGTATCAGACCGCCTCATTTCGGATTCTGGGGGAGGCAGAAAATCGACAAGAAATACATCAAACAAGACATTTCGAGTAACAACATACAATGTGCGTACAATAAGATTGGACGAACATCAAACCAGATTAGAACAAGAGTTGGATGCCATCAAGTGGGATATCCTCGGTCTATCCGAAACCAGACTAAAGGGTGAAAAAGCAACGACACTCACAAGAACAATCACACCTGGGGGGAATGGCAATTATAATAAATAAACGTATAAAACATCTCGTAACAAAAATGCAAGCCATATCTGACCGTGTTATCTATATAACGCTTGAACTTAGTAAAAGATATTCCTTACAAATAATCCAAGTATATGCACCAACCAGTAGATCTGAAGAAAGCGAAGCTGAACAATTCTATGAAGACATTACAAGTGCAATCCACCACGAAAAAACCCAATATGTAATAGTATTGGGTGATTTAAACTCTAAAGTAGGGAAAAATGAGGATGTCAATCTTCAAAACATCGGAAAATACGGACTGGGATCCAGAAATGAAAGGGAGAGATGCTTCTAAACTTTTACAGCAAGAAAAATTATTCTGTCTCAATACATTTTACAAAAACCACCCCAAAGAAAGTGGACCTGGAAAAGCGCTGATGGACATACGAAAAATGAGATCGATTATATACTATCAAACCGTAGAGATATCTGCATCGATGTTTCCGTTCTGAACAAGTTTGACACGGGAAGTGATCACAGGATGGTGAAGGAACCCTTAAAATCGATATCAAAGTCGAAAGGAAAAACTAATTCAAAACTATACCTATTTCCTACAACACAACATCTAGACAAACATCAACATGAATATGCAGAGCTTATCAAATACAAATTGCCGCCCACCCAAGAACTAAACAATTTAGAAATAAACGAATTAACAAAACAATCACATCTACTGTTCAAACAGCTTCAAAAGATATGCACACAAAAAGACAAAAACAAGTAAACTCAAAGAAGAAACACTGCAAATGATAGAACACAGAAAGGAGTTAAATCGAGAAACTGAAGAATATAAGCAAGTATAAGGACATAAAAAAATTTAAAGCATTTAAGACAATAAAACAATGATTCAATCAGTGATAAGTATATTCAACTGGATCGAAAATGGCCAGAGGAAGAGCGAAATATATAAAATGAAAACCGAAGGAACATGGTGAGAAATAAACAAGATATAATCGAGTCCGTCGAAATCTACAAATCCTTATACAACTATTCACAGAAAAATACCAACAAAACATATTATGAATGTAGGATCTGAAGAAATTCGAAATTGACAACAATAAAGCAGCCTTGCGAAATGAAAAATGAAATCAGGAAGACCATTTACCATAAATCTGAAAATGCGGCGAGCCTTTACTACAATCAGTCCGCACTCTGTTAAAAAATTCTCTATGAAGCAAGTTCCATGCTTGGCAATCGGAACCTGTTTAAATATACAGAAAACGTTTTAGAAGAACTCGATTTGCATTACTCCTATCACATCTCATTAGCACAAGACCAAGATCGTTCAAACCGCCTAACATTAAGGATTATTTTACCAAATTTCAGAGCAGGGGTTGTTGAAGATGAACATTAAACCACAAACGCGATTTCAAGACGGTTTTCGAAAACCAAATACAACATGCCCATCTATCTTCCATTTATAGACTTCCATAGGCATTTGATTTTATAAATCTGAAATTTAAAATCACTGGACAACGCCCGAATAGACACAAGGTATTCAGACCTACTGAAAAGTTATAGAAAACTTCGCCAATTAAAATTAATGATGAACGATTCAGCATCAAATTAAAGTCAGAAGGCTCGGAGGCATTATTTCCCAAAACTCTTTCAGTGTAGTTTGGCAAAAAATATTTTGATAATTTCCTGGTCTAAATGTCCACCATGAATGGCCTAGCAATCTTCGATGTTTCGGATCCAGAGAAATCTTGTCTAATTAAACCTATACGTTACACCTTGCAAAAGCTCCTAAAACATCAGAAAATTTTCAGTAAGGACGCCAAAAACTAGTATTGGAAATGTTTCAAAATGCACGTGGAAAATTAGTAGGATCAAGGAATACATATACCGGGGCACAAATTCAGGATCGGAAAGAAAAGCGCATTAAATTTCAGGATAAGCCAGAGTTGGGCTGCCTTTGGAAAACTCAGTCATATAATGAAAACACCGATATACCAACTAACCTGAAGAGAAAGGTTTACGACACCTGTGTGCTTCCAGTTGCAACATATGGCCTAGAGACAATGACATTGGCGAGAAAAAGTATGGTAAGACTTAGAACTACTCAAAGGGCTATGGAGAGAGCTATGATCGGCGTCAGTCTCAGAGAAAGAATCAATCACGAAGAGATCAGAAGGAGAACCAAGGTGACGGATATAATCTCAAGAATACTAAAAATGAAATGTAAATGGGCTGGACACGTGGCACGGCAGGAGCCAAACCGGTGGGACACAAAGATAATCCAATGGAGACCAAGACTTACAACGCGGAGCAGGGGAAGGCCACAGAAAAGATGGACGGATGACATCAAACAAACGGCGGGTAAAAACTGGATTCAAACCGTAAGAGACAGAGACGCATGGAACAAACTTGAAGAGGCCTTTATTCAACAGTGGATAATAAGAGGCTGATGATGATGATGATGATGATGACAATCTGTACATTTATTTAACAACTACAATCAAATAGCATTTTGATACAAAGTTTGACTACTAATTATGTATTTCAACTATAAATGTACTCATCCACTGCCTACTATCAAGCAATCCTGTGCCATAAAGTCCCAAAGAGAAGTTGATATAATAAAAACTTATTTTCTGTGTTTAGTGGACTTTAACATAAATTATTCACTATGAATAACCTTACGGCACATATTAATAGGGAACAACTCCAATGAATGCACAATGCATTGAAATAAAAACAACTAGCATTGGAAAATTTGTAAGAAAGTTTTATTTTTGCAAGATAACGCCCGACCATACATTGTAATAGAGACCTCATAAAAAATAATGAATATAGGGTGGGAGGTTCTCCTCCATCCCCTGTATTTTTGAGGCATATTTATATCGGATTATTACTTATTTTTATTTTCGGATAATCATATGCATAATAAACCATTAGAATTAAAAATCAAAATGTCCACATTTTCTAAAAATAAAAATAATCAGTTGCATAAAAATATAATGTATAAATTGTTGTTGAATGCCAAGGAGGATATTTTTAAAAAGGTTATTTACATTAAAATATGTTTTTTCCTAAAAACGGCATAATTTTCTTGGTTACCTATTAATATTAAAGTCCTCGTAGGATTCATTGCTTATAAATGTTGAGAAAATAGTCATTAAAAATATTTTCTCTCTCCTCTTTATCCAGTTAGAGATAAAAGTAACTTCTACTTATCACTTTTGTTATTTTATTTTATAATACAATTTGTAAAAAACACATTAAACAAAAATCACACAAGAAAAGAAAAGCTGATTTTGTTGCTTTGACTTAATACTTGAGGTAAAGTTTGCAAAAATAAATAAAGTCACTCTCCTGTCCCAAAGTCCTCAGCATACTACACTTCTATTTGCTGGAAGAATTGCTGGAAAACTTGAGTTTTTAAGTGCTTTAGATTGCTTGCTGGCTACACATTTTATTTGCTGTTTATATTTTTGTTTCTCCTCGTGCCTACTAAAGTTAGGATAACAAGTAATTCATTTAAAATAATTTCATTTCAGTTTCGGTTCACTGTAATTTATAACGTTACCATAATTTTATTCTTATCGAGTCAAGAAGCTTATATTTAAAATTTCAAATTTAATTCAATTTAGAATATTTCAAAGAAAAATTATTTATAAACTAACTAAAAGCCTCAAGTATTTTTTTTTTTCCTTTTTTGTGTTTATGTAAAAATTATTATAGTAATAATAGTGATAATAACAATGACACTTTTTATTTAAGTTATAAATTAGTAGTAAATTCATATAAAATTAATTCACAATATTGCATAGTATATCATAATTTTTAAAAATCTCAAGTATCATTCAACAATTAAATAAATGGTATTTTAATGTGTTTCTTCACTTTTACATACAATAATAAAAAATGTTTAAGTAATTTTGAAATAATTTTTCAGTTTACATTATTGGAAATGATATTTATAATTAAAATAATGTATAATACTTATAACATATTTTTTTATATTCGTTTACAATATATTCTGCAAAGTAAATAATATATTACAATTTTATATAAAATTACATAATATCGTTTAATACTAAAACGGGTCTGAGAACTTAAATTGATCTATTAATAGTAACTGTAGTGTAAAAAGTAAAGACTTTAAAATGATGCCTTGCATAAAGTGAAAATAAGAGTGAATAAATTGAATTAACTTAATATTTCTTTACTTATTAACAAACAAATGGGTAAAAATAAAAAAAAATTATTTTAAATTTAGCATTTCAAGCAATTTTAGTTGTTTTAAAACTAATGTAAAAAATTTTACACGCCTTAAAAATTCGCAAAAACGTAATTCCTGAAATACAGGGCAAGACATCAACAATTGTATGAATTATTTGTTAATAAACTTTTGGTTCCTTAGAAACAATAAAAAGCACTAACTGTTTTGCTTAAATTAAAGTATTTTATACTCTGAAGGATGATAAGTTTAGATAAACATAGAAATTTGATATAAATCTAACTAGAACTTTATATCTTCTTTATAGCCACATCTCCTTTCCCTTTTGTGCAATCTTCTCTATTTTTGTGTTATATATATATATATATATATAGGTATATGTTAAAGAAATATGTAAAGGAATATCTAACAAGAACCATGGGAACTATAAGTAATTCAAAAACATTGGAACGCTTTTTTTCCTCACTGCCTTGGGTGATATTAACTATAATAGTACAGCAAATGCGATTTTTTAATTTTATTAAAATTTGATAAAAAATATGGTAGTTAACTTGTTCACAAGGTTTTTTTATATCCTATGTGCGCATGTGGGCAAAGGAAGAAACAAACAGACGGAAAAAAGAGAGGGGGTTTAGAGAGATGAAATTGGGGGAGCCTAAAACAAAAGCTACAAAAGTCGTGACGTTTGAAGGTTTGTAATAAGTAGTATTTATATGTAGTCTATCTAATCAATTTGAGAAACATAAAGCATTAATGTAATTATCTAAAAATCAATGTGCTGCTCTCCAAGAGCACATCCGATGTTCACAAAAAATGAATGATACATTTCTAAGAACATTCTAGGATTGGAAGGAAAATTTCAAAAACGCAAGACGGTGACTAGATAAATTTAAGTGCTGCACATAATGCAATTCTGCAAAGAAAAACTAGTTGAGGCAAATTAATAAAACATTTCTGAATTTTATTCTGGATACACGTATTGAGAGAAACCATTTTTTTGTTATCATGCGAAAGTGCATTTGTGCACGCAAAAAATGCATTTATTTGACTCATTTTCTGCAGACCTAAACAATATTTTATGGTTCAATTTTTTGCGTACACAAATTCACTTTCGGATTATAACCAAAAATATGGCGTAACATTTTTTTCTAAGGCTTTTCCGAATCAAATGCGCCCTGAACCGTCTCAATACGTATACCCAGAAAAAAATTAAAGGTATTAAGTTTTTTTTGCTAATTTGCTCGAATAAACCTTTAAAGCAACAAATAAATTAAATTATTTGTAAGATTTCCTAAAATGTAAGAAAACACTTGTTGAGTAAGTAGGTAGTTTACTGTCTCACAAAATCGCAATCTAACGGATATATTATTATAAATTTTGTTTATATAAAATACACTTGAAAGCAAAACACTAAGGAAAATGAAAATAAAAACATTAACGTCCAAGGAGTACCTTTATTATTGAGCTTTAAAAAACTGTTGCTATTGCATTAATCGGCTGACGCATTCAAAAAAATGTGCATTACGAACGAGGTTTTACGAATCTTGCTAATTGGAGCGCATGTGCGCGACGACTGAGATTGACCTACAGTACGCTTACATTCTATTGAGTGTACAAATAAGTTTCCGCCGTTTTTTTATAAACAATTAAGAATTTATTGTAAAAAAAAGGTACAAATAATGTCATTCAAAATATTGCCCATCGCCTTCTACTACTTTTGACCCTCTTTCGGGCAGCAAGTGGATACCCCGTCTAAAAAATTGCTCGTCTTTTGAGGCGATCCACGAATCGACCCATTTCTCCAATTCCTCGTAAGAAGTGAAGTGCTGCTCAGCCAGACCATGAGTCATCGACCGGAATAGGCGGTAATCTGAAGGAACAATGTCTGGTGAATACGGCGGGTGGGGTAGGACGCCCCAATTCAGTCCTTCCAACGTTTCCTTTACGATTTTTGCAACGTGTGGCCGAGCGTTGTCATGCTGAAAAATGACTTTATCATGCCTTTTGGCATTTTGTGGATGTTTAATCTTCAATGCTCGGCTCAATTGCATCAGTTGTTGTTGGTAACGTTCCCCGGTGACGGTTTGATTAGGTTGGAGTAGTTCATAATAGATTACTCCAAGCTGATCCCACCAAATGCACAGCATTAGCTTCTTGCCATGAATGTTTGGCTTGGCCATCGAAGTAGAGGCATGCCCGGGCTTATCCTATGATTTCCTACGCTTTGGGTTGTCGTAGTGGATCCATTTTTCGTCTCCCGTCACGATTAGATGCAGAAATCCTTTGCGATTTTGCCTTTTGAGCAATTGTTCGCAAGCGAATAAGCGACGCTCGACGTCTCTTGGCTTCAGTTCGTAAGGAACCCAATTTCCTTGCTTTTGAACTACACCCAGGGCCTTGAGACGTTGTGAAATAGCTTGCTGAGTCACTTCTAACTCTTGTGCAAGTTCTTCTTGCGTTTGGCACGGATCTTCCTCCAGTAAAGCTTCCAATTCTGTGTCATCATACACTTTGGGCCTTCCACTACGTGTTTTGTCCTCCACGTCAAAATCACCACTTTTAAATTTCTGGAACCACTCCCGACAACTTCTCTCACTCAAATTAACATTACCATATGCTTCTACGAGTAGCTTATGCGCCTCAGCTGCAATTTCTTTAAATTAAAGAAGTAAATTAGCAATTCCCGCAAATGACGCTTATTTGGCTCAAAACTTGACATCTCAACACGATGAAAACTAAGTGATGCTAGCAAAAAGTCAGAAGTATTAAATGGTTATACTGTTGCCAGATGTCAACATATACTATACAACTTTTTACAGCTGACAATTTCGATGTTATCTTATCGGTGGCGCCATCTTTTGAAAACGGCGGAAACTTATTTGTACACCCATTAGTAATTTATCTCACTTATTTGAAGTTGACGTAAGTAAGTAAGTGCTCGAGATATTTGTAGGAAAATTAATACCACAGCCGCCAAAGCATCCCAGGCAGTTGCATTGCTGAGAGAAAGCCTCAGTCAGAAGGCCGTGGCAAATCGACTAAATCTGAATCAATCAGCTATGTTGAGAGTATAGCGTCGATATGTGTAAAACGGTGGCTACGTCCGCTGGCAAGGATTCGCGTGACAACAACGAGGGACGATCGATTTCTCGTCTCAATATCCCTAAGAAATCGACATATAACTGGTGGTGACCTCAAGCAAGAACTGAGTGCGGTCAGAGGTGTGGTCGCCAGCATTTGAATAGTGAGAATAAGACTTAAGGTAGCTAACCTGACCCAAAAAAAGACAACTACGGGTCCCAAGCTGACTGCAGTCATGGCTACTATAGGAGACGTTGGGCCTATAAAAGGTCAGGAGAATGATTTGTTCAATGCTGTATTCAAGAAACTGTCGCATTTGGGGTGGCTCTTGCATGTTCTGGGACGCGGAAAAGTTAACAGCGGACTGCTACATTAGGGACTTTATAGAAAATGTTATTCTCTTTGCGTGATTTCTTGGTGAGGACGTCATGCTAGTGTGCGATGTCACACCGCGCGGGTGACCACTACTTACCTAACTGACGTTAGTATACTGAAAGTGGACTGACCTCTGTGTAGTCCAGAGTTTATTCCAATTGAACATGTTTGAGATGAGCTTAAGCAAAGAGTCTGAGCCAGAATTCTTGCACCAGGGAGCGTGATGGAACTAAGAGTAAAGAGTGGGGAAGAGTGGGAAGCAATTCCTCAAGACAGAATAGAAAAAGTCGATCCATGCGTAATCGCTTGAAAAGTGTAATGAAAAGTAAAAGTAGCAACACAATATATTAAAGAAATTATTAAATTAATTTCAACTGAGGATTTTATTTTTTTTTCTTTTATAATCACATTTTCCCTTTCCACTCTTTTATGTTAAACATATTCTGGGCTATTGAATCTGTCTTTTAGTAAGAAACAATTGCATTAGAGGGTTTTCAATGTTTAATATGTTAGTTTGATACTTAAATATGTTAAAATCACAAAGTGCTACTAAATACCGGGGTGCGTTTTTCAGGACTAAATCAAAAAGCCCATTTTTTAGTTTTTTCAAAATAACTCAAAACAATGCAAATTTGGCAGTTTTTACAAGAATACTTTTTTATAGAACACTAAATTTTACATAAAAATACGTTTTTAGAATATTTTTTTAGTATCTTTTTTGACTCTAAAGGTGTTCTTAAAAAGTTTGTGCCACCGAATAGAAGGTGAACATTGTATTTTTTGTGGGTGTGCTTAAACGACCGAAGAAAAGGGATCCGCGCATCTGCCGGCAGATCGCCAACACCTAAATTCTTTACTATTGTACATTCAGCAAATACATATAGTAATAAATCATCATGTCACACCTCTGAACGCAGAAAGATGTGAAGCCATGTAGCATTTATTATTCTATATTTACCCCTTTGCGTTAAACAGATGAATAAAAATTTAACAACTCACTTACAATACATATTATCATTAATAGTGATATACAAATTAAATCGCCACTTCTAACGGCAACAAGTTAGCCGCAGCACTAACACACAAATTCCTAAAAATGGGTCAGTGTGTACCTGACTACTAAAATACCCGCACTTTTTTAAACCAGCTAATAACGAATAGTTACTTAAAATGAGTGAGAATTTTTGACAGTTTCTCTTGTGTTGAGGCACTGTGGGCGTTTTTCTATTTCAATTGCCTCACGTACTATTCTGCTGGTGAAATGGGAAATGGGGGCAATGGTTTTAGCCGCAGAGAAATTAATTTTGTGGTCTGTTTCTTTGTTGTGTTTGGCAAGTGCCGAACCATTATCGCCTTTCCGTACGGCCAGAAAATGCTCGTATATTCGGCTAGATATTTGCCGATTTGTTTGACCTATGTAGGTCCTTTGGCAGTCTCCACAAGGTATTTTATACACTCCTTGGGATTCATTGGGGCAGTGATCCTTTGCTGAGCGCATAAGCCCAGATATTTGGTTGTTGGTCGTAAAGACCGTGCGGTTATTTTGCCGCATTAGTATGCGGCTTATTCTATCGGTGATGCCTCTGATGTAAAGTAGGAATGCTTTTTGTTGGTAAGGAGGGTTTTGGGATTGAGAGTTAGTGTTTTTATTTATATTTTGTTTATATTAGTTAAGGATTTGTTGGAATATCCATTTTGCAGTAGGGTGGTGGTAATAGATTAAATTTCTGTTTGCCGATTTTTCGTACATATGCCTGTCATGTGGAAGTCCCTTATTGCTCTGCACCGCTAATTACGCAACACCCTTAATCCTACAAACTTCCCCAACACAACGCATCTCCCGCCAAACAAACTTTCACTTCCAGTCCTATAAAAAATCAAGCAGGTCACACGAAAAGTCAGTGTTATTCAAAGACTCATAGCTCTCCTTGGGGAGTAGGCAGATTGAGACCCCGAGTGAAGAGCTAACATCTTAAAAATGGCATCAAAGCCGATGCCGAAACGTCGAGAATTTACCTAAAATAAACGCTGTTCATCCCGTGAACTAAGTTATTTAAACATAGTTAACCGCGGAAACCTATCCGATTTAGCTAAGTTGTATGTAGAGTAACAAAACTCACTGACCAATAAGTAACAAGAGTATTTTTCTTGCGAATTTTTAAAACATGTTATTACTCTGCAACTCTTGCAGGTTTTACTAGAGGTTACAGAATTTTTTGAGATATATTTGAGTTGGTAATAAGGGTCTTGAGTTTCTTTTCAATTTAGGTTGTTAATTTGTTGGGTACTTGACGAATGTCCAATGATTTTAGTAAATAGTCAACATTAATACAGTCTGAGTTTTTAAGAAGTACTATAGCATTATCATTGTTTGTCGGTAAAACAATAAAATTTTTGTTTTATCTTATGGGCTTGTAATTCGAAAGGTTTAATACTGAGTTTGGGTAACATGGCTGTGCCTAGCACTTTGGTTGTATCTTGCGTGCTTTAATTGGCTTTGTCTTCGGAGAGTTTGACAAGAGGAGATTTTATTTGGAATATGATATGTTTCATGAAAAACGATTTATAATAACACCAAAATTGAAATTTAATTCAAGAGCTTGGATAGCCGATTTTTTAAAAAATAGACCTCATGCTATGGAAAGTGACGTTAGAATAAGACCGATGGGTAGTCAATAAACAGTTTTAATTTTGGGTTTTAGTTTTCTTTAGTTATATGTGTAATATTTTATTATATCTTATTTTAGTAAAAAAAGCCCAAATAATAAAATAAATATGACATATATAATATAAACAACATGTATAAAAGCCTGTAAAATATCGCCCACACATTATATTATTTACAGCCACTAATATTTATCACATACGATGAAATACAAAAATATATTACTTGTATTAGTAGTATTACTTGTATAAGTTAAGTTAATAGTGTTTAAACAAATAAAACTAACAACTTCAACTTACAATAATAATATTAAATACTTAAAGATCATCTTACTACTCAAAAAACCTATTAAGATTTTGAATTAAGCAGATAGATCAAATAAACTAAAATTGAATAATAAAGTAAAACTTTTTGTATACATAAAACAAGATTGTGTTAATAACTTATAAAACAATTGCTTTACGTATGTGGCTGAATATTTAATCATGATAATATAATAAGTCCTCTCAATGTGTTTATGTTGGTAAAAATGTATCCATATATAATAACTAGGATACAAGAACTATAAAAACAAAATAATAAAGTAAGTAAATTATAATGTTTAGGGTACATCACAAGAGTCCAAAAGTACAATATTTTTAGAATGATAATTTTTAATAACCCTGTCCTCGTCAAAACCACAATAAAATACTTGTAAGTGCAAATTGTATACATTATTTATTTGGCAATCCTCTACTTCTTAAGTTTCAAATATTCTTTAAAGGAAGATGTACTAAGTAAAAGTATCATAAACAGTATCCAAAATACAACAAAACTTTCCATTAAAAACTTCTCTCTTATATGGATACTTTACAAGATGTGCGTTCCAGTTATAAGGTTCCCAAATTTTTTTCTCAGCAATAGCAGTAATAGAAAGATATGGTTAATTTTAAAAAACGCGGGAAATATTTTTGAATTTGTAATATACAGAGCAACACCATAAAATATGCACAGGTCAAATTACCATCAGTGCAGAGAGTGTTGTTTTGTATACTTAAAATGGCGACGTTTAGTGTTCAAGAACAACGTGTTTTCTACTTTTCATGGTGAAACGTCCATTAAAATTTATCGCTGATTCAGTGAGAGATGCGATGAAGACGTTATAGATGTTACAAATGTGCGTTTGTGGGTGCGAATACTTAAAGAAGGTCTAGATTTGTGTGACAATGAACCGAAGCAGCTTACCTCTCAAACCAGCCGGACCGAAACCATGATTGTGCGAGTGCAACAAGTTGTTATGGAAGACTGTTAATTAGGTGTGCATGATATAGTCTTTAAACTTGGCATTTCCGTAAGATTTGTAGAGTCCATTTTGCGTGATTTCTTCAAGGCAATGTCTCAGAACATGTTGACGCGTAATGCCGTCATAAATTTCCGGCCATGAAAGACACTCTCCGTGGTCGTTCATTTTCCAATCGAGCCGCTGTTGCATCAGCGATTTTCCAGTAAAAAAAGATACCCTTAAAGAAGTGGTTTTAGCAGTCATGGAATTATAGTATCGACGTTGTGAAAAATTTATACGTTTAAACGGAGATTACTTTGAGAAGTAACAAAAGTTTCACCTTTCTTGGGTAAATGCTTTTCCAGAAAAAATTTAGAGACCTTAGAACTTGAGTGCACCTCGTATAATTAGACATTTTCTTGGCAGTTATGATGTCCCTATAATATAATGTAAAACTGTTTCAGATACCAATATAAACATAAAGTTTAACTTATTGTACTTAAGTTTGACTTTTGTCTCAGCGTTCTGAATCTGAAGCCCGGAATACTAACTAGCGTATGTTATATAATTAATAAAGTAAGCAATATAATAATGTAGTTTGCAAGTGTTATCATTAAGTATTAAATTAATAAAAATCAATTTTTTTTAGATTTAAAAAACTTCAAAAAGGCATACTGCTATATTAAGAGACTGTTTTACATAACAAAGTCGACAATAGCAAAAAATATTACATATAATTAAAAATACTGACAAAAGTACAAAATCTCAATTAAAATTTTTTTCGAACAACAAAAAAACTTTCAAAAAAAACCCGTTAAAATAGGTGATTTTAGTCACCCAGGCAAGAATCGCTGCTTTTAGGAATTATGAAATATTTTGTGGAGACTACCAAAGGATTTATATAAATCAAATATACAGGCGAATATCTAGCCAAATATACAGAGTACGAAAAGACGATAATGGTTTGGCACTCAACAAGCAGTATAAATAAACCAAAAAATCATTTTACTAAATTTCCCATCTTACAAGCATGATCGTTCGTGAATTGAAATAGAAAAATGCCCTCCATCTTTAAATACAAAATACGATAGTCATTTGAAAATTTTTAATTGTCATTAAGTTCACAATAATATCAAATTAACAAACTATTTCTAACTTGGTACATCTCCTCCTATATAACATTCCTCCAAACTTTCACTTCCAATTCTATAACTAGTAAAGCAGGATGTTCACATGGTCAGCCATTTTCAAATACTTATAGCTCTGCTTGAGAAGTAAGCAGATTGTGGCCCTGAATAAAGTCCTAATTTCTTTTTGTCTTGCGATATACTTTATAAAAAATTAATATAATTACACTATAAATAAATGTTGAAATAAATCCCGTACGAGGATAATTAAACAACAAAATTATGTGCTTGCTTTTTGTGGTAAATTATTGTAAAAGAATTCTTAATATTTGAGAACAATTTTATTACGATCCGTTTTTTCTTCCTGTTTGTGTTTATGGTACAATAACAATCTTCATCTTTGAAAATAAATTTTAAGTTTGGATCTGCTATATATAGAAGATGAATCATGTTTTGACGTTTGGCAGGTATTTAGAAACATTTTACAACCTAACAAACATGAATTACTTAAGCGTGTAAATGAAATTTGGCATTGAAGGAAGAATACTAAAATGCCACAATTCGTTAAATGTATGCCTAAAACAATTGAATCTTAGTAAAAGATAAAAAGGGTGTTGTAAACAGTATTTGCAGTAAGCAAACAATTTTAATACACCCAGTTCTCATAGAAAAATGCAGGACATCTATTTTTCGTTCGCTAGGATAGCAAAGAGCTGGGCTGGTTACAACCAATTTATTTTTTGGCGATTATCAGATGGAAATTATGCACAAGGCCAGGCAAATTGTAAAGCACAAAAGCACCAAAGAGAATAAAAATAATAACTTGCTAAGCAGTGCCCGGTTTTTCTGGCAATAGCAGCGCGTTAATTCGGCAACGTGACAACGATAATAAATTACATACCTGCCTTTGTGTTCAAATAAACTCACGACTTCATATTCACGCAATGTAACGCTTCATTGCGTTCCAGTCTTTGTTTGCGGAGCTCACATTAGCCGCCAAAGGCGTATAAATTACAGTAAGATCAAAGCCGTTTGCCCTTCTGTTGCTATTTTACTTATTTAATAGTTCTTGTACTTTAACTTTCTTTATATAGTGTAAGTAGTTAAATTAAAAACAACATAAAGAATTTAGGAGGTAGAAAATATTACTACTTATGAAATGGCTTACTAAATTATTTATGTGTTAAATCACGATGCAAAAATTGCGAATAAATACTTATTGGTATAATAAAATTAAAATGTTTTTTGTTTTCTTACAAAATAATATGACATACTTAAATAAGAAATTCCGAATTACTTTTAACTTTATTTTTGTTTTTCAGTTTCCAAAGATTATACAAAATTAGCTATCAAATCAAGATTATTTATGGGAGGGTGAATATAAAATTAAATATTTTAATATTTTACTTGCTAAAATAATTGGTACTATTTTTTTTTCTTTACTACTCCTGTATTAGGAAGAAGCAAGTACACATTTGATTACTTTCCTTATCCTTTAATAAGGAAAGTAATGTAATCGGCGGAAATTTGACCTACCTAGTTTTTCATATTTCTGGACGAATTACAGTCTCATGACACCAAAAAAGTTGGTTTGGGCCATTGGTTCGTGTGTGTGTGTGTGTGTCTGTCTGTCGGTCTGTCAGTAAACAAGATATTTCGAGGCCGTAAGAGCTAGAGACTTGAAATTTGGTATGCAAGTTACTTGTAGGTAGGGGACGCAGCGCGAAACTTTTGGTAAAAATCGACCGAGTCGTTTGGTCGCAAGGTCGCAAAATCGGTCGCAAAGCGATCGCGAATCTAAACGTTTAAAGATACAAAAAATTCATGAGAATAAAAATGATTTGTTATCACGAGATAAACATGAATCTAAAATAAAAGTTGGTAAAATAGGAACTCGAAAAAAGATTGAAGCCCAGGATTTTTGCCAGAATTACCCAAATAATAGGATAAGGAAAGTCGTGTGATATTGACACCAGATTTTTAAAGGTATTTCCATTCAATACACTTTTACCAGTTTTCATAGAGCTGTTGCAAATCATTCTTTGAGTGTAGCACGGCACCATTTGTGGAAAACCGACTGAGGTTTGACGGTTTAAACAGCCAATTTGTGAGCAAAATTTGAGTTCCAAGAAACAATTGACATTTATTTTTTAATGAACAATCTTGACTATGGTTTCTTAGGACGGAGATCTTCAATGTGCTGTCATTCTATAGATTACCATTCCTTTTGCAACGTTTCGTGCGAAAATCTGTTACCAGACACTCAAAGAGCATATTTTCGAGCTGCAATAACTGGTTGCATACTTCTATCTACTCAAGGGTAAAAACATGGAGATATCCATGTGAACAAACAATTTTTATGTTAAGCTCCTCGTGGATGATAATATGCAACATTTTTCAAAACAGACCTAATGTATCTGCCAGCAGCCATCGTCTGTCTGCCATTATAAAGTCGTACATGTGCAGGATAATTTGTGGATTGTGCATATGTCCTAGACATTTACTGTTTTGGTTTTCTTAGCACAATCCTTACCGCCTTTAAACTTTAATATTCAGTGAAATACAGTTCCAAGACTTAGCAGTATGTTCTTACAACAATTTTGTCTGGATATCTAAAGCGGTTACTCCCTCTACAAATGCACCACAACACTGCACAAATAACTTACTACCTTTGTTTGAGAACGTTCCAGGAACGCCAACTGATGCCATCACGTACACTTAAGGTCGCATTTCAATCTGACCTACAACCACCGTTTTTAGGAAAGCACCAACAATTTTTGAGTGGTCCAAAATACTTTAGTGTAAATATATAATTAAAATTGCTGCAACTACGCGTGCTAAATTTCTTTGTTGTCGCCTCACTTGGGTTTTTTTTTAAATAATGAGATTGTGTGGCTCCTTCATTCTTTATATTTCTTTTTAAGATCACCGAGCACTTTTGTCTATAAAAAAATATTTACAGAATATTAAAATGGCTAAAATAAAATTAACAAAGGAATTAAACGAATGTCTTTTGGTTTAAGGTTATAAAAAATATATTGTACACCAATAAAATACCTCAAATTTGAAAAACACATCCAACAAATTGATTCAACACTAGTGTTTCGCTAACTATCTAAAAAGCTGTCATCTGTAAATATGGTAGAATATTAATTACTTAAACACAGTAAATGCGATACCGTTTAAAGTATGTTAGAAGCTAATCAGTAGCCAAACAAGTACTTTAAAATCTTCAAGAGAATCAATGAAATTTTAGAGAATTTTTTTGGATTAAGATTTACCATTTTTGCTATCGTCTTATTACAATTTTATGTAGCCTCATGGATTGCTTTAAAGCTTGGAAAGTTTAATAGTTCATAAACTCTCTAAATTTTAAGAAATCCCCAGGCTATGACTTGATCACCGCGAACATCCTGAAAGAACTGCTTCATGATGCTATGAAGTACCTTGTACAACTATTTAACGCAGTACTACATATCCTGGCACAGAAAGTGGCACAAATCATTCTAATTCTAAAAGCACAAAAACCAACTGCAGAACTAAAATCATATAGACAAATAAACCTCTTGCCCACTGTTTCCAAGATGTTTGAAAAACTTATCCTTAAGTGTCTGTTTATAATTTTCGAGAATAATGAGGCAATACCTAAACATTAGTTTGGATTTATGCAAATGCACTTTACAGCAGAGCAAATCGATAAAGTTGTGGAAAAAATTCAATGCGCCTTTAGAAGCTAAACAATTCTGCTCAGAGATATTTTTTGATATCACTGACAAGTTATGGTTTACACCAAACTTTTCCCAATAAAAGCGGGAGTATCCCAAGATAATATATACTACAGATCTGTCTACACACAGGAAATTTTAACAGCAATTTTTGTGGACGAAACAGCAACACTAGCTCCGAACAGCAATCCCTCTCAGAAACTGCAGACAAATTTTACATCTATCGAAAATTGGCTAAGAAGATGTAAAATAAAATTCCTCCATATAATCTCTACCACTCGTAAAGACTCCCGGTCCATCTAAACAACAGCCGGTTACAACAAGGAAAACTAAAATAACTCCAGATGCATTTTGACAGGAGATTTATTTAATGTAAGCCCATTTTTGCTAAGAAAAAACATTTAAGTATGGCGCTCTCTAAAATATAGTGGTTAATAGGATGGAAATCTAAACTTAGTTTGGATAACCGGCATACAATGAGTACATAAAGCAATATTAAAACCAATCTGATCATATAAAATCCAACTAAGGACCAACACTTGAAATATTGAAGTATTTCCAGTCAAAGGTACTATATTTTTTAAATATGCATCTTACAAACCTCCAAAAACAAATTTTTTTATTAAAAAAATAAACAATCCGTTGGTGCTAGATTAGGTAAATCAAAGGATAAGGTAAGACATTCTAAACAAACTGCAATAGTTTTTATTGAACTGCTTTATCTTTCTAAAATATGATACTATGACGATTAGTAAATTCTAAACACTTCTCAAAAATCGCTGACTTCAAACGGTCTAATTGGAACAATGTCTGATGGAACTAATTGCTTGGTTTTGCAAAAGTAACTCCTAGTCCATGACCACCAAATACAGTATGACATTTTTCACATATATTTTGGTTCGGTTTATTTCGTTTTCTCTCCAATCTTTTGCACTCTATATTGTTACACTGTTAACAGCTATTTTGAAACAAACGAACATGTGCCGCGCTCTGCTATTAGTAGCCAAAACACACAAAATTTTACATGTTATTTAAGATTAAACCTACATTTTTAGTATTAGTAATTAATTAAATGCTCGTTGAAGCAGCTAAGTGTAGAGACCCGTGACATATCGAGACACCGTAAAAAAAAACCTGTGTATTATGTACTAAACACTTTGCAAAACAATGTCAATGGTCTGTGCTTAAAATTATTCGCATCCAGCTATTCCAACAAACTTAAATAAGCATAACAGCCAAAATTCCTTGACACCGTGCTTACTCGTGGCTGCCAATACTTTAATGACGTAACTTCTGCCACCTCAACAAACTTATCCATAATTGAACACAACATATTCGCTGAAACCTAGCAACCGATGTGACACTCTTCAAAATAACGATATGGATTCAAGCAGTCAGACTAAGGCAGAGAATAAAGAACCAGAACGACCGCCCATATTTACAGCAGGAGTGAAGACTATAAAACCGTTTCTAGAGTTTTTTGAAGAGCTAAAAAAGGACAAGTGTACAATAAAATCACTAAGCAACAAACAAGTTCAGCCGTTGTATGTGGCTGAGTATTTAATTTATATCATTATTATACAGGCATTATTAAACAAAAATACCGAGTTCCATACTTATAAATTCAAGTAAAAAGAATTCTTTCGGCTAGTATTAAAAAACATACATTAACATAAATACCAACAAATTCAGTTACAAGAACAAATCTATAAGGCTATAAATATTTGAGATGTAACACAAAACAAAACAAAGACGGAGCCCCTCTTATTCTTGATAAATCTCACACTAAATGGAAAGAATCTTTATAACATTAGACTATTTTTAAATATAGGCGTACAGTTCAAACGATATATGAGCTGCCAAAGGTACTGAGATACAAACAAATATCGCAGTAATACTCCACATTGTGTCAAATATGCAACTAATCTTAAAACTAAAAAAATGCCATTAAAATGTTTGTTGGTATTCTGTCAAAAAACAATATCTTTAAAGCAAACTGAGCTTAGGCAATTTTGCTTAATAGATAATATAAATAGATTGCGTAGCAATTGTAAAAGTAAGATTTAGTACTAAGGCAGTTTAGTGACATGCATTTGAGTGTTGGGTTGTCCAAAAATTTTCAATTCTCCGTTATTGGCCAATCGATTGATTACAGAAGATGAAAAATGGATCAGCTTTAAAAACCCGGGTCTTTAACACGAATGGCATTTACCAAGCGAAAAAACAACAAGAAGGACTTTTGGCACAAAAAGGCAATGTTGACTTGAAAGATGCCAAATTCTATCGTCACGGAATTATGAAGCTACTGGAAAAGTTGGAGGAAGTGATCAATGTAGACGGAGAATACTTCGATTAGTTGTTATAAGTTCAAAATTATTAAACAAATTGATGGAAAAAAGTGACACTCTTGAAAATTTTTCGACAACTCAATATAATACAAACAGCTACAACAAAAACTATACCAAACGTCACGAAAGAAACATATTGCTTCCAAACTTGTCTAACCAAGTGTAACTTATATTTAAGAATTTGAATAAAACACGCAAGTAACATAATTTGACGACATACAAACCATCACTCCACTAATAATAATAAACCGAATTAAAAAACATATTACATAAACGTATAGACTAAATGGAAAATATTAACCTAATAATGGTTCAACTTCTTCATATAGAACGCCAACGGTTTGTGACAACATTTTCAAGCATTTTAACTAAGTATTCTTAAATATTAATAATATTGGCATAATCCTTATCTTAGAAGCACATTTTACAAATCAAAGTCATTTCAAAGTACATAATTACAATACCTATCACATCGTACACTGGCATTGCGACTATCATTAAACAAAACATCAAACACCATGGACAACCCAAATGAAAATATAAAAGTATACAAGTTACTTGCATTATTCTCCATGACTATATAGGCGAACTTACACTTACAAGAGTTTGTGGCCTCCTAAAAAAACACTTCTATCATCTATTTAACATACTTGAAATCAGGTGTCTAATTGAATAAGATTAAAATGCTACAAACACTACGTGGGATTCCTTAATAATTACAACAAAGTAAAGACAACTATTAGCCGTTATGCTACTAACAACTTTAGCTATATTTCTACAGATGCACTTACTTATTGGCCAAGGAATCTACCAAATACCAAATACTTAAAAATTTATGCTACTAAAAGAGCCAGTAGAATGAATTCTTAGTAAAATCATGAGGTGAGATCAGATTAGATCATGCACCGGTTATAATAAGTAGATATGCTGAGAAGCTCAGATACCCATTTCTTTATAACAGGAAAGTGATAGAGACCTCTTCTGTAGTATCTTAAAGGGACGCATTAGACTAGACATTTCACTAAAAATCTCAACAGAAATTAAAATAGCAACTAAAAAATTAACTAAGCAAATTTAATAAACACACAATTAGTCCGAAACACATATTAAATAAGCTGTCTCAATAATGTTAAACATTTAATCTCTATGAAAAAAAAGTTAGAGTTCGGTGGTAACTAACGCGTTCTTTTATTGATAAATAAATGCTAAATAAAATTTCTAATTAATTAAATCAATTTCCTCAAAAACTTAAGAATGAATCTATCCAGAAGTACTTAAGTAAACTAGGCTCTTCACGGGCTACAGGCTACTCGCAGTAAAATGCGACTAAAAAATTCAAAAGACTGCAGACTACAATTGTGCAGATGGTGACTCACTAATAAGTAATGCACAGAAAGCCGTTTGAAGAGCATTTCTCAAAAGTGTTTCAATTGTATGCTATCAAAACTACCCCTCAAGATGCAAATGTTATTCAGAAACTACTTGATGCGCCACTTTAAATGTGTGTACCACTCGTACCTATTTTAACTGCTAAAAACGATAATTCATAAGAATATAAATCCAAAGGTTACAGGATTTCGTCTTAGAAAAATTTAAAGGAAGTCTTCAAAAGAGTATAAAAGCTATATGTCTTTAAAGCTGCTTTAAGACAGAAATAATCCCCCATTTAAAAGTGACTTAGATTGCTACACAAACCTGAAAAATCTAATTCAACTGAAATCGTATAGTCCTGTAAGGATACTGCTGCTCTTATTTTTGAAAAATGCTACAGTCAATTATAGAAGAAAAAAATGTAATTTTAAGTGAACAATTTGGTTTTCTAAAAATTTATAAAACCACTACATCAAATTATAAAGCAAATAACACAACAATTGGAGACCAAACGTTATTGCTCAGCAGTATTCTTCAATATAGGGCAATTTTGCGACAAAATCAAAAGATAAAATATATACCCCCACATCAATTTTGTAAAATATAGGCAGTTCTATATAATATATTAGGAACCATATAATGACTTGTTTCCAATATTATCTAGAATCCCATAAAGAGCGTGCTCGGACCGACACTATCACATTTATACCACAAATTTACCAGTATCTGAACCAACCCTCACAACCATTTTTGCGGACGATAGTATCGTCCTCACATCCCATACTACTGTCTATATAGAAACATAACTACAAAAATGAAAAAATAAAGCAAACGCAGACAAATCTCTTTATATCTCATATACTTTGCGAAATAGTATCCGATAAAAACGAAGAAACCGACACCACAAATAGGTATACCTGGCAAGCGACAATTTAAAAGCTATTTTTTGAGTAAACTAAAAAAAATGTTAAAACTACTCAATTAACTCAGAGCAGAACTACTATAGAAAATCTGCAACAATATACAAAGGAACGGACAATGGCTGCATGACTAGATCAGACCAATAGTTATGTCGATTCACAGAGAAAGCGTAATACGGAACTACAACAACTACAGAACCATTGCCTTCATCTTATATACTAGTAAAAGTAACTACTCACAATTCGCTTGCAACCCTTTAAACATTTTCTAGAGTAGCGAATTTTGTAAGATCAGGTATAATTCAAGAGAAGAAATTCTAAACGTTTAACATATAACTGAAAAAACAAAAGGGTTTGGAGAGCTTTCTGAACCATAGTAAGACATTTGACTGTGTGGAATGACCAATGGTCTAAAATAGGAACCTTATAACACCTTACTTTACCCATAAAACAATTGTATAAAAATTGTTTATCAACACTAGGGTTAAAATGCAAATACTCCACATACGTTTTAATACAAAAAGGAATACAGCAAGTATGTATGCTTTTTCCCATTCTATTTAATATCTATGAGAAGTAAATCATACAAAAAGCCGCTAACAACCGGCAAAAAGAAATTACTGCTAGAGAAAAGAAAATAAATAATTTAGGTTTGCTGATTACTCCATGGTTTTTGCCAAAGATAAAAGTAAAATGACTGGACTCCTTAAGAAGGTTGAAACTTATCGTTCCAACTATAGGCTAAAATTGAGCCACCAAAAAAAACCGATAATAATAGGAATAACAGACATAATAAATAATATATCTAACATACAAGATAAACAAATTGTAAATGACGCTATCTATTTGGGCTTACATGTTAGTAGAGATGACAACTGCTCAACAGAGATACGAAGGAGAATTGCTACTGCCAGGATGACAATGAATAAGCCGACTAAGACATACAAAGATAACAGTAAGTCTAAAACCACCAAGAAGAGAATAGTTATAATAATAGTTTTTTCAACAGTCCTACATATTACAGAATCTTGAACGTTAAAGACAGATAACCTTTGAGATGTAATACTGTATGATATTCCTGAAAATGTCGTGCAGAGATCGCGGAACAAATGCGTTGGCTACTACTACCAGCAAAGATAACGACGAAAGATTGGAGTATAGCCACGACGACACATTCCCAAAAGATGGATAGATCAAATTAAAAGTTTCACAGAAAAATTACTACAGGAAAATATACAAATAGCCACAGATAAAAAAACGTAAAGTCATGCAATTATGTCATTTTAGTCATGACATATATGATGAAAGAGATATCTTTTACCATTTGGCATAGAAGCCAATTCCTGATTACAGTATTAATACTTCTGCCTATCGTATTTTTAGTAAATTGGTAACTTTTATTTTTAAATTTAACAATAAAATAGACGTCACAAACCACAATTTATATTATAGGATGTATTATAATATATTAATATACAATTTTCCCCTTTCTACCACTATTTAATCATTTGATAAATAATATATTATATACAATTTGATTCCGTCACGCCCTACGGTTCCCATTTGTTATTTGTTCGATTATTTTAATTACCGTGAAATTTTATTCAGACATTGCACTTATCCATGTAATAGACTGACCTATCTTCTTATGTTCTGACGGTGTCCATGGTACCGTACCAGCAGTTTCTGTTTTACGTTCTTTACTATTGTTTTTTCGATTCTTGTGATAATTTTAATTTGCTTATTCCGAACTTATCCAGGCATGGGATACTAGCCAAATGTCGCTAGAAGTCAATTTCTATTACTTTATTTTTTGTAGTTAAGTTTATTTGCCACACTTCACATTGGTATAGGACAATACTTCTGAAGATTGAACACTTCATTAATTTTTTCCTTATATCCTATGTATGTATGTCTAATAAAATTGAGTCTTAAGCATATATTACGCTTTTTTTTCGGTAATCCTAGTTTAAATGACCGTTCCTGATCTTCCTTTCTTAGTTTCTAAATAAGTGTATTTATTGCCTGATTCTATGGCCTGGCTGTCCTTTAAAATCAAGTTGTTATATTTTTCTGTTCATTTTTTACTCATATATTCAAAATTTTCTTTGTCTTGACCTATAATAATTTGGTTATCAACAAAGTGAAGAGTATTCCTGTATACCACTAAGCGGTAACGTATTCCTATACGTTACCGCTGACCGTGACATTTGTTTCTCCACTACTAGAGTGCGTGATTCAACTATACGTTAAATAAAATAGAGGATAAGGAGCAACCTTGTCGAAAACCTTCCGTTATATTAAATGATTCAGATAGCAAATTTCTAATGTTTATGCTTACCACCGAATTTACATATAGATGTTTAATAGCTTGGGTTGTTTTCCAGAGTTTACATATGGGTACACTATCATAAGCTTTAGTTAAGTTAACGAAAAATAAATAGAGTCCTCTATTGTTAGCTAGCTTCTTTCAAAAAATATCAGTAGTGGAACGACCTGCTCTGAATTCATTTTGTCATTCTATCTCGGCGGGGCCGTACTTTGTTTCTACGAAATACTTCAGAACTTTTCCGTTAATTCGACTCAATGTGCTTGTCACAGTTATATATTTGTAGTTCCGAAACTTATTTTTTATATATGGGAGTAATTCACCTTATTTTCTAGTCCTTTGGGACGTTGAGAAAACTTCTTTAAGAGTGTGTTTTGCCCACTAGAAAATCGCTCATGCAACAGCGATTCAATTGAAAAATGAGCGCCCACGGAAAGTATTCTTTATGGTCGATAATTTATGGCAGCATCACGTGTTACATGCCTTGAGATATTGTCACCAACGCACCCTTGGGTTCAATCAGCATTCGTGAGACCCACTTTGAAGAAACTTTCTTTATTTTCAGGTCATCATTTGACGGTCTTCCATAACAACTTACTCCACTCGCGCAATCATGTTTTCAGTTTGGATGGTTCGTAGATGAAGCTGCTTTGATTCATTGTCACATAACTCTCGACCTTCTTTAAACTTTCGCACTTACACACGTACATTTTAAACATCCGTGCCTTCATCGCATCTCTTACTGAATCGCCGATGAATTTTGATGGGCGTTTCACCTTCACTGCATGTCTCTCTCTCTCTCTCTCAATTGGCAATAAATTTCGATGAACATTTCACCACGCAAGAAGAGAAAACGGATGATAACACGTTGTTCTTGAACACTAAACGTCGTCATTTGAAGTATATAAAACACTCACTGCAATGTCGGTAATTTGACCTGTGTACATTTTATGGTGCTGCTCTCTATATTACGTATTCAGAAGTATTTCCCACGTCTTTGAAAATTAACCGCATCTTTCTATTCATTCTCACTGTTGAAAAAAAATTGGAGACTTGAACGCACCTTGCACTATCCTCCTTTAGAAAATTTTGTTTTATCTATTTTCTTATTTTATAATTAAATAGTATGTACTCAAAATACCATTTAGTTTTGGTAAATTGTAACTTTCTGTTTAAATAGATTATTTAATGCAAATAAACCTTTTTGTTATTTATGGGTTAATATGAGCAAATAGTATTTTATGCGGAATCAAAAGCTAAAAATTCAATAACAGCCAATACATACAGAATTGATTAGTCCTGCACTCAAGGGGATGAGCGGAATTTCCCCCGCATTTATCGGGAATGAATTTTGCAACCGATGCGGATTTCAACGAGTCTACCTATAGTAATAAAGAGAAATGCTCCGTGCAAATTATTAATTAAACCAAGACATAATCCTCCATAATATTGCGCAGCGCGCGTCGGTTCACGGTTGATATAAGAGCAAACTTGGGACGTAAAAACTTTGAAATTGCTCTGACCGAACAAACATTTTGCTTGGTCCTTTAGTAGCTCGTTAGCTGCCGCACTAATTCCCATAGTTTGCTACATTCTGCGATGGCGGCGGGATGGGAAATCGTAAAGCACTCGTTAAAATCGCGCGCACGCCGGGAGGACGAAAGTGGGTCAAATTTTGTGTAAACATCGGCCATGATTTATATTCAAACTTTTGAAAAAGTGGCCTATCCACCGCGATCCGATTTCAAATTCCCAGAGTGGTGTTTGAGCAGCGCCAGAAGTGTTATCTACTCATCGCATCTGCGAGAAGGGCTTCAAGATCAAATCCGACGAGAAGCGAGTAAGTTTTGCGGCCGGCGGTCATATTTAGTGGCCAACGGAGTTCTTTGGACGTTTAAAACTTGAAAGGTATTAATTTAACTTCGCAGCAGCTATCGTGAACTGGCTAGCGTGCTTGTGAAACTTAATAATGGAAAATTTGAGGTTGTGGTTGACCTCAACGCGTCAAAACTTTATAACGGCACCATTCCTTCTTGCCGACTGTTACAGCGGACATTTTCTGCTACTAACAAGCCATAATGACCGTATGGCTTGGTTTTATATTTATGTACCAGCTAAAAGTAGAAAAAATACTTTCTATTACAATACTCTAAAATACATTATATTTAGTAATGCAAAAACTTACAGCCTAAATTTTTTTTCGGTACAAAGTATTGCGTTTTTTTAATTTACTTTGTTATAAAAACCAACTTAATCGGTAAATAACCAGCAAAGACGTCCTTATATAATTATATATTATAAATTTTTAGCTGGAGTTTATTGGATATTGTGAAAGCAATTTATTACAATACTAATTTCAAATATTCGATTACTGTTAGTGGAATATTCAAATTATTCAATTTAGCCAAATTATTTCAATTCGAATTACAGCTTTAATTTCATTTAGTTTGAATGTGTAACGTAATTGAACGTTAAAAATATTTTTATCTAACGCAAATTTTATGAAACAATTTTTACCTTGTTTAAAACGATTTATTATAAAACCCATAATGTCTTGAAGTACATTCTAGAAAATAAAAGCATGGCGGTGATTATCGGCAACGCATTAATCATAAATTTGTACTTTGTTTTTGTAAATATAGAGGAAACCTAGCTATTCATTTGATTTAGCTAGATTTTGGAAAGTTAAACAAAATGAGTATCGCTTACACTTCGCACTACAAGAGTGTATTTTTGTGCTCACACCTCAAGAGTCCGAAAATGACTCATACAGCCTCCGCAAAATCCTAATTTAACACTCCGCAAACAAGCCGAAATTTTACGCAAAAAAGATGTCGAAATGTCGTGCGACACTATTCTCGTGCATTTGCGTGTTAATAACGTACAATATTAAAGAACTTTGTAAAAATCTTCCTCGACAAAGAATCCCTTTGGGTATTTTCAATCATGAAACGCTTTTGAATAACATCAAAATGCAGATTGCTCCAATGGACCGGAAAACACACCGTCAAGTTTTATATTTAGGGGTGTATCTCACAAAAGGGTTTCGCCACCTTATATCTATTTACCAACAATGTTACAAAACTCTGATTTGGAAAAGAGGATAAGGATTGGAGTTTTCAGAAAGACCCCAAACATCGAATTAAAGCGTGTACTTCGTGGAAGAAGCGAAATGGCGTCGTCTCTTTGGATTGGTCTACTCAGATGCTCGATGTTTGGGTTTATATTAAGATGAAATTAAGCAGAATCGGATGGTGCAATTTAAATCAGTTCTCGTGACAAATTTGAAGGCTCTTTCCTTCTAACTAATATTACTAACACAAATTGGGGTTCCCTAATTCAACAGTTGTGATATATAATGCTATAATTAGAAAAATATTTATTGAAGTAGACAAAAAACTAATTTTTTGTACAAAAAATTCCTTGTTGAGTAGTTGAAGTATATATATTATTTTGAACATCCAAAAAGCTTGAATTATGTAAAACATGCTTGTTATGCATTTCAAAATTAATTATACACATTCTAGTGTACCAAAACTTAACAAAAATTTTAAATTGCTTTGGCGCTCTAATAATTTTTTATTAGTGTTGTTTTACCGCAACCTGGTTAAGTGTTTCAAACATAAACTAACAAAAGGTTTTTACAAAAAGTTGACAACGTGCAAATTTAGTTTATAGCACTAATTATATAAAATAAAGTTACAGGGTAAAGGTCTGGTGTCCTAGTCGGTCGCGAAATCTCACCATGTCACAAGATGAGACGGAGTGGAAACATTTGTTCCAGAACTTCTAGATAAATTCTCGTCCTGTGTGCGGTAGTGTTGCCTTGTTGCAATTACAGTAGTGCATTTTCATATTCGTCAAGTCTTGACTTCAGGATATTAATGTAATTTTCTGGTGTCCGGATAACATAATTATATAGCGGATAGACGTCCTATTCGTTCACAACACTTTGGAGAAATCATCCATAAAATTGTCCAGAATTTTGTTGGGCCTAATATCTAAAATTGCGTTTATTAACACAGCTCGCTAAATGAAAATAAGATTCGTTACTACAAAGCATAACATCATCAGCTGGAACATTTCCCAACATGTTCTCCCAAGCAGCCTGCCGAGCATACCAATCACATTTTTTAAATTGCTGAACCACTGTCAGTTTGTATGGATGAAATGATGTGACAACAGCCTGCCTCAGTGCTGCCATATTTCGTGGGTGTCCGAACGCTACAAGATTTACTGCGTGACTTCCGTTTTAATGATAAACCAGTCTCTCAAAAATTATAATTTCCTTGGTAGGAAGTTTTATATGACGACTTACTCGGAAATACCTACAAAATAGCCGTTGCGCCACAATCACAGAATTCCCATTTTTAAAATAAGTCTCAATTACAAACGCCCTGAATTTTCCACTCCATGTCACGATGAGCACTAAAATGGCATGCGTTGTGTTATTCAATGATGAATAACTTGAGGACCGTCTACTAATACATTCAAAAAAAAATACAATTCAAAAAGAGAAAGTCATTCTATCTGATCCTGTAATTAGTTTAGTACCTATGCACACCAAATACGAATACATTGGTGTACATTATAAATATGGCGCTGTACTTAAATCTTTCTGAAAATAACACACAATTTTGGGAGGTTTCGTTCAATTTATATATAGATTTGGTGATGAGTGCTAATAAAGAAGAGTAACAAGTAGCGTGATAAAATATGTGGCATATGAAGTCTTATTTTAAAACAAACAAGTGTGCTAGAAGGGTCTAACCTTTGAAAAGTCGATTCGGACAAGGCTCTTACCATGGCGCAAGAAACAGGGTCGCATTATTAATTAACATCTAATATAAAACAAATTCCTATAACGGTAAAAACCCCACGGGCAAATAAAGCCTGATGGCAAAAGTAAAGTAATGAAAAAAATCTGAAAAAAACTAGCAAGTAGGATACACTACAGAAAGTGTCATGATCCAAATCTCACATTCGAAGTTAAATAAATTCGAAACATTCAAAAGGAGTACAAAGATGAAATTAATAAATTAAAAAAGCAGAATGAATATTGAACGTAAGACTGAGCAATTGACAAGAAAAATTAAAAGTATAAAGGACAGAGTAGAAATATTAGAAAATTATAAGAGCCAAAATAATGTAATAATGCAAGAATTAGTCGTATATACATACAACTAATAGAAATTAAAGGAATATATCACAAACGTAATAAAGGAACACTTATGGTTAGAAATACAAATTAAATCGGGGAAGTTAGAAGAAATATCATGCCCAGTAGAACTGTAAAATGCGCATGAGGAGAGAAAATCTGCCTTATAGAATTTAAAAAATGCGTATGATAAGAAGATTATGATAAATTAAAACAAACTAAAGAATAATCAAGAGGTGAAGATGTATATTAACGATGACATATCTAAAAAGGATAGAGAAATACAAAGTATAATCAGAAAAAGGCCCTAAGTGAACAGAAAAAAGATAATAATAGTTCCCCGTAATTGGCCGCGAAAACTCTTTGGGGTCGTAACAGGATAGGTCTGCTATAACCTAAAGAAAAGATAGGACACAGAAAACTATATATAGAAGAGATAGAGTAGAAATGGGAAAAGGGCAAGAAAGAATTAAGAAAAGCAAGAAATTATACTCGTAACAATTCAAAAGACTAACCCCGACTTCAAATTTGCTGGACGGTAACATGAAAAAAGAACTTGGCTAGGAACGGGTATTTCAGATGATACTGTATTATAAATATAGAAAAAATATAAAACATAAAACCAAAGCTAAAAAGAAAAAAAATAATATGTAACTTGTGAACTTGGACTGTAAGAGGCTTCAGTGGAAAAGAAAAAGAGTTAATAAATGATCAAAATAACAAAGGAAAAGAAAGAAGGGACAGTCCCACTCATAGTAGGCCTGGGGATTGTCGTCCGGATAAAGAATGGCTACAAATCGGGGAACTAGTGATAATATAAATTGTTCTATAGCTGTACTTGGATTTTTCTTGTCTTGTGGGCTGCAGAAGAGTTTCAATGGAAAACGTACTCCCGCTGAGTGACCATCTTCTTTATGCAGGGTTTGGCAACTGTTTCCAGTATGTTGGTATCAGCAGTCACCGTTGGATTTTTCACATAATTTGGACACCATGACATTCCCTTCGCTACTTAAAGAGTCTAACGCCATTCCAGGAGCGGAAAACTTTGCATGCATAACGGTAGCCACTTCAAAAGCATTTTGGTTATTTTGGCGATTCACCTTCCTGTTTTAGATGAAGTTTTTTCGTATAAAAATAATCACATGAAATCAGCGCCGTCATGCTTGATGTCGTTCAGCAGTGTTTCAGTCTTTAGCTCTAGGGTTATTTAGATTTTCTTGGTCAACAGTTAGCGGTTCTTTAGGATGTAGTGAAAGTTCTAGTGCCCTATTAGACTCGTCAGAAACATTTATTTTGCTAATTCCGTTATGCTCCACCAAGGATCCTGATCAATTTTCTCTTTCAATTAGCGGACGAATTCATCACTTTTCATGCAATTTGATCGCCTGTTATAAAGTTGCCTTGTCAGCAGTTACCTGCTTCTGGCAGTCAGATTCTCTATACTTCTTGGCTAGGTCTTTGCATAATTAAAGTACGCAAGAGTTTCTGCCAGCGATTTTGCGACGTGAAGAGATTCGAATATAACATCTCTGCAGTCGTACTCTCGACAATCTTAGATTGTAGATTATGTGAAGCTAACTTGTGTTACTTAATATACGCAATACATACTAAAGCAATTCCGCAGTTATCTCGACGATACTGTATAATAACCCTAGCAGTAGGTTTATCGTGTTTGAGAGAAATATATTAATTTACTTCTTTGAAATAATACTTAAAGTTTTTTATCGTTTTTAAAGTAAAAATTATTAAGCAGCATATTTTTAATTTTATTAATTAATCGTTTCTACCTAGATGATAAGGTTTCTTGTAACTCTTTCTTATGAAAAAGAAACACAAACCCTAGAACTAGATTTGTAATGTAGATATCTACTCTTACTGCAGTCTCAAGAGTTTATTACACACATTCATGAGTTTCCAGCGAGATTCGAACTCGCCTATACTATAGCGTAGCTCATGTTCCTTACTTGTAACATTTATTTATTTATTTAATTAAAAACCCTTCTACCAATTGGTGTAGGGTGCTCTAAAAGATAATTTTTCTAAGTTAAAATTTCTGTTATTTTTGATATTGCAGTAAACCACAGTTAGCTTTTCTATGTTTCACGTAATTGTACAATTATTTATTAAGATACGAAATTATTTTTATGTTACGATAACAAAGGAAGCCCTTCTAGTAAAATACTTGGTAGTATAACAAGTTAATAGCACAGTAAACACAATAAAATAAAACAAAAATTTTAAAACAGCAGCATTTAAACAGACTCAAATAAAATATTTATAAAAAAAGCAAATAATTAACATATCCAAACATCTTGAGGAATTTTATATAACGACTGTTTAAATAAACTTAAAATTATAAAAATATTTGTTATGTTAGCAACATCAAAATAGTATAACCAAGACATAATTCAACTTCCTCTCTGAAAATAAATTAAGATTTTTTGTAGTAAAGCATAAAACGCAGATTTTAGTTTGGTCTAGAAAGACATACATATTTGTTGAGCCAAATTAAAAACCTTTAATGCTGACTTACCAGCTTCATACATCTTATAGAAAATTCAAATTTAAGGATGTTAGAAGTATTTTTGCTTTAATGAACGTAGTCGCTTAATTAATTGAATTATATAGAGTTCTTAACAGTTTTCAAATTTAAGTCAACGTAAACCATGTCAGTGGATAAAATCATACGTATAACTGACAACGATAAAATAATCATAAACAATAAAAGCAGTCTAAAAACATAGAATCATACAGGATTAAGTAAAAGAAAGATGACTATTAATTTAAATGTGAAACTTTAAAACCAGTTGTTACTACTTTTGCTTCTATAAATAAAAAGAGCCTTAAGAAAATAAAACAGACAGCATCCCACCAGATCCATTTATAAAAAGGATTATGTATAACTAAAATCTCAAAATACTAACTATTAGACTTTTCTAAAAGTCTGTAGTTTAAAGAGTTAATTAAAAATATAATAAATGTTTATAATTATTCCAATATTACTGAGAAAACTACAACAATCATAGATTTTCCCAAGAAACATTTTTCTATATATTTAACCTAAGCAGAATAGGAAAAATAAAGACGACCGAAGGTAGATGACTACTGTTTAATGCTTGCGAAACAATATTACTATACGTCACAATCTTTAAAATTTACAAAAGCGATGAATTACAACCAAGCTCAAAGATAAAAGCAATTTATTTCAATTGATAATAGACTTTAACAAAAAACCTAAATTTTAAAGCAAACGGCGAACACTGAGTAAAGTTTTCAAAAACTGTTTTATGTTCATAATAATATAATAATGTTACATTGCAATATAATCTCAAAAAAATTTAAATTAAGTTTTACAAAACAAAAGAATAGAAAAATTAAGGAAGTTTCAGTGTCTAATTATTTTCTTGTCAACAAAAATGGTAAGAAACTGAAGATATGCGTAAGCATATAACAACCTAGTAAAAATATGAACCACAACTAACAATTTTAATATAAAGCTCTCTAGAAGACAGTAAAAACTTTATTTAAAAACGAATTTTTAAAATGACAATAAATAGTTGCAAAGATAACATCAACTTCTTTATATAACCTTTGTAGGTAAGACAAAAAGTAAATTAGGCGATGCTGTGTATTTGCATTTTCTTATTTTGACAGTTTTATAGGTACAACATGTGAGAATTATTTCGGAAAAACCTAATTTGCAAACAAGAGAGGTAAACATTAACATTTACTTTTAATATTTTATGCATGGGGTAGAAGATTTAATCGTGATTGATCACATAAATGCCTTTGTCGGGAAGTGGATCTCTGTGACTGATTTTCGCAAGGTACTCAGACTACCTATGGCTCCAGTGCATTGACTTACTGACTGAATCAAGTGAAGGTAGCGTCTGATCTAGGGTGGGCGGCTACGAACGGTGTCTGTTCTCCAAATTGAAGATCAAAGAAAGCAATCGAATACCATTCTGATATATAATATTTAGGATACCATTATGACGAGAAATCTATCATATATAGCCCCTAATTTCGGACAATCCTTAGATCGGCAAATTTCGAATAGGAACGTATAATGTAAAAAGTATATCAAAAAGATAAAAGGAATACAAATAACAATCATCGGAATTAGTGAGCTTTGATGCTCAAGCATAGAAAAATGTCATTATTAACGTGGAGTATTGTACTAATCTGGAACGTTGATGATTGTCTTCATTATAACGGATTAAGCATCTTTTTTATCTTAGGATTTACAGTATGTCAAAAACTTTACACTAATCTCCAATACAACTATAAATTTCATTAACATACTGCAAGTATGTGCCTCAATATCTAAAGGAAGATACAATAAAGAAGTATAAAAATCCTACAACACATTGAGAACCTCCTTAGGCCAGTCGGTAGTGCAAAGGTCGGACAAGGTCAATGCAGTATGTCAGTGTAATAGTCGACTAGGGCTTGGATGAAATAACAATAGAGGGGATAGGACGTACCAATTCTACCAAGAAAAAATTATGGTAATAGCTAATACATGGTTTAAGCTACCATAGTGCCGCCTATATGCGTTCAAAAGCATCTTCGGATCGCCCAAACAACCTAGATTCCATGCGACATCAAATTAATTATACATTAATTAGCAAAAGTAGAGTAACAACATATTCAGGAGCCATCATAGGTTCGTATCACAATTCTCTAATTGCCGGCACGGAATTACAATTAAAACTAAAGGTCATCAAAGGAAGGACTTTTACATATTTAAACATATCCAAAATTATATATATATATATATATATATATATAAATGATAACTAAATTGGGTTCCGCGGCCCAATTTACCTCTACTGATTGTCAGTGGAATAAAAAAAAGAACTAATGATAAATGAAATTAGTACTCAATATGCGAAACCGACTAAAGGTTTTAAAAAGAGACACTGGATAACAGACGAAATACTTAGCCGTATGAAAAAACGAATATTACTCAAACATAACAAACCAGAATATAAACAACTTCAAAATACAGTGCAAAAGAATAAAAGCTGCAAAATGGAAATGGAAACGAAAGAACTAATCCAAAAAACCACCTTTTAATAAGCATAAAAATATAAAGAAATTGGGTAATTTCTGTAAAGGACAAATGGCTGTAGTCATAGTAAAAAACTTAAATAAAATCAGATTAAATGAAAATAACTTTTGGTATGTGAAAATCATATATAACAAAGTTATTTGAAGATACTAGAACAGACATAGATTTCCAGCCCGGCAGTAACAACCTTAAATGTCCAAAAATTTTAAAATTTGAGTTACTATAGAGAAAATATATTTGTCCTAAAGGGTTTCCTATGGTGATAATAAATCTTATTTACATAAATCTTGTAGTAAATATATGTAACATGATATGTAACTCTGGAGGAATACCCGAAGTGTGGTTAAAGCTTTTCCTAAGAAACAATACCCTAAAAAGTATAGCTACTATTGACTAATTAGCCTTTTGAGTCATACATTAAAAACTCCTCTGCATAATACATACTCGTATAGAGACGACTCACAGTTTCGTTTCAGAGAAGCCTACGGTGCACGAGAAGCACTTTTTTAGTTTGACTATTTTACTGCAGAAATGCTGTGATAAACAAAGAGATGTTCGTATGTTTCGTTAATTATGAAAAAGCACTCAATAGAGTAGAGCATACTAGATTAGTTTAATTACTTTAAGAAGTCGGTTTATACGGAACGGATATTTCAATTAAAATAATCTACGCTCGCAACAACATGCAAAAGTCAAAATTAAAGACCTAATATCATTATACCTAGAAATCCATAGAGGGGTGCGATAGCGATATATTCTTTCTCCCCTATTAGACTGCTCAAAAATAATTTTGGTTTTCAAAAGCAAATAGCTAATCTAGAAGCATTTTTTACGTTAATTTCAGAAATTGTCTTGTGGATAGCGACAGGTTCCTTAATCTGTTCATAAATTGTCACTCTGTCCAGTGTAACTTTAGTTTTACCCATTAAAGTTAGCAGTTTACCTTCTGCTATGCAGTCTGTTGCACATGGTCTAGGTGTTTCTACTCCTGGTCCCCCTGTATTATATGTATTAGAACATGATGGCGAACAAAAAAAAGAATAGGTACATTGTGAAGACAAAAATAAAGATTCTAATCCCTGTAACGTCAATGATCTCACAAGAGAAGTTAAACGACCTGGTTAGAGACCTTTATCTATCTAAAAGTCAAGCTAAGCTACTGAGATCACGATCACAGCATTGGAATGTACCGAACAAGAAGGCCAGGGTCAGCAACATCATACAAACGGAAGAAAGCCAAGAAGTCTATGCAGTACAACAAGTATACTGAAATAAGACCAAATTTGATAAGTAATAAACTTATCAATTTTTCAAAAATTATACGTGACAGAAAAAACGGAAAGGCTATCTGGATTCGGCATGCAAGGTTTTGTTAGAATCACTTACTTTCATCTAGGAACCAGGAAAGAAGTGCGTGTTATTTAACCTTTATGCTGACAAAATTTTTAAGCCCTGGACGGATTGGATTGGAAGAGGTAAGCCTATCTTGGTTATGCGTTAAGGGGAGGGAAATATCATCTACTGCAACTTATTCTGAAGGCTAAAATTAAAGGCTGGCGTGAAGTTGGTGGGAAACAAATGTTTTGCTAAGGAACATTAGCGAATGGACTAGCATCAGAAGAACTCCCAAGATACAGTACGCAAAAAATATTTTACGCATCAAAATTCTGAAGCAATAAAGATGTTTTGTATTCAAAAAATGTTAAAAAGAGGTTTGACAATAACTTGAAATTAATTAAGACACTTTATGAGTACTTATATGGAAGTTTTAATTTATGAACTTTTAAATTTGTTTAAAGCAGGTAGGATACAAAAAATACAAGCCTTTTCATAATTTAACTAATTTTAAAATCAAGATCCGAAGAAAAACAATGTTAATATGTTTAATAATTAAATATACATTATTTGTCGTATTGTGTACGTAAGAAATTACTAGTCAATCTATAAAATATACATACCAATTTTTATTTTTGTAATACACATGAAAAAGTTACAACATTGGGTAAATTAAATATCAATCAATCAAACTATTTGAAAAACAGAGTATAGTTGAGTAAAACACGTAGTCAAATAAGTCTAGAAAAACATTGACACCTTAAAGAAAGTTTGAACCTAATTGTGAACAAGGAAATAAGACACATATTGTAATAAAGTTTTAGTTTAATGCAAAGGGCTTAGCGAGTGACAGTGATAAATGAAATGACTTTATTAACGAATTTTAAGATTTAAACTAAGTTGATCATTAAAAAATTTAAAAAAATTTGAGACTTGAATATGTTTTTTATTTTTTTTAACGTGACATATGAGATTGTAAAAAAGTTCCTTAGTATTTGCAAAAATATGGTTTCATGCATTATTTGCTGCATTTCGTGTTAATAATATAGTAGTTCTTTTTATCCTTGGATAATTCTTGACAAAATTAAACTATTAGCAAAAAATAGCGCAAAGAGGATTTGCGATACAAAAGGATAAGTAACTATGTAACCATGTCGTTGTTTCGAATTAGTACAAGCAGTTCGATATTAGTGACTTTAGTCTCTCTCATTCTGGAGAACTACCTATTTTAGATGAAGCAGAGTTGTAAGCTGCTGTGGATGCCAAATCTCCATCAAATATCCGTCATTCAATTTAACAACTGAACTCGATGGCTCGCACATGACTGTTTGAAGTCATTTGCGTCGACTCAACTTTATACACTGCGCGAATTGATTAAAAGACCAACCGACGAGGTAATCAAAATTTGCTGGATGGCCAGTTTAAGAAGCGCATTGTTACTTGTAATAAAAAATAGGTTTACTTTCTTAATCGTGATTGCTCCGAGCGGTAATTTATTGAGGCCAAAATCCGCTGCCAACTGCTCAATAGAAAGTCATGATGTGGGTTTGGTAGAATTTTTGACAGTACTGTGGCACTTTGAATTGGTTCAAAATGGATTTCGATCTAGTGTAGTCGCCTTTATGAATTGTTTGATTAAGTTGATCAAACATGTCATGAATTCTTTGTTTAGAAATCAAAACATGGATACCGTGGACAGATTCGGCAACTTGCAGAGCGCTTGCAAAAATCTATTGATAAAGATGGGTTGTGTTTTTAAGAATAGTTATTATTTTTTAATTATTAGATAACTTTTTAACATTGAGATAAATAGACCAAGTAGCAATAAGGAAATCTAGCATACGCCGACTTTAATAACCCGCATTGGACCAAGAGAAATAAAAGTTTAATCCTCTAAATCTGCATATTCCAGCTCCAATAAGCCGTAAATGCAGATTTGCGAGCTCTCCTATTAAATTCGTTATATTCTCCACACGGTATTTATCAAATCGTTTGAATAGTAAAATGCAGGATTATGGGCTGCATATTAAAATAACCGACCGAAAATAGAGCGCGCAATTTTACCCAAATGAAAAAGTGGCAACTGGGTAATCTCTGGTAATTGCCGTCGGAGCTGGAACCCTTTAAATACACTGCATGTGCACATTTGCACGGTTTTACATAACGTGCTGCTGAAATCGAATCGAAATGGCAATTCGGCAAATTTTTAGGAACAAATTAAAGCGAATCCTTGTGGCGCTTTGTTTATTTACTATGATCGCATTTATATATAAACCCCACGCGTAATGCTAACAGGACGTCCAATTCCGACTGCTGCCGTTCGCTGATTGATTCTGATTACACAAATACTGATTTATTTTCGGAACTTTACACAAAAGCATTGATGGGATCTGCGGATTCCGCCGAAAAAGCGGCACAGCTGGCGGAGCGCGATGCAGCCCGCATTAGCCTCCGATCGCGGAAACTTTATAATTGGCGCGCGGCCTCTTATTGAAAATTCTTAAAATCGCTGCGAGAAATAACTCCGCGTTTTATTAACTCAATCTTCGCAGCCGAAAAGTTCGCGGAACAATTTCCCCGGCAAAACATGCGGGTTTTCGGGACTCACGGCGGAATAAATGCAATATACTATTTGGCGAAAAGTCCTAAGTGGAAAACACTCATCCGTTTCTCGCAATTCCGCTCCTGCTCCTTTGTGAGAGCCGTGCGCTTTCGCGGAGAATTTCTTCACGGGGGCGCGGCGGTGCGCCGCCCGCGCGTCCGACAGTGACGGCAGGCGCCCGCGCCGCGCTCCGGCAACTTTCCGGGAGAAGTAGGTGAACAAAGGCAAAGTCGCGAGACCGTGAATTGTTTCTGTAAGTACTTAGTTGCCAGATGCGGGCCGTTAAAGTTCGACTCGATAAAAATCTTTATTTGCCCCTCGCTCTATTCAGATTTATATTTTTTTCTCGTGAGCGCCGACGGGCTGTTTTTTAGGCGCCATGGACTGCCGTGCGATTGCTTTGCCGCCATCCGGAAAATTGCATCGGGCAAGCTATTGGCAGGAAACCCTTTTCCGTGTAACGTTCAGCTAGTGAATTTGTATTTATTTCTGTGAATGCAGCCCCGCACTTCAATGTGCTTCAATAAAACTGCCTGGAAGTTTCTCCGCAATGTCAATTTCTTCTGTAATAACACAATTTA
The DNA here is from genome assembly GCA_036346155.1 of Sinelater perroti. Lineage (NCBI taxonomy): Eukaryota > Metazoa > Arthropoda > Insecta > Coleoptera > Elateridae > Sinelater > Sinelater perroti. The sequence continues at coordinate 1,764,828 of JARFIY010000348.1, read as the reverse complement.
CCAAATTTACATTTATTTTGTGATTATGCTTGCTATTCTTTAAGGCGCTAACACTTTCAAAAATTTCTCTGTCCTTTTTTATGATAAAGTACAGAATGCTATAAAAGTGACATCGAATGAAATTAGTTTTTACAATTCTAAAGGTCTCATCGTTTCATAATCATAATAATATTCTTATTCACTGACCACCAAAACATCCAATGCGCTGATATTGCGTCCATTGCGCCCATTGAGATTCTTCAACAAATAGGCGCTGCCTGTGGTAACACTTGTGTGAATTTTAGTATAATTAGGCGGCAAACAAAAAACCTTAAAGAAGATATCCATTGAAAATTTACATAAACTGTAATCGTTCCGTAATAGCCCAAACTTCTCTCCTTTGCAATTAATTTCCTTAAGTTGAAAAAAAAACTGAAAATACAGTGTTATACTAATGAAGAAAATGTATAAACAACTAGTCATTACTAGTGCTAATAACAGATTCTAGATTTTAACTCTAACGGGATAAAGAAAATATGACTTATTTGTATATATTATCTATAGACTTTTTGAAATATTCTTTTATAGTATTCGTATAATTTGAGAAAGCTTAATCTTAAGGGAAGGTGTACACCATTTGTAATCAAAAAAATATTTTTTTGTTTTTTGTGTATTGTAGTTCTACATAGTCTATTTTATAATACACCTTTACCTATTTTTGTAAAAATCATCTCTAAAGGTCTTAAATGTGATTTAAATGTCATTATGACAGTTCGGGTAACGACCCCCTTTTCGCTTTTCATTGATTGTGAGGAAAACAATGAGTGTGACTGGTGTGGCGGCCTTTTCGCCCTTGAACCGCTTATATCGCGGCGGCATGATGGCGGCTGTGATGTCTGCTACGTTTTGCCGTCGCACACAAAACGGCATATGGGCTTTTGCTCAGCCGACAAGTCTGCATACGCCGTCGGCGGCACCTTTTGATTTGAAAGGTGCTGGCGAATGCAAATTGCCCGCAAAGACCTACCGCCAAGCCAGGCGCGAAGCCCGGCAACAGTCGCAATCCGCAACGCGGCCAATTCGGTCGTGTTTTAACACCGCACATTCACGCATCGCAGCTCGGCCAACTTGGTCGTGTCTCAACCCGCAAGAAACTCGCCATCCGCAGCGCGACCAATTCGGTCGTGTCTTCACCCCGCAAGAACATTCGCTACCCGCAGAAACCCGATCCGCAACACAGAGGCGGCCCCCTTGGAATCGCCGACGAAGCCGAAGCCGAAGTCGATTCAGGTGAGCGATTTGGCAATATTCGTTGGTGGACATCGGTAGCCGCCCCCATCCGCTTACGCGACGGCCGTTTAAGGGACGATTTGGCCTTCGGTTGCCGTTCCAAACGGGCCGTACTACGTTTTCACACCGCATCACGAGAGCGGCTATTTACACGCCTGCCTCTCCATTTTTTGGTCCTTACGAGCCGCATCGGTATCGTATCCAACACCGCATCCACGAGAGCGGCTATTTACACGCCTGCCTCTCCAGTGACAAAGAACAATTGAACCAAGTGAACCATATAATTAATATTAAAATACTGGCAAGTTAATTAAATAATTTTGTACAGTGCAAAAAGGTTCTACTGATTTGACTATTGCTCTGGATGGTTCTTGGCAGAAGACATATAAGTGCCAATGGTATAGTTTCTGCAATAAGTATTGATACAGGAAAGGGCATAGATGTTGAACCCTTAAGTAAATATTATCAAAAGTGTGAGAATGTAAAGAATTGTGAACTGAAATTAAAACAATATAAAGACAGTGGCGAGTGCAAAAGTAATTACACTGGGGTCAATGGAATGGAGGTAGCTGGTGTACTAGATCTGCAAGCTAATGTAACCAACAAAAATTCCAGGATACTAACCAGGAACAAAAGCAAAGCACAGGAGGATAAAGATAATAATTCAGATGACCCGGAATATGGACCAGGAATACACTAACATAGCACATATTTTCATCTTACTTTTTCCGCAACTAAGTTTTTTAAGATTCAATCTAAAGAACTATGTATGCTACTAGCATGAAATTTTTACCAGTTATTCTGTGGTGGCTATATATTGACATTTTTTTAAGTTTCTAACTCAAAAACTTCTAAAATATTTAAATATACTCTTATGTAAAATGAGTGTTTTTTTACTCACTTCGAGAAAAAAAATTTTTGTGTGTTTGTAGCCTAAAACATTTTAAAAATGTCAATTTGTATAGAAACTATCAATCTATTTGTGCAACAAATTTCAACACCATAGAGCTGATAGTTTCTTAGAAAAATCACTATAAAGATAGCAAATTTGACTCTTAACTCTTATATTTAATTTGTACGGATCTACACGCATGTAAGCATAAATTTATGCCCTCCCCCTTCACAGACAAAAACCGAACATTTAAAGTGTTAGACTGAGATACGGATGGAACTATTTAATCATCAAATGTATTTATAACATAATAGAAGGAATTTGATTTTATTTTCGCAAGTAAATGAAGAGCAGAGCACACCACCTATTGCGGGCTGTATTCATCTGCCGGTCAGCATATTCCTGTATTTTTATAACGTATACAAAGCAGGTTGAGATGTATTCATTTAATACATGGAAACTATTAAACTGGAGGCCATGGAATCGCAAGAGACCAACTGAACGCCCACAAACAAGATGGTATGATCACATAAAAACAATTGCGGATTGAAGTGGCAACAACTGGCACAGGATAGAATGAGATGGAAACAAAAAAAAGGAGGCCTATGTCGCAAAATGGATAGAAGAAGAAGAAAGAACACACAAAACAGGGTGTCAGTTTTCGACAACGGAAATTTAGTAATAATAATAATAAAATACGACGCAAATAAAAACCTACCCAGCACATACAACAAAACAAAACTGCAATTTGGCTTTTTGAAAAAATTTGCCACAAACTGAATATGTCTTTAATTCCGATCTCTGCTCTAAGAAATCAGCAAGATATATTTACCGTCTTTATAGACCCAAGAATTATATCTTCAGTTTCCAAACCTAAAGAGTTTGTTTTAGCAAAATGTTTTATTATAATTGTTGTTATTATTTTGGTCTTTAGTTTTATTTTCCAATGTTTTCAGGTCAAAGCTTTTCAACGTACAGGTGTTACGTTTTAAAACCGATATAACATTGGTTGTTGGTTATCATTTTAGTAGCCATGGACTATTCAACAACGCATTTTTATTTACGACACCTTTGTTGCAAACGGTCATTTGATGGTGCAGACAGCGAAGATTTCGAACTGGCCGAAAAATAATCCATGAAAGTTTATTAATACATAACGAGAGAGTAACTGTGTTGTTGCGCAATGACCCGATTTAGCATAATTAAACCTTGCCTTTTTCGACAAAATGAACGGTTCTCACAATGATGTTACAAGAATTTTTGATGCTTGAATTGAGTAGACATCGGTTTACCCTCAATAAAGTTTAGCTTGAACAGGTTGCGGCTACTTGCTATACCTCAAGAGAATCCATGGCTTTTTTAAGAAACATTTTCCAGGGTTCCTTATATTATTGCGCGGGGAGACGGAGTGGCTTCCTCTATCACCAAATTTTTTACTGTGTGATTATTTCTTACGGGGCTACCTAAGAGCTCAGGTTTACATTTAAAAACCACGATCTCTTGCAGCTCTTTTGGAAGCCATAACTTAAGATATTTGAGTAATTCCATGCGCTATGCTAGAAAGGCGCATGGACAATTTTTCCACCCGCCTACAACAATGCCTGGACAAGAACAGTCGCCATTTAGATGGCGTCATATGTCATACCTGAATTACATTATTTTTGTTTCTGTTTTATGTATCTTAAACGAAATTATATGTGTAATCTTTAGAAAAAACAAAAATTAAAATTTATATTTACATTTAGCTTCTATTTGTTGGCAATTATTCTTTTTTTTTCTTTAAATGACTCTTTGTTAAGTTTTGCTTTGGCTTTTGTCCTGAAAAACCTTGAGCAACATGGATAAAGCTTGTAAAAACTTTAATTAAGCTTTTGGCATTGTAATTGTTGCCTCAAGTGGGAGAAGTGTTAAGGGTCGTGGAGCTGATCTACTTTAAACTGTGGAAACATATCTTCAGAATTATCGGAATTGAAGGGGTGGATTCTAGTTTTGGGGATGTCAGACACAGCTTCGCTCATATTGCCAACTTTTATTATAACAGATAATTTAACAGACACACCTGCTCCTATGGGAAAGTTCTCTAGCTTATCTGAGCTTTGAACCATCGCAAAGCGGGTGCCTGGATGGATTCTCAAATCTATTTACAATACTGTCATCCGCTTCAACCACTTCCGAGTCCTTGAAAGGAGGCGGATGTCGTCATGCTGCCCAAGCCTGGGTTATCAATCGCTAAGTCTTGTCGACCGTGAAGAAGCTTGTGTGTAGTAAGTATTCCACATGCGCATGATAACGGCAGTACTCTTCAAATTTTCCGGATAGTAAAACGCATCACTGAGGGCTACACCAAGGAGCAAACTACTGGTGTAGTCTTGCTCGACGTAGCCAAGGCCTTCAACAAGGTATGATATTGTGAGCTAGTGTCCTCCACATCAATGTGTCCGGTGTTCCTTCTCGAGAAAGAAGTTTTGCATCAAGTAGAGTACCGAGAGGCTATTGGAAAGGCGACTTCAAGCCGGAGTCCCTCAAGGTTCAGTTCTGTCCCCGACATTCTACAATATTTATGTCTAACGACATTCTTTACTACACCGGTCCAGTGCGCAGACGACACGCCAGTGCTGTCCAGCTCGATTTGGACATATTTTGTAACCCGACGACTTCTGGAGAAACTGGATTTTTTGGAACAAATTGAGAGTGGACATCGACTCAAAGAAAAGTTTAGAGGCTCTGTTCTACGTCAGAAAACCATTACAGGATCTTAGGAAGGGAAATGCCCTAGAAGGAGTAAACATTCTACTTGAGAGTAATTTTAGACAGAATATTGACCTGGAAATTGAAAGACCAAAAGCAACGAGATCAGCTATCGGTTCCATTTGTACCCTGGGAGCTCATTATATATAAGACAATAATACGTCCTATTATCAAGCACGCGGCTCCAGTTTGAAATTGCCGCAAAGGTACACATCAATAAACTTTAGATCATCTAGAATTTGGCCTTACGGTCTGTTTTTGTCGCTCCGTAGTTTCTGAGTAACTACGACCTTCGTCGGGATACCAACATTCCCACGATCTAGGAATACATTTTGTAATCAGCGCAGAATATTCACGCCAAATGTTCATCAAGGTCACGAGAACTCCACTGTCCGTGGCATACACAACTACGAGGTCCATAGAGGTACCCGTCATAAGCGCCCAAAGATCCTGTTTCCTTCGTGAGGCACTGAGGCAGCCTTTACGGCTAGATCCATAAATCTTTGATTTAAGGATACTTTTACATAAGAAGACAGCACTTTTTAGAATATGCTCGCTTGAATGGCCCAAAAAATGTAGAGTCTGCAACAATTGGCTGCAGACGGTGAAACATGTATGGCAAAAGAGATAGGAGCAGTATCTCGTCCTTTATTTAGACTTTTAAGCCTCAAACGAGGTGTGATTATTATGATTGTCTAAAGGTAATAGAATTTTATTTTTGTTTAAAGCCATTCTAGATTATAAAAAATTTGAAACACTTGACGGCTTCTTTGTCATCTAATACGTCTTAGACTTTTTTATTTTTTACCCTAGAAAGACAAACATTGGAGGAATGAAGATAAAAAATAATAAAAATATTAATAAGTTACACAGGCTAATTTTGTTAAAACTAAAGCGTCTTGCACACTTAAAAATGTTTTTCAAACTGCCTTTACTCACATTAGTTTATTAAAAGACCGTCAAGATATAAATTTGTTCAGTAGCAGTGTGTACTATTAACCGCTGCACACCATTTCTCCTCTCTTCGAGGTTGCAAGTTAAACCGGCTATTAAAAAAGTTTTCGGTGTTTTAGCAACTGCTTTTATGCTAATATCAAGAGCGAGATTGAAGTTAACCCTTTACTTAAAACGAGCCATGAGTCACGGAAAAATTAGTCTTTTACGTACATTACTTTGTTATCAGAAGTAAAAGCAAGCCAAATGTAGTCAAAGTGTAATTCACAGCCATATTAAACACAACATAAAATATTCTGAATTACAGGCCCTGAAAAGCCTATGGTAAGATAAAAACAATGTAATCTTATTAACAGATGAGAGTAACACTATAGTTATACTTAGCAGAATTGATTATATCGGTACAATTAATGACTTGTTAGAAACATCAAATTATAGTCAAGTATTCAGCAACTCAAGAACTTCTCTCAAAAGAAAAACCAATTCGAAGATTTCTCGATAATAAAAAAATTATATTTTGAAAAAAATACCAAAGATTTCAAAACTACAAGGGTAAGGTGAAAAGTTCTCGGCCTGACACAGAAATGGTGCTGCAATCGGCAAACAATTATGCTTTCTGCTTGGGTTCATGTGTCATTAATTCGTATGATTAGTTTCAATTTGTTCGCTCAAGTAGTTTGTTTACACAATTTTTTCAATAGACATGTTGCATGTTTTTTGTTAAAACGGATAAACTTGAATATCGTGCGGTTATAAAATTCTTCGTTTTGGATGAATTAACCCCTAAGGAAATTTATCCAAAGTTGACAAAAGTTTACGGGGACTCTGCTCCTTCCATGTCAACTGTTAAAAAGTGGGCAGCTGAATTTAAACGTGGTCGCACATCCCTCGAAGATGACCCACGTGAAGGACGGCCAAAAACCGCAACCACTCCGGAAACCATCGAAAAAGTGCATGATATCGTGTTGGACGATAGGCGAGTGAAGGTGCGTGAGATAGCTGAGACTGCGGGGATATCGGAAGAAAGGGTGCAAAACATCTTGCACGAAGAATTAGGGATGCGAAAGCTCTGCGCAAGATGGGTGCCGCATTTTCTGAATGCCGATCAAAAGCAAATGCGCAAACGATTTTCGTAGCAATCCTTGGGCCGATTCAACAGGGATCCGACCGATTTTGTGCGGCGATTTGTCACCATGGATGAGACATGGGTCCACCACTACACGCCAAAAACGAAACAGCAGTCCAAGCAGTGGGTGGAAGCCGGTGGTTTAGCGCCAAAAAAGCGAAGTCGATCACATCTGCCGGAAAGGTGGCCAGCGTGTTTTGGGATGCGAAAGGGATCCTGTTAATTGATTATCTTGCAAAAGGCAGAACAATTACAGGTGAATATTACTCCAACCTTCTTGACCAGCTGGATGCCAAAATTCGCGAAAAGAGGCCTGGCTTGAAGAAGAAAAAAATCATCTTTTACCAGGACAACGCACCTTCGTTGGCGATGGGAAAACTGCGGGATTTGGGGTATGATTTGCTCGGCCAACGTCCCTATCTTCCTGATTTGACACCCTCAGACTTCCATCTGTTGCCAAACTTAAAAAAAATTTGTTTCTAGAAGCGCTTCGCATCCAATGAAGAAGTTGATGAATACTTTCACAATCTTCCAGATTCTCACTTCCGAGAAGGAATACTGATGTTGGAGAGGCGCTGGATCAAGTGTGTTGAAGTCAAGGGAGATTATGAAGAAAAATAAAATCATTTTTTAACTGAAAGTCGCAGTCTTTCATTGTCAGGCCGAGAACAGTCTTCTAGAAATTTACAGAAAAAACATTATTTTTAGATCTGTTGTCTATGTGTTTGATTTTTCCACGTACATTTTAGCCAAATAATCAGCTAATATCTTTCAAACTTTTGTAGAACAGATTTCGTTATACGTTCTGAACCTCTACCTTTTCTTAAAAATTCTCAAATCCTTTTCCACTCGTAAAGATGACGTAATGGCCAGTTTTTATGTCATCTTCCTATCCAACAATTTAACAACAATAATCAACATGACACGCTAAAATTAATTAATCATTGCTTATCCAATCTCTATTCTGCTTTTTAAATCAACTTTTACCACCAAAAGAACGGTGCTTCTATATTTATTATATATATTATAACCTATTTTAAAATAAATTCTGCCATCTGGATAAGGTACGTGGATGATACTTTTGTTATATGTCATCAGCAGCTTGACTGAAAATGAGTGGCCACAGAGAGTGTCCTTTATAACGGCATTACGAGTTAACATGCCCTAAAAAAAATTTCCGCATTTTCAGATCATCATGCAAAAGGACTCGACAGATCCTAGGGAAACGCCAAGTTTAGAGGCGATATCACGCACACCTAGTTGACGGTCTTCCATAACAATTTGCTCCACTCGCGCAATTATGGTTTCGTATCGGCTAGCTCGTAGCCGAGGCTGTTTTAGTTCACTGTCCCATAACTTTTGAGTTTCCTTAAACTTAGCACCTACGAGTCCATATTTTTAACATCCATAACGCCTTCACCGCATGTCTCACTTAATTAACGATAAATTTTGATGGGCGTTTTACCACGGAAGAGGAGAAAACTCATGATTACACGTTGTTCTTGAACACTAAACGTCGCCATTTTAAGTATATAAAGCAACACTCACTGCAATAGCAGTAATTAGATCTCTTTACATTGTATGATGCTGCTGTCTATACTACAAATTCAGAAATAATTCCCGCGTCTTTGTAAATTAACCGCATGTTTCTACTTACTCTCACTGCTAAAAAAAATTAGAAATCTTAAAGTTTAAACGCACCTCATACGAACATTCTTTGATTGTGCAGAAAAGCAACAATTCTTTAGAACGTAACAAAACGTAACAAAAAATCCGATTATAAATATTATTTTCAAATATTTGATCTTATTTTTTATTCTTTGTAAGAATATTGAAATAAATAAAATGTACTTAATACTTCAATGATGGAGATGTTAGTCAATAGCTATACCTCATTTTACAATTTCTAATTATTCCACGTTATCAGTTACGTAATCTTTACAAACAAATTTTCCTATTATTTCCTGTCCAATAAAAAGCCAAATAAAAGGCACAAAAGGCCAGTTATATTCTATGGGTTATATCTCTATTTGGGAAGCTCGCAGTAAAAAACTAACTTCATTTGTTCCCTTGGTAATGTTATCAAAATAAAATCTAAAGCTTTTGGGATTTTTTGAGGTAAACTAAGTCATTTATTTATTTGTAACTGCAGACACCATATTTATTTTTTAATGTAACATGTTTTATATGCAGATCTTTTGCAATAAACATTTTTAAATTAAAATATAACTGTTTTCCACTTTTTTAAAATTAATATATCCTCTTCATTCAAGGTTGCTTTACTGTGCGATCTCGATATCAAAAGTTCTGAGTTAATGTCAGAACTTTATAACGTGTATTAAAGTTATATTTATTTACATTTAAATAATATATATGATACAAAGAAAACAATTATTTACACAATTACAATATATTTACACGCTCGGTGCAACGTACCCAAATACCAAGTTACTCGCAATTAATAAAGTTATTACATTCTCGACAATAGTCCTACGAAACGTATTACAACCAGCTTAAATAACATACAGAACGAGAAGTATGCCCAATATTACTTATGAAATCGAAAAATGAATGAAAATACCAACTATCAGCACAACAAAATACTACAAGCTCACAACCAACATTTAAATATTAAAAACAAACTAAAACGTTACTAATTACTAATAGTAACATATTTAAGTGCTCAGTTAATTGACTAAAGCCTTCAACACTATAGAACTTTAATACTGTAAATAATTCAATGTAAGTTTAAATTTGTTAGAAAAAAATTACCTAAAAACTCAAAATCGCGATAAAAGATAATAAATCAAATAAATACAATGATCAATTTCATCTACATGCTAAACAATAATTTCAAAAGAAGTTTTTAAAGTTATGGGTTTTCAGAAGGTGGGGAAAATGACTTTATTAGACGCGGGTAGTCGAAATGTTTTCTCTAAAAAGGGCCTTAATAGCCAACAAATCGTGGATTAACAATAGAGAATTTTTACTGTCGGAACATACATTCGGAACAATGACTCTTGCAGCCGCACAAGGTTCTCCGTTTTCCATCTAACGTAAAATTTTTTGTGGATAGAAAACTTCAGACGTACTGGTTTTGGAGTGAGAAGGGAGGAGGAAGATCTCAGAGTGCACGAACATCTGAAAACATCGAAGCAGTAAAACGTTCATTTTGCATTTTTAAAGACTCTTCGAGCACTAACTTGCTCTTTACTTGTTTAATCGTACTGTACTGCAATTTTTGCACCAAACCATCATTTTCATTCATACAAGATGGTTATTGTACAAATTTGCCTAAAAATGTGTGTAGATATCTTGATAACATGCCACATGATACAGTTGTTTATTAGCAAAAAAAACACATTTCCGTTTGTTGGGGTGCGTTAATAAACAAAATTTTATTATTGGAGTAATAACAACCCATAAAATATCTATGAAGAACTTTTCCACAGTGAATAGTAAAGTTAGGCTCATCAATCCTTACTATTTTGAGAAAGATGTCTAATATGTTATTGTTACTTCTAATCCATATACAGAAATAATTCGACACTTTTTCGCACCGAGTTTCAATGTGCACTAACAGAAAAACATCTATAGTTAGAACATCTAAAGTTAGGTAAACAACTTAAGTAATGAGATAAATTAATGTAAATTATTTTGCATCACGAAAGTCGATATATTGGCCCACTGACAAGAAAAAATGCGTGGCCTAATATATTTCTGCATTAAAATGGAATAAATATTAAAAAGTGTAAAATTGAATTTCGTTTTGATTTCCCTTCAGATTATTTCATATGCAGTAAAACAGCCGACTCTTCCTAATAAAGCAAAAAATTGAAAAATTAGAGCAAATTTATTTATCTAATTATTTTACTAAAATAAATGAAAGATAATAAAGTTTTAATTACCACTAAGCAAACGGTAACCGGGATAGCTAGACTGGACGAAAATATCACCTATATAAAAGAAGGTATATTTATAAAACATGTATAAAATATTAAAAATACAAAATCTGAGAAAACGGTGCTAATAAAACAGTCAGAAATAATTAAAAGAAAATTAAAACTACATAAAAATTGAAGAAATTATTACTAGGTTTAAAAAACCAATTTTTTCAAGAAAAAATTTATTGTTTAACAGCTTCAAGTGTTACTGACTATTTTCTGTAGAAGATAACAGTACTAATCAAATGGCCACACCTATCTTTTTCATTAATTAAAGGAAGCTATAATAGATGGGTCATAAGTAACAAGAAAAAACATGTTCACTAACCATCTTGCAAATGTATTTAAACTATTCACTGAATTATCAGACAAAGAAGAAAAATAATTACCTAGAAGCACCACATCAAATATATTTTTTATGCAGGAAAATAATTATTGAAAACGGGACTAATCTCATAAATGCCCCAGGCTTTGATTTGGTTACAGGAATAATATTACAAGAGCTAACAAATAATTTTTTTAGATTTACACAGCTACAGGTAAAACTTTATAATAATGTCACCAACAGTTAACCGGGCCAATTAAGAAGCCTGAAATATCTTTGCTTACACGCAACCCATAACTAGAAAAAGTTTACAATCATTGAGCTTTTTTTGACTTACTAATTCTTCTCGTATTGTTTAATGCAAAACAATGTTTAGTTTCATGTTGCTCTTACAGCTGCTACTCAAGTCATAGCAACCTTTAAATATTAATTTAAAAGTTAGAGTTAGGATTCCGACCTTTTCATTCAAATAATTGATGTGAAACATGGTAATCGTTGTAAAAAACTGTTTCAATTTCTTTTTATTATTTTTTGTAACTATCTTGGGATAAGCTTTTTACTTACTGAAATTAAAATATACCACAAAGACCTTAATGTTAAATTTCGAATGTACTGCTATAATGACATTATTATTTTGTTAATTTCTAAGTGCTTTTGTTAAGAATAGAATTAGTAAGTAGCCCCTTCTTTAACGATAACTCATTTTTATTAACAACACTTGAATCTAAGTAATTTCTATTAGAAAATACAATTAAAAAAATCTCTTTTAAATCTATATAATTGTTTAGTTGTTTTTTCCTTGAAATTAAAATATCGCTGCTTATTAAAACATTCTTTATATGAAAAATAATTTTGTGTTCAACGAAATAAAATGTCATTCATTAATATAAAACAAATTTACGTCAGTTTAAAAGGGAGTAGAAATGAAATAACATTTATAGGGTAATTAGTAGAGAGCGGATTTTATGCAAAATGCATAATTTTGCATATTTACCCAAATAGTGCATATTTTATACTAAAGAGGATATTTTGTTATTTTATTTAACATATTTTTTGTTTTTAAGAGCTTTACTTCAGAATTTCCTAAACTAAATAGTTTATTGCAGTTTCCTAAGAAGGCGGGCAAAAGAAGGATTAAATCGCTACTAATTATTAGAGGTAATATATACAATTGAGTATAGTAATCAATTGTTCAATTAAGTCGAAACTTCTGACCACCTTTTTTGAACTCCTCGTTAAAAAGTAGAATAGGAATGTCTCATAAACCCGACCCATTGAAACACCCCTAAGGGGGGTTTTCCTGCTTTTTTTATTTTAAAGTGACATATCTCATGAACGATAATATATAGAGTGCTGAGACTTTCATAGTTGATTGGTTGGTCTAAGTTTGAGTTTCCAAGGTGTTTATGAGTTTCAACATTTGTATATATTACCGTTTCGCCCCCTGATCTTGTTTAAGGTTGTGATTATGTACATTGCTTTTAGTAAGAATATTCGTGAGAAGTATTATAATACACTTGTGAATTTCATTATAGTTTCTCAAGAACTTCAGAATAGAAGAATTTAAAACCCCCACTGATTATTTTAAGTGCATTTACTTTAGTAATCGTACTTATAACGGTATTATTAAACAGATAAATAGTTCGTTACGATACATTTGCTTGTGAAAACGTAAATATATTAAATTTTGAAGATGACGAGAGTGAAAAATAACAACAACCACATAGATAAAAATTTGTCCGAATTTCGCATGGATGGCGATGAAGGCGAGAGAGTATTTTGTAAAGTATGCGGAAAAAAGGTAAGCCAAATGTTTGATTATCTAGTTTTGTCTAAATTTCTTGTGTAAATAACCACTATAGTATATATTTCAAATTATAGATTCCACGTGAAAAAAAGTGTCAGATCACGCAACACATTAATACGGCTGGGGATAAAGGAAACGTGGATGGAATGAAAAAAAATTACCAATCTTCATTGCTTTTGCGAGAATTGATAGCTGCCGAAACATCCAAATCGAACAAATGAGAAGAATTTAATTTAGAATTATATAGTGCTCTTATTAAGTCCAAAATTTCCCTTAAAAACCATTGAGGGTGCAGTTATAAGGAATTTTGGTACTTTTATTGAAAAATGTTAGTCTGTTTTCAGACAACTAGAACTACGCAATCAGTTAGCATTACTTAGGGCTCATTATGCATTTGTAAGCAAATCAATTACAACACTGGAAGAAGAAGATATGCCATTAAACGAATCTGTTCATTTAATAAACAATTTCCAAAAATTAATAACTGTCGTTTCAGGAAATGTCTGCAACTTTTTTTTTGAAATTTAACGATATTTTAGAAAAACCGTAGATTATAAATTGCTAGCGAAAGTAAATGACATTATCAATTTTGAGAACACTGTAGATGTCGATATTGATATAGAAATGCTTATTATGTGTGCTTTAAAAAATGCCCCTATAACATCTGTAGACGATATCTGAACAAGCGTCAAAATTTCTTACCAGAAAATATTAAGAAATACCTAATTATATACTGTTTTACTCATAGATGTAAATAATTGTAATAATATGTATTTAAGTTTGGTTTTAATGTTTTGTATTTTTTTTTTGTATTTTTCTTGTATAGTTTGTTTAATAACTTTATGTTTACATTTTATACAGTTCTATTTTTTGAAACGAAAATTACCTGGTTTTCAATTCTTTTTATTAAGAAAAATGGTAATAAACATTTTTTTAATAATGCATATTTTTGCATATTTTGATTACATTGTAGTGCATACTTATGCGCATATTTTGTTATTTTTTAGTACATAATATCCGCTTTCTAGTAATTAGATAAGTAAGCGCAAATAATAAGGTAACGGCACCTATAGTGGACATTTTAAGAATTTTTTTTTGCTTTTTCTACTCATACATTTTTTCATACAGTTTTTGAACAAACAACAAAGATGGATGTTTACTTACGATCTTTGTGTCTTCCTCTAACAGATTAAGATGCACGTTTATCCTTAACTTAAGCGTAGGATTTGTTTTTTAATTTTATATCGGATATGGTTTTGGCACCTGAAGTGGACAGTGAAAACTATGATGGTACCTAAAGATGACATTTTTAGAACCTAAAGATGACAGCCCACTTTTTGAACTTTTTCTAATTGTTATAGCGCTAGAAATCCCTGAATTCCCTCCTCAGCTATTCCCTGACACTTATTTGGGTACAAACATGTTATCTACAGGTACTTAGTTAACTGAACTGTGTATTGAAAATTGAACAAAAAAGTACAATTCAAAATTACTTCAAATCAAACTTGTACCTTGTACTTACTTACGTAATTGGAAAAATTCAGTACATAAATGTCATTTACTTAGTGTAGTTAAGTTCTTCTAACTCCGGCACTGAAAAAATTTTCGTTCGACTACTAAATTTGGAAGGCAGCGAAATGTGGCCTAAAATATCGTCCGCCCAGCTATAAAATAAAATGTCCCTCTCTGGCCATTTCCACAGCCGCCCATTTTTCTTCATTGCCTTCACCTTAGCACCATTTTGGAGAACTTCTATCACTACTCCAGGGAAGACGTTCTCGTCGTAGCGCACCGCTACAAATTCACCTTTCTCTTTTTTTAGCAGGAAGCAGCGACAGTCCAGTGTTTTTAACACCAGAAATATCGTCATCCGAGTCACTACCGCGTGAAGATGAATTTAGGCTTATCAGCGCTTCATGCTCTGAATCTGTGTCGAGGGAGTCAAGCGATTTTCTTGCACGTTTTTTCGGAGGGAACAGTTTCCTATTGACATTTTTTAATTGTGCAGCTTTAGCTTTGTCTTGTCTCTTTTGTAGGCGAGCTACCAAACGTGCTTTCTTTTCTTCCTCCTTCTTTTCCTTCTCAGCAGACTTTTTTTGTGTATACAACGACCACTCTGCTGACGTGATTACACTAGGCATTTTTTCTCTTGGCTTCTTACCACCGCGTTGATTTTCTTTAGCTTTAAGATAAACAAAGACTTTTTGAAAGGTGATGGCACAAGTGTGTTTGGACTTGTGCTTGGTGGTTCCACAGACGGGTTTTCTGGTGATGGCGCGAAGGTGTTTGGACTTGTGAACCACCAAGGTTCCTCAGTTGGATTTTTAATACCCACATGTTGATGTAGAGGATAGAAGTCTATTTGTAGTGTGTCGGATTTTTCGGTCTTAGGTCTTTGTATTCAGGCGATCTTCCACACTGTGAATAGACTGCTATTCTCTACATCAAGAATCCATTGGTGAAATAACTTCACTTTTTCGGAACCCAGTCAGTCCAGACGATTATATTTCCATACTCGCAAGCTGTCCTATCACTGGAGCATTCGGGACACCATGGAGCAAGTCCACATTTTCTAAATCCATTCTACAAAATTGATTTATTAACTTTTCTTCAATTAACTCTTTTAATAAGGGCGTAGTTTTCGTGACGTTTTCATTGTTGTGCGTACGATAATTTCGAACTTTCTCTTGCCAATCCATTTTCAAGGTTCGAAACACCGCCACGTCCATGAGCTGTAGTAAATGTGTGGCATTTGACAGAAGAGCCACAAGCAAGCACAATGCCCTTCTCTTTGCAAAATTGACTCAATTCCATTGGTAAATGAGAGACGTGCCCATCAAGAAAAAACACTACTGGCCTCTCAATTTCAGTTTCCAGCAACCATGGGAGAAATATGTTTGCCATGTATTCATAAAATAGTAGGCAGGTCATCTACCCCTTTATCTGACTTTCATACACTCCAGTCTTTTGGGGCAGTGTCGTATATCGTGTAACGATACACAATCATGGGAGGTGCAAGTTCACCAACGGCATTGCCTGTTACCAGGACGGTTAAATTTTCTTTTTCGTCGTTCCCAGCACCTTTAGCGGCCAAAACTTTCCCAGCCTTCAGATTCAAGAAAAAAGCAGTCTCATCGGCGTTAAAAACACGCCGGGTTCCACACACCTCAAGGATGTGGCCCACCCCATCTCTCTCCAAAATCGAAAAACTTCTTCTTGCCATGCACGAATTTTTTCTTGCGTCACAGTAGCCCGACTTGTAGTCATTTTCTGACAAATTCTTTCTACAATAACAGGGTGCCTGAACATAAAACAATGATACCATTTTTTGGAAGGTGGCTTTTCAACAAGTGTTTCCTTCTTTAGTTCCTTGGCCAGATTGCTCACACTATACAGAAGTTGTGATCTTGATAGAGGAAATCCTCTCTTGGCAAGCTCTAACACCCACTCCCTAAGTCGTAATTCTTCTTCCGCGCTAAAAACAGCTGCAGCACCCATCTTCCTCGAAATTGGGGTTATTCCTTTGAATTTTGAGCGAAGTGATGAATGCGAAATCCTCTACTTTTTTGCAACCCTTCCGACAGGTTGTCCTTTACCGCAGTCTTCCAGTGCAGAACGCATAGAATCCTCATCATACTGCAATATTTTAACCGGAGGCATTGAAATTAAAATAGTCCCTTAGGATGACACATTGGAACCTAAAGATGACACTGGCTGTCAACTTAAGGTTCCAGTCATAATTACACATTTGTTTTCAAATATATTTTAGAAGAATCTACAGCACTGATGTTTAAGCATTCAATTTCAATCCGAGTAAAATAACCTGTAGTGGACACATCTGTCAACTTTAGGGGAGGCTTGCGGTTTATGGAACCTGAAGATGACAGTGTCCTGAAAGAGTACACCAAATTACGGCATTGAGTAAAATGTTCCATAAACGTATTCTTCAATATCTGTTTTTGTCGGATATTCTACCAAAACAAGTAAAAAAGAACATCATGTTTATATTAAACCTTAATTACCGGAAGCACTTACCTTAATTTTTCCGCAAGGATTATTCTGAATTCAAGCTATTTTGCAAGTAGTCTTTAAAAAAAAATTTTGACACAAAACAAAATGGTTGGCTTTGTTTGCTGCTCATTTGCTATCGTCAATAGCAAGGTGCCATCCTAGCAAATAAAAAAACACAAAATTTAAAACATATTTCTTATTTTTTCAAGTTTTAATACGAAGTGTCATCTATTGGTGCCGTGTCCGCTATAGGTGCCGTTACCTTACTAAAAATAACAATAAAAATAAATCCAAAATTAACCTTTATTAGTGCAGGTGGCTCTTTAAAATAATTTGATGCTTCGTATTGTTTATTCTCGGGTTGTTAGGCCATGTCTGAAATTTAAAAACTCTCGAAGTTTCGTCCACAACTGCGACGAACACTTTCAGAAGAAAAACTTCTAAAACTAACGTACTGTCCTGTGCCCACTTACTTTTATATTCATGCAAATGTAGTAAAGATGGTAATAGGCCACTGTTGTTGACGTCACTGGGTTATCTGGTGACGTAACTAGACTAGCTGCTGAAATAAATTGGCTCGTTGCAAGTAACACTTCGGCGTTGGTTCACGTGGCTTACTTTTTTACTGCATGGAGGTTAAGAGCGACGAATCAAGATTTAAGTAAATAGAATATGTTTATAAATTTTTATCGTCTCTCTCTGTATAATCTCCAGTTAGAGAAAATCTTGTGTTGACGTTAACTCTACCTGGTAGCCAGAACTTTTCAAAGCCTGTTTAACAATAGCTAATTTTTAGGATTCATTAATGTGTAGATCTCTTTGGTGTGTTTTATTTTGGAGATATGACCTGCACTCCCATTGTAGACTTACTCACACAAAGTATTCAATATACCCTTGATGTATCTTGGGGGCTTATTTTGTCACCGGGTGGACGAAGCAAGTCCCGTATTTTGGTAGTAGTAGTGCAGATGGTATCTACCTTGTGTTTGTTCATAATTTTCCTTTCCGGTCGGTGCCTCTGTTAATATAAAGTAAAAAAAGTTTTCCATGCCGCAAAATATAATTGTTGTGTTTTGCGTACGCATCTGTTAGGTTGCATTGCTCTTCTTATTTTTGGGTTCGAGATGTCATTTCCAGGTAAAGCTTGTTCCATATATTTCTTATCTAAAACCTAATCCATCAAAGCTTTTACAACTGTTCTTTTTTGACTTAGATGATGATTCGACTACTTGTCAAAGTATCTGTCCGTATACGTGCGTTTTTTTGTATGCAGCGTGCTGTATATCTCTATTTTCCGATCTCAACACCTTTACGTCTAAGAAAGCAATCCTATTGTGTGAGTCTCTAGTAAATTGTATACTTGGGTGTTTAAGAAAAATTGTGGTAGGGTCTCCTAGCCATGTCTTCATATCTTAGCGATAACGAGGGTTTTAGTACTGATGCATTGATGGCGTAATCTCTTACAATTTCTTCACGTAATAATTGCCGATTACAGGGTTGAATTGGCTTTCCATTGCCACTCTGTCTTTTTGTTTGTAATAAATGCCTTTCTAAACAAAGTAGCTAGAGGTAAAGTACTGTTTGAAGAGTTGCAAGATTTCATTATTTGAAATAAGTCATTCAGAAGAATTTCAAAATAATTGAATAAAATTCTTACCTTTAAGTGAATGGTAACAGTTGGTGGGTTTTGTCAATGATAACTTCTTCCATAAGCATTTGACAGACGAGGTAACACTAACAGTGAAGGATGAAGTCACAAACTACTTAGGCAGCGAAGAATAAAAGTAGGAACAGGTAGACTGTAATGCAAAATTATTTCAATAATCATGCGATGCACCTGTTATAATAGACAGAAAAGTGTGATACCAACGTGTACAGCAGATAATGCTATATGCATAAAATAAACGTAAAATTATACATACAAAGAGCTTAGATTTATTTAAGAGTTAATTTAAAAACTCATTAAATACAATACACAATTAGAAATACGCATTAATAATTGGAACTATGCTCAGAGAAAAAATTTAAAAGAATAATAATGTACCAAATGTACATGTATAACAAATTATGGCAACGAACAACCTTAAAAATATCTAGAAATTTTTATTTTCTTAAAATGTATATTTTACTAAAAATAAAGAAAATAAAATTTACTGCTTAAACTTTAATTACATTGCACATATCTATCAATTCTTCCAGAAGAAAGAGGGGTTATTAATACTAATTATTACATTTATTTTGAATGGCTTGTATAAAGGTATAAAATTTCCAAAATCATTTTTTTACGTTACATAATTACGATTTGAGTGCATTTTAGTTATACTATCAAAATTTTTATTGTATTATACATAATGATAGTGGTAAAGATCTAAGGCTCTGTGTGAGGACATGGACTTTCAAACTGACTATTTCTGATACCAGACAATGCGACCAGCACTGCGCCTTAGACGACCGCCATGATTACCCTTTGTTCAAAGTGAACGCAGGTATTTAATTATTTTTAGTGACTGAGTAGTATCTGAGTTCAGAATTAAACCCGGGTTCGCAACGTAGTCAAGCAGCTCAATTGCCACTATCGACATTGACGCTTTAATCGTAATTAGCTTTTTCAAATTTATTATCTTTGTATTTGATCAATAAAAACAGCTGATTAAGTTACTTGTTGATAAATGAAAATTAAAGCTGTTAAATTTAATATTATGTATGTATATAGATAGTAAGTAGATCAAATTATAGATACAATATCGTGGAACAACACTGAATAATAAAAAATTACTTTTGTATAATAGTGATATGATTTAGTTCTTGTAGTACTATTAAACGGATTTTATAATTTAACTAGAAGTTTGTCTGTTTTATTTTTTGTGCATAATTTTTAGAAATATATTTTCAAGGTTATAAAATTCTTATTGCGTTATTTAAATATCTTTTATTCTATTGTCTTATCTATTGCAATAATAGTAATTTTATGTACTTTACAGATAAGTTCACAAGTAACTAAGACATCATTAAATCTCTTTAAATTGCATAACTTAAGTCATTCGTTCACCAGATCTAACGTCTTCAGAATAAAACACATTAAAAAAGAAGGTCATCACACTGCAGATGTATTAAATGCATAATAACGACTTCAACAGATTACCAGATAAAGTATTTAGCAATATAAAAAAGAAGTTTAAAAGTGTCTTTATGTACACAAAACACACTGTTGCTCTAAAATTTAAAAAAAAAATAACAAAATGTTTTATTTTACAACACATTTTTAGATGAATATTAAGCAATTGCCTATATTAAATTTTCTGCAGTATGCTAGTAAACGTAAGAGCACTTAAAAGTCTTCAACTGCCTTGCATTAAAACTGGAATTTGAAACATACGTGAAATTGCAGCGCTATCCGTGAAAATACTTCAAGAAACATTTAAATCACCCACAGAAAACAGAAACGGTAGATTAACAAAATCTACCCATAAAATGAAAAAAATATAGGAAGAAATAAGAAGTATCTGCTATTCTTCGCATCAAAAGGAATAAGCAAGGAATAAGTAAATCCACAATCTCCTCGATTCAGTAGACAGTAAATGTTGGAGGCTTGGCTTTATTCCCCAGCAGCAAGTAGTATTTAGTAAACTTAGAGATAAGTTCACTGGGCCTTGCATTTTCTGCAATTATCGTTTATTATTTCTAAAAACTAACTTAATAATATAAATTAATGTCTTACGAATTCAACAAATTTTTATAAGGAAATTTACCAAGGTCGGTAAAAAATAATTCGGCGTCTGATTTACAGATCTTGTGCAGTTCTGCTGATTTACTACAAAACAGAAACAGATTTAGAATGAGAATTTAATTTGTTGTGCATATATACGGCAATACAGGATTTTCCTATATACAAAATCAGTTTAAAACTATTAGTTACTAAAGTCCGTAGAGTTTTAATTACATGGAATTCGATTTGGATCACATTCAAGCTGCGATTACCCACGTTGGATAACTACCCGTGCGCTAGTATGACCCTAATCATTTACTTTGTGAGCATTTATGAAACGTTTAATATTATTTAAATATATTTTAATAAAAATTTGTCATGAAAAAATTTATATATGTATGTTACATACTAAAAACCGAAAATACAAAAATTGTAATAACGTCGCGTCGTTACCCACGCTCTGAAGAATGCTGCTAACTGCAGCAACTTCCTCAGGAAAATTCGTCGTCTGCTATATCAAAATGCCTTACACAAATTCGTAGAATATCTTACTGTGCACGTCCAAAAATAGCACGAGCTGCTAAATGCCGCAACTGCTGTTTCACGGTTAATGCATCCGAGAAAACATTTAAAGGAATTTCTCGTGGAACGGGAAATTCCAAGTTTATCTAATAGATTGTATGCAATTATTTGCTAACACGTTGAACAAAGCAACGTTATCGTAACCTGTTACTTTACACGCGCCTGAAAAGACCTTAATGCAATTCACTCTACGCCTACGCCTAACCTGCAATATTTTATTCATTCGTTCGTGTACCAAAAATATATGGCTTTGTGACCACCCCTAATTGATTTTAGTTTATGCTTTTACTTCATATGAAAATGGGGCCAGAAGTGCAGGTATACATAAATAAGGTCAAATAAATTATGAATTATTAATTACAGAAAGGAACATTAATAAATATTAAATATGTTGCTTTTGGCTTGATATACAGTTGAGCCCAATCTGATGGTTGGTAAATCTGTCGTGTACAAAAGGTACCATAATGTCTTTAAACACTTTCTTAAGGGATTGATCTATTGGAAAATAGGGTTGTTTCAGTAACTTAAAATTTTATCTAGAAGAACCTATTTCCTAAATACGACTTTGGGCTGTCATAATAATTGCGTGACTAACTTGTACAGCTAGCCATTATGTTAGACTTTTATAACAGAAAATATTCAATAATATTGCTGAGCAGTACGTTCCTGGTTCTAGATCTCGCCTAATCTTTTTAGACTACTTCTGCAATGACCTGATTTTTTCTGAATCCAACTGGATGCTTAAGATCAATTTTTCTTTTTCCAATACGGGTTAAGTTTTTTAAAGTTCATTTCTTCGGGATTATTCTTTGGTATTATATATATATATATATATATATATATATATATATATATATATATATATATATATATATATATATATATATATCAGCTCTACAGGCCATTAAGGCCCATGGCTTAACATTACATTTCATATATTTTCACATTTACATTTTATACCTCTACATTTTCATTTCTTTAACTTTACTAACTATTCTCCTCCACTTCACTCTGTCTCCCGCTATACTTCTCCAATCCTCTATCCCCACTCTTCTCACGTTATTTACTACTGCATCCAACCATCTCTTTTTGGGTCGCCCTTTTCTCTTTTTCCCTCCTGTCTTTCCTTCTAAAATCCTTCTCGCATGCCTGTTTTCGGGCATTCGGCTAACATGGCCTAACCATCGTACTCTTTGAGCTTTACGAACGCTGTTATTGATATGTCACAATACTCATCTTGTAACTCCTTCTTTGTTCTTCGCCTCCACTCTCCGTCCCCTGTTCTTACTCCTCCTAGAATTTTTCTTAAGACTCTTCTCTCCCATATTTCCAGTTTCACCTCCATATGTTTTGTTAATACCCATAATTCGCTTGCATACGTTACTGATGGTCTTACAATCGTTTTATACATTCTTAGTTTTGCTGCTTTTACTACCTTTTGCGATTCGTTTCTGTATTTCAGTGCATTCCTCTATGGTGTTAGATAACGTCACTCCTAAGTAATCGACCTCACTAACTTTCTTCAATTTATATACCTTTCTTTCCCCTTGGAAGCTGGTAACCGTCTCTCCCCCAGTGTTTTGTCTCATTTCTATGTACTGCGTTTTGCTCTTATTTATCTCTAGCTCATACTTTGTTGCAGTTCTTTCCAGTTTACTGAATACTGTTTCTAACTCTTTTTTTGATCTGGTAATAATAGCCAGATCGTCTGCGTACGCCACTATCTGGTGACGTCTTTGGTAAATTATTCCACTTGTCTCGATCCAACTTTCTATCAAAATTGCTTCTAGTACCAAGTTAAACAGTACTGTTGAGATGGGATCCCTTTGTCTCACTCCTTTATTTCCAGTGACGCTTTCCGATACCTGCCCATCTATCAATATTTTACTATTCGTTTTTCTTAGGGTCATTTGTACCAATCTTATGAGTTTCTCTGGAATCCCTAGCTTTCTAAGGGCCTCGTAAAGTTTTCTCCTGCTGATTTTATCGTAGGCTTGGCGGAAATCCACAAATAGCATGTGTAGTTCCAAATTTTATTCATAACTACTACACTGAATCATTTTCACCGTAAAGATTTGATCCAGGGTTCCTCTTCCTTTTTTAAATCCTCCTTGGTATTCTCGTACTACTCGTTCTTGGTGCTCCCTCAGTCTTTCCCGAATCAGTCTCGCCACTACTTTATACGCCACGTCCAGCAGTGATACTCCCCTATAGTTTTCACATTGGCACCTATCCCCCTTCTTGTGTATCAGACAGACAATAGCGTTTGACTGTATAATGTATACTGTTGTCTCCGGTTACTTTTTTATATGTTTCTTCTCTACCTACTTTGGCATTTAGATCGCCTACTAATATTTTAACGTCATATTTCGGAATCTTCTCTAGCATTTTCCCTACCTCCTAGTAGAATTCGCTCTTTACCATTAGCTCCTTATCCTCCGTGGGGGCGTGCACGTTCAATATTGTTATCTTCCGCTATCTACCTCTCAGCCTTAGCCTACACATTCTATCATTCACTGCTTCAAAATCTATTACTGCGTCCTTGATTTCGTTGCTTACAACAAATCCCACTCCCAAATATCTATTCTCTCCTCCACTATTAAAGAGGGTGTAGTTATCCACCTGCATACATTGCTGTCTTTTTTGCTTAGTCTCCTGAACTACCACTACCTCTATACCGTACTTCTTCATTATCCTTACCAAATTCCTTAGTGCCCCTTCGCTATAAGCCACGATCCAATTTTTTTTAATCCTTCCTTACCTCTTTTTTTAACAATTTTCATTTCATGTCCTAGTCCGTAGCCATTTTCGTTTCCGTTATTCCGTCCAACTACCTTATCTTCATTTCTCAGTTTTTTCTTCCCTATGTTGTACGTGTTGTTTTTCTTATTTGTTCTTCAAAATAATTTACTCCCGGGGACCACTCTGCTACCGTTCTCTTGTTCCTAATGCTCTGCTTCTCGGGATTTTCTTTTTGTGCGTCATCCGTTTTCACTACTTTATTGATGATTTTTAATTTATTATAACTTAGATACGCTGTTTGTCCCTTATCTCTAGCTTCTTTCAACAGTGGTATTAATTTTCTTCGTTCCTCCTGCACTTTTTTTGAGTAGTCCTTTCAGGTTCTTTGCTTTACTTAATACCTCTTTCCTTGTACTCTCTTTCATTAACTTTACTAATATCGGCCTATTTCTTCCCTTACTTGGTTTCCCTAATCTTCTTACTTCATCTATCTCGCTCCTCTTATCTAAGGTTATTCCTATTTTCTCTATTATTCTGCATACTTTTTCTTTCGTTTCTTCTTCTCCCTCACTGACATCATCCCCAACACCTTTTATTACGAAATTTTTCCCCTTATTTCTCTTTCCAGCGCATCTGCTTTCTCATTTTGTTCTGCCACTTGATTCTCCAACTTCACGTTTTCTTCTTTCACCTTCTTTAACTCTTGTCCTAATCCACCTAGTTTCTCGTTCATCATACTCATATTACTATTTATAGCCTGGAACATCTCCTCTATTCTTTTCATGTCCATTTTTTGATCTACCTATGCTCAATTTTTTACTTCTGCATGCACTAAATTTAATTATTCCTATTTTCTTGCAATTACAAATAGTTACTAACTTTTTAATTTTGACGATTATATTGTACTTTCCTGTCTATTTTTTGTGTTTTGTAAATCAAATAAAAGAAATTCCGCGTTTGTTTTATTTACTTTAAATCATGTATACACAATCATAAAATATATAATTTAACAACATTCTCCAAAGTTATACGCTATCAAAATAATTAAAATAAAATATACTTTTCTCTTACATTTAATTATCTCGGTATACCAGGCGCCCATGAAAACTAAAACGAAGGACATCGTTGGGAGACGCCTTCGAAAAACGGAAACGAAGCGAAAAGAAATGAAAACAAACTGGCCGCGCGCCATGGCGACAGAGCGAGGTAATTCCATTGGAATCGAAAGTCCAAAATCAAAGTTCCCCTGTAAGGGGCGACGCCAACGGTGCAACCAACCCGAAACGGCACCTCGTATACCGACCGGCGACGGCACTGGCAGTAACAGGAGCCGTAGCCGCGGTAGTCGTACTAGTAATAGCAGCAGTAGTAATAATAGTAGTAGTGGTAGTAATAAAGTACTCGGCTTATTAATACAATTTATACTTCATACACCTGTTATTTACTATCTGTTGCTGTTGATGCTTTTAACGCGTCCTGCTGTTGTGACCTTTATACTTGCTTTTCCTTACTTTATAGCTGCTTACTAATCAACAATTCAGTTAACTCACCTATCTTCTTCTCACTATCTGCTCTGCGCTTAACCACTCACTAACCTTTTAGTTATAATTTACCGTATTTGCGTAATATTTAACTCCTTTTTCTGAAATTAATCACCACTAACACTTCGCAGCGTGACAGCGCCAATGCATTCGATTTGACTGTCGACACCAGATTGTTCTTTGGTATTAAGATCGGTATTATTTATATTACTTTCCATTCCGATGGAACGAAACCGATCCAAGGATGGAAGTGTAAATCGTATAATAGTTGCAGCTGAAAAACCTCTATATGAGTTATTTCAGAATTTTCTTGTTAGATAACAATCTGGGACTTTATTTGGGTTCATTTCAGTTATAATTATAAAGCTCTACTGGTAAAACCATTCTTGTAGTTTTGTTAATGGATATCTAATCTCAATTTTTTCTTCTGGTTTTGCTTCTCTTTGATCAGGTTCCGTCACTTTTCTTGATCAGTAGTTTAATTTTTTTTATAGCATTCAACAAGGATTACTTAATTGCTTCTTTTGGACTAACTAGGTTAAGATAATCTTAAATTACTTTATTTTTATATTATTTAATACTATTTGAGGTTATCAATGGTTTTGTTTGTTTTACGTTTAACTTCAAGTGCTCTGATGTTTTGCCATCGCTTTTTAACTGGAATTCTTAATAAACGTGCTCTATCCAGTTTAGTAAATCAATTTGTTAAGATATTTGGTTGATTCATAAATATCTTATAGTGTTTTTAGTAGCAAATTGGGCGGTAAACGTAAATCCAAGAAACTTCTGAATAATTTCCAGTCCGTTTTCTTGTTGTGGAAGATAGGCAGTAGTTTTTTAATAGTAACGTAAGTATGCATTGTGTCAGTTATTAGTTAGGATAAATCTAAGTTAGTTTTTATATTTAGATAGTCTCATGGTAACGCAAAAGTCAATTACATCCGGCATATGTTCTTCTGTCTGTACCCCAGTAGATATGCTCACCGGTAGATATGTATTGGAAATAATCATTGCACAGTATTATCACAGTTGTCTTCTTGATGTAATTAGTCTGGATATTTACTGTACGTGTTTGCGTTTATAATCATCCCCTGCTATAAAACGATAACCAAGTGTTTTGTAAAAGATTTCAAATTATTCTTCGGTCTCACAAAGCAGCATATTGCTTCAACATTTATCTATCTATTACAGTCTTCCAAACCAATACCAGTAGCCTATACATGAATTTCTGTCCACTAAGTTAACTCATGATGTTAAATGATATTTACCACCATGAGCAGTTACGTCCGATGTTGTGTGTTATATCTTACGGCCAAAATAATTCGGGACAATTAATGCAATTAACACAGCAAATACCTTTTTATTCTTTTGCCTTTCAATAACGCCCTGCTTACCAATACAAGCTGAATATTATTTATTCCCAACAACCACAACAAACACATTTTATAATACAATTCACAACAAAATTTATTATCAGCCAAGTACAACAATAAGTCGCAGACTAATTGTAAAATACGAGCAAGAAAACAGTTTTAAAGTATCAGCCAGATCTAAAAACCAAACAAAACTTAAAGCCTACTAGCTAAATATTCCTAGCATTGAAAACTAACAAAAATAATGCTCTTTTAGAAGAAACCGAAGGAGAATATAAAAAGAAGAATACAAATGAAAAGCTTCTCAAACGGCCTCTCGTATTAAGTGTATAGAGTTACGAAGTGAATTATTGGCAAAAATTGCTACAGATTAATTAGTATTAAAAGTTTTAAATAATGAGCAAATGAAAATCCATCTAGAAGCAGATCAAAGTTATGCAAAAATTTCTATCTAAGAAAAATACAAAGTTCTACACGTATCAGTCCAAACAAGAATTAGACTTAATCAAAAAATGTTTCTTATCATTCTACTTGCACAACTAAGCTAAAAACCCAAGTTGAAACATCAGTTACTAATATTGGTAACATACAAAGCAGAATCACCAAACGTCCGCCACCACTTTTTAATGTTGTATTAAAAACTAATAAAAACAATAAATAAATATATAATGTAAAGCGCTTAATAAACTACATAATCACATTTAAGCCACCTCATCCTAAGAGGAAAATTCCACGATGTTTGATGTACCAAACACACGATCATACTAGCAAAAATTTAATTATCATTGTTTAAAATGCATTTAATTTGTTAATAACTCCATAATGTTAATAACTACATAAATATTAAAGTGTACACAACAAGATTAAGTGATAGCTACATATTAATCGTCAAGCAATAACCTTTAAATTAAGATAATAATAAAGAGAATGGATATTATTCTAAAGCTCCTTACTACAATAATAGGTGCTGTAATCATCAATACACTTCGTTTTGCTATCTGAATCTCCATCAGTCTAATAATACAGTACTGAGATACAAAAACGTTTGATACATCTAATAGTTCAAAATTCTAAGTTGTTTAATATATAAATTTGTTAAGACGATTTTACAAAATTAGCATAGGCATTAAATGCACAATTTAATGCTTTTACCATTGCTTAAAATTACACTACAATATATTTATGACTCTTTTACCTCTTGATTAATCATTAGCACATATTTCGCCATTTTTGTCATCGCCCTCACCTAAATATTGATGTTTTGGTTTAATCGACTTTAGCTATTGCACCCTCCAAACTTTTATTTTTATTGCAATATAAAAATTATTATTTATCGTAAAAATACCTTAATTACTTACGTCTTGTTGTTTATTGAATTTGCTTGCAAATTTGTTTATGATTGTGAAATTCTTAACTGTACAGTTCTGCAACTGGAATATGGGAACATGCGTATTCTGTTATTTTCATTATTAGGTTTGTTCTTTCAAATTTGTCAAAACTAAGTAACTGCCCTAATTAAACCTAATTTATATACGATGCATTGGCAGAAAATGCATCTTTCTGGCACCGAAACGGACGAGGTTTAAATTTTTTAAATTGCGTAAAGGAGATCTAGCTGATTCATATAACTTACTTACTTTATCTTCTCCGTATCCTCACCATATTGGGGAATTAAGCCATTTTTTGTTCTACCCTGCCTCTAGCTAGGGTTCTGATTTGCTGAAGTGTCGTATCTTATTTTACGCTTTTTTATGTTATCTTTCCGTACTATACGGGGTCGTCCTTTGGATTTTCGTCCTTCACTTCTCATGTCAAATATATATTTTTTTGTTTTCTTTTGTACTACTGTAGTTGCTTTTGGTCCTATTCCAGCTCATATACGTCTGTAAAATACATACACATATAAATACTATGACTAGATTGTATAACTATTTACGACATATTGTATATATATACATATATATACATATATATATATATATATATATATATATATATATATATATATATATATATATATATATATAAATCGACGCGGTTTAACCCAGTGAACCCAATTGTTTATTTATCATTGACTGCAAAACCTCATATAATCAAAGCCGTGTACTCCTTAGGGTGTAAGACATATAAGATTATTTCACTTATTCTGATTTCTCGTGTACTACTTTAATTCATTTGTTCTTGTTCTTTGCCTTTCCGTTTGCTTCTAACCACTTTTATGTAAAGCTGCTACTACTTTGACATTTCCGGTTTGCTTGGGTCTGTCGCGTTTCTTACTTCCTTGGACTTTCGCTTCCTTTATGTTTTTTAGTTGTCTTCTATCACTCATTGTATACATATATTCAAACCATTTAAGTTGATTTTGTTTTATTAACCTAATAATTGCTTCTACTTCAAGTTTTTTCTCATTACTTCGTTGCTTATTCTATCCTGTCTAGCTATTCCTTTGACTAGTTGTAAATATTTTATGTCGATGGCCTGTATTTCTTATTTTCTTTATCTATCATCGTTATCGTTGTTTTATTTGTATTTATTTTTATAGTACGTTTTTCTAGTTCTTCTTCCCACTTATATTATATATATATTATAATTATTAGGTCATCGGCAAAGGCACAGTCAGATATATACACTGGTTTTAATTTATTAACACCGACATGTACCTTTCGGGTTGTCTTTGCGATTGTTTCTTCTTACCTAGTTTTTATTAATGTATAGGCTTTTAATGCCATTTATTAATTTTGGCTTAATATTTTTTCGTCGCAAGCTTTTTTATATCTCTTTTTTATCTGTCAAATGCCTTTTCTAGGTCTAGGAATACAAAGCGTAGTTCTGTGTTTCTTCTTTTAGTTTTCTTTATTAACTGTTTATCCTTTTATGAAATCATTCTGTACATCTGTCAGTTGTTTTTTCATAGTACTATTACGTTTGTTTTCAAATATATATTTGTACAGCTTAGTTACAACCCTAAGTAAGGTAATGCCTCTATAGTTATTACAATCTCTGTTATCGCGCTTTTTAAATATTAGTATAATTATCCCAGTTTTTCAATTAATACTATCGTGTCCCACTTATTTCCCTTTTACGTTTGTTTGCTTCAACAACTTGTATTTGTATATTTTTTCCTCCTCTGATGTAGTGTATAGCCTTTTAAGCCTCTGTATTTAAAAGTTTCCGGAAATATTACCTTTACCACTTTATTATTTTAACTGCATCTGTAATTAATATTGTCTTTTATTTTTATTTATTTTAAATTCTGATATTTCTCTTTTCTTAGGGTTTTCAGTACCTTAGAGAAGAACTTCTGGTTTATATGGCTCTTTTTTTTCATTTTCTTTCCGAAATCTTCCAATGTTTGCTGTTTTGCCTGCGAAACAATTTTTTTTGTTAGTTTTATATTTTGCTTTTTATATTTGTTATAGTTCGCCGCTGATCTATTGTCTAAATATTACTGCAATAGTTTTTCTTTAATCTTGACTTTAAGTTATATTTATCAGCTTTACCATCGGGTTTATTTTTTGTTATAATTAATTACTGTGATTTCACACGGTCTTATTGCTGTTGTTAGAATTATTTGTTTAAGATGGTTTCCATATTCTCATATTTATTATTTATTTCTTCTATTCTTTTTTCTATTACTTCCCTGTACATTTTTGCAGTGTTCAACCTTTGTAATTTTATACTTTAGTAACCTGGTCCGATTTTTTGTATTTTACTTGTTTTCTATCTTTATTTTTTCCCGCTAACAAGTGGTCACTATAAATTTCTGTGACACACATTTCTGTATATTTCTGTTAATAAGTATGTAGTCAATTATGGAAAACATATTTTGTAATAAATATAAATAAATTACACCAGCAATCTGAATGTAGCCAGCCGTAAGTAGACTAGAGTACATGAAAGTATGTACACAAGTCAGTTGTCCTTAGCAACCATGCGAATTAAGTTATATGTTTTTGTAAGCTTCGGGTCAAATTCCGCTTTCCCGTAATTCTTAACACTTTCCGACAGTCCGGCGGCTGATTAGAGATATATCGTACACGTAGGTGCGATTTTCTTCAAATCGGCAGCTTTTACCTTTTTGTAAGCATTTTTTGAATTATGTCTGTACATCCTTAGTTAATTCCATAAGATTCCTGAAAATTCTGTAAATTTATTGAATTAAGATTTCTCATTATGATATTGAAGCACGACGATTCAACGGATTTAAAACTCCGGACCTAATAGATGATCTAAGTTGAATGTTGCGTTACATATTAGACCAAATTTACAAAAAATAATTTACATTAAATTAAAGTCTGTATTAAAGAGCGGTACCTTACAATTAGATATCATGATGACTACAACAAACTATATACTGAATGTCTAACTAAATAGAATGTAAATTGTTCTTAAAAAAATTACTTAGCTTTACGCAAACCACGTTTTATATAAGATAACGGTTCTTATTATTAAGTAACACATTTCTTAAAAGATGATTGCATTGGATATTAAAATATTTTATGTATTTAAATTTTTCGAGTATCCTTGCAATGCAATATTTTTAAATACCGTAATATGTGCACATGCAAATGTTGTTGATGATTTTGATCATAACAAGGTTTTCCGATACATATTCTATATCTCGTATTTTACTATAACTATTAAAACTTAATCTTTTTTCATTAAATTCCCTCCTAACCACTTATATGGGTATTAAACAACTCACTACGGTATTTTTAGTGCCTGTAAATATACATTATACTTAATACTTCCATGCAACAAAAATACAAATTTATTGCAAAGTTTTTAGTGATTATAAGATGTAAAACTTGATGTGGCAAAATTAAAATAAACCAAGAATATAATTAACAAAAGTTTAAAATTTGGTATATAAAGCTAAACCATACAAATTGCAACAACAACAAAAACATAAAAAATTAATTTGTATCATCACTGTCTTTTAAAAACCACTGTCGGTTTAACTCTTGTTCTTATAATAGAATCATTGAATTATTTGTAAGCACTCTTGTGTTTTTTTGTAGTCTTGTTAAACAGCTAAGTAGTGTTGGAGTTATCTTTTATACTTTCATACGTACTACAGAATGATCTTTATTAATGAAGTAAAATAAATTTTTTGGACAAGTCTAATTCCTATTAATACATTATTTAAATTTAAATTGAAATCGTTCATGTTTCCAAATTTTTTATTTTTTGGCGTATTTGAGATGGACTCGTGTATAAGTTTTATTAATTTATCTTTACTAGTTTCTTTTTGAAATAATTCTTCTACGCTTTAAAAACTCAAATCTGCGACCTCTTCATCCTCTAAACGTAAAGCAGCGTTTTACTATTGTTATTTTTCTACATCTAAAGGTGAGATAACATTTTCTTTCTGGATCATGTGTGATACCAGAGCTTTTCATTCTGCATTAAATGATCATGGCTTTATTTTTTGATAAGCTGAAGATAATGCTTTAATGCAGTCCAAAACAAAAAATTCTTTGCATATCTGAATAAATGTTTTATTCTCGCCATTTTTAAATTTATTTAAAATTGTTTCAAATGTTTGGCGAAAATAATAAGCCTTGATAACGTAAATTGTCCCAACGGTTGAATTAAAATGTGCAGTTAGGAAGATAAAAAATAACTTTTATGTTGGGATGATTCAATTCGTCACCGTGACAATAAAAGTTTGTAACTCAAATTTCTTTACATAAATGAGCTAAAACAATTATTAAACAAGTCACCAAAGATATTTTGGGCAATCCAAGCTTTATGATAGTTGGAACTTATCCTTTGCTTTTATTGCTCAAGAATTTAAAGAACGGTATATAACCATTGGTTTTAGCATAAAACTTTCTGATAAGTTACTACTCATAAAAAACATAATTCGACTTTTACAAGCTTTTAGACCCCAGTGCACATTTTACATGTTTTGTATGTTTAAGAAGGCAATTTTTTGAGTACAACGTTATTTATCAACGTTGCAAATCTAATCTGCTGTATACTCTGTTCTGTCTATTATTTCATGTATTTTCAGTGAAAATTTAAGGGCAGCTTTTGTAACTGATTTTTTAATTTCAGTTTTTGAACTGAAATATTTTCGAGCTAGCCTTTACATGCTGTAAATGGTTGATTTTGTGCTCTGTAGAATAATGTACTAAGAGTTTTATATTTAATTATGCTTCCACTTAAAAACATTTTTTATTTGCATAATCCTCAAGGCAACTCATAAAAGCATTTTTTTATTTTCTTTGCACCGATATGATCTACTCGGGCTACAAGTTGTACACTTAAAGAGCATCCTCCACAACAATTTCTAATTTTACTTTCATTTCTCTTTATTGTTTTAATTGTAGCTTTATTTAGATTTAACGATTTTCGAAAAGACGAGTGGTTTTCAAATAAACTTTAATTTTAATTGTTTTTTTGTTTTGTTAGGAGTTATGACAATTTGGGGTTAAAAAAGATTCTCACAAAAATATTTAAATTTTGTAATAAACTTCCAATAAAGAATACTCATACAAAATATTACTGCTGTTCAATTGATATAGTAGTAATTTGATATAGTTAGCAATTTATACACTTCTTATAACAACCTTCTTATAAAAACACTTGAAAATATGACTGCATCTATGAACAAAAAAAAAAACGCTAATTGAATAAGTTTTCAAAAAAACCTGCGATGCACAGGCCACTTTATTACGTCACATACACGGTGCCTGTTTATGTTACTTTTCACGTAATATACACATAATATTTTTTGTAATTATGTAATGCTCAATCGTAATATGTTATTTTTTGTTAGGGCCTACTTACAGACAATGAACTCGCAAAGGCTTATGGTACCTGCTAACATGCACTTATACTAGGACTTAAACTAGAACGTCACGTAGAAGGAACTACTTTGTGAGCAGCCCTATTGTAAGAGGACTGATATATATCTTACACCGTTTATACAAAAACCATGTTATCAAAATATTGTAGGAGGGCTAACTCTATATAAAAGAATAATAAAACAAAAATTTAGAAGACGTACGTATTTAATTATAACATAATCTTTTTATTTATGAGTAACATATGCCAAAAATTTATAAATATGTCTATGAGAAATATAATTCTTAATTTGCTTAAAAATTACAAAACAGTTTGTATTAAATTACAGAAATTTTATATAAAAAATAAATTGAAAGCCTTTTCCATTTGTTGTCATTTGTTATTTTTTTATTAAAGCAATGCTTTTCTTTATATACTTTATTGTTCAGCATTATATAGTAATCTAGATATTTAAATAAATGTATGTCAGCAATAGTACTACAGAAACGAAATATTTATATATTAATATTTCTTTCAGTATTTCCAAGGCTTTTTAATTTACAAGTAAGGTTTACACTGAATAACAGTGGAAACGCGTTCAGTAATCCCCAAATTCAGAGCTTAATTCCACCCTTAAATATAGTGTCTCTTATGGAAGGTTACACTCCGAGATTGATGATGTCATTTCTTAGATTGATGAACGCGATTCGGCGTCACAGACTATCGTTATCTCGAAATTTATGCTTTATAGCCCGGGTGCTAATTTACTGCTGGAATATGAAATTGGACAGGCGAAAAGGTGAACAAATTTACTTTTACCACTCAAGCTTATGTGGAATTAGAATCATCAGTTAAAATACTGCGTTGCAGAGCTAATACAATATCGTAAATAATTTAAAAACTTCTAAATATTATTAAACATCAGATGTCATTTTCATATATTAATAACGGAATGTCACAACTGCTAATGTGCGTGTGTGCGTGCCAATTTCTAAATTTTTAACGTGTAGGCGTTAGTTAGATACAATCAAATCGTGCTAAAGCATAATTCCATGCGATTTAAATGTTTAACTTAAACGAACGATCTATCGTCAATTATTTGTTTTTTAAATTCAAAAATTAAAAAAGGAAAATAATTATTGTGGAATTGTAACCTAGCCACTCCAGTAAGTGTACTGATATGCTTATATAATATTAATTTTTTTAAGAATATAGTGTTACACATTTTTAAAACTTTCACACTTTATATTTTTAATAATAGATATCTAATAAATTAAGAAAAAGTGCAATGTTTATATTATATATTGCACAATACAACTTTTAATTTAGTTTTTCGAACAATTTTAACAATTAGTATATTTTTGTTCTTTTATAAAAAAAAACTGCTACTTCGGGTACACTATAATAATGCGAAACTTTCAAAGATTTTTTATGAATAAGAATGGAACTTTTAGTAGCATTAATTAGTACATCTCAAAATATCTACGTTGATCAATCGTTATAAACGCAACTTTGTCTGCTTAATTTACATGAAAAGACATGGGTTGTTCTATATATACAGATGTGGTCAAGGAAGACATTTAGCAGAAACAGGAAAGGGTTTTTCTGTTTAGATAAGATCGATATAAAATATGTTACAGAAAACCTTGCTTGCTACATATGGTAGAAATAATATATAACATTTGGATACACACAGATTGCGATATTCAAAAAGCTATATAATATCTAGGAAACATTTCCTAAATTTTTCTATTAGTCCAGATCTACCCACTTTTCTATTTAATTGTAAAAGTATTTACATTGCAATAATACTCAAAGTAAATTTAATTATACAAAAGCTTTCAATATTAAATATCCAATATCACGATCTTTTGAGTTTGTATCGTGTAACCAACTCAAATGATTCAAGTATACGCCCTTATTTTAAAATATAATGAAGATGTTTCAATAGAAATATACAAGACCCACCACTGTGTTAATATCGGGAATGTAAATGCTAAACTAAGGCAAAAGTCAATTGGTAAATCCGGAATAGATGAGAAAAGATAGTAAATTATGCAGAAAGCAGAACTTTATACATTATGAATATATTCTATCAAAAGAAAAATAAAAGAAAGTGGACATGGATTAGTCCAAATGGTGAATGTAAAAAAGGAATAGATTTTGCAATTAACAGATTTCCATAAGAAGTGACTACAGGCTTGTAAGAGCAAAGCCGCGGATAAACACACAAAACGAACGACAAAAATAATGAGGGTTCAAAAACCAATATATAGACAAAACCCTTACAAAGCTAAAGAAGAATTAAGAATAAATTTATGGAACAACAACACAATGAATCAAGACACGTGAATAAGAAAATAACAAAGCTTGAAAATGGAAATATAAAGGCATAGAAATTTTATAAACAAAAGCATTAATATAGCAAAAAACAAATTAGCCAGAAAAAGGAAACAAGGTACAGAAATAAATAAATTAGTGAGGAGAAAAATCAAACGAGATTTTGATAAAAACTTAAATAAGAACAAAATTGACGAACACAAGAGTTTAATGTTTAAAATAACATGGACGACAAAACAAGTATATTCAACAAACTGCATGCAAAAAATGGTCACCTCAACGTTATAAAAATGATCATTAATAACATATTACAAACGGGTTTTTTTCGGACCAGTGGAAACTGGCACAGGTAATCCTTATCCTAAAACTCGGAAAACCGGCCAAGGATCCTGCATTATACCGTCCTAAAAGTCTATTACCACTCTTCTCCAAACTTTATGAAAAACTTCTACTAAAACGCCTTTATCCCATTCTTGACAATAAAAATTTGATTCTGATCACCAGTTTGGGTTTAGAAATCAACACTCCACCGTTAAACAGATACATAGAATAGTAGATACTACTAACGCAGCATACGAGGATTAAAATTACTGCTCAGCCGTTTTCCTTTATGTCAGCCAGGCCTTCGACAAGATTTGGCATGAAAGACTATTACTTAAACTAAAGTAAATCCTGCCACACCCATACTATTTGATCATTAAATCATATCTAAAAGAACGGTATTTTAATGTCAAGTTCGGAGAAGCAATCTCACATCTTTGTCCCATCAAATTCCGGAGTTCCCCAGGGGAGCGTTCTGGGACCGGTTCTGTACGTCTTGTATACAAATTCCACAAATCCCAATGCAATTACTGCAACATAAGCTGATGATACGGCAATTTTTGTAACACATCATGACCCTGTTATCGCTGCACAAACCTTGCAACAAAACCTCGATGACGTTTGTGAATTGTTTAAAAAATGGCGCTTTAAATTCAACTGTTTCAAAACCGTGCAAATTACTTTTACTAAACACCGTGACACTACGCTGAACATTAACATGGATGGCGCTCTTCTTCCCCAAGCAGACTGTATTAAGTATCTTGGTATGCACCTCGACAAAGGACTAAATTGAAGAACACACATTTGGACAAAGAGGAAACATCTCAACCTAAAACTAAAAATATTATTGACTAATTGGCCGCAACTCTAAACTCTCGCGTGCCAACAAATTACTTGTCTACAAATGTGTGCTAAAACCAATTTGGAGCTTTGTAATTCAATTTGGGGTACGGCATCGCACTCAAATATAGAAATCCTGGGACGTTTCCCATCTAAAATGCTCCGTATAATCATCAATGCACCCTACTTCGTTCTTAATAAAGAAATACTTAACGGCTTTCATCATGAAAGAAAAAATAGTTCAGTGCAGTGTAAAATATCTTCAGAGATTAGAAATCCGTTAGCGTTAAACGTTACTCGATAAACTTCTAGATCATTCCACATGCTATTAATTTAACTTATTTAGTATTCAATGTAATTATTTATTAAGTTAATCAAACGAGAGACGTCACTGGACGTCACACGTCACACTCTCACACATTACTTCTAGTGGAATGTTACATTTCTGTATTTATTTGATTTCTTATTGCTATTACAGCAGATTGCAAATAAATATCAATAAAAGAAATGGCGAAACATCGCAAAGTAGACAAGAAATATTGGTTATAACTGATACAAAAAAAGACAAAAGTAAGAAGAAAAGAATCACAAAGGTAGGATAAAAAAATTCCAAAGATAAATATAGTAGAAACAGAAAACGCGATGAGACAAAATAACCGTACCCCAGGAAACAGTGAGTTAATTACCAAACTAATAAGATACAAAGGCAGACCTTTACCGAAACAATCTAAAAATCCGGTTTCACGAGTGCCTGGGGAAGATAAATACCGTCGGAGTAAAATAATGTAGTGATGTTAATAATTTACAAAATAATGAAGTAAAATAATTGCATAACCACAGGTCGATAAGTTTATTATGTTAGCCGTATAAACTACTTACGAAAATATTAATAAACAATTTAACACACAAATTCGACTCGTACCAGCCTCCGAAACAAATCAGTTTTAGAAAGAATTAAAGTACAGTAAAAGCATTTACAAGACATACGTAATATTATAGAAAAAAATGGCTCTAAGACATTCATTACAGAACTTTAGAATAGACTCAAGATACAATGTGTTAATAGAAAACATATATAAAGAAGTAACGAGCATTATACATCTGCACTTTATAAAACTGGATGCGTAAACTAACCCAATAGAAATAGAAAGAAGGTTACGATAAGGAAATACTATATACCCAAAAATATTCACGTTAGTATTAGAAGACGTACTTAAAAAGTTAAATTAGAAGAACCGGGGTTTAATGATCAATTGATATGTATGTATTTATGCCGTAATTCCTCCTGGGAAGTATCATTGGCGCCCTTTCATGGGCTTTTTAATCCTTTTTGGCTGGATTAGTGCCTTTAGTTGTGATTTCCGTTTCATATGTCCTTGCTTGATTTTGCTTTTACTACTATTTTCTTCCATTCTTTCCTGTTGGTCGCGGTCCGTCTCCAGTTTGCTACGTTCATTCTTCTTAAATCTCCCAATACTTCATCCTTCCATCTATTTTTGGGTTTTCCTCGTGGTCTTGTCTGTTCTGGTTTCCAGTCGGTTATTGTCTTTATCATTCTATTTCTATCCCTTTTTTCTATATGCCCTAGCCATCTTAATCGCTGACAATGTCTTCTCCTTTCAGTTCTTCTTCTATTTCCTTATTCATTTTTAGTCTATATTCGTTGTCTCCCATTTTCACTGGTCCTAGGACCTTCCTCATAATTTTTCTTTCGAGAATACGGAGTTGTTCCTTCTCTTTTTTCGTTATTCTTATCGTCTCTGCTGCATACATTATTGTGGGTCTTATTAGTGCTTTGTACACTCTTAATTTTGTTGTTTTCGTGATTTTCCGGTCTTTCAGTAATGGTTTATATATGTTGAATAATTTAAACCCTAGGTGAATTCTTCCTTTTATATCCTGGTCTCTGTTATTTTTGTTGTTTATTTCCGTTCCTAGGTATGTAAATGTTTTTATTCTCTCAAATTTGTGACTTCCGATTTTGTATTGATTTTGGTTATCTCCTTTTCCTCGTTTGCAGCACATGTATTTTCTTTTCTTTTCATTTATTGTAAGACCTCTTGCTTTTGCTTCTGTTTCGATTGTGTTAAGTGTTTGTTGTAGTTTAGTTTTGCTTCTTGAGACTATTACTAAATCATCCGCATATGCCAAAATTTGCATCTCTTTGTTCACAATTGTGCCTGTTTGGTCTGTTTTTCGTATGATGTTCTCTAGTGTTATATTGAATAGGTTGGGTGATAGTGCATCTCCTTGTCTTACCCCTAAGTTGGTTTCAAAATATTTTGTGTCCCCTTCTTGTAATTGTACTGTCGCTTCTGAATTCTCCATCGTCATTTTAGTTAGTCGTATTAGTTTCGATGGTATTTGGATTTCTCTCATATCCTCTAATATTTGTGGTCTTTTAATTTGGCCAAAAGCTTTTTGAAAGTCTATGAATAAGAGATGTAATTCGATACTGTATTCGTATGCATTTTCTATTATTTGGCTGCTGATATGTATAGCGTCTACTGTTGATCTGCCTGGGCGGAATCCACATTGATAGTCCCCGATTTTATTTTCCGTATGGATGCTTAACCTCTGTTGTAATATACATGTGAAAATCTTGTATGTTGTGTTGGGGAGCGTGATTCCCCTATAGTTATTGCATATTTCTGGGTCGCCTTGTTTATATATCGGTATGATTCTTCCCTTTTCCCAGTCTTTTGGCATCTCCTCTTCATTCCAGATTGCTGTTATTAGTTTGTGTATTGTTTTGTGCATTTCTTTCCCTCCATATTTTATCATTTCTCCGTTTATTTCATCTACACCCGGGCTTTTACCATTCTTAATTCTTTTTATAGTTTTTTCCACTTCCTCATAGGTTGGTTCTTTGTCTATGTATTCATTTCTTTCATTTATCATTTACCTTTGCTCTTCATTTTCATCAATTGTAAAAGATTAAATAATCTAAGATTTGCAGTTTTATTAATAATAGACAATACAAACGATCTAAAAATAATGTTACAGGAACTAAAGAGACCATACAGACATTATATCAATA
Source organism: Sinelater perroti (assembly GCA_036346155.1). NCBI lineage: Eukaryota > Metazoa > Arthropoda > Insecta > Coleoptera > Elateridae > Sinelater > Sinelater perroti. The sequence goes on along the minus strand of JARFIY010000348.1, from coordinate 1,724,472 downwards.
TAATAAATGCTTACAAAGATCAAAGTTACCGACGCTAGCAAAATCGCACATACGTGTACGTATGTACATCTCTAATCAGCCGCCGGACTGTTGACAAGTGTTAAGAATTACAAGAGAGCATAATTTGATCCAAAACTTATCAAAATATGTAACTTAACTCGCACAGTTGCTAATGGAAAGTGGTGTTATATAGATGATTTCGTGTACTTTAGTCTATTTACGTCTGGTCATATTATTTTATTGTTTCAAATCATGCTTTATTTTGGTCTGAAAAACTTGTGTATCAAATTTTATGTCAATCAGAGATTTAGTTTCTAAGTTATCGTGATGACAGACACAAACACAGACGGCATTATAATCTCATTAACTACCTCTTAAGTGTTAACTCGCTTTCGGTAGTAATTACTTCTACAAATTAAAGTCATGGTATTTATGTCTTTTATATACCGCTATGAGTAAGAGAAACCAAATACATCTGTTTTCGTCTTTGATACTAGAGAAATACATTTCCTGTCACTGCTTTGTATATAAACTAGTTTTAAATGGAGTAGCCGCTTAGATTTACCAAATTTAAAAGAACAAACAGAATACTAGATGTAATAAAAATTTACAACCACAAACAAATTTGTAAACAAATACGTATTTTTTAAGAAATTTAATATACAACAAAAAAAATAAATGTTCACAGCTTTTTTGCAATAAATAACAATTTATTATTTTACAATGAATATAAAAGTTAAAAGAACCCAATAATTAAAGTGATTAAATTCATTAAAACATCAAAAATTAGATGAAGATGGTAACAATGATGAAATATGTGGTAATGACTAACCAGAGAGTAAAAATTATATTTTATGCAGGTAAGTAACGGCGCAAGTACTAAACTATGCATTGAATACCTATGCTAATTTTAGAAAATTGTCATCATGCAAAGATAACTATACTTAATCAATTTTTACTTACATATTAAATATTATTTTATTATACTTATATATCGAACTAACTTTTGAACTTTAAGCTGTATTATATTTCCGATATTAGTATCATACCATTATCATTATTTCTACTAAACAGTTGGCGTGTCATATAAAAAGAAAAATTGTGTAAACCATTACAGCATCTTATAAACTATTTTAGTAAGAAGATTTAGAATAAAATCTGTTCTCTTCATTAGTTTGGTCATCTCAATTTGGAGGTTATTGTTTGACAATAAATGGTAATTACCACTTCACCTTGTGTGTAATTTAGTATGTGCGCGGATTGTCTGTTTTATTTTTTGATTTTAACATAGGCTGTCCCAAGGACTCTCAATGGTCTACAAGAGTGTAAGATACTATGAAATTTGTACTCTCAGGGTGAATAATTCTTTTTTTGTAGTTTCTTATAAATTTCACACATTCGACAGTTAGTAATACCTTTACCATACTACTTAATTAGATCCTTACTAGTAACTTTAGTAAATCTTTGACTGTGATAATACAACTTTCTAGTATTGCCGTGCCTTTGATACTTTCGGCTCCGTATAATTTTGCTTTTACAATACGGTTACCATAATTTGGCTAAATAGTTTATTAAAAGGTTTACATTGTATATTTCTTTATTGTTTGCCTTAGTTTTTGAGATAAGTAATTTTTAGAGATGCCTACTTAAAGTGATACGTGTAGAATTCTATATTTTTGAGACACGGCTCTTACAATTATCATAACTTTTACTTACTTTTGGATGGATCCTTACTTGATCATTATTTACAACCTTATGTACTTATAAATTTTTAGCAATTTTGGACAGTAATTCAGTTATTAGTCCTATACATTTTTTTAAAATTGTGGCCTAACTTTATATACTAAAAATCATGTGCAGGCTACTAGCAGCGGTGTATGATTTTCCAAAACAAACAATTAGCAAAAAATAAATTGAAATGTTATACAAAGCACTTGGTGACCGCTTGGTGAATGCAAACGTGTACAGTAAAAATCCAAACTGATTACACCGAAAAGACGATGACTCTATAAGACAATGTGTAACAATCATTTACAATACCTATCTACTGGTGAGTTTATTTTTTGTCTCATTAGGAAACACTACTGTTTACTTTTACGACAAGAACATAAAACGGAGTTATTTAGAAATCTTTCAGATGCAATACTATCAAGTTTGCCACTAAAAACGCCAAAAACATTGATGAAGTAATTGAACATCTGAAGCTTTGGATGTTCCAGAAAATGTTTAAAAGTGAAAATCTTTTCTACAAGATTTCATATTAAAACACCACTTTGAATTTAGATAGTAACACACTACAATAGAACAGAGGCACAGATTAATTAATCTAATCCGCATTAATAAAATAGAATAAAAATGTATTTCAGCGATTTTTTTAGATATTACGCAAAGCATATCAAGGTATAACACGTATTCTTGTGTACAATGTACATTGTATATAATGTTCGCGGCGCGCGGCAACTCGCATCTTTATGTTCGTCGTTTAAATACTCGAAAAAACAAACAAAAAAACTATTTGTTTATTAACTATATTTATGTAAAAATGCCTGATCTTTCGATCTAAATGGTCTAAAAAATTCAAAAAACTGAAGATAAAAAGATATATCGTTTTTCATACTTTTTGAGGTTATAAATCGCTAAAAATAAAGGTACCATTGGAAAGCTGAGAAAAAAATACGTAAGAGTGTGTTTTCAAATCATTTTGTTATTAATGTTTTGAAGCCGAAACGAGGAGATGAAGACGTCATGTTTAGCGCTCGCGCGGTCGTCTGCGCTACACCTATTATGGTACTTCATAACAACCTGGTTAAAGTATCGCGTTACTTACAAAACCATTTACATAAAATCCCAATCTGGCTCAAAAAATGGCGTATCAGAGCGAATGGAACCAATTCAAGTTAGGCGACAACACTTTACTCAAGAAAACTGGTCCTCTAGTTTTCCTGAATGGTCAATACCTTCCAGAGGCGGAAAATATAAAGTATCTAGACATTTATCTTGACTGACGACCCACATGAAGGAACCATATCTGTAACAGAAGAAAACAATTAGGTACCAGTTTCCGCAAGAAGTACTGGTTAATAAAGCCACCGCTATCAATTATCTCTAGAGAAAAAAGCACTGGTATATAAAGGAATATTAAAGTCAGTTTGGATCTATAAACAGCAGTTCTATGGATCTACTATTACATTGAACCTAGCAGTATTTCAGAGATTTTAGTGTGTTTCCAAGTACTCCATGGCATACACCACACGAGCTTATCCATTGAAATTTTTACATACGTACCATTACCGAGGAAATTGATATACAAAGCTCAACATACGATATCGAGATAATAATAGAAAAAAGGAACTTTAATATATATCTTCGCAAAATGCAGTTAATGCTATCACCTCACTGCGATAATAATACCGCTAAGAAAATACTTCAGCCCCAACACTCAAACATTGTCAGTGCAATTAACAAAAGTTTCCTTTCCTAAAAATTCTGATATCACAGAGAAGTACGGTTGGGATTGTGTATTTGTGAAAAAATAGATTTTACCAAACATGAAAAAGACTTCCAAGTAAGGGATAGAATTTTATCTTTATCGAAGGGCAAAAACAAGATTACCACTATTGCTGAAGGTTTTTCTACCCAAATCTTCATAATTATAAACCATAAAAGTATAGCGCGGCAGTAGTAAAAGTTTGTTGATAAAATCTATCGGAAAATTTCTAAACTTTAAAATCAAAACACGCCTTGTGCTTTGTGAGTATCAGTGTTTTGAATTTTTGAACGATTATACGACAGATGCAGATGGGTTGCATTTGTACTTGGAAAAATCTCTACAAACAGCGATATAACTACTGAAATCAGTGACTTGTTTAAGAAAATCTTTAAATCGAGTCTATCAATAATTTTTGCGTTCAAAATAATTCGTGTATTTTATCTGCTACATGTTATGCAGGTTTTTATCACTGTGTGACAATTTTATAAGATTATCACACAACATATTTCTGTTAGAGCTTCTGTTATAATGGTAACTTATAGTATGTGCAGACAATAGCCACTCGAAAGACTATGCTGAGGAGAGAATGTTTTAGTAAAAAATCTTACAGAAACACAGTTGTCTCTGCTACCAATTTCGTTGGAATTAGAAAAGAAAACCTAACTCTAGAATTACAAGATATAACTCAAAAGAAGCATCAAGTGTGCACAATTACCAAGAACACAAAATATTGGTTGTTAAAGTTTTCAACATCACTGTTAATTTTATCTATAAATTAAAGTTATATAAAACAATTCCTCTTCAACACATTCATCTACAGTAAAAACAGCATCATATATTCTGTCGCCTTTTACAGGCAGTCATCATACTAGGCATCATTTGAAGGCGAAATTACTTCGTGATCAGTGTTGTCGTCTTTATGGATTAGACTTTGAGGGCTGTTCCAGTTCAATATGTTATTGTTTTTTAGGTCTTCCTACAGGTTTCTCTTAGGATGTACTGAATAGCCATCTTCAATCTTTTTGGAGCCATTCTATATACAAGTTCCTTGCATTTTCTCTTGCACTTGATTATTTGGTTTTGTATTGGCTGTACTTGCAACAGGCTTTTGATGTGTTTGTTAGTGAATCTGCCTGACCGGTTGCATCCCTTGACTGTTCTTACCTCATTTTCGAGGACTGGATTTTTGTATAATTCTTTCTTGCCAGTGTGCATGTTTCAATACTATGTAGTAAACCATTGCGTCCCCTTTATTGTTTTGTTCCTAAATTCTCTTCTTATAGTGCCGCATTATCCTTGAAATGTGGATTTTTTTTGATGTTCTGGTTGTAATTGTACGAGACATCGCGCTATAGATATCTAAAATTTTGTATTTGTCCTAAGTTATTATTTATAACAATTTTAGATCTTTCTGGTTATTTACTTTGTAGGACCATTATTTTTGTTTTAGATGTTAGCCTGTCTATTATGCTCTTAAATGGTATTAATAAAAAAAATTAATTTCTGAAAAACAGATACAACCGAGCGTTGATTAGCGTCTAGATGCGACTTGTTCAAGGCTCAAAAATTAATTACAAAAGTATACGTATTTTTCAACTATTAACAAGCATCAATGGAGGAGAGAGAAAGTAATTTCAATCGTTGATTAGTAAGACAATTTGTATCTCTTAATAGTTTAATAAATAGCGTTTAATTTGAGGTTCACAATTAATTTAAATGAATTAAATATTTTTGTAGAAATAGTTGTAGTGTAAAGTAAAATTTGAGGTTCGTACCACATCATTTTAATCTAAAACCTTTTATAAAAATAACGCACTTTAATCATTGAAATGCTCTAAAAGCAGCACCAATGTTCCATTGTACCCTTTTAAAATTATTATGTCAATTTATTTTAGTTCAGCTTGCAACATGTAAAAAGAATTTAACTTACGTATGAATAGAATCCAATTTATTGCCTTGCAGCGAAACACAAATAGATGACAAACGTCGAGCGTCCTCTGAATAAATTGTTGTTAGATAAATGGAAACGGTTTAGCCTGTTCCTTAATGCGCGAGGTTTAGGAGCTCTCAGAACGAGCAAAAGCAATCTTTCAATTCGTGCGACAACGCTGTAAACGTCATTGAAGGCATATTCTCCTGTGCGAAAATAAAACTGCTCCAAGGCTTTTCTGATAAATTTAAACATCTGAAGCTCTTAAAAACATTAATGTTTCACGAAATTACAAACGCACGCCGAAACCGACAACAAAGCTGCTCGTTACTTTAAAAGGTCGAATTTGTCAGAAGAGCGTCTGTGTAGGCTGGAGAGGTATTAGAGAATTGAGATTAGCGACAAAGGGATGCCGCACACTAAGTCGCAGAATTTTCATTAGATGCGCTAAGGCCAAAAATAGTTTAATGAAAACCCCGCACAACCAGCTATCGGTGATTCGCGTTTTTACCTTCAAAGAAAGCAATTAAAGTAATTGTAAGTGCACTGGCGATTTAAACGTTCGTAAAACAAACAACTGGGGCCCGAGCTGCTGTCTGTACCTGCTGAGTTTACAAAGCCTCTCTGTAGAACTCCGCAGACATGCTAAATCTTTCACCGTCTCTTTGAATGCAGAAATATTCGCACTTAATCTTCGGGGTGGACAGTTCAATGTTAATATATCACAGTTGGCAAAACGTATCGACAGCTAGAAGAGGAGACCTGAAACAGGCGGACCCCAATCCGGCACCATTCATTATGTGAACGCGGGTTGCACAGTGGCTTACAAAAGTTTTTTTTTGGGATTTTAACTGTGCAGTGCCAGTTATTTGTGTGTATTTCATAAGTTCGCAGGCAATAAAGCAATTAAGCCACGGCTCGGGTTCTTGATTACTATTCCATTTCGATAATAAAAATAGTTAGAGCGTCCAAGGCACTCACAATTCGATTAGAGAGAATTTTATTACCACTTTGTAGCCATTAGAACAAAATTATGGCAATAAATCATGGATGTAATTCATTCTTATGGAATACTAAATTGCACTCTTTGCTTACGTCTAAAAATAGCTGTGTGGCGTTAATTGCGATTTACGAATTTTTACGAATTACGAATTACGATACTTACAATAAGGAAATTTAAATTTGTGATTAAAGTTTATGTAGAAATTAATGTATTCTTATTATTTTATATATTTATAATTTAATTTTAAAAATTTTGGTTGTAATTACTGTAAAAATATGTATTATAGCGTGCATTACGCATTTTTTATATTAGTAGTACTTTTTTGTTTTCTTTATGGTACTGTATTTTCAATTTCTATTGTACGTCAATGCAAATTATGACCATATTTGTCTTTTATTCCAAAAAGAAAATTGTTATTTTTTGCCAAAAATATATCAATGACAAAAAACTATCACAAATCTTAGCATAACACAAAAATAATTTTTGCTACAACAGGGCATGTATTAATAAAAAATTATTATATATAATTAATCAAAAATAACTTTACAAATAAGGGTAAACAAGTTATTTTCTGTTAATACAACATTCATAGGCTTTTTCCCCACATCTTCAACTAATATTTGCTGTCTATTTTTCCAATCAGCTTCTATATCATTTATCATCTTCCTTACTGTCAATTCTTGATTTATTTTAATATTAATATTTATTAGACTTTCTGTTAGTTATAATAATGTCAATATTTCAAAGTATGGGGAAAATTTAATTATTGATTTGAATCTTTATGTTCGTTATTATTTATAGAACAGTAAGTTATGACTACTATCAGACTTGTATATTTAAGTTCTAGTCTAGCATACCTCGCTCAGCCTGAGTAATTGGACTTTATGTCGTTTCCCTACTTGGAATAGCGTTTTCATGTTCTATGTGCCAAAATTTCAGTCTGCCTAGGATCCTGAGTACTCCCGTCATATTTTAATTGCGCCGAGAACTTGGGCCCGTATCTGTCTCTGTTTCTATAATAGTGGTTGTTCTTGAAAAAATAGTAAAATGGTTTTCCGTTGCTTTCTTTACCGTAGTGCTGACCGGTTAGCTGCACCCATAGCTATCCAAACGGAACCTTAGCAGAAATAATATTAATCTTTTAATCTGCAATTGAATAATTTTGTATTTTTATTTAGATAGGATATCGGTAGGATTGAATATAGCATAGATAGGCTTTGGTATTAGGACGTGATTCTTCTCAGACCTACATCTATCAAGATCACAGAGTGTTTACTTACTATCTTCAATATGCTACATAGTTTTCACTGTAATGTTATTTCAAAAACAGTCATATTTTAATCGCATAGCACTATTTCTGCTGTTACATGTAATATGTACACTTTTCATAAAGTTATTACAATTTCGGGTTAAACTTTGTTTTATCAAATGAAAAGTTTATTACAATCATAGACACCTGCTTTCAAAGCAAGATACAACTACTATTTAGAGTTGGAGCATCGCTGGAAAAAGTATATCGACTTAAAAAAGACTACGTTAAAAACTAAAATTGAATTTGACAGAAATAATACTTGCTTCTACGCTTAAAACTTTTTTAGACCACATACATAACGAGAAATAGCAGGTATATAAATTAAATGTTTTCAAAAGTTTAATCAGAATGGGAAGGTCTTTAAATTGTAATTGTTAATATGCGCATTTCTTTGATAGAAATTTATTATTTTTTCTATTACCTGTATTGACGATTAAAATAAGCTATACAAAAAATAAAAAGTCTATCGCCTAGTTTCTTGTTAATCTTATTTCCAACTCTTCTGTTACAGAGCTAAATATTATATTTTTAATGTGTTACAACGCTTTCTAGATTTTTCTTTAATTACATATGCTATAAATGAGTAAGGTTGTTAAAAACCGTAATATATTAGACAGTATACTAAGTAATTTCGATTAAAACTGTTGAATTATATTTACAGTCGATTTATTAGCACATCCCCGGAGTTTGCATTCATAAGTCTAAAACTGGCATAATATATATTTATGATGTAGTAGTATTTCAGCAAAATTACCGATTTTTTGCAATAAGCTAACACATATTCTTAAGTTTTTTAATGGTCTGTGCCTTTCATATCTTGCTTCATTTGCTTAAAGTGTTTATGATGTTAATAGTATTTGAAGGACTTTTGAATGTCTTGGAAAAATGACATTACTTACTTATCTTTGTTAAGTTTTACGCGCCATGTAGTTAATCAAATTTACAGGAAGCTGATATGGTCTCGATACTATAGTGGAATCTTTACTGTAAGGAAGTGTTGTTGTATCCTCAGTAAACGTTTCCAGAATCGTTTTCAGTGATGTTAGCAAGTTGTATGTAAAGAGAAAATATAAGTACAATATCCTGTGGCCTTTCCGTTTATTTCTTGTTTGTTGTTTTTGATGTATTTTGTTACCTAATTTGATCTAACACATATCTAATGCGGTAAGGACGCCTTTATTTTAAAAAGTAGATTTCTGTTCTATACTCTCCCCAATGTTTGGGTATTAAAATATTTTGGGCAAATGTGAACCATAAGCGTCAAAATGTAAGTCATATTATTTTATCCAAAAGAATTTATAAGAATTTTATTCCTATATAAGATAGATGTTTGAGAATATTTGCTACCCAAGCGAATCATAAATCTTGGCTATAGTTGACAACATATTTCGTTGTGTTCCTTCCCGATATTCTAAGGCAATTTTAAATCGAAAATCATTAGAACCGGAATGTCATTACAAACCCAATACAAAAAGCGACCTATTATTATTTATCTTTAGCTCGACGCAGCTGATAAAGAGTGAATAACAATTTATAAATAAATTGAGCTTACTTCTCGATGATTTTGTCTTGTCTTCTTCTGTCGGTTATTATGGAGAAAGCTAAGAAGATGTCGATGATAACGAAATTCAAAGATTCCTAGAAGAGCCTGAACAACATAGCGAACCTATACCTTTAGCAACACGAAAAGAAGTAAAGGATGTAATTCTGCACGATCTGAATCCTAAGAAGGCCCCCGGTTACGACTCGATAACGGGTAAATTAATTAAGGAACTTCCTCGCAAGGGTATAATTATGCTAACACAGCTCATAAACGCTGTTTTCAGACTACATTTCCCAGCCCAATGGAAGACAGCAGAAATAATATTAATTTAAAAACCCGGCAAACCACCACAGGAGCCTTCATTTTATAGGCCGATTAGTTTGTTGCCAGTCTTATCTAAAATTGTTGAAAAGCTATTAGCCAAAAGGTTAAATAAGATAGTCGCAGAGAGAAACCTGATACCTGATCACCAATTCGGGTTTAGACAGCAACATTCTACAATTGAACAGGTGCATCGTGTAGTCGATACCATTAATAAGACGTTGGAAAATAAAAATTATTGCGCCGCAGTATTCTTGGACATTAGACAGGCTTTCGATCGGGTATGGCACCAGGGACTTCTCTATAAGCTCAGAAAGGTACTTCCAGAAAAATTCTACATCCTCCTTAAATCATAACTAACTGAGAGGTACTTCCGAGTTAGATACGAAAGTGAAATAACAACACTGCACCCAATAACGTCTGGCGTGCCACAAGGTAGTATACTGGGTCCTTTATTGTACCTCTTATTCACTGCTGATCTTCCAACCAATAACGAAGCGCTCACAACCACATTCGCATACGATACTGCCATATTAGCTGTACATAAAAGTCCAATTGAAGCAAGCAACATACTACAAAACAGTATTAATGAAATCCATAAATGGACCCAGAAGTGGAGGATTAAAATAAACGAGGCTAAGTCCAACCACATTGTCTTCACTAAATGCCGAGGCGATTCATCACAAGTAATGATAGGAAATCAGTTTATACCTACCACAGACAGTGTAAAATACCTCGGTATACACTTAGACAAGGGATTGACCTGGCGTACAAATATTTGGAAAAAACGCAAACAACTAGGTACTAAATTCCGAAACCATTATTGGCTGCTGGGACGACAGTCTCAACTTACACTTCAAAACAAATTACTTGCATACAATGTCATCTTCAGGCCAGTATGGACATATGGGCTACAGCTTTGGGGAACAGCATCGAAATCGAACATCGCCATCATCGAGAGATTCCAGTCTAAAGTGCTGCGTGCTCTTGTAGACGCCCCATGGTTAGTAACAAATAAAGACATCTACAATGATCTGCAAGTGCTGACAGTAAGTGAAACGATTATGCAGTGCAGTGTTAAATACATTCAACGATTGGAAAATCATCCAAATGTACTGGCAGTAAATTTGCTTGATAACAGTGAACAGACAAATAGACTTAAGCGTAAAACGCCACTCGATTTAGTTCATGACCGATAAATATCCTATTTTAGAGTTTAGTTAAGTTTACAAACAAATTTAAATTAATTTTCATATAGAGATTATTGTTCATTGGAGCATATCTCTATTCAAGTCAATGTTGTCAATCCACATAAATGCTTATTGTTAATTTTGTAACAGATTGCATAATAAACAAAAAAAAACTTTCTCCATTTCACTGGAAGGAGATTTTCCAGAGATTATGGAAGAGATATAAACATGAATTTGAGTAAAAACAAGCTACACACCGCTCAAACCAATGTAGATAAAATTATACAAATCAAAACTGTGGTACAAACGCAAGATCTACCAAATAAAACCATCCACATCAGATATTCTCAGCAAGCAATGGACAAAATGCTCGAAAACCAGTGGGTGTTTCTCTTAGCGAATCATAAACTAGGACGTTTTCAAAATTTATGTTAAAATCTTAGATTTCTATTTCCGTTCCCGCTAGAAAAACACATAGACATCTGATTTTTTAACTAATGCAGTAGAGATTTTAGTTCTCGAGTTATTTTATTAAATTTATTCTTATTAGTTATATGCCAGCTTTTTCTGATTTTTTATTATCAGCTATTCTCTGTTTAAGTAATACTGGGCAATCTTGTGTATATTTTTGTTTGAAAGGGAAACACAAAAGCTTATACTGTTCAAATCTTTAACAATTAAGACATTGAATTACTTTATGTTCAACTTGAGTAGGTCCAAATAAAGTTGTTGATTTAATTGCAAATTCTATTTTATTGTTTCTATATTACTTCTGTCCTTGTTCTAGCTTCATAAAAATATTGGTCGAGGTAACATTGTTGTCCTTATATTTAATATTGAATATATTTATTACGTTATGTCCAATTCTATTAATTTTGTTAATTAATTTATTTAAAACACTGTGAGTTGGCTATTGCTTAATACTGCTCTGAATGTCTGATTTTGTGTATCTTAAAAAAAATAATTTGATAAAGTATTGATTTCTGTTTGATATATCTAAAATATTTCTTAAATATTTTAGATTATAAACACTGTAGACAAATGTTGTATACTAAAGTTGCATCTGTGTTTGTTGTTTATGGAGCACCTAATCAATAATTTTATGTTTAACAGTTCAAAATTGTTTATTTTGTTTTGAAAAACTTGCGTTTATCTTCCTTGTTTCTCATTTATTTGAATTTTAATTATTTTATATTGCTAGTCCGTAAGTTGAGATAATTATAAATTTTACGTAAGATAAACGTTTTGCATCTGAGATTAAGAATTTTGGAGAAGAGGTTACGTTGACACTAAAACAATTGTTAATTTTGCTCAAAGTTATTATGAACATAATCAAAAAGCATTTCTAAACTTCATGTATATGTACTAACATTTGTACATACACATTGTATGTTTGTTAATTGCATCAGTGAGGCATAATTTTATAACGTATTGTTTGTATGCAACTCTAAAATTGTTTAAACAATGACAATAAGCGCCATTTCAATACTTGAGGCACAGAACACATCTAGGGTATATTTACTATATAGCAATAATAACTTAGTTAGCAATATGCAAGTATAATTTCAAAACCAATTGACAAATATGGCTGATCTTAATTAAACTGTGTTGTCTTTCGCAGGTATAACCAGCAGAATACTCCGTTGTAGTACACAAACTAAATTAAAATTTTGACAATAAACCTCAGACATTGTTATTTATTTGTTAAAGCAAAATTTTAATTTCTGAGGTAGGAGAGAGGGGTATTTTAAAAAGCATGATAATTTTTTAATTTACTTGACGCGTCTTAGAGTTTTGTGGCTGTAATTTTTGAACCACCCAAATTCATGAAGGTTAACGTATTTATTATTTTGCCTTTACTTTAGCTCCTCAAAAGACATCGGTAAGAATATTGTATTGACCCTGGTTAATGATAAATAAATTTGTGGCTATGGTCATTAATTTTTTTTGTTAGTTTATTTACATTACCATAAAATGCATGTTACGTAATACTACTACAAGATTTTCATCTGTTTAAAAAAATTATAAAATTTAGTATTTTTATGAATCAAATTTTTTATTTTCCAGTTGCATTTTAACTTAAATATAATTAATATTTCTAACTTAAACGCTAGAATATATACATATGACTAAATGAATGGCTAGGAGAAATTTTTTTTTTAAGTTATATGGTTACATGTAAATGGTTACAAGTAAAAACAAAACTGGAGGTCACTCAGCGAGCAATGGAGAGAGCAATGATTGGAATTACAATACGAGACAAAAAAAGAAATAAATGGATAAGAGATAGAACTGGGGTCGCGGATGTAGTGAAAAGAGTGACGAAATTGAAATGAGAATATGCAGGACATACATCTCGGATCAAAGACAGTAGGTGGAACGTTAAAATCCTCCAATGGAGACCATGGACAGGCAAGAGACAGCGTGGCAGGCCAATAATGAGATGGCAAGACGACATTAAGAGAGTAGCAGGACTGCCATGGATGAGAGTCGCACAGAATCGCGATACATGGAAGAATTCGAGGAAGACCTATGCCCAATACTGGGCGCAATGAGGGTTAAAGAAGAAGAAGATATGGTTACATTAAAAGAAGATACTTGTAAGATCGTATTTTTTATTAAGTTATTTATTATTCAATATTTTTTTATTTCTTAATGACTGGTGCTACTTAAGCTATAGAAACTATAGAAATTTTAAGTTTTCTAATATGCTTAGATATATTATTTTTCTACTATAGTATTATCTAAAAATGACCAATAGATACCAAATATAACTAAAAGACTATAATAAGCAGATCATATAGTTTCTAAATATATAATTTATAAATTTAACTAGGTATAAAAATGTTGGAGAATAATAAGAAACTTATAACATGCATAATAATAAATCAAGTGGTAAAGTAGTTTAAGTCAATTAAAACTTAAAAAGGGTAATCAGATATAATACAATAAAAGTAAATAATAAGTCAAGTAATTTCTATCCACTATTTGAGGTATTGTTAAGGTTCATGGAAGAAAGAAAGGTAGCTTAAATTTCTGTGCTATTAAAATAATTTTAACTGACTGTAAAAATTAATTTCAAACCGAAAAACCATACAATGTTGCCCGAGCAATAGGCAGACTTTAGGGTTCTTCACCAAAAGCTTTCCTATGGCTGTACACTGCTATAATCAGACCTATGCTATGTTATGATGCACTGGTCTGATAGTATAAAATCAGGTTACTGCAGCAACTACGATCTCACACGTTCAAAGAGTATCACGGGATCAATTCATTTCACCCCAATGGCAGTTTTGGAAGCATGCTTGTGTCTCCCTCCACTAGAGATCATGTGGAGGAGGTGGTACTAAGGTCGGCTCTAAGACTGTGGGGAAAAATGCTGGAACGATAAAGGAATAGGGGAAAGACACCATCAGATTCTCAGGGGGGTCGGATTCTCCATTTGGAAGAAAAGGTGGATTATTTTTCACCCATCTACAAACTTAGGAAACTCTTCAGAATCTTTCTGAATGCTGAAGACAGGTTTAAAACGAAAGAGGATATGGGCTCAGGTATCCTTTCAGATAACCTGAACCTCCAAGTAAGCATAGCATTAGGCAAACTAGCCACAATCTTTCAAGCGGAAATTTTGGCTATAATTCAAGGTGCTCAAAAAGAGCATTAAGTACAAAACAACCAGAATTGTTATCGATAGCAGAACTGCTTTGCAGGAACTGAACAACTAGAAGGTTGCATATGGAATAATCCTCCAGTGTCAGGCTACACTTGATCAAGTCGTGGCGAATAATGTCCTGGGACTTGTTTGGGTTGGGTTAAAAGGTATTCTGGTTTATATGGTAACGACCGCGCAGTTAATATGACAAGGCAAGGCTCGAATCAACCATTCTGGGGTTTTAAACTGGCACTTTCACTATCATCAGCCGCACTCTGCACGCTAATACAATACTAACTTAAGGAACCCACAACTGGCTTTGTCAATATGAAGATATGCCAACATGCAGGGATGGCTATTCAAATCCCAACGACAAAGCTGGTTAACTTCTGCAAGCAGTTGCCTGAAGCCAAACTGCCAAACTGATTATGCATATGTACAGAATAGGACTCGTAGCGGACTTATACTGCCGAGATTGCAACTTAAAGGACGAGACAGCAGACCACGTTTTTGCGAGTATCCTTTGCTCTTTCCAATTAGAGGATCCATGCTGGGAAGTTCTAGCCTAGCATGGCCAGCACCAGCGCTACCCCTCTGACGGACATCATCAAGTTCATCCACAAGAATGGTTGGCCTGACTGACGGGCCTACAGGAACAGGTGGCAATTAGCCCGACTGAAGCCTAAGTGCATGTGATTTCAGTTGCCCTCCTTCTTATATCTAAAATCTAGAATCTAGAATATAGTCAGTTACAAAGATTGCTGGAAGCTAGTAAGAACCTCATAAATTCTACAAATAAAAAGTGCATAGGATAAAAAATAAAGAATCAAAACATATTTATTGCACATTGATTAAAGTTTGTAGAAAGTGGAATGACGAAAGTAATTAAACAAAATCAAAATTAAAAAAAGTGTTATATAAAGTAATGCAAGGTAAAATGTATAATTGTACAGAAATTTATTTTTTTTTAAGTTTTTTATAATTTTAGTAGTTTTCGATAAATTAACAAAGAACCAGTTTTTACAAAACAACAAATATTAAAAACAAATGTAAGAGTTTTTGTCAATATTCTTAATGATGTAGATCAAGAATTTTTTCTAGCATTTGATTTGTATTTAGGTAGCCGCAATGGCTTTAATTTCAGTTTGTTAATTGTTAACATTAGAAAGTTGGAAACATCTGATGATAAAGCATTTTAGCAGAACGGTTATAAAATTTATCATTTGAGTAACAATTGGTAAGATTTTTTCTACAAAGTGTGATAGAAATTGTTGATGTATTGTTATAAGAACATCCAAGTAATAAAAGAATCGATTGCAATGGAAGTAATAAACACAATTTCCGTTCAGCTAGGGCGTTTACTATTTTCAAAAAGCTTACGGGATACCTTGTGGAAACTGCGAAAGTAGCTATATGGGCAATACAAACAAACAGGTATTAAGTCGCATATAGACATATACTGAAAATTATTTTTTTCAAAAAAAGTCACTTTCCACTTCCCATTCCACCAGCAAAATCATTTATGATGTAATGGAGGTAGCAAAACATTCTGGACGTAATACTCGTTATTTTTCCACTATTCGGAAACTGTTAATTATTTTACTTTGTTGCTTATATAAATCGTCTAATCAATCTTTTGTTGTCCTCAAGCACTCCTGGCTACAATATTTTTCTGCAAGATATATTTACAAAAATAATCATATAAAATAATTTTAAAGATTAATTGACATTAACCTCTGCGGAAAAAGAAAAATTCAAAAAAGTCCAAGAAATATATATCAGTCATACGAACCATGTAATATTACAAATATATAGAATATATATTTTTGATTCGGATATTTTTCTATTAAAAATTATGGAAAAATTTTATTATGGTATAACACAAAATTCTATATTGCCTTATTTGAATTTTCAGAGAGAATACTTAAAAAATTCTCAAGCAGATATATACCGTGTCGTTTTTGAGATAATTCTCGATATTTCGGCATTTGCTTGAACGTCATCTTCAAGACAGCTCTTCAATAAGGACCTCAATCTGCTTGCTCCTCAAAAAGAAGGCAGACAAGGGCCTTTGAAAAAGAATAATCTTAGTGTTCCCTGCAGATGCCGAAACGTCAAGCGTGATCTCAAAAAGCAGTATGGTTCAATTTGTATTTTATTTTAATTTACTAGTAGTTTACATCGTATCTTTTAAATAACCAACTTTTTGCAATAGTGACGCTTACTTGTTTTGTATTATTTAATCTCGCTATCTTACATTTGCATTGACTTTTGGTTATTTTGTTAATAAACCACACTTTACCCGTCTTTAATACATTTTTAATGTATACATAGTTTTTTTATCATATTTTCTTTTTGTTATAAAATATTTTGTTCGCGTCTATTATTTTATATATTTTACATATTACGTGTCGTTTTAACATTTTGCAATTTTTATTACCATGTATCTGATTATATTTTAGTTGTCTACAGAGACTGTCTTCCAAAAGACTGATTGGAACCTATTCCGTCAACATATCAACGATAATATATCACTAAATATCCGCTTAAAAGATAAGGAGGACATAGATGAAGCTGTGCAGTACCAAACTACGTTAATACAAAGCGCTTCCTGGAACTCTACTCCAGAACCCTATGGTCTCACCCGCAACAATCAGAACATTCCGCTTCATATTAGAGAATTGGTCATCGCAAAGCGCAGAGCTCGGCAGACTACCAGGAATCCACTCGACAAAACTTATTTAAATCGAATAACGCACAATCTCCACAATGCTATCCAAGAAGCAAAAAACAAATCCTTCGAACACTACATCGTCAATCTATCTACTGATGATCACTCCCTGTGGAACGCGACAAAGAAATCAAAAGACCCATAGTATCTATTCCATCTCTACGAAAAGCTGATGATAGCTGGGCGCGGACGAATATTGAAAAATCCAACAGAGAGAACTTAGCTGGACGCGATATCCTCAACTATAATGAAGATAATGTCGAAATACAAACATTCTTAAACGCTGTCAGATGTCTCTCCACCCAAGCCTATTTCACCTGCTAGTGTAAGTCTTCCGCTCCTGATAATCTCAACTATGATGAAGATGATGTTCTCAACATATATAACAGCATACTACTTAACGCCCGTACTTGAAGTGTGCAATAATAATCATGATACTGAAGCCGGGAAAACCTCCAACTGATGCCACTTCCTATAGGTCAATAAGCCTCCTTCCTGTAATGTTCAAAATTTTCGAAAAACTTATCCTCACCAGAATTGCAATCGTAACACATATAGATGCCTTAATCCCTAACCACCAATTCGGCTTCAGACCCAATCACTCCACTATCCAACAGTGCCATAGAATCGTTAATAAAATCAAAGAAAGCTTAGAAGCAAAACAAATGTGTACATCAGCATTTTTAGACGTAAAATAGGCGTTTGATAGGGTGTGGCATGCAGACTTACTTTTCAAACTTAAACAACACTTACCAAATCAATTGTTCCCCATTCTTAAGTCATACATGTCCAACAGTCACTTCCAAGTTAAACTTGAAGACTCATTATCTGACTACCAGGCTATCAACTCTGGTGTACCCCAAGGAAGTGTTCTGGGACCTTTCTTGTACTTATTTTTTACCGCTGATATACCAGCCAGCGAGGATACACTACTAGTAACGTTCGCTGATGATACAGCCATCCTTTCTACAGATTTCGATCCGATACGAGCTTCTGCAAAATTGCAAGCTTATCTTGATCAACTCCAAATTTGGCTTACGCACTGGAAAATTAATCTAAACGTTGATAAGTCGTGTCAAGTCACGTTCACAACACTAAGAGCCGAATGTCTTCCTCTTACCTTCAATAACACTCCCATTCCTGTCAAAGGAGAAGTTAAATACCTCTGCCTTCATCTTGACGCAAAACTAACTTGGAGAACACACATTAAGGCAAAAAGACGTCAATTAGATTTAAAAGTGAGGAACATTTCTTGGTTACTAAATCGTAGATCTCAGCTCTCACTACAGAACAAACTCCTCATATACAAAACCATTCTTAGGCCTATTTGGAAATATGGTGTCGAGTTATGGGGCTGCAGCAAACCGTCTAATACAAAAATTTTACAAACCTTTCAATCTAAAACCCTCAGAATGTTACTAAATGCACCTTGGTATGTCTCCAACAACACCATACACGACGACCTCAAAATACCGTTTATATACGACGTCATCAGTGCTTACTCTGTTAAACACAAAAATCGAAGCATAACCCACAGCAACGAGCTAATCAGTGAACTGTTCAGACAACTAATGGGAAATAGAAGACTTAACAGATCTTAGCCAGAAGACCTAGCTAGGTGAATCCAGAGAGCCGTCAATGGATGTCCCCTGACTCAAGTGAACTTCTTTCAACCCATTTACTTATTACTTTATTAAGTAGATTGTAAATTTGCATTAATCCAATAAAAAAAAATTAGTTGTCTTTCATTGCATTTTCATTATGTGTTCTTTATTATTATTTTCAAACTGGTTACTGTCACATAGATTGTTGCAAATATGACAATCTTTTTTATGTTAAAACTAAATTAAAAATTTAATTCGTTTTTTAAGATCTCGCTATCTGTTATTCTGTCAATCCAGCTTTAATTTAAAAAAAAACAAGCTACAATTAAAAAAATGTGGCATAGGGTATTAAACTCCAATAAGATTTCTTGTATAACTTCATCTGTCTGCACCAAAACTCCTTTGTACGATACAAAAATGTCTTGCAACACTACAATACTATCCTATTTTAAATATAAACCGAGTACTCTGTCCAAAAAAATTACTATAAAAAACATTATGTTTAAAATAAAATACAAATTTTTAAGTTAATAGATTATTAGAAAGATTGGCGAGTGGATAATCCTTTATAAAAGGATTAAAACTATATAAGCTATAGTGTTACTAGTTTTACATTTATATATTTATTAATAATATAAATAAATAAATAATATAAATATAAAATATAAATAAATTAATAATAAAATAATAATTAATTATATAAATGTTTATTACACGACATAATTATTATGCAAAAATGGGTGGAAAAATAAAACTACAGTAAACCTCTTACGCAACTTTTCTAAAGCAGCATTAGCTTATGTCTGAAAATTTGTTTAAAAATTATCTAAAATATTTTATAGTAACAATAAATAGTACAATTTTGTCTAAAGAATCTGTTAGAGTTAATCATTTTTGATATACTTCCTGGATGTGCTATCAACTTTAATACGATTAACTTCAAAATGGCAGGTAGGTGGATGATTTTCACATTTCAAAACGCATTAGTACATATTAAAATTATTCCAGCAGTAATGCATTAACTTTGAAATGATTTATATACATAGTTTTACTCCTATAAATAGTAGAAAATTGTCTACGCAGTGCATTTACGTTACATGCATTGATACAAGATACCATAACATTTCAAGTAGTGTACGTGAATCTAAAATGTCTGTAAAATCTATAATTTTCTTGTTTGTCGTAACCGTAAGCTATTCTCAAATAATTAATTTTGATATATATTTTAAAAATAATATTAGTCTATGCCTTGACATGGTTATTTCCCAGTATTATAAAGAAAAGGATATAATGCTGTATATCCCTGAATCTTACGAGCGACTATTTAATTTTGAAAGTATAATAGAAAACAATGCTGTATATTTATATTCGAGTAAAGTGCAGGCACAGTTAGGTCATTACATTATTTTTGTAACTTCTGTTGAAGATATAAATAACATACAGATATTACAAACTTCTGCAATTTACAGAAAATCATTTTTGGCGATTTTACTACCAACTGCTAATCAGCCAGCACCCGATCTGTTGGAAAAACTAATTCAGTTTTCTATTAAAAGTGGATTACGCACCATTTCCATTGTTATTGCTGCAGATGGTAACAATTTTGTTCTATACCGCTGGACTGCTTTTGATGCTAATGCCCGATGCGGCGCGAATAAAAATATAGAAATAATTAATTTCTGTAAAGAAGGCGTTTTTGCTAGTAAAGAGCTTGAACTGTTTCACAGCACCTATAAAACAAGACATAAATACTGTTTGCTAAAAATAGCTTGGTTAGAGCAAGATACATACGTGATTAATCCGCTACTGAATAAAAACCCTGGGGTTCTAATATCTACTTTAAACAGCGTTGCAGATTTAGCACATATCACCGTTACTTATGAAACTCGCAGCAAAACCTATGAAACGGAACTATACACTCAAGGTACAGTTGACGCAATAACAAAAGACATCAATCTTGGAATTGTCGACGCTGCTGTAGGTCATTTTCATATGGGAGCTCCAGGTACTACTGCACTTCATTTAGGGCCCATATTTTATCAAGATTATTTTACAATTATTACTAGAAAACCAAAAAAATTACAGAGCTATCGAAATTTGCTGCAACCATTTAATTCATTTACGTGGTTGGTAATATTATTGATAATAATTTGTTTATCTTTCACTGCTTTTATATTAAACGAGTATTCAAGAAGTAATGCAAGAAGTTCTTCTTGGAATATTATTGTGGAGATATTTAGTGTACACGTTGGACAATCTGTGAATTCTATACGTAAGACAACATCAACCAAACTTTTTTATGCATTTTTATTTTTGTACTGTTTAAACTTAAACTCAGTTTATTTGGGGAAGCTTAGCAAAATATTTGCGATTCCTAACACAGATATGGTTATAAAAGATACATATGATATAATTAAATATAATTTTACGTTGCATACTACGTGGAAAATGGAAGAGACTCTTGAACTTCGAAAGTCATACAAAGGACCGAATAGATTCCACCCTAGGCTGGTAATAAGGAACTGTACTGAATGCAAACTCTTCAGAGATGTCGTTTGCAAAAATCTAAACGTGTCGGTCATTTTTAGTAGTTTATTTGAGAGTCACCCAGACCTGCATACTGCAGTTGACAACTATATAGCTACGTCTGCCTCCAAAACCATGTTTGCCACATTTTTGCTCCGGCCACTAAATCCTGCAAATCAAGCAATAATGTACTGGACCCAGGAATTGATGGAAAAAGGCTTTGTGAAGAAATGGCGAATGGATATTGTGAGCACGTACAAAGAGCCGTGTGTTTCTGTAGAAGCAGCTGAGCAGACCTTTAAGTTAAAACTACATCACTATGAAGAAGCCTTTTTTATCCTAGCTATCGGATATGTCAGCGGAATTTGCTTGCTTTTGTGTGAATTTGGAATGACCTGGCTAAACTTAAAAATAAACGAAACCGATGGCAAAATTGCAACATTCCCCGAGTTTTATAGTTTTTAAAAATAAACAGTGTTATTATTGTGTATGTTGTGGTTGCGCACCTTTTTGAGTACTAATATCTGTTACACAGCACAAATTAAGGAAAATGTAGTGTGGTGTTAAGAATTGATATAATTGTATTACATGCAATTGAAAATTTATGTTTACCTTTTATTAATAAATGCAACATGTAATTAATCTTTAATAAATAATATTTTTGCGTACAATATTTTTTATTGACTACAAAGTTTGCAAATAATATAAAATTTTAAAAATTGCGTTTGTAAAGTGACAAAGGGTTGCCCGCCAAAAAGTATTTTTGGCGTCCTAGGGTGATAATTTTTCACCCTGTTTCCCTCAAATTTTTGCAAAGTAGGAACTTATAAATTTTTAATTGGATTGGATTTTTCCATGTATCTGAAACGTGGAACAATTTAATTTAGAGCCCATTCATAACGAACGTAAATACAAGCCACCTATAAGAAATACGCAAAACGTAAAGTTGAACCAATGCAAAGCTTATGCGCTTGTTCATTATGCACTCCCGTAATTTTTACGTTTTTTGTTCACACGTAAGAAATCGGTTCAACTTATATTTACTTGCAGTAATTTTTAATTTTTCTTTATATTGATGTTGACAGCAGTAATATAATGTTTGTTGTAATTCTAAAATTGCTTAACCTAACTCACATTTTGCCTTCGTTTTTACAACGGATAGGAAACTAATAATAAAGCTAGTAAATGTGCATCTGTTCCTACGCGACAAAAGGGATAACAGATACAAAGGCAGCCACGGCCGTCCGGTAGAGCGAGAGCGGCCCCTGCGTGCGTGAACGAACGCACGGAACTCGTTTAAATTAAGGGCTCAGAGCGCGGCACGTTAATTTTTATGTCAGCCGTGTTTGTTTACTTTCTGTTCAGATGTATAGACTATTTACTATGCACGGATCTCCTCGTGTAAATGAAGGTCGTAGGGCAACACCAAATTACGTTTTTTTGCTTTCTGTTCAAATATATAGATAGATTTGAGGCTCGCTTTTGTGTTGCTACATTAAAATTCTATAAATTATCCTTAAATAATCCTTTTGTAATTTTTTACCCCCAATTTAGATTTATAGAAAGAACATTTGACAATGTACCAAAAAAATTGTATCGTTAAAAACGTAATAAAAATTTTCGAAGCAAGCAAATTATGTGTCAATGTATTCTTGGACACTTGGTGAGCATTCGATAAGTTATGGCACAAAAACTTACTTTACAAAATCACATGTTTTCCGAGCCAGTCGTCCCTTGTGCACAAGAATATAATCGAATGCACATTTCAGTTTAAAATAAATGACTCAACAACAAGCTATCACCAGATCATTACTGATGTACCACACAAAACGTCGTTGAGCGAATTCTTTACTTATTCTTTATATTTGTATGCCGTTCTTTGAAAATACCGTTATATTCACGTTTTCCGACGGTACAAAAACTTTTTTCCATCCAAAGTACAGCAGAAGCTGTTGTAGCACACTTATAAAACCGCTGTGATATATTGCGAGATTGATTCAATAGATCGAGAGTAACAGTTAATAACGGCAAGTTTGCATAAATAACTTTTACTAGCAAGCGCATTATATGCCTATAATTAACAATTAATAATTCTCAAATGTTTGTTATATCTCAAGTTTTACCTTGACCGTCAAATAACAAAAAAACATAATAAAGCCAACAAAACTCAACTAAATTGAAAGTTGAACAAATGAGTTGGCTAACTGAAAGGCGTTCGCAATTGTCAGGGTGGAATAAAATACGCCTCCACAAAGTTTATTGCAATCTATACGGTTTTATGCAATCCTACTTTATGGATGTGAAAAAGTATCACATACAAAGATTTCTTCAAATATTTTAATCAAAAACTTTACACAACATAGCAAATTTTTCATGATATGTCAAAATAATACTCTCTATAATGATTTTCATGTACTTATCTGATCAAAGAAGTCAAACGAATTGCAAGTACTTATTACAACACTTTGGAAGTACACCAATATACGCTAGTAAACTAACTTATTAAACCAGTAATACGAAGATTGAAACATCAATAGCTACATGACTTTAGTCCAGTACTAATAAATGCTGATATACTAGCGATGTCTGAATCCATTCACGTCAATTCTACTTTTCTCATATTTGCTTATTATTTGAAACGAAAGTATACTTCAAATGTGTATTTAAATAAATAAAATAAATCAGTTTGGAAGAATTGGTTATAATGTGTAGAAAGTTTTCAATATTCTATAACAGGAGATTCAATGCATGATTCCCTCGATTATGACAAGTTAGACTTGTTTTCATTTTGACGGTTTACTCAATAAACCAAATTTTAAGTACAACACTTAAACATTATCCAATTAGTTGTACATTTTGCTACAAAATAACAAGGAAGACAGTTATTTCTTCCTTTTTTTAATGTTTAAGTTAGTAAAGTAATTGTTGTTGACAAATAATAAAGTTTCTTCTGCTTTACAGTTCACCAAAGATGTAGTTTTAACAAGATATCTGTGGCCCAACAGCGCAAAAAATATCATAATTTTTTTGGGAGAAAATTTACTATTTAAACAACGTTTGCTATTTTAGTAAATTATCTGAATAAAAGAAATACTGATATAAAATTCAATATTTTTTTACAATTACTGGACATTAAAACCTTTGCATAATAGACTCCTAGAGATATTGACATAAACATTCTACACTCTAGCAATTTACTTAAAATTGCTTCTTAAGTTTAATGATAAAATACTTATTTCTGGTAAAGATTTTAATATAATAATAATAATATTTAATGATTAAATAGCTTTTAATCTATCCTGAATTTTGCTTGCTACATATCTACTCTACATGTGATAATCACAATTTTCATTCTGTATTATTTAAGCGTACATTGTGTTAAAACACTATGAATTTGGTTAAAATTAACTATTAATAAATCCCTGATTACAAGTTTAAGAAGAAGAAAAGGAAGAGTAGGGAGTTAGAGAACTATATGGGAAGAAAAAGAAAGAGTATAGCCTGAAGGTTTATAAAACTACTAAAAATCCCCTTGTAAAGAAAAGCTAAAGATTTTTTTTTATAGTTTATTTGCAGATTAACAATCAGAACCATTTTACATAATAAACATATAATAAGGTCCTATGAGATAATGAGATGACGGTAGTGACGTGAGGGGAGTCCATCCATCGATGTTATCCCGTTAGGTTCTTCTTAGATCAATGGGCCACGTTTTTTGTAGTCGACTAGGAGGTGGATCATGTTGCAGGCTGGATGCCAGGACATTGGGATGAACTTGAATTCGCAGGAAATGGTTGTTGCTTCTTTTAGTACGTTCTTCTACTACTGTTGGCATTTCCAGGTCGGTATGCAGGGTGTCGTTGCTAACATACCAGGGAGCATTGGCTAACATTCTCAGTGTTTTGGATTGCCTGCGTTGTATTATGTTTACGTTTGACTTGCAGGAGCATCCCCACAGCTCGATGCCATAGGTCCAGATAGGTTTAATTATTATTTTATAAAGTAAAGTCTTATTTTCTAAAGATAGACACGATTTCCTACCAAGTGACCAGTACATTTTTTTAAGTCGTAGATCAACTTCCTTTCGTTTCTTTAATATGTGCAGTTTCCACGTGAGTCTTTTGTCTAAATGAAGGCCCAGGGAGCGGGCTTCATTTGCTTGAGGAATTGCTATATTATTTAGATGCACCGGCGGGCATTCCAAACGATTTAGGGTAAAATTTACCTGGGTGCACTTGGCTTCGTTCACTTGGATTCTCCATTTGTTTAGCCAGGTTTGTAAGAGGGACAGATGACGTTGCAAGTTTAAGGAGGCTGTTTGAGGATTGGTATGATGAGAGAGAAGAACTGTATCGTCAGCGAAGGTGCTTATAGTTGTAACTACTGTTATAGGTATGTCTGCCGTGTACAATGTATATAAAAGAGGTCCAAGAACGCTGCCTTGTGGTACTCCGGAGTTGATTGAATGAATGGCAGAATATTCTTGGCCATACTTTATCTGGAAGTGTCGATTTGATAAATAGGATTTTATAAGTAAATAATATTCACTTGGATTCACTTATGCCATACTTTATCGAACGCCTGTTCTATATCAATAAATACTGCTGGACAGTAAGATTTAGAGTCCAGTGCTGTGTTGATCATATTTACGACGCGATGACATTGCTGAATGGTAGAGTGATACTTTCTGAACCAAAACTGGTGGTCCGGGATGCAGTTTTCCAATATATCTGTTTCATGTATTCTCCTGACTAAAAGTTTTTCTAACAGTTTAGAAATTTGGGGCAGTAAGCTTATTGGACGGTAAGATGTAATTTGCTCATCAGGTTTACCTGGTTTTGGTATGAGAATTAGCTGTGCGAATTTAAGTGGTAACGGCCAATAATTGAGACGTAAGATAGAATTGAAAAGGTTCCTTAGAAACGTCAGATCGACTCTAGGTAATTCAGCAAGCACTTTACCGGATATTAGTTCGCACCCTGGTGCTTTTTTATGGTTAAGATGTTGAGTTTCTTCTTCCAGCTCTGCACAGGTGAATCTCTTGATAGGTAGCGACAGTTGCAATGGTATGTCCAAAAAGCTGTTTACTGTATCATCAGGATCATCTGATTAGGGCGTAAAAAATTAGCAAAGTGTCGTGCAAATAATAAGTCTGCCTTTTCCTGATCTGTTCTAGCCCACTCGTTATTTGTTTTTCTTAGTGGGGGATTTGTTTTTTGTGTCCGTTTGTTTGCTTTGGCGATTTTCCAAATGCTATTATCTGTTCTTGATAATGTAGTTAGATAATGGTTAAAAGTTTCCTGCCTTATCTTGTGTAGTTGGTTCTTTAAGGTATTTGCTAATCTATTATACACTGTTTTGTCAGCTGGATGTTGTGTTCTATGCCATCTAGCTCTCACTCTTCGCTTCTGTCGAACTAATTCAAGTAAGTCACTGGAAATATTTATATCTCTTTGAACTCTGATTGTGGTCGTAGGTGTGGATTTCCATACTGCATTTTGCAGAGTAGTGATAAAGTGATCAGTAGCTTGCTCTAATTCCTGGGGAGTTTTTAAACTAATATTTGATTGTAGGGTTTCTTGAAGAATGGCTCTGTATGATTCCCAATCTGTTTTATTGTTATAAAGTGATGGTCTTGGTGATTTTTTAATTATCGTTGTACTGATTGTAGCGATAACTGGTGTATGATCTGAAGATAAGTCAAGATTGCTGATAATATCCGTATAGTTAGAAGAAATTTCATTTGTGACAAAAAAGTCCATTAAATCAGGTGTTTTATTATGGCCCGTGGGCCAGTATGTTGGCTCCCCAGTTGATAGGTATCCATATTTTTCTTCTCGTAGGAGGTTATATAGTGCCCTACCCCTACCCCCCTACCAATAGGTGTGCTTACAGTTGAAGTCTCCACCGCATATGAATGTACTGCCAAGTGATTGGAAAAACGGCTTGAGGTCCTCCTTGGTAATATTATGTCTTGGTGGACAATAGACAACAGATATGATAATTTAAAAACTTGTATTGTTGTTGCTTGTAGGCATGGATCCTCATATTTTTTTAGTTCATAATGAACTATTGAGCTCTTTATGAGTAGCGCTGTTCCGCCGTGGGCGGTACCATCCGGATGTTCCGTATGATAGCAAGTATAGTGCGGAACTCTTAGATAAGATCTGTCCCTAAAATGTGTTTCTGATATAAGAAATATATCTATATTATGGAGTTTTGAAAATAATTCGATTTCTTGAATTTTTGATTGGATGCCATTCGCATTCCATAAACATATTCGTAAGGACTTAGACATTAACGACAAGTTTATTTATGACAGTAGACAACATATTTATTATCATGTTTTTTTGTTGCATTAGGTGGGTGAACATCATTTTAAATTGTTCTAAGAACATTTGTAAGATTGTGTCTTGACTGTTGGCTTGTACAGTGTCACCTTGTACTACTTGGCTGTATGTTGAGGGTGTGAACTTTGAGTGTTGTCTATTGTTGCTGGGTGATGAGTGGTTTGAATTGATAAACCTGTTTTGAGTCTGTATGTCTGGTTTCAGTCTGTTTTGTAATTCTTTGTGTACTGTACAGCCTCTATAGTTGGAGGGATGATTACAGCCACATAAAGCACATTTAGCCGGCAAATCTTTTGATTTCTTGCATGACTTAGTGTCATGCAGTCCTCCACATTTAACGCAAGCGTAGGAACGGTTACAGTAGGCTTTGGTATGGTTATATTGTTGACACCTCATACACTGGACAATTGATGTATTTTTACGTGGCAGCTCCACTTTTATAACGTGATTATTTAAGAATATAAGATTGCAAATGTCTGTATTGTTTTCAGCAGGTTCCAAGTCTACAAAAAACATTGGTAAGGGTAATTTTGTAATTGTGTGTTTGATGTTTGTTACAGCTCTTACTTTGAAACCTTTTTCTTCCAGCGATTCTGCTATTTCTGTAGAGGGTAGAGTAGGATGGAGGTTACGAATGACAAGTCTATAAGCTTTATATTCTCTCATCTGATATGTGTGGTAAATTATACCTCTTTCCTTCATGAATGTTACTAACTTACGGTATGTGTCTGGAGTATTTGCACTTGGCTTAACTATATTGTCAGCCATTGTTTTTGTTTTATATTGTTCTATTTCAGTAACAGCTGTTAGAGAATTTATCATTTTATTATAATCTGTAACTAAATGTACAAATATCGGAGATGGTCTGGGTATCTTGTTTTGTTGAACAACCGGTGCGACATCAGTGATATCCTCATTAAGGCTATTAAGAGCAGAATATCTATTATTTTGTGTGACATGTACTGCTTTATTTTGTGCTGATTGTTTTGTTATTCTTTTCCTTTTTCTGTTTTGTACACATTGCCATTCTTTATTGGGTATTGTATTCAATTCCACTTCACTATCACTATCGGGTGTATTTATTCTGTTTGATAAATTATTTGTCGGTATGTTATTTAGTTGCATTGATGTAAAAGTATGATTAGTTTGTGTATTCATTTGAGATTGTAAATTTGGGATCTGCACATTTGGCACATGTGTCAAGTTGTTATGTAGATAAGGAGTATTGATAATAGGAAATTGGGGATTTACCTGGCTATCCATCGGGGCGAAGCTATTATGTGATTGAGATGCTAGCTGCTGTGTTAATTGCGTTGACGGAATATAGAAATTATTATTGCTGTTGCATGCCATTTTAGTAGCATGTGGATTGGTTTCATATAACTATTTTACGAAATGTGAGTTTATAATTATTATACTTCACTCAGATTAAACCAGCGTATTGCTGACCTAAGGTCAGCGATAACCGCGTTACACACTTTCACTATTATCGCCCAGCACACGTCTTTACGGTATGAAAGTCAAACGCGGACTAAAAGCTAAAGATCCAATCAATTATGGAAAAGCAATGGCGCCAAAACTATATTATTCACGGAAGATCGTCCACAGTTCCAATCTAAAAAAATTCTACAAAGGAAAAACTATGTAGAGATAGAAATAACTCAAAACACAATACAAAAAACAGTAAAGACATTAAAAAACAATAAATCACTGGGGTCAGGGGGAATCCCAAATAAACTGATAAAATGTGGAACAGAAATTATTTTTAAACTATTGGCGAGATTAATAAAGCAGTGCATAAATTGTGACAAAATTACATTGTAATAGAAAACAGCATAGATATATCTTCTATACACAAAAATGGAAGAATAGACACATAAAAAATATAGAGGAATTGCAGTCCTAAACAGTGTTAGGAAATTATACAGCAAAATAATGAGGAACCTAGTCGAAGAACAATATAAAGCTAGGGAATCAAAAGAACAGAGTGAGTTCAGAGCAGGTAGATTTTGTCTAGAAAATGTATTTTCTTTGCCACAAATAATACAAAAGAAACAAGCTACAGGAAGAGAATTGTAGCTAGTAATGATTGACTTAGCAAAAGCGTATGATAGCGTACCAATACAGAAAATAAAGGAGACAGAAAAAAACAAATGTTAATTCTGTGAAAAACTGGTACGAAGGACAGATAGCCAAAGTCAAGATAGAAACAGTACTAACTCAGCCATTTAAATCCCGCTGTCTCTAACATTCTTTAAAATGTATGTGGACGAAGCATTACGAGAGTAGAAAGGAAAGTGTAGTAGAATGGGTATACCAGTATAGAGAGGACTATATATATATATATATATATATATATATATATATATATATATATATATATATATATATATATATATATATATATTACAATTCGCGTACGACCAAATAGTTATTGCTGAAGAGATAAACGATGCGGAGTATATGACTAGGAAACCAAGGGAGGAATACGAAAAATGGAAATTAACATTAAACATAGACAAGACAAAATATTTACCTCTAGGAGTACAGTCAAAATGATTATAATTGGACACAGGTAAAATAATAGACGAATGTAAAGAATACACATATTTAGGAACGGGAACAGGAAAATACAGTAGAAATAAAAGCGAAATAAATGAAAGAATTAAAAAAGATAATAAGCAATTGGGGCAATAAACAGCATACTGTGGGATAATAATCCATCAAGAAAAACAAAAATACAAATACATAATATAATGACAAAAAGTTCAGCACTGTATAAAGCGAAGGTATGGGAAATGACAGAACAGAACAAAAGTAAACTAAGAGTATTAGAAATGGACTTCCTGAGAAGAGCAGTAGGAATATTAGAAATTGACAGAGTAAGAAACAAAAGGATAAGGAAAATTATGGGAATAAACAACAATATAGTAGTAGAAACAAAAAGGAGGCAACTGATTTGGTATGGACAAATAATGGTCAAGAGACAAATACCAGAAATGGTTTTAGAATGTATTCCTCGGCCGAGAAAGAGCTGCAATAAAGGGATACGAACAAAAATAGAGAGAAGAAATATACAAGAAGAAACAACTACAATGAAAAAATTGTATGTAAAATAGAAGAGACAAATATGACCCGTGAAACCGGCGAGAGAGAGAATAAATTGCTACTATCTTTTAACACAATGCTTCAGTACTACATGATAAACACACCAATAATTTCTACTGTTAGTTATAGATACACTAATAATACAAAATTTATACAAATTGTTTTAATTTTAAACGGAAACATATTTCAAAGACATTGATTTAGAATATGGTAAAATATTGATTGAGATTGATTGGAAAAAAATGTATCGCAATTTGTAGCGACGGTGCTAAACCTATCACTGGCAAAAAAAGCAGACTCGTTGCGAAATTAAAATCAATAATGCCAAATGTTTCATGGACACACTGCTTTCTTCATTAACACGCTCTGGTAGCCAAGGTTTTAGCTTCTGATTTATATGACGTGCTTAAAGAGGTGATCAAAATTGTGAACTCTATTAAAGGTAAAGCCTTGCAAACTTAATTGTTCAGAATCGTTTGTAAAGACATGGGTTCGATCCATCAAAATTTCCTTTATTATATAGAGGTTCAAAGAAAAGGTAAATGACAAAAGTTCTAGAACTGAAAACTGAATTTTTAATGTTCTTACAAGATGCTAAATATGAATATGCAAATTATTTGTGTGACCCTGTTTGGCTCTTAAAATTAGCATTTCTCGCTGATCTTTTTAACCACCTGAATATTTTAAATAAGAGCCTTTATGGCAAAGAAGAAAACATTCTAACAGCTAAGAATAAAATCAGAGGATTCCTCGTAAAACTTAGTTTGTGGTCAACATCTTTGCAAGAAAATATGTATGAGTCTTTCTTTTGTGTTCAGAAGATTGTCGAAGAAACTGCAACGGGACAATCATTGGTAGTAAGTTCTCACATTCCTTGCATGATACAAGGCTTGCATAATTTGGAAGAGAAACTATAAATTTACTTTTCAGAACTGGACTCTGAAACTGACAATGAGCATAGATGGATACTAAATCCGTTCTTAGATATGTCAATACAACTGGCTGATCTAACCACGGACATGAAAGAAAATATTATGGATTTAGGTGCTGACGGCAATCTTAAAATGAAACTTCATTCGCATAGCATTGACGTCTTATGGATGAAGAGAAAACAAAAATATCCTGAACTGACAAGGGAGGCTCTAAAATTATTAGTGCCATTCGCCAATTCCTACCTATGTGAACTAACTTTCTTTTTAATGGTAAACATAAAAACTGAATAGAGAAATAGGTTCCAATTAGAAAATGCTTTGGTTATTTGCGTCTCAAAAATAGAGCTACGTTTCGAGAAATTATTTAAAAATAAACAAGCACAGCCTTCACACTAATATTGTAACATTATGTTTGTTATGATTCTGAAATTCCATATCCTAACTTTAGTATTGTCAACATTTTGGTTTCGCTTTTACAACGAATAGAAAATTATTTATTAAGGTATTAAATATACATATGTTGCTACACCATAAAAGAAACAACAGATACAAAGGGAACATGATTATGCAAAATGTCTTGAAGGACATTGCTGCCGCTACTGTATTTGGGCATGCGCAACTTGCAAATGTTTACGTAAGACTTATGTGCATTATGCGTATTTCTTATTGGTGGATTATGTTTACGTACATTATGAATGTAGCGGCCCGATAGCCTCAGCCGCCTGGCCATTCGTCAAGGTGCGAGAGCGGCTGCGACGTGTGTGCTCGAACGCACGGGTCTCTCCGTGTAAATTAAGCGCTCAGAGCGCGGCACGCCAAATTTTATATTAGCTGTCTTTGCTTACTTTCCGTTCAAATGTGTAGGCTGTCTTTATTTACTATGCACGGATTTTCTTGTATAAATTAACAGTCGAGAATTACGCCACGTTGCTTTGTTTACTTTCTGTTCAAATATATAGATGGATAGATTAATATCCACCGTTAAAACTTGTAGTATAAGATAATTCTGATGTTATAAGTTTAGATTGTTTAAATATCTTTAATTAGAAAATGTGTTACTTTAAATCCTTTCTTGACTACCATCATTGTTATCTAATACAATAAACATATCGATCTGTTATTTTACAAACTTTATAGTGAATTGGATATATCAAATCCTTATTAACCATTAACGATTAATCGCTTCAACCTCGTTTCTTCGTTCTTTCCTTATTTATGTGTTTAAAGTAGAACCGCTTTTTGTAATACTCTTTATATATTTTATAATTGTCTGTTAAATACCAATTGATTTTTTAAATAAACTTTATAAAGTAGAGTACTTAAAACGTTTAAAACGTTTGCGAATTATGAAATGTGCTTTATAGTAACATGCGCCTTTCAACTTAGACACAGTTAATTTCAAAAATTAGCTTAAACACATATTTTTTATATATAGCAAAACTATATTTCAGAAGTAATTAAACAAAATAACATAGTACAAAAGTGTATCCTTTTAAGTCAAATTAGATAGTTATGGAGTGATAGAATTAAAATAAAAATAAAAGATAACCACTAAGGTTAATACGATGATACTATAAAAAAAACTGAACTAAATTGGTATTGCACAGTGTAACCGTTTCATCTCACACATCACAGTTATAAATTTAATAGAAAAAAAAGTAAACACAGACATATATTTACACATTGTCTTAGAATAGATGTTAAATGTATTCACACTACATTTCTAGACAGGCCTGAGCTGCATAATATACCATAATTTGTAACATACCGCTTTAGGCATTATACAATACGTAAATTCTATTGGTACAGACAACACTTCTAAAAAATAATTTATTGGTAATAGGTCGAATCGTTGAGGAGACTACAAAACTTTCGCAATCAAGCGATATTCAAATATTTTTTCTAGAGACTGCATGGTGTCAGTATAGTAACGTTCATCTGATATCATACGCACGATAAGTTGTATGATTATATTGATTGATTGTATTTACGACCAATATCTATTATTTTAAAGGTCTACATATCTATTATACTGTAAATACGCAAAAAATTGCTCCTGCATACATGAATAATGTCTCAAATCATATATACAATAAATACTTACTATGCTTTGCAAATGCCATATTATCAACTTACTAATAAAATTCCAAAAAAATACAAGCAAACGTAACTAAATTAACCACATAGAGAAGTTTTACATATAGGTTAGTAAATATGTATATAACATGATCATCTTATGTAATATAAACCAAAAACGCAACTAACGGGTGATTCAAAATGGAATGCATATTTGTCTTTGAAAAAGCGCAAGATATAGTGGGAGAGGATCGGGCGGCCATGTGCTGAGTAAAGAGCATGAAATTTGTCAGTTGTAATGAAATAGTTTTCGGGGGGAGCAACGTGCCTTTTGTGTGAGCAGTTATTACAAAACCAACACTTCGATATTGGCTTCAAGACATACAGCAAGCGCCAAATGTCAGTTTAATAAAGCTTTGGGTGCAAAAGTTCGAGCGTAGTGGTTCTACTTGAATTCCAAACCTGTTAGCTGCCGGCGAACAGTGAGAACGCCAGCAAACATCGATCTGTAAACGCTTTGAATTTTAACCGGTCCAGCGTTCAAAAAACTGGATACGTTAACCGTCAAAATATGCGGTATTGGTCAGAAAAAAAACCTCAGAAAAAACATAAGAAACATCTTCAGAGCCCCAAAGTTACCGTTTGGGCTGCAATTTCTCCAAAGAAGATAACCATGGGCGCGTTCTTACTGTCAATTCTGGAAGATACACCGCCATGATTCGTAATTTCTTTAGTCCGGCTCTTCAAGCATGGAAGGGAAATGGCCCTACAACATGGTTCTAGCAATATGTGGTCACAAGTCACACAGCACGCGCGGCATTAGAAGCAATTAGAGAATTGTTTCCGAACCGGCTTATTTCACGTAGAGGTGGCATTAATTGGCAATCAAGGAGTGCTGACTGGGCCCTACCTGATTTTTTCCTGGGGGATATCTGAAACATAGAGTTCACATGAATACTCCGACTAATCTGCGTCAACTTAAGGCCCGTATACATGAAGAAATCGCAATTATTGGACAAGACATGTGTCAACTTGTTTTCACGCATTTGAGGTCTCGCTTGGAGTGCCAACGCCGTGATGGCAATCATATTAATGATGTAATTTTTTGCACATAATTCCACATTTTATGGTTCAATTTTATCATAATTACGTAAATATATCATGAAAAGCTACTAGGTTTCTTTGTTTTGAAATATGCATTCCATTTTGAGTCACCCGTTATAAGTAACAAATAAATAAATTTATAAAATTTCTGAAAAGCTTTTGCCATGTGTAATAAATTAACTAAACAAAACGAATATAATACAAAAACAACGTTTTAATATTTTTAATAAACTCTAAGTATGTAAAGTACACAAACAAATATCTGAAAATAATGATTATTACGTGTAGCAATTTTAATACAAAACCAATTTCTTTAATGCAAACACCTAATAATTTTAAGAACATAAAAGAATATCTATATTTCTTCGGCTATATAACCTAATATTCACTTTCATTTTCTAGTTAGTACAGACAATATTAACATGGTGAACAAAATCATACTGATATTGCTGCTAAACGCGTATTCCTTGTATTCAGAACTACTTTATAATAATAAAAGTAACAATGTTATAAGTGGTAAGGAAGTGTTTGAAGATCTGGAAAATAATTCTAATGTACTACTATATAATCCACAACAGGTGATAGTTAATTTAAACTACAATTATTTAATGAAAAGGTTTTCCGTAATAATAGCCACAGATAAAAACACTAAATTTTTAATAAAATTAGTCAACAATAATGACAAGTTGGTTGTTATACTGAATGAGGCTAATTTACCAAAAAGATTTCAAAAAAGTTTGGTTTTTCAGGGGACTTTTCCAACACAAATAGAAGTTTCCAACGGAACTCGTATGAAGATTAAACTCTGGAACATCTATGAACATGGAAAAACATGTTATAGAACAAATAAAATATTACATAATATACATATTTGCAAGAAAAATGTTGACATATGTACCTTAAGAACGTCTTGGATAACAGGAGATCCTTTCGTATATAACCCATTTTTCCAAAAAAATCCAGGTCTTCTTGTACGGATGCTTGATACTATTTCAGAGGCTGCTAATATAGCTATTGAATATTCTAATTATTCAGAAACTTATACGAATGAGCTGCTGACTAACGGAACAATTTTTAACTTAACCAACGACTTGCAAAGTGGTTGTTACGATGCTGCGTTAGGCAGACTATTTATGAACACATCTGACGAAGCACCAGTAGATTTTGGACCGCTCCTGTATTGCGATAAAATGTTATTTATTTTTCCAAAAGCTGAAGCAACTCTAATGTACAGGCACCTATTAACAGTTTTTAACTTCTACTCGACGTTGCTCATAATATTTATATTCCTTACAGTTATCGCTGTGTGGTATCTGCTTTCGAAGTACGTCAACGAAAATGAAAATTTTAATTTGAACAAATGCTTCTTAAGCCTTTTTGGGTTTACCATAGGAATTGGAATAAACACTAGGGCCTGTTCTACACCAGTAAAGATTCTTTTAGCATTTTATGCATTATATTCAATGAACATGTTAACGATTTATTTAGGAAAGCTCAGCAGCATATTTACAAATCCCAATATGGATATAATAATAGACACGGACTTTAAATTTTTTCAAGGCGACTGGAAGCTTTTGCTAAATCAACGGTTTGAGAGGTATAGTCATACTCACTTTTTGTTCGGCGGAAACCCAGGCTATTCAAATAGTATGGTAACTGTCAATGATACAGATTATGATGCTTTAAGAAAGGCAGCACATAGCGGCGTAGCCAGTCACGGTTTTCAGGCCGTCGTCGTCGCTCACCCTCGAGAAGCTTTGCGGGTTTATACTTTTCAGCTGCTGTGGTTCAATGTCAGCTTGTTCAATACATTTTATATGCGACGAGACAACCCTCTTAACCCACTTATACAATATTGGGCCCAGGAATTAGTGGAAAAAGGATTCGTTCAGAAATGGTGGGAAGACATAAAAAAGTTCAATAATAAAGGATTTCCCATAGATAGTCAAAAAGAGAGTGGTGCTATAATATTGAGAATGATTCATTACGAAGAAGCCTTTGTCATTTTCTTCTTTGGAATGGGCTTGGCAACTGTAATTCTAGTTTGCGAGCTCGTTTCATACTATTCCAGAAAGCAAGTTAATTATATGGAAGCCATTACGTTCCACTTTCCTTCGAATCAAGATAAAGATGCAGTGTTAATTTACAAGTAAAATCTAAATTGAAAGTAGCTATGTGCGTTTATTAAAAGTTAATCAACGTTTTGGAGCTCCTAAATTAGTTGAACATAATAAATCTGACATTAGTTACAGACTAAATTCGTTTAAATTATTGTTCTTATAAAGAAAAAATTAACGTTAGCTAATTTTACTTTGTCCACTACGTTATTTTTATAAAGAAAAAATGAAACGTGTACTTTTTCATTTTACAGAAATATGTGCTAATCTATTAGTTACTAATTTTTAGTCATGGTTATTATAATTATGTTTAAACACCTTTGTCGATATGTCTGAGAAGAAATTAGTAATAACAAATATTACTATTAAGCTTTTAATAGGAAAAAATGTTCTGCCAATGCAAATTGTCATGTCCGAGTAATTAATTTGATGATAGATGCTCTTGAACTTTACATGTATACAAGTGTACGACAATGCAAGTCAATCAAAAAAGAAATAAATAAAAAAAAATCATATCACCAACATCTACAAACAAGCACTAAAGAGAATAACATATCTTAAAAATATATCTTAAATCTTAAAAAGATGATTTTGGGGAACAAATTGATGTTATTCAAGAAATGGTTGCAAAAATAGTCATTAGTATAAGCCACGATTTAAGAGAAAATAGAAAATTATTATGATAAATTTTTACTATAAACGAATCATCATTATACACCAATAACTAAAAGAACATAAAAAAACAGAAAAACTAACAATGGCATAAAATTAAAGAAAGAATTCCATCTGCAGGCCAGATTTTGTGTACCGGTTTTTGACGGTAGCGAAATGATATTTTTTATTTTTTATAAGACAGGAAAAGAGCTAATGCGCACGAATGTCGAGGGACACTACACAAATATTGTTAAAAAAATTGAAACACGTTCTTAATAGTCCAGACTTATCTTTTTGAGATCTTCATTTGTGTGGTTTCGTTAACGCAACTCTAGGCGGTTGGTATTTTAAAGAAAATATTGCAAGAGAAGCGTTTATGCACAACTAGCACACAACGTAATCCAACCAAATTTATAGAAAAAGCATACGTGTGTATTAGAAAAGAATTTTTAAATACAATATTGTGTTGTATTTAAATAAACATAGGTTACTAAATAGTTTGCATTTACACTATTGTAATATTATTTATAATATATCCACAGAATTCTAAATATAAATAATGTTTTAACATTTTTGTATACTGTTTTTAATACTTTCTGATATGGTTCTTAGTTTATTTAATAACAATAAACAAAATTGGTATAATATTACAATAAAATTTTAATAATACAACTTTATATTTTGTAAATGTAGTACACTTATCTGTCAATAATTGAAGTAACACAA
This sequence comes from Sinelater perroti, assembly GCA_036346155.1. Taxonomy (NCBI): domain Eukaryota; kingdom Metazoa; phylum Arthropoda; class Insecta; order Coleoptera; family Elateridae; genus Sinelater; species Sinelater perroti. The sequence continues at coordinate 1,686,103 of JARFIY010000348.1, read as the reverse complement.
AATAATATAGTGCATTATTTATAAACTTGCACTAAGACGGATGCTGAAAAATAACTACAAAGGTCGTAAATTTCCTTTTATGTGCCGAGGTACACTGTCGTTCACTTGGCTCGGAACGAATACTTATCGTATGTTTAACACTCACTTGCTCAGGTACAACTACAAAGCTAACTAAATCGGTCACGAAATTTCAAATACATAGCCTTATTAAGTTGTATCGCGCGCTGGAGAAACATAGGGTTGGAAATCAATTATTTGCACAATGGAGATGACACGCGCTGTTCCCATCCAACATCGGACAGAAGACCATGCATGACTTTTTTAGGAGCCATATACACGACTACGTATTTCTCGTAACACAGACGACTGAGTCGTCGGCGTAATTTCTATTACAAAGATCAGCGGTTCAGAAGTTAACGCGCTCACTTTCTAATACAACCCAGTCTACTAGGTCCAAGAATTGGTCTCAGGCTCTGCCTATCACAAGCCAGGATAAATGAGGAGTGATGGAAAAGTAATACCTCCTAAATGTAGCAGGTTTTAGCTGGCCCGGCTGATAATACCTTGTAAGGACTCCTACAGGGACTACAGGTAAAAACCGGCGAACGGTTCTTGAGGTGAAAGAGGATTCAAGAAAATCCCAATAACAAAGGAAATGGAAGAGCTAAATAGGAAATATCCAGGGTATAGTTACAAAAAAACGAGGTTTTTAATTATCTTTCCAAATATAAACTTGCCGTAGTCGCATTTACAGAGACAGAAAAAGGAAATAAGAAATAAAGATTGTGCAAACTGTATATAGTTTTATAACGAAATGTTCAAAGAGAAAAGAAAAAAGTTGGAGCAGCTATTGTTATGCCAAAAAAAGTATAAAAAGCACATTAAATACTAAGAAGAGGTAAATGAAAAATTAATGACAATGCAACAACAAATATGCAGACACACCTTTTTGTACAATAGTAACATATGCTTCTACAGATGATGCAAACAAAAACAAAAAGAACAAATTTAAAAATAACTTCTGTACTAGAGGAAATGTGAAGACAGGACGCGACGAATAATAAGGACATTTGGCGAAAACGTAGTAAACAATAATAGGAATAGATTAATATAAACATTCAACAGATTTAATCTAAAGTAATGAATGGTTATTTTCAACATCTAGATAAGCATAAATGGTATTAACCAACACGTGGACTAAAGTCTACAATAGATTAGTGAAAACAGAAACAAAAAATAAACGTAAAAGCACATGATGTAAAAGTTCTAAGAACACCTGAATGTGGAACAGACCACATACTACTTAGAGCAAAAAAATATACTTAAAAATTAGGAAAAATACACCAAACAAAAAAAAGAAGAAACAAATTTAAAAAGTACACATTAAAATTTTAATTTGTCATTGGAATGAATCAATAAACATTTTGTATAAATTAAGACCATCAAGCAAATTAAATGAAAATGTACAGTTATAATCAAATAAAACAAACAATACATAAAGTGGCATTTAAATCGTTAGGAAAGACGAGAACAAAAGCAAAAACAAATTGTTGGAAAAAATACTTAGAAGAAAACACCAACGAAAAAAGAAAAGCTTATCAAAAGTGGGTGGCAAAACAAGATCAAAAAGACAGAAAGGAATACATAAGAATAAGAAGACAAGTAAAGAACAATGTAATCAATGCAAAAAAATACTATAGGAGAAACAAGAACTGAAGAACCCTAAAAAGTATTAAAAACTTTTAGGCAAGAAAATCGACAAAAGAAATTTACAAATAATACAAATTAGTAAATAGAAATAGTATTACAAAGATCTTACGGAAAACAGGCATGAGAATATAAAACAATAAACTATGCAAGGTCCACCAAATGGTATTACAAACGAAACAGAATGAATAACAGAAAAGGAAATTCAAAAACAACTTAAAGATTAAAAAAAAATAAAGCATCAAGTCTGGGAGAAAGTTCTATTGAATTAATAAAACAAACGCCCCCTAGTAGACTTATTAACTGTTGCAGTTACTTTTAATAGATCCCTCATAGAACAAGAAGGAACACCCACAGAATACATAAAAAGAAAATAAAGCATTGTCACAATATTACAGTAACATACTCAATAGGAAGATTATATGGACGAATAATTAAAAAAAGGGTAGAAAGTATAATTGATATTGCAGAATAATAATGCAGTTTTGTGGCTGGTAGATCCTGCACGGGCAATATTTTCACTCTAAACCATGTGATACAGAAAAGATCAGCAAGAGGTAGAGAGATTCGCATTATTTTCATATAATTAGAAAATGCATACGACACTACACCAATTGTAAAACTATTTACGTTACTAAGAAATATAAATCTTCCTGAGATATATGTAGACGCAATTACAAAACTGTATAAACACCAAAAAAGTGTTATAAAGATAGGAAATAGAATATTACAATCATTTGATGTTACCAAAAGATTACGATAGAGGTGTTGTCTATCATGGACCCTTTTTAAAATATATATAAATGAAGTATTAAAAGAATGGAAGTCGAAATGCTGAGGGATGGAAATTTACATTGAAATATATTTCCACACGCTCCTTTTTGCAGATCATATAGTCCTAACAGCCGATGAAGATGATATTAATTACATGGTTAGAAAACTACATATATAAACCTACAAAGAAATAATTTTATCTAAGAAATAGACTGTTTGCGATGAAGCTGTAAAAAAATTTGATTTGAACATATCGAAAATAAAAACACTAGAGAAAGTATAGTGGAAAAACAGTTATAGAGAAAATTGAGAGAAAAAGATTAGAGTGGTATGGTCACATGAGAAGAATTGAACCAAATAGATGGCCAGAAATAGTTTCGAACTGGAAACCCTGGGAACGAAGGACAAGAGGGAGATGACCTAGAGACTAAGACGAAGTACATGAGGCAATGAAAAGGCAAACTCAACAATTCAAATCCATCTTGCGCATCTAAAGCACCAAAAGTCTTTATTTTGCGCTCACCACAATAAGTTTCTTGGCCTTTTGGCAGCTGACCTTTTCATTGCATTTACCAGTCGTAGTCACATTCTTGGTCTCTTTGCCTACTGCTGGTCGCTCGATAATCTTGATCTCTTTGTTGATTATTACCTTGAGGTAATGTGAGGTTGCCACAGGCGGTAAGTCTTTAATAAGTATTTATAACCTACCAATACCATCCTACGTTTGTCCTGGTAAATGGGGACATATATGTACATTGCTACGAATTTTGCGTAGATAGCTAAAATCGGACTTGTGGTTAGTCTAAATTTTATATATTGAGCTACCTCCAAGTCGGTTGCGCGATATACGGTCAATAACATACGGTCGTTTGAATATATATATATAGATGTTGCGCAAAAATTTACCATTATTATTTTACCATTTTATTTGTAATGCAATTGAATGATTTGGACCGACTATTACTTCGCGGTACGTATACCACTGTTAGCTCCCGGTAAACTAAATTCTGTCTTAAAAGCGCTTTCATTTCCTCGATATTTTCTGATGTGTTATCCGATCGCATACGCAAATCATATATTTGTATGCTTTAGTCACGGCCAAAATATCCGCTGTTGCGCCAACCACTTTGGACTTCATCTGCGCCGGCACCGAAAACAACAAACCTCTATTAACGTCGGTGAACACCGCTGTGCAAGTTGCACTGCTAAACGATTGACCTGATCATTCCTAATCGGTCTTCTTGTGGTCTGGCTTCTGACAGAAATAAATTTTTTTATCAAACCTTTTGTTTTTGCTCTGTTGACCGCTTCGGCCATTGCTTTACTGTGATTACTTACCAATACTTTAGCCTTTGTCTGATACTAAGGCTACATTGTCGTCGTTATCCTCGCTAATAGTTACTTTCTCAATTTGATCGGCATCTGTTTTTTCACCAGCATTAGTAACAGCATGTCCGCCGTCTTCTTCGAATCATCCACATGGTCTAAAGTTTTTCTAATGTTTTTGTAGATGACCGAAGTAAACGTATAGAACACCTTCTCGATAACACGATCTTTGCTGAGCGGTTAGCCAAGATCGGTCAACTGCTTTTTGAGCTCTTTCTCCTCAATAAATTGATTACATATAAATATAAGAGGCAAATTGTACTACTCTGAGTAGTTTTACGCTTACATCGATACATTTTGTGACATTTAACTCAAACTTCTAGTTGACCTAAAAAAAGTAAGTAATTCACTTAACTAAGTAAACTCTATCTGTTGAGTTTATGAAATCTTATTGGAGGTAGCTTTTTATCACATAAATCCATTTGGTGTGGCACCTTTTTCTTCATTTAATTTACTAAAAACCTTTTAAAGTAAGCTTATACAGCTTTGTAATTTTTTAAAGATGTATATTGTAATCAGTTTTATGTTAAATATTTAAGTCATGAACAGCATCGATTAGTTTACTAGCTGTTAAAAACAACACATTTTACTTTATACTTGCTAGAATTTAATTTATGGTGAGAAAACATATTCGAGTCTGAATTACTTGATAAAGTATATAATTACAGAAATAATATCTGCAGCATCAATGAAAGGATCGCATAAGAGATCACCTTTCCATTTTCAATTTAGGTAAATTTAAATTGAATTCGGCAGTATGTTAGTTTCAAACTAGAGTTTAAGATTATCCTTAGCGCTGTTATAGCTTTTTTAGGCAGGTCTTTTGGTACCTTTGCGGTTATGAGATCAAGTCGAAGCGGTTTATGGTTGTTATCAGACAACGAAAACGCTTGGATTGGTGGTGTACTCGTCAGTCATTATCTATCTCCTTCACGTAAAGTTTATAAAATTTAACAAAAATTTTGTTCTTTTTAAGCTGTTAGTGTCTTTCTAAATAGGTTGATCTTTTTCTAAAATAATTGTTAAATATTTTTTAAATTATTTGCTTTAATTTTCTATTTAAACAATTATATATTTGCTTAACTATTATATTATGACTACGCTGGCAGTTAGCTTTACCCTTTTCACGTATTAACTGTTTTATTTGTAAGGGGATATTTTATTGATCTTTTTATTGTAGTTAAGGTGTACTATTTCATATTATTTGTCGAATAGTCATAATTAGGTGGTTTGTGGTATGTTTAAATTATTTGTGTGTTTTTAGATTAACATTCAAGTAAGCATTTATGTATTCTCAGAGGTAATTCCATTAGTAATTCTATTAATCAGAGTTGCATGATCTGCTAAGGCAATTGGAGAATAATCCCATGAGAGATCATAATTATTATCAATTTAGACTTAATTGTTAAATATTCTATCAGAAATAAAGAAATATGGTAAATTTGCACTTTTCTTTTGATCTGACGGCCAGTATGTTGTGCGTTGAGATGAAGTTATTTCCAGCTATGAATCGTGTACCTACCCTTTCAAGTAGTGTATTACGTTTTCTTGAGAAATTCTGTGCCTCAGTGGACAATAGATGGCTGACAATGTAAAGAAACTAGGACTGTTTTTTTTTTACAAAAAAAAGCCAAACACATATCAGTTTTCATCGTACTACTTTCTGGAGTCAACACATTTTTCCTAACGTTCTGGAAGCATTCTCATGCTTTTTTCAAAACAGGTTTTTGATTGGCAGCGTATTCACTCCCAAACATTGTTGTCCGCAAACCGCATGCATTGCAAGTTTGATTTGAGCCTTCCGAACATATAAAAATCACTTAAAGCCAAATCGATACTGTATGACGGATGTGGTAAAAGATTTCATTTTAATTTCCTGGGGTTTCCATTATTGTTTTGGCCGTAAGAAGGCGTGCATTGTCTTAAAGAAAGCCTACCTGCTTTCCACCTGCCTTCCGCTTAGATCGGATCTTTTCCTTCGCATCTGTTGCCAGGAAGTCTGAGTAATAAGCTGCATTGAGTGTTCTGGTATTCTTCAAAAAGTTTACATGGGTAACCCTTGCCAGTTCCAGAAGAACGTTCCCATTACTTTACCTGGTAAACGGCTCCTTGTGTTCCTTGGGTTTGGGAGAACTGGCATGCCACCAAAATGCATTACCTTTGTCTTCAAACTATTGTAGGAGACAACTGGTAGCTTGCATGCTCACCTTATGACAGTGTAGGTGGTTTTCGTAATGGTTTCTACACTACCAACACTGATGGACTGTTTTGCACTAAGTTCCTTGATAGTGCTGCGCCTATTCTCACAAATAAGCGCGATTGCACGATTAATGTTTGGCTCGGTGACGGATGTTGGCGGCCAATAATCATGCGGTTCATTCTTTACGTGCTCTCTGCCCTCTCTGAAGCACTAACACCACTCAAACACACAAGTCGGTGAAAAACACTTTTTCCCAAGCTGTTATTGGAATCTACGGTAAATTTCTCCATGGGGAAATTTGATCTCAATGTGTTGAGCTTCGCGGTTCCTTCTATGCATTTATCACTCTGCGAACTCCCAAACAAAACTAAACAGTGATTCTAAACTAAGCAGGAGGAAGTATGAAGGTTGTGGTTCTACTCTCAAGGTCCTACACACTGCTGCGTGTGAGGCTTGTTTACACACAAACCAGTCCAGGTCATATTTTAACCACCTTGTATTAAGTTCTTATAGTGGTTTGCATGTCGTCTTCTTGAAATGTAGCTAATTTGTAGTGCTCATATTTCTCGTTCCTACATTTGGAGTTCGGAAATGGGGCGTTTCACCTGGGTATTTTATGTAATAGATTTCATAATTGAATGGTGAAATGAGATGTAGATACCCAGCATTACGTTAATTGTATTTAATTTTAAAATAACAATTAGTTCTTCTTTGTTTTATTGTAACCCATTGGCGTTCTGTTATACTGTTTATAGAAAACTATCTAGTGTGTTAATAACTGTGGTAGACGTGGAAAATAATTTAAAGAATTTAGTAAATACGACTTCGGATAGTGATTGAGTTGGTTGAAGGTTTAACATATTGGAATAGAATTTTTTATAAAAATTCTTATATATTCTACATCTTTTATAATTTACAAGATGGTCATCTCAGGATAAAGCACACATTGCAGAGGTATCTTTTTTGATACATATGGTTGTACCGTATTTTTTTCTATTATGATCTATTATAATATGCTACAGTATGTTCATATACATGAGAACAATAAACAGGTTCAGTATATTTCCTTGATGATTCAACTTGAATGTATATATTTAGTAGAAATTACAAATTGTTGATAGTTTTATTATTTTCTGCCAATTCAATGTCAATAAAGAACATAAAGAGTGGTGTTTCATTAATTCCATTTTTAACCTAATGACCATTTTTGATGTAATAAGTGTGTAATAAAAATTATTATAATTCTATTTTTATATCTTCAGTAACGATGTGTGTTGTAAATATTAGATAACTACGTGGTATGGTTTTTCTTTCATTTCTATCTTGTAGACATTTACTTAGTTTGCCATAGCTGTCTACCAATTTTAAGTTTATTTTAACTGCAATATTAATCATAACCTTAAAATGTTTAAACTATTAGACATTTCTGATAAATACTAATTTCATATATAAGAAAATAATGAGGTTCAGAAAATGATGAGAAAACTGGCATGTCTCGTTTTATTTTTATTATTTATTTTTGTCAGAGATTCTTTTTAGGCAGTGTTCCTGTTTTCATATTTGTAGATATATACATTTAAATTGGTATTTATTAATTTTAAATTCTGAGAGAAAATAATAGGCATCATTAGTACAATATATGATTGTGAACCTGAAAATGATTTAAATTGTTTGTAACTTGTTGAACATTAAAAAAGGAAGCCGTATATATCGATACTTTAGACATTTTTGGAAATAGATTAATTAGTCGATGTGATGCGTATCTGTAAGACCACCAACAGCAGCACAAATTCTATAGTTTTTATATTTAAGTATTGCCTGCTTCACTTCTCTCAAAGAGAAGAATTTATGAATAATTTTATTCTAAAAGGACCGATTAAAAAGTTTTGTATGTTTTATTAACTTAAAAGTTAATGAGATTATAACCCTGTCTGCGTGTCTGTGTGTCTGGAGACACTATAACTGCCGTTCTATTCAACGGATTCACTTCAAACTTGGCATACACATATCTCAGGTCAGTGCCTTTCATGGGATTGATTGTCAGCCAAATCGGTTAACGGCAACCGGCAGTGACCGTTACGACTTCGAAAATTCATGTCTTTCTGGTGTCTGGAGACAAGACAACTTCCGTTCTATCCAACTGATTCACTTGATTAGGACAATCAAACTTGGTATACACATATCTCAGGTCAGTACCTTTCATGGGATTGATTTTCAGCCAAATCGGTTAACGGCAACCAGAAGTGACCATTACGATTTCGCATCGCTGTAGAAAGTTTCCTTTACGGTATTACACCGTTCTTGTTTATCATTATTTTTGTGTGCTTGATGTAGACTAAAAGCTGCCAACAGCTGATTAGCGAATATAAGTGACTAGTGCTTCAAATTTTTTGTGATAGAATAGTTCTCTTTTCAGATGATTATTAATGCATGACTGAAACGTATCGTTTTTAGTTTCTTGTAACATCGATTTTAATTAATTTGCATGCCCTTTGTATATATTTTTATGAAGATATCGTCTTCTTTACGAGTATGCATTACTCTTTTTCTTTGTAAGAAGTGCTCGAATCTATACAAACATATTATTTGTTATAGTTACAACTCAGATTTACGTTGGAGTAGCTACACGAAAAGTTTATTGTTATACAAGTAATATAACCTGCTACAGCATCGAAGTAGTTATAGTGCTTTAATTTAAAATTGCTATTGAAATTTTTGTTGGTATTCTGTCGAAAAACAATCTGTTTAAAGCAAAAAGCGTGATTTACCACTGAGGTTGTTTGGTGACAAGCATTTAAGTATAAATAAATCAGTTTGACGATAGGCTGTATAGTGCTAATCATTAATGTCCTTAACAGATACTTACTTTTTATAATAATAAATTTTGGTTTCCAATCAGTATGTTCCTAACAGTACCGATTATAAATTTGCTTTCTAACTGAATAAGAAATGCTTTATACTTTTCAGTTAAAAGTAACGTCTAAGTAGACTATATAATACTGCTTTATCATATAACTACAGATGTGTGTAGAGACAATTGTAGTTCGTGTTCTATTCCTTTAATAAACCAACATATCATAATGTAATATGATGTAGCAGATGACTAATTATTACTGTCATAAGTCGTTTCATTAGCATGATTTGTATGGTAGATCATATGTTGCGGTAGTCAAAAAAATTGTCCTTTTAGTAAAGTGTGTTTTCGAAGTTAATAATGCATCTCTCTCATTTTATTGTAAGAAATTAATTAATTCAACTATACGGTTGCTAAAACCATTTCTATTTCATGAAGTAATACAAATCAAAGAGAGATCTACTAAAAAGTTATTTTACTGATTGAGGATAGTCTGTTGAAACTATGCTATTTTGATTGATAAATTGGGAAAACATAAATTTAACTTAAGAAAAATGGCCAGCTGAGTCCCTAAATTTAATTATTCGTTTAGTATTGTAATTTTTGTCTTGTAAAATACGCCAGATTGCTGTCTCTACTAGACTATTTTTTGTAGAATGTCGTGGGAAACTACTTTGAGTTAGGCGAATTACAATTACAAACTTGTCTCTTGCATTCTGTAAATCTCTGTAGGCGGTACGCCCTTTGTAGTTTATAGTGGAATTGCTTTCACAGCGTAAACATTTAGCGGAAATATTTTTAGTTTTCTGGAATACTGTTTAATTGTGGCTGCCTTCGCATTTCTCACATTTAAAAAGTCTTGCTTACTATAATTTAGAAGCTCCGTATTGCTGACATCTTGCACACTGGATGATGCTGTTTTTATTGAGCAGCATGCTTATATTCGCATATTATCTAGAAGTCTTCTTATTTGGTTATATTTTGAAGTAAATATAGAAGAATACCATTAAGGATATCTTCTTGTACTATGTATCTTAAATTGATTTACAGTTGTTATATTTTTGAAAGTAGAATTGAATAACAGAGGTTTGCAAATATGTTTCTAGAGATTGGACAATTAGTTTGACCTATCATTTTAGATTAATGTTTTATTTTCTGTAATTATGGTTTTATTATCAATCATTTTTCTTTATAATAAATTACTCCATAAATAAATATTGAAATTATTTAAATAAAATCAAACAATATTGTTTATTTTTAAATTGTTTACTTTTATTTTTCAATAATTTACCATTTGTATTGATTTTTAAAATCATTATTATCGGCATTATCTTGCACCACTCAATCAATTTTATTTAATGCTTCTATTATGAGCAATATACTTAAGTATTTTGTTATCACGTGCCAAGGCTGACTATTTATTGTATATTATTACTCTATTAATTAATTAAACGGTTAATGTGTACTGACTGTTAGTTTGTTGATAATTTACTAACATGTGAGACAGATAACCCAGAAGTGTTTATTGTACAGGAATTTTTCATTGATAAGATTGATCATAGCAAGTGCAGATTGACAAATTGAGCTATATTAATCAATAAAAAGAAAAAAAGAGCAGTTAAAGCCTTAACAAAAGCTCATTTAAGGAGTAATACTACCTGGTAACTTTTTTCTCTCTATCATTCTACTATCTACCAAGGGCACCGAATAGTTAACAGCATTATGGAGACTCTAGAAACCAAGCGCGTCTGCATAACTGTATGCCTAGACATAAAACAGGCTTTCTATAAAGTATGGCACACGGGTCTATTATACAAAATAAAACTCTATTTTCCAAATAAGCTGTACCTCATACTAAAATCATTTCTAACCCAGAGGACTTTCCAAGTATTACAGTCAATAGCGACAAATCCTCACAAATCACTTTCACAAATAGACGTATTGCAAGCCCACTAAACAACATCAACAATACTCCGATACGTCAGAAGACGGACATCAAATATCTTGGACTACTCCTAGACCATAAGCTCACCTGGAGCACTCACATCAAAGCCAAACGAAAACAAATAGACCTTAAAATTAAACAAATGCACTGGCTCATTGACAGTTGTGGGGATGCGCTAAAGCCTCTCACACAAAGATCCTGCAACGAAGCCAATCAAAAATCCTTCGCAAAATAGCCAACGCCCCATGGTACATCTCTAACGAAACCCTTCACACATTCACAAGTCATGGTATCAATTTTCAGGTAATTTGAGAGCGAGCTTTAAATGATCGGTTTTTAAGTTTTAACCTTATTTGTTGATTAATAATGTATTATGGACTATCGGTTTTACTAATCTTTTAAAATTGACCATTAAATGGCTCCAGTACTTACATTTTAATTGTAGGTAAACAACAAATTTCCTTAAAATTTTAACACTCGAAATTTTAAACGCGTTTTTCTCAAAACCACATTCTTCGTGTCGGGCGACCAATTAGCGCCTTCAATTTTCAATCGATCGACTCCAAATTTTAACTGTAGCTTTATGGTGACATTTTCTAGTAAATTACTGAGAATTTTTGCGATTGACAAAAAATTAACGATTTTATGACCAATTTTTTTGTAAAAAATAACTTTTTCTTAAAATTGACTCCATTTTTGTAAAAATCAATATTTTTACAAAATCCTACTTACTTCACTAGATTTTTTCATCTACTTTTAAAATCTTTCTAATTTTTTGTTTTACATTGAAACCTCCAGGTGGTCGCCCACAGATAAAGAGGAGTTTCTTTGTATCAGCCACAACGCAGCCATTTTGTTTTAAAATAATATAAAAAATTTTTTATATACTTTAAGACTTATATTAATATGTATGAAAAAGGGAAATAAAAAGTATTATTTTATTTTTCCTATATTAATTGTAGAAAATGGCACTTGATTTCATGCACCCAAGGTAGTATTACCCCTTAATTTAATAAGGCTGCGCACTTTAATATTAATTTATTATAAATATTACATTTGGTATTAATCACTTAGCTTTACTAGCAGTAGTTGTGTATTTTAACCTTACCCATTTCAAACGTCTTTACGGGTTGAAAGTCGAGCAGTAAATGTAATACGAAATACTAAACATAAAATCTTAATTGTAATGATTATTTCTTGACCTCATCGGGTTTTATTGTTAGTCCCTCAATTGTAAACTTGTTTTGCTATTTAAAAATTATATAAGCTTTTAAAAGAATATTACTATTAAACAGCATTCTATGTTTTAAACTTTGTGTCGCAATTTGCAATAGTGTGGACGTACACAGTATTCCCATAAATACTGTTACATATTTATTAGAATGAAACAAAATGATTCACTGTTTTTGCATATTTGTAGGTTTGTATATTTACATCGGAATTATTTAAAATAGCCGCCGTTAGTCACTTTAAGCTATAAAACGTCCAAACCACTCGTCTATGGCAGGACAAGCTACATCTATTAGAAAAATATTAAACACAGCCGTCAGGACGCTTCAAAAATTAACATTAGGATATTTTTTAAGCAAACTGTTCCTCCTAAAACTAAATTTTGATTTAATGGATTAAGATCTGGGCTACCAAAAGGCCAATCCTCTATTGTTAGAAAATAAAGAACATGTTGCTCAACTAAGTTTGAGTTGCTCTATGAGCGCATGCTGAGTTTTGCTAAATGATCCAAGGTTTCCCTCGGAAAAGCATGTGATTTAGAGGTTTCACTACATCTTCCAAAATCTTCTGACTTCCCTTTCACAAAAATAAATATCGGTTATTATTTTACCACAAGACACTTTTCAACAAACCATTACAGTTGTAGATAATGGCCTCTCTAAATTTTTGGTACATCTATAAACAAGTTTTTTGTAGCCATAATGTCAACTTACTTAGTCAATAAACTTTTTACTATTTTTCTTCTACCTTTGGTTAAAGAATCTGTCAGCAAATATTTTGTATGATTTTTGTAAGCAACTAGTCCTAGGCCTTGCTTAATAATACGAGACATCAAAGTTTTGAAAATTTTGCAACTAACCAGAGATAATCTTCTGCTTTCGCAGAGGATTTTATTTAATTTGATTACCTGAGTAGTCATTAAACAATTTTATAGCCTGATACATAAACATACGGCTAATGACGTGAGGTTGCGGGGTCTTCAAGATTACGTATTTTAGTTCCACAGTTATGTAATGCTATTACAACAATATGGTTTTTTGACAAGAAACGCAATGTATGTGAATATCATAGATCTTGCTGCTGTGTAAAGTAAAGGTAGGTTTGATTTTATAACAGTATTTATGGGAATACTAGGTATACTATAACGCCATGTAATATCACCTCGAATAGCGTTGCTGAAGCGCACAAAAGAAAAAGTAGTGAGTATAGTGCTGTGAGCCCAATTGTAATTAAAGCGTAAAAATATGAAGATATACAATCATGGGCACTGATAGATGGTGTGTTTTTTTTTGGAGAGAGTAATTATATGTAGAAACGCAACACCGAGCCGCGTGGTTTGCTAAAGAGTGCATTTCAAAGACAGTAAAAACTGTGTTGAAAAATAAAATAAGAAATATTTGTTTATCAAATGCGCAAGCCACACATTATCAAGAGCGTGTTTGACTTAATAATGACAAAAAGATGGATCATATTCCAGCCACAGGATTTTCGAGCAAAATTTTGCATACCGTCATTCATGAGGACTTAAAGATACCAAAGACATATAAACGATGGCAGAACATCAATAATAACTGTAGTTATATGGATCTAGCGACATTTTTTAACTGCTTGTACATAGTAAACAAATCATCGTTCTGAGACCCCAGAAAAGAAGCGCTAATGTATGAAATGAATGCACATTAGCAGTGCTCGCCCCAAGAAATTTTATATTTAAAAATAAATTTCAATTGTTTTTCTGACACCAGAAAAAGATTTTCCTAATAAATTGACTTTTTTTTAATAAAATAAAGACGCAGTCAATTGCTTCAATATAACAGTGGAGTATCACGTGCCAGTTACCACAACGTTACCACCCTGTACGCTTTCGGTACACCTATAGTTGCCGGATCTGGTGCCAAGCAACTATGCTCTGTTTAAGGCAATGAATGTGACAATAAGAAAGTTCTGTAACGACGAGTTTTTAAAAATACCTAGGCGTTTGGAAAATTTTGAGCCGCAACCTAAAGATGGCCCTGTTTGTCAAAACCATTCTGCTAGTACAATTTTGGAGGCTTAGCTGTTGTTTGACAGTCGTTTTTATGAGGTGATGTCAGTGCTTTTGTAAAAATAGAAAAAATTAAATACTGTGCCGTAATTAACTAATATAATTGAATTTGAGAGGCAATATGTCTACGGAAATTAAAGTTAAACGCCGTTTTAGGAATTCTGTTCCATCATTTACCACAGTGAAAAGATGGGCATCTGAATTTAAACGTGGTCCTACCAACTTGGCTGATAATGAACGTTCGGGACTGCCAACAACTGCAACCTCTACCAATAACATCGAAAAAGTTTACGAAATGGTACTGGAAGATCGTTGATTCAAGGTTAGAGAGGTAGCACAGGCTGTGGGCATATCGGAAGAACGCGTTTATTATACATTAACTGAAGAATTGAGCATATGAAGCAGTCCGAGCGTTGGGTACCGTGCTTGCTCAGTTCACAAAAATTCATTCGAATGAACATTTCCAAGGCCCTGCTTAAAAGGTTTCAGCAAAACGAGTCGGACTTTGTGCGTCCATTTATCAGTGTCGATGAAACTTCGATCCACTGTTACACTTCTGAGACAAAGCAATAATGAAAACGGCCCCATTTGAAACGGAAGAAAGTGCTCTTTTATCAAAGCAAAGGTTCACAGTCGCAATGGCCAAAATCCACAAATTCCAGTTTGAACTGTTTAAGCACTCAGGATGGTCACCACATCTTGCCCACGGTAAATATTTCTTGTTTTCAAAGCTGAAAGTTTGGCTCGGAAAACAGAGATTCTTATCAAACGAGAAAGTCATCGCAACTGTAGACGCCTATTTCATAGAGCAAGACTAAAAAATGTATCGACTTAAAAGAAAACTATATTGAAATATAAAACTGAATTTGACAGAAAAAATACTTGTTTGTATGTTAGGCTAAAAACATTTCAGACGTAAAATATTGATG
Source organism: Sinelater perroti (assembly GCA_036346155.1). Lineage (NCBI taxonomy): Eukaryota > Metazoa > Arthropoda > Insecta > Coleoptera > Elateridae > Sinelater > Sinelater perroti. Next base: position 1,671,034 of record JARFIY010000348.1, on the reverse strand, counting down.
TGCATTGATTGGTAGCTTAAATACTTATTTTCTTGGTTATTTAAAATTTTGATTTTATTATATAATCTTCAAATTATAAAAATAAAACCCACAAGTCATTATCGTTGATAATATTAGGCCAGAAGAAATCACCAATTTCTCTCTCTCTCTCTCTCTCTCTCTCTCTCCCCTCTCTCCCTCTCTCCCCTCCACTCCTCCCTCTCTCTCTCCCCTCTCTGCTTACCTCCCTACCTTCTTCCATCCCTCCCTTCCAGCTTTTATTGCTTCATAACTACTCGTGTCCACGTCATCCATATTTCGTTTGATGTATCGATGACGTGGATGTCTCCTTGTTTTTTGTCTTCGCATTTTCCTTTTATAATAGTTTTCGTAATTGCCTCCCGGCGGAAAATGTGTCCACTTAGCTGGTCTCGTCTTTTCTGTGTCTGTTTCTACATCCTTTCTTTTCTTCAGTCCATTCCAGCACGTTATCGTGAGTAACCCTATCTACCCAACCAATTTTCATCATCCTTTACCTTAGAAATAAAATTTATGTATGACAATTAATATGATTGAAATTGCGGTTTCTGGGAAATATGTGTTAGTGTAGTAGCTTTCTCTTGTTTTCTGTATAAAATTGTTTCTTAATCCTTAAAATCTCATTAGGTGTTTGGTACAAGTATTATGCCAAACACATTTAACATTGATGATTATTAAACAAAACTGTCACCAGTTTTTTTATTTCGCACAATTAAGTAAACTGCCAATACTTGGCCGCATTTACAGAAATCGTAACCTCTGTTCAGAAATTTCAAAAGCCGTTATAATATTAAAAATTATCGATGGAATTCATAATCGCGGATGAATGAATAAGAATAAGTGATCCAAATTTACTTTGAGAAAACATATCACTTTTGCTCATCTCTGATTTTAACCAGGTACTTGAAGCTGCCTTAAAATATTACGGCTCATTTTAAGCAATGATCCACATTACAGAATAAAATACAATTTTATTGTTACTCATTAAGTTTTAAAATACAATTAAAACATTTAAATGGACCCAGTGAATCGAATATAAAAACTGTAGTAAGCGTTTCAATCAGCTAGAAAAGTAATGTCATCAAATTTTTGAAATGCAAAGAAACTATTCTAATTTACCGTTAATAAAATATTCCAGAGTATTCAATAAAAAAACATAGTTTTCCAAAAACTTTAAAATTACTCAAAATTAGTTTTCACTTTTTAGCAACTAAAATATTGTAGGTGTTCTTGACATAAGTATTTATAGTTAACGTATCTCCTTCTCTCCGACACTAATATAAGTGTACTATACCTTTGTCTAAACAAATTCAGTCAAATAAAGAAACCGTTAATGTAAATAACTGTTTTAAAAATTTTAAATAGAATTATTTCAAGAAGGAAATTTATTTGTAAATAAAAGATCTATATTTTAATAATATTTGTATACAATACTACAAAGGTTACCTGATGTGCACATTTAATGACAATGATGCTTATAAGTATACAAACTGAATTACACTGCAGATAAGTATTTACATGCATCCGTAATTTATAATTTTTTTAATCACTTTTTTAGTGTTTCATTACAGAGCATATACATCGAGTGTTAAAAGTACAAGTAAAAAGCTACCATTCTCTATATTTTAACTAACAATAACTGTAGGCATCTATTTATAAAATCAAAATCTAATTAATTTTATTTTTGTTCAAAAAGATCTAAAACGATAGTGCTAGCGGACTTCAGCAATATTAAATTATCGATTTGCTTTCTCAACAGCACTATATTACAAAGAGTTAAGGCTGTGTGATTTAGTAGAACGGTGTGCGTAATTGAATCCCGATAAATAATTTACAACGATAAAAACATTCATTGCTCAACTAATGAAATAAATTATATTTAAGTTTAGAATACCTGCTTCTGTTTCTAAAAGTAATAAAATTAAAATATAATTATTATTTAACACACGTAATACAAATTTTATTGTTTGGATTATTTTCCTTCTGTAACTGATCAGTTAGCAGTTTAAAATAATGTAATTTTATTATTTTTTTAACATCTCAAAACATCCAAACGACAGTAGCCATAGTTTTATTTGTAGGTACAATTGTTAAATAATAAGTTTAATTTGTTCCACTACTTTGATGTATTTAAATAAGGTCTAGAAAAAGTTGACATTCTGTGTCAAAATGTGCTTATAACTAACTGCAAGTGTTCTCGAATATTGTGATGATAACATTTATAATACAAAAAAGCAGTAAATAAAAGTAGGACAGAAAAGGGGAAATAAACAAGTTAATAAAATCGTTATTTAACTGTAAATAATCTACAGAAATATAATAATGATTCTCATCCAAATAGTAATAATCAAAAGTCTATTAGTACAACAGAAACGTGTTTATGAGATACTGAGCTACAAAAAAAATTCTAATTTTATAGCTCGTGTTTGTTGAAAAAGTTTGATACCAAAATGTCTAAGAGATAATGTAATTAAAAATAAATTTCAAAGCACCTAATACTTGCAAAACTCAGGTTAAATATATGCAAGAAAAAGATAATTTGCTACATCTAGCAAATAAAAAAAACTATTATTTACAATAACTATTAAAAAACTGCATTCTAAAACTCCAACAAGTAATACAAAAAAAGGCTTAAAAAATAAAAGTTTTCTTCAAAGAAACGTAATGAATATGAGACAAAGATATATCAAAATAACATTACTTAATTTTCTATTGATTTGGAATCTGCCAAAAACAAAAAGATGTTTGCAAATTAAATGGTCTTTAAAATATCACAGTAAAATTACCTACAAAAGTATATGCTAGTATAGAGTACCAGACACCAATAACACAATCACGCGAATAACTATTGCAAATCTCATATAAATATATAAAATGTTTTGAAGCTTATGATACAAAGATTGTAGGAAACTTATATATTCTAGCAAACATTTTTTGTGCAATAAAAATCATCCCACTAACTATAAAGAATGTGAACCGTAACCCAAATACAAAACAAATTAATAAACAAAAAATTTTAGTTCTTACAACATACAAAATAAAAGTTTAGAATGAGAGGAAATGTGTGGAGCAGATTTTCTAAACATTCAGCAATTTGAAGAGAAATTTGCCTAGTCAACTCTATACCATTCTAAACTCATATATCCAAGACAGATATTTTCAACAAAAATATAACAATACTTTGACTACTATTTAATACAATCCGGTGTACCGCAGGACAGCGTATTAAGATCATACTTATATCCAATCTACACAGCAGACTTACCAGTCACGGAGAACACTATGGCAGCTACAATCGCTGATCATACAGCAATCTTGTCAGCTGACCTAGACCCAGAAAAAGCATCGGATGGCTAAAACGTTGGAGAATTGCTGTTAGTACTGATAAATTTGCTCAAATTACATTCACTACAAAGAACACTTCTTACGCATAAGTAACTATAAATAAAAAAACCTGTACTCACAATAAAAAAGTGAAACATTTAGGACTTCATCTAGATGAAAAATTAAGATAAAAAGCACAAAGCAAAGCCAAAAAATAACAGTTAAACTTAAAGGTTACATAAATGTATTGGCTGAATGGTAGAAAGTCCAAACTCAATTTAGAAAGTAAACTAAGAATACTCGAAACTATATTAAAGCCTATACGGACATATGGACTCGAGATATGGAGTTGTAGTAAGTTGTCAAACACAAAAATATTACGGAATTCTCTGTACACAACAAACTTGTCTTGGTATGTATCGAACCTTACAATACATAATGATCTGAAAATACCGCATGTACAAAATGTAATTAAATCACAAGTTACCAAATACAGATACCCCAATATAGGACACTCTAGGCAGCTTATAGCTGGAATGCCCAATCATTCCTTGGCAAGTAGAAGATTAAAAGACTATGGCCGGAAGGCTTGACTGAATGAATTCGGCTGCATTATCGAAGGATGGGACCCCACTAGATCCGTTTCACATACAACTCATTTGCTCATTACCCTTTCAATTGAGTAGCTTGTAAATTTGCAATTGATTACAAAAAAATACATCAGAAGGGGATGTATGTGGCACTAAAACATTTGTCTATTATTTTTATAAGCTTTTTTGAGTTGTTCTGTTCTTGTCATTATCTTTTAGGTTTCTCAAGGTGCCTATATACTCATATTGTTTCAATTGTTAGATGGTTTCGTTGTTGATTGTTATACTACAAGGACGACATGTTGTCTTTCTGTGTTGCTACAATCAATTTAGTTTTTTAATATTAATGTTGAGCTTGTATGCCTCACTAATTATATTAATTTTCTCCACTAAGTATTGCGAGTAGATCGTTTATATTTTCTGCAATTATTGTCCTATCATCCTTCCAGTGATTTAAATTCCGCTGTTTGCATTATCCAATGCTTTTATGAATAAAGTCTGAACATAGATGTTAAATATGTGTATTTTAATTTTAGGGGTCTGCTTCTAATACAAGTTGGCAAATTATCTCATGTTATTGTAATCAATATTCATATTTTTACTTTCCTTATCCTATAATAAGGAAAGTAATGTAATCGGCGGAAATTTGACCTACCCAGTTTTTCACATTTCTGAACGAAATGTAGCCTCAGGACACCAAAAATGTTGGTTTGGGCCATTGGTTCGCGCGCGCGCGTGAATATGTGTGTGTGTGTGTCTCTGTCGGTCTGTCAGTAAACAGGAGAACAGTAAGAGCTAGAAACTTGAAATTTGGTATGCAAGTTACTTGTAGATAGGGGACGTAGTGCGAAGCTTTTGGTAAAAATCGGCCGAGTCGTTTGGTCGCAAGGTCGCAAAATCGGTCACAAAGCGGTAGCGAATCTAAACGGTTGAAGATACAAAAATTTATGAGAATAAAAATGATTTGTTATCACGAAATAAACATGAATTTAAAATAAAAGTTGGTAAAATAGGAACTCGAAAAAAAATTGTAGCTAGGATTTTTAATATACCGGGTGTTCATAAAATGTTTCGGGAAATTTATATTACCGGATAGATTAGACCTAGACGAACAAAAAATTACAATGAAATTTTTTGATCCGAGGTCAAATAAATAAGTTATAGCCGATTAAAAATTAATTAAACGGACCAATCGCAGCGTGCTCGGAGAACTTCCTGGACGACTGCGCTTGGCCGCTAGGAGGAAGCACGCAGGCGATAATGGGGAAGGCCGTGCGGCCGAGCTCGCACAGTTACTTTCAGTGACGTAGCAAAATTTTAAGTACGAGTCAATTATTGTCTTGTACTGTTTATTTTTATCAGCTTTCGAGTGTTGGACTCGCGCCTCGTCCTTTTTTAAAATAACAAGTTCCGGGACGAGAGCAGCCAAGGGCCGAGACGATGGACCCGGTATAATATATAATAATAGGATAAGGAAACTCGTGTGATGTTCACACCAGATTTTTTAAGTTGCCTATTAGTTTTTCGAGATTGTCAAAGCTGGAGTTTATAAAAAATAGATAAAACATCTTTGTTGGCATCTAAATATGTTTGAACCACGACATTATACACAAAAAGGATTTTCGTGTTCCTATTCCATTTCTAAAGCCAAAATGCATCTCGTCCAATAAAATTCACATTTTGATAGATTCTTCGATAAATTATTTTAAAGAACATCTTGAGTATGTGGCTTATTAAGATAATGAAGCAAAAGTTATCATATTTGTAGGAATTTGAGATTTTTGGCAGAGTTATAAATGCATATTCCAACCACTTCTGCGATGTAGTACCCATCTTATATGTATGTAGCATTAAAGAGGTCTCCCAAAACATTTATTCTAGAATCGTCAAATAACTTCAAAATTCCTTCGTGCTTGAGGATTTTTTATTGCATATTAAACTTCGCTATATAAAATGTCTAGTCCCAATACTAAAATTTCAAATTTCCACTTTCTCGTTTTATTATCAATAATTAATTCTAACACATACCTCTTCCATCTTTTATTTTTATCTCCTAGTAAGTACCATTGCTTTTTCCAGTAATATCTCTTATTTTGCCATGTATCTTAAAGAAGTTACATTTTAATTGTGATTCTTTCATTTCAGTACAGTTGTCAGATATCAATATTTCTCTACTTGGAGAGGCAGGCGTGTAAATAGCCGCTCTCGTGGATGCGGTGTGGGATACGATACCGATGCGGCTCGTAAGGACCAAAAAATGGAGAGGCAGGCGTATAAATAGCCGCTCTCGTGGTGCGGTGTGGAAACGTAGTACGGCCCGTAGTGGAAGGTCAGCCGATAAGGCCAAAATCGTCCCTTAAACGGCCGTCGCGTTAGCGGATGGGGGCGGCTACCGATATCAACCAATGAATTGCCAAATCGCTCACCAGAATCGGCTTCGGCTTCGGCTTCGTCGGCGATTCCAAGGTGGCCACCTCTGCGTTGCGGATCTGGTATCCTCGGGATGTTGAGACACGACCAAATTGGCCGAGCTGCGATGCGTGAATATTTGCGGGGTGTTGAATATGCGTGAATGTATGCGGGGATGCGAAATGTTTCTGATGTATGCGGGTTAAGACACGACCGTATTGGCCGAGCTGCGGTGCTTGAATTTGAATTAATGCGGACTAAGACACGACCGAACTGGCCGCGCTGCGGGGCATGAATGTCTCGGCTGAGCAAAAGCCCATGCCGTTTGTGTGCGACGGCAAAACGTAGCTGATATCAAAGGCTCGCATGCCGCCGCGATATAAAGCGGTTCAAGGGCGAAAAGGCCGCCACACCATACTCCCCGCCTTGAAAGGTCCTGAGCTTTCAAAAAAATTACTACTTTATCAAGGAGCTATTAACAAAGGTTTGAAACAATATTGTCATTAAATTCCTGAAATTAACTGTTATATTTCAGGTGCGTTAAATTGCGGTTAGATTTATATCGTAACAAACTATATAAATGCCCTATTAATATACTATCTATATATACATGAATCAGCTAAAATATTGTTTATTGGGTTGGCAAAGGATATAGCTTGGTGACAGGACGTTTGTATGTACCTGACCCGGTTTTTACTAAAACTACGCGGATTACACCATCCGATCCGGGAAAAGTCTCTGTTATAACGCCTAGTGGCCAAGTTAAAGGAGGTACATTATCTTGACCCAAGAGAACAACAGTACCGATCTCTATTGGGCGATCGGGTGATCCCCACTTCTGCCGAACTTGCAGCGTGTGCAAGTATTCAACTCGCTATTTTTTCCAATAAGACAATACAAGCTGATCTAAAAGCCTTTTGCGGTTTGTTAAGTTCAAGCTTTCTTCTGTCAATTCAGAAGAAGGTAAATACTTGAGGGGACTGGACATTAAAAAATGCACCGGAGTGAGCACATCCGGTGCGCGTGGCGGAATCATTGTCCACTCAATGCGTGTTTTAAGAACCTCCTTTTTAATATCAGATTGGACAGTGGAGTTTAACAAAAAAGAATAAATTTCGCCGAGCTGTGCCTTAGCTCCGACAAAATTGGTGCCATTGTCTGAGTATATAACAGACACTGGACCGCGGCGGGAAATAAACCTTTTGAAGGCGGAAAGAAACGCATCGGATGTAAGTTCCGATACAAGTTCGATATGTATGGCTTTAGTAACCATACAGACTTACAAACATATGTAAACTTTCTGAGAGCGTTGACCTCTACGGCGAGTAGGTATATAAGCGACAGGTAAATTATCGTGTATTTTAGCAATACGATTGCTGACAAAAATAGACCACCTATGTGGCGATGAGTGGATCCACGAAAGCGCTATTGTAGAATCCGAGAAGGCGTAAACACCTGTAATAGGTAGACGAGCGGAAAGTTTGTCGCGGACCACGCGAACAAGCTTGGACAGCAGCAAAGCGGCGACAAGTTCTAATCGAGCTAGCGTTGTTATTTTAACTGGAGAAACCTTTGACTTTGCACATAAAAGCCGGACGGTGATATTACCTTCAGGATCAGTGATGTGTAAATAAACACAACAACCGTAACCACTGAATCTCGCGTCACAAAAGGCTACGATGTTCACTGCAGCTTTTCCCACAATGCCAATATGGCGCGGAATTTTTAGAGAAGAGAGTGTGGAAAAATCGCGTGCAAAAGCTGAAAAGCGACTGATGATGGATTCCGGAGGAATCTCATCCCAGTCTATTTTAGCTAGCCATAGTTCCTTAATAAGAATTTTGGCGTACAGCACAACTGGAGCTACAACGCCAAGTACGTCGAATAAGCGGGCAACTAGCGATAGAATCGTGCGCTTTGTGCATTTATCTTCTACAGAAACTGTTGTTAAAGAAAAGTAATCGTCAGCAGGATCCCAGGTTAAACCAAGGATTTTAAAATTGTAAATATCGTTACCCTTGCCAGAAAAATTTACTGGTGAGCGGTGAGACTCGGGAAGAACCTCCAATAAAGCGGGTGAATTAGTGGCCCATTTGACAAGGTCGAAAGAGCCTAATTTAAATAAATCGATTAATTCGCGAGACAATCGCATGGCAGTCTGTTCATCGGGAACCGAATCGACATAATCATCCATGTAGAACTGAGTTTCTACCAGTTTAGAAGCCTCAGGGAAGCGGTCACTATGCTCGCACGCTAAGTTGCGTAACGTACGCACAGCTAGGTAAGGGCTAGGCTTTAGCCCGAAGGGTACGCGGTTAAAATTGTAAGTGCGAATAGGTTCGTTCCTACTGAAACGAAATAAAATTCGTAAGTATTTACGATGGTGCTCGTTTACTCCGATGCGCAAAAACATTTGTTTTATATCAGCGGTCATTGCTACTGGGAATGTACGAAAGTTGAGTAACAACGAGAACAAGTCGGCCTGCAAATTAGGTCCGACATGCAAAATGTCATTAAGTGACAGCCCTGAGTGCGTTTTAGCACTAGCGTCTAAAACGATACGGATGCTGTCCTTATCTGGTCTGACAACGGCGTGATGCGGTATGTAGTAACCCTCCTCTGTCAATTCAGAGTTAGGCACCTGGGACAAATACCCCTGCGTTATATAATCGGCGATAGTTTTATTATAATTTTCGCGTAGGGTTGGCACGCAATCGAATTTACGCTCGAGCGCAAGTAGACGACGGTGAGCCAGACCGCGTGAATTACCCAACTCCGAGGGGTTTCGAGAAAGGGTAAATCAACAAAATATCTGCCGTCTTTAAATAAAATCGAAGAGTTAAAGTTATTTTCGCAATCTAATTCATCTGGACTAATAAAACATTGAGATGGAATTTCCTCTAACTCAAAGAACTTCCGTAAACTTGACTCAATGTCAACGTTAGCAAGCGCGGTAAACGAAGATGTAGTACTATGTAGGCAGGTTGCATCATAATGACATTCAATATCTCCCATAAGCACGTAACCAAAGCTGGTTAATATAGCGGGTGGTGCGCGGTTACCAGAATCGACCCTATCTCACAAATAAATATAAGGAAACAGTTGAGCACCAAGAACAACGTCAATTTCTCCCGGTACATTTCAGGATAAATCGGCAAGCGGTAAATTATTTAAATATGACATATCTTCATTTAATGTAATGAAATTTGCGGGAAGTTTGTCTGTAATACAGTCAACTACTAAAGCACGAATGTAATATTTGTTGTTAGGATTAATTCGTGATTCTATTGCGAAATTAATAAAACCGTGTACAGGTCGCGAGGTCATACCAACACCTTGTAAAGATGAATTGCGTAATTTAATTATGGGAATGTTCAAGCGTTTACAACAATCCATAGTAATTAAATTATTTTGCGACCCGTTGTCTATTAAACACCTGACGACGAGCGTATTTCCGTTTTTACCATGTGCATAGATCTGTGCGGTCGATAACAATATAGCCGAACTAGAAGAAACTGCTGAACTAAGCGATACGGAAGACGTGTCGTGAGATTGTGATACTGATTGCGTTGATATGGGCGCACGGTCAGCTGCTTGCGGACCAGCCGCCACAGACGGCTTGATAGGGCGGTCATTCTTTAAGTTCGAAAAATGCAGTAAAGAATGATGCGGTTTTTTACAAATTTTACAAAAGTTCCGTGATTTACATTTAGTTAACGAGTGAGATTGACTTAAACAGTTTATACAGCCGCGTTTCGCTTTAATTAACTCGAAACGCGCTTGCGGTGATTTCATATTTTTAAATTCAATGCAGCGAAATAGCTGGTGTTCTCTGTCGCATAGCGGGCAACGCGTATTAGAAATCTGTTCACTCGATATAAACGACTTGCAGGCACCTTGTGCGCCACGGCCAAGGCTGTGATAAGGTAAACTGAAATTTGCGCGCGGCTTGGTCAGCGAATTATTAGCATGCGAGCGCTCGAGTACTTTGACATAATCTTGCGTAAATGAAATAAATTGTTTACAGGAGGGTAATTCTATTCCGCTCACCCTATTTTCGAATTGTTGAAGCGTTTGGGGATCAAGTTTTCTTAAACCACAATGTAACAAGACAAAATCTAATAGGTCGGGAATGTCTAACTGTTTTATTGCGGCGGTGGACGCGGAATATTTTTCTATATATGTATTCAAACTAACAGCATTACCGACGCATCCTTTGATGTCCAGAATGTTATTTAGATAATGACTGCCTAAACTACGTTTATCTTGATACTTTTAACAAGACTGTCCCATATAATATTATAAGTATCCCTGTAGGAATAATACCTGCGGTTAATTTTAAATCGTCATGAGTTAATTTACTAATCAAATACTGCACACGCTGCGCGTCAGTCAAATTTGTATTTAAATGCACATTGCTACGAAATATTTCGTAAAATATTGGCCAGCTCTCAGTCTTGCCATCGAAAGAAGGTAGTTCAATTGGCGGTAATTTTACGATACCTCTTTTTTGATCTAATGTAAATGTTTTGCTGTTTGACAATATAAGGTTGCGTTTATATTTAATACTCGAATATAAATCTTCAATAGAATTTAAACATGAGTAGTCTGGAGGAGTCTGATCAATTTCAAACTGCAAGTTGTTAATTTCTTCAATTATTGTTTCAAACCTGCTGCATAATTCACTAATAGCTTCTGTTTGAGATAAAAATAATTCGTTTGAGCGTAATTCATAATTTGAAATATTTTTTGATATGTTATATAAACGATTAAATCGTTCGAAAATCGCCTCTTTTTTGGCAGTTAACTGAACTAATTTTAATTCAAGCTTTTCCATAATAAGGGAACTTTACTTGAATAAAGCGTAATAAATTGTTTCTGTTACCAATCCGGCTCGTAAGGACCAAAAAATGGAGAGGCAGGCGTGTAAGTAGCCGCTCTCGTTGATGCGGTGTGGGATACGATACCGATGCGGCTCGTAAGGACCAAAAAATGGAGAGGCAGGCGTGTAAATAGCCGCTCTCGTGATGCGGTGTGGAAACGTAGTACGGCCCGTAGTGGAAGGTCAGCCGATAAGGCCAAAATCGTCCCTTAAACGGCCGTCGCGTTAGCGGATGGGGGCGGCTACCGATATCAACCAATGAATTGCCAAATCGCTCACCTGAATCGGTTTCGGCTTCGGCTTCGTCGGCGATTCCAAGGTGGCCACCTCTGCGTTGCGGATCTGGTATCTTCGGGATGTTGAGACACGACCAAATTGGCCGAGCTGCGATGCGTGAATATTTGCGGGGTGTTGAATATGCGTGAATGTATGCGGGGATGCGAAATGTTTCTGATGTATGCGGGTTAAGACACGACCGTATTGGCCGAGCTGCGGTGCTTGAATTTGAATTTATGCGGACTAAGACACGACCGAACTGGCCGCGCTGCGGGGCATGAATGCCTCGGCTGAGCAAAAGCCCATGCCGTTGTGTGTGCGACGGCAAAACGTAGCTGATATCAAAGGCTCGCATGCCGCCGCGATATAAAGCGGTTCAAGGGCGAAAAGCCGCCACACCACTACTACTCAATATTTTTAAAACCTTCTTTACTAATTTGTCGATAAACTACAGTTTGCGTTTTGTGTATTTGTTAAATTTATTATTTTCTTTTCTTTTGCTTTCGATTGGAGTATTTTTCCAATCTAGTTGTTCTGCGTACTTAATATTTTTCTCTTTAGATTTTTTCATGCATTATTAACATATTTTCGTTTCGGTAAACTTACTATTTAATAGTGATTTCACTGACTCTTGGGTTTCAGGTTTCCTTAATTTGGAGATTTGCGAGATTGGCTTTATAGGCTTGTTGGTTTTTTTAGTCAAATTTTTATCAGTGCACGGTAGTGGGTAATTATCTTTCTTTGTGATATCGTTGAGCCGACGGTACTCAACGCAAAATCTGGTGAACCCGTCCTTCTTCTAGACTAGTACCACGAACTTGTCAAATCCTTTTCCTTATTTGAAATTATCTTCTCAACCTCCTTTCGTTTGATTAGTAGCAATCGTCTAGCACTCTTTCGTATGAAAGTGGCATCGCCGATGTTTATTTTGTGACGCACAATATTTGTCCTGCCTTTTAATCATCCTATTGGAACACGTTTTATTTCCGGTGCAACAAAGCTTTTAAGTTAGCACTCAAGCCACTGCAAAGATGTGGTGATTACTACTTTCAATTCTTCAGGTATCTTGCCTGTCTTACTATCTACTTGACAACTTCAAAAAGGCCAAAATACAACGACCAATGTTTATGCCTTCCCTCAATTTCCAAGAAAACCTATACACATTTATTACGCGAACCGGTACCATGTTGCCAGTTTGAAACAGCGTCTTCCCAACGAGCATTCTTTTTCCGGTCTTCTGCTCATCATTGCTTAGCTCGATAAGGATGATACTTCTTGCTAGGAGATTACAATCCAAAACAGCGTCCACCACCAATTCACTAGGAGGATGGTGTTCTGAGCTAATCTGACTCGTGGCACTACTCCACCTCAATCATGGAACACAACTTTTTCTTCTTTTACCTTCAGTACGCCATGCTCCAAGTCCACATTACACCTACAAGTTTTCAAAATGTCGATTCCAAAGATTATGTTAATTTTAATGTCAGCTACCAGTATACCATGTTTAAGAGTGGCATTTCCGATGGTTATTTGGGCTTCTATCTCTACATAGACCTTCACCAAAGCCCCAATTGCTGCCGACGTTTCCAATTGGTTGGCAGGAAATCACCACATGTCTCGATAACACTGGGTCTCGCAATGGTTTTCGTCGCGTCTGTGTCCAATACAAGAACATGCAGTTTTCCATTTACTCGGTCATTGACATAGACGCTATTGGAATTATGCTTAAGAGATTTAATCTGCATTTTTGTGGCTGGGGCTTCAGCGTTTTGCCTCTTTCCATCAATATGTTTTAGTTTGCCTACTGAGAAGTCCCAGAAGCTCTTTGTAACTTCTTGCACTCATATGGCTTATCTCACCGCAATTTCAGCAGAGTAAGCGCTTCGACCTTTTTCCAATAGCTTACCAATCTTTTCCGTCAAGTCTTCTTCAGGTGTCTTATTCAATTCATCGGTATCTGTCACCAACTTCCTTATATTGCCATACATTCTGGACGCCTGTTTGGCAGTTTCAAATTCTAGTGCATAAGCGCGTAGACCTATACCTCTTATTTGACCCGAGATACGGTGGTCAATAAATCACATGCATGACTTGCTTTGCTTTCTAAAATTATTTATAGTAATCGTATTTGAATTTATGTCTACTTTCCAATCTGATTTTAAATTATTTATATTTGAATTGAAATCTACTTTTAGCCCATCCAGCGTGGCGCTTACGTTATCCGCTTGCTTAAGTCGGAGCTACAATACGGTTTTATTTCCAGTAATTTTTAAATCCCTTTCCTCCAGCTCACGTTTGAGGTCAGGAACTTTCAGGCCGAAGAGCGTTACTTTTTTTGGGGTTATGCTTCAGTGCATTTATTTAAATTTATTCAACACTCACGTTACAAATGTAAAAACACCCCCCACCTGACACCGATTGTAACATTTCTGCTCTTTACGATGGTAAATAAAACAAAATTACTTAAAACTACTTATCTATTGTACTTACGATTATGCAAATTTATAACACTATTTATGTACACGCAATACATACAACTAACGGCACATTATTTATATAAGCACAGCTCCAGGTCATCACTTGAATTCATCTGCTTCAAATTTGGAATTTGAAATCTGCCTGGCGGTCCCACCGTGCGATATTTATTGTTTATTCGTCAATATTTTGGAATTAGAGTAGTGAATCCTCGAGACAGACGTACCTTCTAGAATATTTGGCGGTAAACACGTGCTCGTCAGCAGGATTTCTAGAAAGCATGACGCAAAGCTCCGACTTGTTGGAATGCGAATGTCTTGTATCGGGGGATGTTTGGAAATTCGTTGCAATATTTTTTGTACGTCCTTTGCAGTAATCTCTAATATTATTTAAAAACAGTTACAGTAATTTACTATTAATTTATTTGGTTTCAATTTTTTAAGCTTACACATTTTATATTTAGATACCGCAATTATTTATGCATTATATGTTTATTATACTAAATTATTCTGACTTATAAATTAATGAAGAATATGTTGCATTGCATTTATTTTTTTTATAATTCATTTTTTATCTATTTTCACTTTTCTGTAAACACCAATATATTGGTATTTACTTATATGTTTATTTCTAGTACTAGCGTGCTACTTAACATACGTAAAATATATGTAAAATTTAAAACTGATCAACACATACTTATTTTTAATTTTCTATAAAATCAAATGATAACATTAAATCATTAAATTGTTTTTCAAAATTATATCAGTTTGTATAAAGCAGAATATATAATTTTATTGGACTGTCCGGAGTTAGTCTATTAGTCGGTGTCATATTTTTATTTTTTCATTTTATTTACTTAATTACGAAACAGGAAATCGTTAACATAATTTTTAATTTTTGAAAAATTTTAAACTTTTATACAAACATCATTATGTATCAAATTATATGCGTGTTTGTAACGTGTATATTGATAATAGGAGGAAAAAAGAGAAAAAAACTGTTTGCGAAAGGAAAACGTGGCATTAACTTAAAAATCATAGCCTTTTAAATTTCATAACGTTTTTGCATATAAAATCTACTCTATGAAAGAATGTAAATTAGTTTTTACGATAGTCAAGGAAATGTAGCAAGGCAAAATGTAAAATGAATAAAAAGGCAGTAAAAATAAAATAATCAACATAATTAAGAAGGAAATTTTAGTCATAGATAAGAAACATTAAGCACTCTAACTAATTATTTCCTACTTCACGGCTGTATTATTTATAGTACGTTAATCCCTAATTATTTATTCATTACGATAAAACACGCCTGAAGTATATCAAGCACGGTCGCTGGGGCAACACATCAAACAGAATATTGAATGAGCATTATCTGCAACAGCGTTCCCTCAACAAGATTGTACCACTATCAGCATCAGTGCCACCAGCTAAGAACCACAATTACGCCGATGACTACATGGGTTGTCAAACCACATACACATGTCAGCCTGATTAATTTAGAGATGGGTGGCGCACAGCGTCGACTGCCAGCTTACCATGCGATGGGCGGAGGCCCATTCCAAGCCTGCAACGGAAAGCTAGGCCGACGCTTGAAAACCGCGGCCGCGCTAATGTTTAGCGAAAGGAAAACTCGACGAAACTAATTTTTTGGCGCCGCAAAGACACGCCAGGCCAAAAGGGCGCACAGACATGCTGCGCTTTCATCTCGAATAAAATGATCGGGAGGCCTGTGATTGACAACTCAATCAGCTGCTAGCAGTACTTCGTTCGGCTTAATTATTGCGTTCGCAGCATCCTCCTAGTGCCTAATGGTAATTATATGTGCATGCTGCACCGTGAACACAGGGGGAACCGCGTTTGCTGCATTCTATTTGTGGCGCAGCATGGGGGCATTCACACTCTCCACTTGAACTTGCTTGTTTTGCTCGTAAGATTGTTTTGGCCGTCGGAGATGTTAAATTCACAAGAATATTTTATATAATTTTCTATAAAGAATATGTTTGACACTGAAATTTTAAAAGTGTAATATTTTTCATCGAGTTAATAGAGCTGCTTCTCACAAGCACTACTAGAAAGGTAAAGTGCTAAAAATGCAATAAAATTTTTAACCTGAAGTATATCATATCAAAAGATGTAGTGCAAAAAAAAACGATTATTTAAAACTTATGGCACACATTAAAATTAATTATTATTGGAAAACATATTTATTGTGGAGGTACCAGAAATTTTGTTCTTTTAATTGATTTGCGTAGATTGGCCCCAAAAGTGCATGCCAATTATTAAGTACAATTCAAAAACAAAATTTTTGTGTTGATATTTATTTATTGGAATCCCACTCTGGGGCACTGCTACTAAGTTAAATATAGAAATCATCCAAAGATTCCAAAATAAAGTCCTACGAGTTATAGTAAATGCACCTTGGTATGTTTCCAACGCAATTATACACACAGACCTAGGCATACCCACCGTACGGCAAGAAATCACAACTATCAGTGCCAAACATGCAAACAAGATGATAACACACCCTAATCAACTGGCAAACACGCTCTTTGACGATGATGAAGAGCGAAGAAGACTGAAAAGGTTCAAACCTACAGACTTCCCAACCCGCTTCGTCTAAATTGCTGTCTTTTTTAATCATATATTATATAAATATAAATTGTATTATATTACACACGTTATAGTTAACTTCTGAGTGTGCCCATAGGAGCACTTCTCTTCAAGTCATAATTTAGTTATTTAAGAAATAGTTTTAAGTATTTTTCATACGATGTATTTAATGTCTGCTTTCACAGACAGATTGTACAACAATTTGGAGTCATTAAAAAAATCATTTTTTTAAATACCTTTCTCTATCTTCCATGCAACTTGAGATTCCATCGTTTCAGAACTTCTCAGGTTTCTGGATGAAAAACTTTTGAAGGTGTTTTTATGGCTTTTAAGTTCTTGTCGTTAAAATAATTTTGCAAATTAAAATCTGAAAGTGCATTGTCTGGTAAATATGATAAATAGAACTGCACATCCCAGATAAGCTTCAACAATTTGTGTCGAGCAGTCAAAGAAACATAAGGTTTAGCATTATGTTAATGAAACACAACTCGTTGCTATTAGCCAATTCTGTAAGTTTTTCTTGAATTTTTCATTTTTCAGTTACAAACAGTACTTATTCAAATTTATCGACTGGTCATTTGATAGGAGCTCATATTTATCATTAATTACTTTAACAACGGTGCGTTTTCATTACGTTTGTACAACGCGTCACAAATAGAAATCCGACTCATTAAATGTTTCCTGGTCAAAATGCAAAACACCAACATCGTAGACATTTACCTAACCAAGCTCCATTAAATGTCCTTGGACGTTGGTATTTTTAATACCTGTGCTAAATCTCATGCCCTGTCTCTATTTTACTTAATTAGTATCATGATTTTATTGTCATCAGTAGTGAAAGGGGAGTCGAGTACGAGCAGTGAATCGGTGCAAATGTCCCGTACGTCGCCCAATAACAGACCTTAACTTGACCTTAGCTACACTTATGCTTCCCTATAAACGCAGTAAGTTTAGACTTATTTTAATATGCTTTACCAAACATCATCAATTACTACCCATGCAATTAAATAGATTATTAAGTGCCCCACAAGCGCAAATCTGACAATGTGTCACTATCAATGAACTAAGTTTAAAAACGGTACGCATGGACCGCTCCAAACCTCATCAAAAGAAAAAATGCTAGCTTCCGCCACATTTGGAAACTTCAGTGGATGATAAACAATTTCCCAATGAAGATGCGCAAAAGAATTAGTCAGATACAACGAAAATTAAAATTCTACCTATCTATCTGCACAATGCGGCAAATCACAATACTCTTGTTACCGATATCTAAAAACATGCAACCGGCACATTTGCAACGACCTATAACACATCCAAGCTACGTATAAATCTAACAGAAGACGAAGATTTTAGAACGTAACCAAATTCTACGATGAAAACCAAATCTAATATCACACATATCAAAATCCTAACGACAAACTCTTATCTGTAGTCAACAAAAATGTACCACTTTTCTTAACAAATAAGAAAATTAAAAAAGAACTGATGAATAAGGTTCCCGTTCCTAATGTAACACAATTGTACATAAAAAAAAGAAAAACGCTGCCCGTCTGCGTTGATCTCACTTAAAACGAAGAAGCAAAACACATATTCACATTGAAAGCATTATTCTACTCCCTAGTAACCATTGAAGTAAAAAGAATATTTAAGATCGTACCCCAATGCTGCATCTGCACACCGATGCAATGACCCGCTAAAATGCGCAAACTGTGGAGGAGCCACAGTGTAAATTACCGTGGTTATCCCCATCATATTAATCTACTACAGCAACGTACGAAAACTCAAACCACTATCTCCAAAACTAACTACATCCGAAACTCGTACGTTAACAGACTTATGCAGATAAAGTAAAAGCGGAGGCAATCTTAACACCAAGATATCGATCCCAGACAATAGCCCAAAACATTCCAACACCATTATTCAGTTCCTCCTTAAACTACTCACACCTCACCTTGACCAAATTAAATTGTTCATTACAACATCCTCCTGCCTATTCTCTTCAATGGGCCATAATCAACAAAAACCAATTCAGTTCTTAACAACTATCAACTGCAATGCTAATGGGTTCCTAAATCAACGTTCTTTACGCATTGCTTTCTTAGCTAAACACAAAGTTGACGTCGATTGTATTACTGAGACGCAGCTAGATGAAACGATCAACCTCAAAACTCCTGATTACCACTTCTATCGCAAGGAGCGCGACGTTAATAAAAAAGAGGTTTAAACACACGCGACTTCCTGACATTTCCAACATTGAAATGACTTCAATTAAAATAATACTTGACGACAACAGTACCGCAACAATAGTTAGCTCTTACAGATAACCAAATAAAAAGCTAGTACCTCAAGACATCAAAACAATATTCGATACAACCCAGCCACTGTTGGTCGTTGGTGATATAAACGATGTTTAGCGTTTATATCACTTTATGGGGCTGCAGAGCGTCCAACCCCGAGAAAAATAACTCGCGAATCTTACTACAGATAACTCCTAAATTCTAGCACCGGATGAGTGTACTTATTATTCTTATCGAAGAGATCATGAGCCCGATATACTTGACCTTGTTTTGCAAAATAATTTCAACAAGCCATTATACTAATGAATCATAATCAAACTTAACAAAGATGACATCTCTATTCTAGTGTACCTTCCAAATAACTTAGCACTTGAACAACCATTACCCAATCTTATAAATGGCAAAATAAACTGGGAGCTATTTGAAAAAATACTAGGTAATAAAATCTTGTCCCGCAAATATTCAAAACAAGCAGGATATTGACACCGTGGTTGCTAATCTCAATACATCGATCGGTGACAGTGCACGACAAGCATGTAAACCAGCATTCATAACTGCTTTATCAAACTACAACTACCCACTGAGGCATATAATCAACCTAATCAACGAGAAAATCCGAGTTAGGTGCGAATGGTAAAGAACTAGAAATCCATTAATCAAAAACCGCCTAAACAACCTTGCCCATTAGATCAAAAGAGATCTAAACCTTTTCAGAGTCAACACCTATAAACAGCATATAGCCAACTTTAGCCCAAGAGACAGGGGTTTATGAAAAACCACTAAAAAGGTCCTAAACTAAAGAAAATAACTGCCTATACTCACAACAGGTACAGGAAAAGACAGCTAACATGTGATAACTTATATCGAAACAAATGTGTTTCACCCTGGTAGAATTAAACCCACCTCCCCCAAGGATCTTAAAACCTATATAAATATACTTTTTCAAAAAAGTCTCCCGGCCATGATCTTATCGCGAACTTTATTCTCTAGCATCTTACCAAGAAAGCTCTAGCCTATCTAAGTACAATCTTTAATGCCTACCTAAAGGTAAGTTACTTTCCTCAGACATGGAAATAAGCCCAACTTTTTATATTCTCAAAACCAGACAAAAAGAAAACCAAAATTAGCAGCTGTAGACTAATAAATCTGCTAATCACTCTATTCAAAATGCTAGAAAAAATCATTCATGTTAGATTAAATGCTGCAACTGAAAGTCTCATCACAATTTACACCTTCCAGTTTGGATTCAGGAAAGGACACTACGTGTCACCAATTACAACGAATAAGTGAACATATTGAGCGCGGCTTCAAAAATAAACTATACACCATGGCCTTTTTTTTGATATCTCACAGGCCTTTGACAGAGTTTGGCTATAAAAAATCTAAATATTAACTTACCACTTTGTCTAAAAGCCATCTTGTTTTCATTTGTTGAAGATATAACCTTTGCTGTTTAAATGAACTCAATACTATCGTAAACCAAGAATATCTACGCAGACGTCCCACAAAGCAGCATTCTGGGTCCAACCCTATTTTGCATTTACACATCCGATCTGCCCGAAACCAAAGCAACTCTTGCTATCTTTGCAGATGGCACAGCCATCTTCACCCAGGCAACGTTATTGGATCTAACAAGCTACAAACTAACTTTGTCGGTGGTATCAACAGTGGAATACTCAAATAAACTCAGAAAAATGCCAAGCCAACATCTTCACGTTCAGAAGATTCACGAATCTCAACTCCGTACACATTAATAATAAACCAATGCCATGAAAACCAAACCACTCAGCAGTCAAATATCTTAGCATCTACCTCGACACACGACTGTGTTGGGGCTTTCATATTAATCAGAAATTAATTCAAGGTTTCACCAGACTCAAACAGTTGTACCCACTAATTAATCGAAAATCTTTCTTAAAAATTGAAGCACTGTTTTGCTACATAAAAGCCTGCTACAACCTTTAATTCTGTATGGGTCATCGATATGGTGTATTAGATTTAAAACCAGCATACGGAAGCTACAGAGGTTTTAAAACAAAGTATTGCGGATTACAGTCAACGCGCCTGGTATTTTTAAAATATACAACTGCATCATAAACTAGGAATTATGTCCATTAAAGACCACATTAAAAAAGCGCAAAAAAGCAACTCAAGTGCGTGTAGTGTTGAGGTTCAATATGATCTTTTTTGAACAAAGACCTGTACAAAACTCAAACATTAACTACCTCAAGGCATTATATTAGCTGCGAGAATCACTGAAAGTGTTATTGAAAAGTTCACCGAGGTAGCTAAAAAGTCTCCTTATGTTATTTAGTCCCACTAAAGTACATTATGTAACATCATTGCTATGTATAAGAAAAATATTTGTTGATCTGACAATAAATGTAATTAAAAAAAAGTAGTGGAGACTCTACGGGAGCCTTATAAGTCTTTAAGGTCGAAATCACCACCTCTCTACTTCCGAATAGTTCTTTCAACTTAAAAACTTTTTCTGTAAACAGCATATATTTTCTTTGTTGAGTATGTGACATTATATTCTTGTCGGTAACAGAGAAGTATTAAGTGTCTAAAATGCACTTTGTATTCTCTCAACTTCTAAAGAATTCAATAATGATACAAACAAATTTATTGCAAGGAACTTCTTTTCTAAGATGCGTTGAAACATCACTTTTAATGATATGTACATAAATCTTACATTTTATGTATTTATGGCACATTCAAAGATTTTCTAATGGCATTTAGTAAAAATTAGACAACCAAATACATTCAAACTAACACAATTAAAAATCTAAAAAAGAACTCTAAAATATATAACAAACTGTTTTAATAACAGGCAGCTATAATTACTGATAGCAAAAATAATAAAGTTAAAAGCTCTAAATTAGAATTGACACAATAATTGTTAATTAACAAGCATGGTTGTGTTAATCTTCCCACAAATATTGCAGATTGTAATTTAGTTCATTAAACAGAGTTAATTATATCAATACAACAAATACGGTAACGACGCACTAGCAAATAAAATTACTTATTATGGCACACAAGATGTTTGAAAATCTGAGAGTGATTTTATTCTCAATTAATAAATAAATGAACACTTTGCATTAGACAGTTTTTATAAAATAAAGCTAAGGTGAATTTTTAAGATAATTGCTATTATAAAGATAACAATAAGCGGTTTACCCCTGGAAAAGCAATCATATAATATAGCTATGCCTTTCAAATAGAAAAAAGAAAGCAATGGTAAGCCAACGACTTGACTGATCCCGTCATTACCAAACTTTAAATGGTAAACCTTAATTACACAAGGTTGACATATTTCTGGTTTATTTATACCAGAGTTCTTGGCTGACTTTTCTAGAATAAAGACGTGTCGATCTTATCTCTGAGGGTCGGCCGGGGTGATTACGAACTAGTGCAGACGGCTGATATCACAGCTGCTCACGCATAGTGTTAATAAGTTTTATAATAAATTTTAAAAATTCGTTTAAATTATTGTTTATTTATTAAAGACATTCATGTAGTGAAATGTTTCCAGCCGGGAATATACCCGATCCATCCAACAATTATTCAAACAACTGGAATAAATTACAACCAATATCCACAATGCAAAGCCAATTTGAACCACCGTCAATCTATCCAGGTCAGCTAAGTCAAACACAATCAAATCATCAATCATTTCAAATGTTTCAAAACCAAGCACCTCAACTTTACCAGCAATACCAAAATCAATCTCTTTTTCCTAACACAACTAACTTTAACAACACTTATCCAGCAACACCATTCATACAATCTTCACAAACTAACCACAATAGCGAAACCGACGATGACGAAACAATGATAACAAACCAAGAGAACAATAATAAGAAACACTCATGGCAAACTATTACTAAGAAGAGAAAACGAATGCGACTAACACAAACTGTCGAAAATGCTCCCACAATAAACACGGCAAATAGATTTCAAGTATTCAATGAACATGAAGAAAATAACAACCCAAATGATAACAGTGAAACCCAAACAAAATCTCAAATACCGAACCATAACCCCCCACCAGTATATATTTACAGTGCTACAGACTTTAAAGCCATGACTGATAACCTAAACAAAGTCATCGAAGAAGAAAGATTATACTCTAAAGCGTTATCAGACAACACAGTTAAGATAAATACCAATACTATCGACGCATACAGAAAACTAATCTCACATTTACAAGAAGAAAACATAGTCCACCACACCTATCAAATCAAAGAACGCGCCTACCTGGTGGTCATATGCGACCTTCATCATTCAATTGATACCCAAGACATAAAGATTGAGCTTCAAGAATTAGGTCACTCAGTAAGGAACATCATGAATATCAGGCATAGAGTAACTAAACAACCGTTGCCAATGTTTTTCATCGAGTTCGAACCAAAACCAAATAATAAAGAAATCTACAAAGTCGAGTTTTTACAAAATTCAAAAATAAGAGTAGAAGCACCGCGCATTAAAAACAATATAGTACAATGTACCCGATGTCAAGCCTATGGCCACTCCAAGACATACTGCAGCAAGCCCTACTACTGCGTAAAATGTGGACAACAACATGATAGCAAAACCTGCAGCAAATCTAAGAATACTCCTGCCACGTGTGCTTTGTGCGGCGGCAATCATCCAGCCAATTATAAAAGATGCACGGTCTATAGAGACTTAAAAACACGAACCACATCTAAGCAACTCATTATAAGAACACCAAATAAAATAAACCCAGTAACAAGTTTACCAACTAGCC
The DNA here is from genome assembly GCA_036346155.1 of Sinelater perroti. Taxonomy (NCBI): domain Eukaryota; kingdom Metazoa; phylum Arthropoda; class Insecta; order Coleoptera; family Elateridae; genus Sinelater; species Sinelater perroti. Next base: position 1,647,380 of record JARFIY010000348.1, on the reverse strand, counting down.
AACAAATCTTACAAAATCCCTCTCAGAGATACCAAAGTGATTCACAAGTAGCTGCAAGAAAAACTGACAATAATGACGAGATAAGTTAAACACCTTCTTAAACGAATTCAAAAATATGTTCACTCAATTATTAAATCAGAATAGCATGATTTTATCTATGCTTTCCGCAATCATTAATAAAGTAACCCAATAATGGCTACTTCGATAAGAATAGCGGAATGGAATTCAAACGGGCTGAAAAACCATATTCACGAGGTCACTCTATTTTTAATTATCAATAAAATCGACGTTCTACTGATAGCGGAGAGCCATTGTACGCTAAATACAGTTATAAAAATTCCATATTACTATATATATTACGGAAATCACTCGGACGTTCCACGCAGGTTCAGCAATCATAATCAGAACAGCAATAGACCACTACCCGCTACCATCCTATACAACTAACAAAATCCAAAGCGCTTTGATAAAAATAAATTTATTCCCCTGGCCATTAATTGTCGGAGCCATCTACTGTCCCCCTAGGCACACCATTTCAATTGAAGAATTTTAAGAATTTCTACTACCAATAGGACCCCGCTTCCTTGTAGCAGGTGACTGGAATGCCAAACACACTACCTGGGGATCCAGGTTGATTACACCCAAAGGACGAGCACTCTTTAAAATCATACAGCAACATAATCTAAAATATATATCTATCGGCGAACCGACCTAATGACCGTCAGATCTAAATAAAATTCCCGACCTGCTTGACTTCGCAGTTACCAGAGATATTCCTGATGTGTACAGCAAAATTGAAAGCAACTTTGATTTATTTTTAGACCACAGTGCAATAATAATTACTTTGAGTACAAATGTTATTTATAGAACCCCAATACCAAAACTTTGTACAGCTAAGACTGATTGGGAGCAATTCCAACTCCACATCAACTGTAATATAAGCTTAGCCCACAAAATGCATACTCCAAACGAAATTGATGAAACCGTGGAGTACCTCACAAACCTAATCCAAAAGGCATCCTGGGAAGCTACACCGACTGAACACAAAAATGATTCAGTAACATATAACATACCCCTACATATCAGGCAGCTCGTCATAGAAAAACGCAGAGTTCGTGGAAAATGGCAATGGACCAGAAACCCTCGAGACAAGACCATCTTAAACAATTTAACCCACCGTCTTCACGAAGCTCTACATGAAAACAGAAATACAACATTCGGGCATTACATCTCTAGCCTATCTCCAGTAGATTATTCTATCTGGAAAGAGACAAAAAGTCTCAAGAGACCTACTACTCTAGTTCCACCACTAAGAAAACCTGACCATAGCTGAGCTAGATCAAACGAAGAAAAAGCACACACCTTCGGAGTACACCTTGCCCAAGTCTTCACACCACTGACATCTAATGACCAAAACTTTGATGCAGAAATAGAAGAATATTTATGCGCGCCTGGCCGATTATACCTACCCGTGAGTCCCTTTTCACCAGCAGAAATATATAGGGAAATTAAATTAACCAGCTCGTATAAAGCCCCGGGCCACGACCTTGTAGTAGGGGAAGTACTAAAACACCTTCCGAAAACAGCAGTAGCACTCACCACAACGATTTTTAATCGCATGCTTGCCGTTTCTCACTTCCCTACTCAGTGGAAATACGCTAGAATAATCATGATTGCTAAACCTGGAAAACTTCCACATGAAACCACCTCATATCGGCCGATAAGTCTGTTGCCACTATTATCAAAATTATTTAAAAGATTACTGCTATACAGAATCAAGGAAATAACACAACCAGATGAACTAATACCACCCCATTAGTTTGGCTTCCGTGAGGGGCATTCAACCATTCAACAATGCCATAGGATAGTTAACTACATCAAAGAAAATCTGGAAGGGAAAAATATGTGTGCGTCAGTGTTTTTAGATGTGCAACAGACTTTCGACAAGGTATGGCACACAGGACTACTGTATAAAATAAAAAGAAAGTTACCTCATCAAATTTAACTTATCTTAAAATCCTTCTTAAATGAACGACACTTCCAGGTTCAAGTTGACAACTCACTATCATCCTACCACTCCCTTAACTCTGGAGTTCCACAAGGCAGTGTCCTTGGACCCTTTTTGTACCTCCTGTATACCGAAGATGTTCCCACTACAGACACTACCTTAATTGCCACCTTTCCAGATGATACTGCCATATTGTCATCTGATACTAATCCTAACCGGGCATCCGAGAAGCTGCAACTACACCTAAACCTCCTACAAACTTGGCTAGATCGCTGGAGAATCAAAGTAAATAGTGAAAAATCCACCCAAATTACATTCACTACAAAACGCTCCACCTGTCCACAAGTTACTATTTATAATCACCCCATTTCCATAAAAACTGAGGTTAAATACCTAGGACTCCACCTTAAGCAAAAGCTGACATGGAAACCCCATATAAAAGCCAAACGGCAGCAACTAAATTGAAAACAAAAAATTTATATTGCCTCATCGGGCGTAAATCGCAACTAAGCATCGAAAATAAAATTTTACTTTATAAAACCATCTTAATGGCTGTATGGACCTATGGAATCGAGCTCTGGGGATGTAGCAAACCCTTCAATACCAAGATTCTACAGTCCCTTCACTCGAAGACTATACGTACTCTGGCAAACGCTCAATGGTACATCAGTAACCAAACTCTGCACCACGATCTCAGAATTCCCTTCATCAAAGATGTCATAAAAAATTCAGCTTGCATTAGCCGAGACCGCACATTGAACCACACCAATCAACTCATCGCCAACCTTTACAACCTCCAACCCGCAAATCGGAGACTCAAAAGGCAGTGGCCTGAAGATCTCGTCGAGTGAACTTGGAGACCCATCAATGGATGGAGCCAAACTCATGACATTTAGCAACACCGTCACATTATTTACTTATTACTTTGTAGATGGAGTAGATTGTAAATTTGCAATAAATTCTCTAATAAAAAAAATTTATACCATTGTACTTAATAACATTAAATATTTATTTAAAAAACAATTCTATTTTCCGAAAGTGTTTATTTTTTATGAACAGCTTATTAGTACAAAAAAAATCTGGTCTCTAAAATTAAAAAAAAATTGTTGAAATTATACGACTTTAGTCGGGAATTCCCAAAAATATTGCATATATTCTGGTAGTTAAAGATGTTTAGTTAAGAGGTTAAAAGTATATTAATGGTTGTAACTACGTATAGAAATAATAAAAAAAAATCAAAACAGTGTGACACCAGGCAATAGAGTAACTCGAAGAATTCTAGTACAATTATATATTCTGCTTTATTATAAGCTCATATAATTACAAATGACAATTGGATAATTTAACGTAATCGTTGCTTGTCTACCTTTAAGAAAGTAAACTGAAAACAAATAAATCAATTAAAAATTACTCATAAAATTCTTTATAATATTTTATACAATATCAGAAGTTATCTTTTAGAAAAACTTAAATTTTTTTGTTTAAAGTACAATGAATTAAAAATACATTTGTAAAAAACAGAATAAAAGCGCGGTTATTTCAGCCAAATGAAAAATAAATACACAATTGACTTCTTGATCAAAAATTTTTTATTTCTATATTTTAGATTATAATTAATAATTTAATTTTTTAAACGCCTTATGCTTAAATAAGACTGTAATTGACGGTAGCATTTTTTATGGAAGACAAATCTACATCAAACATGCGACCCTGTCTACATAAGCATTGGAGAAATCATGGCTCAAGCTCTTCATCCTTGCATTACTTATCTTTTACCTCCATATCTCCATAACTCATCTATTATCAGCCCGCACTGGACAACATAATTAAATATAGGATAAAAACCCTTTAAAACATTTATCAAGATGAAAGAAATTTAAGAAATACAGATAGCACGAACTACGGCAGCGATTTAAAAAGCAGGGCATCAGAAGGTGCTAAAAATCTATAAATACTGGTAACGTAGAGACAGATGTAGATAAAGTGGTAACAACAACAAAATGACATGTTCTAAGCTACAACAAGGAGCTCATAAAAGATATAAAAAGAAAATATTTTAACGCAATCGTAAAATGTATTATATCTTATGAAGGAAGAATATGATCTATGACAAACAAAATGAGATGGATGTAAAATACGAAAGCAAAGTAAGTTGTGCATCTGACCTTCTAACCCCCGTATCTTGGGTCAAATGAGAGCTATAGTAGATACCGACTTAAGGTATTTACTGACCAAATATGAAGTGAATCGTTGAGCAGTTCCGTAGATATCGTGACAGGCGACATACATCCATATCCAACCACCTACCCAACCAAACAGCGTAGAAAACTAAAAAAAATTAAAAAGGTGCCAGACGAACAAAACATTGTAAGACACACATACAAACTACCAGAAGAGAAATTCTATAGAGTAGTCTTAAGAAACCTACATTACAGCATGACCCGGACACAATAACAGAGGTACTAATAGAAAAGGGGCATAAGGTGAAAAAATAATGAATGTACGAAATAGGGAAACAAAAAAACAAAAAAATGTATTCTTTATAGATCTTAAAATAAATACAAATAATAAAGATATCTACACAATAACTACCGTACTAAACGCAATTGTTAGATTAAACGAAACAAAAAGCAACTAAATTGTGCAATGGAAAAGATGCCAAAATTATGGACACACAAGAAACCAACGTACGCAACAGTATCTATGTGTAAAATGTGCAGGTCGGCATGATTACGGAACATGTGAAAAGAAAAAAGAGGGTGGAAAACCAGCAAATTTTCACTTTGTGGCGGAGCATATCCTCCAAATTATAAAAGATATCAAGTATATTTAGACATTATAAAACGAAGATTTCTATCTAAAGATATAACAGTGCCTCAAGCAAAAACACCCGTACAAAAAACAAACTACATTACCACCGCAAAGAATAGAAATTCAACAAAATGCACCAGCCACATCAGAAACAAGGACATATGCGCAAGCTGCAGCTAGACGACCACAACAAAATTACAATATGAATTCTCAACAAAATCAACTGTCTGCAAATGTCTCCACTACAACGTATTTGCAACAACAAAATACTTTCCTACAACAGCAAATTGAAAACCAACAACTTGCAATTAATCAACTGACTCAAGAAATCAGACAACTAAAAGAAGACATGACCACTAAATCCAAAAAAATATTGCCTTAATTGTATGTTGTGGAATACCAATGGTATTTTAAATCACAAACATGAAATAGAAACATTTTTAGCGTTTAACAAAATTGCTATTTTCTTAATATCAGAATCTCATCTAGCCTCGAACATTAGTTGTAAAATACCTGACTATGTAGTCTACAATGCAACCCATCGGATATAAGAGAGCCCTATACGATTTAACTATATAAAATAAAACAATCACCATCAAGTTAGTGTAGTCTAGAAGATTGGTATGAACCAATATTTGCAATCTACTGTCCACTAACTATCCAGCAAAACAAGCGTTTGTAAACTATTTTAATCAACGGGAACAGGTTTCTAGCAGAGCTGACACAGCAAGCATACTGCTGGAGATCACTACAGCTCAGAAAGGATAAACATTATCCATACTAAATAGACATATACTAACAATTTAAATAGATTAGCAGATTGTTTAGATTTCGTAACAAAGATTGTGTGATACCCAGGCACTGAATCAATAGATATTCATCAGATCACATCCTAATCACACTATTCCTCATTGCAACAGAAAGAACGACGTTTGTAAAACTATTTAATCAACATGGACTGGGAACGCTTCTAACAGAGAGTGAACATCAACCAATATCATTACGCTGAATACGACGCTTGAATTAGAGGAAAAATTACCATAATAATCCAGAAGCGGCATAGAAAACAACATAAATTTAAACAGATTAGAGATTGTCCTTAATTTCTGAGAAAATTATCTGATGGAAAGACAGCTAAGAAAAATCTGTCAATAAACATGAAACCCGCAAAATAATATAAACTAAAATAGGGCAGCAAGACAATTTAAACAACTATTAACAGATCTAAAAAATCAGTCTTTTAAAGAATATCTGGAAAATATAACACCAACGGCTTCTTCCGATTATGCGCTATGGAATGCTACTAAAAAGCTCAAACAACCACGCGAACATATTTTACCTATAAGAATGCCAAGTGATGAATGGGCCAAAACTGATCGGAGTAAAGCAACAACCTTTGCGGAACACCTAAAAAGATTCTTTGAGCCACTAGCCTCACATAATTTAATGAATACCTAGAGAATATACAGCAACCAAGCGAACTAGTAGCACATATTACGAACCAAAGAGTTGAGGAACACCATTAAAAAAGAACTAAATTCAAGAAAAACACCAGGTTATGATTGATTACTGGCCAAGTAATAAAAGAGCTGCCTCACAAAGGAATAGTCAAGATGACTCAACTCTTTAACCCAGTACTGAGATTAAAATACTTTTCTATCCAATAGAAGGTAGCGGAGATGATACTAATTCCGAAGCCAGGTAAACCACCCGACGATTAGACCTCGTATCAACCAATTAGTCTTTTGCCAATAATGTCAAAAATATTGAAAAACTGCTGGCAAAGAGATTGATAAAAACCGTCACTGAGAAAAATCTAATTCCAGAGCACCAGTTAGGATTTCGTAGGCAACACTCCACGATAGAACAGATGCACCGGAGTGTTGATACAATAAACAAAACTTATGAAGCAAGAGGCTACTGCGCAGCTGCATTCCTTGATGTCAGCCAAGCCTTCGACAAGATTTGGCATCAAGGATTATTGTACACACTAAAGCAGAAATTACCAGAAGTTATGTATAATATCCTCAAATCCCACCTGCAAGAAAGGCTTTTCCGGATAAGATATAAAAATAAACTAACATCGCTGTACCCGATAACAGCGGTGGCACCACAAGGCAGTGTCTTAGAGCCAATTCTCTACTTTTTATATACTGCAGATCTTCCAAAAGACATAAATGTAACTACTTCAACATTTGCGGCTGACACTGCAATATTAACAACTAGCCTTAATCACGTAGAAGCACGTAGGCCACTTCAAAATAACTTCAATCAAATAAAACTATGGACAAATCAATCAAACCGTACCCACAGCAAACGACGTAAAATATCTAAGTATGCACCTAGATAAGGATTTGACGTGGAAAACCCAAACAAAAACAGCTAGACACAAAATTTCTTGGACCAAAATCGCAACTGTCTTTACGCAATAAACTATTAGTGTATAAAACATCTTCAAATAAATATGGACCTACGGGTTACATACCCATTCTGTAGAGATTTCAATCGAAAGTCCTTCGTGCCATAGAAGATTGCGCCCTGGTTTGTGACCAACAAAGACATTTATCAAGATTTAGAAGTACCTTCCATAAGTGATGTGATTCTAGAGTGTAGTGTAAGATAGTTGCAATGACTTGAAATGCATCCAAATGCATTACCGATAAGTCATAACGCTATTAGACTTGGTACATGGACAGTAAAATTATCCACACGTGTTGTAAGTCTTTATATAAATAGGTACTATGGTGCTATTCCACCCATTGTCATTATTGTAAAACATTAGTTAAGTAAGGTAACATTTTATAATTTCATTTAAATTTTATTAGAAGATACATAAATTTAAGTATAATCGATATATAGAGTTTGTGATCATTGGAACACATCTCTACCATGTTTTAGTGTCGATCATCATTTATGCTTATTGTTTGTATACTAACAGCTTGCATAATAAACGTAAAAAAATTAATAAATTACAATCAAAAATAGAATTAACATAAAATATAATGCAATATAAATTCGACCACTCAAATTTTTGAAAGTGGCATTCACTGCTGTTCAATTTATTTTCAGTATTCAATTTTTATGGTAAAGACACTATTTTTACCGTAATAATAATTAGCAAATGTTTTTGTTTATGTTCAAGTTCTGTCTAATATATAAACTTCACGGTGTATATATTACGCGACTATATTATTATGTGTACAAAATGCTGTGTGAAAAATCAATCTACTAAATAAAACAAAATGCCGATATATATATATATATATATATTACCATCCAATTGTCTAATGTTTCCATTAGCTTTCCATGCACTCTTTTCTTCTGCATTCTTGTTTGCCATATTTTCTTCGACTCCTACCATTTCCCATAATAGCCAGCTTTGAAGTCGTTTCTTTGTTTACAAATATCTCAATACCTGATATCCTACAGTTATTGAAGTCAACCTATAATATAAATAACAATATCTTTCTCTTAATTAATTATTGCATATCCAATACTCACTTTAGCTTCCAAAATAAATTTTACCGCCAAACTAATGGTGCTTTCATGTGTTCTTCAGTTTCATCGCTAACTTTTCGACAACCGATTTTAAAACAAAAGCTCTCACCTTCTTTCACCTTAAACCTACCTGCTGGATACGATATGTCGATTATGATTTTATTATCTGACCTCATGATACCCTTCCAGAATTCCTATCAAATTTACCATGAAAGCTGTACAAAATAATTCTCTTTCCTTCCTGGATACTCTTCTAGCGAGAAATTCTTTAAATGATAGATTTCATTACACTATCTATAGAAAACCCACTCATACTAACCATTCCTTAATTGCTAAATCCCATCACTGCCTTGCCCAAATTCATTCAGTTGCAAAATCCTTTATCACCAGATGCATCAGACTTTCCAATATAAAAAATCGCCAAGCAGAAATTAAAACCATTGCCACCACCCTACCGCAAAATGGGTATTCCTATAAATCCTTATTCTATATAACTAAAAATATAAATAAAAATACTAACTCTCAATCCCAAAACCCTCCTGGTCAACAAAGGCATTCCAATCTTACATCAGAGGTATCACCGATAAAATAAGCCGCATACTAATGAGGAAAAATATATGCACGGTCTTTACAACCAATAAACAAATATTTGGGCTTATTCGCTCAGCAAAGGATTATTGCCCCAATAAATCCCAAGGAGTTTATAAAATATCTTGTGAAGACTGCCAAAGGACCTATATCTTTCTCTTCTTCTTAAGCTCAACCATATTATTTCTGTAGATATGTTATCAAATGCTTTATCACTAAATTCTATGTATATGTCCTTGTTTATTTATTTTTCTATCGACTGTTCTATTATAGAAATGTAATTTTGTACTCTTTTTCCTTTCCTAAATTTTTCTCTATTATTCCTTCGTTTATTTTGGCCATTACAATCACTATGGTGATGGGTAGTATTGTTTCTAGTTACCAACACATTGATATCATTTTTTCTCTGTACACTTTACTGTACAGAATCCTTATCGGCTCTAAGCATTTCTCTCCTAAGTTTATTATCATCATTATTCCAACATGTTGTTTTTCTTCTTTCTATCGTTTTTAACGCATCTTGTACTTATAGTTTATTTCTCGTTATTGACTTTTCTTTATTTCTTTTTTCTTCGTTTTCTTTATCATTTGGTTTGGTTACTTGATTTGTAGTTAGTATTTTTTAAATATTCTTTCCAGTACTTCATTATGTCTTGACATATTTTGTATTTTGATTTTATATATCTATTTCTGTATTGTTTTCCATTTCGAATTCTTAACACTTAATGAAATAGATTTTAGTTTCCATGGCTATTTTGACCCAACTTAAAAGGAAATCCTTTCAAAACTGTCTTTTCGCTTTTTTACCATTATTTAAACTTTTATCCGCACTCTATAGTTTTTATAATTGTCATGATTCTTATTATTTAAATAAATAAACCTTTAAATTAAACTGTTTTTGCTTATTTTCTCATTTTACTACCTACTTTGTTTCTTGGTATAATTTACTATTCTAGTTCTCCAAGTTTCTTTTGCTACTTTTTATTTCCTTTTATGCTGTCCCTAGTGATTCATTTTTTATATTTTGTTTAATTTTATTCATTTTAACTCTCCATTTTCTTTTCATATATTGAATCTGTTTCCTCTTCTCGCAGTTTATAAGTTTTTATTATTTATTTCCTTTTAAACTTTATTTTATCTTGTCTTATTATCTTTTGCTTATAGATATGTATATAAGAGAAATTAAAGGCAAGGAAGAACGTTCGATAATAGATTATGTAATGGAAATCACCCAATCATTTCTAAGTTATGACAAAAATGAGAGTAAAAAGTAACAAAGATAAAAACGATACAAAGGTTCTTGCCGCCAAAGATAAATAAACAATTAGGTTCAAGTGTTAAAATGCGTAGATTTGATTTTCAAAGGGTTTTTTACTCGAGGTCTTAATCTACCTTACTCTCCAAGCAGAACTGTAAATCAAGGAGAAATTTTCATTTTATCAGAACAATTAAATTATTTTATTATATATAGTAATATAGCAGAACAAATCTTAAATATTTTTAAAAAATTGCAAGCACAATTTATTGTTCCTATAGGTGCTCTTTTGTCTACACATTTTGTTGTTCAATTTAAATTAAAAAAATAATTTAAATAATTACATTTTGCTAATGAGGTCTTTTGCTGTAATTTTCGATTTTTAACGAGCATATAATTTGAGCTATAGAAGTGCCCAGCCATCCAGGTTTAATTACTGACTGTAATGCACTCGAACATCTAATTATACAATACCCGATGATTAAAACCGCTGAACTGATAGTAATGCAATTAATCAGTGGCCAGGCGGCCTGAATCCAAACCAAATTCATTTAAACAACGGCCGTAGCGCCGTAATAATCCCCGGAGAATGGGCAGCCCAGGCCTTGCCCGAAAAATTTCAATGCCCTCTCATGGCATTATTATTCCGCCCTCATTCCGCCGCGCACGGCCCGGGGCAAAAGTGAGAATTTTGAAATTTCTGTAGAAAATCCGACGAGCTGACGCCGCGCTTCCTTCTGGGGTAACTGCCGATTCGTGTACACACAGGAATTGAAGAGGGGAAAGAAACATGTCCAGGGCGGGATGACCTGTCACCAACGACTTATTCTGTCTCTAGGACATGTGGCATCATCTAGACGCATTATGCTTGTAGAATAACAATAGGAACGCCTAGCGCATGTTACACACCCTGCGCACGTGACTCTTTCATGCACACAAGTGAAGAAAAACTCTACCCGACATACTTTGATCGCCCATGGTTTGTAATTAAAATAACGTATCCAGTTATTTAGATAAAATATACCACAGGGATTTTTGTTTTACGCCCTTGTTTGCTTTTTAGTATAAAAGTGTAAAAGATTTTTCAAAATGTTTCCCAACACTGTGAATTGAATACATTCAACACTCATTAAATGTGTAGGTTTTAAAATACTACCACACTTTAATAAACAAAAAAGTACAGCAGAAAAGAAAACATTTAACACACATGATAAACTTTCTCGACTGTACCAGCTGATATAACAATAAAATACGAAACGCAACTACAAACTTTTAAACCCATTTACATTTTACTATATCTAATCCAATTAAATCTAATCTTACAATATTGCACTATGCATTTAGTTTTATTATAGTTGAATCGCCCATTAATAAATGTACTTTATCATTTCCCGGTTATAAAACTACTGAAATTCACTACATCACTTGTAAAGATTGGGTTTTTAAAAATTATTCTAAATCTATTCGAAATAATAAGAACTAATTGTAACAAACTGGGTCTGGGTTCCATTATCTATTTTTATTTAATAATTAATTAATTTAAAAATATATACGTACCATATATCTCTACAGGAAATTATTGGCTAATTAACTAAGTCATTAATAGCAATCATTTTTTTTCATTGGTCGATATGTACTTCAGCGCACTTAAATCATTTCACAAACTGCATGTAACTGCAACTGCCTTTTTAATCGTTTCTCATACACGTATAACTCTTAATTCTAGAACCCTCTCGAATTTGCATTGTTGCGCCAAGTAGAACATTCCACGCCAAATTCCAATAGAATTATTGATAACTTTTAACAGCTGTGTGATCACCACGCTTACTTTGGCAGAGAGGCGTAGTCTTCTGGGGTCGATCATTACATTACTCACTCATTAAGACCGTTTTGTTATAGAACCGCGGTGACCTACACCAATTTAATTTATTGTGCTAGTAAAAGTAACATTAAAGTCAAAGACTCTTAATTTGGTGTACGCTTTAGGACCATTGGTCCACAGCAACAAGGGCAATCCATTGCTCTTGTCCGTCTCTGAGGATGTCCTAAAAATGCTATTAGCCTTTCTAAATGGATTGTTTTATAGATGCTTTTCTACATCATATTGCCAAAAATATATTTATAATCACTGTTGCAGAAACAAAAACTCACCTTGCATACATTAATATGATCTTGGTCCACTTTTAGCATCAATTACAGCCTGTGCCTTTTTGGAAAGACTTTCCACCCTCTTTTGATAATAACCTGTAGTTTGTATTCGTCCATAAAAACTCCAATGAGTTCAGCCACTGTATTAAGGTGATTTCTCAAAGAAATTTGACGCCATTAATATAGGAGCTCTGTGAAAGCCAGTCAACTATTTCAATGTTTATCCCTTCAATCCATGGAAATTTTTGCAATACAGACATAACAGTTATGATGATACAGAAAAAGTTGTTCCTCGAACTGTTGACAAAAATTTGAAAGAATAGAGTTGTCACAAATGTCAAAATTATTCTTCCAAGTATACAAACTAAAAAACCCAAATTGAACCACAAAAATGGCTCTAAATAATTATAATCCTGCTGCTAAACTTGTCTGTTGGCAATACACCTGATTAAGAAGTATTTTCCTGGCATCCGCCAAACCAAACACGTCCACAGAACTTGTTTTTATTGTTCCAAAGTTCAATAGTGATGAGTTTTGAACTATTACAAGGGATGTTTGACATTGTTCCTGCTTATATGAAGCCTGTGACCAGCCACACGATCGTAAAAAACCCTATCTTCAGTTCCCGGAGAATAGTCTTGGTGCCGAAACAAAAAGAAAAGGAAAACAATATTTTCAACTGGATTCAGGGCACACCCTCTTTTTCAGAGGAAAAGATAAAGATGACAAAGGAGGAGTTGGGATAATAATAAATAAAAAATTTTACGAAAATGTAAAATTTCTGAAAGCAATATTAGATTGAGTAATATATGTCGTAATAGCTATAAACAAAAAGATAACTCTAAAATACATACAAGTATACCTACCAACCACCACATATAAAGGTGAAAAAGTTGAGACAGTCTGTGAGAATATAATAAGAGCAGGAGATTTTAACGCTAGGATAGGTAAAGAGGCAGAACCGACAGAAACATATATCGGAAAATTTAGACTGGGAACCACAAATGAAAGAGGAAAAATGTTAACAAATTTACTAGAAAGAGAAAGTCTATTTTTGATAAATACTTTCTTTGAAAAGGAGAAACATAAATGGGCATGGAGAAGTCCAGATGGACAAACAAAAAATGAGATCGACTTTATTATCTCACGCCACAAATACATAATCCAGAATGTAGACATAGTTAACCAACTCAGTACGAGTAGTGACCACAGAATGGTCAGAAGCAAGACACTCATAAATACTAACGCAGAGTGGAAAAGAAATATGAAACAAATAAAAACAGAAGTAAATAGGGAAAAACTAAAAAAGAAAGCAAAAAATACAATAAACAGCTAAACAAAAATTTCTCAAACAACCCAGGGCACATACATAAACGAGGCTAATAAAAGAATAACAAAAATTATAAATGAAACAGGGGAAAAGTAACCAAACCCCAGAAGAAAAGTACAATCAAGTTATCTACTGAAACTAAACGACTATTAGAGAAAAGAAGGGAATTGATCAAAAATGGAAGAAGAGGCACTATCGAATATAGAGAATCTCACAATACAGTGAGAAAAATTAAGTACAATCTGTATTAAAAAATAAACAAAGTGTAAATTATATATATAAAAAAAATTATGAGTGCTGCTGTCACACAGGTCAAAGGTCAAAGGTCAAAGTTCAACTCTAACTGGGTATACGTAAACGCGTTGTCATGGCAACGGCGTACGCCAATTATGTCAAACAAAGCTTTTTAATCGTGTTTTTATTTATTTTTAAAAACTACTATGCGAAGGGGCTCAAGCATATCGGAGTTGGACAAGACCTCGTATATTTAAAAGACAAAACACACAAAAATAAAAGGCAAAGCGGATAACAAAATTAAAGATAAACAACAGATTGAAAGACAGATTTAAAGACAGTTGAGTCCTGTTATAGAGACCTACATAAATCTAAAATAATAAACATAAAGATACAAGAAGAAAAAGACAATAAATTAATAAATGTCAAATCAGAAGAAATACCCGAGATAGACATACAACAGCTGGAGAAAGCATTGTCTCAAATGAACAATGGTAAGGGAATAAGAGAAGACAATATAATACCTCAGTTGCTCAAAGAAGGTAATACAAAAACCAAAGAAAAACTAGTAAAATTATTTAATAAATGCATAACAGAAGAACACGTCTCTTAAGGATTGGCAGAATGCAGTAGTAATCCTGCTTTATAAAAAGGTGATTCGGCTGATCTCGAAAATTACAGACCGATCAGTCTGCTATCTTAGAGATATAAACTATTCACTAGAATAATTACAAATAGATTAGCGCAAAAACAAAAGAACAGGCTGGTTTTCTAAGCAAATACTTTACAGCAAAACATCTTTACACAGTGAGACAGGTAATAGAGAAATCTATGGAATATAATATAGAAGTATGTGTGACTTTTGTCGACTTCTAAAAAGCATTCGATACCCTAGAAATATGGGCTTTAATAAGATCTCTACAAAATGCTAGGATGGACCAACGTTATATAAATATTATTAAAAAGATATATAAGAAATTCACGATGACGATAAAAATATATGAGACAACGGATAAAATAAACGTCAAAATAGGAGTTCGCCAAGGAGACGTAGCCTCACCAAAATTATTTACCTTAGTACTCGAGGACATCTTTAAAAACATAAAATGAAAAGACAAAGGATGAAACATACAAGGAGAATACTTACATAATCTGAGATTTGCTGATGATATTGTATTGTTCGCAAAGGATAAACAGGAGTTAATAGTCATGCTAAAAGAATTACAAAAAGAAGCTATACAAGTAGGACTACAATAAACAACACAAAAAAATTCACTACAAATGCACCAAATACAGACGAAATAATTTGGATTCATGGACAAACAATAAACGAGAAGGGTGTAAACCCAAATTTGCGACTACCAAAAGCTTTAAGTAACATGATGACAAACATTGCCCGAGCTTTAGTTTTTGAGTGATGACAGACACAGACACAGACACAGACACAGACACAGACACAGACACAGACACATACACAGACACAGACACAGACAGACACAGACACATACACAGACACAGACACACAGACACACACACATACAATTGTTACATACAGTTCTGAGACCTGAGTCCTAACTAAAAAAAAAGAACTAACTAACAGTACACCAGAGAGCCAAAGAGAAAAGGATTCTAGGAATATCACCAAGCGATCACAAAATAAACCAATAGATAAGAGAAAAAAGAAAGTTATAGACATTATAAAAAGAATCGGCTCTTTAAAATGGCAATGGGAAAACCATGTAGCCAGACATACAGAAAAATGAAGCGGCTACATCACCAGATGGAGACCATGGGGTTAACGAAGAAGTGCTGGAAGACCCCAACAGTGCTGTGACAAGATAAAGAAAGATGAAGAAGAAGAAAACTACTTTGCTTCGCGACTGTTTCATACCCCAGACGTTTCAATATTATAATGACATAATCTACAGATTATTTAAGCGCCCGCAGCAAGGCCAATATTTGACCAACCAATTTTTTGCGTCAATGGCACTAAATGATTATGCTACATTGAAAATAAAATTCTAACAACTTATTGTTTGTCTAATGCAAGTGTGTGACCTAGATGTGCTATTAACTGTACTTGTATCTTGTTCTATGGCGTTTCAGTGTAACATATATATCCACTTCTGCAGAGAAGTATCTGAATACTTTTTATCATATTTTCTGTCGCACACAATTTACACTTCTGACACTATTTCTTTACGTCTTTTTTGTTCAATAGAACTGTTGTCGAACCATTTATTTCTATAGTAGGTTATCAGATAACTATCATAACTTATTTTTTTCTGTAGGTCAATCTTTTCCATGTCCTACTTAAATAACTACACAAATTGTGCTTTGCCGTAACTATGTCTTAACCTCTTTTCGTACACACTTAAATGTCAGCACACTAGATTCCGGAGTTCTCACGGTTATGTCGATGCGCCGAATAGATTATTTGAATATTTATTTACAAACGCATTGAGCTTCTGATAACCGTCTCAAAATAGCCGTAACAAGTTCTTTTACCGCACTGGTTTACAGCATTTTTTCCAGAGAAATCGTTTTTCTATAGTCGACCGTTACACTGCTCAGAATTACGAAAATTTATTTAAATTAAAAAAGGTTTTAGAAGAATTACTACACCACTCTAAAATTACATGTATTCCAATAATAGTATAGCAAACTGTGAATGACTATTTAGAAAACTCAAGTACAACAAAGGTGTGTTTTTGACATTATGGGTATAGACAACAAAAGTCGACTTTTCTACTTTTTATTGGGTTTTTTAATCTGGCTTTTCTTCTTCAAAGGGGATATTTTCGTATGCACACGATTTAACACTTTCGCTTAATAGAACCTCTACAACGATTTCATAATCCCGAAGTGTTCTTTTACTTTCCATCATGCAGGTGATTTAGATTTTCGGACACTGCTAACTACGATTCGTATCTAGCGTCATCGACATTCTCCAAGGTTTTTTCCAAAAAACGGTCTTTTAATTTCAGGGCATTTCTTTGTACCCAATAAATACTTACTTGATTTCTTTCTGTTGTGCTTTAAGAACCAACTTCCTTAATTCCAAATTAATCTTCTGTTCTCGCTGTAGCTTCTGTAGTTTTTCTTATGCTTTCTGCACAACACTACCAATAAAACATCCACTTCTATCTCTAACTCTTTTCATTTTTTCTTTAAACTTTCAAATTATTTTTTGGACATTTTTAATTATTTGAAAACGTTGACAGTAATTTTTGTGTTTATTTTTAGTTTTCCACTTAGATTTTTGGTTGAAATAACTCCATGAAGGTTTTTTGCGCTTATTTTTATTGTTTCTTCCTTATTCTTTTACTTCTTGAAATTCTCTTTTCAAAGCTTTGTTCAAACTTCAGATTGTTCTTCTGCATTTGCTTTTGCTTGTATCTATACTTTTCTGATAGTACTCCTAAAATATTTTTTGTTTTTTCCTGTAAATTCTTTTCTTAAACATTTATCTATTTTTTTTATTTCTTATATTTTTCATCTTAATTCTTTTTTTAGTTAAAGGTTTTAAACAAATACGTGTGTTGCTTCTTATCTTTATTAATCAGGGCTTGTCGCAACATTTGAATAAAACGGTCATTTTGTCGTTTTTAGTTCTCATTATTATAACTCATTTTTTGATGAAGCATTACTTCTGACACAGTTCAACAAAATAAGTTTATGGATTGGGTAATTTATTTACACTTTACAGTTATTTGACAATATACAAGCACTAGTAGTCTCTACAGTGGATTACCAAATATATAGTTAACACACTAACAGTAATTATTTATTTCCAGTGATTTATTTGTTCTTAGATGCAATTAACTCATCATGCAAACTGTGTCTAATTACAACTACCTATGATTTCCTGAAAATTTTTCGGTTATTTTTTTGTACACTTTTAAATGCCGACACACAAAATTCTTAAATATTTATGGACCAGCATTGTGAAATCAAGCAAATTACTTTTTCCTCAATCAGGTCGAGATTCCGAAAATATTCGTTAAACTTTTGTCCTATCAATAAATGCCTGAAAACTCTTCCAAATTGGTCCAGTTTTCTAAAGTTACCTTTACAATGTTCTACAACGGTGAATATATTAAAATTTTAAACAGAGTATCTATGTGTATAATTTAGTTATATCACAAGACAATTATAAATAATTGTTTATCATCAATGTTAAAAATGTATGTGGTTGTTCCAGTTTTCTTACATTAAATGAAAATTTTGATGGTCGTCATTTTCCAAAAGCAACTTAAATCATTTTTTGTTTCTCTCGGTATTACTTAAAGCCTTAAACATTATATCTCGTTAAGTTATCTTGATTGAAATATCATACTTTAATTTACTGCCAAGTTGTTGCTTAAACCTATATTTTCTGTAGATTCTTATTTATTGTGCCCAACTAAAATTTTTCTGAAATGATATGCGATGCACCTCTAGTAATATGAGGAAGTATTGTAACTAATATTAATTAGCATTATGCCATTTATATAAGCTTATTTTGTTCGATCTATTTTTGGTAATAACGTTTAATAAAACTAAGAACCGAAAATACTAAGAGTGTGTGAGTTAAGTGTCCAATAAATTTTTAATTTATCACTTGATAACTTTATTATTATTAATTTTGTGCTATTAGCCAACTTACTATTACACGGAAGGCTAACACATTTAATACTCTAAAACGGAATCAATCTGCAAACTAAGTAGTAAGAAATATTACAAAAACTCTTTCGAATATAGATGAATCATGATAGGAAAGCGTGTAGTGTGTATACCTTCATGCAACCACCGACTACTTTTGATTTGTTCAAAGTGACCGGGGCCACATTCGGTTCGAAAAATGTTAGAGCTTGAATCGTTTATTACTTTTCTTTACTTGTTAACATTAATATTGAAACATTTTATTTTTTTCGCTTAAAGCTTTTAGCTTGAGGTATTCTAGAACTTACTTTAAAATGCATTCAATAGTATTAGACATTATTGGGGTCAATATGAAAAGTCGCTGAAACAGATTCAACAAAGTAAATAAAGAAAGAAAAAATTAAATTGCAAAAGTCAAATTAATTGTTGTTCTAAGATATCGTCTATATTAAGATGGTTATTATTAATTTTTGTCTTGACTATACCCTCCATGTGACATTCAAAAGAACTTCAGGCAGGCAAGAACTGAAGGAATGCTATAAATAAAAACGACAACGATAATGCAGACTGTTAACAAAAGCAGTTTTAAATTGTCTTTGACCTCTGAGCCAAAGCAGAATTCTATTTGAACACACATTTTCTTGTAGAAAACAACTTTTCTATCTAAAGTTTTCAGCACGTTGCTACAGCTATTATTAGTAATTACTTTCAAGCGCTTCTTAAAGAGTAGAAAGCTAACATTCCTTTTGCTGATCATAAATCAAGCTACTATTACAAAGAAGGGAAAATTTTATATCTGCAATAAGTCTCTTCAGATTTTTTAAGTATTCATACATCTGACCTAGGTAATAATTTCCTGCAATTTTCGACATAAACTTCGGTCGCCATATTTAACTTTATAGATAAGACACTTTTCCGCACCTGTAATTTTCAGGATTTATCTTAAACTATAAAAGGTTTCTTAGGGTTAGTTCCCTTGGTGTGTTTGCCTGATTAGTTAGTCTGTTAATCAGCTCTTAGTATTGTTAAGTGCTTATTCGGCCCACGCCTAGTTTGTAGCTCAGGATAAGGGCCACACTAACTTTATATTAAAGTAGCAGTGTAATCAACTAGGCTATTAATCGAGGTATTTAATAAACACGAAAGGAAGTTAACCCGTATCCTGTGCAAGCGTCTTTTTAAAAAGCCACTGAGTTTCACCAGGTTTGAATACAATCATTTTTATTTATTTTTAAATCGTCTAGTAAAAAATTGTTAACATGTTTTACTGTTATTTTTGGACATTAAAAGTTGAGTTTTAAAGCACCCATTTCCCAGTTCCCGGAAAAAGAAACAAAAGCATTAATTTTGGATTTTGTATCGGTTTGTTTGATATATTCTGGATTAAAAATTTTGTGTGCACTTGTATAAACTTATTTAAATTTTTTTGTTTAAATATTTGTAAATTTATACAGAATCTAAAGTTGGAAATTGTTTGTAAGACCAGCTTAAAAAGTATTTGCATATTTAATTATATCACTTAAAACATAAAAGCCTCGTCATGTGTGTTAGTAACTTTGTCGTCAAATGCGTTCAAAAAAAGGTAAGCACTCAGCATAATTACACAAAATCACAAAGAGTAAAATTTTGTTAATTATGGCAATATTGCAAATTGTTCTAAAAATACAAATAAAATTCAACAATATTTAAAATGTAACTACTATCATGCATATGTAATGTTGTACAAATTATTAAAAAATTTGTATGTATATTTTGTATTACACAATTTTGGAATCAAACAACACAAAATTAGGCGATTCTGTGGCCGAAAAATGGCAAATAAAATTTAAATTTCTTAGTTTTCCAATTTGGCACAAAAGAAATAAGTTTCAATTCTCAAAATTAAAGTAATCACAACTAATACGCACAAATTTACTTATATTATTTATTTATTTTACTTACCGATCAAAATTGTTTAATAATATTTATGTACACAGCACAATATTTGCCTGTAACATTATTTATATTGTACTCGCACAGCTTCCGACATTTGAATTTTCCTTCGGCTACCTTGCTCCATGATATTTAAACATGTTTGTGGTTTGCTAGAAGGGCCTGAAACGTTTGGAATGTTGGTACAAGCAGGGCTGCTAGAAGGCACTACGCCCGCCGCTTGACTTCGAGGGTTGTATTTAACAAAAATTGCGGTCAGCTTATTCTCTTCCAACATTTGGATGGGTCTTAGAGGTATTTACAGTTTTGACGGTTCTTACATTAAAACATCAGATAAAAGTAACAAATAGTCCATGGTCTTCTGCGGGATTACGGGCTTCTGCGGATGATGGCTACAAACTAGGACGTCGATGCCAGAACCTAAGAACAGCTCTTCCATCATGTTCAGAACTGTTCTACCGTCAAGATAGTCCAATTCGCACGCAAGTTTTGATATTGCCAGATTTCAAATATTTTCATTTAATAGATGACCGCGTAGCTTCATTAATATTTCCCATAATTTGCACTAGGTCAGTTTGACCTGTGAAGATTTCTTGATCACACAATAGTAAATATTTCTGGCCAAACAATAAGCCAATGCATAATTAACCGATACATTGAGTAGATCTTGTTATAATTTCTTGGTGACACAACGTACTAGTCCAGTTCTACATACTTAACCTATGGAGTCTTCGAATCCTCGCTCATACTTTAAGAACACCATATCTTCTGACCGCGGCATTCCATCTTTGACAACAGCACACAGTCGATCGTAATAAAGGATCTTTCGCTTGCCATTCTGTAGTTTCTGAATTCGGCATACATCGTTTAGTACTTCGTATAAACCTTCGTGGGAGCGTTGGAATTTTGGGTACAACACACGTCACCGTTTTGAATTATATAACCGTACTCGTTGTATTTTTATAACCTATTTTTCTTCTTCTTCTTCTTAGAATGCCATCTCTTTATTGAAGGTTGGCGAAAAGCTTAGTAAACATCTGGAAATTCTAGGCAACCGGTCCATTCTTTTATATCCTTCAGCCAGGAGTATTTTCTTCGGCCTACGCCGCGTCGACCTTCAATTTTATCTTCTATTGTGAGTTTCCGTAATTGTTGTTCTTGCGCATAACATGTCCTAGGCATGTTGTTGGGAAAATCTTTAGAAATTTCCGTAGAATCCACATTTCCAATGCTTCGATTCGTTTAATAGTATTGGTCTTTAAGGTCCAGACTTCATATGCTGTCAACTGGGCTGTTTACTTGACATTTTCTGTTTCAACCTGTAAGTTTTCTTATCTTTTTGTGAACGATGAAATGATCATTCTTCTATTTTTCTAATGTTCAGTAATTCACAAACTTCTATGAACGCCAATTTCAAGAAATGCAACAACAAGAAGTAGTGGTTTAATCCATTTAAATTACTTTTTGTGGGGTTATTTGACATCTATAGTCTATGCAAACAAACTACGAACCCTTGATGCATTAAGAATAAAAATTTAACGCTGCAATCATGACATTAGATGCGAGTTATTGCACGTCATCGAAAATTGAGTTCATCAAATTTACTCATGTGCACAAAATCGAGGTGGACACTTAAATGATGTTATTCAAAACATAATACAATAGACTATATTTCAAAATAATGGAAATTTGGTTGTATCTGAAATAGTTTTTATTTTATTTCATTTTAAAATCATATCTTTCTTATTGGAAAATCCTTTATAATAACAGCAGAGGTGTAAATAAATTGACGTTTTTTTTTAGTAACCATTGACCATTCCGTTAATAGTATTGCAATATATATTTATTGTGCAATAGTGAAATACTTGTAGATAAACTTTGATTTCAAATTAAATCGTCTTAATTTAAAATTAAAGGAAGACGTATTCCCCCATACTTATCAATTATAATTACCATTAAATTTATTAATTACAGTTAACGTAACAAGTTCATATAAAAATTGTCCAAGAAATTGTAAAAGCCAAGTATTATTCCATAATTGTGTATTTAACGATAGATAGTTGGCACACAGATCAACTTCTATAATGTGCTATGTGCTACGTACAAGAACTCGTTGAATATTTTTTCGTTATCTTGATCTAAACTGTAGAGACTAGAGCTATAACAATTCCAGGAACATATCTGGATGATACACAGGTCTTCAGGCTAGAATAATATAAGTAAATCCTCTGACTATGTACATCTTTTGCGCGGATAACTCTTTATTATTAGTTGGCTCTGTAGCTGCAAAGAGCAACAAGTACTCTGTTGAATACTTTTTCGAAACACCAAATACATAAATTTTTTAGTTCTTAGACCAAAAGATAAAATATATTGCAGTCTTACCATAAAAAGGCTAAGTCATCGTGGTCCCGTGGTTGAGGGGCGAGCTGCAATGCTGACGGACCCGGGTTTCGTTCCCGATGCTCTCTGATGCCTGACATAATCACTAAAAATAATTGAGTACCCACGTTTACTCAAACAAGGGGTAATAATGGCGGTCATCTAAGACGCGGTGCTTGCCACATCGTCCCGCATCAGGGATGGTGCGTGGCCACCGGGCACAGTGAGCAAAAATATAAAAGCCTTAACATTGCAGTTCGCAGGCCGTGCTCCCATGCGGGGCGTTAGGTTCTTAACATTATTATCATAAATAGGATTTATTATCTTTAAAAACTTTGTTGACAACTAGATGGAGTGCTTCTGCTGATGCCAGTCAAGCAATATACAAATCATACTAGGAGTTTCTTGTTGCTCTCACACACATTATGCATAATAGTGATCAGACTAAAGACGCATAGAATGAATCAAATATAAAATTTAAAAAAATTAAGTTTTGAAATGACATTAATGGTATGCCTTGAAGCCTTGAGAAGTAAGTGAAAGGCTTGCAGAAGAAAGTACAAAAACAACAAAGACCTTTACAGTGCTTTAAAAGCTTTTATAAATGCTTTCAAAATGAATATACGTTTTTAAGGCTAGGAAACAAAGCAAAATTAATGTTTGAGACTGACGTCTACAAAATAGGCATCACGAGAAAGAGAAACCCATAAGTTCATTTTGATAAAAATAAAATAGCAATTATTAGTTTTCTAGATGGCAGTTTTTTGTGGAAGAAAGATATATATTATGTTCCAAAGCGCAACTTAGCAACTTAGAATAACATATGCAGAAATGCGCAAGAATTACAGATTTCTATGTAAAATCATTCTAATGGAAACCATCGGAACACGGTAGAGGGTAAATTAGCTATTGGAAAACTATGTTTTTTAGTTAGATAAAACATTTCCTGAAGATTCAGCAGCAAACTAAAGTTACAATTAGAATCGTAATAATTTCCGGCATTCTTGAAGTAATGAGACAGAATCAATTTGCTTTTCCTAATACTCCCATCGTTCTAAGAATTTTTCTAGGCACGGCAATTACTTAAGTGTACTGAAGAATTTTTGAATCTTAAGAGAGTTAAGGAGGTGTAGGGAAATAAATTAGGGATAGTATCTTTATACTCGGGGCTGTCGGACTCCAGAGACTTTCTGAGATACTGATTGCCAAATGGCCAATTATGGCTTCAAGAAGCTATGGACACAAGAGTATAGAGGTCACACTCCAGTAATCTGTGTCGACACACAGACAAAACTAAGTGAGAGGCCATTAAAGGCAACCTTCCAGTGGAATTTAATGGCTCTAGTGGTAACTGCAAGGGGGCAGCAGTTTTGGCAGTATCAACTGCAGGTGGAGATGGATACATTGGTACAGCTGTAGATTGAATAACAGTAGGCGAAGATGGCATCTATCCAACCGGCTACTAAACTGCGATGTGGAAAAAAAGAAGAAGCCGCCACATTATCCTTCCATAGCAGATTAAGATATATGAAAGAAGTATGACACAATCTGGGACGAAATTATCCGAAAGTATGCAAAATTCAAAAAATCTACTTGCGATAAAGTAAAACGGGAAACTGCCGACCAATCCAAAGATTGAAGAGTAGAAAAAGAAGAAGAACATTAGGACAAAGAGTTTTTTAGGACTTTTTAAGTTATTGAAAATGAGTTTCTACAGTCTTTCTTTTGATGACACAGTCCAGAGATTTTCTAATTCTAAAGCCAGCAAAAAATGTTTTTTAAATAAAAGTTTTGGATCAAATGGACATTTCTTTTTATTTTTCTTTATTAATGTGTAAATATATGTAAACATTGTATGTTTGTAACTATAATTGAAAAATCAAATAAACGTTTTGCCTAAACAATCAACTCTTTTCTAACTTTCGGATGTTTTAAACATGCAAAAAGCAGTTGAAAAATTATCAACTTACGGCTTGAAGATTTTTAATCTAGCCGTGTATTTATTAGTTAATTTATTTAAATAATGAACAAAAAAGTAACTTCAAGTAACGTACTTTTATAAAAAAAAAAAGTATCAAAAAACTAAAGTTGTACATAAAGTTATTCAGCTTATTTAAAACCTCACATAAATTATAAAAAATAATTTTCAGTTTTACTTTTTGAAGCATTTTGCTTTCTAGGGGATTTAAATTTTAAATGCTACATTTACAACTTCAAAATTTCCGTTTACTCTTCCACTAAATATACATTGCCCGTTGTTTGCCAACTACTCACATAATAACATTTACATAAATAAACACCTCCAGACTTTCATTTGCAAACAAGATAGCCTATAAAAGTCCTACTGCTTATGCTTTAAATATGTAGGCAGGGATATTTTTGCGCCAGATAAACTATTTGGGATTTAAATGTGACTTTGCTAAAATTGTTGCCAAGTAAATAGCTGCGGGTAAAATTCGGCGCGAAGCAGCTCTTTTTACCTCGAGTGCACTCATGAAGTTACTCAGCGGTGCCAAACGGCTGCCAGGTGGGTCCTTGAAAATTTCAAGCCCAACCGCGCCGACAGGTGATGCGGCGTCACAGCCTGCCGCCCCACGATGCCGCCTTTAATTTTGTTTAATCAAGTGCAAACGTGATGTTTGAAAGACGTTTTAATTATCCAAATTTGTGTAGGTAGAGTCTAGTAGCTTTGGAATGCAGAAGACACGCCAACTTTAAGTCGTGACGTAATTAGACGCTCGTCGTCAGACACATGCGTCACGGCCAACGACGCTACTTAGTGCAAAAATAACCTGGAAGAGCGCCTTCCTCGCCTGCTGCCTCGCCGTAATCGGATCTTTAACTCTTGATCCTCTTAGCGGAGGTCTCCATACAATGCTGGTACAGGGAGGAGGGCTCAAAGTAGATTTGTTTCCATCTAACGTAAACTAGTTTCTCGTGCAAATCATGAGTACAGTACAACCGCAAATGATATAGAAAAAATAAACAAAATAAGTATGCTACATATATGACTTAACAGAGAAAAACTACAATTGTTAACGATTCAAATAGTTTCCCAATTCGCCGAATTACAAATTTCTAAATCAACATCTAAAAAATATATTGAATATTTGGGCCTAACGTAATACTCTTTAGCAAGTTTACCATACATTATAGGGTTTAAAAAAAAATTAAACTAATTGTTGTCTTTTTTTAATTGTTCGGTTAAGTTAAATTTACTTTCTTTATTCTTCTTTTAATACAGCAACGGATAAATTTTAGTTGAATCATTTTTGGCTGACGCTCCAATTTTTTGTTTTTAAAATATAAGTGGCGCTAAGGAAATTAAAATGGTAGAAATCCGAAATATTTTTTATATTTCTTCTGGTATTACTATCAACAAAAAGAAATGTTGCACTGCAGTTTCTTATTTGATATTACTTTACGTATTGGCATCAATAAATCATATTTGCATTGAAAATTAACCGCATTTTTGTCATAACACACTACCTTCTGTGCACGCATGCTTACAGTTGATACTACTGCGGTCATGTTGTCGAAGTTTGATCTTGCCGACATTATTTTTTTTACTAATATTTCAGTAAAATAATACTGTTTCACTAACAGTGTGCACCAAGAAGGAAAAAGATCAGTGATTTGATATCTCTGGTCCTGAGCTTTATCGAAGGTTTACAACACAATATAGAAACAGTGCTCTACCAAGTAAAAGTGTGCATGAGTATATATAAACACTTAAAAGTGTGTGTAAAAGAGCGATGCACAAAAAGGGAGCAGAACGCTTGTCGTCCTCTGCTATAGATCAGAAGATCCAATAACCTCGAAAAATAGTACCGCCAAACTGGCGAATTACCAACAACAATGTAGCATGGCCTGTAGAGCTTAATATTGGTCTGCCTATTAAATAATCCATTATAAAGTCCGTACGATATGGATGCCAAGATAACTCACTGCACGCATAAGTGTAAACGTGATAAGATTTGTCAACGCTTACTCGACTACTATAATCACTACCCATTTGCGTTTCGAAGTACTGGAACACTCTACCCACAGCCCATATTTTGTCCTTTCTGACTAGCATCTCTTTAAAATACTCAAATATGCTTTATGAGATTGTCTACTGTTATGAGCCAAAATCCAAAAAGGTTGATTTTTATGTACAAAAAAGTACGTGACGCAGTGCATAAGTATTTGGGCGTCTAATCCAAACCTTCTTCTTAAAAGAAACACGCAGGATTGTGAACCGCTAGCCCGAGTGCATTGAAAATCAAGGAGACTATAAAAAACAGCGTAATTTTATAACTCCTACATTTGTGTAAATAAATTTTAAAAAAGTGGATGATTTTTTACGTTTTATCATATATTTTTATTTAACATGTTATTTTGCCAGATAGAGAGTAAAGCTAATATAGATTTGAGAGTAATAGACTGTAGCTAACAGAAAGGGATGAAAAGCGAGCTTTTGGCGTCTAAAAGCCAGTACTTTTCGACTAAGAAAGTAAACCCTAACAGCAATTCCTGGTCCTTCAAGTTTGGAGATTGGAAGTGCACCAGCACTTCGCTATCCGGAAATTTTTTTTAAAATGCTCTTGATACCGCAACTAAGATAATAATATTAACTAAGACGACTCTTGGAAAGAAAAAGTACGGCGATTTTTGGAACATGGAATATCCAGCGCATATCCAACAAAATAAACAAAGTAATCACAATAAAGGAAAATTATAGTATAGAAATAATGGTACTGTCAGAAACCAAGAAAAATGGTGGTAAAAAAGTGGTAGAAAAATCTTGTGCAATTATATACATACATAGCCGGCAGATCTAGAGCACGAGTCTTCATACTTATGGGAAAAAAACTGAAAAATACATTAAAGAATACACGTTTATCTCAGAACGAATAGTAACAGTGACAATAAAATTTTTGAATATAAAACAAAAATTGTGGAGCTTTGTGAACCAACAGATGATAGTGATTAAGATACTAAAGACAAGTTTTGGAAAGATCTAGAGAATACCTTAGACAATATAAACAAAAATCAAGAAACAGTGGTAATGGGCGATCTAAATGCTCGAGTAGGCTTCCGACAAAATTACAAATCAGTTGGCCATTTTGGAAAAACAATAAGCGAAAGGTTAGTACCGTTGTGTCACCAGCATGACTTTAATTCTTAATACGTTTTGCTAACAAAAATAAGTACACCGTTACATGGGGGGTGATTATCCTTCTAACAAAAGTCTGTAATAGACTATATAATAATAAAACAAAATTCAAAACTAAAGCCGCAAGATAGTAGAATTAAAAAAAGGGCAAGCTACGGAACAGATTATTATCTACTGATAGCTATCTTTATATATATAATTCTTCTGTACTTGTATATGTCACTGAACTCATCCTAAACGGCTAGACCGATTTTGATGAAATGTTTTGTGTGTTTGAGTAGGTTTTTAAAAAAAATTTAATATTTTTTGAATATCAAAACATATAACCCGAAAAAATGTACCCTCTCCCCCAATATTTTTTAAAATAAAAAAAAACATAAGTTTACTAGCGGTGAATAGTCTTCTTGTCTGTCCAATTGAGAATATAAACTTAGAACTCAAAAATATAAAGAAAGGTATATCGCAGATAGCTATTGAAGTGTTGGGAGAAACAACAAAGATTAACAAGTGCGCTCAACCATTTTGGATTTTGGAGACACAAAAACTAATTAAAGAATAGAATGTTCTTTATCACAAATGGCTAAACAACAAAACAAACGAACACCAAGAACAATATAAAGAAAAAACAAAGTAGTAAAAGACAAAATAAAAGAAGCAAAGAACAATTTTTACAAGCAAAGGTGTATACAAATAGATAGTTTAATTAAACGGTTAGACAAATGAAAACAAATACAAATAGCATTATACTGTGCTGCTAGTAGAAAAGAGGAAGAAATATATGCAGGATGAAATACAAGCCCAAAGAAACCCAATAAAATAATTAAAGTAACAGAAAATTAAGTGAAACAAGCCTTCAGACAGATGAAAAACGGTTTATCTTCGGGAGTTGGATTAAAAATTGAGGTAACAAGCAGGGATCTGTAAATTAATGAATAACTGCTGTAAAAAAAATCAAATCTCTCAGGAATGGAAGGTTTCCCACATAGCATCTTTATTTAAAACGGGAATAGAAAACATCTAGAGTATTATTGAGAAATAAGCGTCACCAGCACATTGTTCAGTAAGCACAATCAAAATAAATTAAAAGAAGAAATAGGTCAAAATATTTTGGAAGGCCAAAGTGTTTTTACTCCGGCTTGCTCGCGTGTAGTTAATCTTTTATGAGTGCCAAAGGCTAAGAAGCACACCTCGCCTTTATAGATTTGAAAAAGGCATATGACCCTGTCCCAAAAATAAAAATTGTGAAAAGCCTTAGAAAAAATAGAAGTTAGTACAAAATTGACCAACCTTATAAAAAAAAAAAACACTTTATAAAGATAAACTATCGAATTCAATTGAAACGACTGAAGGTCTCAGACAAGGGTGTAGTTTATTCCTCTTACTAGTTAATACATATATTGAAATAGTCCTCAAACATGAAAAGATAAAGTCGGAGGTGTGGGGTTTTCTGTTTATGACCAATACCTATTTTCATTGCATTTTGTCGACGACTAATTTATTATAGGACAAGGTGCCTTCTACCTGGAATATATGCTTAAAAAGTTATATCAATATTATGAAGAATGGGGTTAGGTAGTTAACTCCCAAGCACAATACGAAGTCCAATAATTGATGAAGTAGCAGTAAGATAAGTGGAAAAATTTAAATACCTTTGTGCTACGATTACTCGAAAAGGTGTGGGAGAAAAAAATCAAAACCAGAATACTACAAAGCAGAAAAATGCGCTTTGATGATAAGTAACAGTAAAGTCCAGCCACGGTGTGCGACATGGAAAAACCTTTCGCTGGAACAATAGAACAACCGGAGGAACACGTTGCTTGACTTTTGGAGCGGATTGAAAAAGACCCTCGTTTTCTGGAACGTGTCATTACTAATGATGAGACTTGAGTATTTTAGTACGACCCCGAAACGATACGCCAGAGCCCTTTTATTTATCCGACTTGAGTCCTTGTGACTTTTTCCACTTCCCACGTGTAAAAATGTACCCCAAAGGACGTCATTTTGGGGCATTATCGAACACTGAAAAGTATCCGCATTCCAGCTCTGCTATGACAAGTGGAAGAACACTGTGTGTCTGGCCAAGGTAATTACTTTGAAGAGGACAATGTCCAAGTGTAACTGTCATTACGTAATGAAATGATAAAAAATCAGTCTTATTACTTTAGTTATACACCTCGTAAGACTACTGCCATTTTAACAGTAATGATAAACATAAATATATGATATATTTATTGGTCTAATATAAAAAAATACTAAAGACAATTAATTAAGCATTCTCATTAAAAATACATACAAAGGGATATATAATTAAAATTATATCGAAGAAATAAAAGAGCTTTACTGACACAAAAGTTTAACTTATATATCAAGGACATTATAAATTCATAATTCGAAACTGTATTTAGAATGAGTCACTCAATTTCTGTAGTCATTCATCATTAGTATTTTGATGTATATTTACACAATCCGTACAACACGATTCAAACAAGCAAGATTGGGAGAGTTGTTATTCAAAAATTTATAGTTAGATAATGACTTTCATATACCAAATTATTTAAAATATTGAGTCTTATTCGTTGATGCTGATTTTACTAAAAACTCCAATTCTCATCACACAATTCAGACATTTTGTTTGAAACACTAAAATTTTACCACTTGTTACCAGGTCGGATCCGAGCGGTGATATATCGGGCGTCGAAACGCTACGACCGGCAACGCGTGGGGCACGGAAGGCTTAAAAAACGAAGCGTCGGCCTCAACTTACAATTAGAATTATATTTATAACCTTACAAACCTAACCTACCTTACGCTAACTTAACCTACTTAGCTAATTTACAAGAACTTAACCTACGACTTAAAGTATGCGCTGAAACGGGCCGCGAGCTAGGTGCAGCAGCGGGGCCGGTGGCGAAACCAGGCAGCGAGCAGCAGGGGCGGTAGCGCAGCTGGGCAGCGTACAGTAGGGCCGATGGCGGAGCCGGGCAGCGAACAGCATGGGCGGCAGCAGGTCCGGGCGGCGGGTCCGGAAAGCGAGCAGCCGGTCTAGAAAGCGAGCAGCATGTCCGGAAAGCGAGCAGCAGGTCAGGAAAGCGAGCAGCAGGTTCGGGCAACGAGCAGCAGATCCGGGCGGCGAGCAGCAAAAAAGCCAAAAGAGACTCACCTGATGACACTTGATGGTTACTTCTTAAGAGGCTGACGACTGAGCGCAAATTCTTTGGTGGCTCAGGTTTTAAGGGCTCAGCCGTGCCCCACTCTGCTAGTGGGGTGCAAAGTTCAGGGTGGAAGCACACTGGAAAATGCCGTGGCGGCTATGGTCGGTGGCGTTTGGATCGACTCGGGATCGCTTAGCACGGCGCGGCGCGGCAGGTCAACTAGCCCGATGTTGCACACAGCGCCACAAAGTCAGCCTCAGGTAACATTCCTTTGCGATTACAAATTCCAAAGGAGGGATTTGTATTGCACGAAAAATTCCGGGCCAGGTAATATCAGCCCTGGAGAAATCGAGGCCAAGTAACACACTGGATTATTGAAAATGGGCATTTTATAATTTAATAGTTAGAAACGTTATCTACCATAAATGTTTTTGTTTATCTCATTTTTTACGTAAGCTTTAGTTAAGGAGGGGAGTACTACTTTTTAATTTTGCATAACTTTTACGAGTTTCTTTTTGTAATTTTTGCTTAAGCCATTTTTTAATGCAAAAAACAAGCAGTTGACTACTTCAGATAGATTTACATAGCGTCTAAAAATATTAGTCAGCAATTATTAATAATTACTATAATTGCATTTTTTTGTTGCAATTGAAATAGCCATATATATACTGAAAAAAGATCTAATACAGTTTTTTTAAGCAACGATGGGTTCATAGTTTGACAAAGTACAGAAGTGGACAAGAGTTCCTTAAACAACTTAATTTATTTTTTTCTGATAAAAAATTTATTTTACTAGAATAACGTAATCTATAAAATAACAACTTGTATGCTAGCAGTATATCTAGCATTCATAATCAGAATGCTGAAAGATCCGAAAGGCGTAATCGGTGATGGGGTTAGGAGTCATATGAAAATATAAGATGTCTTTTCACTTCTTTTTGTAGATAGATGAATTAAGAACACTCAGGATATTTGTGTGTAAGTATTATTACAAATTAATTTGCTTCCTAACGCCAAACACTTATTTGCAACTAATAGTTTCTGTCTTGTACAGGATGTCGCGCTGTCACACGCTGATAAGTGGTTAGGTCCTACATTTTGTAACAAACGAACGACGGTTTTTTTACTCAGATCATAATCTACCGGATTATATTGGGGTTAATTTTGAAGGATTTACAGTAAATATTGTTCCTAGTATTTTTTGTCATCAATAGATACTGCAATCAACTTCATAACAACGCACCATCATTAGACTTAAATTTTGAGGGTGTGTAATTTTGTGAAGTGCAAATAAAGTTTGAAGATGCAAAATTGCAGGAATTACTTGATAAAGATTTATTTCAAACGCTTGAAGAATTGGCAGATTTTCTGAATCTTGATTTATCGACCATCGGTAAAGTTTGAAGGCAATGAGAATAATTCAAATACGAGAAAAATGGGCGCCACGCTAATTGAAGCCGAGATATGTTGAAGGATGTTTTTTTACCTGCGAACAGCTGCTTCAAAGGCACAAAAAAAGGTTTCTTTGCATCGTATCGTGACTGGTGATAAAAAATAAAATTATGAGAACTCTAAGTGCAGAAAAGTCAGATGTATGCCCGGCCAAGCACTACCATCGACCTTAACATTGACGCCGAAGCGAAACATACATGGTTCGAAGGTAATGCTTTGTATTTGGTGGGATCAGAACGGTGTAGTGTTTTTATGAGCTGCTAAAACAAGTCGCAACTATAACTGGAGATCGCTACCGATAACAGCTGATCAAATTTAATGGAGCGTTGAAAAAAACGGAATACGCCGACAGGCACGATAAAGTGATCCTCCAGCACAACAACGCTCGGCCAAGTCAAAAATTATTTGAAAAAACTTTGATAGAATGTCCTATCCCACTCGCAGTAATCACCAAATGTTGCCCCTTCTGATTACCATTTATTTTGATGGATGACGCATGGCTTGTCTGAGTACTGGTTTAAATTTTTTGTAGATATAAAAAAATATGCTGCATCACAGGACGAGGAATTCTTTCGCCGGTAAATCCGGTTGTTGGCAGAAAGTTGGGGAAAAGTTGTAGCTAACGATGGACAGTACTTTAAATAACTTGTGCTTTATAATTATAAACAAAATATGCGAATACAATTAATGTTTGAGAATGAATAAACAATAGTCAGATAAAGCTAACCCGACCATTTTATTAACATTAACAAATAGACAAAAAATGTCTACAATTCATGCTTCAACAAATCATTTGGCTTTAATGTTTCGCTACATTAGTTATACGAACACTAAAGCTTTTGTAAATGGAGTTTGTGTACAAATTGCTTAAAGTAACATTACAATAATTGCCGTTACCCATTAATAATACTTTTTTACTTTGCTGTTATAATTACACCGTATAATGAACGAGCGCTATTATCATTGCTCTTAGCTGTTCCAATTTTCTTTATTCAGAGAAAATTTAATATTTGAGTATAACTCTAATAAAAATTACTTATAATACAAAAACAATGCTTTTGTGCGTACTTGCAGTTATTATTACATCCAAACTTCAACTTTTAATATTGTTATTATACTTAGAGACAACCTGATTATTAGATCGTTTATTTGTCAAACACAAAGTGTAGAACTTTACAAATAAATGTAACTAACTTTTCTGCTCCAATATCTATTTTTATGTAAAATAGTCTTACGAGGTGTGGGAGAAAAGTAATGAAACTGGCAACACTGCAAGCTATTTGGCAACGCTACGCTGTTGTCCTTGATAGAGCACGTGTATAAATACCCTCCTATAGCTCAGTGCGAGTTTTAACTCGTTTCGTTAACCACGTGATTTTTGTGACTGCTATTAATGAAGTTGTATTTTGGTTGTGCGTCACGCAAAATGGAACAGCGGAATTTTGAGCAACGTTGTTCCATTAAATTTTGTGTTAAGCTTGTAGAATCGGCAAGTGTGACGTTTAAAATGTTAAAACAGGCCTATGGGGAACATTCTTTATCCAGAGCTCAAGTTTTTTACTGGCACAAATCATTTGTGGAAGGCAGAGAACACGTTGAAGATTAACAACGTTCAGGGAGGCTTTCAACAAAAAAACTAGTGTCTTGATCTTCTTGGCAGAATCGTCAATGAGCAAGATTTCTTTAGTCGTGTGAGCACAGGTGATGAATCATGGATTTTTGAATACGATCCTAAGACCAAGAGGCAAAGTGAGGAGTGACACACTGCAAACTCTCCTCGACCAAAGAAAGCTCGAATGAGCAAATCAAAGATCAAATCAATGTTGATTTGTTTTTTTGACAGAAGGGAAATCGTCCACAAAGAATTTGTTCCTCCAGGGCAAACTGTTAACCAAGTTTTTTATAAAGACGTCCTTGAAAGACTCAGAAAAAGGGTCATTCGCGTGAGACCAGACATTGCAGACAAATGGATGCTCCATCATGACAACGCCCCATGTCACACTGCCCTCTCCATAACAGAATTTTTGACCTCAAAAAACATTTCTTTGGTTAAACCCCCCTCCCACCCCTTTTCACCTGACCTCAGTCCCTGTGACTTTTTTCTTTTTCCTAAACTGAAAAATGTCCTAACAGGACGTCATTTTGGGACTCTAGAAAACATCCAAAAGAGTGTAACGGACATGCTGAAGACCATACCTGTTGAAAACTTTCAGCGCTGCTACCAACAGTGGGAACAACGTCTCGATCGGTGTCTAGCTGCCCAAGGGAACTACTTTGAAGGGAATAACATTGATGTTTGAAAAAAATAAAAACTTTGGTAAATAAAAAATAAATACGTGATACGGTATACTTCTGCCAATTTGCATATTTACTTGTTGGGAAATGTAAAAACTGTATATAAATTGGCAGAAGTGAAAATGATGAATTGATACTGAAAAAGTTGAAACGTATGTGACGCGCGGTTTACGCATGTCAGAAAGATATTGATTAATATTTTTTATTATTATTTTGTATGCGTGTGAGTATTAAATAATGTATTGCAAGGGTATAATAAAATAAAACATTAAAAATATTAGACAAAAAATGTCTATTCGTCGGTATCGGTGGGTAAATCGATGTCGTCCTCAAGATCACTGTCACTTTTGTAATCCACATCGTCATCCTCCACTAAAAATAAAATTATGCAAAATTAAAAATTAAAAAATAATTATAAAATAACAAACTTCTTGATAAATTGTTGAACGCGGACGATGTTTTCGTTGGTGATGCTGGTGCGAGGTGGGCGATCATGGCTTTCATTTTCAACATTCTCATGACTCTCCACGAATTTTTTGTGCCATGCGAACACTCTAGCTCATGACAGTGTCTCTTCCTTGAACTGCGCAGTCAATCTCCTTAGGATTTCAGCCGGTTTTACACCTTCTGTGGCGAGAAATTTAATGATAATACGCTGCGCAATTGACGACGGCACCTCCTGCTCAGACATTGTCACGGCGGGTACTGACAGGAACGAACAAAATCGCCCGCCTGCTTCCCACACTCCTGACATCCCCACCCAATACCTGAAGAAGCGAGAACTCTCGCGCGTTAATATTGCGCCCCGAGATCAAAAGTCTCGTTAATATTTGATTCACCCTCGTATTAAATGCTGTTTCTTCGGAATAATCTTTGTCGGTAGTAACATCTTTAACGATCTTCGGCAATAGTTCTCCGTCAAACCATTTGAATTCATAATGTGTAGCCTCGTTCAAATTCGTCCAAATTCTTCTGGATCACGTTTAGAAATTTTTTTTGGTAGAATTTTGTCAAATATTTGTTATGTATTTGGATCTCAGCAGCTGTTGATGTAATTTGGATTGAAATGGTGACAAACTGAAGGCGTCAAAATTTTTTAAATTTTTTTGATTAAGTTTTCATTTAAATTTTTTTAAAAACAATTAAAATCGAGCATTATTATAAAAGTTTTTTTAAATTATAAACCATTGATGTGGCATACAAAATCTTCCAAAACTCGAAATAAGTTTCCTCGTTGCATGAAGGGTCGCCAACATCTATGAATGCTTTGATGTAATTTTTATTCTTTTTTAGTGTACTGTTCGGTTTATGCTTGCCATTTTTATAAAAACTTGGATTGTAGTCGCAGCCAGTTAGAGGATGGAATCCAGACAGGGCTCTGCACAATAATTCTCCCAGTGAATCAAACAACTTACAAACATCAACAATATTTCTTTTGGCTGCAGTTCTACATTCAATCCAAATTTTAAATTGGCTTTTTATTTTGTGCATATTTCCCAGAAAAATAACCAGTGTATCCGTATCGGAACATTTAATTACAATATTAGCGTCCTAATCGATGTTATAGACATGATAAATAATTTTGATATCAGATTCTTCGTGAGGAATACATGAAAAATCATTGCTGATTGTTCTGACAACATTATTACTCTTTACCTTGTACATATAACAATAATCGACATTTAAAAATATTGTTTTATTTTTTATGAATGGGGCCATTTCTATATTGATCCAGTGCTCTGTATTAATTTTCGTTGAATTCGAACAGAAATCCACTATTCAATACACAAAGCATCTGCACACTTTTGAGTTTAAATCCCAGCTGCCATGAGAGATCGGTTCTTGTTTCGTTTCTATTCTCCCGTTCTCTTTCTCTTCTTTTATGTATCTCTGACCCCGCACAAGGGTCCCGGACAAAACCCAATCCGTATATCTGCTACCCGACGACAATTTCCCCCACCCATTCCACCTCAGTGCAATGCGGTGTGGTTCTTCATGTATATTTGAATTTATAGGTATATAATAGGTGTAAGTTCTCAGCTTTTTTCTGCAAAATTAAAGTTTTGTTTAAAAAAAAACAAAAAAGTATTCTCCGTTGGCATCGATGACCTTTTGCCATGTTTCGGGTAGCTTGCGAATTCCCTGGTGATAGAAGCTCACCGGCTTCGAGACGATAAAGTTATCGATGCATTTTCGGACTTCTTCTTCTGTTTTGAAGTGCGTATCAGCCAAGTGATGCTGTAACGACCGGAATAAATGATAATCGGAAGGGGCCATGTCTAGGCTATACGCCGCATGTGGGAGAAGTTCCCAGCGTAACGCGTGTGCAGCTCATCCGTGTCAAATGTTTGAGGGCGTTCAGCGCGTGGTTGTACTTCAAGACTAAACTCTCCTCCGCAAAATCTTTGGTACCACTTTTTGCACGTTGCAAGACTTACAGCATTCTCACCATATGCAGCACAAATCATTTCGATGGCTTCAGCAGCGCTTTTCTTAAGATGAAACGCGAAGTGGATAGAAAATCGAATATGCTCTTTTGTGATTGCCATCCTGAACACAGCTGATTATTGAAGTTATGTGCATCAAACGCCAAATCGCATGATGTTTCGAAAGACCAAATGTCATTGCTTAAAAACCGCAAGAGGGCGGACTAATACGTTACATGTAAACGGTAATTTGCGACCTGTGAAATCTAAAGCTGAGAACTTATTTATACACCTATAAATATATATTCAAATTATACTTCTGCCAGTGGTTCATTTAATTACGTACAGTAAGAAAAATAATTAAACAAATTGGCAGAAATGTACCTCATGACGTACACCTATAAAACAGGGAAAAAATATTTACAACGGCTGACATGTGTACACCGCGCGTCACATACGTTTTTCTACTTTTTCAGTATCAATTCATCATTTTCACTTCTGCCAATTTTCATACAGTTTTTACATTGCCTAACAAGTAAATATGCAAACTGGCAGAAGTGTACCGTATCACGTATTTTTCATTAATTTTTGTTGACCTTTCATGATTTCTGCCAACCGTTTAGTCACCACCTACGCTTCTGTCAATTTTTTCCTTTCTTATATTTGCAAAAACAATGTAAACAGCAATTTTCACCCTTGTACCTTGTCACGTATTTTTCCTTTAAAGATTTGCCTATTTGATCCCCTATCCACGCTTTCATACAACAAACTAACTTCTGCCAATCGAGCTTTTCCTTAATTTAGAATAAAACTAACATTTTATGCATAAATTACCCTTATACCTTATCATGTTGATTTTTGTCGCAAGCTTTTAAACTATAAGAACTGTTTCAGCATCCCGCAGTAAGTTACTAAACAATTCCGAGCAATGTTGTAAAGTCTAATAAAATTTATTTTAAGTTATCCAGTATAACAGAAAAGCACAATTAATATTTCTAAACAACCCATTTTTGCTAACCTTTAGATAGGTTACACTACTATTAAGTCGCTGCTTGTTAACTAAGTCACATTCCGATTTCTGTTAAATTTCCAATATGACTCAATTAACACCTAGTAAAATTACTTTATATTTTAAGTTTTTGTATTGTATTACAGTTTGGTAAATTTATAATTTAAACTACTGCTAAATTGGGTTGGTATGAAGCTAAGTGACCTCGTCTATAAAAACTAATGCAAATAGTTGATGTTGATAGCTCAGAATCAGATAAATTATGTTACGATAAATAGTTGGAACATCTTTATGAATGGAAAACAGACTATTTAAATTCTTATGTCACGACTGGCGTGTCTGTACCTCAAGATGTTCATTTATTAAAAATAACGTCGTAACACTATTAATATTATCGAATGTAAAAAACAGAGTTTATACTATTTTCAAAAACAAGTGAGATAAAAATTAGGATATCAAATAAAAACTACTAAATTATTTTGATTTGATTTTTAATAAAGATTTACACAACCTAATAAGCCATACCAATTTGTATGCTGTAAAAGTATTATCAAGATCGGAAGATGAGACAACCAGAATTACACGATGGGAAGATGTTACTAAAAACGAAATAAAAAACGGTTGGTTACTCGCTTTGACTATAAAGGCTTTGTGGTTGAGAAGTGTGGATTTTCTTTTCCACATGTTCTTCATTTCTGTTTGTTCACATAATATTTAAGGTAAAATGAAGCTTGACCCGTAAAACAAATCTTCTTTGGGTCTATCATTCCTTTTTCTATTAATGCGATCATTAAATTAGCGAATAAAAATCTCTTTTGTGTTTTCGCAAATTAGTTGGTATATTTATATCTTAT
This sequence comes from Sinelater perroti, assembly GCA_036346155.1. Classification (NCBI taxonomy): domain Eukaryota; kingdom Metazoa; phylum Arthropoda; class Insecta; order Coleoptera; family Elateridae; genus Sinelater; species Sinelater perroti. The sequence continues at coordinate 1,608,204 of JARFIY010000348.1, read as the reverse complement.
ATGGCTTTAGTCGTAATTTTTTTTATAATCTGTTGGAACAACGCCTAACTCTTGGCAGGCCTTTCGTATGGCTACTATTCCTTCCTTCTCTTTGATAAATTTTAAAAAATGTTTTATACCTCCTATTAAAGATAATCATGAAACAGGATTAACCTATTTAACAGTTTTATTTTACCTTTTAACAATCATATTGTCCAAAGAATGGTGGTTATCAAACTACTTCTTAAACTGACGAACCATTTCAGTCGGGGATCCGTTTAGTATGGTCCAATGAAGGTTTTGTTTCTATAGTGTATTTCCCCATTGGACATAAAATCTAGGTAAAGAAAAGTAACTTTTTTAAAAACTTACTAAACTGTACTAACAGTAAACACAAAATTAACTATTAAAACAGCATAGTTAATTACAAAACTTTTTCTATCTTTTATTTTACAAGAATTTTATCAGTGTATTGTAGTGAGAGTGTTAGGAACAAAAATTTAAAATGAAATTCTTATCTAGCGTACCCATTGGGCCGGTCAAAATCACTCAATCTCAAATTTCGCAATGTTGAACCTTCGAAGCGGGAAAAAAGTACCGCGCTAGATAAAAAAAATTTTATCGGTGGATTTGTGGTTTGAAAATTATGCACAATAATTTAAAATAAAAATCTCATCTAGGGTGCACTCATTGATCAGGAAAAATTATGGAATTTTAAATTTTGCAATTTTGACCTTTGAAGCGGGAAGAAACTAGATGAGAAATTTTTTTATCGATAGACTGGTAGTCAAGGGGTTAAGCATAAAAATCTTATATAGCGTATCCATTATACCGATCTTGCAAATTATCTTAGAAAATGTAAACCTCGAGATAGACTTCTGTTATTTTTGTCATATGTGTTCTGTTTCAGAAGAATAGAAAGTATAAAATCAAGTATAGATAAAATTTAGTATCAGGAAATATTTTTTTTAATAACCATAGATAGAACAAATTAAATTTTGCATAGACAAAGTCGCTTCTCTAAAGTAGGTCTATCTTCCACCTAGTTTTGTTGCTTCTTTAGAGAATAGTACTAACTTAAATTACACTTGATCTAAAAAGTGGCTAAAACAGGTATAAAAATTATGCGATGAGTGATAGACTGGTTGTTTCAATATTTAAGAGTCTAAAACAAAAGAAATAATGACAATTATAAACAATTTAGAGTGTTTTATTTATTATTAACTAATCTTTGGATTTCAAAAAATATACATTTTCTTTGCTTTATTTTATATGATCGTAGTTATTCAAGCATGAGACAAATTTTGAGCTTTCTGCTAATTCAAGTGCATCTGTATTACACGGATTGCACACGGTAGGGATATAAATAGTTCTTCAACATTGAATGCATCCATTCAAAATTTAACACAGCCTAATACTAGCATAACGCTAATGTTTATGTACCAACATAATTTAAATTAAATTCAAACTAAAACAAATCTGTGTATCTGAGCATTAAATTATATGAGAAGACTACGAACTGAAAAACTGCTAACGATCTGGGCATCTACAAACCCTTAAACCGAAATTCTGAGATATCTGTGCTGTAGAAATGGAAACATGTTTTATAAAAAATATTGATTTTCAAATCTTCCAAGTCCTTGACTTGGAAATATCTGACCGGAGCGAGAGAAAAATTCTACACTACCATCTCATGTTCCATCCATACAAACTGATGGTAGACTATGAACTTAAAGAATGTAATTGGTACACCCGGAAGATTACTTGCGAGAACATTTTGATAAATGTTTTAGCTGATGCTGTTGTGCTTAGTAACGAAGTTCATTTTCATTTATCAAGTTGTGTCAATAAATCAAATTTTCGGTATTGGACTTTAAAAATCCCCGACAACTCCTTGAGTGACCACTTTATACTCACTGTTACTGTTTCGTGTGCTATTACATAATTTGGCATCACACAGCCATATTTTTTTAGAAAGCAGGACACACTGTGAGTGTTACATCTAACCGTTATGTTGCAAAGTTACCTAATTTTCGGAAACCCAAACTCAACAAACAACTTTTTAAACAAACAATGGTGATGATCTCCAGGATTAGCCTGTACCAACACAACACGATGTTTCTAGCAGACCCTCGTCCTCAAAAGAAGTATGTAATGAAACTAAAACTAACATTAACTCGAAAAAAGCTCTTGGATTTGATCTAATTGCCGGAGAAATATTGCAGCAACTCCCAAGAAAAACCATCGTAAAACTGACCAATTTTATCAACATATTCAGATTGAGATATGTTTCTTAGATGTAAAAAAATAGCAAAATTTTATCCTCAAAAGCTCCCTATGAAATGATATCGTACAGTCCAGGTAAAACTCTATAAATAATTGCTTCTTAAGAAATTTAAAAACTCTTGGGGGGGGGCATCTTTAGAGACGGATAAGAAAATTCCCCATAGATATACCGGCTAGGAGGGAAATAAAATAACTCCCGCGGACCAAAGAAGCAAACAGTAGTGTCTGTTCCAGACTGGGCAGCTACGAACATCGTCGGTCCCATAATTGACGGCTGAAAAGATAGTCCCCCAAGAGAGGGGTTGTAGCGTTAGACTTAAAACCCTAACACATATAAAAAAGGAAGGGAAAGAGAGTAACTAACAAAATGAAACACAAGAAATATGAATTAAATCCTCAGATGGTAATCCACATCTCGCAAAGAGAGAGCCCCATAATATACGGAAGGAGGGTCAGTTTTACTGGGTTCTGAACCCAGTTATAAAACCCCAGAAGAGAAAAAAGGAAAAAACAAAGCAAAGTAGACGAACAACAACCGTTAATACCTGGAATGTTAAAAAAATCATTAGGAAGATGTACGAAGTCATAAGTGAAATTGAGGCAATGAATATAGACATTATAGTGCTTACGGAGACTGAAAAAAGGAACAAGCATTGAAAATATAGAATCATATACGCACATATGGAGTGGAGTAGAAAATAGAAACGAGCCGAACCAAGAATGTCCATGATGATTAAAAGAAAATATTTAAAACATACAAAAAGCTAAAAACCAATTGACGAAAGGACGCTAAGAGTCAATATAGAAATACAAAAGCAATAAATGACAATCCTGGACATATACGCACCAATGATGACAAAACAATGACAGGAAAATACGTCTTCTATGACAAAACGAATAACCTATTACACGAACCTGGAAAGAAAAAACAATTACTACTAGTGAAATATCTCACTGAAAGTGTAGAGAGGAAAAACAACGATAAAGTGGTCGGACCGTATGGAGAACAGGAAAGAAATGATAACAGAAACAGAAACCTTAAGCATGTGCAAAGTGTACCAACTAAAGATATCAAATTGATACTATAAACACAAAATTATACACAAATACATAAGGCGGGAAGAAGCAAGAAAAAATCAATCAATAATCGATTACGTTATCGCTCGACAGGATTCGAAATTGAGAATTGAAAAAGCAAGAGCGTACAGAAGATCAATATGTGAAACGGATTATTACCTGATAAAGGCCAAGATAGTGTTTTCACAAGTACACATAAACAATACACAAAACCAGGAAGAGAATGAAAGGCGAGAGGAGAAGAAATATAATCTAAAAAGTCTGGAACAGCCAAGCACATATTACCTATAACGAAACAGATTAGACCTGAAACTAGAAGAAAAATTTAAAATGGCAAGTATAAAGATATATAAACATATCAAGAAAAGCATACACCAATTGGCATTTGGTAATATATTTAGAAAACAGAGAGATAGAACAGGAGATAAAATACAAACAAGAACTATATATGATATAGTTAAATACAAAGAACTAAAGAGACAGTGAAGCATATAGAGAACAATAAAGACTGGTTAAAAGTAAGGTTAAAAAAGCAAATCAGAGTACTTGGAAATCTAAATGTAAAGAGTTAGAGACATATATGGGAGGAAAAGGGACTAGTAAAGTTTGGAGATTTATAACAACAAACTTTCCTTACAAAGAAAAGATAAAAATCCAACCAATCGCGAAAAAGCAGTGGTACCAACACTACAGAGGATTTTTAATGGAAGATTATTTACAATTCCAAATAGATGAGAAGGCTTTTACGGCTGGTGTTATAGTGCATCGTATGGTTGGTTCTCGGATTGTAAGGCCGTGGTTGGAGTTCAGAAACTCTTGACGTTTCGTCCACAACTGCAACGGACATCTTCAGAAGAATTTTTAGTTTTTTTCCGAAGATGGCCGCCGCAGTTCTGGACGAAACGTCAAGAGTTTCTAAGCTTTGACCACGGCTTTATAACTTGAGAACCAACCACACGATGCACTAAAAAAATTCCACAAAGCAAAAACGACATAAAGATAGAAATAACTCAAAACACAATAGAAAGAACATTAAAGACATTAAGAAACAATAAGGTGACAGGTCCAGAGAAAATTCCAAATTAACTGATAAAATATGGAACATAAAAGATGTTTAAACTACTAACGAAATACATAAATCAATGCATAAATGGAGACGAAATTGCATTAGAATAGAAAAAAGCATGAATATCCCCCACACACAAAAAAAGGAAGAAGAGGCACATGTAGCAATTATAGAGGAATTGTGGTCCTTAACAGTTTTAGTAAATTATACAGCAGAATAATAAGGAACCTAGTCGAAGAACAATATAATGATAGGAAATCAGAAGAACATAGTAGGTTGAGAGAGGGTACATCCTGTTTAGACAATGTATTCACATTGTCACAAATAATACAAAAAAAAAAACAAGCCACAGGAAGATAATTGTACCTAGTAATGATAGACCTGGCAAAAGCGAATGATCGCGTACCAATACAGAAAATGGACGAGACGTTAGAAAAAACTTAGATGATACACTAGTTCATGCTGTGAAAAACTTGTACGAAGGACAGATAGCCAAAGTCAAAATAGGAACTGTACTAACTCAGCCATTTTGTGTCACGAAGAGGCTGAGACAGGGATGCTCGGTGCCACCAACTTTATCTAAAGTGCATGTGGACAAAGCATTACGAGAATGGAAAAGAAAGTGTAGTGAAATGAGTATACCTGTATAGGAGAGGACTATATATATAAGTAGTTATTGTTCAAGAGAAAGACGATGCGGAGTATATGACTAGGAAACTATCGGAGGAATACAAAAATGGGGATTAACATTAAAAATACATTAAATATTTACCACTGGGAATACAGTCAGAAAAATTATAATTGGACACAGGAAAAATAGAAAAATGTAAAGAAAAACACATACTTAGGAACGATGATAGAAAAAGAAAGTAGGATAAAACCGAAATAAAAGAATTAAAAAAAATAAAAAAGTAATTGGAGCAATAAACAACATGCTGTGGGGTGAGCATCTATCAAGAAAAACAAAAATACAAATATATAATACAATGGTAAAAAGCGTAGCACTAAATGGAGCGGAGGTATGGCAAATGGCAGAACAGAACAAAAGCAAACTGAGAGTATTAGAAATAAACTTCCTGAGAAGGGCAGCAGGAATATCAAAATTGACAGAGTGAGAAACGGAAGCATAAGGAAAATTATAGGAACCAACAGCGATATTGTAGAAGAAATAGAAAGTAGGTAACTGATTTGGTATGGACATGTTCAAAGAATAGCCGAGGGACGAATACCAAAAATGACTATAAAATATATACTTCCGGAAAGGAGAAAAAATGAATGACAGAAAAAGCTAGAAAAAAGGATACAAACGGAAATGGTGAGAAGAAATGTATAAGAAAGAAAATGGCAGAACTTAGTATAATGGAAAAATCTTTTGGGGATCTGAACGGGCAGATATGACTATTTAAACCGGGAGGGGGGTAGAGAAGAGAGGAGAAAGGGATTACAACCGGTAATAGAAGAAAAAAAGTTGATTTCCTCTTATCAATTTGCATTTAGAGAATTAGTTATATAGAATAACTGATATAATTGAAAAATCGCTAAAAGAAAAGAAAGTTTGTTTTACCACTTTACTCAATGTAGCCCAAGCATTCGATAAAGTCTGGCATGAAGGCTTGTTTCATAAACTGAATACGTTTTTGCCACGACAGTATTCTCAACATTATTTAGGGCGTAATACACTTTATTAGCACTTCCGATTCTGTTATTTATTTCCGTTTCGTTTTTCCCATCTTTCTGTATTGGTATTCCCAGATACTTAAAACTGTCTACTTCTTCGATCTCTTTATTATTAAGTTGTATTCTTATTTGTTTATTGTTTCTTCCTAGTATCATTACTTTGGTCTTATTAGTATTTATCATTAGTTTTCGTTTTTGTAGTGCTGTGTTCCACAGTTCTAAGTTTCTATGCAATTCTTCCTGGTTTTTTGCACAGATCATCAGATCATCCGCGAATGCACATTCTGTTATATATACCGGTTTCAAATATCTATAGCCCACTAACAGTTTCTTAACTTTATGTTTAACTTCTTTTATTACTTCATCTAATACAATATTAAAGAGTGTTGGGCTTAATACTCCCCCTTGTCTCACGCCTTCTTATGTTACAAATTCGTCTGACTCCATATTATTTGTTCTGACCTGATTTCGAGTTTTATTGTATAAACTTGCTTCTCAGTCTGTTTCCAATTCCTCTTTTCTTAAGGCTATTCCATATAAATCTTCTTGGTATGCTGTCGAAGGCTTTTTTAATATCGATAAACGTCACATATATGTCATTGCTGTGGAACTTCTCTATCAGCTGTTTTATTGTGAATATGTGGTCCTGTATTCCTCTCCCTCTCCTAAAACCACTTTGCGATTCTTCCATTTGGTCTTCTGTTTTGGCTTTAAATTTGTCGTCTAGTAGTCTCTCGTACACTTTATATGCGTTGTTGAGTAGTGTTATCCCTCTATAGTTGTTGCAGTCTTTCTTATTTCCGGACTTGTATAGTGTTAATATTATACCAATTTCCCATTCCATCGGTATTTTGTTTTCTTCTGCAATTTTGTTAAACAGTGTTGTCAATACCTCTAGACCGTTGGGCCCTAGTAGCTTTAACATTTCTGTTGTTATATTATCATGGCCTGGTGCTTTGCCTCTCTTAAGCTTCTTTATAGCTTCTCCTACTTCTTCCAGACTAAATGTTCTCCCTTGTTCCACGTCTTCTTCTTCTTCCCTATTTTCTTCTTCGATGTCCCATGTACTTGATGTGTTTGCGTTTAGCAACTCTTCGAAGTATTCTTTCCATCGTAGCATTATATCGTTGTTTTCCGTTAATATTTCCCCTTTCTTTGATTTAATATATTGACATTTTGTTTCTTTTCCTTTCCTTAATGTTTTCAGTACTTTATAAAATAGTTTCTGGTTACCTATTCTGTCCTTCTCTATCTTTTCGCCGAATTCTTCCCATGTGTGTATTTTTGCTCTTTTCACCATCTCTTTGACCTTTAGTCTCTGTTCTTTATATTTTGTATAGTTTTCGTTATTTTTGTTTCTTAGATATGTTTTCCATGTCATTTTCTTTAGCTTTGTTCCTTCCTTTATCTCTTCGATCCACCAACTCGATTTCTTTCTATATTTGTTATCACTCGTCTGTCCACATATTGCTTTGGCTGTGTTTGTTACAGTTTCTTTGAATTTTATCCTAAGCTCTTATATGTTATAATTCATAATACTTTAGAGTTCCCATTTCTTTTTCTGTTCCTTCAGTATATTTATTTGCTATTTCTTCTTCCCTTAATTTGTGTGTTCTTATTTTTATCTTCTCTTGTGTGTTAATCATTTTATCCTTTTTGTTTCCCTTAGTTTCCCTTACTAACTCCATTTTCATTTCCGATACTACCAGGTAGTGATCCGTATATAATTCGGCTCTTCTTTTTACTCTTGTATCTTGTATGTCTCTTCTATATTGCTTATTTATTATTACGTAGTCAATGATTGAATTCTCATTTCTACTTACTATTTCTCTGGTATACTTATGTATATCTTTATGTTCGAAGAAGGAGTTTGTTAGAACTAGGTTATTCAATATACAGAAATCTATTAATCTTTTCCCATTTGTATTTCTTGTTTCTTCTCCATGTGCCCCTATTGTCTCCCCTGATTCCGCATCTTTTTTCCCTACTCTTCCATTTAGATCTCCAATTATAATTATTCTTCCATTTAGGCTTTCTATTGTTTCTGCTAGTTGCTCCCAAAACTGTTCTTTTATTTGTGCCATGTCATTTTCCCCTGGTCCGTATGCAATTATTATCGTGCTTTTAACTGTGTTACCCGCTTGTATCTCTATCATAAGTAGTCGTTCTGTAATTGCTACCGATTTCGTAATATATTTAGTTATTTCCTTTTTAACTATACAGCCTACTCCCTCTCTTGCTCTCTGACTTCGTTCGACTCCTGTATATATTAGTAGGTTTCCACTTGGCAGAATTATCTCTCTACTCCCTTTCTTTTTAGTTTCAGTTATTCCTAAAATGTGTAGTTTTGCTTTGTTAAATTCTTCATGTAATTCATGTTCCTTTCCTGCTATACTTCTTATGTTCCATGTTCCTATTTTCCATCTCTCAGTCCTTTTCATTGCCTTGTTCGTTATCCCATAGATCGGTCCCATGTTCTTATCTTCCGCTTTGAGTTTTTTCTCCAGGTTGTGCGTGTTATTTTTCTCATTTGTTCCGTAAAATTTTGTCCATCAGGGGATCTCTCAGCTACTGTTTTCTTGTAGTTAGTATTTTGTCTCCCTGCGGATTCTACTAGACTGTCTTGTTGTATTTCTTTATGTGTAACCATTTTGTTGTATATCTTTAATTTATTATAACTTAAATATGCCGTTTGTCCTTTTTCTCTGGCTTCTTTTAGCAAAGGTATTAGTCTTCTTCTTTCTTCTTGGACCTTTTTCGTATGATCTTCATCTATCCAGATGTCTGATACTTTTAGGTTTTTTGCGTTTCGTATTATCTCTTGCTTAGTACTCGTCTATGTTAGTTTTACTAATATTGGCCTTGTTTTTCCGTCCATGTGTTTTCCTAATCTTTTTATCTCATCTATATCGACTTTTCCATCTAGGGTTGCTCCTATTTTATCTATTACTACACATGCTTTTCTTCTAGTTATTTCTTCGTCCTCGTTTGTTTCTTCTTTAATATCCTTCATTACCAGATTTTTTCCTCTTACTTCTCTTTCTAGCATTTCTATTCTGGTGTTTTGTTCTGCCACTTGTTTCATTAGTTTCGTGTTTTCCTCTTTAACTTGATTTAATTATTGAATTATCTTATCTAACTTATTATTCGTTTGGCTCGTGTTTTCATTTATAGTGGCAAACATTGCTTCGATTCTTTCCATATCCATTTTTATTTTTACTGTTTTTAACTATTTTTATTCCATTCGTAAGTTTTCTATCACTGTAATTATTCGTATTTAATATTTATGCCCGTGTATAATTATAATTTTAATTGTGCCCAATACTGTTATTTATGACACTGTTTTCGCCTCACGAATTTTTATTGTTGGCTTAACAGTCCGGTTCGACCTCGCATCAGACGATATGGGGTACACGTGCGAGTTTTATACAAACGCCTCTTTCTGCGTTGTTGAAGTTATAACATTCGTAACAATAAAAATAATCAGTTTCTTACCAGTGTCTGCTGTACTTTGTTCACTGGTATCTACTCTACTCACATGCAATTTTTTATAAATTTTTATCCACTTTCGCCGTGTTAACAGTAAGAAATTCGGTTACCCGTCGCCGCCGCAAATTACTATTATATACTAGGAAAATCCCCAAACTCCAACAGGAAACAATAGCAACATTCGCGGATGATACAGCTGTTTTAGCTGTTAAGAAAAACATGAAGAGGCTGTTGAGAAACTCCAAACCTCCATAGACAAAATAATGTACTGAAACTTGGCGTATCAATTTAAAGTCGGTAGGCATAAACTTTAATAACGAACAACAATATGTAGCCATTAGAATAAGCAACACCCATATTTCACATGCCGAAACAGCTAAATATCTGGGCATGGATCTTGACGCAAAGCTACGCTGGAAAGTCCACGTAAAAAAAGGGGCGAGTTTGAGATAAAATATAAAAAAATGATCGGTTGCTTGGAAAGAATTTCAAGTTGTCTACATATAATAGACTGCTACTATACAAGCAAGTTTTGAAACCTGTATGGACATATGACATCCCATTATGAGGCTGTGCTAGTAAATGCAACACTCAGATAGTTCAGCGATTGCAAAACAAAGTACTAAGAAAAATTCCTGATCCTCCTTGGTACATCCATCACAGTGATCTACATCAAGACTTTAAAATAGACACAGTTGATCAGACTACTATCAATTATGCCAAAAGCTACAAACAACGGCTATTAAAATACTTAAACATCGAAGTTATCCAGCACTCTGATAACGTTAACATAGTAAGAAGACTGAAGAAGACTAAGCCGTTTGAGTTAGCTCAGTAAATATAACAGTCTTGAGTAGAGTAAAGTGCGGCAGTGTACAGAGTAATTTGGAGTTACCAGGCCATAAGGATAAGAGTAAGTTCTTAGTTTAATATTATATCCGTAGTAATTTAAGTCAGAATAAAATTACTGGTTAGTCTATAGACCAAATTATAATAATAATATTTTAATTAAAAAATTAAGGTAAAGGCAGCCCAACAATTAATAACAATTATGTATTTGTTTTTAGTAATTTAATTTCATAAGTTTATGTACGTTTCAATTTTCGAATATTGGTTTTATCGTTATTGCCATTCTATAAATACAATGTTGAATTGTAAATCTATTTGTTGCAGCAGTTCCAATTTAGATTCAACGTGCATTTCAAACAGAAACACTCGGCGCTGGAGTTGCTTCGGCATTTTTCATTTGCCTCTTTGTATCACCCGCTCGAAGTATTTCAATTAAATCCGTTTTCTTACACGATTCAGAATACGCGTCTCGTCGAACTCCGAAGGCGCCGACTGAGAAAAATTGAAAAGCCTTTTACAAGATGATTGAAGTTTTCCGAAAGAATGCCGGCGTATTTAGCGCGTGCCTCGGCAGGACAATGGGACTGCGCTGTTGTGCAATAAAGTAGCTAGAAATTAAGCTCGAAACGCTGCCGGCAATGGAATTGATTTTCCAAGTAGTTTCCATGACTAGAACAGCGCTATGAATGGGGGCATTAGTATTTGCTGACAATAGATAGAACTGTTGAAGGGCGCAATTACTAAATGACCTAAATTGCTGGTATTGGCCTGGCAGAAGTGATTACTGCGCCTACGTGCAGCGCTCCGACTTTCTCTAACAGCCCGTCGTCGCCGCCGCCGAGGAGCTCTTTGTTTTGACGGAGGAGATTAAGGCGGGATCGCTCTTCGAACGGCTTACACAATGCTGTTAATCTCTTTCGAACGAAATTGCAATTCGGCATTACACCCCGGTGCCTGATTGCCGCAAATCCGTAAGTAACAGGCGAGTCGAGGTGATCAATAAGCACCGAAACATAATTTCTATCGCCCTCGGCTCGATTCTTAGCTAACTGCAGCGCGGATGGGGCGGGCGGCTGCCAGCTGGAACAATTTTACACGCCACATCCTTCCTACACAATCGCCGCCGGCACCTAACTTAATACAACTTGTTATAACAAATATAAGTTGTCGCGAAGTGTAAAGATCGCACAATTTGATTTAAGATGGATTTATTAAAAGTTTGTGTTAACATTCGCCGCCTGCTTACTCAGCCTCGCGAGCTTCCCGCTCCTTGCAGCGGCAACTCGCGCAAATTCGCTGTCGGTATTAGTAGAAGTTTGTTTACACCGCCGAAGATGGTGTTTAAGTTAAATTGTAGCAGCCGATCAGCCGGCTTCAGCTCCCGGGTACCAAATTCCGCAAGGAGAAATTTGCAACTTTATCAACAGGGGGACAAAATGCTTATTATTAGTAACAAACTTCCAGTCAATATAATTATACCATTCTGATGGTAAGGCTGGGGTTTCAATTCTTTATTTTATCTTCTATTAACCCTTCTAACTTATCCATATCTTATAAAGTTGGTTTCTTTGACATAGATTAGTGTAGCTTTTTTATTTTAATTATTTTGTTAGAACCTGTGATAATAATTTCCCTTGTTGCAATCTTGCAGAATATTGAAGATTTACCTCTAGTCTATAAAATAGAATTGTGCAACTCAATGAAACTTAATTCTGCTTACAATATATGTGTATATAAATAGCATAACTTAATGTATCAGAGTTTACAACAGAATTCTTTAAGATAATGTGCTGGCTTAAAGAACTAGATAGTTCCTCTTTGACGTAATAAGGTTTTCTCCAGTGACAAGTCCTCATTAAACATTGTTTAGATCACTAGACCAGTTCGGTTTAAGCCTTCTCGCATTTTATATTTCCTAAAGGGGGTTTAAGAGTGCATTGGTTTGCAAGCTTTATGTGGTGAGTAATGCTTTTTTGGCTGTCATCTTTGACATATAGTACTGTTAAGACTTGATGAATTGTTTCATTAGAAACATACCAAGAGGCATTTGAGACCATACGTAATATCTTTGGTTTCTCTGTTTTATTCCCATATTCGACTTACTGGTACAACCCCAAAGTTCAATACCATAAACCCATATTGGTTTAAGGATTGTTTTGTAAATTAATAGCTTGTTTTTAAGTGGTAATTTGGATTTTCTGCCAAGTAACCATTGCAGTTCGTTAACTTTTAGATCTATCTGTTGACGTTTTTTTAATCACGTGTGGTGTGGCGGCCTTTTCGCCCTTGAACCGCTTATATCGCGGCGGCATGCTGGCGGCTGTGATGTCTGCACGTTTTGCCATCGCACACAAAACGGCATATGGGCTTTTGCTCAGCCGACAAGTCTGCATACGCCGTCGGCGGCACCTTTTGATTTGAAAGGTGCTGGCGAATGCAAATTGCCCGAAAAGACCTACCGCCAAGCCAGGCGCGAAGCCCGGCGACAGTCGCAATCCGCAACGCGGCCAATTTGGTCGTGTTTTAACACCGCACATTCAAGCACCGCAGCTCGGCCAATTCGGTCGTGTCTCAACCCGCATACATTCACGCATCGCAGCTCGGCCAACTTGGTCGTGTCTCAACCCGCAAGAAACTCGCCATCCGCAGCGCGACCAATTCGGTCGTGTCTTCACCCGCAAGAACATTCGCTACCCGCAGAAACCCGATCCGCAGCGCAGAGGTGGCTACTGGAATCGCCGACGAAGCCGAAGCCGAAGCCGATTCAGGTGAGCGATTTGGCAATATTCGTTGGTGGATATCGGTAGCCGCCCCATCCGCTTACGCGACGGCCGTTTAAGGGACGATTTGGGCCTTCTCGGTTGACGTTCCAAACGGGCCGTACTACGTTTCACACCGCATCACGAGAGCGGCTATTTACACGCCTGCCTCTCCATTTTTGGTCCTTACGAGCCGCATCGGTATCGTATCCACACCGCATCCACGAGAGCGGCTATTTACACGCCTGCCTCTCCATTTTGGTCCTTACGAGCCGGATCGGTATCAGATACAATTTATTACGCTTTATTCAAGTAAAGTTCCCTTATAATGGATAAGCTTGAATTAAAATTAGTTCAGTTAACTGCCAAAAGAGGCGATTTTCGAACGATTTAATCGTTTATACAATACGTCAACTAATATTTCAAATTATGAATTACGCTCAAACGAATTATTTTTATCTCAAACTGAAGCTATTAGTGAATTATACAGCAGGTTTGAAACAATAATTGAAGAAATTAACAATTTGCAGTTTGAAATTGATCAGACTCCTCCAGACTACTCATGTTTAAATTCTATTGAAGATTTATATTCGAGTATTAAATATAAACGCAACCTTATATTGTCAAACAGCAAAACATTTACATTAGATCAAAAAAGAGGTATCGTAAAATTACCGCCAATTGAACTACCTTCTTTCGATGGCAAGACTGAGAGCTGGCCAATATTTTACGAAATATTTCGTAGCAATGTGCATTTAAATACAAATTTGACTGACGCGCAGCGTGTGCAGTATTTGATTAGTAAATTAACTCATGACGCTTTAAAATTAACCGCAGGTATTATTCCTACAGGGGATACTTATAATATTATATGGGATAGTCTTGTTAAAAAGTATCAAGATAAACGTAGTTTAGGCAGTCATTATCTAAATAACATTCTGGACATCAAAGGATGCGTCGGTAATGCTGTTAGTTTGAATACATATATAGAAAAATATTCCGCGTCCATCGCCGCATTAAAACAGTTAGACATTCCCGACCTATTAGATTTTGTCTTGTTACATTGTGGTTTAAGAAAACTTGATCCCCAAACGCTTCAACAATTCGAAAATAGTGTGAGCGGAATAGAATTACCCTCCTGTAAACAATTTATTTCATTTACGCAAGATTATGTCAAAGTACTCGAGCGCTCGCATGTTAATAATTCGCAGACCAAGCCGCGCGCAAATTCCAGTTTACCTTATCACAGCCTTGGCCGTGGCGCACAAGGTGCCTGCAAGTCGTTTGTGTCGAGTGAACAGATTTTTAATACGCGTTGCCCGCTATGCGACAGAGAACACCAGCTGTTTCGCTGCCTTGAATTTAAAAATATGAAATCACCGCAAGCGCGTTTCGAGTTAATTAAAGCGAAACGCGGCTGTATAAACTGTTTAAGTCTATCTCACTCGTTAACTAAATGTAAATCACGCAACGTTTGTAAAATTTGTGAAAAACCGCATCATTCTTTACTGCATTTTTCCAACTTAAAGAATGACCGCCGAAGTAAGCCGTCTGTGGCGGCTGGACCGCAAGCAGGTAACCGTGCGCCCATAATAGCTGAGTCAGCGCATTCAGCAACGCAACTTCACACGTCTTCTGTATCGCTTAGTGCGGCGACTTCAAGTTCGACTATATTGTTATCGACCGCACAGATCTATGCACATGGAAAAAACGGAAATACGCTCGTCGTCAGGTGTTTAATAGACAACGGGTCGCAAAATAACTTAATTACTATGATTGTTGTAAACGCTTGAACATTCCCATAATTAAATTACGCAATTCATCTTTACAAGGTGTTGGTATGACCTCGCGACCTGTACACGGTTTTATTGATTTCGCAATAGAATCGCGAATTAATCCTAACAACAAATATTACATTCGTGCTTTAGTAGTTGACTGTATTACAGACAAACTTCCCTCAAATTTCATTACATTAAATGAAGATATGTCATATTTAAATAATTTACCGCTTGCCGATATATCCTGGAATGTACCGGGAGAAATTGACGTTGTTCTTGGTGCTCAACTGTTTCCTTATATTTATTTGGGAGATAGGGTCGATTCTGGTAATCGCGCACCACCCGCTATATTAACCAGCTTTGGTTACGTACTTATGGGAGATATTGCATGTCATTATGATGCAACCTGCCTACATAGTACTACATCTTCGTTTACCGCGCTTGCTAACGTTGACATTGAGTCAAGTTTACGGAAGTTCTTTGAGTTAGAGGAAATTCCATCTTAACGTTTTATTAGTCCAGATGAATTAGATTGCGAAAATAACTTTAACTCTTCGATTTTATTTAAAGACGGCAGATATTTTGTTGATTTACCCTTTTCTCGAAACCCCTCGGAGCTGGGTAATTCACGCGTCTGGCTCACCGTCGTCTACTTGCGCTCGAGCGTAAATTCGATTGCGTGCCAACCCTACGCGAAAATTATAATAAAACTATCGCCGATTATATAACGCAGGGTATTTGTCCCAGGTGCCTGACTCTGAATTGACAGAGGAGGGTTACTACATACCGCATCACGCCGTTGTCAGACCAGATAAGGACAGCATCCGTATCGTTTTAGACGCTAGTGCTAAAACGCACTCAGGGCTGTCACTTAATGACATTTTGCATGTCGGACCTAATTTGCAGGCCGACTTGTTCTCGTTGTTACTCGACTTTCGTACATTCCCAATAGCAATGACCGCTGATATAAAACAAATGTTTTTGCGCATCGGAGTAAACGAGCACCATCGTAAATACTTACGAATTTTATTTCGTTTCAGTAGGAACGAACCTATTCGCACTTACAATTTTGACCGCGTACCCTTCGGGCTAAAGCCTAGCCCTTACCTAGCTATGCGTACGTTACGCAACTTAGCGTGCGAGCATAGTGACCGCTTCCTGAGGCTTCTAAACTGGTAGAAACTCAGTTTTACATGGATGATTATGTCGATTCGGTTCCCGATGAACAGACTGCCATGCGATTGTCTCGCGAATTAATCGATTTATTTAAATTAGGCTCTTTCGACCTTGTCAAATGGGCCACTAATTCACCCGCTTTATTGGAGGTTCTTCCCGAGTCTCACCGCTCACCAGTAAATTTTTCTGGCATGGGTAACGATATTTACAATTTTAAAATTCTTGGTTTAACCTGGGATCCTGCGGACGATTACTTTTCTTTAACAACAGTCGCTGTAGAAGATAAATGCACAAAGCGCACGATTCTATCGCTAGTTGCCCGCTTATTCGACGTACTTGGCGTTGTAGCTCCAGTTGTGCTGTACGCCAAAATTCTTATTAAGGAACTATGGCTAGCTAAAATAGACTGGGATGAGGTTCCTCCGGAATCCATCATCAGTCGCTTTTCAGCTTTTGCAAGAGATTTTTCCGCACTCTCTTCTCTGAAAATTCCGCGCCATATTGGCGTTGTGGGAAAAGCTGTAGTGAACATCGTAGCCTTTTGTGACGCGAGCTTCAGTGGTTACGGTTGTTGTGTTTATTTACACATCACTGATCCTGAAGGTAATATCACCGTCCGGCTTTTATGTGCAAAGTCGAAGGTTTCTCCAGTTAAAATAACAACGCTAGCTCGATTAGAACTTGTCGCCGCTTTGCTGCTGTCTAAGCTTGTTCGCGTGGTCCGCGATAAACTTTCCGCTCGAGTACCTATTACAGGTGTTTACGCCTTCTCGAATTCTACAATAGCGCTTTCGTGGATCCACTCATCGCCACATAGGTGGTCTATTTTTGTCAGCAATCGTATTGTTAAAGCCGCGAATTTCGAACCACGTGTTTTTGACTCTACAGTCACCCGTGTTTGTTCGTGGAATAAACTGTTGCGCATATTTACATACAAACCTCCTGTCACCAAGCTATATCCTTTGCCAACCCAATAAACAATATTCTAGCTGACTCATGTATATATAGATAGTGTATTAATAGGTCATTTATATATAGTTTGTTACGATAAAAATCTAACCGCAATTTAACGCACCTGAAATATAACAGTTAATTTCAGGAATTTAATGACAATATTGTTTCAAACCGCTGTTAATAGCTCCTTGATAAGGTAATAATTTTTTGAAAGCTCAGGACCTTTCAAGGCGGGGAGTATGGTGTGGCGGCCTTTTCGCCCTTGAACCGCTTATATCGCGGCGGCATGCTGGCGGCTGTGATGTCTGCACGTTTTGCCATCGCACACAAAATGGCATATGGGCTTTTGCTCAGCCGACAAGTCTGCATACGCCGTCGGCGGCACCTTTTGATTTGAAAGGTGCTGGCGAATGCAAATTGCCCGAAAAGACCTACCGCCAAGCCAGGCGCGAAGCCCGGCGACAGTCGCAATCCGCAACGCGGCCAATTTGGTCGTGTTTTAACACCGCACATTCAAGCACCGCAGCTCGGCCAATTCGGTCGTGTCTCAACCCGCATACATTCACGCATCGCAGCTCGGCCAACTTGGTCGTGTCTCAACCCGCAAGAAACTTGCCATCCGCAGCGCGACCAATTCGGTCGTGTCTTCACCCCGCAAGAACATTCGCTACCCGCAGAAACCCGATCCGCAGCGCAGAGGTGGCTACTTTGGAATTGCCGACGAAGCCGAAGCCGAAGCCGATTCAGGTGAGCGATTTGGCAATATTCATTGGTGGATATCGGTAGCCGCCCCCATCCGCTTACGCGACGGCCGTTTAAGGGACGATTTGGGCCTTCTCGGTTGACGTTCCAAACGGGCCGTACTACGTTTTCACACCGCATCACGAGAGCGGCTATTTACACGCCTGCCTCTCCATTTTTGGTCCTTACGAGCCGCATCGGTATCGTATCCCACACCGCATCCACGAGAGCGGCTATTTACACGCCTGCCTCTCCAACGTGTTATTTCCATATTAATTTGTTATCTAAATGTATCGCCAGATATTTTGCACTAAATGAGGTAGTTATTTGTGTTACTGTTTAATGCTTCATCAATTTCTTCCATTTTTTAGGTTAACATTTAAGTTTTTGTTTTTTTTTTGGATATGATTTTGGTACGCTTTCCAATCAATTTTTTATTATGCAATCTGACAATCTCCTTTTCATATATGACACAAGAGCTGATAGTCGATATTATTAACGAATGACCTGAGGAAAGGTCATAAACTAGAAACAGTATCCATGTAGGATGATGAAATAACATCCTTTATGAAGGGATCCAGTGAATCGAGACTTTTGTTGAAATCTGCAGTAGGGGTACTTGTGGAAAGGAAGAAATAATTATGTTCATTGAGAAGTTTTGCCAGCTCTCTGTCTTTTGTAGTTGTGTGGAAGATCCCCAAAGAAAGTTTTTACTGTTGAAATCTTCTCCTACAATGAATTTTGCACCTAATGACTAGAAAAAATCTTGAAAATGTTTTTTTTTTGATATCGTGACGTGGTGGGCAGTATATAGATGCTACTATTATTTCATACGGAACCATTTTAACTTATATTGCGATGAATTGCAGGTAGTCTGCTTCATATTTGGGTAGCTCGAAAAGGCTGATAGATATCTTAGTTATTATGGTTGTACCAGCATGGACAGTATTAATCTGATGGTTGGTGAAGTAAACTGTATAGGTAGATATTTTAAATAGATGCAAAGGCTTTCATGACCGGTGTTATAATGCATCGTGTGGTTGGTTCTCGGGTTATAAGACTATGGTTGGAATTTAGAAACTCTTGACGTTTCGTCCACAATTGCGGCGAACATCTTCAGAAGAAAATCTTCTAAAAATATAGACATTGAAAACTTGAAAAAGCTTCCATTTGGTAAATCCTGGTAAATAAAACAAATTAACGTGGTAAACGAGAAAATACTTTTATTATAAAGAATACAATATTCAAAGACAAAAAACTAAACTTTAAAGTACAATACTTAAAACAAATACTACGTTTCTACAAAACAATTATTTGATTTTAAACGATATATTTGATAAAGTAGTACAAATATAATATTACATGACACATAAAAAGGACGGGAAAACGTCTAAGTTTAAAATGTGAGCTTACAAAGTTCGCTTTAAACGATAAAGCAATAGAGGACAAAAAATTTGCGACGAAACGACATTCCATGTGACTGGAAAGGTAAACCGTCACAATCTCCGGACACGGAATACGGAAAGTCCTCATACAGATGTCAAACATAAATGAGTTCTTCAAAATTTAATGTCTTTTGTGCAGGCTCCAAAATAAAAGTGTACAAACTATGTTTCTTCAGCAAAAAGACTGTAATGGATACAACACACCTAGATAGGTTGCATTTTTACTTATTAATAAACAAAACTATTGTTAAAATGATAACTACTAATGAGATATGTACGAAAGACCTCTCCACGGGAAATGTATCACTCTTTAGTAGGCGGTAAGTAACATTGGAGTCATTCAACCTTACTTTTTTAAAGAGGGACGCCGATATTTTATTGTCATTTTCATTTGATATGTGGAATAACGTCGGTAATATTTTGCACCGAATACACTCCGTTTTAATTTAAATGTTGTATATAATGTTTTCTAGGCGCTTAATCTTTTAAAGTGATGATGATCCAAAATAAGGAATACCACTTGACCGACTCCTTTATAATACGGGGGTTGGCGCATAAGTCATGGCAACTATTATTTTTTCAAAAGTAAGGCATTTTATCACAAAATGTCGTACAGTAAAGTGGGGTGACATTGTGCTAGATGAGGTGAGATTGGGCCATTCTCAATTTAATCTTAGCCGACGGTAGGTGGCATGAATCAAAAAATCAAGAATGGCACAATCTCATCTCATATGTCACCCCACTTTACGATATGTCTCAAGAAAGCCATGCATTCATAGTATGTGTCCATGACACAAAATACCTCTGTTATGTCCTGTAATTCCACAAAGAGCACTGTTGTTAACCAATTGTTAATCTACCGCCGTAACAATGGATGTGATCCGAGTAGAACAGCGTTCGCATATCAAAATAGCCGTTTTTCGTGGCAAGAATGCCATAGAATACTACAGATAGTTGATAAAATCTGTCAATAATAATGCTTTTTTATACCAAACAGTCATGAGGTAGATAGCAGGGTTTTAGAGAGGATGCGAAGCAACCCACGACCAGTAACAGGCAGGGCTGTCCGTGCAATAATCGATCACCCGGTGGAGATTGAAAGACTATATACGTTGCTTAAATTACAAAAAGAAAATGGTATCAATAAATGCACAGGAATCTACAGGATTCGATCCTCACCTGCGTAAAGTTGTATAGAAGGGGGTACTGCACGTATTCATGGAAGTTTAAAAGTGGATTCAATATTTAACACGCTACCACTACCTAGCAGAAAGGAAACCACTTTTTTTTCAAAAATTATCAATGTCAATAAAATTTGGGAAAGGGTATATAAACCAGAGCTCAAACGTCGTGATCAATTACTGCACACAATTCATCGGTCTGCACATACACAGATCTTCTTGCCTGTTACCGGTCGCTGGTTCCTTTGCATCCTCGATAAAATTCTCCTACCCACCTCGCCACTGTTTGGTATGGACGAGCATTGTTCCGAACAGCTTCTACCAACTCTCTGTGGCATTCTACAACATTTACGCCACGGAAACGGCTATTTAAATATAGTTCTAACTAACAACTGATTTAACATTGCTCTCTGTGCAATTACAGAACATCACAAAGACATCTTGTGTTGTGGACACATACTATAAATGCACAGCTTCTTTAAAAAGTGCAACATTTTGTGATAACATTCCCTACCTTTAGAAAAATAATAGTTGCCAGGACTTATGCCCCAACTTTCGTACATTGAAATAATACTTCCAGTTCTGTAGCTTCCTTTGATGAAAATAAGTTTTGTATGTATCCAACGGTTTTTTATCTATTCTGTTAAATGAAAAAGAAGGGGGTTTTGTCCTATTTTCTATATTAAGAGTGATTTAGCTTGTTATATTAATAAACAAAATAACTGATTGAAAGAAATGAAGTTCATCTCTAAAACTAAGAAGAACTGGTTGTTTAAATATGATAGTTAAAAAAACTATATATATATATATATATATATATATATATATATATATATATATATATATATATTTATATATATATATATATATATATATATATTTATGGTTCCTATTTGTTATTGTCTTTAGTTATTTTAACCATTAGAAAACAAATTTCGTTCAGATATTGCTCTGCGGATACCACTTATCCATGTAGTTTTAGGTCAGCCTGGTTGGGAGCTCTGTTTTCATTAGTTTGATGGACGTGACTATACAAGCATAACTATTTTCGTTTTATGTCCTCCATAAATGTTAACAATCGATAATGTCTTAATATTGTAATTAATTTTATTTTAGTTTTGATTAGTTATTTGCACTTAACAATTATTTACAATATTACAATAAATTGCAAAAAATGGCTACTTTAGCCATTTTAGCTTCGGCTGCGTATCTTAATACTTTTCACATAGTTTTATATCACAATTTAATTAATAAAATATTTAAAAAAATTGTTATTGAGGTGGTCAACTATTTATGGCACATAGGCTACAAAATAAAATCACTCGATTTTTGCAACCAGAAAATTGTTGGTGCAGTAAATCAACTGTTGCTTAAGCTGTATAACAGATAGGGCTGTCCTACTAGAATCACATTTGTTCCAAATCCATGTTGCCTAGTTAGTGCATAATAATTGTCTTTGTCAACAACAATTGTTTTGAATCTATTTCATGACACTTTAAAAATCAACTGCCAAGTTATCGACGGCGAGAATGATCAACAAGTTTAAACTTTTCCGTAAGTTGAATTTCATAGTCATGATAGTACAGATATTTAACAAGCATTCGCGTAAGAAAGCTTCTAGAAATGTCTACTTGTTGTGCACAACGTCGAGTCAATGTTTTCAGATTTGCAAAGACGCTCTGACTATGCCAACAATCTCGCGGAATCTTATCTCACGCTGATACTCACGAGGTCTTGCATTCATTACCGATCCGGTTTCATTAAATTTTGTAATCAATATTCAGAGAGTTGATTTATTTGGTGCATCATTAGAATCATAAAATTTTCACGAAATTTTTAATGTGTTTTAACAACTCAGTGTTCTTTCGCAAAGTGGTGTTTATTCAGAAAAAACCTAGATGATGTGTGTCAATGTATTAGATTTGTTGACCGCAATTGGCGTTCAATTTAGGCCACTCGTTACTATTGCTAGTTATTTATTTCTGTAGGAGTCCTTATTCTGCCTAACACTTATATTACAACGCAAATTTTGTTTAACCTAACTGTAATATTAACGTTAACATTAACTTAAATGGTATAATCGGAAATCTGGGGGTCTAGCCCCTAACCTCATTCCTCTTGACATAGCCCGGTGTTAGGTGCTAGTGTTAGGATCTTTAGGCGCTTATGACAAACACTACTGTTAATCTCATAGTTGTGTAGGCAACGAACGGTAACATTGCTGTGATTCTAAATGCTCTTACAATCTTGATTCTTCCCTGTAGACTTAAATATCTCGTATGACTTTTAGAATTCTCAAAGATCTATATCGGCGTGCCGAGTCTTCATTTGTAACACGCCCAAACTCTTTGTATGTTTACGCGCAGCTCCGTTTCCACGATTGCCTGTAGCCCTGCTCGGATTTCTCCCAGGGGTCCACCGTTACATTATTTCCTTGTTAAGGTCATTCTGTCCAGATTCGCGATGACTTATGCTACCAGTAGAAAGACCATGTATGAAACGTAAATAACTCTTGAATTTGTATTGCCTACGTTTTAAACACATTGATAAAATAATCCATATCAACGAGGGTATTTTTGTCGTCGTTGTCTCTAGAAATAAACAAAAATTTCTATTACCCTTTTTTTATCGTTGCTTTCTATATTGTATTGATACCTTAATGTTTTCAAATGGGTTAACTTGCACTTACAGCGCCATCCCTTTGAGTCCTTCTGACGCCTCATTAGACACGTAATATAAAATTGTCCATACTCGGCTTCTAGGCATTAACAACCACGACCGAAATACAGCACCATCAGTGAGGTTTTTAAGGTTTACTCCAAAGGACAATATTTAAATTTTGAAGAAGTTTTAACCCTTTGGTGCTTTCAGTTGTCTTAGATCACTTTCAATTTCGTTCATTCATGTTGACCTTTGTCTTCCTCTTCTTCTGGATCCACCTAATTCGCTTTCGAGAACTTTTTTTGGAAGGCGTTCTTCAGACATCCTCGTCACATGTGCTATCCATCTCAGTCTCTTGGCTTTTATTTCTCCTATTAGGTCCAGTTTGGCATACAATTCTCTTATTTCTCAATTTGTTCTTTTTTCCCATGTGTCTTTCCACCGTAGATTTTTCTTAATACTTTCCTTTCCCACACTTCTAGCCTTTGTTGATTTGCTTTTGACAGTGTCCACACTTCACTCCCGTATAAAACTAGTGGTCTTATTATGGTTTTATAAATTCGTGCTTTTAACCTTCTTAACACTTCACACACACTTCATTTAGCGCAAACACACACTTGTTTCCAGTTATTCGTTACTGTCGGTGTTTTTGTGACAACTGTTCCTAGATAGGCAAAATTTGCTACTTCTTAAAATTTATACGTTTTTTCGCCTGTCCTCAATTCAAACCACTTATTTGTTTCAAAATCGTCGTTACTCCATCTCATGTATTCTGTCTTCCGTTCATTTATTCTCAGACCCATTCTTTGGGCTGCTTTCTACAAGCGCCTTACCGCCTTCTCCAATTCTGCTCTACTTCTTGTTAGCAGAGCAATGTCGTCTGCAAATGCTAAATATTGGTCTTTTATGATATATTAAGCCTGATCGATGTATGCCGCTTTCTCTAATAACCCTTTCTAGTGCTATATTAAATAGAACAGCCGCAAGTGGGCCTCCTTGCCTTAGTCCCATTTTAACTTCGAATCTCCTTGTTAAATTCCTTCCACTTTTACTTTGTTTTCCGTTTTCGTTAATGTCATTTTCACTAGTCTAATTATTTTCCCTAGTATGCCTATTTTAATCATTGCCTGCCAAAGTTGATTTCGGTTAATGCTGTCATACGCTTGTTGGAAGTCTATAAATAACACATGTGTGCTTAATTTATGCTCGTAACTTTCGGCTTGTATTTTTCTTAATATAAAGAGTTGGTCTGTTACTGATCTTCCTTTTCGGAATCCGTATTGGTACTCTCCCAAAGTATGTTCTACTCTATTTACTATTCTGCTCTTGATGCATGTGGCTAGAATTTTGTAGGCAATGTTTAAAAGTACTATTCCTCTGTAGTTTTCGCATTAGATCTTTGCTCCTTTTTTAAATATGGGGCATATTATTGCTTCTGTCCAAGATTTCGGCATTTTTTCTTCCTTCCATATTTGTTCTATTAAGTTATGTATTATTCGATGTAATTCCTCTCCTCCATATTTTATTAATTCGGCCTGTACGTCATCACCTCCTGGACTTTTATTGTTTTTCAATTCCCTCATTAGTTATTATTTCGTCTAGTTTGAGCGGTTTCTCTTCCAAGTTATTCTCTTGATTTACATCTGATAATTCCTGATTGTTCTCTATATCAGTATTATCTCCTGAACTTTTGTTTAGTAATTCATCAAAATACAGGGCCTGTCTTTCTATTCTACCTTCATGTGATCCTATTAGATTTCTATCCTTATCTCTACAGAAGTTTGTCTTTGTCTGCCATCCTTCTTTAACTCTTTTTATACCTTGATATAAATTTCTTATTTCTTTATTTCTAAAGTCCTTTTCTATTTCTTCGATCATTTCTGCTTTATATTCTCTCTTTTTTCTTCGACATATTCTTTTACATTCTTTCTTTAAGTCATTGTACTTCCTTATATCTTCTTCAGATTTAGAAGCTAACATACTTAGTCTTGCTTTCGTCCTTTCTGCTAACTTTTCCTCACATTGTTCATCGTACCATCTTTTCATCTACTTCCTTATTTTCTCTTGTAGTTTCTTTGTCGCCTCTATAATTACTTTGTTTATTGATCCACATAGATTCTCTATATTTTGCTCTGTATTGATGTTTTCTATTCCTATTTGTATTTTTTCTACATATTTGTTTCTTTCCTTTTCTGGCTGAAGGCTTGTGATTTTATTACTCATTTTCCTGTGCTTGGATCCGTTTGTGCTGATTGGCATAATTTGTTTTAATTTTATTCCAACCATAAAATGGTCGGAATCTGCATCCGGATCTTTGTAACTTCTTATCTTTTGGATGCACCTTTCTCCTTTATTTTCTATCAACACATGATCGATTTGATTTGTATACCTATGGTCTGGTGATAACCATGTACCCTTATGTATTTCTTTGATGTCGTAATACGTGCTTTTTATTTTCATGTTCCTTCCTCTAGCGAAATCAATTAATAAATTTCCGTTGGATTTTGTATGTTTGTTAAATTTTCCAATTGTGAGTCTATATATTTCTTTCCTCCCTATTTGGGCGTTTACATCCCCCAATACTAGTTTAAGATCATATTTTGGTATTTTATTGTACTCAGTTTCAAACATTTTCTGTTCGTGCGTACACATTTACAAGGGTTATGTTTTGGTACATTCCTTTAAGCCTTAGGATGCAGATTGTATCTGATACTGGTTTAAAGTTTAAAATTGCTTGTTTAAGTTTATTGCTTATTAAAAAACCTGCACCCAGCATTTTATTGTCTCCACCGCTGTTCAGAAATATGTATCTGTCTACCTCCGTTACTTCTTCTGTAATTTGCTTAGTTTCTTACATTGTTAAAACATGCACTTTTTGTTTTAAAATTTCTTTTATTAACTTTAATAATGCGCCTTCTTCGTATGTTCCTCTCACATTCCACGTTGCCATAAACAATTTATGGGTTTTATTATCGCACTTTACCGTTTTTTCAATATCGTCTTTCTTTTCTGTTTTTTGTCGGATATTTCCATATTCATTTGCCTTATAAGTTGCCATGTTCGTTATAATTACTTCCTGTCCCTTATTCGATGCTGTTAGTTTTTTGTACTTCCTTGTTAATTAGCTTTTATTAATTTCTCTTTTACTGCAACCCAGTTCCATTGTTCTTTGTTCAAGAAAATTTTTTCTTGTACCCCACCTTTGCTTCCTTTCCTTTAGCTCTTTCCATTTTTGCTAGGTTTCTCAGATGTGCTTGTATTTTTCTTTCTTCTGTAGTTAGGTCATCTTCGATATAACTGCTTGTACCTTTTAATGGATTTTTGCTTTCATTACTTCCATTTTTTCTCCCAATTTTCGAAAGGGTTGAGAATTTTTTGGACGTATTAATTCTGCTTCTTTTATTTTTGTGTTGACCTTGAGTTTCGCCTTTAGAAATTCTTCTACTCCTTCTTTAATTCGGTTTTCACGCAATGGCATGTCTTTCAGTACTACGTTATTTTTCTTTCCCTTCTTTTCTATACTTTGCAGCTTTTCCTCTAAGTTATTCATTTTTTCTCGTAATCTTGGGTTTTCCTCCTTTAGTTGTTTAATTTCCTCTGCAAATACCTGTTGATCTTGTCTTATTCCCTTTACTTCCGTCATTAACTCTCTCATCATTTTTTTAATTTCTTCCATTTCATTGCCTTTTTTGGGTGTTTTTTTTTATCAGGAGTCTTATAATCTTTTTGCTAAGATTAAAAATTTCTACTTCCGCTGCTCTCTTTCTTTTGGGATCGTCGGTTGACGATCCTTCGCTGTAATAAAGCATTTCAGCGCCACCACGGGTTTATTTTTATTCCAGCTGCAATTATTTGCGACGCTTGACCTTTGATAGCCGCGTATCGGAATGCGATTGCTTTCCGTTTTGGCGAAATTGTTCTGTGCTTCAAAATTCGCTTTTATGCCTTAATTTAGAGATTTCGCCTATTCTCTTTATTTCGATTCTAATCTGCTTATTACTCTAACCACTTTTAATTCGCTGGTATTTGTTTTGTATCACTTCTTTATTTTTGTTATTCTTATAATTAACATCTACACGCACTACAAGAATAATGCTATTTAGAGAACATGTACATATCAGATCAAAGATTATAGTTAATAAACAGATACGGCGCATTTGATGGCTTAAATAATTTGATAAAGACAAGTGAATAAAAATATCGGAGAATAGAATTTTTATGAGAAACAATAAAATCAAAGCAAATGCATACCCAAACTCGGCAAGGAACCAGAAAGTGTGACTTCGTGTCGACCAGTAAGTCTCTTACCCACAATGATCAAATTATTTGAGAAACTGTTTCTTAAAATACTTCACCAAAATACAGACACACTTCAACCTACCAAAACACCAGTTCGGATTTAGAGAAGGGCACTCAGCCATACATCAAACGCATAGAATAATAAATAAAATCTCATCTTTCCTAGAAGAAAAGAAGTATTATGCCGCTGTATTTCTGGACGTGTCCCAGGCGTTTAACAAGGTTTAGCACACAGAACTGTTATTTAAACTAAAAGAGTTATTACCGAACTACTATTATTTGCTCATTAAGTTCTACCTAACAGACCGTTATTATTTTGTTAATTGTGATAACGAACTATCCTCATGTCACACCATCAAATTCGGTGTTCCTCAGGGTAGCGTTCTTTACCTTGTCTATACTGCTGTCCTGTCAGAAAATGACAACTCTGCGACTGTTACCTTCGCTGACGGCACGGCAATACTTTCTACTCATGAAAATGCGGATACTGCAACCTCCAAAAGCACCTCAATAAAATCAGCACATGAACAAATGGCGAATAAAAGTTAATCGATCAAAGTCAGCCCAAGTAACATTCACTATAAAAACCAGTGTTTGCCTGTCTGTTAACATTAGCAATACCCCAGTACCGGTAAAAACAATGTGAAATATTTGGGACTGCATTTTGATTAGCGGTTCACGTGGGACAAACACATACAAACTAATCGCAAACAGATAAACCTGAAATACCGTAAAATGTACTGGTTACTCAGTAGAAAGTCAAAGCTATCGATCCGAAACAAACTGTTGCTCTAAAAAACAATATTAAAACCAATTTGGTACACATCTTTGAAGGTGTTCCAAACAGACCAAAATAAACACACTGTAACAGTTCCAATCAAAAACACTCCGCGCAATTGTTGACGCGCCCTGATTTTTAACCAATCAAACGATCCATGAAGACCTAGATGTCCCATTCGTTGCCGATGAAATTAAAAGATTTGCGATGAATTATCACCAGAAGCTAGATGGACACAGTAATTCATTAATTTACCAGCTTTCCACGTATCATTCACCAGTACGACGACTGAAGAAAACATGGCCTGAAGACCTCATCAACCTGCCGTAAATGGATCTCATAGAGTATCATCAATGGATGATTTCTCTTATCACTACATCTCCTATTATCACATTTATTGAATACTTTTGTTAAGTAGATTGTAAATAACGTTATTATTAATATATAAAACAATATCAACGCCGGTGGTAACTAGCCGCATTATTGATGCTGGAGAGGCAGGCGTGTAAATAGCCGTGCCCTCGTAGTGCGCTGTGGGAAACTAAATACGGCCCGTTTTGAAATTTAAAACCCTAAGGCCCAAATCGTCCCTTTAACGGCCAGGGCGAAAGCGGATGGGGGCGGCTACCGACATCAACCGAGCCAAATCGCTCACCTGAATCGGCTTCGGCGGCGATGGTTTCACGGTGGCCACCTTGTTGCGATGTCTTCGTGCCGGGAACACGACCGCACTGGCCGAGATGCGATGCGGATCGAGTATGTCTTGCGGGGTAGTTATCTGCGGGTTAGTTAAATGCGACCTCACTGGCCGCGTTGCGATGCGAGTATATGGCGGGTTGATTAAATGCGACCGTACTTGACGCGATGCGGTGTGCGTATATATTGCGCGATGGTTAAATGCGGCCACACTGGCCGCGTTGCGGTGTGAGTATTTTTTGCGGGTTGGTTAAATGCGGCCGTACTGTACGCGATGCGGTGTGAGTATATATTGCGGGTTGGTTAAATGCGGCCGCACTGGCCGCGATGCGGTATGAGTATATATTGCGGGTTGGTTAAATGCGGTCGAACTGGCCGCGATGCGGTGTGAGTATATATTGCGGGTTGGTTAAATGCGGCCGCACTGGCCGCGTTGCGGTGTGAGTATTTTTGCGGGTTGGTTAAATGCGGCCGTACTGTACGCGATGCGGTGTGAGTATATATTGCGGGTTGGTTAAATGCGGCCGCACTGGCCGCGATGTGGTATGAGTATATATTGCGGGTTGGTTAAATGCGGCCTCACTGGCCGCGATGCTGTATGAGTATATATTGCGGGTTGGTTAAATGCGGCCTCACTGGCCGCGATGCTGTATGAGTATATATTGCGGGTTGGTTAAATGCGGCCGCACTGGCCGCGCTGCGGTGTGAGTATGTCGCCGGGCTTCGCGCCTGGCTTAGCGATAGGTCTTTGCGGGAAATTTTTAACTCGACAGCACTTTTCATCTCAAAGGGTGCCGCCGCCTGCGTATGCAGACTCACCGGCTGAGCAAAAGCCCATATGCCGTTTTGTGTGCGATAGCAAAACATGGCGGCAGATATCAAAGCCACCAGCATACCGCCGCGATATACAAGCGGTTCAAGGGCGAAAAGATGCAATAGTGTCTTTGTTCTAATGACGCATAACGTACCCATGTATTTTAAAAAGTTTTTAAATAATTTTTTCTCTACATTAACCTGAACATGTTTTTACTTAACTGCCAGTATATATTTTAAAACTCGGTTATTTCATTGCACAATAGTAGCTTTATTATATGCAGGACATGAGTATAAAAAATCTCACCGTCTATAGACAACCAGTGCATAGTTTTAATGCAACATACGTATAAATATAATAATACGTATCCGAGAAACAAGGTAAATAAAAAACATTTTGAATTGATGTGTAATAAATAGGAAGTTAAAAATCTTTAGTAACAAAGAAATTGAAAAAATTAAAGTGTTGCATAAGAAAAGGTATTTTACAATTGCTAATGTAATAAAAATAAGTTGTTCGCGACAGGTTGCGAGTAGTTTTAATAAAGATTCGAAAAGTTACAGAAAAAAGTTCGTGCAAAATCTATTACAACTGAGAGAACTATTGGGGTATACTCCGCAAAGCATCAAATTTGTCATTAACTATTGAATAAATCGCAAAAATATAAGAAAAGATTCATCAATACAAACTGTTTAGATGCTATGTAAAAGGTGTCTATTATTAAAACGTCAAAAAAATTTAATGCCTACCTGCTTTAAATATGTTACATTTCACTGTATATATATTATCTTATTTTCTTATCTAAAAATAGGTCAAACACGAAAATGACAAAATGTTATTAATAAAAAAAAGTTTAACTTAGACGTGAACTAGGTTTTCTTATTATTATCATGATCTATGTTACAGGAAGTGATATTGTCGCGACGTCAAGTTGATGTTGGTTCAGTCAATATGAGGAGGTATGTCTTGTAATGACGATTTGGTTCTACTGATAGATAAGAAAAACTCGAAAAATATATTTATCGTCTAAAATAGATATAAATCGAATTTTAAATGCTATTACAAATCAAGGCAACCCTAATATTTAATCTGCACGCAATGTTCGGCACTAGTTTTAAAAAAAGTGTTTGGACAGTTTTTCCTCGACCTTAACGTCGGAAATAATTATCACGAAACTATATTCAAATGCCAAACAATTCAGTTGCCCTTAAGAACTACAATAGCCACTCAAATAAAATTGATCTGAGCCTTACATAGATTATTTGAGGATCCTGCATAAGTCTATTTCATTCAAATTATTTAAGATTACAAGAAACAATAACAAAAGCACCCATTACTGACGAATAAAGTGTATAATAATGCTTTATGAGGTGTTCGTAACCAACGGGCACACTGCTGTGTGTGTGCTGTGTGTTTCGAAGTCATATTTACGTGAAAACTGAATTAATCTTTATGTTGTCAGGCACTCAAAGCTATCTATAATAAAGTATAAAACATAAATCACTGAGATGAGTCATTTGCAACACGTTTTTTTTTTTAATATAACGTTGGTGCATATTTACAACCTAATCGTATATTGACATAAATGAGTATTAAGAAAATTGGATGAAGGAGGTAGCTAATGACTCGAAAAATATCCATGCATTGATGTTACTTCCACTCAAAAGGCTTAAGCCTGGTTGGTCCTATGAATGAGATCATGTGGTCACTGGCGTCTTAATTTTCTTGTTGTGGTCAGTTCTTGGATTAGTTTATTTACGAGTTTGTTTTTATGTCCCACAAGAATGTAGTAGTAAGTAGGTGTTAATTTGCTGATGTTGCTGTACACGTATAGAATCCCCAGGTTTTCGTGGAGGGTTTGGTTATTAACATACTAAGAGGCGTTTGCCAACATACGAAGCGTTTTGGACTAAAAGCACTGTAGGATTTTAGTGTTGTACGATTTTGTACAATCCCATAGTTGAATAGCGAACGTCCACACTGGCTTTAAGATGGCTTTATAAAGCAGAATTTTATTTTTTAGGGACAGCTGAGATCGCCTTCTAATAAACCACCTCATTTGTTTGATTTGGAGATTAACGTTGTCTCTGGTCAAGGTGCATTCCTAGATATTTAACTGGTATGACTACGTTGTTGATTATGACTTGTAACACAAGTAGTCTTAAAGAAACGGACAGCTAAGGTGTTAAAGAGTTCTGTTTAAGGAAACGGTTTAATATTTTAAACGTTCAATTAGTATTTTCATCACAAACAACGTCATTTACAATGACTTCCAAGTGCCACAATTTAGTGAAATGTTTGTAAAAATATCTTAAACGCTCAGAAATGCATCCAAAAGTATTAGCAATAAATTTATTAGACAATAGAAACGCCTAAAACGAAAGACAGTCTATATTGGATATTTATGTAGATTAAAAAAAATCGTAGTTAGTAGTCTGTATTTTAACATAGAGAATGTTATTCATTGAAACACACCTCTCTATGTTATTTCGTAAATGCAACATATACAAGGTCCATCCCAAAAGAAATGAGCCTTATTTTTTTTCGGACGCGAGTGTACATTCCGGCGTGCTCTGACGCTTGGGGCAGGTGGTGGGGTCTTAGCTTCCATACGCGGTCGGTGCAAGTCGGTCTGAGCTCTCGGAGGCAGGACGGGTGTTTCCGTGAATGTCTATTTCAATTTTCGACACGGCGCGACGGATTCAAAATCGATCAACGCTACGCAATTAAATTCTGCTTCAAACTCGGCAAGAATGCTACCGAAACGTTTGGAATGCTTCAGGAGGCCTTCAAGGATGATTGTTTATCGTACTCGCAAGTTAAAAAGTGGCACAAAGCATTTAAGGAGGGCCGGAAGAGGTGGTGACGAACCTCGGTCTGGACGACCGTCAACCTCCTGAACCGACGAGAACGTGCAGCGAGTGCGCGATTTTTGAACGCCGATCGTCGGTTCAGTGTTTATCAAGTAGCAGATGCCTAAACATTCCGAAATCGACAGTACATCGAGTCATTTCCGAGGATTTATCGATGCGGAAGGTGTGCGCCAAACTTGTGCCGCGGGTGTTGACTGACGAACAAAACAGCTCCGGGTGGTTCGGTGTGAAGAACTCTTAAATGTGCGAAGATGACCCGGAGTTTTAAACAAAGTGGTAACAGGAGACGAAACATGGTGTTTCCAGTACGATCCGAGACAAAAGGCAGAGCGCTGAGTGGCACACCACCGCGTCACCCCGGCCGAAGAAAGCTCGGATGAGCAAATCCAGGACTAAGACAATGCTCGTCGCCTTTTCG
Organism: Sinelater perroti; assembly: GCA_036346155.1. Classification (NCBI taxonomy): domain Eukaryota; kingdom Metazoa; phylum Arthropoda; class Insecta; order Coleoptera; family Elateridae; genus Sinelater; species Sinelater perroti. The sequence continues at coordinate 1,575,208 of JARFIY010000348.1, read as the reverse complement.
ACGCCAGATTGTGCACTACGAGTTCGTAGCGATCTGCTCAATAAAACTATTTTTTTTTGAAAAAGGCTCATTTCTTTTGGGATGGACCCTGTATGTTTATTGCTTTGTAAAGATAGTAAACTATCATAAAAAATCCGTGCTTGTCTATGCGTGCGCACATTTTGTTATCAGAACAGTAATAAATTTTTAAGTTATGCTTTCTATATTCACTTCTTCATCACTACAGTAAAAATGAGTACAAACTATTAACAAGGATTAAAGAAAGTAAAGTAAAAACGAGACATATTAACAGCTAAGGAAACAATCAAAATTTGTTTAATCATTTAGTTATTAGACTTTATATGACAAATTCAAATGTTATTTTAATAATTAAATAGTAAAGTAACCCAGCATTGCTTAGGTGTAACAAAAAGAGCCTAAACTTTTAATATATACATACACCTATACTGTACAATCAAATTAAATGGCTGATAAGTTGCCTATCAGACAGGGATGATAATTACTTTAAATTAGTGTGATAAAAAAAATAAGAAATATTTTTAATATAAGTATTTGTGTTTTTGGTTTAATATATTTATTTAATATTTTAAAGCTATTTAATTATCAATTTATGTTATATAATTTATAAGTTAATTTTATATATATTTTTATATATATAATATACCAAAACTTAAGGCCAGGTTCTCATCTAGCGACCCAAAAATGACATGATTTTCTAGAATTTTCTTTCCATGGAAGGAAATAAATGAAGAACTCAATGTTTTTGGTACTTATTTAATAGGTCTTAAGGTATGGAAAAACATTTTTGTATTGAAAAATAATATAATAATTATCGTTTATTTGTACTGAAACGTGGCAGCCTCAAAAAGTATCTAAGCGTGGTCCTAAGCGCTCATTTCTATCATCTGAAATCAAAACCAAATATTTTAAATTACAATTTTGTTACTGAATTTATATGTCTGTCTGTCGGTTTATCGTCTGTTGGTCCGTCATAATTATGGATTTTAAAATTTTAAGATGGATTCTTATAAGAAATTATTACGCTGATTTTCGAATTTTTTTAAATTCGAATAATTGAATAATGACTGAATTTCAAATATTTTCGACATTACGATTTAAATGCGATTCTTATAGTAAATTTTACGCTGAATTGAAAATGAAGTCGAAAAATTATTGTAATAATTTCTGAGATATTGGATTTCGAAATCGAAAGGCTTGATTAGTTCTGGGATTGCTACACTGACAATCTGAAAACAATATGTTTATTAAATATATTATATTTTTGAGGTTATACTTATAAAACCAACAAAAGTCAAAATTGGAAAATGGCGGACATACAAAGTTTAGTGTCGCGTTTTCGCGCTTTTTTTACTCTTCAAAGTTCTGTATAATAATAAATTATATCATTTTTAGGTTCATCCTCAGTAAAGTTAATCTGCTTTGAAATAAAAAATATATATATATATATATATATATATATATAATATATATATATATATATAAGCGATATATTCAGTAGTTTTTGAGATATCGTGCAAAACGCGTTTGAAGTTTCGATACACGAACTGCTTGTATTCGGAGCACGTGGTAGACTAGCACATATATAAAGTAATAGCATATATTCCGACATCTGGTGACACTCGAGGTAGCTATACTTACCATGGTCACCCATGGTATCGTCGTAAAAGTCGGAAGTTCAAAAATATTACAGAAAGCACGCGCTACTTATTTGCTATACTTTTATAAAAAAATAATTTCATGCAAATAGTTTTGGGAATATATTCTACGGATAATAAGCTATGAAAAAATGCAAAAAATCGATTTTTGAAACCTCTTGATGAGAACCTGGCCTTAATACGACTAATCTGGCCTACACCCTATTTCCCATCTACAAAGACTAATTTTTATAAACATTGCAAGTGAGTGACATTTTTGTAGGGCAACTGTTCTTTATATATTTATAATTTTAAAACAAAATTAACAATCACGTAATTACTTTATGAAGATTTATATAGATCGTATACGCAAAATGAAATATAACCAGTTATAGAATATACTCAAAAATCTACTACCAAATAAAATTTATATTTATTACTATGTAGTTGTTAATTTGGAAAATTTACGAATTTTTAATATTTCTTACAAATATACCATTTTCATTGATAAAAGATTTTTGTGTGCTCTTGTTTTGGGCACACAATTATTATTATTACTAAATCCAATTTTGTAAGAGTAACAAATCCGATATTTTCATTAAGTATAAAATTTCACAAACGTAATTATGTTATAAAGGAAATTGGCAATAGAATTAATACTTGGAGAACACGCTATACAAATTAAGTAATATACCCAAGCAAAAATGAATAATTATAATAAACTAGCTGGGAATAGAAATTGATGTGTATTCTTGCAGTTTAACAACTTTTTGATAAGCACTAAGGGCTAGTTAAGTTTTTTACTTAATTAATCAAATTTTCTTACAAAATTGAGCTATAAGAATGTCTTCCATTTTTTTATCTAATTCCAGTGCTCTGTTTCATTATTTACCTTTTTTCCTTAATGCTTTTCTAATTATTTTTACTCACAATTTTCTTTAATAACCTTTACTTCATTTCCTTGGATTTCTAGTTTCTAGCGTCCTTTCAACTTTGATGTTCGTCTTACATATGACTGAAACGTCTCAGTTGAAGCTCTTTAATTATATTTAACAATATAATATTGAAAAACTCTATTATATTGTTACGTCTTAATTATATTCATTTAATGCAGCACTCTCTTTTTTTCCTTTCCCTCTTTCCCCTCTTTATTGTAATTTGCAACTTCCTTTGTTATAATTAAAATTTACTCTGAGACTCAGTGCTTTAGATAACTAATTGCCTAATAGTATATTAAAAACAAAATTTAACGGCAAATTAATTAGCACTACCCCGCTTACTGTTTCTTTATTACTTATTCTAGTTATGTCACAAATATTCAATTTAATATATGTTTTTTTCTTGTTTATACCCGTTTTCTTTTTAATTTTTATTATAAATACCATCTTAGTCTTCTGCAATCTGTTACATTTTTATTTATTAATATCCACGATTTGATAGAATATGTTAAATACATTTTTTTAGCCAAAAAGTCTTTCTTTAGAGCATAAAATAACATGAAGGTGTTTTCAATCTTATCGCTTACGTCACCTAATGGTACCCTTATTTGTATTATGTAAGAGTAGTACATTATATGCAAATATTAATTGGGTAAGTCCAATTCTTTAGATTTTTTACTTTTCTGTATTACACATTTTTGTTTTATTATATTATATAGGGTGTCCCACGATTTGATGGAGAAACTTCGCATACAGGTTCTATAAGCAATCTAAGAAAAATACTCTTTTTTCGAATGATCAATTGTTTCAGAGATATGGAGGTTAAAATTTGCTAACTCGCATGGGTGATTAGCTCTAATTTTGATGAAAAAATAACTTATTAAAATGAATACTTAACTACACAAACATATCAATTTTAATTACATTAAAATTAAAGTTAAATGGACTAGAACATCATTCAACAAAGATAAACAATTATCAAAAGGAGATGTTTGTAGTTAAGGATTAATGTGTCGTCTAGTAATTATGGAATAAAACATAAATTTTCCTCAATAAGTCTAAAATTTTTCAATAAAAATAAAGCAAATCACCCTTGCGGGTTAGCAACTTTCAACCTTCATATCTCACAAAAAAAATGATTGAGTTTTTTTTCTTATAATTGCTCATAAAATCTGTATACGAAGTTTCTTCATCAACTCGTGGAGCACCCTGTATATTTTTAATATTTTTTACTTTCCTTATCCTACAATAAGGAAAGTAATGTAATCGGCGGAAATTTGACCTACCCAGTTTTTCACATTTCTGGACGAAATATAGCCTCAGGACACTAAAAAAGTTGGTTTTAGCCATTGGTTCGTGTGTGTGTGTGTGTGTGTGTGTCTGTCGCTCTGCCAGTAAACAGGATATCTCAAGAACCGTAAGAGCTAGAGACTTCTAATTTGGTATGCAAGTTGCTTGTCGGTATGGGACGCAGTGCGAAGCTTTTGGTAAAAATCGGCCTAATCGTTTGGTCGCAAGGTCGCAAAATCGGTCGCAAAGCGGTCGCGAATCTAAACGGTTGAAGAAACAAAAAATTTATGAGAATAAAAATGATTTATCACGAGATAAACATGAATTTAAAATAAAAGTTGGTAAAATAGGAACCCGAAAAAAATTGAAGCTCAGGATTTTTAATATACCGGGTGTTCATAAAATGTTTCGGGAAATTTGTATTACTGGATAGATTAGACCGAGACGAACAAAAAATTACCATGAAATTTTTTGATCCGAAGTGAAATAAAAAAGTTATAGCCGATTAAAAATGAATTAAACGGACCAATCACAGCGCGCTCGGAGAGCTACCGGACCGACTGTGGGAGGACGGGGGTGAGCGCTTGGCCGCTAGGAGAGAACACACAGGCGATAATGGGGAAGGCCGTGCGACGAGCTCGCACGGTTATCTTCAATCACGTAGCAAAATTTTAAGTACGTGTCAATTATTGTCTTGTACTGTTTATTTTAATCAGCTTTCGAGTTTTGGACTCGCGCCTCGTCCTTTTTTAAAATAACAAGTTCCGGGACGAGAGCAGCGCAGGGCCGAGACGATGGGTCCGGTATAATATATAATAATAAGATAAGAAAAGTTGTGTGATGTTCACACCAGATTTTTAATCATTAATTTTCATTTCTTTTTTTCATTTTTCTTTTTGATTTTTATATATTTATTTATCTTTTACATTAGTATTTCAATTTGTATATATAAAATCGTTTTTATGGGAATATTTATTTTTTATTCCTTCTGAACATGGCATTTCTCTGTTATCGTTTTAAATATAACTCTACCAAGTTTAGTCAGTTATGTTGCGTAAAGTTTTTATTTCTACTGTTTCAAGCATCAAGATTGTACCATATGGTATTATTTAGGCACTCCCTTTCAATGTACTCGTCAACCTGTTCCCTGATCTCTGTTTTTAAATCTCCTTGTTTATTATTCTTACTAAGTAATCGAGGCTTGTCCTGTGTTTTATTTGTTTACATGTTTAGTTGAAACTTCTGATAGTTAGAGATACAGCTCTTATAATAAACGTTATTGTTATAATAAGTTATCTTTATTTATAACTGTTAAATCTCTGTCGCCGATCTTATATTCCTTTTTATATTGTGTATATCAATTGCAAGATGAAGTGATATTAATTTATAAAAATAATGGATTTTCAATAAATTTATTAACATTTGCAAAATAAACAACAACTTTGTAAAGTTGGAAATTAACGGAAAATAAAAAGGTAGGTGGCACAGATAAAGAAAACCTAGTTCAGATATAATTAAACAACTAAGCAAAAAATACTGAGTTAAATAAGATACTGTCTGACAACACCGAAGAAAAAGCGGCAGTTGAATACTACGCCGATTAAGAGGAACTAACTCGTGGCTTAGTGTGGATTATGTGAAAAGAACAGGAAAAAAGGAAAAATAAATTTTTTTACTCCAACAAAACAACAACAATAAGGCAGATCCAACAAATGCAAATACCTCTACCTATCATAATGGACAGAATTAAAAATTTTAATGACGTTATGTTATGATTTCCCCAAAACACAGATTAAAGTCATTCATAATAAAAATATAAAAATCAGTCAACAGAATGAGAAATATTTTAAAATGCTTTCTGCATCATTAAATAAAAGGAGACTTTTAGTGTTTTTAGAAAAACAAACAGAATTGGCCAATTAAAAAGATATAACCAATAAATCACACCATTTTCTAAAACTAGAAGTATTGTACAAAAAATAAAAAATGTGGTTACAAACTCATTAAAATCACTTCGAAATCATCTGTGTTTATAATATCTACGGAATTACGGATACATTTGTTTGCCAAAGTTAAAATCCTACCACTAAGAAAATTTAAACTTGTATCTTAATCTAAAAAAGTGACAAATATATGGCCATTGATTATGCTAAAAGAAGAATTTAGAAAATTAGAAAAGTGAATGATAACAAAAAAATGCAGAAGTTAAAAGGCAAGTATTTTAAAAAAGCCGTTCTGTCCAAACAGTCACAAAGAATGAATCAAGTGCCTATAGCTAAAGAAAATGAAGGTAAATAGACCTATAACTAAGCTATCTCCAGTAAAACTAAAATAAAACTATTAAGAAAAAAGAACCAGATAGACCCACGGAATAGATTCTTCAACAAATTATAGAAAGACTCACTAAAATAGACGAAAGTTTAATAAAATTAAAATTTAGCACCAAAGAAGCTAAAAAACTATAATGTTAAAAATTATAGGACATTTTGCCAATAAACTCTTGCAACTTTAATATCCATTGCAAGCAATCCTAGATAGAAAAAACATTAATATCTGTCTTACCTTTGAAATAAATTTTGCCAATAAATCGTTTATTAGATTTAAAAGATATAAATCATACCATCTTACACACATTGAAAACTAAAAACGCAGCCAAACAAAGCAATGTAATTATAAAAACGAGCCAATTAGGCATTTTAAAGAGATGGAACATAAAACAGAGGAATTTCCAGTAATTTCTGTTAGTATTAAAACTAAAACATACGAGGTGCATTCAAGTTATAAATTTCTTACAAACTAATCACACGAAAACTGTAAACTTGTGTCACTTCTCGACGTAATCTCCCTGCAGCCGTACACATTTTTTACAAAGTCGACGCTTCTTTAGGAGTCTTCTTTGATCACTGGAAAATTGCTGATAAAATAGCGGCACGCCTAATAAATTTACAACCACGAATAGTGTCTTTCATCGTTGCAAACAGTCAAAAGTCGCTAGGAGGCAGGTCAGGTGAGTAGAAAGCATGAGAAATCACTTTAAAGTTGTCAGCATCCTTAGCACCCACCTGGAGGACGCTTTTCGAATTTTCAGGTCTTCATGCAGGATTGTGTGCACAGATCCCAAGAAAATGCCAACTTCAGAGGCGATGTGTTCAACACTCATTCGGCAATCCTCCAAAAACAAGTTTATCCACACGCTTGATCATGTCATCAGATCGGGTGTTGCGAGGCCGAGATTATCTTGGTTTGTTGTCACACGACGTTCTGCCTTCTTTTAACTGTGGCACCCACAAACGTACATTAGACGCATCCATAACACCATCACCTGATATCTCACTTAATTGGCGATTAATTTTAATCGGTGTCAAATGGAGAAAACTAATGATTACAAGTTATTCTTATAATGAAAACGTCGCCATTTTAAGTATCAAAAACAGTCCTCACTCTTGGCATTGCTGTTAGAATCCTATGTATCGTGCAGTGCTGCTATCCCTGTCACGTACTAACAAAGAGTACGCGCGTATTTTGAAATAAAAACACAGTTTCTATTTGTTGAGAAAAAATTTGGCGGTGTTATATAACTTGAATGCACATTGTATGAGACAACAGTTGCAGCAGTGTACTGTCTTCAAGACATGTCAAAAACATCAATATTCTGATTTTCTAAACAGTCGTGCTCAATGACTTATCACTGGAGAAGGATAACAATGCTAAACATATCTACTAAAAAGAACTCTGAGTAACAGTCAAACAACTAAAATAAGCATGGGATTAAAACTATTTTTCTCACGCTCAACAGTAATAAGAAGCTGACCCATTATTGCAGCTTTAAATTACAACCTGAAGAAAATATTAATCAGCTCCTTTAAGAAATTAAAAACAATTAACTAATAGAACGAAAGTATTTGTTATCAACATCCAATAAATTGCATAGAATAATACCCACATTGTTATTACAAGAACCAAAGATAATAACTACTAAAGGAAAATAAGAATGCCCATCTTTGGACAGAAAACCTAAGAAATACCTGAAATCATTGTGAAACCCCAACGGACAAAACTAGACTAAACAGAGTTATCCATCACCTTAAAAATAAATCGATTAGTGACTTTAAGTTAATTATAAAATTGTAGCAAAAACTAACTATTCTAAGAGTAAAAGAATAAAAAGATTAATTCTGTATAATCCACTAACAACAAACCCAGATAAGAGTTGAGCAACATATCATATCTAGAAAGCTAACAAATTTGCTGAATGGATGTGAAGACATATTAGATTAAGAAAATATTTGCCAAAAAAAGATTAAATTAGGCTTACAACCTAGAAAAAGCCCCAAAGATTTAATTTTCTTATTGAAATAGTTCTAAAATAGCTTCCTAGAAAAAATGTAATTAAACTATTTTATCAATGCTTTATTTAAATTGGACAAATGTACTTAAGATATAGGAAAAAGCTGAGGTGGAGATTATTTCTAAATTTAAAAAACCATCCAATTAAATTTCATCCTTTTTACTTTCCGTAATTTTGAAATTGTTCCAAAAAAGATTAAAATCTATTATAGAAAAGAATAATTTAATTACATCACACTAGGTTGATTTTAGAGAATATCCTTGAGTCATAAATCAATTCTACAGTATAAGTTCATTAGAAAAAAGAAAATTTTGTTTTACTGTCTCTCTTGTTAGAGCACAAGCTTTTCACAAAGTTCAACACGCGAGACTTAAATATAAATTAGAAAACTTTTGGCTAGATAATATGCACAATTATTGTAATCATACACTTCAAATAAAACCTTTAGGATAAAGCGAATAGACGCTTATTCTAAAATAAAAGAAATTAAAGCAGGAATACCTACCACACACCAGTCATATTCCTAAGCTATTACATAAAAGGGTAGCGACCTATGCAGACGATACCTTCATTTTGGCTATAAGCAAAGATCACTAAAGCATACTATTAAACTGTAAATATCTGTTAATCAAATTAACGATTATACGAAACGTTGGCAAAGTAAATTGAAGAAAACTAAATTCATCCATGTCAATTTTACAAAGAAACATAATTAACATATTCCTATTAGTATAAATAATACCCAGATCCCAAATGCTAATACAAAATAATTTATTACGTTGTAAATTAGTCTGAGCTGGAAGGCGCATGTCAAAACAAAAGGAGAAAAACTTGCCTTCAAGTATAAGAAAAATATATTGGCTCTTGGGTAGATATTTCACTCAATCTACCACAAAATATTACTGTATAAACATATTTTTGTCCGTACAAATATATGCCATCCACCTGTGGGGTTGTGCCAGGAAGACCAATAGTGACGTCATCCAGTTCTTCCAAAACAAATTACTGAAGAACATTGTTAAAGCTCATTAGTCCTTTAAAAACAGCGAATGTGATAAAAACTTATAAATAAAAACTGCCAGCCAAACTATTGAACAATTCCACAAAAGTATTAAACAGCAGTTTTATAACGTCAATGATGATAATAGGATGCTACCCCGAACACTCAAAAAGACCAAACTCTTTAAATATTTGTGAAAAACCAAAGTAAAATGCTATTAGTCAAGTGTAATTAAGTAATTAAAGTTTAGGAACATCTAAAGAGTAAGACCTTAGTTGTTAAGTTTTTGTAGTAATAATTTAAGTTTGAGCAAAAGGCTATGTTCATCTTCCATAAGAGATTTCCCAAGATCTTGACTGAATAGACTATATATTTTCTAAAACTCATAGAAAAATTTGTTTTTTCTTCTACAAAAGGAATAGTTAACGATAGTAATTTATTACACTTTCGTAATACTACTAATTTAACTGTACTTAATGAGCTGTAAGACAAATAAAATAAACAAATGTCTCCCCCGTTTTTTATCAAAAATTGGGCATTTATTGTGAAAGAACGGAACCTTATGTTTTATTCAAAATATTGTCCATCGCTAGCTACCACTTTTTCCCATCTCTCTGGCAGCATGTGGATACCGCATCGGAAAAACGCTTCATCTTTTGAGGTTATCCACGAATCGACCTAATTTTTAGTATCTTCATATGATCTGAAGTGCTCAGACAGGTCATGTGCCATTGATCGGAACAAGTGATAATCGGAAAGGACAATATCTGGTGAATACGGAGGGTAGGATAGGACTTCCCAATTGAGTGTTTCCAAATAGGTTTTGACCAGCGCCGCAACATGTGGACGAGCGTTATCATACAGGAGAATAATTTTGTCTTGTCTGGCGTAGTAGTGGCGCGTTTTTCCTTGAGTGCTCGACTTAATCTCATGAATTGTGTTCCGTAGAAAGCCCCAGTAATAGTTTCGTTCGGTTTGAGCAACTAATAATACACGATACCAAGCTGATCCCACCAAATATACAACATGAGTTGGCTTGGCTGTCGATGTTAAAGCATCTTTGGGTTATCGTAGGAGATCCATTTTTCATCACCAGTGACTATACGATGCAAAAAACCCTTTCGTTTATGCTTGGCAAGCAGGATTTCACATGTGCAAAGTCGGCGTTCAACGTTTCTCGGTTTCAGTTTATATGAAACTCAATTTCCTTGCTTTTGAATCGTTCCCAACTATTTTAAAAGATGTGAAATTGCTTGTTGAGTCACTCCTAATGTAAGTGCAAGTTCTTCTTGCGTTTGGCAGGAATCTTCCTCCAACAATTTGTCTTCGACGTCAAACTCACTATTCTTAAACTTATGAAACCACTCACACAACTTCTCTCACTTAAAGCAGCCTCACCATATGCTTCCACAAGCAATCGATGCGCCTCAGCTGCAGATTTCTTCAAATTAAAGAAGTAAATCAAAAGTTCCTGCAAATGACGCTTTTCGGCTCAAAACTCAACATTTTCGCACGAAACAAATTATGTGATGCTGTTACAAAATCGCTAATATTTTAATGTTATGGTATTATCAGATTTCCAACCTTAGGATATGACGTTTAACATCTGACAATTTCAACCATAACTTGCTGGTGGGGCCGGCTATCTTTTGTCAAATGACGGAGACTTATTTATACTCCTTTTACTAAGATAAAAAATATTTGTCTAACTGAGAAATCATTATACTGAACATTTTTTCAAAATCTAATGAACGATTTAAGTTATTAATGTTCAAAGTCTTTTCTTATAGAAAGTATCTTTCTGTTGACACACTTAAAAGTGCCTACCCTGTTGATTTAGCATTAAAAATACTGTTAAAAAGTATCTACATTATTCAATCATTGTCCTGGTGAATTTCTTATAGAAGATCATATATATCAAAATAATATATTTAAATTGTTATTTAAAAAAAGATTCTCAAAAGCATTTCTAAATTAAGGAAAATGTAATGCTATCATATAACTTCACAGTACCCCTGTGAATAATTTGTTATATAATAAATAATTGACTAGACAAATTTTTTGCAAAATAGGATTTAAAGCGAACTAAAACCTGTAAAATTTATAACTGCGCTGCTATACTAAACATATTTAAATATTTTAATTTGGTTAGCTTAATGGTCTTTAAAAGTAATTTTTTAGAATTTTTGTTTAGTACAATATGATATATTTTATATTTATTTAAATGTAAGTACGCACTCTACCAATCCAGCGTTTACCGAACATGTCGTTCAGGTAATCCCGAACCATCAGACTGTAATGGGCAGGGGCACCGTCTTTTTGAAAGTACTCTCGCTGGAAAATGGCAAGTGGTACGTGCTCCTCCATAAACGTGCTGAGCACGGCAAGGCAATTCTCTCCCCTGACGGTCTGTTCTTCGAAAAAGAAAAGTCCAATTACTCCAAATTTGGTCACGGCACACCAAACGTTTACCTTGAGGGAATTCCGCATGTGCTCTCGAACTTCCTTCAGGTGCTCGGTCGCCCACGTGACACAATTGTACTTGTTCACACGACCGCTCATGTGGAACGTTGCTTCATCAAAAAACATGAACAGAATGTTAAGCTCCAAGTGCACCATTTCCAAGAGAATTTGTGCAGCACTGAGACGTGCTTGTTTGTCCGCGTTTGTAAACTGCTGCACAATCTGCAAGTGATATGGCTTCATTCCTAATTGACGATGCAAAATTCTAACCAGTGAGTTTAGCGAAATGTTAGTTTCTAGAGAAAGTCTGCGCGTGGACTTGGTCGGGCTGCCTACTATCGCTCCCTGGACGAGGATGGTATTTTCTTTAGTTCGAACAGATCTCTTTCTACTGCTGTTTCCCTTGCAAACTTCTCGTAGATCCTACCAATTGTCGGGTGCGATGATGCATCCCGTCCGGTCCGTGCCTTGAATTTTTCTTGTACGATGCTTGGGGACTGAAAGACCTCCATCCAGGCAGCTATCTTCCTTCGTTCCTCAATGAAATATGGAGACGCTATGTTTTAATCTGCAAAAGAAAAATATTTAGTCTCCCATACAGTGTTAACATCTTTTTGTCCAGAGGGCCTGTACAAACAACATAAGTGCATTGAGAGGGATAAGTGCCAAATTGAAATCCTGTAACCAAATCCAAAAGTAACTAACCCCCTGTTATTTTTTAAAACTGAAACATTATTTACACACTAATTAAAGAAATAATAATGTTCTGTGAATGTCGAAAAAAATAACGAAAAAATTAAATATTTGAGATAAAGTATCTAACATTATTACTAATAAGTTCTAAAACACCATTTTCTATGGTCTTCGTTTATTGAGAACCTGCTGCAAATAAGAAAAATGCTTATGAAATAAAACATCACAACCTTAAGAAAAAGAAAAATACATGATCTTATTAGACATACAGTAACGTAAATTTAACGGACCATGCATTTCATCTATAAGTGCCTGGATTGCCATTGAAACATTTCTGCAGGTTATTCGCTCCGGTGAAACAACGGCTCCGCAAATAATGCTTGAATAGTCTGCCGAGGCAATAATCTCTAAGAGTAAGATCTGAAGAATATGCTAGATACTCTGTATATTCCACCAAATATACAAAAGTTATTGCTTTAGATAAAGTTGTTTCAAATTGGCTAATGCCGTCTGGCCAAATTATAGCCACTAACTTTCCCATCAAGGATTATCTTAAAGTGTCTAACTTTTTTTGTCCCTATAGTTATGGGACAAATCTGTTTTTGGTTTTTGTATTACTGAAATATCAAACCGTGTGAAGCAGTTTGACACTTCCTAAAACTGTAGTTCACTTTCTTCAAATAAAAATGCACACTATATATGAAATCTTTAATCTTTCTTACAAGATTACGGGTACTTATCACAGGTTTTTCCTCAACAAACTTAACGTAATGTTTAAAATTCGACAATGGATGCCTTCCAGAATATTGTTATTGAAGATGGGTCTGTTCTTACGATTTTTTCAACTACTGTTAAGTAATACACTCTTTTGAAACATTCAGATTTAACTTTTGTGTGATGTTTATAGCCAATTCAAAATTCGTGGCGTGAACATTTTTAAATTTTAAAATTTACAGAAATGTTTGAGCACCATTCTAAACATAACAAAGCATAGACTACTTTTTACGATTGAACCATTACAAGTTACCATTGAACGGTCGTTATTTGAAACAAATTGTAACGTTGAACAAAAATTGTTTCTACCTGGTCAATTACGATCGACAGAATAAATGAGATCAGCAAAGCTAAGATCTGCCATCAGTTTTGTGTTAGAACCGTTTCAGCAAGAAGGTCATGTTGTGCATTTGGTGGAACTTTGTAGTGTCTTTCAAATTGTCAGCAGATGGGCCGTGGTTACGGCAAGCTGAAAGAGAAATGCCCAACATCGTTTCGACGAAAGCCCGCTTTGTTTCAACAGGACAATTTCTAACCGCGTGCCCTCAAAAAGACCAAGAAGAAATTTAAAGAACTAGACGGCGTCAAAGTTCTACCACCCACAGCCTTCAAGTCAAACGTCGCTCCATCCGATTACAGCCTCTTTTGCACACTGGAACACTTCTTGCGTCTTATTAGGGGTACTTAGATTTAGCCGGCTCAGCATTACTTGAATTAGATTCGCACGCTTGCGTATATGTGGAAAAAGCTCGTAAAGTATCATGACCTTCATTTTGATTGTGTTTTGGAATAAATTTATATACAAAATAAAATTTGTTTGCAAATGTAACAATTTTCTCCTCAACTTGATAAGAATTTGTTTTCTTTCAAAATATTTTTTAAAAGCCACAAGAACGTTTTGAATAATATAAATCGATATGCCATATAGTAAAAAATAAGCATCTTTTGTGTTATCACACACTACAGCAGACAAACTTTGACTTTGTAATCCTTATCCTTCTCATTTTGGGTCTTTCTTTTGTCATTTTTCAAATAGACATATGCAGTTGCGTTTTATGCTTGTTAATATTCGTACAGTAATTAAACATATACAGACACAATTGTGTTCTCCGCTACCCTTTCGAAACATGAGTGAAAGGGGTACCTACGATGTGGATCTTATAGTTGATTTTTCAATATTCGACGCCACTGGCTCTTTTATAGCAAAATATGCGTTTTCTCATACTTATTTCCTCTTTATTGCCTTATTTGGAATTGGAATGTTGAGTGTGCATATACAAAATTTTGTGGGAATAAGAATTTTTATCATCAATGCTTTTTCCTTGCAATAATTCAATGCGTTTTATTAAAAAGAATTTTAATACACCACTAAATAAAAATTTCAACAAAAATAAGTAAAGTAAAGAGAATGTTTTTTGTACTCCCCCTTTCTCTAATATATTTTTATTTATATATAATTAAAACATCAACTTAATTTATTCTTGAGAAACTTATCCTAGCTAACTCTAAAAGTACAAAGAATATATCCCAACAAGGGGGCAGTTAACATTGTGACTTCGATTGATTCGGTATTCGAATCAAAGGTAGCCGTTGACGACTTGCTACTAGTGGTAGATTATTATGAAATTAGATGAGTACAATTTTTCACAATGGACAGAAAAGTCACATTTCTTAACATAGCGCCTATGGTAAACATATGTATTTTGAGCCTATAGTTAACCCCCGCCTCACTCATATTTTTGAGCAAAACTTTAAGATTAGCGAGGAGGTGAAGTAAGGTCAATTTTAGATAAGTGTAAAGTTCCATCAACTTCTAGTGTGGCCACCAGAGGGCGTGAAACATATGACATTTTTTGTTGATTTTACTATAGAAAACGGTTCTATCTGATTATGGTGATAATTAAATGTATAATAAATATTGAACACATCCAACCACTAAGGAGCGCAAAATTTTACGAAATAGTAATTTTAATGGATTTTACAGTAGAATGTTGCCCAATTCAAATATGATAATGACAACGCTTTTTATATATGTAAATGAAATATTTTAATGACACACTATCACAATATATTTCATTGTATTATAATTAAACAGTAGTCTAAAAAATTAATCGATAGAAATTAATGGAATACATTACTATGAGAATAATATAGAACACAGTGAATAATAAATGGATATCAAATAGAAATGTCAATTTTCAATGTTAATTCAAATCGCCTTCGTTCTCTGACACACCTAACGCTTTGTTGTCGATATTTATGTCAAAGATCTTCATTAAATTGCGATAATTTTCAGTTTGTTCTAATGTCTGGCAAAAGCGAGATACCAAACAACGGCGCAGACATGGGAACACGTCCGACAGTACGACATCCAGTTTTGCATTTACAATAATCTCTGATACTCAATTCGATATTTGATGTAGACATAATAGGAAGTGCGCGATTTGTATCGTGATTGAATTTTGACGCGAAAGATATTTTGAAAGTTTTTATCGGAATACACACGATATTCAACGATGAAGTCTCCTTTGTTTTAGAAAATATGTTCCATAACATACTTCAGACCGCGTGCGATTTTGTAGGATCCCAATGTGAAATACTTGATGTTTTTCTCATCAAGTTTTGGAAAATTCGGCAGTGAGTTGTAATCGAATTTCCTCCAAAGTGTCGGCTTTCAGTTGATTTGAAGCACCAAATTTTTCAGAGTGCACTTGACTTCATAACGACGTTTCATTTCACTGACGACAAAGTCTTGTTCACCGATGTCCGATTCAAGAGGTTTGAAGAACTCATTGTAGAGTGCACCGACTATTCTCCAGTCATATATTGCCGATTCAATCATTGAGTTAGGTCTTGTGTTTGCCAATAGTTTCAAACGGTTTAAAACTCCATTGACAACTTCAATTATTTAGACGCTTTAAGTTACACACAACACGGCATCATAACTCTGCATTTGTCTTTCAGTTCCTTGGCGTCTCTCAATTCGGGATCGACAATGAATGTATCCTCACTAACAAAACTCTTTCGAAATGTTGCTTGTTTTAAATGAGGATTTTGTCGATGATTTTTGCATCACTGAATGTTGCCTCATATAGACCGAATATTCCCATAATACATCCGTCAGCGGCGATACAAATCATCGGTTTAATCAAATGGCAACCTTTTTGGACGGAATATGCCTTTCGTTAAAACAGATTAACTTTGCTCTTTTGAATGTAGCAACAGTTTCCGGTTTGCAATGAAGGGATTCGGCTATTGGTGACATAATTTTGGAGTTGATAGCGAATCCAATATTTCGGATCGAAAGAATCTTTGACGAGGTTCTTAACGAGTTCTTTTCTGGCATTACAGACAATTCTGCTGAAGTCCTTTATTGTGAATTTAAGATAACTCCATCTAAATTGCCAGCTCTCAATTTCATTAAATACATTGCTAAGACTTGTTTGGTTGATCTCTTCGCGGTGTTTCAAAATTTTTTTGGATATAGATGTCGTGAATGTGATTGCATTCTTTTTTGCCAAATTTCCTCTGGGCTAACCATATCAAAGACGTCGTCAAATTCTGTACCTTCGAGATGAATGAGATGGTCGTCTTTTTTATAGCCGCCAACGCCTCTTCTGTGAGATGACTCCCCACGTAGCAATGATCACAACAAATACAGTTCAATTAAATGTAAAATTGTTTGTTCCACTCGACTTGTTGACGAATTGCTCTGGGGATTTGATCATTTGCACAATTCGATTGGCATATGAAACGCAATTCATTTGTGCCAGCCACCACTTGAATAGTCAAACCTTTAATATCATGATCGCAACCGACGGTTGATTCTTGAGACGCATTTGATGAGCTTTGAGAGCTTTGTTGTGATGTCGATGGATGGATTCTTGAGATGAAACCGATGATTGACTTTGATTCAGGCGGGTGGATTTGAAAGATTTCAACGGCGATCGATCTGTAGATACGTTCTGATTGACTATTCTTTGGTATTTGCCTTGACAGGCCGCACAAATGCCATTGAAATCAGCGATAGATTAGTATTTAACATATGTTTCAAGATATTTTCTAATTTTTGAACCCAAATCGGTTTTCAGACTATATGTGTTCACTTTTATTAATCTTTTGCCACAATTAGCGCAGGTATCTTTCCTGCCTTTTGTTGTAGAGAGATTGGTTTCTTCTTTTTCCATTTTCAATATAAATTTGATAAAAATGGTTTTTATGTTATATATTTAATTTTATTATTTTACTACGCAATGTGCACTTCACCGAATCCGCCGGTTTATTCTGTATGCAAGAGACTCAGCCCCCGCGGACTAGGCGAGTTAGCCAACAGCATTTTATTGTCTGCCTCCTTCGAAAATATCCACTCAATTATAATAAAACTTACTTTATATAAAACTATTAAAAAAGACGTGACCTTCACTCTATTAGAGCAGGCTCACGACTGGCCGCTGCTCTCAAATCCTTCCCTTATATATCCTCAGCATTAATGATGACGTCATTAAAAATTATCTCGTTCCTGAATGGCTGTTCAGATAAAATCTTAATGAGAATTTTACTGCGATTTAAACGTATTACTACGGCGATAATAAAATAGCAGTCAACCATAATGCCACAGATCACCATCATCTGGTCCAAATTCTTAAGAATTATCATCTACACGGTTGGCTATTGTAGGTGGATATACTTTCGGTATATCCCTAAACCTGCTGCCGAAGATGGTTTATTATCTTCAGCTCTTGAGATAAATGCAGAAAATTGCGTTTTTGATGTAAACTTGTATAAAATTTTAATACTTTCTTTTTAATAGAAAATTGAAAAGTGGAAGCTAGGTGCAGTTTGATGAGCTCTTTTACACTCTTAAAAAATCCTCATAAAAACTATCAAGATGATCCAAATTAATCCAGAATGTTTCATTTTCAAAAATCATTGATAAAACAAAAATGATAGGAAAAATCATTCGAGTATGTTATACATCCCTTAGCATATATTCAGTTTAGCTAAAGATAACATTTTAATTTATTTTCTTATTTCCTTAAATCTAGTTTTTGAAAATGTAGGTGGCGCTACCTCCAAATAGCCGTAAAATCTTTATTTTATACGGTATCTCATCATTTTTTGTGGCGACCATTTTCAAGTTTCCTCTAGTTTCTTATTCAAAACTTATTTTCTCAGTATATTGTTAGTAACATAATAAACTAGTTGACGTTTTAGAATGTACACAGATTTAGAGTAATTTTCCTTAACTTAGTGATAAATGAGATATGATAATATGACAAACTTATAAAGTGTAGAAAGCGTTGTCATTATCATATTTGAATAGGGCAGTATTCTACTTTAAAATCCACTACAATCACTATTTCGTAAAATGGCGATTTTGCGCCCGTTAGTGGCCGAATGTGTTAAATATTTATTATACATTTAATTATCACCGTACTCAACAGATAGAATTGTTTTCTAAAGGTGAAATCGACAAAAAATGTCAAATGTTACAAGTTGGCGGAACATTACACTTATCCAAAATTAATCTTACCTTATCTCCTTGCTACCCTTAAAGCTTTGTTCAAAAATATGGGTAAAGCAAAGGTTAACTACAGGTTCAAAATACATATTTTCACCATAGGCGTTTTTTTGAAAAATGTAACTTTTTGGCCATTGTGAAAAATTGTACGCATCTAATTTCATAATAATCTACCACTAGTAGCAAGTCATAAAGGCTACCTTTGATGCGATACCAGGTCAATCAGAGTCACAATGTTAACTGCCCCCTTGTTGGGATATGTTCTTTTGTATGTAATAAAATCTCTTCTTGATGTTGACATTTTTGCTAGCCAATTAAAAATGGATTTTTAAATAGCACACAGCAATCACAGCAATCGGTATTATATTTTATTTTAATTTACTTTTCTAATAACTGTTCTAAACATTATACTAGTCGAAAAAGCTATATTAAACTTATAAAATATTAATATAATATTATTTTTAAGTTCACGTACAAATTAAATAATGTAGAATAGATGCAAATATCAAATCGAAATATATTCTCTTTTTATTCATTAAAACAAATTATCAAATAAAAAGTACATGATCTTTGTGTAGGATATTGTAGAACTTACATCAATTGATATAAAAAAGGTATTAGTTTTTCCAAATCCTTATTGGACAAACATTGACGCGCTACCTTTTGTCGAGGCTTCGACAAGCGTTCTTTTCACTGTAATAAAGTAGTTCATAGAAAACGAAGCGAATTTAATTTAATATTTGTTAGGGGATGCAGAAACTTCAAAAGACACTAGAGCAAGCAAACGAACAAAAAGTTCAAGGGACGCAAAAAAGAGACGTCTACAGAAATATTAACATTTCAAGAGTTTAAAGCGATAGAAGCCCGCCCAATTAGTACGGCTAAATATTTTTGTTACTAAGCAACTTGGTTCAAGTGCTTGGATACGTGACGCAACTGAACAGCAGAGTAATTAGAAAGGGTCTAGAGTTTACTAGCACTAAACACAACGAAGTTGTAAGTTATGAAACATTGCAACATTTTAGAGTTAAATTAGGAAACGCCTGCTTTTGTAAGTTTTATTTTAAAATTCAATTATAGTAGCTAATTTAAAGAAATAAGATTTAGATTGTTTATTTGTTATAAAGAATAAAATAATAAAAATAATAATAAAATGCACTACATACGTATAATATGTAGGTATATTTGATTTCATTTGAATTGTTAAATTAAAACATCGCCTAGAATACCAGTACTAACAAGCAATCCGGAATATACCAGTCATGGTACTCAACGACATCACGTTTACTGAGCAAAACTGTAAAGGAGTAATTCTTAACAGAATTCTAAAAAAAACTTATAAATTAAAGATAATTTTAAATGTAAACAGAAATATCAGACTTTATTTCTTTATAGTACATTTGAAGTTTCGATTGATTGTAATTCAGACCATAACCTGCTAAAAAGTTATTTTAAACAATAATTAGTTAGTACTTTTTATTATAACATATACGCGTAACACATCAAAATTATCTCTGCATAATAAAAAAGTACATGTATTTTTGTTTATTTAAGTACTTCAGTTGTCATTGATATGGTCAAATAGATTTTTAAACAGGAAATAAAATTTTAGATACCAATAGTTTTATCGGATATTGACAAACTTTGTCAAACATACAAAGTGTGCCAAAGCTTTCTATTAATAATGATTTTATAATTGTTCTTGAAAAAGTCGTAAATTTAATGGTTTCCAAAAATTGTAACATTAATCCAAATTTATTGTGCATGAATACGAGTTATTTTTTCTTGTAATGGCATATTTTTTAAATATGACGCATACTTTCTTCTTTCGTTTTCTTAATTACGAACTGCAGCAAAATAAAATGCTTGGATCGTATTTTAAAATAGATTTTTAAAATAAAAAATTCTAGTAAAAATTTGAACAGGGATTTTCACCTTTATATAAAAATACTAGAAAATCCACCCCACTGCGCTTGGCTGCTATAGAGGAATGCAAGTGTTACAAACTTTCTGTAGCAATCATTCCTATTCGTTGCAGTCGCAGTCGCTTTGTTTGGTTTCTTGCTGATATTTCTTCTGAGGTTCTTCGTAAACTTTGCTGTCGCCTTGCTTCGTTCTCTGCAGCTATTTCTTCCGGTGTTCTTTGAGAACGTCGTTGTCGTGTTGCTTGCTTTTCTACTTCAATTTCCTCCGGAGTTCTTTCGGCACATATACGTCGTCTCGCTTCATTTATTGCTGCCCTTTCATCCGCAGTCTGCTCACTTCTTCGTTTTCTCATGTAATTTCTGTAGTGCTCAGCTGTTTGTACCCGTTGCGTACTAAAAAAACAATAGAATAAATAATTAAATTTTAATTTAAGTTTTTAAAATTGTAGTGTGCATTAAAGATACGACGATCGTTCGTATTTCACGTGGTCCCAAACGCGTTACTCTGGCAACCAATGCTTTTGCATACGGCCGCACAAGTGGATGGATAATGAGTAAATAAAATATTTTTCAAGTCTTTCTGAGAACACAATACCTTCACTTATTGTTATATTTTTGTCTATATGTTTAATTTATATTATAACTAGAAACCAAACCTTTCTCTACCTTTAAAGAGAATAAATCTGTAGCAGAGGAAGAAAGTCATTTTAAAATACTATTTTTTAAATAAAATTAACAAATATGGGTGCTTAAAACAAATTAATCAATTTTTATACGCTTACAATAACCTTTGTTAATTGATTATACATTTATAAAATGTATTTAAATTGCCATTCCCGTAAATATAAACATACTTATTTTGCATTATAACTTTTGTATGCAGCAATTTCTTTTTATTGTTGTAACTTTATTTTTTTGATAGCTCGATTTTCGAGTGAGTGAACACACGTGTCAGTTGCTCCGTAAATAAACTCAAATTTTAAACCTGAATTAAAGTTAAAAATAAAAAATAGATTGAAAATAAAACGAAAAAGTTAGAAAAGTATAACTGAAGACATGATGTAGCAATTATAGAGATAAAAATAGACAAAATAGATTCTATAAAAAAATAATAATTTTTCGTTATAACTAACTTTGCAGATAAAAAAGATAGATCCGAAACAAATAAACAGTTTGAAACACAAAGAGGGAAAAGAAAAGGACAGTTCAAATGTGCTAAGAACAAAACGATCGTAACGTATTTGCGCGTAGACAATCTTGGATTGGTCAAAAGTGTTATATCAGAACACTTGTATATTATAGCAGGAGAAAAAGCGAGTACAAGCATGCAAAGTCAGGCGATTAAATCAGATTAATAAAAAACTAAACTGAACTTTAAACAGACAGAATTTAATTAAACAAATGTTTTCGATTTTATCGATGTCGTTTGGCGATAACGGGCGGTCATCAGCAACAAGTACGTTCTTGACAATTGATTGGATTTCTCGGGGGCAATAAGCCCGCTTTTGACGGCTACTAGAACTCGACTCTACGCAAGTTTACACCTTCTGGTTAAAAGTCTTGCAAAGTGCAAATTTGACGGCGATGCAGAAGATAGCTACGCGGGCAAATGGAGCTGTAGGTAGAGGCAACAAAAAAGGCCAATAACATCAACAAATTTCTATCGTGCATCGGAATTCGCACGCACAACCACAACAAAATAATTAACAGTATTTTCTTCTACACATATCAAGAACTTAATTGCCCTTTGTAATCACGAGCGTGGTCCCGATGTTGAGGGGCGGGCTGCGGCTTACTCTGTGATTAAAAATAATTGAGTACCTACGTTCACACAAACAAGGGGTAACAATGGCGGCCGTCTCAGGCGCGAAGCTTGCCACATCGCTCCGCATCAGAGATGGTACGCGACGACCGGGCGCAATCGCAGACATATGAGAGCCTTAAAATCTCAGTTTGCAGACCATGCTTCCACGCAGGGCGTTAGAGCTTTACCATTACCACAGTTACTCTTTGTTATAAATACATTAAATTTAGTACTTTCCTAAAAGTATTTAAAAATAAAATTAGAAGACCTAATGCAAAAAAATAATCGCCCGTTTTAACAAAATGGATGATTAAAATCTATTTGTGAATGGAAAAAGGACACATGTAGCAAACAGGAAAATAGTACAAATAATAAAATTAACAGTTTAAAGAACAAAATAATGATTATAAGGATAAACTTAAGGTATAATGGTATATGAAAACTCGAAGCATGAAATATAAGAGGCTTAAATGAAAAATAGAATGAGGTAACGCTCGAGTTTGACAGGACAAGACAAGATATTGGTAATAATAAGGACAAAAAACAAAATAAATGAGAAAGAGAGGAAAATAGCATACGAGCATAGTTGCAACATAAAAAAGGTTATATTGTAAACGATACATTAATGAATACTATTAAAAATTAAAAATCATATATAGAAAGAACATTCATGTTAAAACATTAGCTTAAAAAGGAAAGGTAATAATTGTATTATACAAATATAACAAAATCATAAAAAATAACAAAATATGTTTTCAGAACATTTAACAATAACCTCAGAATCCAATATAGACGCAACATTTGTATCCAAAGATAAGAGTAAAAATAAGGAAAAATACAATGGAAAAGGTGATATGGAAACACAGAACAAGAAAAAACACTAGTGAAGATAGGTTGATAGATTTTTTATTTTAATATATTATATATTAAAAAAAAACGGATCTAAGAGTGAGAAAGAGGGTGGAGATTATACAGTGGCTACCATCTGTTGATTAAAAAAGAAGTAAAAGAATATGGAGGTCTAGGAGTTGCGTTGGAGAGATAATACCTTTTGTTCTTCAAATAACTAGTCGTCAGAGGCACCTAACTCTCACTTGTTGGCTCCAAGCGCCACGCCCTGGTTAACTGTATTAAAGTATAGTCTAAACGAAGTGAGGATATCCAAATATGAAGATGATGATGCTGGGCAGTAGCAGTATTAGTAATGACATAAGGCCCAAGGTGAATGACATCGGCAAGGCCTGTAATACATAAACTCACAGGCGACAATTGAATAATGATTTAACCGGCTATGATACTGTAGTGTGGAAAACCAGGGAAAGAAGCACAATATTCTCCAAAGAAAAAAATTGGCCCCGTAAGAAAAATCACACCACGTTATTTATTACGGGAATCTCAAACCAGATACGGCGTCTTTCAAGTGTCCATCCTACGGAGTCCCTGTAATAAAGATAAAACAAAATAGAATGATTGCCAAACATCCAACAACTCAAGTTTAAAGATTGATACTTGAATGTAAAAAGTGTATATGTCTCCGGCAAACTAAATAATGTCATCAAGGAAATGGAGAGAATCGGTGCAGATATATTAGGACTCAACGAAGTTAGATCGCTAGGAATAAGGAAAACTAATACAGAAAAAGGAACTTTGTACTACTCTGAAAACAATCTCCAAAAATACTACCACGGAATTGGCTTTTTAGTAAACCAAAAAGTAAACAACTCAATAATAAACTTTGTGCCATACTCAGAAAGAATAACTGTCTACATTTCAAAGCCTATATCACTAATATCAATGTTATCTAAGTATATGCACCTACTTTAGACGGATCCGACGTAGAAATACCAATGTATAAAGATCTAACGAAATTGAAGAAAACAATTTAAAAAAATGAAGTTTTAATAATTATGGATGACTTCAATGCTAACGTCGGTCAAGGACGTGTCGATGATACCGTAGAAGATTTCGAGCTTGGAACACAAAACGAAAGAGGCAAAACACTAATTCGGTTTTGCCAAAAAGAAAACTTAACAATTGTAAACACCTGGTTTAAACTGCCTCTAAGACGACTCCATACTTGGCAGTCCCTACAACATATTACAGACAAAATTGCGAAAATCCAGAGTGACTTTTTAATAATTAATAAGAGATATAGAAATGGACTCCATGGAATGCGAACATACCCAGGCACAGACATTGCATCGGACCATAACCTCGTAATTGGAAACCTCAAGATAAAACTGAAGAAGCCGCGACGATCCTTAAAGAAAAGAATTGACAACAGTAAGTTAAAGAACAAAGAAATGCGTAACAAAGCTCAAGTAAAAATAAAAGCCAAAATTTAGAATATAATACAACCGAAAACTCAAATATAGAAGACAGTTAGAGTCATCTTAAAAATATAATTATATCGGTCGAGAACGACGTTATATCATCACAAACCAACAGAAAGAAAAATCAATGGATAACCGTAGATAGTCTGCTATTAATGGAAGAAAGCCGAACATACAATAACCGAAATCAACAAGAATATAAGATAAAAAACAGATTTGAAATAAGTTCCGTATAGTACAAGAAGAATGGCTAAGAAGTAAACCCGTAGAAATAGAACGTTTAGAAGAAAAACACGGACACTTTATAATTCACAAACTTGTGAAATAAACTACTGGGTGAATACAATATCCAAACCTGATGAGGCTTAACGACGACAATAATAATGTAATCACAGACCTTAGTAAAATATTTGATCAATGGAAGATCCAAGAGAGACCATCAATACAAAAGCAAAAAATCTAAAAATATTAAAATCCGTAATTGTGCAGGAAATACAACATTTCAAAGTAGGCAAAGCATCCGGCCCAGATGATGTGTATCTAGAAGTTACAAAGCTTTTTGATGACAGTATCGTCTGTATATTCAGAACGTTTAATGCCGTCTACGAGACTGGTCGATTACCTAGAGATTGGCTATAGTCCGCCTTTATCTTTATCCCAAAAAAGTGAATGCTAACAAATGTCACCAATACGTACGATCAGCTTCATGAGTCACGTTCTTAAGATATTCTTAAAAATAGTACTGGCCAGAATACACAGAAAATGTGAAGAAAACGTGAACTGTTGTCAATACGGATTTTGACTGGGATTTGGTACTAAAGAAGCGCTTTTTAACCTCACCAGAGGAGAGGCGTATATATGTGCTTTATAGACTACCAAAAAGTGTTAGGCTGTGTCAATAACGAACTAATAGATTTCCTTAAAAATAAGGACAGACAAAAACTATTTAAATATTATTAGATCGTTTTATAAACACCAGACGCCATTTGTTACCTTTATTGAACCGGTGTGCGACAGATATGTGTATTGTCACCCCTGTTCTTTAAGGTATATTTGGATGCTATTTTTGTTCTTACAAGACTCAAATGATCGTATCAAAATAAATGGACACATTATCAACAACCTACGCTATGCAGATGAAACCGTTATAATTGCTGCCAGTCCAGAAGCGCTACGACTAATGAACAGAATATCGCCTGAAGGAGATCAATTATCATTAAAAATTAACATTGACAAGACAATGGTGATGGTTATAAGTAAACACCGATGACCCGAGTAAATCTTTTCGTATACGAAAAACCTATTGAACATGTCCCAAAGTTCAAGTATCTCGGGTGTTGGATAAATAAAAATTTAAATTCGGACACAGAAATAGTCTGCCGAATAGGACAAGTAAGCAAAATATTCCCCGATATGAGAAAATTTGTAAGCAACTAAAGCCTTAACCTGAAATTAAGATACCGCTTTGTTAAGGGTTATCTTTAAGCCTTGTTGTTATATGGAGTCGAATCGTGGATTCTTAAAATCCAAACGTTTAAAAACTGGAAGCATTTAAAATGTCGGTCTTCAGAAGACTACTAAAGAAACTCTGGCCTGCCTATTTGACCAACGCTGAGATTGTGAGACAAATGCATAGTGATAGAGAGCTCCTGACTATAGTGAAGTTATATATCTTGGCCAAATATTTCGATCTACAAAAGTATCAATTTTTAAAGTTGATCATGGAAAGAAAAATTAAAGGAAAACGAGCTATAGATAGGAAGAAACATTCGTGGCTTAAAAGCATCAAGGACTGGACAAACCTAGACACCCACACACTATTCAGAGCCGCACAAAACCGAGAAGATTTTGCTGTAATTGTTGCCAACATCTATTGATAGATATGGCACTTTAAGAAGAAGAAAATAATATCACGAGATCTAAGATCAAATAACAAAAAACAATGAAAGCATACAAATGACAAGATTCAGATGTAGTAGCTAAATACGAAGAGATGATAAAAACAAATAAATATTAATATTTAAAAACGATATTTATTAAATAGGACAACAAACAATTACAACAGCAACAAATAAGGAGCAATAGCTAAAAACATGATTATGTAAACCAATATTAAGTTATGAAGTTTTTGTTTGTTTTGTAGTTATCGAGATACTCCACAAAACATTAAGATTTGTTACAAAGTATATTATGAAATCAAATTTTAAACTTTAAAACGCTCTTGTAAAACAATTAATTATCGGTTCACTGAGCTTTACCAACACAGCATTTGTTGCAATCTAAGATATTCCGTTCAACCGAAGCAAAGCAGAGCATTGAACGTGTATAAAACAACACCAAACAAAAACCTAGAACATTGACCCTAAGGAATTCTAATTAAATTATTATTTATAAAGTATTAAGAAACAAAAAGTAGAAATAATAAAGCAGCATTGTATATTCAATTCGTAATTTGCAATTTAATTGTAATTTATCAATTGTTTAAAAGTGAAAATAATGTTATGTTCCATGTAAATGTAAATATGTTAGTAAGTAAATAAACATTTTATTTTGGTTAAATATATTAGTAAAAATTATTTACAAGTAACAAAAACGAAAAGCGCGCGGCAACTAACCTTGCCGTTTTATATCTCAAAAAAAAAAAAAACGAAAAACAGTATTTTGAAAATACCTATACCGATGTAAAAAATTCTGCTCTTTTGATTGGTGTTATTTAAAAAAATATTTAAAATGCCCTTCTTTAAGAAAAAATATACGTTTTGTGTTTTCTTAAGGTTAAATTGACATTTTTTTCGAACAACTGATTACACTATCGGAAAACTGAGGAAAAATATATCAATCCTATGTTTTCATAATTTTTTTTATT
Source organism: Sinelater perroti (assembly GCA_036346155.1). Lineage (NCBI taxonomy): Eukaryota > Metazoa > Arthropoda > Insecta > Coleoptera > Elateridae > Sinelater > Sinelater perroti. Next base: position 1,547,598 of record JARFIY010000348.1, on the reverse strand, counting down.
TTTTTTTTGAGTGCATTACAATGCCGCAATCGTGAGCTGAAAGGTGAGTATTTCGGCGCTCGTGCGCTGCGCTAGAGGGTTGACGTGAAACGCCCCTTATTCAAAAAAGTTAAAATTTGCAATATTACTAAAATAAATATCTTAAGAAATTTTATGAATTCTTAAATAGTTTTATTACAAGATTTGATATTAGACAGTATTTCCATAAATACTATTACAAAACTGAACTTGCCCTTACTTTACGCAGCATCTATATATTCATGACTTTGGTAATTGGTCGCAATTGTCAATTGTTATGATTTAACGTTGAATTTTGTTGTCAGAATATTTTTATTAACCATTTTTTATTGTTAGATTATAACCCCATTTAGGGCATTATACGTGCCCACTAGAGCGCTCCCGTTAGAGCGTGGTCGTTAGAGGGCGAGGACATTGAAGCGCGAGGAGACTAGAGCGCGGGGACATTAGAGTGGGAAATATAAAATTATATGAAGGAGCAATATTAAGCATAATAAAAGCAAAATTTAAAGCTTTTAACCATTAGTATATATGTACATTTGTATGTATGTCATATATACAAACGTAGTGGTTTAAAGCGTTCCCAGCCTTGCGGTCTTTGTTTATTAATTTTTATTTTCTTGTTTAATTTAGTTGCAAGCTGTTTGCTGTTTATTCATTAGTCGGGAAGAGCCGCAATAATGTTCCGATAGGCAATTACATAGTATAAAGTCCTTCTTGAAGGTAAGGTACATTAATGTGTAATTTGAAAACCAGTATACTTGAGAAGGCTACGTGAAACGTTACAGTTAATGAGAGAATAACCCTCTAAGTTCCCCACTACTTAACGACTAACCAATAAATTTGTCATAATATGGAAATGCCTTTTCTTGTAAAATTCTTTTAAAGTGCAATATGTTCACTAAATTTTCAGTTTTATCTTATCTTTGCGATAGTTAACTTGTTCCTGGAAGCTTATTTTACACAGACATTTGTCATCTTTAAGTATTCATGGATGATGATTTACAAAGTTTCGCGAGGCATACATTCGCTAGTGCTTCAAATGTGGTTCGTCTGTTTGTGATTATCAATTCGGATAAACGCTAAATAATATATAGCTTACTAGCTTTTGCCTTTTTCAGCGTAGTCCTTGCCGTCTTTGAACTCCAATATACAGTAAAGCATAATTATGTATCTTAGTGTTCTGTTTTTATGTACTAATTTTGAGTGAATATTTAACAGTCGTCCATTGGTACATACGATTGGCTACTTAACGTAGTTTTCCACTTTACCTACCACTACACTTGCAGCACTGCACAAAGAACTATTTTTTGTGCGTTCCAGCAACGTTATCTAGTGGAATTACGTGGTACTACCATTTTCCGTTTTGTAAAAGTTTTTTGATCCCCACGTTTACCCGACTTAACGATATCACATTTTTTCTTGTGCAAATTTTTAAAATAGAAAGTTTATCAATATCATTTTAGCTGCCTTTATAACTTTTTTTTAACTAACGAAATTTGTTTTATGTCGCCTACGTACTTAACAAATATTAAACAAAACAGCTTTAAATGTATTGGAAGAAAATGTGTAAACAAAACATATCTTAGATTAAGAGACTCTACTACATTTTTGATTTTTTAATGACATACATCTTTGATACTTTAAAATATATGTATATATAATTTATTTACCGTAACAATTTAACTTATTTTTGTTATATAGCTATTAAATGTAGTTAACACTTACAATTTTAAACAATACCTTTAAAAATGGCATCAAGCAGCTATAAGCTATCCGATATAAATATTTTTTTTATATATAATAGATGTAATATAAAAAGATTACAAATAGCTTCTGTAGCAGAACGGTTAAATTCATAGTAAAAGAAAAAATCATTAAATGCATTTTCCAAGAGTTTGAGAAAGTTACCATGGCGTGCAAAGTTTAGTTTATTTGCGAATCAGTAAATTTATTGGCGCGATGTTACAAAGTTTTGTTTTTGCAAGTAAGATTTAAAAACTAGCAAAGTTACCAAACGAGAAAGTATGCCTTTGCATTTAAAAAGATCTCGGATACTCCAACAAAAATCGACATCAGGTGCTAAAGCAAGCAACACACAGTCCTGACTCTTATTAAAAGTGATGACTGACTTTAAGAAATTTTTAACTAATTATAACTGTGTTGCAAAGAATTGCCTAACAATAAATTGCTGTAATCAAATATACGTATATATCAAATAAATCTAAAAAGTTATTTTTATGACAATTTATAATAATAATTTATAACTAATACAATCTTGAGTTAGATAGTTGTATATCAAATAATAATACAAGTAAAACATGTCATTTCGTTTTAATTACAAAACCAAATAATTAAAAATTTTAAAATCAAATTACTACTATACTTAAAACACTATAACTCGAAAAGTGTTCAATATGAAGGGATGTCATTTTAAATATTGCGCTGTCAATCTTAGATCTTTGACTAGTAAAAATTATATAGTTAATAAAAATGGAACGATACGCACTCGTACAGCATATTAAGATTATGAATTTTTATGTCGAAATAAAAAGCTTTTTCGCACAGCAATTGTGGAACTAATTAAAATTTTTGAGCTTTTCAGTTAAGTTTCGGTTGTAAGAAATTTAAAGCATAAATGTCAAATCTGTTAGAGGAGATCAGAATTCACAAATCAAGGCCTAAAAGCTTACAGATCGTAAACAACGGCGTATATTCGTTAATTGGGTGTTAAAGGTGCAAAAAACTGACTTTTATTTTCAATCAAGAAAATTATGCTCGCTGATTAAGTGTGCGTAAACAAGCAAAATTATGGCAAAATTTAAAGGAAATAGTCAAAGAACTTCTATATCCTTCATAAGTCACAATTTGGTGCGTACTTTTTCGATAATGACAGTGGTCAGACTGTTTCATTGAATAGTGTGCGTTATGTTAAAATCCTGGCTGGTTTTTCTATCAGAAATAGATATTATAAGTATTTGATATTAAGCACAACTAGAATTAACTCAAATGAACACAAAACAAAAAAACAGCGTGTAAACTATATATTTAGCATAAATAAATATTAACAACAAAATAACATAAAAAGTTAATGAAAACAAACAAGACACTAATGAAAGACAAAATACAAAACGTAAATAACCAAAATTAAATTATATTAAAATCCGGTGGGTGGCAGGTTAGCTGCGAACTCTCCGGACACACGTGACGTTCTCTTGTAGCTGAGCAGCGGATGATTAACGTACTTTGGCTTGGCGGCCTCAAACCAGAGGGTGGGTTCTTACTTGGCCAGATGTAGAATCATTGGAGCATTACGGACGGGTGGAGAACACACAAAAAAAAAGCAACAGACAAAGCGGAATCAAAGCGCGCTATCGGGCTTGCACAAATTCAAAGTCAAAATACGGACAGCTTCGGTTGGCGGCCAGTTACATTCTACTCTCAAAAACGGTTTAACTTTTCTTTGTAAAATTTCTTTTAGCTGTAAATAGGGGTGGGCAAGCGGACAAATCAAGGTTGCGAGTAAAGATGGAATTAGAGCCAAAGATGGCTTAGAGGTGTGCACGAAACAATGAGCAAAGACAATATTTGTTTCCAAAGGACGCACATCTTTCGAAACAATTATGTTATTGCGTGACAAGTTTTTTAAATAGTTTTTTAAAATGGAGATTTCAATTAGCAGATTATGCGATCTGACACCATTAGACACTTTTCATTGGAACTACGTCAAAAACAAGATCTACTCATCAGTACTTCAACAACAATTTAAATATTCAAAGACAAAATCAAAACTATAATTTGCAAACTTGCGCCGTATTTCTGCACAAACGTTATAAAAATTTCCTCCAACGAATAACCATCTGTAAGAAGAACCGAACCGGTCTCCTGGAAGATATTGTATACCATGTATAATGGCAGACTTTATGCTCTGCATTCATTTAGGAATGCCTCGATAATGATCTTTTTATAGTTTAAAATAATATGTTTCAATTAAAAACCCTTTAGTTTAAACCCGTAAAATTAAGAAATAGTACAAACAACTATCTAAAATAAGTAGATAAATCTTGGAAAAAGTAAACAAAATACATAAATTTCACTTATATAACTATGCGTATATTCAAATGCAACTTTTCCTCCAAAATACTTTAAATCTCTTTTTATCTAAGTTTACTTTAAGTCGTGTCCTAATTTCATTACATGTGCTTTTTATAATGGACATCAGTTATGCTAGCAAAAAATCTCTTGGACAGTAATATAAATATCAAGCTTTCACCGGCAAGACGAAGAACCTTTGCAAACTATTGCAAACTACACTTTCTTAATTGGAAATATTAAGAGTTATAATAAATTTTTATTATGTCGCTTTAATTTTATTTTAACATTTGACAACAGTTTTTATTGCTATTTTACTATTTTATAAATTAACAAATTTATAATATAGGAAATGCCAACAGCATCAATATACTGCTGATAAATAAAGACAATACAAAGTGTATACACACAAAATATGCAAAATGCTTAATTAAAAGATTTCGTTTTAGATTGTAATTTAAGAACAAATACACTATTCGACACAAGCAAACTCAAAGTGCCCTGTAGATTACGCTATTAGAAATATAATTTCACAAAAATAGTGAGAAATATTGGCAGCTATGTAAATAGATATAATATGAACTAAGACACAGTAAATAATACATCTTATTAATTCTCTTTGAGACATCTATTCGCAAGAAATAAATTTAATTATTAGTTTATATGCAACATAATTCTTCAAAAGTGTTCTGGCACAAAATCCATTAGATCATCTTAGGTAGCTTCTTTTAACATATTGCAAATTTTTCGGCATCGGTTTTTTAGGGAAAATATATCGTAGCAGAGATAATCACTAATATCCGTTAAATAGCTACTATTTTTTATCATATCTTTACGGTAAATACACTTTAATACATTTTAAAATACATTTTACCACATAATTAAAATCAATCAACAAGTTGACTTTCTCATATGTAAATACTGAAATCCTAAAATAAATATACGCGACACGTTACATGTGCATATACTACTTCCTTTATAAGCAACTAAGTAACCATTAGGAGGAGTAAAACGGCTGTAAACTTGTAAATTTCTTCTGGACCCACAACTATCTGTTTATCCTATCAGACATCGTCTGCTGCAAGCTGAACTTAATGGACGTCATCTGGTCATGAAGCGCAGGCACACAAAAATTAAAAAAGGAAGGTGTGGGAAAATGTGTTGTAGAGTGACGAAAGCAAGTATATGTTCGAAATTTTGATCCCAAGCACCAAATTCCCAAGATAAACCGCGGAGGCGGATGTGTTATGATCTGGGGTTATGTCTCTGGCCCTAACATATGTTCCTTCAAGAAAATCTACAACATTATGAATCTCTTGTTGTCTGAAGGCATACTTGCAAAAACGATACGTCCACATACCATGCAAAACATGCAAAAAGGCTTTAATTTTAAATGGGATCCCAAACATAATTTGAAGCGTGTCCAAGATTGGCTCATTCGCCGTCTTGTGACCCTTCTTGACTGGCTCAGCCAATGGGCTTTTGGGCAAGTCTGGAGCGTCATCTGTTTGGCAGAAATACCAAGAATGCAGATGAGAAGTGTGTCCAACTTGAGGAGGAATGGAAGAACATCTCCCTCTTCTTCAACCATACTATTCTGGACTTCATGTCTCGCAGGTTCCAGGCCGTCATTAATGACAAGGGTTGTGATGCTAAGTATTAAACTGTTGTTGTTCACCTTTAGTTGATTTCCGGTAATTTAGAGTTATTCTGGGATTTTTATTTGAGGTATATTTTGTTGCTGTACATTGATCATTTTTTGCTTTGCTAATAAAGTTGTTTCCAGTTAAGTTGTGTTTAGTTTTTTAAAAAATCGGTTGAAAAGCCGTGTGAAATACCTCGAAAGATTTCCTGGAAATTTTAAAGACATATACAAAAAAATTAAGTTATGGAAAAAATACTAAAGTTTGTTATATTTTTGACCGATACTGTATCATACTCTATCGAATACCTAAGTGGATGTAAACTGCTAAGTAGTTGCTTCAAGCATTTTAAAAATATATTGATTATCTTGTGATTCTGGTGAATTGTCTAATGACTTTTTTGAAAGCTAGTTGATCGCTAGACATAATACTATTTATTTTTATTTTATTTTGCATTTTATGTTTTTATATATAATTTTTATACTTTTAATCTATAACTAAATCATATCACAAAGATTTATGGTTTTTAATAAATTGAATTTTGCATAGAATTTCTTTGTACTCTTCTAGTTGTTTTAATTTGACTTTAAATGTATATTTTCTTTTAAACATAATTTATTTAATTCCTAATTTAGGTGTTACACTTTGAGATTTTAACTATTTGTAGATTGTAATCTAATTCGTCACAGATTGAACTTAAAACATAAAAATTGGTTTTAGTCTGCTGGGACTATTCCTATTTTTAATTTTTATTAAACCTTGATAAACAGAACAGTTTTATAGTTTGGTAAGAAGCTACCTTTTCACAATGTGAAATTTGCAATATATAAGAAATATGTTTTTGATACGTTTTTGGGTTATATTATCTTCCGTAAGTAACACAAGTCCATCACTTTAAGCAGAACCCTACTTTTAATATTTCATATTTTGTGTAACTTATTTTTTATGTAAATTGGTAATTTTGATTTTTTTATTTTACAGGTCTTGTTCTAGCTCAACATAAACCAACTTACCCCATGTGATTTAAAATATTTCTGATCACGAGACTGTATTTTAAAACTTTACTTTTTTTATTTTCACGTAGATAACTAATTAATGTTTAATAGGTTTGTACAGTATGTGACTTTATTTTAACTGTATTTTCTAATAAAGTTTTACTTTAATATGTTACGTCATCGGCAATCAACGATAAATTATCATTCGTTTCTTTATAATTTGTTACACCACATATAAAAACTAGTGTCGGCTTAGGGTTTCTAAGCTAGAAATTTGCATTTGCATTACCTATATTATTGTCTTTCTTTTGGGTTTAAGTTTTTTTATTTATTAAATAGTTTAGTAAACATTTTGACAATTGTATGATAGTAATTACATAAAAGCATGTCAGTAAAAAGTCCATTGACAGTTACCTTTTAGCTTACATGTACTTTTTGTCAATGATTTACACATCACTCACACCTTTACACAAACCTGTTTGCCAAATCGGTCGCGTTGAACCTTTTGAGTCTGGGTTTCTGTCGTCATTTTCTAGCAATCCTTCTACCAAAATATTTGGGTGGGCATTATGGCGGTCATAATAGCGCATGCTGTGTTTTGTATTTCCTCATTAATAGTTGGATATCCAGAGCGCGTTGTTTGACCACATTGGGTACACATACCATGGTACATCAACAATCTAACGTAGTGTTTTGGATTGGAAACATCTGAGTATTTCAATATAGGAGGTGCGCGCTGTTCCTCAGAGTTGTATTCTGTAGCTCCATACAGATTTGGGAACGGTTTTGTATAAAAGTATTTTGTAATCAATAGATAGCTGGGACTTACGTCCTATCAACTAATTTTTTCCAGGATAGCCGCTTGTCAATATGGATTCCTAGATACTTGGCGCTATCTGCTACAGGTATTTACTGATTATTATTCAAGAAGATCGTTGGGCAAGTTTATCTTCTTAACGTGAAATCCACATGAACTGACTTCGCTTCATTTACTTTGATATGCCATTTTTGGAGCCATGGTTTGAGCTTGTTGAGGTAACTTTGAAAAATTCGGGAAGCCGTGTCAGGATCGAAGTGGAATCCCAATATCGCCGTATCATCAGCATATGTGGCAACTAGTATGTCATTACCATTGAACAAATCTTATGTAAATATAAAATACAATATCGGTCGCAGCACGTAACCTTGCGGTATACCGGAATTAATGGTAAATAGACTTGATATGAATTCATCGCATTTGACCATAAAGTTTCTGTCAGTAAAACAATGAACGTATAATTTAGAAATAGTCAGGAGGTAGTTTATCTTTGATTTTGTACAACAGGCCTTTGTGCCAAACTTTGTCAAATGCTTGAGCTTCGATGATGAATACTGCAGAATAGTATCGCTTATTCTCGAAGTATTTTGTAATCTTGTCTATCAATCAATGAATTTGCTCAATTGTGGCGTGTTATTTCCAGAATGCGAATTGGTGATTCGGCAGTAGCCCATTTTCTATAAGTATCAAAATAATTCTGTTTCTTAATAATTTTTCAAAGCACTTGGAAAGAATTTTAACAGACTAAGTGGTCTATATGAAGCTACCTGTTCTTTAGATTTACCCGGTTTTGGTATTAAAGTTATTGCTGTAACTTTCCAATGTATAGGGTAATAGTAAAGCCTTAGTATTGCATTAAATAGGTACATTAGAAATTTAAATGCCTTTTTCGGAAGTTCTGTCAGAGCTTTCCCTATAATTAAAAGACACTTTGCATGTATTCATATTTTTGAGAATAGTAGTTTTAACTCATTAATTTTAAACTTCTTGCTTGGTAAGCATATTTGGAACGGTGCATCTAGATGCGTTAGATTTCATCATTTTCTTCATCTGGGATGATGAGAGGAAACAGTTTGAACACTTCCACTAAGTACTTTGCAAAAGACAGGACTTTTTCTTGGGTACTTCTGGGCCATGTACAATTATCAGCTCGAATGGGTAATTTGTGCTGTGTTGGTTATTTTAATCGCCTTGTTGCCTTACAAAGCAAATAATCTTCCGTTTCCGTTGGCGACAGCGTCTTTAGATGATGTTGTATATTTTAGTTTTTTAACGGAGCCAGCTTCCAAGTTGGAGACCAGCTCTACTTTTGTCATATTTCTCGTTTGTCATGCCTTATAACTTTTGATCAATACAGACCAGCTTCTATTTCTGTCATTTTTAACATCTGTCACGCCTTATAACTTTTGATTTGTGATGGATAGAGACATAACGTTTTCAGTATTCAACTAAGGACCATAAGTCAAGTCCAGACGCCAAACATCAGCCTGATCGGAAAATTTCAAGACCGGTTTGACTGGAAGTGGCCGCAAATTTTTGCTCTCCCGTGGATAAATAATTTAGCTCTAAATTATTAATGACTTTTAGTAATTCTCCCCCCTTTGGCCGTCGTAATCCCGAAGCTCCATTGCATGTGCTTAGCATTGAAATCGCCCGCTGTAATAAATCTGCCTTAAAGTGTTTGAAAGAAGTGCTCAGGCTGCTCTTACTTGTTGTTGTATCGCGAAGGACAGTACACCGCTAAGACTGTTAATGGTCTAATCTTCAATAACTATGGTAATTGCTTGAATATGATTTTGTTTATGTACGGAAAGTTCGTAGTGTTTTATAGAGTCTCGAATAATAATAGATGTAGCCGCATGAGCACCACCATCAAGATGCTGCGTGTCATAAATTACATATTTTGGTATACGTAAATAGCTTCTATTCGTAAAGTGTGACGTTTATATATATTGAATGACAAGGAAGAAGTTAAGCTCATCCCTGTGTTGTGTCAAACCGTTGGCGTTCCAGGTGTAACATTATTCCATCTGTTCCATTAGGGTTTCCATCATTTTTTTAGTTTACTTAAATCTTTTAATTGATTACTTGACAAGACTGGCGCTTGCTGGGTTGTGTTATTTGTAGTGGCAGCTGCACCTCCTACCGCTTGGGCAAATAAAGTGCATTGTTGTACTTGTTGAGCTGAGTATTGACTTCCGTTACCAAGCTGCTTTGTTGTAAGTGGGGAAAAGTATTTTTGTTAGAGTTTCTTGTACACAAAGCAACGCTTGTAGTTGGCAAGGTGGTTACCATTGCAATTAACACATTTAACTCCATTATCTTTACTTGTGCGTTGATACTGAGATGTTGCGTAGCTACCAGCGCATTTGACACATATGGGAGTTCTTTTACAAAAGTTTTTTGTGTGCCCAAAACGTTAGCATTTGGCGCTCTACAAGTAAAAATAAGGTGAGCGTCGCAAAATTTTCACTGTAGGTACTACAAATTGATTACTTGAGAATACACATTTAGGTTCCCTATTTATTATTTTTAATTTTATTATTTTTAAGAACAATTGATTGTTTTGGATCACATGATCATACGTTTGCATTGTTTAAACATTTGCTGCATATTATTAAACTGAAAGCACAATTTTATCAGCGCAACTTCTTTGAAACCCGTGTTTTATTAAAACTTAGAACTAAGAAGTTTGGCAAATTATGATAATGTACGATGAATTTGCCTCAGACGAAATTTGGGCTTGTAAAGCACGTCATTAAATATTTGTCTAGAAGCAGGAGCAGCCTGCCAACATGAGCTTAAAGTTTTTGCCGATGTGCATTTACAAACGGATGTCTTGTTAACACGGAACTTTGGAATAGCCGAGCTGCGCTCTCTTTAACAAAAGTAGGTCGAAGTTTGATGAACAACGGCAAAACTGAATTTAGCGCTAAAGCGTAGCTCAAAGCCGAACATGGTAACGTGGCCGTGGCTCACTCCACGATCGTTAGCTCGCGCAGAGCAATTGCAGGCCTGTCTCTTTTGTGCCATTTCAATTATGACGTAATTGCGGACGCCACAACATTTGAATATGCAAATGCGAACGTACACCGCCGACGAGCTCTTTTTTATTCAAATTGCTTACAAACGTTTATTTTGCTCATCTCGGCGACCAACAAGGCCTATTTTGCTTTCGCTCCCTTATAATTTTAATTTCATTGCCGTGCCATTTGAATTTGAATTCCAATTTCGCGTTGTTTCGTTGTGTATTTTTTGTCGTTCCGCGCCGCAAAATGGAAAATTCAGATTGCAAATTAACTGCGCGCCCCAGAGTATTCACTTAAGTTTCTCCGGCGCTAACTACGCGGTTCCGGGGCCCCGCCAATGCCCACCGGATCTTGAGAAATCATACGCGTGAGCCCCGGAGTTTCCCGAGAAGTTAATTGCATAGAATAACACGACAAGCTTAAGCAGCTGATAATGGCTTTAATTGATGCGTAGCACTTAGTTTGAATTCGAACCGCAGCCCGGCTCCGGGGCTGTTCGAAATGATAAATTCAGCGCTGCAGCGCCAAGAAGTTTCCGCGCCGGACGTGAGCTTAAAGGTGAACTCGAGTGACGCAACACAAAAGCTCCGAATAAGCTCCTTCGTGCAAAGAATTACTTGGCAGTTTTCTTCTGGGATTATGTGCTGTTATTTTAAGTCGCAATCAAAATTTATTCAGCGGTTTGTTCGTTCTTGTGCCGAACCCAAATGAAATTTTTATCAGCACTTAAAATGTCACGTATGGGGGAAAATGGTAAGTAGCGGCCACAATAAAGGTTCAGTAAAGAAATGTGTCAAATTAATTGCAAACAGCAGTCACAAACTTAATCACATTTAAAATTTTAGATTTATCAATAAACTTTTTTTTAGTTTAGAGCATTTCCTAAAACCAATTATAAATTGCAAAATATTTATAAAATACTTTAAACGCAATACAGTTTCTTACCTCACCAAGAATTGTTTGTATATAATTTTTTTATTTCGAATATATTTACAGCTGCCACATTATTAAAATGAGACGTAACACGCTACTGTATCTATATATAAAAAAATCTATTACTTTTATATTCTGACTAAAAATGAGAAATATCAATACAAAATCGTAATCATGATTCAGAAATTAGCTAATTATTTTTTGAAACGACAATGTACTGTATAATATCATCTGCCTATATTTATCCGTTGTCGAATGTAGGCTTCCCCAAGTATTCGCTATTGCTCCCTAATTTGCGCTTTCTACAACTAATTATACAAGGTGGTTCAAATATGACCAAAACTAATTTTTTTACAAAAAAAAAACAAATTGCCAAACACTTCACTTGCGCATATTAGTCTTCAACGTACTCTTCTCCGGACTTAATATATTTTTCAACATTTTGGAAACATCCTGATATTCTTTTAAAAAAGGCTTTTGGTATGGCGGCGTATCCACTCCCGAACAGTCTCGATGAAGGAGGAGGAAGATGTTGTTTTTGCCGCATGAGGTCGTGCATTGTTTTGAAGGAAAGCTACATGCTTTTCACCTGTCTTCCACTTGGATCGGATCGTTTTCTTCACGTCTGTTTCCAAGAGGGCTGAGAAATAAGCTGCATTGACTGTTCTGTCATCCGTCAAAAAGTCTACATGAATAACCCCCTGTCAGCCTCCCCCCCCCAAAAAAAAAAACGTTATCATCACTTTTTTTGCAGAACGACTCCTTCACGTTCTCTTGGATTTAGGAGAACTGGTATGCTGCCATTCGCGTGATGACTGCTGGGACTCGGAAATGAAATAGTGCACTCACGTTTCATTTATGGTTACTATAAACTTTAAAAATGCATCACTTTTGTTTTCAAACTGCTGTAGAAGGCAGCTTGCAAGCACACCATTTTTCTCACGTCCCTCAAAGTGCGTGGTACCCATCGTGCATTCATCTTGCGGTGATTTTTCACTATATTTTCTACACTACCAACACTAATGGTCAACATTGCTCCAAGTTCCTTGATAGTACTGCGCCTATTCTCACAAATAAGCGCATTTACATAATCGATGTTTGGTTCGGTGACAGCTGTTCCCCGCCTACGATCATGTGGTTCACTCTCCACGCACTGTCTGCTCTCTCTGAACCACTTACACCCCTAAAATATACGGGTCCGTAAGAGACACTCTTTCCTATACTGTTGTTGAACTTTGTGGTAAATTTCAGCAAACGGGAGGTTTTCCCCATAGAGGAATTTGATCACAATGCGTTGTTCTACGCTCCGCGGTACCTTTTTTTCGCATCATCACTGTAGCAACTCCTAAACAGGTCTGAACAGGTTCTAGCCCAATAAAGAGGGAGGGTGAACGTTGTAGCTCTACTGTTTCAAGGTCGCACAGCTGCTGCGCAGTGCAGCTTGTTTGCATACAAATCAGTCCCGGGCATACTTGAACTAACTTATAACTAGCTATTCTTCGTAATGTTGTTTGCCCATTTCAGTAGAAGCCTTTCTCTGATATTCCTCTGTTCTATTTTTTAGTCCATTTAGTATCTTCTGTTCTTGTAATGCGCCCAGCCCACAATCACTTTAGTTTAACGCTTTTTCAAATATATCTTCTACTTTTGTCTTTTGTCTTATCCGTGTGTTCGTTATTTTATCTTCCAGACTTGTTTGCTTTGATTTTGTACTATTTTCATTTTTTGGCGTTAAAATTTATGTTTCTGATACGTAGATTAGTGCAGGGGGTATGTCTTTTTATCTTCCAAATACGGTCCAGTTTAATCCTTCTATCTATTTCCTTTATGTAACTACATCACTGTAATGTAGTAAGTGGTCCAAGATAAATATAAGTGTCAACTATTATATAGCGATTCCTTGTACCATTAAGTTATTTATTATTCTCTTGTTTATATTTAAAATAAATGTTTGCTTTTCCATTTATGTCTGTTTCGTTTTTCTTCAATTTTTAATTTCTTCTTAAATTTTTGTCTCATCACTTTTTTATATCAATTTTTATTTGTCTCCTTAATATTCTGTTAAGTTCTCTAAGAGTTTTTTGACCTTTCTCTGTGTTTTTAATTAATTTTCTTCTTTATTCGATTAATCTTTATGTATTATGGGAAATCTTGGTATTTCTGTTTGTCCGCCTCTTGTTACCTTAAGCGCAGCTTTGATTACTTTGATTTTTTGTTCCTTTCTTCTAAACTATCTTTATCATTTATTGCTACTTCTATTAAATTTCTTATTTATTTCTACTTCGTATTCTTTTCTGTTTACTGTTATGATTTTGTATTGATGACTATTTTGCTTCTCACTAATCTATGGTTGTTTCTGTATGTATTTCGTTTAGTACTAACACGTAACAATATATTTATGTGTTATCTTACTTTTTAAAGGAAATATTCAAAGTATACATTTACTATTATATTAGAACATTTATCATCATATCCCTCTTCTATTTTTTCTGTCCCATGTTTATCAATGTCTTCTTCTATTTCTTGTTTTCATTCTACCTTTGTATTGAAATGCTCTATAATGAGTAGATATTTGGAGAGGATTTGTTTATTTCTTTGTACAATTGCTTTACTTCTTCATTACCATAGTCTTTGGTAGGTTGTTATTTTAAAGATACATTTTGTTTATATCCGTATTACTATATATATATATATATATATAATGTGATGCATGACAGTTCAGAAATGCGTTATATATTTACTTATTCTCTCATTTGTTCCTACTTTTCGTTGGCTTCTAACTTTTCATCCTTTATAAAACAGTATGTGTCTTCAATTAAGTTCAATAATGTTCATGTCTTCGTCTTACTTCACGTATTTCAAATTTTATTTAATATGTTCAGCTCTTTTTATAATTATGTTAACCTGTCGTTTCCTATTAGTGCTTGTACATTGTATATGTCTATAAATAACTCTGCCTCTTCTTACTTCGGTAGCTTGGTCAAATTCAAAAATTCGTACCATTCTTACCATTCAATCCGCCACCTTGGGTGGAAACTTAGAAATGACTGGGGATTGATGGCCATTTCTTTCTGCGTATCCATATGTTATGTCTTGAAAATATTTGGCCTAATACAGCCGCTTCACTTCACACAGCCGTTCTACAATTTACTCTGAGTCAGACAATATTCGTGTTGCTAGTCTTGGTCCGCCCCGGATTCTTTATTTTTCCGGTACTTACCATATCTGATAGACTTTTCCTTATTCGCCACCTAAAGAGGCACCCGATGGACACCACAGGTTTAAAAATTTGTTAGTTTACTGTTTTACATTTTAATCTAGGAATATAACTTATATTTCTATTGCATTATACTTTATTATAAATTTTTTTATAATTTTTTAATTTAGTAGAAAGTATTATAATTCTGTTTTTACAAAAAAAAACAATAAGCAAATCAGGTGTCTACAAATTAACACTAGCAAATATCTCTAGCGAAAAATTTCTTTTTAATACTGCTTAACACGTTGTTTACATTAACAGATTATTATTACAACTTAAATACAATCTTCAATTAAAATTTCTAAACTCTATGCGCCGTTTTAATTTATGAGTGTTAACACTATGGTTTAATAAATTTTTGCGAACACATTTACATGAGGCTTTAGTCGTTGTTCGTATTTTATATCCGCACACTTTACTTCCTTCTTTACGGTTCTGATTCCGAGATCTCGATGATCTATTTCGTTCCACACAAAGCACGATGCATTGACTATAGTTCTTGAGCTTTCAAATTAAAAAATTTAAAAAATATCTGAATTTGAGTTAATGCCGTCCTTAAAGCTGATATTCATACATTCAAAATGACGTTATAAATTCGTGGATTAGTTTTTAAAATTATATTCTCTTTCTGTGTGCGTCCGTGCGTGTGCGTATCTTCTCTCCCTTTTCTCCCCCCCCCCTCTTCTCCGATTTTTTTCCTTTCTATGGGAGTTTCATATAATTTTTTTTATATTATACAAATTTTTTTATTCTCAAACTTAGGCATAGACTCCAGATTAGCATTTCATATAATACAAATAAAATGTACACCGTTATCTATGTCTTTCTTATTATTTAATAGATGTTCAGATTATTTTTTTTTTGTAATGAGATTTCTGAATAATTTACAATTTGTACCTTTATTACATGTGCTATAAGGTCTTTCTTGATATTGAACTTGTGAATTTGATGAGACTAACACATTCTTATAACTAGATGATAGATCAAGAGATTGCTGTCCCGTGAAGTAATTATTTGCAATTCACTTTGTAACGCAAAGATTAACTAGATATTCTATGTCACATCTGTCACCCGCCCAATAGATATGTTGTTCTGTTGAGATATACAGTATATTTGAACCTAAATGTTGGTGTTTCACATTATACTCATCTCCGGAAATAAACCGATTTCTTGGCATTTTTAAGAAGTGACTGAACTAATCTTGTTGTACTGAACGTCAGGAAGGGCAGTAGGCAGCTCTAATTGTAACTAGACTAAGTTAATCTTTATCACAATAGCTGTTTGTAGTATTTTGTTTTATAATATCGTAATATATGGCAGTGTCTACATGGACTGTTCCATGTGGATGTTGTGTGTTATAGAGGGTATATCTTGGTATGAGTAGACAACTTCTGTTACTAAAGTAGGTTCCAGAAATCATAATTGTGTCTAATTCGTGTTTATTGATTTTTTTTCTTGGCTCTTATTAGCCAAGCTATTAGCATTCCATTGTGTCATTCTGAGCGTTTAAGCCGTTATTAAAGTTTAGTGACTATGGCTGTCAATAGTGATAGCATTGGCAGTATATTCTGTTTTACTTTATTTATAACAATAAATTACTACACCACATAACAAATTTTTTCTTGCCTTCTGGTATCCTTTATTTATTTTATATCTACAACTTTAGTTTTCCAGTTTGTAACAGTGAACAATGTTCACAAGAGTTACTTTCATTCTAAAATTTTTGAAACCATTGTTTTTAGAGCTTTTTAGAATATGTCACTTACAGCAAACAGATAAGGCTATTAAGTTTTAAATAATTATATTTATCTTTTATAAACATCACAATAATCGAATATTTTTCTGGTTTGCTACTACACAAACTTTTGTTTGTTATTTCTTATAATTTAGGGTAGTTTATGATATTTCATTGTTTTCCTTATTCATTGGTAAAAGTATTTAATGTTCTTCTCCAACCTCTCAATCTTTTATGTTATCTCTTCTTTTCTCTACACAACCTCTTGCGCTTCTATCGTCACTCATTTTATTGGCTTATCGCTTGCTTAATTCTTTTTTACATTCCTTATCCTATAACAAAGAAATTTAATCGGCGGAAATTTGATCTGCCCAGTTTTTCACGTTTCTGGACAAATTATAGTCTCAGGACAAAAAAAAGTTGGTTTGGGTCATTGGTGTGTGTGTGTCAGTAAACAAGATATCTCGAAAACCGTAAGAGCTAGAAACATGAAATTTGGTATGCAAGTTTCTTTTAGGTAGAGGACGCAGTGCGAAACTTTTGGTAAAAATCGACAGAACCATTTAGTCGTAAGGTCGCAAAATCGGTCGCAAAGCGGTCGCGAATCTAAACGGTTAAAGATACAAAAAAATTCATGAGAATAAAAATGATTTGTTATCACGAGATAAATGAATTTAAAGTAAAAGTTGGTAAAATAGGAACTCGAAAAAAAATTGAAGCCCAGGATTTTTGCCAGAATTACCCAAATAATAGGATAAGGAAAGTCGTGTGATGTTCACACCAGATGTTTTATTTTGTTTTTTGATATAACCCTGCACCAAAGAACCCATATAAAAGCTTTTTATGTAAATATTTTGCTGGTTTTTCCAACATCCTGTTTATGTTTCCATCGCTCTTCAGCAAGTTACGTATCCTCAGTTTTGCTTATTTTTTTATTTGAGCATCTATTTGAGTTCAAGATACCTCAAAAATTAAGTCTTGTTCAATGTATTTATTTGTGCTTTCTTTTGGTTTTATCACCTCTATTTTTTCCAATATTTTTTTATCTCTGCTATAACAAAAAGCTCTCCACTTTCAGTTTTATTGTGTCTGCTATAGTTATTTATGCACCCAACCTTTTGTTCTTTCCTTAAAAAATTATGCTTCTTCTTTGTTTAAGTTATCACGAAGAATCAACGTTTTTGTTACTATGATATTGTCTTTTCCTTTTCTCTATTTTCATGAGTTTAATTTCTAGCGTTACAATTTTTTTTCCCATTTTATTTTCTTTTTTTAAAAGCTTAATTTTCCTTTTATAATTTTGTTGATTCTTTGCAATTTCTTCAAGCATTAGTTTTTGTAAATTTTAAGTGGTCACCAAGTATTTTACTTAATTCTCTGTCTTTTTTAATTTCTCTGTTAATAATCCCTCGTTATCGTAAGGTGACACTAGCATGTTGTACTTATTGAGTTATTGGCCTTCCTATGTTTTGATATCTACTTAAGAATGTTTGTACATTTTTACAATTGTTAAATGTTTCGCTGTTTTGCGCTTCACTGGTTTTATTTACTTTATTTAAACATTTTATGATTACACATTTGCAAAATTAACGCACTTGCATTTCATGTTTTAAACAAAACTATTGTTTATATACCCGCCTAGTGAGCGATCTTGTTCATAAGGAGCTTTGCTACCGTGATGAGGGTCAATCATTAAATCTTCTGATGATTTGGTGGTGTGGAAGTTTATGCAGAAGAGATTCCACGGTCGTCGTGTATCATATGGTTGGTGATATAGCATGGTGCATCGGTGATGAATCGTAGGATTTTAGATTGGCAGTGTTGCATAATACCGTGGTTTTATTTGCTACCACAGCCCCAAAGTTCAATTCCATAAGGCCAGATAGGTTTGATAATGGTCTTATAGATCAGAAGTTTGTTATTTAAGGATAATGAGGAATGGCAATCTAGTAACCAGTAAAGGGTTTTGACTTGAAGCGCGATGTATTATTTTTTTTAATAATATGTTCTCTCTAGGTGACCTTGTTGTCGAGGTGAATACCCAAGTACTTCCTTGTTAAAGATTGTGGTATCTCAATGTTGTTCAAATAACGTGCAAAGCATAGCTCTTTGCGTAAAGTTTCAATCACCAGGATTAATTGAGACTCGTTAACCTTCATTTTTCAGTTCTCGAGCCATTCTTCAAGTTAACTGAGGTGGGTTTAGACTCGCAAGGACGATTGTGTTGTCAGCGTATGCGCTTACAGTTTTGGTTGGGTTGGTTGAGAGGTCGAAGGTGATTAACGTATAGAGGAAAGGTCCCAGGACGCTTTCCTGTGGAACCCCAGATTGAATTAGGTACACTACTGAGACTTCATCGTTAACTAGTATTCGAAATTGTCTGTCTGGTAGATAGGATTTCAGGAGCTTGTGAAATTGAGGAGGTAAGATTTGTTGCATTTTATGTTTGAGTCCTTTGTGCCAAACCTGGTCAAACTCCTGGCTAATATCCAGAAGGACGCCTATGCAGTAGGCTGATTGCTCGAACGCCGCATTAATCTCATGTGTTGTATAGTTGAGTGAAATCGACGGAAGCTAACTTGGTAATCCGGAATCCAGTTAGTTGCCGTGAATTGAGGGTCCATGATTCGTAGCAAAAGTTTCTCGAGAAGCTTGAAAGTCACTGGTAATAAACCTATAGGCCGGTAGGATGTCGCATAGCTGGGATCTTTGCCGGGCTTACGGATGAGTATTATCCTCGCTTTCTTGAAATCTTTTGGCCAATACTGAAGTGGGAGAATAGCGTATATATATGTATGTTAGAAGCGCTATACCTTTTCTTGGAAGTTCGCGGGGCAGTTTAGGTGCCATTTCATCCGACCCGGGTGTTTTCTTAAGACTTAATCGTTGATCTCAGATTTAATTGTCTTTGGTGTGAGTAGTAGTATAGGAGGAGGCGATATTATAGATCAATTAATTTAAAATAGTTCTCATAACTTACAAAAGTGACATTTTAGTGCAATGTTTTGTTATTTGTGTTTTTAAACACTATCAGGTATTTATTCTCGTAATAGCGTAAAAAAATACAAAACAATGTAATAGTTATTACTTCATAAGGGTAACTTACTAATTTTAGTACTACAATTAAATGAGAAAATATTACAAGCTTACTAAAGAGCATTTTTACATGTCAGGTATATACTTATCAATAACGTCTTGGTATAAAAATCAAATAGTACATTTTATGCACGTTAATATTAAGCTAATATGACACTAATGCGTATAAATCGACCTTTAAATAACATACTAATTTTACAATTTTCTGTTGAATGCTATATATATATAGTAGTTATAATAGTTCCCCGTAACAGGCCACGAAGGCCTAGGGGATCGTAACAGGATAGGTCTACTACAATCTCGAGTCTACGGAACACAGGGATAATAACGTGGCTAGCGCTACGTACCGACCGTCTATTATTACCCCAGAGTTTGAGACCTCAAGGTACTCATTTATTGCAGCCTGAGTCGAGGTGGGCCATAAAAATGCCAGCGATTCAATTGGCGAGAGCAGGGTTCAAACCCGCAACTCTTGGTTTCGTAGTCTAGCGACCTATCCACTGAACCACCACAATTGCTAAATAATCGAAATAAAGCATTGGGTATCCGTATAGAGTTAGATTTGGTTTTATTAAAAAATGCGTTAAAATTAAAAAGCAGGAGTCTTATTAGAACGATGTTTACAGTAATCCAAAACCAAGTTTAACTCCTTTAAAAATAGCTACCACCCAAAAGAAATATTCTGTAAAATATAATTGTAGTCAAAAACAGATTGTGCCTTATAATTTATCCATTATATTTATTCTTGATTGATACCACACTTAATTGAAACGGAAGACTTTTTAGCATTCTACATTTTTGAGAAAATTTTATGCAATATTCAATAGTTTTTCTCTTATCCCTCGATTTGTTTTATTTTGTTTTACACTGAATGTTTATGCTTAGTTTAATATTTTACTATGACAGTACATAATTCTACTCGTATAAATGCTGTGTAAACGCACACGGTATTTACAATTAATTTTAATGAAATGGAGCTTATAAATACAGGCCTCTTGTACCAAATGACCTAAAATAAATTAATTTATTCTTCAACAGCCGTATCCTCCACATCTTTCGTATAATTTCCCACGCAGTGGACACAGTCGGGCAGAGAAGGTCCTCGACCGCCTGTTCTGCCAGGCAGAACGAGCGCAGCACACAAATCAAGCCGGCGTGTCCGCCATAAAATCATACCAAAACAATCTGGCTGTTTGCATAAAACGGTAAAATTTGCAGCACCCACCTAATGCCGCATCGATTGGTGCATCGTTAATGCATTTTAAATGAACAGGTGCAACTGGGCGGTACCGATAAATAATAAATTACGTAATGCAGCAGTGCTCAAATCCATCAATACGCCGTGTCCGAGCTGGCGAAGTATTTGCGTAGCGAGATTCGCTTTAATTAAAAGCGCGTATTTGTATTCTAGATGCAAATAATGAATTATGCCCTTGGTGCTGCTGTTATTTTCCCTAGAAGTTAGCTCCCAGCCGTAATCCGTGCGGTTGCATGAAAGCTGCCCTCGGGGTCCTCGAAAAGCTGATTCTTCGACCATTACGTTTTATGATCTTACATGCAGATTGCCACACAATCCCGCGTATTTGCTATTTCGCAATTTGCATTATACATATATAAGCGGCCTGCATACAGGCGATTTACAAACACAAATTATCAATACGCAGGGTTGCCGAGGTAAATCCTGAAAATGAATAAACCATGAAAATAACATTGAAATACAAGAAAACATAAATTTATTCATATGAAACTTAGCACAATTAAAGTAAATAATATTAAAAATCATGTTATTCACAAGGAACCACAATCTTATAGAGCCGAAACCTGAACCTACTTCTACATTAGCTGTGATCGCTTGCCTCGATCACGCCCCCTACACATAGTAATCAAGAAAATTACAGACTGGGCTGAAGGGTGACCACAAGTCGATAACAAGTGACAATACAAATTGTTGTAATGCCATGTTTGGGTTTTTCTTACCTCATGAGCTAGAGTGTGCCCAGCAGCCACCTCCTTTACTATGGGCTTGACAACTATCTCCAGCACGTGGATATAGCTGTCAGCGGTCACCTTCAGGTCTATGATATCAGGAGCCATGAGATCCACTTCGCTCCTCACAAGCCCCAGCAGCATCATAGAAGTGCGATACTTTATAATCACAACAATAATTCAAGGGGCATCTTGGCAGATCTAACGGTTATTTGGCAATTCACTATACTGTTCTGGATTTTTTTTTATTTCTAATGAATCAGAAATTAGCATAAGTACAAAACATTACATAACTTATAAAAGAATACACTTATGACTAATGAGAAATACGTTTAGTAACGTTTCCTTGGCTTCCCTATCGTAAGTTCATTTGCCAGCATACGAGTTCCTCGTTATTTATGTAAACTCTTGGCCAAGGTGTCTTTCTGAGGGTAAATGTTGTAGGCTTGGATTTACTTACATTGACTTTAATACACCATTTCTAAAACCATTCTTACAGCGAGCTTATGTGATCTTGTAAGTGAAATGAGGCTATAGCTGAACTTGATTCTTTACGACGATGATTATGTCAGCTGCAAATGTTGTCATGTTATCGGACTTTGGCAAGTCCATTACGTAACGATAATTATAGAAAGTCCAAGAACTCTTTCCTGCGACACTCCTGTATTTATTGAATAAACGTAAGCGATAAACGAAGCATTCTCATTTTTCTAAGTTTTGCTTTTAGTTTTGTTACACATTTGGTTATACTTAGTTTCGTTTTCTGGAATACCAAATGGCCCTGGCTCTTCTTTTTTCTAATACCAGCTTCTTTATTTATATGGAAATATTATTAAGTTTTTGGTGGTATTCATTGAGGCTTTAATTGTTGTGCTGCTTGTTGAAGTACTTGTGTTGGTGTCTTTTAGTTTTTCTTTCGAATTTTCAATTTATTATAGTACGTTAGTTGTTTCCAGTTTGTTCTTAAATTGTAAAGTCTAGGAGTAGGTTTTTTGGAAATAGAGTTGTGCTAATTATAGCGATTATTTTGGATTAGAGTTAAAAGTATTCTTCATAGTGTTCTTTTTTTATGTTGTGGTGGGGAGGGGTGTAATCTACGACTGAAATTGTTAAATCATGTAGTAAACTTGTAACTTTTATTGTACATGCTTGTAGGTGGTGTTGTTCAAATATTTCTAATTTATTATGTTGAATTATTCGTTTAATTAATATGGCGGTGACACCGTGGTCAGTATTGTCTGAATGATTAGTGTTGTAGATTTTGATATTGGAAGATAGTAAAATAACTTTAAATAGCAAAGTGGGTTTTACTGATTTTGGGCTAGAAATAGTTTAATTTCATCTTTGCAATGACCCATACCGTTAGCGTTCCATAGTGTTGCTCTTAAGATTTTGTTATCCATATTAAGTTAATTTATTTTGTAACGTTGTGGATAGGTCTAGCACCATGCTATTTTGTTGTATTAATTAACTAAGATTGTCTTTAAATTTACCTAAAAAGTTCGGTAATGTTGTTAGGTCCTTGAGTGTTTTCTGTGTTGTTGATTATTCTTGTGTTGTTTCTTGCTGTAGTAGCATAACTTCTGTTATACAAATTATTAATTTTACTTGTTATTGCTTTTAGTTAATTTTTTGATAAAGTTTGTAAGCCTTTGTAATTTGCAGAGTGGTTTCTTTCACATAAAAAGGAGTTTCTCTAGTTTTCTTGCCGTCAATAGTAGGATGTGTTCATCCACATTTCGCGCAGAAGCAGAATCAATCACACTAATATTTTGAGTGTTCATAATGTTAGAATCTAGTATTGTATCTAGCATTGTATGATGTTTTTTCTTTTTATTGGAGGTTCCATCTCTACAGTATGATTGAACAACGTTGTAAGTCCAATTATTAAAATAAAAATTTACAAAACATAACTGATATATAAATATATAAATATATATATATATATATATATATATATATATATATATATATATATAGTGATCAGATAAAACATGAATCAACCCAACAATTAGTTTTGTTTAGTTGCCATCAATTGCTGGCAGTAGACCTTTGAGTTCCAAAGCTTCCAATACACGACATCCGGAGCCGACCAGAAGACACACAGCATCACCTTTTTGTATTACCATTTCGATCAATCTCTTTTTGACGACCTGCTCCTTATTTGTGGCTTTAAACTTTCTGAACCGCTCGCAAACCGTCGACTCTCCAACCGTATCTTTACCCCATGCCTGATTGATCCAGCGACCAGCTTCAGAGGTATTCGAACCCAACTTATACTCGTGCAGCATTAGCAAACGTTTTTGTTTGCGCGTAAGCCCCATTCGCAAACAAGTATACAAGTGTTATATATTAAAATTCTCGCAAGAAAACGCACATTTTAACTATACCAAAGCATGCAATAATATTGCAAATATTATATTAAAAAAGTCAAACGATTGAAAATTTCTGCTCAACTTATGAGAAACTCCGTGTTTACAAATTGCGTTACAAAACAATGTCCAGTAAATGCCGATTACTTAAAAATGCTGATATTTCAAAAGAAGATGGCTACAGACCCGCTGAAGAGTGTAAGAACAAGGGGATTTCAAATAATTTTACAATGTGTTTTGTCATTTCTATTTCAGATCGTAATGGTATGTACAGGGGACGCGGTGGCTCAGATGGTTCAACCAGTTGGCTCTGTCCTCTAGCCGGCGTGCGCGAGTTCGAGTCTCGTTCAACCCATGGGTGTGTGTGAATGTCCTATCATTTAAGTGTATATTAGTGGGCAAAATAAGCTCTTGCGGCTGCAGTGCGGCCAAAAAAACTGGTATATTTCATCACTTCCAAGATTCTTGGAAAGATTAGGTTTAGTTCTGCATTGATGTCTCAATAAATTTCCCAATGTGCTTTCCTGTAAATTTGGTTGGCGTTGGCGCTTGGTATGCGCGTAATTCAAGAAATAATTTGGTATTGAGATATATTGTACAATTGCTTTTAACGCAATAAACCGCTAGGATAGTAAGCGATTGTTATACGCGTTGCTTGAAGATAACGAAACTGGGAAAATTCGTAGTGCTTTATGCATTTTTAAGTTAATATAAGAATGTCTTTTCGATTATAAGTGTTTGTTATCTTAAAGTGGAAATCCAAGAATTGCAAAATAGGGCCGTTGTGTGAAATGCATTTTGATATTTAAGAGGGCATTATGTTGAATACATTTATTTACTTCATCTTTCTGATTTGCAAAACCATTTTTTTCAAAGTTCTATTTTGTATAGTGGAACCATTATTTAAGAAGCGTTTCATAGTGTGTAATTTCTGTTGTTAGACTTTTGTGGTGTATTGCATCGTTATGATTATATAATTTGCATTAGCTAGTTAGACGTAAGTTTGATTTTATTGTGGATTTATTGTATTATTATATTAAGGTTCTCCGTTAGCATAATTAATATTGGCGTTTTTTGCAGTTTAATTTTCTGTTGTACTTTGCTGTTGCAATGGAGGTTGTTTATATAGCAATGTTTTATTTTGACATGCAAATCTTCTTTTTACAATTTCTAGATAAACCTTGCCGCCTTTGTAGTTTTCGAAATGCAACTCTAAACAGAGTACACATTTTTCAAGTTTACCATCCAATTTAGTTGTTAAGCATGGACTATAATCGGCACGTGGCACCGTGGTTATATGTACTTGGCACCGTTTACATTGCACTATTTACACAGTATGGAGATTCAAATTTTCTACAAAATTTATCAGCTACCACATTTTATATATGTCTGTTATTTTTTATGGTGCTAGATTAATGAAAAATAAATTTTACTCCTTTCTAGTTTTTCTTTTAATTATATTTGCAATCATTTTAGCGTTATATTCCAGATTCTTCAGAGCTTCTTTAATCTATATATATATATATATATATATATATATATATATATATATATATATATATATATATATTAGCGCCCAGTATTGAGCATAGGCCTCCTTTTTGGGGGGGATTTGGCAATTAAACGCCACGCTTGTCGGGCGGGTTGGCGAGTGGATAGTGAATGTACTTTTTACGACCGCCAAAGGTGTTTGTATGACGGCCGGAGAGCATTAAATGTTTTTGTCATATATATATATATATATGCCATAATGTACATTTTTTAATATAACTCAAAATAACGCATTTTTAGGAAGCCATTATGTGAGATTTTTTAGTGTTTCAGTGTTTTACCGATTTTACTTATATCTTAGTTTTGTCGCCGGCAAGAATTTAATAATAAAGTATAAATATTACTTATCATTGTGCTAGTTGGTCAGTAGTGATTGTAGATGTTTAACATAGTAAAAAAGAGGAAATACTATTTTTCTGAGTTGATGTTTTTTAGATTAGTTTAATATATTTCAATTGTACCGCATTCTTCAAATAGTTTTGATAATAATTGAAATATTTTCTCAGCTGAAACTAAGAAAAATTGTAATTATTTTAACTATTTTTAAATTCTGAAAACTGTTGTTTATCCTTTAGCGTTTAAATTTTCTTGTTGTATACTCCTGAAAGTCGTTATGTTTAACATTTGAGATTTCTTAGTTGTTTAACCTATACATAATTAATTTTCCCAACTAAGAAACGTAATTCATCCATATCAAAAATTACATTTTTGTAAGGTCATTAACTTCCGTCTTCTGGTTAACTTATTGGTTACATTAAAACAGTGTGTGATTGTTATATCCTGTTTTGCTTGATTGCTTGAAACTGTTGTAATGTCAGTGGTGGTAGTTAGAAGTTTATTCAGAAGTAAACTAAAGTATTGGGTGTGATAACATAAGAAGCAACAGTGTCGAAAGTACATTTGTGATACTATCATATTTGAATATTGATAAAAGGTAAGATTGTTTGTACTTGGAACTCACAATAGGTTGTGGTAAACGTAGAAATGTACTTTAATCGCAAAAGCAAACAGTTAATGCTCACCTACATAACTGATAACTCGCGATTACTAGATTATCGCCATGTCTTTACGCGTTGAAAATCAAACATAAACTCTATAAGCATCCTATGCAACCACAAATAATTATTTAGTATTGCTCTAGTTGTAGCATTAAAGGGGCTAACTATCTTATCTATACCTTACATGGTCAAATGGGCGATATATTATTGCAGAAGTAAGTAGACCAGTAATTTTTGGATGTCAGCAAGTAGTTCAACTGCAACTACTTATGACTCGTGAAATAAATATTTTCTTTAGAAAAAAACATCGCTCCTAAAAACTTTAACCATACCGTCATGTACTTTTTTTAGATAGATTTTGTGGAAATTATACTTACTGCAAGCTCCTTCGTGCCACGGCTTCTAAAGAATTTTAGTGTGATTTTCTGTTTTATGCCTTCCAAATCTCAAAAACACCCACCGTCTAAAACTGTGATAATAAAAAACTCTCTTGAATATTGCATCAAATCTGATACCAAAATGTTAAGAATAATCTTAAAAGCAACCCGGTTCAACCCGTGAACTGAATTTTTCATATACTACTCTGTTCAAATACTATAAATGACTTTTTTATTTGAAAGTCGTAATTGACAGAAGCTTCAGAAATATTTGCTCCTAATTTTAATTTAATTTGTCAAATACTTTTATAAGTTTCAGCAGTTTATTTATATCAACTGTGTGTCTTTTTTATATTTTGTAAAATGTCTCATATTGTTGAACAAAATATTGTGTTAAAAATAAAATTTATTGAGAAAAACTGTATTCCAGTAGCGTAAGCTGTTCAGAGAAGTTTGTGAATCTATAGAAGATAAACCTCTTTCAGGTCGCCCATTAACATCGATAACCGAAGAAAATATCGATAAAATTAGAAACAAAGTAATCGGAAATCGTCATTTGCTGAAGTTGTTGGCATATCAGTAAGTTTAGTAAATACATTTTTAGTGAGGTTTTGAATTTAAAACGTTTATTAGTAAAACTCAGCAATTCGACAAATATTGCTCCACGGACGCGGTATTCTCCAGATGTCACCATGCGCGTTTTTCCTATTTGGTAGATAAACTACTTCAAGAAACCTGATTTGACTCAGTTAATTTAGTAAACTAAAAATCGAAGCTGCTGATTGAAATTTCAAAAGTAATTTTTTTTTAAATAGCACTTTTGTGCCTGTTATTAAAACTAGTCTGTAGAGACTAACCATTAATTTTACTCTAATAAATCTTAAACTATATACTTAACGACTAAAGTCTATCCAATGATGTCTTCTAGGTTTCTTCTAGACTATTTACACTTCACTCGCGCACTGTGCTCTGCTTTTGTACACAACACATTACATAAGATCAGCAGGTTTTTTCCTCTTCAATCTTCGGACTTGGTGTTGGTTGTCCAGTAGCTGAAGAGCCTCTGCGTTGACATGTAGGTGAAGC
Organism: Sinelater perroti; assembly: GCA_036346155.1. Lineage (NCBI taxonomy): Eukaryota > Metazoa > Arthropoda > Insecta > Coleoptera > Elateridae > Sinelater > Sinelater perroti. Next base: position 1,519,611 of record JARFIY010000348.1, on the reverse strand, counting down.
CTGGCTTCATGCTTTCTAGCCAACCTTTTAATCTCTTCCTTGACGGTTGGAATCCGGAGATCTCTGTGGATATCTGAGTTGCGTACATACCAGGGAGCGTCTACTATGTTACGCAACACTTTGTTCTGAAATGTTTGTATGCTCTTTATGTTGGAGTCACTAGCGCAGCCCCAAAGCTGAATACCATATAACCACACTGGTTTTAGAATCTGCTTGTAGATTAGTACTTTGTTGGAGATTGAAAGTCTTGAGTTTCTTCCTATCAACCAATAATGCTGTTTGCATTTTAAGTGTAGTTCAGTTCTTTTCTTCTTTACATGCTCCTCCCATCTAAGTTTGACGTCCAGATTCATGCCGAGGTATTTTACAGTAGTCGAATATGATATAATTGTTCCATTAATATCTAGCAGATGTGGGTCGGCTATTTTTTTGTTAGTGTAGTTTACCTATACATATTTAAGCTCGTTAAGTTTGATCCTCAATTGCCTGGTCCAATCAACTATCGTATTGCTTGCTGTCTGAAGCTTACTAACTGATCTTTCTTGGTCTTGATCCACTGCGAGAAGAGCAGTGTCGTCAGCAAATGTAGCAATGACTGCTTCTTCTAACACTGGCAAGTCTCTGGTATACAGTAGGTATAGAATGGGCCCAAGTACACTGCGTTGTGGTACCCCTGCTTTGATCTCCTTTAGGTCAGAGTATACGTCCTCTTGTTTGATTCTGAATAGTCTCTCTAATATGTACGATGCTAATATGTCAGCATGTTGTTTTGGTAACATTTTGTTTAATTTGTGTATTAGTCCTTCGTGACATACCTAATCGAAGGCTTGTGCCACATCTAAGAAGATTGCCGAACAGACTTGCTTTTCTTCTATTGTAGAGTGCTTTTGCCTAAATCCAAATTGGTAATTTTGAATTAGGTTATTATTTTCTATTATTGGCCTCTTGGGTAGTAGCTTCTCAAAGAGTTTTGAGACTACGGGCAGGGGGGAGATTGGTTGTTTTCCTGGTTTTGGTAATATAATTACTTCTGCAACTTTCCAGCATGCAGGCACATGTTTTAATCTAAAAGCTGCGTTGAATAGGTAGGTCAACATATCTATACCTTTTCTGAGCAGGTGCTTTAAAATTTTTCCAGTTATGAGGCCGTATCCTGGAGCTTTCTTTGGATTCAGGTTCGTTTTTATCTCATCTGCTACTTCTTTTGGAATAACCGGTGTGATATTTTCAGTTCTTTGATTTTCAATATTAGAGATGTCTTGATTTACTTGCCCTGGATTAGAAGTAAATATCTCAGCCAAGTGTTCTGCAAATAACTCTGCTTTTTGCTTATTGTCTCTGGCCCATGGTCCATTATTGTTTCTAATCGGAGGAGTAGAGGTCGCAGGTCTTTTAATCTTTTTGGTTGCCTTACACAATGAGTAGTCAGTTTCTTCGTACGCTGATAACTCTTCTAGATAGGTGCCTATAGATTCTTCTTTAAGTTTTTGGATTTCTCTTCTGAGTTGCTGAGTCTTGTTATTAAGTAGGGTTTTAACTGCTGGATCCCTTGACTGTTGCCATCTTCTTCTAGATCTTCGTTTTTCTTTGACCAATTCTTTGATCTCAGCTGGATAATTTATTCCTTTGGTTATATGTGTAATCTCTTTGGCGTTGTTGTATGCCATTGTTTGGATAAGGCTGGTGAGTTTTTCAGCTTCTTCTTCTAGTTGGTCAGTTCTCAGATTGATGTTCAGTGTGACGTTGTTCTGAAGGTCAATCTGAAAACTGTCCCAATCAGTAGTTTTGTTTGTGAGCGTAACTCTAATTGCTCTTTTTATTATCTTTTCGCTTAGTGTTAGTATAATAGCCGAATTATCAGAATCCATATCAAAGCTCTCTTCCACTTCTGTGTTGTTGGGGGATACTTTTCTTGTGATGTAGAAGTCTAGTAAATCGGGGATTTTATCGGTATCTGTAGGCCAGTAGGTCGGCTTTCCTGTTGAGTGGTAGTTGCAATTCCATCTCTTTAATTGCATTGCGTAGTTCTCTTCCTTTCGTCGTGGTTAGTCTGGAGCCCCAATCTACATGTTTGGAGTTTGTCTCCACCAACAATAAATCTTTCTCCTAAGTGTCTCAGAAGAGTAAGATAATCGTCTTTTTGAAGTTATATCTTGGTGGGCAGTATATGGCGCCAATTTTTATTGTTTGTTTTGTTTATTTAATTCCAACCACTATTAGTTAAATATCCACTTTTTTGCAGATGGCGTTCTTCATAGTGATTGAGCACTTCTTTTATTATGATTGCACTACGACCCTTGGCTTGATTATCTGGATGGATGGTATGATATGTTTTGTATCCTCTTATTTTGAGGTATGATTGATTTGTCATAAATGTCTCTGATATGAGGCAGACACCAATGTGTTGGGTATTTAAAAAGACTTCGAGGTCGTTTTTTGTTTAGAATGCCATTGGCATTCCAGGTAGCAATACGTAGATCTTTTTGGTCTATAGTTTATTTTGTCTTTGGTATAGCACCAGTGCTTCTGGCTACTAATCTATGGAGTCTTGCATTGACTCGATTTAATGTATTCATCATATTCTGCATAAGTTGCATTATAGATGGTTCAGTTGTCGATGGAGTAGGTGTTGATTCGGTTGTCTTTTGTTGTGCGCACTGGGCATACGATATTCCAGGCTTTACTGTGTTTGGAATAATTTGTCTTGGTTGACGAGTGGGCTTCTTTGTTCTGACCGCGTCCCTTCTTTTCTGTAGTTCTATGGCTATTGTACATCCTCTATAATTAGCAGGGTGTGCTTCAGAGCAGTTGATGCACTTGGCAGGATTGCTTCTTTCCTTAGTACATTTTTATTTTCCTTATCCTATAATAAGGAAAGTAATGTAATCGGCGGAAATTTGACCTACCTAGTTTTTCACATTTCTGGGCGAATTATAGTCTCAGGACACCAAAAGTTGGTTTGAGCCATTCGTGTGTGGTGCGTGTGTGTGTGTGTGTGCGTGTGGTGTGTGTGCGTGTGTGTGGTGTGTGTGTGTGTGTGTGTGTGTGTGTGTGTGTGTGTGTGTGTGTGTGTGTGTGTGTGTGTGTGTGTGTGTGTGTGTGTGTGTGTGTGTGTGTGTGTCTGCCAGAAACAGGATATCTCAAGAACCGTAAGAGCTAGAGACTAAATTTGGTATGCAAGTTACTTGTAGGTAGGGGACGCAGTGCGAAGCTTTTTGTAAAAATCGGTAGAGTCGTTTGGTCCAAAGGTCGCAAAATTGGTCGGAAAACGGTCGCGAATCTAAACGGTTTAAGATACAAAAAATTTATGAGAATAAAAATCATTTGTTATCATGAGATAAACATGAATTTAAAATAAAAGTTAATAAAATAAGAATTTGAAAAAAATTGAAGCTCAAGATTTTTAATATACCGGGTGTTCATAAAATGTTTCGGGAAATTAATAATACCGGATAGATAAGACCGAGACGAACAAAAAATTACAATGAAATTTTTTGATCCGAGTTCAAATAAATAAGTCATAGCCGATTAAATATTAATTAAACGGGCTAATCACAGCGAGCTCTGAGAGCTACCGGGCCGACTGCGGGAGGACGGGGGGGAGCGCTTGGCCGCTAGGAGGGAGCACGCAGGCGATAATGGCGAAGGCTGTGCGGCCGAGCTCGCACGGTTACCTTCAGTGACGTAGCAAAATTTTAAGTACGAGTAAATTATTGTCTTGTACTGTTTATTTTAATCAGCTTTCTAGTGTTGGACTCGCGCCTCGTCCTTTTTTAAAATAATAAATTCCGGGACGAGAGCAGTGCAGGGCCGAGACGATGGACCCGGTATAATATATAATAATAGGATAAGGAAAGTCGTGTGATGTTCACACCAGATTTTTCAGTTAGGTGCTCTCCTGCGCATTTCACGCAAGCTGGTGTTCTTCTGCAGTATTTCCGTGTGTGACCAATGTCTTTGAGATCTTTTACATTGCGGAATAAGCTTACTATTCCTTACTGCTTCTATTTTGACTTTAATGTGGTTAATGTATTAAATATCATAGATTTTTTTTGATATCTTCAGATATATCAAACCCCAACATATACAATGGTAAGCCAATGTGTTTCACCTTATTGTTGTCGGTAGTTCTCTTGAGTTTTTGTGTTACCCCTAATATTTTAAACTTCCTTTCTTCAAGTTCATTGGAGATCTCTTCTGTTAATATTGAAGGATGTAAATTTCCAACCATTACTTTAATGGACCTTTCTGTTTTATTTTTGTAAGAGTGCCATTCTATATTCGATTTGCTTATCGAGGCTGTCAGAGCTCTGTACTCTTCATTTGAGCTGACATTTACTTTAATTTGGTTGTTACTCTTCATACTTGTGTTATATTCAAATTTTCCCGTATTTAGGCTGTTTGACGACTTGGTAATCCTTTACGTTACTTAATATTACCGGAGGTGGTTTGTCGACTTTGGGCGTTTCCTCTGTTTGCTTTTTAGGATTCTCATCTATTTTTTCCGAAATTCGACAGTCTTTCGTTTTTTCTTATTCTTGTTTTTGGTTTATTTGGATTCATTTAAAATCCACCCCGTTTCTCTAGGTACGAGATTCTCTTCCTCCTTTGAATTTGCTGGACTGTCTGATTTCTCTTCTGGCAATTTTTCTTTTGCTGCATGCGTCTATATTGACAGACGTCAAGGAAAACAAAGTAAATATAAAAAGTCAAACGTGATGGCTACCACCTACCTTAGGATTTTATTAACTTTTTGTTACATTTTAAAGGTTAAAACGTTTATTCTTTGTTCGTAGGACAAAGTCAATATTAATCACGTTAACCATAATATTTTTAATAAAATTAGCAACAAATGCCAAAAAGCTTATTTTATATGGCTCAACTTATTACATTTTCTAAAATAAATATATATATATATATATATACATTTTAAATTAATTTTTTTAAACCGTTTGGAGTGATGTACACGTAGGGTGGTAAGCCATTTTAAATATACTCTCGAATAAAAGCAAACAAAATTTTGCAAAAATTTAGTTTGTAAATTGTGTTTAGCGATATTATAAATTATTAATATAACACAAGTGAGATTTTGTAGATAAAACCGTTTAGGTATATGTATTAACATGGCAACTATGGAAAATTACATATTAATTAAACATGATGTGCGTTCTACTTAAACAACTATTCTGTATTGGAATTGCATTGGCAGCCATAATAATAATACCAGTAAAGTTGTTTCGGAAAGTTTAATGAAAATTGTTTTAGTGGGTGAGCGATATTGAAATAACAATCCAGAGCGGCTTTAGTCGATGAGAGGTTTGTTTTGATTACATAAATTTGGATTTACGCAGGGCTGCGGTTGCCAATGTTTTCCGATTTTTTACTGTTTAGTAACGTTCACATTTATTTTGCATAGTTGCCTTATATGTTGTTATAAAGGTGAAATAAAGAAGAATTTATTGGTCCTAATAATATAAAAACTTAGTTTTTTTTAAATTAGCTCTATTTCAGAAGATTAATTTTCAAACATGTCTTTTAAACATATTCTAGTATAGCATATTGTTTATCTTTTTTATTTAATTAGTTATATACAGCGTAGGTAAAAAATAACGTTGCATAAAAATTCGTCACATAATTTGTAGTAGCACTGTAAGCCTAGTAGCCTAATAGCTTGATTGGCCAGTGTTATTCATTCTTCTTTACTTCTTGCTTCCTTTTTCCATTTGTTGATGTTGGGCTGCCTTATGTTTCCTGTTACGTCAGCTTCCATTTTGTCTTAGATTTATATATAATCTTAAAACTTCTGTTATGTTTGGTTCTTTAAATAATTCTTCTAGTTCTTAATCAGTTCGTTTTAAACATCATTTATTTTTCCACATTTAAATATTTTCTTTAAAACATATTTCGTTCTGATACACCTCACATTCAAATGTTACAATCGGCCTTATGATCGTCTTATAAATTCTTAATTTTAACTTTTTCGACGTTGTTTTCTTACTTAGTAATTTATTGAGCTATTGTAAGAAACGGTTTTTTAACATTATTATTTGCTTTATTTCTTTCTTCACGTCTGATTTTTTTATGAACATTGTCCCTAGGTATTAAAAATTATCTACTTCTTTAAAACTATAGATTTTGCAACTATCAGTCCTTATTTTTAGGTTTCCATTTATCCCTAGATCTTTATCTGTATACGCCATAAATTTGGTTTTATGTTAATTAATCACAACTCTTATTTTTCGTGCTTCTTTCTCGAATCTACCCATTACCACATATAATTCTTGCTTTCGTCTTATAAAATATCTTATCAATGCACTCATAAAGTTTGTTGTAAAACAAGACCAATATTCCAAGGTATAGTTGAATAGAAGGGGTTAACTTTGTCCTATTTAGGGGTTTTCTGCTTAACCCTAATTCTTTTAATGCTTCATACAGTTCAACTTTTTTATCTTGTTATATGCTTGGTGGAATTCTACAAAGATCACAAAAGTGAAACACGAAATATTTAAAGGAAAAAATTATAAAGCTCCTGGGTTTGACTTAATCTCGCCTCTAATACTTAAGCAACTATCCAGGAAAGCAATAGTGTTACTGACTACCATCTATAATGGCATGATAAGATTAGCTTACTACCCAGTAACTTGGAAGTTTGCGCAAATAATTATGATCTACAAACCCGGTAAACCACCACAAGATGCTGAATCATACCGGCCCATTAGCTTACTTCCAACTACGTCCAAAATATTTGAAGGACTCTTGTTGAAAAGGCTTAGATAGGCAGTTGATCTGAATGAAATAGTACCATCACACCAGTTCAGTTTCAGAGAGTATCACTCAACAATCCAACAAACGCACAGAATAGTGAATGAAATACTTAAAGGTCTTGAGGAGAATAAGTTATGCACTGCCGCCTTCCTGTGTGGCATACTTTATACAAATTAAAGCTTACTCTACCCACACCCTATTATCTATTACTCAAATCCTATCTATCCGACCGCTATTTCCAAACAAAATTCAATCTGGAAACATCCACATATCATCTCATCAAATCAGGATTGCCACAAGGTAGTGTGCTGGGACCCTTCCTTTACCTACTTTTTACTGCCTACTTTCCAATAACAGCCAGTACAAAAATCGCTACTTTTCCGGGCGATACTGCCTTAATCGCTACAAACGAAAACCCACAAGTGGCGTCAGCTAACCTTCAGCACCACCTTAACCTCCTCAAAGACTATCTCGGCAGGTGGCGAGTAACAGTGAACCAACTGAAATCAGCACATGTCACATTTACAAATAGGCGTATTGAATGCCCTGAAATAACAATAAGCGGTATTCGACTTCCTGTTAAAAAATGAGATAAAATATCTAGGATTAACATTAGATCGCAGACTAACATGGAAAGCACACATCATGAACAAGAGAACACAAAACAACCTCAAGCTACGACAGATGAATTGGTTAATCGGCCAGAAGTCCAAGCTAACAACTAACAACAAAATTCTCATGTACAAATGTATAATTCGACCTATTTGGACATACGGAGTTCAACTTTGGGGTTGTGCTAAAACTTCAAATATCAAAATCATCCAAAGGCTACAATCCAAAATACTAAGGATTATATTCAACGCCCCTTGGTATGTCAGGAACAAAACCTTACATGATCACTCAGGCATACCCCTTGTAGGAGAGGTAATCCGCAACCTAACCAGCACCTACTTAAACAACCTACTTGGACATCCAAGCGAAGAAGCCAGTACTTTAAACGTTAATCCACCAGTACGAAGACGACTAAACAGAAGATGGCCTACATATGTGGATCCATAGCATCATTATTATATTATTAATTATTATATGCAAAACAAATTACGTAAGTAGTAATTAATTCGGAGTGTAATCAATGGATTACTTCTCCCTTCATTGTGACTTGCTAAGGTAATTTACTTATTGCTATGTAAAGCAGATTGTAAATCATTAAAATAAAATAAAAAAGTTTTATAGTTTTCTTTCATTTCGTTAATAATATTCTTATTATATTTTCTTTCTTGGTATTTTTTTACATTTTTTATTTTTTATATTATTTCTTCAATCGTGTTGTTCATTGTTTTAAAAAATTTAATCATAATTTTATTTTTCCCTAATTCTATTTTGCATTCTTCATCAAACCAATATTTCTTATCCTTTCTGTCTACCCTCCTCATATTCTACAAATCTTCTTATTCTTTCAATTAAAGTCTTCCATAAGGCTTCTATATCATCAGTTTTATTTACAAAATTTGAACTTTTCTTTAACTACATCTGATAATTTAACTTTTTAGTTTCATTCTTCGATCTATTTAAACTTTTACGTTTTACTTTTTTGTTGTTTTGGTTTCTTGATACAGATTATATTTGTTTTATTTTTATGCCTAGCGTAAAATGGTCTGTATTTACGTCAGATTTTCCTATAACTATGCACATTGTTTATACATTTTCGTTTTTTTCTATTAACACGTGATCTGTCTAATTCACATAAGAGCTAGCCGGTGACCTTCAAGCTCTTTTACATATTTCTGTCATATAGAAATACGTACTGTTAATTAACGTATTTTTCTCCTTAGCAAAATCAATTAATAGTTTAACATTTTTATTTGTTGTATGTTCACTATATATGCCTATCAATGGCCAAAAGATACTTTCTCTACCGATCTTAACATATGCATCTCCCAAGATAACTTCAGATCATACTTCAGTATTTTTTTATAAATTTCATCCAATTTATCGTAAAATCTTCTTTTTCCTCAATACTTGCTTTGTTAGTTGACACATGTATACGTAGACTGTTTTATATCTATTGCGAATTTGCAGCTTTGCGTGTGCTAGGTGCAATCTGGTTTGCATCATGCAGTTTGACATTTTTGACGCAATACGTAATCAAAACGTTTTGTCATGCGAAGGCTATTTGTTTTGTCGTTATTAAGTTGAAAATTTCCTTTCGATCAAAAAATAGAATTAACTCGTTAAATATTTTGGTACCACGATTTTTTACGATATTCGACGTGGTTATCCCAACAGTGTGTCGATCAACTCACTTTGACTTTTGGTGAAGCCCCACCCAGAGCCACTGTATATCATTGGTTCAATGAATTTAATTGTGATCGTATTTCACTGACGGTTGAATTTAAAGGAAGCCATTCTAAACCGGCTGTGGTGGCAGAAAACATCGATGCCGTATGCAAACTAATAAAGTAAGATCGTCATGTAACTTATGGTGAAATGCAGGCATCCTTAGACAATTAGTATGACTAGCATATATTCGATATTTTATGAACATTCAACCTTGTAAATAAATTAATGATAAGTTAATGAGTCTTCCAAGACTAGCCAAACCCAACAAAAGTCGTTCGCATCAAAGCACTTTGAAGCAAATGGTCGCCTGCTTTTTGAAAAACTGGACATGTCTCAACTATGATTTCAGAGGATCGTAAAACCGTTTAAAATTATATACAACCATTTCGGAGAAATAAGAAAACCAATGCGCGACGCCGAATCATTTTCCATCACGCAGTCACACACATCGTTGCAAACAACTGGCTTTTCAAACTCTCAAAACGTCGAATTAATAGGTCATTCTTTGTAAAATCCTAATTTGCGTCCTAAAATTTTTTTTTGTTTTTTCACTTAAAGAACAAACTGCGTCGACAACGATTTTCGGCCCCGGAAGAAGCGGTTGACGCGTTCAAAACCCAAATTTTAGAAATATCTAATTCGCTATGAAAAAAATGCCATGAAAATTGGTTCCAGCGTATGTAACAATATATTGACCATCAAGGAAAATATTTTAAAAACAATAAAAGAGTTTCCAACAATAAACATTTGTTTGTGTTAGTTTTTTGCAATAGATATCGAACAACCCACGTATTAATATACTAGAAAATCCAGCCATCTACGCCTGGATACTCTAGAGGATGCAAGTGTTACGAACTTTCTGTAGCAATCGTTACTATTGCTGCCCTCCAACGAATGTGCCAGTCACGATTCCGTTTCACTCTGGTACATCGCCGTAATGGGCGTTGACGTTATGTTGACATTACGAAATATATAGCAACGATCGTTCGTATTATTTCCGCGTGTCCCTAAACGCGTTACTTTGGCAACCAATGCTTCTTATATGACCGGGAACCGGGGACCTCCGCATTGTGCTTTAAAAATATTTTAAGTGAACTTCTGATATTTACTTCTTAGTCTCAAGGTGCATATTTTATCTGATACCTATTTGAAATCCACCGTGGTTGATTTAAGATATTTACTTACTATAAAATCTGTTCCTAAGATTCTGTCTACCTCACCACTATGTAATTGCCCAATTCCTTTATTTGATTTTTTTACTTTATTTTTTATATTGCTACCAAGTCATATTTATTTTTGTCTCAATCCTTATTCAAATTACACAACTTTCCGTCTGTGTATATACTCCTAACATTTCATATTTTTACCCTTCAATCCATACGGATATTATTATTTTTTATTCTATTATTTCTTTTACTATTAAAATATTTATAATAACTCATTTACGTTTTTCTTTTATTTTTATTTTATCCATTATTTTATCTATTTTCTTCGCTTTGCTCGTCATGGATATTTCCTTCTCATTGCATTTATTTAATTTTTTGTATTTTGCATTTTCAACTTTTCTTTAACCTTATTCCACCTCCGTTCCGCTTCTTTAATCATTATTTTGTTGTACCCAATTGTAATGGTTTTTTTACTATTTTTTTCTTCTTGGGCCTTTTTCCTTATTCCTTTTTGCATTCCCCTTTCTTTTTTGTTAAATTATGATTAATGTAATTATTTTCCTTTTACTTCTTTTAGCTAACGCTTATTTTTCATATCATTTTTTCTTAATAATGTTCCAGTTTTACTAAACACACTCATACCTAATGTGCTTCTTTAGCTTGTACTTCAACTCCCAACTCCTTTTTAATAAAATAAGCAATATTATGTCACTTTCAGTAAATCTGAATCATCAGTATCTATAACCAATCCATTAATTACTATAATATTCCTTCTTTTTTGCCACACTTTTCTAGCCACTCAACATCATTTCTTACATTTTTCAATTTTTTTCCGATTTCTTAATTTTTCTTCTTCAGATTCTCATTTTCTCCTTTTAAGTTTTTATTCTTCTATCTTCATCTTTTCATTTCATCAATAAATGTTTCTCGTTCATTTCTAATTAGTAACTTTTAACATGCTTTAGCATATTAAAAATTATATCTACTTTATCTTTGTTTCTTGTATGCATTTTGTATGCTCACTTTTTTTGTTATTAATTTATCAATCGAATAATTATCGATACCATCAATTTTATTAGAATTTATTTTATCCAACTCTCTATTAATACGGCGCTGTACTGTTTAGTCCGCCCACGAGGGTCAATTTGGTTGACTTTGCGTACGTTATTTTCTATTGATGTTTATATCGAAATCAGACCAGTATTATTTAGATTTTTAACAAAATTATCCTATAAACTTCACCGAATCAAGTACCACAACACTGTCTAATTAGATACCCAAGATTTTTAAGTTTATTTTGGAGCACTAATAAACACTTCCACTTTACTTCGCGCCAGAACCGGTTCTCCAAATAAACGGTAGTAAACATGAATTTACATTTTTACATACATGTGGCCCATGACCTCTGACCGAGATAACATTAGCAAACTTATTTTTAGTTGCTCTTACTGTGGGTGCATAATTAAACCATACTTTTTCCTAAAAATTTTTACTGGTGGTTTAATGCAAAAGGGGAAGTGTACAGGAGAAAACCTCCCTCGCTATTCCAAATAACTCTCCAAAAGGCTATGCATCTCATTCCTGACTGTTTAAAGGAACTGGATGACGCCACATATGCTTACCTTAAAATTTAAATCATTTGTGATAAAGTACATGCACAATTTGTTTCAATAAAGTAATATTATTTTTAATTTCCATACTGCATACTAAAATCAAATTATGTTTATAAAGTAAATTTAAATGAAAAGCTGTGAACATTTTAAATAAATAAAATAATAAATAACAATAGTGATGAGGCTCTAACGCCTCGCGTAGGAGCATGGGCTGCGAACTGAAAGGTTATAGCTACCATATTGGTTACTTTCACTGCACGATAGCTACGTACAATCTCTGATACAGGGCGATATGGCAACTTCTTGTTCAAAGTGAACACAGGTAGATAGTCAATTATTTTTAGTAACTGAGTTAGATCACCCACCAAGTATCCAAATCGCGAGATTATCTACACCACAGCCAAACACTTCAACCTATCAGTCAAAATAGTGTCAAACAAGATAATAAGAAGGATTTTTTAAGATACCATATTTATTACAGACCTCTTTACATAAAAAAGTCTACATTTAAAATTTCTAAGAATAAATATATTATTCTAAACAACAATTGTCAAACTCCGACTAGAACTGTATCTAGGTATAGATACTCAAAAAAACAATAATTTTGTTTGGGAAGAGAGAAAAAAATTTCCCAAATAATTAAATTAAATATGAAATTATTTCTAGATTAAAGTTATGAAAAGTAGGTTCAATGAATTTGGACAATCACTACAATTTAGCAAATTAACAATCAATACGACACATCTACCCAAAATAAATAAAATATATAAAAAATTGGCTCATTGTCGCATTTCCAACTACATTCTGCACCAAAATATCGCAATTTAGAAGTTCAGCTATTGCTGGTATTTAACTGTCATGAATAAAACCATGACAAAGTTAGAGCATAATCACCAATCTATAATTTTTTACTGAATTTTTATACTTAACTGCTATAAAATTTAACATGTTAGATAATCAAAAGTTTCTTATTTTTCTAGGTCTTTTCCTTTTTTCATCTCATTCTATTACATATTACAAAGTAAACACAAAAATAAATGATTCTAACTAATTTCCAACCTAGTAATTCCAACGAAGTAATAAGATTTGTATGGTATTATTATACTTTTAGTTCGCGGGAAGTTAAAGCTGTAAAAAAGTAAATAAAACTGTACTTAGGAAAGCCGGATATATAGTTAAGTAATAAACTAAATATAAAAATAATCATGATAGTGTAACATTTTTGCTCTTTAAAATGGCGAATAAACACTTAACTTTATTTAAACCACTTATTTAATTTATTTACAGCAAGCTGAATTATTTAATAATATTTATTTACTAATAAAAGTTACACTCTATAATGCTATTTATTTATAACCCAATTTATTTTAGACTAGAACAATTTACTTACTTTTCTGTAGCTTTACTTTTCTTTGATCAATTTTACTATTTTTTATTTTTTTGTGACACGAAAGAATCAAATGAAAATCACAAAATAATCAATCAAAGTTAAGTCGGTGATATTTATGTATATGATAACTAACTTAATCTGATTTTAATGACAAGCAATCAAATTACTAACAAAATATTTAAAGATAATCATATACAAAATATAAGTAATTAAACTATATTTACATTTGTAGTCATTATCATCGTAATTTGCGTATATCCATTGTGGGATGTAACTCTATCCAAATATTCTTCATTGTTCTCTGTTTAACTTTTGCTGTAACTAATTATAATTATAATGCTGTTTTTATATCGACTGTCCACCAGTGGTGTTTCTCTGCTTGTTTTCCTTGTTCTCAGTGTCCCTTGCATTATTTTCTTGGTCTATCTAGTATCTGCCATTTTCATGTTTTTGCTACATGGAGTAATCCAGGTGTATGTTTTCATTAAATAACTTTGTTTTTAGTTTTTGGTCAATTTCTCTCTCTTCCAAATGCGACCCAACCCTTCCATCTGTTTCCTTCATTTGACTGTTTAACTTTATTATAATAAGTTGCCCAAAATAAATATAACTGTTAAATATTTCTACAGTTTTGCCCTCCAACTATATATCGATTCCTTGCTTCACTAAGTTATTTATCATTTTCTTGATTTTACCCTTGTTTATATTTGAACCGAATCATTTTGCTTTTCCATTTATATCTGTTAACATTTCTTATAAATCGAATAAGATGTCATATATTGTTAGAACTTAACGCCCCGCGTGGGAGCACTGCCTGAAAACTGAGAGGTTGAGGCTCTCATATGTTCGCTCTGTCTGCCCAGTTGTCGCGCACCATCTCTGATACGGGGCGATGTGGCAAGCACCGCGTCTTAGACGACCACCATTGTTACTCATTGGTCGAAGTGAACGCAGGTACTCAATTATTTTTAGTGACTGAGGAGGCCACCCGCCAGGCGTCAAAAAACTTCGGGAAATAAACCCCGATCCGTCCACACCACAGCCCGCCCCTCGACCGCGGGACTACGCTGGCGATATGTCACATAAAGGACGTTTTTGCAAATCGTAAATGATTAAATCTCTCTCCATCAATGTTTAATCCCTTTACTTTCCACGCACAGTTCCTAACGCTTCTTGTAGACATAATATAAGCAGTTTCCTTGTCTTACAACATTTAATTTAAAAAAATTTGTGTCAACAAAAAAGAACTAACAATTTTACTAAAATATACATTAGCGCAGCTTAAGAGCCGTAACTCTGCAATTATAGTAAAATCCTGGCGGCAACATTTTAATTTTGTAAACCCGGGCAAAAGCAAAAATGAGATTTTCGCAGTTCGTTTCAGCGAGTAATCCGAATAATTTCGACGATTGCACATGGCAGTCTCCGATATTACGGGAAGTGTAGTGTTAAAAGGATTAGTCTCCCATTAGCGTTATTAATAATAGAGTGCTCCGGCTCGTTGCCAACACCAGTGCTTGCACAGGGCCCCAGGGACAAAGCGCTTCTTTTATAAGGGTGCTCTGTGAAAATTCGAAACCATGTAATCTTGTCCCGATACTAATGACTTGTTTCTAAAAGCTGCGCCACTCGCTAAAGCGCTTAAGGGTTCGTTTGGTCTTTATTTTTAACTTCGTGTTCGAAGTAATCGATACTACCAATAACATTATTAAAGACCTACTTAGTTTCGCAAATGCTAAAAATGTGAGGTATTTACTGATTAAATGAATTTTACATCTTTTTTCTTATGTATGTAGCAAAGTTAAGTAAAAATTATATATTTATATCATATTTAACATTTTATAATAGAATTTTAAAATAAATATTCGATTTTTGTTTATAAAAGTTATTAATAAGTAATAATAAGTAAACTTTATTCATTTACTTTTTTAAATTGTATACTACTCTTCTTTCAATATTAAGTAGTTGTTTTAATAGCAAATGTAATATATATATATATATATATATATATATATATATATATATATATATATATATATATATGCCGTCCAATAATTTTCGAAGATACGGTGCGCGCGAGGGTCTCCGATTTTGTTCAAATTTTAGGAGCTAAAAGTAGGTAGTGAAAAAATAAAATCCTCAAATTTTTAGCCCTCCATCCCCTCCGGATCCACAGATATGAATTTATGAAAATTGAAAATTACCCTTATTTTGCTGTTTTAAAGAAATCCATATATCGGGAAGTTTGGGTCCAATCGGGCTCAAATAGGACGCATTTTTTCGTCTGTGAGTCTACTTTCATGCCATCTGGATCCGGTCTATTTGTACGTGCCTCTCTTTTCTTGGCAGCTTGAAATTCGAGAACATAAAAACAGCAAATTCTTTCATCTTGAAAATGGACCCAGATTACAGCAACAGCGCGAAAACATTTTAGACGTAATAGACATGAAAGTAGGCTCATAGACGAAAAAAATGCGTCCCAGTTGAGCCCGATTGGACCCAAACTTCCTAAGATACAAATTTTTAAAAAATGATTTTTCCGCGAAATTCGAGTTTTTTCCGGTTTTCTAAGTGTCACCAATCGCGCCTGACCGATTCAAATACTTTAAAAAGTGGGGTAATTGTTGTTTCACTAGAATACAATGATTTCTTAATGGTTTTATCCTTGGCCCGAACTTGTAGCATGCGCGATCGCCACTGCGCAGATTGTTCTTTTCGAAGGGAAAATAGACGGAAATTGTGGGAATTTCTGAATTATACGGCGAGTCAAGGGCTCAAGAAGGGTTGAAAAAGGTCGAAGTCAGTGCAAAATACCCTTTTGACAGATTAAACGGTGATAGAACCTGATTTTAATAATCTTTCGACACCTTAAACAATTGTTTACTGTAGTCACTTTTTAAAATAATTACGCTCTGCTAGTCGCACATATTACTCCCGCTAACAGCCAGTGTGAGTCCGTCTGCTAACTTGGGTAAAATTATAATTCTGAAGTTTTTCAGTTATCACGTCGGCTCAGTATTGCGAGTTCATTCAAACAGTTTCAGAATACTACGATATTCGTATTTCAAATCTAGAATAAGTCTTCTACGGGGAGTGAATGGCCATTCCTCAGTTTTCAGTTTCTCAGTTTCTTGTGTTATCGCCATACAAGGCTAAACACTTGTGAGGTTATGTTGTATAAGTGTAACGTGTCAGTGGAAAAGTAAGTGGACAATGGCTGTACTGGAAATGATATATGCTATCGGGAAATTCCTGAACGACAGTTGTTCTGAACCTTATAATTTTGGTTATTTAAGTGAATTCGATACCGAACAATTGGATATCCTCAATTTGAGATTAAACAGTAATTTGAGTGCTTATGAAAGTTAGTACATATGTAAAAGGCACAAGAACAAGTTTGTCGATAATTACACGGCTGAAAGGAGAAAATGTTGCAATCCATACGGAATTCATAAAAAATCTGTTCGGGGTGATCTGCGCATTATTACCTTAGAATTGAGTCAAAAATGTTGTAAGGCAACGGAAATGAGATTGATTCCAGGGAATAAAATATGTAAACGGTGTGAGCAGAAAGTTACTGAAAGTGCCGCGGAAGGCCACAATAACAATGTTCTGAGAACGGATGGTCTAAGGCCAAGAAGGACTGTTGCGAGTGGAGTAGATACTCTAATTAAAGGAATAAGCGATCTTGAGACTTATCAGGTGGTACTGAATTTTTGACTTGTAGCCAGGGACGATCGACTCTCAGAAACGTTTGTCGAGAACTTGGAATGCCTAATCTTGAATTATCACGGGTTTCTTTGCCCAGAGAAGAAGAACTAGTGGTCGATTTTTTAACTGATGTTTAGGCAAAATTAATTCGTCAAATAAAAGATGCTTTTAATCTCGATCTAAATTCAATTATGCCACTGGTTACTGGCAGTTCCATCCAAGACAGTATCTCTCTTCATCAACTTTTGACAGAATTGCAAAGAAAATTCGACAGCAGTTCAACAATCTCCGTCAACATATCCCTTTTTACTTGTTCCAAAGAACTGGAGTTTCGATTTATGTCAAAAGTACTTTATGTACTTCGTAAGTTCTTCATGATGAAAGTTGTAAGATTATTGTCTAGAAAATTGGTTTAATTCCACGTTTTCATGTCTACAGGTGAATTAGAAAATCCACCGAGAAAAAAACATTCTAAGATTTCTCAAGCAATGGAAACAATTATAGAGAGTTATATTCTGGATCCCAAAAATTCATACATATGTCCAGAGAAGAAACAGAATTTGATAAGGAAGGCTCGAGATGAAACGGGGTCGATGGTCGAAATAGTAAAACAAAAGCGTCTGCTCCTCTACACACTACGAGATTTACACTCTTAACTTTCTGCAAGATTATAAAGGGGATGAAAACGTACCAAAATTTTCTCACTTTGCGAGTTTGGTACCTGAAGAATGTATTTATGCTGGAGATCCACGCTCCCACAACATTTGTGTCTGTGTCGAAAACATTAAGGTCAATCTTCTTGCTCTGAATAAAAGGATCAATTATCGTGATTTGATAGCAGCTGCAACTTGCGATTTAGATAACATAGACTGTATGCTCCATCGATGCGGTGAATGTTCAGGGATTCTCGGAATTACGCAAGTGCTGGATGATTTTGAGATTTCCTGGGACAGAACAGAGATCAAGTACAAATTCTAGGATACCAAACAAGATACACGAGCTTCTCTCATTACAATGTGTGAGAAAAGAGCCAAATTCAAGACAAATTTGCTAGAGGATTTGTGGAATATAACTAGTCACCATTTTATTGCACAGACTCAAAAAAATTATCTCCTTATCAGCAAGAATGAGTTGCAGTGGGACACCTGTGTAGTTCTTATGGATTTCTCTGATAATTATTCTTTTGTGATTCAGAATTCAATCCAGGCATTCTACTATAATAATAATCAAGCCACAATTCATCCCTTTGTAATGTATTTTAAAAATAAAGGTGATAATCAATTGCAAGAAAAGAGCTTTTGTATTATCAGCAACAGCAGGGATCATTGGGCTTATGCAGTGTATGCATTCCAAGATGAGTTTTTAAAAATTATCAGAGTTGAATACCCATGGATACAAAAGATACTTTTCAGATGGCGCTCCTACACAGTACAAAAATAAGTAAGATTCTTCTTATATCAATATATTGTATTTGAAAATTCTTGCTAATCGATTTCTCTATTCCAGGAACAACTTTGCCAATATTTGCCTGCACGAGAATGACTTCGGAATCAAAATAGAATCCTACAATTTTTTCGCAACCAGCCTTGGAAAAAGCCCATGTGATGCTGTAGGGGGTGTGGTTAAGAGGACAATCATGCGCCATTATCTGAGATCTGGAGCTGAGCATCAAATAATAAATGCTGAAGAAATGTATAAATTTGCAGAACATAATATAAAAAGCATAAGGTTAGTAGTAAAAACATGGGGCCGGCGAAGAGATTGCTCTGTAAGCAATCCCAGAACGAACTTAAAAAAACCTTTCGAATTCGATTTCGAATTTCGGGAAAATTCGAAATCAAATACCTGGAAAATTATTCGACATAGAATTTCCTATAATCTTTAAAATCGTAATTTTCGAATTCAATCACACTATCGAATTTCCTATAAGAATCGATCATTATAAAATTCGTAATAGTCGAATGAAATTTTCCCGAAATTCGAAGTCGAATATATCGAAAACTATTCGAGATAGAAACTTTTTGATTTCGATTTTGAAATCAGCGTAAAATTTCCTATAAGAATCCATTTTAAAATTTTAAAAAATCCATAATTTTGTGACAGCGACAGACAGGCCGACAAACCGACAGACATATAAAATTCAGTAACGAACTTATAATCATTAACGAAGTTATAATCATTATTCACACATATGTCTATGGGTCCCAGATGTGAAGGTTCTACAACATAAAAAAAATTAAATCAAAGATTTAATAGTGCAAGGGCAGTTGAGGGTACAAGAGGTCTTCATTGCATCATCCCAGTCGATGGTGAAAGTATACGTTTAAAACAAACGTCTTTTGATGAGAAAGAAAAAATTGTTAAGATTTTGGATAAGACAAACAAAAAAAGAAAACGAGATGAATAATGGACTTATTTTGATGACATTTGTACGATATTTCAAGATAATGTTAATCAGAATTGTGAGAACTATGTAATAAAATGTAGGTAAATTTAGGGGAGGAATTTAATAATCTACAGTGTATTTATCGAGCAAAAATAATAAAAAATACGGTTTTACCTTGGAAAATACATCGACTCTTTTTTTTTTGACTTTGACCTTTTTCAACGCTTCTTGAGCCCCTGACTCGCCGTATAATTCAGAAATTCCGACAATTTCCGTCTATTTTCCCTTCGAAAGAACAATCTGCGCAGTAGCGATCGCGCATGCTACAAGTTCGGGCCAAGGATAAAACCATTAAGAAATCATTGTATTCTAGTGAAATAACAATTACCCCACTTTTCAAAGTATTTGAATCGGTCAGGCGCGATTGGTGACACTTAGAAAACCGGAAAAAACTCGAATTTCGCGGAAATGCCATTTTTTAAAAATTCGTATCTTAGGAAGTTTGGGTCCAATCGGGCTCAACTGGGACGCATTTTTTTCGTCTATGAGCCTACTTTCATGCCTATTACGTCTAAAATGTTTTCGCGCTGTTGCTGTAATCTGGGTCCATTTTCAAGATGAAAGAATTTGCTGTTTTTATGTTCTCGAATTTCAAGCTGCCAAGAAAAGAGAGGCACGTACAAATAGACCGGATCCAGATGCCATGAAAGTAGACTCACAGACGAAAAAAATGCGTCCTATTTGAGCCCGATTGGACCCAAACTTCCCGAGATATGGATTTTTAAAAACAACAAAATAAGAGTAATTTTCAATTTTCAAAAATTCATATCTGTGGATCCGGAGGGGGTGGAGGGCTAAAAATTTTAGGATTTTATTTTTTCACTACCTACTTTTAGCTCCTAAAATTTGAACAAAATCGGAGGCCCTCGCGCGCACCGTATCTTCGAAAATTATTGGACGGGCTCATATATATATATATATATATATATATATATATATATATATATATATATATATATATATATATATATATATATATATATTACGTAAATCTAACACGATGATTCTTTTTTGTCTGAATAGGTTCTCCCTGATGTTTAGTTTCTCCAACTTTTTTAACTACGTGGAACAATTGGTGCCTATCATTTAAATGTAAGCAATATTGAATCTCGATAGATGACCGAGTTTCGAACGTATCATGGGTAATCTGTGATTAATAAAAGTACTTTGGATTGAAACCTTTATATGATTTCTATATTTGAGGTACTCGCGGTACCCCAGAATTTAGTGCTGTAAATCCAAATCGGCTCTAAAATTGTTTTGTATACAAATACTCTATAGAGAGTTTTGGCTTGTTTCTCATTAGCCAGTACTTTTTACTTAGTTGATTTAGTGGTAACCTTTCGCTCCAGATGTATGTACGCCAGATCAGACGTCGCCCGATGTGAAGTTACCCTAATGACAAGTTAATCTTCTATTAACAAAAATCAAGTGTGTAGATTTATCTTCGTTGACTGGATTTCGCCACTGTATTAATCAGTTTTGCACTTCATTAAAGTTTTCTTGCAGAAACTGTGATGCTTTCATTGAGTTGCCATGAGATGCCCATAAAGCCATATAATAGACAAATTTAGCTGTAATTTTTTTAGTGATTCTTTAGCAAATCTGCCGTATATAATATTTATTGTGTATTCTTCCCAAAATCCTACTTTAGGGCAATTTCGTTTTTATATGTATTGTTACCTGGCCCCGATTTCGCCGGGGCTGATGTTACCTGACTCGGAATTTTTCGGTCCGTGCGCAATACAAAAGACATTCTTTGGAATTTATAATCCCAAATGAATGTTACCTGAGGCCGACTTTGTGTAGGGACCCATGATGTTGGTGGACACGACTTCCCACGGCTTGGTAGGCGGATGAGGCTGAAGCGGCGGCTGGGGCTGAGGCTATCCTCGCTTGGAGGTAGCGCACCTCCAACAAGCCCTAACTTATTGACGAACGTTCTCTACCATGCGAGGCCAAAAGTAGTTGCGCTTAATACCGCGCAGGGTTTCTTCTGCTCCGGAGTGGCCGGCTGTCGCGTCGTCGTGATATGCATACAGCATGGCTTTTTAGTCGTCAGCTCCTTAAGAAGAAACCATCAAGTGTCATCAGGTGAGTCCCTTTTGGCTTCTTTTGCTGCTCACTTTCCGGACCGGTTGCTCGCTTTCCGGACCGGCTGCTCGCTTTCCGGTCCCTCTGTCCGGCTCCACCATCGGCCCCGCTGCTCGGACCTGCTGCACGCTGCCTGGTTCCGCCACCGGCACCGCTGCTTGCGCTGCTGCACCTAGCTCGCGACGCGGCTTTGCTGCGCCAGCTCGCTGTTCAATTCAGCGCGTATATTAAGTCGTAGGTTAAGTTCTTGTAAATTTGCTAAGTAGGTTAAGTTAGCGTAAGGTAAGTTAAGTTTGTAAAATTATAAATATAATTCTAATCGTAAGTTGGAGCCGACACTTCGTCTTTTTAGCCTTCCGTTCCCCACGCGTTGCCGACGCCCGATTAATCTTAGCCCGGGCCCGACCTGGTAACAGTATAATATTTATTTTTTATTAAAGAATTTAACTTAAAATGTTTGATGTAAGAGTTAACTTCAGCTATATTTGAATAAAATTATAGTTATATAATTTTGTTACTATTTGCCTTTATATCCTATCTTATCTAACAGTTGTGAAAAGTCTAGAAATTCTGCAGAACAATATTAAAATAATTTATATTATAATCGCTAAGACGTTGTGGTAGTTACTTTTTAAAAACTAGTAGAATACTTATTGGTCTATAAAATTCAATTTGGTAAGGAGGTTTACCAAGTTTAGGGATAAAGATTATTTGCACAAGTTTTCATTGAACCGGATAATAACCTAATCTTGAAATGTTAAAAATAGCCTCAATAAGAACCATTGCTCAAATTGAAAATCTTTTAAGTAACTCATATCTAATTAGAACAAAACCAAGTATTTTCTCGGGGCTAGTATTTTATGGATTGTATGTAAGACTTTATGAGAAAATATAAGAATTGAAAGTGATATCTGGAAAGAAGTTTCCAGATATTGACAAAATCGATTTGTGCTATTTGGAATGCCTTTAGAAAGATGTGCTGTAAATATTTTGTGCAAATGTTGCGGATT
Source organism: Sinelater perroti (assembly GCA_036346155.1). Taxonomy (NCBI): domain Eukaryota; kingdom Metazoa; phylum Arthropoda; class Insecta; order Coleoptera; family Elateridae; genus Sinelater; species Sinelater perroti. The sequence goes on along the minus strand of JARFIY010000348.1, from coordinate 1,497,076 downwards.
GAAAATATGCTGGCTTAAGGTTGTTTAATCTTCTTAGTAGCCTTCAAGAGCAAACAGTTTGTTTTGTTTGTCACTGGGGGATTTTTTATATATTTTTTGGTTTTGTTTATTTAATTTATGTAATAGTCTTTTAATATTTTTTTTATCCAGCTGGCTTCTAATCGTTCACTAGAACCTTTTAAGTCATCTTTACTCTATAGTCAGCTAGTATACGCTTAAAGGTGTATTTTTTCCCTTCATTTATAAAACGTTTGTGGTATATAAAGATGCAATTTGTATGTTTTCATCAAGGTACTCTACTGCTTTTTTAAGAGAATTTGGGTAGTCACATAAATTATTTTCTTAGATTCTTGAGTATTTTTGTGCTCATTGTTATAAATACTGTTATATGATCCGCGGATAACTTAAAACAAGATTCTGCTTTGTTGTATCCTTGTGCTATTCTTTACGTGACACGAAATGGAAATTTTGTTTCTATCTGTTAACCGTTAATGCGATGAATTTGTGTAATTTGCCTTAGGTTATTATACATCATAATTTTATAAAGCGTTATTCCGGTTTGTGAATTTGAAACTTCAGTACATACGCAAACAATAAATATCGTTCCAAGAATATTAAAAAAGTCTGCGAATTGGTCATTTGAAAACGAGTATTTTAATGAGTAGGATGAAACAGATAGTATTAATGGTCCATTTTAGTCCTCAATTATAATACTTATTGTCTGGAGTTGGTTTTTGTTGTTCTTATTTAGTTCGTAATGCTTTCTTGTGTTTCTGACTATTATTGCACTACCCTTTTGTGCGATACTGTCTAGATGTGCAGTGTCTTAATTTTGATATCCATGTATATTTATTTTTGATTAGTTAATTATTTCTCGATAATTAACAAAAGATTTGTTTTATTTTCTGTGATAAAAACTCTGCTTTTCAGCGTGCTGGCACAACTCATTTTCATTCCAAAACGCTGTAGTAAGCCTAATAACAAGCGGAGGTCGTCCACAAATTTTGACTGCCTTTCTCTTTGTTATAATTTATCACGCGGTTATTGTGAGATCCCTACCCATATTTGAACGACTATTTTCTGTTACGGCTTGTGATTATAATGATCTATTTGACTATTTGACGTTAGATATTTTAAGCGCAAACCTTTTTTCTCTAAGGGACGAGAATATCATTTTAAGTATTTCTTTATAGTTCACAAAACTACGTGATTTCCATTACATAAAGCATATATACTTAAACGTTCTATGATAGTATTATTTTGTGTAGTTAATGTTCTAACAACATACATATTTGGTTCAGGATCTATATAGAATATAGCATTTTATTAACACTACTCTTTATGATATAAATGTTTCTGACCAAGTGTTTTTTGTTTCCAATGGCTTTATAACACTTTGTGATAACGTAAAATAGTAGATATTTTTGAGTACTACTCAGAAACTTCTATTTTCTTATATTTGATATATGTTGAAGCATATTTTCTTAAATTCTAAGCATATTACAATGATTCCTTAAGCTTTCATTGTTTTAGCTGATACCTATAATATTGCAATCGTAATTATTTGTTGTTGTTCTTTCGAATATATCTATGATTATTTTTATAGTTTGCACAGTGGTTTTATTTCTTTGACTACTTCATTATTGTTTTCAACTTCAATCATTTACATTTCTTAAGTTTCTTGGTAAACTTGTGCTTGAAATTTATTTTGTGTAGTTATTAATTATTTTAATAGTTACTAATTATTTTATTTATTTTTTCTTTTTATTTCATTTGTATTGTAAGTTATTTAGGGTAATTGATGAACATTGATTTAAATGTTGTTAATACTGTTTTAATTATTTCTAAAAATATTGATATTTATTATTTTATTTAAGTGGAACTTATTAATAGAATGACAGTTGCACTACATATTATGAATGTAACATAGAATTATATACATTGTCTTCTTTTACCTGAGTGGATTAAGGCTGATAAACAGGCAGTTGGGCTGAGAAAAAGCGGCTGAGAAGTAAAACTACATGTTGCTCAAGTTTAGTAGATAGCTGGGTGATACGCGTGCACACGTGTCGCAATTGCAGATCAAAATGACCAAATTGATAACTCTTATAATAAAGCTAAATAAAACATAACAGAATACTGCAGAATTATAATTTTTTTCTTATGTCCTTATGCCCTTATGCGACCATTGTTGTCTTACGACCTATATTCAACGAACTTAAAAAGTTTGTTACTGAATTCTATATGTCTGTCTGTCAGTCTGTCGGTCCGTCACAAAATTTGAGAATTTTTAAAATTAAAAAATGGATTCTTATAGGAAATTATACGCTGATTTCGAATTCGAAATTAAAAAATCCTCTGATTATCGCCATCTACCTAATAATCCCACTACCTACCCCGAAAGGAAAACCAAAACCCTTATTACTAACTCCAACCTATCATCCGACACCAAGAAACTCCTCATATCCCGGGAAAAATCATCCAGAACTCCTAAATTGTATGGTCTCCCAAAAATTCACAAAGAGAACATTCCTTTACGCCCTATAGTTAGTGCGTTCGGTTCTCCCACCCACAACCTAGCCAAATACCTTGCCAAGACTCTCCAACCTCTCACAGAGCAGGCATCATCCTAGGTCCGAAACTCCTATCATTTCCTAGAAATACTGAAAACCTTCCCTATACGTAAAGGTGACATCATGGTTAGCTTTGATGTCGTTTCTTTGTTTACAAACATCCCAGTTCCTGATACCCTACAGTTATTAAAGTCAACGTATAAAATAAATAACAATATCCCCCTCCCTAATAAACCATTGCTTATCCAATACTTACTTTACCTTCCAAAATAAGTTTTACCGCCAAACTAATGGTACTCCCATGGGTTCCCCACTTTCACCTGTCATTGCTAACCTTTTTATGACCGATTTTGAAACAAAAGCCCTTGCCTCCTTTCACCTTAAACCTACCTGCTTGATACGATATGTCGATGACACTTTTATTATCTGTCCTCATGGACATGATACCCTTCCAGAATTCCTTTCCCACCTCAACCAAATCCACACCAATATCAAATTTACCATGGAAACTGAATATAACAATTCCCTTCCCCTCCCAAATACTCTCATAACAAGAAATCCTTCTAATGACAGCTTTTATTACACTGTCTATAGAAAATCCACTCACACTAACCGCTACCTAAATGCTAAATCCCATCACCACCCTGCCCAAATCCATTCGGTTGCAAAATTCCTCATAACCAGATCCATCAGACTTTCCGGTACGAAAAATCACCAAACAGAAATTAAGTCCATCACCACCACCCTTCTGCAAAATGGATATTCCAACAAATCATTAACCAATATAATTAAAAATATAACTGACCAACAAAAAGCATTCCTACCTTACATCAGAGGCATCACCGATAAAATAAGCCGCATACTAATGCGGCAAAATATCCGCACGGTCTTTACGACCAACAACCAAATATCTGAGCTTATTCGCTCAGCAAAGGATCACTGCCCCAGTGAATCCCAAGAAGTGTATGAAATACCGTATGGAGACTGCCAAAGGACCTACATAGGTCAAACAAATCGGCAAATATCTAGCTGAATATACGAGCATTCTCTGACCGTACGGAAAGGCGATAATGGTTCGGCACTTGCCAAACACAGCAAAGAAACAGGCCACAAAATTAATTTCTCTGGGGCTAAAACCATTGCCCCCATTTCCTATTTTAACAGCAGAATAGTACGTGAGGCAATTGAAATAGAAAAACGCCCACAGTGCCTCAACCAAGAGATGACAGCCAGCGTTTGCCTGTCATGTGGAAGTCCCTTATTGTTCCGCACCGCCAATTACGCAACACCCTTAATCCTACAAACTTTCCCCAACACAACGCGTCTCCAAACAAACTTTTACTTCCAGCCCTATAAAAGATCAAGCAGGTCGCACGAAAGTTCAGTCTTATTCGAAGACTCCTCTCCTTGGGAAGTAGGCAGATTAAGACCCCGAGTAAAGAGCTAAGCTCTTGAAAATGGCATCAAAGCCGATGCCGAAATGTCGAGAATTTTCTCAAAATAGACGCGGTTCATCCGTGAACTAAATTGTTTAATATATATATATATATATATATATATATATATATATATATATATATATATATATATATATATATATATAGCAAAACGCGTCAACTGCCCCAGCGCTACCGCAGGCAACCGCGCGAGCGCCAAACACGACATTTCCATCTCGTCGTTTCGGCCTCAAAACATTAATAAAACATTAATTAAAAAAATTATTAAAGAACACAATCTTACCTATGTATATATACATATGAAAAAAAGAGGAAATGCTAAAAATAATTTAGGAAGAAACCTAATACGGCAGATTTCAGTAACATAGCCTTTCTAATTAAATTAGAGAATTTATTTAAAAACAAAAATTGCAAAGAGATAAAGTCAATGGCTATATGTAAAATGTTTTAAAAACAACTATATCCAAAATAAGCATTTTACCTTTGCGATTGAAGAAATCACTGTTAAAATAAAATGCATATGTTATTTTTACAAGTAAAAAATAAGAATGCCTTTTATTTCCCTAATGATTGGGAATTTTAAAGGTACTTTCAAACATGTGAAATGTAAGCTACCGACATTTTATCTTTAACCCAGAAAACATATGTTTATTTAAAAATAATCTCAGTCGTGTTTCTTAAATTGTACGAGAGCAATTTGATGTCAGTGACTTTTTGAATTGCCTGCGTAGTAACTTTAAATGCAACACTGCTTCTGTCAACTAGTATCTATTAATAGACTACTGTCAAATTTTGAGCAAGCAGCGTCATTTAGTTTGTGTTTGACAGCCATTGAAAACAGACAACTTCGTGAATGTCGACGAAAATGAAAAAAAAAAGTGAATTTTGTGCTTGATGAGCAAACATTATTTTTGCGTAAAGAAACCATCATCAAAACCAAGGGAAAACTTGATAAATACTATGGGGACTCTGCACCATCAATTTTAATGGTTAAGAAGTGGTTTATTGAATTCCATTGTAGTCGTACCAATACAAGTAACGCCGGATGTTTAGGTCGCCCAAAAGACGACGTCACGCCAGAAATCATCGACAAAATCTATAGAATAATATTGGACGATCGGATAATGAAAGTACGTGAGGTGGCTGAGGCTGTAGGTATCACAACTGAGCGGGTACTTCACATTTTACATGAAAAAGCTATCCGCGCGATTGCTGACACTCAAACCATAAGCGCAACTGTGTGACCACTTCAAAAGGGTATTTGGCGATGTTCAGCTGCAATCCGAACTAGTTTTGCATCGTTTAGTAACCGTGGACGAAACATGGATCCATCACAACACACCAGAAACAAAGGAACAGTAAAAGCAGTAGACTTCACCAAAGAAGGCTAGGTGGGTCTGTCGGCCACGCAGTGTCATTCACATCTATTACCTTGAAAAGGGTAAAACGATCACCAGCGAATATTATTCAGAGCTGTTAGACAGATTCAACATTGATTTGAAGCAAAACGACCGCATTTGGCGAAGAAATAAGTGCTCTTCCATCAAGACAATGCACGGGTGAGCACATGAGTACTCGCCATGGCAAAATCATATATTGGGCTACGAACTGCTACCCTATCCAGCATATTCTCCAGATTTAGCCCCTTGTGATTATTTCCTGTTTCCAAACCTGAAGAAATGGCTTGGCGGTAAGAGATTTGGGTCGAAGGAAGAAGTCATCACTGAAGCAAACGTCTATTTTGAGGACCTTGACAAAACATATTATTTGGAAGAGATAAAGAGAATTGAAAAACGCTGAACTAAATTTATCAAGCTGAAAGGAGATTATGTTGAGAAATAAAACGGTTTTTGCCGAAAGAAATCTTTTATTCAAAAAGTCACTGAATTATCAAACTACCCTTGTATCATATCCAAAAGCACTCTCAGCTTATCTCACTACTAGAGTAATATGAAAAAAATGTTATAGAACCCTGGTATTGTACCTTAATTCTTTTAAATTAATTATAAGCTGGTGTACTATTTAGAAAGCTGCCATATTTATAAAATAAAATAAAGATTTTTAACAAGAAAATTTAGTTGGGTTTCTCATATTACACCTTTTAACATTTTTAAAGACTACATTTACATCTAAATATATAAATTTTTTGAATACCTATAGTAAATATTATTGTCGTAAATATTGATATCAAAACACCACATGCAAAGTCACAAATTATCTGCTCCCTCATATTTGAATCTAAACAATCCCAACTTCCATTCGATACGTGTAATATCACCAAATTCCTATTTAAATGCCATATGCAAATATTTTTCTGTGGATCAATGAATGTTTGTGGTTTAGCATCGGTCTACAAACCAGGTATTAAAAATTACAATTTTATCAAAGTATTTCTGGGGAAATTTTTACTTTTTGTAATGGATTACAAAATTTAGGAAAAGATAAAGCAAAGTAGGAAATAAAGAGATCTTGTATTAATCATAACATATCTTTACTCTTTGTAGTTCACAGTTATTCTAGTTTGATCAACACTAGTTGGATACTACAAAACCATTCACTTTTAATACTTATAGATACTACACCAGAATTCTTTTCTAAAGGGGTAATAAAAAAGTGCTAAGAAAAAAATTACTAAAAATAATACTCACATATCATATTGAAACAATAATAATGTAGGAAAATTTGTTGATTTGAAAAATAAAACAAAACACAAACTTCTTATATATAGTGAATTGATTTCTTGGTGGTTAAAAGCATATTTTTAATATATAGTCATATTTTTTACTAATTTTTACCTACAATACATATTTCTACATTTTCTAAAGAAGTATGATTAAAACAATACCAGTTTTCAGGTTAAATAAAAATAAAACAATAGGAGGTATACAAAATTTATGTAGAGTAAAATTACAGAACTAAAAATTTTATTTCAATTTGTTTAATAGAGGATGTCGGCCAAATAGTGTTTTCCATTTTTGGTGCAGCGTTCTGCTCTTTCCAACATATGTTGAGAAATACATCTGGTTTCTTAGCTTATTGAATTTAATATGTTTTTGAGAGTCCTAGAGTGATGTTTTTAAACCTCATCTGTAAAATATCTCCAGAAGAGTGTCACATGAGACAAGATCCGTGAACGAGCTGTTTAAGTGATGTCATCGCGTTAAAACACTAGATGAAGTTCTTGCTATATGGACTGTGGCTCCGTTATGTTAGAACCAAACGCTTTCCAATTGGAGTACATCGAAATTCGATCCAAAAAATTATCTAAGTATTTTCACATATCTGTTGAAAGTGACTGAACATCTGGCTTTACCTTTTCCAAAAATTGTAAGTCGATGACCTAAACTTTACTGTCTACGTGCTAAATATATGTTTTCTGATTCAACATTAATATTAACATTCAGGTACATATTAACATACTCCCTTACGACACTACACCAACAACAATTCTTACTCTATAAACCTGGTAGGTGTATAAATAAGTTCTCAGCTTTTGATTTCACAGGACGCAAATCACCGTTTATATGTAACGTATTAGTACACCCTCTTGCGGTTTTAAAGCAATGACATTTGGTCTTTCGAAACATTACGCGATTTGGTGTTTGATGCACATAACTTCAATAATCAGCTGTGTTTACGATGGCAATCACAAAAGAGCATATTCGATTTTCTATCCACTTCGCGTTTCATCTTAAGAAAAACGCTGCTAAAGCCACCGAAATGATTTGTGCTGCATATGGTGAGAATGCTGTAAGTTATGCAACGTGCAAAAAATGGTACCAAAGATTTCACGGAGGAGAGTTTAGTCTTAATGATCAACCACGCGCGGGATGTCCTCAAACATTTGACACGGATGAACTGCAGACGCGTTAGGCTGGGAACTTCTCCCACATGCGGCGTATAGCCCAGGCATGGCCCCTTCTGATAATCATTTATTCCGGTCGTTACAGCATCACTTGGCTGATACGCACTTCAAAACAGAAGTCCTAAAATGCATCGATAACTTTATCGTCTCGAAGCCGGTGAGCTTCTATCACCAGGAAATTCGCAAGCTACCCGAAAGATGGCAAAAGGTCATCGATGTCAACGGAGAATACTTTGATACTTAAGCTTTTTTTGTTTGTTTTTAAATAAAACTTTAGTTTTGCAGAAAAATCTGAGAACTTATTTATACACCGAGTACATTTTATGCAATACTTAATTTCTTTAAAATCTTTCATGGTCGCAAATTTTTCCTGTCCCGGCATGTGCCTTAGTGCAGGACTCGTAAAATCCTGAGTTAGAGGTGGCGATTTGAAATCACTGATGGCTTGAGTTTTACATTTTTAGAAAAAGAAACAGACGAACCTACCTCAATCTACGTCACAGTCTCTGTGTGTTAAGTCTTTACTATCTAACAGTTAATATCTCGTACCAGCATTAATTTTCTCAACCACCACGCCACTTACGAGTTCGCGTAATCTCCCCCACCGTTCCGTAAATACCGCAGGAGCCGTCCACCCCTCGTGCACTGCTTAAAGTCCTACGTTTTTGTGACCATTTCCACCAGCTCGTAATAAAAGCCTTCTTTGCTCCGGGTTTGGTCTTTTTCTCCGTATTGCAAGTTGTTAGAACATGCATAGCGTAGCCGACTTTCCCACATGAGCATCTGTTCTGATTCTTGTCAGTTTCTAAATTCTTACTATGTAGAACCGTAAGTTGCCACGTTCTGTGATAATCCTTTTGTCTTAGTTGGTAATCGGTTCTTTACGAACCCCATTGGAATCATTTTAAAAATCGGCGGTCTTGGTCATGTCGGTGTTTCTTTCGCCATTTGGTCAGACATTCGTTGCCCGGGATCATCTTAGGATAACTCTTCTTTGCTTGTGGATATAGCTTAAGTACTCTCGGATGACAATCAGTTCGAAGTAGAAACTAGTCCATTGTGGATTTCTTCTTCTCCTTATATGACCACGAACACGGCTCTCGCTTTTACGTTGTCCGCCTACGATCCGTCCACGTAGCACATGTACACTAAACACTGACGCATTTACTGTGAAAACGTCTTTTATGTATATCCCACAGTTTGTTATCAGTTTTCTATATGAATGTGTCCCGGTAAGTGGAAATGCACTTCGTCAAGAGCGAAACACAAAATGCTTTCCAGACATTTCCAAGCGATTTCGTCAGCTACAGATGGCGCGACAAAAAGTAATAACATATACTTATGGTATTATTATTTATGCATCTTTTGCAGACAATTGACTGATCTAAATACTTCCTTTAAAATAAGAATCTGAAATGCTTTCCGCTTGTAAATGCACAAAATAACAAAATAAATCATTCTTACCGTTAAATCGAATGGTAACCGTTGGCACGTTTGTTCAAAAGTGATTGTTTATATAGGCAACGAAAAACAGAATCGAATCGGTGACGAATAAAAATGATCATATACACAAGATATACAGGTATACAAGATATTGAAAAAGCTAGCAAAAACAACATGGCAGCCGATAAAAAATATAATATTGTGCATAAATGGCATGATGTAAACCCAAGTAGCTTATTCAATCTTTAGAAATAAAAAATTTATTTTCTGAGATAAAAACTAAAATTTAGGACAATTGGAAACTAAGTATAAAGCTTAACAGTATAACATATTTAAAGATTAAGACATTAAAACTGATGACATGTGGAATGCTCTCTACTAAAACCAATTTGAAAGAATGGCAAAATGTGTAATGTTTCTATAGCTTTGAATAATCGGGTGTAGACAATGCTTTTAATGAAAATTAAACGGGCGGTTAGAAGCCTTATAGATATTTTTATTATTTTTGTTTTTACTCAACTTGACGAACATAAAAATGGCAGCATGCTTCCGTTTACTAGGTTAATAGCAATTTCGGACAGATTTATTAAACAGAGAGGCTAAGTATGCTCAACATTTTTTATTTAAGTATTGAAATACAATATTGGGTCATAACCAGGTGTTTTTCGTTTAGGTAAAGTAGGTTTAGTAGGAATATTTCGTTCAACAAGATTAATTACATCCATACTAAACGTATCATTGCCTAATAAAAGGGTGGGTAGTTCTTTACGTTGCTTTAAAATTCATCTAGTGATTTTTCACAATCCTAGATTTCTTTGGCCAATATCTGCAATGTATTTTCTATGTGACTATTTTATATTTGTTCAACTTCTTTTTGGGTGAAATTGTTTAATTATCATTTGGTTAGGGTTTTTTATTCTTTGTCACTGTCTTTTTTGCTTCTCTAATTGAAGTCGTTATGTTGAGCACCGTTATGTCAAGATCCTCTACTAAATTACAGTTGTTTGGCTTTTCAAGATTTGCATCTAAATGTTCGTAAAAACTGTCCCAATTTATCGGTACATTGATAAGCTTGTAAAAAAATTGTCGTATCTGGAGTGTAGTTAAAAGGACACTAAGGCAGATATTGTGGTCGTAGTTTAGTTCTGATATTAGACTTTGATTTAGTTGTTTAGAAAATTTTTGTAAACAATATCTGGCTGGTGATCAGTATAATAGAGAAAGTATGCATACTCTCCGGGGGTCATAGTCTGAAAACTATATCTGCTCTAATTTAGCGCCTTCCGGATTGGTCACTCGGCAGCCCTATGAAGTGTTTTAAATTTAAATTTTCTGTAACCAAACTTTGTTCAGTTATATCGTATCATGTTTTTTAAGTACCGTCTATAACTTAAAGTCAGAATAATTTAAAACAAAGCAGCACAAAAACTTTTATTTAAAAAAAATTATGTTTATCTCTCCTAGGTAATTTTTACCTTATGCACTAGCACATCTGAATGTACAGTATTTATTATCGAACAACGTATCACTCAAAGGTGTAACACTAACCTCCAACATGTTGCGTGGGTAGATTTTCACTTTCTTTTTACATTATTAAAAGTCTGTAGTAAAATATTCTCCTAAAACCCCCAAACATTTCAGGGAATTTTGTAAGAGCAAAAGACCCCAATGTTAAAAATATAATGTGCTTTCTAACCAAAGCAATAAATTTTCTATTATAAAGACTTAATTGTGTAAAATCTAAAAAAAGTTATTTTAAAAACTGACTTTGGGTGCAAATACATGCAAACAACTGACATAAAAAGAAAATTAAATAATATAAAAAAAATTTTAATATTATATTAAAATAGTTATAATTTTAACTAAGTAGGATGACATTTATTTATATATAATATTGTAATTTTATGACCAATATAATACTTTATTACATTAACACTAACTACATTTTTTCTATCCAAGATGGACGTTACTTAATATTATTTAAATAACAATATATGAAATTACTTTTGTCATTTGTGTTGCGATTTTCAGCCGAGTCCTATCATTTTTATCAATTTTTTTTGGTAATTTGATACAGCAATTACATTAGGCCCTGCTAGATTATCAGGCCCGTGATTGCAATACAAAAACTAATTGCTTTCGCTTATAACCATCGGCGAAAACTGGCCCTTAATCACCGCCATTTGTTACCCGCAGCAGCGCGGAGACAAAACGAAATCAAGGGAGAATAGTCCATTAAACGGGAATGAAATGAAAAGATAGCGAAGTCTTTGGAGAAGTTGTGTGTAGTTTCCGGGCCGGCCGGACGTGAGTACAACTCCAAGTGTAACTATCTGACCGCGGGGTGCTCATCAGTACAGTCATATCCGCAGTACGTGACCCGAGACAGGGCTGCCACCCGCGGAGCATCAACGCGCCTCGCCAACTTTCGAAATCCCAATTTATAACCCACTTTATCATGTCCTCGCCGAACGTTCCACCTTGGTTTAAGCGGCGAAAACCCCAAACCGCTTAGTTTGATTTGCTAATGAATGCCTATATGAAGCCAATCTCAAATTTAATAGTGCTTTTCGGCTTTTGTTATAATTTTTATTGATTAGTAAGAAATATATAAATATATTGATATATAAATGTAAAAAATAAAGTCTTAGTTACATCCGTTCAGGAGAGCTCGCATAAAAGTAACTTTCGCCACAAAAAGTAATTTTTGAAGTTGTAAATTATATTTTCTCGCAAATTTTATACAGTAACGTGACTGCGCATAAACTCACTTATAAAAGTTATTCTTTATAGAAAATTTATTTTAGATCTGATTGTTCATTTGCTTGCTATATAATTTTAACCAAAAATGAACCCCGGCATCGAGCGAATGTTAATACGACCGCAACGATACCGTGAGATATCATTCAACCTTCAAATATTTTTATAATTTAAAATTTTTAAATAACAAGTGTTCTGAAAATAAAATAAATTATAAAAATTATAGAACCTGAACGTTAATATGTAATATCCCAATTTCTATATCGGAAGAAAAGGAACTCGTTAAATTAGGATACCTAATAAATAAAGTTGCAAGACTATACAACAAGAATAGCATTGTCATACATATTTGCGCAATAACCTTACTAAAACCGACAAAGTAACAGAATTTTTAATCTTACTAATCTAGACTACTGCTTTATTGAAGTAGAGACAAGAAGAAAATCTAGGAACATTTCTAAGTGTAGGAGACGCCAAAGATACGGCATACAAAAATTGTTGCAAACACGAACCACGGTGCATTAAATGCACAGAAAGCCACAAATGCACTGTTTGTCCACAAAAGAACAAAAAAAAACAATGCATTAACAGGGAGAACAACCCATAAAGGTCGTTCCTATTATACAAAAAATAACAACAATATTAAACCCAATACGTCCCAAAAGAACTCTAGCAGAAGAATTGAGACAACATACGCGAGCACAATTAGAGGCAACCCAAATTCGGCATCAAACGAAACCGAAACCTTAGTAATCATTACAACAGTCATGAAACTACCAATAAAATTAATTACGCCGGATCTTGATAAAACTAAACTTATCTTACAACACTGATAACTACCTTAGTACAACATGGTTTTAATTAATTTATACTCTATAAATAAGATAACAGTCCTAAGTTAGAACGCAGATAGAATTCAAAGACAAAGGTAGGAATTTATAAGCTTTCTTTCTATGCATAGTATTGACATTGCTTGTATAACAGAAACACATTGAATTGAAGATAAGATATTTAAACTACCAAGTTATCTAATATACAAAAACTGATCCAGCAGTAGCTATTTCATCAGGAAACATTACTATTGTAATCAGACACTATCAACTACCCAACATAAACTAACACAGTTTAGAAACTACTTCAATAGTATTAGAGTTAAATGACAACATTAAATTAAAAACAGTAGCTGCGTACAAATAACCAACTTGTAGACTAATGCAACAAGATCTAAGTAACATATTTGACAGTAACATTGACACTCTAGTAATTGGAGATTTAAACTGGGGTTGCCAAGTGAACATCCCAGGCGACTTAAAATTAAACAGGTACACTGCCGCACACATCAGACAAATATACATATTATCCATATCAACAAACAGAGAAACTGATATGCTAGATACAACATTGCAAAAAAATTTCACCAAACTTATTTATCAGCAGATTTTTACAGAGATGGACTCAAATCACCTGCCCGTATTAACGTCGTTCTCTCACATATCCCATGCTCCCATCCTAAAAATGATCAATAGTAAAATCAACTGGATCACATAAAAACAATTTGGATAAACACCTAAATCCACCAGCAAAACTCAATACATCAGAGAAGATAGATAATGTTGTATAAGATTATACCAACAATATAAATAAAAAATGCGTTCGTGAAACAACAATCAGCTCAAAATAAGCCAAACTCCGCAATATTCATAGTTTAAATCTAATTAAGTATAAAAATCAAACTAGCAAACCACGGTATAATACAAAATACATACAGTTGAAAGCCACTGTTAAATTGATTTATCCGGCACCTATACAACACAATCATATCAAACATATATTGAACAATTAAAATCTAAAGATAATACCATATAAAAAGCAACGAGGCGAATACTAAGGTAACGAACAACTATTCTGAAACCCATAAAAACAATGTAACTTACGCATCGGAGGTATTAACGCCTACACCTCCACATGTTCTTTCTATGTACAAATGTTAATTTTATATCTTTGTTATTAATTATTATTTAAAAAGTCGACTATGATAACATAAATGCGATGTATGTACAAATATTAGGCATTTTTAAAGACAATTTGGTACAAAAATAGCAAAAGGCTTGATCCTTTTATATTGCCATTTAAGCTAAAGGACCGTTCAAAATGAACACTACGTCTTCCACAATGAGAACACTCGCCCCCCATATCGAACACCGTATAATCAACCCCGTCGTCAACAAAAGATGCAGACAAGGTCTGTAACAATTTGAATAATTTAATGATATCAAATTATACTTTTCCTTAAATTACCATGGTTTTTACCCGCAGAACCCAACATCTGCCAACCAAATAGGCAGCTTTGTAACATTCTTGTTTCACAATAAAATTGGTTTTTAAAATATCGAATAATTATGCATTAACGCAATAGTTACAATCTTCTTTAACCATCATTGCGCCCAGTATTGGGCATAGGTCTCCCTCAAATTCTTCCATGTAGCGCGATTCTGTGCGACTCTCATTCATGCAGTCCGTAATACTCTTAATGTCGTCTTGTCATCTCATTATTGGCCTGCCACGCTGTCTCTTGACATCCATGGTCTCCATTGGAGGATTTAACGTTCCACCTACTGTCTTTGATCCGAGCTGTATGTCCTGCATATTCCATTTCAATTTCGTCACTCTTTTCACTACATCCGCGACCCCAGTTCTATCTCTTATCCATTTATTTCTTTTTGTCTCGTATTGTAATTCCAATCATTGCTCTCTCCATTGCTCGCTGAGTGACTTCCAGTTTTGTTTTACTTGTTTCGTTAATGTCCATGTTTGAGCGCCGTATGTCATTATGGGAAGTATACATTGGTCATATACCTTAGTTCAGCTTGGGGTATTTTGTTTTTTTAAAATATAAGCTAGCTTTCCAAAAGCTGCCCACGCCAGACGTTCTTCCTATCTATCTCGTGTTCTCTGTTTTCCTTCCTTAATGTTACAGTTTGTCCTAGATATATATACTCGTTGACATTTTCTAGGATAGTTCCATTTATGTTTATTTGTGGGTTCTCAAGACACATTGTCTTCGTCTTATTCAAATTTAATTTTAGACCTATTTTCTTAGACGTTTTTCTAATTCGTTTATCATAATTTGTAGGTCGTCTTTGTTGTCTGCAAATAGAACTACGTCGTCGGCAAATCTTAAATGATTCATTTTTTCCCATTTACATTAATACCCTATTTGACCAGTCCAGATTTTAAATATTCCTTCAAGTCCAATTAATAATTTTGGAGGAATGTTCCTGTCTATCAATTGAGAATTTATTACTATATGCATGTAATTTAATTGTTGCTGTAGCGTGTTTGTATATATTACTTATCAGTGCTGTATATCGGGAATCTATTCTAGCACAATTAAGTTCCTTCATTATTGCCCAGTGTTCAACGCAGTCAAACGCCTTCTCATAATCAATAAAAGCCATGAACAAAGGCAGGTTATATTCGATGGATTTCTCGATTAGAATTTTAACAGTAAGTAAATGGTCACAGGTACCATATCCCTTTCTGAAAGCTGTTTGCTCTACTGTCTGATAATCATCTAATTTTGTGATAATCTGTTAGTCAAGATCTTTGTTAACAATTTATACATTTGAGAAAGTAGGCTGATAGGGCGGTAATTTTGTAATAGTAATGCGTCCCTTTTAAACAAAATTACTATCACGGCGTTATCCCAGTTATCTGGTATTCTCCTTGTTGTAGGCACATGTTAAATAGGATTTTAGCTTGGGGATTACTATTTCTTTGGCTTCTTTGATCATTTCTATTATTATATTATCATCTCCCGGCGCTTTATTGTTTTTCATCGTCTGCAGGGCATGCAAAATTTCGTCTTCACTGATCTCCGGCATATCCTCAGATCCTACATTTACTATTTTAGAATTCTCTTTTGGCCCCTCAGGTTGTTTAATGTGCGACCCATATAGTGTTTTATAGTATTTCTCCGTAGGATCTCGTCTGTGTTTCTTATTTCTGTTCCGGCGAAGTCTTTCACTACAATGATTTCTCGTTTCCCATATCTTATTTTCAGGCACTTCATGCTTTTGTTGCCCTCTATTACTTGCTCTATTTGTTCTTCATAGAATTTTTCTAAATCTTTTCTTATCATACGCCTCGCTTCTTTTCTCACTTCTCGATATTCATCAGTTGCATATTTTCCTTCTTTATATAACTCTCTTCTTTCTTCTATTTTTTGTTTTGTTTGTTGAGTAATTTTATTTATCTTTTGGCATGTCGTCTTTGTGATTTTTTCCGACGCTTCTGTTAATGCTAGTGTCAGATCACGAGATATTTGGTTTAGATTGTTGTCATTATATTCCTTTAATAGCAATGATTGTCGTATGTACTTTTGATAGGTTTCCCTGTTTTGTTTGAGTGTCTGGGCATTTATCGTTCTTTTATATCTATATTTATATCTGTTAAACTTTTGAACAGTAACCTTTGCCCTTACGAGCCGATGGTCGCTTCCCGTGTTAAATGAATTTAAGACTGTGACATCGTTTATGCTTAACTTTTTGGATGAGAGTATATAGTCAATTTCATTCTTGGTCTGCCCATTTGGGCTTATCCACGTCCACTTGCGCTGGGCTTTTTTACTGAAAAAGGTGTTCATGGCGTACAATTTTTGATCCATATTTTCCGATGTATTCTTCCTCCTCTTTTATATGTCCTATAATCGCATTGAAGTCGCTATTATTAGTCGCTATGATTAGACATTCCCTCTTTCCTCGCATTTATAATGTCCTCGTATAATATTTCAACATCCTCGTCAGTATATGCCGAAGTAGGTGCATAAACTTGTATTATTTTTATGCGGTAGTTCTTTGATGTTTCTATGATCATATACGCTACTCGTTCAGATATTCCTTTGAAGCTAATAATATTTGGTATTATTGATTTCTTAACAAGGAAACCTACTCCTCTATACATTAGTGCATTTCCTGATGGTAGAGTGATATAGATTTCTCCTTTTCTCCTTACTTCTGCAAGTCCCAGTACGTCCCAATTAATTTTACTTGCTTCGTTTTCCAGATCGTATAGTTGTGAATCATCTAGTAGGGATCTGCAGTTATAAGTGGCTACCAGAGTGAACATTTCTTCTTATGTATCAGTGTCTTGTCCCCCAGAATCCTTGGGACAAACTGAAAGATCAGTGTGATTCTGAGCTTTGAGCTCTACCCACCTGGGGTAATTTTGTTTTGGATACTGACATTACCATAGTTAAAGAGAATGAGGGTATTTGGCATTAAAACGCCACGCTTCCACTGCGTGTTGGCGAGTTTGGTAAGGGATGGGGTAGGTAGGGAGATGGGTAGGTGTGTAGGAGATGATTTTCCCCAGAAGTGGAAGTAGGCAAATCATTGTTCGCATAAGGCAGGGCCGCGTCCCTGTAATAGGTCTGTTCCATGCCGGGATCGCATAGGAGTACCTATCTGCTACCTATATAGTTACAATACATATAATACATATAATACATATAATAATAAATATATATACATATAATAATAAACGTTAATTATTACCCATATAACATTCTTTCCAGTTTTATTAAAATTGCTGGAGAAGCTTACATTGAAAAGAGTAATGCCCGTAATAGATAAACAAGAACTCATCCCTCAATAAAAAGAATTACAGAGTTGTGGATGTAACCGAAAAAGATGTTGAAGAACACCAATATTGTGTGGCAGTGTTTCTAAATATAAGCCACGCATTTCACCGAGTCTGGCATACTATTCAAAATCAACCAGTTCTCGGCACATCAAGATTACCTACTTATAACATCGTTCTTAAGTAACAGGTGCTTTATAGAAAGGGTTATGAGACTCACTCTATACCATATAATCACAACAGATCTACTATGCAACAAGAATGTAATCGCGGTATACCTACAAATATCACTTAATAACTTATAAAATAGTTACACAAGTGGCACATAAAAATAAATGAGAGTAAATCGACAGCAATAACATACAATACAAAGCGCGATAATTTACTACTGATTACCCTAAATGGCGTACAAATTCCAGACAAATAGAAGAAGGTACCTCGGTATGTATTTAGACAGAAGACCTTACAAGAAAGAAGAAAGAGTTAGACATCAAAATAAAAATATATATTGGCTCTTAGGCAGAAAAACTTAATTGTCGCTTAATAACAAAATGCTAGTATACAAAATAGTGTTAACACCTGTGTGGGCTTACGGAGTCCAATTCTGGAATTCCACGAACACATCCAATATTAAAATTATACAAGATTTCAAAGCAAGATTTCGTAGTTTACCAAACGCAATATGGTACGTTAGTAATAAAATGCTGCACACCAAACTTTAGGTTACATGGGTCAGAGACAGGGCGTAACGGGGCCAACAACATCCTAAAGGCCCCAAATGTCAACCTCACCTGCACGAGAGGTGGTAGTCTACACCACCCGGTACACCCTGCTGAAAAACTGACGAGGCTCTGGCGACCCAGTACCGGGGGGTATAACCCGGCACCAGTTGTCCCGAGGTAACGGAGCCCTTGACGTTGGGCTAATCACCCACTTGAGGTACGATGATTCAGAGAAAAATAGGAAGCCTCGGACTAGGACGGAATAAAAGGCAACAACAGACGAGAAACAGGTTACGAATAGGAATATGGAATATTACCACACTTAATGGAAAAGAGGAAGAAATAGTAGAGGAGATGATAAAATACAAAACAAAATTTTTGAAACCAGACCAGAAGGACAGAGGAAGAGAGGCAGGCCCCGAATCAAATGGGAGGATAATATCAAAGAGTTGGCAAGGAAAAGAGGGAAAACCATTCAGGAAGCTAGGACGTTAGCGATGCAAAGAATCAACTACAAGAAATGGATAGAGGCCCCAACGCTGTAAGGCATAAATGGGAAAAGAGAAAGAAGAAGAAGGGTCAGAGACAAAATCAGAAAATACGCAACCAACTAGTGCGTTAGTGACAAATCTTCTAGAAGATAAAAATACCACTCAGCGAGGTAAAAAACACTAGATTTTACTAACTAGTAAATATAGAGGATTTGCCGTTTGATGAGATTCTCTTCTCATGTTATTATAGTACTGCTTGTTAGTCCTAAGACTAGTTGTAAATGTAACAGTCAATAAAAAAAATATCACCCAGCAAGGGCAAAGCCACAAACTTTTAAATTCTTGCATACAACAATAAAATAATTATTTAATTATATCTGAAAAAATATATTGTATTAGTCTCTACATGAACAAAAAATTAGTAAAGAAATATAAAACTTAAAATTAATTAACATTTTATTGTGTTTGACGATTATGTTTGACATAAATAAATATTTCTTGTATCAATGGCAATGTAACGAACGGAGGGGTTGCTCACAAAAAGGAATTTTTGGCGTTCTAGACTGACAATTTGGAACAACGTGGAACAAATCACTTAAAACCATCTACTATTCAAAACTTTATATATAAGTTGAATAAAAAATAACTTTGTATTAACAATTGGTAAAATCCATATTTTTATTACAAATTTATTGAAACGTATTGCACATGCTAAAAGAAATCTTTAACTTTTAACGTAGAGACAGATGGCGTCAATTAATGTTCTCAAACGGATTTGGGATGAAAGTCACAATCTTCTAAAAAGTCGTTTGAAGTGTTGCTAAATCCGTGCCCTAAGTCCATCAGTGTGTAAGGCTTTGTTTTGTACACCCCACAGTTAAAAATTATATGAAATGAGATCTGGATTACTTGGATTATCGCAACCAACATTTTATGCCATTCTAAACAAAAATAAGGTCATCAGTATTATCCCACTCGTATACCGTGAGCCACACGTAATTTAAGCATATGAATATAATGGTCTACATTAATATACTTTGGACGCAAGAAATATAAAATCCCATTTACTATCATTTATTTAGAGACTTCCCATAATGTATATGTGTGCGCGCGCAAGCGTGTGTTAGTGTATGCGTACATATCTACAAATGCGATACAAGAAAATCTTGTAGCCAAGACAACCTTCGTAATTGTTATCGTATCTGAATTAAACTTTTAACGACTAAGTTCGAAAATGGGCAAAATCGGCCAAAGAAGTAAAAAAATCGAATTTCAAGTGTTTTTAATTTTTTTAGCTTTCACAATATTTGCTAAAATTAGACTAAATTTAGAACATATATTCCTACGGACGGTATACAAGAAATCGGATAAAGGGAAGAGGAATATGATTACAAATGTATATTAAGATCTGAATTAATTCGGATTAAAAAGACAATCTGCTTATCCTCTTGATAGCTTTGCCACAAGAAATGTTTTAAATTTTGGTAGATTTTTAATAGATTTAGTATATAAATGAGATTAAAATGCCTAAGTGGAAAAATTTTGTTAGGACAGCCCGTTTAGAATCAGTTTTACATGTATTTTATAAAAATAAATTCTATTACAGCACATTTTGATGAGAAATATTGGATTGACCGAGTTGCAACCAGTTGTACAGTCCATTTCCGCTTTTGTAATGATGATTTTGTTCTACGTATTAATTTTAGCTGTATTTAAATCTAAAATGTGTGTTTTTCTTTTCTCTCGTAATATCAGTTAAAATAATAGATATTCAACAAACAACTGTCCAGATGTAAGGTGTTCCAAAATAATAGTTTTTTTTCCTTTTTAATTTTATTTTATTATTATATTACAAAACTACAATACTTACGTTTTACCTTATGAATGGACACTTTGACTGATTGATCGCAGTAATATATTTTAAAATAATTTTATTTACATGACATTTGTGTTTTGAAGCAAACGGACGTGTACTTGTGCCATGTGTTATCAGCGCCCAAAGCGCTTCGAATTTTACATACTGCTTAAGATCAGACTTCCACTTTTATTATTAGTATTTCATTTATTATATATTCGAGTGTAGAATACAGTTATTTATTTTACTCCAAACTATGTGCAATATGCACCACCTCCAACAAACACATATACGCTAGGAAAACTAAATTCACAAATACCAATGAACCGTCATATGCTGAGCCATTGCCAACTACAAAATATAGGCGAAAGTCAAAGATATTCGTTAAGAGATGGGTAAAGTATTATTTGGTGGTTGGGAATGTAGACGATCTGTAGGAGAGGTAAATAGCCCGTGTCACAACAACGAAGAAGAATAAATCGTTTGAAGATAAACCAGGTCTTTCGCGTCGCTATACCTGAAAAAAACTCGGCAAGAAAGAAATTCAGATCTCTCTAAATATAATTCGAAATTGCCGGCATAAAAAAAAACATGCTTTACTTTAAAGAGCCTCTAAATCAGAAAAACACGCGCAAAAACTAATGGCGTAGGCAATGAAGTTTTGATCGAGACAATATTGTCTTTACAGATGAATTTTCCTTATGAGCATAGTCTTCCTCATCCAGAACGTGGTTTGGGGTTGCTTCTATAAACGCGGTTTTGGTTGCCTTTTTACTTTCCTTATCCTATAAGGAAAGTAATGTAATCGGGGGAAATTTGACCTACCCAGTTTTTCACATTTCTGGACGAATTATAGCCTCAGGACACCAAAAATGTTGGTTTGGGCCATTGGTTAGTGTGTGTGTGTGTCTGTCGGTCTGTCAGTAAACAGGATATCTCGAGAATCTTAAGAGCTAGAGACTTGAAATTTGGTATGCAACTTACTTGTAGGTAGGAAACGCAGTGCGTTTTTGGTAAAAATCGGCCGAGCCGTTTGGTCGTAAGGTCGTAAAATCGGTCGCAGAGCGGTTGAAGATACAAAAAATTTATGAGAGTAAAAATTATTTGTTATCATGAGATAAACATGAATTTAAAATAAAAGTTGTTAAAATAGGAACTCAAAAAGATTTGGTTTATAGACATCCAATGAAAAGAAGACCATGAGTAAGATGCAAACTACAACGACACATGGAAAGAGCGATCCTCAACATAAAACTGATAGACAAAAGTCGATAAAATGGATTAGAGAACGAACCAAAATAGAAGATGTCAAAAAAATAATACAAGCAAAGTGGAGATGGCAGACATATTACGAGGATGGAGAAGAAGAAAGACAAGAAAACGACTGAATGGAAACCATAGAAAACGAAACCCAGGAAGGCCCATACTAAGATGGTAATGACTCAGTAAAGTGGCAGAATGGGATGGATGAACAGCACAGGATAGAAACAAATGGAAAATGGAGGATGTTACTATGGACAATAAACGCTGGAAGAGAGAGAGAGAGAGAGAGAGAGAGAGAGAGAGAGAGAAAAAGGTGAAAACAACAAAATAACTTCACTAGGATGGAATGGCCAGCAATGCTCCCAGATATTAATCTTATTGAAAATGTGTGGTCGTACACAAAAATGAAGCTGAAAAGAAAACCCGTAAAGTAGCTGTCATTGCAGATTAAAAATATATGACAATCTTTAACAAATTATTATGAAGAAAACCTCGTCGAAAACATGGGAAAAAAGTATAAATCAGTAATCCGTAATGGAGGGTGATTGGACCAAATAGTAGATGATTGTGCAATAGCTGATAATGTATACTTCAATAAGAGAAAACAAATGATCCTCATTTTTATTTTTTCAAGGTTACAGCGCTCATTTTATTATTGAATAGACTATGATAATAATTTTCTAACATACGTTGCAGCAACAATAACAAAGTTATACACAATCTATAATATAAGCACTATCAAATATATAAAAGTTTATTATCCATAAGATTACCATCGATAATATCAGTAGTTAAATATTATATTTACGAACTGAGCTACAAAAAAGGTGTTAAAACACATCATATGCCATAGTTTGTCGACATATTTGTGCAGATAATAAAACAAATTTTTATATAATACATCAACAATTATAACATTATATAAAATGTTAAAAATGTTTAATTTACATCAAAGAACATTAAAGTAAGAAAAAAGACGCGGTACAATCTACTCAAACAACTAAATACAAAGATTAACAATTATTTCTTAAAGCAACAACCCGAGCAGTCCATGCCACGTAAATAAAACGTCGTTATAAATTATTCTAAAACCTACCAAATTAGAAGAAACATTTTTTACACCAAAATAGCCCCAAAGACAAATAGCACACACATAATTAAAGAGAAAAGACCTTCTCATTTTCAACTTTCTTAATTTATCTAAAAATCACCCAAGCAACTACAAATAAAGTTCGAGAAGCATAATTTTAATCTTATTAAGTGATGATAATTGAAGTAAAATTTAAACTAAAATATAAATCAGCTTCAATTACAATTATTTCTTAAAAGTAGTTATGATAGATGTATAAATAAGTTCTCAGCTTTAGATTTCACAGGACGCAAATCACCGTTTATATGTAAGGTATTAGTCCGCCCTCTTGCGGTTTTAAAGCAATGACATTTGGTCTTTCGAAACATCATGCGATTTGGCGTTTGATGCACATAAACTCAATAATCATCCGTGTTCACGGTGGCAATCACAAAAGAGCATATTCGATTTTCTATCCACTTCGCGTTTCATCTTAAGAAAAACGCTGCTGAAACCACCTAAATGATTTGTGCTGCATATGGTGAGAATGGTGTAAGTCATGCAACGTGCAAAAAGTAGTATCAAAGATTTCGCGGAGGAGAGTTTAGTCTTGAAGATCAACCACGCGCGGGACGCCCTCAAACATTTGACACGGATGAGCTGCAGACGCGTTAGGCTGGGAACTTCTCCCACATGCGGCGTATAGCCCAGACATGGCCCCTTCTGATTATCATTTATTCCGGTCGTTACACCATCACTTGGTTGATACGCACTTCAAAACAGAAGAGGAAGTCCGAAAATGCATCGATAACTTTATCGTCTCGAAGCCGGTGAGCTTCTATCACCAGGAAATTCGCAAGTTACCCGAAAGATGGCAAAAGGTCATCGATGCCAACGGAAAATACTTTGAAACTTAAGTTTTTTTTTGTTTGTTTTTAAATAAAACTTTAATTTTGCAGAAAAAAGCTGAGAACTTATTTATACACCTATTAAATAAAAAAAGTTATGTATTAATCTATTTAATAATTTACTGGCAATAATTAAACGTTAACTTTTTTATCCTTTATCTTTAATTATAACTTTGCAATTAGAGCCAAAAATAATCAGGAGTGATGACTTATTTTCTTTAAACGCGTTATATTCTCAAACTCCAGCGAAGCACGTGCAGTTTGTTACAAAACATCCAATTAAATGAGTTGCCACTTCTAAACCCAATCAGTTAGAAATTCTACTAACCGTTTTAAAGTTATAATGGAAGCTGAGCTTCCAGTGCTGCCTCGCAGCAATCTCAAGGAGCCCTTCGTCCAGCAGGGAAGCGCCGCGCCTGATCGGACAATTAATCACACTTGTACATAAAGGGGGACGATATTATTATTCCCATTCCGAGCCGTTATGTGCCATTCCCGTTCAGATTTTCGAGAGCGGCGGCAGGGCTAATTTTTCGAGAGATTCCTGTCTGTTCCAGCTGCGTGTCGGGTCATTTATCATCAACTTGCGGAATTAACAGAATTGGGCCCGCCATCTATTAGGAAAATAAAGAAAGGGCGCCAACTGGGTCAGCGGGGCAGCGACGCAAATGCGTGGATCGTTATTTGCTCCCGTTTTTTGAACGCGCCGGGACGATAGCGTCATTTTGAAAAACGATATGATAGCTGCAAAAAATAACGAGGAGAGAACAAAGCCTATTAAAATATTTGTGCTATAATGGATATTAAGAATACATTTGGCATGCTTAGCCGACATTAAATATTAGGGTTTTTTTTACTTTTTATTTAGTATAAAATACAAGAATAAGCTGGTAGCAACAAGCAGTGATTTGTTTCCTTTTAAATTTTGTAGGTGTATATTTTTTATTACTAATATTAAATATACAGGGTCTGACAGAATAATATCTTTTCCGAAACAGCAATAGAAAGGAAAACATAATTATGTTCAATGTTTTATTGTCAACCACTTTTGAAGATGGTATCGTACAAATGTTCGCCTGCACAAGCTGTTCACTTCTACATCCCCACCATGAAGTTCTGCATTGTTTGCCATATCATTTCAACTAGTACTGTTGCGATCGCATTGTAAATAGCATCATTTAATTCATCAAGAAATAAATCGCAAGGGGAGAATATGTAATTAGATGAGGCGTCTTGAAATAATTTGTTCCAGAATTTATTGAAAAATTCTCGTCGTGTGTGCAATACTGGCATCTTGTTGGAACCACAGTAGTGCATTTCCATGTTTGTTGAGTCAGGGATGCAGGCAACTACATAACATTGTGGGTAGATGTGATAGAACCGCGCATAGTCGAGAATTTTGTGGAACTCATTACCAAAAATTCTGTTTATTGACGCAGTCTGATAAATGAAAATCAGCTTCGTCATTACTGAGCACCACAGTATTAGCCGTAACATTTGCCAACGAGTCTTCGCTGGACACAGCAGTGACATTCTTTAAGTTCCTGGACCACCATCAGTATGTATGTATGGAACATAAGATCGCAGTGTAGAATATTCCGTATACTCTGGTTAGATATTCCCAAGGCTGAAGCATCACCACTTTTAAAATAAGCCTCTAACACAAATTCATGGTTTTCACCACCCCATGCACATAAAAAAGGCATACCTTATACTGCTCAAGGATGTAACACTGGAGTGCCGTCTACTAATACACTGAGAAAGGTGGTCAATTCAGAGAGATCATTATGCCTGACTCCGTATAATTTTTTAATACGTCTAACAAAACTACTTTTTTGTAATCTTCTTCTTCTTCTGTCGTCAAGGCTTAGGCCATTCTGCCTGTTCCGAACTTTATTTGATTAGGACCATCTTTTCTTCGGTCTTCCTACATCTCTGCGTCCTCTTGGGTGGTATTTTAGGATTTGTTTCGGTATTCTTTCTTCTGTCATCCTATTAACGTGTTGTCTCCAATTGTTTCTGTATTCTTCTATTTTGTCGTTAACGTTGAAAATTTCTAGTTCTTCCCTTATTTCTTCATTTCTTATCCTATCATTCCTTGTGCAACCTTTAACATTTCTGAGAAACCTCATTTCCGCTGCTTGTATGCTAGATTTGTTTTTTGTGTTTGTTATCCACGATTCGCTTCCATAAGTGAGTATAGGGACGGCCATGGTCTTGTAAAATTTCATTCTTGTTTCTTTTCTTGTTTTGTGTTTTAGCGTTCTATTTATTGTCCCGCAAATTGCTTGGAATTTATGAATCTTGTTTTCTACATCTTTATCATTTTCGTGTGTGGTATCGCAGCCTAAGTAGTTGAAATGAGATATCTGTTCTAAAGTCTTTCCATCTATTATTATTTTCGATCGCACTGGTTGTTTTCCTTGGAAGGCCATTATCTTTGTTTTGTCTTTAGATATTTTCAAGTTGTAGTTTTCGCAGAGTAATTTGAGACGGTAAATTGATCTTTGCAGATCGTCTTCGTTCTTTTGAATTATTGTTAAATCATCGGCATATAGCAGTAAGTTTATGTTTTTGTAGTCTCGTAGTTTTATCCCTGGGTTTACTTGTGGTTTCCAAAGTTTAACCACGTCGTCGATATAAATATTAAATAAAGTAGCCCACACCCTTGTCTTAGTCCTTGATTTGTTTGAATTTTATCAGACTTACTGCCGTTGTTGTTTATTACTATGTTTGTGCTAATATATAAAAATCTTATGATTTCTATAAGGTGGTTAGGGAATCCTTTTTCTTTCATTATTTCAAGGAGTTTATGTCTGTCTACGCAGTCAAAAGCTTTTTCGAAATCTATAAATGCAAGGTGGGTTTCAAGTTGAATTCTCTTCTTTTTCAATTAATCTCTTTAAAACGAATATGTTGTCACTACATGAGCGGCCTTTGAAATCCAGATTGCCCTTCGTCTAGTAATACCTCAGCTATGGGTTTTGTTCTTTCATTAATTATTTTGGAGTATAATTTATAGGTGGTGTTTAGGAGGCTGATTCCTCGATAATTTAAACATTTTGAGCGGTCTCCCTTTTTAAATATTGATATGACTTCTGCTGTCTGCCATTCTGTTGGGATCTTCTTCTTTTGCCAACATTCATTTAAAAGATGTAGTATTCTGAATTCTAGAAGTGGTCCTCCATATTTCAATAATTCTATACTAATTCCATCGGGCCCTGCAGCCTTCCGGTTTTTCATTTTCTTTAGGCATTTTCTTAGTTCTTCTATGGTAATCATGTCAATTGTAAAATCAGTTTCATCAATATCTTCCTGTATTAAAATATCCTGTTCGTTGATTTCTCGATTATTCCATAGGTTTGTGTAATGTTCCTTCCACTCTTTGTCGTTAATCGTTTTTAATTTTGCTACGTCCTTTACTGTGCTGTTCAAATGTTTCATCATACTTCCATATACGTCGTGTTCTATGTTGCTTATCAGTTTTTCCCAAGATTCTTCGTGGGCTTGTCTTACGATCTGTTTTACTAAGTTTCGTTTTTCATTGTAGCGTTGTTTATTTTCGGGGGTTCTTCTTTGTAGATATATTAGATATGCTTCTTTTTTCTCTTTTATTGCGTTCTCTATTTCTTAATTCCATATTTTTAATCCTCTAGTTTTCTTTCTTTTCTTTTTCTTCCCTACTGCTTCATTCGCTGCTTTAATGATGCCGATCTTTATATTATCCCATTCTTCATTGATTTCATTACTAGTGGGTGTACGTAGTAAGTGTCCTTGTAGTCTGTTTTGATATAAATATCGGGTACTTTCCTCTCTAAGGAGATCTATTTTGAAAACTTCTTCTGGGTTATTTGTGTTTGTGGTTTTTCGTTTCTTCCATTTTGTTAATAGGGTTATAGTGGCTACTAGAAGATAGTGATCTGAATTTATATCACTTCCCCTGTAAACTCTTGCGTCTTGCACGAGGTTTGTCATCTTGTTATTGACTATTACATAGTCTATGATTGATCTTAATCCTCTTGCTGACCAGTTGTATTTGTGTATATCTTTTTTCTTGAAAAACGTGTTTGTTAGTTTTAGTTCGTTGAAAGTAGCGAAATGTCGTAGTTCTTGTCCATTATTGTTGATTACGTTTTCGCCGCATGTGCCTACAGTTCCTGGGATGGGGTCTTTTCCCACTCTTGCATTTAGGTCTCCACTTATTATGAGGTGGTCTGTCTTTGTACACTTGTTTACTACTTTCTGTAGTTGTTTGTAGAACTGCTCTGTTTCCTCTTTCTTTCCCTCTTCAAGGGCGTATACTCCTATAACCATCATGTGTCCTCTATCTATTTTCATTCTGGTAGTTACTATTCTTTCATTGATATATTCGTAGCTTACTATTTTGTTTCTCCACTTTTTATTGACCATGATTGCGACTCCACTACTTACCCGTCTGTTTTGAGGTAGTCCGCTGTAGATCATTATATAATTATTAGTTTCTTTAGTGCCTTTTTGTTTCTTTTTTGTTTCACTTATAACTGCTATGTCTATTTTTTTTGCATAAGTTCTTTGTCTAATTCAGTTTATTTTATTCCTAGCCCTCTAACATTCCACGTGGCTATCTGTATTCTCTCCTTAATTCCAGCTCGTTTGTCCTTTTCACGCCTTTTTCGTCTACTTGGTGATCCGTCCGGTTGATTCTCATGAAGTTTGCCAGTAATTTAAAATCCCCTGGCAGCGTTACGAGCGCTGTGCAGGTTAAGCCGGTAGTGGGGCTGCCACTTTTCTGCCTCCGGCAGGCAGAGCAATTTCTCAGGTTATCCCTTAGACACGTTGCCTTCTCTACGGCTGTTGAGCCGTGTCTGCTCATTGCAACCGCCCATTCTGGGTCAGACGTTGCAGACTCTTTACCATATCTGGTTACCCTCACTTATTTAGCCTGCGGGTCAACGCAGTTTCCAGGGTATAGCACGTGGAGCCATAAGTGAGGGTTGGGCACCCTGCGGGGACCATTTACCAGGAACCATCTCCCATTTATAACGCTCGATGTGACCGTCCCGGCAAAAGGTACTACCCCTTCATCGTGAACCCCAACACCCCACTTTTTTGTAATAAAAATTATATTTCCTTTTATTGTTATCATTGTTGTTTTAAAATGTTCACAACTTTTCAATCTTATGTACAGCTCTAAAGTATAGGGTGTAGCAAAATTTTCTTCCTAGTTTTAAAAGTAAATTTAAATAAAAATACGTGCGATACAAAAAAATTAGTTTTACATTCAAAATGTATTTTACAACAGACAATTTTAATTCATGTGATTTTGAAAATAATATTAATCAAGTGATGTCTCTCTTTCGACCATTTCTAGGATTATACGGAAAATTTCTGTACGGATATTTATAAATCTCGACTTTGAGATAGTCCTACAGAAAAAAGTGGAACAAGATCAAACCTGGAGAGTTCCCGGACTACGACATATCGCCTTTCAGGGAGATCAAGCGTCCAAGAAACATTTCCTTCTCCAAAGATTAAGTTCTTTGAAAACTAAAGCAAAAAAATTCTGGAACATATTCACATACTGCTAAAATTAACAGTATCTACCCGTTTTTGTGACATTGCGCAGCAAACTGTGACACGTCACTATGCAAAGACTTCTGATGGATCACTCTCGGGTTATTTTAGTTCAAATATCAAAAGTTTTTCCTAGCTATACAGCCAGAAAATGTTACTGAAGGTAACAGACATACGGTAAACCTTTAATAATTCCTTCACATGTCACACTTTAATTGAGCTAATCAAATTCTGAAAATTCTCAAACAACAACCGCTTTATACGGAACATAAGTTTTAATGAAAAATTCGTAGTTCAGGTCTTCCAATTCTTATCCTGGTTTTCCTAAAATGTTTACCTACAACATAATCGATTTTCGGAACTGCTTGACGAAAGTGAATGCGCGCTAGATGTCGCTACAGATTTATTTTGGTGGTTGTAAACTTTTATGGCAAAAGCGCTCTGTACGTTTGTCCACATTATGTTTACGACCATAATTTGTTGTAATGGAAAATTCCCGTCCGCCTGCCGCAATAGACCCCATCCCAATCTTTTTACGATCTCCGCCTGCTTCATAATGCCCTATTAAACTAATTCTAAGGAAGGTATTTTGTTCTATTCTGTACTGTCGTACAGAACTGTGTTACTAAATACCTACTTTGATGCTACTAAATTAATCTAACAGTTATTATTACTGATAACAGTTATGATTAAAAAATTATGTTAGACTAAATATGTATTAAATTGTTAGCAACAAATTTATCAAGTTTAAAATAGATTAATGTAATGCTTTTAGCACACAATATACAAAAATAGCAGAGTATCGTAAAAAATAAAATAAATAAATTAAACTACAAAAATGAAGAAGAACAAAAAAGTTGAAAATCAAATAGAGGAAAATTTTATAGATAAAAATTGAAAAAGTGTTATTAATTATGAACTACATATAACATAGCTTGGTAAATTGTAAACGCTACAACAAAATGTTCAAGAGATGTTGAAAAAAGAAATAAATGGAAAATATAAACTAAATGCACAAAAACTAATTACCACAATAATTAAAACCTCTAATGCATCTGAATGAATTGAACAACTTCCAATTAAAAATTTACTCGTAAAACTCAAAGCCACAAAAATGACAACGACTGCAATAGTTTTTTTAATGCAAATGTAAGAAATATATCCATTCGCCAACTCGCCCGGCAAGCGTGGCGTTTAATTGCCAAATTCCCATTGAATTTCCAAAACTGCAAAATTCAAGGAAAGCCCTACATCCTACAGTGGACTTAAATGGCTGGAAAAAAAGCTTAACTTCTCAATGTAAGAAGTAACTAAGTGGTATTTGAAATCATATCCAATTTTTAGATGCAAGAAATCAGGAATTTTGTCAAACAATTAAATCAAATACCATAAAATACACTGGAATAACAAATGCAAAATATGCAAGAAAACAAAACATCATCAAAAGGATTTCTTCAATAATAACGAATATTCACCAAATGACAGAGAAAAAAAATATACTTAACTAAAGGAAAAAAATGACCAAATTTATACCAGCGAAAAATTATAAATTTGTATGTATCACTACATATGATAAATAAAGATATAGTAAAATATTTAATAAGTCAATAAATACATACAAATTTCTAAGTAAGGGGAAAAATTAAAGGCTATAAGCATAGGGTACGTTAATAAGGAAAATTTCAAACTTAAAAATGTAATTTTGGTTTAAAAACCAGATAAATAAGCTATTCTTAGTAAGTATATCATCAAATAAAGTGAAAGTTGTTTTTGAAAATAAAAATGTTCAAAAAAAACGATAACATTGTAGAGAGAAAAAACCAAAATGGTTTATATGTGATAAATGCTGTAAAAATGAAAAAGTTTAATGTTAGCAAAAACTAAAAAGCCTAACAGAGAAAAGTTTAAAAAAATTAATAACCCTAAATATCAAAATTATTGTAAAAGATGGTAAACTTTAATTATTTGAAAATACAATGTGGGAAATTTCCGTTGCAGTAAAACAAACACAAAAATCGTTTGCAGAAGTCAGAGAACGAGCCATCTCCATTAGAAATAATTCACACAGGTATGTGCCGTCTTATGGAACCTGTAACATAGGATGGTATAAACTATCGTATAATCTTTGTAGATAATTTTAATCTCATTACAAAGTTATATTTACTGAAAGATAAATAAAAATAGATAATTGAACACAATTATATAGAAATTGTGGTGTTATCTACAAAGAAAACTGTATAATTAAACTTGATATTAAAACAGCTTTTTTATATGAAAACTTGAAAAAAGAAATTTACCTATTTATTTTAAAATGTAAATACAATAATATATGTAATTAAATTAAAACGAGTTTCAGTAAACTAAAAGTAACATTTGATTGACATAATTTGTTGTGCTTATAAAAATAAATAGATTAAAAAAATTAATATCAGCAGAGAATTTTTAAAACAACAATTCAATAACACTTACATTCTACATAAATTGTGTCATAATTATCGCCAATGATTTAATTAGAATCTATAAATGTTACCAAAACTAAACAAGAAATTCATACTTTAAATTTAAGGTTCTGATTTCTATTTAGAAACTTACATTCTAAAGCAGGAACATGAAGCAGTGTTTTATCAGACAAACTTGAGCAAAAGAATTTAATAAAAGAAACAAAAAGAATTTTTTTATACTAAAAAACAAGGGTACAATTCGCCAACAAACCTTAAGCTGTATGTTAAAAATGTAAAACATATTTTCAGATACATAAATAGTAACTGATAAAATAACTTAATTGCATACAGAGATTCTGAGTAAAAATGATATAGATGATCAAAACAGCACAACAGGTCGTATCAGCATGTTTAGTACAGGTCCCATTTTATGGTGTGCAAGAAAGTAATCCGTGGTAACGTTTAAAATTTTATTATGTTTTGATTTACACATAATGGCTATGTCTTGCATTATTTAGATAATAATGAATAACATTTTCTTTTGGTGAGTAAATTAAATTAGTTGTTAATAAAAATTTATGTTAAACTAGAAAGGGGGAGGAAAGTGTGTATGTGTATGTGGAAATATATGTGTGTATGTATATATTCAAATACCATAAAAGTGGCGTTTATTGTATTTTAATGCACAAAACAAAAACACAACTACTCGGAACTAAACAAAGAGTCAGAGAAGAATAGATTACAGCCGAAACTTGGAAGCTAATTAGAGAAATAAATAAAATGAAGAACAAAATAAATTCTGCAGTCACGTCAGATGAAAAACTCACTCTGGCAACTGAACAATAAACAAAAAAACAAACTGAAAAATTGGCACAACAAGCACAGAAAGCCGCTTAAAAGAAAAACATTAGGGAAGTCTACAGGATCAGCAAAATATTAGGGAATAAAACAATTAACACTAATAAATCTCTAGAAATCGTGATGGCATACTGATAACGTCAGAAAAAGATCAAATTGGAGTTCGAGAAAACCATTTCTTCGCCATACTGAGTAGACCATCAAAAACTTAACTTGTGCGTTGATGAAGCATACCTTGTACCTCCCAACCAATGCATATTTTTCAACTTAATATTTAGTTTTCTCTATTTTTTATGTATTCCTTTTATCTCAGTCTAGCATCTAGATTTATACCTAAATATTTTGCAGTGTTAGCATATGGAAAACTACATGGCCATCGATTGTAAACAGTAACTGATCGATTAAACAGATTTATTCTCATTAAATTTTATGTTCCAGCTTTTTATTCATGCATAAATTCTGTCTATCGCCTTTTGTAAGTTTTTATTGGCTTCAAACTCTTAGGCCCCAATTGCAAAAGTATTTGTACCGTTTAGAAATGTAGCGAAGTGATTATCATTAGTTTGAGGTATGTCACATGTGTGCAGTAAGTTCGGTATGGGACCAAGCATACTTGTGATACACCAGCTGTAACGGATCTTAGTTCGCGGTAAGCTTTTTCTTGTCGAATTCAAAAATGTCTATTGCTTACGTAAGATTTCAGTAATAGTCTATAGTCTTTAGGTATCTATTTTTTTATCTTTAGTTCCAATTCGGGATGTCACTTCTTATTAAAGGCTTGAGCTACTTCCAAGAATACAACCAAACAAATCTACTTTTTCAAACGTTTTATTGATTAACCTGATCTAAAGTTGCATGCTTATTCCTAAATTCAAGTTGATGACACAAAATTATCTTTTGTTTTATCAGTAGTAAGCTTTAATCTGTTCAGAAACAATGTCTCATGCAATTTATAGATAGCTGGTTGAAAAAGATGGATCTGCATGAGGCCACATCATTCATTGATTTAAAGATCACCATAACCTCTACGATTTTCCAGCATAGCAACACGTGATTCATTAAGTTGGCCAATTTGACAATTCTTTTCCTGGAAAATTTCTTCAGGACTTTTCCGTTTAAGAGAATATATTCCAGATACTTTTTGGGGTTCAGGTTTTGTTTAATCTCCATCGCTACTTCCTTCAGGAAAGTCGGTTCTATATTTACATCATCTGAATGTGTATTCAACGCAATACCCTCAACCTTGCGATAGACTTAATTTAGTTAAAAAGTTTATTCAAGATTATTTTAAAATATATTTCTTTTTTTGTTGCACCTAGTTCACATTTCTCCAAGTTTTCTCAATGATAGAACATAAAATGTTGGTTTATGAATTTTCTCGTTTCTCTCCACAGTGAATCCTTAGTGTGCTTTTCATAAGCAAGTTCGCTCAGGTACTTGTTGTAGGTCTCGCTTTTTACCTTCATGTTTTTTCGGCTTAACTACTGCGTTAGCTGGTTTATTCTGATCTTATCTCTTGGCACTCTTGTTCGATGCTAACGTTTTTTGCCCTTCAATTTCAAAAAGCGAATTCTCCCATCTCTGCCGGGTAGTTCACTCTTCTCGATCTTTGTTTGACCATTTTAGTATTAACCCACGTTACCTGCTATATGTCACTAACAACTTTTAAGTTTTCAAATCTAATTATTAGGAATTGTAAGCTTAATGTTCAACTGGATTATATCGCTCAAATCTAATCTAAAACTCTTTCAGTAAATTGTTGTTTATTAAAAACGCCAGCTCTTCTTCACTTATAAACTAATCAATCAATAAACTAACGACGAATTATCTGTGGCTAATCCTAATCTTATTTTAACTTTAACATGGTTATAAAAAATCTCCCTGGTGACAGAAAAGAACAGATCTTGTTATTATCCATAAGCCAATTAATCGGTGCTCTAATGGAGTAAAAATCACAGTTAATCTCTCCTGCTGCTAAATATAATTTTTTACATTTTAGGGTAATTATTCTTGATTCTCAATAGATATGTTTTGCGTTAAGATCTTTAAGTATAGGTCTTTCTATAAATTGTCCTAATAATTAAAACAAATCTTCATTTTTGAACACACATTTGGAAGAGCAATAGATGATCCCAACTTTAATATTATAATTATGGCAACTAAAAAATTTGCAATTTTTTTTTTTTTGGTTTGTATAATATCGACTCTGTGATGTTTAATGCTCTCCTTTATAATTACTATACTCCCTCCTATACAATCTGCTTAAGACATCTTTTCTCTTGTTCATCAAGTTAGGTCATAATGTTGTAGAGCGTTCCTTTAACTGAGAGGCCATAATCTTTTTTCGTTCATTTTATTTAAAATTGTATATTCTTATAATGTGTTCAATGTTATTATGAGCCTTTATTGCTTGCGAGTATAAAATCTGCACTAGCTGAGACATAATCTCTCTGGGTTTTGTCAGCATTTTGTATTATAGTTTGAGCTGTAAATTACTAAAAAAAAAATTTATTGTTCATTAGGTTTGGATAATCTTTGGAAGGATGTGTTTCGCTACACCTCACGCATCTTGGCATCTTTCGTCAATATTTTTCTATGTGCTCAAATTTCTGGCATTTCTTACATTGTGAAATTAGCTTAAGTTCTTTGATTCCCTCAATAGTAACTCTCATTATCTTAATATCGCAGATTTTATAAATCTTCTTTATAATTAAATATCAGCATATGCACCAGCAGCTTAATTATATTTTTTTGTCAGGGCAGTCCTCTTAAGGACATTTTCAACTCTTACAATTTTAAATTTTTTGTGGAGTAGATATTCTTTCATTTGTTTATCACTAATTCTAATAAGGTGATTAACTTATTTTAATAGCAGTACTATTTTACCTGATACATTCACCACGTTACCGACACTCCTGTAGGTTTCATAATCTTACTTAAACTTATGACACAACGTTATGTTTCGCTGTCTATTAAAAAACCGAAATTGGACCTGTAATTGGTTGCAACGCCAGCACACAAAGGCATCTGGTTAACACATGTTAACCGCGCCATAAACTTTTTTACCGCTATCGCAAAGATTCGAACACGTGCACATCAACATCATGGTCATGTTAATCTCAGAAAGTTAAAATATTGAAGGTAAGTTTCATTCCTTTGGGAGACAATAACTGTAGTTTTACATCCAATCTCTCAAGCTCATTGATCAGAATGCTGTAGATTTTGCTACTTATAGATGATAATAAGCGAATAAATAAGCTTATTTTTCTTAACTATCATTTTTTAGGTATGAAAATTTAGGAAAGGTAAATTGTTCTTCATTTTCTTCCTATTTTTCAATTAGACGTATTTCAATTTTTATTTAATTTTATTACCAAACCTGACTACCAGTTCCTGTAATAGCACCACAATATGAACCAACCTCTTCCAGACAAAGTCCAACTAATACACGCAGTTTCATAACCTAAAACAATCAAACAACTACGGCAGTTTTTGCGTATGTTAAAGTTTTATAGATTTATACTCAAGGCTACACAGATCCTACTTGATCGAACTACTTCAAGATAACGTCAAAGAAAAAACTCCGGTAAGCTGGACGAAAGCAGTTAAAGCAGGATTCAATTCCTGCAGCAACAGTTTGGCACAAGCAGCAGTTTTGCCTCACCTTAGACTCTAATACTAATACTAATACATTTGAATTGTAATGCGACGCACTATGTCAACGGCACTAGTAAGCCTTTTGCCTTCTTTTTTATGAAATTGAACTCTGCCAAACGCAAGTCTGCAACCTATGATAGAGATTTTCTGGCTAGATACAAAACAGTAAAACATTTTCGCCACATAGTAGAAGTACCGGAATTTATCTCCTATATGGATTACAAACGCATATCGTATGCATTTTACAAGAAGAAAAACCAATTCATACCCCGACAGTTTAAATACTTAGACTTCGTTGACAATTTTCAACAGATATCAGCTACGTCTCCAAAAAAAACAACGTTGTTGCCGATAATCTCTCTTGAATTGAGAAAATCAAGCTGAAGTGGAATCTTAAACACCTAGTAACTGCACGATTAGGAATTAATAGTGCTTCAAACTGAAGAAACAACACCTTTGCACCTAAAACTTGTACAAATTCCAGCGAAAGACATATACGATATATCTACATCTACATCGTCATACTACAGTGGAGCAGTATTTGATACCATTTGCTCACCCAAAGATAAATGCGATGATCAAACTTATGACACAACATTATGTTTAGCTGTCTATTAAAAAACCAAAATTGGACCTGTAATTGGTTGCAACGCCAGCACGCAAAGGCGTCTGGTTAACACATGTTAACCGCGCCAGAAACTTTTTCACTGCTATCGCAAAGATTCGAACACGTGCACATCAACACCATGATCATGTTAATCTCAGAAAGTTAAAAATATTGCTTAGTCTTGTAGATTGTTTCTTGCCCTGGCCAGAAGCCGTGTCTGTAGAACTGTAACCAACTATAAAAGAACTAAATCATCTAACAGGTACGAAGCACCTCCCAACCACGGATTCACCCAGCAGCCAATGGAATGGTCGGGGGGTTTCAAGGGCAACTTCAGGCAGTCATCAAATGCCATACCAATTCTCAATGGAATGAGATACTGGCATCGTTGATGACCTTCAACCGACAGTAACAGAAATATTATAAGGAGAACTACTACGTTTTTCTAAAGAATTTTTAGCACCCTCAAATACCATAGAAGAAAAACCAGCTGATTTTCAAATTTTGCACCGGCATGTCCGACCAATCAATAGTCCCAGATATGGCAACAGAGCCAACATTCATCTCCAAGAATATTGCAACGACTAACCACGTTTTTATCCGAAACTGTAGACCAAAAATACCACTTTAACAGCCATACCAAGGCTTATTTAGAGTAATTTCCAGATTGGACAAAACCTTCGTGGTAAATATAAGATGACGCAAAATCACTGTTTTCATCGGCAGATTAAAACTAGGCTACGTGGTGTAAAATGCCGAGTGTAGTGAATATTACAGCACGGTGCCGCAATAATACCAAGAGAACCAACAAGAAGCTCGAACGAAGGCACCTCCAGTGGCAAGGGGGTACTTTAACAATCACTACCACATCTGTACATAAATATATTTTATATAGAAGCTATTATTGTAAATAGCTATTTTAATATAAATATTGACATATGTAAATTTTCTTCTGCAGCTCTAGTCGACCACATAGTGAGCCATGGAAAACGGAATTATGCTGTAATTAATTACCATAACTCCGGCCTAATGCGTCCTGCTAAACTAATTGACATTTTTTCTCATAATTTCTTCTCCAACTCCTACTCCGTCCAACTAAAGGAGACGACAACCGACCTCCAGACTAACAGGAGTTCCATAGACTATCCATTTCGTAGCTCTGTAAATTACCATCAATAAATGGTGAGAATTCAAACTTCGTGTGTTATTTATCGGAATGTGTTAATCTACCTAAACCACTAAAACATAATACGTATCTAAAATGAGTTATCATTCAAATAAAAGCAATAAATTAAAGATATACAAAATATATAGTAGTATCAGTTTTAACGTATATTCTGTTTAATGAGATGATGTGCAATAAAATTTGATAGAATTATAAACAATTTTAATAAAAAAAATCAATAACCTTGATTGTGTCAAAATTATAGCAGACTTATTCTAATCTCCCGGCAGATACCCTCAGGTTAAAATTTACTTTAATTACTTTAATATCACTTAAATAGTAAAACTTAAATAAAATCAGATTATAATAATAATTTATACAGATTTGTATGAGGAAATTTAAAGAACAAAAATTGTAGGAAAATTATAAATTGCCTTTTAGAATAAAAACTTACTTTAAAATGGAAAATAATGGGAATTGGTAAATATCTTCTAAAATATAAGGAATTAAGCAACAGTAAATGGAAAGTAGCAAGGTAAAAGTAAACTTGATAACAAAAAGCATTTCCTTAAAGCGTCTAAATTTATTTGAAAAGCTAAAGTAAGACATTAACAAAAGTAGCGCGGAAATCAAAAAAGGTATTGTTTCAAAATAATAAATGGAAGAAGCGAGGGTGCACAGCGAGACCGAATTTCGATTCCCTAAAACAAACATTCGGAGGGAATGACGTGTCGAATAGAGATTGAAAAGACATTTAGAATTTACATAAATTTTGCGGGGCGCTCTGTATCCAAATTTACATTTATGCGCTGTCTCCGGGCTATTCTATTCGCATGCGGCGATATTTTTATTTCAAAGTAAAATATTTCTCTAGAGGGAGAGAGTTGTAATGCTATAACTACATGCAGGGATACGTTTTTTGCCCGCCTCGTGCTCGAGGGCCGTCCAGGAGTGGACTGGCGAAATTAATCGCCGCACTTATTTCTCGCTCGCCCATATTTCTGGCGTTTTTAATGCCTTAAATTAAACTGCAGCGTCGTTAGCGCGGGCGAATTCCGCTCTTGCGCGCAAAAAACGCGCGTTTCCGGCACGTAACTGGCAAATAGAAGGGAAAAATCAAAAGGCGTTAATTTTCGCCGTAGATGGGCGCTTGAAGGACCATAAAAGGGCCGAAGAGCATTATCAAATTTTAAGTGGCTCCATCATCATTACTCGAAAATCAAATTATGTCGAATAATCCGTCGACTGCAAGGCTCTAATTGACCGCAAAGGAGTAACGATCCAATCAGCCGGAAATTCCGTTACTACATCAACTCTTGAAACTTTAGTAATCTAATTATATTCAAGTGATTAAGCTGAAAAAATCGCAGAGCAGCGCAATCTTGCTTAGCATCAACTTCAACTCTGTCATGCCGGTTCATAAATAATTAAAATGAAGTTAATATCTTGCAAGTAAACAACGCGCTCGGACTATGCAAAGTGAATTCATTTAAATGAAGTTGCTTTGCTACTTTCAAGCGTACCCAACGAAGTTATGCATCGTCTGGAGCTTTATTTTAAAACTTTTATTTGTTTCCACCTCTACTTATTACTTCTCTATTTTCTAATACTGTCCATCCAATTGCTTCCCTCACTAAATCGTTGGAAAGAATATCTTCAAAATTTGCTAAACACAAGAAACTAAATAAAAAAACGAAGCTACATAAATATAGATATAAAGCAGACTACTCAATCAGAAAAAAAGAGGAAATTAGGAAGAAGAACTAAGAGACGTAATAAAATAGTTAAAAAATATAAAAGCACCTGGTCAAGATAAAATTACAATAGAGATGATTAAAAATATAGTTAAGAAATATACAATAAAGTAAGGAATGAAAAAAAAAACATTATCGAACCGATTCACATAAAGGTAATAATAAAGACTAAAATAAGAACCGAGAAATAATGTTGTTAAACACACTAACAAAGAACAACTGTTAAAAAAATTGAGACAAACAATAGACTTGACACTAGTAAAAGTACAGAGTGGTACTAGAAGTATTGAAAATTACATATTTACATTAGAAAGAATTATATATAAGAAAATTACCACAAAATAAAAAAAAACAAAATATGGAAGTGTCTGTATGAACAAAAAGTAAACAATAAACTAGCAATAAAGAATCCATGGGAAGAAACATCTAACTGCATAATTCGCAAGAACATTAAATCCGATTCTATACAAAAGGAGTTAAACAAGAAGATGTCCTAATCCCTTTACTATTTATAATATTTATACATGACATCATTAAACAAACGAAGAAAAAGGCGAAAGCTTTATACATAGATTACCACAACTTAAAGTAGTGATGAGGAAGTGTTTATTTAAGGATGATTTAGCACTGATAGCAGAAAACAAAGGAACTTAACAGTACAATTTTTTACTTTCCTTATCCTATAATAAGGAAAGTAATGTAATCGGCGGAAATTTAACCTACCCACTTTTTCACATTTCTGGACGAAATATAGTCTCAGGACACCAAAAAAGTTGGTTTGAGCCAGTGGTTCGTGTGTGTGTGTGTGTGTGTCTGTCGGTCTGTCAGTAAACAGGATATCTCAAGAACCGTAAGAACTAGAGACTTGAAATTTGGTATGCAAGTTACTTGTAGGTAGGGGACGCAGTGCGAAGCTTTTGTTAAAAATCGGCTGAGTCGTTTGGTCGCAAGGTCGCAAAATTGGTCGGAAAGCGGTCGCGAATCTAAACGGTTGAAGATACAAAAAATTTATGAGAGTAAAAATGATTTGTTATCATGAGATAAATATGAATTTAAAATAAAAGTTAATAAAATAAGAATTTGAAAAAAATTGAAACTCAGGATTTTTAATATACCGGGTGTTCATAAAATGTTTCCAGGAAATTGATATTACCGAATAGATCAGATCGAGACGAACAAAAAATTACAATGAAATTTTTTGATCCGATGTCAAATAAATAAGTTATAGCCGATTAAAAATTAATTAAACGGGCCAATCACAGCGCACTCTGAGAGCTACCAGGCTGACTGCGGGGGAGCACGCAGGCGATAATGGCGAAGGCTGTGCGGCCGAGCTTGTACGGTTACCTTCAGTGACGTAGCAGAATTTTAAGTACGACTCAACTATTGTCTTGTACCGTTTATTTTAATCAGCTTTCTAGTATTGGACTCGCGCCTCGTCCTTCTTTAAAATAAATTTTTAGACGAGAGCAGCGCAGGGCCGAGACAATGGACTCGTGCCTCGTCCTTTTTTAAAATAACAAATTCCGGGACGAGACGATGGACCCGGTATAATCTAATATATATTTGTCTTATCTCCCTAACTAAACTTGTAATTCTATCTCCTCCTAGACGCTTCAACCGATTCTTAACTATATTTGCTAATTCGGCTCACAAAATCAGCCTTCTAACTTTAACCGTTTTTGAATTATTTAAATATTTTAATTATAAGAGAAATTCCTCCTAATGTTTCTATTGTTTGAAGTGTTAAACGAACAACATGTAGAATGTTCTACACGACTGCCTGGCGTCTCGATCAGGCTTCGTCGACGAAGCCTGCGGGGTTCTCTGGTATATAATAATAGGATAAGGAAAGTCGTGTGATGTTCACACCAGATTTTTACATCTGAAATGACTCGCCAAATACGGAATGATAATCAATAAAAATAAAATTAAAATAATCGTTATATAAAAAGTTAAAAAAAGTGCATAAACAGTTCGAAGAAACAGAAATAGAAGAGGTTAGCGATTTTCATTATTTAGGCGTTGCATTACAAAAGGAAGGACAGGAAGAAAAACTAAATAATAGAATACAGAAGGCTAATATAGCATATACTATGTTACAAACACATGATTTATAAATAAAAAAACAGACAAAAATGACCGTTTATAAAACAACATATAGGAACACGGTTTACGTATAAATGCGAAACTTGAGTACTTAACCAAAAAAGAAAAGAGTAAAAATCAGGCCCTAGAAATGAAATACTTAAGAAAAACGTCGCTAGAAGAGATAGAGTAAGAAATAAAAATTAAAAAGCATTACAAATAAAATCACTTGGAACTTATATGGAACAAAGGAAATTGGCATGGCAGAAATATTTACAAAGAATGAGCAACACAATACCGATCAAATAGATATGGAAAGCAAAACGCAAAAACAGAGCTAAAAAAAGGCCGAAAATAAGCCGAACAAACAAATTGAAAAATTTTAATAAATTAAAAGATATGGAAAGAAGCTAAAGGAAAGAACTGACATAAAGATATGGAAAGTTAGATAAGAAAACTAAACTGAATTCCCAAATGGGTAAAGAAAATTTTGATTATACTCACCTTATTTATTCTACTTTAATTTTTTTTTTTATAATTTTTTATTCGTTTTTCTTATTTCTCGCCCAGTTTTTATTTTATTTGATAAAATTTTTATCATTATATTTTTCGTAATTTTTTATTTCGTTGGAATGCACTTATTAGCGCTGCGACCTTTAGGGACTTACAAACTAGAACGTCACATACATTCATAAGTTTTCAGCGAAACTCGAACTCGCCCACTCTGGGTTAGCGGACAGAGGAACAAGGCTTTTATTGAGTATTAATGCATGTAGT
Organism: Sinelater perroti; assembly: GCA_036346155.1. Taxonomy (NCBI): domain Eukaryota; kingdom Metazoa; phylum Arthropoda; class Insecta; order Coleoptera; family Elateridae; genus Sinelater; species Sinelater perroti. The sequence continues at coordinate 1,454,130 of JARFIY010000348.1, read as the reverse complement.
TATAAAATACAAGAAGCTGTCTTTAATTTTCTCATTGATAGTAGCGCCTGTTGTTACTGTATATATTTTTTTGTGTCTTGTTTCCGTATTGTTTTCTATTTCTCTATCTCCCCCTGTGTAGTTACTAACAATAAGTACATTTTCTTCTTATAATATATTTCTACTTCCGCCTCCTTGTATTCGTTGCTTATGTTTTTCATCATTTAGCTCAGATCTACATTCTTTTGTGTAATAACAGATTGATCGTTTGCATCACATAAACTGCATAAATCTCTTTCTAATTAGTACATTTTTCTCTCGCATTTGTCTTTCAAATTTGTAGTACTTTTAAAAACAGTTGATAATGTGCAACATTTTTTAAAGCTGCTTTATTGTTTTAAAAATAATTAAATTAAAAATTATGTAAGCCCTGTATTCTTTACACAAGAGTTATTATTAGACAGATCACATCTTTATTCATTTTTGTAAGTTTTAACTATAAACTATGGTACACTTTTCTCGGAGCGACAAACCTAATGCAAATTATTTTTTTAGCCATTTCTTACATTAATTATTAATTTATATATATATATATATATATATATATATATATATATACATATATCCAAATTGAACTTTAGAAAGTTTTTCCTAAATAAAAAGCAAAATATTGGAATAATCTAAATTTTATTGCTATCAGTGTATTACACGCCTGTTAATATAAGTCTATTCCTCAAAATAGCTCTAGAGGAAAATGTTTGATGGGATTTGATCATAAGACTACGGTGACCAATGATGTCAGCTTTCTGCGGACAGAAAATTTGATTTGAAGTTAAATGAGAGTTTCATCTACTGTGGAAGACATGGCTCTATCTTGTTGAAACTACATGTCACTTTGATTCAAATCGTTGTGTTCATTGATAAAAGTTGTTTAGTAACTTCCGATAGCGTACACTGATAACAGTACCTATGTACCCATATTCGTATTCAAAAAAGTATAAGCCAATTTATTTTTCGTAATCATAATAAAGAAAAAGTTAGGTGAGAAAGTAAATGGATATATTTTACACAACAATAGAATTATTGTTATAAAAATAGCTACAGCCTTATAAAGCATAGTCATTATATACGTATATATGCTAACCACAAAGCATGAAGAGCAGAAAATAAAAAAAGTGCACATGCAAAGAGAACAACTAATTAAATATGTCAAAGAAATGAAAATTTAATAGTTTTCAATTAAATAATGTTTCAAAAAGTAAATGAAAAATTTTAGAAGCTACCCAAAAGCAAATTCAACCAAAATTTAGTAATGCCGACGTGTAATATAAGATTTAAAAACTTAAAAAGAGATACAAAGACAAAACATGACAATTAAATAAATTACAAGACAAAACCTTTAAACAAAATTAGAAACAAGAATTACAGAAAATTGTTCCAATAACATATAGTACTAGAAAAAATAGAAAAATCATAGCAAATTCCAAGACTGCAGAGCAACAATCAGCTGACCAAGAGCTGCAAACACTGAGTGAAAACAACGCTAAACCCCAGAAATCTTATATATAATAAGAGAAAGGAGACTATTTAAAAATAACACAACTATATACAAGAACAACAAAAGTACAAAGAGATATGCAAAAAGGAGGAACATAAGGTACAAAGATGTAAAAATACGAAATCCAATATGACCAAAGAAAAATATGAAACTACATAGAAACATATAAAAACAGTTTATAGAAAACCCAAAAGAGACATCAATCAATAAAAAAAATGAGAATTAAATAACTATGGAACCCAAGAAAATAACCAACAGATGGAGAAACAAAATGGAAGAATTACACAGTGATGAAAATAAAAACTGGAGTAATGATAATGAGGAAATCTGAGGTAACAAAGAAGATACAAATATCACGAGACCAGAATACGACAACACAGTTACGGATTAAAAAATAGATAAGCCACTTGCTTGGAGTACATAACAATGGAAATAACAAAAAACATAGGAAAGGCAAACCATAATGTACTATATGTATTCATCTTCGCAATATATAAAACAGGAAATGTACCAAAAGAAAACAACTAAAAAACAACATTTTTATCCCGATTCAAACAAAAAAGAAGAAGTAAAATATCATGTCAATAGGCCTAATATCGCAAACAACAAACATACTTAGCAAAATCCTTTATAGCAGAAAAAATAAAAGAGTATTTTACAAATAATCAATTCTGCACTTGGGAAACAACAGTAGTTCCACACTTGTTAATAAAAAAATAACTAAAAAAAGGAAAGGCATTTATGAGTATAGAAAATGTCTTCGATAATGTTAAATAGTCTAAATTGTATGAAATGCTATCGAGAATTGGAGTCGGAAAAAAATTTTTAAAATAATAAGTGCCTTCTATAAGGGACAGAGGGCAATAACCTTCAATAGGAAATTACAGAATGGTATTCTTTCTACAAGGCTTGATCTATACCGCTGCTGTTTAATCCTTATTTATTACCCACTAAGTCAATACAGAGAAAAAATAGAAGTAAGAATATAAATACAAAGAAAGAAAATAGGTTTGTTGAGATATGCAAGCAATTTAGCAGTGCTAGCCAAAAACAAGGAAAATTTAAAATATGCGCTTATTGAAATGAGGAAGGACCTGAAAGACAACAACATAAAAATATAAAATTGAAACCTTGGGTGAATGAACGCGATGAAATAAGACAACACGCAATAATTTCACTAGGACAATTTCTAAACATTAAAAGTTTTCAATATTTAGCAAGCGTAACAACAGAAGAAGCAACGAAGAGATGACAGACAGAATTAGATAGGCAAAATCAGCTTTTTACAAGAAGAAGAATTTTCTAATATTTGATAGGATTTGACCAAAAAACCTAAAACGATTTTTAAACCGTTTATTTTAAGTGTAATACTGGATGTGTGTAAAACCTAAATAGTATTCTAAGCAGAAAAGATAGTATTAGAAACTTTTAAAATGTGGTGTTACTGACGAATGTTATAGATTAAAAGGATGTATCGAATCAAAAACGAAGAAGTATTAGTAAGAATACAATAAGAACCTTCTAGAAATAGATTACGAAAAGAAGAGATACATTAACGGCGTATATACTGACATGATGGCAGACTGAAAACAACTATGGAAGGTATAATAGAAGGGACAATGCATTAGACAAATTAATATTATAGTACATGTATTATATAATACAAGATATGAATTGCCAAACTTATACAAGCCTAAAAAATAGACAAAATTAGAAGGCAATTGTGTAACAAACCAATAGAAGACTAGAAAAAAGATTGTTTTACTTCGATGAAGAAATTATAAAAACTTATTATATTAAGTTAAAAACAACTACCTGAGCACTATAAATGATCAACTGGTTAAAAAAAATTTTTAATTAATAACAATAATTATAATAGAACACAATAGAAGACAATTGTTTTTAAGCAAAAAAGTTACAGCAAACTCATATTTTCAGCTGTTTTTGTGATACTAATGAAGCAAGTAAAGGATTTTTGGGAGTGCTAAGTCGTTATATTCTAGCACATCCAAACTCACTTATCAGTCTGCACGACGATAAATCGTATCGTAATGCGACACCCAAAATAATACTTTTTCACTTATTAATAATATAGTGACATCATTCTTTACGTCATTACAGCGACGCTAAGTATTTACTTACTTACTCTATTTTCTTTAGCATTCTGTCAAGGACCATGGTCTATCTTATAAGCTTTCCAACTTTTGGTAGCCTTAAGACAGATTAGTTTTCGATCAATTTTACTTTTTCTTTAATGCTTTTCTATTTTTTCCGATTTCTTGTTGAAATCCTCCAGTTGCTAACGCCTGTTTCTTTCATATTGTTTTCAACCATGTCTTCCTACAAAGTTTTTCATGGAATTCTTTAACCTTTTATTCTTCTTTATATGTGACCTAACCAACTCTGTTACTCTTAATTTCACTCAGCACACTTGATATACTCTACCTCTTCCTCAGCGCGTCAAAATATATCCTTTACTCAGCATTTTCATTTACCGACCCAAAAATATCCCTCATAACTTTTTGGTTTTAGATATTTCATACAAGAATTTGTTTTGTATTCAATGACTGTACCTCTGCTCTGTGAATTGCTGCCGGTTGTAGAATATTTTTATAAATAATTAACTTTGAATTAGTAGCGATATGCTTAGACTTAAATCAATTACTCAAGGCAAAGTAACATATATTTTGCTAAATCTCTTGTTCGACACTTTTTTAGTTTTTTTGTTAAGTTTTATAGTTGCCTTATTCTATTAAAACGATTTACACTCGTTATTCTATTTTTACTTTCCTTATCCTATAATAAGGAAAGTAATGTAATCGGCGGAAATTTGACCTACCCAGTTTTTCACATTTCTGGACGAAATATAGCCTCAGGACACCAAAAAAGTTGGTTTGAGCCATTGGTTCGTGTGTGCGTGTGTGTGTGCGTGCGTGTGCGTGTGTGTGTGTGTGTCGGTCTGTCAGTAAACAAGATATCTCGAGAACCGTAAGAGCTAGAGACTTGAAATTTGGTATGCAAGTTACTTGTAGGTAGGAGACGCAGTGCGAAGCTTTTGGTAAAAATCGGCCGTGCCGTTTGGTCACAAGGTCGCAAAATCGGTCTCAAAGCGGTCGCGTATCTAAACGGTTGAAGATACAAAAAATTTATGAGAATAAAAATGATTTATTATCACGAGATAAACATGAATTTAAAATAAAAGTTGTTAAAATAGGAACTCGAAAAAATTGAAACTCAGGATTTTAACATACCGGGTGTTCATAAAATATTTCGGGAAATTTATATTACTGGATAGATCAAACCGAGACGAACAAAAATTAAAATGAAATTTTTGATCCGAGGTCAAATAAATAAGTTGTAGCCGATTAAAATTAATTAAACGGACCAATCACAGCGCGCTCGGAGAGCTATCGGGCCGACTTCGGGAGGACGGGGAGCCTTGGCCGCTAGGAGGAGCACGCAGGCTGTGCGACCGAGCTCGCACGGTTACCTTCAGTGACGTAGCAAAATTGTAAGTACGAGTCAATTATTGTCTTGTACTGTTCATTTTAATCAGCTTTCGAGTGTTGGATTCGCGCCTCATCCTTTTTTAAATTAACAAATTTTTAGACGAGAGCAGCGCAAGGCCGAGACGATGGACCCGGTATAATATATAATAATAGGATAAGCAAAGTCGTGTGATGTTCACAACAGATTTTTTAAGTTAAGTCTATTATAAATATTTTTTATTAATAATTTCGCTGATTTTTTACATTCCACTTTTTATATTAATGTAGTGGTCTGGATAAAAAATTATTTAAAGTATCTAAGTGTTTAAAAATGGCAACAAGAAAAAGTACTTTAAGAAGCTAAAAAATTGAAAAATATAAAGAATCACTGGTGTGACAAATTTTTATAAACACAAGGTAAAAATTTTGACCCAAAAGCTTCTCAATTTAGAAAATACTGTAGTCATGTAGCATAAGGTACAACTTCATATGATTTGATGATAAAACAATATCGTTCGTTCTCTTGTCTTTTGCCCAGTTAATTCTTCTACTCTTATATAGGCTATTAGCCTGTTTCTAACTACACATTTCGTGTAGTACTATGAGCCATGTTGGGCGTACCCCGGGCAGGTGGCTAGTCTGACCCGTTAGAAGAAGGAGAATGTACTTTACGACCGCCAAAGGTGTTTGTATGATGGCCGGAGAGCACTCGATGTTTGCCGTTATTTTTGACCTGGGAGTCGTACCCAGGGCCCGCCGCGCGTTAGTCTGGCAAGCCGAAGCCTTTCCGTCGCGGCTGTCGTGCTCTCTTATATTTATATATATATATATATATATATATATATATATATATATATATATATATAGGATAAGGAAAGTCGTGTGATGTTCACACCAGATTTTTATTACAATTTTCGTTGCGGTCCGTCTTCTGTTCTTCCATCCGATTTTGTTTCCTAGTTTTTTTTGTCGCTAACTTGTACATGTAATAATCCTCGTTTGATTTCTTTGTTCTTCGCCTTCTTTGTTTTTCAGCAATCTCATACTTGACATTCTCACTTTTGAGACCTTATCACTTGACTCACTATCCTTTATTTTTTTAACCTCTTATAGTTCTTTGAGGGTTTGTTCTTTTCGTTTTATTATAAGTTTATTTTATCTTAACAGCGCTATTCGTCCATTATCATCAACTTGTTTTACAGATCTAGTTAATACTTTATGATGTTTACGAATCTCTTTTCTGTGGTCCTCTAATATTTATATATCTGCACCTTTTCAATTTTTGACGACTTTTAAAGCCTATATTTTCTTAATCCAGCTAGATATTTGTACTGATATTGATCTATCTCTTTTCTTCTTTCTGTATTTTCCCACTCTTTGTATTTCTCCTCCTTTTGTCTTTTACCTTTACCACGCCTTTTACTTGCACAAATGTTTAATAGGTTGCCTATTCTCTATTACATAATCATCACACATTTACGAATTTTACTTTTATCGTTTAATACTCAAAATTCACTCGTACTATCAGCGCCTACCAACAAATAATCCATGAATGCTCTACTATGATTCTTCTTTTCTTCCATTGTTTCCACTAATCCGTTTCACTTAGAGCTAAAATATTAAATAATCAACAACTGACAATTTGACCGGGAACCAGATAAGCCAACATTTTACTTAGTATTACAGCCTAAATTTTAGTCTTGTTGGCAGTTGCTAGACTCAGAATCGTGTTATTTTTTTTTGTCAGCCTTTTCGGCGCCCAGTATTGAGCATAGGCCTCCCTTTTTGGGGGGGATTTGGCAATTAAACGCCACGCTTGCCGGGCGGGTTGGCGAATGGATAGGGCAGAATGTACTTTTACGACCGTCAAAGGTGTTTGTATGACGGCCGGAGAGCATTAGATGTTTGTTATTGCCGGGGTTCGAACCCGGGGTCGCTGCGCGCCAGTTTGGCAGGTCGAGGCCTTTACCTCGCGGCTGTCGTGCTCTCTTTATGTCATTAGTTGGATTATTTTATACAATGACAAACCAACCACGTTCTTCAACACTCCTACTAAACCATGGTTCTGTTGTATCTTTACATTTTATTTAACAATCATAATAACTAGAGTGCACGAAAAAAATGCCATTGTACTCCTCTACTCATCATAACCTCATAAAAACTACTCTCAATTTTGAGCACTAGTATATTTAAAAATGGCGTTCAGACCAATTCAAAAATTAATAACTTTTTTCTTGACGTTTAAAAAGTAAAAACGGTATACTGTATTTTAATTAAACGCATTTCGAGGATATTCTTTCAATATTCTTTCCTTTTTAAAAACAAGATGTGGGCTGATTTTATTTTTATATATTAAAGGATTAGTTTTTGCATTAACAAAACTTTCTATTCCCATAATTTATTGAAGATAATCAGCTACAGGGAGAGTGCGATAAATAATTTTCCAAATTACGTTACGTAGGGTGTCTTAAAATTGTGATGTATATTAGGCCTCATGTTTAAAAAATAAATCTTATTTAAATATTTTTTTATACGTAGTGTAACACTATTAAAAACAAATTACAATGCTAGTAAAATATTAAAACTTATTTATTATTTTTTTACATTGTAGTTGTAATTTATTAAGAAATACTTTATTGCATTAATTCTCCTTTAACACGTTGTTTATATAATTTCTAATTACACTAGTCAATAAGTGCTTTTCCTACATTCTATTATATGTAATGAATGAATGCACTTTTTATAGCAAATCGAAAAATATATTCACTATGATCCCATCACGTTAGAATATCGAGAAAATTTTAATAAAAAAATTTGCCTAAAGTGTGTAATTTTTTTCTGTATTCGTCTATATTTTTTATTTTATTACTTAAATGTTATATCTAGAAAAACATCTAGTTCTAGTTAACTTGCTTGAATATATTTGAATAAGTCCTGATATTTTTTTTACATCACAACTTTAAACCACGCCACTTTTACTTCTTAAACCAATCACAGTTTAGAAATTTGTAAATATGCGGTTATGTGGATATATGAGAGCAAAAAAGTATTATTTAGATTAAATTAAATAGGATTGTTGTCATTTGTTACTTTTAATATTTTCAGGTGCATAAATGATGCAAATAGTTTTTGTTTTATTTGTAGAGTTAGTAATTCAGCAGCATAAGCAAAATATTAGACCAACAACAGAAAAAGCTACTACTACTTTGGCATTAAAATTAAAAATCAAGAAACATTTTGTATTCCCAAAAACTGCTGTGCGCGTTGCGCTATTATCCTAAGAATGGAAAAAAACTGATTTGCCGTTTGGAATTTCTATATTATGGCGAGAACGAACGGACCATACTATGAATTATTGCTTTTACTACACCAAAATCTTCGGCTTATCAGAAAAAGCAAGAAAAAAGTTACGAATCCTAGTTTTCCTTGTTCAGGAACCCTTCCCGTTCCAAAATATTCAGCTGATTTAACAGAAGTACAAGAAAATACAGAAATGAAAATAGCAACTATAGTACGATATAGCAATAATGAGTAGTGGCCGGAAAAGATAAAAAAGGTAAAATCAGTAAAACAAGTTTAAATAAATTTTGCAATTTTGGAATATACAATTTACACTATATAAAGAATTCAGTCTTTATACATATTGACAGATTTCAAAGCATAAATTAACAATATTTCTAAATTTTTTAGTGTCAGATTTATTCCTTTGTCCGTTAAAAGAAATAAATATTTTAATGCATACAAGAATTAAATATATAAATTATACAAAACACGAATAACAACAAAATAAAATCGAATGCATTGAGTTGAGTTTCAAAAAATTTCTAGCTATTTTTTCTTGGTTGGGCTAGGGAAGTATTTGTAGCCAAATTAAATCAAAATATTTGAAGATTACTTAGCACTGCACTACTTTGACATAACAACTTTTCACCGTCTGTGGTTAAATTTACGCCCAATTTACAACATAACCGATATTTCACGAAAACATTTTTTCTTTCTGTTGGTATCTACAATGAGTTGTGCACAAGACTAACAGTCGATTTTAACTGATATATTTATACAGTTAAATAACTCTCCATTAAAGTTCATTACTCGGATTATGGTGATGTTATAATGGCTGGGAAATTTGCAACCTGGTTTAATGAGGTAATATTGCATTCTTTCGTAACTAAAGTAAGAGTTGCTTTAAAATTGTGGAAAATCCCGAAAAAAGTAGGTATTCGGTAAAAATAACTTAAAAAATGAGATTAAAAAGCATAAAGCTAAAAAAGGTAAAATCTTTGCAAACTACTAAGAAAGTAAATAAGTAAATACCTAAAATCCAGTCTCTATTAATGAGATATTTGTACCATTTTAAGAAAACAAACCTCATCTAATAACTTATTTGGAATTAAATAAATTGGTATGAGATTACCTTTGTCAAAACTCAAGACTTTTAGGATTAATATTGTAAGGATGGATGTGGCTAACTCCAAATATGCTTATTTCAGTATATCTCAATCGCCAAAAAGAGTTATCCCAATATTTCTTTCTGAAGAAAATCTTTTTTGCAATAACATAGAGAATTCGATGTTTGTATTAAATTATAAACGCAATGTAGAAGATTTGCAACTTTTCATTGATATTTCAAAGCTAAGCCTAAAATCTGTCCTTTTACACATAGGAAATATTTATAGTTTGATTTCTGTTAGATGTGCTGTTGATATAAAGAAATCTTGTGAAAAGATGGCACAATTTTTTGACACAATTTTTTGCAGAAAATATAAATGGTATGCCAGCACTGATTTAAAAAGTGTAGCAAGTCTAGTTGCTTTATAACTTGGATATACATATAAAGTATTTCTGTTTCATTTGTGAGAGATAAGCGGGCACAAGAAAATTTCCAGCAGCTCTTCTTAAACACAAGAAAACTTTTTTTATAACTGTTCCATATAAAATTGGGTTTGATAAAAAATTTATCAAGGCAGTGGACAAAGGAGATGGATTTCAATATCTTTGTACAACTGCAAATTAATTTTCTAATGACAGATGCAACATTTTGAAGAGGGCCTAAGCAACTTAGAACGGACTGCTTGATACACACTCAAAGCAGTAACACAAAACTTTTAATAAAATAATAAAATTGAAAATTATCAATAATTGATATGTAACTTGAACCCAAAAATTTTTTAGAGTCGCACTTAGGATTTTTCTTCCAAATCTTGGTGATATTAATGCTAGACAAAGAGAATGGTTTCACCAAGACATTTCTGCTATTGTAAAAAACATTTCCAAGGGAAGTGGAACAACAAAATACTTACCGATTATTATTGGACACTGATATCAAAAAGTTTCTCAATCAAGTGTAAAAGGAAAAATGCAGAAAAAAACATTTTAGTCGTAATAAATTCATTATTATCCATAACATTTTTGATTCATTCTTTGAATTAATTTGTTCTTAAAATGTGACATCTTACAAGTAATTATTTTAAACATTACAGTTAGAGCTATAAAACAAAATAAATGTACGTAAATAGTAAAGAAAAAAATAAAAATATGTTGTCCTGTGCTATTATCGCTGCTGTATTATAAATTATATAAGCAAGACAATACAATTTTAAAAATAACCAGTTGTTATTTTCTTTGGAAACGGCCATAGTATTTTTAACAATGTTAATACATCATATTAAATTATTTTCGAATATATAAATATTTGGACTCTCCTATTCGATAGTTGGTCTAATATCTTTCACAAATTTTATTCTAAAAATGTTTAATACAAACTAATCAAATGTTATGCTAGAAATTTGTATTTATTTTTTCTTCTTGTTAATAGCTAATTTATTTAACATGGTAACTATATAAATTTTCGATTAAATTTAGTAAGAGGTTGTTGTAATGCTGCGTCTTCTGCGTATATTAACTTAGCAATTTACTACTAAAATTATAAGGTAAATGCCTCAAACAAGCCGCCCGCGCATATATCCAAATTGAGAGCGAATTGGGGTTAGGCCTTAATTTCCGAGTTTTTGCTGGCGGCGAGCTTATTTTTAACTTGAAAAGCAGGGGCTCTTTGTGCCCGGCCAGCCGACCTGATTAATTAAATTAAAAGGAAAACGACGAAGTCCTTTACGGGCGGTCTCGTTTACTTGGCTGCGCCAAAAAACAACTTTTTGCGTGAGCCAACAACATAACCCAGCAGGACTACTGTCAATTAGTAAGCGTCATATAAGGGCTGGTTGTCAAGCGCAGTAATCCTTGCTGTCGCCGCCGCTCAACAATAGGCGCCTCTTGGACCCGAAGACGTACAAAACGACGGCATCATTAAAGACGAAAGTTCCAGTGTCGGAAAGTAACTTAAGGGTGCACACCCTTGATTGCACGCGTTATGACCGGGGATTTATTTCAAACGCACGTCATTTCATCTTGGTTTTATCTCATTTTGGCTGCTGTATCTTAAATAACAATATACGGGAATATTCATGTATGCTGTTATTATCATTTCTAGTATTAGTGTAGTTATTAGTATAAACATCTACATATAATACATATAAACATGAAAAGAATATAAAAAGTTTCGATAGTAATGCTAACAATAAGATCAATTTAATTTAACTTTAAAAACACTTTTAAAAACGAGGAATAAAATATTCTGCTTCATGTGAAAACGCTTCTTCTTCGAAACAATTACAGTCATTATCATAATTAATTACCTTAATCTTATTTACAGTTATAAAAGTCTATATAAATAAAACTGTAAAAAAGCTAATTAAAATATTTGGACAAAAAGATTCTGTTGTCGACAAAAAAACAGACCGCCCCGTACCGGTCAGTCAGCTGAAAACTACCCCTGCAAACGATAGTGTGACAAGGCGTCCAGAAACCTAATTACACCGTCAGTCACTCCAACTAAACATTTCAAAAAACGCCATGCAGCAATTTAGTAAGTGATCTGAATCAGTACCTATTTCTAGACTCAGCTAACCCAAGAACTAAAACTAGATGACCATCTGAAACTTTTAATATTACCCGATTTGATGCTAGATAATTAAAAAGTTGGCGCAAGTTTTGCTAAAAAAATTATTTTTAGCAACGAGGCGTATTTCTACATTAATGGATACATTAATAAGCAAATTTTACATTTGGGGCCTTAAGGCATAAAAAATCCTAGAATAATTCGAGAACGGCTTATGCATATACCCAAAGAGTAATAGTTTAGTGTGGATTTTCTGATGGTGGAGTGACTGGCTGTTACTTTTTAAAAATGAGATTGGAAATGCAGCGATTATCAATGCTAAACGTTATTGTGAGATGCGAATTTTTTGTGGCCTCATTTGAACGGCATGGATTTAAATGACTTGTGGTTCCAGCAAAACGGCACCACCCGTCATAAGAAGCAACAATTTTATGTGTGGCATATATCCAAAAGCAGCGAACTGAACTGACCACCAAGATCTTGTGACTTCACATAGTGTGTTTGTTTTCTCTGGGGATTCTTAGAGACAAAAGTTTATCCCACTAAAATAAGAAAGATTTCTAAATTAAAAGCGAAAATTGAAGAGTTATTGGCAAAATTAAGCCACAGTTATACAAACAAATATTTGGAACTTTGTCAAAAAAATTCCGTAGTGTCAAATGAGGCGTGGAACATATTTTCCACATATTTTATTCCAAATTTAATAGCAACAGTTACACTTTAAACCAATGTCGTAGCTTTTCCAACTAACAAATATATAAAATAATTTGGTTAAAATTAAAACTTACATTTTTTTTGAGGCGCCATTCATTAATAAACCGTCTAGTCCCCTTTAATTTCTATAATCGTCTGATAAAAGAAGGCAATTTCCTAATATTTTTGCAGGTGTTAATTTACAACAGTGTTATTAAAAGATTCCATACATTTTCAAGAAGATTGGCATTCGGGAGCCGTAAAGGCCAGGTTAAAGTGTTGCCCCCGGTCTATGCAAAGCTTACTACATTGCTTTGTATTATTATAATTTTGTAACATCCGGGCACGACTGGTTAATCCCCAATCAACGATTTGATTAAATTAAGCACTCGTGATGTAAGTCCAACCACGTTTTTTGTGTTTCACATTCCGGTAAATAAAATTAATTTTTCAAAACTTTTTTCATTAAAGCACGGATAAACAAAATGCTTATAGGCTTATAGATTAAGTTGTGCCGCCCAAAATATAGCTGAGTTGATAAAGACTTTGTCGCTCCCATCCCATTTAGAATATTTGCGTATCTAAACTAATCGTTATTTGCGCTGAGTTTTCCCAAATTCTCAATGAATGCCATTCTTGTTTATTTTTGTCTTCTGCATTCAAGGTTGACCATTCTTTTACTGTCGTCTAGCCATCTCAAAGGGGGTTTTCTACTAAATCTAGACATTTTTGTTTTAATATTCTTGCCATTTTTAAGAATTTAGCTCTTCACCCGGGGTCTCAATCTGCCTACTCCTCAAGGAGAGTCTTTAAATAAGACTGGTCTTTCGTGTGTCCTGCTTTGCCACTTATAAGGCTGGAAGTAAAAGTTTTGCGGGAATGTAAGAAAGCTCGCTAATACCGATCTGAAACTTTACGGCATTTTCCATAAATTAAGTTCCTCCAACATCCATCCTATTATCTGGAATACTTTCTTGATCAGGAAAAACCCTACACCCAGAAACATAAAAGGTAGTGCCAAAATCAACTATCTAATATCCAACCATCACTAACCAATACCACATTACATAACCTTTCTGACTACACAGTAAGCGACTTAACTAATCAAAAGTTTTAATTTTGCTGTATTGCCAAATTGAAACTGCGGACGGTGCACAGCTCTTTTTTAATGTAAATAAACATCTAAAAAAAGAAAAAAATATTCGAAGTGTTGAGTGACAGTTCAAGAACTTAAAAGCATTATGATTTTTTTTATTCGATTTTTCAACTAAACAAATGCTTATAAAAAATCTACAAGTAACTAATTATTTTCGTTCAAAACAATATATTATCTAAGGAGATGGTAAAGAGTTAAACAAAACAAAATTTATTACGAAGAGTATAGTTATTTATTCACCTTATAGCTGAATTTTAATAATGCGTCTATACTTCCATGAACAGTCAACCGAATTTATTGCCAGAAAGTCAAGGTACGCCGAAAACGTCAGCAATTAGTAATAACATATACGAAGAGTCGAGATAAGATCCTTTCGAAGCAAATCAGTTTCAAACAATTTCACCGCTACGTTTAAAACACAAAAGAAATAAAAACAGTCAACAAGCAGGAAATCCAGTAGGAAGACAACGGACGTCTTCTTGTAGCAAATAAACAAAAAATGTGTATTAGCCATTAGCATATCACAGAAAAATAAAAATAAAAAAAGTAATGTATCTAAAGTTGAACTAATACTTCCTTTTATACTATACGAGATATCTAAAGATGTACCAGCGTTGCTAGAATTAATAAGATCAGCCACCTCTACATTCACATATCAACTTTTATTAGACAATAATATAAGAATTAAACCAGATAGTATAAAAAATTACAAAAAATTGAAACCATGCTAAATAAGAATAATATAGTTACACACACACATACAAATTACCAGAAAAAAAAGATACAGAGTTGTATTGAGAAATCTATATCATAGGATACCACATGGCAATATAAAAGCAACACTTATGCATCATAGTCATAACGTAGAACAAATTATGACTACTAAATAAAGAAACAAGAAAAAACTTTACATACACAACCCCAATCAAATAACGATATCTTAGTTATATTGCAACAGCAAAAAACATACCTGCAACAACAAAATGTACAACTGCAACAACAATTTAAATTAGTCAAATAAATCAGACAGCCGAGAGACATAAATCAAGTCGAACAACTCAAAAAGTAAAATGGCGGAACTATACAAAATTGCCTTGTGAAATGCGAATGGCATTTTAAATGATAAGTATGAAATAGAGTTATTCTAATAGCAAAATAAAATAGACATTCTGTTAATATCTGAAAGCCATTTAACCTTAAACACAAGTTTAAAAATACCCCTTTATAAGGTTTACAGCACAGCTTATCCAGATACAGAACAACACGCTAGAAGTGGTGCCTCAGTCATCATAAAACAATCTATAAAGCATTACCTGCTGAAAAAAGAAGAATTATTTCTCCAGACAGTTACAGCAGGAATAGAAGATTGATATGATCCAATTAACATCTCGGCGGCCTATTGTACGCCAAACTATCGTGCCAGTAAGAAAGCATTCAATAACCGTTTCAACTTAGTAATAGATTTATGACAAGGGCCGATTACAACGCAAAAAATTTCAGCTGGTGACCCAACACTCAAAAAAGGAAAAGTATTCTATTACGTTATTCAAGAGCTCCATCTTAATTATCTTTCTACATATATAAACCTACCTACTGGCCAACAGATCCAAGGAAAATACCTGATTGCCTAGACTTCTTTGTCACCAAAGGATTCGCACCTAGATATTTAAACATTGGACCAAATTATGATATTGCATTTGGTCACACGCCGGTAGTAGCCACTGTTTACTCATGAATAATAAAAAAGGAGTTGCTTATTAAACTTTACAATCACGAAACTGATTGAAAATATTTCAAAGAAGACAAAAACGTAAATTTTAAAGTGTCACTCAAATGGAAAATGAATGGAAGATAAAGTTCAAAAATTTACCACAATAATTCAAGAAGAGGCTTGGAAAGCAATACCACCATCAGTCCAACGATAAAAAAAATAAAATGATGTGTCCGCCAGTTATACGAAAAAGATCAAAAAAAGACGCCTTAGAAAATCTGGCAAACAATAAAACGTGTTTACTTGGACCCGATTTCGCCGGGGCTGATGTTACCTGACCCGGAATTTTTCGGGCCGATGCAAAACAAAGGCCCTTCTTTGGAATTTATAATCCCAAAATGAATGTTAGCTGAGTCGGATTTTGTGGCGCCGTGTGCAGCACCGGGTTTCTTGACCTACCGCGCCGCGTCGTGCCAAGCGGTTCTGAGTCGACCCGAACGCCACCGACCATAGCCGCCACGGAATTTACAAACCAGAGCAAGGGCGCCGACGAATTTTCCATCAGCGCAGAGGCGCCCCCAGTGTCCACCAATCCTGGACAAACCCCGCATCCCCCAGCGAGCTCAGCGTGCTTCTACCCTGAAACTCTGCACCCCACCAGCAGAGTGGGCCATAAGCTAAGCCCTTAAAACCTGAGTCACCGAAGCATTCGCGCTCGGTCGCCAGCCCCTTAAGAAGAAATCATCAAGAGTCATCAAGTGAGTCCTTTTCGTTTCTTTTGCTGCTCGCTGCCCGGACCTGCTGCTCGCTTTCCGGCCCCGCTGCTCGGACCTGCTGACGCCCCTGCTGCCGCCCCTGCTGCTCGCTGTCCGGCTCTGCCATCGGCCCCGCTGCTTGGCCTTGCTGCACGCTGCCCAGCTGCGCTACTCCCACTGCTGCTCGCTGCCTGGTTCCACCACCGACCTCGCTGCTTGCGCTGCTGCACCTAGCTCGCGGCCAGCTTCAATGCGCCAGCTCGCTGCTCATTTCAGCGCATACATTAAGTCGTAGATTAAGTTTTTGTACATTAGCTAAGTAGGTTAAGTTAGCTAGGGTTGATAGGTTAGCGTAAGGTAGGTTAAGTTCTGTAAGGTTGTAAATATAAATCTAATCGTAAGTTGGAGCCGACGCTTCGTTTTTTTAGGCTTCGGTGCCCCACGCGTTGCCGGTCGTAGCGTCCCGGTGACCGATTTATCACCGCCCGGGGCCCGACCTGGTAACAGACATCCTCACGACAAGACAAATTATAATCGGGCAGCAAGACAACTAAAAGAGTCGGATTATAAAGAAATTAACTAAAAAAGGTATTGCGATGCTGACAAAACTTTACAATGCTGCTCACAAACTAAAATATTTTCTAGCACAATGGAAAATGGCGAAAGTAATAGCGATACGAAATCCGGGAAAATCGTCAAATAAACCTACTTCATATCTACCCATCAGGCTTCTGCCGATAATGGATAAGATCTTTGAAAAACCTTCGACAAAAGGTTACAAACCACTACTGCTGTATGAAACCTAATTAGGGGACGCGGTGGCTCAGATGGTTCAACCAGTTGGCTCTGTCCTCTGACCGGCGTGCGCGAGTTCGAGTCTCGCTCAACCCATAGGTGTGTGTAAATGTCCTAGCATTTAAGTGCATGTTAGTGGGCACAATAAGCCCTTGCGGTTGCAGTGTCTGTAAGTGCGCCAAAAAAAAATGAAACCTAATTTTAGAAGTCACCACTCTACCATTGAAAAAGTTCACCGAGTAATGGACACCATAAACAAAACTGTTGAGAAAAAAGCTACTGCGCAGCAATATTTCTAGCCTTCAATAAGGTTTGGCATTAAGGGCCACACTACAAACTAAAAAAAAACCTCCAGAAACTTTTATGCAAGGTCTGTCCGAAAAGCAATGCGCCCTATTTTTTTCTGCCGCGACTATCCGTCGTACAGCATTACTGCTTGCACGGAAGGGCAGGGGGGAGTCTTGGAAAAACAGAGCGACCCGCGCCAGTCAACTCCAAGCTCCTGAAGTGTTTCACTAAATCTTTGTGTGAGTGCTCCGTCGAAATTAAGATGGAACATCGAGCAACGATACGCGATAAAGTTTTGTTTCAAAATTGAGAAGACGCCGTCGGAGACTTTTGAGTCGCTTTTGATGAGGACTGCATGTCATATTCACAGTGCAAAAGGTGGCATAAAATGTTCAAGGAGGTCGATCAGGTCGCCCCTCAACGTCGCGAGATGAAAGTTCGGTTGACAAAGTGCGCCAATTGTTGAACTCTGAGTATCCGCCTAATGTCAAAAATACTTGACATTCCGAAAACCAATGTGCGCGAGATTGTAACGAAAAACTTTCAAATGCGGAAGGTGTGCTCCAAATTTGTCCCGAGAGTGCTCACCCATGACCAAAAGAACAATTGAATAGAAGTGTGTCAAGAATTGTTGCAGTCCTGATGTGGCCCAGCCTAATTTCTTTTTGTTCCCAAAAATTAAAAAATCTTTCAAAGGACAGCATTTGGGGTCCCTAGAGAACATCAAGGCGGCTACGACAAGGTTACTAAAGGACATCCCAGTGAAGGACTTTTAAGACGCATATAAAGCATGGAAATCTTGTTGGAATAAGTGTGTTGAAGCAGAAAGGATGTATTTCGAAGAATATTAAGTAATTGTACGAATCGGTTCAATAAATTTCTTAAAACAAAAATGGGCGCATTACTTTCCGGGCAGACCTTGTATATAGTCGAAACAAATTAGTAAAAAAAAGTTAAAATATCTAAAAAATTTTGATTGTGAGTACTCCAATGCATTTGGGGGGAGGGCATAATTCTGGGTCTGGGGCGATTTTGGAGAACCATCTCAAATTTGTTTGTTTTCCGAATTTAAACTGTCTGAATAAGGGTTTTAGGGGTCGCTGATATGGTGCTATAAAGTGCCCCAAGTGAAATTGGATAAGAACATAATTTTGAATTTGGGGCGATTTTGGAAAATTACTCAAAATTTGTTTGTTTTTCGAGTCGATAAACGTCTCGATAGGTGTACCCAAAAAAATTTAGAAATTTTTTACTAATTTGCTTCGACTAATACCATCCTTAAATCATACCTACAAGAAGTTTTTTCAGAGTAAGACACGAAAACGAGATAACATGTTTATATCCGATAACATCAGGAGTTCCACAAGGCAGTGTGTTGGAACCGATACTATACCTGACTTATACAGCTGGTCCACTGATAAACATAAATATCACTATATCACTATCTATAACAACATTTGCCGATGACACTGCCATTCGCAGTACATGAAAACTCCATTAAAACAGCAAATATATTGTAAAGAAATATCGCACGGTGGGCCGGAAAGGTCTTTAAATCGATCGGATTTGTACCTGAATTACAATAACACGGTGTTCAAGTATCTGCATATCAGGAACTGACTCAACAAATTTCAAATGGTCTCACAGGTTGAAGTCAAAAGATTTAAGCAGCAGAACCATTTCTTGTAAAAACTGTTGTTGAAATACTAACGAACGTTAAAGCTAAAAAGAACTTAAGCTCCATCATGCATCAATTGTATGACATTATTAAACAGATTCTATTTATCTCCATATTGGTCCACTTCTAGATATTTTCCCTATTGGTGATTTATCTCTAGCGACCATGACTATTCTATTTTCTTCTATTTTGTAAATGTGTTAGCCTTAATTTTTTGTAGCTTTTTTAGGCTATTTTAGTTGATACTTGATCCTATTTTGTTTTTTATCACATTGTTTGCAACATCCACATCTCTATCTTTTGTAGCATTTGTCTTGTCTTTTCCATGTTGTATTGATCGTATTACAATCTTATAAACTTTGCTTTTAGT
This sequence comes from Sinelater perroti, assembly GCA_036346155.1. Classification (NCBI taxonomy): domain Eukaryota; kingdom Metazoa; phylum Arthropoda; class Insecta; order Coleoptera; family Elateridae; genus Sinelater; species Sinelater perroti. Next base: position 1,434,704 of record JARFIY010000348.1, on the reverse strand, counting down.
TTTGATATTTAAATATTTATTTTTCCATACTGTATCATTTAGCACTCCAAACAGTCGATCATCTTTGGTTATTTAAGCATGTACTTGATTTTTTATTATTGTCACTTACTAACTTCATGTTGTCCATCTGTCTGTCTGTCCGTCCGTCCGAGCAAAAACTCGAGAACGGCTGGAAATTTCCAAATTCTGTTTTCACCAATCGACAGGTAACCAAAGAGGCTTGTGATTTTGAAACTGATTAGTCAAGGTCAGGGTTAGTGACCTTTACGATTTTAAATTTTTAAAATAGCAACATAGAACATGTAGCATATTATTCAACTCGTCTTTGAACACTGCTTAATTTAAACTTAAACCTACAAACTAAAGGGTTTTCAAATTTGGGAGACTGTTTCGCCACTTCGCTATGCGTTGCAAGCTTTGCAGGTTTATTAATAGGCAATAATTTGAGAAGTTTGTAGTGAAATATTTATAGTTACAAACTTGTTTTATGATTCCACCATTTAATGCATTGTATGGGTTCTTTACCGATAGTTATATATTTCGTTTTCTTACTTGATATTTTTATGTTATATTTCTGGCATGCTTTCATTGTCTTCATAAATAGTATGTGTAAGTTCCTCCTTACAAAATACTCCATTAGATTGTCGTAGCTCTGTTCTTCATCTTCATTTATTTGGTCTTAGGGAAATCCGTCCATGTCCCCGCGTCAATACTGTTTATCTGTACTAGTTCTTTCATGTCAAACTTGCAGATTCTTATTACTCTCCACTCTTCTCTCACTATTTTTTCGTTATGCATTTCTTGATATTCTGCATAGCTTTCTAGTATTTTGTTTGTATTGTATTGCATATATGGCATTTCTTTCTCCTTAGCTAATTCCTTTACTTTGTTAGTAAACCCGGGTGTTTTGAGATAGTTATTGCTTTTCCTAATGATTTTGTAGCACTTTTTAATATTATTGATTACATACTTCCAGAATTCGTCAATAGTATCTTCCTACTATAGATCCTTTCTTTATTTTTTATGACAATCTTCTTTTATTCAATTGCTTAATCGTTCAATCTTTTATAATTTTTTTTAACTTTTTTTCGGATGCTTTATCTTTATACGTTTTTGTGTATTTCATGTAATTATAGTTTTATTTTTAGATTCTACTTAGAAATTAATTATATAATTAGCTATTCTTCCTTTTTCCACTTCACTGTGTGTTAACGTACAACAATTCAATATTCTTATGCCATTTCCTTTTTTCTTTATTCCTTGGAATGCATAAATTTGGTTATTATTTTTATACATTAAAAGTATTATTACATAGTCTCTCTGATTCTAGTTTGACCTATCGCTAGCCTAGTACAAATCATTTTCCATGCTCGCTTTTTTGTTTTGGGCTCAATGGATTGTTGTTCATCTTAAATAATTATATTTGTTTAAATTAAGCCGTAATTATTTCTTGCAGTGTTCCATACATATCGTTTTTTCCATGCTGGCTCATGCTGTACTCCGATTCTATGAGCCCAATTATTTTTACTTTAAGCTTCCTAGAAATCTTTTTTTCTTTATGCTAACGAGACTGGCAACAATAACTAGTTAGCTACTCAATCCAACAATCACCACACGGTGCTATAAAGTGCTTTTACAAAAGTTCTGTGACCAGGTTGCTATCTGTGAAGGTAGGGTTTCTAGTAAATATTTCCATCAATTTTAATTTTCTTATCGATACGTGCAAATTTTTAACAGCAATATACGTGTAACTAGAAATGTAAAATACATCTGGAAAATAATGAGACTAAATAAAATAACATGCTGGAGCAACAACAGACCATTACTAGCGGTTCTACGGCGAATCGTAACTCGCTTGAAACTTTTGAATTAAAATTTCTTTCAAAACAACCTACACATTTTTAACAGTTTTAAAATGGTGTTCTTTTAAACTAAATTTGAAACAAAATAAATAGAAAGCGGTCAGGGCCAAATCAGAGCTGTAGAGAAATGTGGGCGGCATTGCCACAATATGTTCGCTAGAAACTCTCTCGCTCGCTGCGTTATTGTAGTGAAGAATCCACTTTTGTTAGTGACCACGTTTCTGAAGCATATGTCATTACGGGCAAAACACATTCATTGTATACTTTAGTTTTTAGTATTTGGGGTATTTTTGATTTAAATACTTCTTTTAGTTTACCAAATGCCGCCCAACTCAGTCTGATTCGTCTATTCACCTCCTCGTCCTGTGCATCTTTATTAGGTGTTATTCGCTGGCCTAAATATATATATATATATATATATATATATATATATATATATATATATATATATATATATATATTCCTGAACGTTTTCTACTGTAGAGTTTTCTATCATTATTGTTCTATTTCCTAAATTAAAGTTTGCCATGACTTTGGTTTTGTTTATGTTTATTTTTAGTCCGACTGTTTTTGATACTTCATTTAGTTCTCTGATCATGTTTTGTAGTTCATCCAGGTCGTTGGCAAACACTACTATATCGTCTGCGTATCGGAGGTGCGAAAGCTTCTCTCCGTCGATGTTCAAGCCCTTTTGGTCCCATATTAATGTTTGGAGATATCTTCGAGTGCTGCTGTAAAAAGCTTGGGTGAGAGAGTATCTCCCTGTCTGACTCCTCTCTTTATTTCAATCGGATCCGTACATTCGTGGAGCTGTACTTTGAAGCTGCTAGATTTGTACAGGTCTTCAATTAAAGCTATGTAACGTTGATCTATTCTTACTCTTCGTAGAGCATCTATTACGGCCCAGTGTTCAATACTGTCGAACGCCTTCTCATAGTCCACGAAAGCCATTACTACGTCAATGTTATATTCTCTAGTTTTTTGTACAATTTCTCTGACCGATTGGATGTGGTCTACGGTCCCGAATCCTTTCCTAAATCCCGCTTGTTCCGGGGGGTTGGGCTTCGTCCAATTTATTTTCAATTCGATTTGTTAATATAGTAAAGAACAGTTTGTGGATATGAGAGAGTAGTGATATGGGTCTATAGTTCTGGAGTTCTGAACGATCGCCCTTTTTGTAAATTATAACTACTTTTGCTATTTTCCATGCTTGGGGGATTATACCTTCGATTAAACACTTATTGAACAATTTTTGAAGCATTGTTAAGGTTTCTCTTCCGCTATTATTTAGTAGTTCAATTACTACTCCGTCTTCGCCTGGTGATTTATTGTTCTTCATTTTCCCTAAAACTAACTTTATTTCGTATTTACTAATATCAGGGAGATCTTCAGTAAGATGTTTAGATAGTCTCGCGCGTGGGACTTGATTAACTATTGGTTTTTGCTTCATTGAATTATATAGTTCCTGGTAAAATTCTTTCACTATTGTTAACAACTAATTTCTATCATTTGTTACTTGTCCGTTGGCGTCTTTAATTTTATTTATTTGACTAGTACCGTTGGATATTTTTGGCCTGAACACTTTGCTACCTCTATTCTGATCAATGGTCTCTTCTATTATTTTAGTATTGTACTGTCTTATGTCATTTCGTATTTTCTTTTTTATAGTTTTATTTAGTTCAGTTCTTTCAAGTCTTAACCTGAAATTGTCTGTGTTGTTACTTTGTCTCTGTAATTCTTTTCTTCTTGCTATAAGGTTTCTGGTGTCCAATGATAGTTTATTATTCTCTTGTTTCCTCTTTTTCCCCAGTATTTCTTATGCTGTAGTTATTATGTTCTTGGTAATTTCTTGTTGAAGTTGATCTACGTTTTCATTGTGTATTTCCGTCATTTTTTTGTCTAGTCTATCGTTAAACTTATCCTTTATTTCACTGTCTTGCAATTTTTCGATGTTGAACCTGGCAGTTCCCTTTGATATTAGTTTAAATCTATCTAATTTTGTTTGAATACATACTTTTGCGCGAACCATCCGATGGTCACTACCTGTGTTTACCTGATTTAAGACTGTTGCGTCTTGTATAATATTCTTATTATTTGTCATAATGAAATCTATTTGGTTTTTAGTAGCGCCGTTTGGGCTTTGCCATGTCCATCTTCTGTGATATTTTTTATAGAAGTGAGTATTCATGCAGAACAGTTTTTCTTTTTCCATATAGTTGATCTAGATTTGTCCTCTGGGGTTCTTTGTCCATATCCATAATATCCGATATATTCTTCGCCCTGCTGTCTCTGGCCCAGTTTGGCATTGAAGTCTCCCATTAGGATTACGTATTTTGTCGGTTCTATTTGTAGTGCTTTATCAATGTCTTCGTACATTTCTTCAACTTCCTCGTCTTCGTGAGCAGTTGTTGGTGCATATACTTGGATGACTTTTAGACTGTATCTTTTGTTAATTTGTAGTATCATATAGATAACTCTTGATGATATGCAGTTTACTTTTTTAAGTTTGTTTTTAATTTCTTATTAATTATAAATCCAGTTCCATGTAGGCTGTTATCTTCATTACCTTTATAGTACAGCATGTGTCCTGTTTTCAGTATTAGTAAATTTTCTCCTCTTTTTCTTGTTTCGCTGATTCCTATTATGTCCCATTTTATTGATTCCAAGGCGTTCTCTAGTTCAGTTAGTCTCTCTTCGTTACTTAGGGATTGAGCATTGTACGTAGCTATATAAAAGTTACTTGTGCAGCCTTTGTGCTTGGATTTTTGGTTATGTGTTATCGAATTTTTGCCCCCCCCCCAGAATCAGAATTGGGGCAGACTGCTGAGTTAGCAGTGTGAGATTTTCTACTCACCTGGGGTATATGATTTTGTAAATTCGACCATATTTCGATTTGGTTTTGGGAGGTAGTTGGCATTTAAAACGCCGCGCTTGCCGAGCGTGTTGGCGAGTGTGATTTTCAGCCGCCCCTCACATGGAGTCAGACGTTGTTCGCAGCCGCCCACTCTGGGTCAGACGCTGCTTCTCACCATATCTGGTTACCCTCACTTGGTTTAGCCTGTAGGTCAATACAGTGTACCAGGGTGTGGCGCTTGGAGCCATCAAGTGAGAGTTGGGTGCCTCGCGAGGACCAACTGCCATGAACCTCCGCCCATCTATGACGCTTGGAGTGACCGTCCATGACAGAGGGGGCTACCTCACCGACGCAACCCCTACACCCCATTTATATTTATATATATATATATATATATATATATATATAATATATATATATATATATATATATATATATATATATATATATATATATATATATATATATATATATATATATATATATATATTTCAAACATCAATAAACAGCAATAAGCTCCGCTCCCGGTCCTACTGCTTGAACTAAGAAAATCGGTCTCATTACTTGTCGAACGTACCTTATATATCTGCAAATAAAAAGAAACGTATGAATACACTTTAACTTAGATGAGTATTTTAAGAGGGCTTTCACTGGATTGCTACTCTCCATGTCATGTATTATATTAGCTTTAGTATCTAGTTTAAGGCCCACATATGTTATACTTATAGTCCTCTCTGGACTGATTGTATAATTTGCTATAGTTAAATTAAAACAATAAATAAAAAAAAAGACTAACATCGTGCAAAACAATACCACATGCATTTCCTGACATATGTTTATATAAACTTTTTTGTTATACTACCTATGAGAAATCATGTCTTAAAATTTTTCCATGCAGTCAACATTAATCTCACATATTTTAAAAAAAATTAAAAAGGAGTTTCTGTACAAAAATTTTTAAATACAAAATTACTTTAAATGTTGGTTTTTCTCTTTTTTGAATCTTTCTAATCAAAATTGCTCAAAAAGTGTAAATGATAACGTCTTCAACAAACGAATGATACAAAAGTTTTTTTAATTATTATTTATTAACTAATTATATGATTAGCTAAGTGAACTCATTCCACATTTTCATGTAACCAATTAAGAATAATAAAATAGACAAGTGAGACAACAATCACACCAAATTAATATTTAAAAATCGTATGTTTTATAAAATATAAAAATAAACAAGTAGTAGCGATTTCTAGAATGGAATGATCTCTCTCGAGTAGTTTTCTAATTAAAATGCGCTGCTTATAATCAGAAGGCGTGTCACATTAATTATCGTGCTCTACATCGTTCTTCGCGCTTCGAGCAGTTTAAGACTCTAACCACCTCTGCCCCAGAATCGATTTGCACAGCTCGTTCGGTCCAATAATTTATTTCAAAGGAACAGAGAACCGAATTATTCGCAAAAGAGAATTCGGCCCTCATTAAAAAGCGATCGGTAATGAAAAACGCTCCGAAGGCGGCGGCTGCGGTTCCAAAGGCTCTGCGCGGCTCGCGCTAAATTTCTCACTTTGATATTTCTTTAGTCCGCCCCCGCGAGCGCACAGGTCTGGCCGGAATTCAATAACAAAACAGAAGGTTTACAGATAATCCCACGCTTCTTGTTTCCATTATTCCATTCTTTATCACCACGTTCCGATTGTGGGATTTGGTCGCCCCGTGCTGGGCGCGATTGATATTGACGTTCTCGATAACAGGCGAGCGCGAAGGCGCGCGCTGCCTGCTCGGGCTTACCTTTGCAGAATTTTGAATACATAATGCGATTTGAGCCATTCCAAATGGGTTTCCGAAAAAGAGCACCGAGCTGTCAATGCAGCGGCTTAGAATAGCAACTCATTTTTTGGAAATATATAAAAATACCTGAAAAAACTGTATATAGACAACCGTATACTGCATCAATTATTAATGATTTTAATAATAATGTAATGATCGATTTATAGACATAATTAAAACTAGATGTCTGTGTTTACCTTTTTTTATTGTTTATTATTTTTAGTAAAATTAGTTTTATTTTGAAATAATTAGTGATCAATCCGTAACACCATTTCAACACAATCAAATACAGAAAAATAATATCAATAACTTTATGATAGTAATACTCGGTTGCACAAATGCTTGTCAGAGCCATCGTCTCTTGACACTAGATTAAAATTAACGGTCCGTTAGAAATTAATTGCATTGCTCAAAACACCTAACATAGCCATTCAATCTACGATTGGCTAACAGGTCGTTTAACAATAGGATCGACATACTTTACATTTATACAAGTTTATAGGAAAATCATAAGATCGCTAGATTTTGACAAGTGCAAATTATGCAACCCAAACATATCCGCGATTTGTTTACATGGATACACAAGCAAAGCACAAAAGAAATTTTTTAATGAATCTGGCCTTAAGATATATAATTAAAAATTACTTCTTTATTAAATCTCAACAATTATACACAAATCAAAAGTGAAATCTTACAGAGATGTAATGGTATTATTAACATTTATATTGTAAATGTCTGTTTTGCAAATAATTTTCATTTTAGCAGATTAAACCACAAAAAAAAAATAATAAATTTTACGTGGGAATTAATAGTACATATAGCATTAAATATGCAATAATCAAAGTTGTTTGCCGGATAACTAAGAAAATTGACAAAAAAATCCTTATGCATTACCAAATATTTTAAGATGTTTAATTTTATGCTTTATGTTAGACTAAGGCCAGTGTGAATTTTCAATTTTAACTCGTACAGAGAGCCATATAATTTGCTGATTTTGTTTAACTATAATTGTAACTCTCAGATAAAAAATAGTTATACATACATTTAGAGCAAACTTAGATGAGCGACCAATAAATAAAAAGCAATATTGAAGTTATACTTCTACTAAATTCAAAATAAAAGCTTATTTTTACACAAACGTATCTAAAAGAAAATAAAAATATTTAAGTGCGTTATAAAAAAGTTTTCGGTTTTTTCTCTAAATTTATTTTAATTTTATATATATAAGGCCGCGTTAATCAGTGCTATTCAAGTAATTAACTTAATAATAAAACAATTTTTAGCTGACTGTTAAACTCCAACAATACTTGTACAATCGAAATAACTACTAACGGACTGGTAAATACGTCACTACTACGTAGCTTGTTAATAACTTTGTTAACTATTATCGGTCTGTTAAAAAAGGTTTCTGCAACACTTGGTGACTTAAACATCTATATAGATTTAACACGTTTTTGAGCAACTGGGTATAATTTAATGAAGGCCAGAAAATATACATGATAATATGCAAACGAAGGCGCTTTAACGAAGGATTTAAAAAAAAATTGTAACAGGCGTTTCACAATTTAATCAATTTATCTAGACTCTTTAAAGATTTTCTAACGTTGAGTGCCAGAATAACTTGCCGAATAAGACAAATAGGGGGTTACAAGCAATTAGGTAAGCTCTTTAAACTCACAAACTTTCTATATAAATTTAGAAAACTGAAACATTAATATGATTTACTCTCGTCACAACTTAGACTTAAGAGATATTACCATGGATTACTCTATATTTGATATATCATTAATCTATACTTTCACATTGCAATGTTTGGTAAAAATTCGGACAATTTGTTTAACTTAGACCTTATAACATATATTTTTACACTGGAGTTGCTTCTTAGGCTGATGGTTATTGTTATTAAAATAAATGTTTTAAGAATCAAGTCAGTCTTAACATATAAGATATAAAACAGTTTTGTAAGTCTAGAGATTGAAACTAACCATCTTTTTCATTTATTGCAATATAATACAGTGAACTCTCCTATAACTTGGTTGTATCAAAACTGTGTTATGAGAAACTTAGAAATAATACAGATCAGGAAATGTGTTTCATGTTATATTGAAACTGTGTTATAAAAAGTGGTCATATAAAAGCGAAGATATCTTTCTATACCATATATTTCCATGCATAAAAAACACAATTTTATTCCAGTTTTTAATTATTCTAAGACTTAAGACTTAATACATATAAATTAAAATAAATCAAAAATGAAATTGAGAAAAATCAAAATTCGATATGTAAAACTAAGCCATACAAATTTGTGCAATAACAAATACTTAAAAAAATTACTTAAAACCACTCTCAGTCTAACTCTTTTTGCTATACTAGATTGGAAGTCCTCGTCAGATGTTGTATATTCATTATTATTATATTAAGTCTGATTGAGTTCGTAAACATCCGTGTGTTCTCACTTTGTAGTTCTTGATAAAGAGGTAAGCAGCTTTGCAGTTCTTTCCACTACGCACTAAAAAAGGATCTTAATCAATAAAGTAAAATTCTAATTTTGCGATTAATTCTTTTGTTAACTACAAAGATTATACAAATATACATTATACAAATGTATGTGTGTCAATTTGATTGGATTAAAAAAGCACGACGATCTTGGTTGAGTAATGTTTCGCATACTCCTAGAAGACATAAATATTATATGGTCAAAAATCATTAAGGTACTAGATATTTGTTTGACAATTACTCAAACAAAATCTTTTCAAGTAAGAGTGCAAAATAGATAAAATTGCAATTCGAGCTGTTATTAGAAATCTCTGTTTAAAAAAAAACCTAAAATAGACCAATCAAATGACTGTTGCTATATTGGAGGACTAATACCTTTTTTATAAAATTCTTCGACTTTAAGAATACAAATTCAAACGTAGCAGAATAAACGTCAAATACGCACTACGCCCTAGAGGTCCAAAATCAGCTGTCACACTGAAAATTTTCGGCGAAATCGTTTTTGAGACGAGTAAAACAGCGATAGTAAAAGAGCTAGCGCATGCGTACTTGTTGATATATACACTCATTGTTAGTTGCTTTTTCAGTAGCCATGGAACCGCAGAGATTGAACAACGCGTCTTTGTTTATGACACCTTTGTTGCAACCGGTTATTCGGTGGTGCAGGCACAGGTCCCATCTTGCCCAACAATACTAAAATGGTTTAACAACTTTAAAACAAGAGACACTGTAAGACCTAGAACAGCTCGAAGAGGTGATCGGACCGTTAGAACTCCAAAAGACGTTGAAAAATTTCGACAGGCTGTGGACGCCAACACTTGCTGTTCAACGGCACGACACACTTGCGCTTTGCACATATCAGACAAGCCAATTGCAAAATTTTGCACTTTGACCTCCACTTTTATTCTTAAACAATCATGGTGATTGAAAAACTGGAAAAATAATGACATGTACGGCTGCTTACGTTTTCAGAAACGATACTGAAAAGCCTGGAAAATGACTGTATTCTGCTAACAAATTACAAGGCTCATTTTTACTTATCGGGTGCTATAAACAAAATTGTCGGTATTGATCGGAAAATAATCCATGGGAAGTCTATCAAAGGTCCCTACACAGTAAGAGAACGAGTATGTGGTGCACAGCAGCTCGATATGACATAATAGGACCCTACCTTTTTCGAGAAAACAAACATACTGTGATAGTTTACATTCAAAATCTATGGAGTATTAAAGCTATTTAGAAAGGCATAACTCGAAAAATTCGAGCAATACAACGTGCTACGTCTGAAAGATGTATGGACAATATTTCCAGCTACCTGCAACAATGACTATACAAGAACGGTCGCCAATTATTACATAAAAAAATTTAAAGAGCTCACCAACAATACAGTACCATTAAAATCCGTAATATGGTTAAGAAACATCTATGACACGTTTATAATAAGGAAACACGGCAAAGAGATACTTAAATACCTGAATTTGATACACGTGCGTATACAGTTACTGTGAAACCAGAATCGAAAATATAGAATTTTTTTTAACATAAAGGTGTTGAAATCAGAGAACATATATTTACAAATACCTTTACAAGTAGTTAAATCACTATCCAAGTCAAAAAAGAACGTTTGTAAAAACATTTGTAGATGGGGCACTGCGAATATATCAATCTTGTTTCTTATTTGAGAGACTAAAACATCTGAAATAATCTTTACAAGAAAATGACAGAGATAGACAAGTACGGACATACAACTTCTTTTACACCAATGTCCGGACATAATCAAAAGTTATAAGGAATGACATTTTGGAAGCTGAGTCCGCTAAAAACCCTTATTGTATTGTTGTAGGACATCCGACCTATGCCAGTCGCGGATGTGAACCCGTCAGGTTATAGGCTTTTGAATGATACCCCCTTTACGTCTTTAGGTTTAGTAGTTCTCAAAATGAAACCCGCAACGAACAGACAGACGTCCGCACCAATTTCATTAGGCTTTCCTAAGAAGCCTAAAAGAGCAATAAAACCTAACAAATGCGCACGAAAAAAAATACAATCGAAATCAGTCGTGATAGCCAAAGTTTTTTTATCTTTTATCAACACAGTCACGGACTGGATAAGGAAAAGTTTGAACAAACATACGATAATAACCATCTTTACCACTAAAATACGGGACTTGCTTTGACCAACCAAGAGCATGGCATACCATAGTCATGTGAGCAAATCTACAATGAAACTAAGGGCCATACAGTTACCACCAGAATAAAACAACACCAACGACACCTACGCCTCAATCAATTCGAAAAATTAGCTTCTTTAGAATGCGCCTAAAAAATTCAGTGCCACTAGACAAGAGTTCGTGCAAACACACGTTTTGCTTAATTGTAGGAACTATCACAAGAGATTATACATAAAGGCAACAAAAATTTATAAATATAAAAATAATTTAAAAAAAACGATAGATTCTATTTACTCAAATTTTGGTTTACCGGTCTTAATGACCAAAAACAAACCGTCCAATTTACGTCAGCAACTAACCCAGTGACATGAAAAATAGCCCTCTACCACCATCCCTACTATACTCGCACTATACTCATACACGAGATAAAAGCAAAAGCTCACGGGGCATTAACTTCATTTTTAGATTTTTTTTAAATGTCTGCCGCAGTTGTGAACCAAACGTCAAGAGTTTACAACCTCCGAGCGCGACCTAAAAATCCGAGAACGAACAACCCGATGCGTCATTTACCGAAACTCTAATACAAAACAAATCTTCTAAAAAATCATTAGGAAGAATACTATTGAAGAATATTAACAAAAACGCAAATTCCAAAATTCACGGCTTTCCCTGCCAAGTTCAAGTATTTCTGTTTTACATCATAGCATTACGAATATATTAAACAAAATATACAAATAATAAAATAAAACAATAAAATATCTGATTTTATCTGCTCGACTAACAAACCTCTACTAGTCTCAATAAATTACAAAACACATTATAATGATTGAGAAAAAACATACAGGTACAAGGTGGCGCAAAAGTTGTCACCCGATATTCTTTGGCTGTAATTTTTTTTATGCATGTAAAACTTTGGTTCTACTTTTGGATTGTGTTTATTTGATGTTTTAATTTTTTTCTATTAAGTCGAGAAAATGATATCGACCAAGTGGCCGCCGCTAGAATTGATAACAATACGGGCCCGATTTATGGCATTTTTCATCTCTCTTGCCAGAATTTCCGGCGATAGGTTCTCGCATTCTTGACGGATATTGTCTTTGAAAGCTTCAAGAGTCTGAGCCTTGTTGACATAGACTCGCGACTTCAAGAAACCCCACAAAAAGAAGTCTGGAACGGTTAAATCGGCCAACCTTGCGGGTCAGTGCAAATCACCAAAACGAGAGATTGGGCGACCCGGAAATGCATCCCTCAGAATTTCGGTTGTTACTTGTGCAGTATGCGCCGTTGGTCCATCCTGGAGCCACATGTTCCCCAGTCCCAATTCATACAATCGAAGAAGGAGAATGTCGTTGGCCATAGCTCTGTAGTGCTCGCTGTCCACAATAGGTGGGTTATACGCGGATTTTCGGTGCCCCAGAAACGATAATTCTGCTTATTCCCACAGAGATGGAAATGGGCCTCGTCGCTCATGATGATTTTCGAAGAAAAGTGGTCGATATTCAGGATGGCTTGAGAGTAGGTTACATGCGCTTGGCAGTCAACGGCTAACAGCTGATACATTGTCTGCACTTTATAAAAGAACATCTTCAAGTCACTCACCAAAATTCTCTGTAAAGATCGCCGATTGATGCCCAATTGCGTGGCACGTCGTCTGCTCGATACTTCGGCGACCTCAGCAATATCTTCAGCCACAGCCGCTATATTCTCACCAGAACGGCTGCTCCGGGGCCAGCCAGACCTGGCACCATCTCAATTTTTTACCACTTGCCTAACTTAATATTTCGAATAACACTTCCTTCCATTTCTCACCAACAAAATCATGCGTGAGGCGATTAAAATAAAAAAAATTCCTTCAATTCCTCCGTACTCAAAACAATTGCCAACGTTTTTCCATTATATGAAATTGGATAGTTATGGCATGTCACCAGTTATGTAATTCTTTCTAGCAAACTTTCCCCTATCTAGTGCATTTCCAAAGAAAGCTTTTTCCGACAAATATTTATTTCCGTCTCAATAAATAGTGGAGTATAATACCTAAATAGCAATTCTTTTCCTACGTTTCATAGTTCTCCTTTGTAAGTAGGAGTTTTGATCTGTTATTGCTGGAAACGAGAACTTTGAAAAAAAGCATTTGGAACCAACTCAAAATGAAACACGCCTTCAAAGTTCCATCACATGCAAATCATGACCTTTTTGCCAAAATAATCTTTACACGAAACTGTCTGAGGATTTTGGCCTTTTGGCCACTTTTTCTATCGATTGTAATTGACTAAAAAAACAGTTCTTATCCGACGTCCCAGTGCGCTTCTAAAATAACCCGTTCAATGAATTGTTGAGCAGTTGGCGGTACATTTCAAGACTTTTGGCGGCTTGCGCTTCGGTGAGTTCGTGCGGATCTTGGCGAGGCTTCTTGTGGACAAAATCAAGTTGCTAAAAGTGCCGACGAATCGTTGATTTACCAACTCCAAGTTCGGTGTCCAGATCTCGAGTGGTTGATGAAGATTCGGCATTCAAAGCAGCTTGTAAGTCACCATCATGCAGCTTTAATGGCCGGCCGGAACGAAACAAATCCTCAAGGCTGAGATCATTGAATTTAAAGGGCTTATACTAATTTGAAACTTTTGACTGACTTACAGTTTCTTCACATTTAGCATCGCGAATCTCTTGAACATCTCTTGTTGAAAGTTCCACTTTCATCAATAGCGAATCAAAACTCGAAGCTCACTTTCTTGCAAACTTATTTGAAATACAAAGATAAAGGTTGTTTTAACACTATAAGCACAAAGAAACAAAAAACTGCATAAAAACAACTTTTTTTCACAGCTGATTCAGAACTTTTAGGACAACCTAATAATATACTCTTAAATACTCTATAAATCTAACAATCCAGGCAAATGTGTAATTTTGCTTCACATATTATATTATAATTTTTTATCTCTTTTATAATTTCTCATTTTTATTTCTTTTTAATTCTACATTTTTTACATAATTTTATTTAACGGCAATTTTGATAAAATTAACCAATTGTATTCAAAACACTAAATAATACATATCATAAGTTAATAAATAATTCAGTATATAAACAATTAAGTACGACCTCAAATTACAAATACTTACAACACAATGCAACTTTCTTAATCCACCCAAAGGATAGATAACGTTTCACTTGTTAACACACATTTTGTAATATTCTACGTTGGGTGGCGCATCGATAAATAAAACTGAAAAGGTAAAATCAAAATTGTACAAAAACTTTGATTTAATACATTAGTATTAAAAAAAATAAATCGCTTTTAGCTCACCCAACAAATAAAAATATACAGAACACCACTACTTACAATTTTATAATAAATTTAGTGTACCATCCCACAGTAATTTAAATTATATTATTATGCAAATTTTTGTAAAATGATACTTCAAATCACTTTGTTGTATAAAACATCTCATGATTTAAAATCCTTAACTAAAACTATGTTATTAAAGTCATTTAAACATAAAATTATCTATTAAATGTAGACACTTTCTAATTAAATCACCTTCATGAAAAGTTAGAGTATTGTACTAATATTAAAAAGTCTAATTTTTTTTTAATTAATTATAAGACAAGGGCGTTCCTTTGTAAAATTAACTCTTCTGCAATATCCATAATGCAATTAACAAATTTTCTTTGTTGCCATACATTTTTACATAGATTACTTAAGCCTCCAAATAAAGTATCGAAAAGATGTTAGGTTATATGACCTAATCGCTTGGAAATAGAACTAAGTCTCTCGATCTTCCGATTCGATCGTTATAGAAATTAATTAAAAATCTCATTATTTATCAAGAATAGGTGATGATGATGCTCTATCCGTTTTTTTCTAAACAGATCCTTTCTTTGTCGGAAAAATTATTATTTTTGTAACTACTTTTTCTACTAAAAATCTTTTTATAAAGAAAAATGTTATACAAGTTTTGATTGTGGTTTAATAGATGTTTTTTTCCGTTTTTCCTTCATCACTTTGGCTAATAGTATCAAGTCGTCATGCCATTTCCTAAAGATTTTTTCATTTGTTTTCTTCTCTGTTTTAGGTTACGCTCCCATGCTTTATGTGTAAGATTATCAGATGTATTTTTTGGTCTATAAAAGAAAAGCGTGTCGTTGTTTTTCTCCCAGACTCTTGCCTTACCAAACATATCTCTCTTTTGTGGTTATGTTTCTTACTTCTTCCTTTTCAATATCTGCTGCTGTTTCTCTTTTTATTATGATTATTATTCTGAATTGCACTGTCTTTTCCATTTAATAGTTTTTCAGAATCTTTTACTCTCTTATTTAAAGCCTCTCGCCTGTTTTTTATGTCTTTTCAGGTTTCTTGTTTTCACTTTCGAGCACCTTCCCTCTAACAACACTCTAATAGGTACAAAATAATTTTTAACTTTATTAAAAATTTACATTTGATTTTCACTACTTGCTGATTATGGTTATCAAATTTCCAGTTGTTATATTTTCAAATTTATTTTGAGAAGAGATAAATAAAATCTGCATTTGATTACAAATTATTCTATTCACAACTAAATACAGTTGACTATTCTATAGCAAAAAACAGTTGTTATTTCAGTCTGGGCTAAAACGTTTCCAAAAAAACGTTGATCTTTTTAAAGTGAACAAGGGTCTTTCGTCACGTTTAGATTAGTGTAATCTTTTCTATAGCTTAAAATATTCAAATCTGCTTTTGAAACACCGTATAATTTTTTCAGATAAAAACCTTGCGATTAAATTCATCTCTTGCCAAGCGACAAAAAATTTTAATCTCCGAAAAAGCTTGCAATTTTGAGACCCCATTTAGAAAAATAAATATTTTTTTAGGCTCCTTTAAGTAAGTATGTTTATTAGGAAGTCAACAGAAGTGTAAAGAAAGAAAAGAGTCAACAAGGACTCTCATTTTTGTCAATTTATACTTTCTAAGAAATCAGAAGAACGTAAAGAAAATAAAAAAGATCAAGAAGAAATATGTCTCTAAATTAAAATTCACATACACAATATGGGCATTTAGGTAAGAGAAAAATGGAGAAAAGGCAATATTTTGAAGAAAGATAAAAATAAATGTAACTAAATAAACATCAAAATATAAAAAATATAGTCTTTAAAAAAAGATTGAAGGCAAGAAAAAAACTTTAAATGTGTAAATAAAGAAACATGAAATAGTACATTTTAATTAATTAATTAAATAATTAAGGCTATAAAACAATTTTTAAGTTACGTCGTTTTATTAAGGATATATGCAAGAAAAAAAAGATAATGAATAAGAGGAAGAAAATTAGCACGTAAATCATGAAAAAAGTAAGAAGAATTAGCATAGGAGTCATCATCTATTATGATAGATATGTGGTTATAATTTTTAAAGAAATAGTAAAAAAGACAAAAGGAAACCACTAAAATTTGAAGTTAAATTTTAAAATAATACGAGAATACAAAATGTAGCAAGTCATGACTTTTAGGGAACCTATTAAAAAAGAAGAATCAAAGAAAAATACAAAAATATATCATATTTACTCGAAAACAAGACTCCTTTTTTTCGTCAGATTTTTGTGTTGAAAATTGGGAAAGTCTTATATTCGCGTCGGGTTTTAAAATCGAGTATGAAAATGCAATTTGAGGAATTACCTAGGTTGTAACTAAGTAAAGATCATTGCATTTTGCATACCAAGGGCTGCATTTTAATAAAACATCACAGGTTCATGATTACAATGTAAATAAATTAAACAAAATAATTTAAATTATCGGTAAGCCTAAAAGTAGAACAGCTCAGTCTGATTCACAGGTGTGCCTTAATCTAAGTTACCGGTATTTTAAAGCAAGAAACTACACTAGGCCTAACAATGACTCAAATTTTCAAGCTCGCGATTTTGAACCACAACTAAATCTAAAGGCCTACATAATGCACTTGATTAAAACAACCAATTTATAGATAATTTACTAATGTATGCAGTTGCACATTTATCAGCTTACTTTTATTACTGAAGTCCTAGTCAGAGTCGCTGCTGTTGCCATCG
Organism: Sinelater perroti; assembly: GCA_036346155.1. Lineage (NCBI taxonomy): Eukaryota > Metazoa > Arthropoda > Insecta > Coleoptera > Elateridae > Sinelater > Sinelater perroti. The sequence continues at coordinate 1,417,465 of JARFIY010000348.1, read as the reverse complement.
TTACCGTCATCACCATCATCATCACTTGTCTCAGCTGGATCGTTGCTGTCCTCGTAAACGAGATGATCTTCCGTCCAGTGCGTTGGAGATACCAGTTTTCTTGAAGTTTTTCTGGGTGATTTCAGATAAAATTTGGTCCCAAGCTTTGACAATTCAGGAGCACATAATTTCAATGGGGGGCTTTTGAATTTTACCTGTCTTCATAACAGAATATTTGCAATATTCCATCCAATCTGTGTATAGAGTTTTCACTTGATGTTTAAATTGCTTATTTACACTCACATCCAGGGGTTCTAGTATAGAAGTGAGTCTTTCAGGAACAATTTCTAGATGGGTATTTAGTTCCTTTATTCTGTTTTTCACTGAGTCTTTAATATGGCCACGAAAGCTGTCCAGAACTAGTAGACACCGTTTCCTTAACAATTCACCGGAACGACATTTCCATACCACCTCTAACCAATCGTGCATAAGTTTAGAGTTCATCCAACCTTTGTCTTGTACCCGGACATGGATAGCTTTCGGTAAAGGTTCCTTGGGAAGAGTTTTTGTTTTAAAAAACCCATTTGGTGGAAATTTCCGACTGTCTGCAGCGATAGAGAGCATAACTTTGCATCTCTTTTTTTCTGCACCAGCTGTTTTTACCAGTACACTTTGTTCACCTACTTTATTCACAGTTGTCTTACGCGGCATTTTAAAGTACAGTTGCGTTCCATCAGAATTACCAATTTGTAAAAACATGTACTGATGTTCCTCTCTGACGCAACACGAAACGCTGAAACTGCAACACTTTATCAGTGTCGTCTGTTGGCAACCGTTAACATAATGACGTTGTTCTCCTCAAACTGAAACCCTTTCTTCTCATCAGTCTTACCACCCAACCTTGACTGGCCTTAAAGTCACTTGCATTGTTGTCTTGCCTTGCGATTTCTCGGACTTTCATTTGAATAATTTTGCATGTAACAGCACTACTACCTTTTTTTCTCTTTTCTTCTACATAATCCATAACCGCATCGTCCACCATAGAGAGGCGTCCTTTTTTCGGACCTCGAAAAGAGCGAGTTTTTTCTTCCCGGCTCAAATTTTTTGGTTTGGTTTCTCCAATATGCAACTTTTTTGCGCACTTACAGGCACTGCAGTCTCAAGGGCTTATTGTGCCCACTAATATGCACTTAATGATAGGACATTCACACACACCCATGGGTTGAGCGAGACTCGAACTCGCGCACGCCGGCTAGTGGACAGAGCCAACTGGTTGAACCATCTGAGCCACCACGTCCCCAATATGTAACATATTCGGTTGCACTGAGAACTCACGACTCCCAGCCCTCACTCCATTTTTTTCGGCAAATGCAAAAACATCCAACCTAAAAGCTGCAGTGTAACTTTTTCGAGAATTTATTTTCCCATTCAGTATTGATTCACAAAAGGCACTAAACACTATGCCACCCAGCACTCAATCAAAAGACTAACTACCGATTTTAGGAAATCAAGCTGTAATGCCGAATAGCATGAACAGATACCGGTCCCAAAGTCAAGCGGACCTACCTTCTTCCATCCTTACGCTATCTCATTGTTTCTACTAAAAGTTACTGGTAGAGGGTAAAGTACGATGTGTCCTTGAACAAAACCTAATCCTTTTATTGACTTATACATCTATTGTATTTCATTTCAGGAATTTCTGAAAACTTAGTTTTACTTTAAATACGGCTCTAGAATTTTGTTACTTTTATTTTATTGTGGGTCTAATATTTTAATATTTGCATACAAAATATTTTTCTATAAAAAATACGTTAAAAATTAGGAGGGTCTTATAATAGAGGGGTCTTATTTTCGAGTACATACGGTAAGTTAAACAAACCTTTTTTAAATTTTGTGCTTCACAATAAGTTGTGTGAAAACAAAGAGAAAATTAATAATGAATTTTTTTATTTTATTATTTTGTAAATGGGCGTTCACAAAAACAAATGTAATTGAACAAAACTATTTTTAAAATAAAAGTTTCAATCGGGAAGCGACCACCAACATATAATACAAGTTGATTGATAATTATTCCACACCAAATATTAGTTAAGTAGAAGTTGCTAATATAGTAATAATGTAAAAGCAACTGAAGAATAAATTCTTAATGAACAGTTTATTTATCTAAAATACATTATTTCTATTTAAAACTCAATAAGTCCGATCTTTCTTTGGAGATTAGCAAAGTAACGTGTGTCTATTTTTTATTGTTTATATAATAATGTTTAATAAGGATTAAAAGCAAGACTTGTGATTATCTACTTGCTGAATAAAATTTAAATACTTTTAAATCATCTTGAAAATAAATAGACAGTTTTTACGGAGAATACGGAGTATCTTTAAGTATTTCAGACAAAAAAGTTAAGTGTCCATTGTATTGATTTTAAAGTAAAGGCAGAACTCTTTAGCACTTCAACTACAAAGTTCTTAATTTTATTATTTTTTTTTATTTACATGCTTGGTAAAATTTAGTATATTTTTATAAAATTACGTATTGGTGAAATTGGATGAATAGGAGGTTATATATTGGTTAAGATTCACTTTTAGATCAATGCCAATAATTGTGTTAAGATCGTCTGCTAAAATTGTACCGTCCAAGTACCAAATACTAAATTAGAATTTTATAGCTTCAACAACACCCAAATTAGTAAAGTTTTTCCTTGTTGGCAACCGGTCTCGGATAAAATAATGTTTGTCACCAAAAAATACTACAGAGCGTAATTTGTAACAGGTTGCTAGAAACAAGTAGATTTTTGAAATTTCTTGTAAATCTATGGCATCATTTTCATTTTGATTAACGAAATTGAAAGTGTTGACGTAATCAACCCTTAGCAAATTTTAAAGTATAATTTCTCACGCCTTATTATTGAATAATAAAACATATTTGGTGTAATAAATTGAAATATTGCCGCAATCATATTACATCACCAGAAGACTGGTAGACAGCAAACTCACATGATCGTTTACGTACTTCCATAAGAAAAAATAACGTGGTGGATTATCACTATATACGCATAGTGGAAAAATAATTCATTAATTATTACTATATATAATAAAAAATTACGCGCTAGATGCATCTTAAATTCATTTTTAAGTTGAAGAAAAATACACTTCTAAAGCACATATTTAAAATTAAAATGCATATGCCACAAAACATAAAGTACATATTTTCTTATTTTAAAAAATATTATAAATTAAATAACACTATTAATTAAAAAAGTAAAAACTATGGTATATAGTTGACTATTTACGCAATTTATATACTAATAAAATTAAACAACTGTGCACTTAAATAGAAAACGATTTTTTTATTTTTAAGTACAATTAACTGTATTTCCTATACGTAGCTTACATGAAAAGCAATATCACTGTCCAAATAATCTTACTGACAATTGTTTCATATGAGAATAATTTATCCTGTCGTATCTTCTATGATAAATGTTTAACATAATTTTATTGTCACTTTTGTAAAAGCAATGCCAAACTGATACTATATCTTTTATAAAATGCAGAAAAATGCACAAGAATTAATTTAAATTTTAAATCTTGCAAGAAACATAAATGATAAAAATGTTTAAAGTTACACATTCAAAAGAAACGTAACAATGTAAAGTTGTCGACAACAATACACTTAAATTCTACTAACAAATCTTAAATCTAAAGTGAAAATTCTAAAGATAATTCCAAAAGAAAATTAATAAACTTATATCTACACTAACATCAACTTTTTAACAAAAAAAAAGATAAATTAACTATCGCTTGCTTATATTAATCCTCAAATACCAAATAATATAAAACATAATTTTAAACTCTTTAACAAAACAAAACTTATTTAGTAATTTTCCAAATAGCGCTCAAAGAGAACTGTAAAAAGAACTGTAAAAAACTGTAAATAATCAATACTGGAGAGGCAGGCGTGTAAATAGCCGCTCTCGTGGTGCGGTGTGGGATACGATACCGATGCGGCTCGTAAGGACCAAAAAATGGAGAGGCAGGCGTGTAAATGGCCGCTCTCGTGGTGCGGTGTGGAAACGTAGTACGGCCCGTAGTGGAAGGTCAGCCGATAAGGCCAAAATCGTCCCTTAAACGGCCGTCGCGTTAGCGGATGGGGGCGGCTACCGATATCAACCAATGAATTGCCAAATCGCTCACCTGAATCGGCTTCGGCTTCGGCTTCGTCGGCGATTCCAAGGTGGCCACCTCTGCGTTGCGGATCTGGTATCCTCGGGATGTTGAGACACGACCAAATTGGCCGAGCTGCGATGCGTGAATATTTGCGGGGTGTTGAATATGCGTGAATGTATGCGGGGATGCGAAATGTTTCTGATGTATGCGGGTTAAGACACGACCGTATTGGCCGAGCTGCGGTGCTTGAATTTGAATTTATGCGGACTAAGACACGACCGTACTAGCCGCGCTGCGGGGCGTGAATGCGAATTTATGCGGACTGAGACACGACCGTAGTGGCCGCGCTGCGGGGCATGAATGCTTCGGCTGAGCAAAAGCCCATGCCGTTTGTGTGCGACGGCAAAACGTAGCTGATATCAAAGGCTCGCATGCCGCCGCGATATAAAGCGGTTCAAGGGCGAAAAGGCCGCCACACCATACTCCCCGTCTTGAAAGGTCCTGAGCTTTCAAAAAAATTACTACTTTATCAAGGAGCTATTAACAGCGGTTTGAAACAATATTGTCATTAAATTCCTGAAATTAACTATTCTATTTCAGGTGCGTTAAATTGCGGTTAGATTTATATCGTAACAAACTATATACAAATGCCCTATTAATACACTATCTATATATACATGAGTCGGCTAAAATATTGTTTATTGGGTTGGCAAAGGATATAGCTTGGTGACAGGACGTTTGTATGTACCTGACCCGGTTTTTACTGAAGCTACGCGGATTACACCATCCCATCCGGGAAAAGTCTCTGTTATAACGCCTAGTGGCCAAGTTAAAGGAGGTACATTATCTTGACCCAAGAGAACAACAGTACCGATCTCTATTGGGCGATCGGGTGATCCCCACTTCTGCCGAACTTGCAGCGTGTGCAAGAATTCAACTCGCCATTTTTTCCAATAAGACAATACAAGCTGATCTAAAAGCCTTTTGCGGTTTGTTAAGTTCAAGCTTTCTTCTGTCAATTCAGAAGAAGGTAAATACTTGAGGGGACTGGACATTAAGAAATGCGCCGGAGTGAGCACATCCGGATGCGGATCTGATGATAAAACACTAAGTGGTCGAGAATTTACATACCTTCCACTTGCACTAGCACGGTCAAAGTTCCTCATAAGTGAGCAACTGCTTGCCCATGACTCGATACAAGTGTGTCTTAACGGTTTTAATGTTAGATTTCCAAATGCCTCCGAAGTGCGGGCGCGTGGCGGAATCATTGTCCACTCAATGCGTGTTTTAAGAAGCTCCTTTGATATCAGATTGGACAGTGGAGTTTAACAAAAGAATAAATTTCGCCGAGCTGTGCCTTAGCTCCGACAAAATTGGTGCCATTGTCTGAGTATATAACAGACACTGGGCCGCGGCGAAATAAACCTTTGAAGGCGGAAAGAAACGCATCGGATGTAAGTTCCGATACAAGTTCGATATGTATGGCTTTAGTAACCATACAGACAAACAAACAAATGTAAACTTTCTGAGAGCGTTGACCCCTACGGCGAGTAGGTATATAAGCGACAGGTAAATTAACGTGTATTTTAGCAATACGATTGCTGACAAAAATAGACCACCTATGTGGCGATGAGTGGATCCACGAAAGCGCTATTGTAGAATCCGAGAAGGCGTAAACACCTGTAATAGGTAGACGAGCGGAAAGTTTGTCGCGGACCACGCGAACAAGCATAGACAACAGCAAAGCGGCGACAAGTTCTAATCGAGCTAGCGTTGTTATTTTAACTGGAGAAACCTTTGACTTTGCACATAAAAGTCGGACGGTGATATTACCTTCAGGATCAGTGATGTGCAAATAAACACAACAACCGTAACCACTGAAGCTCGCGTCACAAAAGGCTACGATGTTCACTACGGCTTTTCCCACAATGCCAATATGGCGCGGAATTTTTAGAGAAGAGAGTGCGGCAAAATCGTGTGCAAACGCTGAAAAGCGACTGATGATGGATTCCGGAGGAACCTCATCCCAGTCTATTTTAGCTAGCCATAGTTCCTTAATAAGAATTTTGGCGTACAGCACAACTGGAGCTACAACGCCAAGTACGTCGAATAAGCGGGCAACTACCGATAGAATCGTGCGCTTTGTGCATTTATCTTCTACAGCGATTGTTGTTAAAGAAAAGTAATCGTCAGCAGGATCCCAGGTTAAACCAAGGATTTTAAAATTGTAAATATCGTTACCCATGCCAGAAAAATTTACTGGTAAGCGGTGAGACTCGGGAAGAACCTCCAATAAAGCGGGTGAATTAGTGCCCCATTTGACAAGGTCGAAAGAGCCTAATTTAAATAAATCGATTAATTCGCGAGACAATCGCATGGCAGTCTGTTCATCGGGAACCGAATCGACATAATCATCCATGTAAAACTGAGTTTCTACCAGTTTAGAAGCCTCAGGGAAGCGGTCACTATGCTCGCACGCTAAGTTGCGTAACGTACGCATAGCTAGGTAAGGGCTAGGCTTTAGCCCGAAGGGTACGCGGTCAAAATTGTAAGTGCGAATAGGCTCGTTCCTACTGAAACGAAATAAAATTCGTAAGTATTTACGATGGTGCTCGTTTACTCCGATGCGCAAAACATTTGTTTTATATCAGCGGTCATTGCTATTGGGAATGTACGAAAGTCGAGTAACAACGAGAACAAGTCGGCCTGCAAATTAGGTCCGACATGCAAAATGTCATTAAGTGACAGCCCTGAGTGCGTTTTAGCACTAGCGTCTAAAACGATACGGATGCTGTCCTTATCTGGTCTGACAACGGCGTGATGCGGTATGTAGTAACCCTCCTCTGTCAATTCAGAATCAGGCACCTGGGACAAATACCCCTGCGTTATATAATCGGCGATAGTTTTATTATAATTTTCTCGTAGGGTTGGCACGCAATCGAATTTACGCTCGAGCGCAAGTAGACGACGGTGAGCCAGACCGCGTGAATTACCCAACTCCGAGGGGTTTCGAGAAAAGGGTAAATCAACAAAATATCTGCCGTCTTTAAATAAAATCGAAGAGTTAAAGTTATTTTCGCAATCTAATTCATCTGGACTAATAAAACGTTGAGATGGAATTTCCTCTAACTCAAAGAACTTCCGTAAACTTGACTCAATGTCAACGTTAGCAAGCGCGGTAAACGAAGATGTAGTACTATGTAGGCAGGTTGCATCATATTGACATGCAATATCTCCCATAATCACGTAACCAAAGCTGGTTAATATAGCGGGTGGTGCGCGGTTACCAGAATCGACCCTATCTCCCAAATAAATATAAGGAAACAGTTGAGCACCAAGAACAACGTCAATTTCTCCCGGTACATTCCAGGATAAATCTGCAAGCGGTAAATTATTTAAATATGACATATCTTCATTTAATGTAATGAAATTTGCGGGAAGTTTGTCTGTAATACAGTCAACTACTAAAGCACGAATGTAATATTTGTTGTTAAGATTAATTCGTGATTCTATGGCGAAATTAATAAAACCGTGTACAGGTCGCGAGGTCATACCAACACCTTGTAAAGATGAATTGCGTAATTTAATTATGGGAATGTTCAAGCGTTTACAACAATCCATAGTAATTAAGTTATTTTGCGACCCGTTGTCTATTAAACACCTGACGACGAGCGTATTTCCGTTTTTACCATGTGCATAGATCTGTGCGGTCGATAACAATATAGCCGAACTAGAAGAAACTGCTGAACTAAGCGATACGGAAGACGTGTCGTGAGATTGTGATACTGATTGCGTTGATATGGGCGCACGGTCAGCTGCTTGCGGTTCAGCCGCCACAGACGGCTTGATAGGGCGGTCATTCTTTAAGTTCGAAAAATGCAGTAAAGAATGATGCGGTTTTTTACAAATTTTACAAACGTTCCGTGATTTACATTTAGTTAACGAGTGAGATTGACTTAAACAGTTTATACAGCCGCGTTTCGCTTTAATTAACTCAAAACGCGCTTGCGGTGATTTCATATTTTTAAATTCAATGCAGCGAAATAGCTGGTGTTCTCTGTCGCATAGCGGGCAACGCGTATTAAAAATCTGTTCACTCGATACAAACGACTTGCAGGCACCTTGTGCGCCACGGCCAAGGCTGTGTTAAGGTAAACTGAAATTTGCGCGCGGCTTGGTCTGCGAATTATTAGCATGCGAGCGCTCGAGTACTTTGACATAATCTTGCGTAAATGAAATAAATTGTTTACAGGAGGGTAATTCTATTCCGCTCACCCTATTTTCGAATTGTTGAAGCGTTTGGGGATCAAGTTTTCTTAAACCACAATGTAACAAGACAAAATCTAATAAGTCGGGAATGTCTAACTGTTTTAATGCGGCGATGGACGCGGAATATTTTTCTATATATGTATTCAAACTAACAGCATTACCGACGTATCCTTTGATGTCCAGAATGTTATTTAGATAATGACTGCCTAAACTACGTTTATCTTGATACTTTTTAACAAGACTGTCCCATATAATATTATAAGTATCCCCTGTAGGAATAATACCTGCGGTTAATTTTAAAGCGTCATGAGTTAATTTACTAATCAAATACTGCACACGCTGTGCGTCAGTCAAATTTGTATTTAAGTGCACATTGCTACGAAATATTTCGTAAAATATTGGCCAGCTCTCAGTCTTGCCATCGAAAGAAGGTAGTTCAATTGGCGGTAATTTTACGATACCTCTTTTTTGATCTACTGTAAATGTTTTGCTGTTTGACAATATAAGGTTGCGTTTATATTTAATACTCGAATATAAATCTTCAATAGCATTTAAACATGAGTAGTCTGGAGGAGTCTGATCAATTTCAAACTGCAAATTGTTAATTTCCTCAATTATTGTTTCAAACCTGCTGTATAACTCACTAATAGATTCTGTTTGAGATAAAATAATTCGTTTGAGCGTAATTCATAATTTGAAATATTTTTTGATATGTTATATAAACGATTAAATCGTTCGAAAATCGCCTCTTTTGGCAGTTAACTGAACTAATTTTAATTCAAGCTTATCCATTATAAGGGAACTTTACTTGAATAAAGCGTAATAAATTGTATCTGATACCGATCCGGCTCGTAAGGACCAAAAAATGGAGAGGCATGCGTGTAAATAGCCGCTCTCGTGGTGCGGTGTGGGATACGATACCGATGCGGCTCGTAAGGACCAAAAAATGGAGAGGCAGGCGTGTAAATAGCCGCTCTCGTGATGCGGTGTGAAAACGTAGTACGGCCCGTATTGGAAGGTCAGCCGATAAGGCCAAAATCGTCCCTTAAACGGCCGTCGTGTTAGCGGATGGGGGCGGCTACCGATATCAACCAATGAATTGCCAAATCGCTCACCTGAATAGGCTTCGGCTTCGGCTTCGTCGGCGATTCCAAGGTGGCCACCTCTGCGTTGCGGATCTGGTATCTGCGGGATGTTGAGACACGACCAAATTGGCCGAGCTGCGATGCGTGAATATTTGCGGGGTGTTGAATATGCGTGAATGTATGCGGGTTAAGACACGACCGTATTGGCCGCGCTGCGGGGCGTGAAAGCTTGCGGGGATGCGAAATGTTTCTTGCGGGTGAAGACACGACCGTACTGGCCGAGCTGCGGTGCATGAATCCTTGCGGGGTGCGAATTATGAATTTATGCGGATTAAGACACGACCGAACTGGCCGCGCTGCGGGGCGTGAATACCTCGGCTGAGCAAAACCCCATGCCGTTTGTGTGCGACGGCAAAACGTAGCTGATATCAAAGGTCCGCATGCCGCCGCGATATAAAGCGGTTCAAGGGCGAAAAGGCCGCCACACCAAATACTATCTCACCAAGTAAAATCTAAAGTTATTGAAAAGAGCATTAAATAACTGCTGGCATTTGATGACTTATTCACATTTCAAGATAATAACACCTATCATACACTTCTAAAAATACACCCAACATATCTAACAAAAACGCTTCCCGATTACATCAGATAAAATTATTTTTGTTTGGGTGACAAAACTACAGGTACAAAGAACAATCTTCAGTTTTCCCAGACTTTCTATTTAAATTTCGTTGAGTAAAGACTTTTGCGAATGGTCTGTGAGATAGTCAGTGCCAAGTCATAAAGCATGGCTTGTGGTCAGCTTATGATATCAACTTAAATATTTAATAAATAACTGTAAGTAAATGATAACTAATTAATTAAGCCATGATAAAATACTTTAACTGTAATAAAAATTTATGCTACATAAATAAAAGTTCTGTCAGTCAGTAACGGCTTCGCCTGCGCATTTAACACTAATAACTAATAGCAGTTGAATGTAAATCCTATAAAATCACTACAATTACCGTTTTAGCCATCACAAACCCTATTTTTCTTATCAACAAAACCAATATTCATTTCTACCACCCCCTAACCCGTCTTATTTTATATTTTACAGTATAAAAGAGAATAACAAAGCAACGATTTTTATTTAAATGTGAACAAAAATAACCAAAAAGTTATTTTATCAGTCAATGGATTTTATTGCTATTGATCAAGATCACATGCTTACACAAAAATATTTTATACTTGGGCAATCTAAAAAGTTTTGAGCCTAACAGAAATTTTTCTGACAAATTTAATTTTATTTTTCAGAAAAGTCTCCTTTTAAGTCGATACACTTTCTAAAGATGCTCCAACCTCTCTAACCTATCCTCTTGCTCTGCAAAATAAGCGTCTACGTTTACGATAATTTCCTCGTTTGATAGAAATCTCTATCATCCGAGCCAAACTTCGAGCAGGAAATAATCGCTGGTGATCAACCAATTCAAACTAAAATTCGTAAATTTTTGCTATGGCGACTGTTGCAATGTAAGCCGGTGCGTTGTCTTGATGTAAAAGCACTTTCTACCGTTCCAAATGGGACCGTTTTTCATAATTGCTGGCTTCAAATGATCCAATAACAATGCATAGTACGACCCCGTTATTGTTTTCTCTTTTTCTAAATACACAATTCCCTTACTATTCCAAAAAAACAGTCACAATCACCTTCCCGGTCAATCAAACTGTCTTTGCCTTTTTGAAGCAGACCTACCTTTCATAGTCCACTATTTTAACTATTCCTTCGTCTCCGGGATGATATGGTGGACCCAAATTTCATTAACAGTGATAAATCGACGCAAAACGTCTGAGTCCTTTCGCTGAAACCGCTTAAGCAAGGCCTTTGAAACTTTCATTCAAATGAATTTTTGGTTCAAAGTGAGCAAGTGCGAGACCCAATACGCAGACACCTTTTTCATGCCCAATTATTCAATCAATATATGATAAACGCATTCTTTCGGTATGCTACAGCCTCTGCTCCCTCTAACCTTGATTCGACGATCGTTCAGTACCATTTGGGGAACTTTTTCGGTGTTAGCAGTGGAGGTTGCAGTTATTGACCGTCCGCTTTAATATACGTAGATATATTGTTTTTCAAATGCCGGTACTTAATTATGGCACGGTGTTTGTTTTTTTTTTTACAAAAGCATTGACATCGACTGATACAAACGATTGTCAAACAACAACTAAGCTTCAAAAATAGGTGAAATTTTTACAGGTATCTTTCAAAGCTTGTATGATTGTAGTAGGAGGATAGTTTTGACGAGTAGGGCCATCTTCATGTTGAGGCTTAAAACTTTTCTGACTGCCCACGTAGAACCACTACGCTATTTCTATTTTTCAACGAAGTATGTTTAGCACTTTCAACATTGTATAAATCAAGAACGATACTTTAACACACTCATTAGGATAATTCATGTGCTCCAATGTTGTTTTACATGACATCTCAGCCCATTTTTAATAAATTATTGTCTGAATTTGTTCTTTTTTTATCTTAGGGATAAAACTTTATTTGAGAAATCAAACGTTGTAAATTACTTAAGATACCTGTAAACATTTGTAAATGATTCTCTTTAAATGTTAGCATTATTAATAAAGCTGATGCAGAAGTTTACAATGGTTTCAATAAAACACGTTTTAAAATAAAGTTAATTCATAACTTATAGCTAAAGGTGCACATATAACAAAGATAAATCTCAACGTTTTACATTCACCTATCTGTATTAGTAACATAGAAATGGACAATAAATTTCATTCCAAGAAGTATATTTTAAAAAAGCGAAAGCGGATTGAATTAACAATGAGTCAAGTAACCTAGTTAGTTTGTAGAACATCAAATATGTTACAAGCAAAAAATTCTAATATACAAAACTAATCACATCTATTTGAGTGTATGGAATAAAATTGTTAATTATTGAGCTACGTTAGTAAGACCAACCATCTAAAATTCAGTAATGATTCATAACGTGTACTAAATAATGTTACATAATAAACTTCGTATAGCAACTATTGAGAGAAGATATAAAGAAAAAGCAAACATCACGATGGACTACCTCAATTCTTTCATCCGGCAACTTGTACAAAAGCATCACGTCATAAAACTAAAACGATGCTAACCATTGAACTTAAAGTGAGGTTAAATCTTTCAGTGTAAAAACCTCAGCAAGGCGAAAAAGATGTAGAAAACAATAATTTTTACTATCTTACACCTTTCGACGTTAGTAACATTTTACAAATTACCGCTCCCAACAAAATTTATTTAATCCCATTGTATTGCTTGGAATAATAAAGTAGGATTTTTATACACTTCAGTATTTGTAAAATTTCTTTAAATTCTTTCGATTCTTTTGTAAAATTGGGTATTGTATTATTTGAAATTTAATAAATCAATATTCAACCACAAAAGTCCAAAAAATGTAAATCAACAGATAAATTCCTTTCAAATATGATTTTTGTTTTTAAAAAACATATCACCACTTAACATTAGTTGATTCTATTTCCTTATACGAAAGCATTTTAGAAAAACCTCCGATTGCGTATGCATGAAAAATACGCGAAATAGTGACACCCGTCCTGTGGAGCTCTTTATGCAGTAGTTCAGTAGGCAGTGCGGAGCGGGAGAAGAATGTTGTTGCACTTTACTCGTTTGCTCGATTAATTGAAAATTAACGCTGCCATAGAAAATCGCACCAAATGTGAAGTGTGAAGTCTGTTGGTTTACGATATCTGAACTTTCTATGCAATTTCCCCAACTTTCGCTGACTGTTTTGTACGACGTAGTGACAGAAAATTTGGGATATCGAAAGTTATGTGCTCGTTGTATACGAAAACTTCTATCAGAGGAGCATAAAACTCACCAAATGGCTTTTACTTTTGACTTACTCTTCCGTTATGCCGAGAAAGAAAAATAACAGAAATGTGACTAGGGATGAGATCTGGATGTTTCATCGCTTTAACTATGACTGCGCTTCAAAATACTGTTACAGAGTAGCTTCATTCTCAATGAAAAAAGTTTTTTTAAGGAATTTTAAACCTTATAAGACTTTATGGCAAGTACCTCGATGTGCAAAACAGATTATGCTGAATATAATGTACTGTATATTTCAAATGTGAATAATAAAAGTCCTGCATCTATGCATGTATGTCATTGATAACCAAAAGGGGGTTTCTTTCCGAAGTGCCTTCGTATTTAAAACTAAGTAGGTTATTTTTTCCAGTTTCTTTTACATTTATCTATAATGGTAAGGCTCTGACGCCCCGCGTAGAAGCACGGCCTACAAACTGAGAGGTTAAGGCTCTTATATGTTCGCTTTCTCTCCCCGGTGGTTGCGCACTATCTCTGATGTGAGGCGATGTGGCAAGCACCGCGCCTTAGACGATCGCCATTATTATCCCTTGTTCGAAGTAAACGCAGATACTCATTTATTTTTAGTGACTGAATAGGTTACCCGCCAGGCATCAGAGAACTCCGAGAATGAAGCCCGGGTCCGTCCGCATCCCAGTCCGCGCCTCAACCGCTTGGACCACTCTGACATACCTATAATGAAGATAAATTCAAGTAGTCTCGATAATCACATAATTTATAATTAACATTTCTAGACATAAAGAACTACATTTTATACTTTTATTAATCTGTTCCTATAAATACCCAAATATGATTTACTTTTCAAATTCATCTCGTATACTACACATCCCTTAAGACTTTCCTTCAATTTTTTTAAATCCATTACCTTTGACAGCGGTAACAGTGTGTGTAATAAGAACATAGAATTATAAACACTAAACCAGCCGACCATACACTTTTAAAAAAAATTGTTATCTTTTAGAAAATGCTATTAAAAATCTAATGACGTTTTAATAAAAAATAGTTCCTTATTTAAAAATAACACTCTCATAGAAGTATTTTACTAAATAATAAGAAATATGCATTCTTAGGTATTTGATCACTTGCCTGCAAAAACTCTAAAAAACATCTACTTTCGCCCATTCGCATCTACGTGCGCTCCATTAATAGTTGTTTTCTAGAAAATCACAATTTTCCATTTTAATAACTCAGCTTTTTACCCAAGTTTAAAACTGTATTAGTTCCGTCACGGTGTAATTACATTGGAAACAATCGAATGCCTTTGTTATAAATTTAGATTTACCTTCCAAAGCTGCTATTATATATACTAAACATAAAGCATCTCTGTTTTGCAAATCAACTAATAAATCATTACATTAGTATAATTATACAAAATACGTGCCTTGTTCTTGAACTTATATCTCTACATGGTCGCTAGGATAGAATGCACTTAACATTTTTTTCTCCGACCTTTATCCACCTTTACCCACGTATGCCTCCTTATTATTTCTGGCAAAATCTGGAGGCGATCTGATGAGTTTAAGGTTAGAAAAAATTAATGATTTTGCGTAGTCTCATCAGCTGCAACAAGATGGCCACACCTTCAGGTAAGAGCTACCGCCTCAGAGGAATCAGGCATCCACTACGTTACTGTACTGTCAACGCACAGTGGTCATTTACTGAGGGGACGCAATAGGGCAAAGCCCGTTTTGCTGGCATTTCAAATACCAATTTTGGCCCTCAAAATGCTACTTAACAACGTACAAAACAACTGATTTATTTTATTGTTATAATAGATAACATACACTAAATATTAAACTCCTTCTTGAAGAGCAAATTCCCATTGCAAGCGTAGTCAGAAGTGGTACGCTTAGCTTCGAGTTGGTTATCTTGAACACACTTCTCCACCAACACCGACGGCCTGCAATTAAATACATACAATGAATTTAGGAAATGTACAATAGCAACCATACCTTCTTGTCATCGTCCGCCTTGGGAATGGTGAGTGAGATGAAGAACTCCAGCTCAGTGCCTACCTGAGTTATCGAGAGCACCTTTACATGCTCGTTGGTTACTGGTTTCCGAGTGAAATCACCGTCTTCCCGCCGTTCACATCGCTGGCTAATCGATTGCTTTCCATCGAAATAAATGGCATTGGGTGGGTTGTGTCGCAGCTTGTCTTTGTGCTGAGCAGTTATCAACGACCGCAGAAAGCTGATGCCACTTTGGATGGCACCTTTGGTGATCTGGTGAGATACAGCAAACTGGGAGGCTAGCGAGTTGAATGTTTCAGACGTTGTTTTGTGAGACACTTTATTGCGTACACAGGTAACAAGAAATGATTTGGGGACAGTGAGCCAGCGACGTTCTGACTTAGGTGCAGCCAAATCCAGTGATGAATCTTTACCGCTCTCTTTTTCCTCCTCATCGTCGTCGGAGATGATCTCAGATCAATTTGAGGCATAGCTTCATTTCCGTTCAGCAGACGTTACAGCGCCTTGCGTTTTTGATCTTGGTTGCGATTGAACTTATCACTCTTCGCCTGGAGATTCTGCGATCCAGTCGAATCAACGAAAGGGATATGTGATGGAGCCGCTTGCCGCGCTGGTCGTCTAGAAACTCGATATCAGTCTTCTCCATTAGCTTGGTGCATACCACACACATGCAGTCAGTTCCCAGTTTAGATTGGCAAAGAGCAATGTCGAAGAGAGAACGATATGCAACCTGGTGCTCTTGGATCTTTACTTTCCGCTCGTCTGCCTCCTTCTTCGCCGCGTGTCGATGAAACTAGTGCGCCACTTGTTTCTCATAGTGCTCGTATAGGCGCTTGATTTTCACCTTGACGGCGTTCAGATTTTACACGTAAATACTTCTGCCAATGATGGATGACTTTTTTAGCCACTGTATCGACCAGTTCGTTGATCGTCTTCGAGTTGGCGTGATGTTGCTGGTAATAATGGAACTTGTAGAAGCGTAAAATGTCGCCTTTGAAGGTAGCTGAATGACTGGAAGCTCTGCAAAGTAGCTCAGAACTAAACACAAGGTCCCCTTGCGAGTTGGATAGGTTTTGGGTGACATTGGAGTGGCAGAATTGGCTAAACAGCTACAGAAATTAGGTAAATTGACTAAAACACAGCGCTAAGCCGATGATGCAACGCATGCAACAACCGTCCACACCGCAAATGTCCACTGTGCGTTGACAGTACAGTAACATAGTGGGTGCGTGACCCATCTGCGGTGACACCGCCCACTTGAAGATGTGGCCACCTAGTAGCAGCTGATGAGACTACTCGAAATCATTAATTTTTTTCCCAAAATCTGTAGATTGACCGGACTTGACCTTAAACTCATCAGATTATTTTGAATAAGGAGGTATACGTGGGTGAATGTGGGTAATGATCGGAGAAAAAAATGTTAAGTGCATTCTACCTTAATCGCCTCAAATATTTAAAAGTCATTCCTTAACACAATTGTAAATGTTCCTTTGTCATTTATCCAACCAATCTATAACAACACCTTTTAAATTCTCATCATTTCATATCTTTTTACTAACAAACTGTAGGATAAATACTCATTTCCCAATAAAATCGATTCTACGACAAATACTAATTTCTTGGCAGCGTATGAACAAATATTATCATGAAAAATAATTTTATATGACAGCATGATAGATGAGTATGCATTTACTACTGGCTCCATACAATAAAAAAAAATTAATATAACACTTTTAAAAAAGAATCAAGATGCACAACACTAATGATATCCGTCAGCAATCATGGGACCCACCTTCAAGAAACTTTCCGCATTTTCAGGTCATCATTCAAAATAAACTCTACAAATCCTACGGAAATGCCAAGTTTAGAGGCGATATCAGATACACCTAATTGAAGATCTTCCATAACAATTTGCTCCACTCGCGCAATGAGGGTTTCAGTCCGGCTGGTTCGTGGTCGAGGCTGCTTCGGTTCATTGTCACACTCCCTACCTTCTTTAAACTTTTGCACCCACAAACGCACATTTTTAACATCTATACAACTTTCACCGCATATCTTACTCACGATGAATTTCGATGAGCGTTTTAAGAGGAGAAAACGGATGACTACACGTCGTTCCTGAACACTAGACTTCGCCATTTGAAGTATACAAAACAACACTCACTGCAATGCTGGTAATTCGACCTATGTACATTGTATGGTGCTGCCATCTATATCACAAATTTAGAAATATTTCCCGCGTTTTTTATAATTAACCGCATCTTTCTTCTTACTCTCACTGCTGAGAAAAAAATTTGGAGACTTTGGAAATCGAACACACCTTATATGCACTATATATGTGTTATACACTTATTAGAACGACAAAGTAAACGATTAACTATTTTTCGATAATATTTTCAGGTTTTATTAAGTGGTTACGTATAATTAAAATGCATTTATTTAGAATGGCGACCCTTAGCCTGTACATAAGCTTTAAGACTTCCGAGCGACTTGTCTATAGCAACATGTACTACGCCTATTGGAAAAGTATTGACTGCAGCCGTTAAGGCTTACTTTAAAGTGCCTTTTTGAGTAAACTATGCCCTCTAAAACTGCTCATAATTTGTAATCTAATAGATGGAGATCTAGGCTGCCAAAAAGCCAATCTACTGTTAAAAAATGAGGCACATTGCTGCTCAACCAAATTTGCGTTTACCGTACTTTATGTGCGGGTCCGGAGACTTGCTAAAAGTTCCAAGATTTATCTCGAAAAAAACATGTAATTCAAAGGTTTAACTACAACTTCCAAAATATTCTGATGATACCCACAGGCCGAAATTTTTACTCCCTTTTCACCAATATAAATATCGATCACTCCATCATAACACACTCCACACCAAACCACTATAGCTGCTGGGTGATGGTCTCTCTGCACCCTTGGCACTAACTGACATGCTTCATTGTACGACGTAGCGTATACCCTGTCATTTTATTTGTTAAAATATTTCTTTATTGTAAAATATTTTTTTATCCATAACCAAAACTTTTCTATGGCTATCACGTACGTACTCAGCAAACAACTTTTCTTCTTTTTCTCTCCTACATTTTTATAGCATCTATCAGCAAATATCCCGTATCTCTTTTGTAAGCAGCTAATTTGAGATTGTACTTAATAATAGGAGACATAAAATATAAAAATTATTTATCTCCCGAGACATAATGTTCTGCTTATGAAGAAGATTTCGTTTAATTCGGGCTCTTATAGCTATTGAGCATTCCGAATTAAACGTGTTTTTCTATGTTAGATCTTGGATGATTATCAACACATCCAGTCTCAATAAATAATTTTATAGTGCGATACACAAACATACGGCTAATGGCGAGAAGGTGCAGTCTTAAAGATTACATATTTTTCAGTTTCACAATTATGTAGTGCTATTACAACAATTCATTTTTTTGTCATTTCACTTTCTTGGTAAATAACCAAATTTAACTAAAGAAACACAATGTAACTTACAACTTTAAGACTTGACAATTGCAACCATATGTCAATGTCATAGATATCACAACGCTGTATAAATCAAGGGTAGGTTTGATTTTATATAAGTATTTATGAGAATATTATATATAATAGGAGTAAAACTAGTAGTAAAAGAGTAAAAAAATAATTGTGAAAGAAGTATAAACATAAATAACAAATCACATGTCAGATGATATTTAACTGTAAGCACTATCAACAACATAAAGCTAGTAAATAAAATAATTGTTGCCAAGCTCAAAATTACAATTTAAGAGATTGTAAATAAATTAAATATTTTTTTAAGCTTGCCTTAAAAAAATTTTATAATCTGGTTCCATGAAAAAAAAGTTTTTAGAAAAGTACATGATAATATAATTTAGTTTTCGTCCAATGAAAAGAATTTTTTGGAAGTATTTGTTATAAAGGACATAACTTACATTTTGATCAATTTTCGTACAAACAAATAAATAGAGATATAACACACTTACACAGATGTTAATTAAGCAACCTTTATGGGCGTGTTTCTTTCTTCTTCTTTATTTCAACTAAGGCTTTGTTCTGTTCATCTGACTTGGTTTATTCATATGAATACAAGAACCAACTTTGTCTTCATCGTTTGGATGCGAGTTCATGGAGTCTCTTTCTTGGAGGTGTCTTATCGTTATATATTTTTGTAATTCTCCGACATCTATCTATTGCGCGTGTTTATTTAATTCTCTTTTTCTTCGTTTCGCCCGTTTTATTATATCTTTTATATCAAATTTTATTAGTTTTTTCTCTTAGCGTTACTCTTTCGATTGTTCTTAACACCGTCCTCTCAATTATGCACATTTTCTGTCTCGTTTTCTACGTTTCCGTTGTTGTTTCATTCCCATATGTGAGAACCGTTCTTTTATATATTATTACTTTTTTGGGCGCATTTCATTCATAAAAAATACAATATACCTAAAAGACGCTACTAAGTTATAAAAGCTGTTATATTTTAATATCAATAAAGTGTAAAAAAGTTATTGGCATTTACACAGACCTAACAATGCAAACTGTAAATTTATCTTAATTCAATTAAGTGATATTAATTTATTGACAAACTAAAATCTAATCGGTACTGTAATGATCGTGTTTATTCGTTTTTCACGCTAAATTAAAAAAAATATAAAATTAATAATAAAGGAAAAAATTACTACAAAAGACATTTCACATCCTTACTTTTGTATGCCTTATAAAATTCATTTCCTTAATTACTTAGACATTGCTCTATATTTAAAATGTATGTGCAATTTATTTTATGTCATTTTAAGTTAAAAATTACAATATGCGAGGGTTAACACAATTAAATTAACGAATGAATAAATATAAATCAAATAACTTAGTTTAACAATTACATAACATATTCAAATACGCTAACTCATCTAAGTATACTTCACTAATTTATTCCGATTTTAACTATTTTTATTTCACAGTATTCCTCAGCAACAAGGCAATTTTAGTGACAACTAGAGTTAAATTGACATAACTGGTTTTTAATGCACACGCACAAAAAATCATGACATGACATACTAGCACACAACACTGCGTCTTTTTGCGATTACATACGTATAAGACCTACAAATGCAAAACTCATCAAATCCAAACATGACTGTTGTGACTACTAACAAGCAAAAGGCTTTTCTTCGTATATATATATATATATATATATATATATATATATATATATATATATATATATATATATATATATATATATATATATATATATATAATTTTGGATTGTAATTTAATAGGATGTTTGGCGATTTAGATTGTTAAATAGCGCTAATTTTGAATTTAAATTTGTTTTGCCAAATTTCGCGCCATAAAATTGGTAAAAATTTAATGTTGTTTAATTAGCGGAAATGTTTAACTTTAAAAATATTAAAATACAAGGCACATTTCATTTATTTACATGAATCACAATTAAAGTAATCATATTATTCAATTTAAACCCCATCAGCGGCCACAACTTTTTCGGCCGGGACCTACACCTGCTTCAGGCTAACGCAACTTCCTCCTTACGTATATGTGTCATTACCTCCTTGGCAGAAGCCTTTAAATTATCCTGAGTCTTATAATGCTTTGCACTAACCTTTGCCTCAACCATCTCCCACAAGTAGTAAACATCAAAGGATGGCCACAAGTCGGGGGCTAATGCTAATACAAATTGCCGTATAGCAGTTTCTGGCTCTTCCCTGTTACAGGCTACAGCAAAGTCTAGCTGAAAGACGTAATCCAGCCCAAGGGCCACGTCCTCTATCCAAAGTTTGACATCTGCCTCCAGCACATTGAAATAGTCATCTGCAGTCATTTGCAAGCCTTCCTCAAAGAAGTAGACCACTGTGACATTTCCTTCGCTGCTCACAAACCCCGGTATCATCACAGATGCGGGAAACTCTGTATGCATAACGGCAAGCACTTCAGAGGTATCTAAGAAGAGCCAACGGTAATTTTGGCAATTCACCTTCCTGTCTTGGATGAAACTTTTATCTTCCCAAAAGAATCTCAGAAAGTCAGCGCTGTCGTGCTTGATGTCATTCTAAAGTACTTGGATCTTTAAATTCCTGTCCATGTTGTTTTTCTCATTTAACAATTGGTATTTTCTCACTTCAAAACTAAAAAATTGTAGTACAGGTCTTGATGCGCTACTAGACTGACCATTGAACTTGCCCCTTTTTCTTTTTTCAAGTCAGTCATGTTCCGCCCAGAATCTTGATAGGTCTTTTTCAATTTACAGACGAATTCACCACTCCTTTTGCATTCTGATTGCTTATTATGAGTTGTTTTGCCAGAAATTACTTTCTATGGTGGTCATGTTTTTTGTACTTCTGGACGACATCATAAACTTCAGTCTTTTTGTAGTCAATAATTTCTGTTTGCAAAAGTATTCGAGTACAGCAGCTCTACGAATGTATCGTCGTCTCATTTTTAACGAAATAATAAAATTTATAACAAGAGCAATAGAAAAAAGCAATAGTACACCAGATCTTTATCGCGCAATGTGGTACACATTAACACTTTAGAACCTTTCGCTGCTGTACGCTTATACGCGCTCTAAAAGAAGGATGACCGAGTCTATAGAATCGTGATACAAGGTCTCTATTACGACATCTCGACCAAGGAAATTAAAAACGAATTAAAAAGCAAGACCATGTTGTTTAAAATATCCATAATATTTGTCATTCAGTAAGTAAAAGATCTTCAATCATTATTTGTAGATTTAATACCAAAACTTAACAGCGCAGGAATATTTAAACTTAAATAACTAGAAAATAACAGTTAAATTCTAGATTCAAATATACTCAACCCTTGGAATAATAACACCACATAACAGTCTGGAATTTTTACAGGTTGGCCAACCACATGTTAGATTTAATTAAATTTCTTCAAATCAACTCTTCTTCTTCTTCTTGCGGTTCCTATCCGTTCCGGATGTTGGCAACCATTTGGGCTATTATAATTTTGTTGACTGCTGTCTTGAATAACTGTGTTGTGGTCATAGAAAACCATGTTCGCAGGTTTTTAAGCCATGATATCCTTCTTCTACCCGGACCTCTTTTGCCTTGTACTTTTCCCTGCAGTATAACTTGAAGTAATTGGAATCTGTTTTCGTTCCGCATAATGTGTCCTAGGTACTGGAGCTTTCTTGTTTTTATTGTAGTCAGTATTTCTTTTTCATTCTTTGCAGAATTTCGTCATTCCTGACTCTCTATCCATGACACTCTTAACATTCTACGATAGAGCCACATTTCAAATGCCTCCAGCCTTTTTTCTGTTGTTTTTGTCAGGATCCATGACTCTACTCCATAAAGAAGGATAGGGAAGACGTAGCATCTCAGAAATCTCATCTTTGAATTAATTGTTAAATTGTGGCTTTTGAAGATGGTACTCATTTTGTTGAACACGGCTCTAGCCTTTTCAATGCGGATCTTTATTTCCTGTGAGTTATCCCACTGGTCATTAATGGTGCTACCAAGGTAAGTATACTTTTCCACTTGTTCTATAGGTATATGGTTTATCATGAGTTAACATCTGGGGATATTATTTTTACTGATGATCATTAATTTCGTTTTGTTTATATTGATGTCTATGCCCTGTCTCTGACTACATTCTGTTACTCTGTTTAATAGTACTTGTAAGTCCTCTAACTTTCAGCAAAATGACTGTGTCGTCTGCGTACCTGATGTTATTTAATCTTTCTCCATTTAAGAGAATCCCTATATTTGTGTTTTCTAACGCTTCTCTGAAGATGTATTCTGAATAAAGGTTGAACAATAGCGGAGACAGTACACAGCCCTGTCTCACACCTCTCTGGATTTTTATATCTTCGATGTTTTCTTCTTCTAATTTCATTGATGCCGTCTGATTCCAATATAGGTTTATAATAATTCTTAGATCTTTTTCGTCTAGTCCTATGTTTCTTAAAATATCTATCATCTTTTGATGTTGGACTCTATCAAAAGCTTTTTGAAAATCTATGAAGCAGGCATATACATCGCAGTTTACATCCCTGCAACGTTGAATTAATACTTGAATGCTAAATAGGGCTTCGCATGTTCCGACTGCATTCCTGAATCCAAACTGTGTAGGTGCTATTTGTTCTTCGCATAGTTTGTATATTCTATTATGAATTATTTTTAGAAATGATTTTAATAAATCCACTCAATAAAGGTTATCCTCGTTTCTAAAACTCACTTTATCAATAGAAGTATATTTTTTATTATTTAAATTACCAAAACAAGAGATCACCTTAAGCCAACAATTTTAGAGTTTAAACTTAATGACCTTCAAATATGTAACATAGATAGTTTTTCCCAACTTAGGATAAAGCTTTTCAAAATGTTTCTAAATTCAAACTGTGGAAAAATAAGATAGAACTCATGCTACAAATTGAAACAGGCACCAATCGAGGCGCCAACCAAGGCTTCTAATCTTTTTAATAAAAGCTCGTGTAGAGCACCTTCCAATTCAACCAACGGTTCTATAATAAATTAGAAAACAGAAAAATACCGTAAGTTCCTTAATTGCCTATTTAAAGATTACGTTAGGTTTGGCATCAACGTTGTTCCGTTCAAATATTTTTTGGTTTAAGCATACGCAGATTTTAAAATGTCTTTTTTTATTTTCCACCTTTCACCGTAATGCGTGATTAATAATTAAATTTATAAATAAGATTACATAAAAAGATTAACTATAGAAAAAAGTTTATGATCTCCTTCCCTATTGCTTTGCTATTCCAATTGTCACATTACAATTGGTTTTGTCTTGAACGATAATAATATTACTTCTTTCAGATCTCAGATCTTTTAGGTAATAATTCTTTTTGATTAATGAATTTGAAAGTGCCACAATCCTAAAAGTAATCAGACATAATATAACAGCATACAGACAAGTACTCTATTTTTCCAATTACTTTCATTTATATTATATACAATGTACCCGTTTTTTTGAACATCTATCACATCTACTTAAAATAAAATGTAAATTAATATTATCCGTTTAAATTTAATTTAAATTTGTATTTCAGATTAATAGTATATTACTCTTTGTTTATTTTAGGTATCTAAATAAAAACATTGTTATGCCGAAATTTAAACATACTCGAAAACCAAAAACCAATCATAGTATAGAAGCATATAAAAATGCTGATCGCATAGATTACCACATTGAGAGCCAGATTTACTTATTCTTCTTCTAGTGTCTTATTCTCTGAAAACGTTAACTATCATATTGACTTAATTTACTTTTGTCAGCAGAAATTATCAACATAACTGCTGACATCTTCAATCATTGCCGTACATTCTCCAGCCAAAATATTCGGCGCCTTCCTTATCTTGTCTACTCATGATTTTACCTTCAATAATCAATTTAATGGACTCATATTTCGAACCTACTCGAACCGACTATATATACAAAATAGTCTAGTTTTCTCCTTTTCTTTTCGAAGATCTTTGTGAGATTTGTGAGATCTTCCACATTCTTTTACAACGTTACATCTCAAAACACTCTTGTTTTGTCAATTTGTTCTGCTTTATTATATCTACCTTTGTACTTACTTCTTCTTTTATTTGTTATAGTGATTGCCTATTTTTAGCTTATTTATATAATTTTTTTATCTTGTCGTGTTTTAATTTTCTTCAACTGCATAATTAAAAGTAAGAAATTATGGTAGCTTAAAATATCCACTTTACGATATGTTTTTGTAGATATTATTAAGTTATAATAACATATTCATTTGGTTTCTTATATTTCCTTCTCTAGAGGCTTTCCATATACATATACATTCTTTTAAGTAGTGACTTGAACTATGAACCATATTCTCCTACAACGACTTTGTCTGTACCTCTCTCTACCTTGAGGTAGAAATCCCCTAGTACGATATGCAGTTCCTCCTTTATGGTTCTTTTAGTACCGCGACTAATTCATGACAGAAGGCTTCTATTTTCTCTTTTAAGCTGATCGAGGTTGGTACATAAACTTACATAATATTTATGTTGCACACTCTAACACATTGCTATTCTACTGGATACTCTCTGAATTTCCTTTGCATATTTCTACATTTATTTTTCACAATAGCTACTCCACTTCCTATTTGTGTAGCCTTTATCGGCCATCGTGATTGTACTAAAGTTATCCATAAGGATCTTTAATCAGTGATTTTCCGTTGCTTGTTCATTTTCATGTCGTTAACCAATTGTTGATTCAATACTTATAGCGGTTGACAGGCAAGAGCGATTTAATTATTTCGGCAAATACTTGGTCGACACAGCCCCGTTAATTATCTAGCTAGATGTACCTCGAGTAGATGGATTAACTCTTAAAGTAGTAAATCTAACTTTAACAATTTTATAGGCCAATCGTACTGTATAAAGCATGGTCATTTTTTTGTGGCAAAATACAAACTTAATAATAACACTTTTCCTGCCGCAGATCTGGACCGGTTCAAATCAGTATTTAAATAAAAACAAAAAAATAAAACTGTAGAGCATATTATTGTCATAGACAATTGTTTGAGTTATTACTCCATGATTCACAAAATTTAACTTTTTAATAATAATCCAAATAATTTTAATAAAAAAATTTATTTAACTAAGAATACGTAATATATTTCTAAAAAAGCATCCGTGATTCAAATTTCACACACTAGAACCTACATTATTAACCGAAATCGTAAAATACATGCACCGCACTACTGACTCAAGGAAAAAACGAATTTACGACAGACAAAATTAATAAATAAAGAGTTCTTATATATATATATATATATATATATATATATATATATATAATCTTAACCCATTTACCTTACGGTGTAGGGTGTATGTAAGCTTACATACATTTACATTTCTGTGAAATCAATTTACATTCTAATAATTATTGTCAATACCGTTTCTTAAATTAATTTAAAATAAACCAAATTAAATTAAATTAAATCAAATTAAATTAAGTTGGATTTACAATACATTTTAGAATACAGTTCCTATGCAAGTTGTTCTTGTCTATCTGATATTCTATTTACTTCACTTGCATTACACTACACTATGTTTCGTATGACGATCTTCAGTCATTCTTAACCGCACCAATCTATAGTTCACTCACACGCTTCACTACATTGATTACTCTCTCTTTTTATTGTGTATTTGTTATGTACGTACGAACCTTGCCCATTCCTTTTTGTTCTGTGCCAATGTTTTGGCCTCTTGCCAGTTTCGATTCTTCCTCTTTAGGACTCCTGCTATTGTCTCATCCCATTTCCTTCTTGGTCTTCCTCTTGTTCTCTTTCTTATTGTTTTGGTTTGCCACCATCTCATCTGTTGTCTTTCTATGTCCTTCTTTATTGGTTCAACTTTTAGCGCCGTTCGTATTTCTTCATTTCTTAGTCTGTCTCTTTTAGTTACACCCATGATTCCTCTCAGGAATTTCATCTCACATGCTTGTATCTTATTTTCTTGTCTTTTCGTGAGCGTCCAGCTTTCGCAACCAAACATCAATATCGGCTTGAATATCGTGTTGTATACTGTTAGCTTTGTTTTATTGCTTATCTCTTTTTTCCTAATTAAAGCATTGTTTAGGGCGTAATACACTTTATTAGCACTTTCAATTCTGCTATTTATTTCCATTTCGTTTTTCTCATCTTTCTGTATTGGTATTCCCAGATACTTAAAACTGTCTACTTGTTCGATCTCTTTATTATTAAGTTGTATTCTTATTTGTCTATTGTTTCTTCCTAGTATCATCACTTTGGTCTTATTAGTATTTATCATTAGTTTTCGTTTTTGTAGTGCTGTGTTCCACAGTTCTAAGTTTCTTTGCAATTCTTCCTGGTTTTTTGCACAGATCATCCGCGAATGAACATTCTGTTATATATACCGGTTCCAAATATCTATAGCCCACTAACAGTTTCTTAACTTTATGTTTAACTTCTTTTATTACTTCATCTAATACAATATTAAAGATTGTTGGGCTTAATACTCCCCCTCGTCTCACGCCTTTTTTTGTTATAAATTCGTCTGACTCCATATTATTTGTTCTGACCTGATTTCGAGTTTTATTGTATAAACTAGCTATATTGCTTCTCAATCTGTTTCCAATTCCTCTTTTCTTAAGGCTATTCCATATAAATCTTCTTGGTATGCTGTCGAAGGCTTTTTTAATATTGATAAACGTCACATATATGTCATTGCTGTGGAACTTCTCTATCAGCTGTTTTATTGTGAATATGTGGTCCTGTATTCATCTCCCTCTCCTAAAACCACTTTGCGATTCTTCCATTTGGTCTTCTGTTTTGGCTTTCAATTTGTCGTCTAGTAGTCTCTCGTACACTTTATATGCATTGTTGAGTAGTGTTATCCTTCTATAGTTGTTGCAGTCTTTCTTATTTCCGGACTTGTATAGTGGTAATATTATACCAATTTCCCATTCCATCGGTATTTTGTTTTCTTCTGCAATTTTGTTACACAGTATTGTCAATACCTCTAGACCGTTGGGCCCTAGTAGCTTTAACATTTCTTTGTTATATTACATGGCCTGGTGCTTTGCCTCTCTTAAGCTTCTTTATAGTTTCTCCTACTTCTTCCAGACTAAATGTTTCCTTGTTCCACGTCTTCTTCTTCTTCCCTATTTTCTTCTTGATGTCACATGTACTTGATGTGTTTGCGTTTAGCAACTCTTCGAAGTATTCTTTCCATCGTAGCATTATATCGTTGTTTTCCGTTAATATTTCCCCTTTCTTTGAGTTAATATATTGACATTTTGTTTCTTTTCCTTTCCTTAATGTTTTCAGTACTTTATAAAATCAGTTTCTGGTTACCTATTCTGTCCTTCTCTATCTTTTCGCCGAATTCTTCCATGTGTGTATTTTTGCTCTTTTCACTATCTCTTTGACCTTTAGTCTCTGTGCTTTGTATTTTGTATAGTTTTCGTTATTTTTGTTTCTTAGATATGTTTTCCATGTCATTTTCTTTAGCTTTGTTTCTTCCTTTATCTCTTCGATTCCACCAACTCGATTTCTTTCTATATTTGTTATCACTCGTCTGTCCACATATTGCTTTGGCTGTGTTTGTTACAGTTTCTTTGAATTTTATCCTAAGCTCTTATATGTTATAATTCATAATACTTGCTTTTAGACTTCCCATTTCTTTTTCTGTTCCTTCAGTATATTTATTTACTATTTCTTCTTCCCTTAATTTGTGTGTCTTATTTTACTTCTCTTGTGTGTTAATCATTTTATCCTTTTGTTTCTTAGTTTCCTTACTAACTCCATTTTCATTTCCGATACTACCAGGTAGTGATCCGTGTATAATTCGGCTCCTCTTTTTACTCTTGTATCTTGTATGTCTCTTCTATATTGCTTATTTATTATTACGTAGTCAATGATTGACTTCTCATTTCTAGTCACTATTTCTTAACTTTATGTTTAACTTCTTTTATTACTTCATCTAATACAATATTAAAGATTGTTGGGCTTAATACTCCCCCTCGTCTCACGCCTTTTTTTGTTACAAATTCGTCTGACTCCATATTATTTGTTCTGACCTGAGATCGAGTTTTATTGTATAAACTAGCTATATTGCTTCTCAATCTGTTTCCAATTCCTCTTTTCTTAAGGCTATTCCATATAACTCTTCTTGGTATGCTGTATAAGGCTTTTTTAATATTGATAAACGCCACATATATGTCATTGCTGTGGAACTCCTCTATCAGCTGTTTTATTGTGAATATGTGGTCCTGTATTCCTCTCCCTCTTCTAAAATCACTTTGCGATTCTTCCATTTGGTCTTCTGTTTTGGCTTTCAATTTGTCGTCTAGTAGTCTCTCGTACACTTTATATGCATTGTTGAGCAGTGTTATCCTTCTATAGTTGTTGCAGTCTTTCTTATTTCCGGACTTGTATAGTGGTAATATTATACCAATTTCCCATTCCATCGGTATTTTGTTTTCTTCTGCAATTTTGTTAAACAGTGTTGTGAATACCTCTAGACCGTTGGGCCCTAGTAGCTTTACCATTTCTCTTGTTATATTACCATGGCCTGGTGCTTTGCCTCTCTTAAGCTTCTTTATAGTTTCTCCTACTTCTTCCAGACTAAGTGTTCTCCCTTGTTCCACGTCTTCTTCTTCTTCCCTATTTTCTTCTTTGATGTCACATGTACTTGATGTGTTTGCGTTTAGCAACTCTTCGAAGTATTCTTTCCATCGTAGCATTATATCGTTGTTTTCCGTTAATATTTCCCCTTTCTTTGAGTTAATATATTGACATTTTGTTTCTTTTCCTTTCCTTAATGTTTTCAGTACTTTATAAAACAGTGCCGAATTCTTCCCATGTGTGTATTTTTGCTCTTTTCACTATCTCTTTGACCTTTAGTCTCTGTGCTTTGTATTTTGTATAGTTTTCGTTATTTTTGTTTCTTAGATATGTTTTCCATGTCATTTTCTTTAGCTTTGTTTCTTCCTTTATCTCTTCGTTCCACCAACTCGATTTCTTTCTATATTTGTTATCACTCGTCTGTCCACATATTGCTTTGGCTGTGTTTATTACAGTTTCTTTGAATTTTATCCAAAGCTCTTCTATGTTATAATTCATAATACTTGCTTTTAGAGTTCCATTTCTTTTCTGTTCTTTCAGTATATTTATTTGCTATTTCTTCTTCCCTTAATTTGTGTGTTCTTATTTTTATCTTCTCTTGTGTGTTAATCATTTTATCCTTTTTGTTTCCCTTACTAACTCCATTTTCATTTCCGATACTACCAGGTAGTGATCCGTGTATAATTCGGCTCCTCTTTTTACTCTTGTATCTTGTATGTCTCTTCTATATTGCTTATTTATTATTACGTAGTCAATGATTGACTTCTCATTTCTAGTCATTATTTCTCTCGTATACTTGTGTATATCTTTATGTTCGAAGAAGGAGTTTGTTAGAACTAGGTTATTCAATATACAGAAATCTATTAATCTTTTCCCATTTGTATTTCTTGTTTCTTCTCCATGTGCCCCTATTGTCTCCCCTGATTCCGCATCTTTTTTCCCTACTCTTCCATTTAGATCTCCAATTATAATTATTCTTCCATTTAGGCTTTCTATTGTTTCTGCTAGTAACTGTGTTACCCGCTTGTATCTCTATCATAAGTAATCGTTCTGTAATTGCTACCGATTTCGTAATATATTTAGTTATTTCCTTTTTAACTATACAACCTACTCCCTCTCTTGCTCTCTGATTTCATTCGACTCCTGTATATATTAGTAGGTTTCCACTTGGCAGAATTATCTCTCCACTCCCTTTCTTTTTAGTTTCAGTTATTATTATTATTAAAATGTGTAGTCTTGCTTTGTTAAATTCTTCATGTAATTCATGTTCCTTTCCTGCTATACTTCTTATGTTCCATGTTCCTATTTTCCATCTCTCAGTCCTTTTCATTGCCTTGTTCGTTATCCTATAGATCGGTCCCATGTTCTTACCTTCCGCTTTTAGTTTTTTCTCGAGGTTGTGCGTGTTATTTTTCTCATTTGTTCCGTAAAATTTTGCCCATCAGGGGATCTTTCAGCTACTGTTCTCTTGTAGTTAGTATTTTGTCTCCCTGCGGTTTCTACTAGACTTTCTTGTTGTATTTCTTTATGCGTAACCATTTTGTTGTATATCTTTAATTTATCGTAACTTAAATATCCCGTTTGTCCTTTTTCTCTGGCTTCTTTTAGCGAAGGTATTAGTCTTCTTCTTTCTTCTTGGACCTTTTTCGTATAATCTTCATCTATCCAGATGTCTGAACCTTTTAGATTTTTTGCGTTTCGTATTATCTCTTGCTTAGTACTCGTCTTTGTTAGTTTTACTAATATTGGCCTTGTTTTTCCGTCCATGGGTTTTCCTAATCTTTTTATCTCATCTATATCGACCTTTCCACCTAGGGTTACTCCTATTTTATCTATTACTACACATGCTTTTCTTCGAGTTATTTCTTCGTCCTCGTTTGTTTCTTCTTTAATACCCTTCATTACCAGATTTTTCCTCTTACTTCTCTTTCTAGCATTTCTATTCTGGTGTTTTGTTCTGCCACTTGTTTCATTAGTTTCGTGTTTTCCTCTTTAACTTGATTTAATTCTTGAATTATCTTATCTAACTTATTATTCGTTTAGCTCGTGGCAAACATTGCTTCAATTCCTTCCATATCCATTTTTATTTTTACTGTTTTTAACTATTTTTATTCCGTTCGTAAGTTTTGTATCACTGTAATTATTAGCATTTAATATTTATGCCCGTGTATAATTTTAATTTTAATTGTGCCCAATACTGTTATTTATGATACTATTTTCGCCGCACGAATTTTTATTGTTGGCTTAACAGTCCGGCTCGACCTCGCATCAGCCGATATGGGGTACACGTGCGAGTTTTATACAAACGCCTCTTTCTGCGTTGTTGAAGTTATAACATTCGTAACAATAAAAATAATCAGTTTCTTACCAGTGTCTGCTGTACTTTGTTCACTGGTATCTACTCTAGTCACATGCAATTTTTTATAAATTTTTATCCACTTTCGCCGTGTTAACAGTAATAAATTTATATAGCGTTACGGAGCCGATGTGTTCGGTTACCCGTCGCCGCCGCGAATCCAAGTTTTTATATTTCTAAAACAAAAATTAAAGGTTAACACCACCAGGAAATAAACTAATTAGCATGCTCACTTTAGCATAAATAGGCACATAGTGTTTATTGTCCTTGAAAAACAGTCTTAGTTTGGAGTTTTTTGGAGGCAGTATTTTATTGAGCTTTGCTAACTGTGACGAGTCAGACTGTATACAATTAAATGCATTTGTCAAATGCTTCAAAAGGTTTGATAAATTTACAAATCCATTAACATATAATTCTGTTCTGCTGTGAAAAGGTCTTTTTATTTATATGAAAGTAAATAATTCATCGAAAAAAAACTTCTTTGATTTTTGTCGTTAGACACATAAAATGCAACCACTGGATATGTCGTTTATAAATCTCCTCGACACATGCTACTTTTAAAAAGCAGAATTACTGAATACTTTAAGCCGTGCCATGACTGGGTAGCTTTCAAGAAAGCGTTTTTTTGTGAAAATTGCACTATATGTGTTTATAACAAAGATACTTTCTTCCAACGCCTGTTAAAGCCATCAAAAACATTATATAAAAAACGGTTAATTTTATTTACCCAAATTTACCAATTAGTTACTTAAAGAAATATTATAGTTCCACAAGATTGTCTCAATCAGTCGTCGCTAGAAGAACTAAATTTAGACTTTCACTAGCTAATATACTGAAACTTTCATATATAGAGATCATGCAACTAGTAAGAAAGTACTCATAAGAATACACTAAATACTTTGTTCAACAAAGAAACAGTAAGAAATCAACAGAAAAAACAAGATTAATTAAAAATAAAATCATTAAAATCTACTAAAGAAATAAATTAATCTCGACAGAGAAAAAGATGAAGATAATGCAATATGCATTTATTGCTATCAAGTTTATTGAGAATAAAATGACGATTATACATATTGTGCGGTTTGCCAAAGGTTAACTTACAAACTAAAGCTATAAAAAAAAATTTTTAATAGTTATTTTAATAAAATTACTTTGAAGCTAGTTCATTCACATTCTGAATTTATTTTTATATTATACATCTTACAATTATAGTAAAGTTTAGGAAAATTATTTAAAAATAAAAATTACTATTTTTTTATTAAATTGTAGGTTAACAAATAAACTTATGGCAAAACCTAATTATTATGTTTATGTTAAAATATTAAACTTAATTAATCAATTTTTTTAAATGCCATTGCTTTGTCCAAATTTGCCCTAACTACAATACTCTAAAAGTACAAAAGCATATTGACTGAAATATTCATAATGCCAAGGATAAAAATAACGTCAGAGGTTTCTTGCAAAACGTTCTTGCTTAAAAACGTTCAAAAGTCCAGACAACAACAAAACGATTTATTTTCATAAGAAACAGCACTAAACTACGTACACAGAAGTCGACATCTCTCTAAAAAATAAAAATTTGCTTGAAAAGCCAACCAATAAGGATCTCAAAAATGAAACCTGGGATTAATAAACTAAAATAAAATATTATTTTTAAATTTTAGACTATTTTACTAACTGCTTGGAAAATATAAATGAAATAACTTTTAAACTTAAAAAACTGATTGAAGTAAATATATTAATTCGAAACATTTGTCAATGTATTACTATTTTTTATTATAAATCCAAAAATTTGTGTTGATTGTTTCTACGCAAATAAAGAAAATGTGAAAAAATGACCTTAAAATATATCAGACATATTAATTCGGGTTACCTGTGCAAAAACAAAATTTCACTTTTTAATAGAAAAATATTTTAACACTTAACTTCCTTTGATTACACGGCGAATTCCAAATACATCATTCATTATATTTAATACGGCTATTAAAAATAGTAAATCTGAAACATCCACCGATGCTAAAAAATAAGTCTAAAAAAAATGCATAACCTTGAACAAGGCTTGCAAAATAGGAATCTATTAGAAGTGCGCCACAATAATTTAATCACCAATTATCATTCCAAATGTTTTTGCAACATACATAAATATTTCTAGAAATTGTAGTATTGCAAAAAATTATTTATGCAAATTAACCAATCACACACAAATACACAAAACACATATTGTTTGAGATTAATACAGCTTTAGGAGATAAGTTTTAAAAAAAACATGAAAAATTTAGAACTGTTGTAAAACATTAATACCACGAAAGTATTTTTGTATTATTGGTCCTCGTCATGTGGCACACTTTCCAAGCAAAATATTTCTACACGTCTTTAAACGATTGTGTCAATCCCATTCGGAAAGTTCCTATAAAACAACCATCTCGTTTGGGTGAAAACAAAGGTCTTAATGCAAAATACGCCGTGTAACACAAGTGAAGAGTAACAGCATGTTTTCACTCAGATGACCTCAATAACTACAGAATGCTCTCTGAGGTCTTCCTCTTTTCCTTTACATCAGAACCAATGCTTCTAGAGTTCCCTGTCTGAGGTGCAAGTTAAAAGAACGTTCAAAAACCACATTATGCGACCACATCAGAGTCATTGTTCCAAATGCACCTAAGCAAAACATTTCAACTACTTACGACTCATAAAATCACTTCTCCCACCCTCAAACTATCCTTTGCTTTATAATTCCTCGCAATAATGTGGGTAGCATATTGCAGCTTAACCTACAAAATCCTCTAATTTTGAACTTAGAATTTGAGGCAGACACGCCCCTAACGCAAGGACCCGTTTTACGATTTAGTCGACGGAAGAAGCCTCTTAGTTTTTGTAGAAAACGGCAGTAAGAGTATAAAAGTATTGATTCAAAAATGCTCGGTCTCTCCCTTTCTTTAAAAATAAAATAGTAACTGCTATTGATCTTTCAATTCGATACCAGCCATTGAGACTATAAGTGAGATCTATCCTTCAATGCCCATAAATAAATATTAGACTTGGAAATATAATTTAATTTACTATTTTGTAGCTAATCTATTTATAATGTCTTAAAGTTCAAATGTCTTATTAAACCAATTGGAGAAGTTTTATTACATTAATTCCAACTTAATCACAAAACGACAAAGGCACAAATAAACATTAAAATTGCTAAAAGAGACGTTGTCAGTTACGACATGGTTAAAACGTGATTTCCAAACTACGATCTTTAAGATTCGAGAGGCATATCCCAACCTGATCCAAGCCGATTGCAAGAACACGTACATTATTTTTTTGCTCGCTATATTTCCCACATAAATATAAAACGAGTATTGCTACAAGACAATGCTCTTGCTCGAGTAGCTAAAAGCGAAGACCCACGATCTGGAAATTTTATTGAACTGAACTGTTGTCTTACCCTATCAGCTCTTATCTTTGACTTTAAAATTATTATGGCCAATAACGTACTTTTTGCAGTAGATCGTTTCAAAACATCAAATAAGTAAGGACTAAAGTATAAATTATTTCTTACTTCTTAGAGCATACCACAACACAAGCGGGATGTAAGAATTGACCTAAATATAGATACAGGCTACAAATTATAATAAACTTTAGAAAAAACTAATGATATTACATTTTGTTTATTTTGTAACAATAAATTTTTAAACTATATGATGAAATATCTATGTGACAATTTATATAAGAATATTGTCATGTTAAGAAACAGATACAGAATACTCCAAAAATATTATTCATGTCCTAACAGCTAATAATAATTACAGCATTTTTTTTATTTACTTTTTTTAATTAGACCGATTCAAAATAATTGATTTGAATGTTTAGTTTTTAATAAAATCGTCGTTCAATTGGCATATTATTTATCATAAACGCTATACGATGAGTGGAAAAGGTGGTTAAGACTTGTTAAAAAAACAAATGGAACAGAATTCAGACAATGTTCCTAATATCGTCTTGAGCGGCAAAATACTATGATCTGGAAAATACCAAAACTAGACACTTTTTTCTCATGTAGTGTGCAGCAATAAAAAGTGTCGCCATCGACTTTAGTGACTTCCAACCCAATTGATAGTGCGTCAAATATACAGCTGCAAGAGGCTTCGAGCTCACAGAGCTCTGAAAATACTCTCATAGAGGTAGATCCAATTATATTACTCGATGACCCATTATTGTAGTGCGTAAATGATGAAACGATGCCTCTGGCTTTAAGAAATCTGAAAGACAGTATGCCATTCAAGAAATATTTTGTATCAATCTGTAGTTTTATAAAAAATTAATAAACGAAGAACCTATCAATCGAAATTAATTGGGTTATTCATAATCAACCAGACGAATATTTTATGCGCCCTGCTAACTTTATAGAGCAACGAGCAACTATGGAGTTGTATGATTGGTAAAATAATCATATAATAAACGATCACAATAACAACTCTGAACACGAAGAGTACATTTCAAAATTTATTAGTAGAAGTCAAGTTTTACAAATTTGTTAAAATTGTAAAATAACAGATTAATACCTGGAAGAAGCTTTTTATTCTCTTAAGAGTTTAGAACTTCTCGCAAACTACCAATTCACGACAATAATGAAATATTAGGTTTTCTAAGAAATGATGTCTTTCTTGGCTGTGTAGAACTGATTTCAAAATTCGATCATTTTATGGCCGCATATGTGGCAAAATTTGGAAATAAAGGAAGAGGTGTTTCTTCCTACTTATCACATACAGCTATCAATGAATTTATTATAGAGTTAGCTAACGAATCAAGTTAAGATAGAGTTTATCCAAGAGATTATAAATACCAAGTATTATTTGATAATTGTAGACTCAACGTCAAATGCGTTTTGAGTTTATTCCAAACTGTCGCCATGAAAGTAAAGAGATAACACCGTAGATTTTGTAGGTCTTAATCTAGATAACTTTAGAGAACAAAGCTACAACAATGCACATACATCCCTTATAGAATCCACTCTTTACAACTAGTTGGCTCTGTGGGGAGCAGCAAATACTCTGTTAAAATCTTTTCTTAAAAACAACAAATTTATAACTGTTTCAGTTCTTCAACCAAAATAAGGGATATCCCATACTCTCACCTTAAAAAGGCTTATTATATTTAAAAACTTTATTGGCAACCCGATTGAGTGCCCCTACTGATACCAGTCAATCATTATACAAATCGTTCTTGGAGGTTCTTGAAGCTCCGAAACATTACCCATGATAGTGATCAGGATAAAGGCGCACAGTATAAAACAAATGTGATATTGGAAAAACGTAATAGTTTTAAAAATAGCATTAAAACAACGTTTTTGTAAAATTTCGAGGAATAAATGTAAAATTCCAAGAAAAAAGTGCAGAAACAACAAAGACCATTACTCTATATACTACTTTAGAGGCTTTAAGGCTAGAAAAAAAATGGTGTCTACAAAAGAGACATTACAAGAAAGAGAAATCCAAAAATTGGTTTTGGTGGAAACATAATTGAAAATTGGGAGTTTTCTGGACGACAATCTTTTGTGATAAAAACATTATGCTGCAATTGGTTCTCTAGAACTCAATTTAGTACAAAAAAACAACAATCTATAGAAAAACACATATCCATTGAAAGTCACCCAAATGGAATATAACAGAATGCATCAAAGGCCAAATCAGCTATTGGAAAAGCATTATTCTGATTTAATAAATATAAATATTCTTCGATAAATATATTCATTTGGTAGCATTTTTAAAAATTAATTGTCAAAGAAAATAAGAATACAATACCAAAAACACAATCCTCCTAACATTATTGAACTCATGAGACATAGAGTCTACGTTTCCCAACACTGCCATCGTTCCAAGAATTTTTTTCAGCCCTTAAGAGAGTAAAAAACTTTTTGAAATACACGTTACAATAAGAAAAATAACAGGCTTTTTATTTTAATATATTGATAGTGAGTTCCTACAGTTTTTTTTATAACATGCACATACCAAGTGTGCTAAATCTAATGCCAGGAAAAGATACATTTTTTAAATAAAAAATTTTAGAAGAAATAGACATTTGTTTTTATCTTTTCTCTTTTATGTGTGATTGCATGGAAATATTTTATTGGTGCGTACATATGTATGTAAAGAAAATTAAATAAATCAAATACATGTTTTGTTTAAATAATCAATTTATTTGTAATTTTTTATAACGTCTCAAACATACAAAAATGTGAAAGAAAGTGAGTAAAAAATTGTTAAGCTGGACGCCAAAACATGAATTTGCCCCTTTTTCGATCAGAAATGCCTCAAAAGATTTCTCACTTAAAACATTCTTATTACATTTGATAATGAAAAGTGATTTGAAACTCTTCGCATACAAGATCCAAATCCATCAGTTATTCAGTGGAAAGGCGACGATACACATTAACTGTCCTTCACATTCTGCTAACTGAAGCCCTTGTAATTACTGTTTATAGAATTTTATCATAAATATTGTTTTAAAATTCCTAAAGAAAAAATCACGGGGAAGGAAAATTTAATTTCAAAAAAAGTACAGAACATCATTGAACATTTTTCAGGCACTTGAAAGCTGTTACGAGTAGTAGTAAAAGATATTTTCGAAATATTGTAATCCAATTCAACGTTCACTTGAATAAATGCAACTGACCCAATCTGAATATCTTATAATTTTTTGTGATATTATTTTCCCATTGACATAAACTTATTAGGGACACGATACTATTTTAAGAGACATTGGGAAACAATTATCCTAAGTTGGCTAACACCACCTGTATTCCATATATGAACGTTGCTAAGTTCAAATCTGTAACCGTTTGGTTGCTACAGATATGATAGACCATCACTAGGTAACCCAATAGTCAACTTTTCATTAGAGCTGACTAATAAGCACCAATTTTATTATTTTTTAGTAAAAGGTGTAAATTAGACCATTGTGAATACTGAAAAGTCAAAATTTCAAAAAAAAAATTTTCTATGTCAAGTAACTTAAGCTAAATATTTAATATGTCACAATTAACTTGAAAAACAGGCTGTTTACCAGAACGTTTTTCGGAGTTTTACTGACATAAGAAGTTAAATAACTTCATAACAACTTGAATATTTACTGTTTAATTTCTCAACAATGGTTGATACTTATGATATATGGATGAGCAATATTATAGACCTGTATGATCTCAACACACAAGTGTATCGATTTTGTACTTGGCATATCGATTCCTCTTCGTCGGGCAACTCTTCTTCTTCTTCTCTCAAGAAATTCCACAAAATCGTGACATCAGTGGCATCATCTGTTGTTGCCAAGTGCAGATCCACCTCAACAAAATCGTCCAATATTTCGGCATTTATTACGAAGTCGAAATGGTTGGTAGTCGCCCACTTTCCAAGGTTCTCCTCGTCCCACATACAGTACATCATTTAAGTCCAATGTTAATTTTTCATGTACCCATGCGCCCTCTCTTTAAAGTTGATATACACGACGTTGGCAGTTTAATGTAAGATCCGGATCAACCTAAATTTTACCCCATTATATTGAATATTAAAAATTGATTAAAAAATGAGATAATATTTATAAAAATAAATTGTGCTTTCCTTTTCTTGGACAACTTACAATCCATCAGTTGCGAATAACAACAGTTCTTAATTGTTGCTGCACTGACTATTCGAGGCTTTGGCCGCAAACTGGATTCCGTCTAGAAGTGAAATGCATCCAACTTTGCCAGCTTTATTTTTCTTAAAAATGTGAAAGAGAAAAAGCGTAAAAAAGTAAAATATTGGGGTTTAAAGTTGCGGATGACTTCTTGATCCATCGGTTGTATGACAGATGTAGTATTCGGTGGTATAAACACTAAGCTAACATTTTTCAAATTTTAAACTAGTGGATGAGCTAAACAATTGTCCACTATCAGTAATATTTGTCAACTTTTACCTTGCAGTTCTCGGCTCAAACTCCTTAATATCTCTTCAAAAATAAATGATATCATTTATGACTTATTATTGTAGCAGTGTGTAACAGAGTCTTTTTACATTTTTGAAACACCAGGCTTTTCAAAGCGACCATTTATCATGAGTTTTTCTTTCTGTGTCAGACATGTTGGCGAAAAGAAATATTGTGGCCTTTTTTTCGAATTTTGCCCTCTTGTACATCTTTCTCCTTTGAATTTTGAAGTATTATCAGGTTTCATTTCATAAAACAATCTGAATGTCTTCTTGAGAATATGTCTCAGACAGTATTTTCTTTGTGTGTCTTTCAACCACCTTGACACTGTGTCATCCCAAACTTTGTTGGCCTTGCCACTAATCTTCCCATAACATATGGTATGTCGTTTTTTAAATCCATCCAGCCATCCTTGAGAGCACTAAAACTCTTCTTCGAGCTTAAGTCCTTTGGCCAAGTCGTTTGCCTTGGCTTTGAATATTTCCCCAATTACTGACAACCCTTGACGTCTCTGCGATTCAAACTACTTCAACAATACCGAATCTAGTCATCTCTACTATAGTAGCACGTGTAGTAGTTCGGAGAAGCCGTTAAAATTTTTTTACACACTGCTTACTAATCTGGTACCTTTTGCTTACTTCACTCTGACTGGAACAATTCCGTATTTTTTTAATAACTGTCAGTTTAATATCCAGCGACAACACTTTTCTTTTAAACATTTCGACCGACCATATAAAACCAATAACACGAACTGAGAGTGATTTACAGTTTATACACTGGTTTAATAGAGAAACAAATTTCTAAGAAAAATATTAACACAAACAAAACAAAAGAAATATTGAAAAGCTGGGAGTTACAAAGGGATGGCCAAATCTTTCTATTGTTCCAAGAATATATTTATATCTGTACGTGCAAGTCACTGGGCCGAATTAATAAAAACCATCTGCAATAACTTTGATTTTTTTAAATTTCACTTACAATATTTCATATTTAAAAATATTTGTTAGTTAATTATAACCGGACTTGACGTCAACTATATCCGAACTATTTTAACATTAGCGGAGTATGTATGGAACTAGGACTTACAAGGAAAAGTTCTCAAGTGTCAATCCTGGAATTGAATAAAAGTTGTTTTTTGTGCTTGGGGTGTGTAGTCTTTGTGTGTGCCGGTGTGCTTTTTTCCGAGATTGGACGTTAAGGCCACTTTAAGGCCGATTGAAATTTGACCACACTGCCAATGTTTGAATGAGGTGGCACTTGTTACACTACCACTTCAAGCGAAGCAAGGTGGCGCAGTGGTAGAGTGCCGGACTGGAGTGCTGGAAGTAGCTGGATCGAATCTCGGTCTGGTATTTTTGCTTTTACCTAACTTATTGGTGTATCTATGCTTAAAATGATGGTCTTTGACGTTTTTATTGGATTTTAAGCATTTTTAAGAAATTTTTGAGGAAGAAACCAAACTTTTTCGGTTAAAACAAATCTTTATTCATGCAAATGTGGTTTGTTGTGATTTAATACATAGTTAAAACACAAAAGCTTGTGACAATAAGCACATTTTATAAAATAGTAAGCTTCGCAGTCTTGATGACCACACTTCTCATTAGCATCATTGAAGCTGACTTCATTAACATTCTAAAAGACTTGCTTCTCTTCATTGCTATATTCAATTTTTATCCAAGTATACTTCCTCGTGGCTTCAAATACCGGTGACTGATTAAATTCAAATGAGTGCATTGCAAGTATGTTGAGTCTTCTGTGAATGTTCAAATCAAACAAATTGTTGAGCATCACAAAATCGTACATTGCTTTCATCAAAATTTTGAATCATCTGAGAAGTATACATCCAATGGCTGAACCATTTAAGTCATTTTCAGGGGTATAGTTAGGTATTTGCATTGCCCATCGAAGCATTAATGCAACAGGGTTTGGTCTTTTTGTCCAGTCCATGAGTCTTTAGTAACACAAGTGGCTGATT
The DNA here is from genome assembly GCA_036346155.1 of Sinelater perroti. NCBI lineage: Eukaryota > Metazoa > Arthropoda > Insecta > Coleoptera > Elateridae > Sinelater > Sinelater perroti. The sequence goes on along the minus strand of JARFIY010000348.1, from coordinate 1,375,717 downwards.
TTCAACTGCAAGTTTCACACATTCATTGTAGAACTGCATTACCAATTCTTTTGAAATTTTACTAGAGGAGATACATTTTACAATAAAATTTGGCATTGGGTTGTTTCGCAGAGTTTTCATGAGAGTTTCCCCGAAAGCACCACCTGTTTCTTGTAACACAACGAATAGTTTACCAACAAGCTTTCCAGACATCGTCAGCAGTGGCTGCACCATGTAGCTGTGTGTTGTCACGTTCATTGTTTTTACTTGAAGCAACACCTCTTTTTTGACACTTGCTATTTTCTCATAGTCAATGTTATGTCGCGTTGTAACCGCTTTCGTTACCTTGCGGACGTTATTCTCTATTCTCTTTTTAAACGATGCAACCACTTGCGGGAAGCCCTAAATTCAAACTGAATCTGTTAAGCTTTTTGGTATTCCCACGCTCTCAAATGATGATCATGCACTGACAGATTCTATGATCTAGCACTTCCCGTCTCATCATTTTGATTTTTTCACATCGGGTTCCTCCCTGCTCCCTTTACAAAACGGTCAACTATAACCGAGGATCGACTATATCCAAGGTTCACTATAACCGGACTGGTTTGAGTTAGACATATTGGTCTGTAATTTTCACACTGTGTTTATATTCATTTTTGGTATATTGGTATTATTAGGTTATTTTCCCATTCCCACTTCCCATGCTTGTTTACAAATAGCCCATAGCCATTCTTTTCCTTTTTGGCACATTCATTTAATAATATTCAGTGCTATGCCACCTTCTCCACTTGCCTTGACGATTTTTATTGTTTGTATTACATCTTCAACTCCGTGCCTCTTAATTTTTTGTTAGTGTGCTATTTGTTTTCTATTTAGGCTGTCTTCTGTCTCTGTCATGTGATATTTATTTGTGTAGCGTCCTTTCCACATTTATATGAATCTTTTTGTGTCTATTTGTAATTGACCGTGTTTGTTTTTTATTGCTTTTATCCCTTTTCTTTTATTTTGGTCTTTTTATTCTCATCCAGAATTTCCTGCTATCTATTTTATATAATTTTGCTGTCTCTTTTCCAAACTCTCTTTAGGATTATTTTTTCCTTTTTTATATCTTTTACTATGTTTCTCTTTCTATTGTATTCATCGGCATTCTTATTTGAATACATTAAATTCATGCTTGTTTCTTTTCTGTTACCAATCAATTTATTTCATGTTTTATGTTAACCAACTTGACCTTTTCAGGATGATTATTAAGTACCGAAAGCGTACTAACGCTTTAGAGGTAGTTAATGAGATTACAATCCCGTCTGTATGTGTGCCTGTCATCACGATAACTCAAAAACTAAAGCTCTGATTGACACCATTTGGTACACAAGTACTTCAGACCAAAACAAAGCATGACTTCGATTTTCGATTTCAGCTAAATCGGGCAATTTTTTTCATTATTGTCATTATTTTATTACGTGCTTACTCAATTTCTAACTTTCAACAATCTCCTCTTACAACTAGAAATGAACCAACTAACTGTCATTACAAAACACAATGATGAATCAACTTTTGCAGGTTGCTTGGGCTTGTGTGTTGTAGTTGTGTGAACCAGTCGGCGGCGAAAATGCAATTCACAACAAGCACTCGAGTTCGCTTTTTGATTCGATCGAACTCGAGCTCGTTTTTTGATTCATTCGACAAACACAGCGCAATCCTCAGTCACCCATGCATAATAATGCTAAGAAATTATTCATCCATCGTGTTATTTGAAGCTTTTGGTAGTTGCAAATTTGGGTTTACACCCTTCTCGTTGAATACTCTTCATTTTTCTTCTAGGTTCTATTCTGTTATTGTTTCCTCCAATCTTTGGAATTCTATATCTGTCTTTTTCTGGCAATTTTCTTGTATTTTCATTGTCGGTTATTCTTACACGATATTCTCTTGCTACTTATTCGTGATTTGTTCCTAGTTCTGATTCCTTTTTCAACACTTAAAAATCAAAAACTTTTTAATGCGCTTTATATTCCACATTTTTGGCCAAAGTTACTAACAATTTTTCCAAATTTGGCCGCTCTTCTGGAATTGCCCATATACATTTTGTAAAAATGTTCTGTGCAATTTGATATTTCAGGGACACCCCTTAAACTTATCGTCCTAGTTTTTCTCAGGGTTACCTCAAACAAAAAGTTTCCTTTAATATACTCGAAGCTCCATCACGAATGCCTTTCGCAACCGGTTGAACCAACCTGTTAGAAAAAGTAAACGAAAGCACTATTTTTAGAAAATGCTCCCGGCATATTTTTAATATTTGTTTAAATAATATAAATTTTATTTTGTCCACTTATTCAATTTACAATTTTAATGCCATATTACAATTGCAACACCTTATGTAATTAGCAACATTAAAAGGTTGTTTAATTACACTCAAAAAGTCAAAACGTGGAACGTAATTTTAGTTAACAATCAATTGCAAAATGACAAAAACGCGATTTTCAAAAAAAAAATGCAAATTTCTGAAAATCCGTGATTGGCATTAGTACGAGTCAAAGTCACATCTTACGTCAGGCGGTGATTAACGCAAAGGAGGGTCAACAAGATATGGAAAGTTGTTTCATTGGCCATGAGACATGTAGTCGCGGTATCTCCGAATACCTCGACTTACGGACAAAGAAATCACAACGCAACGTCTACATTCCCATTTTGCGAAACCAAGGCTCCTGTTCGGATCAAATCAGTATTAATTTGGAGCCCGCATTTATTATTTCTGTAGGAAGTTAACGAACTGTGTAACTGTAAATTACTCCTTAACGAACCAAAAGAAACGCCGTGCTGATGAACACCTGCTTCTTTGTTGTTGCGATGCATTCGTCACAGCTTGATTAGCTATTAATATGCGAGTTCAACCAACCGGGCAACAATTGAGATTTTGAAAAATACCGGGAAAATCGACCGGCAGCGACCAATCAAAACAGTTAGTTTTAGTTTTAGTGTTTTAGTTGTTAGTTGTGTTGTGTAGATGGCGCTCTGAGGTGGAATTTAAATTTAGTTTTATACCTGAATTTATTTTGGTGCCCCGTTTTTAATCATGGCGTGCATTTTAATTAAACCCCATTGCATTCGATAGCACTAGGATTCGCAGCGCAAACGCCCCGAGCGCCAGACGTCCGCAAAATTTGGGCCACCTACGCGCGGCGATTCTTCGCGATCTCGGCGCAATTACAAAGATATTAAGCGTTCCAATCATGCTTTACGGGCCGCTACCTGGAATTTAAAATAATACTGACTCAGAGCGCTATTCTGCGCGCGCTGCGGGCCCGAACAGAGAACGAAGGTCGCGAAGGAAGACGGCGAGCAGTTTTGACACTTGAGCAACATGTCCGACAGAAGGCAACGTAAACATAGGGCGAATCGAGTCGACAAAGAAATGCCTCTGCCAGGTAAATAATCCGACCATTATTTCCCGTGCGCGGTCTCGCGGCAGCGGGCGGTCGCGCGGTGCCGCCAATGTCACAGCCCGACGGGCCTTCCATGGTGTTCTTGACATTGGAGGCCACCCGAATCTGTCACATCACGTCCAGCACCTCGTCGAGTCGCGCTCGCGGGCCCCATGCTCGTTGCCGCCGGCATGCCCGCGCCTTCGGCCAGGAACCGTTAAAGTCGCGCTGGCCGCCCGCTGACATCATCGCGAGCCTGCAATGTCAAAATTCCGCCAGGATTGAGGCAAAAGCGCAGCAGGTCGCATACGCGTTCGTTTTCTGCGAGCACGTCGTTATTGCATCACTGGACTCTTGAACTCGCCAATTGCATAGATTGTAATCAACCCCGACTGGCGTCAGCAAGGTTATGTTTACGGTCTGGTCTGTTGCAGCCGTCAGCTCCATCGAAACCGAAGACAGCATGGACCGGAACGCGCGCCCCATCCAAATCATCCTGGCGAACAAAGACCACACGTTCACGTTGGATGAGGAGGCGTTGTCTCGTGTGCTCATGCAGGACGAAATCAAGGACCGGTACGTGGTGGTCGTGTCGGTTGCTGGCGCGTTCCGCAAAGGGAAGTCGTTCTTGCTGGACTTTTTTCTGAGATACATGAACTCAAAGGTAAATAAGGAAGCGTGATAATTATGTGCATTTGCTATTAATATTTGTTATACGAAATTACCTGCTATTGCTAATTTTAAATTTAAATGCCCCAGTTCATAGAACCCATTCGGTTTCATTAACTACTTGAACTCTAAGCAAACTTAATCATTTTTTAGAACATAAGATGTAGTGTTAAAAGATCCCTAATGCACGAAAGGCTTTATAGGATCCACGTATAAGTTTCTAAAATCTATTCACATATGATCCCTAAAGTAATCATAGTTTAGGGATTTCCAAACTTTCCTATATCTGTAGTGCATATGAAATTATTTTGTAGTCATAAGAATTATGTTTACACTCATATAATTAGTTACCTTCTTGTTTGAATTCCTAATTCTCATATAACGGTTAACTTTGAATGTTGACTTTTTATGAAGTTTATCACTTTTTTTTGCCTTTTCTAGTAAGGTTTGAGCACTCTAAGGTAGGATTTTGACCGTGGTTTTTTAAAGAGCCATGTATGATAGTTCAACCCACTCAATAGGAAGATTGCGAGTCTAAGCAATGATTAAAGATGGTTGCAGTGGAACTGCTGCTGTCATAAAGTACGCCTGAAATGACCATTCTCAGGAAAATTTTAAATGTCTTTGCTTTGAAGCAATAAGTTCACACGAAGTGTCTCTATAATAACATCTATGGTACTCTGTACCGATGTCTTCAGTAACATGATAGCACTGAATTTTTATTTGGAAGGATGACTTCAATTAAACGCCAAATTTAAATTATGCGCCTTTTTTGTTTTGCGGTTGGCAACACTGATACTTAGATGTCATTTACGATTCTTCCGATTAGTAAATATGAAATGCTATATGAAAGAAAGCGAGTCATTGTTAAAATTCACTGCAAATTTTGTGAAAACTTTGCAGAGATAATACAAAAGAAATAATACAATGAATTTACTGTCTGAAGATTGACCACAAAATATGATAGAACTTGATCAGTAATGGATGTTGAACCTTGTGAGTAACAGCGTAGGGTAAGATCCCTTGAGAACATTACCATAGTTAGTCAAAGTGTTGCTACAAATTCAAAAACATCTACTTGGCATTGTGCACAACAGTTGGATTTTTCGAGAAGTTTTCTTCAGCGAATACTCATTAAAAACCTGCACCTTCATGCATACCACATTGAACTGATGCAAGAACTCGCTGATCGTTCATCAGCGATGCGATGCATATTTAATTCGACGAGTTCGTGAACAAACAAAATGCGGGAAATTCTCACGTACGTTTCAAGAAACAAATGCCCCCCTCCCTCAGTAAATCTCTGTTTGGTGTGAATTTTGGGCAGGTGGAATGATAGGTCTATATCTCTTGGAAGATGATGAAAAGCTACATCAGTGTCAATCCTTGATCATATAGTTTTTTGACACCAACTGGGCAACATGAATCTGGAAGAAAAGTGGTTCTAGCAGGGCGACGCCATCTGCCATACAACTCAAGCAATAGTCGATTTATTACTCCAACAATTTCCCAGTAGCATAAAATGCCCATATCGATTAACCAGCGATTTAACACCGCGCTACTTCATTTTGTGGGATTACTTGAAATGTAAGATCTACAAACAGTTGACGACCACAAAAACGAAAACCAATATGTTATCGATGAAGTTGATTAGTACGTGTATGAAATTTAATCGAAAATTTTATGAACCAATATTTGTGATTTGTCAGAAATAATTTGTTGTGTACTTTAATACTCAATAAAAATCCAATCACAAAGTCAATTCGAAAACCGTTTAATTTAAAATTCAATAGCGGCTTTTAATTTAGGCCACTGTAATTTAACTCTTATCAAAATTTGCTTAAATGCGCAGCAGATCTTATTATATCACTTGTTTATTTCTTCAAAACAACTGGAGATTGATAAACTTGTTAGTTTTATTGTGGGATAAATATATTGATGGTGGTGTCAAGTGACTGCCTTATTGTTTAATAATTTTTGATGATTACACTGACAGATAACTGAACACAATCTAATTGCATAACGCCTAATACTGAATCATGCGCTTGCATAGTAGTTAGTGGCCAATAAGAATTTATTTGATAATTAAATTGAACGGTGCCCTGTGATTATGCCTGCCAAAAGCTGAGCTAATAATAAAACGCTGCGATGCACGTCTCTATTATGTCTTATTTTGGCATAAGCTCACATTGCTGATTTGCAAATAGCCTTCTATACGACTGATAAATAAGGTACTTCGTTGATTCGAGCAGAACAACTAAATCTACAAATTGTGTCTATTATACATTATTCGTTGGCCCAATTCGATTAGAAACAATTTTTGAGCAAAATTTTTAAATTAAGATGTTTCCAGTTTTGAAGTGTTGGCTTAATCTATCAAGTGGCGCGTGATTTAGTGTTTCATTCACTTAACCTCAATAATCAATAGTGCTTACACTATCAACAACAAACAGCGTATGCTGAAATGATAGGGTGCAAGTGCCTTTGCAATAGTGATTTTGATCCCAACAGCTGACCAATCTAGCCAATTTCCAAAATTTAAAATAAACGCACCACAGTCATTAATGGATATATCGACGCATCTTCATTACTCATCAGTGTTCTTATTTATTATTTGTATAAATTAAAAAAAGTTAAGATTTTCTATGAAACTAACATGCCGATAAAAAACGATGTATTTTGGGTTTCAAGCAAAACAAAATACTTTTTTCAGCGAATGGCCACAAACTATTCTACAATTCCTTGTGTACCAAAAAATCATGAATGAGTTTAGACGAACCAATGACAGCCGAGATACCTGGTGTCTATACCGAGATTTTGCTCTGCGCCTTGGACTAAAAGATGTTCTGTATTATGAGCTGTTAAAATCAGACGAGTTAGTCACGGTAGATCGTTACCAACGACGATTCGCCAATTGAAACGATGCATTGGGCCGTTTACCAAACAAAAAAGTTGCAACATTTTCGTTTTTCATACTAACGTCCACCTAACGTGTGTTTATTTTTACGTGCGAATGTTGACTCTCATATTTGATTTATGTGAAGCCGATTTTTTTTACAATTATTTAGTTTGGTGCATGACAATTTTAACCATGGAGCGACACACGTTTATTGATTGGTGGTAAAACTTATTACAAAAAGAATGAATTCGCGATAAAAACATTTCGTAAATTACATGATCATTTTAGTATTCATATAGTCGAAAGTGCAGTTATCCGTGTTTGGCTAATTTCGAGAGAAATTACACTTTACAACATTATAATGAAAGATTTTCATTTACACGCCTACAAGGTTATGTTAACGCAACATCTAAAGCCAACCGATCCTGCTTCTCGTCATCAATTAGTTTCTTGGAAGCTTGAACAGTTGAATGAAAGTATCGACTTTTCCACGCAGACCATCTTTAATTATGAAGCACTTTTTCAACTCAATGATTTCAACAAACAAAATTTTCTCATTTGCAGTTCAAAAATTTTCAAATCATTCGTTAGGCCGAACAGTGTCCAAGAAAACTTAATGTTTGGTGTGGCTTTTGATCAGACAGGGTAATTGGGCCGTATTTTTTTGAAGTCGACCAAGGAAGTTCGCTAACAACAACCGAAATTCGGTATCGCCGCATAATTGAAAACTTCCTAATTACTTGGTTTCAATCTGAACAACTTTTCATTTCAACAAGAAGGTCCCATGTCACACGCGGCCTTGGAAACAATTGACTTATTAAAATCAAAATTTGAAGATCATATGTTAGTTGGGCCTCCACGAAGTTGCGATTTGACACCATTCATCTATTTTCTGCAGGGCTACCTGAAAGACCATGTCTATAGCAACAACCCACAGACAATTGAAGCCTTGAAAGGCAGCATTTGAAGCAAAGTTTTCTAGATTTTCAATAAACGTGCACTTGTCATGAACCAAATTTTCAGATGCAATAGAGTTTACCTTATTTCATAAAATTATGACTTTTCTCTACCCTTGAAATATGCATATAAAAAAAAACCGTTATATACGTTAAGGGCAATATAGTAATTATATTTGCGTTAGACTGCAAATTCTTTAACGCTTAATATTTTTTAAATCGTTCATTACGGGCTATTTAGCATTAAAAATAAATATTCGAAAAAAACATTCATTTCTTTAAAGTTACGATGGTAAAAGGTCATCCATAACAATGGAGAAAATTTAAGTGCTTGTTTGTGTTTAAATAAAGGTTATATTATTGGTTATCTCATTACAAATAAACGCAGTAGCATCAACATCGCAAAAAAATAATACGCATTATGAGAAATTTACATTACAGATAATGTAAAATAAGTAGAACAGAAATTAAATAAGCGAAGTAATTCGAAATGTAGACGAAGTAGCGAGCAAGAATGCATTGAAACAGAAATGTAAGAATTTATATGGTTTGATAGTTGATAATATTAAGAGTTCGAACTTGAATTGGTATCGTCACAAAAACATAGAAAGGCTGTCCCAATAAGAGTGGCACAATTAAGAATTAGCGCCCTTTGTGAACTATTTAATTTTTTGATTTGATGAAACAAATACAATCGGTAAACTTTGACAAGCCATCATATTAGATTGAAGAATGAGTCATTGCTATTTTTATTAAAACTTAAAAAAACTTTATTTTTAACCAAATACAACAGTCAATTTAACAGTAATGTATGCTCCATTGTTATTTACGACTTTTTCCTTACATTCAATAAGTGATGGCTCGTCGATAAAAATCTCCTGGTCTTGACTTAAAGAATTCGTCCAATAAGGTTCTCAATTCCTCGTCATTATTAAACGAACTTTATATAATAACAACTTTTGTGATATGTGAGGTCGAGAGTTCTCGTGTTGCAGAAAGACGCCATAACGTCAATCAGATCGCTTTTAATGAATCGCTTCGTTAAGTCGATACATTTGTTGAACATACAGATATGCATTGACCGTCTCGTTGTGCTCAAGAAGTTTATAGTGAATAATGTTTTTCCATTCCCACCACACGCACAATATTGCCTTCCGAGGATGAACTCCTTGTTTTGCTCGAGGCGTTGCTTGTTCATTGGGACTCAGCCATTCTTCTTGATGCTTCACATTGACGTAAAATTGCCAATCGTGAAACGTTAAAATTTGTTTTTTTCGCTCAAAACATACAGAACTCATGCGCCGTGTTTTTGGGCTTTACCAATTGAATAGAGCTGATTTACTAGTCTTCTGATCACACGTGAATTGTTCATCTAAATCTCTAGTCGATTAACGCGAATTTTTATGAAGGCGCTGGGTCAATGGATCTTTATCAACCTTAACGGGGCGTTCGGAACGTACCGCGTCCTTAAGCTCGAAATTATCGTTTTTAAACCAAAGAAACCACCCTTGAGCAGTTTCTTCTGGCATAGCAGCTCTTCGCTTCACGACTAAAACCGATTAGCAACAATTTTTGTCAACTTGATATTCCATTTCAATGGACTAACGCATAACAAATAGTAAATCAATCCTAAAATCCATAAACACTAATTTTATAGGAAAACTTTTCACTTTGTAAGGCGGCAAAAGCCAACTTTAAAATAAACGACAATAACATCCCTTAACCCAATACAACAATATACGAAATTTGTTTTCGAATACGGCAACTCATCGCGCACTACGTGAAATTTATGGCATCCATAATCGACCTTCTGTACTTACAATGCGTCGAATCGTAAGCAAATTGGAAAGCACAACTGTGCAATACCAAAGATCACATACGTGTTCTCGTCGAGGCCATTCAAGAGCAAATATCGCTGCTGTTATTCAAAGTGTCAATTATAGTCCGGAACGCTTCGATGGCGTTCCCAACAATTGCATCTTTCCAGAAACACTACGCCCCGTATTACGGCGAATGGTCTTGTTCCTTTACGCTTACAAAATCCAATTAACGCACGAACTGAAGCTAACAGACCATTTAACGCGTCGTCGGTTTGCTGACTGAGCCTTGTAAAAGTTGCGGTTGGCTGAATTTTTGGATTAAAAAATCATACCCAGCAACGAGGCACATTTTATTCTGAAAACTGCAATACCTTGGGGGGGTGCATTCACGAAACGACAAATGCGGTGCAATTTTTCAGCACATGGCATTATAGAGTCGCATTTTTTGTAAACGTGATAGCAATGAGGTTTCTATCAATGACGAACGATATCTCGAGATTACTAATTTTTTGTGACTTATAAAGTAGGTGACGTCAATAGGATGGGGTCACATAACGCGTAGTTCGAGAAATAATAGCATTATTGCGAAATAAATTTCCAGGTCACATGATAGCCAAAAGTGGAGTTATGTAAAATCAATTGTTTATGCTAATAATCCGTAGAACATCCAACAATTAACAACATTCGAAGGATTCTTACAGGAATTAAACTTTATTTATATCAAAATGTCATGAAGAATTGGATAAAAAGCATTGCAGCCCTGATAGTCTGGTTAATATTTTTTTTTTTTTAATATGGAACATTATTTTAATGTACTATAAATACATTTAGGATGTAGTGTGTGAATTTTATTTTATTGCAATTCAAAATGGCATCCCTTTTTTTGAAACACTAGATAACAATTTGTAATGAGAAACAAAGAGGGAAAAACAAAACAAATAAGGCAATCTGAATGCTAATGAAAAAACTTTAAGAAAAACGTAAAGTATTTTTAAAAAATATTAAATGCCAATCTCTGTTAGTGGTCGATCTGTTAAGACGCATGGCTGCAGTAGGGATGGGTTCAATCCTGGATTTAGGTGCCTGACGGGCCACAGATAATAATGTGATTTTCTCTCAAAAAGGGAGAACGTACAGGGCTACACTATTATTACTAAATGTGAAAACAAATTGCATAGTTAAAGAATTAGAATATCAAAAACAAAATGAAGATGAAGCCATGTACAACTATTAACAAATGATGTGTCCTTTCAAACATATTTGACGTGGCTCTCAAGAACTTTTGTTCAACAAACCAAGTGACATAAAAACTTAGTTTAAACTAGAATTTTTGAATGATCGAATTATTACAAAGAATCACTTAATCTGCAAGGAATATTTACTTTCGAAGTAACACCTTGTGCATTGTTTCGTTTTAACGATATCCATTATACACAGGTAGCAGCAAAAAATATGAAATGAGCATTTCGTTTGCCTTTTTCTCTTTTTCATTTCAAATTAAAATATGCCAAGTAATGTTTGATCATAATCGATTTTATGCACACTATTTGTAAACATTCACTATATATCCGCAACAATGTACTGTACCGTCAACAAGCTTCGGTGTTATCTGCTCTAATTTTATTGCGCTCATTTTACAAAGTATTTGCATCTTCAGTTGGGCTTTATTCTCGGTTCTACTCAAGACTGCATTGAAACGAGTTTCGAGTGTGACTAATAATCTTGTAATATTTGACTGGAGTGATAGTGAACTGTGAACGGAGATGTAGTGTGAATATGGTTGTAATGTGACGAGCAACGATAGTATCTCTTTTACGTCCTTGTGGTTAATGCATGTTTTTTTTTATTGTTTGGTTTTGTTTTGCTAGACTGTCATCGTTATAGCCTATTGCACTAAATTTATTTATCATCTACGACGGTCATTGCTGATAAATATATTTAAACAAATCATTTGTGAATTTCATAATAGATCTCTATGAACTTGACGATGAAATTTCTCTTTGATCACAAAACTGTTAAAGTATATATACTGGACGAGGGCATTACATTTAAACCAAAACTAGTACAAACCGCGTCATCATATTAAATAGACCCTGGTCTTCGCAAATGAGCATTTTATCCGATCGATATATTATATTGCTATGAATTCTACGACCTATTAGAATTGGTATCCATAGCAATATTTAACCTTCGATTGTGATAAAAATATATGAATACAATCAGTCGTCTTAAATATATATATATAATGATATGCCAAGCCAATAATTACCTAGGAGTAAAGTCCAGAAAATATATTTAATGAATTTATGAGCACAAAGTAACATTATTTTCAATAGAAATGACAAGTTATATTTCATTTTGGATAGAAATGAGCGGCCAGAGCGTGATTATTATGGGCACCCTTCAGTTACAGATAGTGATTCCATTGAGTATGTTGAGCCCACAAAGTTGGCAAAGGCCTTAGTGTGGCTAGTAATTAATTCATGGAAATTTTAGAACCTGCATTTTTGAAGTGGGATTAAAAATTTCAACAGACATGTCTGAATGTCATCTATTGCTGATAAACAGGAATTTTTAACGTCTCTCTTTCTTCGTGTTATGCTAAAGTTTTACTTGCAGAAATGAAATAATCATAAAATAGGAAAATCTACTCAATATCTACAAGATCTACAGCAATTATTTTTCTTAAATTCTTGTTATTACAAAGCTAACGAAACTACCGAAAAAAATGTCGTCCATTTTTGATACTCCTATATTTTTGCAATCAGGTCATTTCACCAATGATTGTTTAATAAATTTGTTCTATTGCACAAAGAATAATTATGAAAAATTTCTTTAGAAAAATTTTGAAATTTTGGTAAAATTCAGGGCCCAAGTTTACAATTCACCGAGTTCAGATTTGCACCGTTTTAAATAAAAGGGTGATAGATTTCTTAAGACCATAGTCACTTGTGATGAAATCTGGGTCTATCACTTTGTGTACCTAAAAGAATTAAAGCTTGTGCATTTATTAAAAAAGTTCCTGTAACCATATTCTGGCGCTTATCAGAAATTTTTTTTAAGATCAATATTTTCAAAACTAAATATTACAGCAATTTACTAAAAAACAAATTCTCGCTCAAAAAGAAAGCGTTTACGTTAACGCTCTCTCTTCCCATACACGGCGTCAGCAACAGTCCAAACTTTACAAAACCTTCATTGGGAGATTTTTTAGTGTGATTTTTATCTATTTGGTCTCTTGAAAGAACATCCAAGAGACAAGAAATTTGAGTCCAATAATGCTCTTATCAAAACTGTGCATTTGTGGCTACGACAGCAAACAAACTCCTTCTATGACAAGGGAATCAGGAAGCTAGTGGAACTATGGGAAAAGTGTATCGAGGAAGAAATCAGGAAATAAAAATGTTTGTTATTGTTGGCTCTCACCGTAGCTGGTGAATATCATTGTCCCTTTGTGAGCGAACAGACGTAGGCGAGTTCAAATCTCGCTCAACTCATGGGTATACGTGACGTGACGTCGTAGTATTTTAAATTGCATGTTAGTAGACACAATAAGCCATAGAACTGCAGTGCTGATAAGTGCGCCCCAATAATAAAATGATAATAATAAACCTTATTTTTTTGTTTCTCTTGATAAAACAATAATTCCTGTTATGACTTGGACATCCCTCGTAAAGCATTTAATATCTAAAATTAAAAAAGAGATAAATCAGTATGTATGTATGTATATATAGATAATTCTATTGAACCTACCCCATATCGTTTAACTTAGTCTTTCGATTTTTTAATGAAAGATTTGTCTTTCAAAAAATGTTTCTTCACAGACTCGATTTATTTAGAAATTTTTTGTACACTTACATACGCACAGACGGTCAAAATAAGACCTCAGTCAATATTTTTATAACTGATCAAAAAACAAACAAAAATTCAGACGATACAAATATCAACAAACTCATTGTTAACAACTACAGTGAAGCAGTGCACAACAAATACGAAATAAAATTGTAGACTGAAAGATAAATCGTAGCATTTGTAGAAAAAATTAATTGTAACGGCAAAAGTATGATAACTGTGGATTTATTTATATTTAAATTAATACAATAAGGTAATTCTTATCAAGTACAGTTAAGTGGGGTACCATTTAAGTAAAAAGAAGAATTGTGTAATTTAAAAAAAAGCGAAAGCATTAGAGTTTGTTTTTGTTTTTTGGGTCAAATAATGTACTGCAAATTTTTGAGATACAACTATATCAATAACACTAATGATTATATTTTTAATATAGCACTTAATGCTGAGTTAGAAGTAAAACAAAAAACAACAGGATGCTCTGAAAGTTAATGTGAAGCAACTAAAAAAATTTCCAATAGCCAAAAAAAAACTGAAAATTGGTAATAAACAGCCTAGTTTCCTAAACTTCTACAGCTAGTGGTAGCTAGGGATAGCGTACGATACATTACACAGTGGAAATGTATAACGAAATCTTAACTTTGGGTTCAGAATTTTGTGAGGAGTTGCTTTAATTTGTACATGGTTCTGTAGATTATAGTGCTCGTAGATATTATACATAAATGGCGCTATTTGTATTAGCTTGTAAAGCACAGCGGATGAGAAACGTTGAAGTAGGCTAAAACAATGTTTAGCGTACAAACAAAAAGTAGACTCAATTCAGGAACGTTCTCGTGTTTGTCTACACCCTATAAAGTATTAAAACTGCGAGAATGGCTTTATCTTCTAATCCAATGAAGTCCATCGTATTTGCCCTAGTCGAATTTAATATCTTGCAACGTTCTCTTCATACACAATTACAGTGCTTCAGAAATAACAATGAGTGATAAGGAACTCTAGATACAATTTATTGTTTGTCTGTCGTGAAAGGTGTGTCAGTTTTCTCTTGATACGAAATTTTTAAGAATGTTAAATGTAAAGAATGTAAAACAAAGAACTCTGAATAATGCGCGCGAATTTGTAGCTAGAAATTTTTTTCTTTTATCAATTTCTTTTAATAAACTATAAAATTGTAACATTAGGTATAAATTTTATTTGAATAAAAATGGAAATCTCATTATAGTATTGTTTTTAACATTATGTCCTTTTATAAGTCCCCAAAAAAATTTCAGTTGAGCATTCACATACATATTGTTTTCTCTTACATTTCTTAGTTTAAGAAGAATCAGCTTATTGTTTCTGATTGAATTAAACAGGTAACTAATACTTTTAATATAAATGTTTGAAAAGTTCTATTAAATATCACAGTACATCAAAACTGATTTGGTATTTATTTTAAGACATCCTATCATTAAACATTTCACTACAAAAAACTATTTTTACAGACTATATGACAAAAGAGTGACCGTTGTCATTTGGTAAGGTACCGCAGCGTCATCTGTTGATTAGTTTGAATCTTTTTTTGTTATTTTACGCATACAAGCAACAAAAAAGATACGGCCTGTTTAAGGAAAAAGTTCTTTGGCTGAAAGAATTGTTCAAAGTAGTTCGCGAAGTTTAGAGTTGGTGATTTCGACTTTCAAAAACCAATAAGGCTCGAGTAGACTCCATCACCGATGATGTGCAAATCAGCGAACGTAAATGAAATGAACCACAATTAGCTAAACCCTTCCCCAAAGTTGGTCTCCGTCCGAAGGAAGTCATGCTTTTGTATTTAGTAAGATTAAAAACGAGTCATTTATTATGAGCTACCAAACAATGATTCAAATAAGTACTATTCGCGCGCAACTGGACGAATTACAGATAGTGATTCAGGTTAAATGTCCAGAATTAGCTAATAGAAAGGATGTCGTATTTCATCAGGATAATGCAAGATCTCATGTTTTATTGGCTACCTGATAAAAATTATTGGAGCTTGGCTGGGCTGTGCTTTCCCATCTGCCGTATTCGTCAGACATTGCACCCTAACATTTTTATTTGTGGGTATTTGCAAAATTCTCTTAAGGGCAAGAACATCAACTCTTTGGAAGTTATAACATTTTGAAAAGTTTTTCACCCAAAAATCTGACAAGTTCTGTAAGGATGGAAAGTTGCATGACAAATGGAGAAAGGTTGTCGAACAAGATGGTGAATACATAATTGAATAAATAAACATCCTCACAATTTTGCCTTCAAAATTTGCTTAATAATTAGCACGAACTGTCTGGACAATATAAATAGTTTGTCGACCGGCACACTGTGTTGCTGTCAGTGAATTCGTTTTCTTTACAATTAGTGTAAAATTCTTGAATTGGTACAAGGCAGTTCTTTGTGTATCGTGCGATAGAACCGGAACTGACGAATCTTCTTTCCTTATAGAAAGCGAATAGTAATATTATTCTTCAGCGCATAGTATACTTTAATTTAAAAAAACTGCATTTTTATTTTTTCAAGATTATAATGGTCATTTTATTATTGAACAGACTATCGTTGAATATTTCAGTGGTAATAATAAACTAATTTGCGGGTGATTTTCCTCATTATTATTTATTCGTCTGTCTTAACACGACCTTATTGAGTACTCGTTTAAAATTTTTTCATGCGTATTGGTTGTGAAATAATTTTTTTACCCATTTATAAACATCAAATTGCAGTAAAACATTGTCGAATTTTTATTCCGGGTACACACTTAATAGCCGAATTAACTCAGCAATTCCGCCACCAACGCAGTTATTGCATTTAATTATTACTAATCTCGTATTCTCAATTACAATAGCACACTGAATGAGAAACATTTTAATACAAAAATGGTGGATTTTTAAAGCAATAGAAAAATTTTATTTGCACATTTTTAATGTTAATTTATTACAAGAGAGGCAATAATTAGTTCTTAACGCCTACTTAAATTATCTCCTGCAACCTATTTGACGTAGTAATAATTAGGTTTGATATGCATTTCTGAGATACTTTTTCCCAGTATTCAATAAGAAGTGTTGAAAGTCTATAATAGGCTAAACTTGTAGTATTTAAAAGTTTTTGCTTCTTTGCAAAAACCGGTTCTTTATATATCAAGTAAAATGGAAAAGCACATCAGTGAAAGTATTATCCATCTTTAGCTATAACTTTCTCTCGTCTTTTTGTCGATTTACAAATTCCGCTTCGCCTCGTGAAGCCATCCATTAAAAAACCCAATTTGAGATATTTTCATATCATGAAATGGTGCTCTGGAAGCTTATATGTCGTTAATCTAAACAAGTGGTGTCGGAAGTAGTAATGTTTAATGAATACGGCAGGTAGAATAATACATCCTAGCCAAACTCTTTCAACTCATTTTTTACCTGTTTTTCAAATATGGCCAAGCGTTGTCCTGTTAAAAGACCGTTTTGTTGTCTTTCAGTAGAGATCGATTACTCGCTTTTAACAACTCAAAGTACAGCACGATGCGTTTCTAGTCTCACCAAGCACAAAGATTTAATTGCCTTCTTTCCATGAGTATTTAGCGTAGATGTTGATGGTTGGCTTGGGTTGCAAATTAATTTTTCGCACTTATGATTGTCGAAATATATTCACTATTGATCAACAGCAACAATGCGATACAAAAACTCATTCGCTTTTTTCTCTATTTAGATTTTTTACTTGGCTTTTCCTTCATTTCGTGTGGCACCCATTTTTCTTCCTTGGTTTTCTAAACGTTTGAGAATGCCAAACTGAATAACATTTAATGCGTCTAACAACATTCTTCATCCAATCATTACTAAACGTTCTTTGTTTTCCACATCAAAATCGTCACAACTAAAGCATCGAAACCGTGTTTTGCACAGTTTCTGTTGGATCGCTGTTAACATTAGCTTCGATGAGATTCGACAGCAGTTTTCTTAATTATAAAGAAATAACATTCATTTTTCCAAAATTCCGATATTTTTGAAGCAGCAAAAAATTACGTTATTGTAAAAATGTAAACCAATCTCCATTTAATGAATATTTATGGCATATGTCAAAACTAAGAAATCGGAGTGAGCACAGCCATTAGAATTTACGTTTGTTCAACTGCAGCTCTTTGTTGCGCAAACTAGAATACTATCAAAGGTGGAGGGTTTTGTCTCTTTCTAAAAAACATTTTAACTATTTTAGTTATATTTAATTTATTACTCAACTCAGACAAATCTAAATCTAACAATAGTCTATCAATAATTACGATTATTTAATTAAACGGTTAAATTCAGAAAAAAGGCAATCAATCACAGTTCGTATAACTAATTTGCATATGTTGTCTAATCGTTTTCCGTTTAGAAGAAAGTATGTTTTTGTTCTTTAATTTTTATTAATTATTTAAACCTCCATTGCTGTCGTTTGAGAGACTATGTTCCAGAAGAGTTTCCAAGACCTTGCTGCTAGTAGCATTCTTTACTTTTCTTTTCTGCACTAACAAAAAATTTTATAATCTCAGACAATTTAATGCTTATCTTTACAAGAATTGATTATATTCCGCTATTCAACTACTATATAGTACTCGCGACTGTGAAGAACTGCTAAATATGTGTTACAGAATATTCAAAAATCATTGTTTCAATGTGCTACAAATACTCAAATGATTTTCAAGGCACAAAGATCTCTCACTTTTATAATTTATGAAGTACTTCTCAAATAATTACCTTTTCTTTAATATTTGTGAACGATAATAAGCGCTGCTTTGTGCTACATTTTTTTTTTAATTTACCATTATATAGGTACCAGTTTTGTTTTGTTTTTTTTTTTGAAATGCAAAAGTTTAGAGTGATCAAGTTTTTTACCGCCCAATCGCCCATTTTTCTTGTAGGATTTTCTTCATTCGGCGTGTTATTTAAAGTTCCAACTATATTTACCTAAAAGTGACATTAATTTCAAATAAATTGATGGGTTGCATAGCAGAATTGGAAAGTCATTCAAAAGTTGCTCTCAAATCACTTACCTTAGTTTTTATTTAATACAAAGAAAATTTCGTAACTTTCAAAATATACAGCGGAATGCGAAGAATGTAGTGATAGAGTGATCGTAATTTGTAAAGAACCTGTCACGTGACAATTACTTGAAATACGCAGCAATGCGCGGTGTCGGAAATTACTTTGGACGAATCTATTCTCTTAAAAGAAGGGAATCGCGTCTCAACATTTTCGAATTCTTTATTTTGATTTTCAAGGGCTTAAAAGAAATCAACCGTGCAAAAATCTCTCCTTTTATAGACAACGTTGTATATTTTTTCTTGTATTGTTTTGGTAAGTCAGTAATGTGCATTTTGCTAAAGTTAATTTCTAATCTCAAAATCAGATAATATTATTGGGCGTATTTAGCTAAACAGGCTCGGCTAGCGGTGTTAACTGCATATTGCCAACAAAAAACATAAAAATCAATATCGAACTACTTGCAGCATCAACAGATTTTTGTATTTGGTCAGTTTTATTCATAATTTTGGACCCAAATGATACGTCACTGGTTTACACGTTACGGCACTGCTCGTTGTAACTAAATTCATGGTCGCGCAGATTAACTGAGGCGTAGCTCCGCCCACAGGTCCTTTACAAATTACAACTACTCTGATAATTTAAAATTTTATAATTTTTTAAAGATTCTAGTTATTTTATTCCAAATTCGCAGCAAATCTTACGAATGAATGCTTATTTAACATGTCCCAAGTTTTCTCGCAACTGATCCCACGAAGTCTTTTAATGAACGAGTCGCACGCGACACGAAAATTTGTCTCCATTCTCATTGAAGACTTGTTTTTAAACTGTTTATGCTGGCGTATTTTTAATGGGCATCTTGACCTCCATAGTACTTCAAATGGAAAATCTAGCGGATTGGCGTGTGATGAATTTGAAAGCCATTGTTGCGCGAAAATGAGACGCGAGATGTTGGTTTGAGCCCATCTTGAGCGTGCTGAATCATTTTGAAATGTAATTGGCCTATTATCAAAGGGACTATTACACATTTATTTTTAATAATTACTGCATGTAACATCAGAAGTCAGGAAAAGATTTTACCTATTAACTGTCTACAGAAATGAATACCAGAATTGACATATCATAGCATTGGAACTTATGCAACTCGTTGTGAAAACACGACTAGATTTGTTGAACTTCTCTGCAATAATTTCGATATTTTACTGCTAAGCAACAGGGTACCAATAAAAATTATTTTCGTTGTAAGATGACTTTTAAAGAAAATACTTTGAAATACGGGTAGGTAAAAAGTAAGTTGGCATTAAAAATTGATAAAGTCAACATCTATTGAAACGAATCGTACTTTATTACATAGGAAAATTAAAACAAATCTTCAAATTTCAAGGTAGGCACTAACGGCGTCAACCAGTTTCCTCAGACGGCCTGAGATAAAATGCACAATCTTCTGAAAAAGATTGTTTGAGATATTGATGAGAAACTCTTGAATTCATTGCTCTGATTACTGCAGCGTGCGAGGCCTTGTCCTGCACACCTCTCCTTTACGTAGCTTCTCAGATAAAAATCACATAGAGTGATATGTCTGGAGTTCTTGGGAGCAATTCATGAGGTCCACGTTGTCTCAGTCCACGTCCTGAAAATGGTCTAACCACACACGTGTACAGTAAGAACAAAATGGAGTGATGTACTATTGTGAATGAAAATAAGTTCTCCAGTCAGATATCGTGAATCACAAGTGATCTTCAAGCATCTGAATGTAGCGACTTACATTCGCGGTGTCACGCACAAGATATGGACCGATGAGCCTTGGTGCCGACACGTCACTTTTAATCGAGTTTGCATCCTGTCATCAAACATCATTACGAGTTAGCTATCACGTGACGCTCGGTAATGGCAGTATGTTTTCAAACAATTAAGACCAATCTTCATTCCAACAGCATTAACTAGCATGGGTCACATTCGGTAAACTGCAAAAACTTTTGAAGTCTCAAATACCGAACACATTAAAAGCAACAAGAGTCTTCGATCAACACATACTTCTGGCATTAACATATGGTACAGAATCGTACTAACATCATAATAAAGAAGCTCCAAGTCACACAACGTGCAATGGAAACATCGATCATACATTTTTTACACCCTTCTTTGACATGTGTAAAGTTTGAGCGGGATATGTCAATTAGTGTGTTTGGCAGCCATTTGTTTACGACGCGAAAAGTTTGTCTGGCGATTTTTATTATGGAAACAAAAATTGAATAACGAGTTTGCTTGAAATTTTGTGTTTCCAATGGAATTACGGCTACGAAATCATTGAAAATGTTGCAGAAGTGTTTTGGAGAGTCTACTCTATCGAGAACGCAAGTATTTGAGTGGCATAAAGCATTCAGTGAGGGCGTGAGGTCGTAGAAAACTTGCCTCATGCGAGTCATCCATCCACCTCTGTTAATAACAATAACATAGAAAAAGTGAAAGAAATTGTGCTCGAAAATTCCAAGCAAACTCGTTGTTCAATTTTTTTTATAGTAAAAATCGCCAGACAAACTGTCCCTATCGTAAACAAATGGCTGCCAAACACACACTAATTGACGTATCCCGCTCAAACTTCACACGAATGTCAAAGAAGAGTGTACCAACCTAGAAAAAAAATTACCTATTCAGTTTACACGCGCGGATTAAATGGACCAGTCCGGGTCAAATTTGATCAGATGGTATGCTTATTTCTGTTTTTACAAATGCTGTTATTGCATAACAACATTTATAAAAATGAAGTTAGACCAAAAGTTACTTATCCTTTTGATTATTAAATTGAAGCGTATGTATATAATATAAAATTCTTAAAAATTCATTTTAATTAAAAACTTCTTTAAAATACTTCATGTAGAGTGGAATTATCAGTTTATTTCTGCAATGGTCTATTTACCAGTAAATTAGCGCCGTAAAGAATAATTGGTCGACATGATACTTAAAATACTAGAACATTGTAACTACAGACATCTAATTAATCTATTGCACTAAAAAACTACATTAATTGTTGAACATACTCGGCTAACACGTTAGTCATAAATGTGGTTTCTTATTAAATTCTAGAATTTTATAAATTTTAAAAGATTGGGCTAAATTAAAAGGAACTTATATTATACATTCACTTGGTATTTGAATGCAGTTGTATTCATCAAGTTCTTGGTTCTCATAAATGAGAAAATATAAGTTTGAATGAATATAACGGTAAGAATAACCAATACTTCTTTAGAAATCCATGTTACATCGCCTTAGAACAAAGAAAAGCGATAACGACGATAATATCAATAATTTGATGCCTAACAAATATTTTTGGTTTTCTACTATCGATGGATTCAGTCTCACTTCTGTAACTTTTCCAATTTTTTCATTATAGTCAAATTTTTTCCTCGCACCTAAATCATAAAAGGAGCTGGATTGCTTTTTAATTTATAAAACCATCTCGTTTACATGCTTCACCCTTTCAAAGCTGATTCTGGTTCTTTTTTTACATGCTGTAATCATTAATATTATTTTATATTTAAAATTTTCTAGAATGTATTTAAATTATTTTAATCGGCGTTTGTCCAATTAATTTGTTTTGAAATAATACACATAAATGAAGACACGCTGAAGGGCATTTCGAGTCTCCACTGCAGTAGTATGTCGATTTCTTAACGTAGACAAAATGATAAAACGGTCGTCACGAGCGGATGTCTTACGTTTTGCCCCTGTCCCCGGCCTGCGACCATAGCTACCGGTTTCTCTAAATCTTCTATGAATTTTAGCGTTGAACGATGAATATCTAGCCGATTAGAAACATAACGTTGATTGTGTCCGTCTTCAAGTAATGCAACTGTTTTAGCAACTGTTTCTACTGGTAAATGCATAATTTTAATGCACTATAAACCAAAAACACTAGCAATAAAGGAATTAAATAGAAAGTAACAAAAAAATTAACAGCGACACAAAACGTTACGCAGCTTAAATTTAGAACGTAAATGGCCAACTTAATTTGTTAACATTTTTTAAATGCTTATTTTTGAATTTTTTGATATGATCGTTATTATCATCAACTATGCCAGCCAGTAAAATAGATACCATTTTCAATAGTGTACCTAATGATATTCGTTAATAACTAGATATTATTGAGAAAACCGGGGTGGGCGGATTTCTTTTCTTTTTTACTTTTCTTGCACCAAAATGTTGGGAACAACTCTAAAAATACTTCCAATTCTATTGAGTGACTATTTATGCAATTCAAGTTTTGCATAAATAGTATCAAGTATTTCAGTAAGCCTTTACAGACACAGTTAAATTCTGTTATGTGGAACTGAAGACCATTTTAGAGTGCCTGATTTACATTGAGGAACTAAAGTAGTCAGTATATTATACTGATCAATATCATCACTATTATCGACCTCTATATTATCCGATTTAACATCGATATCACTCTCAGTTTCTGGACTTGAAAAGGCAAATCTGAATCTTCATCACAATATCGTTTAGGTCAAGTCAAAAATTTTAACAAATTTTTAATTGAGCTGTTAAATGATCCTAAAAATAAAATCTTGGCTCTGTGTTCAAACTATTAGACATGCTATTACAGAAGTGCTTATTTGGTTATACAAAATAAGCAGGATATAATTATCTCAATAAGCACTTGAAAACACCCAACAAATAACCAACATGCGACGTGGAAGTTACAAAAGCGGCCATCTTACTTCACTTATAAATTAACAAACTGTTAAACACTGAAACGACTGATATTTATATATACATATTTGGTGGGTGCGTATATCCGATTGTATAAATAAAGTTTGTCTTGGAATATATTGTTCTGTAAGTCTCAGGAATTTATCTTAGCAGTTGCCAGACCTGCTGTGTAAATCATGCATCTGCTTTTGTTTGAACCGCATTTGTGTATCAAAAATATAGGAAAATCTGGACTACGTTTCTGCATCTCTTGTCACTAATAATTGCTGCACTGTCATCTTCGTTTTAAATAGAGCATCGATTAGCTTATAATGCACACCAAACAGTATATTTTTGTGTATGCGCAAGTTTTTCGTGAATATCATGTCGATTTTCACTATTTCAAATGCGACAATTTTGGCGATTCACAAAACCAATTGGAGAAAAATAAGCTTTATCGCACAATATGAGTTTTTGCAAAAATCAACTTCAGCTGCCATGTTCTTTAAAACCCGGTTCACAAATATATGGCGTTTCTAGCAGACTTTGCTGTGTACTTAGATACGAACTGTACAAATGAAAACTTCCAACGTACGCGGCACGTAATTCAAATACTAAGGCTTAATTTGCAGGCTGCTCACATAAATTTTCACATTCTTGGAAAAGAATATTATAAAAGACGGCCATATAAGAAAGTTGACAGATTTTTTAAAAAACATCTTCAGCTGCTCAATCATTGTGCACCATTGCCCTATAGTCAACCATTACTATTTCTAATAGTTAGCGTATGTACGAGGTGTATAAATAAAGTACTGACACTAATAGTGTAGCGTGCGATCTGGGAACACGGGGGGCTGGCCGTTTGGAGGAAAGGTAGGTCGACATCTGATGCGCGTTCAATGCGAATGAGAACGCTTGCGAAGCAGTACGTTGTCTGTAGCGATTTGTTTCGTAAAACGTTTTTGTCGAGTACGTTTTGACGATGAGTGAAGGTAAGGTGCGATCCGGCTTTGCTTCAGACTTAGGCGCAGCGCGACAAAAACGTTTGCAAAACTGCAACATATAGAGACACTGTTTTGTCAAGGGCGCAAGTGTTTCGGTGGTTTAAGACATTTTCAGAATGAAGAGAGGCAATTTAAAATGAACCTCACAGCGGGGGGCCTACAACTGCACGAAATGACATCAATGTCGACAGAATGATCTAGGAAGAGTTGCATTTGACGCAGACCACGGTTCATCAGATTTTGACCAACAAATTAGGGCTGCAGAAAATCTGCGAAAATGCTTCCGAAAAACCTTTCTCTGGAATAAAAGGACAGCCGGGTGAACACGCGTCTTGACTTTTTGGAGCAGATTGAAAAAGACCCTCGTTTTCTGGAACTTATTACTGGTGGTGACGAGAATTGGGTGTTTCAATACGACCTCAAAACGCAGCTCCTCGGTGCACTTATTCACCCAACTTGAATCCATGTGACTTTCCTCGTCTCACGTGTGAAAATACACCTCAAAGGACCTCATTCTAGGACAGTATTGAACATTGAAAAGGGCGTAACCGACCAGCTGAAGGCGATTCCAGTATCCGCGTTCCAGCACTGCTATGACCAGTGGAAAAAACGTCTCCAGCGCTGTGTGCTTGCCCAAGGCAATTACTTTGAAGGGGACAATTTCCAAGTGTAATGGTCATTACCTAATAAAATTATTTAAAAAAAAAAAACAGAATAGTACGTGAGGCAATTGAAATAGAAAAACGCCCACAGTGCCTCAACACAAGAGATGACAGCCAGCGTTTGCCTGTCATGTGGAAGTCCCTTATTGCTCTGCAGCGCCAATTACGCAACACCCTTAATCCTACAAACTTTCCCCAACCCAACGCATCTCCCGCCAAGCAAACTTTCACTTCCAGCCCTATAAAAGATCAAGCAGGTCACACGAAACCTCAGTCTTATTCAAAGACTCATAACTCTCCTTGGGGAGTAGGCAGATTGAGACCCCGAATGAAGAGCTAACCTCTTGAAAATGGCATCAAAGCCGATGCCGAAACGTCGAGAATTTACCCAAAATAGACGCGGTTCATCCCGTGAACTATGTTGTTTAAACATAGTTAACCGCGGAAAACTTTCCGAACACACGTTCGGTTTTGTTTAACAATTTTATTTAAACAAAAAAACAATAATTTTAACAACAGATTAATCAATAATATATTCTCCGTTACTGTTTACGACCTATTCCCACTTCTTGACCAATTTGTTGATACCGTTCCGCAAAAATCACCCGGTAATCTGTTGGCGCAAGGTCCGGAGAGTACGGTGAATGCTGAACAATCTCCCATTCGAGCTCTTGAAGGGCGGCTTTAACAACTTGTGTAACATGGGACCTGGCGTTGCCGTGGAGCAGGATGACTTGGCCTTGTCTATCGGGCCTTTTCAGTCGAATAGCTTCATTCACGCGGTGTAGCTAGGCAATGTAGAGCTCCTTGTTGACCGTGGCGTTCTTTTCGAGCATTTCCCAGTGCACCATGCCCTCCCAGTCCCATCATACGCAGATCATAGTCTTCTTTGGGTGAATATCCTGGTTTACTCTCGGCTTCGGAGTTTCTCCTGGAGCCACCCACACCTTTCTTTGCTTCATCTCCCGTGATGATTCGATACAAGAAACGTTGTTTATGCCCACGTGTTGCTCGATGGCGGGCCAGATGTTGTGAAGCAATTTGAAAGCGATTTTCTTTGTTGTTTTCTGAGGCACCCAAGCTCCCAATTTTTGAGTATGGTCTGATGATCGCAGTTCATTTTTTCCGCCAATTCGCGACTTGCTTGGCGACCGTCCTCTTTCAAAAGTGCCTTGAGACGCTCTTCATCGAATTCCGAAGATCTTCCACTACGGGCGTATCATCCAGGTCAAAGTCGCCATTTTTGCACTTCGCAAACCATTTTTGTGCTGCACACTCGCCTATAACATCTCTTCCATACACACTGCATATGTCCCGAACGACTTCGGCAGCTTTTTGTCCTCGATGAAAAGCGAAGAACAGCATGTGTCGAAAATGCTGATTTTTGCCTCCTGGATATTCCATTTCTGTGCCTGAAAAGTGATGAAAAATTAAATTATTCAAAAAAACAAATAACACAGTTTTGTAGAGCAAAAAAAGATCTTTCTAATAAATACTAACACTTTGCCAAACAGCAAAGAAATCGTTGTAAAACAAAAGAATAAATAAAACCGAACGCACTTATTCGCCAACGTAATATATATCATATAATCAACGAATCTCGTATCGAAGTTTTCTCAAATGCGTGTGTGTGTGTGTGTGTGTGTGTGTGTGAGAGAGAGAGAGAGAGAGAGAGAGAGAGCATTTCCGCGAAAATACCTCCCCTGAGACGAGATTACTTGCTCATTATGAGGACGTCAGGGTCGCAATTGGCCTTAAATGAAAGCTCTTTGTATTAGGAATTTCATCCATTAAGGTTATCACTTGCCACCACTTTTCCTATGTTAAATCCCATTTAAAAGTAAAAATTTCTTGCTCGTGTCTGATTTTCACGCTAGAATCAAAATTTTTTATAATCCGACATACCTACTACTGTGTACAAATATAACCCGGCATTTTTCATTTAAACTGCGCGGGCATTTCATTGGGCACAAACCTTTTTAGGTTTAAGTTGGTATGACTGCTACTGAGATCTGTGTCAAATTTTAAGTTAATATCTTAATTAGTTGAAGAGTGACGCTCGTTTTCGTAAACAACCAAAATAAACTTTTTCGATTTTTACCATGTCAGAAAATATTCAACAAAGAAGTTCGATTAAATTTTGTGTTAGAAATGATATTTCTCCTGCGGAAACGCTCAGAATGTTACAAAAATCCTTCGGTGAACAGGCTGTATCTAAAACACAAGTATACGAATGGCATAAAATGTTCAAAGAGGGTCGTGAAGGCGTTGAAGACAAACCACATCAAAGACGTCCAAGAACATCAACTGACGAACAGCACGTCGCGAAAATTAAGGAATTGGTGCTCCAAAATCGTCGATTGACAACTATAGAGCTTGCTGACATCGTTGGCATTTCAAATGGATCAGTCAACACCATTTTGAAGGAAGTTTTGTGCCTCAAAAAAGTCAAATCTCGTTTGGTTCCAAAAACCCTCAATTTATTCGTGACCATTTCGCTAAAAATTCCACCCCATATCGTTCCGCAACCGCGGATTCAAAAATTATAACAAAATTCCGGGTTATATTTGTACACAGTAGTATATCGATCGAAAGTCTTCCGTACTTTGATTCCGTGGTTGCAAAATCGAAAAACTTCTTTCCATCGCTTTAAAAACGGGAAAAACGGCGCAAAGTCACGGATATTTAATTTTAATTTTTTTGTTTCTTTTTTTTAAACGCTGAAAAACTAAGGTCGTGGAAAAAAGTTTTAACTCACCAAGCCGATCAGAACTTTTATGTGGAAGTAAGAGTATATAAAATAAACATCACAATAAACTATAGTTTTGAGGGGTTAGATAAAAAAATCTATATCATATGAATTATAATACATGTCTTTAATTTAATAATAATAATACATTAAATTAAGACATCAATAATATTACATAACTTATAACAATTATATTTTATTCGTCAAATATAGCACATCTGCTGACAGTATCTTCTATTTCTGAGTGAATTTTCTCAGACCATATGAAAGAAATTTTTTATTCTTCAATATTTTTTCAGTGGGTTTCTCTATCTTCATCAAAATTTGATTTGGAGTGACTTTTTGCGTATCTGGAATTTTAGACCAGCAAAAATTCTTTCCCGTCTGTTCAAGAAAATTAACAATTAAAAAATCGTTATTTAGATTCTTAACAATTCCCGGATACCATTTTCTATCATAAATAACTACGATCCAATCACTTTCTAGGAAGCATTCTACACTAGAAAAAGATGTTATCGGGCAAATATAATTTGTGACAGACTTGCTGAAATTGAAATGTTCGCATAATTTTTTATTCATGCAGTTATCACAAGAGAGAGATCTAAATGATAGCTGACTAGAATCATTCCTATTGTGGACTATTTGGTAAACATGTTTCATTTCTGAGATAGGAAGCAATCCATTTGGGATCAAATTCTGCACATTGATTATATTTTCTTCGCTGATTAAAAAAGGAATGACCCAACTCTTCTCTTTGGTAACTGCCTTTGTAACGTCGGTACCATGCGTCACAACTCTATTGCAAAGTTCTTTTACTGTGCCGCTTATTGCATCGGCAGAGCTCTTCCCGTGGCCTGGTGATGAAAAATTCCAACTAGCTAAGTCAAAGTCAAATTTGCTGCAAAAATAGTGGGAAAAAAGACGTGTCTTCGATTTTTTTATTGTGTAGTCGGTCCATCGCTTTGAAAGTGAATATTTGGGTATTCTCTCTTGATGTGCTCCAAAACAGGTAATAAATGTGCCCAAACTGCCTCTGATTCATGTTTCAAAACATCAGAAAAAGATCCAAATGAGACGAATGTCTTCTTTCCATTATTACAGCAAATATATATACTTGTAAAGCATTACGACGCTGGTTTGGTCCAAAATGAAAAGCATGTAATTTTTTTCTTTTTTCCCAAGTAATTTTGGGACCAATCAACCATTAAATGTCCACATAGCACTTTTCATTTTTCTAATATTTTAAATTTGTAGAGTTGACCTCCAGTTTTTCCAATTTTTTATTTTTATACTTTTTACTAAATATGTAATTGAATGGTTGTGACGTTTAATAATATATGTACGTAAAATCTTTTTAGTTTAATATCCAATTCAGTACTTCTCAAATCCTAAACGTCTCAAATTATTAAAATTTTATTATATGCAATTTTGGTTTCGCTGTCTAAAGGAAAAAGCGACTCATTAATCTTAATGAAGCAGATTTGGAGCGATTACTTACATACAAATGCAGGATTTAGTATTAATTTATGGATTAAGTAAGCACAGATTTCAATATCTTACTTGCTCTTCCACTCTTTTAATATACTACGCACGTCGGGGCCGCTCTCGCTCCTTTCCGAATGGACCGCTGTAGCCGGGCGGCCGGCCGATTCAGTTAAAAATTTATACGTTCCCACCTTGCAATAATATGAGAGAAAGCGGGTGAAAAATTGTCAGTCTAGAACGCAAAAACCCCTAGTGTACTACAATTAAAAATGTATGTATATTTAGTTCAGACGTTTTATAGTGGTTTAGTCTACCTATTCTTCGAAAATCGCAGATTAAAGTTTTATGTACTTCTAGGTTGCTCTAATTATATAATAGAATCTCTACTATTTGCAGCGATGTTCGACACAAATCACCAAACTTCTGCTTATCAAACAATTGCCCCATTGACATATCTCACCCCTCCATTTTCCAATCATATCTTGAGAGTTATTTACACATAATTGCAAGAACATTTATTTAATAAGCCATATATTGACGGCGCAATTTAAACTAGAATTTTCCGAGATTTTCAAAGGTACCTCTTATAATCACACAAGAGTTTAATATTTGTTAAATACACAAAAACTAATTATTACAATTGATATTCACATTTAATGTACATTAACAACTTTCGTTCTAGATAAATATTTTTTATTATCCGATAGTTAAGATAGTAGTCACCATGATGTATAGTTAGTTCTACAAAACGTTTTGTCAATTTAAAAAAAGATCTTTATTTTAAAAATAAAACTCATAAAAATATTACAATTTTTATTCACTGAAATAACCCCAAACATCAACTTAACGGAGTGCTTAATAAAGCGCTGAAATAATTTCTTTCCGTGCACAGACCAGGACTGCTTCAAATGACATCAAACTTAAAAGGACAGTTTGTAATTAAATGACATTACTTTCCAGTCCTTTAAATTTATCTCTGTCTACAAATGCCACGATTTCAGTGTTTCATTGTCATGTAATATTGTGGAAAATTTTAAACGAAGTTTTAAGTTTGGATATTTTTCTTAATAATGATACTATCACTTGTTCGTTCTTTGTCGAGATAGATTGCTTGTACCTTTCCTCGATTGGACAAATCATAGTCAGCTTTTGTTTTTTTGATATTGCTTTATCCACTTTTGCAAGAAACCAAGAGACTTGTATAAGTAACGCGTTGCTGATGGAATACTCATTTGGGGGTCTTTGAGGTAACAACACAATAACGTCGCTTTAAATATTTCGGGTGTATTAATCCAAGCCTTTTAAAATAAACGCAATGCTTTATTAATGTTTTTATTTCTACTAATTTAACTTGGCTATGCTTGAATCTTCTCAACTTGATCTGACTCAACTGGCTTCACTCTACTAGCTATTCAAAGACAGTGTTGAAGCAAACATTAATATCACACATAAATGAAATTTTAGTTTGATTTTTTTTTCCTCAACCATTATAAAATTAAGAATTAAAATATTATTTTTTTACACAACCCTCGCTACAATGTTTTTTTTTGCCAAAGAGTATGTTTAGAAATCCTGTTTCGTATAATGTAGCAGGAAATATATAGAGTCAATTTCTGAATTGGCTTTCTGAAAACGTCCTTCCGATACTTTTTTGAGTGGCTAAAATGCATTATAATCCCACAAAACTAGGTTAAGAATGTATGGGGAATGTTTAAGGAATGTGTCCAAAATGTTGCTCCAATTTGTCACATGTGCAACCCAGCGTTCATCAAATTGATTATCATCGTTTGCTTTGATAAACACTCTTGCACTTTTTTCAGAAGTTAACGCAGTACGTTTTTCATTCCAAAAAGTTTTTGCAATCAAAAAACGTATGTTAGTTTCGACCAACTCAACTTTTCTGCTTACTGCATACTGATTCGTTTTGATTCCAGGTTGTGATGAAGTTTATTTCTCATTCCAAACTTTTTTGGTGTGTGTTTTAAGAAAAATAATTGTGTAAGTGGAACTTTACGTTGACAATACTTGAATAATTATTGGAAGTCTCTGACAGATCTAAATTTATCATCGTTTTTTTAGACTTCAGCCATCCTTGTAAAGATAAAACAGATTTAAAATAAAACGGGGTGCCATTTAAACTTCATTTTCTCTAGAATAGCTCAACATATTAAATTAAGTCATATGTATATCAAACGAAAAAAATCAATTTAATAAAAACACCCCCAATTGTGATGCAACTTATCAAAAAATGGTTATAAAATTATCTAGTGCATAACACCTGGCACTACAATTGGTATAAGGACAATACTCAAGATCACTATAAACATTTGTTTTATTAAGTCTCGCTTTGGCCATATTGGTACAATTCATATGCAAATTATTAAAACTTACTGATCTATTGAATCAGAGTTATTATTGCTACACTTTTTAAATAAATGAAGTGCGTCATTTTACTTATATATTATACTGAATTTGCAAATCATAATATATTTATCATTGAAATTAAGATGTTATAGTTATTTGGTGCATAAAGTGACCTCTAATTTAAGAATTATAACGTGACCTAAGAATAATTGCAGATTAAGTGAATGGTATAAAGTTTATTTGCTATTATCACTATTATAAAACAGTCAAATTCATTTCAATTGATGTTTGTGGATCTCAATGACTGACTAAATTTCATGTTTACAAATATTACACTGATGACTGTTTTCATTTAGACAGTGCCTTATTGAAAATATTATTGTACATGGAATCTTCAGTCTATTATTGTACTTTGACGTAAAAGAGAGTTGTGAAAGTGTTTCGATTGACTTGGAACTTCTTAGTAATTTCTTTTAGCTTTTTCATTAGCTGATTATTAAAATAAATTCTTAAGAAAACGATTAAGGACTTGTACTTTATAAAAACACTTTAGAGAAGAATATGGAAAGCTAGAGTAAAAGTATCATTAAAAAATCCTCATGAGCTAGTTTTAATAATAACATTTTTAGTACGTACTCAAACAAAACACTTCCGATTGGATGGGATTACCAGATGATCCTTTAGAAGGCTTTTCATGGAGAGGAGGCTCCGAAAGGGACACTACTGGGATCTTGATGTGGTCTGAGGTCTTCTTAACCGAATTTGATACAGGTGAAAAAGTAAGTCATTGCTTATGCACAGCACTTTTTAAACGTTGCAATAAATGGACGATGAACATTAGGTAGCTGTGATTCTTCTGGACACGCAAGGCGCGTTTGATAGTGAAAGCACAGTCCGTGATTGTGCCACTGTATTTGCTCTTAGCACCATGATCAGCTCAGTTCAAATATACAACTTGTCACAGAACATCCAAGAAGATGACTTGCAACATTTACAGGTAACTTTGTTGCTTTATCCATTGAATTTTTTATTGACATTTTGCTCTTTACTAGCTGTTTACTGAATATGGCAGGCTAGCCCTTGCAGACACTGGCAAATCGCCATTTCAGAGGTTACAGTTTCTTGTCAGAGACTGGAGCTTTCCATATGAAGCCGAATATGGGGCAGTTGGTGGCAAAAAAATATTAGATCGAAGGTTGCAGTTGAACGATCATCAGCATCCTGAGTTGCAATCGCTCCGAAGGCATATCAAAAGTTGTTTTACAGAAATAGCCTGCTTTCTCATGCCTCATCCGGGCTTGAAGGTAGCTACCAATCCTGCATTCGATGGACGACTTGCAGGTATACATATAGGTCAATGCTTTTGTCGCACAACATCTCAATATGTTTATTGTAGATATTGACCCAGAATTTAAGAAGAGTCTTCAAATTTTAGTGCCGATGCTTTTAGCGCCTGAAAATCTAGTCCTAAAGAAAATTAATGGACAAAAAGTAAAAGCAAGAGATCTTGTCCAATATTTTAAGTCATACATTCAAATATACAGTGGAAATGAGTTACCTGAACCAAAATCAATGCTTGTCGTAAGTTCTTAAACTCGTCTTCATCTACATTTTTGTTTATTTTTTTACCATAGGCAACAGCAGAAGCTAACAACCTGGCAGCAGTGGCTGATGCCAAGGAGGTATATGTTCAATTAATGGAGGATGTTTGTGGTGGCAGCAAACCATATCTAAACACCGCTACCATGGAATCTGAACATCGCCGAGTTCGAGATAAGGCCCTACATCAGTTTCATAGTAAGCGAAAGATGGGAGGCGAAGAGTTTAGTGAAAAGTATCGGGAACAGCTTGAGAAGGTATGTGTCATAGAATAACATTAACTTAATGTAACGCTTTCTGTAACTGCAGGATCTGGACGATACATTCAACCAGTTCAAATCTCATAATGAGAGCAAAAACATATTCAAAGCTGCCAGGACGCCTGCTGTATTCTTTGCTTTGGCTGTTATATGTTACATTGCATCAGGGGTTTCAGGGTTATTTGGGGCATACACAATTGCAAACGCGTTTAATATGATTATGGGAGTGTCGTTACTGACATTAGCCTTGTGGGCATACATTAGGTAAGCATTTTATATGACAGCAATACTGGCATTGTTAACTTTTTTTTTTTTTTTTGTAGGTATAGTGGTGAATTAAGAGAAATTGGTGTACAAATAGACGAGCTTGCCACATTTTTGTGGGAAAATGTGAGTATGAATATTGCTTACTTTATAGTTTTATCATAGTTTTTAGTTTGCCATTGATTAGGCAAATGTCATATTTGTTTTTTAATTTTATATGTTATGCAAACTGAGCATATAAGCGATTTAAGTATATTATTGTTTTTGAAAAACAGCAAAGCATCGAGTTATGCTTTGGATTTTCATAGGGTAGAATATATTTATGAATACCGCTGAATAAATGTTTACAATTTTATTATTGTCATAGATAAATTTAATCACATCTTTAACCTTGCATAACCTTTACTCGCCTCATTATCAAATCAGTTCATACATACATTCACCCGTGTCTGTAGTGCATCAATATTTGCTGTCATGTTCAATCGGTGCCATGTTAATTGAATCTTCTTCTTATGAAATATTGCTTTGATATGTTAATCTTCTGGCATATACAATAAGTTTTTGAAGGAACCTACTTATTAAAGTATTTTTCGAAATATTTATATTTAATAGCTGCAATAGAAACTAATAAGCACACATTTTAAAATATAGTAAATTACAAGATCACAATGTATTTCTGAAAATTACAAAATTGCCAATTGTCAATATTTTTACATATTAAGTATTCAATATTCAAATGATCTAAATTATTGTGAATCAAAAACTTATTGTTGCTGTCACTCCCAGAAAAATACTTCTTTCGCAGAGGTTTTGTTACATTTTATGTAGTCTATAAAAAGTCTTGCTTTTATTTTTCCCTTACTTCTTTATAAACGACTGTTGCAGGATTTAATTATTCTTTACCAGTCATTGAATAAGCCTTGGTTTTTATCTTTTGGATAAAGTCATACAGTTAAGCTAGACCCTTTACTAGAATCTGTTTGGCTTGTAAACAAAACTTCTGTTGCCTATAAATTACATAGACTATTATCCAAATCCAGATTACCAAAACACTCACCTAACATCAAATTGTCATAGTTTTTGTAAGTTATAAATATGTGTGATATGGAATTACCAACTGTATTTCATTCAATTGTGCAAAACCATAATTAAAATTATTTTTGCTTTACTAGTGCCCAATATTTCTCTATTGCCTTCAATTCAGAACACTTAACAGTGCTGAAACACTTTGGAACAAAATTTAAGTTGCCCATTTTATTGTGCTTTTATCGCAATGAAGCAAAACCAAACCCAAACAAAATTAGTTGATCATATCTTTCCATTACAATGAATTAGTCTTAGATCCACATGAGATATTTTTTACAAGCTTAATAGTTCAGTACAAATACTGTCATTTTAAAATTATGAGCGACATAAAACGGCCGAGTTTAAAATGACTAATACTCGAAGACTACTGGACGAAGACAACGGGGAGGGCAGCGTTCGACAAAGGAAGGTTGTAAGCGATAAACAAACTAGCCGAAATTTTCTCTGCCCTCCGTACGACGCAGAGGGGGGACATAGTATATTCGGGTAATTAAACGACTAGTGGTGTTGGAGAGCGCGTGTCGTTGTTTATAGTGTGATTTGAGAAAAATAAATAATTGTTTTTGCGGAAAATACTACCCCAACTACTAATCGTGTGCGTGCGTGTGTGTGAATTTGCGAAAAATCAGTCTTGACATAGCTTTCATCAATTGAGACAGTCAAAATATACAGTATCCTCATATGTTTCGGCCCACTATTTTGATCCACATTCCGCAATGCAGCTAACGTAATCTTATAAATTTAAATCTTTTGAATCAGCGAATAAGAGCAATTCAGCTTTTTGATCACATCTGGGATAGAGATATGTAGTTCAGGGTAAATTGTACTTTGATCTTTCCATCCACCTTTGGATCAGTCAACTTACATTTGCTGCAAAATTCTGATACTTTTTTTTTTGTTTCAAATGTGCTTTACATTTCCAAATAACATCCATCACATTAAAAGGGACTTTAGCCTGATATGACAAATTACGTGTATTTCTACATTTCTATTAAAATATTCCCACTCTTAAATTTGTTCAACTAATAAAAAATGGTATATGCATTGTATCGTACTTTGAAGTTAAAAGTTGTAAAAATTTATTGCTAGCTCCTTTCTTTTCTTTATGTATAACCGTATCTTTGAGATCATAATGGGCTATATTTTGAAATTTAATGTTTACTGCGTTTTGTTCGCTTTTAATCTATGAAATATTGCAACCTATATAATGGGGAGCGCCCTTTGTAGCTTAAACTAAAACAAAATAAGTGGAAAATGGGATAAACTCTATTTCATGTTGGGCATTGAACAACCAAAAATTCAAAACTTTTTTAATATTGCTCTAAACTACCTGATTGAGTTATAAGACATTGCATGTACGGCTTGCAAAGTTGTAATAGTGTAGACGTTTTTTGTAAGTTTTTTTTAATTTTAAAATTGGGTTACTTTACACTTACATATTTCATACGCAAAGACATAATTAATTTAAATATTTTATATACAGCTATGAAATTTTTAATGATGTTTTTATAGCACCAGAGAAATATAGTTCGTCGACCTGTAAAATCTAATATAACTAGTTTTATACTCAATAATTTCTCAGTAATGGACTATTCCACTCAAAAATAAAATTTTTGCATTGGATAGATTTAAAAAAATAAGAGGCGTAATTAGCGTTTTCAAGAAACAAATGTTATTATCCGCCACATAAGTGAAGAAAGAAAAGCAACATTAACGCAATGGCAAAATGCTAAGTTGAATTATATAAGTACTGATTTTTGGTTTCATTTATGCCAATTTACTTTGTTATACATGTATGTTTAAAAAATTATTTCCATAACCTTTATTTTTTGTGGAATAGTTCATTCCAACATTTTCACAGTGTAATTTGCTAACAGATTGAATTTCCAATGACCAAGTGCTTGTGATAGGTCAATACCCACATAAAATTTTTTCATATATCCCTTTCAATTTTAACCTGTACACGTTGTTTGCTCTTTGAAGATTTCACTTAAGGTAATCCAATTAGGTACCACTACTTAAGCTTTGTTTTTCTGCACAATATTGAACCTTTTCTCTCCACATGACCCAAGTGCATGTTTCTCATTTAATCATGTACAGCATGGTTTTAATGTTACCTGTTTTTTCCTACCAGCCCTCATAGTTAAACCCTATGCAACAATACAACTCTGCTACAAGTATTTTTTTTGGTTTGTTTGTTGAGAGCCGTTTGATATGTCTCCAATAACACTGCAGCCTCATGAACTTATTGTGCTTTTCTTATTTTCTTTACAGCATGTTTTCCAGTATCCTTGTTCCTTGTACCAGACTGTACAAGTACTGGATAGTTGCTGCATTCTTCTGGAATCATTATTGGTTTTCCATAAATAATAGGTGTCTGAATAGGTTCTCAGCTTTAGATTTCACAGGACGCAATCGCCATTTACATGTAACGTATTAGTCCGCCCTCTTGCGGTTTTAAAGCAATGACATTTGGTCTTTTGAAACATCATGCGATTTGGCGTTTGATGCACATAACTTCAATAATCAGATGTGTTCACGATGGCAATCACAAAAGAGCATATTCGATTTTCTATTCACTTTACGTTTCATCTTAAGAAAGACGCTGCTGAAGCCACCGAAATGATTTGTGCTGCATATGGTGAAAATGCTGTAAGTCATGCAACGTGCAAAAAGTGGTACCAAAGATTTCGCGGAGGAGAGTTTAGTCTTGAAGATCAACCACGCACTGGACGCCCTCAAACATTTGACTCGAATGAGCTGCAGACGCGTTAGGCTGAGAACTTCTCCCACATGCGGCGTATAGCCCAGACATGGCCCCTTCCGATTATCATTTATTACGGTCGTTACAGCATCACTTGGTTGGTGTGTGTGTGTGTGTGTGCGTGTGTGTGTGTGCGTGTGCGTGCGTGCGTGCGTGCGTGTGTGTGTGTGTGTGTGTGTGTGTGTGTGTGTGTGTGTGTGTGTGTGTGTGTCCGTCTGTCAGTAAACAGGATATCTCTAGAACCGTAAGAGCTAGGGACTTGAAATTTGGTATGCAAGTTACTTGTAGGTAGGGGACGCAGTGCGAAGCTTTTGGTAAAAATCGGCCGAGCCGTTTGGTCGCAAGGGCACAAAAGCGGTCGCGAATGTAAACGGTTGAAGATGATTCATGAGAATAAAAATGATTTGTTGTCACGAGATAAACATGAATTTAAAAATAAAAGTTGGTAAAATAGGAACTCGAAAAAAAATTGAAGCTCAGGATTTTTAATATACCGGGTGTTCATAAAATGTTTCGGGAAATTGATATTACCGGATATCGAGACGAACAAAAAATTACAATGAAATTTTTTGATCCGAGGTTAAATAAATAAGTTATAGCCGATTATTTGGCCGCTAGGAGGGAGTACCCAGGCGATAATGGGGAAGGCCGTGCGGCTGAGCTCGCACGGTTACCTTTAGTGAGGTAGCAAAGTTTTAAGTACTAGTCTTATTGTCTTGTACTGTTTATTTTAATCAGCTTTCGAATGTTGGACTCGCGCCTCGTCCTTTTTTAAATTAACAAGTTTTTAGACGAGAGTAGCGCAGGGACGAGACGATGTACTCGCGCCTCGTCCTTTTTTAAAATAACAAGTTCCGGGACAAGAGCAGCGCAGGGCCGAGACGATGGACCCGGTATAATATATAATAATAGGATAAGCAAAGTCATGTGATGTTCACACCAGATTTTTTCAATCTTTGGTTACAGTTAAAAAGATTTCTCCTATCTGATAATTATTTCTACTGAACCTAACCAATAGCGGGCGTTTTCACTAGAAATTTTTAATTTACCAAACTACAAAGTCATTAAAATTATATTGTTTGTCTAATCTAATGTACATAAAATTTTCGGAATATACCTTTATATATGTGTTAATATATGCTTATCATTTCCCTTTTTAAGTAATAAAATACAAAAAATATTTTGGAAAGTTGAATTGTATATGGGAAACAAACAGCAATTTCCATATTATCATCTAATAAATTATTCTCTATACAAACTACATCAGTTCAACCAAGTCTTAAAAATTATCATAAATTAAAATATGAGTATATTTTTAAAACATTAATGCATACCATACATATATACATAGTCTGATCTTTGTGTACCTATAGGTGTTGAGGTGGTTATTTTCTTTTATCTAGATTCTCCAATTCTTCCTATCCATAGTTTAGTTTTTTCTGTAGTACTTCTCATGTTCATGCTGCTACCTAAATATTTATTTGATAACTAGAGTTCCAATTTGTATGCTCATATATATGTTTTCTCTTACTGTTGCAGCTGCTTTAATCTTTTTTGTGTTAAGTTCCAAGTTATAGTTCGTTAGCACCTCTTTCTACACTTTAAAATGTTTTTGTGATTTTCTGTATTAGCACAAAACATCACATCATCCCCAAAAACTGTTACTAGTTTGGGGATTTTTATATCCTACTGTAAAAGTTATTCTCCTTTGTCTATACTCCTTTATGATTTCGTCTATAACACAGATGAACAAAAGTGAGCTCAACACTTTTTTCTGTCTTTACTCGTGTAGTAATAAACTGATCTGATAATATGTTTCCAGTACTAACTCTGTTTTTAGTTTTATTATACATACTTTTTATAGTTTTTACTAAGTTAATTTGAACGCTTTTCTTTATTAGGTATTAAAGGCATTAAATAAACAAATTGATGAAATGTAAGTTTGACCATTTGATAGTTTTTCCCCTCGTAATGAAATAACAGATAAAATATTGGTGAACTCCAATATATTGCTTTCATATGCTAACTGTAGTTTCTCATATTGTTGAATCAGATTATTATGTTTTTATGTATATTTTTTACAAATCTTTCCAATATGGGTCATTTTAGCAAAACGAATGATACTAATCATGTATATTTCTTTTTGATGTTTTCCATGATTATAAAATTATTTCTCCTTTTTCCAATTGCAACTTTATTATGAAGTTTTTCAAGCAGCTGAAAAAATTTCGTTTTCTGTCGGCTTTTATTTTTTATTCAAAAATGTCAAACAACTAAACGAAATATGTCCCATCGGCACAAATAACATTCTACCGATATTCACCTTCATTATGAAACTTCTACTTTTTAGAGCTCTGCTTAATACTTTGAAGCATAATAATTCTTTTACTCAAGATCAGACTAATCAAATTCCAGTAATTTTTACTGAATCACTCGAGCAACGTGCAATCATGTATTAACGTACAAAAATCGAACTTGATTTTACCAAAAAGACGTTTTTACAATTTTTTCAATTAGCATGAAGTTAGTTTCAGCACAACGCTGGTGCTTTGCAGTAGCAGCTTGAAGCGGATAATGTGATGTCCATTTTTAAAATACATACCGTTTTCTTTTGTACTTTTTGTACCAATGTATAATTTTGTGTTTTTGTGGCAACAAATTTAAATAAATCATCTCCAAAACATACTTTTTATATTGGTAACATATTTGGTTCTAGTAAACCTTCAAAAACATTATTTATTATTAAGTGGATTAGTCCATCTTGATATTTTTATGAAATTCTTCTGAATTGTGTGCACATTTCTTTTAAAATCATCTAAATATTCTGCATCATTTGGATTTTCTGTTAACATATAGAACCTTCTTCACTAGATTTAACAGGCGTTTAAATTAATTCACAATTTATCTAAAATAAGGTGAAATGTTTGTTACACATGAACACCCTGCACACATATGACTAAATTGATGTACCAGGTGTATAAGTATGAAATGCGGATTTTTTTCCAAAACAACACGTTAAATTCGAAAGAATGATAAAAAGTGGTTTATTCAAAATATGTTCCATATGCACCATCTGTACACACTGTACACTTGTACACCTGGTAATTGCTCCAATGAGGTGCTATCTGCTTGCACATAGTCGGCTTATGCATTACTCTGACGTGGTGTTACTGGACATTAACTGTTAATCTGCACTTGGTATCCACCAAACTTAAAAATGTTGAACAAGTAGTGTGCCACCATCACTTACTTTTGTATCAATGTATAAAGCGAATTTTGATTGTGGTCATGATTTTACATGCTCTAGCCTCTACCACCACCACTAGACTTAAAACTTGTGCTAACACACGCTAAAATAGAGAGCAGGCAGATACAGCTTGCTGTGTTTGTTAACCGATAAACGTGATTTAAAATATTTTTAACCTTACATGCCCTTTCATTTTTTGGCATATAATAAAGCCTATCTTAATAGCAATCAGAGACTTTTCTTTCGTCAAAGGGAGGTGTCTATTTACAAACTGAACTGATATTTTTAGAGTAATGGACTTGAAAGTTTTAAAACGCATGTGGCCTTGCTGATTTTCATATGATCAACAGCTTTTCTATGTCGCAAGCCATTTTGGAGAATTAACCACTTACACATTTGTTCCATTTTATGGCATAGAATATAAGTACGTTTTGTTGGCGGTGCAAAATCGTCAAATGTTATCTATTTATTTGGGGCAAATTTTTTTTCACTTTTTTCTTTATCAGTGGTTTTAAGATAGATATAATTTGCTTCTTATCATTTAGATTCAATTGGAAACAACACGTTATTTATTTCGTAGCCTAAAAAGCCTAAAAAAATTCTTTACATCAATAGCGTGATTTGAAAACTTAACTCGTCTTTTTCCTTCAACATATCCCCTACTTGGGTTATTTCAATTGAAAAATCTCTTATTTCCATTTAAGAAAGTTCAAAATTTAAAAAAAGGTAAATACAAATATAGTTAAACATTACTTTTTTATTTATCAAATACTTAAATATTTCATAGCGTTTGTGGAAGCATCATAACAGTATACAATCATCAATAAACATTCACTACAAATTAATTTTGTGTTTTCCACAAATATATTCCTATTCAATATATGTTTTTGCCATACCTCGAATTAACTTCAACTTCTTAACCACCTTTTCAATATTCTCCTTTGTTTTATTTACCAATTTCCCATTATTGCATTTCTTCCTAATTAGGACCAGAACTCAATTACTCATCATATGTAGCATTAAAATCTTTATGTGGCTTTTTAACTGCTTTGGATTCTGAATTTGATGGCATATTAATTCAAATATTACCAACATTTCACCAATGACAACATTATCATCAAGTAATGCTCCTTGATATTTTTACAAAATTTTAAAAAATCTCTGGCTCGTTGACACCAACATTTTCAAATCTAAAGCTTTTTTTGTTTATTCACCGTTGCCTTTGTTTAACTCTTCTACTTTAAGATTCTTAAACTTGATGTTTTCCAAATTCTGGTGGCATTGTCGGCTATATCATAATGAGTGTTGTCATTCAATGCCTTTTTGCTAGATTTCCATTTCTCTCCCTAACAATTTCAATCCAACTCCTTTTTCTATATCAAGTGGTTTTTCCTTTTCACCGACCATATTGACTCCTAAAAAAAGTCAGTAAAGCACATTTTGTTAATTTGCTCTATGAATAGGTTTTACTCGATAAAATAATAGTTTTGCCTGCATTGCAGATGTCTTTTTATCACAGCCTTTGATAACGTCAACGCATTTGATTTCCACTTATTGACTTTTCCGTATTTGCTGATGCTGTTTCCTCACCCTGCTACAACCACAGTTTTGCGTCTTGATATGAAGTAGTCCAACCGTTTGAAAGTTTAAAATTTTGATATTGATCTTCAAATCAATTGATGATGCGATTAACCCATTCTCCCGGCCCACTTGTTTTCAAATGGCAGGTTATTTCATCTTTATATTTAACATCTGAGTGGCCTTAATTTTAAATTCTCTTTAATTAAATTATTTTTAGTGTAATCTTTAAAAAAAAAACACCTTTAGGACTTTGCAAATGAGATTATTGAACAAAAAGAGATTCGAAACTAAATAGCTCCAAGTGCTTCATAGAATATACCCTTGAAGGCAAGAAATATTGGGTGGTCCATGAAAATCTCTCCCCTCCCCAGGAAGTCTCTGAAAGAAAGGTCATAGTCAATTTTAAGGAATTGGATTAATTAGTACAATGCCAATAAAAGCGAAATAAAGTACTAGTCGTTTGTTTTTTGTGAATAGATACATTAATATATTTTATCTTCTTAGGCGGGACGAAGCCAAAAGTTTCCTTTGAGAAGAATTACTGTGTTTTAGTGTGTTTATTTTGTTCAGAAAAACGTAAACATCACCTAATAATGAACGTACATGGTCTTTATGTATATTTTATTTATTTATCATAGATGCAATTAGTACTTATCATTCACAACTCTTTAATTAATTTTGAACATTCACTCACACTACAAAATCATTTTCTAGTTGTTATTTGGCTAAATATTTATGCAACCAATAGAAAGGTTCTTGGTGTATATGCTTGAGAAATCATGTCGTTCTGCTATTTTGATATTTTTTATTGAAGAAGTGGTTTTTTTTATCGTTAATAACCTTTTAAGAAAATTAGAAAAGAAAGT
The DNA here is from genome assembly GCA_036346155.1 of Sinelater perroti. Classification (NCBI taxonomy): domain Eukaryota; kingdom Metazoa; phylum Arthropoda; class Insecta; order Coleoptera; family Elateridae; genus Sinelater; species Sinelater perroti. The sequence continues at coordinate 1,332,494 of JARFIY010000348.1, read as the reverse complement.
CTAATGCATGGAAAATTAATTACATAAATCAAATGCATAACTGAAAAGGCAACGTGATTTGATAAACATATGCACTACTTACTGTAGTTTCTACAGTTATAATTTTCCTCTTCTGTGTTGTAGAAATATTGTTGCTGGTTAAATAATAATTAAATATAACAAGATGTAACAATTTGAAACACTGAAACATGATAAGTATTTTTTTCTACACACATAGACGTTTACATTGTACAGTAAATAAAATATGTCTTGCCGATATTAATTTAGTGTGTATCAAAAGATAATACCTATTATGAGAACGCTTTGGATGATGATGACGGCTCCCCTGACATTCGCAGCCAACATCACCTGGGCTATCCAAAACAGATAACATTTACCCGTCCTTCTCCTTTGCATATTCCCGGAATCACCAGAGGTATCCCGCTTTCACATATTTATTTTCAACAACATGCTAATGACATTGTGCCTGAAACGATTCACACTAAATCGCTCTTATTTCTGATTATAGCATGCATATTTTAAAAAGCGAAAGCTCAGAAAACGTATGTACACATTTGTTTTTATGTGATGTCGTTACTCGTACACAATAACTAGAACTTGCACGATCTTATTTCAAACTGTAGGCTGTAAACATATTGATCTTGTTGTTTGCTTTTATGACATAATTCCAGTAATTTGTGTATACTATGAGTACACGTACCGAAGATCTGTCTGTCCTAAGAGAAATGTTGTAATTTTGCAGTTAATGAAGCCCGTCTATCAAAACTTCATCGAGAAAAGTATGCAGCAGATGGCTGTACATGCAGCTGAGATGGCAGTGCAAAGCAACACAACGGTGACGAATGGTAAAGTGAAGCGATCGTGATATTTGTTCCCCCAGACTGCAGTGTGTACAGCTCCCACCTCGTTTACGTATCGATCTATATGCAATGCTACCAAACGTGTACCGGCAACGTTTCCTACCATGTACATAACAAAAGCGAATATTATTGTATAGCATATTTCTTGCCTACTTTACATGTATATAGAAATGCGCGAACAGCTCCTCCTGTTTAGAAAAATTGTTTTAACAATGGTTTGGTAGCTCCTTTGTGATATATTCGGCAATGTTGGTATTGGTTTGTACTGTTTTAAATTTATGTGTATACATTTTTTAAAATAAACATTTTGTTGATATCTGCCGCTGTGTCACTGCTGTTGCATTGTTAATTATTCGCGTTCCATTGAATTGGATCCTTGTTAAAAAGTATAACACTGTTGTGTACAGTTTGCAAGAATAATTTTATCGGAAAGCAAAAACGTAGATCTGCAGTGGAAAATTTTAAAGCATATAAATAATCATGTACATACTGTTGCCAAAATGTACGATTACCGTTGATGTTTGAGGCTTGTAGAGTGTAGTTGTGAATGGAGAATCGCTACTTATGTTAATTTTTATTGAAATATTTTTGTTTAGCAGTTGATTATTTTTTATATATTTTTTACGTTTATAATGATGGCATTATGACTTTGGTTTGTGATACTAACATTGCAAATAAATGTATCGAGCAAAATCACCCAAGTGCCTAAAAGATATTTCTATTATTCTTCCATTTCATTATTTATATCTGTTAGCTATTATATTTATTCGTTCGTGTTGTTCTTTGTGACGTTAAATGTGCATTGCTGTTTAGACATAACGTTTGTGCATTTTCAAGCGGTACAATTTTAAGACACTAGTATTGTATACACCGTCATCTAAGAATGAGCACAGAGTTTGGTATGTTAGAATTAAGGAGTATCTGCAGAACTAAGTAAGGCAAGGCTCGGCAGCTGGCCGGGTTGCAATCGTAATCTCTGTATGTGATCCAGAATGTAACTGCATTAAGCTAAAGCAATCGAGAAGGAGCTCAAACTGTTATTGTTGGTTTCGTGTAACATTTCCCTGAAGCGACACAATTTGAATGTTACCTGAAACTGTGAGGGTTGTTAAGTTAGATAAGTTAGTGTTAGCAATTTAATTGTGTAACGGCAGGAATATGGACTTCATTTAGCGCACCACAGCAGCCCCTGCTCCCAACCTAACAATAACGAGCAAAAGGCAATGCCAAAGTTGCACTTTTGATAGACCTTCCTAATTTATACTTAATTGTTGTAATGAAATTAATTAACTGTATTGGTGAAAATTTTGTAACATTCATTTGGGTTTGGTTGAAATAAATATCTCGGTTTTGTAATTGGTTTTTGATTATACAGTTAATTGATGGCAGACCATCTTTATGTTTGTTTCAGTTGCATTATGCGAGGGTCGCTCTGAAACTAATGCCTCCTATTCATTTCCATATAAAGACCATAATAACACTAGTTAATAGAACACATTTTTAGCTACAAAAATTACTCACCACTCATAGATATGCAACAAGAACCTGCATGCCGCACACAGAAATTCGCACCATAGGAAGTGTACTACATCTGTTTCATAGGTGCTATAACAAAGTTATTGCTGGAAATACGTTGCCTAGCAAATAGCATTCGGAAAACGTCACATCTAGACTATGAAATGAGTAAAGCAAAACAAATCAATTGGCACTGTATAATCTAATCATATGAGACTTAACATTATCATATTACAAAGAAACGATTCTATTCTCTAGCCTAACTGGAAGCTACAACTTATAAGTGTAGCAATAAAAATTGATGGTTTGTCTGGGATTTATGGAGTTCAAGAAAATCACTCCATGTCCTAAAAAATGCACAACATTTACCTGCTAAGAGTTTACTTAATTTTATTTTTCAAAAATGTAAATGATAAAATCATGTTTATACCAATTATGCTACAATCCAGGAAACTGTCACTCTGAGCCTTATATTAATTGAATGGACCTTATGTATTATTGTATACAGTTATAGCTGTGCATGCCCAAGCAGAACAGGTTGTTTTCACATCACAGTTTGATCTTTATAAATATTCAGCAAGTATAAATGAATCTTGGTAATGAGTGTATAAAGAAATTTACTTACACATCTTTGTTGCATATGAATCATCTCTTGTTACTTGTCACATGGCGGTAAGATTTAATAGTATTAGCTTCAACTTTATGATAATCCTTCTAGACCTCTAAAATCGTGAGTCGGCATAAAATAGAAGGTGTTAAATTGGATGCGACCCTCGTAATAATTAAAAATCTTCACAAGCAAAATACATTCTATTAGCATTCGCATTAGCATTATTAGAATAACTTAGTCATAAAGTGAGTTTTCCCTTGAAGGTACACCAAAAACTAGAAATAAAAAACCAAATTACTGCAAACGTCCTTAAGACGGCAATTCGTTACCACATTTGTCTTAAAAATGAAGAAACTGGTTTTAAATAGTGACGAAATATTTTTATTCAATTAAATTAAGGTATCCTTTTCATTAGAACTACACCAACATTGAGTAGCAATTTATTTTTGGAAAAAATAAGTTTAAACCTGTAAATCTGCTAAGAATTAAAAGCACTCCAAGTATGCAAATGAAGCTATCACTAAGAAATCCATGGTATGGTAAAAAAAAACTGCTGAATGAGAGTGGAGAGTTTCAGAAGCTGTAAGCACTCAACAGAAAGGCAATAATACAAAGAAGTGCACATTGAGCAAATGTTAACTATTGAGCATAAATCCATGTAAAACGATGTTTCTGGAAATCCACGGATTTAATGGCTGCAGAAACCACCCCTACACATAAGTGAATGTAATATACAACTGATGAGCTAGCGCCAAAGAAAGCGAGAACTGTTTTTGAGAGGCGGAAGTGTCCCGGGAAATAATGCTACGTGATTCACGTTCCCAACATAAAAAAGTATAAATTTAGTGTAGTAAATTTGATTGCCAATACTTTCGTTATACTGTCATTTCAAATTCAGCGGAAGTCTTAAAAGCAATCTAACATTTGTATTTCGATTTGGATTTCATCTGTGATCTTGAAGGACAAACTGCAAAATCACAGATGGTATTTGTCGTTCTGACTCTAAAAGTGGGAATTAAGCCAATGTTTACCGTCTCATGCAGCTCTAAGCACACGTAAAGTTGCAACTTACTCAATGAAGAAAATCAAAATGGAAATTTTGTACCTGTACTTGTATGCTGTGCAGGCCAAACAGTACACCTGTTCTAAGCAGAGGAGATACAAGAAGTATAATCCCAAGTAGCAGCAAACATAAAGTGAATTTTTTATCGTCGAGGTTCATCGTACGTCTTTGGCTTCTTAATAATAGATGACATCGATTTAATTTTTAGATTAGGCTAACACCAAAGGCAAAGTGATATGATTGAAAGATCTAAGACCTCAGGAACTAGATGCACATTCGCCTTCATTATAAACCTGACTCACTGCTACATCTAATTATGTTAGACTAATTCTGCTGAGCCTGTTATCCCATCTGTGGACTCCTTTGGTAGAACAAACCTTATGGATACAGTTCATTTCCCATCTGTTAACATCGAGAAACTTGCCGTGCAACTTAGTGGAACAATCCTCATTCTATTTTAGAATATCCAATTTGGCATGGAACCTTATTGGATTTTGATAAATCAGTCATGGCAAAGTGATTAGCTTAGAAAGTTCCAATGCTTTTACCGTAAACTTTGATTTAATTTAAAATTTTTCATGGACGAAACGAGCGAGGATTGCTTTTCACAATTAGCAAACTTCTCTGTTCAAACAAGTTGCAATAAAAAAACAACACTTCCATCAAAATTTTGATTTAGGTAGATAATTTGTGAACGCTTTTAAAAATCTGTTTTTGGCTATTCCATTATTGATCGATTTACACAATCTTAATCGTAAGCGTATCAATGGTTTTAACGACTATCATAAAAGGGTTAGTTATAACAGCTGCAATAGATGCATTCTTCATTTGACGAATGAATCTATTATATATTATAAATATTAAATAGAAAATGATTTGTTAGAGATAAGTTCTTTTATTATAGTAGACTTTATGAATAATAATATTTAAGCGACAATCTCGGAGTTGATCACGTTACCATTTTTATATAGAGAAGAGATTTTTACCGAGAGAATAAAGTATAGAAGTATAAATAATTATACACTACAGTACGACAGCTTAAAAGAAATAACTGATAACATTATCGCCGTATTACATAATTATAAACAAGGACCCTGCTATTTATAGCACGTAAAAAACACGCAGACGTGCCAACGAGTATAAAACTATTGCATCATAGTACAGAAGTGAACCACTCTAAAGTAATCTTTTCGAAATGCGAACAATGTGAATAGATTAACATTATGATGGTGCAAGTATAAAGGACGAAAAACCTAATATTCTATCATGCAACCACTTAGGGCTATAAATATCACATATTATTAAATATCTAAAACATCATTTTCATCCAATGTGGAGAAAACGGTAATATTTCCTTAATTTCAAAAGACGGTTATGAAGTGAATGTAAGTAAATGAGCTCTTGGTGGCCAGTAAGTCGAGGACCAAAGAATAGAGCTTTTGATGCCGAAGGAAAAATAATTTTTGTTGTGGCCGCGCAACATGCTTTGAACTTTCGCCTCGGGCCTCCGTTGCCGATAGAAATTCAATTTTGTGGGTAGGAAACTTCAAAGGTACTTGTTCTGTAGTGAAAAAGGGAGTGTGCGAACACAGGAAAACATTGATGCTGTAAGGCATTCCACTTTGAAATCTCCGAGGCGATCTGCGCGCAAACATGCCATTGCCCTTCATTTGTCTAATCGTACTACATGGCAAATTTTTTGCACCAAGATCTTCGTTTTCATCCATACGAGATGGTTATTGTACAGAAATGTGTGGAAACATCTTGAAAAGCGTACTACGTGACGCAGTCGTTACCTTTACTGACGAAGCACATTTCCACTAGTCAAGATGCGTACACAAAGAAAACTTTCGTTGTTGGAGTAATAATAACCCACGAAATAGTCATAAAAGCCTCTCCACAGCCAGTGTCATTATTTGGTGTGTGGTAAATAAAATTGGGGTCATTGGCCCTTACTGTCATTATCAGGGGGAGGGTCAGCGTCCTATTGTCTCTTCCAATCGATGTATGAAAACAAGCATTCTAACTCGAAAAAGTTTGATTCCAGCAAGATGGAGTCACAAACCACACAGGAAAAACTCCAAGTACTGCATAAGATGACGTCGCTAGGACAGTCCATCCACCCGATCTCGATTTATTTCTATGAGGATATCTCAAAGTTAAAGTTTACAAATACCACCCTAGAACCAATGCATAACAAATAAAACACCACTTGATTGATATCCTCTTTAAAATACATTGAAATAAAACTACCAGTTCTGCAATTTAAAAATAAATTTTATATACTTCCTGTAGTTTTTTCTTTGTTCAATATGAAAAAGGTAGAGGACGTTTTTCCCCAACATGTAATTACACCAAACATAAAATGTCCACTGTCACAGTGCTGGTTGTGTGAAAGAACTGTTAGAACGGTTGAACATGAGCTCCTACGATTCCGATCTATTCCGTAAACTGAAGAAATAACGCCCTTGAGCAAATAGGGCTTGCATATCTTGATATTAAAACCAATTATAAATGAAGATATCAACAATAAGCTGCTAAATATGTTGCAATATTAATAAAGCCTAATTCAATGGAAATACTGTATTTAACAATCGTAAATAAACATCTGGTTCAATTACTAAAACTAAATGACATTCAAAATGCATCACCACTTCGATGCTAATTTATCGTCTTGTTGAGAAAGACAAATTTCAGTTTTCCACCTAAAAAATATGTAAACAAGTACTTAATATTTAAATGCACTAAATAAGACATTACATTAAAATTCCGCATTTTACTTAAAAATAGCAGAATACAAAAGCTATACTTTACCGCTACTTAACTCCTTGATCGTTCCTTGTCCCCTAAAATAGCCGCGTACTTGATCTAGAATCTTTATAGCTGAACTCCCCAGGACTGTCGCATACATTCGACATCTCTCCTTTTGTCACACTTGCCCCTCAGTCCTGCCAAGAAGGTCTGGCTTCTGGGTTGATCGTTACACTGTTCTCTCCTTAAGGTTGGTCTGTCCCAGAATAGGCTGGGAGGAATCGCCATATTATACCAGAGTTGCATGTGTTCGGATAGTAGAAGTAGCAGTGAACCGTGGACGACTGTTAATTTGGTATTACGTACGATTCAGATCTACTGGTAAAATTACCCTTGTCCATCTCTACAAATAAACCAAAAATATCAACTACTTACTTGGATTTTATACATTCTATTGTTTTATAAATGCTTTTCATGTCTTCTTTACCCAATAAAACAGCTCTCGAGCCTTCTCTAACACCTTAATATCCTTGTAGTACCCCATCAGCACACAAGGTACTTAGGACTTTCGAGATTCAACTTTTTGATCTTAATAACTGCGACGTAGATTTAGCGTCATCTAGGTTCTCTAAGTTCTTTCCAAAGGACCGTCCTCTAAATTAAAGAAATCAAATTGTGCCCGATAAGTCTTTGCCGCTGGGATCAGTGCGCTAATTGCTTCCTGTTGTAGTCTCAGCGAGGTTTCCATTTCAGTACTACCCTTAACTCCGAATCAAGGTCTTGCTCTCTCTGTAGCTCCTATGGGAAGCACCGCTTTCAAACTTTCCGAATATTTTTCTACGTTCTCTTCCAACACCTTTTTAAAATCTCCGAAATGTTCTATCAGATTTCTAAAACGTTCTTCTGGGTTCGCCTGTAATTCTTCTTCAAAACTTTCGGAATATTTTTAGGCTTATTTTGATATTTTTCTTGAACTTCTGGCATATTCTTCTGGATTTATCTTCAACTCTTGCATAGAGATTCTGGATTTTTTTGTGTGCATCTTTACCTTTCCGATTTTTTTTAATTTTCAGGGCATTCCTGCATGCCCATCTTCAATTCTTGTAGGTTTCCTTTAAATTCTTCTTTCAAAGTTCTAAAATATTTCCATAGTCCTTCTATCATTTTCTGCCATAAGCCATCTGAACAAATACGCCTCTAATTCTTACCTTTGTCATGTCGCAATCTTTCCTGTCGTCTCTAAATCTCGTTCTTCTAATTCGCTTTTTTCCTCGGCCACTTTTAGTTCTACGGAAATTTATTTAAATGCTTATTTGAGTTGAAATAAATTCCTGACAGGTTGCAGGCTAGCGCGGCAATAAAGAGCTGCCAAAAGCTCGCGACGCATCTGGGGTGTTTGGCGCGGAAGATTCCAGTAATTTGCTCAGCACGCCAATGTGGAGCCGTGTGGTACGGTTTCTGTAGAAATGTGAAGTACGCCGAGGAATAATTGGCCAATAAAAATAAATAATCGATCTCAAAAACTGAGTACGCTGTAACTGCCAGGAACGGGAGTCGTCTTAACTTGAAGAAGTATTTAAATAAACCTGCAAAGCTTGCAACGCATAGCGAAGTGGCGAAGCAGTCTCCCAAATTTGGAACCCTCTAGTTGACCTTTGACCAATCAGTTTCAAAATCTCTAGCAAACAAGACTTGTCACTTGTCGATTGGTGAAGACAGAATTTGGAAATTTCCAACCGTTCTCGAGTTATTGCTCGGACGGACGGACAACATGAAGTTAGTAAGTGACTCCGCTTCGCTTCGCCACTTAATAAATTACCATGCTGAAACGAGACCAACTGGACAAACTAAAAGTGGCTCAGTTAAAAAGCGAATTGGGAAAGCGGGATTTAGAAATAAAAAAAGTAGAAAAAATAAGAATATATCCATTTGAAACGAGATCACGAGAAAAAATTGGAACATACAAGAACACCTAGAAATTTAACAATAAGTACCAAAGAATATCCCAGAATACTGAGACCAGAATGAGACAACTTTGAGAGAAGAATATAGAAGAATATTCTAATTAAAAGGGAAATTAGAGGATACAAAACCAAATGCAAAAGAACAATTCAAAAATTTGAACAGAAACATTGAAAGGCAAACTACAAGAAATAAAAGTAATAAGGAAGAACATTCCCGAAATTTTAAGAGGACAAATAAAATTAAACACAAAAGTACTTTTCGACAGTTTCTACAAAAGAGTTGAGGCGAACGCCAAAGAACATTTTAGAAATCTTAGAGAAGAACTAAAGGAAGGTTTTGGAAGGAGTATTCCGCTTGAAAGGGGAATTAGAAAAGTTAGAGATGGAAACAGATATGTGATTAATGAAATCGTGCAGCAATTATTTACAACTAGAAGAAAAACTCTGCGAGTTGCAGGAAGCTACCCTATCTTACAATTAGTGCTTGCCACAGAGGCTACAGCCAGAGCAGGAGCTTGACTTGAAATTAAAGGAGATGCTAGAATGTAAATGCCGAAGGGTGAGAGTTAAATAAGAAGAAAGCAACGCACTGATCCCAGCACCATGAGATATCTTAAGTTAGACGACGGTCTTTTTAAAAGAACCATGGAGAAAGCCGATGACATTAATCCAAGCCGCCGTTATTGAATACGAGAATCCAAATGTCACTTACATGGTGAAACGTCAGGACACTTCGAGATTAAGAATATATTGGAGAAGATTTGAGAAACTGTTGGGTGAGGAAGACATGAAAGCGTGGAGCTAAAAGTGCAACTCGTGTGTATTGGGAAAGAGAAAAGCACAATGCAGAAAACAAATAGTCTTGGTCATCGTGGTTCTGGAACAGGCCAATTTTAAAGACAGGCCAGTGTAATGCTCAACTTTAGAAGGCTAGACCTCTTTTTCAAGACTACGGGTAAGCGCCGTAAAAAATAAAGCTGCGGAAAACGTGATTGTTCTGGGGAGTAATTCACATGGTGACACAGAGCGCCAGGGAGTAGATCGACCAGTAAAAATAAATAATTAGACATAGCCTTAATGCCTTAATAGCGCCAGCGTGGTCCAATGGTTGAGGCACAGGGCTGCGGTGCGGGTGGACCCGGGTTCAATTCCCGGAGCTCTCTGATGCCTGGCGGGTGGCCTACTCAATCACTAAAAATAATTGAGTACCTGCGTTCACTTCGAGCAGGGGGTAATAATGGCGGTTGTCTAAGGCACGGTGCTTGCCACATCGCGAGGCGCTAGAGCCTTACCATTATTAATGCCTTAATTAATTAACTACTAAACCACTCTAGAGATTAAAATAGTACCTATATATTGTAAATAATTGTTAGTGAAAATAAATAATCGAACGGATTCATACAAAACCTTGCCGTAGTTACTATTTATTTCATCAATTGCTTTACTACTTTTAGGAACTCTTTTGATGTTTTTTCCGTTGGCTTATTTAAAAAAAAGTGAAACTAACCGAATTACAATATATAAGCGCTGTCGATTTGATTTGTTTGCAGTAAATTGTTCAAATAAATGCTTACCTTCAATTCTTAGTTGCATGACTAAATAGCAATTAACACTTCCGTGCTATCAAATAACGTGCCGTTGTTCAACGCAGCTTGGAAGATTAATAAAAGCCATAAAACGAACTCGTACAATCTCCAATGTGTATTTACAATTATATTTTCCTGCATTTATCTATCTATGTATTCCAAACAGCGACTTTTATCGCAAGTGCAATCTTGCATCATACATGATTACACCAAGGATATCTATACTGCCACAATAAAGTTGCTACATCATAATATGTACAAGTGATACCAAATATGCAGAAAAAATGTATTTCAGTGCATTGTATATATCATTGGATACAATTGAATATGCTAGTATACGTGATCTGTCTTGGAAATATCAAAACAATGTAATATCATGAAAAGACTTTGTGAAGACGCGATCCCAATTAGTAGCCCATGAGAGTGGATTGTAATGCGCATGCGTGAATGAGGATGACTTCACTGCTCGAGTCAGTTTCTACAGAAACTATTCTTATCATTCAAAAGACCTTCGGGAACGGTACAATAAATGCAACATAAACAAAGACACGATGCAAAACTATTTAGAGATGGTGAAGGGTCTGTTGAAAGTGATTCAATTTCTAGAAACCAGCAACGTATGAAACATCGGAAAATTTTGGATCTGTCTGTTAGCAGAGCAAAATGACTTGCTTCAAACTGCTATCAATGAACAAGTTAATTGGGCGACTCAATCAGTATAAATTTGTCGCCCTGCAACTTTTGACCTTTTCCAAAACTTATATCACTTTTGAAAGAGATTCCATGCCGTCGGCGAGATTTATGCTAATATGTATATATATCAATTATTAGCGATTCCAACAAAGGTTTTTGAAGAATATTTTGAACCGTCCAACCAACGTATTCAGCAAATTTTTCTATAATTTTTTGTCTGCTAGAAATTGTGTGAAACGATATATCTTAATTTGCAATGTTATGTCCACAACCAACTGTATTACCGCTTTGTTACATTTCTTATCAAACCATTTCTACTTTATTGCACATGTTTTTTTAATCTTTTAGCCTACAGCATCGGAAAGAAGTGCAAAATTTAAGGTCATACTGAATTTTAATTTAATAGTGATAAATAGGACCAACATTAAATACAGAATTTGTGAGGAAATTTTCAAGGCGGGGGGGTGTTTAAAGTTAGAAATTATATACGAAACTATAAACGATAATAGGAAGAACTAAGAAATGCCCATGCTGGCATAATTTTAGAGACAGAAAAAGTTATCGCAGTCGATCCAACCGACTAGACTCCGGTCGACAAGACTATAAAGCTAATACTAAGTTAGATAACATTATGAGAGAGAAACACGAAAGGGATGATATCGCTAAAATACGGATAATAATACTTTGGACACCAGTGTACAAAAATTAAAGAAGCTAAGAAAAGGAAACAGATAGAGAATAGTAGTGTAACAGGGGGATAGCGTACAAATGTAAAGAAATAATTTAGAAATATAATTATTCATAGAGTTGTAGATGATGAAGTAAAACAGAAAATATTAAAGAAGAAAAATGAGAAAGTAACAATTAGTAGTGGAAGGTTAGGGAAATATAACTATAATAAAAAATGAAGATTTTCAACCACAAAAAATTGAAGGGATCGGAGATATGAAGAAATCATGATTGCAGAAAGCAAACTCAAGAGAAAAGAAAAAATCACAATTCAAAAAAGCTATACAGAAAGAATACCCAGCGTCTATAAGATATAATAAAATGATGGTGAATTGGAATTGTTATTGAAATATATAATAATAGAAAATTATATTAATAATGATGATAGAAAACATACAGTTAACAAACGTTCCTCAAGACAATAATGATTTTAATTAATGACTGGAAAACAACAAGAACTCAGTGAAAAGCTAGGAAAAAACACCCACTTTAATTACGACACTTAAAAAGAAGAAAAGATGAGATATATCAATAAATACATGAATATGACAAGTTTCACAAAAGAAAGGGCATTAGACATATTAATAAAAGAAATAACAAATTATAAAACAGAAATGTCGGCTATTCGAGAACTATAAGATAGAAAGGTGGCAGTATTATGTACTATAAAGGTATGCGATATATTATAACAAAGTAAAAGGCAATAATTTTTACATCAACTGTAGACAAATAAAAACAAGAGGTGCATTCAAGTTATAACTTATCCGATTTTTTTTCTCAGGGCTGGGATAAGATAAATACGCGCACACTCTTTGTAAATGCGTGACAGAGATGGCAGCACTGCACAGCGGCAGCGGCGAAAGTGAGGACTGTTTTTGATACTTAACATGGCGATCATTACAAGAACAGAGTGTACTCACTGCAATTATCAAGTCTTAAATTTGTGAATTGCGTAGTGTTTCTTGTCAAGTTATTTAGCAACGGAGTGGGGTGATAAAAAATCGTATTGCTGTAACAGCATTACATAAGAGTGGAACTGAAAAATGTAATCTTTAAGACCTCGCATCCTTTAGCCCGATTGTTTGTGCATCGGACTATAAAATTGTTTAGTGAGGCTGGAGATGTCAAAATACGTCCAAGATCTGAAAGTTCGGACTGTTCAGGCAGTCAAAGCCGTAAGTGTCCGAATTACGATTGTCTCGGGAAATGCAAAATTTCCAAAACCTCTATGTCTGGTATTATTAAGCAAAACCTAGCTGATTACAAAAGCATGCGAAATATTTACTAAAAGATGCTTCAAAGAAGACAAGAGAGAAAAGAGAAGTACGCGCATGACGATCATACAGAAATTTTGTTTACGGATCTTTCAAAAAATAAATGACTATGCATACTTTAGCTTGTTCTAAAAAGCAACTCAGCTAATTTCAAGAGTTCAGAGACGGCAATCATCCAGCAGTTGTGATCGTTTGGTGGGGAGTGTGTTATGATTGATATTCATTTTTGTGAAAAGGGAGTCAAAACTTCGGCAGCTATGTATCAACAAAATGTTTTGAAGGGTATAGTAAAACGTTTAAATCACACAATGTTTCGAGTCTAGGATCTTTCAGCAAGACTGCACCCGTCCACAAAGCATAGTCAACTCAAACTTGACTAAGCAACAATGTGCCTCATTTTCTAACAGTAAAGGATTGTCCTTCTGGTATTCCAGGTCTTAATCCACTAGAGCACAAATTATGGGCAGTTTTAGAGGGCATAGTTTGCTCAACTCTAATGTTGATTCTTTAAAACGATCCCTGACGACTGCATTCCCAATATATGTAATGCGTGCTATCATAGAGTGGTCCGGACGTCCTAAAGCTTGTGTAGATGTAAACGGTGACCATTTTGAATAAATCCGTAGTAATAGTACCAATAAGCATTTAATAAATCCTGACAATATTATGTAAAAAAGGTTAATCGTTTTATTTTCTCGTTCTAATCAGTGTATAACAGTATTTATGGGCGTACTATGTATACTGGCAACAACATGCAGAAATTAGGATTGGATCTAGAAATCAAAACTGGAGTACAAGGAAGTAATCTTTCTCCCCTCTATGTGGGCAGGATTTTTAAACAGCCCTGGACAGATTGAAATTAGAAATTAAAATTAATGGTGTACGAATTAACACCACAAATATGCAGATGATACCGTTATCGTCGCTGAAACCATCGGGGAACCTCAAACATTTGTTAATAGTATCTCTGTAAGTAGACTAGAACGAAACTTAAATATAAATACTACGAAAACAAAATTCATAGTATTCAATCCTTAAAGTTACAACGTTGCGATCATCTACCTTAATGACAAGCAAATTGAACATGACTTCAATTACCTAGAACGTTTCATAATGGAAAACTTAGACCTAGATAAATAAAAGGCAAATCGAGATTGTTGCGCTACATTTAACAATTACGACAGCATAAACCTTAAGTTAATTTTATGTATAGTTTATAATGTTTATACGGGATGAAAGTGTGGACGCTCAAGATAGCAACAATGAGCCGCTTGGAAGCTTCCGAGATATGGCTACATAAAAAAAGTTACAAACATCGAAATCCTACAGAGGGTATACACCCAATGCGAACTAACAAACAAAATAAACCTGCAAAGCTTGCAACGCACAGCGAATTGGAGAAGCAGTCTCCCAAATTTGAGAACCCTCTAGTTGACCTTTGACCAATTAGTTTCAAAATGACTAGCAAACAAGCCTTTTTGGTCAACTGTCGATTGGTGGAAACAGAATTTGGAAATTCCCAGCCGTTCTCGAGTTATTGCTCGGATGGATGGACGGACAGACGGACGGACAACATGAAGTTAGTAAGTGACTCCGTTTAGCTTCGCCACTTAAAAATAAAATCCCAAAAGATAGCTTACCTTGATCATATACTACGCGGAGGGAAATATATACTGCAACTTATTCCGAAAGGTAAAATTGGGGGCCGGTGTAAAATTAGTAGGAAGCAAATATTCTGGATAAAAAACATCTGCATGAGGATTGGTATCACGAGCCCAAAACAGCTGATTAGAATAGCAGACATCACAGGGCAAGCGAAAGAAGAAAAAATACTTAACCGATTCGCATACTTTTAGATAGTTATTATTTTTGACACTTAAAATTTCCAAACCCATTGTAATTTTCTTAATGAAAACTTTTTCAATCTTATAGGATACAAGCCAAACTGGCTTGTATCAGTTACGTTTAATTTCTAAATTGATTTACGAGAATTTATGTTTAATCTCATTAATCTATATCTCCCAGTAATCTGATAATTTGCCACAAATTCCAGCTTATCGTTTATATCAGATAATCCTTCTTGTTCTTTCGTCATTATGTCAATTCCAAATAGACTTAAAAAAATGTTGTCATTACTTATTTCCAACACGAAGCAATATTTTCTATTTATTGAAATGCTTCTCATTTCTAATAGGTGTATAAATAAGTTCTCAGCTTTAGATTTCACAGGACGCAAGTCACCGTTTACATGTAACGTATTAGTCCGCCCTCTTGCGGTTTTAAAGCAATGACATTTGGTCTTTCGAAACATCATGCGATTTGGCGTTTGATGCACACAGCCTCAATAATCAGCTGTGTTCACGATGGCAATCACAAAAAGCATATTCGATTTTCTATCCACTTCGCGTTTCATCTTAAGAAAGACGCTGCTGAAGCCACCGAAATGATTTGTGCTGCATATGGTGAAAATAGTGTAAGTCATGCAACGTACAAAAAGAAGTATCAATGATTTCGCGGAGGAGAGTTTAGTCTTGAAGATCAACCACGCGCTGGACGCCTCAAACATTTGATACGGATGAGCTGCAGACGCGTTAGGCTGGGAACTTCTCCCACATGCGGCGTATAGCCCAGACATGGCCCCTTCCGATTATCATTTATTCCGGTCGTTAGAGCATCACTTGGCTGATACGCACTTCAAAACAGAAGTCCGAAAATGCATCGATAAATTTATCGTTTCGAAGCCGGTGAGCTTCTATCACCAGGGAATTCGCAAACTACCCGTAAGATGGCAAAAGGTCATCGATGCCAACGGAGAATACTGAAGCTTTTTTTGTTTGTTTTTAAATAAAACTTTAATTTTGCAGAAAAAATATAGAACTTATACACCTATTACTTGCAATTCTTCAGACTAGTAAAATGCATTGCTACTTTGGTGAAAGTCTGGGGAGACGGTACTAAAACTCCAATTTTTGGAGGAAACAGTGCACCGAATGAATAAACGTAAGTATTAGCGTGGGGTAAGGTTCCATGATAATATTGCCATAGTTAATCAAAGTATCGCTGCAAATATAAAAATATATTTTGTGCATAGTGCACAACAATTAAACATTTAGAAAATAGTCGCTAAAACATGCACTTTCTTGACTACAAAATATCAATTGACGCAAAAGCTGAAGCTTGCTGACCATTCCTACTATCGACAATTTATCAATTGGTTTTAGAGCATCATAAAGTAGATAGATTCTCTTTAGTCCAAAAATCACCTTCTGCCATAAGGTGCATTTTCAACTCGATGGGTTCGTAAGTATACAAAATTGTTGCATTTTGGATTCGAAAAATCTTCGCATAACTCATATAAATCAAATTCCCAACAATGTACCCCTCCCCTCCCGCCGTGTATCACTATTTGATGTAGAGTAACAATCCCACACTTCTTCAAATATCGTGGTGGAAGTTCTGTGACTGAATAACGATCGTTACCATTACAATTCTTTTTTGGCATCAACTAAGCAACATGGATCTAGAACAAACATGGTTGTAGCAGAACGGAGCCACCTAGGATACACCTTGAGGAACAGTCAATTTACCGCACCAATGATTTCCTGGCCGCGTAACTTAACGAAACGGCTACATCAGCTGCCTGACAAAATTTCTGATTTAACAAAACATCAATATGCTTACTAAAGTGTCCAATCACCATTGTTATCTAATTTACGTTTAATGAACACATATAGTAATAAAGCTATCAAGCAAGAATTCCCGCTCATTTTAAATAGCTGTCTATTATTTTGTTTAGTTAGAACAATGGCGATTATAAAACCTATTTAAATATAGAATTAAAAAGTATATGCATCGTCTGTATTTGAACACCTAATGAAAAACTCCGAAAGGAAAGTTAAAAGCCAGAATGTAAAATGTTAACTATCAGGGTAGCCACCCAGCAATCTATCGCGGCTACATAGTTGCAAAAGAAATTCTGAGAAGAAAATATCCTCCTTTACGTCCAACGCCGAGTGATACTCAGTCCAATTTTGTACAACAAGGAGTATCGTATGTCCCAAAAAAAACATCGAACAATATACCAAATTACAACAAAACCAATATTCCACAACAATTTACACAAATCCCACCCAACAACAAACAGATAACAAACTAGAGACATTTATGACGAAACTCATGGAAAGAATGAACACCATATTCAACATACTTACATCCATAATTAGCAAAATGATTCACAATGCCTAATATCCTAAAAATTGGCCTATGAAACGCCCAATGGCCTTGCTAAATAGAGGCAAGAGGTTAAATCATTATCACTTCACGATATATATGTCATGTTAATATCAGAAGCTCATATTACAGTTAACTGTTATTTGAAGATACCAAGGTATACAATATACATTACTCCTCATTCTGATAGGACTGCTCATGCAGGTACCGCACTCGTCACAAAATCCCCAATCAAACATCATTAATTACAAATTTCAATCCAAATGTCTCAAGCTGCTACAGTCACAATAATGGAGAAAAATAGGATATCACATTCTCTTTGTATACTGCCCTCCGCGATACACTATTAAAAAGCAGCAATTTATATCCTTCTTCAATATACTTGGACCCACTCCAAAAGTCAAATATGGGGGTCGAGAATAATATTAACTTGAAGAAGACAGCTGTACAAAGTAATACAAGAGCACAACTTACACTACCTAAGCACATATAAACCAACGTATTGGCCAACAATTCTCAAGATTCCACTTATTAGACGCCTGCGTCATCAAAGGAATCTCATCAAACTATTTAAAAGCTGACTATTGCTGGGATTTGTCCTCCGACCACCCACCAGTACTTATTACATATAGCACAGAAGTACTAAAAGTTCAAAAGCCAGCAACACTATCCACTGTTAACACTGTCTATCATTAAAAACCAACAAGTGTAAAAATACGTAACAAACCTAACTCCTACTGAGGACACCAGTTATTCTTTATGAAAAGCCACAAAACATTTAAAAAAATCAAAACTTCAATTCCTCCCATTAGGAAACACGACAACACTTAGGCAAGAACAAATCAAGAAAAGTAAATACTTTCGCAGATCATCTGCCTTTAGTATTACAACCACATGTGAGATCCTGCACGCAAACGAAGAAACACTTATTATACATCAAACTCTCAATGAGTCTAACAACGTTCCTCAACCTATAAGACCTGTAAAAATTAGTAAAGTCAAAACCATTATAAAAAATCTTAATTCAAAAAAGCTCCTAGTTACGACCTAATTATAAAATCCTAAAAGAGTTACCAGAAAACGCAATTAAACTTATAACCTACATAATTAATGCAACCTTTCGATTACACACATTATTAGATCAATCGAAATCGGCGTAAATTATGATGGTACCAAAACCTGGCAAAACCCAGAAGAGGTCACCTCATACCAACCGATCAGTTTGTTACCTATTTTGTTCAAAGTGTTTGAAAAAATACTCCTGCAAAAGATAAAACTGATACTAGACCAAAAAACATCATACTAAAGCACCAATTCGGCTTTCGGGAAGGTCATGGCACTACAGAACAAGAGTAGTCACAAAAATAAACCACGACCTGCACCTGAAAAAATACTGCTCGTCGTTATTTTTAGATACTAGCCAGTCCTTCAACAAGGTCTGGCATACCGGATTGTTATATAAAATAAAGAAGGCACTACCACCAGAATACTATAAGCTGCTGAACGAAGTTTTCATGTCAAATTTAAAGATGCACAATCATCCACACGGCCAATTCAAGCAGGTGTTTTATAGGGTAGCATTCTAGGTCCTGTCCTATACCTCCTATATACTGCAGATTTGCTAACAATACCACAAACGCTGGTAGCTACATATGCAGACGATACTACAATCCTCGCATCGCATAACGATCCCCAAACAGCATCGCAGATACTTCAATAAAACCTCAGAAAAGCAGAGGAATGGCTCAAGCTATGGCGAATGCGTGTGAATGAATCAAATAACCTTCGCTCTACGGAAAGAAACTTGCCCACCAGTAACATTAAATAACACTCTAATACCACAACAAGACAACGTAAAATACCTACGGATTTATTTAGACCGACGCCTGACCTGGAAGACTCACATAATGAAAAAAAATGGGCTAAAACTTCGTAACATGTACTGAATGATAGGAAGAAACTCTCAATTGTCATTTCAAAAGAAAATACTACTCTATAAATCAATTTTGAAACCAATATGGACTTATGGAATCGAGTTATGGGGGTCTACCAGCAATTCCAATCTGGAAATTTTGCAAAGATTCCAAAATAAAGCACCAACTACCAACCAAAACTTAGTGCTCACTCTAATGATTTATGCTCTTCTAGAAAGACTTCTAGACCTGGTTAATAGATTCACCTAAGATTAGTTTTAGAATTTTTAAGTTTAAATTCATTTAAAGCTAATGCAAGCAATAATTTATTATAAGATAAAGAAGTAATGCTCAAGGGTATTACTTCCTCATGTTATGTAAAAAAAGGGGTGTAAGGGGGCCACTAACACCTAGGACCCAAATGCCAACCCCACCTGCAAGAGTGGCAAATAACTTGCCCGGTACACCCTGCTAGATAACAGACGGGGCTCTAGCGACCCAGCATCGGGCGGTTTAACCTGATACCAGTTGTCCCGAGGTAACGGGGCCGATGCGGATGAGCTAATCACCATTGCAAACAGATTCAGAAAAGTAATATGAGCCTCGGAACAGGACAGTCACAACGAAGACGACAGGAGCGAAATCGTATAAGATTTGGAACATGGAATATCACATCTCTAACAGGAAAAGAATGCGAAATTATAGATGAAATGGATAAATACAAGATTCAAATACTGGGAATCTCAGAAATTAAAAAGAAAGGAAATGGAATGAAAAACATGGACAAAGGGTACACGCTCAGATATGCGAGCACGCCAGTCGGAAACAGAACAAGAGAAGGGGTAGGAATACTCCTCAGCAAAGAGATAGAGCCAAAAGTAACCAAATGGGAAGCTATAAATTCCAGAATTATAACAATAAACTTACAACTTCAAGAGAAGGTCGGAATAATCCAAATATACGCACCCACGCAAAACGCCACCGTACAAGATAAAGAATCCTTATATGAAGACCTGCAAAGATCCATAGAGAAAATACAAAACGAAAATAGACACGTACTTATTATAGAGGATTGGAATGCCCATATAGGAAATAACATAGAACAAGGACACGGAACAATGGGAGGTCATGGTCTAGAAGGTGAAGTAAATGAAAATGGCGAGAGAATGATAGACTACTGCATAACTAACCAACTAATAATTAATGAAACTACGAACTGATAGTACAGTGAAACTAAAACTACTAATAGGAAATACATGGTTTAAGCACAAAATAATACTCAAAGTAACATATGAAGCAGAAGAACTAGGACATAAAAGTATGATAGACTACATCACGTACACGAGAAGTATGAGATATGCAGTGAATGATGTAAAGGTAATAAGAGGGCCAGAGCTAAATACTAAACACAGTCTGGTGATCGCCGACACAAATATTAGGAAACCGCTTAAAGAACGAACGAAGAGCTATACAAAGATCAAACTGGAAACACTAGAACACCCAGAAAAATACAAGAATATGAAAACAAACTAACTGGAAATCTAAACAATTTGGAAATACAAGAACCCGAAGAAGGAATTCAGTGGACTATAAACAAACGATGGAAGGCTTTTAAAGATACACTAACAAAAACAGCAAAGGAAACAGAGCACCAAAATTGGGGAATATTAAGGATGAGACAGGAATGCTACAAACAAGAACGGAAGAAATACTGAAAACATGGAAAGGCCACTACACAAAAAGATTTAAAGAAGAAACAGAAATACAGAGAGAAGAACAACCTCAAGAAGGAAATGATTATCAAGACACAAGAAGAAATAGCGAAGAAGAAATAATAGAAGCCCTGAAGAAAACAAAAAATGGTAAGGCAGCAGGAGAAGATGACATAGCTCCAGAAATGCTGAAAAAGGCGTCCCAACCGTAATTAAATGGATGAAAGAGATAGTACAACAAGCATGGAACACAGAACAGATCCCGAAGGACTGGAAAATAACATAATAATACACATTCATAAAAGAAGACACCACAAATACAGACAACTATAGGATATGCATCCTCAGTAGCGCTAAAATATACACAAAATAGTTGAAAAGAGACTAAGAAATGAAACAGAAGACAAACTAGAAGAAGAACAAACTGCGTTTAGACCAAGAAGACAAACGCAAGACTATATATATACACAGTAATAATAATAGTTCCCCGTAATAAGCCTCGAAGGCCCTTTGGGTCGAAAAGAACGTAACACGCATACCGACCGCCTATTATACAGAGTTTGACCTCAGGTACCATTCAGCCTGAGTAGCTGCTAAAAATGAAGCACGATATAAAGCAGATCAAGAAGAAGTACACTATTTAGACCAGAAAGACAAAAAGCAAACTTATAATACAAGTAAGAACCATAATTGAAAAGCTATTAGAAAGAAAAAGACATCTACCTACTTCCTAGACCTAAAAGGAGCCTTTGACCAGGTACCACACAGATACATCTGGAAAGCATTGGAAGAACTAGAAGTAAGCCCAAACTGCGGAGAATAATAAGGAACATGAATAGTAAGTAATTGGAAAAACAAGATTAAATAACCAAGTATCGGAAGAATTTAAAATGGAAAGGGGTATCAAACAAGGTGACAGCCTAAGCCCGTCCTATTCGTGATATACATGGACTACATAAACAAAAATGCAAATTAGAAACAAAAACACCCACATAGGATACCATAACCTAAACCCAGTAATGACACAAACCTAATATATGCCGACGACATATTACTCATGGCAAGGAACAAAATCAACTACAACAAAACATAAACATATGGAAAAACACCTAGAAGAAAGTGGGATGACCATTAATATAGAAAAACAAAAGTAATGCATGTCACAAAACAGGAAACGAAGAAGAAATAGATATACAAATAGACGGGAAACAGATACAAACAGTACAAACATACGAATACCTAGGAGTACTAATCAGTAAGGACTGGAAGAATAGACCAAGAAATAAAACACAGAATAAACAAAGGAAATAGAATATAATATAGACCATAGGGATAACAGACAAACATAAATCCAAAATAACAACCGCAGAGATGAGGTATCTAAGGCGGATAGTGGGCAAAACAAGAAGAGATAGAGTCCGTAACAGATCCATACGAGATGAACTAGGAATCACACCGTTGGTAGAAGAAATAAAAACCAAACAGCTACAATGGTATGGACACCTGGTCAGAATGAGCAATGAACGATACCCAAAAACCGTTTTTGAAATGAGATGTGATGGAAGGAGAGATAGAGGAAGACCCAGGCGAAAGTGGGAAGACAACATCAACGAATCAGCAAGAGAAAGAGGACAGCCCTAACACAAATCCGAACCCTTGTAAGGGATAGACACTCATTTAAACAATGGCTCAAAACCCCGACACCGTGAGGTACAATGGGAGAAGAGGAAGTAAGTAAGTTATGTAAAAATTGAAATAATTTATTGAATGTTAATATAATTATAAATATTCATAGCAATAAACACGTGAACAAAAATCCTATGTACTGATTCTATTTTCCTTCCAAGTCGTACGCAATCAGCTGCAATTTTTGTGGTGACTATCTTCTTGCAAAAACCGCGCTTCATTATCGTCTCCCTATCATTTTATATCAGAGTCTAGCAAACACTTCTTATTCGTTTTAATCGTCGTTTATGCATTTGCCATTTTTGTAAAAAATGTTGCAAATCTCCATCTGATGCAACTCCTATCATGCTGCTTAATGAGGTGTTTAGTAAAGTGCTGAAGTAATTTTTCCCAAGTACAAATCAAAACCACTTCAAAGGAGACCAAGCCCAAAAACCCTTATTAGTAAATATAACATTACTCAATTCCGCTCTAAATTTTCCTCCGTCTATAATCGTTGTTTGCTTTTCGATAAGCAATCGTTTCTCGTCATACTGTTGCATGTAACCTTGTAGATACCTAAAAATAGCTTGCTCGTCCTAAGGCTTACTTCAACGCCATTTTTTGAAATGTTTTAGAAGAACTTGAACCCAATTCAATATATTTTCAAAGATAGAGTAGATTTAAAAATGACTGAAATACAATTGAAACACAGGAGTGTTATAAGATTCGCCATTAAAGAAAGCAGGGGTCCAAAAGAAATTCATGAACGGATAAGTGTTGTTTATTGAAAACACATCTTTTTATTAAGTTAAATATTGAGGATGGACAAAAAAGCGAAATCAAAAACTAAAGAAGTTGTAAGAAAGCAAACGCAGTTCTATGGTTGCAAACAAAATCAGTGCATCCGAAATAACTGTTTTATGTAGATTTCGTAGAAATAATACCTATTGCAAAAGCCTTCATCTTACGACTTCTAAAAAACCTCACTAGAGTTTGTGGGTTCATACTCAGACCTGAATCCCCCGTTTTTGTATTTTACGCTTAAGTCACATTAAATTCGATTTGCATTAAGTTATAAAATACACAATTGGTTATTACTTTGAAAACCACCCCAAAGATTATTTTACGAAAGAATGGGGCAGTTGAAAAACAGATAAAGTTCATCAACATTACTAGAGTCAAGTATCCTCAAAGTTATAATACTTTGATGCAAAATTGAATATTGAAACGATTACCCATAAAATGTTTATCTATGCATATTGAATCAATTTATCATTTTTCTTTAAAGCAATATCAGCAATACATTAAGGCTAAATTTAGTAATTCAACGATAAACTGATTAAATATTAAGAATTACCTTACTTACCTTATTAAGAATTACCTTACAAATATTACAAGATTAAAATTTGTTAACATTATTAGTACCTTTCGGTTCATCATAAAAATATCATCTCCATTAAGGTTTTTTATGTTAAAAATAAACTATTTTTTGTGGTATCAAAGCAAGGATAAAGGCGAGTGTTATAATCACAATCATCGTCGCCACCAGGTTTTTTCTTTTGGCAATTTATCATTTTCTTTACTTTTTAACGAATAATTTTCAACTCCAGTGTGATAATGCTCTTTCCGTCCCCAAATCTTTGTATACAGTCTTTGAAACATTTTACACTAAGTGCAACTTTCATTTGTAAAAATCAAGTTTTTATAATGATATTTTTCGTTCTTATTTCAATTTATGTTACCTTAAAACTCTTTGTACAAATTGCGTTACTAAAATTTTCCTTAAAAATATGAGTAAACGCCAGTTCCGTATATAATTTTTGATCTTTTATCAATATATTTCTAACGTGTCTATGTTTATCACATTAAAAAACATGGGGCCGGCGAAGAGATTGCTCTGTAAGCAATCCCAGAACGAACTTAAAAAAATCTTTCGATTTCGAATTTCGGGAAAATTCGAAATCGAATATCTGGAAAATTATTCGACATAGAATTTTTTCTTCATTTTCGAATTCAGCGTAAAATTTCCTATAAGAATCACATTTAAAATCGTAATGTCGAAAAATTTCCCGAAATTCGAAGTCGAATATCTCGAAAACTATTCGACATAGAATTTTTTCGATTTCATTATTGAAATCAGCGTAAAATTTTCTTTAAGAATCCGTTTTAAAATTTTAAAAAATCCATAATTTTGTGACAGCGACAGACAGACCGACAGACATATAGAATTCAGTAATGAACTTTTTAAGTTCGTTGACTAGCCATTTTTATGATTAAGTAGATTATATAAAAATGACCTTTTTTAATAATTAGGCAAAGATAAAATGGTTTCGTCCACTGGATATGAACGATAACATTTAATTTGCTGTCAAATGTTAACAGCATATTACACTATATGTGCAATATGATTTCGACAAGACTCTTCTTCTTCACATCGTATCTTCTTATTAGAAGAGTCGTGATCATCATGGTCCATTATTAATTGTATTTCTCACGGTGTTTTTCCATCTTGGTCGGTTCTGAGTATCATGATTGATTTGTTGAATTGGCTTCCCATTGCCGTTTTCACTTGATATAACCATCTCTTCGGCGCTCTTCCTGGTAGCCTGGTGCCTTCAGTACGTCCTTCCACTATTAGTTTTTCATGGCTATTGTGGTCACGTCTTGATATGTGGCCGGAGTATTTTAGGATTTGTACACTATAGTAGAGAGGCGATATTTATATTGAGTTCTTGTAATACAGACACATCTTTCCTCTTTGGTGTTCAGGATATTTTCAGTATGCGTCTCCAGCACCATATCTCAAAAGCGTCAAATCTTTTGCATTCCTTTTCTTTTACTGTCCACAATTCGGTTCCATATAATAATAAGGAAAAAACTAGAGTTCTTACCAGTAATACTTTTATGTTGTTTGTTATTTGTCGATCTTTCCATAGTTTTTGTAACTTAATCATAGCATATTTGCTTATTGGGATTCGTCTGATTATTTCCGCTAAACACTATCCCATGTTATTGATAAGTGTTCCCAAGTATATGTAACAGTTGACCTACTTCAAAACTTCCAATTTCTTTTAAATCAGGCCTGTTATTGTTTGCTCTATTGACTATGAGAAATGAGTGTTTTGTCGTACTTTTCTCGTTACATATTCGCCGTATATATTAAATAGCTGCGAAGATAGGATGCGTGCCTGTCGAACACCCTTTCTTATATTAAATCCCTTTGACTGGTATGAATATAAAGACTGAGTTGCACCAATCTTTTGGTCAGATCCCCGTATTCCAGATGGTTTGGCATAGCATATGTATTACATTGACTCCCAGTTCGTCCATAGCTTTAATCACTTCTGCACTAATTCCATCTCTGGCAGTTGCTTTTCATGTCTTTAGTCCTTTCTCCTCTATCTTTGACTACAGCTTCTTTTCAGGTTGCATGTGGTCGTTAAACAGTCTATCACAGTATTTCCTCTATTCATCTAGAATCTCTGTGATATTAGTAATTTTTTCGTCTTGTGATACGTTTGACTGCTTGGAAGAGTTGTTTGGTGTTTTTTGGTCAGCATAGTGTTGGAGATCTTGGCATATAGTTCCTTACCGTAATTATTTTTATAGATTCTGCATGAGCGTTGAATATCTCTATATATCTGCTGATACAACTCTTGTTCCTGGGTCGACAATATTATTTACAATAGTTTCTACACTTTATTATTGATGACAAAACCGCGTAAACTATAGAAATAAGTAGCGTGATTAATATATCTTATATCTTTCATCTTATTTTCAGTACGTACAACCTTGGCCAAAAGTATTAGGTGCCCCATAATTTACAGCATGTTTCAATTTTACTAAAAAGTAAAACAATTTTTGTTTTGTATGAAATAATGTAAATTTTCAATATTTTGTCGGTCTGTCCTTTAATTTAATGACAGCGGCGGGATATTGAGCAACCTGCGTACAAGCTTTGCACTAATCTCGTTTCATTCTTTTTAAAGCTGTTTTGGAAATCGTGCTGTACTCCTTGAATATACTCAGAATGCTCCAAAGATAGTCGATTGGGTTGAGATCCGAAGACTTCGCAGGCCAATCTAACAAGACAATGCTGTTGTCTCTAAACCAGCACATCGTCAGCATTGCTTTGTTGGAATTTGACACCATCTAAGTTAGGTCGCCACAAGTACGCAGTTTGTAGCACATTAACGTACTTTTCGTTGTTCATACGGCATTCGCAAAGGAACATTTCGCCGATACCATCGGCAGCCATCCGGCCCCAGACCATTATGCTACACCTCCGTGCTTAATAGTCGGCACCACACAATGTGGATGATATTCCTCGCCCATGCGTTGTTCACGAAAATCACACCCGGGGTTCCGAATATCTGTGAAACAGAAAAAAGCAGACATTAAAAAACTCGAAAAGAATGAGAGTAAAATAAAAGTAACCATTGTTATTCTTTAATTGAAATGGTATAAAACTACCTTGAAATTGGATTGATCGGACCAGACAACATTTGACCAATCCTCCTCTGTAAAATATTGGTGTCGTAGAGTCCATTGCAGGCGTTTATTTTTTGTTGTCTCCTGCAAGGTACAGCATCTTTCTAGCTTTACACCCTTTTAAGCTCACTTCTACTAGTCTTCTTCTTCCCGTTCAAGCACTTATTGGTTTTCCAACTTCTTCCGAGGCGGCTGCAGCGAGCTCTTAAGAAGTTTTTCTCCGGTCTTTTACATACTCACGTACAAGTTTTATGTCCTGGCGCTTGGTACACACGCATTTTTGGCCCGTTCTTGGTTTGTTTGCTTGGAGCCAGTCTCCGCAAACCGTTCAGTAGCAGATTCTATTGCACATCGCGAACATTTCGCCAACTTGACAATCTCGACTTAGAATTTGTCTTATTGGTGTAATAATTGTATTTTTACAGATTTGCCACACTAACTTCACTACTTTTTGCCATTTTCAGAAAAGTCAGACCATCAAATTCACTAATAAATTATGTAAAAGTCTTCTTTGCACTATAAATTGCAAATAGAGACTCCTTAAATATTGAAAGAAATTCACAAAAAAATCTTTTCTACTTTGTACGCCAGATGTTTTATGGTTCTTTAAATATGCTACCCATTGTTTACATGAACGTTTTGTGACGCCGGTTCAGAATTTATAAAAAGTGTTTAAACTTTTTTTAAATAATAAAAATATTACGCGTGTTTTATAGAGGTGCCTAATACCTTTACCCAAGGCTGTATGTCATAACTTCTAGATATCGCACAGTAATTTTAAGGACGCATGTCGGTAGCATTAAGTAGTATATCTTCATACCGGGTAAACAAACTGTTCGAAATAAAATGAGCAACTAAACAAATAACAATTCAGCCGGCCGTAAAGCATTAGAGTAACGCGTTCACCAGAAATACACGAAGGATCGTCGAATCTTTAAAGCACTGCAACATTAAAACTTTAATTAAAACGAGGTCTGCCGAGCTTGTCCAACCGACATGCTTGAGCCCTTGCTAGTAGTTTTAAAAAAAACACGATTAAGCTCTGTTTGACATAATTGCGCTGCAATGACAACGCATTTACGTATACCCAGTCAGAGTTGATACCTGTTACAGCAAGCAGCAACTCATAATTTTTATATATATAATTAAATTATTTACCCTACTGCTTTAGTTTTTCTGATCTTTTTTGAAAATAAGAATTCTTTGGTATGGAACGGGTACAAACAACTGAGCACCACAGAAATTACATGAAAAAATAAAGAAGTGAGCAGACTGCGGATGAAAGGGTAGCAATAAATAAAGCAAGGCGACGTATATGTGTCGAAAGAACTCCGGAGAAAATTAAAGTTGCAGCAAGAAACCAAGCAAGACGATTGCGACGTTCCCAAAGAACATTGGAAGAAATAGCTGCAGAATAGTAACGATTACTGCAGAAAATTCGTAACACTTGCATTCTATATTTTCGAGTGTTAATTATAGGAACAAACTGGTAGGAAAGAAACTCATATGAATATTCCCAAAAATCCATAGTGAATCCGTAATGTTGGATCATTACAATATTACAACATGTCGAAACATTGATTTAAATTCCAATCTTCCAAGCTGTGTCCGAATAACGTTACAAAGACACGTTATGCACGTGTTTGCACATCAGCAACTGGCTCAGCATACACGATCCCCCACAATTAAAAGCCAAGGACATTTAGGACCTGCCCGATTCATCTGTTAGGAAAGCTGTTATTAAAATACTGGCGAACGTTAACACTAAGATGAGCTAAAGTTCCATCATGTACTAACCCCATAACCTGTCGTACTGCCAATAGCACATTTTCGAAATACCCAGCACAGTCACATACAGCACCATACTAGCAAGAGTACTCTACTACTATCGAACGACCCCCTCTCATACAAAACAACGAAATACCGCTGTAAAAATGTTGTAACTTGATTGCTATCTGTGAAGGTAGGTTTCTTAGTTAATTCGTGCCGCCTCCTGGACATTTCAATTAATTCATCTATATTTCTGATATAAATAACGGGCTATTTTAACAGCAAGTCATAACATGTGTATTTTTATTTTTTTTGCGCACTTACAGGTACTGCAGCCTTAAGGGCTTATTGTGCCCATTAACATGCACTTATTCTAGGACATTCATACACACACACGCACACAAATAATGGGTTGAGCGAGACTCAAACTCGCGCGCGCCGCACAGTGGTCCCAAATCCCGAAAAGTTGGCCAAAAATCGAAAACATGTTTCAATTTGTACAAAACTTGGTACTTAGGGGTTTTTGAGGTCGCTGATTACAAATCCGAAGTTAAAATTACAAAAAACAAAATGGCGGATCCAATATGACAGACATATGTAGAAAAAATATTATTAAAATATTATTAAAAAACTTATATATTATTTTTAAATAATTGTTAATTACAAATTGGAAATAAAATTAAAGAAAATAAATATTGAAAATGTAATAAAATTATATTTAAACAAATTTGTTTAAATAATTTATTAGTTTCTAGTTACTCATTGAACATGAAACATTTCGAAATTTATTCGAAGAACTAAAGAATAAAAACTATGAAATAAATCTGCATTTAAATAAAATATATTTTCACAAATACAAAGTAAAAAATCCAAAATGATAAGTACAAATTAGACTAATCCGATGAGTCTTCTGTGTCGTAATCAATTGATTCTGCTGTAGAAATGTTGGAGTCATCAGTTTTTATTTCAATAGGTGGCGGAATTAATAACTGAACTGCCTCTGGTGACAATGATTTTAATTTCTTTTGAGGTAATTTTCTTAAGCTTGTAATAAATGGATCTGATGTCACCAACAGCCGTAAAAAGACATCTTCCATGGTTTTCGTACTAGTACATTTTCGTGAGAAGTCTTCTCGAAACTTTTTAATATATTTATTACAAGAGTCTTGGGCATCTTCAGATATGTGTCCAATCGGGAACAGTGAGAAAGCTATTACTTGTGTGCCATGAATTAAGATCTTGTGCACTGTAGTTGGCATAAAATACCAGGGATATAATTCTATGATTTTTTGAGCTGTTTCTAAGGTATATTCTTGAAATTTAATGAAATCAATTTTATGACCACCCGAAATTGCTTGCAATAGAACATAAAATCAGTTGATTAAATTTTCATCTACTCCTGTTATAGAGGCGGAAACAGTCGAATTTTTGAAAAATCGCCGAGCAGTGTTTCCATCATTTGTGCTTCCAAATCCAGGCTTTTGTTTATCCACGATAAGTCCTAATTGTAAACGAATATCTTTTTGTATATATACATTTTTGAGTTTCTGTTTTTTCCTTTTCTTCAATGCTACGTGCTCGCCACTTTTTTAAGTCAAGTTTGTAAGATATATGTAAACAACACTCAAAACAACAAGAAAAAATATGTACATAATAATTTATATTTCAGTTGAATAATAATTATTATAAAAATTAATTTACGTTTACGAATTTTATTATTTACAACTTTAATATTAATAAAATGCACAATAATTATATGTAGAAATTATACTAATAGACTTTATAAAAATTTGCATATTTACAAAAATGTTTTATATTGGACCACAGAGCCATTTGCTACGTATGAGTTGAAAATTATGTATCAGTGGAAACTTATGTACCATAGTCTTCGTATAAAAAACGCTCTATTATTATGCTTTAATATGTGTAAATTTTAATATATATTTACAAAATGTTTCACCAATAATTATTATAAGACTGGCACATTAAAGCATTTTTAAACTTAATTACGATATTTACACATTTCTTTTTACAAAAACATGGTAAAAATCCTTAGGCGCAGCTATGCGCAGGTACTTTTTGTTGATTCTATTAAACAATAGTATAAACTACAATATAAGTTTCGTTGCGGAACACCGTGGAACAAATGACTTTTTCTCTACGCTTTTAAAATTTTTACATGTGATTTTACGTTCAATTTTATTACAGTCTTTTATAAATTGTTATTGTCTTTACTGGTAATATAGCTTGTGTAATAAATGTTTAATATGCTACTTACTATCACCAGAAGGCTCCATTTTTCAGAATGAAAATTGGTTCACTGTAGAATGTTTGGCGTGCTTCTGAAATGAGCCTTGCTTTTCTTCTTTTGAGAGCGACAGATGCTACTCGTGCAAAGGTCGACTTTAGCACTGAATTATAGACTCAGGTTTAACGGTCTATCTTTTTTTGATAGCTGTTTGACAAACTTGAACTACCAGTCTAGGTAACTCAACACTTTAAATTCCCTAAATATAAACTTTATTTTTCGACTTTTGGCCAGCTTTTCGGGATTTGGGACCACTGTGCGCCGGCTAGAGGACAGAAGCAACTGCTTAAACCATCTGAACCGCCGCGTTCCCTCACATGTGCATACTTAAGAACAAATCTCCAAGTTTTTTTTTTATTAACATCATTGCTGATTTACAACTAGCCTAGGATCTAACAAGCAAATGTGATTTAAGACTATATATGACATGTAGGGGGAAGCCGCCCAGCGGCGGGCCCCGCATGCTGCTTAATGCTAGTTATCTTAGTCTAAAATCTTACATCTATTTAATCTTCTAATTACATTTGTGTTATCTAATAGGTTGAGTGCTAGCACATTTCGATGAAAATGAATTCTGGTAACATAGTTAGTTTTATATCTATCGATTACATCTCTAATCCTATCTTTAAGTCGTTGTGCAGAGTAAGGTTGGAGATGAACCATTCCGCATTGGCTATAGTGCGCAGAGTTTTATTTTGAAATCTCTGTAATATTGCAATATTTGAAGGTTTTGAGCATCCCCACAGTTGAATCCCGTAAGCCCATATTGGAATTATCACTGTTTTATACACTAACACTTTGTTGTTTATTGATAATTTAGATCTTCGTCCTAGGAGCCAGTTCATTTTTTTAATTTTGAGATCTAATTCTTTTCTCTTCTTAGTGATG
Source organism: Sinelater perroti (assembly GCA_036346155.1). NCBI lineage: Eukaryota > Metazoa > Arthropoda > Insecta > Coleoptera > Elateridae > Sinelater > Sinelater perroti. Next base: position 1,300,469 of record JARFIY010000348.1, on the reverse strand, counting down.
TGAACTTTCCATGTGAGCCGCTTATCCAAATGTATGCCAAGATATCTCACTTCGTCCTTGGTTGGTATTTGAGCGCCTTTCAGGTAGAGCGGAGGCGTGATACCGTGTTTGGTCGTAAATGTTATGGCTGTCGATTTTGTTGCATTTATTTTTATGCGCCATTTGTTTAGCCATTCTTGCAAATTGTTGAGGTAGCTTTAAAGTATAGACGATGCTTGCACAGGATCGGTGTCAGATACTAATAGAGGAGTATCATCCGCATACGTAGCAGTAACAACTTGTTCTTTTTGAGGAAGGTCAGCTGTGAAGATTAGATATAGCACATGTCCCATGACGCTGCCCTAGGGGACACCAGCTTCAATAATGTGGAGGTTAGACAGGCTTTCTGCGTGTTTGACCTGATAGTACCTTTCACTTAAGTAGGATTTAATGAGATGGTAATATTGGTGAGGCAGAGATTGTTTAATTTTATAGAGTAGACCTCTAGACATCTAGAAAAACGCCTACACAGTACCTTTTTTCTTTGAAATCCTGTTCTATAACGTCAACCACCCTATGTACCTGTTCTATGGTGGAATGTTGTCGGAACCCGAACTGATGTTGGGGAATTAGTCCTTGTTTTTCAATTATAGGTAGCATTCTTTTCAGTATTAGTTTCTCTAGTACTTTAGATAGAATAGGTAATAGAGTTATTGGTCTGTATGATGTGGTTTCATTTGCAGGTTTGCCCGGTTTAGCAAAAAGAATTATTTGACCAAACTTCCATTGTACAGGAAAATATTGAAGCCTTATGACTGCATTACATATTTGAGTGAGAGCCATTATAGCCTTGTGGGGTAGTTCTTTTACGACTTTAGCGGTAATGACATCAAATCCGGGTGCTTTGCCATTTTTTAGATTTTTCATCACATTTTTGATTTCTGACGGCGGGAATGGTTTAATAGGTGTGCTTAGTTGATAAGGAGTCTGTAGGTAATTTAGTATTTCACTTTCTTCTGCAGCTGTAGTAGCCATAGGATGAGGTTGAAATATGGTTGATAGATGATTTGCAAATAATTCGGCCTTTTCACCGTCTGATCTTGCCCACGAGCCGTTGTTTTTACGCAATGGAGGAATAGGATTGTTTGAGCGTTTGAATCTGCTAGTGGCCTTCCACAAAGTGAACTCACCATGTGCCTAGGGAGAAAGGTTTCTGACATAATCATCGAATGTTTCATTTCTCTAATCCTGTAGTGCTTGTTTTAGTTCTCGTGTTAACCTATTTAATCTGTTTTTGTCTGCTGGATGTTTAGTTCGTTGCCAAGTATTTCTGGCTCTTCTTTTTTCCGCAAGCTTATTTTCGATGTGTAGTGGATAGTTATAGATGATGACGGAGTTATCACCACTAGATGGTGTAGAGTAATAGGCTGCGTGGTATGATGTTCGTTAATCTTTGAACCGCCGTGTCTATTTCGTCTTCTGTCTTTAGAGATACCTGAATAACTAAATTACTGGTTATATACTCTTTGAATGCTTCCCGGTTTGTGTGTTTATTGTAAAGTAATTCATAACTGATTAACATAACACCGATTTTTTTATTCGTAAAATAATTTTAATAATTTTTACTTTCCTTATCCTATAATAAGGATGTGTGTGTGTGCGCGCGCGCGTGTGTGTGTCGGTCTGTCAATAAACAGGATATCTCGAGAACCATAAGAGCCAGAGACTTGAAATTTGGTATGCAAGTTATTTGTAGGTAGGGGACGCAGTGCGAAAATTGAAAATCGCCCGAGCCGTTTGGTCGCAATGATTTGTTATCACGAGATAAACGTGAATTTAAAGTAAAAGTTGGTAAAATAGGAACTCGAAAAAAAAATTAAAGTTAGTACAATTTTTCATAAGAGTTAATATCATTAGATGCTTAAAAAGCTTTTACTATGCGAATAATAAAAAGACTGACATTTTATTCCGCGTAAATATTCAGGGCGTATTGTCATTTAATGGCATAACCCATCATACCACGAAACACTGTAATTCAATTTATACATTAATAAAATAAGCGTTGTCGGTACTGGTGCAACATCAAAGCTTATTTTTAGAAATTCAATGTTTACGTAAGTGCCTCCTTATCGGCACCGCCTGGCCTATCTTAAGTCCGCTTATCGCATATTTAGACTTCCAATAATAAAATAAAGAAGTGATATCAAAAGTGATATCGGAATCTAAATTCCAATAACGCTATTACTTGAGGTGGCTTCTCGACATTTTTTTATTGCAAATATAAATTACAATCTATTTCTATTGAAATATTTAGTAATTGTTGTGACAATAATTTTTGACATATATTGAGCGCTGTCCAGTGACAACGCTCCAGATTATCTGATAGTTGAGGTGTAGCTAATGTGCTACAAGACTAAATATAATACATGCTATTTGTGACTTATTGAATTCTATTAGGAAGGTCTAATGGGCTGATTCACTTCAGTCTTGATAGGAAGTCACTGTTGTCCAGTAGATTGATGACCAGATTGCTTAGGTAGTTCTCCAACCTTTGTAAATAGTTGGAACTGTTAATGTGAATCGTTTCTTGATATCTCTGTGGGGAATTGAATTTCTTACATATTATGGGGCATTTGTGAGTAGTCTAAGGGTTTTTGACTGGGACCTTCGTAAGATTTCTATATTTGAGGTACTCGCAGTAGTGCAAAGTTCGATTCGGTATGCCCAAATCGGCTTCAGAATTGTTTTGTATATAAGGACTTTATTGTCCAGAGACAGTTTTAACCTTTTGCTTATTAGCCAATACATTTTTCAAATATGAGTTTGCCAGGTCAGGTGTCGATCAATGTGCATACCGAGATATTTCACAGGGTCCGATTGCGGTAGGGGTTAGCAGTTTAAAGTGACCTGACGACATGTTAATCTTCTATTAGTAAACGTTACATGCGTGGATTTATTTTAGTTATCTTCAATTCTCCACCTTTAAGCCAGATTTGCACTTCATTTAGGTTTTCTTGTAGAGATTGTGATGCTTCTACTGGATTATCGTGGGAGTCTAATATACCCGTATTATCGACAAATGTAAATGTGACTATTTTTTCATTTGTTGGCAGGTCGGTGGTATATCCAAACTGATGAACAGGTAATACATTGTTTTGTAAGAGAATTGGGTGTAACCTTTTTAATAACAATTTTTCGAAGACCTTAAAGATCACTGATTGGTCTGTACGATTCAGCTTTAGTTAGGGGCTAACTTAGACGATTGGGTGTAACCTTTTTAATAGCAATTTTTTGAAGATCTTAGAGATCACCGATTGGTCTGTACGTTTCAGCTTCAGTTGGGGGCAGATAAATACCTGATCGCAAAATTGTGTTGGAAATAGCTGTCATAAGAGCTATTGCGCGGATTGGGAGTTCTCTAAGTACCTCGCTTGTGATTAGGTCAAAGCCAGGTGCTTTTGGAAATGCTAGTTTTTTGTGAATTATGTTGAATATTTCTTTGGGAGAGAAAGTTTTGATTGGAGACATCTGAAAAGGGACTTCCAGGAATTGATTACTCTGGTTAACATTGTCTGGCGCATCTTCGGAGGAATTTAGTATAAATACTTTGGACAGGTGTTCAGCAAATAATTGGGCTTTTTCGTCATCGGTTCTGGTTCAAGTTCAATGTTCATTACAGATTAAAGGAATATTGACTTGAGGTTGTTTGATCTTCTTAATTGCTTTCCATAGTAAATAATTAGCTTCTTTTGTTGGTGAAAGGTTTGAAGATATGTTTCTATGGCCTTTTTTTTTTAATTTATGTAGTAGCCGTTTGAGTTTCGAGTTAGTTGCATTGTTATTCTTGTCCCGTTGATTTCTAGTTGCTTGTCAGATTCTTCTTAGTCGGATTTTTCTCCTATCAGTTGGTGTACGTTCGGAGGTAAAGAAGATACATTCATCACAGATAGATTGGTGGTGGCGTTAAAGGCTGTAATTTGTATGTTTCGATTGAGGTACTCTATTGCTAAATAAATGTCTCTCTCAGTTTAAAAAAAATGGGTAGTGAATATTGCTGTTAGCTGTTCCCTAAAGTACCCCTAGTTGGTGTGTTTATTATATAGCATTTGTGGTTTTTAAGTTCTCGATTAGTGTTGAGCTTAGTATTACAAGCACTGGTGTATGGTCTGGGGATAATTCTAAACATGGTTCCGTTGTACTACATCCCGGTGCAATTCCTTTTGTTACCCAAAAATCTAATAAGTCAGGGATTTTATTTCTATACGTTAGCCAGTAGGGGGGTGGCCGTTTGTGATCTGATATAAGTAGTTTTGCATCATAGTTTTGTGAAGCGTGCTTCCCCTTGAGTTTGTGAATCCCAGTACGAATGCTTCGCATTGTCACCTGCGATAAATATGATTCCTAATCTTCGAACTGGATACTTGAGATCAAATGTTTCGGTGAACAGTACAGTGTGGATATTGTTATAGACCCATTCCAATCCTCAATTACAATGCTTGTTGCTTAAAGATGATTTTCGTTGCTGTTATTTAGTTCGTGGTATTTTATGGTATTTTTGATAATAATTGCAACCCCATGTGCGGTAATGTCTGGGTTGGAGAGTATCATAAACTTGATAACCAGAGATTCTCAAGAAGCTTCGATTAGTAAAATGTATCTTGAAGGTTAGCATAAGATCTATTTCGTGAAAACATTGATTTTTTCTGCATGTTGGCATAGCTCGTTACAATTCCATAACACTATTTTATATGTATTAGCCATTATTTCATTTTACTGACGATCATAGAGAGCAATGTTAACATTGTTCGTAGATCTTCCGCTAGTTTTGCCTACGTTTCTGCTTGTTTTGCTAGGAGTTGCTCCAGTTTTTCGAATGATTGTTGTTGGGAAGGTGGTGACTGCTGCCATGTTCCATTGCTCCTATTTTATTGGCTATTGTCTGTCACAATTTGTGAATACGACGTATACAATGTACGAGAAAACTGGCATTGGTTGTTGATGGGTTAGATTTACAGCCTGGTGATTTTTATTAGTGAGGTTTCTTTTTCTCAGAGACGGGAAGCTAATTTTCTAGAATTCCTTCTATTTAGGACAATCTTTGTAGTTCGCTGTGTGAGCTCTGTTACACAGGGCGCATGTGGGATTTATAGTTTTGCTCGATATCGGGTGCTCTTGTCCACATTTTACGACTGTACTTTTTGGTATGACCACGATTCTGGCAACGAGCACATTAAACAACTTCCTTCCTTTTATGTTTGAAGGTTGCTCGGCAGTTAATTATGCTGTTGATGTTTAATCAATACGGCTACAGAATGTTAGTTTCTTTGTAACCATAACGTGAGCCGTTTGAAAAGTATTGAGCCTCAACATGAAGACGGCCCTACTCGTCAAAATCATTCTGCTTTTGCAATTGTACGTGCTTTGAAAGATTCCTGTAAAAATTTAAGCCATTTGAACACTTAATTGTTGCTTGACAGTCGTTTGTATCAGTCGATGTCAGTGCTTTTTTAAAAATAGAAAAAATCGAATACAGTGGCATAATTAAGTATTTGCATTTGAAAGGCAATAATGCATATGAAAATTAAAGCTGAATTAGACGCTGTTTACGAGATCTCTACCCCATGAAGAAATTGTCAACTGAATTTTAATGTGGCTGATGATGAGCGTTCGGGACGGTCAACAACTGCGACCTACACAAATAGCATTAACAAAATTCACCAAATGGTACTGGACGACTGTCGAATCAAGATTGGAGAGATAGCAAAGGCTGTGGGCGCATCGAAAGAACGCGTTTGTCATATTGACCGAAGAATTGAGCATGAAAAAGCTATCCGCGAGTTAGGTTCCGAGCTTGCTCACTTTGAATCAAAAATTCATTCGAATGGACATTTCCAAGGCCCTGCTTAAGCGGTTTCAGTAAAATGAGTCGGACTTTTTGGGTCGATTTATCGCTGTCAATGAAAACTTGGGTTCACCATTACACTTCTGAGACGAAGAAACAGTGAACCAGCTCCTAAAAAGGCGAAGGTGGCTTCATCAGCCGGAAGGTGTTTTTTGGTATATCAAATATTGGAGAATTCTGTTCATCGACTACTTAGAAAAAGAAAAAACAATAATGGGGTCGAACTACTCATTGTTATTGTACCAGTTGAAAGCAGCGATTGCTGAAAAACGAACCCATTTGGAACGGAATAAAGTGCTTTTCATGCCCAAAGTTCACGAACTGTAGTTTGAATTGATTGACCATCCGCCAGATTCACCAAATATGTCCCCCAGCGATTATTTACTGTTTCCTAAGCTCAAAGTTTGGCTCGGAGGACAGAGATTTTTATCAAACCAGGAAGTCATCGCAACCGTAAACGTCTATTTTGTAGAGCAAGACGCTAACTACTATTGGGACAGGTTAAAGAGGTTAGAGCATCGCTGGAAAAAGTTTATCGACATAAAAAAAGACTATGTTGAAAAATAAAACTGAATTTGACAGAAAAAAATACTTGTTTCTATATTAGGCATAAAAAATTTTCAGAATACCCACGTAGATTTAAAATACTAGCAAGTGTAAAAAATTTTCAGAAGATATGATGCATACTTGGTGATAATTAACCAAGAAATATAGATACCACTAAAGTTTAAAATTAATTAGACCTTTCTTACATAAACATCAGCTAAACCTCATGTAGTGGGAAGACACACTAGGAGGTTATCAGATTTTTTCTTTCAAAATGACAATGATGTACCGACTATTACTACAAATGATTCAGGGGGGCGTACTCCGTAATTTTCTACGTGTTACCACAAATGTAGTTGCACCAAAACGGAGCTATAATCCACATGACAGAGCCAACGTTTGTACTTCAAAACATATTAAGGCTTGAATTCAAAATTAAATGTTTACTTCGAAAAAAATTGTAAAGCATAATACTATCTATCGTTAGCTACAACTTTTTCTCATCTTTCTGACAACAGGCGGATTTCCCGACGAAAGAATTCCTTGTTCTGTGATGCAATATATGAATCGACCAATTTTTTTGATAGCTTCAAAAGAATTGAAACACTGCTCAGACAGTCCATGAGCTATCAATTTAAACAAATGGAATATGACGGGTAAAGTAGGACATCCCTCGAAATGTTTCCAAACATTATTTGGCTAGTTTTGCAACGTGTCCGAGGGTTGTCGTACTAGAAAATCACTTTATCGTGTCTTTCGGTGTATTCCAGTCGTTTTTTCTTTCAACGTTCGTTCAATTTGATCAATTGTTGTCGGTAGCGATCTCCAGCGACAATTTAACCTTGTTTCAGCAGCTCATAAAATACACCATACAGAGCATTATCTTCGAACAATGGATGTTTCGCCTTGGCATCAATATTGAGGTCGATGGTAATGCATGGCCGAACATCTGACTTTTCTGTGCATTTTTAATCACCGCTCACGATACGATGTAAAAACCCCTTCCTTTCGTGCCTTTGAAGCAGCTGTTCGCAAGTGGAAAAATGTCTTTTGACGTCTCTCGACTTCAATTAGTGTGGCACCCAATTTCCTTACTTTTGAATCATTCGTCTGCCAATTCCTCAAGCGTTGTAATGAATACAATTCTGCATTTTCAATTTTTTTTTCGGCTGACGCAGGCGCTCACTGTCTTCCGTGTCAAAATCAGTACTTTTAAATCGTCGAAACCAATACTCTCAAGTTAAAATCACTGCCACATATGCACCATTAACCTTGAGCAGCAAACGAAGACTTTCAGCTACTGATTTCTTCAAATGAAAACAAAAACGTAACGCTTCTCAAAAATTGCCTTCAAAAAAATTATATGGTTTACACTTGACAAAATTACACACACTCAAAATTCAAGCTTAAAAAGTACTAGTAACGCCATCTGTTGAGTCCCAATATTTTTAGGAAACTATTAATTTCAACATAGTCTTCACATAACCATCACGCGACATCTTCCTATAAAATAAAATATGCATCTAAATAAACTCAAAATTATTAAACAATTCCACAATAATGTCCAAATTAAAAATAAAACCTTTTTGCGACACACTTATTCTTAGAGCTGTCATAGACACAACCTACCATCAAGTTGAGTAAAGCTGAAAACAAGAAGTATTTACGTGATGTCATTTTTCGCACTTACTTTTCTGTATAATTAAGATTTCGAAAAACACGAAATAGTTCTTACTCTTCCAAATTACCTAAAAATCATTAGATAATTGTACAATACACAAAATTTTCATATTTTAATCTTTCCTGTCATCTTACAATAACACGCAATATTATCATAATTACCGCATTCCATCATAGAAGATAAATGCGTCTGGCTTGTATAAAATCAGAAATTACTCATCCATTCCAATTGTTGACCTTAATCACCACTAATTTCAAAAGTTGTGACAGTATTTACGATAAAAATTGCCTTTCCTTACACGAATTGCATTACGTAAAGTTTGATAACTTTATACTTACGTTTCTTTTCTCAGGTCACTTTTCTAATAAACACTCATTTGACTCTTGGAAACAGAACTACAGCAATTAATATAAAGGGTTTCTGAATATTAACGCGGGATAAAGTTACGTCATTTTTATTCTATCGCGTTGGCACATGTTGTAGCTCACACATTGCAATTAATCGATATGAAACAACACACGATGAGGGAGCGCGTTAAATCGTTAAAATTCACTACAATTGCAGGTAATGTTTCGTTGACGCTGTACACAAATGTGGATTTTTTGTCGGAGAAACTCGTCACACGAAATGACTGCAAAAATTAATTCAAAAATTTTAACAAAGTCAATTACAGATAAAAGAACCAGTTGTCCTTATGTTAGCTGATTATTTAATCATATAAACATTGCTGCTACGAAATTATGTAATTGAATATACTCAAAAATAAAATGGGGGATTGAAAGAAGCAGTATGTGGCGTAATTTGAGCAAAAGTCTGCAAAGAGACTGTTTGACGTGTCATTATTCCTCAATTAGGAGCATCAACACAACATATTTATTTAAAAAATCATGTTTAGCGATGATACGCATTTTTATATTTATAAGTAGGTCTATAAGCATAACTGTCACATTTGGGTTATTGAAAATCCTCGAGTCACTCAAGAACAGCTTACACATACCCAATAAATGAGTTTGGTGCTAATGAAGCGAGTGGGCCGCAATTATTTGAAACTAAAACTGCAGTGATCGCCAATCATAATGGTACGTACATAAATGTGTGTATTCTCATTTGGACGGCATGATTCCAGTGAAATGGTACCACTAATCATATGGCATGCAAAACCAAGTCGTTATAGCAAAAATATCATTAATAACCTATCTTGCACAACAGCAATCAGAATCGACCTCCAAAGTTATACGACTTTTTCATCTGGGTATTAGTAAAATTCAAAACGTATACAAAAAAGAAAAAAGATCACTAAATTAAAAACAGATACACAAAAAAATTATCAACAAAAGTGAATTGCAATCTTTATCCCTTAAAATTGCGTAAAAACTTTCCCAATTAGGAACAAATAAAACTTTAAATACTGAATTAATTTTGAGACGTCTTTAAATTTTGTTATATTCAATATAAAACACATTAAATACTTCACTATAAATTTTATTAACATGAAAATACTTTCTATAAAGCGTCTAACAAAAACAGTTTTATTGAAGCATGAATAATTATTATTACAGAGATATTCAATGGTTAAAGCAAAATCGAAGATCAACAGACAATATAACAGTCAGCAACTTATGTTCCTTAGTAAAGTGCTCCATAAAGTCTACTTTTCAAACATCTTTTTTATCATAGCATTAACTCTAGCATTATCCTCCGCAACCTTGACATTAACCATTTTCAGTTTGTCGGCAGCTGCTTTATTTTCGGGTTGAATTTCTAACAGCTCCAATAAACACTTCTGTGAACCTTCATAGTCGTGAGTTTCATATCTGGCGACAGATTGTTTATAAAGAGCCTTGATATTCTTCCTATCCTTATCAAGAACTTTCGAACACAACTTTAAAACAGTCTCATAATCACAATGCTTTAAATAACACGCAGCCAAGTTATTATATAAAACTGCTTTCAATTCCTCTATGCCGTCCACCTTTACTCCATCTATTTCAATAGGAGGCTCATCTACCTCGAGTGGAATAGAACATAACAGCTTCAGGCCTTTTCCAAATCGGAATGACGCGTCAACATAAAACGTCTTGTTATATAATTCTATTCCTTTCTCTTTGTGCTCAAAAGCTAATTTAAATTTCTGCTCGGCATTCCATTCATAAATCAGACCTTTTGATTCAGAACTAACTAATTCCAGTGTAAATGAAAAGCACCGATGAGCACTGAATTCAAAAGTAACATCTGCAATTTCACCGCGGAACATAGTTTGCAAACAATGATCTAGCAAGCGCTCAAAGTGATTATTGCTTTTGCCTATAGTTACAGAACTAACCGTCGCATAACTTTCAAATTCTGAAGAAGCGCAGTTCGTAATTTTAACGCAACAATCGCAATTTTCTGTTGGCTTCAATCCCCAAGCACCACTACTGATTATAACCTTTTTTATATTACCGTCTGCAGATTTCCACGTCTTCGCAGCCATGTTTATCTATCAGCACTCAGATTCCGTATGAAAATTATCTGCTAGTATTTCTAAAGTCAAATTGTAGTAGTCTTCACCCAATTTATCGTTTAGAGCCACAACGCTGGGCAAACCCAACTGACAATCGACAAAATATTGGCCAGACGACCTATCAGAAGTGAGAATTGCATGCAATAAAGTTTGGACTCCTTCATGCGGTCTCTTAATAATAAAGATTCTAATTATCCACTGGATTGCGTATAAGTAAGGATTGTTCAGTTGCGGAAAATAACGGAAAATGTTCGTTTCGACGTTTCCCGGATCGACTGCGTTTGTAATTACGTTGGTCCCTGCAAGTCGGACAACTTCATTAATTGAAATTTAGACAACAGTTTTAACTTACCACAGAGTTTCTTTGATAAACTTCGGGTGAACAGCAACAAAGCTAATTTGGATACACTGTAGGCCTTAAAATGACACCTTAACTCGGTTTGACTGGAAGTAATCGCCTTCAAATCGTACGCATTTGCATAACGGTGAGATTCTGATGTGACGTTAACGATACGAGCGTGCTGTCCCGCTTTCAAGAGTTTCAGCAAATAATGGGTCAGCACAAAGGGCCCTGTGTACATATTATCTTGAGTAACATAAAAATTGTTCGCTACAATGAGTTTACCTAAATAATTTGTTTGCAAGGTAACATCAAAGCCGTCGACAGTCAGCTGCTGAGGATGATAGAATACGCCAGCGTTGTTTACAAGAGCAAAAATCTCACTGAATTCCCTATCCAAGTCATTTGAAAATTTCACTATGCTGTCGAACGAGTTCAAGTCGAGCTGTTTTGTGTACACCTGCACGTTATTATTTCTTTCAAAATTTCCTCTTTTACTGCGTTTGCATTTTTACGTCTCTACATGCTAAAACCAATACCGCGCCTACAAATAATATCCCGTAATTAACCAAAACCATTTTCTTCTACTACAAGTGAGTCTACTAAAAATGCAACAGAATTATAAAAATAAAGTGTTATTTACGGTGTCATTTATTTGACTGATCATGTGATTTACAATCATTTTGTTGCAATTTTATGAGACCTATTATCACCTTAAAATTTTCTCGTTTTCTCGTAGAAAATAAAGTTAAAATCACTTTCTTAGGAGGTGGTTAATGCAGATTTTTTTAGTACATGAATTAATAAACATATGTCACTTGTATACGTTACAAAGTTCACTATAAATATAACTACTAAACAACAACGTATTGTAACGAATTTCTAAACGCCTCCATGGGGACGTCGTCACCTTGCAACGTTCACGGCTACTACTGAGATCGCCGCTGAGCCGACATAGTGTCTTCAATATAATATATAATAGATGCCGTTAAGAAGACGCTCCCCCCTCCCCCTTGTGCTTATACACACGCAAGAACTCGAACAAAAATTTCCAGATTTTACCAGATGGTTCCTTGCTACCTATATGGAAAGCCTGTTATCTTTTTGTTTGTATCATACAGCAAAATTGTAAACAAAGTGCATATGCCCTTCTAAAAATACAATTATTATTCAGGGTATCCCAAAAATCAACGCCAAGCCGGAAACGGGTGATAGACCAGGTAATGACAATTATCAGAAAAATAATAAAAGAAATCTTAGTCGTGTACTTTTAAAATTATAGATATTCAAAAAAAAAAATTAAAATATTGATACCCTGTGATGATCTTTCATGTACTGTGACTACAAATCTTTATTGTTCTTCAATTTTTTGTATGTGATGTAACTCTGAATAACCCTTCCGTAATTTACAATCTAAAATTAAAACACAACTGCCTCAGGTTTAAAGAAAACTTTTTATTTTAACTATTTTAACTAATTTAATTTATTTAAACTTGCCAAAATAGCGTTGTACATTTCCTTTTAGTACAGTTAGTTAAAGTTGGGCGATGTAATAATTTTGAGTGCACGGTTGGGTAATAAAGTTATATTTTCTTTAAACCTGAGGCAGTTGTGTTTTAATTTTAGACTGTAATTACAAAAGGATTATTCAGGGTTACATCACACACAAAAAATAAAGAACAATAAAGATTTGTAGTCGGAGTACATGAAAGATCATCACAGGGTGGTCAATATTTTAAATTTTTTTTGAATGCCTACAATGTTAAAAGTACACGACTAAGATTTTTTTATTATTTTTCTGATAACTGCCACTACGTGGTCTATCACCCGTTTCCGGCTTGACGTTGATTTTTGGAACACCCTGTATAGTAGCCAAATATGCATTTTTGTAACCACTTATCACTTTCCGAATGTTAGCATAATACAAAAGTAATAACAATAAATGTTTTGTTACCAGAAAATAGTAGAAGATAAGAAAAATGAGAAATGTATATATATATATATATATATATATATATATATATATATATATATATATATATATATATATATATATAAGAGAGAGAGAGAGAGAGAGAGAGAGAAATAGAATATATAGAATACATCACAAAATAACGTGAAAATTATACTCCTCTATACTAAATTTTTTTAATGAAGAAACCTATTATCAATCAATATTTAGACATAGACGAAAAAGTTAAAAATTGAATAGTAAAATATACAGTTTGAACAATTATCAGCAATATTACAGCATGTACCGTGCATAAAATCCCCCAAAAATACAGTGTCCCGCAAAGGGGTTTACACTGTTTGAATGTTAATAACAGAGAAAGTATTACAGATAACCTGATGGAACTTTTGTATCTGTCATGGTTAGTGCTTGTTGCCATTTATTTGTTTTTATTTTATTTTAAGTTCACTTGCTAATAGTGACAAATAATTGACAAGAGCAACGGAAGTGGATTTTAACGTGTTTTTCGAAATGTGAGAACATAAAAGAAGTGCAGAATCAATGGCGGGCAGAATTTGATATTGTGCCACCATCACGTGTAACAATGACAAAATTACGCGACAAGTTTGAGAGGTAAGGAACTGTGTGTGATCTGAAGAGACGGTGTGTAAGGAAGAAATCAGTATCGAACGAAAGAGGGACGGAAGCAGTGTTACAAGCTTTAATAAGATCCGCTAAGAAGTCCATACGGCAAGCTTTGCGTGAGTCAGGTGTAAGTAAATCAAATGTCCTCCGCATTTTAAAACAAGTAATGTGGAAACCCTGCATTCCGAGGTTGCTTCACGCGATAAATATATTTGCGATAATTAACAGTTGTCTGACTTGATTGTTTGGTCTGATAAGGCGACTTTTAAATTAAATGGAACCATCAATCGCCACAATGTGTGCACTAGGCAAGAGAAAATCCCAATGCTATGGAAGAATGAGCTGTTAATCTTCCTGGGTTATCAGTGTGGTGTGGTATGTCTGTCAGAGAATTTGTAGGGCCGTTCTTCTTTTAAGGAGCAGTGACAGATGCTGTGTACCTTAACATGTTGGGGGAAGAAATTGTGCCAGCTGTTCACTAACTCTACCCAGGTAAAGATTGTTTTTTTCAATAAGACGGTGCACCGTCACATTACCATCGCGACTTGCGGCAATTCCTGAATAAAACATTTGTTAAGATGTGGATAGACCGACGAGGAAATGTCGAGTATTCACCCATACCTCTAGATCTAACGCCGTTAGACTTCTTTCTATGGCGAACTCTGAAGAACCCTGTCTACGCCACAAAACCACGTACGCTGCCTGTAAATCCGTTCCTATGGAAACTATATCACATGTTTGTCAATCTGTTCCAGACGATGCATTTCTGCCAATGAAGGGCATTTTGAACATCTTCAACATTAGATCATCAATAAAGTTTTGAACACCTTTGTGATTTAAAAAGTTATATTTATTGTTATTTTTATTTGAGTTATTAAAGTTCAAACAATGTAAACCCCTTTGTGAGACACTCTGTATATAGAAAAACATAGCCTTAAAAGACAAAACAAAACGACAAGAGGATAGATTGAATCTAGGCATGCAAAGTCAGACATTTTGTGTTTTAAAACAACTTCATTGTCTAAAAACACAACTCTTATTGCGTGAGTCAGACACATCATTACATTGCATTACTTTTGGAAAAATACGGTTGTTAAACAATCAAATAAATTTATATTTCCACAAAACAATTAAAGTGTTTACTAGAGCGCAAAATACCTAACACTACCACATTTTAAATCATTATTATAATTATATAAACCTTGTAGATGATAAATTAATTATAGATAGAAAGGAATGGAAGCTTGAAGAACTGGAAGGAAAAATAGAAAAAAAGACAGAAAAGACAAAACAAACCAGGAAGAAGACCAACAAATTCAAAAAGAAAAGAGAAAGCTCCTCAGATAAAGAAATGAAAAATTTCCCTAAAGAAATATGAAAGAGGCAATCCAAAAAAAAGTATTGGGCACAGAGCTTATTAATACCCTACAAAAAGAAGGCAATGTAACAGAAAAGGCTAAAGGTACTACAAGCAAAAGACTGCCCATAGAAAAGGATCAACTAAATAAGAACATAAGTGATAGATCTACTGGAAGTGACGAATTTCACTAACAGTTAAAAGAAATTATAAGAAGCGGTCCAAAAAATAGTAAATGAACAAGTTAAAGTTCGCTAAAAATGATAATTATGGTATATAAAAAGCTTAAGAATATATTAAGAAAGAAGGTAAAAAATAAGTTAAAAAGTAAAAAAAAAATTACATGAGCATTTAGACACTGCTAACACCGAGGAAAATGGAAGAAGTAGAGTCTGAACTAAAAAAAGTGCAACTTACAAGGAAGAAGACAAAAATTATCCCTCGTACTTCGAAATAATTTGCGTATCATTTAGAAAGACCACAAAATTCACTTCGATTGATTTGAACAATAAATAGAGCTATTTAAAAGCTTTAACAACGATTATTGAAGAAAAAAAGAAAAACTACAATAAAATACTACGAAAAAGTGAAAGAAAATAGACAAAGAAAAAAATAGAGAAAGAAAGTAAAACAACAAATACTAAAAATGTTTACTAGAAAATTAACGCTCAGAATATAGTATATAAACTAACAAAAATTAAGAAAAAACAAACAAGATATCAAGTAAAATGAAAATTGAAAATAGAAAATCTGGATAGAGCACTTTAAAGAATTATAAAATACTAATCAAAAACAAGAATTACCAGCTGAAGAAGATTTAAATGACGTTTGATAGAGAAAATTATAACCAACAGTCGCAATGAAAAAGCACCCGGCAAAAACGGAATAAATATGAAATTAATAAAGCATGAAGGTCATACTTTACAAAAATATATCTTTTTACTAATAAAAAAATCTGGTGTGAACATCACACGACTTTCCTTAGCCTATTATTATATATTATACCGGGTCCGAACTTGTTATTTTAAAAAAGAACGAGGCGCGAGTCCAACACTCGAAAGCTGATTAAAATAAACAGTACAAGACAATAATTGACTCGTACTTAAAATTTTGCTACGTCACTGAAGGTAACCGTGCGAGCTCTGCTGCACGGCCTTCCCTATTATCGCCTGCGTGCTCCTTCCTAGCGCCCAAGCGCTCCCACCCCGTCCTCCCGTAGTCGGCCGGGAAGCTCTCTGAGCGCGCTGTGATTGGTCCGTTTAATTAATTTTTAATCGGCTATAACTTATTTATATGACCTCGGATCAAAAAATTTCATTGCAATTTTTTGTTCGTCTCTGATCTATTCGGTAATATAAATTTCCCGAAACATTTTATGAACACCCGGTATATTAAAAATCCCGAGCTTCAATTTTTTTCGAGTTCCTATTATTACCAAAATATATATATATATATATATATATATATATATATATATATATATATATATATTAGGGTGTCCCAAAAAAATGAAAGTTCTTTTTTTTCAACGCATACCCTCTAATTTTGTTTGAATGATGTCAAAACAATTGTAAATAAAGTACTTAGAACCACGGCAATCCGTACTGACTTGCATCGAAACATGTCAGTACTTGCATATTAAGGCTAAGGAGCTAACGTATCGATGTGCTTATTATTTCTTGTTTCTTTTATTAGTAAACGCATTGATTTCGTTCAGTCCACATGTCAATGGAGTTAAGGAGTTCTAAAAAGAAAATATTTTTAATGGGGGACGTAAAACATCAAATTACCGGTTCAAAACTTCCTGTAATGGACAAGTATTGGCAGTTATGTTCTATAATATTCGTGAAGTGAATTTAAGGGTCAATGAAAGCGAAACTCTTAGTATTCGTGAGTGCAATATTTACTGGGAAAAGGCACGTATACTGACTAAATATTTACCTAACTGTGTTAAGAAATTAGTTACCTTATACCAAGTTTGGAGAGATTTTCAAAAAAAAATGCAAACAAAACACAAGAAGTGTTTGGGCAGCGTCAACAAGAGTTTGTTATAAACTTAGACAATTTGTTTGACATTGCACATGCCGATGCGCTTCAATTAATAAAGATAAATGAAGATAAAATCTTGTAGTGGCAGAGAGCCAGGTCGACCTGGTTACTTAGCTAGAATGGACAAAAAACTCACCGAAAAAGAGAAAAAGGAGCGCTTTAGAAACATTGCGAAGCAAAAGCGGCGTGCTAAACAATTTTCATCCTTAACTCCTTCGACATCATCTTATGAATCACTGCAAGAAAATTCGTCTTCTGATTCTGAAATATTGAATTAACAAGAAAATTTGCCCATTCCAACTGAGAGCACAGACCCCGATACTAATAAATCTTCTATGAGGAAAAATTTCATCACTCCAAATTTAGTGGCAGCATTAGATAGGTGTCAGTTAAATATGAGAAATTATGTATTTATTATTGAAGAAACTATTGAAGGATTTGGACATAACACTAACGAATTTTCTATAAGCAAGTCCTCCATTCAAAAAATTCGTACGGAAAAGCGAAAAGAGCGCGCAGAAGCTATAAAAGTTGGTTTCCAAAACGAGGTACCGGATACTGTAACTGTCCATTGGGATGGCAAACTATTGCCGGCTTTAGATACACGCAAATCTAAAGAAGAACGTCTACCGATAGTTATTTCTTATGATAATAAAGAACAACTTATCGCTGTGCCAAAACTGGACAACTCTTCAGGAAGGGAACAGGCACAGGCAATTTGGAACGCTATTATTAATTGGAATCTTGAAGATAAAGACAGATTCTCTGTTGTGGTACTACTGCTTCAAATATAGGTCGTATTAATGGTGCCTGTGAGCTCGAACAGAAACTGAATAGAGAAATGCTTATTTTTGCTTCCAGCCATCACGTCTACGAATTGGTATTAAAAGGCGCGTTTGAGGCAAAAATCAGCCAAATGACTATAAGCCCTGACATTCCATTGTTGAGAGAATACAGAGCTATACAGAAAAGCTGAATGCCTGAATGTTTCAAAAATTGACAAACTGCTAGAATTTTACAGAACTGAATTGACTAAAGAAATTGCTAGAGATGACTATCGAGAATTAAAAGAGCTTTTAATAATATTTCTTACCGGAGATACAAAAAAGAAATTTAAGATTCGGCCTCCAGGCGCCATGCACCAAGCTCGATGGGTGGCGAGAGCAATTTATTCATTAAAAATATCATTACTTAGCTCTCAATTCACAATTTCAAACAAGGATAAGGTAGCTCTGTTAAACGTCTACCTGTTCATCGTGACATCCTATGTGAAGCCTTGGCTGCAATGCACTTTAGCAGTAAAAGCGCCTTACCAAAATTAGTGCTTTTTGAAGGCCATGAAGGCTTATGAGGTAATCGACAAAAGCATTTCAGAAGTAGCTTCATAGAAGTTTTGCCAGCATTTATGGTATTTGACTGATGAAGTGTCTGTCTTGTTTCAATTTGACGATGATCTAGACCAAGAAACTAAAATAAAAATGGTTGCTAACTCAGCCAAAGAAAATCCATCAACCCACGGTAAACGCTACATCCTATCGAAAGAAGAACTTTGTGGCTCACTTTACGCTTAGTATGAAGTAAAAATATTAGTTTTCCTTTGTTTTCTTTTATTACTTTGATGTATAACTGTTATCTTTAATTTCAGAGAAAAACATCGATAACTGTTTCAATCAAAAGCAAGACCTTGTCCAATCGACTCAAAATTGATGACAGTTTTTTCAACGAGTGTCCTACTTCATGGTCAAATAATGCTTCATTTCAACACGCTAAAAAGAAGATGCAGATACTGAGAGCAGTTAACGTTTAAGTTAGTGAAAGATTTTCATGGTTTAATCACTGGAGGAACAAAAACAATTTTTATTACGTTGCGTACAAGAACACAGCAGATATATCCTGACTGTAAAAAGCAAACTTTGAAAAGAAAATTTAATAAATAATGCCCTTTTAGTGATCAATACTTCATAAATATAAGATACAGGTAAAACAGTGTTTTATTTACTGAATAAACATTAAGTTCTAAAATCCCTCTATGGCTTCCATACTAACTTTTCTGTTCAAAGTTTGGCGTCAAGTCGGCACGGGTTATCGTTATCCAATTGCAATAATATTTATTATTTCAGTTATTAGGGTCAAATGGAAAAAAATTGAGGGTATGCGTATCTCAATTCGAAAAAAAATAATTTTGCTATTTTAGCCTGGGACACCCTTTCCGTTTCCTAGCAGTAACACTTTTCAATATGGTACTAAAACGCACCGTTAAAAAAAAGAAATGCACAATAAGATAAAGAAGGAGGAGAGGCAATTAGTAATATAGGCAGATGACCTGATGCTAATAACAAAGAGACGAAATATATTATCTAGAATCCTAGAAGAAATACTAACAGGGTAAAAAATTGGACTAAAAATAAAGATAAAACAAAAATTATAAGAACGTAAAAGAAAACAGGAACAGGAAAAAAATATGATATGGTATCTAGCGATAGTGATAGAAAAGAAAGATAAAATAGTACCAAACGGACCCGTTTACGCCAATAAGAAATTATTAATCAATAAAATTGTCTCCAAGAAAACTAAAATAAGAATTTATAATACTCCAATAAACAAATATTAATGTATGGAGCAGAACTTACGACAATGAATAAAAAAGAAGAAAACTTAAGAGTTCTGGAAAGAAGGATTATAAGAATATTAGGTCCGGTAAAAATACCAGGAAATAAATACAAAGCCAGAACAAACCAGAGGTAGCAAAAGAAATAGAAGATATTTAAAAAATAAAGCAGCAAAGAGTAAAGGGTTAGAGGATGTAATAAGAACTAACCAACAAGAAACTACAAACATAATGGATACCAGCTGGAAAGAGGTTTAGATGGCTAGATGAAATGAAAAATGACCTAAAAATATAGAAATTGAAAATATAAAAAAGAAAGTTAAAAACAGGAAATCGTGGAATAAGATAACTAAAAAAGTTGATTTAACCAAAATTTGATCTAAACAGCTCGGAAAATAAGCGGCGCAACCCCTACATGGGGTGTAGAACCATATATGCATGCATACATTACGATGTCAGAGTGAGGTACCCTTGTCCATTGCCCAATGAATTATTATTAAGTTTCTCAAGACCGAGGAGGATCTTAAAAAAACTCTTAAACGGTTAGAACTGCGACTTTTTTAACAGCTTTGTATGTTGTTGTTTTTAAATACATGTGATCGATTTGAATTAGAATTTACAAATTTGAAACATTGTTTAAACTTTTGATTTTGTGGTTGGTTCTCGGGTTATAAGGCCGTGGTCGGAGTTCAGAAATTCTTAACGTTTCGTCCACAACTGCAGAGGATAACCTCAGAAGAAAATCTTCTAAAAATTGTTAGAAGGTTTTCTCCCATGGGCGCGCACCATCGCATTAGATGTCCGCGATCGCTGAGCTGTCACAGTCGAGCGTCAAACATAATGCCTTTAATGCAAGTGGCTACCATGGGAACCAGTGTACTTATGCACGTGTGAAGACTCGAACAATACGGAAATTTCTAGATATTTACCAGACGGTTTCTGTAGGCTCCAGAAACAGTATCGATTGTATAAAAAGCACGCAGCGGTTCAGGGAAAACAAGTGACTGTGCTAATACAACATAGTGTTACAAAAAAAATATAGTTACAGAGTGTAATTTTACGTTAGTAATTCTTTGTGTCGTGTACTAAGTAATTTTGATTACCTCTAAGTAAAATAAATAAGTAGTTTTAATAAATTTACGCGTGTTATTCAGCATTGTTGAGATCAAAAATGTTACAATATTTTCAACTAAATTCTGCATTCTGCATTGAGTCATCTGTTTTATTTAGATATACAGACAAAACAATCGGCCGTACATTCAAATAACCACCTCCTAAAAAAATGTTACTTACATATTGCTTACCAACATAAAATAAACAATAACAAAACATTTCGTGCTATTACCAATACATACTATTAATCTGTACCATATATTTTATTTACTTGTGCTCGTCATTATATTATTTGGAACGAAATACATAAATACATGCTCCAAACTAAAAAACTATATACAGAAAAAAGTAATGTATACACGAATACCACGTACTACCAAACATATAGTTAGACGATGATTAAACGACACCAAAAATAAAATAACCCTAAAAACACATCGACAAACCAGATTAAACCACAAAAACCAAAACGTTATTAAAAAATCAACTTAAAAGTATAACTACATTTTATGTATCAAATGAAAAAACCTTGCTATACGGAAATTTAACTTTTGTTTTATTCTTAATTTAAGCTGTAATAAATATCAATATTTTTCATTTGTATTTTTCTGAAAACCTTAATTGCTTTTCAGTGCATCCTGAAAAATGCACTCCATTAGAGTAAGCTACATTAACTGTGGATTATGCTGTACCGATCTTATTTTCCCTCAAAATATCGCAATCAGTTTATATTTATTAGCCCCACTGAATAATGCACACAACTGTTTCATGCATATATATGTTTTATATTAGGCTACAAGTCTTTATATCCCTTCTAAATAATCCCTGATTTTTAATACTATTCCATTGAGAATATCAACACCACGAAAATCTCTTGATGTGCACATATGACCGACACATTCAACTTTGGGAATAAATCGTTGTTTGGTTGACTATATGGAGCGCGGGGTAATATTTTCTGTCCATATTTATTTAGCTACTCAGTCACAATATTCCCTATGTGCAAACATGTATTGCCTTGTGAAATCAGTGATGCATTTCCTAATAAGTCAACTCATGTTTTGTGCATTTTCCTACATAATTTTTGAATAAAATCACAATAATTTGCTATCACGCTTATCCGACATAGAACAGTTATAATTATTCTTCGAACTACATGAGCACAAAATCATAATTAGCTTGAAATTCAATTGTGCTCACCAAAACTTTCATTATAATTTCAACTCTGTCTCAAACTCATGTTTCATACACAACGACAATATTTAAAACAATGTTCCAACGTGGCTCCCCTGAATTTCAATCGGTTCATGGTTTTTTCATTAACTGATTTCTTCTGAACGAGAGGTTACTATAGCACTCAAAATATCCTACACGCACGTATAGATTAATTTGCCTCAGCTCGGGTATGTTTCTCGGCTTAAAATTTTGGTACTGCATAAATTAACCGAGGCCAATATGGGCAATTTCATATCCGTTTATGATTCACTACAGAAACATCGTAAAGCCACCGCAGCAAGTTGTCGCAAACAACCTTGAAGCGGGATTGTACCTGAAGATCATGCCCTCCATGTGGTAGGATTTCAAATGTGTCATCCTCTACGAACTGTTATCGTCATACAGTCAATTCAATCGTATATTGTTCTCAATTAACAAGATTGTATCAAGCAATTCTCAAATCAAAACAGTGTAGTCTTCTATTGCAACATAGTCAGACCTTACATACTTTTGACCACCCAAAATCAAGTGCTTACTTCTGGGTTCACCCCATCCTTCTTGTTCACCAGACTTGGCCCTTTCTGATTACTATATATTCCATTAGTTACAGAATTCTATGAATGGAGAAATTTTCAATAACACACCATCAAAAGGTATCTGTATTAGCTTTTCATTGATAAGCATAAAACGTTTAGGAATGAAACAGAATGCAGCTAGTGGAAAGATGTTTAATAAATCTCCTTCCTTAATTCACTCAAAAATCATCTTCATAAAAAAAAATCAAAAAGGCCGAACAACTTGTCCATTCAGCAAGGTTTATTCAAATCAATTAAAACTACACAAAATATATAATACTTTAAAAAACACAGAATACCAAAATCCGGTGCAAATGCTATTATCACGTGAAATTAGTGTTAAACAGTCATGCCTACTAAATCAAAATTCTGAAAACAGTAATGTAACTGCTAAAGACTCACAAGATAATAAACAAGCTGTCTGGTGAGCTAATGTGTAAACCTGAAAAATAAAAATTTGGTTACTGTGCGTCGCACCATCAGCAGTATTTCAATCTACAGACATATCCTGACTTATAGCCATTCCCAAATACAACCAGGGCAATGCACATAAGCCTAAGTTGCATTTGGCAAAGGCTGTAGCAGTAAGCATCAGTACTTCAACTAGTAAAACAAAGTGTTGGCACTAATGCTGAAAACAAAATTTATTTTATTTAGTGATATGTAAAAAATGTTTCGAATGAGACAAAAAACCTCCTGGATTCTGTTTGGCCATTACTCTAGTACTAGAAAAGTGAGAAAGATCATATCATTTCATTTCAATTATCATTGTTCAGATGAATATATACTGTACATTGATTTAAAACGGTAAAGAATAAACCTGCAAAGCTTGCAACGCATAGTGAAGTAGCGAAGCACTAACGCTGACCTTTGACCAATCAGTGTCAAAATCACTAGCAAACAAGCCTTTTTGGTCACCTGTCGATTGGTGAAAACAGAATTTGGAAATTCCCAGCCGTTCTCGAGTTTTTGCTCGGACGGAAAGACGAACGGACAGACGGACAACATGAAGTTAGTAAGTGACTCCGCTTCGCTTCGCCACTTAATAATGTAATCGCAATGCAAAAATCTTTTCACATCAATTTTGGATTTAATAAAAATGTTATTCTGAACTGAAAACTACAATATAATAAGTTGGAAATTTCTGGACAAGAAATAATCAGTTCATAAAACTCCTCTGAAAATGTAATAATTACATAGCATGTTATGCTATAATAGAATAGATTGATAGCAGTCCTTAATAGCTTCATGAAAAATATTTATATATCCAACGTGTTACTGTTGTAGGCTTTAATAAAGTTCAGCAAACTTAAATATACAAATATAGGGTTTTAAGGTGATAAAATTACAGGACGATATAAATACACTAAAAAATTTGTTTCCGCCATTAAACAGTGGCGTTATGTAGCATCTTGTAGGTCAACGCAATTTCATAAATTGTGTTTTTTTTTCTCTAGGGCTATTTAAAAGCTGCGATCTACAATAACAAACAAAAACAGATTATGAAGAGATGCCAAGAAACTTCATCAATACTGCCAAAAATAAAATGGATAATTCTTGGGGTGTTCAAAAATGGTTGCCACTATTAATTGTTTTCTCCTCATTAATCTTTTATTAGGAAAAAGAGAATACATATTTCATTTGAAGTAGTCCCCTTCAATGTTTATGCGTTTTTGTCATGGTTATAGTAGTTTCCATAAAGCTGCTTTGGACATAACATGGCACCATTTCTGAATACCCGACCAAAGTTTGTGGCTTGGCAAAAAATCGGATGAACACAGGGCATAAACAAGACAATGCGTTGTCATGTCTTCATTTTCCATAGCTGTTTGTCTGTTGTCCGAACATTCAAATTGAGTAAAGTTCAAGAGAGATCATGAGAGTGTACTGCATCAAAAATGAGTCGACACGTGTTTCGTAAAAAGTTTTTAATTACATGGGGCTCCTTCAAACGGGGAAATATAATAATCTGAAATTTTGTAAGGTTATATCTTCGAACGATGAAATTAGAGCTGGCAAACTACCACCAATCGGTAGATAATACCAAAAAACAGGCGCATTTTTAATTTTTCCACAAGGGGGCGTATTCTATTATCATAAAGTAATTAGCCATTTGCTGTCAAGCTAACTTTTAAGACGTCAAAATGACGTTTGCTTTGTCACATCGTTTTTGGGTTGGAGAACGAATTACAGTGTGCTGCAAATTTGTGATATACAGGTCGTAATAAAATTAAACAGCAAAAATAAGTAAATGAAAATTTTAATTAGTTAGTAATTTTTAAACCATAATTATGTGTGCTGTGGCCCATCCTATGAACGGGCCTTTTTACTATCCCACAAGGGGGTATTTCTTAGTGTTGCTAAATATATCAGCAAAATCGCTTCCCTAACTCAGAGTATCGTTCACGGCTAAAAAACCAAGCCGTCCATCCCTGCCCATAATTATCTGCTTTGTCCCCATCTGCACCCACAACACTATACTAACGACATGCTACCTTTCTTTCGATGAGTAGCGATACTATCTAATAGTGTCATGTAGCACTATAATCTATCTTCGCACATACACTGGGCGTGTTTTATTTGTGGCACAACCAGACTTTTGAGAGGAAGTGCCAAACATTTTTCAATGCACTAAATATAAAATTTTACAAATTGGTACAAATATGTATTACTACCCTTGATGACACCTTCTTATATGAACCAAATATATTTTTGCCGTCCACTATACATAAAAATATTTTTATATACGGAGTAGTTTGGTAACTTGGTTTGACATTAAAAACAATCTCAGTTTTATAAAGTAATTTATTTTTCAACAAATACCCTCCTCTCGTGGTGCAAGGAATTTGCCCCTAAATTTCTTCAAGTTTGCAATTCCTTCGCGAAAGTAGGTTTCTTTGGAAACCTTAAAATATTCGTTTATGTGCTGTCACCTTTTCGTTTGACTTAAACTTTTGTTCATCCAGAAACGTTTTAAGTTTTAAAAACAGATAGTAATCCGAGAGAACTAGATAGGACTAATAAAGTGAATACAGAACTTCAAACCTTAATTCAATCAGTTTTGTCGTCACATCGTAAATACGCCAGTGCATTATCACTACGACATTTTTCTGCGATCGCTGCCCTTAATTTCGCCCTTCGCAAAGTAATCGATCAGAATAGTACGTTTTTTATCTTTTTCAAGACCTACTGATCTCGGGCAGTCCACTATTTGGATACTTGTTTTATTTCTAGTGTATAATAGTTAATACAACTATATTTCTTAAAAAAAGTTCTCTTACTATGGTGATTTACAAATACAGAATATTCATCTATAGAAGGAAATTTTATAAGCACATATACAATTGTTATCACCCTCTATGAGTATGCAAACCAAGTTACCCATCAAGTCACTCCCTCAAAATTTTAAATTTCATTCTCTATGACAAATAATATTTAAAGGAGATACGTAAAAAAGAAATACGAGACAAACCTATGTAAATTTGTTATAAATATAAAAAGAAATTATGACTATATTTAAATGACATCAAGACATTGCCCACTACATAAAAAAGAAATAGTAGATGTCCACATCTATTACAAAATACAATTAGTTTTAAATAAGAGAAGATTAACTTCCAAAAACATGTTTATAGTAAATACTAGGAACAAACTGTAATAAAAACTGTATGTAATCATAGATTTTAACTAAACTTAAGCAAATATCATGGGAAAAATTATAGGAGTATGTAATAGAACAAACTAGCAAATATTAAAAAGCTGATTATGACCAGAGTGGTCAGATGGTCATATGAAGAGCCCACACCTTTAAATTTTAGCAACATCTGTTAAATGCTTGATCCTGTTGCATAAAGAAATAAGTAAGCTAATAATTAGTACAATAGTATATGTTACAGCAGCAGTCCAGTGTTCACACAAAGCAAATTAGTGTATATTCGAGTTGTACCGAAACTACTACTCAATTTTGGAAAGTATCAAGAAAATACAGTAGACAAAGCCCATTTTCAAAATTATTAGGTGCACCAGAAAAGTCTAACCTCCAAGAAGTTGATGTGGGCAAAACTCTTATTGCAATTCATAAGCCGCACATGTATTATTGTAAACAAAAGACATGATTTATTGAAGTTTAACAATATAATAAATTGCTATAATTCAAGAAACATATATACGTTTGATGACGGGACCAAGAAAAAAAACCACGAGGCAAATAGATGTTTTCAGCAGAAATGAACTAACAAAGGTCACTGGAGAAAAAATAAAGACAAGAGGATGCATTACAGAAAATGTATCTTATTGTACAAAATCTCACGACCGAAGTTAAAAAAATTAGAAAACATCAGACAAAAAGCAAGAATAAAATTAGTAATAAAAAAGATAATCAAAGAATTAAACATAAAAATAAGCAAATGGCAAAAAAATAAAGAAGAAAGTAGAATTGGATGTGTAAGTGGACATGTATAAAAAAATATGAATGTAAATTGAATTTAAAAAAAAACACAAACTAACCATAATAGAGTGTATACACCTAACAAAAACAATAATGTAGAAAACAAAGATCAATTTTTGGAATATTTAACAATACTTAAAGAATAAAGTAATGAGACAGCAGTTATAGTAGGTATTTTAAACATAGGGATGAAAAAAGTAAGGAATCTTGGGCAAATTGGGAGAAGAAATAACAGAATCAATGACTAGATTTCTGCAAAGAAAATCAACTTATTGTTACAAATGTTTTTTACAAACGCAAGACAATAACAAGTACACTAGAGAAGTAAAAAGTAATTTAAAAAATTAATAATAAACTATATGCCAAGTGAGAAAAAAAAGAAAGGAAAAATAGAAATTCTTAGAGTGAGAAGAAGCCCTGAAATTTATAGGGATCATTTCTTACTAACAGGAAAATTGCGGCGCCCATTAAAAGAACCCACATTGAAGAAGAATAAATAGCACAAAAAAATGTGTATAATGAAATTAAGATCTACAAACTAATGAAGATAGAATATGCAAGAACATATCAAGAAATAATTAAGAAAGAAGTTGGAAAGACCCAAGTAGAATTTCTAAAAGAGAACATAGAAAATATCTAACAGAAATTTAAAATTATTCTAATAACAGATGCTGTCTCCTAAGTTTCAAAAATGAACAATCAAAATAAACAAGCAGACTGCTAGAGTGAAGAAATTAAAACCAAGAAATTAGAATAAAAAAACTACCTAAACAAGAAAACATATGAACCATACAGAGAATGTAAAAAAAAAGAAAATAAACAACTAATAAAAACCACAAAAGAAATCATGGAAAAACATTATATAAACATAGTGTGCTTAGGAATTTAAGAACAGAGAAAAAACAAACGCTAAACTAACTTAAGGATATAAACAGCAAATTAATAACCAATGAAACTGAAGAGATGGAAAGAATATTTTCAAGGGCAACAACACAAACTGAAGAAGAACTAATGGAAGTAAGAGAAGAAATAACTAATGAAGAATCTACCATAAACAACTGTATGAAGCTATAAAAAAAAATGGAAAACGAAAAAGCAGCATGATAGAGCCAAAAAAAATTATAGCAGAGGGCATATGATTATTCCTAGAGATGTGCAAAAAAGCTTTGTATACAGTAAATAATAGGTAAAATACTAAGGCAAAATAGAGTAGAATATTTGGTGTTAATTAATTTAGAAAAGAAACCATAATGAACGAAACATACACAATCTGAAAAATGCATTACAATAAGGTGGAGTATTATGCCCATTACTATCCGTTGCAGTTATGGAAGACACTATAAAGATATGCAGATCAAAAATCACAAAGGTATGTATAAGGCTTGAGAAGGAATTTAGAAAAAACAAACAATCAGAACGTACACTGCAGATGATGTGATGCAAGAGATGAAGAAACTATAAAAAAAAAATTAAAAACGAAAACATGAGAATAAATGCAATTAAAATCAAGGTCATGACAATAGTAAAACGGATAATGCAGACAATTGGAAACTAGGATGTCATAGATTTTACATATTTTATAATAAAAAATACATCTAAGCTTTACTATAGGATGTCAAATTCATTCCTGCATAAGAAAGTTCTTGAGGAAAATAAAAATTAGGGTATATAAAACAACCTATCAACCAACTTATCTTTAAAGAAGAATCATGGGTATAACAAAAAGAGAGAAAAATAAACTACAAATTATGAAAATTAAACATTTAAGAAGAATGTTGGAGGTTATCAGAAGAGATAAGGATAAGTGATAAACTATAGCTTGCAACACTACCAAATAAAACTAAAACGCAACAGTCATAATGGTTAGGATATTTATTAAAGTGAACAAGGGCAGACAGATAAAAAATGTGGAAATTGAAACCCAGTGCAAACAGCAGAAAAAGAAAATCACTGACAACATGAATCAATGGTGTTAAAGAAACCCCAGCTCAAAGAGGACAAAATTGGTGAGATGCAAAATACTAGCACAAAATAAAGAATAGACCGAATTCAGATATATAATGGAAGGAGCTTAAGAAGTTTTAGTGTCTTTATTAATTGGAAATATAAAATATAAATTAGTTTTGACATGTAATGTATAAAAGTGTTGTAAAATACTTTCACACCATCATGATAGAAAATGTTTCTTTAAATAGTAAAATTATATTAAAGCAACCCTACACCGAAAGGTATACACGGTTAATAATTAAAAAAAAAAAAAATATATATATATATATATATATATATATATATATATATATATATATATATATATATATATGACATTTTGCAGGCAAGTTGTGTTTCATGAGCAATCTTTTAAAATGTCCGGTTAGCGTTTCCTATTTCAATTATCATCAAAGTTTAGAAATGAGACTTATATTGTATATGGATGTGTCTATTCAGAAAAGTTAAAGGTGTTGCGAGAATACTCTTGAGTTAAAATATCAATTTCTAAGAATTTAGCAAAATATAAATTAAAGTGCGGTGATAGCGAGTCACAGTACAAAAATCATATCTAAGTTAGCTACAAATAAAGGTAGGATTAGTAATTAAGATAGAAAAAGCAGTAATCTGGAATTAACAAACACTGATAAGAGGCTGGTTTACGACGAGTCGATCGGGACCAGCCGCTTTCCGCAGTACAATAAATAAAGATAACAAAACAGCTGTCAACGCGCTCGGTGGTAAACAAGGTGCAGGACCGTAATAGGAAATTTATCAGGCGAAAAATACGCAAATTTATACGAGCTTGAAAAGTTGGATTAGATTGGAATTTAACTACGATGGCGGATAACAAAGAAATAACACTAAGCGATATCATGAGTAAACTGATACAGATGGAAGGGAAAATTGATGAAACCAATAAAAGTATGAGTCAACAAGCAAGAAAAATAGAAGATTTAGAAGAAACCGTTAAATACCAAGCAACAAGAATAGAACAGTTGGAGAATGAGGCAAAGAAAAGAAATCTAATCCTATTTGGAATTCCTGAAGATGCCTACGAAGACACATCGAGCTTGAAAGAGAAAATTATGAAATTAATCGTGGAAAAAATGGGGATCACATTGGCAGACAACGAAATAGACTTTGTTAATAGATTAGGAGAGCACAGAGAAAACAAAAATAGACCAATAAAACTAGGCCTCACTACAAAATTAAAGAAAATTGAAGTATTAAGAAATAGCAGCAAGCTGAAAGGAACAGAAATAGGAGTTAGTGAGGACTTGGACAAGAAGGCAAGAATATTGAAGAAAAAATTACTACCGCACATGAGAGAAGCCAGGAAAAGGGGGATGAGAGCAGTAATTAAAAGGGATAAATTAGTAATAAACGGCGATGAGTAGAAGATTGAAGATATTGAAGAACAAGACAGAGAGCCGAATGCAACAGCAACGATAACGGAACGCGAAGAAGCAAAGAAGCGAGTAGGTCAACAGATGATGAAGAGGCGGGAAAATCCCCTCGAGGAACAATACCAAAGAAAAAAACTGGGCACAAACAATGTTAGCCCCCCTTAGAAGCGAAAGACCAGGAGCAAAGAAAGGGAAAACGACTCAGGATAAATTAATAAAAGCACATAAACGTAGATACAGATTAAAATAGGAACGTGGAATATTAGAACCTTGCTAGTAGCAGGGAAATTAGAAGAAGTTGCCAGAGAAATGAGAGATTACAAGATAGAAATACTAGCACTGCAAGAAATGAGATGGAGTGGAGAAGGCAGAATTGATAAAACAAACTACACGCTATTTTATGGAGGAGAGAATAAACAAGGTAATAGAGGAACAGGATTTCTAGTAAGTAAAAGAATGAAGGAAAGAGTAATAGAATTCAGGAGGGTAAATGGAAGAATCACCTATTTGAAGATAAGAAACGACATAGCCAATATTACGATGGTAAACCTGCATGCACCAACAGAGGATGCAGAAGAAACGGAGAAGGAGGATTTTTACGAAGAGTTAAGAAAGGTTTGTGAAAGAGTACCAAGGCATTATTGTCCTTGGAGATCTAAACGCCAAAATAGGGAAGGAAGAATATATGGAGTTAATAGCAGGGAAAGAGACGATGCATAATATCACAAATAATAATGGGAGAAGAATGGGAAACCTGGCAACAGAGATGGACATGGTAATAGCCAGTACAAAATTTAAACACAAAACTGAACATAAAATCACCTGGATGATACCAGGAAGAAATACGGGAAACCAGATTGATCACGTAATGATATCTAGGAAGAGACAAAAAATGATACAAGATGTGAGGTCATACCGGGGAGCAGAAGCCGGAACAGACCACCTCTTAGTGATAGCCAAGCTAAAGTTACGAATGGTGGATAGGAAGAAAGCTGGAAAAATAAGAAAAAGATGGAAAGTGGAAGAGATAAGAGAAAAAGCTAAACAGTAGGGGAAGATAGTGAAGAATCAACTGCTACAGCGCGCAAAAGGAGAAACTATAGAGGAGGAGTGGAATAAAATAAAAAGCAGCATTGAAGTAGCAAACGAAAAACTAATAAGCAGGAAAATAACAGGAAAAAGGAATAGCTGGTTTGATAAAGTCTGCGAGGATGCAATAAAGCACAAGAAGAAAGCAAGAGCAATATGGCTAAGATCAGGAAGAGAAGAGGACTATAAAATCTACCAATCAATTAGGAAAGAAAGCACGAATATGATAAAAAGAAAAAAGGAAAAATGGATCGAAGAAATATTGGAAAAGATGGAAAAGGAGCATAGAAGCAATATAAAAATCTACAAGTACATTAAAGCACAAAGCAAAGTAGCAAAGATGGCAAATATAGATAAGAAAGACTGGCATAGATACTTTCAAGATTTATTGAGCACAGAACAGAGGGAAACAACCGAGTGGAACGGAGAGGCAGGCAATGATGAAGGAAGCCTAGATCAAATGCTGCCAACTAAGGATGAGTTTCAAAAAGTAATTGCAAATCTAAAATCAAACAAAGCAGGAGGAAGTGATGATATTATTAATGAAATGATCAAACATGGAGGAGGAAAGTTACAGGAAAGATTGTATGAGCTAATAGTTCTGATATGGCAGACTGAAATTATGCCTAGCGAATGGAAAAAGGGAGTGATATTGCCAATATTAAAGAAAGGTGATCCAAGGATATGTGCTAATTATAGAGGAATTAGTCTCCTAAACGTGGCATATAAAATCCTGACCAATTTAATAAACAAACGATTACTGGAGTACGCAGAAACTGTAATAGGGGATTATCAGAAAGGCTTCAGGAAAGGCAGATCTACAATAGATGCAATACATATCGTAAACCAATTAGTAGAGAAAGCGTATGAATACGATATGGGAATACAAATCCTGTACATTGACTTTAAGCAAGCATTTGACAGTCTAAAGCGTGAAGCACTGATAAAGGATATGAGAGCAACGGGAATACCGGAGAAAATAATAAGATTAACTGAAATGACAATGAACCATTCAAGAGCAGCAGTGTGCACCGAATACGGATTGTCAGAAGAATTTGAAATCAACCTGGGAGTAAGGCAGGGTGATGGACTGTCAACCACCTTATTTATCATATCGTTACAAGCGATTATCAAAGAATGCAAAATCTTTGGCACAATCATTAACAAAGTGGAGCAATTAGTAGCATATGCTGACGACCTTGCGGTGATAACACGGAGCAGAAGACAGCTAGAGCAAGCAGTACAAAAAATTGAGCAGGCAGCGCATAAAAGAGGTCTAAAAATTAATGAAGAGAAAACAAAATACATGGAGATAAAACAGGAAAGTAAGCAAGGTACGGGCAAGTACGTAAGGATAGGAAACTTTAATTTCGAGGAAGTGGAAAATTTCAAATACCTGGGTGTAATGATTAATAACAGAAACAATAGAGAGCAAGAGATTGAACAAAGAATACAGGCGGGATATAGAACGTTCCACAGGTATAAAAGCATCATGATTGACAAAAAAATAAGCAGGAGCACGAAAATGAAGGTCTACAAGGCAGCAATCAGGCCAGTAGTCATGTATGGAGCAGAAACCATGAACTTATCACAAGTAGAACAAGAAAAATTGAAAATTTTCGGAAGATTTGTCATAAGGAGAATCTTCGGCCCTAAGAAAACTGCTGAAGGGGAGCATCGGAAACTAATGAACATGGAAATAAAGGATATACTAGAAGGAAAGGACATCGTAAAATTAATAAAGGTTCAGAGAATGCGCTGGTATGGTCACATTAAAAGAATGGGAAATAATTCAGATGTGAAGAAGATAACAATTTGGAGACCAAATAATGACAGAAGAAGAGGAAGACCAAAGAGTAGATGGGAGGATCAGGTGATAAAGGATATAACTACCCTAAGTATTCAAAACTGGAGGAGGAAGGTGCAGGACCGGGACGTCTGGAAGAAAGTAACGGAAGAAGCAAAGTCAAATAATAAATTAGATTAGAAATGGAGTAACTCACCACGATAAATGAGTTTCTGAGCTCACTCTGAGCGTCTACTATTCCAGATGGAATGTATAGCCAGTTGTATGTATATGTATATATATATATATATATATATATATATATATATATGTGTGTGTGTGGGTGTGTGTGTGTGTGTGTGTGTGTATATATATATTAAAGCAACAGTATCTGTGCGTCTGTCTATCATGCATCAGCCAAACAACATAACACAGTCAAAAACGAAAATGCCATTTTGTTCCTATTCTCCTGGAGACCACCAAAAACTTATTCTCAACTTCGACTGCCATTTTGAAACACCACACACCTCAAAATTAAAGTTTTTTCTCAGCTCTTGAAAGTTGAACAAATAAACAAAAATAATATTTCCGCAATTATATAACTCATCATTCTTATAATTATTTTGAGTTTTCTAATGTGGGATGGATAAATTTGCAAACACGCGCCCTTCTGCGGCTTATGTAACAGTAATTCATATTCCTGTAATTTCAATTTGTTCTACACAATACAAGTCCATAATCATAGATTAATAAAAAAACACATAGTCATTATTACACATACAGATTAACTTTCACTGAAACAAAATTATAAAAACAACCTGCCAATAAGCTCACAATAGAAGCAACAATAGCCAACGGAGTTGTATGTTTTAAAACTACCTTCAGAAGTCTGGTAAAGTACCGTATCTACTTAATAGAGAATAAAGATCGAAAACATCAATAAGTAGTAATGGAATGACAGCAATATTGAAGGTAGACAGACGTATCTCAATTAGCAGACAATTAAGACAATCATACTTATATATAAAAGGCAATGTGTTAGTTCGTCACACTTGATACTACAAAGATTTCATAGGTGGCGAGTTTGGTAGCCAGAGTAAGGCGTTCGGGGTCACACAGAAATACACGAACGATCGTCGTATCTTTAAAGCACACTGCAATTTTAAAAACTTAAATTAAAATATTGTTATATTATTGTTATATTGTTTTAGTTTTTCTGTTATTTTTTACAAATAAGCATTCTTTGGTATGGAACGGGTACAAACAGCTGAGCACCACAGAAATTACATGAGAAAACGAAGAAGTAAGCAGACTGCGGATGAAAGGGCAGCAATAAATAAAGCAAGGCGACGTATATGTGCTGAAAAAACTCCGGAAGAAGTTGAAGTTGCAGCAAGAAACCAAGCAAGACGACTGCGACGTTCTCAAAGAACATCGGAAGAAATAGCTGCAGAATAGTAACGATTGCTACAGAAAGTTCGTAATACTTGCATTCTCTATAGCAGCCAAGCGTAGCCGGGTGAATCTTCTAGTTTCAAGATACAGCAACATTCAACTATATTTCGTTTGTTGGATGCTACAGTTTAAAAAAATTAATGCACATATATGAAAAATAATTTTCCATGTACGGAAAGCTAGTACACTATTATAAAACTTAAGCCAGAAATGTAATTATGATCAATAGTAATGCCAAACACAAATTCAGCTTTACATAAATTTCTTTACCATTTTACTTATTCCATGTAAAATCCTGCAGCTATTCCAACCTCAAGTGAAATACATATAAACATCCTAATGACAAACTAATCTTAATGTAGCTTAAGATATAGAAGATCAGTGTCGTGGTTGCTACTGCACTTGATCTTATTCAGTCTTATTTTGTCTGAATCAACGACTAACTGACTAAAGTGTACCTCTGCTTGCCAGCTCAAAAGCCAGAACCTTCCCGATGCCAGAATTAGCCCCTGTTATGACAATAACGAGTCCATCCAGTCGAGTTGTGCAGCGACACACACCGCCAGCAAAGTACTTCCTGTTGATAACCAGATCCGGTTAGGTGCGAACGACAACAGCGCTGAGAGCACTTACTTGATTTTGTACAGCACGCAACCTGCAATAATAGTTCCAGTAACGTACTTCCACATATCTATCAGAATATCGGGCAAATGTGAGGTTAGGTCGCGCAAGTTTACACATCAGATGCGCATACTACGTACAAATTGTTAAATGTGAAGCAAATACAAACTTACGAATTCCGCTGAATTGCGTCAGTCTGAATACAAATGCTGCTGGCTGCTGCGTTCGCAAATCAGTCTATTGCCGGCTTACCGCTGGCCTTGAGGACATAACCTTGAAGAAGTGTCATACAATTCATACAAACACAGGCCGCCGTGTTGATTTTAACGAAGAGGCGAAGACGAGATGGAGCGTTACACGAGGAGGGAGAGGTTTTACTATTACAACAACCTCGTCGCAGTCGTCAAAGGCCTCGAGGGACACTACACTACCGTCGATTTGCGCAACGAGGCCTGCCTTACGGGAAAAATCACGTTCGTCGATGCATTCATGAACGTGGACATGGAGGACGTGGTCTTCTACGATCCCCGAGGCCGCGAGCATTTCTTTAAAAATTTCTTCGTGGGTGCCAGGCTCATCCGCTACGTTCACATTCCCAAGAGCCAGCCAGCTGTGGAAGTGATACAGAAGCAGCTGCAGAACCTTATGATACCTAGCAGAACTCCGAGGCCGGAGAACTTCAAAATGCGGAGAGCGAAGAAGTATCAGCAGGAAACTCTTCAAGACTTGGCTGCATCTGCCACAACAAGCAAGGAAAAAGAAACCACCTAGTTTTCTACCCAAATTCTATTTTTGTACGCCTTATTAAATATTTGCATACTTTTATCTATTGTGATAACTTTTAAAATGTATTAAATGGTTTATATTAGTACATTTAATAAATAACATGTTTTTTACAACACACTATCGGTTACTTTAATTATTTTTTAACCATTAATTTGCTCGATTAGTGTTTTGTAACATATTCCCCAATATTAACGAGGGATAAGGGAAATCCTGAGAAATTCAGAAATATTGATTACACTTCTCTAATCCTTCATGCCCTTTTGAGCGTCGGATGATGGTCTGTAGTCCCGTATACATTCTCTCCACCTCTTCCTATCTCTCACTATTGTTTTAATTTCCTCCAGTGTCACACCTTTTTCTACGGCTATTTCTTTGACTTGGTCCATCCATTTTTTCTAGGTTTGCGCCTTCGTTTTGTAGGTGGTATTCCCGCTTCCATTCTTGTCAGGTGCACAAACCAGTTCAGCTGCCTTTTTTTAATTTCTTCTTGTTTAATGGTTTCTCTTATGTCCTCGTTCCTCACTCTGTCCCACTTAGTCTCCTGGCATTTATTTTAACCTCGTCTTTCTTCCTAAGTGTCCATGCTGGCATAAATTATTGTTGTTATAAGTGTTATTGTATTATATATTTTCTTTTCACCTCTAAATCTATATGTTTATGGCCTAGTATTGTGTTATTCGTGGTGTAATAGATTCTTGACGATTTGTTCGCTGTGTTTGCTAATTCTGCATCTATTTTCCCGTCCTCTGTTATTATACTTCCAAGGAATTCAAACGTCGATACTCTCTCCAGTTTTTTGTCTCTACATTTTATGTCGTTGTTTTGATCATCTTTTTGTTTCTTATTCACAATAATGGTCTTGGTTTTGTTTATGTTCACTTCCATACTACTACTTTTCTCCTAATTATCCCGTTGAGAAAATGAAATGAGAACTTTTTTGAAAAAATGCATACTTTTTTGCTATCTGATCTGGACTACAGAACAACTAATCCAACAAGCAGTTGAAGAACAGACTCAAACTACCCAAAAACTAAAACCTGTTAAAATTGCAGGCATAAAAGCAACAATTAAGAACCTAAATCCAATCAACCCTAAAATGGCTTCAAAGCTTTACAATTTTTGATCAACGCCCTCTTGCGACTTCAAATTTTCCCAGAGCAATGGAAAGTTGCTAAAATACTAATGATTTTAAAACCTGGCAAAGACCCGACAGAAGTTATATCATATAGGCTAATCAGTTTGCTCCCTATACTGTCGAAAGTGTTTGAAAAGCTTATCTTGTCCAGGCTGAAACCAATTCTTGAAGAACACAAACTTTTGCCAAAATATCAATTCGGTTTTTGTGAAGATCACGGCACCATCGAACAGATACACAGAGTAGTAACTAAAATAAACCATGACTTACATTTAAAAAGATATTGTTCTGCAGCATTTCTAGACATTAGTCAAGCATTTGATAAAGTCTGCTGTTCAAAATCATAAACCTTTTACCACCGGGCTATTTTAATATAATCAAGTCATATCTAAACAGGTATTTGCAAGTGAAATTCCAATACAAATTATTAACTCTGTATCCTATCCACTCGGGCGTTCCACAAGGAAGCGTACTGGGCTCCACATATTATCTCCTTTATACGGCAGATATTCCAACTACCAGACAGACCATAATTACCACTTATGCGGGCGATACTGCAGTGCTAGCTTTACATGAAGATCCACGAACAGCATCACGACTAGATGAAATCCAAACATGGTTAAACACTTGGCAAATAAAGGCCAACGAAGTTAAATCAGTCCATGTCACGTTCTTACTGCGCAAGGAGACTCGCCCTCCAGTTGCTTTGAACAGTAAACAACTTCTCCAAGCAGACAGTGCCAAATACTTGGGCATCTATTTTGACCGAAGATTAACTTGGCGAACACATCTACAAAAAGCATATCCAATTAGGTCTAAAATACAGGCAAATGTATTGGCTCTTAGGACAAACCTCCAAACTCTCAATCGAAAACAAGTTGCTGTTGTATAAAACCATTCTTAAACCCATATAGACTTACGGAATACAATTGTAGGGATCGCCCAGTAATTCTAACTTGGAGATACTACAACGATTTCAGAACAAGGTTATTCGGTACATCGTCAATGCACCTAGATACGTTCCAAACTAGGTGATACAACAAAACATCCCTATGCTCTCAGTAAATGAAGTAATAGTGTCTCATAGTGCTGAATATTATAACAAACTCAATACTCATCCTAACACGCTTGCAGTCAATCTTCTAGACCGACTTAAACGACAAGGCCCACTTGATCTGCCAAATTCTTCAATTTGTGAGCTAGTTTTGAGTCATAGTTTAACACTCAAGTTAAGCTAATTAATAAAGTGTTTTTATAAGTACGTGATCAATTTGGTTTTTTACTCTTCCATCTGGATAGATCCATATACCTCTGAGATCGAAATATATGTTTATTCCTTTCATTTGATTCTCTGCTGCAAACTCTGTTAATATCTTGCTTCTTCCTTCTGTTATATTCTTATAATGATCCCCCTTCCAATTTTCGCGTTTAAATCCCCTATTATCATATTAATGCCATATTTTGGTATGTTTTCTAGTACTTCATTTATATTTTCGTAAAATTTGTTATAGAAACGAAGGACTGCTTCTAGGAAGAAAACCAAAAATGAGTTAGATGAGCGCGGCACTTCGAAAATTGCATGACGTAATATTGAGAACATGGGAGGAGGAGAGAACCCTAGAGCGCTGGGGTCCAGTATTTAAATCCCCCTTTTTAAATGTCCTCCTAAGCCTAGTATACAAAGTTCTAGCAAAAATTATGGATAGTAGATTAAAATTATTTAAGAACACATCAAAGAGAGTAACTCGGCAATAGATTATATTAAAAATGCTTCAAAACAATAGTTACAAGCCAAATCATAGACCTATAATGCTGTCTCGAACAATATTAAACTAATTTTGGAAAAAATAATATACCAGTC
The DNA here is from genome assembly GCA_036346155.1 of Sinelater perroti. Classification (NCBI taxonomy): domain Eukaryota; kingdom Metazoa; phylum Arthropoda; class Insecta; order Coleoptera; family Elateridae; genus Sinelater; species Sinelater perroti. The sequence continues at coordinate 1,261,430 of JARFIY010000348.1, read as the reverse complement.
AAACCGATAAATCTCGTAATAATGACACTATACAAAACTTTACAATATACAAATAGGACTTGGAGAACGACAAAACAAGACGAAGTCAGATTTTTAAAAGCATCCAAATAAAGGAAAAAGTTTGAAGACGTACAAATAGAGGAGTCATGGATATATTTGAAAACCCGCAAATTTCATAAAATATAAGAGCAAACAAAGCAAGATGGTTAGGGCATATTATCAGAATCTTTTAGAGGGCTTCTTGACAGTCGAATTCTGTTACTTATTTCTCTCTTCTATTTTTCGTCTAATATTATAATACTGCCTAAATTGTAGTTTCTTAAGTTCTTTTATTTTTTCATTTTTGTTTATCCATGTTCACACTTTTCATAAACCACTATTTTAAGCTTCTATACATTAAAATGAAAAGCCTTATGTAATGTCGTCTGTCTGTCTGTCCTTTGGTTTTTTAACTTTTGATCAAGGCAGCTTCCAAGCTGGAGATCATTTTCTGACATCTGTCACTCCTTATAATTTTTGATCTGTGATAGAGAAATAACGTTATCAGTATTCAAGTAAGGACCATAAGTCAAGTCCAGACGTCAAAAATCAGCCTGATCGGAAAATCTCGAGACCGGTTTGACCGAAAGTGGTCACAAATTTTTGTTTATGTATATAAGCCCCGGACATCTGTGAAACCGAAGTTCCACGTCCCTACTTGTTTATTTTTGGTTTTTTCATATATCTTTATCTTAGTATACACTGCACCTAGTTTAATGGTTTTTCTCTATCGATTTCTTTGCACTTATTTTCCGTAGAGTCCATATTTCCCTATTATTTAGTCTTCAATTAGAAATGAAGTATCTAAGAAAAGAAGCTAGTCATGATAATGGACAAAATAAGGAACAAAAATATAGGAAAAAGCCTAAAAATAGAGAATGTTAAAGAGTATATTGAGAAGGCACAGTTACGGTGGTGGGGACACATGAAAAGGCTACTGGAAGAAAGGCAAGTGTGACAAGTACGGGAAGCAAGGACTACAGACACAAGAGAGAAAGGAAGGCCAAGCAGGACGTGAGATAAAGAAATGAATAAAATAATGAATAGGAGAGGTCCAAATTGGAACCAGGCTGAGATCATGGCGAGGGACAGAACCATTTGGAGAGCAGTGGTAAAATAGAGAAAGAAAGAAGATACTGCATAGTGAGTGCAAATAAATGAATGAATAAGTGAATGAGTGCAATCAGGAGTGATATGTGAATCGAAAGGTGACAAGAAGGGTAGTGAATTCTTAGAGAAATTGACAGTTACAACTAGGGAAATAGTCGGTGAAATCAAATTTTTAGGATATTGTAATTAAGTATATAAGTACATTAACATACTATAAAAGGATTACGTCCTATACACTTAAAAGTAGAAGAGGGATAGATTATATATATAATATTAGTATTCAGTGATATCACTCACTATTATATTCTGATCTAACAGGATCACATTTTCATCTCTTATGCCTTCATACACTTCAATTTTGTCAACTTCATAGTCAGATGTTTGCACATATACATACTTGATTATTACGGTGTATGTTAGCTTTGTAGTTTCACCATAATTCTCTCATTGTGTACAATGTAACATTTAACACTTCCCAAATAATCTATCGAGATATAGCAAATCCTACATTTCCTCTTACTGCAACTATGTTCTCATCCCAATTTATTATAAACTCTCAAACTATGTCCTTACTAATGAACCACTCGACTCAGCGAGGTGAAATTTGGCACACGAGGTTGTATTTATTAGCAAATAAACACAATCGAAGTGATCAAAACGTCTGATAGTATTGAGAAAAATTTATTGATATATTCGGTAAACGACCAAGAGTAGCAATCTTTCATCAAAATCAGACGCGTAATCTGATATCAAGATACATTCATGTTTTATTGCTGCAAAATATGCCATCAAGGGCATTCTCTATCCACACTGAAAAAATGAGTAAGAGAGGAACAAAGAGCATACTGCAATTGAAAAGACCATAGATTCAGCCAAAACAAGATCAATGATGCACACTGATGTGGACCCTTACTATAGATGAAAGATTGATAATGCTCTACAGACATCTACATAACTATTTTTATATTTTTAGACGATCCATTAATCCATAAAGCAATTTCATTTCATTCTCTTGTACATATATTGCCAGTATTTGATCCTAATATCACAAACATAAATTCCAAATCACTACACCTACCCTTCTTTTCATTTTGTAATAAATAAGCCAATAAAAACCGGTTGCAATCATAAAAAACTAAAATAGTAATTTAGTTAGTCGTACCACAAAATTAAACAAAAATTACACAGGAAGAATCATTTATTTTGCATTAGCATTACAATTTCTAATATCGCATAAAAAATCAGTACGAAGCTACATAAGCTTTATTGTGTTACAAGGAATTGAATTCTATATGTGAAATAATGAAATGCTAATAAGCAGGAATAATTAGAATCCTCCACGCAGGCGCAGGACCAAATGCAAAGTGGACTCCTTTTGAATGTTGTAGTCCGAAAGGGTGCGGCCATCCTCTAACTGCTTGCCTGCAAAAATCAATCGTTGTTGATCTGGCGGGATGCCCTCCTTATCCTGGATCTTGGCCTTCACGTTCTCTATTGTATCAGAAGGCTCAACTTCAAGGGTGATGGTTTTACCTGTGAGGGTCTTAACAAAGATTTGCATGCCACCACGCAAACGCAAAACAAGATGGAGGGTAGACTCCTTCTGAATGTTGTAGTCAGACAGGGTGCGCCCATCTTCCAATTGTTTACCGGCAAAGATCAAACGTTGCTGATCGGGTGGAATTCCTTCTTTGTCTTGAATTTTTGCTTTAACATTCTCAATGGTGTCTGAAGGCTCAACTTCCAAGGTGATAGTTTTTCCAGTTAATGTTTTAACAAAAATTTGCATGCCGCCTCGTAATCTTAACACCAAGTGCAGTGTGGACTCCTTTTGAATGTTATAGTCTGATAATGTGCGCCCATCTTCCAATTGTTTACCGGCAAAGATCAAACGTTGCTGATCGGGTGGAATTCCTTCTTTGTCTTGAATTTTTGCTTTAACATTCTCAATGGTGTCTGAAGGCTCAACTTCTAGTGTAATCGTCTTGCCAGTCAGGGTTTTGACAAAAATTTGCATCCCACCACGCAAACGTAGCACAAGGTGAAGAGTAGACTCCTTCTGGATGTTATAATCAGAAAGCGTACGTCCATCTTCTAGTTGTTTACCAGCAAAGATCAAACGCTGCTGATCAGGAGGAATACCTTCTTTGTCCTGGATCTTGGCCTTGACATTCTCGATTGTATCAGAAGGTTCAACCTCTAAGGTAATAGTCTTGCCAGTCAGGGTCTTAACAAAAATCTGCATTCCACCACGGAGACGCAATACCAAGTGCAAAGTAGATTCCTTCTGGATGTTGTAATCGGAGAGGGTGCGGCCATCTTCCAACTGCTTGCCTGCAAAATCAATCGCTGCTGATCTGGGGGATGCCCTCCTTGTCCTGGATCTTAGCCTTCACGTTCTCATTAGTATCAGAAGGCTCTACCTCAAAGGGTGATGGTCTTTGCCAGTCAAAGTCTTAACAAAGATTTGCATTCCACCACGGAGACGCAAAACAAGATGGAGGGTAGATTCCTTCTGGATGTTGTAATCAGACAGGGTGCGCCATCTTCCAGCTGCTTGCCGGCAAAGATCAAACGCTGCTGATCTGGTGGGATGCCTTCTTGTCTTGGATTTAGCTTTAACATTCTCAATAGTATCAGAAGGTTCAACTTCCAAGGTGATAGTCTTTGCCAGTCAGGGTCTTGACAAAATCTGCATTCCACCAGGAGACGTAACACCAAGTGCAAAGTAGATTCCTTCTGGATGTTGATAGTCTGATAATGCGCCATCTTCCAATTGTTGCCGGCGAAGATCAAACGCTGCTGATCTGGTGGGATGCCCTCTTGTCCTGGATCTTAGCTTTACGTTCTCAATTGTATCAGAAGGTTCAACTTCTAGTGTGATCGGTCTTGCCAGTCAGGGTTTTGACAAAATTTGCATTCCACCACGGAAGACGTAATACCAAGGTGAAAGTAGATTCTTTCTGGATGTTGTAATCGGAGAGGTGCGTCCATCTTCTAGTTGCTTGCCAGCAAAGATCAAACGCTGCTGATCTGGTGGGAATACCTCCTTATCTCTGGATCTTAGCTTTACGTTCTCAATTGTATCAGAAGGTTCAACCTCCAAAGTGATGGTCTTGCCAGTCAAAGTCTTAACAAAATTTGCATTCCACCACGGAGACGCAATACCAAGTGCAAAGGTAGATTCCTTCTGGATGTTGTAATCGGAGAGGGTGCGGCCATCTTCCAGCTGCTTGCCGGCAAAGATCAAACGCTGCTGATCTGGTGGGATGCCCTCCTTGTCCTGGATCTTAGCTTTTACGTTCTCAATAGTATCAGAAGGCTCTACCTCCAAAGTGATGGTCTTGCCAGTCAAAGTCTTAACAAAAATTTGCATTCCACCACGGAGACGCAACACCAAGTGCAAGGTTGATTCCTTCTGGATGTTGTAATCGGAGAGGGTGCGGCCATCTTCCAGCTGCTTGCCGGCAAAGATCAAACGCTGCTGATCTGGTGGGATGCCCTCCTTGTCCTGGATCTTAGCTTTTACGTTCTCAATAGTATCAGAAGGTTCAACTTCTAGAGTGATAGTCTTGCCAGTCAGGGTCTTGACAAAAATCTGCATTCCACCACGGAGACGTAATACCAAGTGCAAAGTAGATTCCTTCTGGATGTTGTAATCGGAGAGGGTGCGGCCATCTTCCAGCTGCTTGCCGGCGAAGATCAAACGCTGCTGATCTGGTGGGATGCCCTCCTTGTCCTGGATCTTAGCTTTTACGTTCTCAATTGTATCAGAAGGTTCAACTTCTAGAGTGATGGTCTTGCCAGTCAGGGTTTTGACAAAAATCTGCATTCCACCACGGAGACGTAATACCAAGTGCAAAGTAGATTCTTTCTGGATGTTGTAATCGGAGAGAGTGCGGCCATCTTCAAGCTGCTTGCCGGCAAAGATCAAACGCTGCTGATCTGGTGGGATGCCCTCCTTATCTTGGATCTTAGCTTTTACGTTCTCAATAGTATCAGAAGGCTCTACCTCCAAAGTGATGGTCTTGCCGGTCAAAGTCTTAACAAAAATTTGCATTCCACCACGGAGACGCAACACCAAGTGCAAGGTTGATTCCTTCTGGATGTTGTAATCGGAGAGGGTGCGGCCATCTTCCAGCTGCTTGCCGGCAAAGATCAAACGCTGCTGATCTGGTGGGATGCCCTCCTTGTCCTGGATCTTAGCTTTTACGTTCTCAATAGTATCAGAAGGCTCTACCTCCAAAGTGATGGTCTTGCCAGTCAAAGTTTTGACAAAATCTGCATTCCACCACGGAGACGTAATACCAAGTGCAAAGTAGATTCTTTCTGGATGTTGTAATCGGAGAGGTGCGCCATCTTCCAGCTGCTTGCCGGCAAAGATCAAACGCTGCTGATCTGGTGGGATGCCCTCCTTATCCTTGGATCTTAGCTTTTACGTTCTCAATAGTATCAGAAGGTTCACCTCCAAAGTGATGGTCTTGCCGGTCAAAGTCTTAACAAAAATTTGCATACCACCACGAAGACGAAGCACCAAGTGAAGGGTGGACTCCTTCTGGATGTTGTAGTCAGCAAGGGTGCGGCCATCCTCCAGCTGCTTGCCGGCAAAGATCAACCTCTGCTGGTCTGGGGGAATGCCTTCCTTGTCCTGGATCTTAGCCTTGACATTGTCAATGGTATCAGAGCTCTCCACCTCCAAGGTGATGGTCTTTCCAGTAAGGGTTTTGACAAAATCTGCATTCCACCACGGAGACGTAATACCAAGTGCAAAGTAGATTCTTTCTGGATGTTGTAATCGGAAGAGTGCGGCCATCTTCAAGCTGCTTGCCGGCAAAGATCAAACGCTGCTGATCTGGTGGGATGCCCTCCTTATCTTGGATCTTAGCTTTTACGTTCTCAATAGTATCAGAAGGCTCTACCTCCAAAGTGATGGTCTTGCCGGTCAAAGTCTTAACAAAAATTTGCATTCCACCACGGAGACGCAACACCAAGTGCAAGGTTGATTCCTTTTGGATGTTGTAATCGGAGAGGGTGCGGCCATCTTCCAGCTGCTTGCCGGCAAAGATCAAACGCTGCTGATCTGGTGGGATGCCCTCCTTGTCTTGGATCTTCGCTTTTACGTTCTCAATTGTATCGGAAGGCTCCACCTCCAAGGTGATGGTCTTGCCAGTCAGGGTTTTGACAAAAATCTGCATTCCACCACGGAGACGTAATACCAAGTGCAAAGTAGATTCTTTCTGGATGTTGTAATCGGAGAGAGTGCGACCATCTTCAAGCTGCTTGCCGGCAAAGATCAAACGCTGCTGATCTGGTGGGATGCCCTCCTTATCTTGGATCTTAGCTTTTACGTTCTCAATAGTATCAGAAGGCTCTACCTCCAAAGTGATGGTCTTGCCGGTCAAAGTCTTAACAAAAATTTGCATTCCACCACGGAGACGCAACACCAAGTGCAAGGTTGATTCCTTTTGGATGTTGTAATCGGAGAGGGTGCGGCCATCTTCCAGCTGCTTGCCGGCAAAGATCAAACGCTGCTGATCTGGTGGGATGCCCTCCTTGTCTTGGATCTTCGCTTTTACGTTCTCAATTGTATCGGAAGGCTCCACCTCCAAGGTGATGGTCTTGCCAGTCAGGGTCTTGACAAAAATCTGCATACCGCCACGGAGACGCAACACCAAGTGCAAGGTCGATTCCTTCTGGATGTTGTAATCGGAAAGGGTGCGGCCGTCTTCGAGCTGCTTTCCGGCGAAGATCAGGCGCTGCTGATCCGGTGGAATGCCCTCTTTGTCTTGAATCTTGGCTTTTACATTTTCGATGGTATCGGAAGGCTCAACCTCCAGGGTAATAGTCTTACCCGTTAGAGTTTTCACGAAGATCTGCATTTTGTCTGCAAAAAAAGGAAAATTAATACAAAAACTTCCGTGCTGAGTCACGCAATGATTGGGCATTTCACAGGCGGCCGCCATCTTGAGAAGTGCACAAAGGAGTGCCTGGCGACCGCACGAACAACATACCACAAAAATTTTACCCTAGAAAAGGCAACAAAGCTAGATTTTTAAGGACCTTAAATGTTTCGCCGTTTCGCTTCGAGCAAATCGGACGCACAAACAAAAACAAAAACGTTGCGAACGTTGGCAGGCAACTTAACTTTCGGGCAATATTTAGGCACAACTAAAGTAAATCGACTTACCTAAAGCTCAGCTGATCACAAATCGTAACTTTTCAACTTTACACTAAATCACACAAATGCTTTTACAACGTTATATTCGCTTGGGAGTACACTGCAGTAATGGCGGACAATTGCTGCTGACGCATTTATACTCCTAGTAACCCCACTCCTTTTAATAATACAAATAATCTCGAACCCAGCGGTAAAATCTAGAAAATTTTTAATGCTGTTTTAACTAATTCACAGAGTTTAAATTATTTTGTTATTGAGAAAATTGTTAATATATATATTATATCTATCAAAAGTAACCAAGGTTAATTTTGATTAACAGTTTTTAGGTAATCGTCATTTAATTAAATGGCGGGAAAAATGGCAAATTTAAAAATTTGACAGCTGTAATGCGTAATAGGAATACGTGGTATTGGTCTGTCGCAATATCTATTGTATTGATCGCAATCATAATAAAAACCCGTGACTGGGTAGTGGGAATTATTTATTATTATACGTTTAAAGTTGTTTTTTATTATCTTTAAAAATCTCCTAAACACTATATTTCCAATTAGGAGTCATTTGAAAAATTGATAGGAAATCAAAATTAATGATTTGATAAAAATTATTTTCTTCAAACATTAAAAATTTAAATATCCAATTTTCGAAAAAATGTTGCATCATAATTCACAATTCATCTTTGTACTGTCCATAGTACACCTTGCAAGGTTTCCAGAATACTGCGACATAATTATATCCAAGGTTCAATGAAATCTCTAGGTTATTTACATTGATCTATTAATAATTCTTTGTCAAAATGAAATACTGAAGCGTTTCAAACAAGCCGCTGATATGCTTGCACAAAGCGTTAAATATTGAATTCAGAAATGTTTATTATAGGATGGATAGTCAAACGCAAGTAGACATAATTTTTATTTTGTAAAACTTGGAGTAATTTACATAAGGCACCATTAGTCTTACATTTAGACTTACAATATTCAGTATATCACAATTAAAAGGTAATATTAGGCAAATGTTTCTCAAAATCCATGATAAGCAAACGGAACGTGATTTGCTTTTATATTACCATACCAGTTGGTGCTACAAACTGCCAAATCATTATGAAATCACAAATGTGTCCGTGATTCGGCACATCAACTTTGTGTCTACCCCTACAATAGCCAAGCAATTCAGCACCTCAATAAACCAAAGCAAAAAAAAATAAGAAGACTTATAGTCATCGAAACAAATGCATATAGCAGTGGAAGTATCAAAAATATACTTTTATATTTGTAGGTTATTGCCCAAGGCCGTTAAATTGCCAATTCCTTAATTAAATCGATTTTAGCCAGTACAAACAATACATAAAATTTAACAGCAGCAACAGCACTTTCACAATAAATAATTCACTTAAAAATAGTCACCATAATCTACACAATAGAGATCTATCCACTGAAACGCAAATCAAAGTACGAGCACAAATACATTACATAATATAACATAAATCTAGATTTGTACAAATCATTGCACAAATAAAAATGGCAAGTCACTGCGACAAGTTGAACAACTTTAAGGCATTGAAGGCGGTTGCTAGAGCCACCTCTTCAGGCTTCTTATTCATGAAAGCTGCTATCATTTCTACAATCGCAGGCAGCGAGCAAGGTTCATTACGCTGAAAGGTACAATAACGGTGTAAAAATGTCATGGACCTGTGAACAAATTGTATATTTAATGTGAACCTTAAAAGCTATTTCTTGTTGTAGTCACCTTTCCGTTAAAGCATCTTTAACATGTACAGGCAACTTTGAGGCTCTCGTATTGGGGTACATGAAGGGGGCGTCGGTCTCCACCAGCAAACGGTCCAAGGGTATCGTGCCATCCACTAAAAGCTTACGTACTCCTGTATCAGATTTATCTTTACATAGGTATCCTGAAAAGGAAACGTTTGATTGAAATCCCACTAAATAGTAGCCAGAGAACCTGTCAGTCCTATGTAAAATCCATGATTCAGATATGTAACAGCTTGCTCTGTAGTACCAGTGAAGCAATGTATCACAACAGGTGGCAATTGATCCTTATATTGTTCTAAAATTTCTAACAAGTCCTCGTGAGCCTCTCGCTCATGTACAAAGAGTGGCTTACAAAGTTCACACGCTAAGCTAATCTGAAAAAACCATAAACATTACTGAATTCATAATACTAACAATAACACACTTGTTTATGGAAGACTTTTCTTTGTTCGGCAGGTTCTGAAAAGTTTCTGTTATAATCTAAACCACACTCCCCGATAGCTACGCATTCAGGGTTTTGAGCAAGGCTTCTTAGCTCTTCCCACGACTCATCTGTGTAAGATTTTGCATCATGAGGATGTATTCCTGCAACAGATAATGAGTTTACTGAAGCTGCAAAAATAGAAAATCACCCACCTGCAGTTGAATACAATATTCCTGGATATATCCTGGTCAGTCGTAAGGCTTCCTTGCTAGTTTTAACCGAAGTGCCTGTGACCATAATCTTTTGTACACCTACAAAACATTCAGTTAAAAGCAACCACCACAAACCACCAAATTAACCGTTACCAGCATCTTTAGCACGCTGTATCACCGAGTCCAAGTCCCTACTGTACTTCTTGTTGGTTAAATTAGCACCAACGTCTATTACAATTAAATTCTCGTAGCACTGTTCGATCGCTTTTTCGTTGTCTAAACCGACGTCGACGTTCGTAGCCATTTCGAATGGAACTGTTATGTAATAATGCGAGTTACTATCAGAAATATTCAATTAAATTAGTTTAAATTACAAATATAACCCCATTACTCATCGGATATAGAAATATCAAAACAGCTGTTAGTAATATCCATGTTGGCCAACCGAAAACGGATTAGGAATTTTCCTAAGCACAGCCAACGTAGTCACATAGAATGCCCGCCAATATTTAAACAACACCTTCGCTTGCACTTTGTAAAGGATCGATAAATAAGTAACGTACTTTTTACAGATAGGGTAATCTTTTCTTTCTAAACTGTAAGTAAAAACCATTATAAAAACAAATTAGTATACTATTATCATGCAACTTTCTTTAAATTACACATTGTCATGATTGCATGTTTAGAAACAAAGATACAACTACAAGATTAATTATTGTACAAATATTTTCTCTTCAAATTACGTTAATTAGCAGACTAACACAAAGCAGACAGACCTTATATGCGCAGCTCAATATTATCTCGATACATTTTATCGCCGAGGCAGTACTCACTGACCTGCAAAACAAATAAAAATGTTGCGTTGTGAAATGCGGTATCGCATTTTTTGCCATTCTCTCTATATAATTATTGCTGACAGTACGAATGGAGACAAGGAATGTTAATTCTGTTTATCTGACAGGAGTTGCATGGTATTAGAAAGTGAAAATAGCGCAATTAATATTCCGAGTTGTGTGGCGTTACTGTTATGATTAATACAAATATGATAAATATTTGAAGGACAACGCACTGTGAATGCTAGTCTTACAAATTTAATTTCATTTTTAATCGTTGTGCTGAAAAGTGTTCACTGATCTGTTATCTGTAACTTAATAATAATAATAAAGGTAAGGCTCTACGCCCCGCGTGGGAGCACGGCCTGCGAACTGAGAGGTTAAGGCTCTCATACGTTCGCTCTCTCTGCCCGGTCGTCGCGCACCATCTCTGATGCGGGACGATGTGGCAAGCACCGCACCTTAGACGACCGCCATTATTACCCCTTGTTCGAATGAACGCAAGTACTCAATTATTTTTAGTGACTGAGTAGGCCACCTGCCAGGCATCAGAGAGCACCGGGAATTGAACCCGGGTCCGTCAGCATCGCAACCCGTTCCTCAACCACGGGACCACACTAGCTCTTTATCTGTAACTTACTTTTTAAAAAAGCGAGTAATCCTAGAAGCGTAAAATAAAATTTAACTAAAGTTTAACTGAAGTTACTAAGAAAATTTTCAATATATCCTGGTACTCTAAGCAGATGTTGAATTTGTTTTTGATGATTCTGCTATTCATATCTTCCATTTCTTTCTGTCCTTGGCGCATTCTTTCATTTCATTTACCGTTTTCCCTCTATCTTCTCCTCTTTTAGTGATTTGGTTCATTCATGTCAGTCCTGGTTTGGCACGTTTTCTTCTTTTTTTTATATGGTTAGTTTTCGTGACTGTCCTTGATAGTCTATCTGTCGTTATTCTGATTAGTTGTCCATACCATTTTAGTTGCTCCTTTTCTATTTTCTTACAAATGAACTCTTAATCTAGTGCTGTATTAATGTCTTCATTTCTTATATGATCAAATTTTGTTTTAGAACGTACATTTTGGTAGCTGTTAGTTTTGATTGGTGTTTATTTTTAATGGTCTAGGTTTCACTGGAGTATAGCATTAACCTTTTTTGTGCACCAGAAGTAGGAGATATCCCAGCGTATTTTCAAACGCGTTTTTCTAATACGTACAATGCGAATCGGGACCTGGATTGCCATTTATCTGTAGTTTAGGAATAACACTCCAAGATCCTATACATAGTTTTTTCCCGCTCGGCTTTAGTCTGCTCTTCGCAGTGGTGAGAAATTCTGGGGTGTGAAATACCCCATGTGCACAGTACGTATAATTTCATGAATAATTTCAACTTTTAGTTTGTCAATTTTTTTTTGGCTTATTAATGTGTTAGTGTGAATAATAGTGGGAGAGAGCTTTTTTTCTTTTATGAATACATATATTTGTATTAAAGTAGTAGGAAAATTAATAATAGAAGATTACAGGCTGTTATACAGTGGAGTAGACAAGCGAGAAAGAGTTATGGCAGCGGTAGGACGCCTGATAAGTCCAAAGTACATAAGTAAATTAGTGAAGTGGAAAACAGTGAACAAAAGGGAAATGAAAATTGCACTATGTAATCAGGATAAATTGGACGTAGTAATAGCATATGAACCGGAAGAAAGTGATGCGAAGAAAGAAAAGGAGCAGTTCTGGCAAGAACTTCAAATGTTATATGAAGAATCAGACAACCCCACGATAATTATGAGAGACTTCAATGGAAGAATTGGAGATGAGATTATAGGGAGGCAAGAGGTAATGGGACGACATGGAGAGATTGCAAGTAATACGAATGGAGAGAATTTAATTGATTTTTGTATACAGAACGGTCTGATGATACAAAACTCTTTATATCAGAAGGTATAAAGAAATAAATAGAAGAATGATAAAAGATGTCAGAGTTTACAGGGGAGCAGAATTATCGACAGACCATTACCTATTAATAGTTTCTTCTTCTTTTCCTTCTCCCTTATGCCCTAAAGCGTCGGGTACCTATTAATAGCAAAAATGGAAAATAAAAAAGAAAAGGATGAAGAGAGTATAATAGGGAAAATAAAGAAGAAAGAAATAAAGACGATCAAGATACAGATTACAAGACGAGCAAGTAAAAGAGGAGTACACAAAACAGGTCTGAAAGGGGATACAATAAGTGGAACAAGAGATATCGGAAATGAATATTGAAGTGATGTGGTAAAAATTTAAAGAAATCATCTGCAAGGCAGGAGCAAAAGTCTGCGAGTTAACCTCAACAGGAAGAATGAAGTGGAGAATAAGTTGGTAGAGCAAAGAAATTAAAAACATCATTAAAATAAAAAAGAAAGCGTGGAAAAACTATTTACAAACGAAAAGTGATGAAGCGTATGAGAGCTATAAGGCAGCGAGAAAAATGGTAAAGGAAAAGGTCAAAATAGCTAAAGCTAAGGAATGGGAAGAATTTTGGACCAAGATGGAAAAGGACAAAGAGGCAAACCAAAAGCTATTCTATAGGGTTCTGAATAACATGAGGAATAAAGGTAGAAAAATCGGGACGAAATGGGTTATGGGCAGAGAGGGAAGGATATTAATAGAGGAGGACAAAGTTATGAAATGATGGAAGCAATATTTCCATGATATGTTAGAGGGAGAATAAATAACAGAAGAGAAAGAGGAAGAAGGATCACAAAATTATGAGAAAACCGGAAGAGAGAGAGAGAGAGAGAGAGAGAGAGCAGACAGGCGGATAAAATAAGGGACAGCATTAGTTTAGAAGAAGTTAAAAAGCCAATAGGAAAGTTGAGGAACGGGAAAGCTCCAGGAGTAGACGGACTAAAAGCAGAACTACTGAAGGGAATGGACGAAGAAGGAATGGTGTTACTACAAAGAATTTTAAATGAAGCATGGGTAACACAAACAGTACCTAAGGAGTGGAAAATTGCTGTAATAATACCTATTTTCAAAAAAGGTAATAAGAAAGACTGCGCAAATTATCGGGGGGTATCGTAACTATGCACAGCATGCAAGGTATATGAGATCTTGGAAGAAAGATTAAGAAAGGAAGTAGAAGGAAAGTTACATGGAGCACAAAGTGGTTTCAGGCCCGGCTATTGCACACAAGACCATGTATTTACACTAAGAAACATAACAGAGAAAATGCTACCTTATAACAGAGAAATATATATATATATATATATATATATATATATATATATATCTATGTGTGTGTGTTGTGTGGATCTGGGAAAAGCATTCGATAATGTGGTGAGAAAGAACATATGGGGCATATTGGAGAGAAACGGCAAAGCAAAAGATTTGACAGAAGTTGTAAAATCATTATACAGTAAAACGGAAAATATAGTAAGGAAGGACAATATGGAAACAAACAAATTTAAAACCACACAAGGAGTGAGGCAGGGCGGAAACTTTGACCCACTGCTCTTTATCATTTTAATGAATGAAATAATCACAAAAGTAAGCAGCAAAAGCAAAAAGTTGATGGTAGGATACTATAAAATAAAGCCAGTGGACGTGAGTGAATGCGTGTTTGCAGAATATAGTGCAATATTGGCAGATACAGAAACAAGATTACAATTTAATGTGGACTTATGGATGAAAGAGTTGGTCAAACAGGGAATGAAAATAAATATAAGCAAGACAAAGTTAGTACTTAGTGATAAATAATAATAGTGAGCAAGAAATAAGCATAAAAATAAATAATCAGGCAGTGGAACAAGTAAAAAGTCTAAAGTACCTAGGAGTAACCATAGAGGAAGGAGGAAAGTAAGAAGAAGAAATGAATCGGTTAATTAAGAAAGAGAACAAGTCAGCTTTTTTTACATTTTGTAATTTCGATGGATTTCGGTTCTTAAAGGCAATTTACCTTCACTGAAGAAACGGAACATGTCGGTGACTTGTTCCGTTTTTTAATTAACCATTTTTTTTATCATTTGGGAACATTGATTTAAACGTCATTTTGAACAACAGCTGTTTTTGAGGTTACTTTTAATAGAGTTTATAGTTATTTCCTGATGCTCAAATGATGTTTAAAAATGTCTGATAATGAAAGTGAAGCAGTGGAAGTAATTCAAAGAAAAAGGAAAGGTGTAAGAAACAAAACATCAGCAGAGAAAATCAAACGCAGTCGTGTTAAAGGGCTACCTTATGAAAATTATAAAGGAGTCTTGGTTCCTGGTAAAAAACCTGGTGAGGCTTGTGGCTGTGCGTTAACATGTTTTAAAAAGATCGATGAAGAGTCTCGACTTCAAGCGTTCGCTAGTTTACATAATTTAAATAGTAAAAATGAGCAAGACATATTTTTGTATGGCCTTATCGAGGTTGTATCGATCAAGCAAAAGCGGCCACGCACCAATGATTTACAAAAAGCGAAACCTAAACAAACATCCTACAAGGTAATCAGAGAACAGTACCAGGAAATCTGATTCATCAAGTCAAGGAACACATCTCAAGTTTTCCTGTTAAGCGATCTCACTATGCTTCTAAAGAGTACGTTTATCTGTCGGCATATTTAAATATTAAAACAATGTATAAGCTATACAAGTAGAAATTCCCAACATCACCAGTAAAACAATAATTTTATTACAAGGTTTTTAAAGAACACGTTGTTTGCATTTTGGCAGACCACAGGTTGATGTCTGTTGTGAATGTGAAAGGCTTAATATCAGGATTAATTCACCAGACCTCAATGCGACAGCTGTTACGACTGCTAAAGCTGAATTAGCTGTTCATAAAAGAAGAGCACAAAAATTTTACAGTATCTTAAAAGAGGTAGAAGAGTTGAGCAAATCAAGAGATGATGTTCTTGGATTATGTTTCGATTATATGCAGAATATTTCTTTGCCTTGTATTCCAGTGCAGGAAATGTTTTACTACAGGCAACTTTCCTTATACCCTTTCTGTATTAAAAATTTTAAAACAAATGGAAGTCGCTTTTTTTATACTACGAGGGGATTGCACTAAAGGGCCCCAATGAAACATGCTCATTTTTATATAACTATATACTGGAATAGGTGCCTCATACAGTAAGAGAACTTTATATCTTTACTGATGGATGTGGCGGGCAGAACAGGAATCACGTCATGATAAGCTTATGTCAAGCTATTGTAGATACTGACCGATTTGATAAGATTTATCATCGCGTACCTGTCCGTGGCCATTCTTTTTTGCCCAACTATCGTAGCTTTGAAACAGTAAAGAAGATTTTAAAGAGAAAAGACAGGTATTATGAACCGATGGTAATTTGCCAGTTCATATGCAACGCAAAGTTTACCGTGTCGATGGTCAAAACTGAAGATATTTTACAAAAAAGATGCTATTTCTATCGAAACACAATCGCATCAGGTTCCATGAAGTCAAAAGTAACATTTTTTGGTGTCACGCTTCTTGGAGTTTGAATATTCGGTAGATGAGAAAGGATGCGTAGTAACTTGTCCATTCATTCAAAACTGTGGAAGAGTTAACACATTCGATTTGAGAAGAAACCGATCACCCATTCCCGTTTTACCGGTCGAAAAAGCATACAATGGCCCTATACCCATTAATGCTAAAAAATTGAAGATCTAAGACGTACTTTGCAATACATCCCTCACGCTCACATGCAGTATTTTGTTAGCATAGTGGAAAACTGGCCTAAGAAAAACGAAAATAATGATAATGATGACGAATAAAGTTAATTCTTAGTAGATGTCTAGTGTATTTGTTTTCATTTTTCCTAATCTTTATCCGTTTAAGTAAGAAAAGGAACATGTCAATGACTTTAAAATAATTATAAAACAAAATAGGTATTTTTATTAATCCCAAAAAACAATGTAAAATATGTATACTAATAAAATCATTGTAATGTAGTAAAAATAAACATAACTTTCATAATAAAGATCTTGTGAAATCGATTTTTATGTCTCCTGAAAAGTAAGGTCATTGTGACATGTTCCTATTCTTAAATAACTGATTCAAATAAACAATAGAATAACGACAGCGACAAAGATCTTCCATGAAAAGGGGGTTCATTAGCAAAGCAGGAATTAGTAATAAAACAAAAATGTCAATTCATAAAACCGTATATTTGCCGCTGCTACTATATAGATGTGAAGCATGGGTACTGGCAGAAAGACAACTTAAAAAGATTCAGGTGTTAGAAATGAAGTATCTTATAAAAGTAGCTAAGGTTGCATTAATGGATAAAATAAGAAATGAAGAAATAAGGAAAAGAAGTTCATAGAGGGCACAACTGAGATGGTAGGGGCACATGAAAAAACTGGACGAAGACAAGTTAGAAAAATATGGGAGGCAAAATCCATTGGAAAGAGAAAAAAGGCAGACCAAGGATGACGTGGGATGAAGAGGTAGCGAAGATAATGAAGGCAAGAGGAATGTCATGGAAGCAGGCTGAAATTTCAGCAAGGGACAGGGCTAGATGGAAAACAATGATAAAATAGTAGAGAATCAGTGTGAAAGTGGGGAAATAAGTGTGAGTGAAGGGGAGTTCAGTTGTTCAACATCCCTGATAGGCTTGGGGTTAGAAAGAGGAGAAATGTGAACTGTTTAATGGAAGGGTTAGTGAAGTGATAAATGACAGAGGCATCACAAATAGAGTGGAGTTTAGTTATAGGGACAGAGAAAAATAGGATTTGATACAAATGTAGAATTACTAATAATTTTTATTTCGCACGGAAAGATAAAATTATTTTAAGTTAATATAAATGAGGTATTTAGATTAAAGGTGTATTTTATCCTCTACACCTAACGGTAGAAGAGGTACAGATTATAAATAAAAAAATTTTATTTGTATTGTCTACAGATGGCTTATAATTTGAGAAATCGTTCCATTCGAGAGCAGTTATAGTTGGTGGACGAAGAATCCGACGGCTTCGATGATGCTGCATCCGACGATGAAGCCGACCACGTTAGCAAGTTCTCAGTAAGTAAGAGTGAGAGTGATGCTATTCACCGAACATTACTTTAGTTTCGCATTCGCCTAAAAAGAATAAAATTGTTCTGGTAGCCTCCTTATTCATACATTCGTCACAAGTAGACTCGAACAGAAAACCATCAATAATTACTCATTACAACAAAACTAAGGGTGGTACAGATGCGTTCGATAAACTGTGCTTTTGCCATGCTTATACCCGGAAAACATTGCTGGCCAGCGAGAATTTTCTTCGGGATGTTGAACCAGGCGGCAGTAAACACTCAAATTTTGCTAAAACGCAAATTTGTTAATGAAAATAATAATACAAAAGTCACAGCCCAATACTGCTTGGAATGCATCTACATTCACCTAGCAAAAGATCACCTGCAAGAGAGGTACACGACATTTTCCCTACGCCAAGAGTTAAAATAAAGAATCTCAGTAATACTAAGCATTACGAAAGGCAAACCAGAGACGCCTGAAATCAAAAATTATGATAAATACCATCGATGCTCACTTTGTATGAAAAAAGCAGCTGCGAAAACCAAGTACGGGTGCCCATCGTGCGAACGCTCTATGTGTAACAAGCCTATGTGCGTTGACTGTGCCTATGTAGATTGATCTTTTTATATTTGTATCATTTTACATTATTGTATGTGAGAATAACTGAAAAAGCAGCCAATAAAACGATTATTTTGAAAATAAACCATATTTTTTATAGTACTCAATACAACTTTTTTCAAAAACGCGTGACTTCATATAGCAAAATATACTTTTTTCAACGCCGCTATAAACTAATATTTTTCCTTAAAAGTGTTGTATTTCAAGAAAGTAATCCCGCAAAAATTATTAAAAAATATTAAAAACTGGATTTTTTATGCATTTTTTAGTAAAAAATCTCTCTTTTACGAAAGATAGCTTTACTTATTGTATAATATGCTGTATTTGTCCTTCTTGTTTCGTTATCTATTTCTGCTGGTGTTTTGTTGTATATCATTATGTTGGTTATGTTCATATTAACTTTCATATGCAAATACTTTATTTTATTTATTCAGGCATTTAGTAGTTTTTGCATTTTATTTTTATTATCTGCAACCAGTACCATGTCATCTGCATAGAGAGGACTTCGAGTTGTATTGGATTCATATTTTTGTATTCTTTTGCGGTTTCAAATTGTTTTTTCTCTATTTTCCAACATTCTATTCATAACTATTATATATAAAAGCGAGTCCAGGCTATCTCCTTGTTTTATTCCTTTTCTTATCGTTAGTGGGAGGTCTTTGGACCTGCTCTCATTCACTTGCATTTTTTCTTCGGCTTTTTTTTAACTGACATAACAAGGTTTATTGGTTTTCTGAGGGGTCTTTATATTTTTCAAACGATCGATTATTACTGATTTTGGTGCCGTGTAGAAAGCTGCTTGCAGATCTATGAAAGCCAGAACTATTTCTTTCCCTGTTTCCATCTTTTTCTCTGTTACATTTTTAAGAATATGTATGTTGCCTTGTGTTTGTCTGTTTACCCTAAAAGCTGATTGTTTTTTTTTCTAGTTTATTTTCCATGCAGTCCTTAATTTTTTGCTCTATTCTTGAATATGTTTTATATATCTCTGATGATAGGTATATTGCCCAGAAATTAACATAATTTGTTATAGATGGGAAGTATTAGGTTATTATCCCAATCTTCGGGTATTTCCACCCAAATCCAATCTATTTCAGTATATCCGAGCTAATTTATCCTCTCTGGTTCTATATTATCCTCTCCGCATGCCTTTCTTATTTTAATTTTTGTTATTGTTTCTGTTACTTCTTTTCTAGTTATATTGTATATTTATTCTCCGGGTATTTCTTCTTATATCTCTTCTCTCTTATTATTTTCATCTTCTACATCAAATTTCTCAGAAAAGAACTCTTTGCAGCTTTCTGACACAGTTCCCATTTGGCTTTCTTAGCGTAAAGACGTTCGGGTCATCTATATCGCTATAAAGTGCAATAATATCGTGAGTGATAAAAACGAGGTCGTTAAATATTACGCACCATGCAGAATATAGCTGTTAAGATGTATAATACAATATTTTGTAGTGACTAAGCGGGAAACGCAATGGATCTAGGACAAAACAGGTACATGCAATAGTTTCCTCCTATTAGACCAGTGTTGTAGGCAAATAATTTCCCACAAATGATACAAAATACAACCCCAACACATGAGCTTTAAGGATATGAAATGGTTTCTCAAGTACCTTTTCAGCAATCACAGTATCAATTACTGCCTTCTACGCCAACC
The DNA here is from genome assembly GCA_036346155.1 of Sinelater perroti. Classification (NCBI taxonomy): domain Eukaryota; kingdom Metazoa; phylum Arthropoda; class Insecta; order Coleoptera; family Elateridae; genus Sinelater; species Sinelater perroti. The sequence continues at coordinate 1,241,608 of JARFIY010000348.1, read as the reverse complement.
AATCCATCACAGTTGGGATTTCACCCTCAACAAATTACAAGAATCTCATCGACCAGTGAAGACAAATCAGATGATGCACAGGAAACTAGTAATATTTCATGGCAACAAGTAAAAAGTACAAAACGAAAGATCACAAGATTTACAAATAATAATGACAACAATAAAATAACCACCAATAACAAGTTCGGCTCACGAACAGTTAAATAAAACAACCACCATAACACTGATTCCGATGCATAGATCAACAAACCTCCCTCTGGTGGTATTAACTAAGCTCTTCGTGGTATACTGTTAATCCTATAAGCAATTTCTTATTTGGTTTATCATTTTTTTGATAGTCGGGCACCATTATTATTTTTTTTATTTTTTGTATTTTTTTGTATTAATTGTAATATTATAAAAAGCTATATTAACGGCTAAGTTCTTACTAATTGCACCGTGGAATTCTAATGGCCTTGAACAGCAGAAAGAAGAAGTAAATCTTTTTTGATAAACAATCACATAGATGTCCTATTAGTCAGTGAAACACATTTCACAGAACGAACGTTCTGATAGTACCGCGCATGGAGGCACAGAAGTTCTTATTAAAAATACAATCCAGCTCTACAAGATACCGAAATATCAAAAAAATCCCCTACAGTCCACCGCAATAAAAGTATCAACTGTACTCTATGATCTGACAATTGCAGGTATCTATTACCCACCTCGTCACAATATGAAAAAGAAAGATTTCGAAGAATATTTTCAAACATTAAGAAATAAATTTCTAGCTGGTAGTGATTACAACAGCAAACACATCAGGTGGGGATCACGGCTAATAACAACCAAAGGTAGGTAGTGAACTGTTTAAAATAATAAAAGACTATAGATATTCATTTTTATCAATAAGCACATCAACATACTGGCCTACTGATCCACGAAAAATTCCTGATTTATTTGACTTTTTGGTTATAAATGAAATCAACCGACATCCTCCTCCAAGGCCGTCAGTCTAATGATTGGCTTGTTGCAGCTTTCCATGCTTGTCGTTCTAAAGCCTTGTTTTTCATTTCTACGTAACTGTCTCTGTCCGAGTCTATTATTAATTGCTAAATATATTGTAGGTGCGGTCTTCCTCTTGGAAACTCGACAAACACTAACATTATACAGCTACTACTTGTCATCTGATCACTCTCCAATTATAATAATAATTAAAACTTCTGATAGACAATATAGCAGACCAAGAAATACAATAAAGTCCCTCTATTCCATCTGTAATACATACGCCTATCAAAGCACCGACATCAAAAGAAATTGCGGAAGAAATTAAATTTCTAAATCCAAAAAAAATTATCTGGAATTGATCTTGTCTCGGCTAAAATGATGAAGGAATTGCCTAAAAAAAGTCTACTAAAACTAAGCTATATCTATAATGCTATTTTACGATTTGGATACTGGTCAAAATGTCTAAAAATGGAGCATATTATAGTGATAGGTAAACCAGGAAAAGATCCAACAGACATCTCTTCTTACAGATCTATAAGTTTACTGTCAATAGTTTCAAAACTTGAAGAACTGGTACTTCGTAGATTACATGAAAAGAAGTGGATACCAAAACATCAATTTGGGTTTCGTTCATCGAATTACATAAACCATAAATAAAGCATGCGAGAAGAAACTATATTGTAGTGGAGTTTTTCCCGACATCAACCAGGCTTTTGATAGGGTCTGGCACCCCGGATTAATTTATAAAATCAAGTGTACTTTTCGACCAGCCTACTAAAATCTTATTTGAATGAGAGAAAATTTCAAACTAAAGTAAATGAAGAGAAATCCGACTACTTTCCTAATAATTGAGGAGTGCCTCAAGGCAGAGTCCTTGGACCACTGCTGTATATATTGCACACGTCAGATATAACCAATGAGACAAAATGCGACAACAGGAACTTTTGCGATGACACAGCTTTTGTCTGCGATAAAGATCCTCAAATAGTCTCAAACATTACACAAAGGTACCTAAATAACATACAACGATGGCTGAAAATGAAAAATAAAAGTGAGTGAAAATAAATCAGCACATATTACATTCACCCTCCGCAAAGAAACATGCCCTGCTGTTACAATAAACAACGTACATATACTATAAACTCAAACGGTAAGACATTTAGGATTACCCTTAGACACCAAACTGACTTAAAAACAACACATCACAGAGAAAATCAGTAGAGATGAAGCCAAGAGAACTACAGTGGCTGATAGGAAGAAAATCACGGCTATCTATGGAAAATAAAATCTTGATCTACAAAGCAGTCATCAAACCAATATGGGTTTATGGACTAAAACTATGAGGATGTGCCTCCAAATCAAATATGGAAATAATTCAAAAGGGTCAATCCAAGATACTCCGTCAAATTTCGGGTGCTGCTTGATATGTAACAAACCGTACTGATCTATATGTTTCAACAGTGCAAGAAGATATCTCCAAAAAAGCCATCTTAGACAACCATCCCAATCTGCTAATGGAACAACCTTTAGAACCAATAATAAAAACTTAAACAGCTGTGGCAAAGTGAACTAATGTAAATTATTATATCCATGTTTATTTAAGTTTACAAAGGTGATATCACTGGATATTGCCCTGACCATGTTATATGCCACTGGTGCATTTAGTAGCTGTCAGCACTTTAACTCATAGAATTATGTATATTCTTGCCATCTTTACGTCTTTATTATAAGTTTGTCGTTTTTATCTTTTGTTCCACTTAATTCGTTTTTCCATTTACCTCTCAAACAGTTAATTTTATTCCAAAACATACCGTTATTATTCTTAAATCCTTCATTAAGTTTTTTTTCAAATTTTTCTCAAATTTTTTTAGTTTATCTTTTCTATGTTATTTTTCTCTTTAGCTGTATGTCCTATTTCCTCAAACCACCATCCAGTTCTTTTATTTCCTTTTTTTATTTTCTGGTTCCACATATTTCAGTTGCCGTTTTTATTGTAGTTTCTTTGAATATTTTCCGTCTTCTTCTAGTGTTGGGTTTTTGTTCGCTATTTCTTAGGATTTTAATATATTGCCTATTTTGTTCGAATATTTCGGCCTGAGTTCTTCTTTCTTTAAACGACTTGTGTTTATTCTATTATATTTGTTTTGTTCTTCTTCTACTTTTATAGGTTATTGTATTTTTGTTATAACTAGATTTGTGGTAAGTTCTGTTTCTTGTACTTTTATTTCTTCAATATTATTCTCTATTTCCTGATTTTATGCAATATAGTTTATTATGCTCTTTGCATTTCTTCCTTCTGCTAGAATGTATATTGGTCTTCAATGGGATGGTATCTTTGAGTATCTTATATAGAAGAATCAGATCGTATACTCGCCATTAGTATACTTGATTCAAATGAAAACTCTAACTATCTCTTTCTCGCACGCCTTCTTCCTTTTTCTTACCTTCCTGCACATGCGATCAGCGGATGTCGCGTGGTCGCTGCTGGCAGTATTATCAAAAAAATATATATTAGTAAATATAATAATTATATATATAAAAAAAATTATAAGTGCTGTCACACAAGTCAAAAGTCGAAGGTCAAAGGTCAACTCTAACTGGGTATACGTAAATGCGTTGTCATGGCAACGGCGTACGCCAATTATGTCAAACAGAGCTTTTTAATCGTGTTTTTATTTTTAAAAACTATGCGAAGGGGCTCAAGCATGTCGGAGTTGGACAAGATCTCCGGGGGGGCGCTGCCAGACCTCGTATTATTTAAAAAATATATTAAAAAATAAATAAAATTCAATAAAAAAATTTAAAACTTTTTTCTCTAATACTTATTCCTTTTAAACGCAGTGTATAACGAGTACGTATAGCCTATATGAGTAAGACGGAGCGCGCGCGTTTGTGCGAAAGAGACGGATATAATATTCAAATGAACGCTTTTTTGATCAGCATATCCGCTCCATATAAGATACGCAAAGGTTGTTACCAATATAAATTCCCTATCTTTAGATTATTTATAATACAGAGTTCTAACATTTTATTGCCATTTCTGTTACTTTCCTTTTTTCCATATCTTCGTACCCAGTCCTTTATTATCCCAACACTCTCTTTTGCTCTATTGACCGCGTCGATTCCTGAGTAGTATAGTCTATAGTTGTTTCCTAATATTTTAGTAATATTTGTTTGATTTTTCCATAGTTTTTGTCCGTTCGCCAAGTCTTACATCCTATGTGTTTCTTGGGCGAATGCTGTTTTGGTTTTTTGGTATATGTCTACTTGTTCTTGTTATTTTGACGAATTCTTCTCTTCTTTGGTCATCTTCTACTGGGGATCTTTCGCTTATTGTTTGTTATCAATGCTGAGCAAAAAAATCCTGGAATAAGCGAAATTAATCACCATTTGTTATTCTCAAAGATGGTGTCTATCCAAAGAAAATCATACATTGATCTTATGGAATTGGAAAGGAATCCTGTATTATGAGCTTCTATCAAACAACCAATCTAAAAGCCAAACTACTTAAGCAACTTAATGAATTAAAGATAGAAATTTAGGAGAAACAGAGAATTAGCTAATAGGAAGGTCGTTGTGTTCCATCAAGATAATGCCAGATCTCGTGTGTCTTTGACTACACGACAAAATTGTTGGAGCTTGGCTAGGATGTGCTGCTTTATTCATCAAACATTGCACCTTTAGATTTTTATTTAGGTCTTTGCAGAATTTTCTTAATGACAAGACCTTCAAATATTTGGGTGCTAAAAAACTACATCGAGAAATTTTTCAGTCAAAAACCTGAGAGAAGTTTTAAAAGAATTAAATCTTCAAGTTGCATGTAAGATAGAAAAATGTTGAACAAAATGGTAAATACATAATTGAATACACAAACATCGATTCATAAATGGCAATACTGATGTCGAAGCGTTTGTGCGCGATTAGTTAATGTTACAATCACTTTTATTTTATAATAGCACACACTAAAAATTGCCTATCCCTTGGGATAATGTGTTTCCGAGTCAGAAAATTGTCTTAAAAATAATTCTGTACACTTACATTTTTTGATGGTTCAATAAATTAAAAAACTTATTGATATTTAATTCGCCCATGTACGTGCATGCTGAGGTTTCTGCAAGTCATTGAGATATAGTTTTCACGTTAAAAAAGCTGATTTTGTTGCTTCACTCTCGAAGTACTTATTAGAAGACCAGCAATCGTGCAGCGAAGACGCGTTATTGTAATTAATTTTATCTATATAGGGTGGCCCAAAAGAAACGCAAAATTTAAATTGCGCACTATTTTTTATGAAAGTTTGACAGCGTACAGGTGAAAACATTGGCGCTGCAAATGAAACTGTAACGGAGCGTCCAGAAACTTCAGTGCGCCACTACAACTAAACATTTCAAAAAGCACCATACAGCGGATTTTAACAAAATATTTCAATCTGTACACATTTAAGATTCAGCCAACCCAGTAAGGGATCATTTGAAACTGCCCTCAAAATAGCGAAGTGAATCGGCCATCAAGATCTTACGACTTCACACCGAGATTTTTTCCTCTAAAGATCCGTAAAGGCCAAAGTTTACGTTATGAAAATAAGAACGATTCTGAATTTAAAAGCAAGAATTCAAAGAGTTATCGACGGAATTAAACCATAGTTATGCTGCACCATGAAAGACATTTGTTAAATACCCTATTCCAAATTGAATGGCAATGTTTACCCTTTAAAGTAATATAACTTTTCCAACTAAAAAACAATAAAATACTTTTACTCAAATTAAATCATGCGTTTAATTTGAGTCACCCTTTATATATAATAATGGTACACAGGGTGTCCCATGAGAATGTTACAAGACTTCGCGTATAGATTCTTTAAAACATTTTAAGCAAAAAAATTCCATAACCATGGGTCTAATTCTCAACCGCTTTTGAGATATCGACGAAGCAAGTTAGGCGTCTTTGGGGTGCTCGATCGTTGTAACATTTATTCTTCCTCCAAGTATTACCATTTTAACTGTCGTTGCCAAGGAAACTAGATGTAGACTTGAAGGATTAGTTTTTATTGTTAGCGACAATGCTATTACCGAACTAAAATAATAAATTTATGACAAAACAAATTTTCCATTAGATAATTAAAAACAGCTTAAAGATTATTAATGAGGGTAAATTATTATTAGAATAAACTAAAGCTGTTCCGAATGGCCTTCTTCAATTTCTGAATATAAAGCAATGCGACGTCGTAGATCCCCTCGCCAGTTAATGTTTCCCATTGATTCACTAATTGTACCCAAAGCTTTCCGAATTCTTGCAATAAGTATTTCCCTTGAATGTTTTGACAATAAAAATCAAACTAAACATTCTTGGTAACTATAGAATCGGGGTAAAATGATGACCGGTTGCTAGAAAGAAGAAAAAGCTAGAATAACCAAGCGCCTCTAAAGACTCCTTAACTTGCTTCATTGATACCTCAAAAACATGTTTAATTTACTATTTGTGCGATTAGTTATAAAAAATACGAGAAAATGTAATACGTATATGTAATTTCATATACTATCTGTTTTAATAAATTAGAGAAACACTCAATTGGTTTTGTATATATTTTTATTTGTCGGAAAAAGTTTGTTTCTTGGAGAACGCCGAGAGACATTAGTAATTAGATTTAATAAACTGATATTTAGAATTTCCAACTAATTTTTTATCATTAGCAATTTTACGTTTGTTAGTATAATTTGTCATAGATTAGTTGTTTTGGTTTGATGTAAATTAAGTATTATTTTCATCCGATTCGTTGCCAATTTGTACAGATGTGTCATTATCGTTTTGTTCTAAATTAAATTCTAAATTGCCAGCTCTTATCTTCAAATTCGGTTGTCTAAGACGCGATGCTCGCTACATCACCCCGAATCAGAGATGGTGCGCCACGTCCGAGCAGTGAGGACAGACATATAAAAGCCTCAACCTTTTAGTTCGCATGCTATGCTCCCACGTGGGGCATTAGGGCCTCACTATTATTATTATTATTATTTTCGAGCGGTTTTTTATCTGATTTCCCATCCATGAGATAATTAGTATGCCGTTCTTGTCCACTATCAGGTAATTTCAGTTTATTGTAAAAATGTTGTTTCATTATCAAAGGGTCATATGTATTCTAACAAATTGTAAGAATAAAAATAAAATATAACGTTAAATACCAGTGCATTACTAAAATAACGTAATGTTTATAAGGAAAAATTTTAAAAAAGGACGAGTGCTTTATTACCCGCTCTCAAACAAAAATTTCTATCGCTTGCGGTTCCGGAAATATAATACCTCGGCCGCGCCTGCCGCCAAGCCAAAATTTGTCATTCGGAGACGTTCGGGTCGGCACGGAAAGCCACGAACAATTGTGTGACAGCAATAGTTGAACTTTGACCTGTGTGACAGCAGCAGCAGCACTCATAATTTTTTTTTATATATATAATTTAAAAACTATCAATCTTCCAACGTGTTTCAAGAATTTGACAAAACGCTATATTTTCGTCTAGATTTTAGCTATATAAATACGTATTACTGTCAAATACAACTTTTCATATGTTATATGGGACACACAAACTCTATTTCAAAAATATCAAGCTGTTAACATAAAAATATGGTGTCATCACACGACTTTCTTTATTCTATTATTATATATTATACCGGGTCCATCGTCTCGGCCCTACGCTGTACTCGTCCCGGAACTTGTTTAAAAAAAAAGGACAAGGCGCGAGACCAACACTCGAAATCTGATTAAAATAAACAGTACAAGGCAATAATTGACTCGTACTTAAAATTTTGCTACGTCACTGAAGGTAACCGTGCGAGCTCGGTCGCACAGCCTTCGCCATTATCGCCTACGTGCTCCCTCATAGCGGCCAAGCGCTAACCCCCGTCCACCGCAGTCGGCACGGTACCTCTCAGAACGCGCTGTGATTGGTCCGTTTAATTAACTTTTAATTGGCTATAACTTATTTATTTGACCTCTGATCAAAAAATTTCATTGTAATTTTTTGTTTGTTTCGGTCTGATCTATCCGGTAATATCAATTTCCCGAAACATTTTATGCGTCCCCTACCTACAAGTAACTTGCATACCAAGTTTCAAGTCTAGCTCTTACGGTTCTTGAAATATCCTGTTTACTGACAGACCGACAGACACATACACACACACGAACTAATGGCTAAAACCAACTTTTTTGGTGTCCTGAGGCTATATTTCGTCCAGAAATGTGAAAAACTGGGCAAGTCAAATTTCCGCTGATTACATTACTTTCCTTATTATAGGATAAGGAAAGTAAAAAAACCGTTTGCACAGCTATGACGTAACCTAGCAGTTGATGAATACAGACTATAGTGTACATACGTGTATAAGGACGATTTTACTATTCGGACTATTTATAATGCTTTTGGGGATGATGCAATTAGTGTAAGACAAATAAAGGTATGGTAAAAACGAGAATTTTTTGAAATTTATCCACGTTCTGGAAAACCATCAATGAGTAGAACATCAAGAAATTATATACTTGTACGGGATACAATCAACTAGGACCGGCGACTGACAGTCCGAAAGCTAAAAGATAAGCTAGGAATTACAACATCTAACTTGTGTAAAATTTTGACAGACTATTTTAGTATGAAACGTGCCTCGCTATAATTTATTCCGCGATTGCAGCTACCAGAGCAGAAATTCCACGTCGTCAACGAGATTCAGGCCAATAGTGCTTACTTTGAAGCGACTTGAGACTAGTTACAATGTTTTTTGTATTTTGTACCATTGTTACTAAATATATCGATTTTTTTATAATTGAATGTGTAATTTTTTTGTATGATATGTTTTGGGCTAGACCATGTATGTATGTGGTACATTAGATACAAAATTACTAACTATTTTTTTAATTATAATACGTTATAAAAAGCACATCTTGTTTTAATAAGATCTTTAAAAACATGTAAAGAAATATAAATGATTATTGCAACACTCAAAAAGTCCCATACATTACATGAGATATGTTTGCACAAAATTCAACAGAAGAGCAAAGATATACATGGTCAAACTATAAGGCACCTTGCGAACAAGTAGATTCTTTTATTCTTGTTTATGTTTACAATTTAACAAATCATGAAAATTTTTTTATGACGCATTAATACATTATATTTATAATTTATAGTTTCTCAACATTAAAAAAATTATTAAAAAAAAGTTAAGAGAGTACATTGCCTATTGGGAAATGTAAAATCAACACCTACATTTCTACTATTTAGGATTGTTTATTTATTTTTATAGGTTATGTAATTTTTTGAAAAACTAAATGTTAAACATGACATTAGTTAAACATACCATTTATAATATTGGAATGTTGGCTAGATACACAATAAAAAGGTTGTATAATTAGTAGATGAATTATTTTTCTATTAATTACATTAAAAAATAGTTGAAGGTACTTGAAGACTGCATATGCCAAAATTGATTTAAAACAACAGATAAACTTATATATCACAGGCTGCCTGCAAACATTGATCAAATTAACTGAAACACAGTCGTGGTAGAAATAACAATAAGGAAAATGCAACCTTAAAAATTCAAGCAAAAAGAAATTATCGAGAGGTAAATTTGGTTTGCCTATCGATTTAATGTTTTGCTTATTTAAATGAAACGTATGTGCGTGACTATTAGGCATTATGGTGCAGGATCATTTTTCTCTCGGATCCTTTTCATAATGTTTTAAAGAATCTTCTTAAAAGAACCGTTCAAAAAATTGTATTATGATCATCATATTTTAGTTCAACTTCCGGTTCCGGCGGTTAAACTGTCAACACGCATGTCAGTCAGCTCCGCGAAAATAACTGATTTTCGGTGCAAAAAGTGTCCGCGTAGTGAATATTAGGAAAGAAACAGTTCAATCAACTCAAAAATAACATCTTCAGAATATAAACATTACCCGCTAGAATTTCGTAGCGTAAGTAAGTGTGTCTGAGTGCTCTGCTATCAACTGCGCTGAGATTAACAAGTGACCTCTGATATCAGCTAACCTGTCAACTGCAAATATTGAAAAATAAATAATTGCCGTGTTCCGTTGAAAATAGAGTGATATATGCATGTGGTCGTAATTGTCAAGTCTTAAAGTTGATGACGACTTGGAACCCCTACGCTTCAGACCCTAACCAGGCGTATTAAGGCCAGCCGGGTGGCTATCCGCCGCCGCCGCAGCAGCAGCAGCAGCCATACCCGGGCGCGGGCTATCCCAACGCGCCCCCGCCGATGTACGGCGGCGCGCGCCCAGGGTACCCGCCGGCCAGCAGAATGTCCCCTACGGGCAGCCGACCACACCGCCCTACGGACAGCCGCCTTACAATAACCAAGCAGCACCTGAAATGACCGCAACAAACGATGACCAACCCCAAACGAGCTCTCATGAGTGGCAAGTAATGAAAAAGAGAAAAAGATGCCCACGCTCCCCTGATAATAACCTCGAATTACAAAGCCAAATCATCGATAACAACAGATTTAATTTATTAAATAAAAAACAAAACTAAACTAGAGACGAACCACAAGCTGCAGTTAAGAAACCCCCTCCAGTATATATACACGGAGTAGAAAATTATAACGCAATGATTACAAATCTGACAAAAGTATTAAAAACTGAACAATACAACTCAAAAACACTAGCAAACAACGTCGCCAAGATAAATACTAATAACCCTGAAACATATCGAAAACTTGTGAGACATCTTGATGACGAGAAAATTATTTTTCATACTTATCAGATTCAAGAAGAAAGGGCATATAGAGTTGTAATCAGAAACCTTCACCCAACAGTCGATACCGCGTTGATAAAAGAAGAATTGAAAGAGAAAGGACATACTGTACGCAATTTAATGAATATAAGACACAGGGTAGACAAAACACCACTTCCTTTATTCTTTGTTAACCTCGAGCCTGCCAGTAACAACAAAGAGATATACGAACTTAGATCTCTATTAAATACGATAATTACAGTCGAGCCACCAAGGAAAAAAACCAATATCATCCAGTGTACTCGTTGTCAAGCATACGGACACAGTAAAACTTACTGCAGAAAACCATTCGCGTGCGTAAAGTGTGGTGGTAACCACAATACCCTGACGTGTACAAAGCCAAAAGACACTCCTGCTACATGTGCATTGTGCAATGGAGCCCACCCAGCAAACTATAAAGGATGCTCTATCTACCAACAACTTCAGTTAAAAAGAGGAAACAACACCGCCAACCCTAGGATGCAAGCACCACAAGCTCTAAAGGCGGCCACAATTCAACCAAACACATATAGGGCAAACAGGTTTCCAACTAGCTATGCCGCAGCCGTGGCTGGACAACAAAATTTCATAACAACGTCAGACTCATACAACACTCAAAATCAAAATCAAAACAGCAATGACATCTCCCTGTCTCAGTTCCTTTCCAAATTTGAAACCATGTTTAGCCAGTTAATGCAACAAAATACTATGATGCTCAACCTACTCACTAGCCTGATAACCAAAATCTCCCAATAATGGATACCCTAAGAATAGCCGTATGGAACGCAAACGGACTTCTACAACGCCGTTTAGAAGTAGAAGCGTTTCTAAACACCCAAAAAATCGACTTGCTCTTGGTTTCTGAAGCACACTTTTCTAATTACAACTACCTCAATATCCACAACTACAGAACTTATTACACCTGTCATCCCGACAATACAGCTCACGCTGGAACGGCAATTATAATCAGCAGCAAATTATCACACTACGAAATGGAGAAATTTGAAACATATCATATACAAGCCACAAATGTCAAAATTAAAGACCACGTTGGAGACATAACAGTATCATCAGTATATTGCCCTCCGCGGCATTCAATAACGCAGAACCAGTTCGAAGACTTCTTCAGGACGCTAGGAGACCGGTTCATAGCAGGTGGTGATTTTAATTCTAAACACCCCTTATGGGGTTCCAGATTAATTAACCCAAAGGGAAGGCAACTATATAAAACCATCTTAAATAATCATTATAATGCAATAGCCACAGGTAAACCCACATATTGGCCAACCGATCTGAATAATCTGCCGGATGCATTAGATTTCCTTATTACAAAAAATTTCTCGCCCAACTACATCGATGTTGCTGACTGCTACGATCTAAACTCGGATCACTCTGCTATAATATGCACGTTCAGTAGCTGCATAATCAACAAGCCTGCAAGGCCCAGCCTACACAACAGTCTTACGGATTGGAACATTTTTCGACAATATATTGATGAACATCTATCGATTCCAGCAGTACTTACAACTTCAAATGAAATTGAAACGGCAATAGAACGACTAACACAAACCTTACAATATGCTTCTTGGACAGCTACGCCCATAAAACTACAACATAAATGTAACAAAAACACTAACAACTACTCCTTAGAAATTAGACAAAAGATCAGCGACAAACGAAAAGCAAGACGGATCTGGCAACAAACAAGACACCCAAGAGACAAAAATAAACTAAACACTCTCACCACACAACTAAAAAGATTAATCAAGGAACAGAAAAACGAAACGTTCAATGATTACGTGCGAAGCTTATCCCCCCCCCCAGTCAACACCATGACTACTCCTTATGGCGCGCAACTAGGAATTTGAAAAAGCCTATTATCCCTATCCCTCCTATTCGTAAAAATGATGGCTCTTGGGCCCGATGTGACAAAGATAAAGCGGTGGTATTCGGCGAACACTTAGCTGCAACCTTTCAACCGCACGAATCAGACAGAACTCCACAAGATGATTACGAAATTCTCGAATTCCTTAAATCACCACTCCAATTCCATTTACCCATTCGACACTGTACACCCAACGAAGTCCAAACAGAAGTTAAATGTTTAAAAACTGGCAAAGCACCGGGATATGACCTAATTACGTCCGAATTACTCCGTCAACTGCCAAAAAAAAGGGATAGCAGCTATAACACGTATATATAATGCCATCTTAAGAACTCAGTACTTCCCAATCCAATGGAAATTTGCCGAAGTAATTGTCACTCAAAAGCCAGGAAAACCAGCTCAATTACCAGCTTCTTATAGACCGATTTCGCTGTTACCACTCCTCTCTAAGCTCTTTGAGCGAATTCTTCTAAGAAGACTTGAACCCATCATAGAAGAACTGCATTTAGTTCCGGAACATCAATTCGGTTTCCGCAGAAAATACTCAACATTGGAACAACTCCATAGGATAGTGGATAAGGTAGAAAAAGACTTCGAGGAAAAACGGTTATGCCTAGCAGCATTCTTAGACGTGGGCCAAGCTTTTGATCGAGTTTGGCACCCTGGGCTCCTATATAAGATCAAGCAAACCCTACCGCAACAGTACTATCTGCTCTTCAAGTCGTATCTAGAAAACAGATACTTTCGGGTCAAAATCAATGACAGCCACTCGCCAATCTACTCAGTCGAGGCAGGTGTACCACAAGGTAGCGTACTGGGACCGACATTATACCAGTTGTTTACGGTAGACCTTCCTGTTACCGACAATGTTTTAATTGCTACGTTTGCGGACGACATGGCTGTATTATCTTCACACAGAGATCCACTTCAGGCATCAATATACCTGCAAAATGCGCTGGAAGCTTTAGAAAACTGGATAAAGATCTGGCGCATCAAAATCAATGAAAACAAATCGGCTTCAGTGGTCTTCACCCTCCGCAAGGTTGTTCCACCTCCTATAATCTTCAACGGCACTAACATACCACACAAAGAAGATATCAAATATCTCGGTATCCATCTCGATAGCAAACTAAACTGGAAAAAACATATACAGACTAAGCGAAAAGAATTAGATATCCGCGTGAAGAAGATGTTCTGGCTCCTCGGACGAAAATCCCAGCTCAGTTTAACAAACAAGGTGTTGTTATATAAAACCATGTTAGTACCGATTTGGACGTATGGGATCCAGTTTTGGGGATCTGCTAAGTCATCGAACATCGAGATATTACAGCGATTTTAAAGCAAAACCCTTCGCGCAATAGCAAACGCCGAATGGTATGTGAACAATCGCACATTACATAACGATCTAAAGATCCCATGGATTAAAGATGTCATCAAAGCTTGCTGCATCAGATACAACGATCGTATTAGTGATCACCCTAGTGTTCTAGTGACAGACTTATTAAATAATGCAAACGCAGTTAGACGCCTGAAACGGACAAAGTTTAGTGACCTAACAAATTAGTAATAAGACTTGTATACCTTGTAATGACAGGAGCTCACTCTTGGTGTTCCTCCCCACATGCTATGTACATTAACTCATTTGCTTGTTAGTCTAGTTAGACTAGTTGTAAATATGCAGTAAATAAAAAAATAAAAAAAAAAAATATTTTAGTTCAGGTGACTTACATTCATATAAAAAAAATAACAATCATTTTCTTGTTCTGTTTCTTTCATAGACAGTTGTTATTATTGGACTAGACTCACTTGAATACATTTAAAAGCAATTTTGCGTTTTTAGGGTTAGATGAATATATTGCACATTTATCAGCGATTATTATACACTAAATAAGATAATCTATCATAATTCCTAAACATGGCTTTGGACTAATTGGTACTTTTTATTTCTTGAGTATAAAGTTCCTATACATTAAAATGTTTGGGAAAGATAGTGTTAGTTGCTTTCATACCAATCCTTAAAGTTTGAATTGTACGATATGGGGCACTTTTTGTCAGTAACAGAAGTCATCAGGCGACATTGATGATCGTTGTTTTTCAAAAGTTCCCAACTACCAAGAAATGTGTTTTAAAATAGCTAATGAACATGTTTCACAATCTCATAAAAACATTCTTAACGACCCAATTTACATTTCAAGAAAACTATCTAAAACTGGTTCTTCTTTATTTTTTCTCTATTTTAATTCTGGTTTGTCTAATTAAATTGTACACCAAACTTATCTATAGATTTTTATAAATAATATATGTCATATTTGACTTTTACATTTACAAAAAAATTTAAGGTACCAAAACTTATTATTTACTCCTTGGCCCTCCATGCCCTCTATTTTACAAGCTTCCCGACTTTGGTTTTACCGGGACAGACTAGTTACGCCCGCGTCTGGTCTTGCACTACCTTTACTTTTTCTATTATACTTTTGCCTTTCTTCAAGTTGTCCCATAAATACTCTTTTAATGCTTTTTCCCTTCATTTTATATAAGTGTCTCATCCAGCATTTTTCGTTTCACTTACTATACTTGGTGCGTTGTGCCTCTCCATTAACTCGTAATTATATCTCCTGCGTCGCTTCCCATTTTCCTCCATTGGCCCTAAGATGTCTCTTAGTACTTTCTGTTCCCACCCGCTCGATACCTCTGTTTGTCTTTTGTTTAGCATCCACGTCTCTGCTTCACATGTCGCGATAGGTCTTAAAATAGTTTTGTACATTGTTAACTTTGTATTGATGAACATATCTTTACTCTTAAAAAAACATGTCTTAGCGTATAATAGCCTCTATTTGCTGCTGCTAATATCACTGCTATGTTTTCTGCTATTTTGTTGGTTATTATCACTCCAAGGTACTTAAAGTCTACCACCTGTTCAAATTTTCAATGGTTTACCTCAAGAGGTAGCTTCTATATAGATTCGTTCCTTGATTTGATCATGTTTCGTTAACTCTAAGTCCAACCTTAACTGCGGTCTGTTCAAAATATCTATATACCTCTTTTAAGTCGTTTATCGTTCTCGCTATTATGACCACATCATCTGTATAGGCGAGGATTTGTACCATTCTGTTTATAATTGTACCTCCCGTATTAATGTGCCCTCTTTTTATTGTCCTTTCTAACGCCAGATTGGACAGGACTTAAACCTTCATTACTCACAATTTTTTTCCGATAAATGGTCTTGTACCCTCATTATCATGTTAGAATCTGTTAGGGAAATCTTTAGCAATCTTATTATTTTGCTCGGCACATTTAACTCTTTAAGTCTCTTTAAATCGATAAAAAGAGGATTACGGGTGATGTTTTGCTCATAACTTTTTCTAGTTTCGTCTCAGAATAAATATGTTTCAAGGTTGACCTGCCTCTTCTAAAACCATACTGATACTGGCCTACTTCTCTTTCCATTATTAATTCTAGTTTCTGAACTATTGTTGCACTTAAATTGTTGCATCAAAAAGTTTTTCACCAGATCCGACCTTAGCCTCGATCTACGCTTACGATTGATACTATGTTACATATATCCAATTCTCCTGTATGGATGTGAATGCTGGACTTTGGATTCCACCACAGAAAGAAGAATAGAAGCCTTCGAAATGTATATCTACCGACGCGTTCTACGTATACCCTGGACAAAAACAATAACAAATGCAAAGTACTTTAACAAACGAATACCGATAAAGAGCTTTTATTAACTTTGAAGGAAAGAAATATACAATACTTTGGGCATGTTATGCGGGGTAGTAAATATGAAATACTCCGCTTAATTATCGAAGGAAAAAGCTAGGGGAAGAGCTCAGTGGGGAGACCGAAGAACTCTTGGTTATAAGATATCCGCCGTTGACTTGACTGCAAATCCATTGACATATTTAGAGCAGCAGTTTCTAAAACAAAATTAGCCATTTGAATCGCCAACCTTTGCAAGGAGACGGCGTAATAAGTAGAAGAAGTTGCACTTAAAATGTTATACCTCAAATTCAACAGTGCTCTGTAGTTTTGTAGATACTTTGTTTCTTTTTTATGTAAGGGGACAAAAAATGTTAAGATACTTCTAATATAATAAACCACCACCTGAGAAATGTTGACCAGCGATCAGTGGGCATGTAAATTACATTTATTCCCAAACACCTTCAGTGGAGCTGATTTTTCCCGATACACCACATTCTTTAGGAGTCCTGACAGATAAGAATCAGAGGTGTTAAATTAAGATGTACAAATGTTATCGCAAGTTTTAAACTATTACGATTATGTATAACAGTTAACTATTTTAAGAAGTTTTAACATTGTTTCATCATGATTTTATACAGTTTGGTTTTATTTTAGATTTTCTTGCTTTATTAATTTTATTGGTTTATCCTTCGTTTAGTAATTTGTTTAAAATTAACATTTTTACTTTACTATGCTATTGCTATTAGAATAAAAAGGAATCAATATGTGAATTAAAGAAAATATAGTTTTGAGAACTGCTGGTTTTAAATACCAGTTTTCGCGCCAACCCCCACTCTACATGCAACTGAACACGTGTAACCCAACAAGTAGTAGTGGCTCGGCCGATAACACCGAAAAACATTTGACTGCCGCAACTACGGTCTGTGTTGGATATAATTTATAGTAGAACTTAATTTCGTGCAAAATTAAGCGCGTCCGAGTGATTCTATTTTGTTTTTCTCAACGTGGTGCGTCCTGTAGGAGCCGAGTCGGTGTTGGATCGCACGGTGTATTGCACGAATCGACAAGCACAGAACAAAGGTGGGCGCCGTCGTGCAGTTCGACACGGGGTTTAGGTGCCGCGGCGTGAAAGTCACGCAGTCCGAGTGGCCGCAACACAACGTGATCGCCGCGTTATTTTTGGGCAGGTAATGGTGGTGTCTGCGGGGCAGGTCTAGTCGCTTCACGCAGCGGGCGCCCGGCTTACCATGAGCGATGAGGAAAAGGAGGACGTCGACGTCGAAAGCGACGTGAGTAGTTGTTTGTATTTACGTAAACACTGCACGGATCAATATTGGATGGGCAGCATGTGGACGGCTTGTTGTTTTTCAGGAGGGGAACGATTCGGATTCTCGCCACCACGGCTCGAGGCATACGCCCAACAGCCAGTTCTTTTCGCAGGTCAGTAGAGGTGGTGCTTGGTGGAGAAGAGCCGAACTGGCTCAGTTAGACTGGCCTGCTGCTTCTGTGTTGCGATTGTTTTGCTGCTTCCCACAAATAAGGTGTAGCGTTGCCGTCTGTGTGTGTGCTGCACGGTGTTCAATACAGTAGCATTGTAGAATGATCCCCAGTAATTGAGCTACTTGGTAACGAGCTGATGTTTGTGTAGGCCGAAAAGCGAGCCCACCACAATGCTTTGGAGCGGAAGCGGCGGGACCACATAAAGGACAGCTTCAGCAGCTTGCGAGATTCGGTCCCTGCTCTTAATGGTGAAAAGGTAAAAGTCTAGTTTAAGTAGCTTTAAGTATATGGTAGTTAACAAAGAAGGTAGTTTTAGTGTTTATTTCTTGGTGGGTGAATTTTAATTATAATTCTATAAAAATTACAAGAAATGCTAGCAATTTTTTTAGGTTTTGGTTTGTCTTGATGAGTGTTTTTTTTTATCATTGTGTTGTGCATATCCAAAAACATTATTAATCTGTCTATGATGGCCCAGCTTGCCTTTTAACTCTCCTCATACTTATTATCCTGTCGCGAATCTATTTAATTTACATGAGAAAATATATGTGTCATTGTCTTATTATTCTAACTCGTAGACAAATATTCTATATAAAGCATACTTTGAAGGATCACACTATATTATATCTTAATCTTAGAATGAAGATATCCACGATTTTGTAGATTTAAATTGAAAACTTGCTGGATACAAGTCTTAGGATCTTATCATTGTATTACAAACATTTTAACAGAAGTTTAGATCCGTTGCATAGTTATTTTCTTCAATTTTTTTTCTTAATTCGGTTGTTTCCTTGTCTTGCAAATCTTTTTGTACTTCTTTTCACCATCTTTTCTTTGATCCTTGTAAATTTTTCTAAGCAACATTCTTCATGACTCTTCAGTCTTTTAATTTCTCCTAAGTATTTTTACTGGTTCTGTTATTGATGTATCCGTGTATACTTCATACAGTTCTGCATTTGTTTCTTTCCCAACCTTGATCTGCCTTTCTTCTGCCCAGTATTCTTAATATTTTGCTTTCCATATTCCATTTTTATTTAAGACATAAGTTTTGCATCCATACAGTACGGTTGGTTTCACTACAGTCTTGTAAACAGTACTGTGATGTAACTAAGATATTTTTTTGACCTCGGCACTGTTTAATACAGTTACAATTTTATTAACATTGGCTATTTTTGTGTTCATCTCCTTTGACTCTTCATACTTATTTGTAAAATAGATTCTTAAATATACAAACTCTTTCACTCCACTAAATTTTTCACTTTCTCTTGTTCGTACTTTGAACTCTGAGTGGTTATTTTGCTCTTGTCCTGTCGCTATTTTCATGAATTCAGTTTTGCCTTGATATATTTCCATTTCGTATTTTTTTGCTATTTCAATCAGTCTTTTCGTTATTTTGTTTAGCTGCCTCTGATGTTTCGACATTAGGGCTACACTATAAGCGCAGGCAATGCGTTGGTGAGTATTTGTGCTAATCGTGCCTTCTCACAGTAAAGTGAAGCGGGTATCCTTGCCTTAGACTAGTCTTCACCATAAATTCCTCCCATTGTCGCTTGTTTACTCTACCGTAGTTAATAGACGCAGATGATTAGAGTTTTATTAGTTTCTGGGGTACATTTAGGTCTTCTAGAGCTTCTTGATCGAGTCTTAGGCCTTCTGAAAATCTACAAACAAAATATACAAAGGGATTTTGTATTCACACTTCAGCATTATCAGGAATATTTGATCTGTTGTTCCTTTATGTTTCCTGAATCGTTCTAGTTGTTGTTTAGTTAATGTTATTGCTATTATTTTATATTAGGAAAAAATCCATATGCATTGCGTAACACTTGCTACACAAAACCTCAAATACAATGCATTGCATAACATTTGATATATGAATCCTTAAATACGAATTAAAAACGTTTAAAGTAAATGACCTTCGATTATAACAGATATATATGAATACAAACAATGGTCTTAAATATATGTAATAATAATGATAATGATACTGTCCTGTAGGGCAATATCTCTACAATTATTGCATACCATGTGATCTCCTTTTTTTATAAATTAGTAATACTACTGGGTTGTGTGATGTCCTAGGCATTTGTTCTTTCTCTTATAATTTCTTTAACTATTTCCTGTATTTTTTTGCGTTAACATTTGACCACCATTCTTTGTTATATCATTTTGGCCTGCACTTTTGTTTATTTTCATTTTCTCTAGTATTTTTTTAAGTTCTTTTTTTATTGGTGCAGTGATTTCTTCCTTTACACTTCTTGTTATTTACTATGTTTATGCATTTCTTTCTTCTATTTCTTCTTTTTGAGATATGTGTAATATCCTTTCAAAATATTCTTTCCATATTTTTGTTTGCTTTTTATCTCTTATTAATCTGCCTTCATTATCTTCAAAACATACTTGTCATCTTTTCTTTTTGTGTTTTTAAGACTTTCCTTATCTCCTTATTTTTTATTTGTCTCTATTATTTTTAGTTCCTTCTCCTTGCACAGTCTTTTTGTCTTTTTACATATATGTTTCATCCTTTGTCTTTATTCTGCATATACTTCTCTATCTTCTTCCTTATTTGTCTGCAACACCCTTATTCTCAAATTCTTTTATAACCTCTTCGATTTTCTGGTTTTTTGTTTTACATATCTGTGGTTCCCATCTTTTTTCATTTGACGTCCTACTAGGAAATGATCCAAGTTGATATCTGCACCTCGGTAAGATTTTACATTAGTTATCACACGTGCATAACCTTTTTCAGTTAGTATGTAGTTGCTTTGGTTTGTACACCTCTATTTGGGCTTATCCAGGTATTTTTGTATTTTTCTTTTACTAGAAAGCCCACTTCATACCTTTTTGTCTCTTATTTATATTATATTTATTTTGTCTCTCGGTTAGTAAATACTATATAATCTTCTATTTTTACAATATTATTTCTTTTCAAATGTGATCATTGGAATGCTAATAAATCTGGTTTGCATTTCTGTAATAAATGTTTTTAGTCTCTTCTTCGAAAATATCCTGTAGATCTCATGTTCTCAATTACAATACTTCCTTTAATGTACTGGGTTTGTAGCTTCTTTTGCTATCTTTTGACTGTCCCAGATTTATCTGTATTGGTTTTTTGGGTCTTTTGCATACTTTTATTTTTTCAGTCCTATATAAACGTTTCTTTTTATACCTCTAATTTATTTTTTTCTTTTTCAGCAATTTTTTTATTATCTTTTAAATCTCTAGTGCCAAGTCGAATCATTTTCCATCCTTATTTTGGTTTCTTTAAGTTTGTTTTTTTTCATAATTTTCCATCTTGACTATTATTGCCTGTTTAGCTTTTACTTTCCTCACTTTATATGCTTTGCAGATTATCAGTTTGACTTGGAATTTTTGTTTCATTAGTTCTTTTAGTCCTTGTCATATTATCATCTCGATATTATGCACCTTTTATTATAGTATTTATTTTCTTTTTTCTCCTGTTTTTCTAAATTTTCCTTCAATTTTTCAGTCTTCTGCTGTCTTCTCCCATTCGTTCATAGCTGTCTTAAATTCTTCTTTCAATTTTTTGTTGTATTTTTTCATCTCTTCTAACTTTTCCAATACTCTTATTTTTTATACTGAGTCTTCCTGTGGTCGTCTTACTTCTGCTGCTTTACTTCTTTTGTGTTGGTATTTTTTTCTGTGGCCATCTTCCAATTTTTATACTTTTTGTTTCTCACCTCTCGAACTTCCTTGGGCTTTCCGTATCCTTCCTTCTTTTACTGATTGTGTTTTAGAATATGCTGTGTGATCTTGTTTTCTTAAGATTAACTTTTTTGTTCATTTGCCACATTTCCCTCTTGTACCAACTAGAAGTTTATTTGGCAACACTGCTTTAAATTTGAATGAACTTTTAGATGATCTGGCAACAACGTTTATTTCATTTTTACTGCTCTGACCTCACTTTAATACTGCCGTCTATTTAGTCGTGTTTCCTCTGCTAATGTTTCTCAAGTTACACCGTTTCCTGCTGCTTTCTTTTCTATCTGGATTTATTTCACTTTTACTTTAAGCTCCACAAGGATTAAATTATTAACTTATTTGTTGGAGCACCATTCAATTTATTTGTTACAATTTATAACAACTGAAAAAATATTGTATCACATAGCTTTTTAAACTTACAAGTTGTTATATGTAATTGATTAAATGTATGAATTAGTCTTTTCGTCTTTTATTTTTTGTTTTACTTTTGTTTTAGTCATAATTAGTACAATTTTCTTGTTTTTTTTAGCTATTTAAATAGTTTAATTGTTAATATGAGCCAATTTATATGCAACCTGGTTTACATACTCATATATGGCGATGGTAACATTTCGCTCGTCCAGTATTCAATGAAATTAAAACTTTTTCTGTAAGGGTAGTTTAAAAATTGGGCAAATTATTTAATAGGTAACTCATTTTTATTTAAATACTAGAACAATCACGGTTGCATCTTATCCAGATATATTTCTCTAAGATCTATGCATTTTTGTTATCTGAAAAATCCATTATTTGGACACATTTGCAAGCAGTGGTGCACGAGTGCTTCTATTGCAATATTGTTTTCAAATCGCTAACTACAGTTTTAAGAGGATTGAAGAAATGAAATATCTGGAGTATGTGTTCAAGTGTTTCCCAGCCCATTTTGTGCAATTTGTCTTATTACTTGTGTGCTTTGGACTAAAAGTATGTTCGACTTCGATATGTAATAATAGCCCACTGTAATATGGCGAATTATCTTTTTGATGGCTGTGTGAAAATCTGTAAATATTACTTCTTTCAAGTGCTGAGAAACTTTGCAAATCGAGTTACTTTTTCTTCTGTTTTAATTTTTTAAATTAAAGACTTTGCTGTAAGAAATCTGATCCATTTTTTAAGTCGTTGTAATAACCTTTAAACTTAATCTAGTGGAACTTTATTCTTTGGTTTTTATATTTACATTTGTCAAGTGTTTATACTTTCATTAAGTGAATTGCATAACTTATATTTATTCATCTTTTATTTACATAAGTAAACACATATCAATATTAGAAAATTTTCAGTAAATTTGTAAAAGTAAGACGATACAAGGTGGTTGGTTCAAATATGATCGGGAATGATTTGTGTAAACAAGCCACACTGCGCCCTGCTCGGGTTAGAACCTGTTCAGTCCTGTTTGGGAGTTGCTAGAGTGCTGAGCGTGTAACAACACATTGTGATCAAATTCCTCGGGAATACATCCCGTCCACTGAAATTCACTACAGACTCCAACAACAGTATGGGGAAGAGTATCTCTTACGGACCTGTGTACTTGAGTGATGTAAGTGCTTCAGAGAGGGCAGAGAACGAGTGGAGAATGAACCGCATGATCGTCAGCCGCGAACATCTGCCACCGAGCCAAACATTGATCGTGCAAACGCGCTTATTCGTGAGAAGATCAAGGAACTTAGAGCAATGTTGTCCATCAGCGTTGGTAGTGTAAAAAACATCGAGAAAAACCACCTGCACTATCTCAAGGTGAATGTATGGTGGATACTACGCACTTTGACAGACATGAACAAAATGGTGGGCATGCAAACTGCCGCGGAGGCGCCGTTCGGCAGGAAAAGTGATGGAAACGTTATTCTGAAACTAACAGAGAATTATCCATGTAGAGTTTATGACAAATGCCGGAATAGTCGATGCAGGTTATTATTCAGACCTTCTGGTAACAGACATGAAGGAAAAGATCCGATCCAAGCGTAAGACAGGTGAAAAGCGGGTACATTTCGTTCAAGACAATGCAGCACATACGACCAAAACATCAATGGAAACTCTCCGGAAATTGAAATTGAACTATTTGCCAGATCCGTCGTACAGTCCCGATTTAACCCCCAAGTGATTTTTATCTGTTTGGAAGGCTTAAATCAGACTTGCAAGGTATGCGGTTCGCGGACAATGACGCCGTTATCCAGAATGTTCGGGAGTGGATAAGCCGCCAATCAAAAACTTTTTCTGAAAAGGGCATCCGGAGGGGAGTACGTTGAAGACTGACATGTGCAAATAAGTGTTTGGTAATTTCTTTTTTTTATATATATAAAAAAATCAGTCCCAGTCATATTTGAATCGCTTTATATATCTTGAATGCTGAATTGCAGTTTTATACACAACCATCCTTTGCAACCTTAAGCTGTATTTAGTTATGACATGTAATATTGGTGTGTTAGTAACAGTTAGTACGTAAAATGGTCACAGCTGACATGCAACTTGGAACAAAAATGTTAATTAATTAGAATCACTGCTAACATAGCAATGATCTGACAAATCATTCATACACAAGTCTGTAAGTTCTGATATAATTTCTGGATGTCTACTGTTGGAGGAACTGCGTATATTAGCAATTAATGGTATATTTAAGCATTTTAATATCAAGTTAAAACTTTACATTTACTCTAGTTATCTCAGCAGATTTTTCATAATTTCTAAAATATTTGCCAGCCATGTTATCATTATTACTGTGTCCTGTCTCTTGTGCTGGCATATCTGCCAATAAACCGAGATCACTGCGAAATTTTTCGTGCATACGTTTCTTTTTTTTCTGCGACTTTGTTTTTATTTTTTCGCCTTGAACTTCCCATTATTGGATATCTAATATGTACGAAATGCGAACACTTACAAAAAAACGTATCCATGAATAGAGTAACACTCCAAAAATTAAAAGTTTTGCTCTACAAAAAGAAATTGTTTGAATAGGCGTACATGATAGAAAATTGTACTTTTCCATCAATTGTACAGAAAAACATCGTGGCCCTTATTAGAAGTTCTCCGTCATATAATTACAATTGTAAGAGTGGGACTAACAACCTGTTTTACTTTTTTACTTTATTTGTTACATTGTGTGATTCTTTTGAAAAAAATATACTTAATGATTCGACAATAGCTGATGAAAGAAGGGAAATGATTCTGCCAAATTAGTGATTTATTATTGTTAGCCACAACGTGGTTTTGAATAGGTATCATGGAGATATTAAACAAACTTTCGTTAGTTGATTGCTTATCATTACATTCCCACTTAAAAACAATGCGTAGGTTACTGGCATTGGGCAAAGTTTGAAGGAAATCTTAGATATTACAAATCCATGTAACGGAGTGTATTTTAACTGATGTTTCAGTAATAATTATATCGACAGGCAAACACAATCGCTTAATCCCTTGACCTTATCAAAGGATTGGTAAATCTTATAATTTATTTGTTTTAATTAATAAAGCTAAGGTTTGATCTGGCTGATAACGGCCGAATTTTTCAGTGAAGATTTTGGGCTATTTTTACGTTGGTACACTATGTAGGGGAAGTATAACAAAGGTTCAACGATCGCGGCTGAGTCGCATTTTTCCGTCTCTCGCAGTTTGGTTTTAGTGACCTTCAACGATTTTTCCAGTTTGAATTTTCAAAAATATAATCTTGAAAGGCCTTAGGTCTATCGCTTTTTTGATTGAAATAGAAATTGAGAGTAATATTAAAATTCACTTTTTTTTCAACGAGACTGCATTTTTAGTCACAATCCTACATTAATGTATCTGTGCTTTGTTCCATTTAATCTCGATTTGGTACATACAGTCCCTTGTGAGTTTTAAAACTGTTTGAAGGGTCATGGACCAATTCTACGGCACTGAATTGTTTAATTACGTGTACCATTGCGTCCAATCATTCTATTGAGAAGTGTTAGATCTATACATCATATACAGTGAGACATTTATAAAAACAACATAAGTTCTAGACAGTTGAAATATCGCATTGGGTTAAAAGTCAACAATTTTAGTACACATTTCGCAATAATGAAGCTTGTTGAAGATTATAGTCTTAATATTATCTATAGAGATTATTTCTTTCATTCATTGAATAGTAACTCACTTGCAACTTATTCATTATTGTCCTTATGTTCGTTTGCTATGTCATGAGTCGATCGTGATTTTTTCCTGTTTTTCTTAAATGGCTTGCACTATTGCTACACTTGAAAGGTTGAGAATCGTTCGTTTCCAAAATGATTATGCAACCACACAAATTTGATTCAGTAAAACGTTCCTAGCAGTTCGAAAACTTGCAGTAAAACCACAATATCCATCCCATTTTTTGTTATTGTTAGTATAAAAAAATGAATTTATGTTTGAACTAAGGTTTAATATACAAAGGTGGTAGGTTGAAGACGAGTTTTATGTATATTCTCGTGGGTGTAAGGTATTTTCTATCTTCTTTTCCATCATTTGTACAAATTCAGTCAGCTCATTCATTTTTGTTTAATGCCATCTTTGTTTTTAACCAGTTCTTTTTTTTTGTTTATTTAATATAGTCGTCATTTTATCATTCCATGTCTTTTTAAGTCATTTTTTGCTTTTCTTTTTTAGTATTTAAGCTTCCCATACTTTTTTTTACTACCTATTCTTTATTCTGACAACATGTTACTACATAAATTGCCACTACTTCTAATTTTTACCTTATTATTTTATTTCTATGTCCTAGAGTTTACTTTTCTGAGCGTTTGACAAAACCCAGATTTCGCTACCATAAGAGGATTTGTCTGTATACTGTTATACGTTGGTATTTTTTTACCTATAAATGAGTATTTGAAGCGTTAGCAAACGTTTTTATTTATTTTGTACTCTGAATTTCCTTCTTTGTCTATCAGTGTTCCTAGATACTTGAATCTTTACAGTTGTTATACTTTTTCTACATATATGATGATATTAGTTTGTTTGTTTTCTCTCCGAATTACAATAATGTCTGTTTTATCTATATTCAACTTCAACCTTCTTTTTCTTAATTCTTGTTGCCATGTTATTACTTTCATCTTTTGAGAGCACGATAACCGCAAGGTGAAGGCCTCGGCCTGTCACACCTGCGCGCGGCGAGCTTGGGCTCGACTTCCAGGTCAAAAGCAACGGCAAACATCAAATGCTCTCCGGCCGTCATAAAAATATCTTTGGCGACCATAAACAGTGTTTCCAGGCGTCAAGAATTTTATTACCCTGGACGTCCTTGTGCGCATGCTTGCTTCTACGCTAAATGATAACGGTACTGTTCCCGGTTATTGAAAATGACAAAGTTAAAATGCCAATAGGTAAATAAATTGTTACAGTATGTAAATTAGGAAAATATTGGCACGTTGCATCTTGTCCGATTATCTTATACTAAATTATTGGTAAATCTTTTTCCTGTTTAAATTACTGTCAATATAAACTGTTTGAATTTGATTAATTCAATGTTGTTGTAGCGTAATCTGCTTGAAAAATTATAACACAACAAATAATTAATTTGGTAAATTAATACAAATAATTGTGCGTCAATAATTTCTTCCTATCCTTAATTTATTATGTTTTCCAAATGTTAACATCTAAAATATTAAATATGTAAATGTTTAGGAATTGAGAACAGTACCGTTATCATTTAGCGTAGAAGCAAGCATGCGCACAAGGGACGTCCAGGGTAATAAAATTCTTGACGCCTGGAAACACTGGTCCATAAAATACATTCTCCTTCTAACGGCTTAGACTAACCACCTGAAAAGGGTACGACCAGCATGGCTCATAGTACTACACGAAATATGTGGTCAGAAACAGGATATTAGCCTATATAAGAGTAGAAGAAGTGACTTTCATCTTTTTTTTTGTGGGAAGCGAATGCTCATTTTGATAAACAGATTTTAACGGATAGAACCCGGTGTCCAACTTCTGTACTTTGTTTTGTTTTCTTTTTTATAATGTCGCCTATAACTATAATAAATGATGTTTGCCTCAGCACCCTCTTATCGTAGTTTATCATTTATCTTAAGTCTAGCCAGTCTAAAAAAAAACCGATTTTTTTTAATTTGGCATTTTCTTAAAGTTTGGAGTTTTGAGAATGTATCCGTAAAATATTACAATGAAATTCGTCAAATTGACAGATATAAATGTTTAAATTTAAATCTGTTTCGGAGGCTACGGTATATGGTGAAAATTATGTCGTTGAAAAAAAAGAATGCGTTAGCTACGTACAAAAACGTATGCTAAAAAAAACAACAAAAGCGTCGATGAAAAAAGAACAGGGAAATTGACAGATTCTATTATAAATGAATTAAGTACCTACTACGGCTTGGCAATACGAAGAAATCCAGTCAGTAGAAGAAAACTTTAAACGCGTTTTTCTCGAAACGACATTTTTCAAGTCGGACGTGTATTTTTCTTACAAACTACTGGGCCAATCGACTTCTAATTTTTTACACATATAGCGCACATGTTCGGCTATCGTTGGAACCTCCAACTTTTATATCTGTTTGCAATTACTATTTTTTTCGGACCGTGATAAGTGAATTTTTTAGTAAACAAGAATATTTTCTTTCAAGCGCCGCCATTTTGTCAGTTTTTTTAAATTAGTTATTAGAGGTTCGAACGTTAACCACATGTCTACAGAATAAAATAAAAAAAGAATCGTTTATTTCAGATGACGAGGGCGGCAGCAATCATCACGCCCGATAGAAACGAAATTTCGCGACATAACCTGTGTGTTTATATATATCTCGCACAGTTAGCTATCAAAATCGATATAAAAATTATAGTCGTTACTTTAAATATGAATAAATATGAACACAAAACTTGAGCTTAAATATGGGCATCTAGACTATAATACCCCCTTAAATCATTTGTGGTACATGTTGTTCTTTCTCACGTAATTCTTATTATTTTCGAATAAACTTTTTTCTTCCCTTAATTTTAAATTATTCTCTTCCTATGCTACCTTATATTAATTTTTGTAGAATATTTTGCTGTCTAACTTAAGGAATACAAAGTATAATATTTTTTTTTTATTTTGGGTTTTCTACTATCTGTTTTATAATAAATACATGGTATTAAGTATTGTTTCTTTCTAAAATTGCTTTGCGCTTCTTATAATTGATTTTCCTTGGCAGTATTCTTTTCATTTCTATAATATTGTCTTTTAATATTTTGCCATTTTTATCTTTTATCTGTTTCAACTTTTTGTTGCTCTTAAGCTTTTTAACACTTTGTAAAATACTTTTTGGTTTACTTTGCTATCTTCTTCTATTTCCAATCTTCCAAATTCTTCCCAAGTTTGTTTCTCTCTTTGTACCATTTTTTACCTTTATTCGTTGTTACTTATACATTAAATATTTTCCCCCTTTTTTTCATGTATTCTTCCTATTTTTTCAGTTTTATTTGATCTTCGATTTGTTTACGCCACCAATTTGTTCGCTTCCTATATTTTTCAACTTTGAATGTTTTACATGCTTCCTTATTATAATTATTAACTTAAATATGTGTTATAATTGATCTACATTTTGATTATTTCAATTTTCTTTTATTTTTCCCTTTATCTACATTACATTTGAATTTATTTTTGATATCCTTAGCTGCCAATTTATATGACTTGCCTTTTTAAGTTTAGTTTGCTTTGGACTTACTTGTTCTATTTTTGGTAGAGTATTGATTTTAATTTTGCCTACCACTATGATTTTCTGGTTCTTTTTCGGTTTTACGTTTCTGATTTTTTCTTGCATTTATTAAGAAGTAGTCGATTACTGATCTTTTCTGCTTTTAACCTCTCGTGTATATATGTCTATATATTTAAAAAATGTATTTCTTACACCTTTAATGGCACTAAATGTTGCTTCTGCTTGAGTGAAAAGTAACAAATTCACCATTCCATTTTTCTTATTCTTTTTCCTTTTTTAGTTTCATAAATTATTAGAATATCTGAATCTGCCTTTTCAAATCCTTCAATTAACTCGTGTTCTTTTCTGCTTAAATTCACACTTTCCAAGTTTCGATTTTCCATATCTTGACCCTTCTTACGTAATTATTCCACTGGAAATCCTTGAATTTTCCCGTCCTTTTTATTTATGTTTATGCGCAATATTTATTGCTGTCTATTATTTTGTCTTCCATTCATTATTCTTTTTTCAGTCTTGATCATCGTCTGTGAATTTTCGGTTCGTTTTATAAAGGGTACTCTTTTTCAATCTAATTTCCGGATTTTACTCTGATTTATGCAACTCTCCTGTTCTTTCAGTGCATCGCCGAGTGTGTTCATCCGCTATAATTTTTCTCGTGCTGCTATTCTTCTGTTTTTAGTATTTTCTTGTACATAAAAACATTTTATTTTGACACACATGCATGCTTGGAGAACAGTACTTTCATTCATATAAAGATACCCAAAATTGAGTCTCTTAATAGATCGCCTCAAAAGGCGAGTGGTTCTTTCGAAGCGGAATGCCTAAATAGTTGGAAAGTTCAAAGAAAGTCGGAGATAATGAAGGCCAATGCTTTGGTTTATCTGCCTTTTCATTTTAGTTGTTCAATAAATGCTTGTTTTTTTTGCAAAAGATGGAAACGCGAATACTATCATTAATCTATTTGTTTATTAGTAATCACCAACTATCAAAATTTAAAATAGTTAATGTCATTGATCTTTTTTTAGTTTACTTTAAATTGTGAATGATTTTACTTTCACTCAACTTTTCTAATATAAATTGCCCAACTTTGTTAACTTCTCCTCGTTTAAGCTCATTTCCTTGTATGTTTTCTTATCATGTTTGTACTTGTTCTTGCTTCTTCTTGTGGTAGCTATGTAGTTCTTTTAAGTTATTCATTCTTTCTTATGTCTAGCACTTTCTTCCCTCTCTGTTATCTCTATTCTTATTTAGTTTTGTTCTTTCCTTTACAATTGTTTCCTTTTTTCTCCCCATTCTATTTCGTCTCTTTCCCTTTTAATATGGAATTGCAGATATTGATTTAACCTGTTTGAATAACTATGATTTTTGTTATTGTAAACATCAACACTTCTATTATGTTATTCTTTGCTTGATGCAATTTAACCATTAGAAATGATCCCAAAATTAAATTTAATTTTGTACACCTATGCTGCTATCGGAAGTATTTTTTGATTTTAGGATATATTAAACGGTTATTGGTAATTGTAAATATAAAAGATTTGTTGAAATTGGCCATTCTTAGCATCTACACAAGTCTTAGTATATTTGAGCCATTCACGTATAGTGGTATGCATCACATCTATTGAAAAGTTGAATGTGGCCGTTAGGGCTCGTTTCGAAAAATCAATATAACGTTTTTTTGTTCAAACTATGGCTTCTAAAACTGTCTACGATTTATAATCCAATCGTAAATCCGAGTTATCAGAATGCCAGTTGTCTACGTTTAAAACGATGAGAGACGTTCGCTCAAGTCTGAGTTGATTTCGATTTGTGGACTGGATAGTTTTGTTGGAAGCTCTAAAGCGCTCCTCCGAAAAGCGTGTGATTCATAAGTAGTATATTCTAAAACATTCTCTTGGTACACATTGGTTGAAGTTTTAACTCTTTTTTTTTACAAAGTTGAATATCGATTACTCTACTAAATCATTACTGAAGCGCTTCTTTGGGCGACCTTACTTGTAACAATGTTTTTATCTATAAACAGGATTTTTCTGTGGTGGTCATGCACGTACTCTCTTTGATTTTTTCTTTTTTGTAAAGCATCTGTCGAAAAATTTCTCATATGTCGTTTTGTAAACAGTTAGTCCTAAGCCTTGTTTGATAATGGGAGACATCGGAGTTTTGGAGATTTGCATTTCGTGAGACATAATCTTGTGCTAATGAATTGGCCAACCATTTCGAAATGAACGTGGTCTTTCAAATCTTTGACGATTCTTGACATCTTTATTCTCATTAAACTATTTTATAGTTGTATACTTAAGCTAATGCTAAGAGAATTGTAAAGATTTCACATTTATGTAACGACAGCAAATATGGGTTTCTTTTTACCTCCCTCATTCGATCGTTAAATGACAATAATATTTTGACAAAAATGAAATCGAACTTTCAACTATAACAATTGACAATCATTACTTTGGATCAAAGTTGTAGAAGTCTCGATGGTGTGTAATGCATGAGTAGGCTCGATTTGGTAACAGTATTTACTTACTATTGTAAAAGTGATATTGAATGAACTTAAGTAAAATCATTAATTGGGATTATCTCTTGTTAGTAGAAAGTTTGATGTAAAAATTATGAGAAATTGTCATTTCATTTTATGAAACAATAAAAAAATTGTCGAACTAAATTGCATTTCCAATATAACGTTTAAAATTTAAGTCTGGTTACAATAATTGTATTGTTTTTCATTTTTGTTTTGTTCGTTTTCTTTATGTCAATTTGTAGTATATCGGTTAAGATACCTGGCTTTAAGACAGGTAGACCTAAATTTGATCTTAGGCTCGAATACTTGGCAGGTAGCTCATTTAACTCTTTTTTGGAACACAAGAATATTTTTAGGGACTACATAATGAATACTGTAACTTGTCCGTTTTTATTCTGATGAATATTATCATATTTTTACTTTAGGAACTAGCTATGATGTACTCTGTAGTATTATACAGTATAGTATATAGTATAGCAAAATACACCCTAAGTATTTTTTAGTTTTTAGTTCTAGATTTTCTTTCTTACTCGTGACGTGTTTTAATACTAATTAACAATTTTTAAATAACTTTAACAAGTTTGGTTTTGCAAACGTAGACCAAAGGTAAATGCATATTTAACATTCAGAAAATTAATCCAATAGACTTGGGAGATATGGAGCTCGCTTCTTGTTTGTTATACCGTATTCTGCAAATATGTGTTTGTATGAAGGGTGTCCCATTAATCTTGGTCAAACAACATTTGAGGGTTCTGCACAATGATCTGAATTAACAATTACTAGCGTCTTAAAATTATGCGTATCGGTTATTTTGTAAATCGTCTTTGGACTTTATATGGATTTTTTGTTTCATTTTTCTACCTATGTTCACCGACGGATTTGTTAAGATGAAAATAAATATACATACTTCTTTAAAGAACAAAATATATGCTGGTAATGTGTCGAACATTTCATTGACAAAATATAGTCTGAGTAGGTTCATTTTTTTAAATTCTTGTATCAGCTGCATGTTACAGAGGTGCACATTAATATCTTCATGAACACAATACCTTTTACCAACTGCTAATTATACCGAAGACGCTTTTACTTCACTGACTGTAGCATGTGATATCAGTTAATTTTTTGACACTGTTGCTTGTACATTCATGGCACAGAAACTTTAATATTATGGACAGTGCGTTGGATATTTATACTTTATTTCTGGAAGGTAAACAGGAGGTTATATCGATTTAAAGGGATTTTTTCTTATGAACGGCTACTTGGACCAATTTCTTTCATAAATAATAGTTTATATCTAGAACATGCCGACGACTTCTATTTTCCCTGATTCCTGCTATAAATATAGTACACATTAAGGGTATGTTTTTCATGGGGCAAACGCGGTCGGTATCAGTAATATCGAGCCATTGTTAATACACGCTGGAACCAAACTCGCCGTTCCTTTTGGGCTGAATTAAAAAAAATGACATGCAAAATTTATTTTTACATAGTAAAACTACGGAACTGGAAGTTTTATTTCAATAGACTTTAAAGAGGATATCAGCCAGTCGGTGTGCTGCATTTTTGATGCGCTATTGAAGTCCTATTCTGAAGTTTTTAATTACGCTTTCTAATATATATTGAGGAATATGCCTAATTTCTTAACGTATTGCATTTCGTACGGCTTGGAGCATCCTAGAGTGATGTTTGTAAACAGCAGCTGAGAGATAACCCCATAGAAAGAAGTCACACGGGATGAGATTTTGTAAGTGCGACGATTTGGCACGAAAAATTGTCGAATCATTTCCACATATCGATTGGAAGTGAGAGTAACACACGAGCTTCCTTCCTTAAAAAAACAAAGGCCAATGACCCAAATTTTACTCACCGCACACTAAACAATGACATACTTTGGAGACGCACGCTTTCCCAAATTTTTCTACACATTTCCAGGCGGTTTTGTCAATCACGTTCAAAAGTTCTCGTGCAACAACTATCTTCTATGTATGAACAAGAAGGTCTTGGTGCAAAATTTCCCGTACAGCAGTACCAGACGAGTGAGGAGCCAACGGTATGTTTTCGCGTATATTCCTGAGATTCGTATCGAGAGACTTTAAGGTTTTCCTATTCCGTTTCTTACTACATAATCTGTATTTTTGAAGTTCTTG
The DNA here is from genome assembly GCA_036346155.1 of Sinelater perroti. Lineage (NCBI taxonomy): Eukaryota > Metazoa > Arthropoda > Insecta > Coleoptera > Elateridae > Sinelater > Sinelater perroti. The sequence goes on along the minus strand of JARFIY010000348.1, from coordinate 1,207,694 downwards.
AAGCCGCGTCTGAAAAGCACATGATGCGATCACAGTAATCGTTCGCACACTCCGAGGCAGTTCTCCTTTCTTCCTCACTACAAAAATAGCACTTCTAAAATTCCCTATTCACAACAAAATCTCTTTTTGATATGGAACGGAGGCCTGAGACAATGCTTTTGAAAAGTACATTGTTCGGTCACAACAGAGGAATTGTCTTAAATGTACGCTTCGATAATAAAAGCTCTGTTCGTTCGTTCACGATATGTTGGCTACTAAGAATTCCTCAAAGCAAAACTTTCTCTACCCTCAGACCACACTTCGCTCCGTAATCTTCTTTGAAATTGGGAAACCAGTTTCCTCGTACCCTCTATAATGAAAACATTGCGCAGCTTCAATGCAGCCTGAGAGCAAATGGAAGTACACTGCAATGCGCCTCCGAAAATATGAACGAGTTTACAGGCCAAGTTATTTAGTGTATGATTGTCGTATTTATAATGACATCGAATAAACAGAAAAGCAAATTGCGTAAAATTTTATGAGAAGCTGAAACATTTGTCCGCAGAAGTTATTCGGATGATTCAGAAGGTTTTTGGGAACGATAAAATGAGTGCAGCATTAATAAAGATAATTTGTGTGAAATTTTTGTCCAAACATCAATTACCCTGCAGTTCAGATTTGTTGCCATGCGAGTTCGATTATTCCCGAATCTTAAATTGCCTTTAAAAGAGGAGAGATTCCAGATTTCCGAGATTTAGACCAATACGACAAGGCTGTTTCCTGCGATTACAATAAAGAACTTCAGTAAGGATCAGGGCTACGTATAGTATTTTTTTTATAGCTTCTTATATCATTTTTATTAAATATATACTTTTGTTATTGTAATTGTGCTTTTTGTATTATATGATTTAATATTTATGGATATACCACATGTTTTATGATATAATATTGTTCTTAATGAACACTCACCTCAGTTACGGTGTGTTTATCCGTCTCTTCCCTTGTAGATCTGCTCCTAGCTAAACGTGTGTTGTAAAGCGCTGCAAAAAAGCCTGTTCATATAGAGAACAAGCAGACACAATCTTTTTTTTAATTATACATTTATTGCTAGATCAACAATTATTTGTTATACATAGCATAGGTAAAAGATTTTGTGACATGTTATAACTTAGAATATAAATATATTGTGACATAGTGCGACAAAATAATAAGCGCGGTGAATTCACATTTGGTTAATTTTGTCTATGGTTTGCTATAACTAGGTCCTGTGATAGTATGCGTTTGTCTAGTGTGAATATCCGTTTTAAAGAGTTGATAGAATTCCGCACCACTTCATGCACTCGCGTTTGAAATGAATTTTTCCGCACAGTTCTTGATGTATTGATCGGTGGGTAAGATGCCGAGTTCTTCATGTAGCTGGGTATTTCTAACGTACCACGGTGCGTTGACTATGATTCTTAGGACTTTATTTTGGAGGCGTTGTATTTTCTGTATGTTGGTATTTGAGGTGTTGCACCAGACCGGCGATCCATATAGGACGAGAGGTCGAATTAGGGCTTTGTAGAGTAGTGTTGCGCATTCAGTTTTTAGCGAGGATTTTCGGTTGATAAGTGGATATAATTGTTGTAGTCTAGTGTAGCTTTGGGTAAGTTTTTGGTTTATGTGGTACCCCCAGCTTAATCGAGTGTCAAGATATAATCCCAAGTATTTGACAGCACTGTTATTGGAGTTCCAAGGTATTTAATCGTCTTCAGTTTGTATGCAAGGATTGTTGAGTCTTCTTAGTGTAAAATTTTGGTTTGGCATTTGTCAGGATTTATTCTGATGTTCCAGGTTTTGAACCAAGTTAAAAGTTTATCAGTTGCGGTCTGCAGTTTGGAGATTGCTTCATTGAGGTTATCGGCTTGCGTGAACATAGAAGTGTCGTCTGCGAAGGTAGCTATTGTAGCACCAGACTCTGGTAAGTTAGACGTATATATGTTGAAGACAGTTGGCCTCGGGATGCTGCCCTGGGGAACTCCAGCTCTGATTTTAGTGATTTCGCACAGGGTTGTGTTGATTTTGACAGCAAATGTTCTGTTGTCTAGAAAAGCAAATATGATTGCTTTGAGATAAGCAGGCATTGTAATATGAAGGATTTTATTTTTGGGGCCTTCTATCCATACCCTGTCGAACGCCTGCGCGAGGTCGAGGAAGATTGTTACCGTGTATTGTTTGTTGTTGTAGCCCCGTTCGATGAGCTGGCTTATTCTTTGAAGCTGGTAACTCGCAGAATGTCCTTTCCTGAAACCAAATTGATGTTTAGGTATTGTATTGCGATTTTCAATATGCTTAAGTAGTCGACTATGGATTACTTTTTCGAAGACCTTAGAAAGTGATGTCACTAGACTAATGGGCCTGTAACTGTTTAATTTCTTTTTGTTTTTACCAGGTTTTGGAATCATTACGATATGTGCATGCTTCCAGGTTTGTGAAACAGGCGTTGAGTGTTGAACTTAGATAGGCTAACGTCTTCTTAGTGAAGTATTTGAGGATATTGTTGGTGAGAAAGTCATGCCCGAGAGATTTTTTATCTGGGAGGTTCTGTATGATGCTAAAGAGTTCATCGGGTGAAGTTGGTTGGATACAGTCGGGTCTAGGTACTCTACTTTCGATATAATTAATGACTTGCAGTGTGTGGGTGGGCGTGCAGGTGATTACAGAAGTAAAATTACTTTCAAGATTATTGACAAAAGCGACTGCTTTTTCAAGATCTGTGGTATACGTTATATTATTATTTTCGGAAGATAATGGGGGAATTCTGCTTTTTGGTTCAGTATTTTTCTTGTAATATTCCATAGGCCCCAGTCTCCCGTGCTAAATTTAGCTATATGCTTTTGGTATGCTATGATTCTTAAGGTGTCTAACTGTAGTTTGATTCGGTGAGTTATGTTGTTTAGTCTGTTTTTGAGTTGAGGATCTCTGGTTCTTTGCTATTCTCGTCGAAGTTGATTTTTTGTTTTAATTAGGTCAATCACGTATCTAGGAGGACTATAGTCAGTCTGATAAGTTCGTCTAGGAGTTGTTGTGGTGGCAAGTCTAATAGTTTCCTCTATTGTTGAGGTAAGATGACTTATGGCTACATCAATGTCTCTTTCAGTTTGAAGTCTTGTTGGGCATTGTAGTTTACTATTCATCTGATCTTCAAATATGTTCCAATCTACTTTGCCATTGATTAGTTTTGGGATGGGTTGCTTGATGATTGAAGTGTTCGTGAAAGATACAATAACAGGGAGGTGATCAGAATTTAGTTCAGTTATGACTCTTTGGTAGATTGGTTTATTAAAATTTTTCTGAAGAACTATGTCTAGAGTATCAGGCTGTATTCGTTAGGTGCCAAAATTTGGAAAGAATTATTTGTGGCCAGGTTTTCAAGTTTGTTGCAAAACTGGTTCCTTTCGGGGCGGACTTGATCTCCGTAAATAAAAAGAAGTCTGTCGTAACCAGGTCAGGAATGTATGGGACTGGGGAAATCGTCACTTGTGTGTTTTTGTGATCCCCAGTTAACAATTTGAGAACCAACTTGGCACACACTTTCTGTAAGTGCAAATTATCGGTAACAGTTTTGTGCACAGTGGGTTTCGAAATTATGAGAGTCTCTGCTATCATTCGAACACTTACTCGATGATCGGAATTTAAAAGATCACAAACACGAGACACATTTTTGTCACTTTTGCTGGTTGATGGTCGTCCAGAGCGGGGGTCATCCTCTACCTCGTCCCGGCCATTTTTAAACAAGTTCAACCATCTAAAAACCTGAGAATCTGAGAGAGCAGAGTCCCTGTAGACTGTCTGCATCATTTGATGAGTTTCGGCGAGGCTTTTGTTCAGTTTAGCACAGAACTTGATCACGTAACGTTGTTCGATAGTTTTGTTAAATGAGCGTCGTGACACAGGTAGTAACAGCAGGTTCACGGAAACAGCGATCCTAGAGATCATAGACCGAGCTTGAAACCGTTGTGAAGCTAAGAGTCACCCCACCTAATCCAACCGGTGCGAACGCGCTGCCACAACGGGGGCGACGCGTTCGGACAAATTGCATTACTTTCTGGACAAGCCCTGTATTACTCCTTGGTCAATCTTATCTTTTTTAATCTTGACAAATAATAGTTGGTGACGGACGTTGTCAAAGGCTCTTTGATAGTCAGTCATATGCGTATGAGGACTGGTTTTTATTGATTGATACATTTTGAATCAGAAGCTGTGTGGAGCATAATACTTCTCTTATTTCGAGAACCTTGATGCAACCGAATTATTTGTCTTTAACAGTTTGCGTGGATTGACAATTTCCGGGGAATGAAATACAAAGTTTGGACTCTATAAGAAAAACTATTGGTTGGACAGAGTAGGAGTTGGAAGAGAAAATAGGAGCGGTAATGTTAATTAAGAAAGCATATGACAATACTACAATAGTTTATACAAAATATATTTATGTACATGTGTGTCACCGATGTTTACAGTCTGCTGATTTCTTCACATCTGTTATGTATTTTGGAATGGATTATTTCTAGGAATGCATGGCTGATCAAATTGACAAGTCTAAAGTTTACATCTTTTTCTTGATGTTTTTTGGTATTGCCACGACAGTTGATTTTAATGAATCGTTAGGGGTTTTTTTAAAATTGTAAATGTTATGCAGATCTGTAAGGTATTCTATCTTTAAGCTTAAGAGCTTCAGGATAATTATTATTATGATCAAGACTCTTGCTATTTTTCGCAAAATGAGTAGCTTTTTCAACTTGGGTTTTTAATATCCTTGTTACAGACGGTTCTTCACTCTCGCTATGTATATTCCCCCATTATTTTCTTAATTTTTCTGTAAAAGTTTACACTATCATGAAGGTTATATAACATCTTTAACAATTTTAACCATAATTTATGAGATTATTCTACAAGCAATATATAGGTGTATAAATAAGTTCTCAGCTTTTTCTGCAAAATTAAAGTTTTATTTAAAAACAAACAAAAAAAACTTCGGTATCAAAGTATTCTCCGTTGGCATCGATGACTTTTTGCCATCTTTCGGGTAGCTTGCGAATTCCCTGGTGATAGAACCTCACCGGCTTCGAGACGATGAAGTTATCAATGCATTTTCGGATTTCTTCTTCTGTTTTGAAGTGCGTATCAGCCAAGTGGTGCTGTAACGACCGGAATAAATGATAAACGGAAGGGGCTATGCCTGGGCTATACGCCACATGTGGGAGAAGTTCCCAGCCTAACGCGAAGATGTATTCTTGCGTCGCCTTCGCAACATGTGGTCAGGCATTATCATGGAGCAGGATGACTTTGCGACTTCCTTGTCCAGTAAATGGCCTCTTTTCTTCGATTGCGTCGCTCAAATTCATGAGTTGCTGTTGGTAGCGATCCGGTTTCGAGAGTTCATAATACAGCACACATTTTCAATCCCACCAGATACAGAGCAAATTCTTTTTGGCTTTAGAGTCGATGTCGAAGGTTTGCCAGGGTCTACCCATGATTTTTTGCGCTTGGGATTGTCGTACAAGATCAATTTTTCATCGCCCGTAATAATTTTATGCAGAAAATCCTTTTTCGGTTCCTTGAAAGCAAATGGAGTGCGGCGTCACGCCGTCGATTTTTGTTGTCTTCGGACAGTTCATGCGGAACCCATCTGCCTTCCTTTTGTATCTTACCCATTGCATGCAAACGTATGGAAATGGCTGGCTGAGTGTCGCCAAGCTGTTCTGCAAGCTCTTTTTCAGTTTGCGCATTGTTTTGATCCAGCAGTGTCTGCAGCTCATCCGTATCAAATGTTTGAGGGCGTCCAACGCGTGGTTGATCTTCAAGACTAAACTCTCCTCGGCAAAATCTTTGGTAACACTTTTTGCACGTTGCATGATTTACAGCATTCTCACCATATGCAGCACAAATCATTTCGGTGGCTTCAGCAGCGTTTTTCTTAAGATGAAACGCGAAGTGAATAGAAAATCAAATATGCTCTTTTGTGATTGCCATCGTGAACACAGCTGATTATTGAGGTTATGTGCATCAAACGCCAAATCGTATGATGTTTCGAAAGATCAAATGTCATTGCTTTAAAACCGCAAGAGGGCGGACTAATACGTTACATGCAAATGGTGATTTGCGCCCTGTGATATCTAAAGCTGAGAACTTATTTATACACGTAATAAAGTTACGTAAAGGGGGATCATACCAAACTTGAAATACTAAGATGCTTAAAAACTTTATCTTTAGACGATCACAAGAAGTGAGCGAGCAGAATATGTAAGGCTTCTATTAGAAACACCTAAATATTTAAGCGAAGCTAACTATGCATAAATAATGATGGGTTGCTGAAAAATGCTCTATTAGCCTTCAGGAGCTTTTTTTATAGTAACTGTTATATTACTTTAAGGAAAGAATTAATATAACTTATGAGAAAGTAAAATAATTTTAAAAGTAAGCCTCATTTGTTATCTCTCTTTATCAGTAGTAGATATTAATATCAAAGTAGTAAAAACATAGTTATCAAAGCTGTTCAAAAACATCGTTTATGAATCAGTTGATAACTCATCTGTTTGTAATAAATATGTAGACTACTTGGAATTCTATAATTAAGCACGTAGCAGTCCCAAATTAGATATTTTTTTATTTGGGGTATTTATTTACAATCTGCCTTACTACATTAAAGCATTCGGTAAATAGTATGAAAAATACATGTCGTGTAGCAAATTGCCTAATATAGCAATTACCCTTTAACCCTCCGTTGTCACAACGGGACAATTTGACCCGAACTTAAAGTTTGCTCCTAAATATTCTAAAGGAATTTTTTTTATTATTCAGTGGCAATTGAGCATCGTTCCAGGTCGGTGTCGGTTTTTTTGACCCATACTCTGAGCTCCTTATTGATTGAATAAAAAAATTGCAATAAAGTTTTTTTTGATAGTATAATGAGTCAAAAATAGCTTAATAGTTGCTTTATTTTTATTATTTTTAAGTGCTCCTATTGTGGAAATGGCATACAATGATGTAAGGACACGATGCTTTCTCGGATGACAATTATATCTCCCAGAAATCAGATACAAATACCTCGAGTCAGATTACAGAATACATCTGATCCAGAAGAAGAAAGGCCGCTATTTGCGAAAAAAGATGTTCGAGTTGTCTCAGTAATAAAGACAAGAAAACGAAAATGCAGTGTCCAAGCTGCTTGCGCCCTATGTGCGATGATCATCGCGCCTACATTTATAATTGTGCTAGAGTTGAATAAAAATATGTATCTTTCAATAAATTAAACTGTTTTTTTACGATTTATGTATAAAAAATAAATTTTTTGGGAATTTTTTTAATATGTTAAAAATGAGTAAAGCATTTGTTTCTTTGTATTATTCGATTTTTTAATAGTACAAGTACATTCGAGAATCTTTTCAAGACGATTGGTCTATATATGGTCAACTGGTGAACATGTTGACCCAGAGTGACCTCCTTGGTCGAAAAAATAGGTGTGACAACTGAGGGTTAAGCATCAACTGTGTCCAGGAGATAAACTAACTTAAAATAAGTATAATAGCTAAATAAATTCTAGTCTGAACTACACGAATCGATTATGTAAGTCTGAGAATTTAAACCTCTTGACTCTCCGCACTTCATTTTGATCGTTTAACAAATCACTGGCTAGTTCGTTAGTCTAGCTTGATACTTAACACTCGTTTTTGTGATAATTTTACTAACTGAACTTATGTTAAGGTCACGTCTAATAACTTCATTAGACACATACCAGGGAAGGTTAATAATGTCTCGTACAATTTTAGATTGGAATCTTCTGATTATATCGATGGTGTTGTTTGCTGGTGAGTCCCAGAATTCCAAGCCTTAAGGCATAATCATCTTTAAATCCAAGAATTGATTTTAAACCATTTTATTTTATTTTTTTTTGTAATAGATATAATATATAATAGATAATAAATAATAATAATTGTAATAGTTATAATATATAATAGATAATAAATGAATGGGAGAATTTACTGATGTAGTACTGCATTGAAAAATTGTGTAATTTTCAAGGTCAAGCTTTTTGATTATCTAGCGTTCTGAAACAGAGACGGGTGAAAAATTCAATTACATATAAAAATAGTGAATAATTACTAAACGATTTCAAATATTGTTATTTTTTTCTAAAAAATAAACAATGAAAGAATACTGACCAAAAAAGAAAAATAAGTTATTATATCTTAATCACAGGTTTGAAATAAAAGTTTATTTTTAAAGATCAATCGCTTCTTTTTACTTTCCTTATCCTATAATAAGGAAAGTAATGTAATCGGCGGAAATCTGACCTATCCAGTTTTTCACATTTCTGGGCGAATTATAGCCTCAGTTGGTTTGGGCCATTGGTGTGCGTGTGTGTGTGCGTGCGTGCGTGCGTGCGTGCGTGCGCGCGCGCGTGTGCGCGCGTGCGTGCGCGCGTGCGTGTGTGTGTGCGAGCGTGCGTGCGTGTGTGTGCGTGCGTGTGTGTGCGCGCGCGCGTGTGCATATGTACGTACGTGGCTGTCTCTGTCTGTCTGCCTGTCTGTAAACAGGATATCTCGAGAACCGTTAGAGCTAGAGACTTGAAATTTGGTGTGCAAGTTACTTGTAGGTAGTGAACGCAGTGCGAAACTTTTGGTAAAAATCGGCCTAGTCGTTTGGTCACAAAATCAGTCGCAAAACGGTCGCAAATATAAACGGTTGAAGTGAACACGTGTAAATAATATGATTTTATTTATTTATATTTTGGAATATGTTTGATAGCATATGTATGGTCTGCAGCTTCATTTATGATGCACACTGAGTTATCCAGTTTTCTGTGATAATTTTCCGTGAAATGGGCTGAATTTTACGAATGACGCATGTTATGTGGTTTAAGTCACCTGTTTGCGTTTAATTGACCTAAATGCATTATGTAACGTAACTTCATAAAGGTAATTTAACAGTGTTAAGAAAGTTTCTTGATATTGGTGACCAGTTAACATCACTGGGAGATGACGAAGGTTCCCGTTCAATAAATCTATTGTTTATGGTATGTAGTACATCTTGTTTCCAATCGGGATTAAAAATAATCACTAACGTTTGCCGTTAATTAGTAGTCGCTCTTTTTTTATTAATTAAAAACATAAGGTCCGATGATTTTGCCAGATCGAAATCTATACCAAATGGTACTTTTTAGTGATTAAGTGCACTTTTTCAAATTCCCATCATGCTCTTATTATTCAAAATCCAACAATTTTGTTTGTTAACAAAGTAATCAATCCAAAAATAGACTGTCTCTGAAGATGATGTTTCGGACAAGAGCGATTTCAGAATTTACAACAAGGAACTTATATCCAGATGCATAGTCCGTCAGAATATCGTTCTGGTACTCAGCAAAGAATTAGATTAAGACAGATTTTCACATAGTCTGACTAACAGCGATGACGTACAGGCCTTGTTTGGCAATAGACCTCCTTACCTCACATTTTTTTATTAAATATCGAATTATGTTCAACCATGAAATTTACGTAACGCATGGAGCTCTTGGTAATAAATTTTAATGTTGTTTACACACTGTGAAGTCCTATAACTTTTCATGGTTGTTTGTCAAGACGTGTCAAATATGCCAACTACAGTCTTACAAATATGATCGTTACTAGCAGCTGTAAAAAGAAACATGCTTATAAAAAAATTATTAAATTAAAACTTCTAGTAACCTTCTGAGATTGACATGCTCTTGCACATCAACACATTCTTCAAATTTTTCTTCTGTCCTATTACTTAAAAATGTGTCATGATAAGAAATTGATGTTATAAATATAGATAAAGAAGTAGATGTTAATTTTTATTTTTGTTGCATGCATTTTTATGAAATTTATTAATATTATAATTATTTTAGGCAAGCCGTGCTCAAATACTAAAGAAGGCTGCCGAATACATCCAGTTTATGCGCCGGAAAAACAATTCGCATCAACAAGACATCGATGATCTGAAGAGACAAAATAACTTGCTAGAAGCTCAAAGTAAGGCTCGTCATCAGTTGTCTTTTATACTTTGTAACATCTGCTTGCTTTTCAGTTAGGACATTGGAGAAGGCAAAGGCATCTGGCAGTTTCACCTTAGATCCTTCTGATGTAAAAGAAATGGGTTTTAATGAATCAGAGTCAGACACGTCCGACACCGAAAGTTCCATTCAGCCACGTAGACCTAAGAAAATGAAGGTTTCGGGTTACCACTAACCTACCATTGCTGACGAGTGCATGTCTCACCAGTCAGAAAGCTTTCTTACCCTGGCTGGGGTGAAATTTGCAGAACACTGAAGTGCAAGATATGGCAAATATGCAAGGCTTCGATTGGACTCGTTCGTTACATTCTGTCGATTCAATTACTGTAGTTTATAGTAACATTTGCATCGTATCACATCATACATTTTTTTAAACATCTATCGATTATGTTAAATCAGATTTTATATGCATAACCATTTGTAATTCGCAGTTTTAGTTTTTAAGTTTGGTGTATTTTATTGAGTTTTTAATTATTTGTCCACATGTTTCACATGATCTAGCAAAAGGTCTCGTTTTGGAATTTTAATGTAGGAAATTTCTTACTGGAATAAACAACTTGTTCGATTTATGTGGTAGAAAGTAGTATGTGATTTGAAAACAGTACAAACTGTAATGCAACAATAATATTGTTCATTTTATTATGTTATTGAAATTACTCTAGTTTATTATGTACAGTAACAATAAAATTATGAATTAACAGTGCTACTTGCTATCTTGTTGTCTAAAAGTGAAAAAGACACAAAACTTTCTATTTAAATTCTTGCAGCATGTAATACAGAAAATCTCCAAGTTACTAATCATAAATTAATTCTTTAGCTCGGATCATAACTCTGTAGCAAATATTAATATAAGGTTGAGAAGGATCAAACAAAGCGTTCCAAAACCAAAAATTAATGCCAGAATGTTGAAAATTGATAACATTAGAAATGAAGTTAAAAAGAGTATTAAAGAAAATACAGAAGACATGACAGAAATTACTAAACAAAATGTAGATGTCAATGTGAAATGAAAGATTATAAAACAATCATTTCGAACTCCAGGACAAAAACAACTAAAATATGAAAGACAGAATGCCAAAAAGAATGGATGACAGAAAATCTCATGGAAGAGTGAAGAAATCAAAAAGGGAAAGATGCAGTTAAATACAGAGCTATCAATAAAAGTATTAGAAATAAGATAAACGAACCAAAAGAAAAACTCATGGAATAACAATGCAAGGAAATAGAAGAATTAGATCAGAAGTATGATACATTCAACATGCGTAAGAAGATCGAGGCATTCACCAGAACCAGTAAGAGAATACATCAATGATTCATAAAGGATCAACAAAGAAACAATTTTAGATATTTCATTAACACTAAAATGGGAAGAATATTTCAAAAAACCGTTCTCAGATAAAAGAGACAACACCTACCAAATAGAACCATTATCAGCTGGTCAAAGAATTATTACTGAACAAATTGAGTATGCTATTAAGAACTCCAAAGATAATAAAGCAGTTGGATCAGATGAAATACCGGTGAAATTGTTAAAATTAATAGAATAACAGAATTTGAACATAATGGAGGGGAGAGTCTGTATAATACTATTTTATGACACAGGTATCATACCGGTTGAATGGCTCCGTTCAACGTTTATAGCAATCCCAAAAAAAGAAAACGCAAAGGAATGTTTAGAACACCGAATATTAAGCCTTATGAGCCACACATTGAAGGTGTTCTTGAAAATAATACACAACAGAATATATAAAAAGCTTGAGGAAAACATTGGAGTTTGGGTTCAGAAATGTAATGGGAACCAGAGAAGCGCTTTATGCTATGAATATATTAATACAAACAAGTCTAGATGTAAACGTTTGACTACATTTATGCTTCATTGATTACGAAAAGGTTTTCGACAGAGTATGTCATCATAAACTAATCAATATACTTGAAGAGAAATGCATTGATGGCAAAATAATATATCTCGTTCAAACATACTAGAATCAAAAACCAACAATTAGAGTAGAGGAAGTGTCAAACGAAATAAATATCTGTAGAGGAATTAGGCAAGGGTGTATCCTGTCTTCGCTACTATTTAACTTATACTCGGAGGAAATATTTTGTTGAGCACTTGCCAATACTTCAGTATTGGAGTAGTAATCGACAGAAAAACTGTAAATATCAGGTACGCAGGTGATATCGTAATTATCACAACTAGTAAGGAAGACCTACAAGAGCTTATGTAACGCATTAGTGCTTACAGTAAGGAATTTGGGATCAACATAGAGCTCAAGAAAACAAAGAAACAACTAATCCTCAACAACAACTGGTAATTAACAATACTGTGATTGAACGCGCAAAGAAATATCAGTATTTGGGTATGATAATAAATGAAGATGACGAACACACTATAGAATGAAACAGACGAATAGAGATTGCAAGAGCAGCATTCATAAAAATGACTATTATCAAATAAAAACCTTAATATAGAGCTGAAAATACGTACATTACGATGCTATATCTTTCCACCGTTGCTGTATGTGAAAAGTGGACACTGAAGAAATAAAACCTAAAGAAGGTCGAGTCTTTTGAGTTATGGGTATATCAACAGATTTTAGAGATACCATGGACCAACAAGATAACTAACCTTGAAGTACTGCAACGAATTTGAAAAGAAATAGAGCTTATATTTACCATACAAAAAAGAAAACTAGAATACTTCGGAAACATACTGTGGCTAATTATATGGGGAAGATAATTGGAATAAGATCTATAGGCAGAAGACTTATCTCTTGGCTGAGAAATCTCTGTGAGTGGTTCAATTGCACTAGTGGCAACATCTAAGATCAATATAGCCTTAATGATCGCCAACTTCTATAGAGAGAAGGCACTCTGAGGTCATATTGATGTATAATTTAGATTCTGAGTATGTAGCACCTATACATCAACAAAAATAATTTTATAATGGTTTTATGAATATAAGTGAATCCCTGTACTATAATTTTACAATTAAGTTTTCTGGAAGTTTGTACTTATTTGTGCATTCAGATCAAATTCAACTAATTCAAGGTACAGGGGTTACAACCACGATTTGTGGGATTTTAGAGGGTTTGAATTTTTGGGGTTTGTGTGTATTTAAAATAAAGGAACTAATCAAAAATTTCGCTACAAATAAAGCTGCGGTTTGATTTCATAATGCAAGTAATGTATAATCATGTGATTTTGTCAAATCGGAGAAGTGTATGGTGTCTTCATTGCTTGAAGAGCAAAAGACGTTTTTCTTTATATTCAGAATTAAATTATTAATTGAGCATTAAGTAAGCTTCTATATCAGCACTTGAACTTATTGGTCTTTTACGCTGTAAAATACTAGATTGTATGTCTGTTGCACTATGAAGGAAAGGTGAATCCCTGGTTTGGGTGTTACTGTAACATGAGAACTAGCTCAAACACGACAAATCCTCTACAATTAAATCATCAAATTATTTGTTCCTAGAATTAGTGCTTGAAATCTTTTCATTGTGGTGCAAAATAACTAAATATCTTATAGATAATGTAGCTTCTCATTTAATTTCGGATTTTGATAATCAGTTCTAGGTGAAAATATTACTAGTGTATTAGGGACCTTTGCTCAGAATGTTACCATGAATGAAGTATATAATTTATATAATTTTTTTTTATTCTCTGTTGCTTTGGTAAAATTGTGCTTTTTTGAAATTTTTTGGATTTCTCTTAAACACTTTCAAAGAATATATTGTAGTTTACAAACTAATACAAAAATCTATACAAACATTTTTTTAGACTAAATTCTGATTATTCAGAGGATTTCTGTGCCATGTTGAATTTATCTAACGAGATTGATGAAATCCATGCTAAATATCTGCAAATGTCTTACACAGTACGTCATTGTCATTAATGATAGGATAAATCATGTGTATAGTGGCTTTTATACATGCTTAGTAATGAATACAAAATAAATAATGGGCATTGATACTCTTAACATATGTTGTTAAAGAACACGAAATTTTAATTTCTTATGCTATACCTGTGATCAAACATAATGGAAGGTGTCACAAACCAAAGGAATTCAATTAGTTATTATCATTTTGAACGATGACTGTCTTCTGGGATTAAAAGCGTTATGCAATACTGCAGAAGCTATTCATGTAATAAATCATTCATAATCAGGAAAATGTTGTGCAGTGTGATCCTTTCTAATAACATCGGAGAGCTTGAAGAATGTAGTCTAACTATTGGATGATAGTACAGATAGCGCTGGGAATCAAGAAATTATTCTGTTGATGGAGGAGAAAAGCTTTTTGCTGAAACTGGTTTTCAGAAAAATAAATTTAGAACTCCTTGTGTAGTCTTTCTTCATCATAAATAACATGGTATACTTTTGTAACACTGTAATAAATCAATGTTTTCATTAATGTTCAGTTTCAGTGCATTATGAGTATTATTTCACCAATAAACTTAGATCGGCTCTTACATCATGATGGTAAGGGGGAGTTGCGCCATCTTACTAAAAGTAAATCTCTTCATCACTAAAAAAGTCTTTGAGGCAGCACGTTTAAGTAAATATCATTGAGACAATTCGGTTAAAAAAATGCTCAATGTTATCTTATACCACACTGTAACTCTTGATACGTCCAAGTGGTGTTATATAGTTATATGCGGATTTGGAGTACCCAGTGGGTGTAATTGTCTTGATTAGTTGAGCCATTTAACTTAAGGGTATTTTATGAAGATGAATCAAATATAAACTAGAATTATGTTTTTTATATTTATTGAAGCATAATTATAAATACAAAGATACAAAGTTATTTTTTTTTACATAATATTCTGACTTTCAACTCGAGAACTATTGAACCTAAAGACATAAGGGGGGTATCATTCGAAAGCCCACGGTCTATGTGGTTATCATCCGCGAGGTCGCATAGGTGGGATGTCCTACAACAATGCGATAAGGGTTTTTAGCTTCCAATATGTAATTTCTTATCACTTTTGATCAAGGCAGCTTCCAAGCTGGAGATTATTTATTTCTGTTATTTCTGACATCTGCCACGCCTTATAATTTTTGATCTGTGATAGATAGACATAACGTTTTCAGTATTTAACTAAGAACAATAAATCAAGTCCAGACGCCAAAAATCAGCCCGATCGGAAAATCTCGAGATCGGTTTGACCGGAAGTGGCCGCAAATTTTTGTTTATGTGTAGAAGCCCCGGACATCTGTGGAACCGGAGTTCCACGTCTTCTTATCTATGCATGATTACATGTTCTTTGAATAGTGATATTTTCATAATGATGCAGTATCAACAATTGCAAATGCAATGGCGTGAAATTTTTTGCATTACTATAAAAATTAAAGAAAGTTGAACATATAATGTAGAGGAGAGGAGGGTATTATGGAATAGTCGGGAAATATGGAATACCGAGGTTTCGGCTCTGTTTGGTGCTGCTATTACGTGGGAATACCATGAACTACTCAAGAAATACTCCCGTGATGCAGTGCAGTGAGACTTGAACGCTTGTTGTTGTCGTACCATTCGCTACAAAACAAAATGTGTTTTGTGATTTTCAAAAGTTTTTACAGGTAAGTTTTCAAATAGTTTCTTACTAGTACACATGTGACTTGAACATTGATGTTAAGCATAATTTTAACAGTTTTTTAACAGTTGGTATTTATTTGCAATCTGCTACATTAGCAATAAGCAAATCATATTACTATAATGGAAATACATAGCAGTGTAAATTACATGGGAGGTAACGCCCTTTGACGTTCCTCAAATGAAATTACTTTCAACAATTAATAACTAATAATAAGTAAGTAGTAGGGATATTATATCTGTCTAAAAACGATTAGGAAGATCTGACGGCTTGAAACGTTTGAGTCTGCGCACTTGTTCACTTTCATCAATTAGTTCTGTCACTAGTGGGTTAGGATGAGATTCTAGTCGCAAGAGGTATTTTTCACTAAACTTGGTAATTTCTTCTTTCACTGACTTCATTTTTAGGTCTTTCCGTATTTCCATGTTGGGTATGTAGTAGGGGGCGTTAGTGATGGTGCGTAAGGTCTTCGACTGAAAGCGTTCCAGAATTTCGATATTGGAATGTGAGGCGGTACCCCACAACTGGATACCGTAGCTCCAAATTGGTTTCAGTATACTTTTGTAGATTAATAATTTATTACTCAGAGAGAGTTTGGAGTTGCGACCTAAGAGCCAGTAGTAACTCTTGAGTTTAAGATTCAGGTGTTTTCTCTTAGGCCATATATGAGTTTTCCAGGTCAGGCCTTTGTCTAAATGCATCCCAAGATATTTCACACTGTCGGTATGGGGTAGAACTCGGCCGTCCATTATCACATCAGGGACGATTCCTCTACGTTTAGTGAACGTGATTTGTAGTGACTTTTGAGAGTTGATTTTGAATCGCCATTTTTGGAACCAGTCGGTTACTGCGTCTAAGTTCTGCTGTAGATTACTAGCGGCTGTAATAGGGTCGGTGTGAGAGGAGAGAAGCGCTGTATCATCAGCGTAGGTTGCGATCAAATTGTTAGCATTCGTAGGGAGGTCTGCAGTGTATAGAACGTATAAGACCGGACTTAGGGCACTATCTTGCGGAACGCCTGATGTGATGGGATGGAGAATTGATACTGCTTCTCCGAATTTCACTTGGAAATTTCTATCTTCGAGGTATGATTTTATGATTTGGTAGTAAGTGTAGGGTAACATCAGCTTTAGCTTAAAGAGTAAGCCTTCATGCCAGACCTTATCGAAGGCCTAGCTGATGTCAAGAAAGACGGCCGCACAATCGTTCTTGTTTTCGAATGCTTGGTTAATGTGTTCAACTACCCTGTGTACCTGTTGTATTGTGGAGTGGTGACTCCTAAAACCAAACTGGTGATCAGGTATTAGGTTTTCGTCGTCCAGGATGGGGGTGAGCTTGTTCAGAAATAATTTTTCAAAAAGCTTTGAGGATAGCGGTAACAGACTAATAGGTCTGTATGAATTGGGCTCGTTGATGGGCTTTCCAGGTTTGGGAATAAGTATTATTTGAGCAATTTTCCATTGTAACGGAAAGTATCCTGTACGCAGAATACTGTTGAAGATAAGCGTGAGTATACAGATAGCTTTAGGAGGCAGTTCCTTCATTATGTGACCAGTGATTAAGTCGTGTCCAGGAGACTTTTTGCAATTAGTCTTTCTATCAATCATTGTTTGAACTGCAGCCCTAGTGAAAGGTTTGATGGGAAACGTAAGTTGATTTGGGGCCTGTAGTAAGTTGTCCACTTCTGCGTCTGTGTGGGGGTCGTTAGAAAGTAGAGGTTGAAACACTTCTTGAAGGTGGGCTGCAAAAGTGTCTGCTTTATTTTTGTCAGTGCTGGCCCATGTGGTTGTCTCTGATAAGTCTGAATCAACAAATTTTGTTCTAGATACCCCCATAGAGATAGTATCGCCACCTCCAAAAAAGCAGGAAAGCTAGATATTCTTCTATAATAACCCACTCTCTTCTTCTTTGTCTTAATATTTTCTTTAACTCACATTCTTCTTCGCACTCTTCATCTAACCATTTTTTCTTTCTTTGTGGTTTTTGTTTTGAAATACTTCTTTGTTGCAAATTGTCTCTATTTTTTTTCAATATCATCTAGTTATTTTTTCTTTTTTGGGCGTTTCTTCTACATTCATCTTTATTTTCTCTTAATTTTGCAATTCACTTACGTTATATCTTTCTTCTTTCCTTTTTCTTCTCTACTCTTTCTGCCCTTTGCAGTTTTATTTTTACTCTCACAAGGAAGTGATCGAATCAGTTTCAGCCCCTTGGTATGATCTAACTTTGGTTACTGTTTTCGCATATTTATCTTGAATTGTCACATGATCGATCTGATTTGTCCCATTTTTTCTCGATATAGATATATAGATATGTATCTCTTTCCTGTGGAAAGGTGTGCTTATTATTTTTAGCTTTTTTCTTGTTGCTAACGAAATTAATCTCACACCATTATCATTATTTGCTGTATGCTTACTTTCTCCTGTTATCTTCTTTTCTAACCTTAGCGTTTACGTCCCTAATTACTATCAAAATATTTTTGTTGATGTTTATTTTTTCTTCTAGTACTTTAAAGAACTTATCTTTCATTTCTTGTTCTTTTCCTTCAGTGGGTGTGCGGATATTTATTATGGATGTTCTTTCTTCTAAGTCTTAAGATTAAAATGCACATTCGGTCCGATATTTCTTCAAAATTCTTTTGTTCGAAAAATCACACCAAACCCCCACTTTGAATTCCACTCCTCAAGAGTTTTTAATTTATATTTTGTTTGGCATTTCTTTTTAGCTGCGTTTCTTGCAATGCAATTATTTCCATCTTATATATTTTTATTTTCTTTATGAAATTTTTCAAATGCGTTATTGATGTTTTCGAGGTTCCAAGTTCGTCATCTTTGTCCCTTTTCTTAACTACAGCTATCAGTTTTTTGTCTTGCAGTTCTAATTGCAGTACTTTCCGGCAACTTTTCATCTACTGTTCTTTTAAATAAACTCCGCTTGCCCCTCCCCTCCATCTCTTTATCCTGATCTACGTTAGTTACTCCATATAAATTATTCGTTATTATTTTATTGTATCTTATCTGAGCTCTATTTTCTTTTTTCCTTTCCTCTTTCAACTAAGGAATTCGTAGCTTCCGTTCTCGTGTTTTTGGGGGATAATCGTCATTGATCAGTATGTCTGTGCCTTTCAATCTTTTAGTGCTCTTCAAAATCTCTATTAATTTAATATCTTTAATAAATTTAATTAGTACTGGTCTATTTTTTCTTCTCTCTGTTCCTCAATTCTCCTTACATCACTTATATCAATTTTACCATCAATAGGTGCACTTAACTTTTGCATGATCTTCAATATTTTTTACTCTGCTATCTTTTTCATCTTCCCGATTTGCTACACCCTAAACCACTAGATTTTTTCCTGATCTCCCTCCATCACGCAGGTGGCTAGGAAAAGAGAAAAAAAACATTGAAGAATGGCACAAGATAGAAACACCTATATGAGACAAATAAGGGACACATAATAAATTTTTCTATATATTATACCCTTATAGTAACACACAAAAAGATTATCAACTGATTAAAAATTCCCTTTTTAAAAAAATGCCAAGTAGAACTGGGCCAGTGTTACACTTTTTTTATGTTCAAAATTGGCCAGTTACATAAATTAATGCAAGATAGTTCATAAATATATAGAAGTTTTAGAATTTGTTTCACTCTTTTTTTATTTATAAATACAGCAGACAAAAGAATTCTCAAATGTGATTATAAATATGAAAACTAGCTGAAATTAAGATAGCTTAGACTAAAATTCCCAGGAGACATTCAGAAAATTGGATCATTGTTGGCAAGGTCTGATAAAATTAAAATCTATAAGAACGTCAATTTTTACATTGTAATCAAAAAATAGCTCCTATAATACTGATTTATTTATAAATAAGGGCTGCATTGTATCAAATATTACATCTAATTAATCTTCGGCTTCTTCTCTCCTGGAGGTTTGATCTTTTCTTGTTTTACATCTGCTTTGGCATCTTTATTTTCAAGTGCACCATTTTCTGGTTCAGTTTTAATAGGTGCAACTGTTGCTTTGGGCTGAGGCGGTTGCGGTAAAGGGAACTTTTTTATAAGCTCACCAAGCAACATGTCCACCCGTTGCCTTTGAAAAAGTGAACTTGACTCCTCCTTTGGCTTTTCTTCTTTTGCTTTGCTTTTATCTGGTACATTCTTTTGAGATTTGAAATCCCATGAATATCCTTTACTAGGATGATACCGTGAAAAGCTGGTCGTTTCTTCAAAAGATGACTGCAAGTGATGTACAGCTGACAGCTATAAGTGAAACGGTAAGAGATTAAGTTAGTTTTCCAGGTACGGCATACCAAACGAGAATTCAGTACACTGGCTAAATCTGGTGCCTGATAAACCACACCGGCTATGATGTAATAATCTGCTAAGGGGGTAGCTTGTTGTGGGCTATGTCTGTGCTGTTTTCGAATTACATACAGTATGGGCTCCTGTACATGCAAAAGAACGTATTCTAAGCCGGTCATATTTCTACAATAACTCTGTTGAGCATTTAAATGAACATTAGCAAAACACGTACTGCAGCTGCTCAGGGTTCAGCCGTTGCATCTTTACAATCTCGTTGTTGCAAGTCCTATCAAAGAAGGGGTTTGATCGTTCAGAAAAGTAATCCATCACATTTGTGGTATTGAGGATGGGTATCCAAGCAGAATCGTGCCATGACAGCGAGAGAGGATTGTCGGGAATCCCCGGACCTAATCCTAATCGTCCTGGCAACATTTTTGTTTTAAATTTAATCAGAAGATAGTTTATGGAAATATTAAGCAACCGCCATGTTTTTAAAAAGATTAATAGACTTTGAGGTTATTTTTAACTACTCCTTTCAATTCGCTGAATATTCACCAAGTTGCTATTTTCCATAAATTGTCAAGAGTACACTACAGGTAAGTATTTTCGTGTTAAAAGAATTTTTTTATCTATTATTAAAAAAATGATTTATGTGTTAGTTTACTAACAAGGATGCAAATTTAACAAATTCCTGTTTTGGTTTGATGACTATCATAACAAAATAGCATGCTATTAGCCTGTTCACAATACATCGTCAATCTTCTACAAGGTAAGTCAAATTTTTATTTTGCAGATTTTATTAAATTGTAAATTTAGGCGCATATGAATTTATAATAAACCGCTTAATACTAACTGTAAATTTTAAGTTATAAATATAAATTATTTAATTTAGAAATTAAGTCAAAATTTATATTTTGAGGAAAAGCTAATTTGGCTCCTCATCGCTCTTAATCACTTCTGAAGTAAATTTAATTGCAACACGTTTTTAATTTATGATGTATAGATAGATAATAGCATAAATGTCTTTTTCAAGCTGGACTTTTACACGCTATTTTGAAACTTTGTCTTATTTAAAATCTCAATAGTGCAATAAGTTTATCTCGTTAATACATACGTAATTAATGCTTATTTCTTATTGCTAGGAATGGATTTGTCTGTAGTACCCTTACATAAATACCCCCAGCACATAATGCAATGTTGCGACCTCATCAATGACGAGTGGAAAAGAAGCACCACAGCAAGGTTGAGAAGCTTGGAAGGTTCGTGCGACACGTTGCCAACGTGCCTAATTCTCCTGCAAAATGATAAAGTGATCGGACATTGTAAGCTTTCTCCCATACTGAGTATTCGCGATGCTTGCTTCGTCGAATCTGTGGTGATAGATAGGGTGTTAAGGGGGCAAGGGTTTGGTAAATACCTGATGAAGCGAGCGGAAGAGTACTGCAAGAATGCGTTGCATTTGCAAACAATTTATTTGTCGACCAAGGGACAAGAGGCGTTTTACAGCAAGATCGGTTACAGCCGGTGTCAGCCTGTTTCCATTTATGGCGGTTGTTCTGCCGTTAGTTTTTCCAACCAGGAAGTGAAGGATGTCAAAAGGACTACTATTCAAAGCCAGAATTCCATTCCAGTTCCGCCTCCAATTCCCGCATTTACGGTGAATTTCGCGAATGTTAAAGTTTACATGAAAAAGGATTTATGAACATTATATTTACAATGGATTATACTTTGTTGCAATAAACTTTTTTGAATATGTTCATTTTTATTTATAATAAATTGTTAACATTTCAGTTTTAATTTTATTAGCTACTAGTAGGATTATTTTAACAAAACGCTAAACCACAGATAATTGCGAAAATCCTAGTAAGAGAAAGAGGACTAAAATGAAACACAACATTATAATAGACCAGACAGAAAGTGTACGAAAGATGCAAAGTTATAAAATCCAATGTTATTAGAGAAAATAATAAAAGTTGGTTTAAATATGATCGGGACTGATTTTTATTACAAAAAAAAAATTGCTAAAGACTTACTTGCACAAGTCAGCCTTCAAAGTGCTCTCCTCTGAGACAACAGATTTTTTCTAATGTTCTGGAAGATCATGCGGTTCATTCTCCTGTCCTCTCTGAAGTACTTACAACATTCAAGCACGCAGGTCAGCGAGAGACACTTCCCCATGCTGTTGTTGGAGTCTGTGGTAAATTTCAGTGAACGGGACGTTTTCTCCAAAGAGGAATTTGATCACAATGCGTTGTGCTTTCTGTTTGTTTGTCACTCTAGCAATAGGTTCTAATCTAATCCGAGCAGGAGTGAGGGTGGAGGCTATGGCTCCACTTCCTCAAGGTCGCACAGCTGCTACGCAGTGCGGCTTGTTTACACACAAATCAGTTCCAGTCATATTTGAACCACCTTGTATACTCCAAAAAAAGAAAGAAGTGAGAAATGTCAAGACAATAAGTCTAACACCGCATACAGCAAAAATACTTACAATTAGTAGAATCGTTTGTAAAAGATTAGAAAGGTACTTTACAGAAGATCAATTTGGATTTACAAAAATCTCGAGCACTCGGGAAACAATACTAATGCTAGGTATACTTACTAATAGAAAAAACAAAAAAAGGGAAAAGAGACTTATATAGTATTTATAGATATGGAAATTGCATTTTATAAATCCAAATTATTCTAAATGCTATCAAGAATTGGGTAAAAATATTACTTCTACAAGGAACAGATGGCAATAACCTCCAATAGGTAATTACAGAAAGAAGAAAACATTAGGGACACCTTGTTACAATTCAGTTATACAGTGAATTAACTATGTTTTGTTTAACTCTTTACCATTTTCTTAGATAATATTATTTGAAATTAAAATAATTAGTCGCGTTTGTTGGGCCGAAAACTAAAAAAAAAATCATAATGCTTTTACCTCTTTCAACTGTCATTTAACACTTCAAATCTTTCTTTCTGTCCCTATCTCCTGTTTTAGATGGTTTTTTACATTTAAAAAAAAAATTGTCCCGTCCAGAGCTCCGACTTCCGAGCTCGTCAGTATATCATTAAACCTTGTGCTGCTTACTTGCGTTTTTTCACGTCTTGTTTTGAATTTTTGCATTCAATGGTCCGTGGTAAGCCTCTCTCCATAGAAACTCGTTTTTTTGACGGTGAATCTTACATTACAACGTTACAGAGAGACTGGAAGTCTTAGGGATCGCCATCTCCCTGGGCCATTACGCGTAACATCCGATGCAGAGAATCCGTTTATTCGAGTGTTGAGTAAGCCAAATAGAAGATTAACTGCACCAGATATTGCTGCGGAATGTAACCGGGGAAGTGATGAAACAATATCAGTTAGCACAATAAAGCGGCGTGGTAACAAGGCTAAACGCCTTCAGTGGGCGCAAAAGCATCGTTTTTGAATAATTGAACAGTGGAAAAATGTATTATGGACCGACGAATCCAAATTAGAAATTTTCAGTCAGAAACGGATAATCTATGTGCGTCGGTCTAAGACTGTGTTACCTGGCCCCGATTTCGCCGGGGCTAATGTTACCTGACTCGGAATTTTCGGCCCGTACACAACACAAAGGACATTTGTTAGAATTTGTAATCCCAAGGAATGTTACCTGAGGCCGACCTTGTGGCGCCGTGTGCAGGAATGTTACCTGAGGCCGACTTTGTGGCGTCGTGTGCAACATCGGGGTTATTGACATACCGCGCCGCGTCGTGCCAAGCGACCGCCACCGACCACAGCCGCCACGGCATTTTCCAATCAGAGCAAAGGCGCCCCCGGCGTCCACCAGTCCTGGGCAAGCCCTGCATTCCACAGTGGGCGCAGCGTGCTTCCACCTGAACTCTGCACCCCACTAGCAGAGTGGGGTACGGTTGAGCCCTTAAAACCTGAGCAACCGATGAATTCGCGCTCAGTCGTCAGCTCTTAAGAAGTAACCATCAAGTATCATCAGATGAGTCCCTTTTGGCTTCTTTTGCTGCTCGCCGCCCGGACCTGCTGCTCGCTTTCTGGACCGACTGCTCGCTTTCCAGCACCGCCGCCCGGATCTACTGCCGCCCCTGCTGCTCGCTGTCCGGCTCCGCCATCGGTCCTGCTGCACGCTGCTCAGCTGCGCTACGCCCCCTGCTGCTCGCAGCCTGGTTCCACCACCGGCCCCGCTGCTGCACGTAGCTCGCGGCCCGTTTTAGCGCATACATTAAGTCGTAGGTTAAGTTCTTGTAAATTAGCTAAGTAGGTTAAGTTAGCGTAAGGTAGGTTAAGTTTGTAAGATTGTAAATATAATTCTAATCGTAAGTTGGAGCTGACGCTTCGTTTTTTTAGCCTTCCATGCCCCACGCCTTGCCGGTCGTAGCGCCCCGACGCCCGATTCATCACCGCCCGGGCCCGACCTGGTAACAACTGAAAAAATTATCCAGGATTGTATTGTTTCAATTGTCAAGCAAGGAGGTGGGTCTGTTTTAATATGGGGTGCCTCTCTTTACATGGTGTGAGGAACCGAAAAAAAGTCAATGGGATTATGAGGAAAGAACATTATATAAAAAAAATTAAGGAAAAACGCCGTGCCATCTAGGTTGAGTCTAGACCTTAACTCCATTGAGTTGCTATGGCATAAGCTGGATAGAACAGTAAGAAAGGAGTGTCCCAGGTCAAAATCATTTTTGGAGTCTTCTTCAAGGTGCCCGGAGAGATTTACCACTCGAGAAATTAAAAAAATTAATTGCTAGAATGGCTAGAATCGTAAAAGCAGTGTTAAATGCAAATGTTTTTTTAACGAAACAAATGTTTAATATTCAAGTTAATTTTTCCAGTGTTTGTGATGGTTTTTGTTTGTTTTTTACGTATTATATAATAAATTGTTTTCTTACATTACTTTGTATAAATTTATTTTTTATTTACTGTCCATATTCAGCAACCAAGAAGTACTAGCAAGAATACAAAAAGAAAGAACGCCCTGAAAGAACATAATGAACATTGACGGGGTATACACTAAAACCTGAAGGCATATTGAAAAAATTTTGGATTTATGACAGAAGAAAAAATAGCCAATATTATAGTATACGCCTCAAATAAGATATATGAATTGTTGAATATATGTATATAAACCTAAAAAATTAACATAGCATCTACAAAAATGGAAGACAGTAATGCAGCAAACCAATCGAGAAGACTAAAGACTAGGAGAGAGAAATAGTCACATTATTATACATTCAGGGAATACATATAGTAATAAATCGTCATGACACACTCCTGAACTGCCCCTGAAACGCAGAAAGATGTGCCCCGAAGCCAGGTTTACAATGTAGCATTTATAACAATATTTTATATTTATATCTTTGCGTTAAACAGATGAATCAAAATTTAACAGCTCACTTTTACAATACACACTATCATTAATAGTGAGATACAAATTAAATCGCCACTTCTACCCGCAACAAGTTAGCCACAGTACTAATACACGAGTGCCTAAAAATGGGTCAGTGAGTATCTGACTACTGAAATACCAGCACTTTTTAAACCGGGCAATAACGGATAGTTTTTTAAAATGAGCGTGCATTTTTGACAGTTTTATTACTGTATGCATTCGCTGAACGGATTATAGTTACTTATTGTCCACGGTGGACAAATAGTAGGAAATGCGGATTTAATAAAAAAATGAAAAGACTTCAAAACGTAAAAAAAGGGGAGAGCAAACAAGGTAATTGTAATATTTGTTATGTAGGCGAAAAAAGTTCTTGATGACTTTTTAGTCATAATTTTTGAAATTGAATCGAATTGTTTTCCTAAAAATAACGATTTGTCTTGGTCGTCGCATATTCACCCGTAGCGTTCATAAAAACATCGTTACGGTGTAAGTTTTGTCATTCTTAATATTGTTTGAGTGTATGGTCGGCTGCAGCTGACGCAGGACAGCCCAGCGTAGATTTTTAAATGCGAACATTTAAGTGAAATTGCACAAATTGGGGCGCAGAGTGAGGTGGTGATAAATTGTTTTACTTCTAACTGTGCCACATGCATTTTGACAAAATTAATGTTGTACACTGTTGACAAAAGCGTATAAAAGTAATTACATAATGGCGTCGCATTTATGTTATTAAGCGACCGAACGAGAGCCGTACTTTTACCATTAATATGGTGTAACTGCCTGGCGTCAACAGCAGTGATGCCACCATCCTCATTTTTTTAGATTACTGATACGTCCCGATAGTGATTAATAGTCGAATTCTTATTGTTACATTGCCCTCGTTTGTGGACAGATAGGAATAGTATTTTCTAGTGGTTCAGATAGGACTATGGCAGTGAACAAGTACTAAAACAGTACAGAGATTAATACTAGGGGTACGAATTGTGGGATTAGGGTTTGCGGTCCAGATAGAGTATCAATATTACTATTTTGTCTTTTAAGAAAATATTGTAGCAAATTTCCAAATATCGCCGTAAAGGCAACGCCATCTTGCGAAGTGCGCGTCTAATAGACGAGTCGCCGTGCTCGTAAAGTTTTTCACTCTCTTAAGAACTGAAAAGGGTTATTCTCCAGTGCAGTTAGTAATTGCCATGCTTGGGAGAAGTAGACTCTACGTCCCATAATTTCAATAATACTATAAATCTTGATGGTGCTTATGGACACATTTTTCAAGGAATGTCTTATTTAAATGAATAGTATTCGTTTACAATAGCTGATTTGCTCTCTGCCGTATTTTTCCATTTGAGTAATTTCCCATATAAATCCAAAATCCTTACGTATTTATGTATAGATTGTTCTATTTTATAGTAAGTTGAACTTTAGAGAGTCAATTGCAGCATAATATGTTTCCATCAAAAATCTGTCGCCTAGAAAACTGGTAATTTTAATCTTTGTTTTTCCTGAATGGTATTTTTGGCTTCCTTTCTGTTGTATTGTTTGTGCTTATAAAAGCTCCTAAAGTACTGTATAAAGTAATGAGCTTAGTTGTGTCTGCAATTTCTCCTTAAAACTTTTCACTTACTTCTCGAAACTTTTAGAAGAGCATTATTCCAGAAACATACCAATAATGCCATTACAAGACTTAAGTTTTCCTAAAATCACATGTTCTTCATACTTGCTATTTATTGACAGATTAAATTCATCAGCTGATGTCCGCCTAACGGCATTGCCATTTAACTTTATATTATTTTTACAATTTTTGATTTTTGCTTTCCTTATCCTATAATAAGGAAAGTAATGTAATCGGCGGAAATTTGACCTACCCAGTTTTTCACATTTCTGGACGAAATATAGCCTCAGGACACCAAAAAGTTGGTTTTAGCCATTGGTTCGTGTGTGTGTGTTTTACTATCTGTCTGTCTGTCGGTCTGTCAGTAAACAGGATATCTCGAGAATCGTAAGAGCTAGAGACTTGAAATTTGGAATGCAAGTTACTTGTAGATAGGGGACGCAGAAGCTTTTGATAAAAATCGACCGATTGGTTTGGTCGCAAGGTCGCAAAATCGGTCACAAAGCGGTCGCGATTCTAAACAGTTGAAGATACAAAAACATCATGAGAATAAAAATGATTTGTTATCACGAGATAAACATGAATTTAAAATAAAAGTTGGTAAAATATGAACTCGAAAAAAATTGAAGCTCAGGATTTTTAATATACCGGGTGTTCATAAAATGTTTCGGGAAATTTATATTACCGGATAGATCAGACCGAGACGAACAAAAAATTACAATGAAATTTTTGATTCGAGATCAAATAAATAAGTTATAGCCGATTAAAAAAAATAATTAAACGGACCAATCACAGCGCGCTCGGATAGCTTTCTTGCCGACTGCGGGAAGACGGGGGGAGCACTTGGCCGCTAGGAGGGAGCACGCAGGCGATAATGGCGAAGGCTGTGCGGCCGAGCTCGCACGGTTACCTTCAGTGACGCAAAATTTTAAGTACGAGTCAATTATTGTCTTGTACTGTTTATTTTTATCAGCTTTCGAGTGTTGGACTCGCGCCTCGTCCTTTTTTAAAATAACAAGTTCCGGGACGAGAGCAGCGCAGGGCCGAGACGATGAACCCGCTATAATATATAATAATAGGATAAGGAAAGTCGTGTGATGATCACACCAGATTTTTTTATCTTTTCTGGCGTGGTCGGCGCAATACCTGTCCCAGCATTCGCATTAGTGCTTGCGAGTTCACATCTATGTGCAGTCTCAAGCAAACTCCACTTTACTGCGCATTGCCGCGAGTTCGCAATTCTTAGTCCATGCGTTTTACACAGTCTCAAGTCGTATTTTGAGTCCTGGTTGTTATGCCTACTTGGCGCAATTTTGTGTCCAAGCTTGTTAGTCGCACTTATGAATCCTGGCTCTTATGCACGTGTGCGTTTACTAACCCTCCCCTGCATCCGTGATCGCTTCCCCCCACCCAACTTTCCAGCCCGGGATGCAAAAATCTGTAGCGTGTTCCACCAGCTGTCCTCGTTGGCGAGTCTCGTAATTGCCTTGGGCGTCTATGGCTATCGGAAGTCCTTTGATTAGGGCGATGTGCGTCCTTAGTCTGATCACTATCATGCGTAATGTGTCAGAAAATTAAGGTGCGATTTGTACAATGCTTGACTGGCATCAACACAGGTACTCCATTGGGTTGGCGACAAAGTTTTTAAAGGTCATTGAAGAATTAAAAAATTATAGATTTGTTTTTCCAAAGAAAAAAATCAACGGAATATATAAAGAGTAGCCCGCATAAGGGATTTATGTCACCAGAGATTTATTTATTTTATTTTAACCAGAAGACTTTTGTAGCACTCAAACATGTTGCCATTGTCGTAACTCTGTCCTCTACAGTTATTTAGATCAAAATCTACAAAATGTACGGCTAACATTCTGCCATTCGCCATATTTTCATCTTTATGATCACAGTTAGGGATAAACGTCAAAAATTGTTCAACAGGAGTTCCTGTAGATAGCGCATAGCGTACTACAGAAACTAGTTGATCTGTGTATCGTGTGCGATATATTTAGCGTTGAGTCCACAGTTATGGAATAATACTTGGCATTTACATCCTCTTGGACAATATTTGCCTTAACTTGG
The DNA here is from genome assembly GCA_036346155.1 of Sinelater perroti. NCBI lineage: Eukaryota > Metazoa > Arthropoda > Insecta > Coleoptera > Elateridae > Sinelater > Sinelater perroti. The sequence goes on along the minus strand of JARFIY010000348.1, from coordinate 1,178,692 downwards.
TTGCCTAACTGTATAATGAATTCATTGAGAGTTGTATTTGATAATTATGAGGAAACACCAGTTCCTTTATTTCCAAATTTTGCTGCATGTTCAGCTTTAAAAGGATCGAATTTTGATATCAGTTCTACAGAACCAAGAAAGTTATCAGTTCTTACAGAGCCTCAACATTTTATGAATATTTATGAATTGGTAGCCCATAGGAAGCTAAAAATTTCACAAGTCCAACAACCCTTAAGAGAACATTTTGCCGATACAAAGTTTCTTCTTTGTATTGTTCTGATATTTTACAACCCATTCTTTGTAAAACTCAACTTCTATTAATAAACTTTGAAATGCATTCTCTGTGTTCAGAGTTGTCACGGTTGTTTATTATATGGTTGTTCTTGCAATGATCAAATTCTTTAGTTGCTACGAACGTCGTTGTTCCATAGAGTTTGCACGGCACAAAATACTCTTTCGGTTGATTTTGAATAAACCAACTTATTGCGCTTCATTCCATTTATTGAGTTTTTTATAAAGCAACTGATTGGTACAAAATCTTTTTTGAGTGGCATAGTCACTTTCACATTACAGACTTTTTAAACTCAGAATCATCTTTTTGTGAATTTCATTGTAGGCCAACTCACAAAGTTCATCATTTACACATTACAATTCCAGTTCATTGAGTGATATAATTAGGCCTATCTTTTTGAGAGTATTTTCAGAGCTCTATGAGCTCGAAGCCTGTTGCAGCTGTACATTTGATGCACTATAATTTGGGCTTGAAATCACTAAAGTGCATACAACGCGAGAAAAGTGTTTAGATCACAACATCTTATCATGCAAGATGCTCTTTGGAATGTTTTCTAAATTCTGCTTTACCCGATTTTTTAAATAAATCTCTACGATCTTTGCCACCCGTTGCTTAGCTTTTATGATAAATGAAATGTGAATGGAACGACGACTTAATTCAAAACTAAATTTTATTCACAAGGGTTACTCACAATAACTGTAAATTGTGATACTATTAACGTAAATGTCAACGGTTACTATAATAACATTAATTTGCATCACCGTTTTTTGATGTACGACTCCTTCCATTCAACTGCCGCGAATGTCCATTTGAAACACGCGGTTCTAGAACGAATTAGGTTTTGGATTTTTTCCTTTTTTTACTATTATGTAGGCTATTGACCTGTTTCTGACTACACATTTCGTGTAGTACTACGAGCCATCCCAGGCGTATCCCGGGCAGGTGGCTAGTCTAACCCGTTAGAAGGAGAATGTACTTTACGACCGCCAAAGGTGTTTGTATAATGTATAATAAGAAGATCAAAATAGAAGCACTAGAAGAGATAATGATATAAAGAAATAGTATGAAAGATAATTACAGATAAAACTAACAGAATTAGAAGAACAAGAATAATAGGCACATCAACAGTAAGACATAAATAAAATATGGAACAGAATTAAGAAAACGATGAAAACAGCAAAACCTACATGAGGAACACAACTAGTGAGCAGCAGCCCTAAGCAGGAAAGAACGACATGGTGGAACGAATATATAACAAGAAAATTAAAAAACAAGAAAGAAACGTGGAACTAATATAAAAGAACTAATACAGCCCAAGATAGAGCAACTTATATACAGAAAAGAAAAGAAACAAAAATAGCGATATAAGAAGACAAAAGAAACTCTTGGAAAGAATTTGAAAGAAAAATAGAAGATAAATATATAGAAAATCAAAAACAATTTTGGAATTTGGAAAAGACTTAGGGGTACAAAAGGAAAGCTGATAAGAAACAAGAGAAACAAAGAAGGTAAATTAATGACAAGTACGAAAGAAATATTACAAACCTGAAAAGAAAATTACCAGGAGAAATTTAAAGAAACCAAGTATTAAAAATAACAGAAGAGAATGGGTATTAATTAGTTAGAAAGAAGATAAAATAATCGAAGAAAAAAGTCATAAGAAAATCGAAATTCGGTAAAACAGCCGAAAAAGAAAAAATACTCCAGAATTTTTGAAAATCGAAGAAACCACACTACACAAATGGCGACAAAAAGTATTTCAGAAAACATAAAATACAGAAAGAATACCAGAGAACTAGGAATGCAACGTAATAATAATCGTTCACAAAAAGTAAGGAACAACAAAATATGATAACTACCAAGCCATCTACCTATCGTCAGCCATGATGAACATATATGCGAGAATACTAGAAAAGGGACTAAGAGAACAAGCAGAACCGCAACTGGTAAAAAGCAAGAAGCCAAAAATCAAACAAACAGGGATATTAGTCTGTTTCTAACTATCTATGATCCATATTCTGCTGTAATATATGGTAAATGTTTTAAAAAATTATTATGCATCGATTTCTCTGATTAAGTTCATTTTTGTTTACTCAATTCAAAATTGTACACCCTTCAAAATCTAAAGCTTATTCAGCTTATAAGTAAATCAGACCCCTATTCTTACTGTCGAGTATTTGTCAATTGGTTTTTAGAGTAGTATAAAGTGGATTTCCAGTTTAGTCAAAAAGTTATGTTTAGAGAGATGTATATGTTCAACTCGACAGGTTCATAAGCGAAAAAATTGTTGTATGTAGATTTCAAAAAATTCTCCCATCTTATGGAGTGCAAATGCACCCCAACGAGTCACTGGGTGGATTTTGGGTAGGTGACATCTAGCATAATATTTTTGCAAATATGATGTTGGAAATGTTGTAATTGTGAATAGTGACATGCTAGATAACTCAGATTTTTGGGCACCAACTAGGTAATATAAATCTGGAACCAATTTGGTTCTAGCAAGACAGTGCAATCTTCTTCCATAGAGTTCAAGCAACTGTTACTGCACCAACAATATCTTGGTCGGATAATTTCACAGTATATCGACATTACTTGGCCACCAAAATCTTGTGGTTTAATACCGTGCGACTTGTTTTCGTGGAGTTACCTAAAATCCAATATCTACGCCAGTAGTTCATAATAAGAAACCTTAAGAAAGAAATTTGACCTGTTATCGACAAAATTGATCAGAACATATGTGAAATTGTAATCGAAAACTTTGTGAATACAAATAAGATTTGCAGCCTAATTCGAGATGGCCATTTGTCATATATCATTTTTCATATTTAATCGGAGATTGTGTACTATAATACTAATACTGTAATATTAGGTAGCAGATAGGTACTCCTATGCGATCCCGGCATGGAACAGACCTATTACAGGGACGCGACCCTGCCTTATGCGAGCAATGATTTGCCCCTACCTCCACTTCTGGGGGAAAATCATTTCCTACCCTTTACACTTACCCATCTCCCCTACCTACCCCATCCCTTACCAAACTCGCCAACACGCAATGGCAAGCGTGGCGTTTTAATGCCAAATACCCCTCATTCTCTTTAACTATGGTAATGTCAGTATCCAAAACAAAATTACCCCAGGTGGGTAGAGCTCAAAGCTCAGAATCCCACACTGATCTTTCAGTTTGTCCCAAGGATTCTGGGGGGGACAAGACACTGATACATAAGAATAAATGTTCACTCCTGATAGTCACCTATAACTGCAGATCCCTACTAGATGATTCACAACTATACGATCTGGAAAACAAAGCAAGTAAAATTAATTGGGACGTATTGGGACTTGCAGAAGTAAGGAGAAAAGGAGAAAGCTATACCACTCTACCATCAGGAAATGCACTAATGTATAGCGGCCATGAAAGCGACAGTCAAAGAGGAGTAGGTTTCCTTGTTAAGAAATCAATAATACCAAATATTATTAGCTTCAAAGGAATATCTGAACGAGTAGCGTATATGATCATAGAAACATCAAAGAACTACCGCATAAAAATAATACAAGTTTATGCACCTACGTCGGCATATACTGACGAGAATGTTGAAATATTATACGAGGACATCATAAATGCGAGGACAGAGGGAATGTCTAATTTTGATATAGTCATGGGCGACTTCAATGCGATTATAGGACATATAAAAGAGGAGGAAGAATACATCGGAAAATATGGATTGGTCGAAAGAAACCCAAGAGGAAATATGCTAGCAGCTTTCTTGGCAGATCAAAAATTGTACGCCATGAACACCTTTTCAGTAAAAAGCTCAGCGCAAGTGGACGTGGATAAGCCCAAATGGGCAGACCAAGAATGAAATTGACTATATACTCTCATCCAAAAGTTAAGCATATAACGATGTTACAGTCTTAAATTCATTTAACACGGGAAGCGACCATCGGCTCGTAAGGGCAAAGGTTACTGTTCAAAAGTTTAACAGATATAAATATAGATATAAAAGAACGATAAATGCCCAGACACTCAAACAAAACAGGGAAACCTATCAAAAGTACATACGACAATCATCGCTGTTAAAGGAATATAATGACAACAATCTAAACCAAATATCTCGTGATCTGACACTAGCATTAACAGAAGCGTCGGAAAAAATCACAAAGACGACATACCAAAAGATAAATAAAATTACTCAACAAACAAAACAAAAAATAGAAGAAAGAAGAGAGTTATATAAAGAAGGAAAATATGCAACTGATGAATATCGAGAAGTGAGAAAAGAAGCGAGGCGTATGATAAGAAAAGATTTAGAAAAATTCTATGAAGAACAAATAGAGCAAGTAATAGAGGACAACAAAAGCATGAAGTGCCTGAAAAGAATATATGGAAAACGAGAAATCATTGTAGTGAAAGACTTCGCCGGAACAGAAATAAGAAACACAGACGAGATCCTAAAACTACGGAGAAATACTATAAAACACTATATGGGTCGCACATTAAACAACCTGAGGGCCAAAAGACAATTCTAAAATAGTAAATGTAGGATCTGAGGATATGCCGGAGATCAGTGAAGACGAAATTTTGCATGCCCTGCAGACGATGAAAAACAATAAAGCGCCGGGAGATGATAATATAATAATAGAAATGATCAAAGAAGCCAAAGAAATAGTAATCCCCAAGCTAAAATCCTATTTAACATGTGCCTACAACAAGGAGAATACCAGATAACTGGGATAACGCCGTGATAGTAATTTTGTTTAAAAAGGGACGCATTACTATTACAAAATTACCGCCCTATCAGCCTACTTTCTCAAATGTATAAATTGTTAACAAAGATCTTGACTAACAGATTATCACAAAAATAAGATGATTATCAGACAGTAGAGCAAACAGCTTTCAGAAAGGGATATAGTACCTGTGACCATTTACTTACTGTTACAATTCTAATCGAGAAATCCATCGAATATAACCTGCCTTTGTTCATGGCTTTTATTGATTATGAGAAGGCGTTTGACTGCGTTGAACACTGGGCAATAATGAAGGAACGTAATTGTGCTAGAATAGATTCCCGATATACAGCACTGATAAGTAATATATACAAACACGCTACAGCAACAATTAAATTACATGCATATAGTAATAAATTCGCAATTGATAGAGGTATTAGACAAGGAGACACAATGTCTCCAAAATTATTTAATTTGGCACTTATTTAAAAATCTGGACTGGTCAAATAGGGGCATTAATGTAAATGGGGAAAAAATGAATCATTTAAGATTTGCCGACGACGTAGTTCTATTTGCAGACAACAAAGACGACCTACAAATTATGATAAACGAATTAGAAAAAACGTCTAAGAAAATAGGTCTAAAAGTAAATTTGAATAAGACGAAGACAATGTGTCTTGAGAACCCACAAATAAACATAAACTATCTAGGACAAACTGTAACATTAAGGAAGGAAAACAGAGAACACGAGATAGATAGAAGAAGACGTCTGGCGTGGGCAGCTTTTGGAAAGCTAGCTTATATTTTAAAAAACAACAAAATACCCCAACGCTTGCGAACTAAGGTATATGACCAATGTATACTTTCCATAACGACATACGGCGCTCAAACATGGATATTAACGAAACAAGTAAAAACAAAACTGGAAGTCACTCACCGAGCAATGGAGAGAGCAATGATTGGAATTACAATACGAGACAAAAAAAGAAATAAATGGATAAGAGATAGAACTGGGGTCGCGGATGTAGTGAAAAGAGTGACGAAATTGAAATGGGAACATGCAGGACATACAGCTTGGATCAAAGACAGTAGGTGGAACATTAAAATCCTCCAATGGTGACCATGGACAGGCAAGAGACAGCGTGGCAGGCCAATAATAAGATGGCAAGACGACATTAAGAGAGTAGCAGGACTGCCATGGATGAGAGTCGCACAGAATCGCGATACATGGAAGAATTTAAGGGAGACCTATGCCCAATACTGGGCGCAATGAGGGTTAAAGAGAGAGAATACTCGATAAAAATTTTGTGTATCTATATATATATATATATATATATATATATATATATATATATATATATATATATGTATATATATATATAGCAGCAGCTCCGGGAAGCGGGCAGCAGGGCCGAGCAGCTGGGCGTAAAGAAACCAAAAGGGACTCACCCCATGACTCTTGATGATTTCTTCTTAAGGGGCTGGCGACTGAGGCCGAATGCTTCGGTGGCTCAGCTTTTAAGGGCTTAGCTCGTGCCCCACTCTGCTGGTGGGGTGCAGAGTTTGAGGGTGGAAGCACGCTGAGCCCATTGGGGGATGTGGGGCTTGTCCAGGATTGGTGGACGCCGGGGACGCCTTTGCGCTGGTTGGAAAATGCGGTGGCGGCTATGGTCGGCGGCATTCGGGCCGATTCGGAACCGCTTGGAACGACATGGTGCGGTAGGTCAAGGACTCCGCTGTTGTACACGGCCTCACAAAACCGGACTCGGGTAACATCAGCCCCGGCAAAATCGGGGTCAGGTAACTACCTTTTAAGATCGGAAATTCTAAACAATGACCCTGGTGTTGCACACGGTCCGAAAAATTCTGGATCAGATAAAATCAGCCTCGGCGAAACGGGGGCCAGGCAACAATATATATTATCCATCTTTCTTTCGCCACCATTCTCCAAATGTTCCCGCCCCTTGCTGTTTTCTCGGCCAGGTTTCAAAATAACACTCTGCGCTTCAGTAAGTCTTCGACTTCTTTATCCCACGTCGTGCTTGGTCTTCCTCTCTTTCTTCTGCCAGTAGTCTTCGCTTCCTACACTTGTCTGACTTGTCTTTCTTTAGATACTCTTTTTATATGTCCCCACCATCGTAACCGGGCCTTCTCTATATACTTCCTAGCACTTTCTATTTTTAATTTTTCTCTTATATCATCGTTCCTTATTTTGTTCATTTTCGTTACTTTTGCTACTCTTTTCAGAGTATTTCTAGGGCCTGAATTTTCTTGTGTAACCTCTCAGTTCAAACTCACGTTTCGCATCCGTATAGTAATGTCGGTAAGTATATGGTTTTATAGACTGTCATTTTTGTTTTATTACTGATTTCCTTTTGTTAATAAATTCTCGATTGGGACTATAGAATATTTCTTTGTCGTGATTCTATTATTAATTTCCTCATCTAATTTTTTAGTATCATCTATAGTTGTTTCTAGATACTTTATATTTTTAACTTGTTGATTTGTATGCTTACTCTTCTCTCCTTGTTGTTTGACATCACTATTTTGTCTTGTTAATATTGATTTTCATTCCTTTTTTTTCTAGCTCTTCCGTCCATAGGTTAACGTTGAATTGTAGACTTCTTTCAGTATTAGCTATTATTGCAACGTCATTTTATTTAAAACTTAAATTTGGATTTTAATTTGGACTACCCCTTACCAGATATTAAAAAAACTTTTTAGGCAGATTTCGTAAAAATATTATTTGCTAAAGAATCTTTCATATTACGCCTACTAAAAAGTTTAACAAAATAACATTACAATTTTATAAACAGAGAAGGGCAACGCGATGGTGATCCTAAAGTCATCAGACTACACCGGTAAGATAGAAAACTTATTAAAATTATAAAACTACCGTCATGTAATATCTAATAATTCCACTACCTGCTTCAAAAAGAAAATAAGACATTTATTAATAATACAAACCTACTATCGGATATTAAAAAAACTAGTTATACCCCGATTCATAAAGGAAATATTGGAGTTTCTCACCCGCAACAGAAAATTCTTCGATCTCTTACAGAGCAAGCATCATCCGATGTCCGATACTATCATCATTTCTTAGAAATATTCAAAAATTTTCCTATATGCAAAGATGATATTATAGTCAGCCTTGACATAATTTCTTTGCTTACGAATATCCCAATTTCTGGGACTTTACACCTATTCAAATCAACTTACAATATAAAAAACAATACCCACTCTTTAATTAATCATTGCTTATTCAATATTTATTTTATCTTTCAAAACAAATTTTACTGTTAAATTAACGGTGCTCCTACGGGTTTCCTACTTTCACCTATCAGATTGAACCGTTTTATGACCAATTTTGAAACAAAAGCCTTCACATTATTTTCCTTAAACCCCTCTACTCTTGTTATCTAGTTTCATGGATAAGATACGCTCTCCAAATTTCTTTTCCATCTAAACCAGACCTACTTTTCTTTAATCATGGAAATTGAACAAAATAACTCCCTTCTTTTCCTAAACTCTTTTATAAAAAAATCCTTTAAACGACAGCTTTCATCACATTGTTTATAAAAAAAACAGCTAGTACTAATCGCTATCTAAATGCTAATCCCCATTATCAACCTCTTCAAGTACATTCGGTTAGAAAATCCCTAATCACTAGATGCATCAGACTTTCCAATATGAAAAACTTAAAACTATTACCACCACCCTACTACAATGTGGGTATTCTGACAAATTCGTATCTCATAAAATTAGAAATATTAACGGAAATATCACTTTCTAATCTCAAAACTTTCTCGGGCAACAAAAAGTTTTTGTCTTACATCAGAGACATTACTGATAAGATAAGCTGGCTATCAACGAGGCAAAGTATACATACGGTCTTACAACTAATAATAAAGCAGATAACAATTTAAAGTTATATCCGTGATTATGCTACAACAAAGCGCAAACAGTGTGACAAAACGTATTACACTGGAAAAAATTACGTCGCGCTTAATTCTTCCGGAATATTTTTTGGCAACAGTAGTCTGTAAATTTGCAATAGAGTGCAATAACAAATAAATTAATTGTTTGTCCTTTTCGTAGGAAGTTAATTAATAGGAACTCTTCTGCGTCTTACAAGACAGATGCCATCATTTTCCCTATGAAAGCCCGCACGCGAAACTTGTTTTGTTTGATACTTTACTTTTATGCTAAAAAGTATACTAATCTGTCGTCTTAGGTAAGTAAACGATCCAAAAAATTATCGGAATTGGCACGAAACTGTTGCAAATATAATTTGGGCGGCTGTATTCGGCATAATTTTTGATGCATTGCTGGATTTCCGTGGATAATGGTATGAATATGTTCTTTTGATACTGCCAAATGCTTTATTATGAACCATAAATACTGTTACAAAATCAAAACTACCTTTGTTTTACACATGCATTCACTTGCGGTTGCAATTGTCAATTTAAAGTTGTGAGTTATATTGTATTTCTTGTCATTTTTATTTACCAATAGAGTGGGTTGACGAAGAAAACCATATTGCTGCAATAGCATCACATAAGTGTGAACTGAAAAAAGTGTAACCTTTAAGACCCTGCAACCTCTCGGTATTACTTGTATGTTTCTGCATCGGACTAGAAAAGTTTAACGAGGCTGGAGTTGTTGAGGATTGTCAAAGATTTGGAAAACCACGTTCAGTTTGGATTGTTCAGACAATCAAAACCATAAGTGCCCAAATTAAACGACATCCTCTTCGTAAGCAGATGTCTCTGAAGATGCAAATTTCTAAAACTGTGATGTCTCGTATTATTAGGCAAGACCTAGGACTAGCTGTTCACAAAAGACATAGGGACATTTGCTGACAGATGGTTTACAGAAAGTAGAAGAGAAAAGCAAAGAAATTATGGACTGATTGTAAGTATGCGCACGATGGCCATAGAAAAATTTCTTTTTCAGCCTTTAACAGTTCCTCACACAATTGTATATAAGCTTTTATGATTTCTGTAGTTTTGGATTTATATTCATGTTTTCCAACGGTTTCCATATTTTTTCCTTGGGTACATTATCGAAATATATAAATTACTAGGAGTTGCCCGCCAAAAGATATTTTTGGCGTCATAGACTGACAATTTTTCACCCGCCTTCCCTTAAATTTTTGCAAAGTGCGAACGTATAAATTTTTGATTAGACCGGCTTTTTCTCTGGATCAGAAACATGGAACAATTTAACGCCCTTTCATGGTGGAGGTAAGCATAAGCCTCCCCTAGGAAATACGTAATACGTAAAGTTGAATTAATGCAAAGCTTATGCGCTCGTTCATAATGCACTACCGTAATTTTTACGTTTTACATTCATTTGTAGTAATTTTTAATTTTTCTCTAGATTAATGTTGGCAACAGTAACAGAATGTTTGCTTATATTATTAAATAGCTGTACCCGACCACGTGTTGTTGTGGCTTTGCTTTTACGTCCAACAGATGGCGCTGTTTTTAAAAAAATGTTTTTATCTGTCACAGGTGTGACATCTATACAATACAATAATCAAAATATTTAAATAATTCAAAAACGGTTAAAGTTAGAAGGCTGATTGGCTGATGCGCCGAACTAGCAAATATAGTTGTGAATGTGGTGCGCAAGTTTCAAGGAAATCGGTTGAAGCGTCTAGGAGGAGATAGAATTATAAGTTTAGAAAGAAAGAAAGAAAGTTAGGGAGATAAGACAATTATATTATAAGATATATTTTTTTCCTTTGTCTAGGAGTTTTTCGATTGCAGTTCTTATGATAAATATGTTTTTTTGGCTTTCGACTTCTTGCCCTCTTACCAGTTGCGATTCTGCTTGTTCTCTTAGTCGCTTTTCTAGTATTCTCACATATATCTTCACCGACGATAGGCAGATGGTTCGGTAGTTATCACATTTTGTTGTGCCTTACTTTTTGTCAGTAGTTATTATTACGTTGTGTTCCTAATCCTCTGGTATTCTTTCTGTATTTTATGTTTTTCAAATATTTTTTGTAACCATTCGTGTAGTGTGGTTTCTCCGATTTTTAGGAATTTTGGAGTATTTCTTTTTTTCGGCTGTTTCGCCTCATTTCGATTTTTTTATGACATATCTTTGATTATTCTATATCTCCTTCCTTAACTAATTGATATCAATCTTCTTCTGTTATTTTTAATACTTGGTTTCTTCTTTGTATTTCTCCTGATAGTGTTCTCTTCAGGTTTGTAATATCTCTTTTGTATTTGTCATTAATTTACCTTCTTTGTTTCTCTTGTTTTTTTATTGGTTTTCCTTTTGCGCCCCTCTCTTTTAATGATGTTCCAAAATTGTTTTTGATTTTCTATTTATTTATCTTCCGAATTCTTTCCAAGATTTCTTTTTGTCTTTCTTATCGCTATTTATTTTTATTTTTTTCTGTATATACGTGCCTCTATCGTTTAATGTATTAGTTCTTTTATAATTGTTCAACGCTTCTTTTTTCTTTTTTAATTTGTTTGTTATATATTTGTTCTACCATGTCGTTGTTTCCTATTTAGAGCCGCTGCTCACTACTTTTCTTCCACATGTAGATTTTACTGTTTCTACCGTTTGCTTAACTCTGTTCCACATTTTATTTATGTTTTGTTGTTGGTGTGTCTATTGTTTTTGTTCTTTTAATTCCGTTAATTTTATCTGTAATTATCTTTCATACTCTTTCTTTATGTAATTTCCTTCTAGTGCTTTTGATCTTTTCATACTTTTTACTTATTCTTCTTGTCTCCCGAGAGTAAAGGACAAAAAATAAAATTATTAAATGCTTAATTCGAGCTTAGTACCATTTTATTTTGAAAGAAGAGTTTTAGAAATCGGAAATTTCATGCCCAAAAAATGTGAATTACTTATCAAGAACAAAGGCTGGACAATCAAAAATGAATGCTAATTTAGACTGAAATAACAAGGTAAGTTTTCTATTTCTTTTTACTATCTAGCTATATATTCTCGTAGATGTAATAAATTTTCCTTACACATACTTATTTTTAATAAAAATTTATGTTGTATTTTATAAAATTATTCGAACTACTTAACTACCTGTATAATATGAGAACAACTCCCCGAAAAACATTTTAAAATAGTGCACGAATATTTTACGATTAAATTTCCTTACTTTTTGAAGCGATGCAAAAATTTTTCAGGCTACTGTAGTTATTTTGTATTATAGTTTTCTTTGGGGAAAAATAAAGGTTAAGTTGTGTGATATTACATTATTGATCGTGTCTTAGGTATATTTTCACTGCATATGGTTTTATTATTAATAGATTTCTGAATATTATTTGCTAAAATTAGTTTTCTACTTACACGAACAAATTAATGTTGTTTTTCTACTTTATGACTAATCCAAGTTGTATTAATTACAATTAACTAGATTAAAAATAAAAGGAAATAATTTATTGAATATTTTGCATTATCTTCTATATAATAGTGACAATTAATTAATGATTATTTTTAAGAATGAGCCTACAAGTAGTACCACTGCACGAACATCCACATTATACACTGAAATGTGCTCAGCTAATCACCGATGAGTGGGATGGAAGCACGAAAGCAAGAGTTCATTTACTAGAACATTCCTGCCCCGAGTTTCCAATAAGCTTAGTCCTCTTGAAGGACGATGCTGTAATTGGTCACTGCAGACTGATGCGTATGCCTGATGTTCAAGATGCATGTTTTGTAGATCTGTTGGTTATAAAAAAGGCATCAAGAAGGAATGGATATGGTAGTTCCTTAATGGCGAAAGCTGAGGAGTATACAAAGAATGTGCTAGGCTTCAAAACAATTTATTTAGCGACCAAAGGTCAAGAGCAGTTTTACAGCAAGTTAGGCTATAGTAGATGCCGTTCTGTAATGTCATTACAAGAGGATTGCCCTACAACTAATGCAAGTTCTACTCAATCAGTTACAGCTACTACTACAAACTATGATCAAGACATTGCAGTTCATATGACCAAATCTCTGTAAGATAAAGAAGGAAAATTGTTTATGAATATAATTATAATCTGTAATTAAATAATATTCAACTAATATGCTACTGTTCCAATCACTCCTGGTCCCTTTATGTATACAAGTGAATAAATTCATTTAAAAATGCTAATAATAAATTCTTTTTATAGATGCCTTGCATCAATTAAAATTTTAATGCCATTGAGAAAGGAAGACTTTATATCTTATAAAAAAAACTAAAGAGTAACTGAAAGAGAGTATGCCCAAGCTGCTTATGTATAAAAGTTTAAGAATATTTTGTAGCTATGCCGCACTGTTTCCCGTAATGTTCGGGCTGCGTGAGGCAATCGATTAAGAATCGCCCCAGGTCATACTTTGACACCACTTTTGCTGGTGATGCATTATGCTTAATCTCGTATTGCTTGCCAGGTTGATCTAAAAATCAAACATGTTGAATGACATTACTCATTAACTGCCACTGTAAATTTAGTACCCGCAATGTGGGGAGGGCACACAGCGATGTATTTCAATCCGGAATCCTTAACAGCATCAAACTGGCGCTCGTGGTCGGCATTCAGCTCTTTGAATATGGGAGGCACCTTGTCATGCTCATAAAAGAGGAATGCAGACGAGCACAAAGATACAATTTCTACATTCAGCTCTTTCATGGCTTTCACAATGTTTTTCATTCCTTCGCTGAGCACTGTTGTGGGGCTCAGATCGTTGCGGGTCCCCAGCACCACCACTACAGCCGTCACGTTCTTTATGGCATTATAAACGTCCGTGTAGTTCAGCACATCCCCTTTGACAACTTCCACGCTGTTCCGCAGGTGGTCAGGCAACTTCGAGGGGTCTCGTACAAAGGCCCTGACGTTTAGGCCTAGAAGAGGTTAATAAATACGGCGGATTGTTTTTCAATCTACTCAAGTGTGGTGGTTACCCTTTTGAACAGCAGCTTCTACCGCACAGATGCCGGTCATGCCTGTGGAACCAAATATAACCACCTTTTCCATGATGAAGCGTTAACAATGATCACTATAGTAGTAATGCAAGTTGTTCGAGAAACTGCTGTGTAATCACGGCAGTAATGACGTTTTTATCTTAATTAACACGTACATGAATTACCAATATAAAAGGCGAACTGTCAAAATTTAAATTTGATAATATTTTTTCTAGGCGATTCCTCCTGGGTATACCAAATGTGGATCTGTTAAACTAGAATATACAGAGAGATTTAAAATTATTGAACGGTTGTATTTAGTCTTTTGTAGCCATTCTTGGAATAGTTTCGGCTAACTTTCGATTTAGCGGAAGTGACGAACTCGATCGATTTTGGTGTCAATCGATTCGTATCGACGAGCCGAGTCGACTAATACCCCTCTCAACCTTAAGAAACATCGGGGGCAAAAGTTACTACCGTTGAAAGTTTCCATCGGGGATACATTTCGATTTGTTTTTATGGTCATGGCCAGCGTTTTTTTCGGCAAACTTGAAGAAAACGAGGACAGCAATGTGGTCTATAGTCATGGAAAACATATTACAAAAAAAAATTTCGCTGACAACTAAACTTAGCTTAACTTAACTTTGCCTTGAATGCACAGTGATTTAACGGGTGTAATAAATATTCCGGAATACAATACAAACAAATAAAAAGCAATATTTATTGATGGGAATAATTAATGCCTTCGTTGTTGAGCTAATCACTCACACAAGGTAAGATGATTCAGAGCACAAATAGAAATTTCGGAATAAGACAGTCCCAACGGAAACAACCGGCGAGAAAACGGACAAGAATAGGATACTGAAATGTTAAAGCAATGACAGGGAAATAAGTTGAATTAATAGAGGAAATGGGCAAATACAAAATACACATTTTAGAGACCATTGAAGTCAGGAGAAAAGAAAAAAATATATATGCGCTAACAGAAGACTTACATATGAGAGATAAGACCTGTTCTATGAAAAGCTATAAAGAACAATGGATAAATTACAGTCTAAAAACAAACACGTCATGATTATCGGATATTGGAATGCTCAAAAAAAGAAACAACAAACAATAAGGATATAGAACAATGGAAGACTCTAAAAAGGCGGAAATAGTAAATATTAATAGACAACAAATGGTAGATTTCTACATCAACTAAATACTGATAGGAAACTCGTGGTTTAAACATAAAACGATAGACAAGATCACATATGAAGCTGAAGAAAGAAGACAAAACAGCATCATAAATTATATAACATACACTAGAAGTATGGCATACGTAGTAGATTTTTAAGTGATTAGACGTGCAGACCTAAATAACCATCATGTACTAGTAGTAACAGACACCGAGATATAACTCTCTCCTAAAGAAACATCAAGAACACATGAGAAAATAAATTTAAAAGCTTTAGAAAACCCGGAAGAAAGAGAAGAATATAAAGAAGAACTAATCACACAATTTAATAGATTAGAAAAAAAAGAATCGACCGAAAATCAACGAATCATCAATGAGAGATGGAAATAATTTAACGAGACAATAATTCAAACAAAAGAAGGAGTATGTAGGATTAAAAGAATTAAGGAAACCCACTTACAGAAGCAAACTAAGTGGTGGAACGATTATGTCAAAACAAAGATAAAACACAAGAAAAAAGCATGGCATAGGCTCAAAAGATCAAATACACAAAAAGATAAGGGCCTATACATGCAAAGAGAAATGAAGCAAAGAAAACGGTAAAACAAGCTAAAACGGACTTCTGGGAAGAATTTGGAAACAGACTAGAAGAAAATCACTTGGAAAATCAAAAACTGTTCTAGAACGTAGTTAGAAAACTGAAGGACATCCTTGTACACACAAATAAGGAATACTAACAATCAATACGGGCAACTACAAACAGAATGTGACAAAATAATAAAAACATGGAAGGAGTACTTTGCATCTAAATTTTTAAAATATAAAAACCAAACAATGAAGAAAATAGAGAAGAAAGACTAGAAGAAGAAATCAAAAGCACTCTAAGAGAAACACGAAACGGAAAAGCACTCGGGGAGGGTGGACTAACACCAGAGCTTCTGAAATATGCAGAACAATCGCAAAATGGCTAAAAAAATATTTAAACAGGAATGGAATGCAGACATAATACCACAGAATTTGGAAAGAAATATTATAGTACCAATACATAAGAAGGGAGACTCGACGAATTGCGATAACTAGAGGGCCATCTGTTTAGCACATGTTACACTGAAAATATACTCCACAATATTAGAAAAAACGTCTAAGAATACAGGTCAAAAACAAACTAAAAGAACAAGCGGTTTTTAGACCAAACAGGCAAGCACAGGACCACATATACATTGAGAACCACGATAGAGAAAACAATCGAAAGAAACTAGATCTTAGAGCAGCTTTCGACAAAGTACTCAAACACTCTAAACAGAGCCAAAGCTACAAAGATCTATTAAAAGCATATACTACACAATGTCAGAGACCGTTAGAGTAAATGGAACATCAGAGCCTTGAAATAAAGAACGGAGTAAAACAAGGCGATAGCCTAACCCACTATTGTGTATTACTTATATAGATCAAATAATAAAGAAGGCAAAAATACAAACAATAGCTACAAGACTGGGGTACTACAACATAAACACTGTATATACGCAGAGATTTGTATATGCTGATGACGTTGTCATAGCAGCAGGCAACATAAATGATGCTCAAAGGAATCTAGAGACTTGGAACAATTGCCACAAGAAAAAGAAATATAGATAAATACCAATAAGAGCAAAATTCTACATGTTACTAAAGAAGGAGATGTAGAAAATTCAAACATAGGGAAAAATGGCCAAAATTTAGAACATATGGACAGATATGAATATTTGGGAACAATAATCAGCACAAATGGAAAGATAGAACAGAATAAGCGAAGCGAGCAGAGTATACTACCAAATCAGCAACACTCTAGTACGAAAAAAGGAATTAAGCACAAAAACCAAAAGAGACTTGTACAAAACGATATAGCACCGACACCCACGCATGGAGCAGATCGTGGACAATGCCACGTTATACCACTTTCACTAAAACATTTCCACTAAAACCACTTCCACTAAAACCAGTTCCACTAAAACCACAAAAAATCTTTCAGTCCATCATGTTAACGTATTTAAAAATGAAACATAGATCCTCCCTCACAGTTCAAGAAATAGAGTACGCGTGGATAAAACTATCAATAAAATTTATAACAAAAAATATATATATAAAAAAGCCGGAAACATAAGATAAATTGAATGTAAAAGCTGTATTGGAAATACTGAAAGAAAAACAATTAGGATAGTGGAGACATTTATAAAGGTCACAGAACAAACAGATGAGTAAAGTAAGAGAAGCAAGAATAATAAACAGAATACAAAGACAGATCACATTAAAAATTAACGAAATTAACTGTAAATCAGAAAAAGTGTAAAAAATAAATAAAAAATAGAGGAACAGTATTTTTACATAAAATATATAATGTAGTAAATTTTATCATATATTTTATAGTACAAGAAAATTGATTATGTACTATATATTCTTCTTCTTTCTTTACTACCTAGTAATGCTTTGCGGTGTTGGACTTTTAATTCATTTCTTGAAGTTGTTTCTAGCTCTTGTCAAAATTTATGCTTTTGTGGTAGTTTTCCTCTTTCTCTCTACTATTTCTCTGATGTTTTCTTCTCACTGGATCCTTGGTCTGCCTCTTTTTCTTTTACTTCAGGTCGCATTTTTATCATACCCACTATATGACCATACCAATTTAATTGTTTCTTTTCCAAGTTATACCACTTTCACTAAAACATTTCCACTAAAACCACTTCCACTAAAAGACAATTCCCATTAAAACCACTTCCACTAAAAGACAATTTCCATTAAAATCACTTCCACTAAAAGATCATTTTCTCTAAAATTCCATTTCTGCTAAAACCCCTTCCACTACAAGCAAAACATTCTGTAATTTGACTGTAGATGATTCACATATTTTACATTTCAGTACATTTTAATCCTAATATAAAAATGTGAAAGAAAATTCTTGGAACTATGGCGGCCGCGTCACAAAAACCACAAACGAGCAAAACGTGCTCCGAACGACGGCCTTCGGATCATCCCCCGGGGGGTTTTCCCAAATAACAAACGCCCAGTTACCTGGGCCGACCCAACTAGTGCTCCTTCCCTACTTTTCTTCCTGGGAGAAAAGCGCGCTGGGAGGTCGAAAAAATGGCCGTTCGAGTAGAGAGCAAGAATTATGAGGAAGTTCCCCTCGAGACACGACAGCGACCGCCTCGCTCCTCCTCGCCCCGACGCACTACTTAAGTTTCCTTCACTAATAGAGCATTCGTTCATTTTCCCTTTTTGCTCTTCCATATTTCTTTTAAATTCAAAATGCACCAACAATGAAATAAACTAATCTCTTCCAAGAAATTTTTTTTGTTTTCGTTGCTTTCTAATTTTAGTACTGGAAATTGAAAGAAATTTTGGTCGAGAACTCCCGACTAATCCCATACCTCTCTCTCTCTCTCTCTCTCTCGGGGTATATAAGGAGCACACTATCTCAGTTCTTAGTCAGTTAGTTTCAAAAATTTTGTATTTTTCTAACTATTTTGTGTCTACTTTTTACTATGGCCACTTCCGGAATCTATCTCCAGACTTTCAAGTGTTCCAAGGGACAGACTCACCTGGTCCACGAAGGATATACTCATGAGAAAAATGGTAAGTAAATTTATTTCTATTAAATATAATTGCTACAATTTGTTGATGTCACAGGGTCTTATATCTGGGTAGATAAAACACCTGTCCGCTATTGGAGATGTGCAAACTACAACATTACGAACTGTTGTCACCGTCTAACTACAGATATTGGATCTGACAAAGTACTTCTTTTTCGTACTAAAAGTAACTAATAATTGATTTAATACGAACGCAAAATGCAAATTTTCCCATATTTTCAGATAAACACATATGCATTTTGGTGTCCAGAAAGCCCGCGTGACAAAATGCAATGGCCGAAATCAAGATGAAATGCAAAGAAAGCAAGGACACTCCTCTATCTATCGTCTCAACTTACACCTCAAAACTCGAGGAAACTATCGTTGCGGCTCTTCTATTCGACAAAAACATGGCACGAGCAGCCGCTCGCTCTCGAAAACAAGCGGCTGGAAATCCAATCAATCCACAATCAGTTGGTGAACTCATCATCTCGGAATGCGATAAGGTGATTAATCTTGGTGGCAAAGAGGAGAGTTTCCTTCTCTACGACAATCAACGCGAGGATCAAATTCTTGTTTTCTCTACAGAGCAAAATCTTCGCCAACTCCACTCATCTCCTCACTGGCTTGGTGATGGAACATTCAAGATTGTTCCCAATATCTTCAAACAATTATGGACAATTTACGCCATGACTGACTCAGGTAAGAATTTGCTAAATATCTTCTTTTTTCCTATTTTTTTCTCTTTCCAAACACTGCTTTTTACTTTTTTACCTACAAAACTTCATTCCAACCTCAAAAGGGGCTGCGCTCCCTTTGCAACCCCCGCGCGCGAGTGTCGGCGGAACTCACTACGCTTGCTCGCCCCTTCCCCTCACACTAATATGAGGGGTTTAGTCTCCCAAACTCCCGTTGCGGCGAGCTTCGCCCCCACACCCCATTTCACTCTCTAACTAAATATCTAACAAAAATTGTATTTTTAGGTGTATGTATTCCTTTTGTTTATGCTCTCCTTTGTAACAAATCGAAGGGAACTTATACTGAAGTATTGGAACAAGTGAAGAAAATGATTCAGACGGCAGCCCCTTCAAGCGTATGTGTGGATTTTGAACAAGCCAAACACAAGGCATTCAAGTCGGTTTTCCCTTCTATCACAATTAGAGGATGCTATTTCCACATGGGTCAAGCTCTTTTCCGACAAATTCAACATATTCCGATTCTCAAGAAACTTTACGGTGACACAGCAAATCCTAGATTTTCTCGTGAGCTTAAATCTTTTGGTGCTCTTGCATTTCTTCCAGTAGATGAAGTTTTGGAAGGATATGATGCCATTATCCATAGTGACTTTTGGATGAGCGAAGAAAATGAGGAAGTTTCCCAAGCTTTGGAGGAATTTTTGCAATATTTTGAACGAACTTGACTTGGAAGACGCAAAAAAGCTATGTTTCCAATTGATATTTGGAATCAATATTCAGCGATCAATAGACTTCCTCGCACTAATAACTCGGTGGAAGGTTGGAATCATCTATTTCTCGATCGTATGGGGATATCTCAATCGACTTTCCACATTTTCATGGAAGGACTTCGCAAGGAACAAGGTCTTATTCGAGGTCGCATCATTTCTAATGGAGTCGAATCTCTTAAAAGTACTCCGCATCATCGCTATGTGACTCCAAATGAGAAACTAATGTTGGTAATTTCTCGTGCTGCTGAGAAGAAATTGATTAAGAATGATATGTATGAACACCTTCTTAAGATTGCTTCCAACATTTTCTATCGTTAACTTCTAAAATACTTACCAATCAAGCGCCATTTCCTTTTAGTTTTTCTTAATTTTCTTAATTTATCAACTTGGTAACTTTTAATTTGCGCATCTTCTTATAATATAATTGTCTTATCTCCCTAACTTTTTTTCTTTTTAAACTTATAATTCTATCTCCTCCTAGACGCTTCAACCGACTTCCTTGAAACTTGCACACCACATTCACAACTATATTTGCTAATTCGGCCAATCAGTCTTCTAACTTTAGCCGTTTTTGAATTATTTAAATATTTTGATTATTGTATTGTATAGATGTCACACCTGTGATAGAAAAAACATTTTTTTTTTTGAAAAGCAGTGCCATCTGTTGGACGTAAAAGCAAAGCCACAGCAACGCGTGACCGGGTACAGCTATTTTAGAATAAAAACAAACATTCTGTTACTGCTGCCAACATTAATCTAGAGAAAAATTAAAAATTACTGCAAATGAACGTAAACGTAAAAATTACGGGACAGCATCATGAACGAGCGCATAAGCTTTGCATTAATTCAATTTTACGTATTACGTATTTCCTATGGGCGACTTATGCTTACGTCCACCATGAATGGGCGTTAAATTGTTCCATGTTTCTGATCCAGAGAAAAAGTCGGTCTAATTAAAAATTTATACGTTCGCACGTTGCAAAAATTTGAGGGAAGGAGGGTGAAAAATTGTCAGTCTAGGACGCCAAAAATATCTTTTGGCGGGCAACTCCTAGTTTTCAAATAAATTTGTTAAACATATCCTTTCGTGGGAATTTGTTTCAATATGTTTTAATTTTTAATGGAAACGGTATTTTAGTAGAAGTAGTTTCGGTAGAAATGACTATTAGTGGATGTGGGTTTAGTGAAAATGATTTTTTTAGTGGAAGTGGTTTCAGTGGAAATGACTATTAGTGGAAGTGGTTTTAGTGAAAATGGTTTTTAGTGGAAGTGGCTTCAGTGGAACTAGTTTTAGAGGCAGTCGTTTAGTGGAACTGTGGTAGTACCGACAATAAATGCACATCAAACTACACTACACAAGCCGCCTCTAATATTTGTTTACGGTGTTACAGACTATAACAAAATGATTAATGCGTAATCAAACGTTGCCGTAACAAAACAGCATAAAACTAAAGCCATGGTCAATAATGTAGTTAAGATAACTGCTAATACTCCAGCTATCTATCGCAGTTTAATAATTTACTTGCAAGATTCTAAGGTTATATACCATACATACCAGCTGAAAGAGAATAATAAGGCGCCCAGAGTCCGTCATTCGCAACCTTCATCACACAATGCCCATTAAAGACATATCAGAATTACTTAAAGAAAAAGGCTTTGTTGTAAGATCTATTACAAACATTAAACACGGGTTTGTGTAAAATATGGAGGTCAACATGACACAAAGACTTGTACAAAGCCAAAAGAAACAGCTGCCAAGTGTGCTCTATGTGGCGGAGATCACCCCGCTAATTATAGAGGCTGCATCATACACAAAGAATTACAAAGCAAAATGAGATCAAGCATGCAACCTCAAGGTAGACAACCAAATCAAAATCAACTACACCATAATGCATCACAGAGTAAGTTGCAAGGGCAGCCTTTAAGTACACCACTTACCTTCAGTTAAGCAGCACAAAGAGGCACAGAGCACAATCACAATCAAGATCTAATATTATACAAGTTTTTAGAGGAATTTAAACTCATGTTATCGCAATGAATGCAACAAAATAACATGGTTATAAACATGTTACCCACGGTTATAAATAAACTCATTCGCTAATGGCAAAATTTTTACATACAGGCTTATGGAATGGCAATGGCATCTTGTCAAAACTACACGAAACTGAACTGTTCCTAAAATTAAATAACATTGATATATTACTTATATCAGAAACGCACTTTACAGCTAGGTCAATCTAAGAATATCGCACTATAACTGCTATCATACGGAACATCCAGATGGGACAGCCCACGGAGGCACAGCTATATTAATTAAGAGTTCAATAGCCCACTATGAATTACAACACTATAAAGAACCATTTTTACAAACCACTATAATACAAGTTTGTAAACTACCAACTCACTAACTATATCGGCTGTTTATTGTCCACCTAGGCACAGACTCACCAAGAACGTCATTAAACCATTCTTCCAACTGCTTGGCAACAACTTTATATGTGGAGGGATTTTAATTGTAAACATACCTACTGGGACTCTCGGCTAATTACAATAAGGGGCAGAGAACTATACAATCTATTGCGCGACGAAAATTATGGTTATTTCTCCATTGGTGAGCCTATATATTGACTCACAGACTCGGCTAAAATACCTGACTTGTTGGACTTTTTCGCCACAAATGGCATATCTTTAAAATACACTGATATTGTTAACAACTACGATCTGTCATCTGATCATACAGCAGTTATAGCTACAATTAGCACAACAATAATTAAGAAATCACCTAGACCTGCGCTATATAACCATAAAACTGATTGGACTACATTCAAAACAGCTGTCGAGGAAAATTTAGTAACCAACATCAGCTTCAATACCCCTTACGAGTTAGAGGAAGCCTCAGTTTATTTTACCTTAGTACGTCAAAAGCGCAGAGCAATAATGAAATGGTGTAGAACTTGCAATCCAGATGATAAAAGAGTATGCAATAGGCTAGGAAACAGAATAAAGACTAAAATCCAAATGTTAAAGAAAGAAACATTCAATCATTACTTAACCACGCTATCACCAAATCAAATAAGAGACCGCAAGCATCAAATCCCCCGCTCAGAAAACCAGACAATGAATGGGCCAGAACGGGCCAAGAAAAGGCTGACCTGTATGCTCAACACTTTGCGGAAGTTTTTAACCCTCACTCCAACGATCCAGATGATGAAGCACTGGGTTTCCTTGAGACATCCCTACAACTATCACTGCCTATTAAAAATTTTACGACTACAGAGATTTCCACAGAAATTCAGTATCTCAACAAGAAGAAAGATTCTGGGTATGACTTGATAACAGGGAACTGAACTACCAAGACTTGGTGTAATCTTCTTAAGAAACCTGTTCAGTGCTATACTACGCACTAAATACTGGCCATTACCACTAAAATTTGGGCAGCTAATACTGCTACTAAAACCAGGAAAACCGCCTGAAGAAGTCACCTCTTATCGCCCAATAAGTTTATTGCCCCAAATCTCAAAGCTACTTGAGAAGCTACTTCTTAAAAGATTAACTGAAACTGATTTATTAGAAAACTATATACCGGGTCATCAGTTCGGTTTCAGGAAACAGCATTCCAGCAGTGCCATCGTGTTGTAAATATAATTAGTACGACTTTAGAGAACAACTCGTACTGTCCAGCAGTGCTCATTGATATTAAGCAACATTATTCGACAAGGTATGGCATGTAGGACTCTTATGCAAGGTTAAGACATTCCTCCCAAGTGAATATTATCTACTTCTTAAATCTTATCTGATTGACAGGTACTTCCAGATAAAATATGGACAATGTTATTCCGATATTTACCCTATTATTTCTGGAGTTCCCCAGGGAAGCGTCCTGGGACCTATCTTATACACATTATACACCGCCGACATACCTACTACCGATGACACTTATATTCATATTATATTTTGCTGACGATACTATCCTTCTCTCTGAACACACTGATCTTACACAGCCTCTGCAAACCTTCAAACTCATCTTTCCCCCCTGGAAACTTGTCTGAATAAGTGGCGTATTAAAGTAAATGAAGCAAAAAGTGCTCAAGAAACTTACACTCTAAATCGTACGGACTGTCCGACAGTACATCTCAATAATATAGCATTCCCCCAAGCTAATGAAGCACGCTATTTGGCACTCCATCTGGACAAGAAATTTACATGGAAGAGTCACATACTAAAGAAAAGGAAGGAGATAGACCTACGAATCCGCAAAATATCCTGGGTGCTCGATAGAAAGTCGTGCTTATCTATAGAGAACAAGCTTTTACTCTACAAGGCAATAATTGTTCCAATTTGAGCGTATGGCATCGACCTTTGGGGCTGCTCTTGCAAATCAAATGTAAACATCATAGAACGTCTACAGTCCAAAACACTAAGAAATAAATAAATAATTTTTTTTAGAATGTTACCCATATTATTTTCGCTTCGGTTAACTTTCTTTTCTGGTTGTCATTATTCATGAACATTTTTCAGTTATTATTTTGCAATGTTTTAATTTGTTCATCATACATGTTTTCTAACTTAAAAAGTTGTATCAATTTGTCTATTTAAATTTAACCTTTATTTCTAATTTTTTGTTTATGAATTTATCTAATGATATTAAATTTGTTGCTTTATTGTATCTGTTAGTAATTCGTTTACACTACACTATTTGTTCTTTATCTATTTTAAATTATTTAATTACCATTAGCACTTTTTTATTTAAACACTCTTTATTTCCGCATTTCCGTATTTACTATCCATCGCTGACTAAAGTATTTAAAATAGATTTTTTTTATATGCAGACTAAGTGATGCTGCCTGCTGCAAGGTGTGCTGCCTATCCTATTTTGCGCAGAAATTGTTTAGGTAAGAGAAGTCAATGCTAAAATTTTATTTTATCCGTACTAATAATCCTCCAAAATGCAACTCGAAATCAGAACATTTAATTGATTTCAAGTCACTATGTACTTGTTTACATCAGCTTCATTACCAATACAATATGCAAATATTTTTTAGGTAAGAGAAGTCAATGCTAAAATTTTATTTTATCGTACAGTATTCTTAAGCAACTCTAACAAACAAATTATAAATATCTTATTTTATTCATCATTCATACTTCATTAACAAATAGCACTTAAATAATTTTTTATCGAGTTTTTTAGCCCCACAATTTTATTTAAACATCTCTATTTTATTTCTCGATTCAACGCTTGCATACAAATCAAAATAATTTTTTGATATTGAATTTGGTTCAAAAGTTAATTTATAATTAACAGAATGTTCAATTATCATACTTTTAATGGCTGTCTACCTGTACGCTCATAGATAATTTAAAGGTGACTTAGCGAATCTTAATAAATCATAGCTTTATCAGCAGATCGAATTTGCTGTTAACAGAATTGATAGTCTAGGAGCAGTTTTAGTTTAATCGAAATCTAGGACCAAGAGAAGAACGGAGCTTTTCCTTAATAAATACTTGAAAAGTAAATTCATATAATTCTTGTATTGCGTGAGTTACTACTACGTTTTTCGACATAATGTTGAGGACAGATATTGTTAATGAAAGCCTTTACATTAAAGTGCTAAGAGATAAAGTACAACTTTGTTGAAAGGTGCATAACATGTTTAAGTTAACTTGCATTTTGGTTTTGAAAACAACCTGCTTGCTTTGATTTAAATATGAAAGCTGTATGAGAATCCTTGTTTACCCAATGTGCATAATTAGATCTAAGATTGTGAAACACCTTTATTTGATCACAGAACTGGTCGGCAAGGAATATGATTACGCTATAATTCATAAAATTGTAGATAGCGGTCTAAATTGTTCATAAAGCTGTATATTAGACTACGTGGTTTGAATTTTACATCGTGTGAACTCTTTTTGACTATTAACAAATTTCAGAGGACCTTTATTTTTCACGTGTTACGATTCTAACAACTCGCGTGTAAGCACAACCTGCAAATTAAGAGGTTGAGCCTCTCATATATTCGTTCTCTCTGATGCGGTGCGATGCTGCAAACACTGCGTCTCGGACAACTTGTCTTTTCTTCGAAGTAAACGAAGGTTCTCAATTATTTTCAGTGACTGAGTAGGCCACCCGCCAGGCATCAGAGAACTACAGAAATGAACTCGGGTCCGCTCGTACCGCAACCCAGCGCCACAACCATGCGGCCAGTTTGGAACTGTATATAATAAATTTGATATATTTGTCTTCCAATACTATTTTAGAACTGAATTCTTGTTGTATTTTGTTCAAAGGTTCTGATAATGAAAACAGCGTACTGTGCCAAAATTAATTGTCCAGTATCCAATTAACACCACTTGTAACCTTTTCACTACGTTATAAGCTACTCGATTATTTAGGTTTTTGCAAATGATTTTAATTTTACTGATATATCAAATCGTGTATCTACTTTATATCCCCAATATAATTTTCCATTTCCCTTTTCTGAAAAAGTGGCAAACGAAATCAAGCAAGATGTAGTTAAAGTACTATGTACAGCCTCAATATGATATTGATGATCTTGAACATATGAGACAGTTCAGTAAGATAAAAAATTTAGTAGAATCATTTGATTATTGTCATGTATCCAACAATCTCCATATATCCCGCGAAAAATCTTCTAGAATTCCAAAACTATATGACTTCCTAAAAATCCACAAAGAAAACTTTTTATTACATTTTTAGTTAGAGAATTCGGTTTTTGATTCACAACTTAGCTAAATATCTTGCCAAAATTCTAGAACCTCTTGTTATAGAGAGAGAAAGCCTCATTCTACATCTATCCTTTTGGATAGTCAGAGAATGTTCATATATGCGGCTTGATATTTGTCTGTTTATTTGGCCTCTGTAGGTTTTGTCACAGTCACCACAAGGTATTTTGTAAGCTCCATGGGGAAGAGTCCTTATCTAAGCCGATTAAGTCAGTTCTTTTGTCGTTAGTTGTGAAAACGGTTTGTTCATTTGTTTAGTATGTAGAGATGTCGCTAATGTGTGGCAAGAACGCTTTTATTTGATCAAGAAGATCGTGAGTTTTGGAATGTGCGTTTTTGTTAATATTTTTGATATTGTGGGTTAAGGACTCTTTGGAATATCAATTTTAGGTTTCTATATCTAAAAGGGAAGTCTTATGAAATCGGTGCGGACGTCTGTCTGTCAGTCCGTTTGTCCGTCTGTTTTTCTTAATTTGTGATGCTATTAGCAAAGATATAATGTTAATATACTCAAATTTAATATTGGGAAAGAAAGCTAAAGCTTCTATTTTATAATCGCTCATAAATAGGTTTGCTACGATCGGTGAAATTGAGGAACAATAGGAGTACCTTTGGTTTGGCAATAAAATTTGTTTTGAAAGGCAATGGTTCATTAATTTGAGGGTGCCGTTTTTTAGATTGTGATTAGTTTTTAGGAGTTGCAAAATCTTAGGAATGGAAATATTAGTAAACATGGACACAACATCAAAATTGACGATTATGTCATATTTATGTATGGGAAAAGATTTGAGGTTTTCTAAAAAATGGCGGGAGTTTTAGACTTCTGATTTTGACCAAATTTTTAGCTAAGCAGTGTATATGGGACCCAAAGTCATTGACAACAGGTGTTAAGGGGGGTGTTGAGGAAAGTATCCTTTTCTACCCGCTAAAGGTCTTCTTCCAGAAGATGCGAGCTTTGGATGTGAATGTCTAACTACCTGATTATTTAACTTTAGGGCGCATCGGAACCTGATCCTAATTCTGCGCTAGAGTATGTGGGCTCAAACTAAAGTCGCTCCCATCTGGGAGGCGCCTCAATGTTGTGATACAGATTCTTTGATGTTGTCAACACTCATTTTGTTAGCTAGATGTATTCTGTACTTTTTCACACTGAGTTTACTTCTTATAGAGTATCGCCCTTTAAGAAATTTAAATTTTCTTTTGCAGAGAAATTTTTATTTGGCATTTCAAAAACAGCTACAGCCTACTAGAGCGAGTAAAAACCCAAACAATTCATAACTTAAAATAACTAATTCTGTCTATATCTAACAGGACAGTCTTTTTGTGAATTTTTGGAAGGTTGTATAATTTTGATATTTTTACAACTTTTCTAGGGTATAACTATTTTTTTTTGTACGAGGGTATGTTTGAGTTCTTGGTTTACCTTAGTGATGCAGTGTGAGTTGTTGAGAATAACTGAAGCTTTACTCTTGTCTGTTGGTAATATAATGTTTTTGTCTTGTCTTGGAGTTTTTAAGGCTAGTAATTTGGAAAGTTTTATGTTATGCTTGGGTAACGCTGCTGAGCGTAGCACTTTGATTACATCTTGTCTGGTTTTATTGACTATGTTTTCAGGGAGTTTAGTAATAATTCTATCTGAAATACATGTTCAGTGAGAATACGATTTCGAGTGATGATAGCCGATTAATTTAAATGATCTCAGGGAAGATTACGGACAGTGACGTAAGGACATCATGGATAGGTAGTAGATAAATGGTTGTGCTATAGTTTGAAAATATTTTGGTTATCTCTATCTTTGGAAATGGCCAGCTGTGAGTAGTAACGGGAGCATGAGGATTTCGCTCCTTTTCGAACGCACCGCAAGCAGTAATTAATCATAGGTTGGCCTATTACCAGGTAATTATCCAATAAGCCAAATTATAGCACTAACTTTTTTGTTCTAGATTTTCTATTGAACATGGTGATATGGGCTTCCTGGGACAACTGTTAAACACGAGCAATGTGGCCAAAGTAACCGAGAATCCTTTGGTAACAGATCGTAGATAGTCTAATCCTTATGCGTAGTTGGTCTTCTTCTGTCTTTTTGCGTTCTATTACCCAAATCGTTTATGACTCTGAACTATAAAGAAATATCCAAAAAATCACTGTCCGGATTATCATCTTGGTGACATTGGAGACTTATCTGTCCTGCCAAATACGTGTCAGCTTGCTCCAGTTCGCTTCCTCCCTGGTCTGTAAGTAATGACCCGAGGTATATAAACTCGCAAACAAATTCTAGATCCGAAAGTTCTCTTGTCCTAGAAAGTTGACCGTTTCTGTCGATAAGCATGACTTTTGTCTTTGACTTATTGATAGTGAGTCCAACCTGTCCGCTCTCATACTATACTCTATAAAACAGATCGACTAGTTCCTTCTCCGAAGATGCAAAGAGCGTACTGCCGTCCGCATATCTTAGGTTTCTGACTTTTACTCTATCTACTGAAACGCTTCTCTCCCATTCCTCTAAGGCTTTCCTCATTATGTATTCATTATATATATTAAAGAGAATGGAACAAAGAATTCACTCCTGCCTTAACCCCTTTTTTGGCTTGACACACACAAACACACACGCGCGCGCGCGGGGGAGTGTATATACTTATATATATATATATATATATATTTTTTTTTTTTTGCAGTATTCACATCACTTTTGCAGTTCTTCTACTGTATTTGTAAATGAAAACACTGTCCAAAAATTTTGGTGAATTTTTTAAAATTTGTTTTTTTTTTGGAATTTCAAGGGTTTTATTAAATGCTTGTGTAATCTCTTCTCATGGTATTTTGAGTACAACCGCAGTTCGGATCTATACTTTAAAATTAATTATAAAGCCTCCCCAATAAATAATTCATTTGAGGTGCTTTTAAATTTATATTGATCTGTTTTCTAAAAACAGTTTAGCTTTATAACTATTTATGTTCTTGTAATATTATAATTAGTTCACTATTAGCCGATTTTCTGTGAGCCTGCTTTATAATTAAGTTAATGAAGCAAACAGAAAAAACACTTACTAAAATGAGGTACAAATTCAATATAAAGCTCCCGTTGCGGACACCTAATTGGGTCAAAATATACGATTTTACCTCTAAAATATAGTACAATAAGTTTGATTCGTTGCAGCCAGAGTTGCCTGAGGTAAAAGAATTATGAAGGGTTATTAAGAATTCGGTCACACAAAAGCGATTTGTATTTGTGTCTAAGAGTAAGTTGGAAACGAACTTTTGTGTTACTGCTTGGTACTTAACGAAGAAAGTTAGATTATGTGCGAATGGTACTTAATTGGAGAGCGCCTTAATATTTTAGACGTGATAAGCCTTAACAAACATTGAGGGCTTTATTCCGCGTCAGTGTTAATTGACTTTAAAACTCTGGCTGTAGTGTACTAGGCGTCAACTGCAGACGAGCAAGGCATTATTTTTCTTTTAAAGTGCAATACAGTGTTTCAAAATTGTCATGTTTTTTCTACTAATTAATAGTTTCATTTGCTTATATTTTAATTAATAGTCTTCAATACTTACAAATTATAACCAAAAACATAAAGAAATATCGAAGTTTTAAAATTTTCTTTTATCTGAGGTATAAAATAGTTGTAATAAATCGTTTATGAGATAGAAAACTTTGAGTTTTCACAGTGCATACTACAGGTGCTTAATGTTGACACTCTGTGTGAACTTGAGGATGCCCGTCAGAGGGTTAGCACTGACGCTGGCCATATTTGGCCAGAACTCCCCCAACATGGATCGTCTAATTAGAGCAAGTGCAGGACATTCGCCAAGAACGTGATCTGCGGTCTCGTCCTTCTTCTGGAGTTACTTTATTCATAATGGTAGGAGTTGCTTCCATCATAAAAAGCATCTCGTGCGGGACTCTCGGAGCCTGCTGGTAATATTGCAGAGGCTGCTGTTCTTGCATTTGAGGGATATTCAAGGACGCACCTTCCTTCTTTGGGTGTTGTTTTTCTTCGTTGATTGTAATATTTGAAGCTGAGAAATAATGAAACAGTTTTACACATTTGTTATTAATTGCAGTCACTATCTCCCACTTAGATCAAACACTAGGAGACTACCTATAAGTTCCTCCCGTTTGGCATTATGGATGATGCACCACTCTCGGACTTTTCGCTTAAGCAGCCCACGGGTGACGGTTTCTGTGGGCTCAGGTTTCTTTTGGAATCTACAGAGCCGCCTTCCTCAACCTAGGCAGCCGATCCACCCGCACGACGTGCAGGCGGACTCCATCCCATGAGGAAGGAAGGTTGGCAACTGCCTATTTTAGCCACTGTAAAGCATGGTCGTCTTCACGGGTAATTCTAAAAATCTTCCCAAAATATTGTCATCCCCTAAAAGTGGATACGGGTTAGTTTTCTGCTAGGGTGAACATATGAGTGTCTAAAATCTTTAATATCGCTGCCTGTAGTGTTTCAGCTTTGCCATTGGTTATTTTCCCGTATGGATTGATTAGAAGATGGCTTTTGAGAGCCCCTTTCTAGCCTCGTACATAAGGTTGTTGTTAACATAATTGCTGTCTTGGCTTCTTTTTGGGGTTGGAGTTAGATGCAGGCTTTTCTCCAAACAACTCGTCTTACTCTTTCTATGCAAAGAGAAAGCTTTTCCAGAACTGGCCATCCTCAAGTCAGTTGAAGCAACGGACCTTTTGGTAGCAGTAGTAGTGCCGCTAGTCCTCTTCTTCCAAAA
This sequence comes from Sinelater perroti, assembly GCA_036346155.1. Classification (NCBI taxonomy): domain Eukaryota; kingdom Metazoa; phylum Arthropoda; class Insecta; order Coleoptera; family Elateridae; genus Sinelater; species Sinelater perroti. The sequence goes on along the minus strand of JARFIY010000348.1, from coordinate 1,147,039 downwards.
AGTTGGTTGGCTGCTGCTACAAGGCGGCTTTTTCTGTTCAGCCTCAGAAATTATTTTGCATTTCACACAGAATGTCTTGTTGTTGCTGCTGAATTGTAGGGGTATCCACAAATACTCCCTCTGTTAATGGTAGTGCATACAACCAATTTTTCATACATTATTAGAAATCTTGTGGTGAGAAGTAATATTATCTAACAATTTCTGTATTTATTCAAGGACTAATGGAAAATTCTCAACGTTTCGGCATCGGCTTGATGCCATTTTCAAGAGGTTAGCTCATCACTCGGTGTCTCAATCTGCCTACTCCCCAAGGAGAGCTATAAGTTTTTGAATAAGCCTGAGCTTCGTATGACCTGCTTAGTCTTTTATAGGGCTGGAAGTGAAAGTTTGTTTGGAGGAAGATGCGTTGGGTTGGGGAAAGTTTGTAGGATTAAGGGTGTTCGTAATTGGCGGTGCAACTAAGGCTTCCACATGACAGGCAAATTGGCTGTCATCTCTGCACTGTGGGCGTTTTTCTATTTAAATTGCCTCACGTACTATTCTGCTGGTAAAATGGGAAATGGGGCAATGGTTTTAGCCCCAGAAAATTAATTTTGTGGCTTGTTTTGCTGTGTTTGGCAAGTGCCGAACCATTATCGCCTTTCCAGGCCAGAGAATGCTGTATATTCGGCTAGATATTTGCCGATTTGTTTGACCTATGTAGGTCCTTTGGCAGTCTCCACAAGGTATTTCAACACTCCTTGAAATTCATTGGTGGAGTGATTTTACTGAGCGAATAAGCCCAGATATTTGGTTGTTGATCGTAAAGACTGTGCAGATATTTTGCCAATATAGCTGCTTATTCTATCGGTGATGCCTCTGATGTAAGGTAGGAATGCTTTTGTTGGTCAGAGATTTTGGGATTGAGAGTTAGTATTTATTTATACTTTTGATTATATTGGTTGAGGATTTGTTGAATATCCATTTTGCAGTAGGTTGGTAATGATTTAATTTCTGTTTGGCGATTTTTCGTATCAGAAAGTCTGATGGATCTGGTTATGAATTTTGCAAACCGAATGGATTTGGGCAGGGTGGTGATGATTTGGCATTTAGGTAGCGGTTATGTGAGGTTTTCTGTTGACAGTGTAATAAAGCTGTCATTAGAAGGATTTCTTGTTATGAGAGTATCTAGGAAGGAAGGAATTCTATGTTCAGTTTCCATGGTAAATTTGATATTGGTGGATTTTGTTGAGGAAAGGAATTCTGAAGGGTATCATGTCCATGGGGCCAGATAACAAAAGTGTCATCGACATATCGTATCCAGCAGGTAGGTTTAAGGAAAGGAGGCAAGGGCTTTTGTTTCAAAATCGGCCAAAAATGGTTAGCAATGACAGGTGAAAGTGGAACCCATGGGAACACCATTAGTTTGAGGTAAAATTTATTTTGGAAGATAAAGTAAGTATTGGATAGGCAATGGTTTATTAGGAGAGATATTTACATATTATACGTTGACTTTAATAACTGTAGGGTATCAGGAATTGGGATGTTCGTAAACAAAGAAACGACATCAAAGCTAACCATGATGTCACCTTTGCGTATAGGGAAGGTTTTCATTAGCTACAGCTACAGTTATTAAAGTCAACGTATAATATAAGAGATGACAGCCAGCGTTTGCCTGTCATGTGGAAGTCCCTTATTGCCCCGCACCGCCAATTACGCAACACCCTTAATCCTACAAACTTTCCCCAACCCAATGCATCTCCCGCCAAACAAACTTTCACTTCCAGCCTTATAAAAGACCAAGCAGGTCACACGAAAGTTCAGTCTTATTCAAAGACTCATAGTTCTTCTTGGGGAGTAGGCAGATTGAGACCCCGAGTGATGAGCCGATGCCGAAACGTCGAGAATTTTCTCAAAATAAACGCGGTTCATCCCGAACTAAGTTGTTTAAATATATATATATATATATATATATATATATATATATATATATATATATATATATATATATATATATATATATTCATATTCTGGATGAATTATAGCCTCAGGACACCAAAAATTGGTTTGGACTATTGGTTCGTGTGTGTCTGCCTTTCTGTCGGTCTGTCAGTAAACAGGATATCTCGAGAACCCTCAAGAGCTAGAGACTTGAAATTTGGTATGCAAGTTATTGTAGGTAGGGACGCAGTGCGAAAAATTTTTTTTTGTAAAAATCGGCCGAGCCGTTTGGTCGCAAGGTCGCAAAATCGGTCGCGAATCTAAACAGTTGAAGATACAAAAAATTCATGAGAATAAAAATGATTTGTTATCACGAGATAAACATGAATTTAAAGTAAAAGTTGGTAAAATAGGAACTGGAAAAAAATTGAAGCCCACGATTTTTGCCAGAATTACCCAAATAATAGGATAAGGCAAGTCGTGTGATGTTCACACCAGATTTTTTTGCTTTATTTCTGAGAGAAAACGTTTTTGGAAAAAGACTGATCGAAATGTCTTGAATTTCTGGTTTGTCATTGTTGTGTATCTGCGGTGAACTAAAAACTGCTGATATATGCTTTGTGAATATGGTTGTCTTTTATTGTTTTGTATTCCTTCATCTACTATTTTGCTTTCTTAACAGGAGGATATTTAAACATTTTCATATTGGAAAAATAAAGTACTCGGGGCGGATTAAAACTATAGCAAAATCTAACCCAGAATGGCGCTTTGATCTATAATAGATGACTAAAATGGAAGGTCGTTCATAAAGGAGTTGCGGCCTTAGGCTATAGCAACTTAGCATACGGACAATAAAAAAGCTAGAGAAATTTTCAGTAGGATAAAAAACCGTAAAAGGAATAACTATTCCCGGTTGGGAATCTACACCTTAGCTCCATGTGATACAGACAGGGAAAATTTTGTGCAAAATTTTGAAATTCAGCTTTAAGTCTCAACCAAAACTAAATACAACATTGAAAAAAAGATTTGAAGATAAAGAAAAGATAACCTAAAAGAATTCTAAGAACAGGAATGTGAAACGTACAAGAACTGACAACAAAAAGGAAATAATTAACGGGTGAATACAGTAATATTAAACAAACCAAAGAGATGTAAAATCCGTAAAGGCAACTTTCAAAAGCGAAGCATGTCATACTTAGATGTGGCATTGTGACTCCGTATCTCGGGTCAAATGAGAACTACAAATCTGAAATTTAATACCGAGGAAGATACCGATTTAAGATATCTACTGACCAAATGTGAAGTGAATCGGTCAAATACACACACATAGACATACATACAGACATGATCGTAATTGTATTAACTTTCGTTTACGCCTTAAAGGTTTCAAAAGGTTAATAAAGAGAAATAAGAATTTTATTTATTTATGGAGCGGAATGTCAATATTAATTAAAAAAGAATAAACTAACAGGATACAAATATAGGGAGAAATTAACAACAATTTACTTAAAATTAACAAAAATAAAAGTATGATAATTTAAAGGGCATATACATAAGTGACGATACCCAAGCAGGTGAAAAGAAAGAATTCAACATTCTGGATAAACACGAAACAAAAAAGCGAAGTAAATTTTTTATAGGAGACTTAAATAGTAGAGTGAGGCACAAAAAGAGAGAAGAAACGATGGAAATATTTGGAGAAGAGAGGGCACTTGATAATAGAAAAAGACTATATAACCTATGTGAAGAGCGGAGATTGGCGATAGACTGTACTTTTTCAAAGATATTCACACTTATCTTAGATCAATTATATATCTGATAATTGTTAAAGACACCGAAAGAAAAATCAAAGTTGTTGGAGCATACAGACAATCAGAATGCAGATTAGACCATTACTTGATTATAGGAACAATTATCTGTAACGGGAGAAGTTAGATAAAAAACAAAAAAAAAAAAGATCAAGGAAAACACCAAATGGAAGAATTCTCAAAGCATATTTATAAAGTTAAATATTGTAACGTTTCTTCTCTTTACGATGGTGAATAATTCGTGCAAATTTGTTTTTACATTATTTATTTTTTGTATTTACAGGTTGTACAGATTAATAACACTATTGATATACACACTACATAAAACTATTAACGTAAACGTCACACTGTTTCTGTCAACACAGCTCCCGCACTTGGATTCGGTCTCTGGCGTCACTTCAAACTCGGAATTTGGAATTCCTGTCGCCGTTCCGCCGACCAATATTTATGTCTATTAGATGATATTCCAGAACAGACGCGAACCCTTGAGAGGCGCTGCACTCGAACTTTTTAGAGTATCCAACAAACACGTGAGCGCCAGCTGGATTTCTAGAAGTGTCGGTCGCCGCGCGTTCGGAAATTCGTTACAATATCAATTTCTACGGCAAAAAGTATTAAAAAATTATACCAAAACGGAATGCAATGTGAAGAATGAGAGTCACGGAAATAAAGTAATTTTTAGTGTAAGTGTATGAAGGCGCGCGCTCCTCTCTCTCTCTTATCCCTTTTTGGAATAATGGTAGAGAGAATGTAAAAGAATGGAAATACATGTAAAAAAATAAAATAGTCCATTTTCTGATATTTGTTGATGACCAACTAATTGTGATACAGGATAAAGATGATAAGACTTATATGTTAAGAAAATTAAAAGAGTACGACAAGTGGAGACATAAATTTTAAAAAGGCTGAATAAATATGCGTTGAATGGGTAGTACATAACTGAACATATAAGAGAAGGAATTGTAAAGTCATGCACAGAATGTAAATATTTAGGTTGAAAACTGAGGACGTATAAAATAATAGAAGAATAAAGAATAACAATATAAGATAATAAAAGAATAATAATATGAAAGAGAAGGGCATCATCAAAGCACCCCGCAAAATAATGTAAAATCAAAATTATACTGAAAAAAGAGAAGAATCTTTAATAGCATTGTCGAAAGCATAACAAACAAAATCGAGACAGAATAAAATTTATAGAACTAAACGAGGCGAAGCCTACAGTATACACGCCTAGATAGAAAAAATGGAGTAAATCTGGTGAGAGATAAAAGTGGAAACACCAGTTAGAATTAAATTAGAAAACAGATCACTAAGATAGTACGCACATGTCCATAGAATGAATGAGGAAAGATGTTTTACAGAAATTATGAGTTGGTCACCTAAGGGAAGATGAAAAAGAACACGACTACCGCTTAAATAAAGAACAATGGTCCAGAACATAATAATATAAAAAGAACTAACAGAAGAAGATTAAGAAGACAGAGAACAATGGAGATTGAAAACGACAAACTTCTAATAGGCAAAACGACATAGAAGAAGAAAAAGATGATGTGGTTATGCGTGATTCAAACTAAGTGTTTCTAGTTTCTTGTAACGCCTATTTTGATTGCTTTGCATATTTGTTGTGTAGATTTCTATCTAGAGGATTTTAACTGCTTTAGCATTCATGCAATTTTTCGCAATAAGATCTCGAACATATAAAGGTATATTTACATCTCGGCTTGCTCTTGGAGTAGTTACACGCACATGTTTCTTTATCTTTATTTATATAAGCAATCTACTGCGTTAAGGTCGTCGGAATGTCTTAGTTTACAATCGACATTTAAATTTTCGTTAATATATTGTTGAAAGACAGTCTGTAATTTAATTATTGCCTACTTTGGGAAACATTCACTACGTAGGCTGCTGGATATCTATTGCGAATTGGCAACCCTATGTGTGTTAGATACTATCTGATGTTTCCATCATCCAGTTTGACATTTGTGACAGCATGTGTACTCAGAACGTTTTGTCACACGGACGATATTTGTTTTGTTTTCTTTAAGGTAGAAATTTTCTTTCGGACAGAAAACGGAAATATCTCATGAACATTTTCGTGCGATGATTTATATGATTTTCCACGTAGATTATCTCAACAACAGTGCGTCTATCAACTCACTTCGACTTTTGATGATGAAGCCCCACACAGAGCTACTGTATATCGTTGGTTCAATGAATTAATTTAAAGAAGGCCGTCCAAAATAGGTTGTAGTGCCAGCAAACATCGATGTCGTGCGCTAACTGATAAGGAAAATTAGTCATGTGGCATTTCGTGAAATTGAAGCGTACTTAGGCATTAGTATGACTAACGCATTTGATATTGCATAAAAATTTAACCATAAAAAAACTTTGTGCGCGTTGGGTCCCTCATTAGAAAAAGATCGCTCAAAAAAAGGATCGTGTCGATTGGTTGAAAGAAATGCTCAAGAAATATGATCGCAGTGCTTCAAAAAACGTTTACAACATCCTCACAGGTGACGAATCTTGGCTTTATGCATATGAGCCCGAAATTAAACAGCAGTTAATTGTATGTCTCTTTCAAGTTGAGCCAAACTCAACAAAAGTCGTTCACGCTCGAAGCAAACGGTCGTCTGTTTTTTTTAAACTAAACATGGCTTTAGAGGATTATAAAACGGTCAATTTTAAATAGCACACAATCATTTGTTTACTAGAAGTTTTCGGAGAAATTAAAAAAAAACCACGCGCAATGCCCGATGATGCCCCACTATAGCAATGCGAGCTCACACACATCGACGCAAACAATTAGCTTTTTAAGTACTCAAAATGTCGAATGGATGAGTCACCTGCCGTACAGTTCTGATTTGGCCGCTAACGATTTCTTTTTATTGCCGCACGTGAAGAACACACTGTGTGGACAACAATTTTTGACGGTTGATACGTTTAAAACTCATATTTCAGAAATACCTGACACGCTATGGAAAAAATGCTATGAAAATTGGTTCTAGCCTATGCAATTTTTATTAACCGCCAGAAAGAATATTTTGAAAAACAATAAAAAAGTTTTCAACATGAACATTGGTTTTGTTAGTTTTTTGCAATAGATATTTAACAGCCCACGTAACAGTTTTTGGTAGAAAGTTTTTCTTTCATGCCTTCAGCTGTTTTATATCCTCCATTTTGATTGAGCAGTTCAGAAATATATAAGTACATAAGTTACGGGTGTTCGCAGCATTTCAGGGAATGCAAGATTTATAGAGTTACAGTTGTTGGTAAAAACATAAATACATTGTTGCTTGCTTCTACTTTGCAGAAATACACATGCATGGTTTCTTTAGCTTTGATTAGTAATTCTTATTAGTGTAATAAAATACTTTTAGAAATTTATGAACATTTTTATAATGAATGATTTAATTTTATATTTTAAGAGATGGGAGGGCAAGAGCTTTCTTTTAGCCATCCTTATTATTGAAAATATTGTGAGATTTAGTTGTGTTTACTATTTAACGTATTTATTAAATTATTTTGGATGTACGTAAGCAAGTCAAATTGAAGAAAGATGTTTTGTTACATTGGACATGATAACATTGGGATGCTGCAATTGTGTGGCATAATTATCAATATTATATTTTATTATTTATTCATTTATTTGATAATAATTGAATTTTTTATTTTTATTGAAAAATAAATAATTAAATTAGTAAAAAATGCGCACTTATATATTTTAAATGCTTAATTAATGCGAGCGTTACCTTGTGACATTCCATTTCCAAAATAAAATAAAATATTAATAAATAGTGGTTTTTTGCAAAGAAATATTTTTTTTTAATTTCTTATATCTTAAATTTGTGTCCTTTTTACAGATAACAGTACGAGTGAGCCGAAGAAAAAATACAGACAATATAGTGTTGAATATTTAAAACGCTGCCTTATTTCTTTATAATACTTTACCTATGTGCCTTTTATGCAATAAAACTTTGTCAAACGAATCAATGAAACCTTCTAAGATTAAGGAATATTTGACAAAAGTCCATAGCGACAAAAAAGATAAAAATTTAACTTTTTTAAGACAGTCAAAGACAAATATTTGAAAACACCGTCATTGCGACAACTCTTAGCGACATCTGAGTGAGATGACGATGGACTGCGTGCTTTTTATAACATTACTTTACTAACTGCAAAGTCCGGAAAGCCGCATCCCATTGGTGAAGAACTTATTCTACCAGTTGTAAGTGAGGTAATATGCACAGTGCTCCATAAACCAGCTTTGATATTATAAGAATTTCACTGACAATGTGTAATAATACAGTTCAAAGAAGAATTGAGGAAATAGTTTCTATGTGGGTACTTAAAAACATTTGAATTTTTTATACAGCTTGACTAGTCAATTTTGCTGGAAAATGCGAGATTTGTAAAAGAAAAAAAAATCCTGTTATTTGCTAAACGTTTGGCAACTGATACGAAACGTGAAACAATATTTAATGAATTACAAATTTTTTTAGATGCTACTGACGGTGTTTGGGCAATGGTAGGACCACACCAAGGCTTTCTGGTATACTTAAAACAAGCTATACCAAATGTATTATTTGTACATTGTCATTCTTTGACAATATTTAGTCGCCAAAAATATTACAATTAGTGAACGCTTGCATGGCTCACTAGATTGTCTTTAGAGCAATTAATAAAATCAAAAAGAATGCCTTAAATGGGAGATTACTTTCTTAACTTTGTTTGGAAAATAATAAAGATTATAATCGTTTACTACTTAAATTGGAAGTTCATTGGTTATCTAAAAGTGCAGATCTATTTTATGAACTCTTTGATTCACTGTTGGAATCCCTGTAAAGTGCACACAATGATTTGCGGCTTAATTTAATTAATTCAAAAAATGACGTAGCTTATTTGGCTGACCTATTTGCCAAATTTAACAAAGCCGATTTGAAGCCACAAGGTGATCAGTTAAATTTAATAAAAACTAAAAGTATAATATCTGCGATTGTTGCAAAACTTTTTCTGTACAAACAAAACTTGGGGAAAGGAGAATGTTACCAGTTATCAAATCTTTCAAAATTACAAAGACAAAATAAAGATTTGTTTGCTTATTGTCAACACTTAATGGAACTTTGTTCTGACACCAGCCAAAGATTTGAAGACTTTCTTCACTTGGCTATTTCTGATTGCGTGTTGGACCCTTTTGCAAGTAGATTCACAAAATCAGATAAATTCATACTAACACAGGAACAACTTATTGAATTATCCACAAATGATGAGCTGAAATCAATGTTTGAACAAGGATACTACAAATTCTGGTTACACATGCAGATCCCAATCTTATATCCTGCAAGCTGTTGATTGCTTTCCCGTCTTTGAATTTAGTAGAACGTGGATTTAGTGCAGTTATGAGTCTCATTACGAAAAAATAAACTAATTGGAAATTGGTGCTCGTCGAGCATTTTAAATATCAAGATATTTTATTTTTACATCACCATTTACCATTCAAGACATCAAAATTAAATTTGTAATTTTTTGGTTATGCAATTATTTCACTTGGGGTTTATGGTCAAGTTTTGCTGTAAAAAGGGTTTCATGGGCATAGTAAGTTTGAGAACCACTGTTGTAAATCAACGGTGGTTAAAAAAATATGCGTCAAAGTGGATATTTGTTATGGTATTTAATAATAAAAAATGTATTATTATTTTAAGGCGCCTTTCGGAAGTTTTTGTTCATTACGAAAAAGCTTAGGTCTATTAATATATTTCTAATTACAAAGCTAAAACGAAGTTCTTTGCGGGAATGGTCTTTACGTTGTTCCATCACAAAGGTGTATTTTTAATTGATTTTTTAATAAGATAAAACAAAATTAATATTTAATATTACTGCAATTTACTGATAAAGTGTGTTGTTCTTCAATTATGAGCAAACGTATTGGAATTGCACTTCAAGATTGTCTTGGTAATACAGCTGTTTCAAAGACACAATCAACTAGAAGAATTTTTGTGCAAATCGGTCTTCAGAAGTGACGCCTTTTTACAAAATTTGCACGAGAAAGTTGCCCATTTGTTAGATCAAATGGATCGAAAGAGGGACCTTATGTAGAAAAGTAGTCTCGATTAAATTTAGTTTTATTATCATCATCCAGCCGTTTACGTCCACTGCTGGACATAGGCCTCCCCTCATCGTTTCCATTGATATCGGTTTTGTGCAGCTCTAATCCAATTTTCTGCTACTTTCCTTATATCATATGTCCATCGGGTAGGCAGTCGCCCTCTGCTTTGTTTATCTTGACGTGGTCTCCATTCGATGATTCTCTTTGTCCATCTCGCGTCACTGAGCCTCGCTATATGCCACGCCTATTTCCATTTTAAGTTGGTGATTCGACAGATTATGTCACATATGCCTGTTCTTTGCTGAATGTGAGTGTTTCGGATACGGTCTCTCGGTTTAATATCTAACTCTCTCCAGTTTTTTTGAACAACTTTCAGTTTGTTAACTGTCTGTTAGCACTCATGTTAACGGTTTCTGATTCATAAGCCAGGACGTGGAGAACACATTGGTCATACACTTTCTGTTTGAGACTTATCGATATGTCGCTTTTAAATACGCCTCTTAGTCTACCATACGTTGTCCATCACAGGTTTATTAGTTTTTGTAACTCGTATGTTTGGTTATCTTTGGCAATTCTTAATTCGTGTTCCAGATGTTTGTATTCTCTGACTTCTTCTAATGTTTCGTTTTCAATAGTTATATTTCCCCCAATAATTAGGTTTGTCATTACTTTTGTTTTATGCTTGCTGATATTTAAGTCTATTTTTGATGTTGCCAGAGATAATTCATTTACCATCTCTTGTGCTTCTTTTAGGTTGTCTGTTATAATAACAATATCGCCAGCGAAACGAAGATTGCTTAGTTTTATATCGTTGGGAAAGCTTGTAACCCTTAGAGGGTGCGTCCCCAGGTGGCGGATCGGGGAATGCCTGGTAGATATACCAGGTAGGAGGGAAACCAAATACCTCCCGTGTACTAACAAGTGAAAGTAGCGTCTCACCCAGATTATACACTCGCCAACCCGTCTAGCAAACGTGGTGTTTTATTGCTAATTACCCCCTACATACTAAATGACATGTCAGGTCTTAAAACAAAAATACCCCAGATGAGCAAGATGTGCAATATAGAATCTCACACTTATAATTCAGACTGCTCCAAGGAGTTTAAGAGGGGGGGAGGTTTACAAATATCTGACAAAAAAGATAATAAAAATCGCTACGTACAACATCCGAACGGTAGAAACAGACAGCAAAATTCTTGAGCTAGAGGAAGAGTTATCACTTATCAAATGGGATATTCTCGGACTAAGTGAAGTAAGGCGAAAAGGAAAAGGATTGACGACATTAAATTCTAAGCATTCAATTCTATAGCACAGCGGCGAAGCAAATACAGCCGAGTCGAATTCTTGATTAACAAAAACATGTAGATAATATCATTTCTGTAAAAAGCATATGACCTTGAGTGGAGTATCTAATTATTAGATTAAGCTCAATATATAATATGAAAATTATTCAGGTTTATGCACCGACAACGGACTACATTGACAAAGAAGTAGACGTATTCTACGATGAAATTACAATAGCCCTAGAAGAAGTGCAGACTCATTTGACGGTTCTGTGTGGCGACTTCAACGCAAAAACTGGTATTAAAATATATAATGCCGAGATCGCACTGGGAAACTTCGGAAGCGGTACAAAAAACCAACGAGGGGAAACCTTAATCAACTTTTTATAAGAAAACAATTTGTTTCAATAGTTTCTTCTACAAGAAACCGACAAGAAGATAGACGTCTCACAAAATGAAATAAACAATATCATAACCGGCATTAAATCTATTGTTTAAGATATGACAGTACTGAATCAAATTTGTAAGTGGCCATAGAATGGTAAGAGCTACAATTAAAATAAATCTAGCAAACAACAGATATAAAATAGTTAGAAAAAAAAAACTAAAAAGAGGTGACTGGCTCCAGAAAACCAAGAGAAATTTAAAGACAGAATCGAAAGGATGCTGACAGAATTCTCAACACAAAAAAAGAGAAACTAACGACAGAATATCCAAAGCACTACGAAAACCTCAAGAGTCCTATTGTTCAATATGAAAGACAGAATACAAACTAAGTTAAGATATAAAAAAGGTAATGAAACAGAAGAGAGAAATGAAAACAAAAGACAATGTGGATGGTTTAAACTTAAAGCAGTTAAATAACGATATATTAAAAGGCATTAGAAAAGATATAAGAAAACATAACCACGAGAATTTCAAACAAACAATAGAAGAGAACAAGAGCAGGAAAATGCTAAGAAAAAAGCTTAAAAATGGGAAAAATGAAATTATAACACATAAAAAAACAAGTAACAGAGACGAGCTACTATTGATAGTGAAATAATTCTACGACCAACTATATAGAAGTAGACAACAAGTAAAAGATTAACTTAAAGAAATTGGAAAAACAAGGGGAGTAATAAATCAGGAATCTGAAGACATGCCTGATATAAAAATAAAGAAAATACAAATTTGGTTTACCTTCCTATAAAATATAAATTAACGTAACGTTTAATTTGCTTTCTCTTGAGTTATTGGTGTGAAAGTAGATTAGTGAAATTTAAAAATTCTCGAAGTATCATTTGGGAGCTAGTTCGTAATTGCAGTATGATTTATAGCGACAGGTGTCTTTTCGTCCGGGGGATTTAATTTTTGATTAGCTTATCCGAAAGCATGACCGCTTAGTTGCGTGCTTATCGCTCCGTTTACACCTGATATTTGCCATGTAATGCATTCTCATGTTCTGAACTGAAATGGGCAGTATTTTCTATTTATAGTTATGACGTAAATGTTATTCAGGAGGGTATACGGTTAGAATGACTTACGAAATTAGATAAAATTATTATTTGAGTATAATTTAAAGGCAATTAAAAATTAAGTTTGTTTGGCCATAAACACCAAGTAATAAGAACTTTATTTGGTGGTTTTGAGGATACAGTCTAGTTGTTTAAGATTATTGATTTTAAATAATTAAAATTGAAGTTGTAATAAGTAGCACTGCTTGAATAAGTGGATTATCAATTGGTTAATTAATTTTATTTATTTTGCATTTTATTTATATTTATTTATTTTTGTCCACTTTTTGAAAAAAATATTCTCTTTAATAGTCTAATAAAATTATCTAAAATCGATTTGATTTGAACGTAAATAACGATTGTACCATACCACAAGTTAATGAAATTGTTTTATCTATAGAAGGTGTCCCAAAAGGAAGTTTCTTTTTAAGGTAGTTATAAAAAGACAAAGGATCCGTCTATTACAATAAATTTTATTTGTTGTTAAAATTTGAAGAACTATTTTTTAAAAATAATGTCGTCTAAATGTGATTCTACATACACGTGACACTCTTTTAAACGAGAAGCAAAATTTTTGAGTACTACGTAGTTTCCGTAATGGCTCCCATTTCATGACGGATATTTTCTTTCAATTTAACCAGAGAGCCCGGATTGCTGCTATATACTATTGATTTAAGATATTCCCACTAGAAAAAATCAGTAGGAGTCAAATCAGGGCTGCTCTTCCGGAATTTTGGGGGGAAAATTTTACGAACTTGTGGCAGACATGTTAGAAGTGTGCGATGTTGCTCCATCTTTCTGAAACAATGTTATTTGATTATAGCCAGCAAAATTTTGCAGTTTAGGTACCAAGAAATTGTCCAGCATCTCCACATAACGTTCTGAAGTCAATGTTAACGCGCGACCCCTTTTATCTTCAAATAAGTACGGGGCAATTATTCCTTGCGCTGCCATTGCAGCCCATACAGTCACTTTTTGTGAATGAAGATATTTCTCATGCTAGCATTGTAGGTTTATAGCGCTCCAATAACGGCAGTTCTGTTTGTTAACGTGACCATTGAGGGGAGGTTCTCATCAGAGCCGACCAAAAAATCAATTTTTTTTGTTGCAGTTTTTGATAGCTAATTATCCGTAGAATATATTCCCAAAACGGTTTGTATGAAATTATTTTTTTAAAAAAGTTATAACGAAAAAGTAGCGCGTGTTTTCCATAATATTTTTGAATTTCTCACCTTTACGACCATACTATGGGTGACCATGGTAAATATAGCTACCTCTAGTGTCACCAGATGTCGGAATATATGCTATTACTTTATATATGTGCTTCTGTATATACTAATATCAACGGTTATATCGTGTAGTGTTAGTCGACCACGTGCTCCGAATACAAGCAGTTCGTGTACCGAAAATTTTTAAACGCGTTTTTCTCGAAACCACGTTTTTCAAACTGGGCGGCACGGTATCTCAAAAACTACTGAATATATCGCTATATATTTTTTTCATTTCAAAGTAGATTAAATTTACTGGAGGATGAAAATAAAAAATAATTAAATTTATTATTATTTATATTTTTTACAGCACTTTGAATAGTAAAAAAAGTGCGAAAACGTGATACTAAACTTTGCATGTCCGCCATTTTTTTTACTTTTTGTTGGTTTTATAGGTTCGCCCTCCAACAAATGTAATATATTTCATAAACATTTTTGGATTTCTTATTTCAGACGATAGGAACGAGCGCTAGAGTGCCGCCCGCTTGGATACTTTATTTTGAGGCTGCCACGTTTCAGTACAAATAAACAATAATTATTACATTATTTTTCAATATAAAAAATGTTTTTCCATACTTTAAGACCTATTAAATAAGTACCAAAAACATTGAGTTCCTCATTTATTTTCATCCATGGAAAAAAAATTCGAGAAAATGGTGTCATTTTTGGGTCGCTAGATGAGAACTTCCCCTTGAGGTAAAAACGTGCCTCATTCGAAAACAAAATGCTGTTGAATGAATTGATATGCTCAGTTACACAATTAACGAATTGAAGCCTTGGACTGGCATCGTTGAACTTTAATTCTTTCATCAGTTAAATTTCATAGGGGTGCAGAGACAAATATTTGCGCAGAATGCAGTGTAATGATAATCTAGGCACATTTAAAACACTTGTACATTTACGAACACCAGGAGTCTCTCGATGACTTTGGTCGTTCCTGCTTAGATTTATCTACAGTTAACCGGTTTATTCGAACTTACGCATTAATTTTCTGATGCTTATTGAACTTTCTTCGTGCAATAATCGCTGAATCATTGAGCCAATCAAATCGAATCTTTTTTTTTGTGACACCCAGTATAATAAATTAATGGTTTCTATATTTTCTAAGAAATGGCGTAAAGACAATATTAAAAAATGTTAGGTTAAAGACAATTATAATTTCTGAATAATGTATTGAACGAGAACGGTGCACAATTGCAATATTTTATAAAATCGGTTAAGAACCTGTTTGTTTAAAAATATGAGCTTTTAGAGAATAATATGAAGTTCACTACATAATTTTTAACCATTTTCATTTGGGATATGTATTTATAAACAGTCGGCTACTTATATAATATTTGAATTAATTTCCTAAACTTTTTCTATATTTAAATTATCTTTCGGACAGTTGCTCGATATTATTTTATATTGGTAAACTCAACGAAACATTATTTAATATCCTTTATAAAAGTTAATTGGTTATCAATCAGGTGATGTTGCAGAGATTTGAGAAGGGTCTAGTGAATATTCTGGGTGTAATAAAATATCCCCAATGCAGGTCAGTGATCATCATCATGATCATCAGATTTATGGATTAGACCTTCTGGTCTAATTTGATTCAACATTCCACTTTCTTGTAGAATATCCCACATCTTTCTTTTCTAGTGGATTGTACTGTAGAGTTTGTTTAAGCACGCGACTGTCGCTTATTCTAAGAGAACCACAGTATTGATAAAAATGTTAGTTTTAAAAATGCCTGGGTATGAGAAAGCCGACCTCATTCTTGATTAGTTTTTAGAAATTTTATCTTTGGACCCAAAACAAGTGACTTTAAAAATCCTTAGTTATCAAATTGGAAAATATGAATGACCACTCAAGTATTTTTTTAATGGACCATATTATCAGCACTAAAGCTTTTATGTCTTATTTAATATTTTTTGATTTATTAGGATGAGTGCTATATGTAATATATCTTATTTTTCGCTATTCTTTTCCGCCCCTTAATTTATTTCTGCAGTTTTCTGTCCCTATATTTCTTAAGTGATATACAACGAAACTAATGTGTTGTCGCTAATTCGCTTAGCATGATTTAAAACTAACGAATTGTAAATTACAATGTTATATACAAAAATTTATAAAAACAAGTGTTGCGTATGTTCTAAAATAGAGGTGGGCAAATATCAGCCTGCGGGTCGAATCTGTCTCGCATGTAAATATATTCAGTCCAGTCCGCTACCTGAAATAGATTTGACAAAGTTCAGGAAATATACTTGTTAAAAGATTTTTAACTCTAACTTTTCCCATATCTTCCAATTTATTCCGGCCCGTGTTACACTAACTTAAATTTATTCAGCTTGACAAAAAAATTACTTGTTTCCGAGTGTAAAAGTACATCTGTTGTTTAGCTATGACATTATGACTGTTGGAAACTATAATAAAAATAATAAAATGATGATTGAGTTTTCCACTGAAAAGTGATATTCAGCTGTAGAAATTTATATGAAGATGAGAATAATAATTATAGCGGTTTTGGAAGGAAAGATGAACCAACAAATGGTCACCTACTATCTTTATCAAGGCAATTATTTGCGTATTGCACTTACTTTCAAAAATTTTAAGGGTTAACATAATCACTATAACTTGGAGTACGGAATTAAAAGTGTGCTAAGAAATTTTTAATTTATTTTAGAGAGAAGCAATGAAACAAATTTTCCGGCATTGTTATTAATGAGATTAGTTTTTATATGTTGAAATCGATAACTGAAAATTATTACAAAAAATAAGTACGAAAGCTTGCATTGTTTTAAAAATTTAGAACCATTTCATCTGCTCAGATAGTTATTGTTCAAGAATATTTTCGGACAATAAATTGTAATTAATGTAGCTTAAATAAGTTTTTGATCTATTGATATTCAAACACATTTTTCATTCCTAAAGTGTTATTTATGCTTCTAGTGATTTTTATTAGTTTATATACTGCCGTTATAAATTGATGGGTAAAATGCATGTTTATGTTAATCTTTGTAAGTTTAATTTCCACAAGATTTTAAATATTTTATTTATTTATATTTAATTTTTAGCTTACCCATTAAATTAATTACAGCTGAAAGCGTTTTTATTAAATATTTTTGGTAACTTGTTCCTGATTTTCTCAAATGATTATTTGTTTCTTGTTGTTAGAATTTGTTTATATTCTTTCAAGTTCACGAGTTTTAATAAGCATCCGAAAGTGCACTAGTTCAAGCTATTTTAATTTTTGTTGCTTGCAGTGGGAATTACAAAGCGTAAGGGATATTTGCCAAAAAAGAAATTTTGTATAATATAACAATGGCAAAATTTAAAAATAATTAACTTTTGCAAAATGCGTCCATAGATATGCTCATAGAAAAAAATATTTACTTTATTAAATAAATAAGAAATTTGAAGTTGTATATACTGGTGTTTATGGAGTTAAAACAAGATATAGCGGTTTGCATTAGTAAGAAACAATGTAGGAGGTCACGAATTGCCACTACTAAGGAAGACGTATATATAATAACAACAAGCAAGTGAAAAAAGTTTCTTAAACCGTCTGCTATAGTTTTAAAAATAAACGAAAATCTAATAAATTCACTGTAAACGTTTGCTGAATAATGCTGGAGTTTCCAAGCGTAAAAAACTGCCGATAAAGGCACACATGCTCATAAAGATAGGTCTATTAAATAATGAAATTCTATTCTGTGCGATGAGAAATCTAAGTTTGAAAAGTTGGGATGCAAACTCAGGGTACTCGTTTAGAGATTAACAAATGAAACTTAGAATATTCAGTGCTTTCTTCCTTCTGAAAAACATGGCGGGGAGTTTTATGGTGGGAAATTTTTTAAAGAAGATAAAGTTGGAAATTTAATAAAAAATGATGGAATACTGAACAGCGAATTATTTCACGAGATACTTCAAAATTCTGCAGATTATTCTCAATTAAGAATTATTGGACGATGATTTGTATTAAAAGATAATGATCTAAAACGCATTTCTCGATATTGTATAAATTACACTGTGAGAAAAAACAACATAGTGATTTGAAAATAATGAAATAGTCATCTCAGTTGTTAGATGATCAATCAACACGGGGGAAGTTGACAGAATGTTACGAAAATCACCAAAAAAATTAAATATATGATAATATTAAGCCTATCGGAATCAAATAAAACCGGAAGCTCTTCAAAAACTTTCTATAGTTAATGTCAAACGTCCTTTTGATAAAAAAATTATTTAAAATTGTTTTAATACACTTTTATAAAAGGCCACTATATTCTATTGATAGGTTTGTGCTTTATGTTGCTATGTAATGTAAATACTTCAATAAATCATCAATTATTAAATTTTTGGCGCAGTTACCACTTATGACATGAAATTTATCACTGATTATAGACTTCTGGCGGTAGTCTACATTATTAAACATGAATGTAATAACTGTTAATGTAATGTAATAACTGCAGTTTTAGTTCATTCAAATGTTAGACAAAGATTTTTTCTAACTTTTGTTTGAGGTATTAAAATCAGTAAATGTTTTTTTTATACGAGGTAGGTTCAAGTTCTAAGGTCTCCAGTTTTTTTATGAATAAGTATTTACCCAAAAAAGTTGAAATTTCAGTTACTTTTTAACGTAATCTCCGTCTAGACGTACGTATTTTTTACAATGTTGTCGCTATGATTCCATGTCTGCTGAGAACACTTCTTTAGGGGTATGTTTTGCCCACGGTAAAATCGCTAATGCAATAGCGGCTCGATTGAAGAATGAGCGGCTACCAAGAGTGTCCTTTATGATCGAAAATTCATTATGGCATCACATGTCGACATGTACTAAGACACTGCCGCCCGCGCAGTCTTGTGTTCGTCAGTCAGCATTCATGGAACCCACTTTGAAGAAACTTTCCGCATTTTTAGGTTATCGTGTAAAATAGACTCCACAGATCCTACGGAAATGCCAAGTGTAGAGGCAATATCGTAGAAGAAGACATCAAGAAAGAACTCGTTGAATTAGGATACTCAGTAAATAAAGATAAAGACTATACAACAAGAACGAATTTCCATACCTATCTGAGCAGTAGATTTTACTAAAACCGATACAGTAACGGACATTTCTAATCTTACTAAATTAGACAACTGCATTATTAAAGTAGAGCCAAGAAGGAAGCCTAGAGACATTCCTCAGTATAGGAGATGTCAAAGATACGGAAACATAAAAAATTATTGTAAACTCAAACTACGTTGTATTAAATGCATAGAAAACCACATATACACTAACTGTCCAAGAAGGACGAAAAATCCTAATGTGTTAACTGCGGGGAAAATATCCCGTAAATTATAAAGGCTGTTCCTATTACACAAAAATTAACAAGAATACTAAACCCAATGCATCCCAAGAGAACTCTATCAAAACAACTGAGAGAAGATATGCCAGCACAGTTACAGGCAACTCAAATTTGACAACAAATCAAACCGAAACCTCAGATATAACAACAATTATTAAACTACTGATAGAATTAGCTATACCGCATCTTGACAAAATAAAACCCTATCTTACAACAGTCACACTTACGTCAATACAACACGATTTTAATTAATTTATACTCTATAAATAATACAACAGAAAGCTGACGGAAATAAAAGACAAAAGTCAAAATTCATAAACTTCCTTTGTAGGCATCGCATTGACTGCATATCAGAAACACATTTAATCGACAATAAAATATTTAAACTGCAAGGTTATTTAATATACAGAAACGATCGAGTAGTGGCTATTGCATCATAAGGCATTAAGAGCTATCAACTACTCAACATAAACCAATACAATTTAGAAACGATTTTAATAGTATTAGAGTTAAATCACAATATTAAAGTAAAAATAGTAGCCGGATACAAACAACCTAATCGTATGTTAATGCAACAAGATCTAATTAACATATTAGACAACAACATTAGCACTCTATTAATTGAAGACTTAAATTGTAAAAATACCCGCTGACAATGCCGAGCGAACAATCCAGATAACTTAAAATTAAACTCACACTACCGCACACGTCATACGAATATCAGCACCAAACCAATACACATATCACACATATCAATAAGACAGACACCTGATACACTGGATATAACATCACACAAAAATTTCACTAAACCCATTTATCAGCAAGTCTCCACAAAGATGGACTCAGATCACTTACCCGTAATAATGTCGTTTTCTCACACCCCCTGTATAATCTCCTCATTCTAAAATTTATCAATGATAAAGTTGACCGAGACACCTTCAAATATAATCAGGATAAACACCTAAAACCACCAGGAAAACTCAATACATCCAAAGAGATAGGTGATGTAAAAGATTATATCAACAATATAAAGTCTTGGGTTCGTGAAGCAGCAATCAAACCAAAAGTAATCCGAACTTCAGAATATTCATGTGCATCTAAAGAAATTTTAATTTAATTAAATACAAAAACCAAACTCGCAGAGCACGGCAGAATACGAGAACACCTCAGTTAAAAGCACTGTTAAATTGACTTAATCGGCAAGTGAAGTGGCACCTAGACAACCATCGAATACAGTCAAACATATATTCAACAATTAGAATTTAAAAATAATAACTTATGACAAGCAAATAAGAGACGAATACTAAGGCAATGAACAACTCTTTCATTACTCATAGAAAACAATGTAACTTACGCATCAGATCAAGAAAAGTGCAATATACTGGCTAATCAATTTGAAGTCGACCTAAATCCTGCTGAAGAAGCTGATATAACTTATATAGGCAAAATAACGAATTATGTATCAACAAACTTTCCAACAATTACATATGGAATATCTATAATCATAACAAAATAAAAACAAAAATTAAAAATCTGAAAATCTCCAGACCTGGATTTGATCCCAAATTTAAATTTAAGAAATTGAACTAGTAAGTCTCTATCCTTTTTTGCGACGATTTTTAATGCATGCCTAAGACTAGGGCACTTTCTAACGAAATGGAAACATGCACACGTTTTGCCGTTCCACAAACCAGGAAAAGAAAAAAAATCCATAAAGGTACCGTTAGATAAACTCACTATACACATTATTTAAATTACTGGAAAAAAGTATTACAGGAATCCCTAAAACTTATTAATAATTTAAAGAATAAATTCAAATAAATATTCCAATCTATCTTATTCGAATATTAGCATCCTTTTTCCGTAAAAGGGCATTTTCAATCAGAAAAACTCGGCGTATTTTTTTTTCGGTTATTCAATATATATGTACACAATATTTTGATACCACGAAAAACAAAACTAACAATGTTTTCAGACGACACGGCGGTAGTTTTACAACATGCAAATCTATTTTTTTATAAAATACCCATTTATGGCATTATAATCTGATCATAATATTGATCAATAATTAATTTGATTCTAACTTAAATTGCTACAGGTTGAAAACTTAACTAAGGTTTTACTCACTAGTTCACCTCAGACTCTAATAATTACACCACACTAATTTTAACGTGTAACTATTGCACATGTACTCTGATTTTCACTCATTTTACTATACTAGTACGAAGGGTTTGGCCCTCTTGAGTCTTCTTGTCAGGTTAGTGTTCTCGAGGAGCTGTTCATGACGTCTTGTGGTTTTAGGAATGGTTTGACTAACTGTTTCTATTTTAAAGTCCTTATGGAGGTCATAGTTGCGGAAATACCAAGGTGCATTGACCATGTCATTTAGTGCTTTGTTTTGTAGTCGTTGAATGATTTTGATATTACTTTTGCTAGCACAACCCCAGAGTTGTAGGCCATATGTCCATACTGATTTTAACACTTGCTTATAAAGAAACAATTTATTGTAAATGGATAACTTGGAGTTTCTTCCTAGTAACTAGTACATTTTTTTTATATTTTAGGTTAAACTCTTCTTTTTTCTTTTTCACATGGGGTTTCCAGCGTAGCTTTGGATCTTGGGCAATGCCCAAGTATTTTGCCAAATTAGTATGTGGAATCTGAGCATCGTTGATTCTGATGGGTATGTACTGTTTTAATTTATTGGTGAAGTATACATGTACAGACTTGTTTTTGTTGAGATTGATACGTTAAGTTCTGGTCCAGATGTTTATTATATTTATGGAAGATTGTAGCTTCAGCCTCTTAATGATTTTGTCCTATTGCAATAATAACTGTATCATCTGCAAACGTTGCGATGGTGTTCTGGAGTACTAGACTTAGTACACTACCTTGTGGCACTCCTGGCTGTACTTCTCTTAATTTAGAATAGGCCTCTTCCTGATTTATTATAAAGTATCTTCCTGAAAGGTATGATTTTAAAAGTTGAGAGTGTTGTGGTAAAGTTTTGTTCAGTTTATGAAATAGGCCTTTATACCAGACTTTATCGAAAGCATGGGCAACATCTAGGAATATACGGAGCAGACTTTTTTTTTCTAAAGACTTCAATAATATTTGTAATTCTGTGTACTTGATCTATTACAGAAGGGCCTTCACTAAACCCAAACTGATGCAAAGGGATTAGGTCCTTTTTTCTATTATTGGTTTTAATCTTTTAAAAAGTAGTTTTTCAAACAGTTTGAGATAGCGGACAACCAAAAAATAGACCTATATGACACACTTTTTGAGGTGACTTTTCTGGTGTAGAAATCATTATTATATCCGCTATTTCAACATAGTAGGTACATATCATAATATAAATGTAGCGTTGATAAAATAAGTCAATTTAACTATTGCTTTCTTTGGAAGCTGCTTAAGAATTGAAGTATGGCTCTTG
This sequence comes from Sinelater perroti, assembly GCA_036346155.1. Taxonomy (NCBI): domain Eukaryota; kingdom Metazoa; phylum Arthropoda; class Insecta; order Coleoptera; family Elateridae; genus Sinelater; species Sinelater perroti. The sequence continues at coordinate 1,124,389 of JARFIY010000348.1, read as the reverse complement.
ATCGTCAATTTAAACAAGTCACTTATGAAGATATTGAAAAAGTTTAGAGAACCCCAACATTAAAAAAATTCGATAAAATTTTGCTTGCTGCAATCAGTAATGAGCTCCTCTCTTAATAAAATTTGCAAATTTATCTTAAATATTACACTTTATAAAAACTTTTGTAACACATTTATGCAGTGTTTTTTTTAATTATTACCAGCATTAGGCTAGTAATAGGAGGACGGTCTGGGGGAAGAATCCTAGATGACTTGGTCCCGGCAGTATAACAGAGCGACCCCAAAAACTCTTATTCAGACAGTTTAAACTCGGAAAACAAACAAATTGGAGGTAATTCTCTAAAATCACCCCCATCCGTAGAATTATGCCCCCCCCCCAAGTGAATCGGGGCACTTTCTAAGCATCATATTCGTGATAAGCGACCCCAAAAACCTCCGAGTAAGGAGAATGAGCTTATTTTGGCCAATATTAAGCGAGAAATAAAATATTCTTTATTGTTTGCAAAAAATGCATCAATTACATGCATCTTTTGCGTGCATATTAACCCTTATGTTATTGGAGGTAAAATAGAAAATGGAAAAGTGTTCCATTTGTCACTTGCTACGTAGATCTTTATCATAAAAAGAAGATCGTTGGGCATTGTTTCTATTGCCAGAAAGTGTGAGTTTTGCAATTATGTTCCCCCATTGTGTGAATTGCACGAGTGGCCACTAAAAAAAATATGCCAAAAACTCGACTTTCACCGTCTACTTGGGAAAATCAACGTGATCAATTTTTAGTGTTTATTTTTGTAAAAACTTAGTAGCGATAATAGTTACTTTGTCGCCATCTCAGCTGCACTGAAAAATAAGGAGATCTACCTTTAGAGTTGAAAAGATGATCAGAGGGGCTACAACAGCTGTACGTCGATCTTTTACTTTATTAATAGCAAGAGTACAATAAACTATTCAGTGAAATCATGACTGACGTAGGGAGAGTTTGGGAAAGCGAGCTGGAAATCTTCGATGTATATGTCGCTTGTATTTGGAGTCTAGTCGAAATTTTAATAAATAGCCCTTTTATAACTCCATTAGTCTTTAAAAAATGCCGGTGCTAGTGTTTAGGTGACTAGACGGTCACTTTATAGCATAATATTTGCGGTAGCATCTGCCTTAATGTAAATTTGGTGAAAGATAGTAGGCAGAGATGAAAGTGGGCAGTAAATCTAGCTTTTGCCCAATTAAAAAATTTCTGAAGTGACAATGTTTGGTGTAAATACAATGTTTATTTAAATCCTTTTCAATACAAATACGACAATAAGTAAAAGATATATTATTCAATAGAGGGCGTGAAACAACGGCATGGCTGAAATACATCGATTTACAATATTTATGTTTCTGTGTACACATTTTTGTTTACCTATGCATGCGATTAACCAAATCTATTTGAAAGGTCAAATAATAGGTGTATAAATAAGTTCTCAGCTTTAGATTTCTCAGGACGCAAATCACCGTTTACATGTAACGTATTAGTCCGCCCTCTTGAGGTTTTAAAGCAATGACGTTTGATGCACGTAACTTCAATAATCAGCTGTGTTCACGATGACAATCACAAAAGAGCATATTCGATTTTCTATCCACTTCGCGTTTTATCTTAAGAAAAACGCTGCTGTAGCCACCGAAATGATTTGTGCTGCATATGGTGAGAATGCTGTAAGTCATGCAACGTGCAAAAAGTGGTACCAAAGATTTCGCGGAGGAGAGTTTAGTCTTGAAGATCAACCACGCGCTGGACGCCCTCAAACATTTGGCACGGATGAGCTGCAGACGCGTTAGGCTGGGAACTTCTCCCATATGCGGCGTATAGCCCAGACATGGCCCCTTCCGATTATCATTTATTCCGGTCGTTACAACATCACTTGGCTGATACGCACTTCAAAACAGAAGAAGAAGTCCGAAAATGCATCGATAACTTTATCGTCTCGAAGCCGTTGAACTTTTATTACCAGGGAATTCGCATGCTACCCGAAAGATGACAAAAGGTCATCGATGCCAACGAGAATACTTTGATACTTAAGCTTTTTTTTGTTTGTTTTTAAATAAAACTTTAATTTTGCAGAAAAAAGCTGAGAACTTATTTATACACCTATACAATGTAAAATTTAAAATAAAATTTCAAAACAGATAAAATAACAAAAAAAAATTAAATTAGAAAATAAAAATGTAGGTAAAACCAAAACATTATAAAAGAAAATAAGTACATAACAATAGAGGGATTTAGAAATAACATTAAACGTATAAAAATAGTATTCCAACATACTATATAGATAAAAATCAAATCATAAAAAGCAAATTAAGCTACATAAATAGACAGTGGCGGAGCTAGAAAGTGAGTTAGAAGATCAATACCTAAAGAAGACAAGTAAGAAACGAAATATATTGCGACAGCGTCTAGTCGACGAACATGAAAACTCACAAAAACAGATGAGTTGGATATTTGGAAAAAATTAGAGGAATAGAATTACAAAAACTAAAAGTATACTTAGAAGGAAAGATCAGAAATTAAGTAGATAGATTTGGAATTTGGATTTAAAGCAAGCGTGGAAGAATACTATGGAAATGTTAAAAGAGAATTGAGAAAGTAGATGAGAAAGAAAATTTTAAGCAAATACCGAAGGATATTCCAGAAGTTTGGTCTAAAAAATAAATGGGGAGTTACAAGAAACAAAAAAAAAAAATGCAGAATAATAATCTAGAAGTTTATGCGTAATATATGAAATGCGTAATATATTGCAAGAAATAAAGATCACTCAGAAGGTTCTAAAAGAAATTTGGAGGAAAATAGAGAGATTATTTGAAAGGAAAGATAAATTAGAAGAGTTGATAAAGTTATATGAAGGCTATTTGTGATCTGAAGAATACTTTACCAGTGGTTTGAAGCGATACACAATTTATTGGTACTTCTACCATTAAAACATGCGGTTTGTTTCCAAATATACGCGCACTCTTTGTGAATGCGTGACAGAAACGGTAGCACTGCACAGCACACAGGACTTTAGCGGCAGCGGAGAGAGTAAGGACTTTTTTGATACTTAAAATGGCGACGTTTTCACTACAAAAACAGCGTGTAATCATTCGTTTTTTCCATTCGCGTGGTGTGACACCGACTGAAATTCATCGCTAATTGAGTGAGATATGTGGTGATGGTGTTATGGCTGTGTCTAATGTGCGTTTGTGGGTGCGACAGTTCACAGAAGGGGGAATGTCGTATGACAACAAACCAAGACAATCTCGGCCTCGCACTAGCCGTTCTGACGACATGATCAAGCGGATGGAAAAACTTGTTTTGGAGGACCGGCGAATGAGCGTTGAACACATCCTTCAAAGTTGACACATCCGTGAGATCTGTGCGCACAATCCTGCATGAGGACCTGAAAATGCAAAAAGTGACCCCCAGGTGGGTGCCACAAATGCTGACAACTTTGAAGTTATTTCTCATGCTCCCTACTCACCACCTGGCCTGGCTCCTAGAGACTTTTGGCTGTTTTCAACGATGAAAGACACTGTCCGTGGTCGCAAATTCACTAGTCGTGTCGCTATTGGATCAGCGATTTTCCAGTCAAAGAAGACTCCTAAAAAAGCGTTCGCAATGGCCATGGAATCATGGAGTCGACGTGAAAAATGTGTATGGCTGCAGGAAGATTACGCCGAGAAGTGACACAAGTTTCACAGGTTTCGTGTGATTAGTATGTGAGAAAAAAATATCGTAGGTGTTATAACTTGAATGCACCTCGTATTTTTTATTTTTGATGTTTAATTGTATAATATTTTAAATAGCCTATTGCAGTTTTTAAATAATTAATTTATAAGAAAGTTTGATTCCCACCAAAAATTGATTTTCATAGAACCAAAATTTTGTGGAATCTAACAGAAATATTTTTTTTATTTCTTACTTATTTACTTTATTATTTAATTTACTTATTGTTTTTAATTGTCTTTCAATTTTATATTAAACGATTTTAAACACGCCATATTCTTTATTTATTTACTCCCTTTATTGACTTATTTTATTACATGCTACATATTGCTTTACTATATAAGGGAAGATGTTATTATGCATCAAACTCTAATAAATTGTTTCGGCGGAACGTTCTGGCTGCTCTAATCAGAAAAAGTGATTGTTTGGGACGAAGTTATTGGGCTATGCGACATCAAAAGTACTAATAACTAATTGAATTATCTTGAATAAGGAACAGGATTATTTATGGTCTTCCGCAGTTCATCGCCCTGAAATGTCGCCTGTTCTGTCCTTCTTTAATGTGTCTCCGGGGCGCCGATCCAAATGGCTAAAACGGGGTCAAGATTTTGTAATGAAATAAGAACGTTCTATTAATTATGAAGATAGAAATAATGTCAGTGGGATGTTAAATTTGTTGGAACTTTATTATATTAGTTTAACTATCTTAAATTTATATTTTTTTAAGTAATTAGCTATTGGCACTAAAGTAATTATTATTTTTTTAATTTAAATTATCAGTCCAGAAAGGTTAAGAATGTTATTGCTCATGACTGTATGCATTATTTCTGTAGTCTGTGCAGATTTCTTTTAGCATCCTGTTAATCTACATAGTTTAATCAGCAGCACACGCATGTTGCAGTTAAGGGTTGCGTATTGTTTTCTTTATTTTCAAGGGTCATTTCCAAAAGATTTGTTTTACAAGGAATGTCATGGAGTTGTCCTGCTCCGATCGTCATCAAATTTGGTATACAGTATGATATGACTGAGGGATGAATACATGTTATTGCTTTTTGCTGTGTGACTCAAAACTTTAGAGATATGAAGTATGAAAGTTTACCGCTTAATAATAATGCATATTAGAGATATCATTAGTGTTAACTGCAAAAAAGCGTTGCACACAAAGATACATTTGACAACGAGCACATCTGATGAAGAATAATGCATTGCATCGCTCGCCCTCGATGTCCTTTTGACAATTTTCGAAGGTTCTTGAGAAACAAACAGTGGCAGGAGTTTCAAATCGCGGAGGTCTCTCTCGTATGTATCCTGCCTTAAAGAAGGAATATTTGATCATGTCTACAAAACATTCTGCTTGAAATTGATACATTGAACATTTATGGGGTTGGCCATCTTGATGAGAATAGAAGAACACTTGTTGTTGACACGAGAGAAAAAATAGTGATATGGACAATATACACACAACACAATGTATGCCTGATGTTTCGTCATTTTGATCTTCCTTATCTCGTCTGTCTTGGGTCACACAGCAAAAAGCAATAACATGTATTCATCCCTCAGTCATATCATACTGTATACCAAATTTGATAACGATCGGAGCAGAACAACTCCATGACATTCCTTGTTAGTTATCACCTGTTTTTGATTCTGCAGACTTTATTTAAGAACTGCTGCTTGATTTTTGAGTTTAAACCAATATCTTATTTTTTCTTGGCGTTCCTAAAATAGATTCAGCTATTAAACAACACCATAGCAGTTTTGGAACTATTATATTCTTTTAAGTAATGGGTGTTACACGAATTTAGATTTCATATTACTTTTGCATTTCAAATCCAGAAATAAGAACTATATTTTTAGTGCCCTGCTTTTTTCAAATTACAAGAATTTCCTCAATAAGAAATTTATATAGTAGAACTTAAAATAGCTGATGTGTTTTTTAGACTAGTTATGCTGCTTTTTTTGTATTATGAATTGATATATAGCAAGTCTTTACCTGAAGTTTATAAATTTGAAGTCCAGTATGGACTTTACTAAAATTAGGAATTTTTCTATAAATTAGCGAAAACGTGTTCAAGAATGTTATGTTTATATTATAGTCAAGTTAAAATTTTCTCAATTTTGCTATATTTAATTATTTAATTTAATTGAATCACTTTTAGAATGTTATGTTTGTCAATCATGTAGGTATTACACAACTACCTTGGCAATAAATACATAGCCACGCCATTTGAAGTCGAACGAATTAATGTACTTAAAGCAGGTATATATTTGCTTGTGACGTAATCTTAAAGCAAAAAGATTATTTATAGTGCTTTAAATATTAAAATTATTTAAAATCGCAGTTATAACAAATGTATATAGTGGCTAAAATATTATAATATATACTGTTTAATTCTTACAAACTGGAAAGTGAAGTCAAGAATTGATAATAAAACGATATTCATACACATCTAATTTTTAAAATAGAAACAAATATTTTGATAATTTGTTTTGATACTTGTTTAGACAAAAATGTTTTTTACTCATGGATCGCTTTCCAACTCTGTGGCCTGTTTAAAACTTTTGCACCTCTTGTTGCAACTCTTTGAAGTTAAGCGTTGAATGCACTTAGCAAGCTTGCGATCTATTTTATACTGTAAAAAATTTTCTAGCACCCTGATATTATCATAAGTACTAGCGAGAATATTCTAGAAGGAATGTAATAAATTTCCGAGCGCCCCGAGAAGACGCCAGTACAGATTTTGGATGTGCACATAAATAGCAGGTAGTGGGAAAGTAACGAGTACTAGCGCAAGATAAATTATTTTTTATTTAAATACAGTGGAACCTCACTTAATGAGCACCTCTCATAACGAGTAATTCGTATAACGATCCAAACATAATGTAAAAAATGACTCTCTTAACGAGCCACGTTTCTCATAACGAGCGACGAGAAGAGGGGAAGTCCCGGATTGTGCGTCTACTACAGAAGTTTCGCTAGTATCTTAGTGTCGCTTGTGATCACACATTTTTCCGAATTTGTGTTCAGACATATTATTTGTGATTTTTTTGTACATAGTTTAATAACCTTTGCAAAAATGTCCCCGAAGAAATAGCCGCAATAAGACAGCCATAAGAAAAGAAAAATAATCGTAGAAATGAAACGTAAAATCATTGAAAAGCGAAAACGAGATGTGAACGTAGCTGATTTAGCACGCACATACAATCGGTCTACATCAACAATTTTAACTATCCTTAAGAACAAGGACATTTTTGAGGAGATAGATGCTTCAAAGGGAGTGACAAGAATATCTACGTAACGATGTTGAAAGGTTGCTTCTCATATGGATAATCAAAAAGTAATTGCAAGACGACACTATTAACGAGAACATCATTTGTGAAAAGTCGAAAGTGATGTTCGCCGACCTCGTTAAGAAGACGCCAGGATCATCAACGGTCGAAGAAGAGAAGCAGTGGGTGTTTTCGGAAGTTTAAGAGAAGAACCGGCATCCACAGCATTGTAAGGCACGGTGAATCAGCAAGCTCTGACACAAATGCAGCAGAGAACTTCATCGGTGACACAAAGAAGTAGATTCTGAGGGTTACCTGCCGCAACAGGTTTTGAATTGTGACGAACAGGTCTCTTCTGGAAAAAGATGCCGTTGAACCTATATAACAGCAGAGGACAATGCATTGCCCGGCCACAAGCCAATGAAAGACTGTCTTACGCTGCTATTTTGTGCCCATGCAAACGGCGACTTGAAAATGAAACCGCCGCTTGTTTACCATTCAGAAACGAGCTTTCAAGAAGTGTAAAGTTCAAAAGAGCAGGCTAAATGTGATGTGGAGGTCCAACAACAAGGCTTGGATGACAGGTGACCTTGTTACTGATTGGATCAATGTGTTTGCTCCTTCTGTAAAAAAAAATATTTGCTCGAGATGGATTTGCCACTCCATGTCTTGCTTGTTATGGACAACGCTCCTGCTCATCCTCCAGGATTACAAGACGACTTCCTTAAGAAATTTAAATTTATCAAAATCCAGTCTCTGCCTTCCAATACCACTCCGTTACTCTAGCCTATGGGCCAGTAGGTTATTTTTAACTCTAAGAAGTTCTACACTAAAGCACTCTTTGAGCGTTGTTTTGAGGTGACTGAAAGGAGAAATCTCATTTTCAGAGAGTTTTGGAAATGTTACTTCTACATTGTTGCCTACCTCAAGATTATTGAAAATGCGTGGGAAGGGGTTACCAAGAGAATCATCACTTTTGCTTGGAAGAAGCTTTGGCCGGAGAGCGTAGCGAATGTGACTTTGAGGGGTTTGAGACAGTATCTGTGTATCTTTCGCTGAGATCATGGGATTGGAGGTGGATAACAATGATATCGATGAGCTTGTGGAAGAGCAGATTCAATAACTGACTACCAAAGAGCTTATGGAGTTGCAATGTGTTGCACAGCAAGAAGTTGCGGAGCGGAGTTTTTGTTAAAAAAGGTTGAGGTAATAGCAAAGCAACAATTTTCTGGCGCAATAAGGGAAATGCTGAAAGCATGGGAAACTATTACATCGTACATTGAGAAGCATTACTCTGATAAAACAGTGGCTATGCGCGCCATTAATTTTGAAACGTTGGCAAACACATTTTTTTTGGCATGGAAGGCATTATCACATTATACATTAATTTATATGGGAAAAACTGTTTCATTTAATGAATGTGTTGTGTTACGGGTAAGATTCTGAAACAGATTATGCTCGTTAAGCGAGGTTCCACTGTAGTTATATATAGTGATTTTATATTAGTAAATACATTATTTTTGTGTACATACTTGTTATTAAATATTTCAATTACTATAAATAAATTAAATAAGCAGTTTTAAATACATTTAAGTGTTTTATTTATCATTTTGATAGTAAAAAGTTGCTATAAGAACGATTTCGTGGTAAACATCTCCTACTTACTCTAATAACCAACAAACTACTTTAAAATCTTTTTATCCCTCAATTTACATTTTTCAAAGCCACACATTTTACAGCCTATTTGACAGAAGACAATTTGGTAGGCAGTTGCTGTAAATGCGCGAGCATTTTGAGTTGCACGCTCATTTTTATATTACAAATATTTTTATAAAATAATTGTTTTTAGTGCCTCAAGATACTAAAAAATTAGCTTTTTCTTTACTTTGAATGTTTAGTGTGGTATATCTTGTCATTCATAATAGTCTAAAGTCTGTTATAACTAAAATTTGTTTCTGTAACCAAGTGATTGATTTTATTTCATTTTTTAATAAAATTTGTTTTAAATTATGTGTTTTTACTTTCCTTATCCTATAATAAAGAAAGTAATGTAATCGGCGGAAATTTGACCTACCCAGTTTTTCACATTTCTGGACGAATTATAGCCTCAGGACACCAAAAAAGTTGGTTTGAGCCATTGGTTCGTGTGTGTGTGTGTGTGTGTCTGTCGGTCTGTCAGTAAACAGGATATCTCGAGAACCGTAAAAGCTAGAGACTTGAAATTTGGTATGTAAGTTACTTGTAGGTAGGGGACGCAGTGCGAAGCTTTTGGTAAAAATTGGAAACAGTTAAAGATACAAAAAATTTATGAGAATAAAAATGATTTGTTATCATGATATAAACATGAATTTAAAATAAAAATTGGTAAAATAGGAACTCGAAAAAAAATGAAGCTCGGGATTTTTAATATACCGGGTGTTCATGAAATGTTTCGAGAAATTTTTTGATCCGAGGTCAAATAAATAAGTTGTAGCTGATCAAAAATTAATTAAACGGACCAATCACAGCGCGCTCGGAGAGCTTCCCGGTCGACTGTGGGAGGACGGGGGGGAAGCGCTTGGCCGCTAGGAGGAAGCACGCAGGCGGCGATAATGGGGAAGGCCGTGCGGCCGAGCTCGCACGGTTACCTTCAGTGACGTAGCAAAATTTTAATTTCGAGTCAGTTATTGTCTTGTACTGTATATTTTAATCAACTTTCGAGTGTTGGACTCGCGCCTCGTCCTTTTTTATTTAAAATAAAAAGTTCCGGGACGAGAGCAGCGCAAGGCCGAGACGATGGACCCGGTATAATATATAATAATAAGATAATCAAAGTCGTGTGATGTTCACACCAGATTTTTTAACCTTTGAAACGGTGCAGTCTATACATTTTTTACATAGTATTACTTTTACCGTACGAATTAAAATGGCAAGATTTAATATATGAAATCTGAAAAAAATCAATAAAAATAATATTAAAATACAAGAACAAGTATGGACGTGGAACTCCGGTTCCACAGATGTCCGGGGCTACTATACATAAATAAAAATTTGCGGCCACTTCCGGTCAAACCGGTCTAGAGATTTTCCGATCAGGCCGATTTTTGGCGTCTGGACTTGACTTATGGTCCTTAGTTTAACACTGAAAATGTTATTTCTCTATCACAGATCAAAAATTATAAGGCGTGACAGATGTCAGAAATGACAGAAATAGAAGCTGGTCTCCAGCTTGGAAGCTGCCTTGATCAAAAGTTATAAGGCGGAAGCTTGGAAGCTGAGTTGGCTAAAAACTCTTATTGCATTGTTGTAGGACATCCCACCTATGCCAGCTCGCGGATGTAAACCTGGTAGGCCATAGGCTATCGAATGATACTCCTCTTATCTCTTTAGCTTCAGTAGTTCTCGAGTTGAAAGTTGCGACAGACAGACAGACGTCTCTAAAATAAAAAAAAACTTATTTAAAAAATTCTGTATATATAGTATCAATTTTTTTACATAAATTTTGGAATCCAATTGAATTAATTTACGTATGTAACATTGATGACAATTTTATTATTGTTTAGTTCTGGGAATACTAATATCCAAAAATCTGTTTTAGAGCTGGCAAATAAAAACTAGTTTTTATTAACTAGTTAACTAGTAGTTATTGTATATCGTTAAACTTTTGGTGCATACATCGTAGATACCTCAGACTAGTGTCATTCGACTCAGATTGAAGAGTAGAACCCGAAAAACAAAGTGTCGTCATCGGGAACTCAAAGGTTAAAAAGTTATAACGTTTTCACCAGTGGTTCTGACAAGAAAAATTTTGAAGTGTAAATGTTGGTCTGACGTTGCAGATGTCATTTTTAATGTTTAGTTACCAACCGCATATAATTATGCATCAAAAAAATATTAGTTACCAACCACACAAAAAATTATAGACTAAAAAGTCGCCAAGTAAAAATTTATTTATTATAATTTTATCTCTTTATTTTCGAAACAACTTATTATATATATTTACAAAGTTAAATTCGTATTATCGGTGAAGACAAGATGCATTTACAAAACGTTAATTGCTTCCCCGCGGACTTCGGCAGGCGGCCGCCGCGGCAGGGCTCGCAGCGTCCCGGACCAGGCGGAATTTGACTCACGAATACTGACGGAACGAACTATCGTAGGAACGTGATTTTTGGCACACGAGTGCTTTATTAACCGCTCTCAAACGAAAATTTTCTATCGCTTGCGGTTCCGGAAATATAATACCTCGGTCGCGCCTGCCGCCGGGCCGAAATTTGTCCTTCGGAGGCGCTCGGGTCGGCACGGAAAGGCACGAACGATTATTGCTATATATTTGTGATGTCAACATAACGTCAACGCATATTTCATCAACGTATCAGAGCGAAACGGAATTAGGTGACGCGCAAACAAAATTATCGCGGACACCGTCGAAATTTCTCTTCTGTCTGCTAGGTTGGCGGTTTTGGCAGGAAGGCCGAAATTAACTCGCGAATACTGACCGAAGGAATAATCGTAGAATTGTGATTTTCAATATACATATGCTTTAAGACCGGCTTTCAATTTTAGAGCAGGCAAAAATTTGTTTCGCTTCCGGTTCCGGAAATGCCAAATTTGCCCCCCCCCCCCGTACAACCTGCATGAAAAAGTCTTATACAGAAAAATGCCCCATTTTAGGCTCCACAACTTGGTAAAGGAGCCGTCTTTGTATCTCTTGCCGTTTCGGAGATATAAGTGAAAAAGTAATTTTTTCCAAATTTGGGGCCGTTTTTGGACAGGAAGGAGGAAAATAAGGACACAGGTTATTAAGCGTTTTTTGGACCCACTTTATAGTTCTACAACTTGGTCCTTACGGCAAGTCGATACCTGCAAAAAAAGGTTTTTTCTTTCAACCCGCATAAAGCCCTTAAACGTTCGTCGGGGTTTTTTAAATTTTGCGGAGATAAACTTCCTAAAAGGGTCTATAAATTCACGACGACTCCCAGAGCGATCCTCATCTGTGAGCGGCTCGCCAGAGGAAACAATTTCAGGGTGTTTTTGGAACGCGTTTTTGGTCCACCCGGTATCATTGTGCACTCGCACCAATAATGTCGTTTTAGTAGAATCGAATCTAATTAAAGAATTTCGAAAACCGCGTCCCGCTATCTCTTGCGGTTTTCGAGATCTGGAAAAAAAATTTTAAAATAAATATATTTAATAAAATTAATCTAAACATCAGTTTGAAGCTAATATAATTCATGTTTACATATACATGCCACATAATTTATTAATCAAATATTTATATGACTAAGGATTATATTATAAATTCTTTATCAATAAAATATACATTTTTTAGCTTTTGTAACTGCAAATTTCAACTAGTAAAATTTTTAAAATATATTTAGTTGATAGGGGGGTTAAACTTTCAAAATCTCTGGTTACGTTTTTATCGTTCTATTAAAAATATAACACACATTTTATTGTCTCATCTACGCTAGAAGAAAAAAACATTTGCAGCACTTATAGAAAATTTTAAAGGGAGTACAAATAAGTCTCCACTGTTTTTTATCAAAAATTGGGCATTTATTGTGAATGGAGGGAACCTTACGTTTTATTCAAAATAATGTCTGTCGCTAGCCACTACTTTTTTCATCTTTCTGGCAGTATACGGATACCGCGTCGGAAGAACGCTTCATCTTTGGGGCTATCCACGAATCGACCCAATTTTTGGTATCTTCATATGATGTAAAGTGCTACTCAGGCAGGCCATATGCCATCTATAGGAACAAGTGATAATCTAAAGGGGCAATGTCTGGTGAATACGACGGATGGGTTAGGACTTCCCAATTGAGTCGTTTCAAGTACGTTTTGACCGGCACTGCAACATGTGGACGAGCATTATCATGCAGGAGAATAATTTTGTCGTGTCTGGAGTAGTAGTGGGCGCGTTTTTTCTTGAGTGTTCGGCTAATTCTCATTAATTGTGTTCGGTAGAGAGACCCAGTAATGGTTTCGTTTGGTTATGATACACGACACCAAGCTGATCCCACACAACATACTTTTTTTTCCATAAATATTCGGCTTGGCTATCGATGTTGCAGCATGGCCACGTGGTTCCCGTAATTTTCTCTTCTTTGAGTAATCGTAGTGGATCTATTTTCATCACCAGTGACTATACGATTCAAAAAACTCTTTCGTTTATGGTTGTCAAGCAGCATTTTACATGTGCAAAATCGGTGTTCAATGTTTCTCGGTTTCAGTTCATATGAAATCCAATTTCCTTGCTTTTGAATAATTCCCAACAATTTAAAACGATGTGAAATTGCTTGTAAGAATTGCTCAATGTTAAAAATTTTTGATTTTAGGAAACACTCACTCACTGAGACAATCTTTTATGTCAACAACAAAATTTTGTTTGAAAGCTTCTATTAATAACTATCAATCATTTTGGAGTATTTTATTGACTAAATATTGCAAGCAATCAATAATAAGTTGATATTATTGTAATTTGTTGCTTCTTTATGTAATGATGAGTGTATTTACATAATAGCAGCGCGTTAAAACATTTTTTATTCCAAAACCTTATTGCTATTTTTTTCGTCCACAACTAAGCTAGACAAACATCCTATTCCTCTCATTTCATTGTATTTTGTTGTAATATGTACGAGACAAATTGGTTTCGCTGTTACACTGTCAGTTTTTTTAAAACTAAATTAAGTTGGATCTTGTATTTAGATTAAATATTTCTTCCACGTGATACCAAAGACAAATGCATTTGGGATTTTACTTTTTACATTAGTAATTTACGCCAAAAAAATTCTTTCTGAATTGGTATAGCTTGTAGAGTACAAGGTACGCTCGAAAAGTAGTGATACTAATGCCAGAAAATTCGGTTAATTGAAGATATGTTTATATGTACTTAATATTCTTTGAAATAACATTTTTGATCATCAATACGTAGTTGCCAACGGTTTTACTACACGTTGTAGTTTACCTGGAAATCTTTAACCTGAAATTCTTTTAGAGCATTTGTGACAGCAACTTGCTCATTTTTAACAGTCCCAAAGTGGGATTCTTTTTAGCTGGATTTGAATTTACGAGAAATTGATATACGGTTTTTCTTCTGTTTGTCAGTCATAACCTTGGAAACTAAGTTACTACAAACTGTCCCAATCTGCAATTTCGCAGTGACAATTTCATGCAAAATAAATTCACATAAAGTCACACTTTATCTGGTGTGCGACGTCAGACGTAATCCAAAACCACTTTCAGCACATTGTCCAAAGTGCGAGAAGTGAATGAACACCTTGCCCGTTGCTCATCTTTGAGGCTTTTGAGACTTTGTGCTTTTAATAAAGCAGCGTTACTGACGCTTTTTTTGGCATACAATTTAGGAAATTAACTCGTTGCGTGTATATATATATATATAAGCTGAATATTGTCCTTCCTAATAATTATATGTTTTAATAATTACTGTAATTTCCTTTGAATTCTTTCGTAATAGCCATCGTAAATTGTATTTATTATTTGGTAACAAGTTGCAAGGTAATTTTTTACAGTACCTCAGGTTGTGCGGTTTGAGATATATCTGGCAGACGTTTCAATTCTTAGCAGCAAATTATAAAAAGTGTTTTGTTTAAAATAAATTTTTTTATTTGCGTGTATTAATTTTATAATGTACAATAATTTTATTAAATTGTTGGATAAAATAAATTTTATTTTCTATCCTCGTATTGAAGAATAATGTTTTAAGCTAGCCATTGTTAATAAATTATTTAGATTTTGATTTACTTATAATATATTTGATTAAGTACAATTTGTTTCAAAACCCATTTGTCATATAATGTATTCAAGAAAAGTAATACATATATATCGCAAATAGTAAGGAAACAAAATAAAGCTTTTTTCTGCAGTGATGTTCAGATGAACCTAGATTGAGGATATCGCCAGATTTTTTGTTGATATGAATTAATATTAAATTTTATATGATAATGTAGTGTGTAATTATATTATATTTATTACAGACCTTGGGATCTGTTTTCGAAAACATTTTAGTTCACACAAAATAGTTTATTTTTAATAAATATGTACGACATAAATTCAATCAGTTTTCGTTTGATTATTTTTACCCACGTTGATGACTCTAAACTGGCATTAAAGATAATTTCTTACATAGTTTCGCTAAAGTAAATTGTAGAATTTTTTCATCTGAGCAAAACCAATTTATTGCTTTATAGAATTATACAAGTGAAGCATTTTGAGCGTGATCCCTGAAGGTTACACGTGACTCTCAGCAAACGGATTCCATTGTGTTCAAATCTCCCACGTTGTACAAAATAACGATAGTAGAAATTTTCCACAGTATTTGTAATATTTGTCAAGCGGTGGGATATTTCCACTTAATCTATTTAATTTACATTTTAACTTTAAAATATGCATTTTAATAAACACAATTAACTTGTAAAAAATTAATAAAAAGTTTGTTCTAAATAATTATGCGTTTTAATACGTTGGAATCTACCTCAAATAAAATTTTAACCAAAAAGAAAATTTATTTTTAAATAAAAAGTATTTGCAATATTATTTTTTGTTTGTCAAAAATAGAACAATATAAAAATATATTTATTGAAAAGTTCACTTATATAAAATAGTTTATACTTTAATTTATTTTTTTTATAAGACGAACTAGCTGATTGCCCTCTTTATAGGTATCAATTAACCATTGCTTAATTTTCCATTTTCCGAAAGTGAAAGAGATAGAAGGGGAATAGTAGATATTAAACCTATGTCCAAGAAAAATATTGTAGTAACGGGTGTTTTTTATAGAGGTATAAAACTTTAAGTTGGCAACACTTTTTTAACTGGCGGCCATTTTGTCAGCTGTCAAGTGATTTATGTTTAGTTTGGTTTGGCATTTGAACATGAATAGACTGACGCCTGAACAACGCTTGCAAATTGTGCAATTTGTTTTAAAAATTATGGTTCTGTTCGAAATACGTATCGCGCACTACGCCCATTTTACGGTCAACATAATCGTCCATCAGAGCAATTAATTCGATTAACTATGGAACGTTTTCGCACCACGTTTACTCTAAATGATAATACGCATCCACAGAGACGTCGTACAGTGCGTACAGGAGAAGTCATTGCTCCTGTAGAGCGTAGCGTAGGGGAAGACCAGAATCAGTCTATCCGCCATCGTGCACAGGAATTGGATATGTGCCCATCCACTTTATGGAAGATTTTGCGGAAAATTCTTGGTTTGCGTGCTTACAAAATCCAACTCGTGCAAGAATTGAAGCCGCACGATCACCTAGCAAGGCGTAGATTCGGTGAATGGGCCCAAAACAAGATTGCCGTTGATCCCGATTTTCATTAGCGAATTTTGTTTAGCTCACTTTTGTTTGAATGGATACGTCCATAAACAAAACTGCCGTATTTGGAGCGATGGTAATCCTCAAGTGTATGTTGAGACACCGTTACATCCAGAAAAACTGACTGTTTGGTGTGCTTTATAGGCTGGTGGAACCATTGGTCCGTACTTCTTTAAAAACGATGCTGGTCAGGACGTTACAGTCAATGGTGACCGCTATAGAGCCATGATTACTGACTTTTTCGTTCATCAATTGACCATGATGTGCAGAAGCTGTGGTTTCAACAAGACGGCGCAACATGTCACACAGCTCGTGCCACAATTGATTTATTGAAGGAAACGTTTGGTAACCGCATAGTTTCACGTTTTGGACCCGTGAATTGGCCTCCAAGATCGTGCGATTTAACGCCGCTAGACTATTTTCTGTGGGGATATGTGAAGTCGCTAGTCTACGCCGATAAGCCCTAAACGATTGACCATTTGGAGGACAACATTCGCCGCGTTATTGCCGATATACGGTCACAAATGTTGGAAAAAGTCATCGAAAATTGGACCTCCAGATTAGACTACGTCCGAGCCAGCCGTGGCGGTCATATGCCAGAAGATTATCTTTCGAATAAAGTAAATTTCATGTCAATTTAAAAAATTCATCTTTGTTTTATTCCATTTCAAAGTTCTATACCTCTATAAAAAACACACTTTACAAGTACTAGGATATAAATGAAGCTCATGCATTGATTTAAAAAATATCGTAAAAGATTACTACGCAGAACTAAAGCAGAAAAATTTTTAATATTGAAGATCAATCACGAGAATATGAATGGCAAATTGTTGATAACGGATAGACTTAGTCAATACTAATTCTTTATTATATATTATTTAAAAAACTGACCATTAAACGGAAAATGTTCTACTCAAAATAAAATAATGGCGGTTATTTTAAAAAATGAAATAATTAAAATTTTAACTTAATGTAATGCTTTTATAAATGTTTTACATAATGAGTGAATTGGGCCGGTGAATTAAACCATCCTGTATCGTAATCTATATATTTTTTTGGGTATTTTAGTTGACTTGTCGATTTTCAAAACAGTAACTTTATGGTATATGTATATGCTATTTTGGAGATACATGCGGTGTACAATTTCACTTTGAGCAGCATATCGTGGCCATAAATGTAGAAAGATTAGGTGCCAGGCCTATGAACCCGGGCAAAATGCAATAATAAAGCGGATTAAAAACACAGGATTGTCTTTTAAAATATTAGTGTAAATTTTAATGGAAATTTAATAATTAAAGTAACATAAATAAGTAAAAATAACGACAGACATGTAATGCGAAGAAGAGTACACAACAGGTGATAATCAGAAAAGAGAGAAATTATATCTTTAAAACAAGAAGACAAATCGAATACCTGTTAAAGGAGCAAGAAAATAAAATAATGTCATTACGTTAGTCCGGAATGTAGAGCTAAATAATCAGGGCAGTTAAAAAAAATTAAATAATTTTATACAACAGCAATTACAAAATCTATATGCATTAAAGCAGCAAGGAAATTAGGAAATAAAGCATATTAAATAGAAGTGGAAAATATGGAAGGCAAATAGAAATTGAGGACCAAACTTTTATTATAGAAAATAAGACAAAAAGAAAACCAGAAGTTTAAATAAAATTAAAAAAGACAAATAAAAATAGTAAATAAAACAAGTAATAAGATATAGGTTAATAATACATACAAAGATTCTGGAGCAAAAGAAGCGCATACACCTAAAAAAATAAGAAGGGAAAAGAAAAAACAAAGATGACGAAAAGATGGAGACGGATATGAAAAATTAGGAATAAAGACAGTAATACAAATAAACAAATAAGAAAACGCACAAAGAAAAGAAAAATTTTATGGTAAATATAGAAGCATAGAATATAAAAGCACTAAAAGGCAAAGAAGAACAATTATCCAAACTAAAAAATAAAAATAGTTTTTATACTCAAACCACGGCCTAACAGCTTGAAAACGAGCAACACAATCTATACAAACATTAACTGTGAAAGCTTTCGCACTGATGTGAAGTGACTGTTACTTGGTAGAAACAAAAATATCAGTAAATCAAGAATAAAAGAGAGAATAAACTGCAATGTAAATGTAAAAGATATAGCTTAAGAAAAAGTAAAGAAATATACAAAGATAGATTGGAACTAAAATTAAAACTATAAATATACCATTACAGTATATCAGAATTATAGAATATATTTGGAAACGACATTCTAAAAAATGCGAAAACAATTTGCGGAACAACAATTGTACAGGCAAAAACAAATAACTTGATAGTCAGACGAAGTAAAGTAAGCAAGCTATATAAAAGATAAAATAGGCAATTAAAATATATTTAAAAGGATAAAATACAAATGCATATAAAGATATCAATATAAACAGAAAATGCAAAAATATTAGTTATGACGGATTGGAAAACCATTTTTTTAATGAAAATCATAATGATTCTACTGAGTACTTATATACTGTAAAAAAGTAAATACAAAAATAAGTTGCAAAAACAAAGAGAATAAGTTACTAGCAAAAGAACAAGACATTTGGGCAAGACGGAAAGAATTTTTTAAATAATTATTAGATGTCAAAAGAGAAGGAAGCAATGATATTAAAGATCTAATAAATAAAATGGAAAAAGAAAATATCGAAGAGAAATAACAAAGTAGGAGACTAGGACATAATGGGATAACCACCGAAATAATAAAATATCTGCACATTGCAGAAAGAAAAATTGCACCGGAACTTTTTAATAATATTACAAAACAAGAAACACCAACAAATAGCAATAATTCTGCCGATCTTTACAGTAGAGGTGTTCTAAAGTATAATAATAATAATAATGGTAAGGCTCTAAGCCCCGCGTGGAAGCACGGCCTGCGAACTTAGAGGTTAAGGCTCTCATACGTTCGCTCTCTCTGCCCGGTCGTTGCGCACCATCTCTGGTGCGGGACGGTGTGGCAAGCACCGCGCCTAACACGACCGCCATTATTACCCCTTGTTCGAGTGAACGCAGGTACTCAATTATATTTAGTGACTGAGTAGGCCACCCGCCAGGCATTAGAAATCACCGGGAATTGAACCCGCGTCCGTCAGCATTGCAGCCCGTCCCTCAACCACGGACCACGCTGGCTTGTCGTTCTAAAGTATACTTGAGAAAAATTATTGATAGAGGCTTTAAAAGTAAAAATAGAAAATGATTTAGATGATACTCTGAATGGCTTCAAAAAAGGAAGAGGAACAACAAATACCTTATTCACAGTAAGTGAACTTTGACGCTTATGTTGCAACTAACCGGTTTATATAGTTTAAATATCTCCTCGACTAAAATGGTGTAATTTGCAGCCTTCATGTTTCCCAAAAAATGTTGTACCAAATTTCTGAATGCAGTCTATGCTCGCGATTCGCACTCACTCATGCTTTTCTCGAATATGTTGTCCGTCATTGATTTTCGTATTTGTGGGCCTACAAAAACGCCAGATTTAATTTTTTCGGACATGATTGATGGAAACAACACCAAGATAATGAAAGAATTTATTGTCTCTGCTTAAAAGCTTTTGCGAATTGCTTCATTAACCCAAGTTTGATATGAGAATTTGGCAACAGTATTTTAAAGGAATCAACCAGTAAAAGTAAAACAATTTTGGCGCGCCAAAATAACTGTGGCTCCTGTTCCGCCTTTGTAAGCACGGCAAATCGTAACGTCACACAGATAAAACAGTTATCAGCTATGTATTAACGTTCATCTATTCCTTACGCATTCATTCTGCCCCTCCAGAAAACACGTTACAAACGTTGCCATATGTTAATGTTACGAGTATTAAAAATTACGTGCTTTTTAAATTTTTACATTTTTGTGATTTGTGAAAGTACCTGACATAATACGGAATTTTGAAGATCATTTTCGAAATTTGCGGAAAAATCCACACCGACACACCTCTTTACTTGAAAACAATAGAAAAAAGTTACAAAATTGCAGGTTAGTGCTATTTTCGTAATTAAACACAATGAAATACACAGCGTTTTACAAAATAGATTAATAACGTTGTGGAAGCCGCGGTTTTATTCTTTATACTAAAAAATGGTGTAATTGTACAATAGTTTATTGAAATTTACAGATTGAATTAATGTAATGTTTTAAAATATTCCAAGCAACTATCAGTTCTTATATTATTATTAAGGCTTACTTGATAGTTTATTTTTGAAAAAGCGTGGCATTACCTTTGATGTTTCCACAAAAGATCAAAGGGCACGTTTGTTTTTAAAACTGAATATACTGTTTTCTATTATTTCCCTACTGGAGATGTCAAACTTCAATGAACAAAGATTAGATGGTACTTCATCGTCAATTCGTACTTCTTTAATAAAATTTTGTTAATTTCAGTACTTTTTTCTGTGTATGTATTTTTTATAGCTTTTTTAAGTTCCAAGATAAATTTTTGTGATCTATTTATTGCTAGATTAACAAATATTATTTGTTATACATAATATGGGTAAATGAGAATGTTCGTTTTAAAGAGTTTATAATAAACCGCTCCATTGCATGCACTTGAGTTTACAATAAACGTTTTCGCACATTACACTCTTAAATACAAAATTATTTTATTTTACAACGCATCAAATTAATATTAAAAATATTGCAGACAGATAGATTAAACAAAATAATAAAGTAACTTATGATTTTTAATAAATCACTAAAAGTTAACATATTTTACCATTTTGAATTGATTATAGGAAACGGTGATTACTGTATGTATGTATGTATGTATGTATGTTATATATATATATATATATATATATATATATATATATATATATATATATGTTAATTTATTTAACCCTTTAATTACGGCTGTCGTCAATAGACGACGGAGCGAAATTTTCGTGTGATACGGGTGTCGTCAATAAGCGATTTGATGAATTATACAGGGAACGGGCGTCGCTTTTTGACTTTTATTTATTTTATCTATATTTTCTCGATGAAGCATGTGCGTTTGGTGTTTATTTTCGTTCTTGCGGTACTAGACCCATAATAAATACCAATTTGTATTTGTTTACATTTATTACAGTCATTCGGTATTTTTACCTGGAAAGTTTACCGGGAGTTTTAAAACTAGGTAATAATAGATTTCGATATGCTCTTTCCGAATTTCAACTTTTCCACCTCGTATTTTTGGCACTCGCGCCGCCATATTAAAAAATGGCGCCTAAAAGCAGTTTTTTGACAATATGGCTTTTCCGACTAATTTCACGATAATA
This sequence comes from Sinelater perroti, assembly GCA_036346155.1. Taxonomy (NCBI): domain Eukaryota; kingdom Metazoa; phylum Arthropoda; class Insecta; order Coleoptera; family Elateridae; genus Sinelater; species Sinelater perroti. The sequence goes on along the minus strand of JARFIY010000348.1, from coordinate 1,102,757 downwards.
ACATTTATATACAAAATGAAACTAGAGAAAATTTCCTACAATTTATGTCATAACCTTTTTTTTCGTAAAATCAATAGTTTTGCCGTACGAGCGCCGCAAACTAAAAATACGATGTACATCATCTTCGCCGACGACTATTTCGAAATCAAATGCCTATGAAATGCTTATTGCGGCATTGATTATTAGCGAATCTGCATCTTCCGCGGCTTGTTTGACTATGAAGTTCTCAGCTTCAAATTCTGTCTTCTGTCCTTGTTTGCATCATTGCCCAGGAATTTATTTTGTGACACAGTTGGGAGAATTCTCAGCAGAATACCGGTTTTTGTGCCACAATAAAAAAAATCGAAAACATTTTCCAAAATTTTTACATAGGGTGGAACTTGGAATGTGTGAACGCAAAAAGTGCGGAAATGTGTTGGCTCTTATATTAGGTGAAAAGACAAACGTGATGTGCTAATGGTTGCGACATTTCATCAAGGAGTGATGAAAAATAGCGGAAAAATGGACCTTCAAACTGGCGAACATATCTGGAAACCAGACTGTGTGATAGATTACACTCAAAACATGCGCATGATTGATAAATGTGACATGCAATTAGCTACAGTAGAGTGTCCGAAAATCAATAAAGTGGCACAAAAAACTATTTTTTCACCTGGTTGATGTTGCCATGCTAAATGGGTATATGTTCTGCGAAAAACAGGAAAAACTTCAATACGCTTGAACATCTTCATAAGGAAAGTTGTGCAACAAATTTTTGAAAAACATGGAACTCTGAATGCTGCTAGACCGGGAAGACAGAGTATGGAAGCTATAGATCGCTTAGCTGCAGTGAATTTCATGGAAAGACATTACCCCGTAAATGTTCAACCTACTGGAAGTAGACTAAAGGGGCAAAGAATTTGCCATGTATGTTCTAATACTGACCGAGGTGAAAAAAAGCGGAAGTATGTTACAACGTGGTGCGCTGAATGTAAAGTAGGACTTTGTATCGGTGAATGTTACAAAATATATCACACCAGAAAATCTTTGATGTAATAAAACTGTTACATAAATTGATTTCAATTTGATATTTTGTAATTATAACTTTATTTAGATACGAGTTTTAGTGTGCTTACTTATATGGATATTTTGTAAAATGCAATTTTGTTATATATTTATTTTTGACAAAACATGTATATTTTCATAATTTTTTACATTTCTATAGCTCCCACTATAATTTGTAGGTCGTAAGCTAAATAAATAAATCATCTCTAAACGTTTCGACGGAAATGAGAGTCATCTTCAGGGGAAATCCAGAAAACATGTTTCCCATGTATATAATTATCTTAGTTTTTATTGTAGTGTGTGTAATTCGCCGGAATATATGAGAATGGAGGGAAAGTGAGAATAGAAGGTGGAGATAGCGAGATCAAGTTGTGGATCGGAGGAGAGATCTATATACGTATAGCTTGAATGTTGTACTCAAAATTATATTTTTTTACTCTTGCCCCCATGTAACAAACCCTTATTTATAAAAAAGGGTGTTCAAATTTGCAATCAATAAATATATATGTACCAAGGGGGGACCCAAATAACAAGGTTGGAGAGACTAAGTTTCTTAGCAAAGCATTTTTTTATATAATGTGGAAGTGTAACTATATCAAAAGGGGGAGGTAATTATCCCGTTTAGCCCCACCAATTTTGTCATTCTTATGTAAATAAATAAACACATATAGATAAGGAATGAAAGAAAAGGCATTTGTAGAACTTTTCTTTTTCTTTTGTTCAGACAGACAAATTTGTGAATACATACCATTAACTAAAGGGTTAAGAATATACTAATTTTTGTTAATGTTAAAGTATGTCACGCAGGTACATGCTACTTATTTAAAATGTGTTATAAAAAATGGTTATATCGCAATTACTCTGATGGATGGCAATTTAAGAAAAACCGTTGATCAGTACTGAAGTGGTGAAGGTCCTTCTTCTGACATTGGAAAACATTACGCAACCATAAGCATAACGCTATACTAAAATGTTAAGAATTTGCACATGAAATTTCTAGGTTCCAGGCTCGGACTGACAATTTTCCTTAAATTCAAACGAAACTAAGACAAAGTTAATGTTTAGACCACCAATTAAAATTTTGAAAATTCGACCAACTGCTACGAGATCAGCTTTATGAAAGATTTGGGTCTCGAAGCGAGTAGGAAAATAGCAACGTTAGTAATGTGCAGCTAGACAGCACTGATTTTGATAAACTGGTTCGTGTGAAATACAACCAAAGCACTTATAGGTGGTTCCATACCCCACTTTTGCAGAAATTTGCCAGCTATACTTTTGTCGAACTTTTAAGAAAATAATATTAGATCTATTTGTAAGTAATTGCTTGACGTAAAATATTGCAAGTTCGCAAAAGAAGCAGTGATTTGAAAGGATGTTTTCCCACGTCTTTTGAAACAGATTTTGAATTAAATCAACTTAACTAATGCTAGGAATATGCTTACTGTGCACAGAGAAAAGATTTTGTTCAAGATGCCGAAAGATTTCACTTACTTGAAGATAGATTTGAAGAAAGCGAATATCAAGATTTCTTATTTGTAAAGTCAGGATTAGTAAGAAAACCGTTGCAGTTTACAAGGAAAAAATAAAGAACATTTTTCAGGCAGAGGATCTGTTTTTGATAATGGATTAGAGAAAAGCTTTATTGATTCCAATATTGATAAGATAATGAAGAATTATTCTGGTTAAAAAATGAAAACGAATATCATAAAATAGATAATGGTAAAATTTATGACTGAATTTGATAATGACATCAAAATAGATTTTAAAATATACATATTCAAGTAGGACAGAGCAAAACTTTTTCCCTCTTTTTTAGGTGTAATGAAGAAAAAACGATAGGAGGTATACATAATTTATTTTTGTAGAATATAACTACAGATTTGGAAGTTTTCTTTCAATATGTTTCAAAGAGGAGAGCGACCAAATGGTTTCTCACATTTTCAATGCACTGTTAATGTCGTATTCCGAAGAACATTCTTAATTTCTTGATGTATTTTAACGGTATGTTTGTTAACTTTCGCCTTACTTTCGCAGCACTTAGAGCGAAGCTCCTGCTGTGCGGGCTGTGATTCTATCCTTTTGGAGTCAACCGTTTTCCGTTGAAGTGGATCAAAATTCGGCGAGAAAAATTATGGAATTATTTCCACACATTAATTAAAAGTGGAAGTAACACATTAGCCTTTCTTCTCAAAAAAGTAAGAACCAAAAACACTAACTCAACTCACCACACACCAAACAGCAACATGTTCCTTGTTAAGAAAAAGTGTGTTTGTTTGGTTGAAAAGTTATTTAAGTGATAACGTGCGATATTTGGCGGTTTTCAAATAAGGCGTAAACGTCTTAATTATTGAAACAAGTCCCCAACAATCCTACGATCTACATCGAAGAGAAGACCAAGACCCTTATTAACAACTCGAATATATCCCTTGATACTAAAAAACTCCTTATACTTTGAGATAAATCTTTAAGAATTCCCAAATTATATATATTTCCAAAAATCCACTAGGATAATAATTCCTTATGACCTATTGTCACTGTCCGTGGTTCACTTATTCATAACTTAGCCAAATACCTGGCTGGAATGCTTCAGTCTCTTACAGAACAAGCCTCATCATACGTCCAAAACTTCTACCAGTACTCAGAAATTTTCAAATCCTTTTCTATACCAAAGATAACATAATGGTTAGTTTCAGTATTATCTCCTTCTTTACTAATATACCCGTTGTAGAGACCTTGCAGCTTCTAAAAACCAATCACAGTTTAAAAGACAACATCCTCAAATTAATTAATCATTGCCTATCCAATACCTATTTTACCTTCTAAAACCAATTTTACCGGCAAACCAATGATACTCTTACAGATTCCCCATTTTCACCTGTTATGACCAATTTGCTTATGAGGGATTTTGAAATAAAGCTTTTGCTTCCTTTCCCTTAAAACCTACTTGTTGGATAAAGTACGTTGACAATACGTTTGTTATCCGTCCTCATAGGCACGGCACTCTTTCAAAATTTCTTTCTCACCTAAATAAACTTCATACTAATATCAAGTTTGCAATGGAAGTCCAACATAACAATTCTTTTCCTTTTTTGGAATATTTTTCCAACGACGGTTTCTATCATACCATTTACAGAAAACCTACACATACGCTATTTTTGTAACTATCTTTATATGTTTTATAGACAGCTTTTATGTTTATTAATGCTTGTGTGGAGTTTTTATGAGATTCTAGAAGCGCAGTGTCGTCTATATATGTTGCAGTAAGCAAATTTTTGACACAGGAAGCTTTGCTGTAAAGATTTGGTATACGGTTAGTCTTAGAACGCTACCTTGTGGTACACATGCGTTAATTAGATGAAGTACGATTTGGTATTCTCCATATTTGGAAAGATAATATTTGTATGGTAAGACAGTTTAATTTTATACAATAATACAGGGTACCAGATTTAGTCAAAAGAATATGCCAAGAAATTTGGCAGCACAATATCTATGTTTTTGAGGTCTTTTTCTATAAGATCAACTACCCTGTAAATTTGTTATCTATAACCAGTCTCTTTAATATTGAAGTCTCCAGTACTTTTGATAGCAGCGGTAACAACATTATCGGTCTATATGACATAACATCATGGGCAGATTTGTCCAGCTGCTGAATTAAAATTATTTGCTCAAATTTTCCCTGAATTGCATTAAAAGCTTATAACTGCAATTATTATTTAATCACTGATATTATTATCTTACTGAGAAGATCTTTTAGCGGTTTTGGCAATAATAAGATCATACTTCTGGGGCTTTTTTTAATTTGTAGGTGTAAAGTGTTGTATTGGTGGTCTTAGTTGTAAAGAAGCAATTAGATATTTTTAGATGCAACAACAGAAGGATGCGTTTGAAATATATCTGATAAATATTCTGTAAATAGTTCCTGGTTTTTCTTCTTCTCTTTGCGACTAAGTGGAATAGGGTTTTTATGATTGTTTATTTTTTTTTCGTAGTTTTCTCTAATGAGTATTCTTTTTCATTCACTTAACGTCTCTGGTTAATTCCTTTAAATTATTTTTGTTTTTGGGTTTAAAATATTGTCAAATATTTTGCTTTTCCTTTTTTTGGAAATTTTGGTTTTAATGTACAATTTTTTAAGATTTCTATTTTGAGTAATAAGATGCATATTGTATAGTATTTGTTAGGTGTTCAATCACTCTGTCAATGTTCTCTTTATTTTTAATAAAACTCTTATATTCATGTTAGCCGTTAATTGTTCTCTGAACATTTTTCACTTCGTGTGGTTGTTATAGAGTTATTTTGTTTTGAGATGACAAAAGTTAATTGTAACTACTATTGAAAAACGATCTGAACAGAGGTCAAAGTAAATGTTTAATGTACAGTACTTTGACGACACATTTTTTGTGATAAAAAAATACAGGCTTAAGTATTTTATTTAAATTGATAGGTCAGTATATTGATCCACAAGTTGATATGTGGCTATGATTATTTGCCAGCAGAGTTTTCTATAAATCAGGTTCTTTGGTAGTAGTTAATCTAGATCCCTAAATTGGATTTTATGGTTTTCTTCTACAGAATGTTTTGCTGGGTTATAAACTACTACTATCATTCGTTCAAATTTTCAAAAATTAATTATAGTACCTTGTAAATAGTCAGTTGAATGCTCCTCTATTATGTAGTAGAATATTTTATTTATAATTATTATCGAACCAGCGTGTGTAGTCTTTGAGGTGGTTAGTACAGTGTGCTGTGTAATTAAGAATCTTAAAATGGTTCCTTTCTAAGAAGTGTCTATGAAATTAACTAAATGTTAATTTCTTGTTGTTTAAAAGATAGTTCGACTGTTAGATGTTGCTGTGTTAACCCATTTGCGCTCTATAAAACTTTGCGAAGAGAACTTATTATTAAAATTTATTAACTAACATCATACTGTTTTAATTTGTGGAATTAATTAAATATGGTTTCAAATTTGAGTGAAATTTGAGATAGTGTGACGAGTTCAAATATTGTATTCTATAGCTAGCAGTGTATAAATTAACAAAATATGTGTGGTGAAGTTAATTGGTGTATTTGTTTTTCTTTGCTTATGGTGTTTTTAAAGTAACATAGGATTTTCTTTCACTAATGAGCAGTTGTTGATATTTATTTGATAGACTTTACAGTTGGTAGTGTGCTGTCCTTAACACAAAGCGTAGTTAACAAACGTGTCTCTCATTTTCTTACAAATAAAAGTAGGGCGTACCTCTCTACACCTAACACTCAAGTAGGGCTTAGTGCAGTAGCTTTAGTTGTGACCGTAAGGCTGGCACCTTGTTCTCTGGATAATTTTAGTTTTTTTCCATGCGGTTTTACTAAAATTTCTTAATAGTTTAAATGTATTGTTTCGTAGATATATTTATTGTCATCGGCTTGCTCTAACTCGATATAGAACATAGGTAAGGGCTTCTTCGTTACTATATATCATATATTGATGATTTTTCTTACACTGTGTCCTAATTGACAATTCATTTTTAATTTTTGATAGTATTTACAAAATAATACCCATTTACAATTATCACTCTATAAGCTTCTTCCTTTCTAACCAATATATGTTATTTACAATTTTGTCATATATACGATATGAGATATTGGTTTTTGTAGAATTCAGAAGTGTTTGCATTTATTTTAATTGTATTGTTTGTTAATGCCTTTGTATTATATTGTTATTTTTCTACGACTGTTGTTAGGTTTCCGAGCATTTAACATAGTTGGTAATGTCCTTATATAAGTATGGGAAAAGGTTTAAGTACTTTTTGATAATTATTTTCGTTTGATGTTTGTGTTTATTCAGTGGTTAGCTGACTGAATCTATTTTTATTGTTAAGCAGATATAGATTTTTTGGTTTCTTGGAGTTGCAGAATTCTATTTAAGTTTTTTGACTTGTTACCGCTGCCGTAGTTGTCGCCGGGTTAATTGGCGATATCGGTGATGTTCTTCTGACTTGATTGGCTGCCTGATAAAGTACAATTAAGTTTTTATCATTAACATTTCAAATATTATTTCAGCAAAATATTTTTTTAAAGGTTTTGTCAACTTTTAAATAATTATTTATATATTTTTATTGTTATTATACACAAGCAGTTTTATTTTATTTTGGCAAATATACCAATTTTATAATTTATAGATGTCGGAAATAACGTGTCGAGTATGGTAACATCGACGATGGCAGTTTGTAGCATTAAGTGTTCGTTCATAAATTATGGAGGGTACAGAGTCTTTCTGAAAAAGGGGTTACAAATTGTTATTTGAAAAGCGAACAATATTTATATAATTAACGAAAGGCAGTAAATCCTTTGGAATTGTTATGTTTGCAATTTACATAGAATTATAGTTAAAAGCATTTTATTTATTGAATTTTTAATAAAGAACATATTGTAGAATTTAATCTTGATATGGTATTTAAAAAATCCTAGAAGAAGTCTATGAAGCACAAAAAGGTGAGTAACCAAAAGGTTAATTTAATATAAATCTACTACAGAGAGAGCGAATTTTTTATTTTAATTAAAATGAGTTGATAACGCTGAAAATAAGGGTGTCGGTCTACTTGCGCCCGGCTCATTTGCGCCCACCGCCATTTTCGGCTCACTTGCGCCTCAGAAAAATGTCAACAAAAATAATGGTGTCATTTGCGCCCATCGTTGCAGCTCCTTAGTGATTACGACTAATTACACAAAATTTTATAATTTTCCCTGGGTTCCCCAAGCTTCAATGTGTTTTTATAAGTACGTTAGGCAATACTTAAACTTGGAAGGCAAAAGAAAAAAAGAAGTACGTAAGATTGGACGAAAGAATAGAGAAGACGCTTGCAGAATTTGAAAATACAGGCGATTTAGGGAAATGTTTCCGCACTTTATCTTATATACAAAAACTTGATTGTTGGTTTAATTTTACTGTGTATATAAAGTCCTTTTATTTAAGTTCTAATTTTCTATTTGATTGTTTGGGTTTAACATTGTAATTATAATTTTATTAAGAACTAATTTAAAATTAAACTAATATAATTTTCCACAGAATTATAATTTTTGCCAATATTTTTTTATCGATGCTGTTGTGAGTTTTTTAAATCGTTTTCTTATTGTTTATTATGATATCACTACACAATGTTTTATATCTGAATTTGCGGAAAAAGATTAAAAACCTCAAGCTTGCCGTTGAAACAAATATCAATACCAGTTTTCAAGGCAAAGCTAGCCGCAGAACTTAGGTTATCCTTGTGCTCCTTTCATTTATGCAAAACAGGGACAAAGTGTTCTCGCACAATGGTCAAGAGCTTTCGCGCAAGGACGAGAAAGGCGGCGTCGCCTGAACACTAATTATGAGTCCGAGGTGCTTGCTCGATTCCGTCCTTCCAAAAAATTGTCCTTGCGTCAGGATATGTCTGTTTACGCAAGCGTATCCTATTGTAGTGTGGCTCATGCGCGCCTAAACTGTTATCAACCGTTCCAGTACATTTCTGCGTATTGAAGGGGTAACACGGGAAGGTGAAAATTCCAAAACACAGTCATTCGCACCGCTAAACGTTCAAGTTATCAATGAGGACTATAGCTGCACTGCAGAGATTTGAAGGTCCCTCCCGTTCCGAAGATGCCCCGTTTAACCTACGTTGACGACATCTGACCACATTATGCGCTCTCCTGCAAGACCGTAAAGCAGCAATATGATTGCTATGTCAGAATACAGCATTATTAGTGGTGAGTAAATATTTCCGTGCATTTTCTTATCCTTTTCTGTAAATTTGTCTTGTGAAAGTGTTTGTTGTTGCGCCCCTAATGGCCGCGTTGTTATTTCTAATTAGCCGTGAATTACTGGGTCAGTATCCGAGGGAGGAACTGATAGTAATGTGCAGCACGCGACGCCCGCTTTGTCCTGCGGCAGGGTGTAACAGAGCCCGAGTGCGTAGCAACAATTGATTTCTTCCCCACGGCTGCGACTGTATTGCCACTCTGACCTAAATTCGAAATTCGACAATCCGCTGCAAGGGGGTCGCCGCGGGGGCGGCTTTCATTGCCCCCCAGGCGCCGCAGACTGATTTACGAGCCTGCGGCGCCCGCAGGACACTGCATCTGCAGCCCTGCGTCGCGCTAGAGCGGAATGCCACTGCGTTTCAATGCAGCGCGAAGTACGTGCCATGGAAATTAGGGGCGTTAATTAGGTATGCAGCGGTGAGTCAGGCCGCTTGAATTGTGGGCTAGCGTGCCGGCTATCGCGGCGTTCGCCAAATTTAGAATTCCCGATGGGTTCGCGACAGGGCCTTGAGGAGTCGAGATTAGGGGATCGAACCTTTATTGGCCACTTTCGCAGGCTTTGACGATACTTGACCTAGCTCGGAGGTCGGATTTCGGCTTCTAAAATTGAAAAATTCTGTGTGCTCGCTGGGCAGCGTCGAGTTTCTTGAGCTGGAAAGATCGAGAGCTTTATGTAGAGCTCGCCGTTAAGATTCTACATTTTCAAAGCACGGGCGCCATGGTCTTATTAAAGCGAATCTGGAGGATTGCGAAGTCTCTAAAAGATCGTATTTCTACTACCGAGACTGTCATTGCCAGTTCGTAGATGACAAAAAGCGCAAATTTTACGATGATGATAAGATAAAATACTCCAGCAAATAAAAGTTAAATATTTTGTTAAGACGTCACCATATTAACTTATCACTGTAATATATTTAATAATTAATTTTTATTTTTTGTAATTATTGAAATTAGCAAGGCAACTGAAGTTGAAAAAAATTTATATAGAACTTTTCATGTACTTTTTATTAAAAATTAATTATAGGGTAAATAATTAAAAAATTAGAGGATGCAAGTTTCCGGTATTTATCTCTTTTAAGTTTTTTCTGATTTATTATTATTACAATTTTCTCAAAGTTCCAATAATGAAATAGTTTAAGTTAATTTGTTTACTAATTTTTTAGGGTTTTTATTTTAGCCTTTTTGAGCAGTTAAAACTGAAGTAGGATTTATGTTGAAATTTTATTGAGACCCTGTAAATTAAACATTACAATCTCTTATTATTCCAGCAACAAGCTGGGCTTAGCAGGACGTAAATTTTAAAAACAACTATATAGTCACAAAAATTGCTTGTAATAATAAATTTAGAGTCTTTGTTTCATAATGCAGCAGAAACTATAAAAATAAAAATTCTTAAAATCATTAGAATTTCTTTAGTATTGAATTGACTCCATTAAAAAAGCAAGTATATGTATTTAAGTATTGCGTACATTTTTCTATTTCAACTGTGGGATTGAAAATTTGTCCCTTAGTTAGTGCATTCGGTTTTCCCATCTATAACCTAGCTAAATATCTTGCCAAAATTGTTGGTATGCTCTTAATGTTTATGGACATGTAATATTACAAAAATTTATGTTTATATTGTTAGATTACATTTGCTTAGGTAAACAAAATATTGTAACAGATGTTAGAGCATGGTTTAAGAGAATGAACTATATGAGCAAAACTATAAGCTTTTACAAATTTAATTATTTAAGTAGTTTTTTATTATAAACTTTTTATTTTATTGTTTTTGAATTTTATACCTTAAACTATTGATATTTATTTGAAATAAAGTACATAGAATTATCCATCACTGCTCTAACTTTTTATCTTACTACCCCTTTTTGAGTGTTGTTATTTAATTTTGAGTACCTTCTATACAATTTTTAATCTCCTAACTTCTCTTATATCAAATATTTTTACATCTTCTCAAATATGATATAAGTTTTGCAATTTTTTTAGTTCCAGGTTTTTCACCATTATTTTATGTCATTTTTTATATTAATCCCTTAATTTTTATATTATTATTGTATATTTGATTCTTTAGTCTGTTTGTTTTTTCCCATAATTTTCTGATATTCTTGTTTTTATTTGTTGTATTCTTCTTCTTATTTGTTACTACCTTTATCGTCAAGGATAATAATCATTTTCATATTACATTATTTTGTTTAAAGAACATTCCCTAGTTGTATATGTAACTGTCGACGTTTTTAATGTAATAACATTAGCGAGTGCCTATTGGATAAAATAGGTAAAATGGATAAAAGCAAAATTAAAGTAAATACTTATCGTTTAGCGCCTGTGGCCACGCGATTGAGGCACTGGCTGCGGTGCGGACGGATCTGGGTTAAACCCTGGGCTCAGATGCTTGTCCGGTGGCTATTCACTCATTAAAAATAATTGAGCACCACCCCCGTTGGCAGAATTATGTTGCTGTTCCTGTTTTGTCTTATCAGTAACGTTATCTACTATGATATTAAGAGCCTTTTTACATGATACTTACTGAGTTTGTTCTATGACGTTTCTAGAAAAGGTTTGATGATGAAAATATTTTTTAATTTGCACTAAATTAATTGTTTTGGAGTTTGAACAACAAGTACTCTTCTGGAAATTGGGTTAATATTATTTTAATATTATGATATAAAATTTTGGTAATGCTGAAAAAGCAAATGCTGTTTATCTTACTGGAAGACGAAAGCGCACAAAATATAATAATTTAAATCATGTTTGAGAAAAACAAGTTAAATTTCGTTATCTTTGAGAACCTTAACTAAAATATACCGCAATTTCTGGTCACACAGGTATTTGTAAGAATAATACGTCGCTTTATTTAGGGTTGCAGCAGATAATAAATACTGGAGTATTTTATTATGTTATGTTATTAAACAAAAAGAATGTCTTCATTATTATACATATATGTCATAAATTTAGGAACATAAATATTCACTTTGCAAAGCAATGACAACTTTAAAAAACAAAAAGATACACAGTAAAAAATTATTAATGCCACGCATGTGTCTGGTTTTCAGAAACTTTTCTTCAAAAACTTTCAAATAAAGTCTCTATTCAATAATATACCCAATACCATTGTTATGTTTCAGGTGATTTTTCACTTTGTTTTGGCGGTAGTCAAAGACAAGAAATATAAGTGTAATAAATATGATGTTGCAAACAGAACCGAACATTTTATAGCTTCCTTTGCCAACTCGGGGAATTCTTGCATCGTTTCGAGTTTCTTTAAGAAAATAGTCAGAGATTTTTTAAATTGCGCAAACTCACTTGCATGTCTACAAAAACGTGCTCAGAGTTTGTCCTATTACACTTGGCTAGATCTTCCAAAAGTTCTTAAATGCGTTTAATAAATAAAACTTTTTTTATTTAAGTTAACTGGTTTGACAAATTTTTATAAACACAAGGCAAAAATTTTGACCCAAAAGCTTCTCAATTTAGAAAATACTGTAGTCATGTAGCATAAGGTACAACTTCATATGATTTGATGATAAAACAATATCGTTCGTTCTCTTGTCTTTTAATTAATTTTTATGAAATTGGTGAATAAGCATTTTTCCATCGTAGTGGTTACTGAACCATTTTTATATTATATCTTATGAATGAAATAGATTGGGCACAGTTAAATACCTTTCGATTTATCCATCTACAGAGAGGAGCACGTATATTTTTTTAATATTTTCAACAATTTGTATTCGAATGTTTTTTGCTGTCATTTATTTTTTTAGTCAGTATTATTGGGGAGGGGTATTGTTTTTATAATTCCATCCATTTTTTACCATCCATTATTTGCATTTCTTCAACAGCTGCTGGTCTGATCTTTAGCAATTATATGTAATTTACTGATTTTAACAATGCCAAACACAACTCAATAATTTGCTAGCAATGATTTTTCATACGTAAAGTGGCTTGATTCTTTAAAAAAATCTACAGGTTTATTTTTTGTCCGGATGTATATATATATATATATATATATATATATATATATATATATATATATATATATATATATACACTGACATGTGAAGAACACTCCTTTGAATGTTCTCCTTGTTATTTAAGCTTACTTAACTAGCCTACATATGTCATGTTTAACAGTACATACTACAGTAAAAACACTTTTGTTAAATTTATTAATTAAATCTGTTAGGTCATTCCGAAGGTTTAAACAGTTTTAAGCGTCTGATTTCGTCTGTTCTGTCCATAAGTTTGTCAACAAGTTCATTCTGATGCACTTCCACTCGTTCACTGTATTTAGCTCTATATCTTTTTATTTCTTCTTTGACTGACGATATATATGTCATTTTGCATTCGGGTGTTGGGAACATACCACGGTGCATTAACTATTGGTCAAATGGTTTTGTTTTGGAAGCATTGAATGATTTCTATGTTGCTATGGCTAGTAGTTCCCCAAAGCTGGATGCCATAAGTTCATATGGGTTTCAATACGATCATGTCTATCAACAACTTATTCTCTATTGTCAATTGTGATTGTTTTCCTATCATCCAATACATTTGTCTGAGTTTTATCCCAACTGTTTCCTTTTTGTGAACAGACGTTTTTGCCAGGTCATTCGTCGATCGAGGTATAAACCAAGATATTTTGCATCATCTGCATTCTTTAATTCTTTTTCATTTAAAGTTACGGGCGGACAATTACCTTTTCTTGTGGTAAAAGTTACTTGTACAGATTTGTCATTATTATTATTATTATTATTATGCTTTCATTTTCAACTTTTTTAGCCAATTTTGTATTCTATCAAGGTGGCGTTGTAGAATTCTCGTGGCAATTTTAGTGTTAGAGTGAGAAGCAAGTACAGCTGTGTCATCTGCAAATGTTGCAGTTGTTGTTATACGGAAGTTTAAAATGTCAGCGTATATAACAAATATAAGGTAGGACCTAATATCCTTCCTTGTGGTACCTCAGCTGTTATAGTGTGTAAATCGCTTAATACATCATGTTGTTGCACTAAGAAATGTCTATCTGATAAATATGACCTAAGTATTTCATAGTAGGGATGTGGTAACATCTTCTTCAACTTGTAACATAATCCCTCAAGCCAAACCTTATTAAAGGTTTGACTTATGTCTAGGAATACAGCACAACAATAAAACTTTCTTTCTATGTCGTTATTAATTTTCTTAACCACACGATGGATTTGTTCAATTGTTCATGTCTGTTCCTGAATCCGAACTGATGGCCAGGAATAAGTTGTTTTTCATCTATTACTGATTTTAATCTTGTTAATATTAACTTCTCAAACACCTTTAATAAAATGGGAAGCAGGCTGATTGGTATGTATGAAGTCATTTCAAAAACATTTTTACCGGGTTTGGGTAGCATTAAAATTTGTGCTATTTTTCAAGTTGTTGGATAATATCCTAACCTTAATGAAGCATTTAATATGTACAATAAAAACTTAATACCCTTGCTAGATAATTCTTTAAGGATTCTCCCAGTTATTAGCTCATAACATGGAGCTTTTTTGGAATTTTTATCTTTTTGTATGACGTGTTCCACTTCTTTGTTTGTGAATTTTTTAATAAGTCTGCCCATTTGATATGGTGCTTCCAAAAATTTCTTTATTTCGCTTGTTTCAACTTCAGATAATTTACCCTCATGAGGTTTAAAAACATCTGAAAGGTATTCAGCAAATGCTCTAGCTTTTTTCTCATTACTTCTAACCCATTCGCTATTTTTCCCTTTAAGTGATGGTATGTGCTGTCGAGGTCTTTTCAGCTTCTTCGTTGCCTTCCATAACGAGTAATCGCTTGCTTCTGTGGATGTCAACTCTTTTATATATTCTTGTATAGTTTGGTTTTTTAGGTCTAGTAGCAATTTTTTGAGGTCTTTCGCAGCGTTATTAAACTTTGTTTTGTCTGTTTTTGATCTTGTTAGTTGCCAGCGCTTGCGCAACTTTCGTTTTTCCGCGATGGTAGCTGCCCTCGAAGGTAGCTGCTCAGGGTGAAGTTTAAATAACTTTTGTTATGTTATCAACTGCATTGTCTATCTCTTCGATAGTTTTTAGAGGAATATCAATGTTGATCGATTCCAGTCTGTCCTTTTGTTGCGTAAATGAGGTTGTTTAGCCGTATATTGTATATTAGCATACTTAGTGATAACAACTGGAGAATTATCCGAAGATAAATCATAGTCAGATTTCACTTTCGTTGTCCTCTGCTTTTATTATTTGAAACTTTCCTTTAAAAAGATTTTTATTGGAAATAAAAATATTTATCATTATGCAATAATAAATTGTTTCTTTTTCTTTTTTTCACTTTAAGACGCATATAGATTTAAAGGTATTTTTAAAAATCTATCTGTATTTAACAAAATAATTAGTATAATTTGTAACTTATCGTTAAACAGTACAGGGCGTAAATTGGAAATAATGCTTTATTGTACTTCAGTGCTCGTTTAAACTTAATTAAAATTTCCAGAAGGTTTTGGTGCTACTTAGCTCTTTTTCTCAATTATGGTGAAAAGTTTTAGAAACAGGCTAGGGTAGTTGCACTACTCGGTGAGAAATCGTGCAAGTAACAAAGAAACACATTTGGCTCCTTGGTGTCATATGTTCCCGGTCATTTGACCGTACTGCTTTTTTTATAAAGAAAGTCGACAATAAAATTATTGTCAAAAAAGGTTTTAGTTTAAATAAGCTTTAAAATCACTGCAGTAAATAATGTGAAATTTATTAAGTTTTTTAAATCTGTCTTTGGAACGACATTTAAAATTTTTTCTGTTATTTTAAATTTATTGAATACATTATGGTATACAAAATTATTGAGACTAATTTTCATGTTATGTTTTTATGTTAAGTTTTTATGTTTTGTTTTTAACAGCACGCGTACTTGGCGTTTCTATTTTAGTTTACACAAACAAAACAATAAGATATCATTAAGAAACAATTATTCGTTTTTTAAAAAATACTTGAATAGATAAAGAAAATTATGTTATATTAAATATTATCTGGTCGAAAACGGCCTCTATATGTCTGCACGGATACAACTTAGATCATGTTAAATTCATATCTAAAGGAATTTTGCGATACCTCTTACGGTTTGATATGTGCAGGTATGATAAAGGATGGAATTTTCTGTTACATTTTGGAATGGATAATAAATAAAAGTATAATTACGTACATACTATAGGTAATCAAGTACAAACAAAAATAAAAAAATACATAATATATTAATAAATATAAATACTTCGGCATTTTTTGAGTTATTGTGTAATAAAATTGTTGTGTGCAGCTTTTGTTGAAGTTTTAAGTATTCAAGCACAGATAAGATCAGGTTAAATTTTATACTATTACAAAGCCACTTGGTATTTTCTTATTTAATTAATAATAAATTTAAATAATGGAGTTCATTTAGTTTACCTATCTTACAAAATATTTAAATAATGTTTAAAATTCTCACTAGTTAGTGCAAATTAATTCATGTTCATTCTTGCCTTATTGACTTCGATATTCAGTTTTCTTATTTTATGTAATTAGGTAAAATACTTATCTGTAAAATCTTTTCTTCTTTAGTTTTTGTACCGCTTTGTGTCTGTCAGTAAACAAGATATCTCGAGAACCGTAAGAGCTAGAGACTTGAAATTTGGTATGCAAGTTACTTGTAGGTAGGGACACAGTGCGAAAAAAATTTTTTTTTTTGGTAAAAATCGGCAGAGCCGTTTGGTCGCAAAATCGGTCGCAAAGTGGTCGCGAATCTAAACGGTTGAAGATACAAAAAATTCATGAGAATAATAAATGATTTGCTATCACGAGATAAACATGAATTTAAAGTAAAAGTTGGTAAAACAGGAAATCGAAAAAAATTGAAGCCCAGGATTTTTGCCAGAATTACCCAAATAATAGGATAGGGAAAGTCGTGTGATGTTCACACCAGATTTTTAATTTTATTAAAAGCTACGTTAAGTTTACGAAAAGCAAATAAACGTTCGTTAGTCGTATAACTTATAAGTAAATACATTGCAGTCATGTAATATAAGGTAAAGGTAAATTATCCTGTTATTTTGAAGTATACATTTAAAAGCCACCAGTAAGGAAAAAACCGTTTTGCTCAGCAAAAAGAAATTAGTTTTATTACGTAATTAGTAAAAAATTACCTTTTGCATTGAAGAACAAAATTTATAAAGCCTTGAAATAAGTAATAAATTGATCGACTATATATATCGTTTTGGTGTTTTATTGTAAAATTTACACACCTGAAGTTCGGCTAAATGTACGTATATAACTTGGTATCTGTAATACAAGGGCGTGCTGAAAAGTAATGCCTCAGAATTTTTTATGTGAAAACTCTTAAAGCTTTTTAAATAAAACAAACTTTATTAACATTTTACATTTTTATTCTTTATGCCTACATATTTATTTCTCAACATAGTCACTCTGGTGACGAACACATTTCTCTCAACAAGAGACCACTTTGTTAATACCATCACTGTAGAATGTTTGACTTTGTCGACGGAGTCACAACTTCACCTTTGCTTGCACCGCTTCATCATTATCAAAGTGAACTCCTCTAAGGTGTTCTTTAAGTTTTGCAAACAGATAAAAATCAGATGGGGCCATGTCGGGACTGTATAGAGGATGATCGATGACAGTTAACCCAAGGCGTCGGATTGTTGCAGATGTCGTAGCGCTCGTGTGTAATCTGGCATTGTCATGCTGAAGGAGAGGGTGTTCCATGCGTAAACAAACTCTTCGAATTCGTGATTTCAATTTTCTAAGGTCTTGCAAAGTTTATGGTGGTGCCTTTAGGCATGAATTCCAAATGCACCACACATTAAACATCCCAGAACAGTGTGAGCATAACTTTGTCTGCTGATGACATGGTTTCGAACTTTTTTGGCGTCAGTGATCTTTTGTGGCGGAACAGCATTGATACTCTCTTGTTTTCGGGGTCAAAATGGTGAACCCAGTTTTTATCGCCTGTCACAATGTTGTTAAGAAACCCAACACCATCACGCTCAAAACACAAAAGAAATTATTGATAGATACAATCTCCTCTGTTGTATGTCAGGAGTGAGCATTCGAGGCACCCACCGTGCACACAGTTTTCTGTACCACAGTTCTGCAATCATCGCCTGTACACGATTTCGGGATATGTCACACTTACCTGAGAGCTGTGTCTGTGTTATCTGACAATTTTATGTGATGAGTTCATCAACCAGATTTCGATGAGCTTCGTCGGTTGTCGTATGTGGTCGTCCACTCCGAGCTCTGTCACAGATGTTGAGGTTAGCACCACAGGTTTCCTTTAATACGACCACGATCAACTCAACGTTGCACATTACTGATGTCGATCATCACCATACGCAGATTTTATTCTTCTATGGTATTTCACTTGGAGGCATGTTTTCTGCGGTTAGAAACTCACGCACCGACATAGTTACGTTACACACCGCTAAGTTACACGCCACAGTTTGGAGATCTCTAGCGGCAGAAGGTTGCAACTTGCGTCAGCAAAGCAGGAAGTCGGTCGAATAATACGCATGACATGTAATATTTCAACTGATATTGAAAACAGATAAAAATTTGGAGGCATTACTTTTCAGCATGCCCTCGTATAATTTGAAAATTTTAATCTATCGTGGCTATTTATTTTACTAATTTTGTCATATTTACATGTTTTTATTATCAAATATATTTTTTAGTAAACAATGATAATATACAGCAAAAATCGTTAAAGGAAATCTAACCATCCATTTTGTATTAACTTTATTTATCTTCAGTTGTGAAAAGCTGGCATATAAGAAATAATAAAGCATTGTATTATTAAATAAAAATATTTGGCTTATGTTTTTATCTGAAAAGAGTAAGAAAAGTCAAAGTAAATATTCTTTTTTTCTAACATTAAGTTTATTAGTAATGAAGAATATGATTGAAGTCTATTCAATACATGTTAATTAAAGGACATCATGTAATAAACTAATGAAATACGTACAGCAAGTTTCAGTTATTATTTATTTTTTAAAAACACAAAAACAAGCAGACTATTTTTTTTAGATCTGTCTACGTATAAAGCAAATACACAACAATTTAGGAAGAGTAATTTTAGTTTATTTATTATTTATACAGTTTGTCCAAACACTATGTGATTGAATTGTTTTACAAATAAACAATTTTTTAATGTTATCCTTATTTCACCTTTGTTTCAACACTAATTTATTTTAGGAGTTACCTATAATTTATGGAGTTTTGTACTACAGAATAAAACAGAATAAAAAGCTTAATAAATATTTGTAGTTTATTTACGTAGCTTAATTGTTTATCTAATCTTTGTCATAACAAAACAGGACAATGCTTCACTTTATGCTTCCCGAAAAACAAAGATTAAAATTTGGAAACTGGATTTAGTTAAACTTTTGAATAACTTTACTTACAATTCAGAACTTTTACCGTCATATTATTACTTATTTAGGTTAATAGCTAATTTTCTTTGCAATAGAAAATTTGAAGAGGAGATGGGGGTGTAAGATTTATTGCTTTTAAGGACAAAACATGCTAAAAGCAAAAATGGGCTAAAAAATGTATACAAGCCATAGATTACATTTGACTATATTATAAAAATGAATGTTGCCTTTGTAGTTTGTAAATATGTGAGGTCACTAGTCGCTGGTGGATTGAATGTTACCTATTGGTTATTGAAGTCTATTAATTACGATAGTATGAAATTTTGGGGTTCTAGAACCCATCAATTTTTTCTACGGCAGGAAGCTTTTTAAGTGCTTGAAAATGTGATAATCGGTGGAAGAAAGTTTTAGTGAGTAAGCTGAGCGTGGTAGAGTTTTGTATCCCAGTTCGTTTAATTTTCGTGCAGTCATTTGTGAGACATGTGGTCTGGCGTTATTGTGTAAAAGAATTGGTCTCTCTTGATTGATCATAAATTTTGCAGGATTTGGTACACTATCGATTTTTTGACCGTACTTCTCTGATATGATGGTTTCGCCAGGGTTCAAAAAGTTGTAGTGAACGACTCTACATGCCGACGACCAAATTTTAATTATTAGTTTTTTTATGCTGCTTTGGTTTGGGCAAGTGCTTTGGTCTAGTCACTGCGTTGGATGTTGTCCGTTTTTCGTCGCTCATAATGGATCATTTTTGTCTTGAAAAAGAAGCCCAGAGTAGACTTCGTATCGTCAAAGATTTTGGTTTTTGTTTAGGTCGTGAGGTACCCATTTGGTTCAAATGTCCAACAACTGTTGAATAATAATAATAATAATAGTTTCCCGTAATAGGCCTTGAAGGCCCTTTGGGGTCGTAACAGGATAGATCTGCTACAATCTAGAGCATACGGCACACAAGGGTAGTAACGTGGCTAGCGCTACGTACCGACCGCCTATTATTACCCCAGAGTTACCTCTAGGTACTCATTTTGATTGAATTGGCGAGAGCGGTATTCGAACCCTTAACTCTTGGTTTGGTAGTCTAGCTATCCACTAAATCACTACAGCTCTAACAACTGTTGAATGATCAATATTAAATTCTTCTGCAATCTCACGCGTTTTTTGCGTGAATTTGTTTTAATAATGACCCCAAAATAGCATTCTTATAGAGGGACTTCCACGACCCTCCTCATCTTCAAGACTCTCGCCCCTTGGCGAAATTTTTAGAACCAATGTTAACCCGAACGTTCATTGAGGCTCCTCTGGTCAAATGCTTGGTTGACATTGCGAGCAGTTTTTGTTGGTTTACCTGTAGCATTCTCAGAATTTTGTTTTCTACTGAGACAGTTCATTACAACAAAATAGTAATGAGAATTATACAAAATAAAAAAGGCAAATTAAATAAAGCAGAACTATTACCCACACTCATATGCATGAATTTGAATTGTTTAGAGCAGTATTAAATGATATATCATAATTGTAGCGTTTTTGTTCTTCTAAATTGAAATATTTTTTCGATAGCTTTCCCCGTGTGGTACACTATTAGGGTTTGTTTTTAATTTTGTTGTTATGTAAAGTACCCTTTTATTGTTCTTACGCTTATATTAATTTCTCTTAACGGTTTTATGATTCGTCTTTTTAGAAATAATTACAAGAAAAAGAATATGGCGATAGAGTGTGAAAAACATGAATTAAGAATTAGTGGGGGTACTGTCATATACATATAATTATTTATTAAACAATTTAAAAAAAACTACTGTCTTTAATTTAAAAAAAAATTAGTTTAATTTTATAAACCCATTGTTAACTATGAACACCGTCAAAGAAAGTGGTACTTTTAGTTATAACAAAGGGAGAACTAAATTAACGTCAAGGTACATAGATATTTATTTAAATAAATTGTATGTATTGGAGATTTCATTATCATAATTAAATTAAAATTTGTTTAATTCAATTAATGATAAGGAAATTGTAGGAGGCATTATCTTCTCATTTCGTTTTCAGTAGAGATCTTGCTGAAGTAAAGTCTATGATATATTTGTTGGTAGATTGAAGCCTTGCCTAAATTGAAGCGACTTTATTTTTAATTTATTTACTATTTTAGAAACTGCAAGTTTCTTTTGGTGTCAACTGTTAAAGGTCTAAAAATGATCACAATTGGGGTAGCTTTGTTTTCTAACCTATATTAATATTTTGCATTATTCTTTAATTTAAAATACACTTTTTGCAATAACTTTTACTGTTTTTTGAAGAAAACCGTAACATTTTTTTTTATTTCCATAAAGGAAAGGTTTCTATCCTCTTTTGCGGATTGCCTGGGTATATATATATATATATATATATATATATATATATGAAAGGACGTATTTTAATTAAAAATTACGTATTATCACTACTTTATACATTTTCTGCGATTAATTGTAATTTTAAAATTAATGTTACATTGAGGGCTAAAAATTTATAAATAGAAATGAGTAACATTGGTATTGAGATATTGATTTTGGTAATATCTGAACCTACTCGAGAGCGATGCAGATGTACACATCAGACGCCAAAATATAAATCTTTGATGTACATGTCAGATCCAAGCGGTAATTGTACATAGTTCGACTTTAAATTGTGATTTGTATGCTTTTACAAATTTTTTTGGTAAGATTTTTAATTGATTATTATGCCGATTGTGTACTCTTTTTTATATCTGTTTTTAAATTAGGCTTTTAAATAATGCATTGAAGACGAATTTCAGCCAATATTAAGAGAATTTTTCTCTTTTATTATGTACGTGATGGTAAGTTACTATGTCTTTAAAATTTAGAACTTTTAGGAATTTTGAGTGGAGGCGGGCGTTAAATTACTTTATTGTTGTTCTTGCAAATATAACTTTTTTCTAACTGAAAGTTTAATATTGCAATTACAAGTTATGTTAGGTCACTTTGAAGTTTTTTTTATATTTTTTATATATTGCATCTATTTTGTGCCAATATGAGTGTTTATGTATTATGCATAAGATGGTATTGCTCTTAATGAAAGATAAATGCGCTGTGCTTTTGTGTTGTTTGTATTTTGTGCCCTATTTAATACATTGTTTTGAAGTTTGGGTACATTATTTTTAAAGCTTTCTACATGTTAGTTCTTCATATATACATTTCTTTTCTAATTTTATTATTAGGTGTTTGTTTAAAATTTATCATCAGTTAATCTCACTTTCTAAATATTAATAGTTAGTCTAGTACCACAAGCTTACCTGTTGTGTCTATATTTAGTTTATAAATTGATTTTAGTTTTTGGGTATGCATTTACTATTTTTACAAATTCTCTAAATAGTTTATCAGTAACCGATGATTTAATCGGAACAATTTTGAGTGGTTTCCAAATATATAGGCGAAAATATATTTGGAGTTTTTAAAATCTTAACGTTTCTTCAATAATTACATTTAATAATTCAACAAAAAATAAATAAAATAATTTTAGGTACAACTAGTTTCTCTTCTACTTAAAATATATTGAAGCGATCGCTTTGATCTTTAAGTTAAATTTTGAAAATTCTTTTTTGCTCGAGTTTGGCTTTGCATTATTATATAGCCAGCGTTAGATTGTTTTACAGTGTTCTTTCCTGCAAGTTTTGTCATGAGTTATATATTTTTTAAACTCGGTTTTTTTTAAAGCTGCTCATTCAAATTACGGAATAATTCTCATTTAGTGTTTGTTATGTTCGATTGGCAGCTTATCCAATTACACTGCTACGTAAAATGCGGAACTAAGAATGAACCAAACAAGTGACAACAACACAGGAGAAACTGATTATTGTCAGCTAAAAGGTCTAATTAGCACAAACCAACTGACGTCAACTAGTTAGTATTAAACGAAGCATTACAATTGATTTTACAGTTTGTGATACTTCTAAAGATTACAAGTGCGCTGAAAGCTTATATATAACAGTTGAATGTGTACTGAAAGTCACGTTATCTAGGGTTAGATAAATGCAGTTATCAACTATTTACAACGACTACAGAAAAAACAGCATTGTAATTTAGGTGGAAGAAAGCATGGAAAATGCATTTACATTTTTTTATTTGTTTACCTAGAAAGTTATTTTTCTCCTGATTAAAAAACACATATTTCTTGACGGATCAGGTAATTTTTTGATTTTTCTATCGTAAAATGAAGATAACTGCCACACCAGCCTATCACACACAAACGCTTCAAGAGCATGATCGTCGTTAAATCCCATCTTGTTTTGCTTATTTTAGTGGTCTAAACAAAAATGACAATTGCAGGGCGATAAGTTCAGACTAAAGAGAGGGTGCTTCGGTGTAGTACAAAACGCATTCATAATTTTTTTATCGAATTCGGACAGCAATATGTGGGACTGGGCGTTGTCGAAAAATAGGAAGACGCTTCAGATTTTCCGAGTATTGCCGTAGTTTACTCCGATATTAGAAGCAGTTCCAGCAGTCGGTAATCGGCGATCATCTTTGAAAAAGCGGCTAATAATGCAAATGTTCTCCTTACTCACGCTTGTCCATGGGCGATATCGGTGAATCTTATTTGGACGGATTTACTCCTTATTTTCCTATGTTCTGTTTTCTTTATATATCCCTATCAACGCTGAAAAGTTGCTCCTTCTCTGTTTATCTCACGGTATCTAAAAAATAAATTTCTGTTTATATTTGATTCACCTTTGCATTAGGCTTTTTCATTGTTTCTTATTAAATGTTAAAAAATTTTCAATACATTTTTTGGAAGCTAGATATTTTATGAAAACTAATGTAAGATCTTTAGAGTCGTAGAAAAACAAAAACTAAAAGCAGATTTGTCTCTATACGGTATTCAGAAATTACATATGCTGAAGATTTACTTCAGACTTTAAGAATATATATTTCATAAAGTATTATGTACATAGCATTAAATTATGCATAAAAAGAAGATAAAATGCTCATCGTGTCACACGACACTTGTCTAAATGGTAGTCCAGTTTGGTCTACATACGCTGTAGTGTATTCTTATTGATGCAGTAATGCGGTCTCAACATTCATCCAGTATTGTTGATATTGATAGCACGTAAACCAGTTTTTTAATGCACGACCTCTAATACTAGATCCTTTCTATCACATCACTTATTCTAGTGGTAAGAAAATTCCTTACTTAGATAGTTACACACTTCATCATATCAATGAGGAGGAGCTCCATCTTTTTGGAATATAAGTTGTTGTAACCTTATGTCAGTTGTAGAAACAGCATAACTGTAATATGTTTAGGTAGGCTATTCGGTACACTTTTATTTTAAAGACTGCACAAAAACATTAAATTTTATCGAATCCATGTTGTGTTCTACAATGGTTTCCTTCCCAGTCATATGAAATATCGTGTCGTCGCTAAACCCCACAGTTAGCGAATTCGTCATCTTCCATCTCCTGGGTGTTTAAAACAAAGTTTGTAAACTCACATTTTAAACTTGGGCACTTTCCATACCTTCATTTAATGTTACAGATGTAATACTTTGTGAAATATATCTTTTTAAAACCCAATAATTTTTTTGTATAAACCCTATATGCTTTAGCTTAAATAGTACAAATAAACCATATTTTTACCAAAATACTTTCTTTTCAAAAGTACAAGTATACCAAAAAATAGTTGGAGAGTACGAGTACTCTTACGTAATTTTACTTTCATTTGCGTGGGCTTCGCTTGTCAAAATAACCCTACAATCTCATTTCACGCGGACCTAGTAAATCAATAGGAACATCATAATTTTAATGGCTTTTTCAAAGTTGCTCGTGCTGGGCTGACGTTTTAATAACCCCAGTGGCAACTGGCTGTCAATTTTTAAGCGGGGTTTTAAGCCCGAGAAGTTGTTTATTACGAAAGTTTGGCACTTCGCAAGCAGCCAAACTAAAACTGATCTTCGCGGTACTGCAATTGCGCTGCTGCCATTTGTTGTCACACCTAATGGCTAGCGACTCTAATCGAATTGGACCGCCATTGATCCGCTCTGATACAGTTTTTCTACACAGTTAACGTCAGACCGCTTTTATCGGAATTGTCGCGTTTCTGGAAATTAAAGCTCCTATAGGAAGGCCGCCGTCTCTGCAACAACAAAGGGCCGCCGCATAATGACTGTAAGCTCTTGGCGACCTTTGCGCCGTTGTCGCGCTTCTGATTCAGTTTGTTCTCTTTATTATGCGAACTGTTTGGCGCTGAAGGGCAAATGTCGGCGCGTGCCTGCGGCTTATTGCGACAAAAATGCGAGTTGCTAACAGTTTGCCGCAGTCGTGCAGAATTTTAACTAAAACGCTGGAAAGTCTCGCTTTGTTTATTGACAGTGTTATCAGCTTGCTTAAGGGTGGCTAACTTTGTTAAATATAAAAATAGAATTGTGGGGGTGAAAGTTGGGATTAAACAAAATGCACACATTTTTACGGAAACTAAAATGAGGTTGTTGGAATTGATTTAGCAGCCGAAAACTTTACTAGGGTATTAACCAAAAATTAGAGCACATGAATTAGTCATGACAACAGTTTTTTGGAAGTCGGTTACGCAAATAAACGTCAAAATCAATACACTGTTAAATGTCAGCTTACTTATGTTTCGAGTATTGTTGTAAATATAGAATTGGACTGTTAGAAACAAACTATAATTTATGAGAACTTTACTACTATATTTAATAGTTACTTAATAATGTGCATGCAATATTTATTTTGATTTTGGCTTTAACAGTTAATACTCTGTTATGTATTACTTATTATTTACTTTTATAGACTAATATTTTCCTAAACGCACCGGTATCTAACCGCAATTGCTGCCTTGTTGATCATTTTTCGTGTCCAAAAATATCTACATTCCTAATACTCAAAGTGTAGTGGTTCGTTCAGTGTAGGCGTGCTGGATAGGTTTTTATAATTTTTTTTGCGACACATCTAGAGCTCTCTAGATGTTTACGTGGTACTCCGCAGTCACGGTTACTCAAGGCTCTTACAAAGGACCCCGCTTCCTGAGGGTCGATCACTACATTGCTCTTAAGGCCGTTCTGTTCTAGAACCGTGATGATCTGTAGCGTCTGTGGAGAGGAAAGTGGAGAAATTGTCATATTACCATTAGAGTTGAGTTGCATATGGAGTAGCTGAACAACGTATGATTTGGTAACGCGTACGCTTCAAATCCATAAGCAGTGAAGGTATCTTTGTTGCTGTCGTCCGTTTCTAGGAATACTTTGAGAATATTGGTGCTTGCTTTTTCGTTAGGATTTCTAAATTGGGTTATTTCATAGATGTTTTTCTCTTTCCAAGGAAAGTATTTATAGACGTACAAAATTGGCATTTTTGATATCATTACTTAACTCCTTTTTTACGGTTTACTTAAGAGAACTTTCCTTAAACTCTCTGTAACGTATTTTTAATCCCATAATGTCCCCCTGACTTCTGATATTCGGCTTCTTGGTACTAGTAATCGCATTCTCAACTCAACGCCATTGAGATATTTCTAGAACACCGTATTCGAAAATTAAGGCATTTTATTGTACTCAATAAACCTTTTTTTTCTGTGGCAATCATCGATTGTTAAACATAGTAATTCCCAGCAACTTTAACTGCAAATGATTTTATCAACAAAGCATCTGACTCTATTTCTAAAATCCCTAAAGTGATCTTTTGTGTCCATCTTTATTTTCTGTAACTTTTTAAATTTCCATATAATTAAATCATGCAATATTTTTCTGTGTTTGTAATTTTTCGTTAAAGATTCTAGAGTTTCTTTATATACTTGCCTCATTTTTAGAGTTCCATGCACATTTTTAATTCTTCTTTCAAAGTGCTAAGATTTTCCCGTTTTCTTTGTACTTTTGAAATGCCCTTTTAATTTTTCTCTCACGTTCGGCTATAGCGCATCTGGATCCGTGGTTTCGAACAGATGCGTGTATGGATTCTCACTTTCGTCGATCGAAGTTTGTTGTACTGCTTTTTGTAACATGACTTTTTTTCGGTCATCTCTGAGTCTCGTTTTTCTAACTTACATAATAATTCTACTACTTTTAATTCTTGCAGTTAAGCTTGTTTCAACGTTCTTCGAATTGCGATAAATTTTACCTTTGACCAATTGTAACAAACTCGATTGATGGGTTCAATAAATTTATTTTCTTCTTTTCTTTTTTCTCTAGTGCCCAGTTATGCTTTAAAGCGTTGGGGAATGCAACAACAAGCGGTATTCTTAAGCGGTCACCCCATCTAAATGCTAACCGCGCTCTATGCTGTTTCACTTCGGTGATTGGACGAGAACCGGTGTTTTCAATGTGGCATGCTCGTTCCATCTATTCTGCTTTGAATTATCTTACCTCGTGTAGGTGATTGGCCCAGCCACGAGGGCCCCGTTACCTTGGAACAACTGGCATCGGGTTATACCTCCCGATGCTGCCAGATCCCCGTTTGTTATCTAGTAGAAAGTACCACGTGCAGGTGAGATTGACATTTGGATAACTAGATGTTGGCGCCACTCCTTACCCTTGAGTTTATTTTTACTCAACAATTATAATAAACGGGTGGTATTTCTATAATTGGTTATCAGTTAATTAATTAAGGCACTACTGTTAATTTTTTTAAATGTCAATAAGCTTCTCAGTATATTTAGATAACAACGAAAACTGTGCATAACTACAAAGGTTCCCAATTATTGCTCTTTTGATTGCTTCTCTTACGTTTAATTCTAGAAATTTTGAAATTCTGCATTAGAGTGCTTAACAGACTACAGAAACTTTTCCCCTAGAACTTCATAGGTCCCATGCGTTGCTTCAAAGCGGCTGTCCACATTTATTCCACGGAATCTTTTGAAGGTCAACCGTTGCTACATATACATACGCGTGTGCGCACTAATTAATAAACAATTGGATATTACAAAATAAAGTCATTCGCAAATAGCAAAATTAAGGATAATTTTTTTGCAAAAGAATTAAATGACAAAACCAAAATCACAATGTTAAGAATAATTAAAAAATTAGCAATACAATAAAGAAAAATACTCTTTAATATTACTAATCAACTATTAGTTAGATTTATGTAAAAGAGGTCTTTATATATTATAGACATTAAGTGCTCGAAGTTTTTTTGTAGTGCTCTGTTCAACTCGAACGACAGGAAATTGCTAGATGTTACTAAAAACTTCGCGTCGTCCTGGAACCGGTTTTCAGTTGCTTAAATATCACGAAGTGAGGCAGCCCGAGAGAAGTAAAGTGCCACCAAGCGAATAGTTCTCAACCAGTGCAACATAAATAATGTTACAAATAAATACAGTGTAATTTTACGTTATTAATTTGTGTTGTGTATATAAAGTGTGCTAAATAATTTTGATTGCATGTAAGTAAAATAAATAAGCAGTTTAAAATTTACAGGTGTTATTCACCACTGTGGAGAGCAGACATTATCTTAAACTTATTTTATTTTAATTATTTGTTACTAATCTGGTTTTGTTTATATTTTCGTAAATATGGTGGTTTATGCTGCTCTAGTTTGTCACCTTCTTGTAATATTCTGAAATAACTATTGAGAACTGCCCTACAACTATTCGGATAAAAATGTTCAAAATAAAACTTGTATTTACTATTTCTTTATATTACCTCATGTAACTTCCAGTTTTTTGATTCACGCCCTCTTTCCTTCAAATTTTTTGAAGTTTCGAACTAAGGATCATGCAATAGCGCACAGAGTAGATAGATGTCGTGGTCTAGTTTTGTTGGTAGTAGAATAGAACATTTGAGATGTACCTTCCATCTCCCTATGCATCTTTTCTTGCAGTAGGCAACGTAATAAAGTTATATTGGTCTTATTAATTCTTAGCGTACGTTCTGATAGGAATATTTTTTGGTTAAGACTTTAGCGATTGTGGGGGTTTCTTAATTAGATACCGCGTGGGGTTCAGCCTGTTTATCGTTGTCAGTTTATGATAACGCCTGAGTAGTCTTAATTATTACTCTCATATTAGGCTGTATATTATGGTCCTATACTGATTTTTTTCCGAACAGGCTATTTTCCGATGCACACATTCTGCATACCAAGTATTATTCCTTCATGCTTTCTTTGCAGTTGGCTTAATAGCATTGGTCCAACATCTTTAGCAACATCTTCTCAATTCAAAACTTTCTAGTTTGAATAGAGTTACGGAAGCTTCTTTTATTTGGTTTATGATTAAATCATTCTTCTATTTTGGTTTTTATATTTTGATGTTTTCTCACATACTTCTGTTCAGTGTTTTTGCTACTATTGTAGCTTTTTATATTTTGACTAAAGCATTTTTGTGTAACTTCAATATCTTATTTATTTTGTAGCTTATGGGCCCTTCTGTTCCTCTTTATGCTCACTTATTTTTGGTGTTAGTTCTGGTTTGTATTTATGTTAACTGTAATTTCATAATATACATGTATTTTCACATATTGGATTTGCATTTTTTATATTTTTTATATATTTTATGCTTTTTATATTAATATTTACTCTACTTTTAGTGTTTTGAAATTTTTCCTTGAAGTGATTCGACTTTATTTTTATTATTATTTTGTTTTGCTCTTAGTGTCTTAAATGCACACTGTTTTGCCTTTATCACATGATTTCAATGATTATTCATTATTTAATTCTATATTGTGATATAACTTTTTTAATTTCACAGTTCTCTTTGTATTTATTTTTATTTCAGCTAATTTGATAGCAAGCTATATTTACACTGCTGGCAGTTATATGAGTCTCGTAAATTTTTAGTTAAACAAATAAAGAAATGTTGCTGTTATGTTAAAGTACCTTTCTAAATATTTTTGCAAACTGCAAAGTGAGGTAAGGAAGTAAGTTTTTTTAATATAAGTACTAGTTAAATATTTTTTTTAGAATAGATATCATTTCTGTACAACGGTTTATTTTTGTTTGTTTGTTTGTTTTGTTTGTGTTGGCAATCCTTATGATGCTTTTAGCCATTACGTATATTTGAGGCCTTCGAGACGTTTTCTTAGTATCTATTACTTGTTATTTTCTGTCAGAACAGAGATTTATTTGTGTACATTATTTTTTGAGGAGCGAGTAATACACTAAAAAAGTCCAATTGAAGTAGACGAGAACATTTATGCGATTTCGAAAAGATTATTTCGTTTTACATCATGTTTAACCTAAGTCGGTGAAATTGTTTGCAAACACCCTGCAATTTACAAATTGGAAGGGGACGTTTTAATCGGTGTAAATATCTGATGGAATTCTAAAACAAACAGAAGACATCTGTAAAAGCTCAAGTGCGATTTCCGTTCTTTTTTGTTTCAATTAACTTGGCGAGTTTACCTCGTGCATCGAAGTCAAGTAGACGTATTTACGAGACAGTTCATGCCTGCGATAGGTATCACCGCTCGAGCGGCCGCAGCCTTGTTTAAGGTCAGCCGCATTTGCCCGTTAATTTTAATTTTGTATATAGAACATATCTAATATTACAACTAAATCGTATTTATACAAAACATACAATTTTCTCTTCCGCAAATAGATCCAAACAAAACGCTCCATAAAAAAAATAATAATAATGGTAAGGCTCCAATGCCCCGCGTGGGAGCACGGCATGCGAATTGAGAGGTTAAGGCTCTCGTATGTTTGTTCTCTCTGCTCGGTCGCCGCGCACCATCTCTAATACGGGGAGACGTGGCAAGCACCGCGCCTTAGACGACCGCCATTGTTGTTCTTGTTCGAGTGAACGCAAGTACTCAATTATTTATAGCGACTGAGTAAGCTATCTGCCTGGCATCAGAGAGCTCCAGGAATGGAACCCGGCTCCGCCTACACTGCGACCCTTTTCTGAACCACTGGACCACGCTGGTGACCATTCCATAAAAATACCAATACTTAAAGTAAGTTCTGTTGCAAATACCAAATACGCTTTTTGCAATTCCGAACATTTATTCACAAAATAATATGCTATTACAACAGATCCAGTAGTCTCGAGAACAGAAAGCACCGACGCGAAGATAACATTGATAACCAACAATTTCAATAACTTAAAACGTCAAGTTACTGGCTTAATTTTCAAAACTTACAAATATTTAAGTGAAACTGATTTAACTAGTAGTCAAAATGCCAATAACTTAAAATAACAAAATGCTTAAACCTCTACCAATATCTATCGTGCCCTCGTAGAGCGGTGTGGGGAACTAAGTACGGCCCGTCCCGAAAGTAAGACGCTGAGGCTCAAATCGTCTCTAAAACAGCCGGCGCGAAAGCGGATGGGGGCGGCTACCGATATCAACCAACGAGTATTGCCAAATCGCTCACCTGTAATCGACTTCGTGCTATGATGTCTTCGTGTCTGGCTTTGCGGGGTAGTTAGCTGCGGGTAAATTAAACACGACCGCACTGCCCGGGTTGCGGTTCGAAAGTGTAGCCGGTCTTCGCGCCTGGCTTAGCGGTAGATCATTTTTGCGGGAAATTTTGATTCGACAGCACTTTGCGTTTCAAAAAGTGCCGCCGACGGCGTGTGCAGGTTCGCAGGCCGAGCGAAAATAGCCCATCTGCCGTTTCTTGTGTGCGATAGTAAAACGTCCGCCGACAGATATCCAAGCCAAGACCGCCTCGAACACAGACTGTTCAAGGACGAAAGGCCGCCACACCACTATTAAACCACTTGTACATTACAAAGAAAATAAAATGAATTCCTGTACTAACTAGAAAAATTAAAACAAGAATTCTAAATAAAATGGCATGCAGTTACTATTCTTTAAAACCAACGATATAGATGAACTGAAAATGAGACAAATGTTAAACTCGTTAACTACCATCGTTTTCAAAAGTAATAATAGTTTAGTATTTTAAGCTATCTTCTTGAAATGCACCAAGATGAAATAATCTCTTTCGGTTTCAAAGCATTTCATCTATATAAGGCTAATATTTGAATTGCACTTTATAGACAGAATTTACCTAAAAATGTCCAAATATACACTATGCAATTCACCACCCGATATACAACATATATATGTTAACGCAGATATTATTGACAAATATTCTTTGAGACATTACAAACTTACCAAATGCAATCTTAAATATCTTCAAAGCTACATTAAAGTCTAGAAGGGCCCTCTAAGCATTTCAGTGCAATAACAAACAATAATACTATAAACACTATTTACTTACACTAGGAAAGTATTTCAACCATTGGCTACTGTGAGAAAAAAAGGTGTTAGAATTTTTTTGGATGCATTTCAATGTCTTTACGCAATAAGTCCTTTATAGTAAATGGTATTAAAATTCTAATACTAAAACGATTAAATTCTCACAAAATACTGAGCTACGGCCTAATAATCGACAAAGTACTTATAAAACTATTCGAGAAGGGCTATATATATTACTTATTTACTTAAAATAAAATATTGTTATGATTAGTAAAAGGTAGCTACGATTATCCTAAAATTAGGAAAGCTAGTCTTATAAATCAATTAATCTGCTGTTAATCATCTCAAAGATTTTCTAAAAATTACTTTTTACGAATCTTACACCGATACTCATAGACGGTCATCTTACACCAAACCATCAGTTTGGATTCTAAAGCCATCACTTTCAAATAGAAGACGTACACAGAAAGTAGGTGCAATTCTTAAATAATATTGCTTGGCAGTTGACAGTTTTTGCAGATGTTAAACAAACTATTTACACGACGTGGCACTAAGGCACGTCCTGTAAAATTAAAAGCGTTGTACTTCTTTACTAGTACCAGATACTTCAATTGTAACTCTTCAATAAAACCTTTTTGTCACACATGATAAAGCCCAAGCATTTTTACAACCAATAAATGCAAGCATTGATCAAGGCAATGTTTTGAGCCCAATCCTGTATCTTTTTTTACTTTAGATTTTTTGGCCTCGCAGACAGCTTTTGTTGCTTCTTTTACTGACACAATAACATATAAATATTTTTAAAACCATCGAACCACGACTCATGTGTTTTAAGTTCTCAAATGTTTTGAGTGATATGTGTAGTGTAACGTAGTAGACAAATTTTCAATGGGTTTTTTCCAGCATGTCTCATATAAAGAGTGTCCCAAAAGTAATCCAGCATTTTATTTTAGAAAAATACATTTTATTTATATATTAGTTGGTAAAGTTATGACATTATTACACACATAACGTATATACACAATCCTGACTCTTTCTACCATAAGGTGTAAGGCTTGGTGTTGGTTAGTTGTCACTATTCATTGGGCTTTTTGTCTTGTTGTATTCAATTATAACCCTCTCTGTTGCGTTGACTTTATCACCTCTTCTGTCCACGGACTTCTCCGTCTTCACGTTCTGTTATTTCTTCCTGGTCTTGCTTGGAATGTCTGTTTCACCAGTCTTCACCCATTTTATACCTACTTCTTTCACTGCTTTTACACCTAACTGTTCTTCGTTCCTAATCTTCTCTTGTTTTTCCTTCTATTTTTCTCCAAAACCTCATTTCTGTGCTCGTCAGTCTATTTTATTGCTTATCTAAGATCATCCACGATTTCATTCTGTAAACTAGAGCTGGTTACATCTTACTACTTAGTCCTCTTAATAACAAGTATTGGATTCTAAGCCAATTTGACAATAGAAGTTTTCAAAATTTCTGGACGAATACTAAGACCTCAGGCACAAAGTTGATTTTGCCGTTGGTTCGTGTGTGTCTGTCGGGTCTGTCAGTAACCAGGATATCTCGAGAACCGTAAGAGCTAGAGACTTGACATGTCTTCAATTTACTTGTAGGTAGGACCTTTGCAAGCTTGGAAAACCCCATTAGCACCCTAATGCAAGTTGCAAAGTCAGGTCTAAAGCGGTCGCAATCTAAACGTTGAAGATAAAAATTTATGAGAATAAATTGATTTGTTATCATGAGATAAAACATGAATTTAAAATAATGTTGTAAAATAGAACTCGAAAAATTTGAAGCTCAGGATTTTTAATATACCGGTGTTCATAAAATGTTTCGGAAATTTTATATTGGATAGATCAAACTGAAAGTAACAAAATTACATGAAATTTTTTGATCCGAGATCAAATAAATAATTATAGCGATTAAAATTTAATTAACGGACCAACACACGCGTCAAAGCTACCGGGCCGACTGCGGGAAAGGGTAAGGCTTGGGTGGTAGTTGAATCAGCAGGCGATAATGCGTGCTTGCGACCGAGCTCTCGTTCTTACCTTCAGTGACCTGCTATTTCAATACGAGTCATTATTGTCTTGTACTGTTTTTTTGAATCAGTTGAGTGTTGGACCGCTCGTCCTTTTAAATTAACAAATTTTTAGACTTAGCAGCTCAGGTCCGACTATACTCGCGCCTCGTCCTTTTAAAATAACAAGTTCGTACTGAGCGCAGGCCGTAGACGATGGACCCGGTATAATATCAATATGGATAGAAGTCGTGGATGTTCACTAGATTTTTTTTTAACTTTTTAGGTATGTATTTCCGTCTTTTTCCAGAAAGGTGGCTTTTATAGCGTTGAAAGTTCTTCCTATGACGGTTGCACGATCATTTATTTCATCATATATCTTTCCATTGTTACTAATATATGTCCCTAGGTATTTGAATTTGCTCTATTTGTTTCCCTTCTATTGTAATGTTGTGCTTTCTTTCTTCTGCTGCTATAACCATCGTCTTTTTTGTATTAATTTTTTGTTTGTTTTTTGCATTTTTATTGTATATATTTAAATTATCCTGTAATTCTTTCTCTGTTCCTGTGAAAGTGACCATGTCGCCTGAATATAGTAATTCGGACATTTCAACCTTTGCTAATTTGCACCTCCTCACGTTATATTTTTTGTCTGCTTCTTTCTTCTAGTACACAACTTTGTTTTAAGCTTGTCGTTTCAAACTTCTATGATTTCTTGTTTCTGGTTCTCACTACATTTGTTGTCTTATGATACAATTTTTTGACTATCTCTATAACCGTTGCGTTTACACTTCTATTTTCTAGCGTCTTTCACATATATTTTCTTCTAACTCGGTCAAAGGTCTTACTAAGATCTATAAAACATTGATGAACTTCTTTCCATTTTCTTATTGCTTTTCGCTGACTTGGCGCAGTATAAGTATATTATCTTGTACTTTTATTTCTTTTGTAAAGCGTATTGACTGTCTTTTAATGACTTTTCTAGTTTTTTTCTTAATTTTGTTTTCCATATTCTCGCCCACATCTTGCCATATTCTCTTATATCACCTTTTTTATACAGTGGCACAATTACAGCCGTCTGCCAATCTTTTGGGGTTCTCTTTGCTCTTGCCATGTTGCTCATCAGGCTATTTTTTATTCCGGTCCCCTCTACCTATTTTACAATTTCCAATTTATTTCTGCTGTCTTTCCTAGTTTTATTTGTTGTATTACTTTCTCTAATTTTATTTCAGATATATACTCGCTGCCTACATCTTTGCTCGTAATTGTGGTGCTTTGTTCGTTTTCGCTGTTGTCTTTATTTTTTTCTTCACCGCTGTCTTCTAACATTTCTTTGAAATGTTACATCTATTTTTTCATTATGTCTTCTTTATTTGTAAGTAGTTTTTTGTTTATCTCTGTTTTTCAATGTGTTGGTCCATTTCTTCCTTTGTTATTTTTGGATATTCATTTGGTATTCATTAAAGTTGTCTTTTATTCTATTTCCTAATTTCACCCATTTTTCTTGTTTTGCCCTTTTTACTTCATCTTTTACCTCCCTTCTTTTATTTTTGTACTTTTCGTAGTCTTCCTGGTCTTAGTCGGTAGGTATATCTTCCAACTATTTTTCTTTTGCCTTACTTTTTCTTTTATTTTCTCTGTCCACCAAGATGTTTTATTTATATTTCTATTAACTGTTTTTGCTACCCTGCAGCTTTTCCTTTTGTTTTTGGTATATTTAGCTTTAACTAACTCCATTCTAGCTCTACCTTTCTTTCTTTTTGTTTTGTAGTTAGCTTCATTTGCATTATTTTCTGATACTCTTTTTTCGTATCTTATTTCACTCTATAACTTCTGATGCTTTTTTTATAACTTTGCTTCTTTTTTATTTTTGTGCTTCTGTTTCTATTTTCCTGTCCATCCTTATTAGGTAATGGCACTATCAATTTTCGGTCACTTTTTACAACTACATCTTTATACTGCTCATGTCTTCTTTTTCTACTAGGAAGTAATTTATGACTGACTTCTCTTGTCTTGAACGAACTTCTCGTATATATTTGTGTATTTTTTTGTAGAAATTTAAAATTTGTTATTACTAGATCGTTTTCTATACATAAATTAATTAATATCTTTCCATTGTTGTTTCTAGTTATTTCTCCACGTATTCCTAGGTGTCTTTGTGTCTAATGTGCGTTTGACAAGACAATCTCGGTCTTGCACCATCCGGTCTGAGGACATAATCAAGCGAATGGAGAAACTTGTTTTGGGGAATCGCCGAATGAGTGTGGAACACATCGCCTCCAAAGTTGGCATTACCGTGGTGTCTGTGCACACAATCCTGCATGAAGACCTCAGAATGAGAAAAGTGTCCTCCAAGTGGGTACCACGATTACTGACAACTTTGTAGTGATATCTCATGCTCCTTAGCGACTTTTGACTCATAAAGAAGCGTTCACAGCGGCCATATAATCATGGCGTTGACGTTGTGAAAAATGTGTATGATTGTAGGAAGATTACGTTGAGAAGTAGCCCAAGTTTTACAGTTTTTGTATGATTAGTTTGTCAGAAAAAAATCGGAGGTATTATAAGTTGAATGCACCCGTACTATAAAATGTCACCAAGTAGAACGCTGCCAATCATGAAAAGAAATAACGCACAATTTAAATACTTTGTTTGTTTTGAAACACCCTTGTCATTATTATAATACTTTCTGAATGTTGTTATGCAACAAATTGTAAGATATTAAATACAAAAAATAATTTAACAAAACCTTAGCATTATAAACTAAAAATCAAGCAATTAGTATAATTTTAAACTATCAAGGAATGTCTGTAAAAAAGCAATTATAAACTCTGTATAACTGAAAAAGCTAAATTACATGTTTATGACAAAAAAATTTACGGTTACCTTATCAACCTTTGACCTTATAGGATATCCACCGTTCCTTGGTTTGTAAATTTATAAACTGTACTGTATTAAACTCATTTAGTACAAAAATTGTAACGGTTTTTCACTCTAATATTGATGATATAATGACTAGTCGGTCACAAAATTACTTTTTAAAGTTCAAGTATCACCAGGAATATTAAATCAAAGCGTAACGTTAATGTTGGATTACATTAAATTTTATATGCACCCATGTTAATTTAAAACATTGTCTTACATTTCTGTTAACAAATCGATAATGAAGAACATCTACTTACAAACTACAGCAAGAAATGGGGCTTTTTGTAAAAATAGGATTGCTTTTTTGTGTGTGTTTATGTATTTTTTTATCAGAAATTTTTTTCTACATTCTAAATTCTAATTTTTATTTTAGTTAAGCGATAGAGAAATTGACAGCAATTCCATTTTTCCATCTCTTCGCTCTCTCTCCCTTCCCCATGTTTTGATCTTGAATTACATTAGCGTGTTAATCCCATAATTATTCTGTAATCCACGTTACTGCGCACAGTTCAAATGCAGTTTGTGTTTGTTTTCGACAAAAATTCATATTTTCAAATTATACATTTGCATACCGCAAGAGCAGTGTAGCCAAACAAACATTTTATATTCATGACGTCGATACGTAGTGCAAGGAAAGTTGGCAACTTTGATGATACGACACGTGAGCCCCAATTTAATCCGCAAGCCTGTATATGGAAACGCCTGGGGAGCAAATGCGTAGTTGGGCGGAATTGAAGTTGTGGCCAGAAATGGCTTTGCTGTACTATCGAATATTGAACTCGGAGGAGGAAGTATGGGGTTTGTAAAATTCGAAAATTGTTGTTGAATTATTTATTGCGGATGGTATTTTCAATCACCGGAGCTTGGGGAGCAGTTTGATGTATTTTGTTCGAACATTTGAATATCTTTCTTGCTTACTTATTTATTATTTTATTTATATATCAGGATGTACGCTAAAAAATAAAACAAGCTAATAATTGAGGAAAACTCTCGCACAAGCTCGATCAAGTCATATGTAAAAAAAACTTGTTTGGATTTCTAAATGTATTTTCACCATTTCAGTTTAATTTTTTTTTAAAATAAGCAGTGCTAATTTGTCAATACGTATACCAATTATACTGTAAGCTACATCACCTGATATTGTGTTTATTTACATAATGCTAAAAAAAATTTTCTAAATTTTATCATGTCCGAGGTAAGTGTAGTTTTTTGCACGTGCCGTAGAGAGGGATGTTACCTTAGCTTTATCGAAAATCTATTGGCCAAGTTCGGTTCAGACTTCTGTAGGGTGTGAAGTGCAGTAAAGCCTTTAGCAGTGGATTAGTATGGGCTTTAAAGTTGTGGGGTTTGTTACTTCTGTGGTTTATGACTTCATTGACATATTGGATTTTAAGGTCGGCATATAGTGTATGATTCAATATGTACAAGGGAGAATTTGCGATGTTTTAAAGTATTTTGGACTGAGATC
Organism: Sinelater perroti; assembly: GCA_036346155.1. Lineage (NCBI taxonomy): Eukaryota > Metazoa > Arthropoda > Insecta > Coleoptera > Elateridae > Sinelater > Sinelater perroti. Next base: position 1,063,989 of record JARFIY010000348.1, on the reverse strand, counting down.
TCTGCATAATGACTATGCCAGACTTGCTTAAACAACTCCAGAGTTCTACTCTGTATGTCCGTATGGACTTAATCACAGTTTTGTAAATAACTATTTATTTTTAATGTGAAATTTAGATTTTCCTCTAATTAGCTAGTTAATTTCGTTTATTTTTAGATCAATTTGTTTTTTTTGTTTTCTATATAAAGTTTCTAATATAGATGTAAGTCTAAATAATTAGTTGGTTCATTGTGTTGTATGGCTGTTTCATTTAGACAGTTTTCCGTAAACAGTAAAAGTTAAACGGGACGATTTAGATTCGTTGATTTTAATTTTCCATTTTTTAAACCATACTTCCACCAGGTTTTTACGTAGCTTTTACGTAGATCCTATCGTAGGATCTTCCCAAGTTGTAAATATGGCTGTCATCTGCGAATGTACTTAATGGCGTTTCTTCGGTTAATAAAATATCTGATGTGTACAGTACACATAGAAGCGGACCAAGAATGCTTCTTTGTGTTACCCCCGAGAGAATTTGAGGTTTTACTATAATACTTGATTTTAAATTCACGTTTATTAAAAGATAGGTTTAGAAGATTAAAGTAGCGTATGGAAGAATTCTTCTGATTTTATATAGTCAAACCAGAATGCCATACTTTATTAAATGCTCACATCTAGGAATACTGGAGTGTAGTATTGTCGGTTTTTCATTGCGTGATTAATAATATTTGCAATGTAAAATTGATGGTCTAAGATTCAGTCGCGTTGGCTTATTTCTTTGAATAGAAGTTTTTCTAAAAGTTTTGAGATTGTTGGAAGCAGACTTAGTGATCGGTGGGATTTTTTCCTGACTTAGGTATCACTATTATTTGGGCTATTTTTAATAATTTAAGCTAATGATTGAGTCTTAGAATAGCATTGTAAATATACATTTTTTGGCATCCTTGCAGTTATTAAGTCGATATTCGGCGCTTTTTTTGATTTAGAATTTTAATTTCTTTATAAATTTCTTTAGGTTTGAAAATTTTAGGTTTTTAGATCATTGTTTTATGGGAAAAAGATTTCCGAGAGATGCTCTGCAAATAGGTCGGTTTTTGCTTTATCACTTTTTGCCCACGGTCTTGAAGGTACTAAACATTTTAGAAGTGGTGGTGATGTTTTGGGTTCTCTTACTTTTTATGTGTTTCCAGGTGGAGTTACCTTGCCTAGTAAGATTAGAGATGTATGCTTTGAAAGACCCAGTCTCATTTCATTAAGTTTTGATTTTAACTTATTACTTAGCTGGCCATATTTTGTTCTGCTATCTGGTGTACGAGTACGTTGCCAGACTGATTTAGCTCGCCTTTTATCAGAAATTACTTTCTTTATTTTATATGGTATGTTATTGGTTGTTATTCGTGGTTTATTAATTAGAGTAGCTAGTTTGGCAACGTGCTGGAGTAGATTGATTAGATTATCAGTTTTTCTTTCTATATTTTCTGGTAATTGTAGTCTTTTAGATAGATTTATGATTTCTTGTATTACACGGCGATAGGTACCCCAGTTTGTTTTATAGTTGTGTAATCTAAGTATTAGTTTTTACAATATAACTGAAGTACTTATAGTAGCTAATATTGGGCTATGGTTTAAAGGTAAGTCATAGCTTGGTGATATATTCATATATGTATATGAGTTGGTGGGCTAGTGTCTTGGGGTAGCAGTTGATAGAAATTAATAGTTGTTTTTATGGATAACTTTGGCTAATTTTTGACCTCCGGCTAAAAACTTTAGCCCTTTCTTTGAAAGAATGATTCAAAATGTTCTTGTTTTAAATTATGACGGGAAGGACATACATTTGTGTTAGTTAAATTATATAAAAGGCTTTTAATATTTATGGACGCTGCTTGACGTTCCGTATATTTTAAGAGCTCGTAGTACTCAACTGTATCTTTTATAAGTATTGCTGTATCTCTATGTGCAATGGCATTCTTACAGTATTATTTGTATTTTGGAATATTGAAATAACTTTTGTTAGTTAAAAGTGTCCCACTAATTAGATTCATATCAATAAAACTTTGATTGAGAAATAATTTTATTTCTTTATGACTTGAAAGGCCATTGGCGTTCCATTAGGCTACCTTTAAGAACTTAGCTATTTTTAATTCATTTTGTTAATTAGCATTGTTAACATGTTAAGTACCATGCTGTTCTGTTGAAGTAACTGATTGAATAAATTTTTGAGTTTGTCAATAGTTTAATATGTCATTGTCTTGGTTAGTGATTCGTCTGGTTGCATCTGCATAATTTTGTTGTTGAGAGATGGGGGTTTTTATATATGAATTTGTATTGATCGGCGGTGTTGCTGCTCGGTTGCTGTTCCCTTTAATTAGCCTGTGCATTAGCATCCCCTATAGTTGACTGTATAGCTTCCTCCGCATAAAGCACATTTAGTCGCACTTTGGGCTTTTTGCAGTCTATAGTGTTATGTCAGTTTCCACATTTAACGCATACATAAGGTTTTTTCCAGTATTTCTTTGTATTGCCGTATTGTTAGCACCTCATACATTTGATTATATTGTTCTATTTGTACGATTTTATTTTGTAACCTTATCATTTTGTATATATCTTTGTTGTTTTCTGCTGGTTCTAAATCTATAAAAAGTAGATTAAACGGATTCTTGATGGTTCTATGCTGTGCATATTTCGGACCTTGTTGCCCAATTGAAGTAATTCCTCTTTAATATTATCAATATCCGTTGAATGGTGAAGATACTTTATAACTGCACTATGCATCTGTTCCTCTTTTACCTAGTATGTGTGATGGAATTTTTTTTTTGAATTCCCTAAATAATTTTCGGTAGATGTCTGAAATTTGACAGTTGATTTTTACAACTTTCATATATATATATATAAAACAAAATGTATCGATGTATGCCCGCACATCACGCTGAAATGGGCGAACGAAATTTTTGGTATGGTTACTGGCGTTGGTATTATCAAGGTTTTAATATTATTTAAAATTATTCAAGTTGGGAGAATAGTGTTAACTCCGAAGAAGGCTGTTTTGAATGAAAATTATTTTTATAAAAATATTACACCTAAAGATTTTTATAATATTTACGGCCTACTTCTTTTATTCCCAAAAAGCCTACATTTTTAATAAAAGTTTTTTATAAATTCTTGTCATATACTCTTCTATTTGAGCCAAAATTAGCATCCGAAAATGTTATTGTAGTAAAAATTCAATGGAATCAATAGGATTTGTTAATGTTACTGTGATATAAATATTTATAGGATAGGCACATTTATAATTTTAAGTTGTTAAAGTGATTTTTAAATAACAAAATAATCTTTCACGAGGTAATTTCAAAAGTCATAAAAATAAGCAATTTTTTAAATGAATATGTCTTTAGGCATATACAGACAAATAATAATCATTGAGATTAATGTGAAACTAGCGTACTAGCAAATAGCAACGTTTAATTTTCACTGATTAAACAAAAATATAAAGCTCAAAGTAAATACAGACGAGTTTGTTGGAAATTAAATATTTAATTTAGTTTGTTCGATTAACTTTTAACCACTGCAGTGCGTTTTGAAAGCTCACAACTGTAAATTGAAATATATGTTGGGTACAATTTTAATAACCTCTCGTAAAATTTTGTGCTAGGCTAAAAGCAAAACAATGTAGAAATTTTAATTTTGTGCCTCTTATTTTTTATTGTTGTACAAAAATATATTTTTATTTTTTCTAAAGACTCCTGTTTGTTAGCTTTTCACACGTGTGTTTTGCAATGTAGGTTTTTAAAATTGAATAATAGTAAAATATTTAATTTTTTAATTATTTTATGTTAGTTTTTCTATGAATGTTTAACTCCATATATATTTTTTGAATTAGAACTACATCTTATATGTAAGTAAATTATTTTTCTAAGTTTAAATTATTAAATATACAGTTGTTAATGTAGGATTATTGATCGCAGCTTATAGATTTTAACAGCATAATAATTTCTCTTAATATTACTGGATAAATAGAGTGCAGTCGAAATATTTGCACAGTTTAAAATTTGCGCTAGACAATTTACAATAGATAACACTTTCAGTTTTGTATTGTTATGTGGAGTACAGGATTCGGCAGGAAAGTATAGTGTTTTTTTGGAAAAAAAAGTGTTACACACACCAAGCATTCTCATAGTAAACACAAACCGATGATTGACATGAACGATGAAGGCATTTTTTATGAAAGGACAAGAAGGAATTTCATTGGTTTACACATTTTACATGTCACTATCAAATTGAAACCCAGTCCTCTGCTAGAAGTTTCAGTGAATTCGACTTATCCCCCACACGTTTTACACTTCACTACTTAGCTCAGCTGAAAATATCGATAAAAAATTTATAAGCCTATAAGATACACTTTGATCAATCGGTATGTTCGAATCATCGAAGGAATGATTGAGCTTCTGTTCAGACGTGCTAGTATTAACTGTCGCTGTCTCGGCGACGTATCTATTTTCAGGACCAATTCGCCTTTTCTTTCTGTCTCTTCTTATTGTCGGCTTTCTAACCAAATTCCTCTTAGATTTTCTATCCATTATTTGAATAATTACAACATTTTTAACTTGGAAAAACATGTAAGTCAAAACTTTCGTCAACAAAACGAGAGCACTTTGTGTTCACTAAATATATATATATATGCTGTCGCCTAGGATCCATTTTTTATCGCCAGTGACTATACGATGCAAAAAACCCTTTCTTTTATGCTTGACAAGCAGCATTTCACATGTGCAAAATCGGCGTTCTCGGCTTCAGTTAATATAAAACCAAATTTCCTTGCTGTTGAACCATTTCCAACAATTTTAAACGATGTAAAATTGCTTGTTAAGTCAATCCTAATGCAAGTGCTTCTTGAGTTTGGCAGGAATCTTCCTCGAATAATGCTTCCAATTCCGCGTCTTCGTACACTTTCGGCCTTCCGCTACGTTCTTTGTCTTTGACGTCAAACACACCGTTCTTAAACTTAGGAAACCACTCACAACAACTTCTCTCACTTAAAGCAGCCTCACCATATGCTTCTACAAGCAATCGATGCGCATCAGCTCCAGATTTCTTCATATTACAGAAGTAAATCGTAGGTTCCCACAAATGACATTATTCGGCTCAAAACTCAACAATTTCGCACAAAAAAAAATGTGAAAAAAATTATGTGAAGCTGATACAAAATCGCTAATATTTTAATGTTATGGTGTTGCTAGATGTCCAGCCTTACGATATGATGTTTTACATCTGACAATTTCAACCATAACTTACTGGTGGGGCCATATTTTGTCAAACGGCGGAGACTTATTGGTACTCCCTTTAATGTTTACAAACGAATGTCTTGCTTTTACTAATGTAAAGGCGGTGCAGAGTTAGTCTATAGATTTAAGCAAAAACCATTTTATGCCTTTTATTGCTGATAATCTAATAATACCGTATCAGTAATAATAAAACTGCAAAAAATAGAAAATAGTATCGCGTGATAATAACATTTCCCAAATTGAAATCAAACAACCATATGTGGCCCTGTTCCAGGCACATTTATATATTCAAATGACGCATCTTATCGGCCTACCTTATCTATCAGCAGCAACAAATTCCTAAAGTTTCTCTCAACACAGAATGGCAAATAGTTAATAATAACAAACGTAATTGTCAAGGAAACACCAATAATAATCTGTCAATTCAAAACAAACATTCTAAAACTACGAGCTACTGGCTAAACCCTGAAAACCGTTTTAGTGTGGTCACCGATGTAAATTTACAGAAACAGGGTTCGACTTTATCTAAAAAAAGTAATTCTAAACCGCCACCGATATTCGTCTCAGGTGTGGAATCTATTGATCCTTTACTCAACTTCTTAGAAGCTGCAGCCAAAGACAGGTATATATTAAAGACTCTATCAAACGATGAAATCAAAATACTTCCGAAAACAACTAAAAATACTCGTTGATAACCAAAGGTCTAGCAGAAGAAAACACGGAATTCCCACTTATCAAATTAAGCAGAAAATACATACAATATAGCTACACTTATGCATTCTGTTGCCAAATTTGAACCTCCACGCGCCGAGTGAACAATCCTTCAATGCTCCAGGTGTCAGAAAAATGGGCATACCAAGAACTTTTGCAACAAAGCTCCTCGATGCGTAATTATATATAATTATTATATTATTATAATTCTATATCGCAATATGAACAGAAAAAAAATAAAAAATGTGACATGTGTCAATTGTAACAGGAATCACCCGCCGAGTTATAAAGAATGCCCTGTCTATAAGGAACTCCAGCAAAGAATCTTCTCACCTTTACGACAAAAAACTTCTCCAAGTGCAAGACCCTATCAACTAGGACTCTCATTCACTCAAGCATTAATCAACAACAACCAACCCTCTAATAGTACAACTTTACATCAACAGAATACTGATTCAACACCTCACAACATGACTGAATTAAAGCAGATGTTAAAACAACTGATTGGACAGATGAGCACAATGTTAAACCTCTTAACCACCGTCGTAGCTAGATGATGGACAATTATCTTAAAATAGCGGTATGAAACGCCAATGGCTTGTCACAACATAAAAATGAGCTCCTTACTTTTATCACAAACCATCGACATCGTTTTAATTTCAGAAGCGTACTTTACACAGCGTATCAACTTTAACATCCTAGAATTTGCAGTTTATGCAACGCAACATCCTGACAGTAGGGCACATGCTGGCACTGCCATACTTGTCAAGAATTCAGTTAAGCATTATGTACTTCTCTCAACTACAAGTTACGTCAATAGTAATCGAAGATTGGCCACTCATAATATCAGCGGTTTATTGCCCACCAAGGCATAATAACAAACAAAGTACATACGAAGATTGTTTTCACACACTAAGTAATAGATTTATCTCGGGTGGTGATTTTAACGCTAAGCACACCCACTGGGGTTCTAGGCTTAGGACTACCAAAGTCACTATTACCCTTCTCCACTACTACATAGTGGCCTACGGATCCTAGAAAACAGCCTGGCCTGCTTGACCTGTGCTTTGTAAAATGGTTAAACATAAACCTTCTTAATGTCAATTCCTACCTTGATCTCTCTACAGATCACATATCAGTTATAGTAACCTTGGAAACTCTTGTAATACTCAAGAAGAAAGTACATTCACTTAAAAACGGAGGTACAAACTGAGAACGCTTCCAGGAGCTGGTTTGCGCATCTTTACAAGTAGGTATGCCATTAAAAACAACCACGAATTTAGATGAAGCAGTACAACACTTCAATCAAGTTATTCAAGAAGCGACTTATCAGGCCACTCTGGAATACATCCAAAACATCAAAAATCATTCCGATAAATTGTCCAGTTATAGTTAAACACAACATTGCAGAGAAGAGGAGATTACAGAAAATCTGGCAGATAACACAACACCCAAACGACAAAAGAGTCTTAAATCATACTGGACTCAAAAACTTACATTCTAATATCAGAAATCAAAGAGTGCAAAACTATTTAAGACATCTCTCTCCATTGGAAGCAAATGATTACTCATTATGGAGAGCCACAAAATACCTAAAGCAACCTCAGCAGCACAAAGCACCAATCTGTACTACAAACAACACACAAAGCTATCGAGAAAAGGTTTTAACGTTCGCTGATCATCTAGTCAACGTTTTTAAACCATTCCCGGCCAATCTAGACAATGAGAATGAGATCCACGACATACTAGAAATCCCATATCAAATGAGCTTTCCAATTAAAAGATTAAAGTTCTTCAGGTAGAAAACACGATTCACACACAAGTAAATTCACACAAAGTCCCTGGCCACTATCTAATTACCGCCTGTACCTTAAAAATCTGCCTCAGAAAAAATATCAGTTTATAACTAACCTTCACAATTTCTTTCTTCAAACGCACCAATAACGCCATATAATATTTGCTATTGATAGTTCTTCCTTTCTCAAAGTAATCGATGAATAAAATACCGTGCGCTTCCCAAAATACGGACAAAACCTTAGCAGCTGAGATTTGCGTTTTTGGTCGCTTTGAGCGGCTCTCGCCCTCTGCTATCCACTCATTGTCAGCCGACTGCCGATTTGATTCAGAAGTGTAGTGATAGATATATGTACATAACGCATAAATAAATATTTTTTATTGCGCTGAAACAGCTCCGAACAACGCTCTGACTCGCGGATTGCTTTGCTTGAACGGTATTCTCTACCATTAAAAAGCAATGCTTTACCAACACACAAAATTCAGATTTTTCATTGTTTGGAAAATTACACAAGTAGCATCATTGAAACCACTGTAACTTGTGAACTAAACGTTAGATTGTCATAAAATTTTGACACGTATGATTTGAAGGTTAGTACTTTTTATATATCATATGTGTTATAATCCTATTCGATTTACTGATCGCCTTCGTTTTTGTATTTATTGTTTTAATATTTTTTATTTTTATGACCTGTGTTGCCTCCTTTGTTTTTCCTTTGTTATTTGATTCTAGTTTTTTGGGGGGATTCTTATCTTCACCTCTTCCGATCTGTGCCTCAATTGCACCCTCTTGTTCTTTTAACAGTTTACCCGCCTCTCTGTTTGCTTCATTTGTCTCTTTTCCTTCTTTTTTCATTTCTTTCCGGTTCTTTATTAATTTAATTTGTTCTAAGGAGTAAGCATCACCATTTAGTATTAATTTGTTGTATTTTACAACAGCTAGGTGTCCTGCTCTGATTGATTTTATGTACTGTGCCAGTTCTTTCTTTTTGTTTTGATATATTTCTTGGGTTGTCTTCTTCCACGTAGATTTTTGTGCCTTTTAGTTTTTTAGTCGCTTTAAATGTCTCCATTTTCTTGTTATATCTTCTTGTTTCTAGCACAATTGGTCTATTTTCGCTCTCTTGATACTTCCCAATACTCCTGATTTCGTTTATCTCCTTTTTAATTACTCATGTTTTCCTTTAGTTCTAGATCGCTCTTCTTTTCTCTTTCCTCAACACACCTGACAGGCAGGATCCGCATGAATTAACAGAATGCAGAAAGATGCACAGAATAAGAGCAATCTCGTCCTTCCTGCTCAGGCATAGCAAAGAATCATCTTTGAACCAAATTGTGGTCTGCAGCAAAAAAAATCCTTTAAGATAATCGTAAACATATTGGAAAATGGTTGGACCGCTTAGAAGCTTTTAGGAATAAAGGATATGAAGTAACTATATGTAGTATCTAGCAAAGAAATTAGTTACATTGTTTTCTTACAATCTACCGAAGTAATCACAGCAGAGTCCCAATTAAGAGAACTAGACACACGTAAAAAAGTGCGTTTAAAACATTTCTTTAAGACAACACGAGAACTTAGCATGGACCGACGTCACGAAAATTAATTGATTTGGGTTATGAAGTTTCCTCTCACTGTTTATCAATTTTTTATTTTTTCTAGAGCCTAAACAGACATACAGATAAACAAGATAAAAAAAACAAAATAAAATGTAATCACGGAATCTAAAAACTTATTTAGCAATAAAAGTTCTTAAATGAAATTTTTACGCTACTACGAATTTTGGAATAGACGATGTTATTTTATAGGGTGGTTATTTTATAAAACAAATATTTTTAGGTTGATAATTGCAGACTTATATTTTGGCCTTGCAAACTTTGACATTTGTTGCACAACTATTTGACAATTTTTACAATTGTTCTTAATGTAAATGTTGTCTAAAATTTGTATTTTGTAAGATGCAAACTTGTTTAGATTTTGATGTAAATATCATCAATGCTTTAGGATCTAACAATACATTCTTTAGTTATACCAAGTTAAAACTGTCGCTAAAATATGTTGCTTTTTAATAAATAGAAATAGATTCCGGTTTAAGAAATTTAAATGTACATATTTTTATGTAAATCTTAATTTTTCTATCATAACACGTAACCAAGGTCTTTACAAAGTGAATATGATGTCTTTAACAACAGATGCAAATTTCTCGTTTCATTTTAATTTACAATAAATGTATTTGTATAGTTTTAATCCAGCAAAGACAGATGAATTGTTTTTTATTCTAATTAATCAAGTTTAAAAATTAGGACTAATTTATTACTATTCTTTTAAATCAATACTATATTAATTCTACTTTTGTTATTTTATTCTCTTGCTATATGAACATATAAAATAGCAGATCTGTTTGAGCAGTAAAATATCTACTTTGTGTGTCCCGCATAAGATAAAATGTAGTATAAAGATATTTGATATTTAATCCACTTTCATATATGGCAACAAGAGCTATATTCTTGTTATTTAACTGTTTTGGTGTAGCTTTGGCATAATTCCAAGAAGAGATAGTTGGTCTTTCGAGCGTTTTCTCAATAAAATATGTTTGTAGATCTCTAGCAGTCCCGTTATGTTTCTAAAAAAAATTTAATCTTTTAAGCGGACGTTTATTACGTAAGTAAAAGCTAAACCGTAAAGACCATTACATTTCTTTGGTATGTTATAGCTATAGTTTCTAATATAGGCAATTTATTTGTTACAATTACAAGTGGTCATACAAAAACTATTGAAATTAAAGCCGCAAATGTCAACAACATGTCATAAACAAACCAAAGGGATTAGTTCTCTACATTAAAATAAAATATATTCAAACTGCTCTAAACTCATTTAAAAATCAGGAAAAAAATAACGCCCCCAAGAAAATAACACGATAATAATTATAGAATTGGAATAAACAAAAAATAGTTATAAATAGATGATTATTTATTTAAAATCTAAGTGTTAATTCTATTCATCACACTTGCACTACTACATATATGTATGTATGTGTATATATATATATATATATATATATATATATATATATATATATATATATATATATATAGATCTTTGCAATAATTGTTAGTTATTCTTTTTTAGGAATTGTAACTTAAAGACCTTAATTGTTTTTATTTGTGATACAATAGTAACCTACAAAATCATTGCCCCTTTATTGGGTTTTCAGAAAAAATGCCTAAAGTTAATGTCGTCATATCTGACTTTGTACGTGTGTACGGACGTGTGTGCGCTTCGAAATATTGGTGCCCGGGGCGTTCGACGCCGGCCGGCCGCCCGTGCTATTTAAGATAAAAGGTCAGCTATAAATTTTATTTACATTTAATAATTTTTCACGAAAATAAGGCGTGCCGAATTACGGGTATCAGTACCCTCAAAATCAACAACCTGTGACGTATGACCAACAAATCAATCAAGGCACATTTCAACAAAATTTACCGATACAGCAATTACAACAGCCATACTTAGTCTCACAATCGCAACCGAAGCTACAAGTTCAAGTAACGGCGCATTATTTCCCAAACGATTCACTGCAAAACACAAATCAACATTCAGCAATCACTCCAATGCAAACAAATAATGACGATTCCTGCAAATGCCAAATCCAAAAAAGATAAAACGCTCTGATAATGACATACATCGGCTTTCGAAACAAATGAAAACAGACAATTACTGGTTAAACGCTACAGAAACCTCAAACCGATATCAGCCTCTCGCAGGAGAGCGGATCGAAAATACCAGCACGGAAGAAGTACAACCACCATCAATATTTGTTTACGAAGTTAGTAATACCAAACCCCTTATCGGCATGTTAAAAGAAAGAGTAAAAGATCAATACACACTGAAACTGATAGGAAACACGCAAATCAAAATATAGCTTCACAAAGCTGCCTACTACCACACCACAACTACCCAACAAAAATTCACCTACATCAGATATCAATCTAGAAAAAATGATGGTCAAACTGATGGATAGAATGGACACTATGCTCAGTCTTTTAGCAGCCCTGGTCAGCAAATTTCAATCATAATGGACAACACCTTAAAAATTGTAATCTGGAACGCCAACGGATTAGCACAACATAATTTAGAATTCAAACAATTCCTCATAAACAACAACATTGATATTATGATGATATCGGAAATACATTTCGCTCACAAGACATACATGAAAATACCCAAGTATACAATCTACGCAACCAATCATCCAGACAACACTGCTCACGCAGGAACTGCACTCGTAGTTAAAAATACTTTAAAGCACTATGAACTTCCCAAAGATCATCAGGAACATTTACAAGCTACCACCATCCTTGTACAAGAACAGAATAAGGAAATAGTATTGTCTGCAATTTACTGCCCGCCCTAGCACAACATAACTAAACAGCAGTTCACCGACTTTTTCCAAACGCTCGGACCCCGCTTTATGGCAGGAGGAGACTATAACGCAAAACACCAAACTTGGGGATCTAGTGTTACGGTTATCAGAGGCAGAGAGCTATTGAAATCCATTGAGAATAACAATATTCAATACCTATCAACAGGTCAGCCCACCTACTAGCCTACCGATCGACGAAAACTTCCTGATCTCCTGGATTTTTGTGTAATCAAAGGAATATCTGATAGATACACCAAAGCTGAATCCAATATAGACCTTTCATCTGACCACTCCCCGATAATTGTAACATACATCGCAAAAATACTAACTATAACTATAACTATAGTAAGCGAATAAACTGGGAGTATTTTCGAGAAATCACCCAAGAAAAGGTAAAATTAAACATTCTTTTGAAAACGGACATTGATCTATTCAACGCAGTGGAACATCTCAACCAAACTTTACAGGATGTTGTCTGGAAAGCAACTCTTGACAACGAAGAACAGGGTACACTTGACCGTTGCCCTCTGTTTATTAAACAAAAAATAGCTGAAAAACGAAGACTTCGACGAATTTGGCAAAACAGTAGATCCCCACGAGACAAAACTAATTTTAACCATGCTACCCAAAATTTAAAAACTCTCCTGAAACAGCACAAAAATCAGGAAATACAAAATTACCTATCCAGTTTAACAGCTTACGAAGCCACAGATGCCTCACTCTGGAGAGCAACAAAGAAATTAAAAAAACCAACCAGCAGCATTTGCAAAACACATGCCTACAGTGTTCCAGCCAATACCCAGAACCTGCACAGTGAAAGAAGAACAAACAATTCATTACACATTAGCGGAACCACTTAAAGCACTACCTCCTCTAAAGCCTGTAAAAGTCAAACAAGTAATAGCTGCTGTCAAAAGTCTTAATCCGCATAAATCACCAGGATATGATTTACTCACGGCAGGTCTATTAAAACAATTGCCAGAAAATGGCTTTAAATTAATTACATATATATTCAATGCAGCTCTGAGACTTAAATTATTCCCCGAACAGTGGAAAGTTGGGCAAATACTAATGATTCCAAAGCCCGGAAAAAACTCAGAGGACATTACCTCTTACCGACCAATTAGCCTGCTACCTATAGTCTCTAAACTATTTGAAAAACTGCTTCTACAAAAAATACAAACCATCCTTGCAGACAGAAATATACTCTCACAACATCAGTTTGGTTTCAGGGAAGGACACGGTACAGTAGAACAAGTTCATCGAATAGTGACAAAAATAAACCACGACTTGAATCTTAAAAGATACTGCACTGTTGTATTCCTCGATATTAGACAAGCCTTCGATAAGGTTTGGCACACGGGACTAATATATAAAATTAGAAGGGATCTTCTACAAATGTATGAACTTATCCGATCATAGCTAGAAGGACGAACTTTTCAAATCAAACTGAGAGAAGTATTGACTGACCTCTATCCAATATACTCAGGAGTGCCACAGCGAAGTATATTAGGACCAGTTCTTTACCTAATATATACAGCAGATTTGCCCACAATTCCTCAAACACTCACAGCCACCTATGTCGATGATATAGCAGTTTGGCATCACACTCAAACTACCTCCAAATAATTCTCAATAAAATACATACCTGGTTCCAACTATTGCATATACAGGTTAACGAAACAAAATCCGTACAAACAACTTTCACACCACGATCAGAAACCTGCCCATCAGTGACACTTAATGGTGAACCTATTCCTCAACAGGATAACGTTAAATACTTGGGAATTTATCTGGACAGACGCCTCACATGGAAAACACACATAATGAAAAAACGAATGCAATTAAGGCTCAAATTCCGACAAATGTATTGGTTGAATTTGAAGAACATCCTTCTTGTCCATAGAAAATAAGTTGCTACTGTATAAAACGATCATGAAACCGATATGGACATACGGACTCCAACTCTGGGGATCGGCCAGCAATTCCAACTTGGAAATCCTCCAACGCTTTCAAAATAAAGTCGTAAGGACGATAGCTAACGCTCCACGTTATGTCCCCAATTGGGTTCTTCAACAGGATCTTCCTCTCCCAACCGTACACGAGGAAATTCGCAGAGCTAGTGCAACATATCTAAGAAAACTTAGTGTTCACCCCAACATCCTAGCAGCAAATTTGCTTGAAAAACAGTGTATTAAACGTTTAAAAAGATACGATCCATTAGACTTAGAGACACGATTTCAGTGGTCAGTGTAATTTGTGACCTCTTCAGCACCGACGCAGTTCGATCTTATTAAGCAAGAATGAAGTCAGTGGATTTTATTCTTACAGGATATTGCATGTCTATTAGCCAAACTATTTACTTATTGTTGATGTTCAACAGATTGTAAATGTGCAGTATTAAAAAAAAATTCTGTAATAATAAAAAATCAGTTATATAGTGCTCACTTTTTAAATGACAATAATTATAGTGTTTATTGGTTCAGAAACTTCAGCTTAACGGTTCAAATTAAAAATTATTAAATAAAATTAAATATTTACAAACATTTAAATTACTGATCAGCTTTTTCTGTGAGTAGCCTATAATGATTTGATTGGTTTTAACAGCGTTACAAAGTATTTCATTTGTCTCTTGATATTCTTATTATTCAGTTCATTTATTGCTGCAGTAATCATTATCTTTGGGACATCTCCATGAAAAAAGTTTAGTGGAGTGAGGTCTGAGAAACACAAAAGGAATTACATGCCACCTCTTCGACCATTTGTTTAAAAAAATCGGAGCGAGATAAATCCTTACATCACGATGGTAGTGAGGAGGTTCTCAATCTTAATAAAGTAAATCTCTTCGTCACGAAATAAATGCACGGGTAGACCGACGTATTCCTGCACAGTATGTTTAAGTAAAGATTAACAGTGACTGTATGGTGAAAATTCTTTTGCGGCAAGCCCGTCGAGGGACAGAGAGATTTTATTTTGATATAAACAAAACCATATTTCACTTTTGCCCAATTCTTTTCATTTTTAGACCGTACTATATTTTGTTATGTCTTAGTATATTTTTAAAATTTATTCTGTTTGATGAGAACTATGTAAGTCACAAATATTCAAAACAAATTTGAAGGTTGTTTCCCCCACTGTTTTAATCGATTTTCACCATTAAAAAACTCAGCCGAGATATGCACCCAATAAATATATGTCTGTTTAATTTAAATCTGAAGCAAATTCCGTTATACCTCAGTATGAGGCTACGATGCCGACAAATTGAGGTTTAATTCGGTGTTGAGATGTCTGATGGGAAAATAATTGAGTATTTGCGATGCCTTTAAATAAAAAATAATAATGTAATCATCTAAGGTGCAGTACTTGCCACATTGCCCCGTATCATAAATAATGCACAACGACTGGGACGTGAGATATGAAAGCTTTAACTCCTCATTTCAAAGGCAATACCCCATGTGGGGTGTTAGAATCCGTTCCCATGACTTACACACACATATGCACACACATACGCACACCCACGCAAGCGTACGGACACACACACATACATACAAGTAAATTCAATAAATTTAGAAATTGACTAAGTTGTTTAGGTTAAATATTTTCTCTATTTTTTATAAACATATTTAAAATATGCACAAACTAACTTTACTATTGTATAAGTTATTAGAGCTCAAAAAATGAGATGCACACAAACCACTATTAAGAATTATTGGAAGGGATGAGTATAAATTCTTAATTACTCGTAGTAGTGTTTCACTGCTTATTGAAAAACCATTTCTTGGGTCTGTTTGAATTGCTGCTGCTTTTCTTTTTTCTTCGATGATTATTACTGTAATAAATATAATATAAGCTTTGCAACGTTCAAGTATTTATTTAGATAGAGAAACCCTGAAACAATGAAATGACAGATGAATTGGTTCAGGCTGTCCCTTAGGATAACAATAAAGTTGCTTTTTAAGGTATAAAGTTACATAATTTTATGGCAGCTTGAATTAACAGACTTTATCTGAATATTGGATCTAAATGTTCGAAGCGGCAGCAGTAAAGCACAATATGGCACGGGATCGATTTCCCCGGCGCCTGCAAATCGATTGCCACAATGACCAACGACAGCAGTCGGCCCTATAATTTAAAAATTAAAAAGCAGGCCATACATATAAATGAGTTCATTAAATTTGATTAATCCCGCTCTAGTTGTAGCGGTTTTAAGGTTAATCAGCCGTGCGCTGAAAACGGCAGGAGCTCGTTAGAGAATTACACAGTTGTTCTAATCGGAATTGCGGCTATGTGGTCGGAAGTTGCGCTTCCAGGACGCTTCCGCGTTGAAGACCTTTACAAGGCTTTCTGGATTCTGGCGCTCGATTAATGTAGACGTTTCGGCCGAAAAACTCGGGTTTTTGCTCTCGGCGCCTCGTATTTGCATAATGGCGGTTGCTAAGTGCTTTCGGGCAGGCCGGGGTCGTTAAAGATACGTTTGTAGTTGTTCTTTGTACGTAGACCAAACATGGCTTGCAGTTTAATGAAGGAAAGACTTTGAAGCACCAAGCTAACATACTTTTTATTACAGTAGCGTTATAGTAGCTCTTTGTATGGTTTAATTTTTTTCTACAAAACACTAATTGCAAGATTTTACAAATGTATACGAGGTACGTTCAAATAAAATTCGTTACTTAGTGTTTTCAAAAAAAAAAACACGTTACATTCGGAAGAACGACAAAAAGTGGCTCATTAAAATATGCTCCATTGCCAGTTACACATTTTTCCCATTTTTCGGGTAATTTGTGAATACCACGCCAATAAAAATATTTCCCTTTTGCCGCGAACCATTCATTGATACATTTTTTCATATCTTCGAACGAACCAAAGCGTTGCTCAGCAAGTGCGTGGCCCATCGATGTCAAACAAGTGGTAATCGGAAGGAACCAAGTCTGGTGAGTAAGCCGTATGAGGTAGCACTTCCCAGTTGAGTGTTTCTAACGTGTCACGAACCAGTTTTGCCGTATGTAATGTAGCATTGTCATGGATGAAAATGAACTTGTGTTACCTTTTTCGATATTGTGATCGTAGCGAACGGTTTAAATCGATCAATTATTGTTGGTAGCGTTTGTATCAACCGTTTCACCAGGCTTTTAGAGCTTATAATAAACCACACCATTCTGGTCCCACCAAACACAGAGCATCGTTTTCCTGCCAAAGCGATTCGATCTTGTAGTTGATATGGATGGTGTGCCTCGGTTTACCCATAATTTTTACGCTTAGGATTTTCAAAATATATCCACTTTTTATCCCCAGTAACTATACGATGGAAAAACGACTTTTTTTGTATCATTCGAGCAAAATTTCAGATGTGCTTTGCTCCTTTCCATCTCTCGTTCAGGTCATGTGGTACTCATCTGCCGACCTTCTAAATCTTTCCCATCTCTCGTAGGCGATTGGAAACAGCTTGTTGACTAACATTCAATTGATCTGCGAGTTGTTTTTGTGTTTGTTAATCGTCTTCGTCCAACAATACTTGCAATTCCACATCTTCGTACTTTTTTGGCGGTTTTCCGTGTTTCTTGTCTGCAACATCGAAATTACTTTCGAAACGCCAAAAACATCGTTTACACGTATTTTGCGAAGGAGCAAGTTCACCAACTCAACCTATAAAAAAGCAAGACAGACTTGATTGTAGAACTACCGACCACTATCACTATTGAATATAGCATACAAAAGCATGATTACAATATCGACTGGTAACGGTTCACGATAAGACAGCTGCAAGAAAAAACGAAAAAAAGGAAATAACATTATATATGCTATGTATAGACTATAAACAGGCTTGCGATAGTTTAAAGAGCAACAAATTGTTAACAAAAATGAAAGACTTAGAGATTCCAGAAGAAATATTTTAACTGGACAAAATGACCTTAGCAGAAACTTGGAGTAAATATGGGAGGAGCAAGTTTCCAGAAAATTAAAGCTACAAAGAAACTGAGACAAGGAGAGCCACTCTCTATTACATTGTTAACTACCGAAAGCGTGCTAACGCTTAAGAGGTATTAATGAGATGAAAATCCCGTCTGTGTGTGTATCTGTTATCACGATAACTCAAAAACTAAAGCTCCGATTGACCAAATTTGGCACACAAGTACTTCATACCAAAACAAAGCATAAGTTCTACTAATCAGCAAAAAAAAATTATGTTCTTTCGGTGGTTGCAAATTTGAGTTTACACCCTTTTCGTTTAATATAGTCTTGGAGGGAGTAATGAGAAATAGCGGAACAAGTAGAAGTAACAACGTCTTTAAAAACTCGTACCAATTAATGGAAGACAATCTGATAATTATTTCTAGAACAAAAAGAAGCTAAAAAATATATATTAGAACACAAAAAAAGAAGTAAGAACATATGGACTGGTTGTGAACGAAATAAAAACAGAATAATACTTAGCAACAACATTCAAGACAAATCATGAAATGAATAGTAGCCAGACTAAGAAACAATACAATTGTAAGCAAAAGGATAGCTACATTTATCTAGATACAGAAATCAATATAGAAATAACTCATATAGATATAGATATAAAAAAGAATAGTGCTGGGTATAAAAAGTACTGCGCTTTTAAATAAAGTAATAAAAAGTAAAAACCTTTCACGAACAGTTAAAATTAAAGTTTATAAGACAATAACATGACCGATAGTAGTACGGGTGTCAAGTGGTAACATTAAATTTAAGATACATAGACAAACAACTAAAATGGGAGAGAAGAGTATTAAGACAGATTTTCGGAGGGGTTCAGAAAAAAGAAAGTTGGAGGAAAAGGAGACATAAGGAGTCATATGAGATGTACCAAGAGCCAGCAATAATAGGTGATATCAAACAAGCAAGGTTCAGATGGCTGGGACATTTAGAAAGAATGCCGATACAAACTATTTTTAGAGAAGCCCCAGAAGAAAGAAATAGAAGAAATGGTTCTAAGATGTAAAGGAAATTTTAAAAGAACTGGAAGTTAAGAATTGGAATGTACTCGCAAAACAAAGGACCGAATGGACAAAAATTGTTAATAAAACCAAGGGCTTCTCGTGCTATGACAAATTTAGGAGTTGGCTAAGTTGTTTGGATAAATATTTTTCTCTATTTCTCACAAATATATTTAAAAAAATATATTGACGATGCAATATATTTTTTTGTTAAAATTATCCGAAGATGAACTTTAGATGAAGAGTTGTCGTCTATGTACTGCTTGTTGTTCTATATAAGCTAACAGGGTTAAGATTTTAATATGTCTACTTTGTCTTCTCTGGTAAGAAAATAGTGTGAGATTATTTTTAACGATCTTAATGTTTTTTCCAGTGAAGAAACGATTAAATGTATGCTGACCTGTACTGGAAAGTGAAGAAAAACGTGTCAATTGTGAGTTAATGACGGTTTGATCGATATCGTTCTATCAAATTGCGCCGAGGATAAATTTTTGTGTAAAAGGTTTTGGAAGAGTGCATCAACAGGATGCACTATGTGACACGCTAAAGTCTCTTGGTACTATTTCGCTTAATAAAAATATTGCTCTTTTTGACAAGTACAAAAGACAGTAGTAGTGGCAATGCAAGGTTTCTCCTGGAGAAGATCGTCTGTTGGAAAATTTAAATTTAAATCTTGAGAATATATTTGTAAGATATTATCTACAATAATTAATTGCTGAATTTTTGAGAGATTTTGAGTGCATTGTTCATAAATTAGTTGACTAAGCATCATACATTAGATATCTAACAGAGCTTTAAAATAACATATTGAATTTTATAAGTATATCAGTGACTTATTGTTTTATGTCATGCAGGAAGATTTGAATGGTTTGTTGTTTCAAAAATAGTTAGGAATTTCTTAAAAGTAACTAACGTTTTGTTTCGCTATGGTTGTGTACAAAAAGTGTACAAACATAAGGTGAAGTCTTCATAATATATATTGATCTGTTATTTTGTCATACGATACAAGATATACGTATAATTACAAGTAAAGCGGATATGAGACAAATTATATTAAGACTTGTTTTTCGTTTATTGAACATCGATAAATGAAATTATTGGGTTCAAGTAAGCGCAACACTGTAATAAAAAGCTGGAAATAATTCAAATTTTATTTTCTTAAAATGAACATCAGGTAAATAAGTGTTTATTTCATAGAAGAAAATCAGTCATTATTCTGCAAATTCATGTTTCCAATTGCAGAAATATTTACTGATATACACAATTAAGAGATACTTACGTAAAAATAACATTTAAAATAAATAATTATATTATTTGCAAATTATTATGTTCGAAAATACAAATATTTTGATTTTGAATGTTTATTAAAGAAATTTGTTTATGATTATGCCATATAAAATCTGTTGAAATCACTTTCCCTTGGACATTAAAATCCAGTATTAAAATATTTAACTCAATGGTTATTTGTTTTATATATATATATATATATATATATATATATATATATATATATATATATATATAATATAACCTAATTTACGATAGATTTTGAAACAAAGGCCCTTATCTTCTTTTACCTATTGTATACTGTATGTCGATGACACTTTTATTATCTGGCTTCATAGACATGATACATTTTCAGAATTTTTTCCGCGCCTAAACCAAATTCACACTAATATCAAATTTATCATAGAAACCAAACCAAATTCCCTTTCCTTTCTAGATACTCTTATAACAAGAAATTTCTTCAAATAACAGTTTTCATTACATTGTCTATAAAAATCCCACTCCCTGTCCAAATTCATTCGGTTGCAAAATCTTTCATCACCAAATCCGTCAGAATTTTCGATATGAAAAATCGCCAAATATAAATTAATGCTATTACCAGCACCTTACTGCTAAATAGATAGTCCGATAAACCCTTACCCTATATAATCAAAAATATAAATAAAAACATTAACTCCCAATCCCTCCTAACCCACGAAAAGCATTCTTACCGTACATCAGAGGCATCACCGATAAAATAAGTTGCATATTAATGACGCAAAACATATATACAGTCTTCACGACCAATAATCAAATATCTGCTCCAATTAATTCCTAGGAGTTTATAAAACACTTTGTGGAGACTGCCGAAGGATCTATATAGGTCAAACAAATCGGCAATTTTTTAGCCGAATATATAAGCACGTTGTGGCCGTACGGAAAAGTGATAATAGTTCGGCACTTGCCAAACATAATAAAGAAACAGCCAGAAAATTAATTTTCCACAGACAAAAACCATTTTGTTCTTATTTTCCATTTAACCAGCAGGATTGTACGTGAGGAAATGGAAATATAAAAATGCCCGTAATGCTTAAACACAAGAGCTTTACCCTATAAGTGACAAAGCAGGATACGCAAAAAATTAGCCTCAAAGACTCGTAACTTTCTTTGGAAACTAGGCAGATTGAAACGATGAGCGAAAAGCTAAACTTTTGAAAATGGTATTAAAGTTTGTACCGAAACATCGAGATTTTTCTCAAATACGACGCGGTTGAAACTGTAAACCAAACTGTTCAAATATATATATATATATATATATATATATATATATATATATATATATATATATATATATAAAACATAAATATAGACAATAAAGGTTTTTTTTTGTTTTTTCGAGTATTTAAACTACGAACACGAAGATGCGAGTCACAAAATAATAGTACCATTGGAAAGCCGAGAAAAAATTACGTTGATTTTTTTATTAATGTTTTGAGGCCGAAACGACGAGATGAAACAGTTGTGTTTCAGGCTCGCATGGACGCCTGCGATGGCGCTGGGGCAGTTGACGCGTTTTGTCCCATTTATTTGTTAGTTTGGACAGTGTAAATCCGGGTCTTCTCATGAAGCAGGATAAATTTTAGAAATCGTTAATCGGTTCCTTCAAAAAGGTGGCGAACAATGCAAATATTCTCGTGAGACTTCGAGCGTCGGTGATCTTCATTTCCAACTATTTCTCGCCTTCCCAAAAATTGTTTGTCACGAAAACGTTTAAAATTTTAAGAATGGCTTCGAACTATATCTTAACTCTTCTGAAAATTTCGGGTGATTTTATGTTATATGTTGTGAGAAATTATCCCTTGCGCAATCGATGAGCGTACGTACCTCTTGCTCTGACATCGTGATAACGACTAAAAAGTGGTAGTGCAAGGCAGAAGTCCCCACCCACACTGTTTACCTTATGAAGCTTGTGATATATATATATAAACATCAGTGAGCGTTTATTAGAGGATGGGGTCGGAGGCAGCCTTCAGTAAGTTTAACAGCATAATTTTTGGTCAACATTTAGTTCTTTACTAAAATTTAATGTACGCCATATTTTATTTTCCCCAACCTCTTAAACTACAGATGCTTTAGGGCATAGCGTATAAAAAGACGCCAATACAAATTTTTTTGTAGTTATATATGCACCATAATACTAGTGATATTGCGCTAGTTCATAATGTACTTCCGTAATTTTTACATTTTTACGTTCAAACGTAAGAAGTATACGTACTGTTAAAATGGGTTTAACTTTATCTATTTGTTACGTCCATTTGCAGTAATTTTTAATTCTTCCCTATACTAATGTTGACAGCAGTAACAGAATGTTTGTTTTGATTCTGAAATTAAATATTAATATTACACTATAAAAGGGGCAATGGGTACAAAGGTAACATAATTATGCAAAATACCTGGAAGGACGTTGCTGCCGCTACTTTGTTTGGACGTGCAAATTTCAAACGTTTACATAAGGCTTACGTGCATTATATGCATTTCTTATGGGTGATTTATATTTACGTTTATTATGAATGGGCGCTTACAATCAAAGCTCCGCTCGGTGGAAGCAAATCAAATGGCCAATGTATACGCAAGGAGTGAGAGGGGCTCTAGTGTGCGGCACGAACTTACAGACCTCCTCGTGTAAATCAAAAGCTCAGAGCACCGCTATGCCAAATTTAATGTCAGCTGTCTTTGTTTACTTTCCGTTCAAATGTATAGGATGTCTTTATTTACCACGCACGGACCTCCTTGTATAAATCAACGGCTTTGAATGACCCCACATTTCTTTATTTACTTTCTGTTCAAATGTATAGATAAATTAATAAAATATTAAAATATTAGAATCTTAGATTTTCAATGAAAATAAATATATTTTGTGGTAAAACAAAATGATTAATTTTTAAAAGGACATTTGTGCAGCATATTAATTTATTGTACACTTAACTGTAAATGTAAAATGTAATTTTGTAGGAATTATATTATGTGCTCTTTAAATATTTAGTCATCTTGTTTATTGTTTGCTATGAAGTATACGTAGTAATGTGTTTTAATTACTATAGTTTATAGCTTATTTGCTACTAAAGGCATTAATTTATAACAACTAGCAGTATTAAATGCCTTACTGTAGCAATAACCTGTTGTTATACTCAAATGTGTTGTATTAAATTTTTAGTTCAATATCTCATTTAATATATTTAGAAGCGTATGTGTTCTCATATAATTGAATGGTTTATTTAATAATAATAGCACTAAAGTAAAAAATCATATAGTATTAGAGATGTTTTCAATTATAGTCTTGTATTTTAGTTTCTTTTATTCCATTATATGCTTCTATATCAATTAACACATGTGCTCTTGTGGCATTACAACAAAAAAGTGTTTGCATTACGTACAATTGTTTGTTTATCGCTGTTGGCTTAGGCAACAAGTTGTGTACACAATACACTTATTGATTTTACCTGAAAGTTATTAAATTCCTCAGAATTCGTGTGCTTTTACGAATGTCATGCCTTTTCTTGTCAACAACGCCCTATTGTTTTGTAAAAAATATTTAAATTATTTTACACCGTCTTGATTTTAAGTTTCTCTGTTCTGAGTGACAGAATAAACTCAAATATAACAATTATTTTCCAGAAAGTAATCCTCACTCTTCTGTTTAAACACCATTTCAGTTCGCAGTATACATAATGACCTTCTAAATTATTAAAGATGTAGGGGTAAAACTGTCCGTTTCAGGGTTTAAGCGATCAAGATTTCCCTAGGAACGGAGGTGAGTAGTTGCGTGTGGGGCATACCTCTCGTGCGCGAGTTTCTTCATTTGCTGCCATTTTCAGAATTAATTGCTGTTCTAACTAAATTATTAAAGGCTCGGTAATGAGATAATTAAATTTTTACAAACATTAAAACTAACTTTGCATGTCTGAAAGGGTAGCTGCCGAAGTAATTTGAAACTGTAAAATTCTAATAAACTTCCATTATGTCTTAGTGAAAGCTTTTTACGAGAGATATTCTTTGGTGACTTTTATTTTATCATATTGTTCTATAGTATCAAATAGGATTTCAGCGAGAGAAAAGTTGAAGTAATGAAATAATTCATACTTAGCATCTTATATAATTTTTTATTTAAATAGCATTGCAGTAATCGATATTTATGACTAAACTTTTGGGGATAGAAATACGGCTAAATCTTGGAAATTGCATTTTAATAGTGGTAATGCACGTATGGAAGATAATCGGTGTTTCAAATGGCTCTGCATTACTATAATTACCTTCTAAAATATAGTATACGTCCGTATGGATTGAAGGGTTAGGGGCGGAAAAATTCAAAAATACATATTAATAACATCCCCGCGTTGCAACTAGCCGAGTGTGTATTAGAAGATTCCTATAAATACTTTTTCTGTATTGTAACGTTATTGCTCTTAACAATTGTGATTAAATTTAATTAAGCTACTTATTTAATTTACTAACAACAATATATTTATATTTATGTACACTAACAAACTTATCTACTAACATACTCTGTAACTTTATCTACAACAGATTTTATTTCGCACTAGAACATGTTACTTACTCTAGTAACTTGAATTTTCTATGCTGCTTTGATGAGTGCTATTTGTATCTACAGCACCCGTTCTAGAACCTTCTCGTAGCACCAGAACCTTCAGAAATATTTTGCCCCGTTCTAGGCCTCGCACGTGTACTACCACTGCGAGGGTTTCAACAGCATGGCTTTAACTTTCCGCGTGGGAGCACGGCCTACGAACTGAGAAGTTATAAGGCTTTCATACATGTTTCCTCTCTCTCTGCTCGGTCGTCGCGTATTATCTCTGATATGGGGCGATGTGCCAAGCACCGCACCTTATGCGACTGCCATTATTAGCCCTTGTTCGAGTGAATACAAGTGCTCAATTATTTTTTGTGACTAAGTAGGCCAACCGCTAGGCATCAGGGAGCACCGGGGAATGAACTCGGGTCCGTCAGAATCGCAGCCCACCCCTCAACTATGGGACCATGCTGGTTCTTCTACTATAGTAACCAACTGACATACAGATTTTCCAACAAAAATTGTTTAAGGCGTAGCCATTAGTGATTAAAATGATGTACAATTTTTGGGCCAGAATCTTGTTCAATAGCAACGAATATCTTAACTGATCAATAAACTATATCAATATTTATATTATATCATTTTTAATTTTTTAATAATTATTTATAGGTTTAACTACAACAAACAGTTATTACTGTAGTTATATTTACGCATTTGTATTATTCGATTATTTAATAATCCACATTTGATAATATAACAGACATGTACGAACATATAAAAACTAGTATAAAAGAAACAGCTCGGGAGGTACTGGGAGTCAGAATAAAAGAACAATAATCACAAGATAATCCTTGGTGAAAATACGCTAAAAGTATCCAGGAAAAGAAAGAACAATATAATAGGTGGCTAAGCACCAAAACGCAAGAAGATCAACAAAAGTACAAAGAGAAGAACAAAGAGGGAAAACGATTAGTAACAAGAGAAAATAGGGGGAACAAAGAGTTCAGAAGCATGGCGAATACTAAAAACGTTAAGAACAAATTCAAAAGAAAAGGCATACATACCGTTCATACAACAAGAAAAATGGGAGCAATACTACCAGGACCTGCTAACAGAAAATAGAGAAGAGTTTAAAGTACAAAAGATAGAAAATAAACAAAATGACCAAATAGAACACGAAGAAGTAGAAATAACAATTGGAGAAGTCAAAAGGACCACACAATCATTAAAAAATAGAAAATCAGGAGGACCGGGAGGAATAGTACCCGAAATGGTAAAGTATGGAACCCCGAAATTACTACGCATGATGCAACATATGTTTCGTAAAGCACTAAATGGGGATGTACTACCGAATGAATGGACAAAAGCGTATATAACGTCGATATTTAAAAAGGTAATCGCAGAATATGTGACAACTATAGAGGCATTAGTGTGATCTCTAATGGGAAGAATTTATGCAAAAATAGTAAAAACAAAATAGAAGACAATATTCATGGAAAAATAGGAGAAGACCAAACAGGATTCACAGCCGGAAAATCCTGTATAGACAACATATATACTATCCAACAACTTATAGCGAAAATGAGCGAAATCAGGGACATTCACTTGGCCTTCATAGACCTCAGAAAAACGTACGACTCGGTTCCCAGATAAATTTGGGAAGCGATGAGTATTATAGGGATCAACAAAAGTCTAATCAGGCAATACACAACTTTATGGAAACAACCAAGTGGCAGTGAAAGTGGGGCAGACGATCAGTAATTACTTTAAGACAACTAAAGGGCTCCTACAAGGATGTGACATCTCAACCCTATTCAAGATATTCTTAGAAGATACCTTAAAGAATTGGAAAAGAAATGTGAGGAATGGGGATACCAGTGCGCAATGAACATCTTTATACACTAAGCTAGATTGATCAAGTGATAATAGCCCAAGATGAAGAGGACCTGAGTTATATGACGAAAACTAAAAGACGAGTACACTAAGGCCGGTATGGAAATAAACTTCGACAAGACAGAATATTTAGCGATTACAGAAGAAGAGGTAAAAACTTAGAAATAGACGACAATGTAGAAATAAGAGGAAAAATAAGTTCAAATACCTAGGCTTTACTATATCAAAAATACATCTGAAGAAGAAATAAAGAACAGGTTAGGACAAACTAGAATAAGTATCAGACAAACATCCCATTCTATGGAACACCACATTCAAAAATACAAAACACAGAATAATAACACAATTATCAGTTGAATATGGGGCAGAAAACTGGATAATTAATAAGAAAATATAGAGGAAATAAAAGCCACAGAAATGGAATTTTGGAGAAGGTGGCCAGGTGACCGACTGGACAGAATTAGAAATACAGAAATAGAGAGGAGAATGAATGGTCGAATGTACATCGAGGAAAAGAAATTAATATGGTACGCATGTTAGAAGGACGGACAATAATCGATGGATAAAGAAAATAACAGAGTGGAGTCCTCCAGGAAAACGAAAGAAGGAAGCACCGAAGATCTTTCAGAGATGAGGTGGACAAGCATGGAAAGAAGAGGGCTAGCAGACGGAGATTGGGAAGACGAGAAGGAGTGGAAGAAACGGTTGAGTGAAGGAAGACAGCGTCAGCTGTGAAGATCCTTTTGTATATATTTTTGTATATATAATAATCCTACAACCAATATATCTTTTATTGGTAAATATTTGCGCATTCAAATGAATACTTTCAAGGTTGCTGATATTATATCAATTGTAACTTTTGGAGCTACATTTTTAAAGAATTGAACGGGTGTTAGTCCAAACCATTCACTCAAGTTTTGAAGCCGGGATATTCTTCTTTTTCCTGGGTTTTATTAATTAATTGTAGTATTTTGTAGCTAAATTCTCGTTTTATATGTGCTAGTTATTCTAGTTTCTTTGTCTTGATGTCTAAGAAAAACATGCAGCTAATCTGCATTTTGTTTAGAACTTCGGCATTCGTTACTTTTTCTGTTTGTACTATTCACACCATTCGACGGTACAGCCACATCTCAAAGACTTCAATATTTATAATTATAACTTGAACGCGCCTTGTATGTAACACCAAGACTACATTGATTCAAATTCAAATAAATATAATTAAAATAATATATATATATATATATATATATATATATATATATATATATATATATATATATATATATATATATATATATTATAATCTTAACCCATTTACCTTACGGTGTAGGGTGTTTGTAAGCTTACATACATTTACATTTCCGTGAAAACAATTTACATTCTAATAACTATTGTCAATACCGTTTTTAAATTAATTTCAAATAAACCAAATTAAATTAAATTAAATATACAATACATTTTATCTTACAGTTCCTATGCAAGTTGTTCTTGTCTATCTGGTATTCTATTTACTTCACTTGCATTACACTACACTATGTTTCGTATGACGATCTTCAGTCATTCTTAACGCACCAATCTATAGTCCACTACACGCTTCACTACATTGATTACTCTCTCTTTTTATTGTGTATTTGTTATGTACGTACGAACCTCGCCCATTCCTTTTTGTTCTGTGCCAATGTTTTGGCCTCTTGCCAGTTTCTATTCTTCCTCTTTAGGACTCCCGCTATTGTCTCATCCCATCTCCTTCTTGGCCTTCCTCTTGTTCTTTTTCTTATTGTTTTGGTTTGCCAAATTATTTTTGTTTGTCTGTTATTCCCCATTCTGATCAAGTGTCCAAACCATCTCATCTGGTGTCTTTCTATGTCCTTCTTTATTGGTTCAACTTTTAGCGCCGTTCGTATTTCTTCATTTCTTAGCCTGTCTCTTTTAGTTACACCCATGATTCCTCTCAGGAATTTCATCTCACATGCTTGTATCTTATTTTCTTGTCTTTTCGTGAGCGTCCAGCTTTCGCAACCAAACATCTTAAAATAAATTTATTTTTTTATTTTTACAAAAACAGTTCTTGCTTGTTTGATTCTTAGCAGGATCTCTTGGTAATGATTCCTATCTTAGTTTACAGCGTGCCCAAATATTTCTATTGTTTCACTTGTTCGATGGTTTAGTTGTTAATTGCTAATACTGTTGTCTTATTTTACTATTATATATTCTATTAACTTTCTCTACCATGTGTGTAGATTGTTTATGTTTTTTGCAATGGTTATCATATCATTGGCGTATCTGATGTTATTGATGCGCTTTCTATTGATTTCTAGTAGAATATTTTTATTATACAAAGCTTCTCAGAATAATTATTAAATACAAGTGGTTGTAAAATATATCATTTTCTTCAGTGAAGCGTTTTCAACGTAAACTTTAGCAGTCTGCTTCCAATACATCTTGGCGATTATTATGTTATTGTAACCAATATGCATGGTTTTTAAGATGTCCATTAATTTGTCGTGTTTGACAAAGGCCTTAGTGCAGCCTCTAAAACATATGCAAATATCTTTGTTGACATTTAAACATTTCTGAGCTAAGACGTTGTATATAAAAAGTGCTTTCGGTGGTTCCATCCAATTTCTAAAGCCTAACTGCATCACGCTCAAGTCAAATTTGCATTTTTCGTAGATTTCTCGATAGATGATCTTAAGGAATATCTTAAGTACGTAGCTCATCACAGTAATAGGGCAAAAGTCATCACAGTTGGAGGCATTTTGGAACTTTTGGCAGTGCTACAAATGTCGTCTCCAACCACTGTTGCGGTGTAATACCTATTTTATATATACTCCTAATATTAAAAAGATCTACTAGAATTGTCCCGTGTGCTCCATTTGGACCTACGACTTTTCTGTCTTGATGATTTTAAAATATATCGTCCTGTTTCTGGTGTCTCAAATTCCTTGACCCTTATTCTCTTATAATTAAATAATTCTATTACATACTCCTTCCATCTATTTAATTTTTCGTTTAAACCTAAAATTTTTATTTTTATCTCTTAGTAAGTATTTTTGTTTTATGTTTCTGCTAGTAATATTTCTTATTTTGAAAGAGTAATGTTTTTTTTAACAGATCCATTTTTTTATCCATTTTTTACCTTCTAGATTTTTTTAAATTTCTTTATTAATCTGTCGATGTACGATATACGGTATTTTGTTGTTTCGTCTTTTATTCATTAAATTTATTATTTCTAAAGTTCTGTTGAATTATTGTTACAATATCTTTGTTCTGCGTGCTTCAGATTATGCTGTTTAGTTTTTCCTATTTAATGTTACCATATTTATTCTTTGATATTTTTCTTTTTTATTTCACGTAGCTTAATATTTCAAATTGATTTCAGAATCCTTAGTTTAGAGATCTGCAGATCTGGCTTTGTAAGCTTTGTGCTGGTTTTCTTTTTAGTGACATTGCCACAACGTTGTGGTTCAAATTCATATCTACACCCTAGCACACGTATGGAGTAATGTAGTGATACTTTCTTTCAAGTAACCCGAAAAATGATGAAATGAACCATAATTACTGCTTATGTGTCTTTAGAAGCACAAACGTAATGATAAATGCTTAGAGGAAAAAACATTTTAAAACAGAAATTCTACATTTATTAGCGAAATTTAATGAAAATCAAAATTGTAGAACAAAAATTAATGCTCGAAAAACTATACAACAAAGAATAATATTTAATTAGCCGTGTATAAGCAGAATATAAGACTTAATTGTGTAGTATAAAAATTATTTAAAAACATTTTTAAATGCATAGGCACGTTGTACTCCATTAGAACAAAGATGCTATTGTATGAATATTCTGTCCAGCCAACTGTACAGCAATACTAGTTCGAATATTGCATTAAACACATTGATTTTACATGTTTATGGAACGTGTTGAACTATATTATATTCTTTACTCTGAAAATCACTTTTCACTTTATCTTCTTAAGGATATTCAGTACCCTTTTTTGAGATTTGATACATAAAAGGTGTGTACGTTTTGAAGTTAATTCCGATTTATTCGAATCGTACTTGCAACGACGTTTTTATAATCAATAATTTCATTTTATTAATGTTAACTTGAAGTTTCCTCTTTATTTATTTTTGTTTCAGACTTAAAAACTCTTTTTCGACATTTTGAAGCCTAACTGTTATTACACACGCATTGTTGAAGCATTTTGTTTTAATGAAGTCTTCTTTGTACTGTAGAGTACATATGAAATATGAAATATGAAATCAATAACGACTATAGAAAGCAAATATAACAAATATCTCACATACCCGTTTAGGTGTTTCAAAGGGTTGCAACATTAGTGTCTTATTAAGAACGTAGCATTTTCGCCCTTCTGTAGCCTATTTTGATCAACCTTATTAATTTAATTTGCCAACATAACTCAGATAGCTTCCTTATTAATTGAGTGGAAGGCAAATACGCAATCTATAAATGAGAAATATAATGGAGGACAATTTTGGGTATATTAATATTATTAAGCAGCTGCGGTCCTTTTCGAATTCTGCTTGCTGATGTTTTGAAATTAAATATAATCTTATGGCGTTTAATATGCAAATTTCTTTTTAGTTCTTGCATATACTCAAATAATTTTTCTGGGTCATTTGAATATGAAGTTAATTTTGCAGTTATTTGAAAAGGTTTCAGTTATACGAACATTTTTAAATAGTTGCAGGATTACTGAGCGTTTGACTTTATAAACTTTTTCTTTCTTATTATCATAAATGTTTCTGATATTATTCTTTTTTTTAGTTCCCCTCTTTTTAGATCTACGAATATTTTTTTATGTTAACATTTTTTGTTTATATTACACAACAGTTAATTGTTTAGTTTTGCTAAGAGCATTTTATTTTCTTATCTTCCAAATTTGTTAAAAATTCTTTTATTTAAGTTATTTATTTACAATCCACCTTTACATAGTAGCATTTAGTAAATGTTATGTATATATATGAAGATGATATATAAATTATTATATAATGGTAATTACCTTTTATACGTTATCCTGCAGTGGATTTGTATTAAACAAACAAGGTGGCGCGCGGCAGACTCATGGATTTGAAAATGGAATAAAACGCAGACTGTTACAAAACGACCATTTTTTTATTTCTTCCTGATTTATGAACATGGGAAATTTAAGTTTACATGGTTTTGAACAAAGTATCGCCCAAATGCCGCCCCTCACACTCCAAACACTTAGTAAGCCTTTTTCTGAGTTTTCGTGCACTCTTTGAAGCGTTGACACAGGAATTTTGGCGTTTTTGGCTCGAATGTTGTTTTTGAAGGCTTTCAGGGTCCTGGGACAATTGTTGTAAACAAGAGATTTTAGGTCAAATAAAGATGCTCATTAACGATTCGTTGAATGGAACGACTTGAAATGCCAAGGGCACCTACCTGTTTCCGAATTGAACGCCTGGGAGATTGTGACACATTTCCGGTATCCTGGAATTTATTAGTCTACACGAGAATTCAATTTCAATCGGGAATTCGGCCGCGGGAGGCTTTATTAACTTTAAACAGAAGGCACACTGCACGCAGACGATCGAGCGGGCTTTCGATAAATAGGTTTGCATACAAAAGACACGTTGTTGAATGGACCACTCTATTATAACGACTGAAACTACGTGGAACATAAACTTCCCACCCCTTACTTTCAAATCACCCAACTTTCAACTTTGTAAGACCGTTAGGAAGGGAGCAATGAACTTTTCAAATTCACGCGTCTGCCGCGCGCCACCCTGTACATACTTAACCTATAAACTTAACTATTCTAACTAGCATTACATTTACTAAGTGAATCTATTTTGTAGGTCCGAGGGTTTAAACCTCTTCAGTCTCCCCACGTCGTCGTTAGCTCTAATTGATAAGTTACTAGTTACAGCATTCAGATGTGCACTAAGTCTGTCATAATAAGTAACACTTTGTTTTGTAATTATTTGACTAACTGAGCTAACTTCGAGATCTCTTCTGATAACTTCGTTGGGTACGTACCATGGGAAATTTGCAATCTCCTGAAGCACTTTAGACTGGAATCTTCTTATTATATCAATATTGGTGTTAGCAACAGAACGCCACAATGTAAGCTATGGTTTTAAAATCTTGTTGTCCATTGAAAGTCGAGAGTTACTCCCTAGCAGCCAATACATGTGTCTGTGTTTTAAGACTAACTACTTTCTTTTATCACATACAGGTTGTTTTCAAGTTTCCTAGATATTTAACCGTGTTTTGTTGTAGCATCTGTTTGTCGTTAAGAGCTATTGGGGGCAGGTATCTAGCTTTAACGTGAATGTGACACGGCGGGATTTAGATTAATTGACTTTAATGTACCATTTTATGAGCCAGATTTGTAAAGTTCTTAAGTGAGTTTGCAGATTTTGTGATGATATTGTGAGGTCTAGGTGGGTTGATAAGATGGCTGTGTCATCTGCATATGTTGCTAGTGTCGCAGATCATGTTGTGGGTATATCTGCTGTGTTGTACAGGGATATAGGTGTGGACCTAGGACACTTCTTGTAGTATTCCAGAATTGACTGAAATTAATGTAGTGCTCCCATCTTGTATTCTCACCCAATAATATCTATTAGTCAGATACGAACTGATTACCCAGTAAGGGTCGGCTGAGAAACGATTTTTATTTTAAATAATAGACCCTCATATCAGACCTTGTCAAAGGCTTGGCTAATGTCAATGAATACAGCTGAGTAGTATCTTTTATTTTCTAAAGTTTTGTGTATTTTATCAACTAGCCTGCACACTTGCTCAATCGTGCAATCGTGCCTGCTCCCTAAAGCCAAATTGATGATGTGGTATTTAGAATTAGCGGCATGAGTCTCGATAGTAGCAACTTTTCAAAGAAGAAATGGAAGAAGGCTTACTGGTCTGTAAGAGTATTTGTTCAGATAGTTTGCCAGATTTTAGGATTGGTATTATGCAGCACACTTTCCATTGTTCGGGAATGTATCCTAGTCTAAGTACTACATTGAATAGCTTTGTCAGGAATTTTTTGCTTTTCTCTGGCAACCCTGAGTATGTTGCTTGCGATTATTTCGTAACCAGGTGATTTATTGCCTTTTAGACTTCTGATTGTAGTGCTTACTTCTTTAGTTTTAAAGAGTTTGGTTGGAAGGCTCATTTGGAAAGATGCTGCTAGTGAATTTCTCTTTTTTCCTCGGAGGAAGCTTCAGGATAATAGTCCTCAAAGAAGTTTTTTAAATGATTAGAAAATATTAATGATTTTTTAGAGTTGTTTCTAGCCTAAGTTCCATCATCTCTGCGAAAAGGTAGGATGTGTTGTACTGGTCAAAGGAGTGATTTAAACTCGTTTAAAGTTAAGCTTGTAAGTTGGAGCTCTAGTAGTCCGCCACCTTTTTCTCACTCTTCTCTTTTCTGTAATTTTCCGTTTTACAAGTAATGGACTCATCTATTTTTACTATTTTATTTTCTCTCGGACGCGTTCCATGCAGTTTGTATTATTTGGTTAAGGTGTTCCACTGATTTTCTTACGTCCTCTTCAGATTGTAGTGGTATTTTTAGTTTTATCGATTCTTCTATCTTATTTCTGAAGTAGTCCCATTCGGCCTTCCTATTGTAAAGAGTTGGGGAGTTTTCTATGTGGAGTATTTATGTGCAAAGTGTAATTATAATGGGAAAGTGGTCGGGGGTAGGTCAAGGTTAGATTTAGCTTGAATGTGATTCAGATTTATATTTTTAATGGCGTAAAAATCTAAGAAATCAGGTAATTTATTTACGTCGGAAGGCCAGTAAGTTAGTTCGTCGGTGGAGATGGGGTTTAAATTGCTTGAGGTAATGGCTTTTAGAAGTTTTCTTTTCTTGGTGGTTGTGATTCTGAATTCTCATTGAGTGTTCTTAGCATTTACTAAGTAAATTAAAGTAGCGCTCAAAGTGCTTCTGTTTGTTTGCATAACGTGGAGGGCAGTATACTGTTGAGATAGTTGAAAGTCCTATTCAGTATTCGATTACTGCAGAAGTCTCTTCTATATGTATGTTACTTTGTAATACTTCTGAGTTTTGTAGTGCTTTATGGAGTTTTTTTTATAATAAGGCAGGAGTTAGTGTGTGCGGTTCCGACGGGTGCTAAGTTACATAAGTGGAGTAGTTGGAAATTTTGAAGTAACTTCTGTCAGTAAAACGAGCTTCTGAGATTAACATAACATTTATGAAATTTTGCTGTATGAAAGTGCTGTGCTAGGCCGTTAGCGTTCCACTTGGCAATCTTCAGGAATTGCGCCATAATGACATTTTTGTAACAAGAGTTGACATTTGCTCCATGAAGTTTTTTATCATCTGTTTTAATTCGTGAATGTCATTTGTTTGTTGGGGTAGTGCTGATGTAGTTATTTGTTGTTAGCAATTTGAGTTGGTGAGCTTTGCTGCTAACGATCTGGGCGTGGGTGATACCTGGCCGCACTAGAGCCGATTGTCTTTGTTTATTTGTTTTTGTCTGAGTGCCGGGAATGTTTTTTGCTCAAGCTCTTTATAAACAGCACATCCCTTGTAGTTGGCTGGGTGGTTGTCGTCGCATAGTATGTATTTAACGTCAGCGCTTTTAGTTTTACGTAAGCATTGCATAGTTAGGTGTATGTCACATCCAGGACTTCTGTTATAGAAGTTTTTGTATGCGTTAATCCTTGTTATTTTGCACGCTATGGTATTTCTCGTTTTGGTTTAGATGGTTTAAATGTTACTATTAAATAGAATTTTATTGATGTTGTATATAGGTTTGTTATTAGGGGCAGATTTTAGTTCTATCTACAATAGAGGCATGTGTTTTTTTGTAATTTGTTCTCTTATATTTGAAATGTTTGTAGCTCCATGGCTCTGTTCTTCTATTGCTTTTTGTAGTGCTTCTAGGTTAGTAGTAGTATGGTAATTATGTAGGACGACTCTAAAAATGCGGTCTTGTTTATGTTCCAAATTTATAAATTATATCTACTGACAGCTTTAATTCAATTTTTTGTTTGTGTTTTTTAATTTTTTTGAATGTTTCTTTGATTTTTATTTTGTTTTTTTGAAAACTTTTTTTCTTTCTATTCCATATTTTTAAATTTTTATCTGCCTAAGAAAGTTCATCGTTTCTTTACTTTTTTATAAACACTTTGGTTCATGGGTTGAACCCTTTGATTATTAGAAAATTTAGTATCTGCTTTGATGACATTATCAAGAGAGATATTAAAATCAGCTCTAGACTCAGAGCCCAACCTGGCTACCCTGTAAGAAGTAAAACGACTTCTATACATCTGCTTGCATACACCTAGCCACACATACTCTCTGTCTTGCTTTCTTTTACATGCACACACACACATTAAGATGTTATAGTTTGCATCCTTTAGGGTTAATTTTTAAAAAAGTAATGTTTTTAAGTATCAAAAATATATATCAAACTGTTATCTTTTCTTTATATA
This sequence comes from Sinelater perroti, assembly GCA_036346155.1. Taxonomy (NCBI): domain Eukaryota; kingdom Metazoa; phylum Arthropoda; class Insecta; order Coleoptera; family Elateridae; genus Sinelater; species Sinelater perroti. The sequence goes on along the minus strand of JARFIY010000348.1, from coordinate 1,027,640 downwards.
AAGTCATTAATTTTACTGATAACAAAGAGTAGCAATTTTAACTCATAGAATCTAATAAAATAAAATAGCTATTTTTGGAATTATAAGCGATTTTTGGACTACAGACCATTTGGCAAGTATTGTTCTTAATAACGCGAAGAAAGATGTCGCCTTTTTTAAATACGATGATTAAAATATGCTTTTGTATATTGCAAAATAAAACAACTAAGAGTAACATGGTATAAACATGTAAATAAAATAGTTCAAACATAATTTTTGAAACGACTCGAACATAAAATAGAAAAATAAACGTCAACTGGGAAAGAAAGAAATGGTTAGTAGAACTAGAATAGGACCGGTAAAGGAGATAATTTTGTCTTAGCAACTCTTATATGGAGTTATAAAATTAAAATTTTGATTACACATGTCCAAATTTTTTATGTAACCTTATTAAAGTCAAATTTAATGTGCATAATAATATAAAAACAAATTTGATTTTCCATTATAAAAATAAATATTAAATACGAGAAAGTTCATTTCCAATTTCTGCAGGTGGTGGAAACAATGCGGTATGGCAGCAGTAATACTTTTATAGTCACGTTATATAGCGCAGGGCAAGCGGTAGCATTATGTGATAAGTCGATTTAAACATAAAAGAAATATATTAAAGTAGAAAACAAAAAGTTACATTTGCGCTTTTTTATGTTATGTAAGTTTAGAAGAAAAAGTGTGGATCATATTCTTGCTCTCTGATCACTAAAAGAAGTGGTTTGACAGATTTGAAATGGCGATATAAATCTGGTTGAACGATTGTGCATTGACGGTCGTTGTGCAAACTACCAAAACAATCACAATTTAATAGATTGCTGAAAATCTAAATATCGATGTTACGTTCTGCACCTCGCAAACTTAAAGGAACTTGGAGTTATTTTTAAACTAAATACATGTGTACTTTGTGCAGCCATTTGTCTGTTTAACGCGTTAAATCGCTAGATCTTCCACACTGTACTAATTTAACTTTGGTAGTAGGTATCCATTGTAATTATTTAATAAGTTAATTACAACGAGGGAAGTCACTGGACGTTCTCTCACCTGTTACTTTTAGTGCAATGTTATATTTCTGTATTTATCTGATTTGCTTATTGTTATTGTAGTAAATTTCAAATAAATGACAATAAAAAAGTTGGTTTAAAGACTCCCGAAAAAGTGTATTTTTAAATTGATGTAAAACAGACGACAAAAAGTGGATTCTGTACAAGAAATTACAACTAAAAAATAAATGAAAACTAACAGGTTAAAGTCAAAAACCAGTGATAAGAACTGGGTTACATCTGATGAAAATCTATATGGTGAGAATTTTTTTTAAAGGTTTTTCTTCTTTTTTAGGTACTGTCTTCTTTTAGAAGGTTGTCTATTATTACTTTAGCTCTGAACAATCCAAACTACAATTGTATCACGGTCTCAAGCTACTAATTTAGCCATAAGATGAGTCTTGTCTCTTAGATATTTTGTAGCAATTTATGCCTCTCTCCTCAGATCACTTGGTCCAGATTCTGTGATTTTTAGTATTTTTTTTTATTTTTCTAAGTAAAAGTACAAATTGAATGTGAAAATTTATGAAAACGGTTTTAACCAATCGAAAAAGAGAGTTGAAATGGGAAATTTTTTACCACTCGCCATATTCTTCGGACCTTCCTTCTTCAAGTTATCATCTGGTTCGGTGTCTATAGAATAGTTTACAGAAACAAAGGTTGGCTCTAAAGTTGTCGAAAAATACCTAAATGTTTTTTTTTTGTAAAAAAAACTAGGAAGTTTCTATGAAAAAGAAGGTTGAAAGGTCATTGTAGCAAATGATGGTGACTAATTGATTCATAAACATTTTTTTAATATAATCACTTGATTTTTAATATATTTCGAATCGAGCACAAACCAATTATTTTTAAGAATAAGATTATAAAATAAATTGCAGTTAAACGAAAAATTAGAGATTGGCCCTCTCTGTATTACAAAATTGTAAAATTTTTTTTATAAACAAAGTACAAAGGATCGAGAGATGGAGTCTTGGGGTCTGACGGTTGGTGAGGGATATTAGGTAAACGGTCTGACCCACTTTAATTGGCGTTGAGCCTTTATAGAGTGCCAATTGCTTGCGAAGTAGAAAGTTATTTCAGTGTTGTGCCAAAAGTCAAAATGCAGCGCAAACGCAATAATTTTAAAACTGAAACCTTAAACGCTTGCTATAATAAAAAAACCTGCTCGAAGGAAGCCTTATTAGAAAAAAGTTTAGAGGGCACAAAGCATTTAGAGATGTCGAGGATGAGCAACGCGCAGGATGCTCATCAACGTCTTACACACCAGGCTCAAGTAAAAGCATTTTTGGACTGTGACCGACATGTAAGTGTTAGAATGGAACCAGATAAAGTAGGACTTCTAAATCCATTGAGCATAAAATTATCATGATGAAATTGTAAATGGCACACGCGCGGCCAAAGAAGAATCGAATGAGCAAATCAAAGGTAAAAGCAATTCTTGTTGCTTTTTTTAATTCTAAAAATGTTGTCCATAAGAAGTTCGTACTACCAGGATAGATGATCAACGATCTATTTTACGTAAAAATGCTTAAACGACCAAAGAAAAGAGTTGTGCGCATCCGCCGGAGATCGCTAACATCTGGATTCTTCAATACGACAGTGCACCGACCCATGCGTTGCTGTTAGTGGGAGAGTTTTTGGTGAAATAAAACATAGCAACGCTGTCCTGACCTTCCTACAGCCCGAACCTGATTCCGACTTCTGTTTGTTTTCCCGGTTTAGATCCAGCTTGAAAGGGCTCTTCTTTTTCTCTCTTCTGTGCTCACTAATTTAGCTAATTAGATTACGAATTACTTTAAAAGTAAGTTCTTGGTAAACTCCTTTAGGTATTATAAATATATTTACACTGATGTTATAAATAATATATAGCAAACTGCTTTCCGTCATTTTAAGGACTTTCAATCAAAATCGTTCATATCTGTTGTGATCGAATACGCCGACTCTTGTCATATGTTCATTGTAATGGACAGTTGCTTGTGGAAATTGAATAACTTTCTTATGCTGTCCTTTATTTTTTGGTTTGTTATCATTTCATTTACAGGGTGGTTACTGATGACAACAATCTCTTCGTATCTTGCCAAAAAGCTGAAAATCTGATTGTGGTTCCGACGATTTGTACTCTTCTTTAGCTATTTTTTGTAGATAGATTGTAGAGAAGTAAGTCTAACTGATGTAAAAATCTGTCTAAATAAATATATTTTTATTAATTCATATACATTCATTAATTTTTTTACAGTTTTGTTTCTAGTGTAAAATCTTTGTCCAATGATGATCCATTTCGATATAAATAAAGGGAGTACAAATGTCTCCGCCGTTTTTTATCAAAAATTAGGCATTTATTGTAAAAGAACGGAATCTTACGTTTTATTCAAAGCATTGTCCATCGCTAGCCACTATTCTTTCCCACCTTTCTGGCAGCATACGGATACCGCGTCGGAAGAACGCTTCATGTTTGAGGCTATCTACGAATTGACCCAATTTTTGGCATCTTCATATGATATGAAGTGCTGCTCAGACAGGCCATGTACCATCGATCGAAACGAGTGATAATCGGAATACGGCTGGTGGGATAGGACTTCCCAATTGAGTGTTTCCAAGTAGGGTTTGACCGGCGCCGCAACATGTGAAGGAGCATTATCATGCAGAAGAATTATTTTGTCGTGTCTGGAATAGTAGTGGGAGCATTTTCCTTAAATTCTCGGCTCAGCGTCATTAATTGTGTTCGGTAGAGAGCCGCAGTAATGGTTTCGTTCGGTTTGAGCAACTCATAATACACGACACCAAGCTGATCTCACCAAATACACAACATATGTTTTTTTCCATGAATATTCTACTTGGCTGTCTATGTTGAAGTATGGTCCCCACGATATTTCCTCTCCTTTGGGTTATCGTAGTGGATTCATTTTTCATCGCCAGTGACTATACGATGCAAAAAAAATCTTTCGTTTATGCTGGGAAAGCAGCATGTGCAAAATCGGGGTTCAACGTTTCTCGGCATCAGTTCATATGGAACCCAATTTCCTTGCTTTTAAATCATTCTCAACGATTTTAAACAATGTAAAATTGCTTGTTGAGTCACTCTTAATGTAATTGCAAGTTCTTCTTGCGTTTGGCAGGAATCTCCCTCCAATAATGCTTCCAATTCCGCGTCTTTGTACACTTTCGACCTTCCACTACGTTCTTTGTCTTCGACATCAAACTCCATGTTCTTAAACTTAGGAAACCACTCACGACAACTTCTCTCACTTAAAGCCAGCCTCACCATATGCTTCTACAAGCAACCGGTGTGCCTCAGCAGCAGATTTCTTCAAATTAAAAAGTAAATCAAAAGTTCCCACAAATGATGATTCTGCTCAAACTTCGACATTTTCGCACGAAAAAATCATGTGATGCTGATACAAAATAGCTAATATCTTAAAGTTATGATGTTGTCAGATGTCCAATCTTACGATATGACGTTTTACATCAGACAATTTCAACCATAACTTACTAGTGGGGCTATCTCTTCTCACAAGGCGGAGGCTTATTTGTACTCCCTTTAATAAAACTCCCCAAGACTCCTAGAATTCCTAGCCAAAAAAAAAAAAAAAACTGGAGCTACTTCAGAAAACTGGTGGATGAGAGATTAAATTTAAACATTCAGCTGAAACAACTACAAATTAACACATCAACGCGCGAACTAAAAAAATTACTGTGTGAATTAAAGAATCAAAGAATTCAAGATTACTTGACAAAGCTAACACCTACTGAAGACACAAACTACTCCCCTTGGAAATCTACGAAGATGCTTAAAAACCTCAACTGAATTTTTCACCTGTATAGACTCCTAATGGCTTCTAGGCATGAAGCCTTGAAGAGAAAGTGCATGCTTTTGCTAACCATCCCACCAAATGCAGAACATGAGTTTTTTCCTTGAATGTTCGGCTTGGCTGTTGATGTTGAAGCATGGCCACGTGGTCCCCATGATTTTCTCTTCTTTGGGTTATCCTAGTGGATCCGTTTTTCATCACCAGTGACGTAAAAAACCTTTTTGTTTATGCTTGGCAAGCAGCATTTCACATGTGCAAAATCGGTGTTCAACGTTTCTCGGCTTTAGTTCATATGGAACCCATTTCGTTACTTTTGAATCATTTCCAACAATTTTAAACGATGTGAAATTGTTTGTTGAGCCACTCCTAATGTAAGTGCTTCTTGGGTTTGGCAGGAATCTTCCTCCAATAATGTTTCCATTTCCGGTTTTGGAGGTAGATATTGTTTGAGTGAAAAGTGACACTAAAATGTATTTGAAATTAGTACAATATATTTTTTAAAGTAATGTTGTGCAACACTCTCGGTTTATAGTTTTCTTAAACCAGTTAGGTCGGCATTTTATCATCATAAAACCAATAACAATAATTATTTCAGATGTATTAGTTGCAAGTATTTTATTAGACTTATTTTTGTTTACAATGTCAATTCTTTTAGACGTGTTGTGAGAAATAATAAAAAATTTCTATCAAATATCAAAAACTACTATTTATAGGCATAGCTTTTCTGGATTGAAAATTAGAAATATTTTATATCCTTCCAATTCACAGGTGCAGTATTGTTGACTGAGATAGTTTTGTGATCAGGTTTAGATGAGTTAACTGTAGCAGCGGAAGATAAACTGTTGACATCTTCATTACTTAAGATGATCGCAAAAGTTCGTGCCCGATTTTATAGATGACGTTGCTTATAGGAAATAGCGCGTTTGTTTTGATGTGTGTGAATGTCATTCGATTTGTAAATGATATACAAAGAATCGCGTCCGTTTCTTGCAAAAAAACGCTTTATAAAGTTTACGTGCTCGTGCAGTAGGTCCATGGAAATGGGAGACGAAAAAGTGCATTTGAGGCATGTGATGCTATATGAATTTAGGAAGGGCCTGGGTGTTGGAACGGCTCAAAAAATATTCAGACTGTTTATTTAGACCGTGCTCCTGGTTTGAAAACTGCCAAAAAGTGGTTCGGATGATTTCGGCAAGGCAATTTTTCAATGGAAGATGAACCTCTCTTTAGTCAACCTTCTGCCTTTGATGACGACGTTGTGCGTACTCTAGTGAAGACACATCCAAGAATTACGACTGAGGAGATAGCTGAGAGGTTAAACATTGATAAGTCCACCGCGTTTCGCCATTTAAAAAAGCTTGACTTTATCTCCAAGCTTGATATCATGGTACCGCACCGTTTAATGGAAAGGAACAAATTAGACCGGATGAACGTGGCTCTTTCACGTATATGTTCCATCCGGCACGAAAGGGTTAAATAGCAAAATAATTAAATTGTGTTAGAAGTTATCACTGCAGTTATAGAAGAGGAGCAAAGAGAATAGTCCGTGGTATAGACATGAAGAAATGATATAAATTGTGTTTTAGAATTTTTAAATAATTCTGTTTTGATCAATGTAAAATTATTTTCTGCACTCTTGCTGATATTATTTCTTATCGAAAATTCAGTAATTTGAGATGCAGTGTGTAACAAAATTTTATTATTTGAGATTATTGCTGTTGTCATTATTTTTGTTTACATTCATATTGGTTTACAAGTTGATTGTCATTACCAAGTTGCTTAGAACGCACGTTTATTTAAATTTTCTCTATTTTCTCCCATTTTTCGTCAACTACGTCGAAAATAAGCAACTGATTGATTCATTCATCGTTGGAAATAACAATGTCCTTGAACGAAGGGTAACTGCAACAAAATATTACTTTACACTCGGTCAAATTTTAGTATAGGACAAGCCGAGCTTCACCAATCTGCGTTACAGGTCCTACCGGCCGTTTTATGAAATTAAAGCTCCCGCGATTGCAATTTCATTTTCAGAATGAAGCTCGCGCATTAATGCGCCATCGAGGTCACAGGTAACCGGGGTTGTTTCATACACGCTGCAGATGTTCTGTTCAATGAACCGCCGGGCGGCGGCCATGGTGTGGGAAGATCGATGTGCGGTGTGGGAGAGACCCACTTTTGCGTGGGTGTCCGTCTGAGGGGATGCCGGCAGCGCATGGTGCAGCAAGCGTCGCCCGACGGGCGCACTCCGTCTTGTGCTCTGCTGCACTTATCAGGGCTGATATAGCAGGCATCTGGGTTTGGAGTCGCAGCCCTTCGACTGCACCCCCGAACGCGAGACGTTTCTTGCTGCAAAGCGCCCCAAGAAGTTCACAACTCGCCGAACAGCACAACAAGTGGTCGCACCCACGTACGTCCTTGCGAATTTCAATTGATAGTAGGTCACTTGCCCTTTTGTTGCAGGGATGTAAATGTTTTGGTGCGGTCGAGGTTGAATTTATGTTCCAACTTTCTTATTTGGAAACGTTCCTTCAGTTCTACGCATTCGTTATTTCTGCTGTACTAATTGTTAAAACATCGCAACATACAGCATTTAGCAGATAATAGCAATAGAAATAGACATTTAAATTTAATTCGGGCATTTGACAAAGCAATTATTGAAGTTATTTTCATATACCCAATATTTTTTATTCTTAATTAATTAAATTTTGTATGTGATAAAAAATGACACATAAAAGTTGGTTTTTGATTTTATTATTTAGACTTGTATAAAAGTAGTTATTTCAATTATAAGTAATATAACAACCTTACGTAATACAACATGATATTTCAAGTAGTTAGATTTAATTATTCTTTAAAAAAGTTCGGTGGTACTTAAATTTTTTGTATTGGTTTTTTGTGTTGTGTTTTTACTCATTATTTATTATTTCTGGTACCTGTGGTTGATTTTTGTTGTCTGATATAGTCGTATAAGTTGCCTTTCGTAATGTTGATATTCTTAAAATATATTCTCAGACTACTCGAACGTGTTGCTACAGTTAAAAATTTACCTGCATCGACTTTGTTTCTAACATCAGACTGTCTATCATGTATTTATTTTTTTTTAATTTTCTTTAGATCTTAATAAGAATGATAAAGGTTTTTAAATACATAAAACATTAAATAAACTAGTTAAGTTAGTAATTTTACAAATATTGATTTTAACCATTTAGCAGTAAATATTTTTTCTAAAATGTAGACGCACTCACTTGTTACTTTTTTCTTTATACGCCTCTCAAAGTTCAACGCATTTACTCTAACATTTGCTTTGTCGAAATGGATTTCTTTGTGAATCTCAAAATTTCGTTTACCCTTTGTATCACCTCTTCGTTTGATTTAATTTTTGTCCCGCCAGAAAAGTAAAAAGTTTCGGGAACATATAGTAGTTCAAAGGAGCTAGATCTGATAAATATAGTGGATGCTGAAGAACTTTAAAACCCTGGTTTAGTTATTTATTTATCCAAAGATATGGACATGGTCCGATACGTTGTTGTAATGGAACAACATTTTTCGTAGGGGTTTCAGGGCGTCTTTCTCCGATTAATGCCCTTAATATATTGAAAAATGTATTGTGAATAGTAGTTGTTAATAATGATTTTTTTCTTTTATAAGATTTGCAATGAGAATTTCTTTTGGATTCCAAAATATAACGTCGTTACCTTTGTAGTACACGGTTTGTTCTTTGTTTTTTTAGAATTGGTTTACCTCATGCAGTTTATTGATTAGACTGTTGTTAGTTTACAATATGTATTAGCAAATTCTACCTTTGTTCATGATTAATTGCAGTAGTTTACATGTCGATTTAATTCTGCTTTAGAGTGAGCAAACTAACTATTAATATGTTATGTATTTTTTTAAATTTTATTTTTGCTTAGTTACCATTTACTCTATTGTATTTAAAAAGTATTAAACAAAAATGTTGGTTGTAGTAACATGTAGAAGTCCTCATTCAGTAATGAGTTACTGAGCTATTGTTTATTTAGCCTTTGTGTTGGTAATGCATTCAAGAGTTGTTGAACAAGATTATTGTAAATATTTACGTTTAGATAGGCTTAAATATTTTATTTATATAACTGTATTTTATTTGCAATTGAAAATTTTTGGCTTAGACCCGAGAAGCCAGTACATTCGCTGGAATAATGTACACAAATGATAAATTGTTTAAAAATATATACTTGTATCGACGTAAAATATATTTACAGTACTCACTGATAACCACAATAATATAAATAAAAATAAGTCAACTACAATAACTAATTAGCAAAAAAGAGAGCTGAAATCAGTGCCCATATTCATTTACGGCATAACTAACTTTAAAGGAATGGTTAACAATTTTGCAAAGATAATAACAAAACGTATTCCAATAGATTTCTAGCCAATAATACGTTAAAAATTAATGCCTTCGCTGTGAACACATAGAAAACGAATGATCTACTTAAAAGATAAAAGATAATCCACTTCACTTACCAACTGAAGCAAGAAAGGGCCTTTAACATTGTCCTAAGAAACCACAAGAAGAACAAAAAGAGGCTGGTTGAAACATATTCAATATAAGACACAAAAGATATAATATTTTATGTATATTTATATATATATATATATATATATATATATATATATATATATATAGTGTGTGTGTGTGTGTGTGTGTGTGTGTGTGTGTGTGTGTGTGTGTGTGTGTGTGTGTGTATATATAAAAGCTGAAAAAAACAATGTACGAGATGCCAAGAGTACGGGCATTCCAGGGCATATTACACTAGACTAAAATGGTGCATAACACATCCATATGTATTAAGTCAAAACAGGTACCAATAAAATGTTTTATCTGCAAAGTGATCATCAAGCTAACTATAGAAGATGTGAAGTTTATCAAGATTATTGTATTTAAAAAGTAAATCAAACAACATACCTCTAATTGTAAGTAATACTTATAACAAACAACCGTAATGTCTTGTTATTTGCAACATTGCCCCTTTTGGGCCCATAAGCAATAGATCTATAAGCAACTAAAATGCGAAATACATGCAAATAGTCACAGGAGCAAAAAGAAGAAATACTGGAAATGACCCATTTTTTATGATTATGCAAAATGAAGTACACTCATTCACTTGGCTTTCAATCACAGATTCTGTAGACCTATTTTTGGACCTCCAGAACGTGGTGCGTCTTTGTTGTTTGTTACTTAAAGTTGAACGATTTTATAGGAAGGATATGAAGTTACCTATTTAGACAAAGTCCTTCGATAGATATTCTTTGCTGTTTTATTTTTCAAAAAGAATATCTAATTTTATCTGTTTTAGATTGGCCCTTAAAATACTTGTCTATATTATATTCGTGTATAAGAAGAAAATTTTATTATTAAATGTACAGTTATTGTTGATCTCTATAAGTATGAGAACCAAAGTACTTATAAAGCCATCCACGTAAGCTGTTTTTTCAAAATTTTTGTTTTGCTGTCCATATCGATAACTTTTCTTTTTTTATATTTTTTCTTGGAATCTTGTTGGGTTTATTTTAATGAAATTATTTTCTGTTTTATTAAAGCTAATATATCTAAATTCACTATTTTTATTTTTTTTTGTTATTCTACTATAGTTATGTGCAATTTCCATTTTGCTTTATTTTTATTTTGGGGTTTGTTTTAGTTGTTAGCTTGCATTAAAATACAAAAATTATTCATATTTGTTTTGTATCTAAATTCAATAATCTGTTTGTTTATAATTAATTTAGAACACCGAAAAGTAATAGAACAAAAAAATGCAATTAATTATATACATACATGACATTGTTCAAATTACTTAAAACGTGAGAAATGTTGCTTTCCTTCTATGTTCCATGATTAAGGATTTTTGTTCTTTATTGTATCCAGTGTTTCTTTTTTGCAAAAGAGATACTTTGGTGGAAGATAACAAGAAACAAAATTTGAGTGAGAAGCCATAAATACATTTGAAGACACATTCCACATTATTGTATAACTTTAATGATATTCATAATTTTACACTAGGTTTTGCGTACTCTAAAAATTGTGCATAAATTATTATTTTAATAATTTCATATATAAAACTTTATCTGAATTATTTATAATATAAAAATCTGTAGTTCTTTCTATGTAACAGAGAAGTGTCAGGTAGCACGGTCCTTATATATTTATTATTTTAAAGATTCTACAAAAAAATTATTTTTTGTTTGTTTTTATCATTTCGAATAACTTTCGTTCTTTTTACAATATAACAAAAAAAGAATAATAGTAAATGCCTGAGTAATACTATATAGAGTAATAGGCAAACTAAAACTAAGAATGACCAAGAGGAAAGTGCTATAATTTATAAACACAAAACAATATACTGCAAAAGTAAAATCATGAGTTATAAGTAAAACTAAAGAACAAGAAAAAGAAAAACAAAAATGAAGATATGTTGGTTTTTTGTGGTAGTTATTTTATCTTTTTTAAGGTAATTTCTAATTTGTATATTTTTAATTAATTAGAGAATCATTGATGTTGGTTTTTCATATGCTACATGTTCCTTTATCTATTTCACTATATGCGATAGGTACCTTTCTTCTTACTTTCAGAAACTTGTGAATAGTGTTATCACGTTTGAATGTTAAACGCCACTTTTTATATTAGTTGGAATTTAAGTTTTGTGGTTTATGCATCCTAATGTGTAAAAATAGTTTTGTTTATTTGTGGAAAAAAGCGTGTTAATGAGGAATAAGAAGCGTTGTCAGGGAAGCTACCTATATAATAATGCAGATATTCATTTGAATAACTCTGATTATGGTTGGGTAGATCAAGGTTCTAAAGTTAAAGATTGAAATAGAAAACGAATGTTTACAGAACAACTTACAAGATCCCATACCATTTTCTATTTTATTATCAATCACTGTAGATGTAACATAGGTAAACGTTTGTGCTACACAAAATATTTCATTCGTTGGTACATTCGCATATGTATGCATTTTCTTTTTAGAACGTAACAAATGTATTAACCATTTTCCTTCTTTATGAATGATTATTTGTTTTATTTGATTATTAGTGCAACTAATAGTTTTGTTAAAAGTATCAAAAGTGCGCATGTTAAATACAAATTTAAAATTATTACAAAGGAGGTTGTAATCAAGGAAGAATTTGATTTTTTAGAGAACTGTAGAACTGTTTTTAGAGAAATTTGAAATTTACTTCATGAAAAAAAAAATTTTTATTTGCAGATTTAGGTCACACAACAATAAATATGTATCTTTGTATACAAGTCTTTAATATATTGATGGATTAGCTGGAAACAATAATTTTATTTTAGGTATTCGGTTTACAAGAACAACTTTTACATTTTTAGTAATTTTTGTGTAAAGCGTTGAAACTCTTAAGACATTATATAAAAGGTAATTATATTCAAGTTGCAAAATTACTAATGTACAAGTATTTAAATAGAATGTACAGGTAAATGGTGCGCCAAAAGAGATATAATGTATATCAATACAAAATAAAAGAATAAAGAGGTCAAAATAACAAATAAAAGAAGGCAGTTAAAGATAATAATTAGTAATCAAATACAACACGTTTACGTTCGGGATTTATCTCCAGGATTAAATGTTATGTTGCCCCTATATGACAAAAAAACGGTAAAATGTTACAATTTAGAAATCTTTTTTATCGTAATGATGCAGTTATAATCATATAAATTATACTTTATGTGCACAAAGGAAAACATGTTACATATGTGTAAGAGTTGGTGCTTGAGTTGTTAAACAATCAGCCACAGCACCCAAGCATTGTCGATATATTATGTGTACGTGAGTGATTTTGTGTAAGTCTTTTGTTAAAATTATTTATCTCGTATAATACAACAAACCCTGCGTGTTTTAAGGTGGTATCATAGTCTAGGCGGCCCAAAAAAACGATTTTTTTTATTTGACGTTTTCTTAGAGTTTGGGGTCTTGAGAATGTGCCCGTAAAACATTACAATGAAATTCCTCAAAATGACAGAGATATAAGAGTTTAGATTTAAATCAAAGGCATGAATGGAAAAGGAACAGGGAAATTGACAGATGCGATTATAAATGAATTAAGTACGCACTACGGCTTGAAAATACGAAGAAATCCAGAGTCAGCAGAAGAAAACTTTAAACGCGTTTTTCTCGAAACGACATTTTTAAAGTCGGGCGTGTATTTTTCTCACAAACTAATGGCAGATCGGCTTCTAATTTTTTACACAAATAGTGTATATGTTCGGCTATCGTTCAAACCTCCAACTTTTATATCTGTTTACAATTACTATTTTTTTTCGGACCATGATAAGCGAATGTTTTCAGTAAAAATCGGAATATTTTCTTTCAAGGGCCGCCATTTTGTCAGTTTTTTTTTAAATTATTTATTAGGAGTTCGAACGATAACCACATGCCTACAGAATAAAATAAAAAAAATAGTTTATTTCAGATAACGAGGACGGTGACAATCACTACGCCCGATAGAAACGAAATTTCGCGACATGACCTGTGTGTTTATATATATCTCGCACAGTTTGCTACAAAAAGCGATATAAAAACTTTAGGTGTTAATATGAATTTTTTTTTTATAACATCCCATTTATTTGCAACTGTACAAGTACATTTAGCAAAGTCATTTGATAATTTAATAGACATGTAGAAGCATGCTCAGCAGAATACTTCTATAACAGATAAGCTTATAGGCTTTGTGTGACAAACGGGAAAAATCTTACAAACTACAACTTATAACTAGTCTTAAAGTAAACTAAGAATTCAAAATCTGGTTGGCAGATCGTTTGGCACATGTCGATGTAAACGCCTGTTGTCGCTGGGCGGATCCATAAGATCTACTGCGAGGATGTTGGGATGGGCGCTAAGTCGAGTACTGTATTGGGAGCTGTAACGCCTAATTTCGTCCTTGACTGTGGGGATACGAAGATCCTTTATGATAACCGTGTTTGGTACAAACCAAGGTGCGTTTGTTATCATGCGCAGCACTTTTCTTTGGAAACGCTCTAGAATTTCGATATTTGAAGTGGACGCAGTCCCCAGAGTTGGATGCCATACGTCCAGATTGGCTTGATTATTGTTTTGTAAACCAGAAGTTTGTTGTCTAGCGAGAGTTTAGATTTATGCCCAATTAACCAGTACATCTTAGTAAGGGTTAATCCTAGTTGCTTCCGTTTTGTGAATATATGTTTGCGCCAATTAAGCCTTCTGTCGAGGTGTAGTCCGAGGTATTTCACATCATCTTGTTGTGGAAGTTGGCTATTGTTTAGATAAACAGGTGGGCACGTGTTTCTGCGAGTGGTGAAGGTTATGTGAACGGATTTGGTGTCATTGGCTTTAATTCTCCACTTTTTCAACCAGTTTTGGACTGCAGTGAGGTTAGTTTGTAGTTTCTGCGAGGCAATGTTGGGATCTCTATCAGATGCTAAGACTGCAGTGTCGTCGGCAAAGGTTGCTATCAAAGTTTCTGGCGTAGTTGGTAAGTCTGCAGTATATAACACATATAATAGTGGTCCGAGAACACTTCCTGTGGCACACCGGCGTTTATTGGAAAAGTTCCGTATATTCGGTTTCAAACTTTACCAGGAAGGATCTATTATTTAGGTAAGATTTAAGGATAAGGAAGTGGTTTAGAGGAGAAGTAGTCGCAACTTGTAGAGAAGTCCAACGTGCCAGACTTTATCGAACGCCTGAGTGATGTCTAAAATGCAGCAGAACAGTACTCTTTATTTTCAAAGGTATCGTTAATCCTTTGGACAACTCGATGTATTTGTTCTATCGTGGAGTGCATCCTCCTGAAGCCAAATTGGTGATTGGGGATTATATCATTGTTTTCCAGGATTGGTAAGAGCCTTATTAGTAAGAGCTTTTCAAACACTTTTGAAACAATTGGCAGGAGACTTATTGGCCGATAAGATGTAGGTTCGCTGGGAGGTTTCCTGGTTTTAATATTAGAATGACCTGTGCCACTTTCCATTGGTCTGGGAAATACCCTGTGCGAAGGACTGCGTTGAACAGCTGGGTAAGATATTTAGTTCCGATGGTAGGTAGTTCTTTAAGAATTTTACCAGTAATTAGGTCATATCCTGGAGCTTTCTTAGGGTGAAGAGTGCCAATGATTTCATCGACGTCAGCAGTTTTGAGTCGCTGGATTGGTAATTCTAGTTGATATGGGGACTCTAATTGTTGAATAATTTCTGCTTCTTCTTCGGGCCTATTATCTGATTGGTGTGGCTGGAAGACGTTTGTTAAATGGTTGGCAAAAACACGTGCTTTTCCAGAATTTGTTCTGGCCCACTCTCCTTGAGGTGTCCTGATGGGCGGGGAATGTTTTTATCTGTTTTAATTTTCTAGTTGTCTTCCACAGAGAGTAGTCGGTAGCTTCAGTAGCTGTAAGTTCTTCTAAGAAAGTCTGGATGCATTCATTTTGTTTTTGTTTAGTATTTCTTTTAGTTCTTGTGTGACTGCATTGAGTAAACGTTTGCTTTCAGGTGTTCTCAGTCTTTGCCATTTCTTGCGGATTCTTCTCTTTTCAAGAATTTTTGCTTGATTAATATAGGACAGTCATAAGCTGTGGTAATCGCTGATTGCTCAGGCGTTGAATTCCAGGCTGCCCATTGTATCGTATCATTGAAATGCTTAACAGCATGTTCTATGTCTGTTTCGGTCTTAAGAGATACGTTTAATGTTAGTTTTGATTAACTAGGATTCTGAAGTAGTCCCAATTTGTGTATTTAGTACATAGACACGGTTGTTTTCTCTACTTATTACTTTTGTTGAAAGTGAAACTAAGACTGGGGAATGATCCGAAGATAGGTCGAAACAAGATCGAGCGATAATGAGGTCCTGGGGATACCTTTTGTAACACAGAAGTCTACAAGGTCTGGTTGTTTATTCCTGTCAGATGGCCAGTAAGTGGGTTCACCAGTAGAGACATGTTTCAAATTATTGCTTTCTATAGTTTTAAGTAGCTCGCGTCCTTTGGGTGTTATAATTCGAGATCCCCAATCGGTGTGTTTGGCGTTGTAATCGCCTCCTGTAACAAACCGTCGTCCTAAGGTATTATAGAAATCCTCGAAATGCTCCTGTTTTACTGTATGGTTAGGGGGGAAATATACTGCTGAAATTGTTAACGAACTGGCTGAATCTTCTATGGACACACTGGTTGCTTGGAGAAAAGGTTTGCTGTAACTGCTTAGTTGGTGGTGTTTTATTGCGTTTTGATAATTATGGCGGATCCACCTCGGCAGTTCCTGCTGGGTGAGTAGTATTATAGACACTGTAGTTGGGAATTTTTAAATAATTTCTTTCTGTAAAGTGGGTTTCAGAAATTAGCATGACGTCAATATTGTGAATTAGTATAAATGTTTTTAGTTCTTCAATGTGGTTGAATAGGCCATTGGCGTTCCATAAGGCGAGTTGTAAGTTTTTAGCCATTATGTGAGTTTGGAGAGCACGGTTGTCAGGAGGTTTAGTAGGGTTCCTATTTGGTCGAACATGTTTTTCATCATGTTTTTTAGATCTTGAAATTCATTGGATTGGTGATTAGGTTGATTAGTGTTTGGAAGATGCATTATGTTGGCGGGGGCGTGAGAAGGTTGCTGGGCTTCATTTACTGCATGAGCGTATGACAGTCCTGGTTGAAATTGTTGATGACGTATGACTGATGCAGGGGGAGTATACTGTTTTGGTCTAAGCGGTGGAAATTTTTTCTTTTGAAGTTCTTTATAGATTATACATCCCTTATAATTGGCAGGGTGATTACCTCCGCACAGGACACATCTCACATCTTTGGATTTTTCTTTGCGTTGACACTGCGCAGTAGGGTGATCGCCTGTACATTTTACGCATCTGGGTTTTAAATGGCAGAAATTTTTAGTGTGCCCGTATCTTTGACATCTCGCGCACTGAGCGATTTGTCTTTTCTGTTTCGGAGGTTCAAATTTGATTTTGCACTGTTGTATATACTCAACATTGTATATATCTTTATTATTGGTTGCTGATTTTAATTCAATAAAGAACATTGGAAGTGGTAATTTTGTTCTGTACTGTTTGACGTTCCAAATATTCGTGACCGAATAATTTCTCTAATTCAGCTTTGATTTCTTGGGTGCTGATGGAGTAGTGCATATATTTTAATACTACCTTGTAAGTTCGTTCCTCTTTTAATTTATAGGTGTGAAATTCAGTCTGCTTTTCATTTAAGGCTTTTATTATGACACCATAATATTCAGCCGTTTTAGGTTGAACTTTACTTGATTTTCAGAGAGCTTTAATTTCATATTGCTGTTTTGCGATTTGGTCTAGGAGTTTAATAAGCGGAGCAATACTTATAACACCATTTATAAAAATTGGAGGAGGTTTAGGGGAATTTTCAGAACTTTTAATTGATTGAGTATCCTGTTCTTTTTCTGCTAGAGACGAGTAACGATTAGAGGTGGAAGGTGGATTTAACCAATACTCATTGTCTTTCGAATGTTTGGCTTTTAGTTCTAAATCATCCACAGGATTTCTACTTCTTTTGTATACAACTTTGTTCCAAGGATTATTTCCTACTGGTTGCGATAAGAATGTAGGGGTTTGAGGATGGTATTGGGGTTGTTGATAGGGTTGGGAATAAAACATAGTTTGTTGAGGCTGGATAAATGAATTACCTGGCATTTGCGTTTGTTGGAACTGTGTGGTGTACATCTGGGTTTGATCAGACGTTATCATTGGTGTATGTAGCGCCCCTGGGCCTGCTGCTACTTGTGAGGATGGAATCCCCCGGGCGGCAGGAGGAATGCCATATCCTCCTACACATATGATTTATTGGCGTAATCCTGTTTGCAGTTTATAAATACCAAAATAAACTATTGCAATAAACACTCGCGATAAGTCGAGGCCGGTGCACTGTTAATATGAATAAATATCAACACAAAACTTGAGGTCTGTAGGTTTAACCGTTTTTGTACAATTAATTCCCAAAAACACATTGAAAACGGGTATCTAGACTATAATACCCCCTTAAATGATTCTAGCACCAATGAAGATATTGTAATTTAATTTGTTTTACAGGAAATGCGATGCAGAGTATCTTTCTGGCACTACAACATTATAACCTTTTTATTGCCTGATGCTTCCGGCTGCTCTTTCTATCATTTGAATGTGCTTTGGGGAAATTTGTGCTTATTGTTCGCACTTACTGAAAAATACAACCGGTGAGATGATGTCAACAGAAACTTTTTTAATAGGTTTCGAAGCTGATTTTCACCGAGTCAGTCCAGCATATTGTCACAATTATGTATGAAAATTTTGCGATTTTTATAAATCACTACGAGGAACTTTTATTGGATATGTTTAGTACATCGTACAGCATTATGTTAAATTGTTTTCAGCTACCGAGATATTTAGAATGAACTTTATCAGCACGTTCGTCCAAACTGATGCTCTTGATTATTTTAATTATAGATATCTGAAAAAGAGAGTTTAGCACAACTAACCACGAACTATTGATGTCTTGCAAGCAAATATTACCAAAAAAGTTTAAGAAGGTTTAACCGGGGTGCTTTATATTTTGAAAAAAGTTTTTCAAAGTATAGAACTTTGGATTCCATTTTGTCTGGAGGAAACTAGCAATTACTTTATTACATATTATAATGCCAAAATTAGAAGACCTTAAGTTTAGATCTTAGGTGAGAAAACTATAAAAAGAACAAAAAGTCAAAGTTGGTTGAATTTGTATCAAATATAATTTCTTTAAACAGACAACATATCGATCTTTCTGTTTGGCATATCGTAGTTTCTTAATAACATTCCAGAATAAAATTTATCTGTACTTTTCTACGACGTGCTTCGAAATTCTCGTCCAGATTTTCTTGAATTGAGTAATATTTTCAGTTTGAAGTTCTGAGCAATTGCTCTCTTCACCAGTGACTAAAACTGCTCGATCGGCTGGTATTGAGGCACAGTAGTCGAATCGTTCCATTAAGATGCGTGATGTATAGAGTTAAAAACCATGGTTGCAGAATTTTCTTGGGGAATTGTTTAATATACATTTGAACATTCATATTTGTGCTAGTTACAAAAGTTAGTGACAATGTTCCATCTTGTGAGATCGGTTTTCATAACTTTATTTTTGGGCATTTTAAGTTAGGCTGCATTGTAGTTTTTACAAGAGGTGACTTCACAATAGAAACATATCACATCACATAAGGCATTCCATTCTACTTTAGTCTTATCGTCAATAATTATCATATTATTGTTCTCTCTATCTCTTTCTACAACTTTTCTTGTCTTAAGGGTTTGCTGTTCTTAGGTTTTAATATTTCCAGTCGCCCTCATTTAGTCCTCGTATTTTTAATGTGAGTTTTCTATTTGACGCCTAATCGTCATTTTTTTCTTACTTCGTGGTGGCCAATTCATAATTTGTTTTGGCCATCTTCTTTTCTCCATTCTCTCGACATGTCCATACCATCTCAGCGTTTCGTTTTCTAGTCTACTAGTGATTGATGTTGTTACTCCCATTTCTTATCATATTATTTCTGTCTTTATTCTGTCTTTTCGTGTATATTGTAGACCTCTCATTAGTCTAGTTTTAGTGTTCTTATCATGTCTCGGTTTTTATTTGTAATCGGTCACATCTCCTTTCCGTAAGTTGTTATACTTTCTATTACAGCGTGGAATATGTTCTTCTTTGTTTCTTTTGTGAGGTTTTTGTTCCAAATGGTTTCATGTAATGCTTTCATAATTCTGTCTTCGATTATTCCGGTATTGGCTATTATTGATTCTAGATACTTTATTTATTTATTATTCTGTGCATGGTTTTACTATTTCATAATCTATTTTTAATTAATTTGTTTGTCCTCCAATGCACATATATTCTTTTTTTATAATCTGTGTTTAACCTCCACTTTTTATACTTTTCTTCAGTTTTCTTAACATATATATTAATATCTTTCTCTTTCTATGCAAAAATTATTTGAGCATAGACAAACACGAGTGAATGTAGTGTCCTATTTCGTATTAGTATTCCCATTCTTCCGCACTTTCTATACCGCCTTTTTAAAACCGTTCTGCATATATATTCAATAGCAGGGGAGATTTAAACCTTTAGATACTTTTATGTTTCTGGTTACTTATCCTCTTATTTTTATTTGAGCTCTGGTGTTTTGATATAAAGATTGCAGTATTCTGATTCTTTTCTTATTAACCTCCATTTTATTCATCGGTTGTCCTATCATATATCTGGGCATGCTGTTGTATGCTTTTTCCAAATCCACGAAAGTCATGTGAGTTTCTATGTTATTTTCTTTGTTTCCTTTTATAAATTGCGTTATACAACAGATGCTATCTAGACACGATCGATTTGTTCTAAACTCACTTTTCTCTCCGCTAAAATCTTTCATATGTTCTTCAATTTTTTAATTTACAATGTTTCTAAATACTCTTGCAATTGTAGGCAGTATGTTTATTCTGAAATGGTTTTGACATGCTCTTTTTTGCTATTTTTATGTATAGAAATGACGTATGTATGATTTGATTTTTCTGGCGTCTTCTTCGTTCTCTATTTTTTGGAATATTTTAGTTAGTATGTCTATTACTGCCTGTCCTCCATTTTCAGCAGTTCATCCTGATGTTTTCCAATTCTGCTGACTTATTGTTTTTACTGTACTTTAGTAGTTTTATAACTTCTTCTCTTCTTATGTCATTATTATGTATTATTTGCCTGCTGTTGTCTCGTTCCTCTTTCGGCTCTGTGTATTATATTCTTCTTTCTTGTAACAGTAATTTATAATGTTGTATCCGCTGATTTGGGATTATTAAGTTTATTGTTTGTGTTTTTTTAGTTAGGTTTCAAATTATTTTCCATGTTTCTTTGGATTTGCTATATCCCAGGGTATAGCTTATATTCCTATAGATTGTGTTTCATTGTTAGTTCTTTTCTTGTCTTACTTGTGCTTTCAATTGACTTTTACAGTTAACATATCTCTATCTAGATCCTGGAATTTTTTCAAGTAACCACTTACTATACATCTTCTTTTGCTTTTAAATTTTTTTCAATGTTATACCAAAAGTTTTGGGGGGTTTAGTTCTCTTGTCTTCTGTTCCTAATGCTTCTCGGGCTGCCTCATTTTACCTTTTTTTAGATGATTTTGATTTGTATCCAGTCTTATGTTTAATATGTGTTGATATAGTGTCTTAATGCTATCCTGTCTCAGCAAGTCTGTTTTGTATGTTGGGTACTTAAGTTCTGCTGCTTGTTCGTCATTATCTTCTTTGCTACTCTCATATTTTTTGTAGCTCTTTATTATGAACTTTCCTACAACCATGTGGTGATCTGATCTACATTTCGATCCTTGAAACACTCTCCCGTCCTGGATCATTATATTCTGTTCTCCCTGCACGATTATCAGGTCAATAATCGATTGAAAACCTTGTGTTGGTTATGTCCATGTATATTGATGTATAGTTTTGTGCTCGAAAAAAGTATTTGTTATTTTTCTTCTATGTTTCTTGCATGGATTGATTAACCTCTCTTTATTGTTGTATATGGTGTCTTCATCAAAACTTTCCTTTTTTATTTTTGGCTCTTTTTTCAACTCTACTGTTCATATCGCCTATTAGTATTAGATCATCTTTTCTATTGAATGTTTCTAATTGTTCGTGCAGCGCACCAAAAAACTCTTTTTTCCACCCGCACATATACTCCTGTTACTGTTATATGTTGTTCGTGGATTTTTATTTTAACTTTAATAATCCTATCATTAACTTCTTCCTACATTTGTATTATGTTCGTCTATTTTTTGTGTCTTAGGGGAACCCACTTCTTCGATTTTTTGACCCCAGTCTATAGATGAAAGGAGTTTCCATATTCTTCTCGTCATTTCTTTTTTGTTTCTGTTAGCATTAGTATATCCGGGTTTACTTTTTCTATTTCTGTTATTATTTCTTTTCGTTTAGTTGCTAAGTTCTGCATGTTTTATGTAGCTATTTTCAAAGTTCGTTTTCTTTGCCTTTGTCGTCTTCAGTTTTTTCCGTCCTGTTTATCCCGAGGCCTGTTTCTGAGTTTGTTTTCTTGTAGTCTAAGGTTTTCTTTCTCTGGCCTTTAGTGAATTACCACTTTACCACAAGACAGCAGTGCCGGAAAAAATTGATTCCTAACATAGAAAACCGCCGTGTTCAGTGTTAGTTTTCGTTCGCGCCGAGTTTTTTTTATTTTTCTAGTACCCGATATATTTAGCGAACGTTTCCCTATCTACCACCTGGAGAGGCGTCCGATGGGGAACTAGCAATTCCTTATAGAGTTATTGCTGCCTGAAGGTATTGACTGCGTATGTAGCCTATTACAGTTCTTATGTAGGTTCTCTTTTCTGATTTTTGCAATATTTTATTTTCTTATTGCTCGAGTGCCAAACTTTTTCCGGTGTCTAATCATTAATAGATTTTATTGTTTTATAAACAGCTTGATATCACATTTCTTGTTAATGCTGGATCAATAATGTTATTTTTTCTTCAAAAAGTATTTGATACAAATGTTTTTAAATTTAATAGCTTTTGTTTCAGTATACATATCACATTAAAACAAGTGCTAGATTACCGCGCTAGATTTTCTAATACACACATCGTTTGGTTTCGCTCTAGCTCATTTTATCTAATATGTTACTCCCTAATATATTAGGACAATAAACTTGGTTTGTATTTTAATTTCTGGATTTAGTAGTTGTATTTTGAAGAAAAACTATAACAAGGCTATAAATGGTTCTTAAAAATACAAATAAGACAGATATAGTTGTTTTCAGACAAATTGTGCAGGTAACATGTTTGCCAAAACAAATAAAAAGAATAGCAGATACTATTTTAATTTTCATATAAATATTTTTTAAGTTTATTTCAGAAATCTCATTTGTCATACTTTTGAGGAACATTACAATTAAACTGCGCTTTAATGTTTAATTTATCTATGTTGAAACTCATATAGCACAAGCAGTACAATTTCAGTAAAATGAGAATTAAACGACCGTCATTATTACCCCTTGTTCGAAGTGAACGCAGGTACTTATTTTTAGCGACTGAGTAGGCCACCCACTAGTCATTTGAAGCCTATGATCAAACCTAGATCCGTCCCCACCGCAAACAATCGATTCGATTACTTGGCTACTAACGGCTTAATATTAACGTCTGTAATTTCAAAATTAAAGAAATCTCTAGAAGTTTACAAAAATATTGCTAGTGGAGATCTGTCTTGTTTTACACGAGATCTGTAGTTACAATTTATGTAACTCGTCAAAATAGTGTATTAGACTATTCCACAACACGTTTCGAATATTCTGTTGTTTTTGTAAGTTACCAATCGTATTATTGCTCTTACTTGCCATAATATTGACATTTGTATCTTATACCTTTACTATTTATTTTCTCCCTGGAGACATTATCTTATTTCAGATAATACTGTTGGAAATCGTTAGACTGAGCAGGTGAATATAAATGATGCTGAATATTCTTTTTGTTGATGCACTTTTTTGAAGTTAGTTTAATTATTGTTAGGCCAAAACATTGAGAACGTTTTTCTAATTCAAATTCAACCAACCAGAAAGTATAACGTTGACTAAAAATTCGCGTTTAACATATATAACAATATTTTACTGCAGCAATTTATTTAAAAACACCAACTAGTTTTTAAAATAAAGGTCATCATTCTCCACAATCTTGTCACCGTTCTGCAATTGTCGAATTTGATCAAAGCACCATTCTGGCTCATTCAATTCAAAGAATTCTTGCTCAACTTCTTCAACTTAATTAACAGATTTACAAGAAATGCTCTGTTGATTGATAAAAAAGTTGGATGGAGCAGTGTCTAGATTATAGGGCGAATGCTATTCAGATCCTCAAACTTCTCCTTGGCAGATCTCGAGTTGCTTTTTGGCCTGTACTTTGGTGAGTTTGCGCGGATTCTGTTGGGACTTCTTGTAAAAAAGTCAAGTTGCATGTGGTTGAGTACAGTTTGACAGGACTAAACTCCAAGAATTGATGGCCACTGTTCGTTAAGCAACTGTTTCCTCAATTGGGCAACTTCTTTCGTCGTCAGACGTTTCTTCCAATAATGTCGCAACAAAATCCGAAGTTAAATGTTTATAATCTTGTGATCAGTGTCAATCACCCTAAAAAGCGATTGAAATATGTTGATTACAATTGTCAACACAAACATTAAAAAACAAAAATGTCATTTTTGGTCTTGAGCATGAATTTTCTGATCACTTCGTATTATAACAGTTTTCACCTCGCTCAGCATCTAATTCGACTTTCTTATTATCACTAATATTTTTATTTTGTGGTGCACATTTAATATTGATTTTAAGATATCCTGTTGATTCTTCAAGGTACTTAGGGAGATGAAAATCGTTTAACAGATGCTTATGGTTTCATGTAAATTATGACTCGAGATATTTTTTTTTTAATTTTAATCTAGTTAGGTTTAGGATTTAAGATCTTAACTTATTTGTGATGCCGTGATTTTGGCAAGAAGAGTTTATTAAAGTATTAGCAATATATTGTTTGAATGCTCTTAAGTCAGAAAAACGCTTGTTTTAGATAAAATAACATCGCACGCATAAACGTTTTGTTCTCATATCTTTTCTGTGCCATAAACATTAAGGAACTTATACCTAATGAAATGAGCTGAGCTTTTATATATAACGTAAACATCTGCATTTGCAGTACAGAATTTTATACAAGGAAGTGATTAGCGACCACAAAGAGATTTTAAATATCAAACGATCTTTGTGGGCAGAGCGAGTGGCGGCACTGGTTTCATATGCACCGAGCAGTCCCAAGAGGCCAGCTTGTAGACTAATTTCGTTTTCTGGAATGCTCCGGGGGATAGTTAGTTGCAAACAAGATATCCAAAGACCCCCGTAACGCTTCACCTGCTCGGAATACCCTCTTAAGTACATTAATTATCCGGATGTAGGCCATCGCTTTGCCCATAAATAAATGCAGATCAGGCCCAGTCGACGAGAGCAATAAATTACAAGGACTAATGGTGACAAATGTGTGCCAATCATATTAGTTTTATCATATTAAGATTGCCCCATTTCAACAAAATGTTATTTTCCATATCTAAAGCAAATTTTTAATTTAAACAGCTTTTCATCGGTAAAGTGGTTATTGCATGTTTAGTCTTTTTCTTGTTTTTGAATACATGAACTTAACAGTTTTTAATAGACTTATAAGAGAAAAACTGAAGTTAAGATAATTGAAGATTACACGATTAATGAGCTGGGTGTATCAGATAAAAAATACTTTTACATACATTATTATTGTCTTATAGTTCTAAGGGTAATTTTCAACCCATAAAATAAATTTCAGAAAAGTAAAGTTAATATAGGTATATGTGAATGGACAAATAAAATTAGAAATAATAAAATCAAACATAGTTCATATTAAAGTAAACTATCTAAATGTGTAATTTTAATTAAATTTCTGTTTTACTTCATTTACATAAAAAGTGTGATTACTATTAGATGCTCAATTTAACTCTTGGAATTTTTCAATTAAACGCAGTATTAATGGTTTTTTCTGCATTTGCAACATATTTCGGGGATTTGCCGTATCCCTTCCGGAAAAAAGAGTGTTTTGGATTTGATAAAGTCAAAAAGACTTTTCTAGACATTTTTATCTGAATTATATAATTAGTGAACTGTGTCAAATACGCGGAATTTAATAAAATCTTCTAATGCAGGTCAGTGATTGTTTGCAATATTATAGCGTCTGCTTTGGTTCTGATGTGTGTTGGTGGGTAATCCAACAGCCTTTCTTATGAATCTTCACCGGCTTACATAGATTTTTAGGTGTAATTTAGTGTGTTATTCGAATTTATTTATAAGTCTCGAATACGTAGCATACGAACCATTATCGCTTTTCCGTAGGGCTAGCGAATGCTCATATATTCGGCTGGATATTTACCGATATGTTTGACCTACATAGATCCTTTGGCAGTTTCCACAAGGTATTTCATAGACTGAGTTTCTTTTTCTCATAGTTTTTCTTATAGGACTAAAACTTTTTGATTTCCCTCTTAATTTCACATTTCTCGACAATATTCCGTTGATCTTTCTTAATAGATCTTTATGATTGTGTTAATAAGTTGCTCTACAATTGTATCATTCCTTCTTCTTTTGTCCTTTGATAAAAATTTTGTATCTGTAATAACAATTTTTTTTGAATTTCTTGTAACTTTCTCTATGTACTGAATTTTTATTCCTACATTTAGTCAATATTTTTTGCCCTTTTGTGTTTCATTTTTGCGCCTGTAGACTTCATATTACCTTATTTTTGTTTTACCTTGTTTTGCCTTGTCATGACCGCTGCGTCAAATTAAACTTACTTATCCTTTGTACGTGGTATTTGCCTAGTTTTTCTTGAATCATTTTTTTGGTCTTAATTAGTTTAGATCTCACAACTTTTATGGACTGAAAATTTTTGAAACTTATTTTTAACATTTATGTGTTTTTAGGGGATTAATTTTTACCATGGATATTGCGTTGATTTATATACTAATAGTTGTAGAAATAAGTTTTCAGCTATTTTCTGCAAAATTAAAGTTTTATTTAAAAACTAACAAAAAAGCTTAAGTATCAAAGTATTCTCCGTTGGCATCGATGACCTTTTGCCATCTTTCGGGTAGCTTGCGAATTCCCTGGTGATAGAAGCTCACCGGCTTCGAGACGTTAAAGTTATCGATGCATTTTCGAACTTCTTCTTCTGTTTTGAAGTGCGTATCAGCCAAGTGATGCTGTAACGACCGGAATAAATGATAATCGGAAGGGGTCATGTCTGGGCTATACGCCGCATGTGGGAGAAGTTCCCAGCCTAACGCGTCTGCAGCTCATCCGTGTCAAATGTTTGAGGGCGTCCAGCGCGTGGTTGATCTTCAAGACTAAACTCTCCTCCGCGAAATCTTTGGTACCACTTTTTGCACGTTGCATGACTTACAGCATTCTCACCATATGCAGCACAAATCATTTCGGTGGCTTCAGCAGCGTTTTTCTTAAGATGAAACGCGAAGTGGATAGAAAATCGAATATGCTCTTTTGTGATTGCCATCGTGAACACGCCAAATGGCATAATGTTTCGAAAAACCAAATGTCATTGCTTTAAAACCGCAAGAGGTCGGACTAATACGTTACATGTAAACGGTGATTTGCGTCCTGTGAAATCTAAAGCTGAGAACTTATTTATACACCTATTACTTCCTGCTTCCGCCTCTGCATCTTTATGTCCTAATAATATTTTTATGTCTTATGAAATTGTTACTTTTGTTATTTTTTATTTTTTATTTATATACTATCCTTCTGGAGCAAACTGTATATTTTATCTTTATTATTATATTATATTATTATTAACTATTTAATTTTGCGTTCTGTTATTAGGTATGCTGTTTGAAAACAAAAATATTTTAAATACTCTGTCGGATTTTTTATGCTATATCTCAACATACAATTAGTCTTTTTTATCTTTCGTGCTTTAATTCTATTCTTATTTATTGGTATTTTCGGTTTCTGTAATACACGTCTAATTTACTTCTCATCTAACATTAGTATATTAATTGAAATAGAACTTATTTTAGCATACGTAACTTTTTCATCCTATTTCTACCACTCTTAGTTAATATTTAGCTTTTGAAACCATATTTTAACCTTGTCTTTCCCTCTTATTTCTTATATTATTTTAACTTGAATTTTGGAATTATGATTTTGTTTTTAAAATCTTTTTTTTTATTTTTCTCATAACATGAATTTTTACCTTTTTTGATAAATTCTTTCTTTACATTATGTTCAATGCTATTTTTAAAAGGCTTTTCCTTAATTATGATATTCTTGCTTTGGTTGCTCTTTTTTAATTTTATGTTCGTTTTCTGCCATTTTCGCTTTCTCTGTAATTTTCTTGCTTTACTTGATTATTTTTGCCATATACGTCAATTTGTTTAAGTTGACTTTTTGCTGGCTGATGATGTAATTGTCTTTTTTTAAATCATAATAAATGTTTAGTTGTCCATAGCGGCTTTTTTACTTTGCTCTGTTACAGATCTCGCACTATTATATAAAAATACTTTATTATCTAGATTTATAACAAATAGGTTATAGATTTATTAATTATATTTTAATTTTCCGATGTTTTAAGTGTTAATGTGTTAAATGTTCATCCTTATAAGTTTTTTTATTTTACGCTATTTTACAAGCAAATCTAGAAAACATTTTTTGTAGTTCTATGCCACTATTACAACTATTTGTATTCTTTATTTTGTTCATATACTGTATATTGCATTGTTTGGCTTTAGAAAAGTGTTTTGGAATGACTTACATTAGTAAAAGTATATAAAAGTTGTTATATTTAAAGTTGTTTATAGAAAATATCAGTAACCCAACCAAAAATGATAATTCTTCAGTTATTCTTAGTAGCGATTCTAAACTTTTTTTATTTGGACCCGGTAAAACCACAAATAAACTTTACATAGATCAAAGATTACTAAAACAAATTGGAATTATTTCGGAATGACACTGAAAACAAAATAATAGTGATTCAAGTTGTATTTTCTTTTTCAACTTAATTTGTTTAAACTTAACGCATTTAGTTCAACGTTGCTTCATCTTCTAGATATAAGATGGTTCAAATGTGACCGGGATTTATTTGTGTGTAAACAAGCTGCACTACGCAGCAGCTGTGCGATATTGAGAGAGTGGAATCACAACTTCCACATTCCCTCCTGCTCGGGTCCGATTTGGGAGTTGCTCTAGTGATGAGCAAACATAAGGTATCGCAAAGCGTAGAACAATGCATTATAATCAAATTTCTCTTTGAAGAAAATGCCCCGTCTGCCCCAGACGCACAGACTCCAACAACAGTATGGGGAAGAGTGTCTCTCAGAGACCTGTGCACTTGAGTGATGTAAGTGCTTCAGAGAGGGTAGAGAGCGCGTGGAGAACATCCGTCACCGATTCAAACATTGATCGTGCAAACGCGCTTATTCGTGAGAAGATTAAGGAACTTAGAGCAATGTTCTCCATCAGAGTTGGTAGTGTAAAAGACATCGTGAAAAACTACCTGCACTATTGCAAGGTGAATGTACGGTGGATACCACGGACTTTGAAAAACACGAACAAAATGGTGCGCATGCAAACTGCCAGTCGTCTCCTATAGCAATTTGAAGATAAATGTGGTGCATTTTTGAAGTTTATAGTGACCACCAATGAAACGTGGGTGCACTACTTCACTCCCGAGTCCCAACACTCATCACGCGAGTGGCGGCATACCAGTTATCTCAAACCCAAGTGAGCGCGAAGGAGCCATTAGGCAGAAAAAGTGTTGGCAACGCTTCTGGCACTGGTAGAGGTTATCTATGTAGACTTTCTGACGGATTCCAGAACAGCCAATGCATCTTGTTACTTAGACTTCCTGACAACAGATGTGACTGAAAAGATCCGATTCGAGGGAGCGAAAGGTAGATAAGCTGAATGTTCAATAATTTTGTTTTTTCAACTTTCTTGGCTGAAGAAGGAACAATATACTTTTCTTGATTATTCCTAGATATTTTTCCGGAATTACTGTTTTTAGTTTGTCGAAAACTACTGTGTAATTGTGTTTAGTAACTGTTTCTTCTTTTTAAATATAATTGCCCAACAATTTTTTTTATTTTTAAAATAATATAGATAATATTTGTGTAGCTAATTAAACTGATTCACATAGATTATAGTGATAAAGATATTTTATCGCTGCATAGAGAAGATTGACATAATGGATAATTAATCGAAGCAGCCTTATCCCATTTAAGAAACCTATTATTAAATAGTTGAAATGGTATGTACATAGAGATTAAAATTAATAACGATAGTAAATTTTCAAAATGTTTATGGAACACAAAACTTTGAAACCACATGTATACTCTTTAATGCTTCTTTTATTGTTAAAAGTAGTACCCTTATTTTTATTTGTCCTTCTCCACAGTTCTATATATGTTTAATTCTCCATCGTGTATGTAGTAAAAATCTAGTTAGTGATATACTACTCCTATTTCAAATCGACATTTTTTTAAAGGGTAAAGAAGCTAAAGTGTTTGGCCATTTACTTAGTGGCACACAGCTTTCTTTGTTATATTCTATTCCGACATTATTTTAGACCAATCTATTATGACTAAACAAGTGCTAGATAGTCATTTTGTTTATAATAGTATATAGAGATTAAAAAATCAATTTTTTCTTGTGTCTTTAAAAATTTTGTTATGTTGGTCTATCAGGTGTAAAACTCTAGTTGTATTTGCATACAGAAACCTCAGTTTAATATTTTCAACTTTCAGTTCTTGGTGTCCTATTAACTTTTACTACTTTTAAACTTTTCAATTCCGTCTTGAACAGTTGGCCATTACCTACTGATTTCTTCGCACGGCATGTTCTGAATCAACATGCATTTTAAGAGTGTTCCATTATTTTTCCAATTCCATTTCCCCGTTATGTTAGCGTACTTTAAATGTCATTTTTATTTTATATTTAGCGTATTATCTGGTGCTATTTTAAAAAAAGCTTAATTTTATCACCGTAAAATGTCTATCTAACTATACTCATTCAAAAATTTTGACCAAATGTGCTGAGGATAACTACGAATTGCTGCTTCACATCTTTTAATTTTAAATCCACGATGAAGATAGTCTTAACCGCAAAGCGGGCCCAAAGAAAAACACTGGCAATCTTGTTGTTAAATTACTGCACTACAGTTGCACCTAACAATAAGACCTTATAGCGAAGTTTTTGAAGCCTCTTATTTCTACTTGGCTTACTCCACGGTTTTAGAACTCCCTTTCTCTTACTCAAATATGATATTACTGTAGATAGCAAAAACCAAATATTTGGCAAAAGTTAACCTTCTGCTTTTTGTTTTCTAGTAATAATCTTTAACTGCGACGTTAACCCTCTTTTACTACCCATAATATGTATTAATACTGCAATTAAATCGAATTTTATGTGTTTAGCTTTAAAGATTCAAAATGTTATAGACGTAATTATAATGGAAATATGTTTCCATCCATAAATGTTAAAGTGGGATAGATAGTATTATTACTAATATTTAGAAATAAACGTTAAATATAAATTATAATATGATTTTTACAAAAACGAGTATAAAGTTGTCAATAGTATAATTATAATAAAACAAAAAATTGTTTAAAGTTTAATTTGATTGCGCCAACGTTAGAAAAGCATTTTTCTACAGACTAGTAAATATCGGCCTCGAGTATTCATATATAAGAATGAAAGTTTGATAAATTCATGAGATTTTGGTCTTTGAATAACGATTATGGACTAAAGTACTTTTTATGGTTAATATAAATAAATGTTTATACAAATTAAAATCTTTGTATGTAGATGAAATTTTATTGCTCGGATTTGTGCAGGTGCAGACAGTAATAATAAAATTTGATAATTAACATCGATAGCTCTCGAGTTTATCACTTACCAACTTTAAACTCGCTGTCATCTTGCCGATAAATTTGAAATTTTACGATCAGTATTGGAACACATTATAGGGAAAATACTAATAAAGATTTAGTGACTTAAAAATTCATATTTGTACGGGTATAATACAAGAAGAAAGGTTTACTTTTTACATAAATCAATAAAAGAACGACTATTTCGTAAAATTGTAGCAATCGCTTACACACATTTAGACGAAAATTGTTTCTATTTATAACGTAATGGAATGGTATAAGTTCTATAGATGGATATAGTATTTAAACATAGTCATCTGACAAATAATTCCAAATATTGGGCAATAAAAAATTTTAAGCCCATTCAAAATCAAATAACAGAAATATATCAAACTGCAAGTTCTATGCCAGATTTTAAATGCATAAGTTAGAGAATTTAGTCGACGTTCATTAGTAAAATTATACATTATATGATGATATGCTTTCTCTATAGAAACTCTAGTATAATAAAGAACTGTAATTATCCTAAAATTCTTCTTAGTAATTATTTTAGTAAGTCACATCAGGTAGCGTAATGTAATTTTAAACTGAATTAATTATCTTCTAACTTTACTAACTTACAGTTTTCATAAACAGATAATTAAGTGGTTGGGTCTTAAAACTTGGATAACTGTTATTAATGGTTTGTTGTGAATAAAACAAGTAATGCTAAAGAGACGCACTCACTACTTACTTAATGGAATTATTTATTCGTTGGTTAATATTAATTTAAGTTGGTGTTTATTTTAAAGATAGTCGATTTTGTGGTGGCACGTTGTGATACTTGAACCCGAATTATCGAATTCAGGTTTACAGTTTGCTAAAATTTTTGCATAAAAAAGGATCTTGCAAAGTGGTACAGTAAAGGATTATTTGATGCCACGTAAAGGTAAACAGAAGCAGAACGATGCTTATCGACATAATACTGGGCAATGAACTGTCGAAATTACGCACCATGAATCAATATTCTAAATAAATCATTTTTCTGAAAGAACAACTACAGTTCGGAAAATCTATTCATTTATAAAATTAATGTAATAACAGTATTAAAAGGTAAACAAAAACCTATAACAGTCGAGTATAAAATACTGTTCAAGTTAATTGAAATACTTTTCTTGGTTTAATAATGGTGGAATATCACAAAAAAGTTTTTGATATATCTATTACAACTAACTATTATAACCATCGTTACCATTCACAACAACCCATACGAATCAAAACTGAAATAATTTTGCTGCAGTTGCTTTTTGAAATCTGATTCGCGGGTCGCTATAGGGTTGTGTTAAAAAGCTGAAGAGGATAATAAAACAAGTATGTCTTATTCGGCACGCTATCAAATTTTGTGTTGGACTGGGGAAATCGTGTACGGAGGCGTTGGACATGATTTGCCAAGTGTTCAAGGATGAAAGCTTGTCACAAACTTCAGTTTTTAAGTGGCACAAGCACTTTAAATGTGACCGAGAAAGTGTGGAGAAGGAGCCCCGCGCTGAACGACTGTCAAATTCAAGAACCGACGACAACGTGCAATGTGTGCGTGAAGTGCTGAATTCAGACTGTCGATTAAGTGTGCGCATGGTCGCAGATAAAATTGGCATTGATAAGATGACAGTGCACAGCATTATCACTGAAAATTTGGCGATGCGCTAAACTCGTCTTGAAGGTCTTGACGGACGACCAAAAGCAGAGTGTGTGTCTGCTTGCGAAGAGCTGTAACGCGTTGAAGAAAACCCCGGTTTTTAGACGATTCCCCAACCCCCTCAGAGTCTCGACTTGGCACCAGCATACTATTTTTATTTCCAAAAGTAAAATCCTCCCTCAAAGGACACCACCATTGGACCGTGCCGTCAAAGAAGCTTGCATGCGTACTTTTAAACCCGTTCCAGAATCCGCTTACTAGGGAGCCTTCGAGTCATGAAAACGCTTCTGAAAAAAGTGTGTCCACACTCAAGGGATGTACTTTGAAGACTTTTGAGGTATTATAGCAATATCTCAAATAAATTTATTTTTCGTTAGTTTTTCCGATACTTTTTATACAAACCCTGTGTATGATGTAAATTCAAAAACATAAACATACCTATTCCTCCACTTTATATAAACAAAAATATTAGTAACTTTAAAGAAACATAAACAAGCTGGCTTACAAATTACACTATGTTTATAACCACTGTTGCAGATGACGCCACGGTTATGGCAACAAGCAAGATACCAAGATGTGTATTTGATATTTAATATGTTGGTGGCATACAGGAGTAGCTGAAGAGATAATGTTTAAATATCAACGAAGAGAAATCTTAACACGTCACTTTAAGGAAGAATTCATATCCGAATGTAGCATGTCATGGCCATAAACTCTCCCACGTCGGCTGTCCTTATCTTAGAATGCACCTTAACCAAACGCGTATGGAACTACGGTACACATTGCAGGGCACAGTGCAGGTATCTAACATAGAAATTATTTAAAGATGTTTAGTGAAAAACTCTGCAAATTATCATTGATGCCCTTGATTTGAGTCAAACCAAACTTTATACTTTACGGCGTAAAAATAAAGTCTAGTGCTGGAAATAGTCAAGTGCGCGAGTGTGAAATATCTACCGCGATTTAAACTACACCCCAACTTCCTCTTAAACAGTAGCCAAAAACGTATCAATTAAATCCTCGTAAATTTTTATAGATTTTAAGATAATTTCAATATTGTTTCAAGTACTTTAATTTATAACCAACCTTAATTTCATATATTTGTTAGGCCTAATTGCACGACATTTTCTAGCACTAAATATTAATTATAATATTTGCTTGTTATCTTTATTTGAGTTGCAAATAAGAGGGATTAAAAAAGTTTGTGTTTTATATTGTTGTTGCGATAACACTCACATAAATATGATGTGGTAAATGGAATTAAACATTTGATAGCTTCGTCCTCCAATTTAGGCTGTTCGTTTGGTTTAAAACTGATCTGAGTTTTAGCTAAGAAAGTCAAGTTTTCACATTTTATCTTTTACGTTTGCTAGTCTTGGCATATTGAAAGGAATGATCAAAAAACGGATTCAACATTCATCTGCACTTGTCATAACTGTTGAATTCGATGAAACAAATTTCCTTCTTCCAATTCAAGTTGACCATAATTTAATTTATTTTATAAATTCGTTAGTTTTTATTTGCGTCTGTTATAAGGTGATCCAAATTTAACTTTTTAGATTTGTGTTTGTGAACGGCAAAGTTTGTATTTATACAGTTGGTATCTAAACACATGACAAAGTCCACCAAAGACCACAAGAAACCCCATACATTTGTGAACTAGGTTTTAGAGACTATAGAGCTGCTATAGCAGATGCTGATTTTTTAAAGAACTCATATTGAGCGATAAAGCTTATTTTCATTTAAATGAATTTGTCATTGCACGGTTTGGCAATGCTGTTACTGTCAGTGATGTACTTTGTTGGGAGATGCTAATCAACTTTTTTTTTCAAATAAACCAACGATTTGCATTTGCCTTTCAACAAGATAGGGCCACATGTCACACAGCACTTGAAACACTTCAAACCAAATTGTCTGATAGTGTTATTTCGCAGAGGATTGACATCAATTGGTCACCGACGTCTTGCGATCTAACTCCATTAGACTTCTTTCTCTGGGACTCTTTGAAGAAAAAAGTTTATATCAAGAAACCTATTACTATTGCAAGGCTGAAAGAGAGCATCAAATGTGTAATTTCTGAAACGCAGTTGCATTTATGAGAGAGTCAGCGGAGTCGTGGAGGACATTTGGCCGACATCATACGTAATTGCAAAATAAATACTTTACACTAATAACAATATCCGGATTGTTCCAATATTTTGTGTTTTATTCAGGAAAAACTTCCTAAGATTCCTTTGGACCTTATATTAAAATTACGTCTTTACAAACTGCTATTCAAAGTGTTAATCTTTTCAAAAATATCGGCAAGGAAAACCAGCCTAATAAGCCAAAGAAAATTGGAAAACAGGTTTTGTATTTTCATTTCTCACTTTGCAAGTGCGCCAAAACTGATGCTTTTAATTAGAAAAAATAATTTACCCCTCAAAAGCCATCTTACTTCTATTGATAAATAAGATGTATATATAAAGAGACTATGTCTTCATAATTTTTTCTAAAAATATTCTTGTAGTTTGACGGTGAGACAAGATCGATGTCGTAATAGCCTTGGCGACATCGGTGCATCTAACAACGCATTTCGTCCAATCAATACCGTACTTTGTACTCTTTATAAAACTGTCGAATAAACAGTTTTCGGTCGTATTGGCCTCTAATGATGTACAAAATAAAATATCTTTTGTAATACATTTTCCGTACTGTATATTATAAATGTTATGAACTTGGCACAGTTAGAAATATCTGTGGATTTGTTTGTATAGTAAGCGCATTTGTTTATATTTTTAGCAATTTTTATTTCACATGTTATGTGTTCTTCTTCAGATAATATCATTGGAAACTGGTATTCTTTTAATTTTGTAATTTCTTTTTCTAATTATTATTTACAGCATTTCAACAGTTGCTTGTAAAGTCAAATCTTCAGCATTTGTATGTGGTTTATTGATTTTTGTAATGCAAAATGAGACTTCATCATCAATCCTACAATTCCATTGGTAGGTGGCCTGCGCATCGTGCGTTAGATCCGTTGCTGTTGCAATGTTTTTTTACTACATTTTTCCATTTAATTTTATCTGTTATATTTTTGGTTTGCATCCGTGTTAAATTTTGTAGCTCTAGATCTTTCATAACGTTTCTTTTCCATGTATCTTTTGGTCTGTCTGTTTTTTGTTTTCCATATGAATGGAAGTTTAGAGCTTGCTTCGCGATGTTATTGTGTGGCCTCATCAATGTATGTCCACCCAATTTCTTTCTTTTCTTTTAATTGTTGTTTAGATTTTTCCTGATTAGAAATTAGCTACAACCGATAGTTGGTATTGAATAGGCGTAATTTTGCTTTAGTTCTAATGTTTTTTGAACTCCATATTTTCTTTAACATATTGAACGCTTGTTTGTGCCAAGGTGATTATTCTAGATACATCTTTTTGTGTTGCTTCCCTAATATCCAGCGTACTGTCCAAATAACAGAAAGTGTCCACTCTTTCTCTATTGCGTTCTCCAAGTGTTATCGCTGGGTTTATTTTTGTCTTCTTTTCATTTATTCTTAGGCCTACTTTTCATGCTTCGTATTTAGGTTGTCTAGTATTTTTTTTTGTGTTAGCTTTCCGTTGGGACCTGGTAAACAAATACAGTCTGCGAATTTGAGGTCTTCTAATTTATTTAAAATGCCCCAATTTATTATCAATTTTTTAGAGAGGGTTTGAGACAGAATACAGTCTTACCGGACTCGTAATTTTTTTTGGTAATTTTCCGAATGTGATCGATTTTTGCGGAGAAATTGTCATACAAGTGTTTGATCATTTGTATGTAATTGTGAGATAGCCCATAGTGTCGTAATATTTTCAACATTTTCTCTCATGAAATTAAATCAAAGGCTTTCTCGAAATTTATAAAATCCAGATGTCTTCTCGTTCTTCTGTTGTCTACTTTAGAATTATCCTTAGGGTGCAGATATGCTCTGTACATTATGGTTTTTCTCTAAACTCTGCTTGGTTCTCTCTCAGCTTCGTTCTGTTCAATATTATTTTAGTCATAATTTTGCTTGCCGTCAATAGAAGCATAATAGGCCTATAATCTTCGCACAAGGTAAAATCTCCTTTTTTGGAAATTTTATTAATATTCCCTGTGCCTGATCCTCTGGGAAAGTCTCATTAGGCCACACTTTGTTTATCAGATGTACATTATTGCAATTGTACTTTCTTCGTCTATTTTTAATAATTCAATAGAGATTCCGTTTATGCATGCAGCTTTTTCATTTTTTATTTCCCTACGTGTTTGTTCTATTTTGATTTTAGCAAACTTTTTTCATTTATATTTAGTTGTTGTATTTCCATAATATTGTTTTCTATTGTTATACTGTAGAGAGTTTTCATATCTTTATTGTAGGCAGCTTTTTCTGCTTCTGACTTGTTTTATTCAAGGTTTTCGTTTTTTATTTTCATATCCAATAGTTTATTTGGCCGTCTTTTTGATTATATCTGTCTAGATTTGCTATACATTTTTTACTGTTAGTTGTTTAAGTTGTTCAGTGTATCTCAAGTTTTTCTCACTTTTCCTGGTATTTACTAATCTCCTCGGCGTTCTTTAATTTTGTCAAAAATATATTTGGTTTGTAATGGTATGTTTTTGTTATTCTTTAGACTTATTCCTATTTTTATTCTGACCAGGTAGTAATCGGAGTGTATGTCAGCGCCTCTCATCGCTTTTACATCTCGTAGTGCATTTTTGCATTTCTCTTCAATTATTATATGGTCTATCTGGTTCTTATTATTCCCATCAGGCGAGATGTTTGTTTTCTTGTGGATTCTTTTATATTTGAAGAAAGTGCTACCAATTATCAAGCCGCCTACTGCGAGTTTTTCTCTGTTTTCATTCATATTTCCCAGTTAGATTGCAGTTGTTCGTAGAATGTTTTTAATGTTTATATTTTTTTCTTTGTTTGTTGGGCTATATGCAAGAAATCTGCTGTAGAAAGAGGAAAAACTAGAACAATGAGTCAAACAACTTTTTCAAGAGAAGACAAAGTAGAAGAAGAGCTCCTAAAAAGTACGAAAGCAGCAAGACGGTTAACCAAAAAAACTAAAATAAAATGTAGGTAAAGATAAATGGCCAAGAACATAAATACAACATAGAAAACAACCAAGTATTCGACATTGGATGCTGGAACATCAGAACCACGGGTGAAACTAGCAAAACGGTACAAATAGCTAGACAAATGTCAAAATACAACATAATAATTTTAGGACTGATCGAAATTAGATAGAAAGGAACGGCGAAAATAAAGTTAGTAAATGGAATATGCTATTGTACTTTGAACTGGGGGAAAATTTAACAAAATCTAAAAAAGGAGTTACAATGTAATGGACAAAACAATACAAAAGCTTATTAGAATGGAAAGGTATCTCAGGAAGATTACTATAATATGGGCAAGATTCAAGAGACAATATAGAAACTCCAACATAATTATGGTTTTTAATTATTAGTGATTGTTACTGTAAAAGCAGTTTGTTCCTTTTAAATAATTTTACCGGCTTATATGTTTTGTCCGGGTGTTTGCTACTTAAATGTCGAAGTAGCTTTCATGAAAAACAACATACTGCTGTTTATTGGAAATCGAGATAATCAATTCAAAAAACAACAGTCATTAATAGATATCAAACAACCCAAAGAAGGAAAGAAAAAGAATGATGTATTTACCCTTTTTGTTACTTTTAGTATTCCCTTCCATTGCTCTCCAATGAAGTTGATTTCAAGTATAAGCTGTTGGTTTATAAATTTGATTTGACAGATGTGAATTTCAATGTGTACAAATCTATTTGTTTAGAAGATAACATTCTTCCCTGATATATATATATATATATATATATATATATATAAAATTTAACATTATCAAGATTTATATTATAAATTAAAGTTTTTCTACATTCTATGCCCTATGCTTTTAAATTATGTCGGAGAAGATTAAGTAATTGCAAAAGGCTCTTAATGTTACTTTAACATGCTAAATATTTTTTAAAACAAACTTAAACATTTTTTTAATTGCCGGTTTTTTGAAGTCTGAAAATTAGCTGAGTTAAGATTAAAAAAACTTGAAGATGATCTTAGTTCTTTTAATACATGTTTGTCACTTTTCAAAACTAATGTGGTATCTTTTAGATTGCTACGGCTGAAAAGAATTTTGAAGTCTTCTGTTACCAAATTCTTGTTTTCTGATTTCACCGGCAGAAGTATTGTGGAGAACTTCTTAAAAACAACTATTCTTCAAAATTCAGCTTATCATTATAAATTATTTACTTTTTGACACTTTGCATGTTGTAAAAGCTACGAATCTGCCGACTTTGAAACAAAAAATTGTTGGCATGCTTTTTTAACTTAATGAAGCAAGCAAAACTATGACACTATAAATATTGTGCCTTACTTCGAAACAGTTTGTAAATGTAACTAATTTTCAGTTCTATCCAATTCAGAAATTTTGTTTGTAGTATTTGTGTCACGAGAAGTAAATGCTTTAAGTTGTGGAAGAAGCGCTTATTTTTAATTAAGGTTTAGTATTTTTTCTTTAAAACTTTGTAAATACGTTGTATTTGCTTGTAATATAGCTCAAAATTTCAAAAGGTAAATATGCATGTGCGCGTGTAGGCCAACGTGCATTTACATACCATATGTATATCTCGATTATAGAGGGTTTCGCTATCAAGTTGTTTCCCGATTTTTTTAGATACTTGGAAACCCAGGAATGGAGTATTTACATTTGTTTTGATTTTTGTTAAATAGGTCTGCTTAAGTTTGTAGTTGCCCTTATTACTTTTCGTTTGTATGTTACTTTAAGTTGTTTAGGCTTTTATTGGAAATCTCTAGCAGTGTGTACAAAGGCTTTTCCGTACATTCTATTAAAGTTAATTTGTTTCAGTTCTATATCAATCTCCATAGGAGTGGGTAATATGTTTGGTTTAAATATGTTAGATTCTTAATTTATAGATTTTTTTACAAGTAAATAGTTTGATTTATATAAATGACATTTCATAATAAAATATACCAGATGCTACAAAGAAGGAACTAGAAAACTGACTACACATTTTTTGGCTTGGTCTCTCGCTGTAGAATTTTTTTATTGACGGCAACTAAGATACCCCCTTTCTTTGCACAAATACATTTTGTTGTTCGTGAAACATGATAACAATCAACCAGATGAAGTGTAGAGTTTAGTGGCATCAAAAACAACAACCGGCATTGCATTCCCTGGTGTAAAGCCATAGCTACATCACGTTTTGATAACATGTTTGCTTGTAGAGGGTTTTTATTTAGGCTATGTTAAGTAGTTTGAATTTTCTCCTATTGCAACATGGAGATGTATATGATAGATTTAAAATTACTACACCATATCTTATTAGAATTTATAAGGTTTTTGTTACAATTTTCCGGTTGATGTTATTAAACAGAAACCTTTTAGGATTTCTGGTTTATCTCTTTAATTAACTTTCGAAAGCCTGTCAGGTGTAGACGAAAGTTAATGCGATTACGATCCTGTCTGTCTGTGTGCGTGTCTGTTTTATTTGGCCAGTAGATATTTTAAGTCGGTATATTCCTCGGTATTAAACAGACCTGTAGCTCTCATTTAACCAGAGATATGGGAGTCATAAGTCACATGCATGATTTGCTTCGCTTTCGAAAGTTGCCTTTCCGGATTTTACATCCGTCTACTTCTCTATTATATTAGGTTAAGAAAGGCCAATATGTTTTATACTTTTCTAACTATTTATTTTTGTTCAACAGTTCGATAAGGGTGTCAATGTCATTCTACTGAATACCCTTCCAAGTCGCTTTCGATCGGTAGAACTTCTTGTCCACATTCGATGCCTGCAAACCCAGCAGGCTCCGTCCGGCTCATCGCATAAGTTTCGATTATATTGAGATTGGGACTTTGGCTTTACCAATCCATGAGATCTACATGGCGGCGGTAAACCAGTCTATGACACTTTGCTGAGTCTGGCGTACTCACGGCAACATATGGTTCTCCATAATTTCTTCGCTCACTTGATGA
Organism: Sinelater perroti; assembly: GCA_036346155.1. Taxonomy (NCBI): domain Eukaryota; kingdom Metazoa; phylum Arthropoda; class Insecta; order Coleoptera; family Elateridae; genus Sinelater; species Sinelater perroti. Next base: position 986,569 of record JARFIY010000348.1, on the reverse strand, counting down.
TGAATGATGTCCTGTATTTGGACGAGAAGCCCCCTCCGCGGGAGAAAAACATCTTTACACAACCATGATCGAATGCTCTCGGGGCGCATTAAATACTCCACTTCATCAGTGCCAAACATAAGGAATTTCAATTTTTACTCCACGTGATTTTCTAATCTGCGCGCGTTCACCCCAGATGGCGTTTCGCCCAGTGTCTACTCCTTCAGCTCTATTCTTGGGGAAGGCCTATAAGATACAGCAGTCTTGCAATTTTAGGTGCCTCCTAATAATGCAGAGAGGAGGTATGCTTTGGGGCGCACTTCTCGAGAAATAGCTTTTCTATAGACGTTGAACAGCTCGAAGATTGTGGTCAGAAATAGCCCGTTCCGTTTGCCCCATATCATGCCTTCTTGCTTCCACACTATCAGGTTGCAGATTCTGAAGCTTCGGTCCATTTTATAAAATAGATGTAACTTGAAAAAATTGTGAAATACGAAAAAAGGAAAATACAATTTACTATAACGGGAAAATGTCTGAATGGGGAATTACTAGTTACAGATTGTAACAAAGTACTACAAGAAACACCATAAAAGTGTTGTAAAAATTTTGCATCAGTTTGTTGAGATTGAAGTGAGATACGAAGAAAACAGCAAGTCTCAATAAATTTTTGCCGCCACTATATATAATATTTTATAGTCAATATTACATATTTTCTAGCTTTAATTTAGTATGGAACTAAAATGGTGCCATGATAAATGCATAAACGATCTTTTCTGGAACGTCATCGAAATTAAAGATGAATAATTCGACTACATCATACTTAATAATGATATGTTTGCATCTTTTACTGATTGAAAAATAAGGTTAACAAATTTTTTTTAAATATAACGTTCCCATTCTGATTTATTATTTGTACTTAACTAATGGTATTTCTGTAACTTTGAATTTCTTTTGCAGTGCAGGTGTTTGATCACGTTACTTAAGGTTTGTAGAATAATGTACAAAATCAAAATATTTGATAACTTAACTTTCTCATCTACAACTTATCAAATAGTATTTTTTATGCATATTTTTTTTACGTTTGTTTAAAATTAAATTTTGTATAAACACTCGTAAACCTAACAAAAGCACCCTATGGTGTGTTAATCTAAGATTGTAAGTCAGTTAAATACAAAACATTATCTTTAAACCTTATTTTAGTAATTCACATATATCAAAAACACAAATTAGCAAAGATAAGTTGCAGCATCGAACATTAATTCAAAGTGGGTCCACCCTTTGCTTTAGTACCAACCGTAATTCCGTTAGAATGGTGTTGGGTCGTCCCAGGAGAAATGACAGCCCATTTTCCTTGAATTGGGATATTTCACGACATTTTATTTTATTCCTAAGATGTGTAATAACATTTAACTCGGAGTTTTAAGTCGACTAATTTATTTCTTAAATGTTACTGTACGCAAACCATTCCTTTGTGGGTCGTGCTTTATGTTAATAATAATTCTGAATTTAGATTTCTACTTCGTTTTAAAAAAGGGTTCATTCCATTCCATATAAAATGACGTAATGCTGGTTCATCAAATTTCTACTGTTAGCACTATACGTTCTAGTGTCGTTCTCAAGCATTCGCTACAGCTAAACCTTTCTATCACACTGTCATAGAAAAGCAGGATTTGTTGTTCACAGTCAATTGGCGTCGTTCTTTCCACCACTGCAGTTGAAACTATGGATGGCTGTTCAACCATCATAATGCAAGAGAACTCTTGGATAATTTTTTGTTGCGACTAGCAATTTTTGCGAACTACGTTCCCTAACGTACAGCAATTTTTTATATAATTACTCGCTTCTGGCCATGTCTTGATTATACCTTCAAGTCTTTACGTCAGGTAATAACAATTTCTAGACGTCTATTTACATATTAAAAATAAGTGTCCGAATACTTCGATCAGAATATCTATCCGAAGTAAATTATAGAAAATTAGCTGCAGACTTTTACTCGCATTTTTTAGTACTTTGCTATTACAACATATATAGGCTACTAGTTTATGCTAAATAATATACAGAATTGAAAAAAAAATAATATAAGGTTCTAGACTTTTAGTAATTATTCATAAAAATCATAAAAAACTGAGGTTTTAACTTCTACCATTTCTAATCAGAGTTTAAGCGTAATAATTCTACATTAAAATATTTTAATTTTAATATGTGTATGATGCGTCAATTTTCAATGTAGTGTATATTTTGATCTAAAAATTTTTGTGAGTGTCGGTAGTAGAACAGTATAAAAAACAATTATAAATACGTAAAGATATATTCTAAGGCGTGGTGCTCGCCACATCGCCTCGCATCAGAGATGGTGCGTGACAACCGGGCACAGTGGCAAACATATATGAGAGTCTTCAATCTCTCAGTTCGCAGGTCGTGCTCCCACGCGCGACGTTAAAGCCTTACCATCAAAGATATGTTCTAAGATGTTATTATTGGTTATAATTTTAAAAGTAAGCCGATTTTTAAACTCGATATTTTTTTGGCCTTATGTTCACGGCATGTTGGTGTTGTTCAGTGGTGATAGATGGGAGATAAGTTGCAAATAGTTAAAATAGATTTTAAAGGGCCATTACTGGTTAAAATGTTAAACTGAACAATTTTTTCATTAACATTTTCCTGATTACATATTTCAGCCGAATTGTCATTCCCACTCCTGCTTACGCTCCAACACATTCCTTCCTATATACTTTTATAAAATTTTAAATAGGCGCCCGAAAATTTAAAAACTTCTGTAATTTCTGTGTAGGTTGACTGCTTGTTAAATTAAAAAATAAATTGTGGTAAATGGATAATAAGTTACAAAATGAATCCATAAGAGTTGTAAAATCAATAAACTGGATTTTGTAGTACTAAAATACGTTCTTTTCCTATTTTATCCTCTATTTTAGTGATGTTTTTTTTGAAGCAAGGCTAGCAAAGTGCAACTGTCTTCTGGATACTATTTTTCCTAGTTAAAGTTATTGTAGAGCGTTCTGTCTGTACCAGTGTATTAATCCATAATGCGTCTTTTTAACAATACGACAAGGATAACAATTATAGATTTTTGGATATCAAAATATGTAGAACCTTTTGCAAATAAAGTTGTTAGGCTTAGTTCCAGAACAATCATTGCGTTGACAATATGAAATGAGTATTTTAAGATTGCTTCTGGGTTAAATGATCTATAAAGACTACGGTCTAGATTTACTGCACGTCTCTATAGCTTTCACAGTAATTTTTATGTTTGAATTATTTTCAATTTACTTCTCCATTTTATAGTAGCCGGACGATTTCAGAGTATTTAAAAAGTTTTGTCCAATGGTTTTCTATATTGTGTATATGTATTTGGAGATAAAATACAATTACACATAATTTTCTACAACCTCTTCTTTGAAATAAAATGCATAACCTTTCAAAACAAATAGCACTTTTTTAATTCGTTTTAAAAACGAGAAAGTTAATGTATGCAGACTTCTTCGACATAAACATGACAGATTATGGAGTTCCTCAAGTTCCCTTTTATTGTTACAGTAAGAAGCAAACACAAACACAAACTTTCAACGTTGCAGTAGGTTGTTATGTAACTGTGTTTTATTTATCTGCAGTTTTAATGGCCAAAACTATTTTCAAGCCTTTTCATATATAATATGACCCAGTTTATTTACTGTACAGCTGAATTTCTGATTTATTTACATATATATATATATATATATATATATATATATATATATATATATATATAATTAAGCCTTATTTTCTGATTATATAGAGTCTAGAATAACGAATTCTGGCCCACAAATTTCCTTTTCAAGTTGAATTTATATTTAAATCCCATTTCTTGAATCAAATATTCAGCTATTCTTTCAAGCACTAGTTTGGTCATTGCAAAACCGCTCGTCTGCATTTTTGTATTTCATGTGAATTCAGGATTATGAAAATTTGGATTCGATATTCGATTTGATTTATCAGGTTTTGTATTCGGTTATGACGTTCCCCTTTTCACTATAGCTTTGACTAAAATCGATACCTTTAAAAGTAAAATAACTTACTGTGTAATAATTTTTCTTTTTGAGAAACTAAGAAAGAAGCGCACATTTATATATTTTATCTATTCATAATTTACTTTTTGTTTTATATATTAATTGTATCTTTTATAATTTTTTTAAATAGTGAACAATTTTAGTGGATTGTGCTACACCTTTCTCATCCATTTTTCATAAATCTTTGTATTTGAGAAGCAGAAAAGAAGATCGCATTTAAATCAGATTTACAGGGCAACTAATAAAATAGAATTTAGTTTATATAGATAGCAATCAGCAAAATCACTTATTTTAAGTGAACTACCTTCTAATTAGGTTTAACTTAACTATTTGACAATTGTAACCAAAAAAGCATCAGTTGTATGACCATCTATCTATTCTACATCTATTTGACAAAGTGTATTGTAAAAATTAATTAGTTGTTAATAGAAAACACAGTTTATTAATACATATACTTAAATACTTACATGTATGGAATAAGAAAGAATTTTTTAACACGTTGTTATTTGTTGCGCTATAAATAAGCTAGTAATACAATTATAAAGAACACTAATTAAAATAAGGTAGAAAGGTACACCAAAAAAAAAAAAAATTTAATTACAAAGTGGAAAAATACATGAAATAATAAAAAATTAAAAAATAAATTGGAAAAACTTAAAGTAAGATTAAAAAAATAAAAGAATAAAAGGCAAAATTTTTAAAGCCCCAGTTGTTTTTTTAAATTGTTTTAGTATTAATTTATTTTTAAAAATTTAGATGCCTTATTTAGGTCTTGTTATTTTAGTGGTAATTATAAAGTATTGCACATAAATTGCTTGCTGTACTAATAGCTCTTTATTATTCTATAGTAAAGTTATATATTAATGTAACTACAGATTTAATAAATTAGTAATTCTTCATAATTAACACATTTCTACGCAACGCTTTATAATAGGGTCTTGTAATAAATTTTGCAACTTCCCAGTCCCATACAATGTTCTAACAAGTCCTGTTCGTATACAATGACTATTCCGCTTGGAGATTTCCATTAAGGGACCCTGAAAACTTAGGCCCATATTCTTTGATATATTATGCTATTCATAACGGCTGTTGAGTTTTCCCTTTGGTTTTCGTTTCGCATTGTTATAGTCAGTAAGACATATGAGTGTGCTGCGTATTGCCGTTCAATATATAAATGAAGTTGTGTCTGCGTAGCCGAATATTCCGCTAAAACTGAGGCTTTTTATTATTTTCACTATTTTTTTAAATTTTAATCAACGTTGGTGCGTGAATAGGAATAAAGTTGCTTAAAGGAAACTAAACAAAGAAAATCATTTTATAAATCAAAGAAGTAGGAAAACGTGAAAAGTTATAAATTGAAACTAGGCGGAAATGGATAATATTGTAAGCATGAACAAGGACACATATTTTGAAATTTTTTCCTTGCTTTTATGAAGATAAGATATTAATTAATTCATATATGCAAATCAAATTTTTTCAACATTTTTTTATTTTATAAATTCAACAGCCGGCGTATCTAACTCGAGCACAAATAAATATATTTAAACAGAAACACAAGATCAGACATGGAGACACGAGCACCGGTACGGGTACAGGTACAGGTACAGGCACATACAATTTATTGATTAAAAACTCCCAAGAGGTTAATTAGTTCTGGTTACACGCTAACATAGCCGTAAGTAACCACCTCGTTCCGGCATTAGCTTTTGTACAGAACTCGGAAAAACTACCAAAAACTCGAACTGGGCCGGGGTATCTGGAACGATCGAGTAACTAACTTCAATTTATTCCTATTAGTGAGATATTATATATTTTGATACCCTTAGCAAATCTAGCTATCTTTTATGCTAAATGCATGTTATACCTAAATGATACTTATGCATTTTAGGCTCGCCTCTTAATACATGCTATGTCATTACCTATGCCACATATATTTATTTAGTCTAAGTGCCCTATTTGTATTTTTGGCACGCCTATCTGTTCTCTCGAGGTTCCGATACAGACACGGGCACGGGTACGGGCATAGCTATGAGCATAGGCATGGGCGAGTGCATAGGCACGGCCACAACAGGATCATGGGCTCGAGATCGAACGCAGGCGCTGGTGGGGAAGGGGCAGTCACGAATTCAGGCACTGATACAGATACAAACACAGGCGCAAGTTATCAGCACATTTATGTTTTGTGTTCTATGTTTCATAAACTGTACAAAAAAATGTTACTAATCTTTAGATTTGCTTATGCCTTTAGATTCGTTTATGCTTAGTCCATACATCTATTTTGGTGCGTTTTTAACTAGTAAAATTTCTTTTTATAACTTGACTGTTTATCATTTTTGCGCGATTTATTGTCTTAACTTAATCGATGTTTGTTAATCTCACTTATTTATATATGATGTTTTTTGTTTGAAAGATCGACTAGTCTTTTGTTCCTAAGTTTATAAATCACGAATAGCAGAGAAAGTTTTTTAAAAATGTTATTTACAATATACAGAGTTTGTCTGGAAAGGAAATGCTTTGAAGGCTTTCTGAAATGCGGAAACTGAAATGCTGTTTATGGTCTTGCTTACGGTGGTTTGACCCTTTTCCATCAACCCAAAACAGGTTGCCTTTAGGGTGAATTTGAGTTTTGGGAATAGAAAGAAGTCGGGCGAAGACAAGTTCGCGCTGTACGGCGGTTGGGGCAACGTTGCCGCGTTGTGCTTGGCCAAATATTTTCTCATGAGCAGCGACATATAGCTGGGTGCGTTTTATGCACTATGGCTTTTGTTAAAATTAACTCATGGACTATCAATCCAACACTTAAACGCTGATCAGAGTTTAAAAATTGTTTCAATTTCACCAAATTTTTACTACTACGGCTCGTTGACGGACGTCCTTTACGTTCTTCGCCTTCCACGGCTTCTCTTATGTCACAAAACATCTTGTGCCATTCAGAAACCTTGGTTTTTAACATAGCTTCCTCCCCGTAGACTTCCCTTATCGAATTCAAAGTCTTAATACCGGATTTCACCGCATAATGTTACTCTAACGTACGCTGCATGTCGAGTCCGTGACGCGTCATCAAAACACGGTTTGCAAGAAGCGCGATCCTCACTCTCTCAAAGTTTGGAGGCAACTGAACCAGGTCACCGAAAAATCTCGCCGAAAACCACGTCTCTCTAGTTTTTATAATTGGCTAATTACTTCCGACACTTTTTGGGCAAACCGTGTATAACTTAAGCATTACTAAAATGTTTTTATTATAACCATACACTTAAGAATATTTATCTATTTTAAATTTCCTTAGATGCGTTAAATATTTTTTCATTGAGTTTTATTTCCCTTTTGGAGAGTTAAAAGGTGTGTAGAAAAAATCAAAAAGATGAAAAATGACAGTTGTATTTGTAAAGAACAAAAAATTGTTTTTTAATATAATTTGCGGACAAGTTCCACATAAAAAACTTAAGTTTTTGAAATGTCGATTTGTTTGCAAATAATATTTATGAATTTAATGCCAGTTAAACTGCATTTAAAATGAATTTATCCTCGCTAACAAACCAATGGTAGTTTTAAATTATCACTGAAAAGCTGTTTTAATATGATGTAACTAAAATTACGTATCGACTTCTTTGTTAGGTTACTTAGTGAATAAAAATCTATAGAACACACAAGTACAAGTTAGACTTACTGTTTAGTGAAGTTTAAAAAAAGCACCTAGCGATATTTCTACGAAGCATTTCAATTTCTAGAATAATTGAACAGCACTGTATTTGTAATTCAATTTATTTCAGTTTTTTTAACAGCATCAAAGTCTTTTATGGTACATACACATGGATAGATTCTGGTATCATATTTACATATTGATGTGTGCTCAGGTTGCACACTTTCACTAAAGATGTTTTTTCCTTATTTCTGTTTACAACAAACTTCTTAGCAATACATTTTAAGAATTTATTAAATGTATTTCTTAAACTAAAACACTTAGAATGATTTGGTACCCAAATTTCATATTTAACATTGAAAGTATTACCTCTTTTAGATATCTGTAAGCATTTTAAAATTTGCAATTATATCAGCATTGAAATGCATTTATTATTCTTCATGTGTAAGATGACTCAAAAACTTATTTAAGTTTTACTTATACTACTCTATTATGGTAATGCACTAGGAATAAAAAGGCTATTGTTAAAGTCTCTTTAGTATTATGATGTAACTGATAATTCACCTCAATGTCTCATGCAAAAGTATATAGAACTTTACAGTAATTGGTTACTATAAATACTGAACTTAACGTTATGAAATTTTACTCACAGTAATGTAAAAATACTTTTGTATGTTCCAATGTTGTCTGGATATCATGAGATCTGCCAGAGATGGGATAACAAACCATTGCTATCATTATTAATATGAATATGACGTGATCATCTATAAATGACTAGAAACTCACTTTTGTACGTGTATAAAAAATTTTTTTCTTTTCATTAAGTTATTTTTCTTACAATTTCAAATATATTTATAACTTATAAAACTGTAAATTTGGAGTCTACATATAAAGAAAAAACTATCGTCTACTTAATGACACTTATTTCTCTTAATTAGAAATTTTTTTAGAAGCTTTTAACTTTTTTAGATACCACTTTTTAGTTTTTTAAAGAAATAATGGGCATAAATAAATATTAGTAAAAAATTAACTTTATTAATTTGTTCAGATAGGTTTATGTTATCCATATTTACCTGTCGCCGCTAACTTTTTATGACCGATTTTTAAACAAAAGTCCTCACCTCCTTTTTTTACTTAAACCTAGCTGCTGGATACGATATGTCGATGATACTTTTGTTATCTGGTCTCATAGACATGATACCCTTCCAAAATCCCTTACCCACCTAAACCAAATTTATACTAATATTAAATTTACCATAGAAACCGAACATAATAATTTCCTTTCCTTTCTGGATACTCTTATAACAAGAAATCCTTCTAATGACAGCTTTTATTACACTGTCTATAGAAAACCCACTCAGACTAACCGCTACCTAAACGCCAACTCCCATCAACACTCTAGCCAAATTCATTCAGTTGCAAAATCTCTTATTACCAGATCCATCAGACTTTCTGATATAAAAAACCGCCACACAAAAATTAAAACCATTATCACCACCCTACTGCAAAATGGGTGTTCCAATAAATCCTTATCTAATATAATCAAAAATATAAATAAAAACATTAACTCTCAATCCCAAAATATCTTTATATCAGAGGCATCACCGATAAAATAAGCCCCATACTAATAAATCAAAACATATGTACGGTCTTCACGACCAATAACCAATGTCTGGGTTCATTCACTCAGCAAAGGATCACTGACCCAATTAATCCTAAGGAGACTGCCAAAGGATCTACATGGGTCAAACAAATCAGCAAATATCCAGTCGAATATATGAGCATTCTCTTGTCGTAAAGAAAGGAAATAATGGTTCGGCACTTGCCAAATATAATAAAGAAACAGGCCACACAATTAATTTTTTGCAGGCTAAAACCATTTCTTTAATTTTCCATTTGATCAGCGGGATTGTACGCGAGGCAATTGAAATATAAAAACGCCCACAGTGCTTCAACACAAGAGATGATAGCTAACGTTTACCCGTCGTATGGAAATCCCTTATGACCACGCACCATCAATTACGCAATACCCTTAAACCAACAAATTTTCCCCAACCCAAAGCATCTCCCGCTAAAGAACATTCTCGCTAAACTTTCACTTCTAGCCCTTTAAATGACACACATAAAAGACACACGAAAGGTCAGTCTTACTCAAAGACCCATAGCTCTCTTTGGGAAGTAGACAGATTAAGATCCCGAGTAAAGAATTAAATTCTTGAAAATAGCATCAAAGCTAATGCCAAAACGACGAGAATTTTCTCAAATACGACGCGGTTTAACCCGTGAACTAAGTTGTTTAAGTATACATAAACTACAAACTATGCAAGATACCCCAAATGGTATTGCACACAAAATAGAAAAAATAAAGAAAATTCAAAAAAAAAATTAAAACAAAAAATAATAAAGCATTGAGTCCGGGAGATGTTCCCATCAAATTAGTAAAAAATGCCCCCTGGTAGGCATTATTACAGCAACTTTTTAATAAATGTCTTATAAAAAAAGAAAAAATACTCACAAAACGAAAATTTGATTACATTAATCCATTACTTAAAAAAGAAAATAGAGCAGAGTGTTATAATATCGGGGTATTACAGTAACATCATTAATAGGAAGAATAGGGCGGATAATTAAACAAAAAGTAGTAAGTATAGTTGATATTGCAGAAGAACAATGCCGTTTTGTGGCTGGTAGATCCTGCATAAACAATATTTTTGCTCTAAAGTAAGTGATGCACTTACATTCTTTTTATAGATTTAGAAAAGTTATATTTACACTATACCAACTCTAAAATTATTTGAGGTACTAAGAAATATCGATCTTGCGATATATATACAGGCCCGATTGCAGAACTGTATAAAAACCAGAAAAGTGTGATAAAGAAAACAAAGTATCACAATCATTCAATGTTATCAAAGGATACAAGGGTGTTGTCTATCATCGACACTTTTAAAAATATATATAAATAAGGTAATAAAAAAATAGAATTTGAAATTTTGGAGAATGGCAATTGAGATTGATGGAACTTATTTGCACACGCTCCTTTTTGCAGATGATTACATAGTGATAGATGAAGATGATATTAATTACATGACCAGAAAACTACATGAAACCTATAAAAATAGGGATTGACAATAAGTCATTATTGTTAAAACGCATTGTAATATTGGTGATATTTTGTAGAGAGGACACAAAAACGTTGTAGAATTTTTACAAAATTTGATGAAACTGGATCGGGAATAGATTTTTAAATATTGACGTGGAGTAAGGTTCTATAAAAATATTCTTGTTGTTAGTCAAAGTGTCGCTGAAATTCACATCGTGCACAATAAGTAGTCATAAATAAACAAAATTATCGCAGTTGGGGTTTGAAAAATTTTCGGGTAATCCGTGAGAAGTAAATGCATCTCTGTTTGGTGTGAATTTCAGACAGGCGGCGTAAGAAGCCCATATTTTCTTAAAGATGATGCTGTAAATGGCTTATTACAATATAACCCAGTTTTGGTATCATCTGAAAAATATAAACTTAAAACAAATATGGTTCTAGCAAGATAATGTCACCTGCCATATAGTTTGGGCAATAGTAAATTTACTGAATCAACAATTTCCTGGTCACGTAATATCGACAAGAACTGACAAAAAAAATCTTGTGATTTAACATTGTGCGACTTTTTTTGTGAAATAATTTCAAAACCAAAGTATACGTCAGCAATTCATAAATAGTTTTCGACGTCAAGAACGAAATTAGAAGTGTCCTAGATGAATTTGATCAAAATATGTGGGAAATTGTAACCGAAAATTTTGTGAAAATAAAAAATTGAAGCTGAGGAGGCCATTTTCAGACATAATTTGCCTTTAATAGGACATTGTGTATTTCAGTACTCAATAAAATAAAAGCAATTCAAAATTAGTTCTATTTAAAACATAAAGCCGGTGTGCAATTTGAAGTCATTCTTTAGAAATAATATGCGACAATAGGCAAATTCAACGCATGTGAAAAAAAAATTTACTACTATTTTTTATCGAAGGCGTGAGCGGTAACTTGTTCAAATTCTATCCAAGAGATCAACATTGTTCATTTTGATTGTACTTCTTGATAAGGTATATTTGTATAATTTCTTTTATGTGCTCCCCTTTGACTCTCGATGTATTTTGAAAAGCTGTGACCGTGTAATTGTTATTTTGCAAACGAAATGCGTTCAAGTTCTAAGGTCGCAAATTTTGTTTCTGAAAAAGTACTTAGGGGTGTGTTTTACCCGCCGGAAAATCGCTGGTGCAACAGTGGTTCGATAAAAAAATGAGCGACCACGGAGTGTCCTTCATGGTAGGATTATGATGGAATCACGTGTCAACATGTCCTAAGACATAGCCACCCGTGAATCCTTGTATTCGTCGATGAGTATTCGTAAGACGCACCTTCAAGAAACTTTCCGCATTCTCAAGTCATCATGCAAAACTGACTCTACAGATTCTACGAAAATGCCAAGTTTACCGCACATTTTTAACATCCATAACGCCTTCACCGTATGTCTCACTCAATTGGCGATAAATGACGATGTGCATTTTACCACGCAAAGGGAAAAAACGGATGAATACACATTGTTCTTCAACACTAAACGTTACCATTTATGTATATAAAACAACACTCACTGCAATAGCTGTAATTCGACCTGTGTACATTGTATGGTGCTGCCATTTATATTACAAACATTTTCTGCGTTTTTAAAATTTACCGCGTCTTACTGTTTATTCTCACTGCTGAGAAAAAATTTAGAGACCTTAGAACTTGAACCACCTCGTAGTATGGCATCAATATTTCGATGTATTAGATTATTCCTTTATTTTTGTGAATTGTTTCACATATACACATGGTTTAAGAAAATGCCAACTCATCTACCTAACGGTTATTTTGTTCTCCTACAAATTCAGTGTTAGATATTTTGATATTGTATAGATAAATATCATTACTATTTTACATCTATATTTTTATTTCAAAGCGAATGCACTTATTTTGTAAAAATAATCTTGCAGAACGATGTTTATGGTATACATTTTTATGAAATAATCCAAACAGTTACAGGTTTCAGTTCAATATTTTTTGCAAAGGCAACACTTGGACAATTAGAATTTTCTATTTATCTGTTGTTTTACCAACTTGAAAACATTTTTCTAATGATTTTCTGACAAAAACGTTGGTTCCCTTTCTTCATTAATAATTGTATTTTTATTAAGTATTTGAGAGCCACTAATTATCAATAGACATAGAAATTTTGACATTTATTTAATGGTTACGTAAAATCATGATGATTTTATTTTTTTTTTTGAAGATCGGTTGGTTTCTTCTGTTAAATATGACATTAATTCTTGAATCTAAAATAAACCTATGTTTTATACAACAGTTTTAGATTTATTTCAATTTTTCTATTAAGGACGGTTTCATATCTGATAACATGCATTCTCTATATATGTAAATGCTTCCTTGCCATCTCAATCATCACCCAAAAAAACGGTATGTACATAGTACTGAGAATAGTAAAAGCAGTAATTAAAATAAAACATATAAAGTTGCATAAATTATTCCCACAAAATATTTTTGGGCCCATTCTGAAAAAAACACAAAACTGGCTTTTACTTCAAAGGCACTAACTGCAATCTGTAAGACGTCTAAATTTCTAATAATATAAAAACATTAATTCTGTGCACATGGTATTTTATAAAATAACTTGTAAGTCACAATAGCGTTCACCCCTGACAGTTCAATGTTCTCAAAATGAGACAGCTCTAATTAAAAAGAAAATTAAGTATTTGGGGAATTTCTAAGACACTTAGTCTATATGATATATTAATACTGTCTGTTCTAGAGTCTTCTTGTAACGTCAGAACTTTCTCCTGCAATTTGAAAATTTTCGCATTGCTCGAGTCTTCGCACGTGTGAAACACCACGGGGTCTCAACGACTGCTGTCCATACATTGAAAGCATAACGTTCGCCTCTCGGCCGCCACCAACTTCGCAAGATGACATTGTCTTTGCGAAGGGCGTTCAGAAATCCGTTTCAATATTATTAAAAGGTCACATTTCACACAAAAGGATTTGCAAAGATAATAGGAGCAGTAAAATTGATAATGTATCAACAATGTATATGTGTGTGTGTATATATATATATACATACACACACACACACACACACACACACACACACACACACACACACACACACACACACACACACACACACACACACACACACACACACACACACACACACACACACACACACACACACACACACACACACACACACACACACACACACACACACACACACACACACACACACACACACACACACACACACACACACACACACACACACACACACACACACACACACACACACACACACACACACACACATATATATATATATATATATATATATATATATATTAACTATGTTTGTAGGATTAACGGTGTTTGCGTAATTGGCGGTGCAGAGCAATAAGGGACTTCCACATGACAGGCAAACGCTGGCTATCATCTCTTGTGTTGATGCACTGTGGGCGTTTTTCTATTTCAATTGCCTCACGTACTATTCTGCCGGTAAAATGGGAAATGGGGGCAATGGTTTTAGCCCCAGAGAAATTAATTTTGTGGCCTGTTTCTTTGCTGTGTTTGGCAAGTGCCGAACCATTATCGCCTTTCCGTACGGTCAGAGAATGCTCGTATATTCGGCTAGATATTTGCCGATTTGTTTAACCTATGTAGGTCCTTTGGCAGTTTCCACAAGGTATTTCATACACTCGTTGGGATTCATTGGGGCAGTGATTTTTTGCTGAGCGAATAAGCCCAGATATTTGGTTGTTGATCGTAAAGACCGTGCGGATATTATGCCGCATTAGTATGCGGCTTATTCTATCGGTGATGCCTCTGATGTAAGGTAGGGTTTTGGGATTGAGAGTTAGTGTTTTTATTTATATTTTTGATTATATTGGTTAAGGATTTGTTGGAATATCCATTTTGCTGTAAGGTGGTGATAATGGATTTAATATTAGTTTGGCGATTTTTCTTATCGGAAAGTCTGATGGATCTGGTTATGAGGGATTTTGCAATCGAATGGATTTGGGCAGGGTGGTGATGGGATTTGGCATTTAGGTAGCGGTTAGTGTGAGTGGGTTTTCTGTAGACAGTATAATAAAAGCTGTCATTAGCAGGATTTCTTGTTATGAAAGTATCTAGGAAGGGAAGGGAATTGTTATGTTCAGTTTCCACGGTGCGAGAGCACGACAGCCGCGACGTAAAGGCCTCGGCCTGCCAGACTAACGCGTGGCGGGCCCTGGGTTCGACTCCCAGGTCAAACATAACGGCAAAACATCGAGTGCTCTCCGGCCATCATACAAACACCTTTGGTGGTCGTAAAGTACATTCTCCTTCTTCTAACGGGTCAGACTAGCCACCTGCCCGGGGTACGCCCAACATGGCTCATAGTACTACACGAAATGTGTAGTTAGAAACAGGCTTATAGCCTATATAAGAGTAGAAGAAGAAGAAGAAGTTTCCACGGTAAATTTGATATTGGTGTGGATTTGGTTGAGATGGAAAAGGAATTCTGAAAAGGTATCATGTCCATGAGGCCAGATAACATAAGTGTCATCGACATATCGTATCCAGCAGGTAGGTTTAAGGTGAAAGGAGGCAAGGGCTTTTCTTTCAAAATCGGTCATGAAAAGGTTAGCAATGACAGGTGAAAGTGGGGAACCCATAGGAGCACCATTAGTTTGTCGGTAAAATTTATTTTGGAATGTAAAGTAAGTATTGGGTAGGCAATGGTTTATTAGGGAGAGGATATTGTATTTATATTATACGTTGACTTTAATAACTGTAAGGTATCAGGAATTGGGATGTTTGTAAACAAAGAAACGACATCAAAGCTGACCACGATGTCACCTTTGCGTATAGGGAAGGTTTTTAGTATTTCTAGGAAATGATAGGAGTTTCGGACGTAGGATGATGCCTGATCTGTGAGAGGTTGGAGAATCTTGGCAAAGTATTTGGATAGGTTGTGGGTGGGAGAACCGAACGCACTAACTATAGGGCGTAAAGGAATGTTCTCTTTGTGAATTTTTGGGAGACCATACAATTTGGGAATTCTGGACGTTTTTTCTCGGGGTATGAGGAGTTTCTTGGTATCGGATGATAGGTTGGAGTTAGCAATAAGGGTTTTGGTTTTCTTTTCTAGGTAGGTAGTGGGATTATTAGGTACATGGCGATAATCAGAGGATTTAAGTAAATTGTGCATCTTACCGATGTAGTCCGCAGTATTTAGGATCACTATAGCGTTGCCCTTATCTGCGTGTAAAATTGTAATATTATTATTTTCTTTTAGAGCTTTTAAGGCGCGTAATTCGGAGGTTTTGATATTTGGTTTTGGTAATTCGGCTGTACGTAGCACTTTGGCTACATCTTGCCTGGTTTCATTTGCCACAGGGTGGAAATGGAGGATTCTATTTGGGATATAATTTGTTCAGTGGGAATGCGGTTTGGTATTACAGCAAAGTTAAAACCTTTTTCCAGAGCCTGAATAGCTAGGTTGCTTACAGGGTAGTCAGAAAGGTTATGTACCGTCGTGTTGGTCAGGGGTGGTTGGGTATTGGGAATTTTACTTTGGCACAACTTGGAAAGTTTACGTTTCTGGGTGTCAGTTTTCTTTTCGGATATGCACGACGCTTTGTCACGTATAATCCTAGAGAAAGCATCCCAAATAATAGGATGAATTTTGGAGGAACTTAATTTATGGAAAAGACCATAAAGTTCCAGATTGGTATTGGCGAGGTTTTTACGGGTAGCATGGATGGAGTTTCTAAGCAGAGATAGCTCTGCTTTTTTAAAGATACGGGAGATGGTGGATGATTTCTGGTGATGTTTTAATCGCAAACCAACACGCGTCACCTGTTGATCCCTGCAGGATTTTAAGAATGCAAGGTCACACAAAATTTTGGCCTTATGTAAAGTATATATATATATATATATATATATATATATATATATATATATATATATATATATATACATATACATATAGCTCTTTTGTAAAAACTAAGTTTCGTTTTATAATGGCATAGCTCAACACTCTGCGAGGAAACTCGATATGAGAACTAAGAGGTTGAGGCTTTCTTATGTTTGCCTTGTCTGTCCGGTTGTCACGCACCATCTCTAATGCGGAGCGATGTGGCAAGCACCGCGCCTTAGACGACCGCCATTATTACTCCTTGTTCTAAATAAATGCAGATACTCAATTATTTTTAGTGACTAACTTTCGCACTACAGTTACGCTACTCAACCGTGCGACTACGCTAACGCTGTTTGTCCAATAATAATTTATTTCATTCTAGATATGAGCGCCTTGGTCAAATTGCGCGAGTTTGAGTTATAACCAAGATTTAAACAAAATATCAAAGTAATAGCATGTTATATGTTTGTGCCTAACCAACTTTTCAGCAGTACTTACATTATTCTGTGTTTCATTACATAATTACAAGGTTTTTTTGGCGTCCTAGACTGATAATTTTTCACCCGCCTTTCCTCAAATTTATGCAAGATGGGGACGTATACATTTTTAATTGGATCGGCTTTTTTCTTGCACCGGAAACGTGGAACAATTTAATTTAGCGCCAATTCATAATTGACGTAAGCATAAGCCGTCAATAACAAATACGTAATAGGTAAATTTGAATCAATGTTAAGCTTATGCGCTTGTTCATAATGCACATTTTTACTTAAGAAAAACCTAAAGTTGAAATCGGTTTAACTTTATGTATTTTTTACCTACATTTGCAGTAAATTCTAATTTTTTCCTAGATTAATGTTGGCAGCAGTAGTAGAATGTTTGTTTTGAATCTGAAACTTTAGTATTATCGACATTTTGGCTTCGTTTTTACAACTAATGGCGAACTATTAATTAAGTTAGTAAATATGCATTTGTTCCTACACCATAAAAGAGGTAACAGGTATAAAGGCAACCGCGGCCGCCCGGAGGAGCGAGAGCGGCTCTCACGTCGTCCATGAATGCAAGTACCTCGTGTAATTTAAGCGCTCAGAGCGCGGTACGCTAAATTTCATGTTAGCCGTCTCAGTTTACTTTCCGTTTAAATGTATAGGCTGTCTTTGTTTAATGACCACGGATCTCCTCGTGTAAATCAAGGGCGTAGAGAACGCCATATTACGTGTTTTCACTTTCTGTTCAAACTTATAAATAGATTATTTTATTTAATGTTTAGTTTTCTTTGTGAAGTGTCTAAGTTATTCTTACTGTATTCATCGCTGATCATATATTCTCTTATGATTTCTAAAAAAAATTCCTTATTTTAATTGCTTATTTTTACTAATACTATGAATAAATCATTTTTATTGTAAATGTATTTCTTATAATACATATAATGTTTGTCCAAAAATGGCCAACCATTGTTAATATGACAAGAACAATTCGCGCAATATACATGTATGAATATAACTGTACTTTTACACTGCATTAGAGAAAGGGCTATAAGTTAAATGAGCATGTTTATAGCGTAGCACTTTTCTTAAGAATAACTAATTCAGTAGAGCAATGCTACTGAATCAAATTTTATGTTAAAATTAAACATTCGCGTGCTGAAACTATTCAAGTGATTAAGAAGGCTTTAGAGAACGATGCAATAAGTGCACTACAAACAAAAGTGCGGTATACAAATGTCAAAAAATCTGTTAAATAAATCCATGTTCTGGAAAACTAGCAAAAGAAAGTCAACAAAAATCAACGACTTACAGTGCGAGAAGTCGATCTGGATGATTGCCAAAAAGCTATTGTTAATCTGACAAGAATCATTTCGCTGCAATATACATGATAATGAATATAACTGTACGTTCCTTGACTTTTGCTATAGAGCAAAAGGCATATATTGAACTCTACCAGAATAACTAAATTCAGTAGAGTTTATGCTACTGAATCAAATTTATATGTTAGAAGTCCACATTGTTCGAATGCTGAAATTATTCAAGTGATTCAGACGCTTTAGAAGAACCGATGCAAAAGTGCACTACAAACAATAAGTGCGGTATAGAATGTCAATAAATCTGTTAAATAAATCCATGTTCTTGAAAACTAGCAAAAGAAAATCAACGACTTACAGTGCGAGAAGTCGATCTGGAGATTCCAAAAACTATTATATCTCAAAATCTTTGCTGAAAAAGGATAATGGTACAATTCGTTCCTTGACTTTTGCTACTAGAGCAAAAGATATATTGAACGGCACCACCAAAAATAAATTGTGAGTTTATGATCTATAAATACAGAGAAGTCCAATTGTTCGAATGGAAATTATCTGGTTCTCTACGCTCGGAAAACCCAAGGTAAATTCAAAATAATACCAAGATTATATTTTATTAATTGTGGTTTTTGACTAAGGGGGTATACACTTCTTCAATTCAAATAATGAGAAATACTACTTTAATAAAAAAAAAGAACAACCACGGCTATTACCCTTTTGTCCATAATGTCGCTTACAGAGGTTTTTGGCAAAGTATGAAGTCGCCCAAGTAATTCATTTTTTTTACAGCCTCTATAGATCTTTACAGATCTCATGTTTAATCATTTTTGGGACATGCTGTTATTGTTTATTATTTTTAATGCTTGTTAAAGTGAGAATAAATAACTAAGAAAAACACTTACTATTTGCTCAAACGAGGAGATATTTAAAAGGCACATTTCGTTAGCTGCAGCTGCAGATGGTTTAGTTGGTCCGGCGGTTGGACGGAATCATGTGGGTCTTGGGTCCTGCCGGTAGTTTTATTAGAACCCTTCGGTGTGGTCTAGTTAGTCCAGCCGATAGACGGAGTCATGGGCTGGATCTTTGAGTCCGATGGCAGTTAGCCATCTTAATCATTTTAATAATGGCATTGAGAGGTATCGAAGCAGTGTTGTTCAGAACAGGAGGCACTCTTATCTTTAATGCGACAGCGTCCGCGTAGACATAGTTGCTAACCAATAAAGTATTACAAACTTTCTTCAATCTTTCTATTTATTCCATTCCATCCTCACAAATTAGTAAATTATTTCAGTTATATTAATAATGCGTGTGAATTTAATTTTATAAACAGCTTGAATCAATAATTCTTTAGAATAAAATATCTTCTTTTAAACATAATAATCAACGTTAACTGTTATATTCCGTTAAAAGTTAGCTTTATTAAATTTAAAAAAGTGCTTTAATTTAGTAAAATATTTCCTATTTTTGAAATTAACATGATTTTTGAGTAATGCAATTTTATGTTAGATTTTTTTATATACCATATCAACATTTATTAATTAATAATTATGTGTAGGTATTTTTATTTTCTTTATCCTATAATAAGGAAAGTAATGTAATCGGAGGAAATTTGACCTACCCAGTTTTTCACATTTCTGGACTGAATTATAGCCTCAGGATACCAAAAAAATTGGTTCATGTGTGTGTGTGTGTCCGTCTGTCTGTCTGTCGGTCTGTCAGTAAACAGGATATCTCGAGAACCATAAGAGCTAGAGACTTGAAATTTGGTATGCAAGTTACTTGTAGGTAGGGGACGTAGTTTTGGTAGAAATCGGCTGAGCCGTTTGGTCGCAAGCTCGAAAAATCGGTCGCGAATCTAAACGGTTAAAGATACAAAAAATTCATGAGAATAAAAATGATTTGTTATCAGGAGATAAACATGAATTTAAAGTAAAATTTGCTAAAATAGAAAAACTCGAAAAAAAATTGAAGCCCAAGATTTTTGCCAGAATTACCCAAATAATAGGATAAGGAAAGTCGTGCGATGTTCACACCAGATTTTTTTTAATTTTACAGCATAAATTATAACTACTACCACAATAGTGAAAATATTTTTGTTCTTCGGTTTTGTATTTCGACTATGTAAGTCTAATGTAGTGAATTTATACAGGTGTAATTTGTTAATAAATTCTTTTATCATTTACATAGCACAAGAGAGCAGTGATTAAAACTAACTTTCCTTTAATTAGGCTGCTTCAGTAAATTTTGTCACATTTTTAAATGTGTGAGTTCTTAATAGACTATCGAAGAATAGCTTCAAAGGAAAACTGATAAGTTATGGAAATCCGATAGCCTGTTTCCGATAAAGAAAACACCGAAACACTAACTCGATTGCGAGCAACAGCAAAAGATTTATTTCCGGAATTTATCACAGCTCCGCCAGCATGTAAGAGCGTATTAACGGCCGTGGGAAAACTTATCTTCCTGCTGCACACTAGTTCTCCTCTCGCATGAACACACGAGAAAACAAAAATTCAATTTCTAGGAAACAAACACGGCCGCATCTTCGTCTAATAAGTTCGCCCCGGAAATCCATATCCGCGGTCTCCCCTGCACTTCCCATCTTTAAGGAAGCTGCTCCTGACGTCACAGCATACAATTTGTCGCGATCACGCGGCCCAGGACAACGAAGCTGAGGGGCTGACGGCTGGCCAAACAAAAACAAGCTGCGATTTATTCCTGCGACATTTCCTTCTCTTTCCTAATTCGCCTTGTGAAAAGGGATCGCGCCTTCAAATACGAGAGGTGATTAACTACGCGGAGTTTGATTCCGCTGCTTGGACGAACGCGCACCAAGGGAAACATAAATTTGCGCCCCACGCCGAGCGGATTGGTGAAATTATTACCCGCGGAGTTTTAATTTGAAACGTGATCGACTTTGTTTACACTTTAATATTCGTATTTACATGCAGTCTGCTGGATCATTTAATATTAAAAGGGAATTGCAGCAGTTTTGCTGTAAAAATGATAGTGCATTAAAATTCTGATTAAAAATTCTTTTAAATAAAATGAGTTCTAGATACTCAACAACAATAACTCACTTCAAAAACGAGTTGCCTCCCTACTTTTTGCATATTCTTGGAGCAAGAAAAAATAGGAAAAAATATGTTAGAGAGACAACGATGGTGACAATAAGGACACGCTAAAATTCGCTGTTGTTAACAAACAAATTTTTGAAACACATGCATTTTTCTTAAAAAATTATTTTTTCCTATCAATTAAATCAATTTCATATTTTTGATACGTATACAACTGTTTTAGTACGGCACTGATCATTTGCTTTTTGAGTTTAACTTCAAGGACACCCTTTACTATAGCTCTTCACAGCCTATCAGTCGATCTTTTCTATAATATTGTTTTACGGATAGCTAGTGGATCATCTTAAAAGCTGAATTTCAAAAATTTAAACGATATCGTATGTTTCCGTGGTAATCTGGCTGTTTTTGTTGAGCATGCACGCTGCGGCGAAAAAGATGAAATCTAAGGAGGGAATGTTTTCCGGAGGCTCTCAACTGGCCACTCGAGGGCAGCGGAACGAGAGAAGAATTGCTTGGCGAGTTTGGAGCTGTGCTTTCGGGTTGGAAAATTCACCCAGTAGTGCCGTCCGCCAAGACTCTCAAATGTCCTCTAAGATTTTTGTATAGTCAGAAGCCTTTATTATGCCCTGAATTCTACGTAAAGCCTCTGCTTTACCCCGATAAAAATGTCCATATCATAACGCGGCTTGCATGCGCCTATAAGGTTGGCGATAAAAAAAAATTTTTCCTTGACTAAACGTTATATCAGTACATGATTATTTTAAGGACTTGTCATTCCCCACACATATCCAAATATCAGGGAGTTAGCTCGTCTTTGAAGCGAGTTATGGTCATAGATATAAATTTTCAAAGGTTGACACTGTATTTTAATCAATTTCTTCAGAATCTACATAATGCAATTCACCTTTTTGATTTCTAGAAGTGACTTCTCAAGTTTTTTAATATACCTATTTTTTATTTTAATGGCCTTTGTTTGACTAAAATCTGTTTTAGTTAGAAATACCATGATTGTCTGCAGCAGTTGATATTTAAAGATGTACAACAAACTAAAAAAATTGTGATTTATTAAATTTGTTTTGAGTAAAAATAAATAATGGTAAAATTTGAGTATGTTTAAAATTGCTTACGAGGAAAAATTCATGGGTAGAAAATATGTAAATAAATTATTGCAGCTCATAATGATGCATTATATTAAATGTAAAATAAAATTTTGGTCTAAGCATAGTTTTTGGAACTGAAAATTAATAGATAAAAGAGAAAAAATATCGCCGATGTTGAAATGCGTAAAAAAGTAGGAACTACTATTTAATATCGAGAATATCGAAGCGTAATGTGTTAAATATGATGAACAACATTAAACATGATTAAGGTTACAACAAGATAGGCTACCGAATTGGTGCTTTTTAAACAAATTGCGTAGGCGACTGCTAGAAGTTGATTTAAACTTTTTAAAACGAGGGAAGAAAATCTAAGTTTGTGCTTAAAAAGAACTTGGAGAATATATATATGCAGAGACTTTTTACTATTAAACAAAGCTTTAAAAAAATATGCAAACCACTCGATAAATAATGACAATAATAAATAATGCAATTGTTTGTAAATTGACAAAACCTTTTTTTTTTAGAAATACGGCTGCAATATATTGAGACATCAAATATTATTTAGATATTGATTGTATCATGTAATTTTTGTTTAATTAGAAAGTTTTAAAAAAATTTCAAAAGACAAATGGAGTAACTGTGTTGAAGTTGTACGTTTTAAGTTTCGGCAAGGGTTATCTCAAAAATAAGTTATATAATTTTTTCTTAGTGGCATATACAGAAAAAACTAAGACTTTCAGAATAGTTCTCCATAATAAATATTTTAAATTAAGTGGCTAGTATTTAAACTAAATATTTATTATAAGGTTGTACAATACTTTCTAAGTCACTACTAAAAAACTTGGTATTTTAAGTGTGAAATTTGCAGGCGCTTGATTGTTTCTTTAATTTTAAGAAGTCCCCTGGTGTCAAGTTCGACGAGCAGAAACATCCAAAGCTAACATTTGGCCCGGACAAAGAATTTTGCCCCGCCCCCAAAATGTACATTTTGAACTTTAACTGTTATCCATACTAAAAAAATATTTTTTAAAAATCTTACAACTTGTATAATAAATAAAAATAAATTATTACTGCCTTAATTTACATTGCATGCCAACTGTATGGACGATGAACAAACAAAAATAACAAATCAATATTAATATAATGAAAACACTGAGTGGAATTGTGATGTAACCTAACAACTAATTAGAGTAGACTGTAATGCATATGCGTCAATGAAAACGACTTAAGCCAGAGAATTTGCATCACATTTTATGCGAAACTGGAACATTTATTTGAAGAGCAATTAATGGAGCACGATTAAAGACATTGTACAAAAGATGCATAGATAAAAGTGATTTATGTTTTGAAAAACTAATAGCGAAAGCTCCAGAAAATTTTAAACTTGTACAAACTTCAATCAGTGACTAACATTCCGAGAACAAGGTGATCTGGAGATTTGAAAATTAAAATATGTAAAATTTTGACGGATGATTTTAGAATGGAACGTGTCGCGACAAATTTCGTTCTGCAGCTACAATTGCTAGTACAAAATAATCATTATGCTAATGACTTGGTTTAGATTGCTATTAATAAACCAGATTTCCTTAAAAAAGTCCCAAACAAAAATGAAACGTGTCAACGGTTACAATCGGGAAATAAAGGCTCAGTCGCTCAATGAATGTATCCTCGTCAGATTTAAAAAGTGTGTGAAATTTCAAAGTACTTAGTTTGAAAGTGGTTGAGGTCATGCACTAAGTTTTTTGTATCTTATATCGCTTTTACTAGTTACATAGATTTTTTGTTATTGTATTTACAACTTTTGTATTATATGGCTCGATACTATATGCGTATTTTGACTCATATGTAATTTCAAACGTTTTTTTTTGCTGAGTAATTGTAAAGAAAAAGGATGCAACTATATTCTAATACTAAGCGGCTCTTCCAATTTGCACAAAATCAAATTAGAAACTCCTAGGGCATATCTTTAAATAAAAATTTTATTAATACAAAACAAAATATGTATTAGTATATATTAACAACTGCGGGCCTGGAAAATATTACCCCTTCTTTTCTTTTGGCTCGATGAGCCTGTCGGCGTGTACAGAAAGTGAGGTAAGGCTAAAGGTGTTCCTGCAAATTTTTGAGCTAAATATGGTCATGTTTTTCGTTCATAAAAAGTGTATTTGTGTTATTTTAAAAACCTGGTCTTTCACGGTTTTCCAATACCTTCTCAAACTGATCTTTGTATCTTTCGACATGTAGCAATTTAAGATAATACCACGATAATCCCAAAAGACAGTTGTCATAATTTTGAGAAGATGTAGTTTTTGCTTTGTTCGATGAACTAGACCCCATTACATACTCTGTCCATACTTTCAAAGATGATGTGATTAGCTTAGTCTTATTTTAGACCAGAATTTTTCAAATTAAGATGTGTCCTTAGAATTGAGGCTACGCTAAAAGTTACGTTTTATGGTTATCCATAAGAAGTGATACTCAACGGATACTTTCTTTACGACAACCTAACACATCTCGAATAATTCGACCAAATGTACTAATTTATTTATTGGTGCATACATTTTGCTAATAGGTAAATGTCGGTTAACGTCTAAGAGCGCACGTCATTGAGCAATAGTCTCAGCCATCATTCTGTCAGACGGAAGGTCGCTTCGCTCGTCGTCGTCGATATTTATTTGCCTTTGCTAGACATGTTTCTATAATATCACTCTACACTGATATACCTGCAGTGATATGCCTATTGTATATTTAAGAATAAATTTTCCAGAAAATTTATTCTGGGCCCTTAAAACTACTGCTGAATAATAGCATGTAACATTAGCTTTATACTCACTAACAAGTTACGCTATTCAGTGTGTTTGTTCCCAATAAAATTTTTAGGGCGTTTCCAGAAAATTAAACTGTACACTATCTATAAGTTTGCTGTTATTATGTTATTATGACAGAAAAAAAGAAAATTTATTTTTAACATAACTCTCGTAATTTAAATTTCTCTTGGGATTTATCTTTTACGGGTAATCTATATGTATAAAAGAGAAAGCCCTCACTTACCGGCTGACTGATTCATCAACGCCCAGTCTAAACCGCCGAACCTAGAACCTTGAAACTTTAGGGTTTTATTCTCTGTATGACATAGGGACATACTAAGAATGGATTTTTCCAAATTCGCCCCTAGTCTAATGGGGGTCCAAAGTGTTAGGCTTTTTTGAAAACGGCTCGATTTGGAAACGTGAAACTTGGCAGGAATTATTTTCGGCCAAATTAAAAGAACCAGTGTTTCGGGAATTTTTGATTCTACCCCCCACAGGGGCTAAGTTGAGGGCCAAAAGTTAAATTTCTATTTCTGTCATTTCTGACATCTGACATGCCTTATAATTTTTGATCTGTGGTAGATAGAGACAACGTTTTCGGTATTAAACTAAGGACCATAAGTCAAGTCCAGACGCCAAAATTCAGCCGGATCGAAAATCTCGAGACCGGTTTGACCGGAACTGGCAGCAAATTTTTTTGTTCCGACACTTAATTTTTGCCAGTAATCACTTAAAAAAATAGCTAGCAGTATCTGGGTTTGTTGTGACCTTCTAAATTGTGACAGGTCATCTCTTGACTCCTATAATTATTTAATTTCCTAAACAGAGGGATAGTCTCCATCTGTATATAATACTTATTAAAGATATTTAGCAGGAATAATCTTTAGTTAAAATTAGAGAACCCGTGTTTTAGGAAATTTATTAATGGCGGGTTCATGTTATTAAGCGGTGCACTTCCTTAAGGGGACATTATAATGTGAACATCAAAAAAAGGGCGTATTTCAACAATTTTTTTCTCGGGTACTATTGACAATAATTGGACAATTGGTTTTTTCCCTTAAAAGCATGATCAAGCATAGTGGAAAAAATTTTTTTTGGCCGTGAAAATATTTCTTTGTTTATTTATAATATAACAGCTATCTTAAAAAAAGTTGTCTGCAGGTGCAGGTGATTCTGGCCCACCTGGTGATCTGAAACAGAAAATCTAAGACGTTTCTTAATCTTTGTCATCGCCCCTATGTTCTTGCAAAAGTATAAACAAAAACACGTATTTCTGCATCATAAATCAGGTGAAATTATAAGTTAAAATCAAAATATCAACAAATTGGAATACTGAATATCATGTTAAAATTTGAAGTCGATGGTGGTGGTTTTTGAGAAATCACCTGCACCAAGTGCAAAAATGTCATTTTGAGAAAAACGCGTTTAAAGTTTTTCAGGATGAAAAATCATACGGCACGAGTCTATGAATCTATCTGCGCACTGGCAAACTAATTTGATTTTAAAACCAAGTCCTTGTTGACCATATTTCGTGAAAGTAATGTTTGAATCACATTCTCGACATTTACGATAGCTTGGAGTGAGGAAAACAAGAGCGAACTGGAGAAAACAGTAAGTGGCAGAGCCGCTTTCACTCACAGCGAAACTGTCTCTTGACTCCCTCTCAATTTATTTGCTGATGTACTAGCAAAATCAGTTCTAGTATCATTTGAATGTTGATTTCCGTGGAATTTTCTCTTTTTAGCAGGATAACTAGGACGTCTTGTAGATGATCTATGCTGCTTCTTATCCCTTTTTACATATCCAAGTTATGAAAAAAACAACGCTCTTTCCACGACGAAAACTCAAATAATACTGGTCGTTTCACAAAACCGTTACTTAAACTCATGAAAATGGACGTCTCTACTGTATTAATGTAAGAATAGATGCAGGTGTACAAACACGGAATAGCTGTTCGAATGTTTCATTCGTATACCTGTTCCGAAACTCAAGCGCGCACAGTTTGAGCCTCTCTTTTGGAGTGTTATAACTGGTCAACAAGGCAGGAATTACTAAACCGATTGTAGGATATCAATTTTATGGGTAAAAACTACCGAAAAATGTCAAAAAAAATTCGAACTTCTCAACCCGTCACATTGGAATGTCCCCTTAAATAAAAACGCACCCTCGCAGGGCTAGACGGGGAAGGGTAGCCGAAGGCGACCCGAGCCGAGTAGTCGTTTAATAAAATCCTTTGGTGTCTCAAAAAATTAAGCTTTTCAATTGGTTAATCTTTGCCTTCTTCGGTGTTAATTTGACTTTTATATTCTGAATTTTACTTATAAAATAATTGCAAATCCTTGTTGAAAATATTTTAAACTGTTTTAAATGTCTATATAAAATATAAACTTCCCATTGCAAAAAGCTATAGTTCTTATTTTTGTGTACGCGGCTACATTTAAACTCCATTAAAATTATTAAAACGAAGGGATCAATAAGCATAGTGTATGTACAACATGACTGAAAATGTTTGAAAGTAATGTTTTAAAGAAACTGCATAAAGTATTTATTTTTTATTTAGTACAAAATATGTCGTTTTAGCATCGATGTCCCTTTGGGTATGTTCAAATAAGTTACGTAATGATTTTTGGACTTGGAATTCTCCTATGTATTCTGCTTACGGCCGCTTGGATGGTATAATGAGTCCCATTCATCAGAATCTTTAATTTAAAAAAATATTAAGTTACACTAAAAGAAGTTCAATGAACAAGGTGGGTGATCCAACACAAATATTATATATATAACGCAAACAGATTTACTTTATTCAGATCATTGCGTAAAATATTGCAAATTTTAGTACATAGAATTTTTTTACATTATAGATATTTTCTACAAAATCGTTTATTTATGTGGTTTTTAAGAAGTTTGTCTGTTTGTTGTCTTCCAGGTTTTTCTAATACCCTTAAAAATTTAATACCATTCTAATGTCCTAACGTTGTGTATGTTTGGGGAAAGGTTTTCTTCAAATTAAAACAAAATTTGATAACAGCCTTTTGTGTTATGCTGTATATGGCGTAACTATATGAAAAACAATCATGTAGCTTTGGCCGTTATAACTCGACTATTATTGGTTTTATAGAGATGCAAGATTTAGTTATTAAATAACACGACTAATTTTGGGTTGTTTATTTGCTCAACATACTTATAACTTCCATCAACGCATGAAGACTATGTTGTACGTTTTTATTTTATCCGGTATCTAGATACACACTTTTTACAACTTCCAAGTTGTTTATTGTATAGTTAGTGTACCTCATTTTATGATCTCATATTAATGTGTAGTCTAGATGGGGAAAAAGTAACACCTTGTTATGTCTACACAGTTTAGTAAATGTTTTACTGTTCAATAGGTTTTTTTAACAATCTTATTTATTATTTCTTTAATAAAAAGTATAATTTTTAATGCATTAGCTTTTTGTTTTTTTTTTACCTAAATGTTATTTTATTGTTACGATTGATAACAGCGTTAGTGTTAATAATTTTTTAACAAATTCACTAAGTTCGATACCGTTATTTGTTTTTTAAAGAATACATACAACGTGAGGATCTTACAAAAATAGGATTTTTAGTTTAATTTATTTATTTTATCCCACTAGTTTGGTGATTTGGGAATTCTTTAATTTTGATTTCCAGCTTTTGATTTATTACTTTGTTTCTGGATTACCTAATAAGTGATACGTAAACTTGAAGCTATATGGAGCTTTAATTTGTCGTTTAGTCTCTAGATCGTCAATAGTGGATTTCTGAGCCTTTATGTATGCATAATGTATATGAAAACAAATAATACTGCAGCCACAACTATGACTGGCCGCTTTGTCAGCAGATAATTACCTTCTTTATACGTGCAGGTATTTGTAAACTTTTCAATAATTTTAAACATAGCTTGTTGTATAATTAAATTTTTTGCAGTTTATAAGTTTTATTTTTCAAAATGTTGCTATCTTTTTCATTGATTTTTGTTATTATTTGTACATTTACCTTTGTGATGCTGTTTAAAGACTAAAATTGCTCGGTAGTGCACAATATTATT
Source organism: Sinelater perroti (assembly GCA_036346155.1). Taxonomy (NCBI): domain Eukaryota; kingdom Metazoa; phylum Arthropoda; class Insecta; order Coleoptera; family Elateridae; genus Sinelater; species Sinelater perroti. The sequence goes on along the minus strand of JARFIY010000348.1, from coordinate 957,030 downwards.
ATCTCAAATAAAGTGTTTTTATTCACCGAACAGTTAAACATTGCCATTGATACACAAATTACATCAATACAATACAATACAAACTATTGTAATACGCGTTACGAAAAACTTCAATAGCCACCTACAAAATTGCAAGTCGAGAAAAGGAAAACCATATTTATGTGACCTCATTTATTGATACAGAAATATTATGAGTATTTAGGTAAATGCCAGACTATGTACAGGGTTGTATCCAGAAGTAGTAGAACTGTTTTTTTCCGCGCGTGCGGAGCGATAGAGGGGGGTTCGTAAGGCCGGATGTTATGGAGGGGAGCCTTGGGAATAGGTTTCGACCTGCGGCAGTCTCCTGCGTGCGTTAGTTGAGTGTGGACCACTGTTTTAGTGACCTCCTGTTGTGACGCCTCGTCGTCAGTTGCGATGGAGCGAAATTTGGAGCAGCGGTACGCCATCAAGTTTTGCTGCAAACTTGGAAAATCAGCGACCGAAGCCAAGGACATGCTTACGCAGGTCTACAAGAAGGATACCACGAGCCGTTCCTCGATATTTGAGTGGCACAAGTTGTTTCGGGAGGGCGTCCGTCAACCTCACGAACGGACGACAATGTGCTGAAAGTTGAGCAACTTTTGAACTCTGACCGACGGTTGGGCATTAAATTAATTAGTGATGAGCTGAATCTTTCGTACGGGACAGTCCAACGCATCATCACAGAGGATTTGTCGATGAGAAAAGTCTGCGCGAAAATGGTGCCGCGTCACGGCGCGTGGATTGTGAGGGATCTCCTGGCCAAATTCGGCGTTTCCACGTTGCCTCACCCCCTTCTACAACCCTGATGTGGCACCGCCGGATCAAGAGGCAGCTCAAGGGCCATCGTTTCGACTCGGTGGAAGCAGTCCAAGTGGCAACGACGAAGGCGCTGATCAGCATCCCGGAGGACGACTTCCAGAAGGCCTTCGCGACCTGGAAGGCTCGCTACCAGAAGTGTGTGGATGCCCAAGGGGCCTATTTTGAAGAGTATTAAGTCGATATACCAAAATGTTCAATAAATTTTTAAAAAAAAAATCAGTCCTACTTCTGGATGCCACCCTGTACACTAATTGTAAATAAACCTTGTCTCGCCGTTTATTCGCCGTTGCAGGCTTGATTGAAATAACAAAATAAAAACCTACGTCCCGTAGTGGGTGTATACGTATAGGCTTGTTATATCTTATGTAAATGATAATTCTGTGTTTAATGTATGACCTCTCTTTTCTTATTGTAATATTGTGTTTTAGAATTTTGTTAATTACTATGAACTATAAGGCATTTTGTTTGTTTCAGTGCTACTTAAATAATTCTATAACAAGGAAATGTTTCAAATTGTGTGGAAAGTAGCAGTTTTTAAAATAACCAAATAAAGGTTACAGATGTAAACGGAGAGATAAGTCTAAATTAAGGGGAAATAATCTGATAGTGACTACAAATACAGATAATATAATGATGTTCGTAATAAAATGATAAAAATTAACATCTAACATCAAATCATTGTCTATTGATAGCAAAAATAAACATAAAAAGTAGAGAAAGGCAAATTAACTAATAATCAGTAAAATGAAGGACAAGAGAGTAGTGACTAGTTTTAAAAACAGAAATAAACGATTATATAAGAATATAACTAATTAATTAATATGTTAATTTAAAACATAAGAAATGTGAAATATGTTAAAAAGTAATATTAAATATAGTTGAATTACTAAAATAAACAAACTGATAACTATATCTATATTCCTAAAGAAAACCTAAGTAATAAATAAAATTAAAATGATCATATTTATTGGATAGAAAATAAAATTAAAGCATAAAATTAAATACCAAAAGAAGAGAAATACAAAATTTGAAGAGTAGAGAAAAGCATAGTAAGAAAAATATTCAAATAGTTTTTTAATTATAAAGAGCAAATGAGAAATACAAAATAAAAATTAAAAACATGGGCCCGGCGAAGAGATTTCTCTGTAAGCAATCCCAGAACGAACTTAAAAAAACCTTTCGATTTCGATTTCGAATTTCGGGAAAATTCGAAATCGAATATCTCGAAAATTATTCGACATAGAATTTTTTCGACTTCATTTTCGAATTCGGCGTAAAATCTCCTATAAGAATCACATTTAAAATCGTAATGTCGAAAATTTTCCCGAAATCCGAAGTCGAATATCTCGAAAATTATTCGACATAGAATTTTTTCGACTTCATTTTCGAATTCGGCGTAAAATTTCCTATAAGAATCACATTTAAAATCGTAATGTCGAAAATTTTCCCGAAATTCGAAGTCGAATATCTCGAAAACTATTCGACATAGAATTTTTTCGATTTCATTATTGAAATCAGCGTAAAATTTTCTTTAAGAATTACTCATAAAATCGCAATGTCGAAATTTTCCCGAAATTCGAAGTCGAATATCTCGAAAACTATTCGAGATAGAAACTTTTTGATTTCGATTTTGAAATCAGCGTAAAATTTCCTATAAGAATCCATTTTAAAATTTTAAAAAATCCATAATTATGTGACAGCGACAGACAGACAGACAGACCGACAGAACGACAGACAGACATATAGAATTCAGTAACGAACTTTTTAAGTTCGTTGAAAATAATTGAATATTAGAAACAATTACCAAACGGTGGAATGACTATTTTGTATGAATATTAAAGAATAGAAATATGTAAAGGTAGATAAGAGGTAACATTAAATTGAAAAACGATTTTAAAAAGCAAAGAAATCAAAAAAGGAGTAAAATTTAACAAAACTGCTCTGTAAACAATAAAATTTAAACTGAAATATATAATTTGATATAAAAGAAAAGATTGGGGAAAGAGAAAAGATTAATAAATAGTAACATAGCACCAATATTTATAAATAAAAAAAGGAAATATAATTATAAAGAAGTAATCGTTGTAAAAATATATTAAAGAATTCCGGAAATAATATCGAATACAAGAAACTGAATGACTTCCAATGTGACCAACCAAAAATATAGGGTGTTTTAAGAAACTGCTTGGCAACATTTTGCAGTAAACAGATTGCGGTTAATCAATATGAAGCGCTGCTTGATGGAGAAACGAGTAACGATTGTTAAAATTAATTATAAGTACGGAGAATGTTTCGCTAGAAGAAAAATGTAGCAAATAAAACAACTGTGAAAAAAGTAATCGAAAAAATTAGACAAACAGGTTCGGTCGTAGACAATGAAATAACAAATCGATTTCGTATTAGCAGTTCAGCTGAAAACAGTACCGCTATTGTATGGGTCGTCCAAATACCTAAGTGCTCCGCCGGTCACTGCAACTAAATATTCCAAAGGCCACCATGTAGTAGATTTTAACAAAAGATCTGCACCTATTTAAGATTTAAATAACTCAGGAACTAAAACCAAGTGACCATTTGAAACGTTGGGTATTTGCCGATTTGGTACTAGAAAATCAAGAAATCGATGGCAATTTTTTTAGAAAATCAGCGCATTTGGATCTTATTGTTAGTGGGTACATCAATAAGCAAAATTTTCAAATTTGGAGCATAGAAACTCCTCGGCCTACGCATATCCAAAGAATGACAGTTTGATTTGTATATTGTGCTGGTAGAGTGATTGGATCATTCTTATTTAAAAATGAATCCATAACTATCATTGAACGTTATCGTAAAATGATAGTGAATTTTCTGTGACCTCATTTAGAGGCAATTAATTTGGATGTAGTTTCGGCAGGACGGCGCCTCCTATCATACGACGCGCAAAACAATCCAATTGTTAGAACAAAAATTTAATGTGGCGGCTTATCTCCAAAAACAGCGAACTAAAGTGAAGACCTATATTTTTTCTCTAGGGATTCGTGAAGACTAAAGTTTATGCTACAAAAATAAGAGGATTCTTGAATTTAAAAAAATTGTAAAGTGTTATTAACAAAGTAAGCTGTAGTTATGCAAATAAGTCATCAAGACATTTGCCAAATACCCTATTCTACATTTAATAGCAATTAAAATAATATCATAACTTTGCTGGATAATAAATAAATAAATGCTATTTATAAATTGAAATCAGCGTTTCTTTTGGGACACCTTATATAATTATACTACTCAATTTATTTGCACTTAATACACAACGCCGAATGATGTCAGGAAAAAATTGATTGTGTGCCGTCAGATTATCCTACAACTCCAAAAGAGACCATTTCAGCGACTTCAAGATTCTATCGAGCTTTGCACAGGTTTGGTTTAATGAGATGGATTTAAGAACAGGCGAATTCAGCGATCGTTGTTTACAGTTAATGAAATTATAAAAGTTTTGCCTGCATCATGCTTGCGCTAATCTCGTCTTTGTAAGCAGGGGTAGAAACATGCTGAAATGTGCAAATCTGGTCGCTAAAATATCATTACGATACAGATCTTGGTTTATTTTGAGTCCTTCGGGTAACAAAAAATTCGGAACAGATTTGTCTCTATCCTATGACAGATAATCCATTAAATCGCATGGCCCACTTATTTGGGTTTTGATTATCGTGGTCCATTATAAAACTCTCGTTTATATAAAAAACATTCATCAGTTGACCATCAAAACAGGTTCGTTCGCATCTGTAAAATGCTGTCCTCTTCCTAACTCCTATACAGCTCCTATACGGAGCCTATTAGAGATACTTTTTGATTATACCAATGTTTTTGAAATTTATATTTTGGATTCCGTTGAACTCTGAGTAATCTTGCAAAATCTACGAGTTTTCTTCCTCTCTCTGGACGATCTCTATCACGTAAAATCTTCTAAGACCTCTCATAGCTTTTGAAATTGTTTTACAACAGCAAGATAAAAAAAAATTAGACGAATTTGTAAAAAAAACTAGATATAGACAATTATTATAGAATAAATTAAGTACTCAGCCCTATAAAACTTGTTATACACAACGAAAGAAATACGCTTACTATAAAACATTTTCATTTATTATGTCATTCTGCGCTTGTGTTTCGGAGCGGACGGTCGAGTGCCGAGCTTTGATATATAAGTGCCCCAAAATGCTCTACCTGCTATTAAGGTCAGGCCTGCATTTTCTTTTAATATTAGAATTACGAGTCATTTTCTATATCTTGTTCTGCAATCAGAGGTCAAGCTTAAATTTCGCTTAATTCAAAACCGTATATACTACAATATTACTAGTCATATATGTAGTAAATTTAAATCATGTTTCCAATCGGAGGCGGCATTGATTTTATGCTTCAGGGTACACCCGCAATAATAAATAATCCAAATACTCCAATAAACACGGGCCTTACCTATAACCCAGTTCCTCAGCAATACCAATACGCACCGAATCAAACCCAATTTAACTCACAAACTCAATATGCGCCTCAAAATCAACCCATACTTTCCCCACCTCGGTTAATACACCCTCAAACAACCCCGCCTCGCCAGGCTAAGCAGCTCAAATATAATAAGCAGTCTAAGAGATCTATAAACAGTATTAATCGAGACGATATGCAAATAAATGAGGATTCTGTCGCAAATTCAACAGATATGGATCACGAAATTTCCCTGTGACCTTACTAATGAAAATAAACACAAATGGCAAACCATCAAAAAAAAAAGAAAAAAGATCGATACACAACCTACTTTTAGCACATCTAAAGTCAATCAAACAAGTACATTCAACAGGTATGAAATCCTATCCCAAACAGAAAATATTAACCAAGAACAAGAAAAACTTGCAAAAAGTCAGAATCGGACCATATAAAAGCGCAACCAAAACAATAATAACAAAAACACCTGAGCAACAAATCAACTTAAATGCAAACCACTATCATCCACTCGCGCAGCAAATAACTACCTCCAATAATGGAACTGCAGGTCTACTACGGAACAAGCCAACGTATTCGCAATGGTTACAGAGAGATACAATGTCACACCTAACGAGCAACATTTGAATATCAACGAACAGCTATCTAACCTCCTTGTGGAGTTCAAAACAATGTTTACGCAGTTCATGAATCGGAATAGCTTGATTCTTAATCTGCTCTCTTCGGTCATCAATAAATTGGCTTAAAAATGGATTTATAATTAAGAATTGCACTGTGGAACGCTAATGGTCTTGCCAACAACGTGCAGGAGATAATAATATTCCTACAGTTAAAAAAAATAGATATCTTACTTATATCAGAGTCCCACGCAATCAAGAATTGCAATTAAAATAATACAGTACTCTGTATACTTTGGTAATCACCCAAATGACACCGCTCAAGGCGGAGCTGCTGTCATCGTGAAAAACTCAGTTGCACACTATGAGCTCCAATCTTACCGAACAGATAAAATCCACAGCGTCAGCATAAAAGTGCAAACTCAGATTTGTCCATATATAATTGCAGCCCACCAAGAGATTCCATTACCACTGAAGAATACGAAGACTTCTTGCAATCTCTTGGAAACAAATTTATAGTAGGGGGAGACTGGAACGTGAAACACACAGTATGGGGATCAAGATTAATCACTCCTAAAGGTCGCAACCTCAGAAATGCAATGCTTCGCAGTAACCTTGACTTACTCTACAGGAATGCCCACTTATTGGCCAAGTGACCAAAACAGACTACCAGACTTACTCGGCTTTGTAGTTGTCAGCGGTATTACACGTACGTACCTCATGGCAGAGCCCAGTTTTGATCTATCTTCTGATCACTCGCCAGTAATCATCACTGTGAGCACAACTGTTATCCATAAGGATGCTCCTCCAATACTATGCTCCAAATATACGGATTGGGATTATTTTCAAACTCAACTAGAGCAGACGATTAATCTTGCTATTCTAATTAAAACCAACCATGACCTGGATGAAACAGTTCATTACTTTACAACTTTGGTATAGAATATTGCATGGAAGGCTACAAAAACTCCAGCTCCGGCTCTACCCGAAATTAGCAATATACCATTGCACACACGAGAACTTGTTATTGCAAAACGTCGAGCTAGGAAAACAAGGCAAAGAACCAGAAACGCACAAGACAAAACTGTGTATAATCGTCTTACTCATCGGTTACATACAACATTACGCAACGTGCTTAACGCAATACATCACTAAGCTTTCTCATACTGACCACTCTGTGTGGAAAGCAACAAAAAAATTAAAACGACCAACCACAGCAATTCAATTAAAAAACCGGATGGTAGTTGGGCTAGATCGGATAAAGAAAAAGCAGATATATTCGCTATGTACCTTGAAAATGTTTTTATAACTACACCACCACAACTCAATAATGATGACCCCGATATTGTAGCTTTCCTCGACGCGCCGTGTCAATTCTCACTTCCACTGAAACCGTTTTCACCAACTGAAGTCTGGAACCAAATACAACTAATTAATAATTGTGAAGCCCCAGGCTATGACCTTATAGTTGGAAACATACTTAAACATCTTCCCAGAAAAGCAGTGGTTTTTGTAACTACCATATACAACAGCACCTTGCGATTATGCCACTTTCACTTGCAATGGAAGTTTGTCCAGATTATTATGCTAGCTAAGCCTGGGAAGCCTCCCTCACAAAGCTCATCCTATAGACCAATAAGTTTTCTTCCTCTGCTATCCAAAATCTTTGAGAAACTACTCCTTAAGCGAATTCATGAAATAGTAGACCTAAACAACATACTTCCTCCCTTTCAATTTGGTTTTCGAGAAGGCCATTCAACAGTTCAACAAAGCCATCGGGTAGTTACCAAAATCATGGAAAGTTTTGAGACAAAAAGAGTTTGTGCAGCGGCGTTTTTGGACATACAGCAGGCTTTCGATAAGGTATGGCTTACGGGCCCTCTTTATAAAATCAAACAACACTTCTCTAGTCAACTCTACTTAACCCTAAAATCATACCTCAGTGAACGGGTTTTCCAAATCAAATTGAACAACTCTGTATCAAAATATTGCCAAATCAACTCAGGGGTGCCTTAGGGCAGTGTATTGGGTCCACTCCTATACCTCATCTATACAGCAGCCGCTCCAAATACACCGAATACATTAATAGCAACATTCGCTGACCACACAGTTGTCTTCGCAGTCAATGATAACGCAGATGTAGCAGCGTACCAGTTACAGAGACACTTCGATCTACTAGGCGACTGGTTCAAGAAGTGGAGAATTACTGTTAATCATGCTAAATCAACTCAAGTGACTTTTACTAACAAACGCACAGTTTGCCAGCCAACAACAATTAACAACACCCCATTACCCAAGTCAAATACCTTGGGCTTCATCTCGACCATCGACTTACCTGGAAAACACATATCACGGCCAAACGCAAACAACTTGATCTCAAACAAAACAAATGGACTCGGCTGGAATCGGCAGAAATTCACAACTTTCATTATCTAACAAGTAGTTCCTGTGCAAGGTGATACTCAAACCCATCTGGACATATGGGATTCAGTTCTGAGGTTGCGCCAAGGCTTCGCACACCAAGATACTTCAGAGGTTCCAATCTAAAACGTTATGAAATCTAACGAACGCTCCAGCGACCAGAAGACTTAAGAGCTATTGGCCACACGATGTTATTTAGTGTAATTATATGGGATATCAGCATTGGCTGGCCCCCACACAAACTTTAAATAAAAAAAAATTATTATGTATTTAGTTCAAGATAGTTTGCTTTGTTTAAATACAATTTTATTTCGCTATTTAACAATTATGCACGCGCTTAATTTAATTAAATAGACACGCAAAAAGGTAGTTTTATTACAAACAAAACTTTGAACAGAAATATTCAATTTAATTTAAATTTAAAATGAAATAATTTCAAGTTTCACACAACAAAGCAATTGTGCAGCATTCTTACTGCGTACAAAATATTAAATTTGTTAAGTTACGATTTCTTTTTAAAAAAATTAGCTACACCAACGTAATCTCTATTGTTGCAGGAGCAAGCGGAGGAACGTTACTGGGAGCAATAGCAGGGCTCGGAGCCTTACTCCTTGTTTTCCTGCTGTATGTAAATAAAAAATGGCTGTGGGGGGCTGTAGGAGGCATAAACTGCTGCGACGAGGCCTGCCCTCCGGTTTCCTCTAGGCCTGTACCATCGCCTCCGCTGCCATCCACATCTGGACCTCCTCAAAGGCACAAGCTTGGTAAGAATAATTTGTTTCAATATTATTACACATTATTTTATCTTTTGTAAGTAAATATATTTTTATGCCTTAGATATAGAAATTTTTAATGCTACATTAATATAACTAAAAATTACACCAATCCAAATTAAACTTGAAAGTATTTGTTTCTCTAATATTGATTATGTACAACTATATAAGGTTAGACCAAAGCCAAGTGAAGCAAACTTAGTTTTATTCATGTTAAAAGCATATTTTGGAAGCAATCTAAAGGTTTTCAATATTTTATCAAGTACCATTTCCAAATATGTGTTTTAATAAACTTTTCCGCGCATTAAAAGTTTTAATGTTCAGAATTCAGAAATTTCGTTTTGAGTAATCGTTTACTTTTCAAAGTTTAGCAGTTTGCATTTGTATTGGATTTCCCATTGACCTTAATGAAGAAATGATTTTTAAAAGTTACCTATAACATTCAGTGCTCGCCGCTATTATATTTATTCCACTGCAAAATTTTGTGTTGAAAAGTAAAGATTTTCGTAAAAGTTTGAGTTTAAATTTGAGGAAAAATGGAATTCCACTTATTTACCCTCTTTACTAAACTAAATACGCATTTTTGTAAACTTGATAAATTCAACATTGATAAATAACTGGCATAGATACACCTAATTTTCACAACAAATCATATTTTTAGATTCCAGTTGGAAAATTGCGCATTTACATGACTTTGCTCTATTTCTTCTGCGACTGTTTTATGTATTTTTTTAGAACTGTGCACATTGTTGGATTGCTTTTTCGTTTGCTTCCACCAATAGGTCATATTAGCTAAGATGACCTAGAAATCGAAGAAGTTCAGTATCATATATGGCATGCGATGAGTTATTCAATTTTATTACTGTTCAAATAAATTGATTGAAGAATTTATAAAAAAAAAGGAAATTTATTTTCAAAATAGATTTTGATAAAAATTAAGCGTTTGTACTGCAGGATGGAATCCAGGCATCCAAATGATATTATAATTTCTACATGATACTTTATTATAAAAACAAAGAATATGGTGTTGGGCAACACGGAGGCATACTTTTGATTATCCTTTTCACAAAAGAGCTGCTGATTACAATTACCAATTCAGTATATGAAAAACAGTTTCAAGCCTGAAAAATTGCTTAATTTAGTTATAAAGCAGTGTAACGCTTAGAACGCTAAAATTTTTGTACAAAATTGCCGCATTATAAAGAAGTCAAAAAAGAATGAGCGCAAAGAACACTCGTGTGACAGAATAAGTGTCATTTCTGTTTCTGTCGGTTATTGGAAAATCTAGCTCCTTTTCATGAATTTTGTATCCATAAATGTAGGGTCGTCCAAATTAACCTTTAGGATGTTTCTTATATATAAAACACAAAATATTAAAACAATCTCAATTTTATTGCTATTAGTGTCAAGTATAGACTTAGCAGTTACTTATAAAATACAATATCAGTCAATCGCCTTTCACAGCCCCCCTTACAAGTGGTCATCACTTTAACAAAGTTTTCCATAATGCTTTGTCATAATGAGACTATTTCAGTAACTATACATCTGGTGTTCTTTTTTGATATGGAATCGTAGTAGGTTGGTTACATAAACCCTTTTCTTCAAATAGCCCTAGAGGAAAAGTGTAATGGGATTAGATCACAAGACCGCGGGGGCCAATTGATGTTACTCTTCTGTAAGATGACACGACCAGGAAATTTGATTTGAAGTAAAGTGAGCTGTGTGACATGTAGCTCCATCTTATTGGAACCACATGTCGTTCAAGTGCATCTGTTTAGTTTCATTAAAAAAAAGTTGTCCCGATAGTCTAAACCACTGACAGTAACAGAGTTGCCAGCTTCGTCAAAAGCACAAGCCAATGATTCCTGTAGTCCACAATGCGCATTAAAGAGTACATTTTTGTAGCTGAACTGGTCTAAAACCTAGATTATAAGTGCACGGAAATTCTGGTGGTCTGTTTCTTTAAGTCCTTGAATCAATTGAATTTAATGTGCCTGAAAATGCAGATGCCATGTTAAAATACGTTGTGAAAGATTAGATTGCTGTAAACGGCGATGAATTAACATGTTTGTTTTTTCATGCACACTATTACTCAAGCACTATTGTCATCTTGTCAACACTTATGTTGATAGAGAACTCTTATTTTGTCAATAATCATACCAAATTGCCCATTTGGCACATTATTATTGCATTCAAGCAATGATAGAATTTTTCTTCATGTAATCGTAACTAAACGCCTGTTTTCATAGTCAATAAAATGATATCGATGCGTTGCTGCACAAAATTGGCTCTGTAATGACTTTGTTTAGATACCAACTGTACAAAGTTTCAATGTTCACAGAACGCAAACAACGAGCAATTCAAACCCTTATAGTTCTACGTGGATCACTTTATATTAAGTAAAAGAAACTATTTTTATTATACCACATAATTTTAATACAATCGTCACTTTTTACTTACGTATTACTTTATTCCTTTTAAATGTTCATTTCAATTTGGAATGCTTTATGAGGAGAGGTGCTAAAGGGTATTCCTCTCACAATTTATTTCAAGTACAAAGTTAACTTTGCATTTGAATTGCTTATTGCTGTGTAGCAGATTACAAATAAACCAACAGAAATGAAAATTTGTTATGCTTAAGGTTTAGCAAATAAGAATTTTTATGTATCAAGTCCAACAATTCTTTTACCTGATCTGTATCGTGCAAATAGATTTCACCAAACGTACATAATATACACACAAACATAATGTAAGTTGAACCATGTGTTTTAACACTACGAGATCTTTCGGGTGATTTTCGTTTGAATGCTGAACCAGTATGTCTGAAATTGTGTAGCCACAATATTATGGTTAACTTTTTGTGACGATCTACTCCGAAATGAGTACGAAAGAGCCGCTGCTTCTCAACCACAAAATCACAATTTTAAAAAAAGTTTTCAACGTAACGTTCCTCTCTTCACGCTATTATGGACACTAAAATGGCATGCTTTGTGCTGAACGGGGATGTACGGCTTGAGCGCCGTCTACCAACGTATTACTTGCAGCTGTCTAAAAAAAGGAAATTATTCTGCTAAATTCTGTATTATCCAATTGCATATTCACTCATTTAATTATTACCACTCAGGTTAAACATTTTTTATTTAAATTATCCTATTCTGTATTTTTTGGTGTTTTTTATTACTTTTGGGCATTATCCTATTAATGCAAATAATTATATACTGGTTCAAATAATAAAATTATCAGTGTTTTTTCCATATAATCTTGCACTACACTAAGCAATACGTTGATGTAATTACAACAAAGTATTATTTGAACAAAAAATTATAATATAAAAATCGTGGGCAAATAATTATCCCCGCAAGAAGTTCTGTGTTTGACCTTAAATTATCAATTTAATAACTAAATATGTCAACTGATGATGCAAAATATATAAAAAAAGCTTAATAGATGTGACTTTATAACTGTTGATTACATTTCATTGAACAGTGTTGATGTTTCTGTAGATAACACGCCCATACTTTTAGAAATGCATTAAGGCAGGTTGGCTCCAAGTTCTAGATTTTTCGACAAATTTTGCTTACACAATACCAGCCAAGGGGTTTTGCCATACCGGTGAAACATTTTAAATTTCTTTTTCCTTAACGTATCGTGTTTTTAATTTGTTAAACACTTTTCAAATGCAATTTTCCAAGGAAATAAATTATTTTTAAAAATGTTAAAAATATTTTAGTTCTCTTTAAAAAGTCCAGGAACTTGATAAAATGTGACTGGTACACCCGGTCAGCTGCTTACAAGGACGCGTTGACAAGTTATGCTATTGTGTTCAGTAGTGAGAAAGTTCGTTTCATTTATGAGGCTGCGTCAATAAGTAGAATTTTCGGTACCACACCTCTCAAAATCCTCAACAACTTTATGAGCGACCTTTCTATAGACAGCATGTAACTGTTTAGTGTGTTATTACGGAATTTGGTATCATAGGACAGTATTTTTAAAAACCAGGATGCGCGATGACTGTCATATCTACCCTGTGTTGCAATATTACGCAATTTTCTAGAGGGTCAAGGTACATGGAAATACACCAACGTGGTTCCGCACATACGATTAGAATTTCTTAAGAAGTCCCATCTCATTACATGGTGACACCTTTTGGTCAGCTAGGTCACCAGGTCTGTCCCCTCGCGATTTCCTTCTGTCTTTTAATGCAAGGCGCTGACTGTTAAGAAATTAAAGCAACGCAATCACAACAGTACCCGTGGAAATAACTCGGCAAGCAATGCGAGACTTTGACGATATCATTTTCAAAACTGGTTGATGTATAAATGGCAAGCATTGTTTCGTGTGATGCTACAATAAAACATTGAACAAAATCTATGTTGTTGCTTTTATTGCTGTTTCAAAAAAAGGAGATCCTTTTACCGAACTCTGTATTAGACCAACTTAATAAATAAGATAAATTAAAATTATTATAAACTTCTACACAATACTCATTACAATACACCATCATTAGTCGGTAATATAGTCACTGACAATCAGTTATTAAAATAACACTGTTAACTGCTGATTAAACACTAGTGTCTAAGCAATAAAGCGATTGCTTTAAGATTTAATAGTTTGAGGTGATAACAGCTTTAACTAGTACCAGTGGAGAATGGAAGCAGATAAAATAAATTGATAGATAACTATGTTCGATAATAAAGAAAATTTGAGTCTTATAAAGTATTGTATTTTTAACATGCCTTAACTTAACTTGTCTTAAGGTATATATCCAGACTTACAATTCCTTCGGCACTTTCAAAATACTCGTTGATAATCTGTATCACTTTTGTGGTTGACTAAAATTTTTGTTTAGCCTGAAACATTTGTATTTTTGGAAACATAGTAGACTGTAGAAGCTAGATCGGATAAATAGAATAGATGTGAAAGAATTTGAAATCTTAGTTTAATCCATTTTTGTTTTCGCAATGGAGCAACACTTTTATGTTGTCATTTTGAGATTTTTTTTGCGCAATTCTTATCTGAAATCTCTCCAATCTCAGGATAATCAATAGTGTCCCAAAAACCACCGCCATTATTTTTTTAGGAAGAGGTACTTTTTTTGGAAACAGGTTCACCTCTTATAATCTAATATTTAAAGCGCTATTTTGTTTGCGGTATATAATAGTAAATGCATCTATTATCTGTGGTCACAAAACTCTAAAAATACAGTCGACTAATGTTCGCATACAAATTCGCCATTGTACAAAAGTGGTTAGGTATAGTAGCCATATATCTGTTGCAGACATTATCATATTACGACACCATACTGCCGAACCAAACTGTACTGCAGATAATGCACGTTCACACCAAATAAAAATCTTTTCTACCTATTGGATAATGTACGTTAATGATACTTTTGCCATCTCATGGCGTTATGGACAAGATATCTTTTCCAATTCTTTCCCATCCAAAAAAATCTCTCTTTCTTTTGAATACCCTATTAATAAATAATTCCTAAAAAGTTTTTATCACACTGTCTACCCATACCAACCTTTACATAAATGCTAAATTCTATCATAACTCTCCTCAAATTTACTCACTTGCAAAATCCCTTATTACAAGGTCCTCCAAACTTTACTACATTAAAAATCGGCAAAACTAAAAAATTTATAAATGAATAAAAAAACAAATACGAATATCCTTTGGTTGTACAGACTTGTACGCTTGCCACCATTTTTCATTTACCCCCCCCCGCAGAATCATCTATCATACAATTGAAATAAAAAAACACCTCCATATAAATAAACTTTTCGGACAAAATACTTTCACCTATAATTCAACAAACAGTAAAGTAGTCTATACAAAAGTCTATTTTTCTTCTATGACTCATAGTTGAAAAGTAGATAGACCAAAATCAAAAGTAAAAAAAAAACTCTAAATTTTTTGAATGTCTAAACATCGAAAATTTTCTAAAAATTGACTAAATATCGACTACGTTCACTAATGGGCAAAATCGGTCAACGGAGTAAAGAAAAACGACCTTTAAATGTTTTGGAATTCCTTGTAAAGTTCTTGTCAGGTTTAGGCTAAATTTTAAATTTATATTTCTTAGATATATACCTAGATACGATACAAAAATAGAGGTAATTGGATAACAAAGATGGGAGATAGTTATAAATTTTGCATATATTCTGGTATGATTTATTTGAAAACAAAATTTACCTGACTCTTGATGGTCTTACTACAAGATCTTTCTTCATATGTTATTTATTATACAAAAAGGGTACTTGCGTACAGGCAAACTTTGATTTGACGATCAAAGTCATATAGACTTTGTAGATAACTTCCGGCATGATGCTGTTTGTGCAACTCATTTCATTTCATTTACCCAAAGTTTAATGGTTTCACAAAGAATACATGAGTCACCTAATGTAAACAAAATTCTTTTGTGGACTTTTTTACTGTTTTTCCTTAAAAAAGATTATTTTAGTGTTAATTAAAGCGCAATTGACAAAGAACAAATCAGTAAGAGAATGATTTGTAACCGTAGAATATTCATCGATAAATAAAGATTCAGCAGTGTCTGCTGTTTTCTATGACTCATCATTATCACTTGTCATATTCGGTCTCCCGAACGTAGACGGTTACTTCGACAAATGCGTTTTGGTCTTTTGCTAGTCTAAATAGTTCTCCGGCGTTTGAAATATCCGTCCATTCCCGGACATTCCTTAGCCATAAAACTCGCTTTACTTCCACCCAACTACTACCTTTTAGTACTAAATGAAGTATATAATATTTGTTGCCTCTTAAAATATGCCCTAGGTTAAATAGTATTCGTGTTATTACCGTTGTGAGCAACTTGCGTTCAATCAAAGCCTTTGCAGGACTTGTTCATTGGTTTGGTGGGCAGTTCAAGAGATTTTAAATATACGACGGTGTCGATATTTTTCATTATTGACATTTTAAGTGCCCATGTCTCTATATTGTATAATGATACTGATCAAATATAACATTTCACCATTTGTTGTCTATGTTTGAGATTGAGATTACCGTTGCAGAAAAAAATGTTATTCGGCTCAATGTAATTTTCCTCTTTATTTCTATGTCTGGATCCAGTTGATCATTTATTATACTTCCAAAATATGTAATATTTGAACTCGTTCAACTAGTTTGTTGTTGATCTGTAATTCAACTTCATAATGCTCATCTTTACTAAAAACCATAAATTTAGTTTTTTTTATATCCATATTTGCGCTTCCTTCGCTTATAGCATATATAATAAGAAGTTACAAAATTATACATTAAACTACTCACTTACTGAAGCATTTGGAAATCAAGCAACCATACTCTTTGTCTTTAATCGGCTTTTTATTCTATGATAATAATCGAACACAAAACATAGAATGCGATTACTATTGTTTGGAGTTATAAAATCAAGTATTTTGAACGAACTTAACTATAACCTTTAAACCATTTATGAAAAGAGATATTTGCAGTTAAACTCCACCTAGACTACAAAATCAAACAAAACCACTTATGTGAAGATGAATTGTGCCCCAAAATGCAAGATAAGTAATAAAAAAATAATTATCTAGACATTAGAACTAAGAAATATATAAACAACGTATAACGTTGACAATTTACCTTATGTATCATGTAGCAAAATCCAAGATCTCATAAGCCATTAAGCGTTTGTAAAAGAATTAATTTTCTAAACGTGCTCTAGTTTCTTGCTTGTCCGGTCTCATTAGCACGACATTATAATTGATAGAATTCGTTACAAAAACTTTCTTTCAGAAGCAGTAAGAAGTTGTCAGTCGCTAAAAGAAACTACATCCACAGCTATCGGAGTTTAAAGTTCTTCTTTTATTTTTGGTTTTTGATGTCTCTAATTTGTCCTAATTTAACTGTTGTTTTAATAATTAGAAATTATTCAAAATTTTCCAAAATTATTTGTACTTAAATTCATTTTCTTTATATTTTCGATATTGCTCATTACTCTGTTTTTTGGAATCTTCTGACAATTTGATTATTTTTCAAAATTTTGGACTACATACTATAGAACGAGCGTATTTGAGATAATTTAATTTCTCACCATCTATTTCTTTTCTAAATATAGCTAATGTAAAAATTTTATAGATAAAACATTGTTTTCTTTAACTCTCCCTTGTGGTGGTTTAAGTTTAATGGTGGTTCTGCCTAACCGTATTGCTTTCCTACGCAAATATATGAATCGATAATAAATACAATTTTCTATGACTATATCTATGGCCCACAGCACTATGCTAACAAAAACGTTCTAGTACTTTACAAAAGTAAAGTAAGAGTTTAGATAATATTCATTTAATTTTTTTATTGATGTTCTCATGGTAAACACATAGCCTGAAGTTGCTAAACTCTTTCGTTCCTTCTATTCTTTGCATTCACTTTCTGGATCAATCGATTAGTTATAATTCCCATAAATAATTTGTAAACTTGTAACAGCAGGAACACGGGTCGATAATTTTGTACGTTTCCCCTGTCCCTTTTTTAAGTAACATAACTGTGCTTTCATTCCAATCATTCGGAATGTTTCCTTTATAAAAGCGCTGGTCGAACAGTTCATTTAATAAATCTAAATTATATTTTTCTCCTTTTCAGCATTCCAGCAAGGATTCCATCCGTTCCCAGAGCTTTATTATTTGTAGTTATATTACAACGGTTTTATTTCATAAATTGTAACATCTAGCATCCTCTTTGAGTTGATATTAGCTAGTATTGTAAATTTTCTTTTGTTGTATTAATATCCGATTTTATTTATAAAGAGTTTAGATTCCTACAGAAGAATTTTATTAATTTTTCAGTTTCCCTCTTTTATTTTAACTTGGAATAAAGAACTAAATGAAAATAAAGAGAATGAAACAGGACAAATTAACAAAAGAGTACAATTATTAAGGGAGGCTTTTGGAAAATTACAGAAGATTTTTATAAATATGAAAATAGCTGAATATTTAAAATCTAGAGCATGTTACCAGGTCGGGCCCGGGCGGTGAGAAATCGGACGTCGGGACGCTACGACCGGCAACGCGTGGGGCACGGAAGGCTAAAAAAACGAAGCGTCGGCTCCAACTTACGATTAGAATTATATTTACAATCTTACAAACTTAACCTACCTTACGCTAACCTATCAACTCTACCGAACTTAACCTACTACTTAATATACGCGCTGAGACGGGCAGCGAAGCCGGGCTGCGAGATAGGCACAGCAGCGCAAGTAGCCGAACCAGGCAGCGTTCAGCAGGGCCGAGCAGCGGGGCCGATGGCGGAGCCGGACAGCGGGCAGCGGGGCCGGAAAGCGAGCAGCAGGTCCGGGCAGCAAAAGAAACCAAAAGGGACTCACCTGATGACTCTTGGTGATTTCTTCTTAAGGGACTGGCGACTGAGAGCGAATTCTTTGGTGCCTCAGGTTTTAAGGGCTCAGCTTGTTCCCCACTCTGCTGGTGGGGTGGAAGCACACTGAGCCCGCTGGAGGATGCGAAGCTTGTCCAGGATTGGTAGACGCCGGGGGCGCCCTTGCGCTTATTGGAAAATGCGCTGGCGCTCTTGCCCTGGTTGGTAAATGCCGTAACGGCTATAATCGGTAGTGTTCGGGTCGAGTCGGGATTGCTTGGCTCGACGCGGCGCGGTAGGTCAAGAATCCCGGTGTTGCACACGGCGCCACAAAGTCGGCCTCAGGTAACATTCCTTTAAGATTATAAATTCCAAAGAAGGGCCTTTGTGTTGCACACGGCTCCACAAAATTTCGGGCCAGGTAACATCAGCCCCAGCAAAATCGGGGCCAGGTAACAAGCATTTAATCTGTGCATTTTACAGGTTTTAACACATGACTCACAAAATTAGATACTTTTCAAAAAAAACCTAGACGAATTGGCAACAACTTAGAGATTATCAAAATATTAATGATACGAGGCTATCTAATGGAAAAATATAAACCTGAATCAGTTATGTAACTAAAAAAAAATGTAATAGAACAGATAGCCAGATTAAAAATGAGTTTTATAAGCCATAACACCAAGCAATAAGACCTAAATAGAATACAGTTCTACATCAATGTGGGCCATGGTTAGGTATCAGAGCCGCGTACAAGTGAGATAAAAAAAGACTTAAAATATTAGAGAACTATATTGGAGATGTAGCATAGGTAAAGAAGGCGTAACCTAATGTTGGATAATTTAAAAAAAGATAAAGTGAAAAAGAAGAATAAAGTCCATATACAAACCATATATCTTGATGTAAAAAACCACAAGTTAAATCTTAATTAAAACATCATTTGAATAAATTTTGTTTATGTGTAGGAATTAGGATCTTTAAATTTGAAAAAAAGCTGAAATTTTGATCGCAATTTTAATTTACCTTCGTATGATTTTCCCATATTGATCTAACTATGTTGCATATATCACAAGACAAATATGTCCAATTATTTTTTATTGCTGAGAATTCTATATGTGTGAACATTCTAGTAGTAGTCTAAGTCTTAAGGTTCTATTGTCAGACATTCATTGAAGGTTTCTTCTTAATATCAGAGGTAAAAATAATCTCAGAAACCTTGTGTCAACTTTTATAACAGCTTACACTAAACATTGTAAGGTGTCATCTACAAAACAGAACAGTGAACAAAAATTAAAGCTTAAAGAGTATTGAAGTGGAGAGTTACCCAAAAACCTAATGTCATAGTGTCAGTTGTGCTATCAATATTGCGATTAAACACCAGGGTACTAAAGACAGAACATTTGGCCTAACTAATCGACATTTACATCATTTCAGACTATCGAACATACCTATGTGCATTTTTGTAAAGATAAAAATATTTCCGCTTACATCGATCGTTGTATGGTTTGATAAGCACACAAATGCAATCCAACATTTCTTATACACTTCTTAGTTTTCTAATCATAATATAATTTACTTTTATGGGGCGCCTTGAAGCCATCGATCAATTTTTTGAACTAGAAACTATTTCATATGAAAAATGATTTTATATTATTTTGAACGTTGTACATGATCTGTGTTTGTCTTTCTCATTTCAGATACTAACTAAACAAGAGTTTAGCTACTTCTTATTAATAACTTTTGGGTCGTGTCACAAGTATTTACATTATTTTGTCCATTACTTACATATGGGAATATATACAATTGTGTCAATTATAATACCAATTACTTCTAAGTTATTATATTTATAATTGGTTGATCGACAACAATGCGTAATACTTTATTTAACAATAACTAAAGTATTATACCTTTTTAGAGATTCAGTGGTTTTGTAGCAACTTTTAAAATAACTCTAAAAAGTGTATTATGACGCAAAAGGACATAGGACAGCAATTCAGTCTAATTGTCTACTATACAAGGTCTGTCAGGAAAGTAATCCGCCCATTTTTGTTTTAAGAAATTTATTGAACCGATTCATACAATTATTTAATATTCTTTGAAATACATCCCTCCTGCTTCAACACACTTGTTCCAACGAGATTTCCATGCTTTATATGCGTCCTGGAAGTCCTTCACTGGGATGTCCTTTAGTAACCTCGTTGTTCTCCAAGGTCCCCAAATGCTGTCTTTTAAGGGATTTTCAATCTTCGGGAACAAAAAGAAGTCGGGCTGTAACAATTCTTGCAACACTTCCACTCGATTGTTCTTTTGGTCATCTGTAAACACTCTCGAGACAAGTTTGGCGCACACCTTCCGCATTTGAAAGTTTTTCGTCACAATCTCGTGTACATTTCGTAATGTCAAGTATTTCTGACATTAGGCGATCAGAGTTCAACAATTCGCGCACATTGTCAACCGAACTTTCATCTCGCGACGTTGAGGGGGGACCTGATCGTTGTTTGTCGGCGACCTCCTCACGAGTCTCCTTGAACATTTTATGCCATTTTTGCACTGTGAATATGATAAGCAGTCCTCATCAAAAGCCTTCTGAAGCAACTCAAACGTCTCCGACAGCGTCTTCTTAAGTTTGAAACAAAATTTTATCGCGTATCGCTGCTCGAGAGTTTGTTCCATCTTAATTTCGACAGAGCACTCACACAAGGATTCACTGAAACAGGGACTGTGACGCTCCAGGAGTTCGAAGCTGGCTGGCGCGGGTCGCCCTGTGTTTTCAAGACTCCCCCTACCCTTCCGTGCAAGCGGTAACGCTGTGCGACGGATAGTCGCGACAGAAAAAATAGGCCGCATTACTTTCCGGACAGACCTTGTATATAGTTCTGTTTGTAGTTCTTTTATTTCAAGATACTCACATATTACTGCGCATGTATGCCAAAAGCACATTATAATTGTAATATGCTACAAAATACCAAAAGCTAGTAGTACGTTACATATAAAGAAGTACGTTTAAGCCATATAAATAATAGCAAGAAATATCACGTGGAAAATTAGACAATTATTATGCAAAGTTCGATCGATACATCATTATGTATAGCTTGCCATACACTTTAAAAAAATAGAATTATGCCAGTTGGTCAGCATTAAAAGCTAAACTTCACTTCCTACTTAGGGAAAAATGTAACTTCTCCTGTCCTTTTTCCTTGACAAAATGTAATTATCCGGCCCTCTACATTTATTGCAAAATTTTCTTATCAGCTATTTTAGCGCTAATAAAAACTTCTACAGCTCAATTTCAAAAATAGCAATTTCATCCGCTCTGCATTTTTGATAATTGTTAGAAGCATCGAATATACAATCAATCAGGAACGATGCAAGGTACTGGCACCGAGAACAATTAGACTTTCGTTCCATTTGCTACAAATTTTCAGTCTATTTTATAAAGCTCTTTCCCTAATACAAAATCTCGATTCTTTTCTAGTCAGGAAAACTGACGTCCCTAAGTCATTTTCTTTTTTTATTTAAAGGGTAATCTATATAAATTCATAAAGAGGAAACATGGCTTCAGTAATGAGAACATTTCCCCGGAAAATTAGCGTATGGTATTTTTTATATATAATAAGGTATCTTTTGTTCCATATTACTGCAACCGCTTTGTGTCCTAATTGTTGCTTAAATACATACATGTAATAATAATTCCAATTATACATATTAATGGCATTCTAAAGAAATGTTTCGTTTAATATTGTCCCCGTTTCCTTCCACCTTTATACTTTAAGATTTAAGAAGCCTGGAAAATATTTCATTTAGCAAATAACGTTGTCAAATTTGTTGTTAACTGTAATAATACGGTATATTAAATTGAGTAAGTGTAAATAATATGTCAAGTCCAACCGTGTGCTTTTACATAAAGCAATCACAGATAGCCATAATGTGTAAAGAGAAAATATAGACCAGTAGACTAAACAACGCAAAAAATTGTGGCGTGTTTCACAAAGGCTTAGCGTAATTTTAACCTTTACTGCCAAAAAATGTTACGCTTAAATTCTTATGACCATGTAAATTACGTTTATTGAACCAGTGGAGTGCAAAACAGGGCGAAACAAATTTTAATAAAAACAAATTGCTTAGCAGAATATAGTGGAGTATATTTCTATTTAGGTTTCTTGTTTTTGTCAAAAATACGGCAATAAAAATCTAGTCGATTTTTTTATAAAGTATTATTGCTATTTTCTACATACTGTTCTATGTATTATTTATTGCTTCTAACGTAAAAGTAAGCTACTGAGTAGGTTTAAACTATTAGAGCACCTTTTATATAGATACTCAAATGCATCTTTGAATATAATTTTTTTGTAAAACCAATTTTAACTGCTGAACATGTGGCTTTGTCATTTGAAAAAGGAGTTCCCAAAAGAGTGGTTTTAATTTAAAAGAAAGGCAGTAGTCGCTGGAGGCAATGGGGAAGGCTGTTTGAAAACTTCAAATTCAGCATTGTGGCAGAAGCTGTAGGAATGTAACTTTATAATTATTTTTCAATTTACAAATAAAATGCAATTTTTAAGTTAACAACGATGAAAAAATAAAACAAAATATATTTTTTAATTTATTAGTTACCATATTTTATGTTAAGAACAATATATAAATAAAAATGTTGTTACATTATTTAAATGGCATAATAATAAAATTGCTATAAACCACTGCTAATTTTTTTTTATTAATGTAATACATATTATATGTTTTAAATCTATATATGTACATTTACCTTACGTTACCCCAAAATAGAACAAAAAAGGAGAATATTAAATCTATTTTTTTAATATAGTTTTCCTTTTTTAGGCGTAGATTAATTACATACACACATAGTGCATATCGAAGAATTGTGCGTGATGCATTGTATTGCTCAGTAATTATTAAAATTTTATTTTCTTCGATACATTATATATTTCTTTTGCTCTTAAAATTTGAAACAAATATTTGTCATTTAATGGGAAAGCAACATTTCACTTTTTTCAGAATTACACCAAAATTAAAGCCTGTAATTCGTCTCCATATTAAGTTTCAGATATATTTTTTTATTTAACTCTTTTTATTGTTTATAATATGTCGTAATGTAGCTAGACATTCAGTAAATTATACCCAGTGGTGCAACCGTTTACAGTAATATAACAAAAGTAAAGCTATAATTGTAATATAGAGCTAGAACTAACCTAAATAAATCTGTTTGGCAGGTTCATTGGCCTAAAACGTTTGAATCTGCATGTTTCTTCATCATTATGTAAAAGTTACGTTGCTGCGGTATTAGCGTGAAAAAAAATGAAAGTACAACATATATCGATATCGTATACTGTGTTTGGTAATTTTCTTTGCGATAGTAGGTATACGTAGATTTTGATGGTCGAGTTCATTTTTACATACCATGGGGCATGTATTATACCACACAGTACTTTTTATTGGAAACGTTGCAGTACGTGTGAATTCGGTTTACTAGCAGCTGTAGCCCATAGATCCACAATGGCATAAGTACTGCTTTATCTAGCTGTTTTCTTTTGTCCCATATATATTTTCTCCATGTAAGTCATCGGTCTAGATGGATTCTTAGATGTTTCACCTCTTCCGTTTCTGGAAGCTGTTGGTTGTTTAAATATACTGCAGGACAAGTTTTTTTTTCATAAGGTGAATATTACATCTCTTGATTTGGTCTAATTTGTTCTGATGTACCACTTTTTAAGCAGGTTTGAATTTGATTTAAGTAGTGTTGAAGATAACGTAATGCTATATTTGGGTTGTTGTGAGATGCCATAATAGCTGTATCATCAGCAAATGTAACTTTTACTGTTATCTAGATTTGTAGTTGGAAGATCAAAGAGCAGATACAACATTTGTCTTAACACGCTTTCTAGATGCACCCCTAAACTAATTGAATAAAATGACGTGTATTCATCTTTTATCTTTATAAGAAAATATCTGTTTGATAGGTATGATTGTAAGACTATGTAGTGAAGATGGGGTAGATTAGTTTTTATTTTGAACAGCAACTACTCGTGCCATACCTTGTCAAATGCTTGCGTAATATCTAAAAAAGCCGCAGAACATTATCTGTTGTTTTCTTGATTTCGATGGATTTGGTCAATTAATATGTGTACCTACTCTGTAGTAGCGTGTTGCTTTCTAAATCCAAATTGGTGTTCTGATATTATATTTTGTGAGAGGGGTTTTAATATTTTTAGAAATAATTTTTTCAAATACTTTAAACATGACAGAAGGAGACTATGAGCCGGTAAGAAGCTGCTTCTTCAGGTGGTTTTTTAAGTTTTAGAATTGGTACTATCTGTGCAACTTTCCAGTGGTCAAGAATGAATCCTGTTTTTAATATACCATTGAAGATGTATCGACTAGTTTCATATAGGTTTCTGGCAGATGTTTTAAGATTTCTACAGTTATTAGATCATATCCGGGTGACTTTTTGGTATTCAATTCAGCCAGTATAGTTTGTTTTACTTCATTTACTCGTATCTTCTTAACAGGTAGTGCCATTAGCAGCTGTGAGCTGACATAGTTATGTATGAAGTTCTCTTCTTCTGGAGTGATTTCAGCTGGATACGGTGTAAATACTTTTTTTAGATGATTGGCAAATACAAATACCTTTTCTTGATTGATTCTTGTCTACGTTCCATCTGATAATCTAAATGAAAGTATATACTATTATATTTTGTGATTGCACCCCAGAGCAAATAATCCGTTGCTTCCGTAGGAAGATAGTCTTGGATTGCTTGCTGTTTCATATTGTTCAGTAGTGTTTTCAGATGTCTGCTTACTGCATTGAGTGCTCTTGTATCACCTGGTGCCTTTGAGTTCTGCTATCTTCTTCTGAGTCTACGCTTTTCAGCTATTTTCTGTATCACTAATAGAGGAAGGTCTTTTCGATTTTCAGGCTTTAGTTAGATGTTCAACTGATAATGAAATATTATTTTAAGTTTTGAGAGGCACTTCAAGTGTGATTTTTTATCTAGTATTTTTCAGAATTATTCCCAGTTAGTCTTCCTATTCTATAGCATTAGAGGTTTGCAGCGATGAAGTGCCCGAGTACTGAGCGTAATTACAATGAGGGAGTGATCCGTAATTTTGGGATATGCCCTTTAATACAAGGAAATCAAGTAGATCAGGTAGCTCAATGATATTTGTGGGCCAGTAGGTTGGTTGGCCAGTTGATAAAGCATATACATTTTTTACTTCCATTGTTTTCAGCAGTTCTCTCCCTTTGAGTGTTATTATCCTAGATCCCCAGTGGTGATGCTTGTCGTTATAGTCTTCTGGTGATCTGTTACACCCTTTTCAGTAAATGCGTTGTTATTAGTTTTCTCATCCTCAGATAATGTCTCATATCTGTTTGATGTACTTGGCTTATGTAACCAGTAGTTATTCATTTTCGATTGTTTTAACGGTTTTATACTTTGATCTGCACTGTTAGTTCGGTTTCGTTTCTTATTTTCTACCGTTTTTCATATATGATGGGTATAGTTGACTTGCATTATGATGTGTATCTGTTATAGTGTGTTGTTGACACTGTTGGATTTCCATTGACTGTTGCAGCAGGTATCTGAAGTTTGGTTGAATATGTAATAATTTGTGAATGTATTTGTGTTATACGTTGCATTGGTGTATCTTCTAAAGCATGTGTTGAGGGTATCCAGTCTATTCATAATACGGTGGTCCACGACATTTCTTCGATAGTGGATAATCGTTTAATATTAAGCACAGACTAAAAATTGTCCTGCAGCGGCAGAAACAGCAAGAGCGACAGGAGCGAGGGCGGTAACGACAAGTGCGGAGGCGAGGAACTGCAAGCCAGGCGGCCTAGACCATATATGACGGGCACGGAGCCCCACCAACACGCCGACAGGTCGCAAGTCTGCTCGCAAAAATTGTGTAATATACATTGATAAAGTTCGGCACTCGTCACACAGAACGGAAACACATCCGCTCTGATTGATTGAACGTTTTGAGGAGCTTTTTTGCTGCTTATTATTATACCTAAAGGAATTAATTTCTATTTAGTCCTACCACAGAATTTTACTCTGACTTCAGCATAATTTTGAATGTTTTAAAATATTTTAGTCAAAATTAATGTGTCGTTATATGAAAAGTAGTTTTTTTTTTAAATTGATAAACGTTCGTGTTAATATATTTTAATACATGGCACACAGTTTAAACTTAATAAGAAATTTTGCTTTCTGGGAGAAATTTCTGTTTTTTACTTTATTTAGAGAAAATAAAGTACTTGTTTAAAATCATTTCATATAAACTTAGATACCATTGCATAAAATACAAGTATAAATATTACTTTAACACAAACTATCATACATTTTTTTGAGGCGTCTGTTTTCACCTGATGTAAAAAATGTCTAGAACAGGGGGTTAGATGACGAATAGTCCAACTAAAGTATTTTATCTCCAATTTATTGAAAGTGCATTTATTTTACATATTTCCATACACGGTACACCATTAGTGCAGCTACTAATGACACTGAGTGAAATTTATTTAATTAATTTTTCGTACTTCTTGAAACATACAATGTAATTTGTTAGGAAATATTTTTATTTAGAGTTTATAGTTTTCTAACTTTTTTTGACTTTTCTCACATTCTTGCATCTTCCCTTTATTATAGTAATTTTATGTCTTATTTTGTCTGCAAATTTTTTATTTTTATGAGACATTTTTGAGAAAGTTAACATATTTACTGACAACACCTTAAAAATGTGCTTGATATAACCGTATTTTCTTCATTTTTGGAGATCTTTGCTGTGGTGACTGAGAGCTTAAATACTTTCAGAAGCTAAAAAAACCCACAATTTAGAAAATTAATTTGCTTTAGACACCAAGTTTCCACAAAGAACGTATTCATTTGTTTCCCAACTATTGGTTGCTTAATGATTTAGAATATCAGGCACAGTTAAATTATCAGACATCGTATTTCATTTTGTGGATAAATCTTACTTATTCTAAATAGCGTTAGACACGGCACGTATTCAAGCTATTTTCATTATTTCGCCTGTTTGATAGATATAGATGAGAGATATCTGTTTGAGTGATTATATTAATCGTCCATGCTTAGACTGTTTGAGCATAGCAACATAATAAAAGGCATAACAATTTTTGTTGAGTGAATGCATGTGTACTAGGGCTACGTAAATGTCTTAATAAGAATATTTAATTTCAATTTTTGGTTTATTGGATTTTTGCATACTCATTTAAAAGTAAAAAAGTTGAAAATGCTTTAATAACCGTTTAAAAACCACTTACAGCAGTAAATTATAATTTTCTATTTATTTGCACAGCCAACCTGGATGGTAACCTTTAAGAAAACTCATTTATACATTTTATAATTAAAATTATGGGAAAACGGTCAAACCGTATTAAAGCAGTCCATTTTTGTAATGCTTTTACAGCGTTCCTTGCAATTTAAAACATGGATATCTTTAAACCTTTTGTAGTAACAATTTTGCTAGACTTATTTATCATTCGAATACCCATTTTATCCATAGTGCACATATTTAAAGCTTTATTTATTAGACCAGTATTTTTAAAATGTATATTTTAATTACCTAACTATCTAAATTTCAGTAATCTAATTTAAAAAACATATTCGCATTGTCTCGATTTATATCATTAGCTCTTACTAAAGATAACTCTTTCAACAGTCATATTGACAATTTTAAACTTTATTCCCTGAATAAGCAAAATCAATGAAATCTAGTTTTTCAAAGCTTTTTTAAAAATCACCATTATTGAAAAATTTCTATTTACTTAACAATGTTTGCGGAAAGTTTTTTTAAAAATTAAATTAAATTAAAGTTTAAATAATGAGCATCCAAGACTAAGAATCCTTATGTTTGCTAATAGGTAAAAAATGTGGATTATAACTTACTCCAGCATTCTTTTATTGTTATTACATTTCCTTTTATTTGAATCATGTTTCTTCCAAGGTAAAACACAGGGCATTTTATCAGTATAATAACTACAATTAAATTATTTTCAAGGCTTATTTATTTTTTTATATCAAATCAAATTTAGTATATATCACTCATAGGTATGTTTAAATTTTCTCTAAATCTCATAATAATTAACCTCGCTGAAAAGCATTACTTTTAAATTATAAAAAAGGTAAAGTAGTAAGATGACCTGAATTTATACAAATTTATAAAGCTCAGCTACTGCACGTTTTGATTTAATTTGTGTTTCAGTAAAGCTTTGATTATAATCTTCCCGATCCTACTGCAATACATTTATAAACATAAAGTTATAAAACAAATTATTTTACTTAGCAGGCTAGTGAAGTAGTCTCGTAGATAAGCGTATAAATAAAAAAAAAACAGGGTTGCAATTAACAAATTCAGCAAAGTCAAATTAATTTATTATAAAAGACTTGCTCATTTTTTTATGTTCACTATCAAATGACTAAAACTGAATAATTAATCGTTCGTACTTTCTAATTTAGATTACATTTTTAGTAGTCACTAGAGAATAAAATTGATATTGTAAGAAAAGGTTTAATTTTCTGAAGATACATTTAATAGTAGGATGTTAAAAACTGCGAAAATATAAATATTTGAATCTATTATTAAACAATATTACAATTGAAATAAATTTTCTATTACGTTATTCTTCCTTCTAATATATTTGGCAAAACAAAAAATAATCCGAAATTATAACAGCATTTGAGTCTTCGAAATCATTGAATAAAATCCCTTATAAATTACAAATAATGTAGTGGTTATCTGTTCTTCTTTGAATAGACATTAATAATATAAAACCATAGTATCAACCTTTATTAAAATGACTCTATTTTACTTTTTTTGGCTTATAAAAATTGTCTATAACACTTGACACGTGTTGCGTTTATACATCATAAAGAAATGAAATTTTGTTCTTACAATGATAATAAGATCATAAAGTTTAATTTTTGAGAGATCTAACACTGCTTCAATGTCTGCATTTTCTTACCTTATGTAACTTAAAATACAAGCTTCTGTAGTGGTAACGTTTTTGGGAATGCTAAATTTTACATTCACGGGTTAAAAATTGATAAACTAGCTATTCACTGATACACTACTTGTTACTTGTAGCTTTTTTGATAATAAAAAAAATTTTTGATAATATATTTCAAATTTTGTTATCAAGTATTTTGCCGTTATGTTTCCAAATGTAACTGTTAGTTGCCGCTATCAAATATTACATAATATTTTATTTTACTTTATCAGATGTTATATTAATGAACACCTTCCGTAGCTTGTAGACAGAGAAAACTAATAATCTGCTATTACCATTTTTAAATTTACATTTCAGTAATTAATACCACAAAATATAAAATTCTCTATTTATTGACAATAGAAAAAAATGGAACCATACTAAATTTCTATTATGCAATAGTAGCATTAAAGGATCTAAATTCAAGTATTTGATAAAGAGAATTAGATAAGGAACAAATTATAGTGCTTTATTATTATGGAGAATGCATCATAAGAAAAACAAAACTAATATAGGTAAAATCTATAAATAAATACCGATTAACTATTATAAACTATTTTTGAAAGAAAACAACGATGAAATAGACCTAAAAGACTCTTAATAAAAAATATTATAATAAAATAAATTTTCTATTGATGCACAAAAACCTTGCAAAGGCAGCAAAATAACAAGTAATTTCAACTTTTTCCAAATCTTTATTTTGTACACGCGAAAATGAAGATGAATAACAAAAGCGTTTATAATATAAATTACTAAATAGAAAAAAATATCTATATACACCTTATATACTCAAGAGAAGAAATAAAAAAAGAATCAAACATAAAATAAGAAGTAGAGTGAATTAGATAAATTAATAAAAAGATAAATAAAAAGTGATAAAAAACTTTCTTTTTTTTATTGAATTCGCGTACATTAGCAATCAGAATTAATTACAATAAATTCTATGAGCTAATTGCGTGAAGTTTGGAATAGATTTGAAGAGAGGTGCACCCAGTGGTGCAGTCTCGTTATCTCCATTTGAAGGCTTAGGGGATGGTGTAAATGATTTCTTTATTCTGTCAAGTCCCATGGCCACTTCCGTTTAAGTTGTCTCATTACTGGCTGCTGTGTTAGCGGTGTAATCTCGTTATTAGTGTGTCCCACTAGCCGAGCATGGTGGCTTGTAGCCCGTTGTCTGATTATGTCCCGCACATATTGTACGTTGGAGTCAAAGTGGAGGATACGGTTTGAAACATACCAGGGAGCATTGAATATATCTTAATGTCTTAGACTGGAAACGTTGTATTATGTCAATATTTGAGTAGCTGGCGCAACCCCAGAGTTCACAGCCATATGTCCATATTGGTGGTATGATAGATTTGTACACCAGTAATTTGTTTTCTGTTGAGAGTTGAGAGTTTCTTCCTATGAGCCAATACATTTTTTTAATTTTGATGTCCATTTCTTTGCGTTTTTTTATTATATGTGGTTTCCACGTTAATCTTGTGTCCATATGGAGACCTAAGTATCTAATTGCATTTGCTTGCGGGATGGGTACATTATTCAAGCTTACAGGTGGGCATTGTGATCGTTTTGTGGTAAATGTTATATGATTGGACTTCGTCTCATGGACCTTAATTCTCCATTTTTCCAGCCAACCCTCTATTGTACTTAGTGCCTCTTGCAAGATATTAGTTGTGATTTGTGGATCTTCATGACATGCCAGGATTGCAGTGTCATCTGCAAATGTCCCCAATGTTATGGTTGGTGTCGTCGGTATATCTGCAGTAAAAATCAGATATAAGAGTGGCCCCAACACACTTCCTTGGGGAACACCAGCCGTGATTGGATACAGTTGTGAATATTCCATACCAACTTTGGTTTGAAAGTGTCGATTAGTTAGATAAGATTTAAGCAGGAGATAGTATTGATGTGGAAAGATGTGTTTAATTTTAAATAGTAGCCCATTGTGCCAAACACGGTCAAACGCTTGCCGCACATCTAAAAATACAGCAGAGCAATATTTCTTACTATGAAATGATTGCTGAATAATATTGGTTATTCGGTGGCATTGCTCTATGGTCGAGTGTCCTTTGCGAAATCCAAACTGGTGATTTGGAATCCATTCTTCAAGTAGACTATTTTCGTTTATTCGCTTTAATATTAATTTTTCTAGGAGTTTTGACACGACAGGCAGTAGACTAATTGGGCGATAAGACTGAGCTTCATTTGGTGGTAAAAAAACAAAAAAACTGACAAATATATAGTGTGCACAATATTGTGTTATGGACAACCACACAAACAAATGTAAAGATTAAATTTATATAGCACAAAACGTCAGCGCTGACATAATTATAGACCCTCTCGTATCACTATTACAATAAAATAAATACAACAAACACAATTTCGAGCTTAATGACTTACCAGAGAAAGAAATGTTTTAATCTAAAAGATTAGAAAAATAGCAAAACAATAAATAAACAAGAAAGCTAGTGTGGATGGCGGAATAAACAATAAATTGTTAAAAACAGATATGGAAAAAGAAAATATTTATTACAGTTTTATCCACCAAATTCTGTTCTCCAAAGATTTGTTCTAAAAATACACACACTGAAGATTAATAACCTAAAAGCTATCAGATTAATTTGATACAAGATACTTTAATCATTTTGAAACGTATAAATGTGGTGTTATATGAACAAAATTAATCAACCAGACGGGAATATTCTAAAATCGATAAGATCAATAACATCAATAGAATTCAATATAAGTTTATACTCATAGTCCTAGTAAATTGTCAAAGGCAAGTGACATAGTAAATTGTATATATGTTTTACAGATATTTAAAAATCAAAAAGTTTAAAACACATCAAGCAATTAAAAATTTGTAAGGCATTAAATGGCAAAAAAAAAAATCACTCAATATTAGCAGGACACCAGGCAAAGCTTCATATATCTTATTTTATTCAACATTACCTTGTAACAAGTATTTTATTAGGTAAGCAAATAAAAATATAAATGTCGGAAAATTATTTTGTAATTTTTGATTTGCTAGCGATATTTGATTTGCGAATACTACCAAAGTACTGAGATAGTGATAAGAAATCTGGTAAAAAATAATAAAACTAAATTTCCAACAAAGAACGCAAAACCATTCATACTTACAAATAATAAACCTGCAAAGCTTGCAACGCATAGCGAATTGGCGAAGCAGTCTCCCAAATTTGAGAACCCTCTAGTTTGTAGATTTAAAAGCAAATTCATGGGTTGGCCAATCAGTTTCAAAATCACTAGCAAACAAGCCTTTTTGGTCACCTGTAGATTGGTGAACACAGAATTTGGAAATTCCCGACGTTCTCGAGTTTTTGCTCGGACGGACGGACAGACAGACGGACAACCTGAAGTTAGTAAGTGACTCTGCTTTGCTTCGCTACTTAATAAAGAAGTAAGAACAACATTGCAGTAAAGTACATAAAAGGCAATATATTTAGACCACAATGTATCATTTTATGATAAATAGAAGCAAGAATTACAAGACCATACGAAATTAATATGATAGAGCTTTTGATACAGCAAAGTACTGTAAATAACTTAAAATTAAAAAGAAAGAGATAAAATGCGTACTTAATTCTAAATTTAACCTATGCAACATGCATATTGTAGAAATGCATGTTGGTGCAAACATTTCTTCACTTAAAACACAATGCAGAACTCTAACTATTAAAGGTGCTTATCTACGTGAATATAACACAGAATCAAGGACTCTTTCGGTAAAATTCAATTTTATTTTTTAACATAGTCTACTTTTAAGTCAGCATACTTTTTCCAGCGATACTCCAACGTATTTAACCCGTCCAAATAGTAGTTGGCGCCTTGCTCTGCAAAATGCGCGTCTACGGTTGCAATGACTCCCTCGTTTGATAAAAATATCTGTGCCTCCGAGCCAAACTTTGAACTAAGAACAGAAAATAGTTGCTGAGAGGCAGATTTGGTGAATATGGTGAGTGGTCAATCAATTCAAACTGCAATTTGTAAACTTTGGTTACGGTGATCGTCGAAATATGACCCGGTGCGTTGTCTTGATGGAAAAACACTTCTTTCGTTCCATATTGGGCCGTTTTTCAGATATTGTGGCATCAACTGGTCCAATAACAGTGAATAGTACGACTCTGTTATTTTATAAATAGTAGATGAACAGAATTCCCTTACTATCCAAAAAAACAGTAGCCATCACCTTCCGACCGCTGATGACAACTTCACCTTTTTGGACAGGTTTACTCTTCGCAGCCCAAGTTTCATCGACAGTAAAATTACACGACGCAAAAAGTCCGACTAAAACCGCTTAAGCAAGGCCTTTGAAACTTTCATTCAAATGAATTTTTGGTTCAAAGTGAGCAAGCGCAGGACCTAACGCGCGGATATCTTTCTCATGCCCAATTCTTCAGTCAATATATGGCAATCACGTTTTTTCGATATGCGCACAGCCTCTATCTCTCTCTCTCTTTCTCTTTTTAGATATTATCAGTGGAGATCGCAGTTGTTGACCTTCTCGAACGCTCATAATAAGCCATGCTGGTACAATCATACTTAAATTCAACTGCCCATATTTTCGCGGTGCCAAATGATGGGGCAGAGTCTTAGTAGTAGCAGAAAGTAGGATCATCTTCATGTTGAGGCTCAAAACTTATTTTTAAATAAAATTAACATATCAGTTAATTTAAATAATGTAAAAATGGAGCCCCTTGGTAGCCAGATACAGTTCTGCCCTGCATCTGATAGCTGATACCCCTTAGATAGTCCGGTTAATATGTAGAAACACCAAATTTACTGGACACCGCATCTTCTATGGGACATTCAAACATTGTGCCACCTAAACTTAAATCCGTGGAAAAATAATAATAAGATGGAAAGATTAAACTAAGATTGTACTTACATTAATATATTTGTTTTGATATGCTGCAGACAAAAAAGTCTACTTTTACTCGATACAATGCGTCTTTCAAGTTTTTGCTGTTTATTGTAGATTCATTAAGAAACACTATTTTTCCTTATAATTACTTCCTACTTTACTCATAGCTTAGAGCGGTTGTGACATGCGCAATTCCTTTTGCAAAGAAAGTTTCTCATAAAAAAACGGAGCTAAAGTAAACATCTGTATTTTTTACAAGCTTAATTTAACACGTTTATCTAATTCCATAAATATATTCTCTTATTCGGTTGGTTAATGCATTTAACCGATTTTTATTTTTTATACTTGCACATTTTTTGTAGAACTCACATTATTATTACACGTCATTGAATGACAAACATTTACGTCATGGTAAATTTCAATTTGTTTAATTTTGCGCTAGCACTTCAGTATTCTGCTGCTCTGCAATTTGCCTTTCTGATAACTATCTCTTAATGATAGCATTGCTAATTTTAAACAAAAATTTTCATTATTTTGTGTTCATACAATAATGTTGCTGTATTGCAATGAGTAAAATTCAAATTCCCTTTATTGACTTTCCCGAGCATATTTGTCCGACCTCTGCTTATTTGTGTAGTTTTGGCAACTAAAAAGTAATTCGTGTTGTTCAGTTAAATGATATTAAGTAACTAAAAAATGTTTAATAGTTTGCTGTCGTACCGCTTCTAAATAAAAAAATTACATCCATAATCCAGCTCTACCTTTTTAATTCGATACAAATACATTCAAGTTGGCTAATCGGAATTCACATAAGCTTATTTGAAAATAAATTACGCACGCAACAAAATTTATAGGTAGCTTACTTTATTAAATTTTATATACAAGTTTTGTAACTTTCCGTTTGCCTGTATTGATTTTTGTATTGATCTGTATATAATTTGCAAGTACAAGGTGACACACCAGTACCTGGAAGTAAAGTATTTAAACACAACTAAGATACAGGAGCACATAACATTGTCTAAGATTTACATAAATCCTCATCTCACAGGAAAGATCTTTGAGTTATCTATTTGAATTCTGCACATGCGCGATATTTTTCAATATGCACTTTTTTAAACAAACTCACATCTACATAAATGTGAATCATAGCAAAATAGAGTTTAAGTGAAAATTGATAATTTAAAATGGTAAAGTACATTTTATGAAAGGGGGTAAACTATTTTCAGATGAATAACGATCTTAAATATCTGTGTACAGTTTAGTAATGTTTGAATTTAAAAAAATTACAAATAATTGACTACCAAAGCCGACATCCTAAGGCCGTCGGAACTCACAAAACTAGCGGTGTTAAGCGAAGCTGTTGGGACCTCCCCAAAATAGTGGTAATTTAAAAACAACAGAAGCATCATTCAACGATATTTCTATAGTGCGGAGGTGAACGAACCTGCTGCTAAGAATTATGTTATGACATCCTAAATGTTGCAAAACATGTTAAAATTCTACCTATACCTAATAATAAACTACATGACCAAACACTCAAATGTCACAGGTACCTAAATCAATTCTAAATGATATCATTACAAAATGGAAACAGCCATAAGACAAATGATAGAGCGCATAAATTTAATGATGATAGTCGTCAACCTTTGAAAAGGTTCTTCGGTTCAACGATAACTTGTGCTTATGGCTTTATTGCTGCCACCAGAAAGTAGATTTTGCGATTGTGCGGCTGCTTATACATTTAACATATATAAGCATGGACAATACCAAACATTGCTGTTAATGGTTCAAAGCCTATCATCATTGGACTGTGGAATAACAAAAACAAATTCTATAGCGTGATGAATCTCGCTACACAATTTGGTAATCCGATAAATGTGCCTGGTTTTGGTGAATGCAATTTAATGGCGAAAACATTATGATATAGTACTGTTTTTTGTGGTGCTGATTGAGCCATTTAGTTCCTGTAACCAAACGAATGAACGCTAAGATGTATTTTGATATTCTTGACAACTCTGTGCTTCCAACTCTTTGGCAATAGTTGAGGGAGCAACAAAATAGCTGTACCGTCCACACAATGAAGATTATTCTGCTTGGTTTCAAAATAGATAATGAAAAACTGGACTTGCTTTCACAGATCT
The DNA here is from genome assembly GCA_036346155.1 of Sinelater perroti. Classification (NCBI taxonomy): domain Eukaryota; kingdom Metazoa; phylum Arthropoda; class Insecta; order Coleoptera; family Elateridae; genus Sinelater; species Sinelater perroti. The sequence continues at coordinate 920,515 of JARFIY010000348.1, read as the reverse complement.
CCGACCTCAATCTTGTCGAACATGTTTGGGAATTATTAAAACTGCAGCCCTTATAGATGAATGGAAGCTAATACCTATGGACATGCATCAAACTTTGATAGAAATCAGTCCCAGGCAAGTCCAGACTGTGATTGACCTCCTATTAGTACATGCCACATGAGTCTGTGATTCTATACCAATGGGTGTCCGGATACTTTTCATCATACAGTGTAAAATTCTTGTTGATGAAAATGTTGTTTTCAATTAGTATTAATCTTCTTGCCACAGAATATGTACAACAAGTGTGAAAAGACGAAAAAGAAATTTAACTTTTGTCAAACCCTGTGGCACATCGTCTAACAAAACATAACCAAAAATGACAAAACTCAAATAATAAATTAGATTAATAGTAGTGATCCCAAAAAAGGTAAACTAAAAGGGAAAAACATTTTATAACTAGTTCAACCATTCATTGTAGGTTGAATATTTGATTATACGCTGTATTAATAAAATGTTTTGTATTATTTTGTTTATATTTGTCTGTACATACTTATATATACTTATATATTATTCATAGATTTCTGTTATATAATTGGTAGAAGAAAAATTATAATTTTTTGTAAGAATAAAGAACTGAAAATACAATATCTGATAAAAGATATTTTGAGAAGTTTAAAACAATAAATAAGATATTATCGTCTATTGTATTCTGACACTCTAATGTAATGTACTTTGACATTACATTTTTAAATATCTTTGAAAATTTGACTAGTTCAGAAAATCTATTTTATCATTGTATTTTTTTTGTTAAAAATTTGCTTTAATTATCATATACGTATTACCTTTTGGCATGCGATTGAAAGCTCGACCCTTTTTAACTGAAATGTTATAATTAGCTTCAAGAGACTAGGACTATTGTGGAGGTCTGTCTGATAAATTTCCAAAGTTACGGAAACTGCAAAATATTGACCTTTGTCATATTAAAAGTGTTTTTTTCCACTTTTAATAGGTATGTATACTTACCATAACTTTAAAACGTTTCTAAATTTATTACCAACTTTAATGAACTTATTTAAAAGTTATACTTGAGACGTTCAAAAGTGAAAAAGTCTGCTGATTTATGTTGTGTGGCGATTAAGTCTGTTTGTTGCATATTTCAATCCAAAAATAAGAAAAGCTAGATTCCTTCGCAAATTATGATATTAATCTTACCTCAACTTTTTAAAAATATTTTGTTATTCAGCTACATCACAAATTTACGACTACTTCTCTTGAAATTAAAACGCATCTTTAAAATATTTGACAAAAAAACTTCACATAAAATCGATGCTCGTCAAAGCAGCTAAGTTTGAATGCAACAAAAAACGCTAAACCCACTTAAGCCCTCGTACACGTTTATTAACGCACATAAGCTTCAGATATATTTACTTATGCCAGTCATTTGTAGACTGTATATAGGCTCATATGGGAGTGACTACTCAAAATAGAGGTCACTAGTTTGTCGCCTTAAAAAGGTTTTAGAAAGTAGTTTTTAGAAAATAAAATTATATGGTTCCTAAGTCACTATATTCGTGATAGTATTTCTAGATTCCATAACGATTATCATTTCTTACCGTCATTGCGTATATTTTCTCGAGTTTCTAACATTTATCTGTATTTATAACCAATTTCCATAAATACCAATGATATTGGCAAAAACAAACATATACTACATCTTCTCTAAATCTGACTTACGGAAGTAGACTACTGTCGCATTCAAGTCAAATTAAATTCGGAAAATCAACACATGTTCATAGTGACGCACTAATCTATAAATTCTTCTTTCTGTTTGATAGCTGAAAAGCAATTTAAATATTCTATTGTTTCAGAAATTCCATAAATCCATTTTTCATTTTTTATATTTAATGCGTTTGCATAGGCAAATTTTTAAAAGAGAATTTGTAAATGTGAATTAGTAATCACTAATATTTAATAAAGCCTTTTTAACAATCTTTGTGACTTCTTGTGTTGGGTAAGAATCTGTTATAAATTTTCTTAATATCCCTAAATTGCCTGGTTGTATTTCATTTAAGCAATTTTAATAGCTTTCCATCATAGATATAACCAACTTCTTGCTATTGATGTATATTAAGTTCCATCTTTATTAATCTAGATATGGATAAGGTTATCTTAAGTAAGAAAATCGCCCAGATAGAAAATGAGACAAAGAACACCGTTCTAGTATGCTATGCAAACGATCCAGTCCTAGTTGGGGAATTTGAGGACGACTTGTAATGTCTTCTAGATAAATTTGTGACAGTAGCGAAGGTATATAATATGGGAATCTCAGCTGATAAAATAAAATCGATAGTAACATCCAAGAACCTAATCAATGCAACTGAAACACAAAAATAATAAAACAGGTTATAAACTTACAATTTCTGGAAGTAGATGTATCTAGGAACATATACAATAAAGTAAAACAACAAATTATGCAAGATACACGAGAGATGTAACCTGGAAAAACATCATGTTACATACAAAATTAATATTAATGTTTACTTAAAAGCCTTCAGGGATATGTTTCAAATCTTTATTGATTGGGAGTGTGTTAGTAGTTTGTCACTTCTCCTTTAGTTTTTGTAAAGCCCGAGCACTTCGCAGTTGTGCTAGGGAAGATCAAGCAGCTCTTGTCACTATTGTATTGTTAAGTTATATATTTATCTTATTTAAACAAGAGCTGTTTATCCAGAATAGACAGCAGTGCTCTGTCACTAAATATGTCAGCGCAACCCTAACCGTTCGCAATAAATTAGCAGAAGCTTCTGAATGATGTTTTCATGATCTAAATCTTAAGTTCTCTTTAGAAACCTTGCTTTATGTGGATTTCTAAAGCCATTATGACCACCACAGCTTCTGTTTCGTCGAAAGCCGGTTTGCTTCAAATGCACAATTCTATTTATGGTTTCTGAGAGTCTGTTGTTTGTCAGTCTTTCTATAAATTTATATGCAATACTAAAGAGTGATATAGATCTATAATTAGCGATCTGTGATTGAATTTCTAGGTTTTAATATAACTAAAAGGAGTACAAATAAGTCTCCGTCGTTTTTTATTAAAAATTGGGCATTTATTGTGAAAGAACGGAACCTTATGTTTTATTCAAAGCATTGTCCATCGCTAGGCACTACTTTTTCCCATCTTTTTGGCAGCATACGAATACCGCGTCGAAAGAACGCTTCATTTTTTGAGGCTATCCACGAATCGACCGAATTTTTGGTATCTTAATATGATGTGAAGTGCTGCTCAGACAGGCCATGTGCCATCGATCGGAACAAGTGATAATCTGAAGGGACAACGTCTGGTGAATGCGACGGGTGGGGTAGGACTTCCCAATTGAGTGTATCCAAATAGGTTCTGACCGGCGCCGCAACATGTGGACGAGCATTATCATGCAGGAGAATGATTTTGTTGCGTCTGGAGTAATAGTGAGCACGTTTTTACTTAAGTGCTAGGCTTAATCTCATCAATTGTGTTCGGTAGAGAGCCCCAGTAATGGTTTCGTTCGGCTTGAGCAACTCATAATACACGACACCAAGCTGGTCCCACCAAATACACAACATGAGTTTTTTTCGATAAATATTCGGTTTGGCTATCGATGTTGGTCCCCATGATTTCCTTTTCTTTGGGTTATCGTAGTGGATAAATTTTTTATCACCAGTAACTATACGATGTAAAAAACCCTTTCGTTTATGCTTGGCAAGCAGCATTTCTTCTTCTTCTTCTTTCTCTTCTCCCATTTTACCTCACGGTGTTGGGGTTTTGAGCCATCGGTTGTAAGCGTTTCTATCCCTTGCCAGGATCTTTATTTGTTCTATGGTCTTGCCTCTTTTCCTTGCCACTTCTCTGATGTTGTTTTCCCATACTTTTCTAGGCCTTCCTCTGGGACGCTTTCCTTTATCTTTCATTGTAAACACTTTCTTGGGGTACCTTGTCTCACTCATTCGTACCATATGTCCAAACCATTGAAGTTGTTTTAATTCTATGTTTTCTACTAAGGGTTCCTAATCTAGTTCGTCTCGTACACTGTGATTCCTTATACGGTCTCTTCTTGTTTTTCCAATTACCCGTCTTAGGTACTTCATTTCTGTTGCTGTTATTTTTGATCTGTGTTTATTTTGCATTACCCATGATTCGGCTCTATATGTTACGGTAGGCACGTAGATTGTTTTATATAAGTGCATTTTTGCTTTTCTACTTAATTCCTTTTTTCCTATTAAGCTATTGTTTATTTGATAGTAGACTTTGTTAGCTTTATTTACTTTGCTTCTTATTTCTTCGTCAATTTTCCCATTTGCACTTATTCCTACTCCTAAGTATTCAAGTTCCTCTACTTCCTGCAATTGTCTTCCTTCTATCTGTATTTGCATTTGCCTTGCTCTTTCGTTTTCTTCTCGCGATATTTTCATAATTTTACTCTTGTCCGTATTTATCTGCATCCCCTTCTCTTCCAATCTGTTCTTCCATGTTGTTACTTTCCTTTGCAGTTGTCCTTCACTTGTTGCGATCAGGATTATATCGTCGGCATATAGTAAGTCCTGTGTCAGTACTGGGTATAGATTCAGGTATCCCAGGCTAGTATTTCTGATGTCTTTTTTACATTGTTCGTTTATGTAATCCATATATATCACGAAAAGTAGGGGGCTGAGACTATCCCCCTGTTTTATGCCCTTTTCCATCTTGAATTCCGTAGATGTTTGCCCGTTTATTCTTACTGAGCCGGTACTATTGGTATTTACACTTCTTATTACTCGTTTTAATTTTGGGGTTACCTCCAAATGGTCTAGTGCTTCCCATATATATTGGCGTGGTACTTTGTCGAATGCAGATTTTAAATCTAAGTATGCCAAATATAGTGTTTTGTTTTTATCTATTCTTTTCTCTGATAGTGTTCGAAGGGTAAAAATGTGATCGTGGGTTTGTCTCCCCGGTGTGTATGCTGCTTGTTCATCTTGTATTTTATTTCCTATTTCTACTCTTAGTCTGCTTTCTAAAATTCTTGAGTATACTTTGAACGCTACTCCTGATAGACATATAGCTCTGTAGTTGTCACTATTTGTGGAATCTCCTTTTTTGTGTAGAGGTACAATGATATTTCTTCTCCATTCATCTGGTATATTCTCTGTGTTCCAGGCTTTCTGAAAGATTTGTTTCAGCCATTGTACTAATATGGGCTCTCCCTTTTTAGCATTTCTGCGATTATTCCGTCTTCTCCCGCGGCTTTTCCATTTTTTGCTTTCACTAGGGCCGTTCTTATTTCTTCTTCAGTTATTATATCCACTTCTTCCTGTTCGTTATTGTCTTCTGCCACTATTTGTGCATTTCTATCTCCCTTGAATTTGGACGTGTAATGTTCCACCCAGGCTTGTAGTATGTCTTTTGTTTCCGTTTGCAATTCACCAGCAGCATTTCTTATACTTCTAATCTTTTGGGTTCTATTTCCTTTTAGTCTTTTAATTATATTCCAAAATTGTTTCTGGTTGCTTATATAGTTGTCTTCAATTTTCCTTCCGAAACTTTCCCAGCTCTCTCGTTTGGCTTGTTTCATTGCTTCCTTCGCCTCATTTATTTTTTGTGCATATATTACTCTATCTCCATTTGTTTTTGTTCTTGTATATTTTTTCCACGCCTCCTTTTTCTCCTTAATTTTCTTTTTCACTTCCTCATTCCACCATTTAGTTCGTTTTTGGTCATTGTTTTATCTGACTATTTCTGTTCCGCATATTTCTCTTGCTGTTGTTTGGAGTGCCGCTTTGAGTTTTTCCCATACTTCATTAAGGGTTTGTTGCTGGTTGCTATTTTCATATTCTTTCAACTTCTCTTGGAGTCTTTCCTCGTATTCTCTTCTTATATTTGGTTCATCCAAGAGTTCTAGCTTAATTCTTTCATATTTTCTACCTCTTTCCCTTTTTGGTTTCTCTATGTTAGTATCTGCGATTACTAGTCGATGTGCTGTGCTCAACTCCGCCCCTCTGATTGCTTTCACGTCGTTTACGGCGTATCTCATATTTTTGGTGTATGTTATATAGTCTATCATCCTTCGATGTTCTAGCCCTTGCACTTCATATGTGATTTTATGAATATTTTTGTGATTGAACCAGGTATTTCCTATGAGTATTTGATTTATGATACAGAAATCGAGCATCATTTGTCCATTATCATTAATTTCACATTTCGTACACTTTCGGCCTTTCGCTACGTTCTTTGTCTTCCACGTCAAACTCACCGTTCTTAAACTTATGAAACCACCCACGACAAATTTTCTCACTTAAAGCAGCCTCACCATATGCTTCTACAAGCAATCGATGCGCCTAAGCTGCAGATTTTTTCAAATGAAAGCAGTAAATCAAATGACGCTTATTCGGCTCAAAACTCGACATTTTCGAATGAAAAATTATGTGATACTGATACAAAATCGCTAATATTTTAAGGTTATGGTGTTGCCAGATGTCCAACCTTACGATATGACGTTTTATATCTGATAATTTCAACCATAACTTACTGGTGGGGCCATCTTTTGTCAAACGGCGAAAACTTATTTGTACTTTCTTTACGATTTTTGTTTTGTTTTTTAAATATTGTCGAGTGTTCTTACGAAATTCGAGGAACATGTTTATTTTTTATATATTTTCAATTTGGCGATTGTGTGTTGCATTTCGGTTATGAAGAAAGATTTCGACAAAGTTTTCGTAAAATGGGATCCTTCATGTTTTGTTTGAGTCGGTATGTAACAGCCCTGGTATATTTTTATTAGAATTTATGGCAGGACTTTTTATTTTATGTATACAAACTACTTCCTAATTTATGTAAGAGATTTCATGCCTTTGTACTAGAATGTTTGCAGTTGAGTCCGTCCATTAAGCTTTCGTAATTATCATGAGCTGTAGGTATATGTTTAATTTCTTCATTCAGTTTGCGAGCATACTCTGTCCAGTTAGCTTTGATAAAGTTCCATCTACCCCTGGGTAAAGATGTAATTTTGGTTCCTCTTTCATATATTATTGATTGATGTTAGCTATGTAGATAATCCGATGGCAACCTTTTTGTTATTGGTATTGGTCTAAGTTAACAAAGGTATTTATTGAGTACTAATGTGTGAAGGAAAACATAATTTGCAAATGTTATCTTTTGTACTTTTATCTCAATCTTAACAGATATACTCTGTCTGACATTGGTTTAGAATTTGCTATTGTTTCTTTTAGCCTTTTAGTTAATATAAAGCCCCATGCTTAACATTTTATTGTCTTCACCGCTGTTAGAAACTGATCTTTGTTATCGTCCGCCCCAGGTGTTTCGTTGCATGTAATGCAACTATATGAAATTTGCAATTTTCGATCGCATTTATTATGTGTTTCAGTTTTACTTCATCAAACGTTTCTCTTACTTCCCGTGTCCCTATCAACAAATTTTATTTTCTATTATTTTTCTTTTCTCTTTTTGTTTAGATATATTACTATTATTTTCCAATTCTATCATCTTTATTGCACTTTTGTCATAATCCATTGTATTCATTTCCGTTTTCATTGGCAATGCCGTAACAATTTCTTACCTTTGACGCGTTATTCCTAGGCTTTGGTATTGTCTGCTGTGCTTCTTTCAGTTTTACATTTTTCTTTTCTCATTCATATACATGGTTACCTCATGGTACTGCAAACTATTTATTAAATAATAAATAAATAAATCACATAAATTTGTTTATTTCGCAATTTTCCGGAATTCTTAGTATTAGTAACAATAATCTTTAAAACTATGTTAGATCATTATCTAAATAACAACGTGTCTAGCCTAGTTTGCTTTTATTCTTTAGGATATCCATCTTCACTTACTTACAATATCGAGTTATATGCTAATTCTGTATCTCTTGGTTAAATGTCCCTGTAGGTTCTTTACGTGCTGGCAGATTTTCCACTGTCTTTCACATTATTTTGTTAGTGTTCTTATAGTTCTTCTGTTTTCTGGGATGAATCGTTTGTGTGAAACTGCTTCACGGACTTTCCTCTGCTAAATGCAATTCGGGTTCTAATGATGGCTGATAAACTTGCTACCTCATTTACTTTTTTCAATTTTCTTTGGTTTACTAATATTCTTACAATCTGACAACATGTGTCCAAACTAACAACGCTGTTGTTACCAAAGCGCTCTTTCTTATCACCTAATGTATATTTGGTTTTGTTTTACGCGTTCGAGTCTCTATATGTCCTGAGTATTATTCATCCATCAGGCTGTCACGTGTTATTTCAAGGAGTTTTGACAGTATGCTTTGAAAAGCGTGATTTGTAATTCTTGTTTAGAACAACGAATCTGCGTGAAAGCATATTAGCCTGAATGCACAGGGCCCTGCGCTCCGTTCCATGTCCATGTCATCCTTCAGCAATCCTGACCCAATGCCCCAGGTATTAAAGCTGGTAACCTGTGCTAACAGGATCCCATTGAGCGTTATTGGAGGTACTTTGTAAGACTTACTCCCAGCCTTGAACACAAGATAGTACACTTTTGGTTGCGTTATACCTAAGACCATGAGTCACAGCGAATCGCTCACAGATGCCCAGAAGTTTAACAAGACTTACTGATGGGTACAGCAGCACCATATCGTCTGCGTAACAGATGTTGTTGACAAAGGTACCGTCAACAGAACAACCAACTCAGCGCTACTGAGCTCATCAATCAACCTATTAACATATATATTAAAAGGGTAGGCGAGGTAATTCCCCTGCCTTAAACTGAATTCTAAGCTGTAAGAGCATGAAACACTTCCAGACCATTTCACATAATTTTTCTGATGAGCATACCAGTATTGTAATAAATGTATAAACTCATGTGGCATGTTTGTGTCCCCATAAAGTTTTTTCCAAAGAATATTATATTGAACCAAATCAAAGGCTTTGGACAGGTCTAGAAATACAGCATAAACAGGTGTATTTCTAGCTGTGTAGTACTGGACAGACTGCTTAAGACACAAGACAGCGGCTTCAGTAGACAGACCCGGCCTGAAACCAAACTGTGCATCATGAAGTTTAACATGGGAGCTAAGCTGCAGGTCCAGTAGTCTGTCCAGCACCTTAGCCACTATGGTAATTGGATTTGTCACTAACATCACCAGTCTTATTTTTTACTATAGGAACAACTAATGTTTTTAACATACTATCAGGTAGGTAGCCGTGATTTAAGCAAAGGTAAAAGAACAAGGCTAGAACTCGTGGTAGGTGTACGCCAGCATGTTGCAGATGTTCTATGCTTAAGTGATCATGACCAAGAGACTTCCCCCTAGTCATTTTACTCAACACAAATCTTATATCCTTTGCTGTAACCACAGCTGGTTTTCCACTAGTATAGTGTATGTCAGAGAAGCAAGTATTTGTACTATCTGTTACACCCAATGGTGGCTGTACCTTAAAAGTATTTCTGAACATTTCGGCTATGAGCGCAGGGTCACTTAACCCATCCACATTTGCAGGAATACTAGGTTTAGGTTAGCCTTCTAGTTTGTTTCCAAAATTTGAGAAATCTTTGTTTGAATGATGCATAGCCAAAATGTCCATTTTAATCTGCTTTTCATTGGTTTGACACCATTTAAGTTTAGTTTTAAAATTCTTTTCGATTCACACATTTTGTCATATACATATCCAGCTCGAGGTTTATTATACAAAACCCAGTACTTAAACCAAAACGAGCTTCACTATGTGCAATCTTAACATATTTATTCCAGCCACATATGTATTTCTTTTATTGACAGAAAATTTTGCTTTAGCACTATAAATAGAAGCCTCAGTAAGAATGTTAACAATTTTATTATACATATCCAAGAGAATCTTATTATGACTAGGATTATTGCACAAAACCTCAGCACAATTTTTACAAACCTCAGGGAAGTCAATATATTTTAATTTTTCATTACAATATTCTGTGTACAGCGCTATTTGAGATGCATCTCTTTCACCCACATAATTAAATTAATGTCATTCTCATCACAGTTAACAGACGGCACAATTTTAGGTCTTATTATATTTAGGTCACACTGTAATTCCAACGGAAAATGATCAGACCAAAACACATTATAATTAATTGACATATTAACAATTGTACGTTTAGTGCCTTGAGTTACTAAACAATGATCAAGCCAACTATTGGTTCCATGACTATCACTCACATAAGTGTATGAACCCGAAGACAAACCAAGTAGTTCAATGTCAGCACAACACCAATCCTGGAGTGTACAAAAATCCCGCAGTTCATTACCAAACCGCCTACCCCTATTATATGTAATATCGCGTTTATTTTTTAGTGTTTTAACAATATTGCATTAGTGAATATAATTTTTTAGCCACCATTTGTTATTTTTATGGCTTTTTTGTAAAACCTTGGCTTACGTTTTGGAACAACACCTTTTTCTCAACCTTTAGTATAACGAACATCTAAAAAAATTATCAGTCTCAAATATCTTTTTTAAAATAACTTATAAAACTCACACACGTTTAATAAAAATTTCGTAATTACGTTAATACATTCTTAATTTACAAAATTTGAAACATGAAAATTTATTCTTTTAGCCTTTTAGTTAATATAAAGCCCGTGCTTAACATTTTATTGTCTCCACCGCTGTTAGAAACTGATCTTTGTTATCGTCTGCCCCAGGTGTTTCTTTGCATGCAATGCAACTATATGAAATTTGCAATTTTCGGTCGCATTTATTATATGTTTCAGTTTTACTTCATCAAACGTTCTTCTTACTTCCCGTGTTTCTATCAACAAATTTTATTTTCTATTATTTTTCTTTTCTCTTTTTGTTTAGATATATTACTATTATTTTCCAATTCTATCATCTTTATTGCACTTTTGTCATAATCCATTTTATCCATTTCCGTTTTCATTGGCAATGCCGTAACCATTTCTTTCCTTTGACGCGTTATTCCTAGGCTTTGGTATTGTCTGCTGTGCTTCTTTCAGTTTTACATTTTTTTTCTTTGTCTCATTCATATACATGGTTATTTATGGTAATTTTTCCGTATTCTATTTTCACCTTTCTTTCTCTCACTGTTTTGTGTTTTGCAATTTTCCTTATCCTTTTGTATTTCGCTTCTTTTCTTGTTAGATCATTATCTATGTACACGTGTCTGCCTTTTAGTTTGCTTTTATTCTTTAGGATATCCATCTTCCCTTCTTACAAATCAGTTATTGCCACTATTCTATGTTCTTCTTTCTTTGTCCTTCTGTAGGTTTTCTTTACGTCTGGCAGATTTTCCTCTTCTTTCTTACCACTTGATTTTGTTAGTGTTCTTATAGTTCTTCTGTTTTTCTGGGATGAATCGTTTGTGTGTTCTTCTTCAAAGCTTTTTTTCCTTCTTGCTAAATCTTCTTCTGTAAAGCTGATAAACTTTTGGCGTCCTCATTTAATTTTTTTCAATTTTCTTTGGTTTACTAATATTCTTACAATCTGACAACATTGCTGTCCAAACTAACAACGCTGTTGTTACCAAAGGCTCTTTCTTATCACCTAATGTATAACTTTTGGTTTTTTTTTTGTTTTACCGCGTTCGTATTCTCTCTATTTGTATCTACTGGCTGTAATTTATTCTACGTCAATTCTTGTCTTTTTCACTCTTTTCATTATTTTCAATATATTTTCTCTGCCAAAATGACTTAATAGTACTGTGTGACAGAGTCGTACTTGATGGTAATTTCTTCGACACAACTCATCTTCAATATTATAGATAAAAATTTTTGAATTCTTTATCAAAATTCCTCGAAAATTTTGCTAAGGATTTCCGGCATCTTTGACGTATTTTTTGCTTTTGGTTATCCGTTACCTCATGTACTGCAAACTACTTATTGTATGTAATATCACGTATATTGCATTAGTGAATTAAATTTTTTAGCCACCATTTGTTATTTTTATGGTTTTTTTGTCAAACCTTGGCTTACGCTTTGGAATAACACCTTTTTCTCAACCTAGTATAACGATATATAGTATAACGATACATCCAAAATAATTATCAGACTCTAATATCTTTTTTTAAATATGTAACTTATAAAACTCACACGTTTAATAAAAATTTCATAATTACGTTAATACATTCTTAATTTACAAAATTTGAAACATGAAAGTTTATCTCGAAAGATTTCTAATCGTAAATTTTATACATTAACTTCCTTGGAATTATTTCCATTATATTGCACTACTTTTAAAATGTTTAACTGGACGTTGATCACTTCTTTTTCAGTACCGTATTTGTTTATAGTTTTGATTAATTACGGCTAATAACAAATTTGACTTTATTGACGTGGTTGTCGTTTATTTAACAAAATAATCTTGTTTCTCTAACGTGTAGAAATCACTTTATTCTTAATTTCATTAAGTAAAGTGAAGCGGAGTGTTACAGTCTTCACTACAGCGAGTCGATATATTTAATGTTTATTTGTCATCGATTTTGTGCAGTTAGTTTAGAGTCGATGTTTTTTTAAATAAATTTGGTAGAGCTGCAATTTGCCTTTATACCTAAAATTATAATAACCGTTATTTGTTTGTTTTTGAAGTTTCGTTGAATTCTTGTAAAATGCAGGAAGTTCTTACTTACTTCTTGTAAGTAAATTCTTATAGTATCACAAAATTCTAATTCATCACCTTTGTAAGCCAGCACATCGAAAACATTTTTTCAGAGGGCGGTCAAGTAGGATGAACTGAAAATGTTCATTGTGAATGTGATAGCAATGCTTTCCCAAATTAATTTTCTCCCTTATTTTTTCCATATTACCCTTCAAAACCACAACTATTTTTATTGACAGTCTTAAAAATATCCAGTTGGGTATTCTATTTAGTTTTGCCTCTCTGAGGCATGAAAGTTATACCAAAATCTTGTTTTTTCCTCTTTTATCTTCTTTTGATTTATTATTTGTTTTAAATTTTTCGCTTAATCGCATAATTGTTATTTTTTTGTTTATACTTGAACATATACCTTGCCAGAAATTTTTAGATTAAATTTAGTCTTAAATTTTTAATCTTTATTTCACATGTGTTTTTAAGGATAAATTTTATTTTTCTGTTTTTTGAATATATTTTTTAAAAATCTCTGCTGACAAAGTTTTCGAGGGGCAGGTAGATTTCATAATGTCGTGGTTTAATGCAAATCGAATCATAATTTAAGTAAGTTGAGAGTAAAAATCAAAAATATTTATAATCATATCTCCCTATTTTCTCATCTTTTTTTCCCCATGTTTGGGCTATACTACCTAAAGAACATATGTATTAATTTTTATCTTAATCCTAAAAATAATTTAAAAACAGTTGATCGATCTTGCCCATTTACGATCTTCGCCATGACATTACCCCAATAAATATATGCACAAAATTTTATTCAAATCTAATATGAATACATAAAATTGTAATTTCATTATTTTGTTTTTTGTATACATTTGTTTTATTTACTTATTCTAGTTACACATATGTTTGTAGCAGAATTAAAACAATCTACACAATTTTTGTTACATTAATAATTACTTTCTTTTTTAGCGTTTTGTATATTCCTCTTTATTTATTTAAACTATTGAACACCAACCTTAAATTCAATTAATTTAAAGGTTTTGACTTCTTATCTGCTGCAGTGCTCTAGTTTATTTTCAGTTTCTTTCAACGTTATTATCAAAACTATTTGATTTATTAACAATTTTGTGGCTTATGGCAAAGTTAGATTACCTTACGATTTATTTTCTTTGTGCTTTTGTCCAGCGGATTTGCTGGGAGGCTACTGCATTTCTATCTTCTGGGATGAGTAGTATAAGCAGTGCGTTCTGGCTAAGTTTCGGTCGCTTACGCCTCGCTTAATGGTAACTGCTACTTTCGAAAAGACGCTGCGTCAGTTTTTATCTTTGTTCGGCTCAACCGTCCGAGATCGGAGCTCCAAAGCTCTAGCAGAAGCTAAAATTAAAACCAACAAGAATGACGGGAAAACCTAGGTAAGAACTAACAACAGCGCCCTCACAAAGACAACAATTCCCTTAGCCGAGGTGCAAAAGATCGAAAGTGTGCCAAAATATATATTTTTTATACTACTTAGATATAATAAAAAACAATTATGGGCATATAGGATTTTACATAAAAAATATTGGCACCTGAATCTGATAAAGAAAATAGAATCTGAGGAAAGTATTAATCTATATATCTACTCATATAAATATTTTCGCAATTTTCATTCAAGTCAAGATTTTGTACTATTAAAGCAAAAGCAATTCAGATGAATAAATTTCTTGTACGAAAACAATGGTTGATCCAAGAGTGGAAATTTCAAACAACTTAAAAAACATTTTTTATATTTATTTATACTATAGTATTATAATTACTTTTTTATACAAGATCTTCCAAAAGAAAGTTTCTTTTCAAGTTAGTTATTAAAAAACAAAAAATACGTCTATTAAAAGAACTTTTATTTGTTATTAAAACACAGACTGGAAAATTATTTTTAAAAATAATATCATTTAAATTTGATCCTACACACTCGCGACACCCGAGAAATGAAATTTCTAGGCACTGCGCGGCAAGCAATCTCCATAACGGATGTCATTTCTTGACCGATATTTTTTATGAACTAAAAAGCTCGGATTGTTGCTATATACTCTTGATTTAAGATACGCCCACAAGAAAAAATCCATAGAACAGGAAATCAGAACTGCTCCATCCTGCTGAAACCATGTTCTTTGATTATAGCCAACAGTTCAGGTACCAACAAACTTCAACACATAACGCTTTGAAATCACTGTTAACGCGCGGCTCCTTTCATCTTCAAAGAAGTACGGACCGATCATTCCTTGCGCTAACATTGCAGCTCTTACAGTCATTTTTGGTGATTAAAGAGATTCATAATGCTTGCATTGTGGGTTTGTAGCACTCCAGTAACGGAATTTCTGTTTGTTACCATGCCCATTAACATGAAATGCGCCTCATCCGAAAACAAAATGTCAAATTAATTGAAATGCTCTGTAACACAGTTAACGAATTAAAGCTTCTAACTGGCATGGTTGGGCTTTAATTCTTGCACCAATTGAATTTTATAGGGTGCAGACATAAATTTTTGCTTAGAATGCCGTGTAATGATAATCTAGACACATTCAAAACACTTGCCCGTTTACGAACGGATAGGTCAGGAATCTCGCGAACGGACTGTCGTACACTCTCTACGTTTTTGCCAGTTCTTGATTATCTTGGCCGTCCCAACTTAGGTTCATCTATAATTGAACCGGTTTCTTTGAATTTACGCACCTATTTTCTGATGAGAGGAACACTTTGTGATTACTGAAATTTCTCCGTGCAATGATCACCGAATGATGGTCTTTATCAAATTTTCGCACACAAAACGCACTGTCCGCTCTTGATAAACGCTCCATCGCGACTACATTCCCGAAAGTTGCATTACCAATTGACATGCGCCCCGCGCTCCTCTCGTTCATTGTGTTTACGCAATGAACCAACCAAGTTAAAACTTTTTTGGAATACCTCTATATATATATATATATATATATATATATATATATATATATATATATATATATTGTATTGTAGTATTCAATTCTATGTCTTTGATTCCTACTACTTATTAAACTGTTTATAAGTTGTAAATTTTTAGATCCAAATATTTGTCCTAATTTTGTACTTTTTTATATAGACAGGTAAAATCAATTATTTTTCTTAATTTTTTTCTTTAATATCTGCATCTAATATCAAGCAAAGTTATACATTAAATTTATATATTTTTGCTTGTATGCCTTGTAGCTTCTTGTGCATTTTTATTTATTTTGTTTATTTATAAATATTCTAATTTTAGCTGAGCAAACAAAGAAGTAAACTCAATTAGAGAAGCTTTTAATACGTTATAACTATTAAACTTTGAAATTGGACATTCATTATTCATCAACGTATAATAAAATTATAAATGTTTATAATGTAAGAAAAATTATACGTCATAAAGAAATTATTCAGAAAGTTTCCAAAACAATCGATTACTGTCCACACAATATGTAGCGACACTCTTGAGATCAAATTCCAGAAGTTTCTGACTCATTCTAGAACCGAGCGTTTGAATATAAGGCAGAACATGTAGGAATTTGCAACAGTCGAATAAAAGGAATATACTATATATATTAGTGTTGTTATAGAAACCTTTGACCATTGCATTAGTAGCATTATAACTTATAAATTATTGTGCAGCAATTCAGCTCTTGAAAATAGTTTAGTTTTGAATTACATCGTCGTTCAATTCATATTTTATTTATTATAAGGGCTGAACAATGAATAGCAAAAATAGTCGAGAATTTTAAATAATTAAGTGAAGCAGAATCAAGAAAACTTTATAAAAAGCACCTGAAACGGCAGGGGCAGAATGCCTTGATCAAGAAAATACCAAAACTAGATACTTTTTTCTCACGTAGTCTGCAGCAATCACTGGCTTTAAGCCGTAATTGTAGTGCATTAAATATACAGCTACAAGAGGCTTCAAGCACACAAAGCTCTGAAAATAGAGATAGACCTCATTATAATATTCGATATTGTGATGCGTAATGGTAAACTTCGTGAATGCGTTGAACAAAAAGATTACTTTAATTTCAAAAATCTAAATCTTAGTATGCCACTCAAAAAAATTTTATACGTATCGGTCGTTTTATAAAAAGTTAACGAATGAAAAACACATCAAGCGAAATTAGCAACTGGATTAGCATTTTGTGCGCCGGGCGAATGCTATAAAGATACGACATTCCCAACAACCAAGGGGTATGATGATGTAATCGTATAATAAACGAATGTGGCAACAACTCTGAACACAAAAAGTGCGTTAAAAAATTTATTACTAAAGTCGAGTTTCACAAAGAGTGAGTTGTAAGATAGTAAAGCAGTATTCGGAAGAAGGTTTGTATAGACGAAATGTTATCTTAAGAGGTGTTAAAGTTTTAAAGTTATTGATTTCACATGGACAGCTAGTTCGTGTCAATAATAAAGTATTCAGCTCTGTAAGAAATGATAACTTTTTGTCTGTGTAATTCGATTCGTTTATGGCCGAACACGCAATAAAATTTGGATATAAAAGAAAAGGCCTTTCCTCATACTTTTCAAGTACAACTATCAATTAATTCGTTATGTAACTAACTGATTAAGTTGGAAATTGTTCAAGAGATTGTAAGTGCCGAATATTATTTCATAATTGTAGACAACACCAGATGTGTTGTACACAGACCAACTAGCTTTTGTTGTACGCTATATGGTACCTACGAAAATTCTTGCAGAACAATTTTGACGTTTATTCCTAACTATGGTCATAAAGGTGAAGTGATGACGAATGTTGTTATGTCGATTGTAAATTTTGTAGATCTTGATGTAAGTAACTGTAGATGGCAGAGTTAAGACAATGTCAGCAACATGCCTGGGTACTACAAAGGGCTTCAGATAAAATAGACACATGCAATGCTTGCGTGGGCCACCCTTTACTACTAGTTGGCTCTGGAGCTGCGGAGAGCAACAAATACTCTGTTAATTTTTTCCTTTCAAGAGTGGAAATTTCAAACAACTTAAAAAACATTTTTATATTTATTTATACTATAGTATTATAATTACTTTTTATACAAGATCTTCCAAAAGAAAGTTTCTTTTCAAGTTAGTTATTAAAAACAAAAATACGTCTATTAAAAGAACTTTTATTTGTTATTAAAACACAGACTGGAAAATTATTTTTAAAAATAATATCATTTAAATTTGATCCTACACACTCGCGACACCCGAGAAATGAAATTTCTAGGCACTGCGCGGCAAGCAATCTCCATAACGGATGTCATTTCTTGACCGATATTTTTTATGAACCAAAAAGCTCGGATTGTTGCTATATACTCTTGATTTAAGATACGCCCACAAGAAAAAATCCATAGAACAGGAAATCAGAACTGCTCCATCCTGCTGAAACCATGTTCTTTGATTATAGCCAGTAGTTCAGGTACCAACAAACTTCAACACATAACGCTTTGAAGTCACTGTAAACTCGCGGCTCCTTTCATCTTCAAAGAAGTACGGACCAATCATTCCTTGCGCTAACATTGCAGCCCATACAGTCATTTTTGGTGATTAAAGAGATTCATAATGCTTGCATTGTGGGTTTGTAGCACTCCAGTAACGAAATTTCTGTTTGCTACCATGCCCATTGAGATGAAATGTGCCTCATCCGAAAACAAAATGTTAAACGAATTGAAATGCTCTGTAACACAGTTAACGAATTAAAGCTTCTAACTGGCATGGTTGGGCTTTAATTCTTGCACCAATTGAATTTTATAGGGGTGCAGACACAAATTTTTGATCAGAATGCCGTGTAATGATAATCTAGACACATTCAAAACACTTGGCCGTTTACGAACGGATAGGTCAGGAATCTCGCGAACGGACTGTCGTACGCTCTCTACGTTTTTGCCAGTTCTTGTCAGACCTTGATCGTCTCAACTTAGGTTCATCTATAGTTGAACCGGTTTCTTCGAATTTACGCACCTATTTTCTGATGAGAGAAACACTTTGTGATTACTGAAATTTCTCCGTGCAATGATCACCGAATTATGGTCTTTATCAAATTTTTGCACACAAAAGGCACAGTCTGCTCCTAATAAACGCTCCATCGCGACTACATTCCCGAAAGTTGCACTACCAATTGACATGCGCCCCGCGCTCCCCTCGTTCAATCTGTTTACGCAATGAACCAACCAAGTTAAAACTTGTTTTGGAATACCTCTATATATATATATATATATATATATATATATATATATATATATATATATATTTGTATTGTAGTATTCAATTCTATGTCTTTGATTCCTACTATTTATTAAACTGTTTATAAGTTGTGAATTTTTAGATCCAAATATTTGTCCTAATTTTGGTTCTTTTTTATATAGACAGGTGAAATCAATTATTTTTCTTAATTCTTTTCTTTAATATCTGCATCTAATATCAAGCAAGGTTATACATTAAATTTATATATTTTTGCTTGTATGCCTTGTAGCTTCTTGTGCATTTTTATTTATTTTGTTTATTTATAAATATTCTAATTTTAGCTGAGCAAACGAAGAAGTAAACTCAATTAGAGAAGCTTTTAATACGTTATAACTATTAAACTTTGAAATTGGACATTCATTATTCATCAACGTATAATAAAATTATAAATGTTTATAATGTAAGAAAAATTATACATCATAAAGAAATTATTCAGAAAGTTTCCAAAATAATCGATTACTGTCCACACAATATGTAGCGACACTCTTGAGATCAAATTCCAGAAGTTTCTGACTCATTCTAGAACCGAGGGTTTGAATATAAGGCAGAACATGTAGGAATTTGCAACAGTCGAATAAAAGGAATATACTATATATATTAGTGTTGTTATAGAAACCTTTGACCATTGCATTAGTAGCATTATAACTTATAAATTATTGTGCAGCAATTCAGCTCTTGAAAATAGTTTAGTTTTGAATTATATCGTCGTTCAATTCATATTTTATTTATTATAAGGGCTGAACAATGAATAGCAAAAATAGTCGAGAATTTTAAATAATTAAGTGAAGCAGAATCAAGAAAACTTTATAAAAAGCACCTGAAACGGCAGGGGCAGAATGCCTTGATCAAGAAAATACCAAAACTAGACACTTTTTTCTCACGTAGTCTGCAGCAATCACTGGCTTTAAGCCCTAATTGTAGTGCATTAAATATACAGCTACAAGAGGCTTCAAGCTCACAAAGCTCTGAAAATAGAGATAGACCTCATTATAATATTCGTTATTGTGATCCGTAATGGTAAACTTCGTGAATGCGTTGAACAAAAAGATTACTTTAATTTCAAAAATCTAAATCTTAGTATGCCACTCAAAAAAATTTTATACGTATCCGTCTTTTTATAAAAAGTTAACGAATGAAAAACACATCAAGCGAAATTAGCAACTGGATTAGCATTTTGTGCGCCGGGAAAATGCTATAAAGATACGATATTCCTAACAGCCAAGGGGTATGATGATGTAATCGTATAATAAACAAATGTGGCAACAACTCTGAACACAAAAAGTGCGTTTCAAAATTTATTACTAAAGTCGAGTTTCACAAAGAGTGAATTGTAAGATAGTAAAGCAGTATTCGGAAGAAGGTTTGTATAGAAGAAATGTTATCTTAAGAGGTGTTAAAGTTTTAAAGTTTTTGATTTCACATGGATTGCTAGTTCTTGCCAATAATAAAGTATTCAGATCTGTAAGAAATGATAACTTTTGGATATAAAAGAAAGGGCCCTTCCTCATACTTTTCAAGTATAACTATCAATGAATTCGTTATGTAACTAACTGATTAAGTTGGAAATTGTTCAAGTACCGAATATTATTTCATAATTGTAGACAACACCAGATGTGTTGTACACAGACCAACTAGCTTTTGTTGTACGCTATATGGTACCTACGAAAATTCTTGCAGAACAATTTTGACGTTTATCCCTAACTATGGTCATAAAGGTGAAGTGATGACGAATGTTGTTATGTTGATTGTAAATTTTGTAGATCTTGATGTAAATAACTGTAGATGGCAGAGTTAAGACAATGTCAGCAACATGCCTGGGTACTACAAAGGGCTTCAGATAAAATAGACACATGCAATGCTTGCGTGGGTCACCCTTTACTACTAGTTGGCTCTGGAGCTGCGGAGAGCAGCAAGTACTCTGTTAATTTTTTCCTTTAGAACTACAAATCTATAACTATTTTATTGCTTCAGCCAAAACATAAAATATCTTATAATCTCACCTTAAACACACTCTTTAGCTTTAAAGATTTTTTTGACAACCGATGGAGTGCCCGTGCTGATGCTAGACAAGTATTACATAGATCGTACCAGAAGGTTTTGATATTCTGATACATTTTATAACGGTAGTGATTAGACTAAGCACTCACGACATGAAGCAAATGTGGCATTGGAAAAACTTAAAAACTTTGAAATTGCATTAATAGTACGTTCCTGAAAAAATGTTGTAAAGTTCCGAGGTGCTAAAAGCATCAAGGAGAAAGTGCAGACATAACAAAGGCCATTACTCAATATAGTATTTTAAAAGCATTCTTCGAAATGAAGGTGGGTTGTCAAGGTTAGAAAATAGAAAAAATTAATGTATAAAACTGATTTCTACAAAACGGGCATTACAAGAAAAAACTACTTTTCGCAACCCTTCCATCGTTCTAAGAATCTTTGTAAGTATTGCAGTTACTAAGTGTACTAAAGAACGACCTTTTAGGGCTATAAAGAGACTGAAAAGCTTTTTGAGATCAACATAAAAACAGGAAAAAATAACCTTGTATATTATTTATTGAGAGTGACTTTCTACAGCCTATTTTTGATAGCAATTCAAAGGTTTCTGATTCTAAAGCTAGGAAAAGAAATGTTTTTTAAATAACAGTTTTTAGATGAAATGGACATTTGTTTTTATTTTTTCTTATTGATGTGTGTAAACATTGTAACATAGTGATGTGAAAAATATGCAACGAAAATTTAAAAATCAAATAAATGTTTTGTTTCAACAATCATCTTCTTTGTGATTTTTTGTTAACGTTCAAAATATGCAAAAATTCGAGAAAAGCAGATAAAAAGTTGTTAGCCTAAGGCACCAAAAACCTTAAGCAGATCATAGACAGGTGTAATGGAATCTTCTAGATCGCAAATTATTTTCAAAGCTACTTACTAAATCATTCTTCTGTAAGGACTTTTTCTTTTAGTTTGTCACTAAACATATCAGTTGTTGCTTGTAAAGCATAGCGATTACCGTTTCACGCGGTAGAAGCAACTTATAGTGTATGACGCTCCGGTAATTCCATTATAGCAGCAATATCTTCTCAACGTTGATATTTAGTTGTACGGGTCATTTTAATAATTCTACAATTTTCTTTTCTTTCTGTTACAATGAATCAATTTTTCTTGAATCTAAAGAGCAACTGTAGAAAAATATCATGTAATATATTCTTATTTTCAACTGTGTGTTTGTGGCAAATTCGACGGCCATCTTTGTAAATTATCTTCAGCTTGTTTCTTTGGAAGCTCCAACTGTGTGCAAAAGTAATTATCTTCCTAAAATTGCTGCAATCCTCCTCTTCGATTTTTTTTGCTGTACAGAATGTTCCACAAGATGCAGATTAAAATTTCTCTGTTAAACTATTGAAACAACTTTTTGTCGATACTGTGAAGAAACGTAGCTTGTCGTACGACTTTGATTTTGCCACTAAGAATTAATTTGCGCACCTAGTATTTTGAAACTGTTTTTTCGTATCCAATGTTTAAATTTTTTATAATTAGTTTAATAACGGCTAAAATGGGTCAAGCAAAATTTCTACAAAATATGCCATTTGGTGGGCCGTTTTCTTCAAGCACTCGATACTGAAATATTTGTATTTTTCTGCAAATAAGCTATTGCTTATATTAGGTATTATTTAGTTCATTACCTTTATTATTATACCTTGGGTTATACATAAATCTTACTACACTTTTCTCTGTGAATATGCTAAAGCGGTATTTTAGGAAATGTGATTAATGGAAGTAACATATTCTAACACAATTCCGACAATATTGGAAAATATTTTGGGCAATTCTTCTCCATCGCGCCAAGTGTCATTCTGGGAATAAAACGACATACAGCATTTCTGGTAAAGGTCTGGAAATCACAATTTTCCTGGAAAGTTGGATTTAGGGGCGACTGCTTCTTGATTACACCAAACGAAGTTTAAGCAAAAGCCGGAGATGCCACGACAAAACAGCCCCTAAACAGGAGGAGGATAGGAACGTCAACCTCAGAGCGGGGCGTTTCTTGCAATTTTGCACCAATGTGTTTAATAACGGCCTCAAAAAGGAAACGGCAACGTGCTTGATCAATTACATGCTAATTAATATGGCAAAAGGCGTTAAATGGGAGCTGCTTTGTCTTCTCTGCGCGCGCGACCTTCTATTTTTTATTCATTACATTAAAGGTTTTCGTAAGCAATCGAAATCGCGTGACAATAAAGTTACACGAACGCTCCCTTGGATGAAATTGATTTTACCGCCTATGACGTCAGCAAAGCGCAGACAAATGTGAATTCTATCTCTTTAAAAACTCCCTATAAATTTAAATCTAATTTATCGTCAAAAACTCCTTGAATTTTGACTGAGATTTAAAGTTGTTTACCTTAATAAGCAGCTCCTTGCAAGTACAAATAACTCTATTGGAGTTTAAATACAGACGCAGCCCGATCTAAGCTGCACTGTCTAGCAAATCGAGTAATAATACCGGATAGTGCAGTTCAGTCTTAATATTCATTTCACCTGAAATTAAATCTGAAATATTCATTCACATTTCCAGACCGCCGTCTCAAAGTTCGACGACAAAATCCCGCTTTGTTTTATTTACTTTTCTGCAAATGAAATTCTTCTGCGAAGTTCGTAATTCGCTTCGCGAGCGCCTGTCGCAGCCCCGCCGCTGAATAGAGTTATTTTTATTTTTAACACAGCTCGGAATAACGTGTTTTCGTTGCTTACCCTGCTGTAGCAAATAATTGAGCGCTCCGAAAACACGTTGCTTGGCGATGTTTAAAGTCGGCGGGATTAGGAGCTGCTGGAAGCGCCGGCTACGCAAATAGCTTTTGGCGGCGAAACCTAATCAATTCCCATTAGCATCTTCATTTGCATACTGTTTGCAATAACAGTTTTTGCCCCTTTTAATTTAGCCTTGCTGGGGGTATTGAATAACAACCCGGGTGGTCACGCGACGGCGAGCATAAATCTCCCTATCTCGAACGTTGAATTACAATGCATGTTGGGGCTTTAAAGGTAAACCTAATTTATGGGAAAGGGTGCTCGGCTAAATAAATAAGCGTTACAGTCACCTGAATATATTAAGAGAAAGTGCGGCTGGAAAAACCGTTTTTAACAGCTTGATAACTGTTGGTAACTGTGCTAGCAAATGTAAATTGCTCGAATCCAGGCACTCAATGGAAATAAACAAAACGAGGTTCATTGTAACTGTGCGTAAATTTCTGAATGTAAATATAAAGTGTAATGCCATTATCTTTATTTGCCTTCCTTTATTAATTGTAGATAGTATTCAATCATGCATACATTCATTTTTATGAAAACTTCAAGATATTGCAATTTAGTATTCAGTGGACTACTTGTTAAATCTAAAATGCAGCACTAAGAAATAATCCTATTTATAATTAACACTGTATTCAAAATATAAAGTAATGTTTAAATAAAACGCATACTATTTATTTATGCATCCAAATTTATTTTGTCTCCTTTAAAGTAATTCGCTCTTATTGCGTCGACTTTTAATCCAATATTGCAAACACTTTTCATACTTACTATTTGGAATTTTTATCAGCACCTTCTTCGATTTTTCTTTTATCGATTCAACTGGGGGGATTCAATTGGGGTCCTTAAAGTGTTTTTCTTTAATCGACGTAACAAGAAAAGATCGCATGGTTACAAATAAAAAAAATATAGGTCCGATATTTGTTGAATTTTTGGCGAAAAACTCACGAATAATGATTGCTGAGTTGTGGTGGCAAAAAATTTCAAGCCCAAAACATCACATGAACTTAAGAAATTTAAGATTAATTTTATATTACAGGGTTAATCTTTAAGTATTTTTTCGCTTGCCAAATTATAGATGCTCATTATACCCTCTTTGGCATATGTCTATATAATTCGTCCTAAAGTTTTGCGAGCATATCTGGATCCACTGCTGCTGTTATGCGGCTTTGCAGTTCGACCACTATAGTTGGAAGAGGAGACACATAAACGCAATAGTTTATAAAACTCCACAAGAAAAAATCACACACAATGAGGTCTGGCGACCTTGGAGGCCAGTGTTGTAAAGCTGAATCGTTAGGTCCCATACGGCCGATCCGTCGTTGTGGAATCTGATTATTTAAAAATTCTCGAACTTCCAGGCTCTAGTGTGGTGGTGCCCCGCCCTGCTAAAAAAATTAAATCATCCGAATCGGTCTCTAACTGTGGGAAAAGCTAGTTTTCAAGCATATCTAGATATGTGATTCCTGCAATAGTGTTCTCTAAGAAGAAAACGGCATCGTACAACTTTTCTCGAGAAATTGCACAAAAAACATTAAGTTTGGAAGAGTCTTTATCAAGCTGTTCGGTACTCCATATTCTAACATTATGCATGTTTATCTTACCACTTAAATAAAAAGTAGCCTCGTCAGAAAACACTAAGCGACTTAAAAAATTGTCATTTCCTGCCACCTTGTCGAGGATAAATTCACACAACTCTACACGTCGTTATTTGTACGGTTTCATAATTAAACGTCACCGTAAAACATGCCAGACAAATGTTGAGAAAATGTTTAGTTCTCTACCAACTTAGAGGGTGGATTTTTGGGGACTACGTGCGAAACTCAGAGATGCGCTCCATATCTTCGTCTGACACACGGGGACGACCACTGGATTTTTCTTTACACAGACAGCCCATGTCATAAAATTGTCTATACCATGGCCTAATTCTCTCAGCGGTAGAAGGTTCAACGCCACATTGTTGCTGAAAATCACGTTGAACAGTTGTTACGGTCTCGCACTTCGCAAAGCGTAAAACAAAATGATTTCTGTTGTTCAATCTTTGTAACAGTACCTTATTCGATTAAAACGGATTAAAAGCTCAATAGTTATAATTTTTTTAAGTCGGACGATACTTTTTGAAACACTGTGTACATCTACTGAACCTATTAATATGCCAACATCTGTAACAAGCCCTCTTATAGTCAAATGGCGACTTTTCAGTACTTTGTTCCCAATTTTTCGATATTTTTTTAATTATTGAGGTTGATGCAGAACCAAAACGAAGTTCATCTTCTACGAATTCATGACCTTCTCTGAACAGCTTATGCCACTAGAATACATTTTTCTCGGTAAAGATTGATCACCCAATGTTTTTGCGTATCAAGAGCATTAATTTTATTTTGAACAGAAAATTTAATGTCATTTTTTCTCAACAGTATTAGACATTTTAAAAATTGGAAAAAAGTAAAAAATTGATGTAAATAAACTGCTGTAACTTATGAACCATTTGATATATCAAATTAAAATTAGGAACAAATTTTCGCTGAAGGTTGTGCCAACAGAAAAAAAAGTTTTTGAACTACGACTTTAACGCGAGTTTCAAATTAAAAAGTCACCTTATTTTTTGAACAGGGTAGGGTATTTTGCATTAAATTGTGAGATGAGTAGAAAGTTTAATTTTAGTTTAAGTTACAAAGTAATTCTTTAAACGATTTAAAAGAAAATGTTACAGTTTTACTATTATTCTATAGCTACAACGGTCGGTCGTTTATGTTGGTTTTAGTAAATAGTTCACTAGTATTCCATAGCATTTTCAAGGTACAATAATAATCAGAAACAAAAAGCTCTTGCTTTAAACAAAGATCTTATTTCGCTTTGCATTCTATAACAGATTGTCACCTTTATGTCTGACCTTTGAGATTGGTAAAATTTCTTTTCAATCTGTGATAAACATTTTGAATCTAAGTGCTAGTAAATAGCACTTGTCTTAATATGAAATATAACTACAATTATACAAGATACGTACGGAAAGTAACGAGACTGAGTCCAGAAGTTTGACTAACTGAAGATATGTTTATATACACATTTGGTAATATTCTTCAAAATAATATCTTTGAATACAAACACCGTTACTAGCGGTACTACCGCGTAGGACCTAATTGAGGTTTTTGGTATCATCGGCTGACAATTTTTCACCCACTTCCCCTCAAATTTTTGGATGTTTGGGGCCTTATCAAAAATTTACAAAAGTTGATTGTTTAGACAAAATGTTTATTTTTTCAGTTTTTTATATATTTTTCATATAAATACAATGTTTACATACATCAAGAAGATTAATCTAAAAACTTTTATTTAGAAAACATTCTTTTCCTGGCTTTAGAATCAGCAAACCTCTGAAACATGTTATTAAGGGAAAGATTGTGTAGAAATTCACTATCGATAAATAAAAGTGCAACGGTCGTCGCTTTTTCCTGTTTTAACGTTTTTCGTTCTCTTAGGACGTGAAAAGGATCGTTCTCTGGTGCAGGTAATAAAAAAAAGTAGAACATTTTTTAAAACAACGTCACTATTAGGAAAATAGTTAATTTGTTCTTTGTTGTACTTCGTCATTTTCTATTTGAGTGATTTTTTAGAGAAATTTAAAATCTGTACTAGGTTGAGATTTAAAAATGTTATGCAGCATATATTTCTATTATAAAAGACTGTCGCTCAGAAAACTCGTCATTTCCATCTTTGTTTTCACTAAAAAGAACTTTTGCATTCTTTTTCTTATAATGTCTGTTTTGAAAACATGAGTTTCATACATCATTTTTGCTTTGTTTTTTAGCTTTGAAAACTCATTTTCATTTCAAAGGATGTTTATAAAAGCTTCTAAAATACTGTATAGAGTAAAGATCTTGGTTGTGTTTATACTTTCTCCTAGAACTCTTTTACTTACTTCTCGAGAAGCATACCATTAATGTCTATTTAAAATTTATTTTTTTAAATGTTGATACTTTATACTGTGGGTTCTTAGTCTGATAATTATTATAAGTAATGTGTGTTAGATTGTGTCTTATCTAGCATAAGCATGAACACTCTATCATTCTTCTTAAGATGAGATTGCAAGGTATCCCATATTTTGGTTAAAGAACTAATAGATTTGTTTCTCTAAAGAATAAAATTTAACAAGGTACTTGTTGTTCTCTGCAGATGCAGACTCAACTATTTATAAAGGGTAGCAAAGATTTATTTATCTTATTCTGGTGTGAAAACCTTTGTAGCACCCAAACATATTGCTGACATGTTGTAGCTCTGTCCTGCACAGTTATTTAGATCAAGTCCTACAAAATCTACGGTTGACATTACAGCATTCCCCATATTTCCACATTTATGGTTACTGCTAGTCAAAAGCCGTTCAACGGAAATTCCTGTGGCTAGCATAAAGTGTACAATTAAAATCAGTTGGTCTATGTGCAACACATCTAGAGTTCAATCTACAAGTATAGAATAATGCTCTGCATTTATAATATCTTGGACAATCTCTGCCTTAAATTGAATTTATTAACAGTTATAATTGATAAGTATGAGAAAACACATCTCCCTTTATTTATAAATTTGGCTACATATTCGGCCATAAAGGAATCGCATTATGAAATCAGTTCTGCATAGCCAAGAAAGTTACTGTTTCTTACAGGGCCTTAATATTTCATTATCGCCATGAATTGGCAGTTTACAGAAGCTAAAAGCATTACACTTTTAACAACTCTTAAAAAACATTTTGCCAATACAAACCTTTTTCCTACTGTTCTGCTGTTTTACAATACACGTTTTGCAAAATTTGACTTTATTGATAAATTTTGAAATACTCTCATTATTTTCATATTATTCGTTGTATAGTCATTTTTAAATCATCAAACCCCTGGGCGCTAGGAAAGTCGTTCCTTCAAAATGCCCTCGTCCGGTTGATTTTGAATAAATTAAGCAATTTGATGCGTTCTCCATTCACTCAATTTTATAATACAACTGATTAGTATAAAATATTTTTTAAGTGGTATACTGTATTTCAGATTTTTTTAAGTCGGATTCATAGTTTTGTTACATGCTACTGTAGGCCACTAACTCACAAAGTTTATTATTTACACACCACAATTCTGGATCATCGAGTGATACAACAGAGTATGTGCAAAGCTCTGTAAGCTGAAGCTTATTGCAGCTGTGCATTTGATGCACTATAATTTGGATATTAAGTCACCGAAGTGGATGCACACTACATCAGAAGAAGTGTCTATCTTTGGTTTTTTTATCACAGAATCCTGCCGTTTAAGATGCTGTTTGGAAAGTTTTCTGAATTCTGCTTTACATTTTTTTTTAACAAACTTGATCATCTTTGTCAATGTTTGTTCAGAATGTGAACGACGATTTAATACAAAACCAAACTTTATTCACAAGGAATGCACTACTTCACAATCATTGTAAATTATAATACAGTATCTAGAAACTTGTTTCCATCGGTTTTTGTGCTGCAATCTGAAGTACGTTTGATCATTTCCGTTCAAAGTCACGTGGTTTGTGCATCAATTGTATACAAACGAAATTCGATTCTCATTTTTCAAGAAAGTATCTTCGGCAAAAGCAAAATGTTCAATCTCCGAAAACTCTTTCGGACACAATCTATCATTTGCACTCGCAAATGATAGATTGTGGCACAGGTGTGTAAAATATTCCAATTAAACCATTAGATAGTGGAAGAAAGAGGTCGACCGAACGTCAATACTTGATCGGAAGACAATATAAGGCTTTCGCACAGTGCGCACAAAAAGGGTCATGGAGAACGTTGACAAACATTTCACCGAAAACCTAGGTCCTTTAGTTAGAAATACATCGAAAGAGTTGTGTATCAGTAGATCATCATTCCATGTCATATTGCAAAAAGTTTTGGAGATATTTCCCTACAAATTCAAATTCATCAGTCATTGAATGATAAAGCCATCAAAGATCGATTCAAATGATTGAATCGAACCAAATCAATCACCAAAAGATATGGTTTTCAAGTGTCACTTCAAGTTAGAAGGTTTCGTTAACACTCACAGCTGCCAGATATGGAGCACACAGAAACCGAAAGTCGTAGTGGTGAGCCCTCTACATCTAAAGAGTTTCTAACTGTTTGGTGTACCATCAGTTTCTATAAAATTGCTGAACCATATTTTTTGAATAAAGACAAAGTTTTTTGAAAGTGAATTCTCGATGAAAAGTGATTTCTGGTTTATGCAAAATGGCGCCAGAGTTCGCTGCACCCAAGAAAACATGGAAGCGATATTAAGAGTCTTCCGCTCCAATATCATCGCTCTGCACGCAAAGGCTAAAATAGGAGGTGGCGTGGATTGACCATCCTATTTTGCTGATCTGAATCCATGTGACTACACATTATGATATTTAATTAAGGACATTATATACCATCCAAATCGAAAAAATCCAGAGAACTTCAAAGAATGAATTTCAGAGACGATCAATTCGATTTCAGAGGAAAAGAGTCATAAAATTAGTCAATTTTCTGAAACGTTTGATGAGTGTCATAAAGAGCGAAGGAAGACATTTTTAGAATACTTTGATTTAGTCTGTAGTTCAAATAAATAATTGTATTTTATTTCGCATTACTTGCTGTAAATGTTTTTTTTTGAATAAATATTTTTATGTTGGGAACATCTTTCTGTACACAAGCTACTATTAACGCAACAGTTAATGATTACTATAACAACATTAATTTATTTGTACCACTGTTGTTCGATGTATGACTTTCTATTCGACTGACACGAATACACATCTACTCCGCCTTATAATCAAACGCGCAGTTTTAAAACAAATCAGAAGGTTCTGGAATTTGAACTCAAGAGTGCCGCCAGAAATGATGCGGCTAGTCTTTGATCATTCTGAAGAGTTTCTGAATAATTTTTTTGTGGTGTATTATTTCTGTTATAATATAAATGTTTTTAAAAATAAACCATACGTTGATGAACTATGAATTTATTATTTGCAAGTTTAATGGTTATAACCTATTCAATTTTCTCTGATTTAGTTCAATTTTTTGTTTACTCAAATAAAAATTTTGCGCCCCCAAATCCTGGCGCCGTAGGCTGCAGCTTACTCAGCCTATAGGTTAACAAGGCCTTGCTGTCACGCGTCATAGCTCATTTGGTGATCGAGTTTTAACTGGAATTAACTTCAAAGTTCTCATCACAAACTCATTCCCAAAATTATATCTTTTGTCAAGTTTTTGAGCTCACAAAAAGTTGCCGTACAGCTTTTCTTCTTGGGAACCGATTTAGCACAAACTTTCCGCATCTGCAAGTCCATCGTAACGATTTCATCTATTATCATTCTAACACACTCAAACGTCTGTCCAAAACTACTTTTTACCTTTCTATTTCATAGCAAGTGTTTCTGTTGCAAATTTTTAGAATTTACAGAAAAATTTCAGCATATTGCTGATCGACATTTTATTGCATTTTATCGTAACGTGATGTTTAAACAACTGTTCACTTTACAAGCGATATGCACTGTATAAAGGCAAATTAACTGGGTTGGAACGTTTGCCTAGCATCCTCCACCAACTAAAGGCTTTACTCTTAGACTACTTGGACCAAGAAAATTAGTCTAGTTACTTTCCGGGCGCAATTGTATTAGGAATTTTAAGATGTTACGGCAAACACGCGGTTTTTAAAGAAAAAGAAAGTAGCTGTTTTAAGTTAGGTATTCTGAAATTTGTAGGTGTAGTATTTTGTATTTGAGACTGATACACCAGACGGGGCCAAATACTTATAAAATATCTAAAAATAAGATTAACATATGTTGCTTTAACTCTAATATTACTTTGATCGTATTAACCTATAAAATAAAAAAATAACAAACCTAGAAAGTTGATGATGAGTAGAACGACCATATCCCAAAAGCAAAGTGGTATCCTGGATTTGGTGTTCACGGTAGTAATTTTCTCGTTCAATCTAAACAACAGCACATTTTTTAAAGCATTGGATAAAGTTGAGAGGAGACTAATCGGCTTGTAGTTGGAAACTAGTTTTTACATTTTTCACTTTTGTGTAATATTAGGAATTGGGTGTGTTTCCACGTAAGGAGAAAGTACCTTAGTCTTATGCATATATTGAATAGATTTGCTAGATAAGCCAGATATTTGGAAGGCAAGTGTTTAAACATCAAACTTCAAATTTGATTGGGCCCAGGTGATTTGCTTCTTTGAAGAACTTGAATAATGTTCAAAATTTCTTTTAAAGTAGTACACTGTTAATGTTTGGGACTTGCCGAGTTTCCATAAAATTAGTTATTTGCAGATGGTATGCAAAACTGGCGTACTTGTCTTCATCAGTCACGCAGGATGGTGTATTTGTTACTACTGTTAGGGGTTCTTGTGGTGGCTAATTTTTTTTTTCAGTTATCTTCCACAGTTCAGGATCACCGCGTTCGAGAGGAGTACGAGTTTATCCAGAGTGTATCAAGTTACTTTTTGATTCTTAGGACAACAAAAACCCTAGTAAACCATTAGGGTAGTTAAATGTTGTAAAATAACTCCAGTTGACTACACCATTTTACAATTTCGGTACAGTTCAATATTTAATAGGCAGTGCTTCAAACGTGATGGTTAAGATATATGTTCAAAGTTAAATTCAATAATAACTGATAAATAAATTAAACAGATTTTTTGGTAAAAATATCCAGAATGTTGGAGTGATAGTCATGTTTGAATGTGAAGTATGTTTGCTGTTTGGGCTGTCTATGATGAAAGTAGGTTGTACAGAATTGAAGAACAGACGCAAGTATGACTCAAGTAGTAGCTTATATGGTCTTTTATAAGCTCAAATAAGATTAAATAAGTTACCAGGGTGGAAGCTAATATAGATTTTCACCATTTTTAAGTTTATGCAATCAAGTTTAGATAGTTGACTCTAATTCTAGCTATTTTTCAATCAAAGTTGGCACTCATCCAGCTGAAAAGGTCACACTTCTATTTCCTCTCTATATTTTGTATCGTGGTATTAAAAATTGTTTATTTGGTCACAAATAACTTTTTGTAATACAAGCTAATTAGCAAAGATCGTTGGATTTTGACTCTATTGGCATTCCAACTAAATTTGATCTATGGATAAACCTCTGATAATATATCGTTATGATAAGGAAGGTTCTATTTGTTGAATATAGGGTTTATAAGATTAAGAAAGGTTGAAAATATTTGATACTTAAAGTAGAGGTACTGTCATTTCATTTGTGGGTGAATTATTGTTAATCAAAAGAGGATTTTTTTTATTGCTACTTAATTATTAAGACTTTTTGTTGAGATCATTTATCACACATATCTTAACGTTAAAGAAACAGAATGTCCTTCACTGCAATTTATAAATTGTAGAAAGTCGCTTTTTTAAAACTCAATTTCACAAAGGTAGTTATGGAGGAATTTGACACAGTGAAAAGGAAAGACACACTAGTTTTTAGTGTGACGATATGGTAACATCTATAGCACTAGGGAGAGTTGAGAAAATGTCTGCATTGCTTTATGGTGATTATTAAGTCTTACAACTTTTCGTTTACTAGCTAGCTGTAAGTTCAGTTGCACATACCGGTATCGGTAGTTTATTTTCGTTATATAGCCCTACTAATTTAATTATTTGGAGGTTTTATTTATCTACTTCCTCTCCTATTTCTTTTTAGATAACGATGTGGGGACATTCTTGATAACTATGGACAGAAACTTTGAGTTTTGATTGTGATAGGTGTATAAGTCAATTTTGTTGTTCACATAGTATTAAGAAAGGCTTGCGCAGTTTGTTTTATTAATTATATTTATTTTTAGCGTATTTTAAATTCACTTGCAGTTAGCGTTTGCATGTCTTTTATTTCTTCTTAGTGATTCAAAGATCCATTTAACAAGACGGCGGAATTTTCGCTTTTATTTCGGTGTGAGTTTGTTTGTTACCAGGCATGTTTTTAGCCTTGAATTAGGCGAATTAAAATAAAAGAAAAAATCGATTTTCTTCAAGTAGGGTTTTAGGCATTTATTGATATTTTCTGTACACCACAGTAATGGGTGGTGATAAATGAGCGGAGTTGCGTTTTGCAGTTGACACTACATATTCGAAAGGCAGCGATCAAATTTTGATAAATATAATAACAATGAATTTATTTGATATTTTACATTAAATAATAAATTAACTGCTGAGTCGCGACACTTTGATAAAGAGTTGTACCATAGGTGGCGGTAAATTTTTTTTCAAAGAAATTCAGGTCATTTGCTACAACAGGCATAAAAATGCAAGCTATAAGGCATAGAGGTCGTGCAGTATTAATAAACTAAATCCATCAAGAACAATTTTTTTAAAGTTCTCTCCATACATGACATTTTGTAAATATTATCTGAAGGTTTAAATTTAAAATCAGATGGTAGTAAAGTCAATGATCTCATGGTATTTAGAGCGTTTGAAAATGATTAGTACCCTCACCTAGAAACTCCGATTTTGTTGCAGATTCAAATGCGCACTCAGTGCATGTATGGAGATAGATTACACAGGCCTACAGGAAAAAAAAATTTGGTGTCTAGGAATTTGGAAATAATTTTAACTATATTTGGGTCGCTGAATCTAAATATGAAATCAGTTTTTCTCTATTAGCTCTACTTTTTTTAGATCAGTGTTTTTGTAACGTGCAGTTCTACACAAAATGTGCAGTTCTAACTCTATTTTGTGCAGTTCTAAATCAAATATACAAGGATTGGTTCCTGTATATTTGCCTTATTGTCAGTCCGCTGGTCAGTTAGTTACAGGAAAATCCACCAGATGGAGTAGGCATACATTTAACTGAAGTGACCTCCAATGCTTCGATCGAGTTGAAGTTAGTTTGCGAGTTGTCGCCGTGCAGAGTAAATCGAAGTCGGCCTCGCGTAATTGTGTTTTGGAAAGAGTTGTTATAAAGTTAACCTAAAACATACTGTGTTGTAGATTGTTGTATTTGTGTTGTTGAATAGAAATAAAATTAGTTCAAGTAGAAGAAGTTATGCAAGTCGTCCTGATGTGTTTTGCTACATATGCGGAGAATACACGTTAAAAGAAAACAGAAAAACTGTTAATGACTTTGTAAAGAGAGCTTATCTTGGATACTTTGGTGTTAACCATGGTGATCAGGATAAAACCTGAGCACTGCATCAGGTCTGTAAAACTTGTACAGAACATTTACGACAGTGAACTACCGGGGAAAAAAGTCTGAAATTCGGCGTACCAATGGTTTGGAGAGAACCCCAAAACCACTTCAATGACTGTTATTTCTGCATATCAAATATTATTGGAATCAATCGAAACAACCGTAGCAAGTGGACTTATCCTGATTTAGTCTCTGCAAGAAGCCCGGTCCCTCACTCAGAGGAAGTGCCACTCCCAACGTTTCACCAGCTACCAGAGGTTTGTCGGCATGAGTATTATCCCTCTGATCACCCTTCTGATATTAATAAAGGTAACAGTAATTATGAGGGGATGTCATCAATTCCACAACGTTTCATCCAGGATGAGTTAAATGACCTCACCAGGACTCTCAACCTGTCAAAAGAAGCTTTTGAATTACTTGCTTCCAGGTTGCACGACAAACATTTACTGGAACAAGGAACCGAAATTACCTTTTACCGTACAAGGGAAAAGAGTTTGAAAAGATTCTTGGTAAAAGCGGATCATTATTGAGTACGGAAAAAATTAAAGCAGGAATATTTTCCCACAAATAAGACAACTCATTCAGGATTCTGACTTCGTAAATTCGATGAATAAGGCTGAGCGAAAAGCTTCGACTTCATTTGTTGCAGTTGTCGGAAATTTTCTGAAATTTATGTTGAACTAGTAAACGAGATGCTTAACAGTTTCAAATCCCTTGGTTGTAACATGAGTATTAGGGTGCACTAATTACACAACCACTTAGAACGTTTTCCTTAAAATTTAAGGAGATATGAGTGAGGAACAAGGTGAAAGATTTCACCAGGATATTTAAACCACTGCCAAGGAAGATGGAATACGCACATGATGACAGATTACTGCTGAAGTTTAAAAAGGGACTGTTCCAAAATTCATTCAAGAATGTCACGGAAAAGAACCTTGCGAAGTGTTCGGTGACTATAGTTGGTCGATGACTTCTTATCCTCTATATTTGTATATTATTATATATAATATGGTATAATATAGTATATAATTATATATTTGTGTAATATAATAAACATTTCCATCCATAGATTTAACTTAAAATAGAGTAACGTATATTTCAGAAAAATCTTATAACTTAGAAAGCTGATAGGAAAAAACTAATGCTATATTTGAATTCAGGGCATCAAATTCATATGAAATCAGCTCCAAATACCCCGGCACTAAAACAGCTGTTGGCCTGTGTTATAGTACCACGTGATGCCACCAGATGGTGTTTTTGTAAGGCTTAGAATAAATACAGTTGTGGGCAAAGCAAAAAAACATAGAAGTAGACAATCATGGACAGCAATGGACTTCGGTTTCTTTGGAGGAAAAGAGTAACTGTTGCAAATACCACACGAGATTAATAGCCAAATCACAGAACTGTGTTTTGCTAAATATTGAAGTTCAAAAGCGGCCAGCAAGTGTTTGGTAAATGTGCTCAAGTCACATTTGGTGTGTGTCCAACTTAACAATGGAAAAACCAGCTCACATTCAATGTATTGGCGGATGCAACAGGTATGTTTCGCAAAATTTTGCATGCTATCATTCATAAGAACTTAACGATGACAACGGTTTAAGTACAACGAGTTTCTCATACTCTCATGACTTATTGGAAACAGAAGGATATGGAGGTGTGTCAACAGTTGTTGCATCTCTACAGCTAGGATCTGGAAACATTTTATGAGTGTCTAATTATATTAGACGAACCAATGGTTTTGACACGAAACGTGGGGAAGGAAACGCCAGTCTATAGAATAGCAGCACATTGGAAATTATTGTCCTGAAAAACCATGCCCGGGATTATTTATTTTAAACCAAATAACGATTACCTTTAGAACCAAGAGAGGATTCTGCTAATAGATTAGTTTCCGCAACGTGAGACCATTACTAGTAAATGGTACTACGAGTCACTGTGGCGATTCCGCCGACGTATTCAACAACGCCGCCACTAAAAATAAAGACACGGAGTGTTTCTTCAACAATAAAATGTATAGTAACTATATTATAATAACAAACTTCAGTCGATCGTCAACTGGTGCCATGATGTATTCAAAGAATAGTTTGCAATAGCTTCATGGAAACTCGCGGAGCAATGGCAACATTACATTTTAGAGGAATGAAATTTATACTCACTTCTTCTTGATAAGAAATTAGTAAGGAGAAAACAACTGTAGTGCCAATCATTTAGAACATTCTAACTTTGTTTCACTCACACATTAAAACGAAATATTGAGATTTGTAATGATATCTTCAAAATTTACAATAAACCACTAATGCATTGTGTTGCATTGTATCAATGATAAAAAAACTTTTTTTTTGAATATGTTATGCACACTGAATCTCTCCACTTACAGGTGTGCAAATTAACATATATATTTCGATCCAGTAACTCTTTAAGGGTAAGAAATCTCTACATTAGAAAAGAAACATGAGAGCGCTAGAAAGCTTGTGGTGTGTAATGATCTATACACCATTTATATAATAAATGCTAGATATTTTAATGTTTCTACTTTGTAAGCAATCCTAACTTATAAAAATCCTAGTATAAAAACTAACATAAAAGTTAAGCATTATTTAAAATACAAAAATGTTTTATTTAAATTTAATGTATTCACTTCCATGTAAGATCTTTGCCTGCATTTACCTTTTTTGATAATAATATTGGACACTTACACCTTGACATAATTAGTAGTAATTTACGCTTCTGTTCAATTTCAAATAAAATGACTTTATTTCAGTGAAAGCATATTCTTTCGACGTGGGGGGTGACTCCAGCTCCGAATCAGAAATGGGGATTAATCGGGCTAACGCCCAGTTGCCCTCAGGTACGATGGGGCCATATTACCCTCCTAGGGCGTCTCACGACCTGATTTCGTTAGTAGAAAAAGGTAGAGTTGGAATTAGCAGTAACAGTTCTTGCTGCAGTTCGACGACCAGCTCGGTCGGAGAAAAGCAAGGCGTAGAATCGACCAAAGTCACCGCAGAGATTAACAGTAATCATAGGTAAGCAGATAGGCCTGCTGTAAGTCGCGGCAACTGAACGAACCGCGTGCGCTCTTGCAGATCTCCGAACGAATTACGGGAAACCAAAATTGACAATCAAAACGACGAGTACCAGAAAATGGAGGCGGAATGCAAGATCGGCCAGCACAGCATCCACGCCAATAGCTCCAGGGACGTAAGTACGCCAATCGAAGCGTTTCGAGGGAAGTAGAAATGGTTTCGTTTGATTTCAGTGCATTGTTTTGATGAACACTGAGGCGGACGGCACGGAAATGCTTTCGTGTATTGGGTCGGAGCCGGAAACGCAGTTGGTGAGCAAGTGTGGGCATCTGGAGATTGCCTTGTTGTATGACGCTCCCATGCGGAAGATGACCGTTCATGTACTGCAGGCCAGAGACATACCTAGCCGAGATCGAGGTCAACCCACACACACGCAGGTAATTTAAGCTACTGCTGAATTCTTAAAAAAAAGTATGGGCACATAATTTTCATTTTAGCTTATGAACATTTTGTGATTTTCGACAAAAGTGTTAGACATATATAAACTTAGTTAAGTTAACGTGGCCCAAAATACAGGTTTTTTAACATTTTTTTTTTTTTTTTGTAATAAGATAATCTTAATATAAATTTTGTTATAAATATTTTAATAGTAAGTAGTGGGGCAAAATATATTGTTCTAATGGGAGTATTGTAAATATTAAACTAAAGTCGTTTCATTTTTTAATTTCTCTAAGTACAAGAAATTGCAATAGAAAATGTTTGAACTTATAAAAGTTTTTACTATATCAAGTACGTTTATGTGGCAGTCAGTAAAATACTATATCAACATTCTAAAACTCCACATTCAACCATAAAACTAACCCGAAAAAATTATTTTTATTTTGAAAAGCAAGAGAAAAAATGTTAAGGCTGCGAAGAGATTGTTATCTTTTACTGGTAATGATTTGTTAATAATAGTTATATTTTGTACCTTTTTTTTATCTTGCTCTTATTCAGCCAGCGATACCAATTTTTGTATTCTTTGATTTCTTCTTTTTATGTTCATCTTAATGATCCCACATTCATGGTTGCTTATCGTATTGTGATTCTTGCTTTTCAAATTGTAATGATTATATTACGATCTGATTTTACAAGTATTCGTTTGAAATCGTACTTTCCAGTTTATGTATTTATAAATACCCAAATGGTTTTAATTTATGATATAGTCAAGCTTCTTAGACATCCTATTTATTTTTAAGATACGCGTCTCTTCATAAAATCGAGTGCGTTTTTAAAAGAACAATTAAAAGATATAGGGGTTTCCAGGGATTCAGTAATAAGATGTGTAAATCAATGGGCAACCAATATAGGTCTATGTAAATAATCGTTTACCTTAGCACAATCTGTAATAATGGCTATTGCAACAATTGCTCGTATCTTCTTTTATACTGGTTGTTTCTGGAGGAATAGTAAATATTTTAGGGGGTGGTAGTATAGACGAATTGCAATAAAAAATCCATATAACGTGTCCAATTTTTAATGAGTCCAGAGATACAGCTGTTACATGAGGACGTTCAAAGTAGATTTTCAAAAATTCCACCACCAACTTCAATGCATTTCTCACTTCTCTTGATAACACCACGTGGCTCTTCAGAGGTCGTCTTGGCGTTCTTTGATGAGAGCTGCACCATGCATAATCCGAACGATCAAATCGTCTCTTGTGTTGACTTTTGATTTGTAGACTTCGCCTTTCAACTATCCCTACAGGCAAAAATCCAAAGGGATAAGGTCCGGCGACCTTGGTGGCCAAGAAACGTGACCATATCTACCGATCCATCTTTCGGGGAATGTTAGGTTTAGATGTTGTGTCACCAGACTACTAGAATGTGCAGGAAGGATCCCCGTCAATGCTGGAAGAACATACGCTTATTTTTAGCCAAAGGAGTCTCTTTCAATAATGC
The DNA here is from genome assembly GCA_036346155.1 of Sinelater perroti. NCBI lineage: Eukaryota > Metazoa > Arthropoda > Insecta > Coleoptera > Elateridae > Sinelater > Sinelater perroti. The sequence continues at coordinate 880,783 of JARFIY010000348.1, read as the reverse complement.
TAGAAGTTCATTTTCAAGAAAGTGTAGATAACGGGGTCCTGTAAGACGATGCGGTAATACTACAGGCTCAGTCAACTGATTGTCTATCAAACCACACTAAACATTTACAGAGAAGCGTTCTTGAAAATGTGTCTCCACAATAGCATGTGGGTTTTCTTCAGACCAGTGATGTACATTACGAGTGTTATTGATGCCGTTGCGAGTGAAAATGTCTTCATCAGTGAAGATTACAAATGGGATTACTTGACGATTTTCAAGTATCCAACGACAAAATTCCAATCGTCTATCTTCATCTCCTGCTCGAAGGTGTTGAATGGGCTGTAAATGATACAGATGGAGCCCGTGCCTACGTAATGTCCGCCATACACTTGTATGTGGAACACCGATACGTGCAGAAATTCTACGTGTGCTTGTTGAAGGACGTTCTACCGACTGCATAATGTCTTCTACTTCATCCACAGTCTATTCATTTGTACGTTCTGTTGAAATATGACGGCTGGGTACTGCACCAGTCTCACGCAGTGTATTGAAAATACGAGTAAAAACTCTGGAATCTGGTCGTCTGCGGTTAGGAAATCGTCTGCCGTATTCTCTATAAGCAGCAACAGCGTTTCCATTACAAAACCCATACACAAATACCATATCGGCATACTCAGTATGTGTAAATACGTGCGGTATGTTTAAACGGTACAGTACAGTATAGTTAGCCAACAAATCACAATGTTTATGTTTGTCAGTTGAAAACATTCAATGTCAACAACGACACAGTACTGTTGATAATCGTTAAATTAAGTATGCTCTTAGCAAGAGTCTATTTTTACTTTAAGTATCCGTTTTCCTAAATCGTTGGGCAAAATTTGGTAACACACCTCTATTTAATTTCAGCTCTTCTAATATCATGTGCATAGTAACACAACAATCTTTTTGTACTACCGTGCACGTTTTGCATTTGCATTTGCAAAGACATGTGATGTTGACGGGGGGGGGGGGGGTCTACTCTGGGACCGTTTTGCACGGAACATCTTTTCTTCCGAAATCTTTTGTGCTCTTTAACGACATGGCTTCTCAATAACGCTTCGTTACCATGTGAGTACCGAGGAACTATAGGGCGCCACTGGCGTTTCAAGACAGTTTATTAATTAGTTTAAGGTTGTTATCTTTACATTAATGCACAATTTCACTTTCATTTTAAATTAATAATGTTAGGTTTGTGATTTAAGTTAGTCTTCCATTTCTTTATCTGCATTTGCGCACACGTCTTTAACAAAAGTTGTCCAATAGTTTTTATTTAAGGCTAGTTGTTTTACTTGATTCTGTGTTATTTTTATCTCTTTACATTCCTTCAATATATATCTTTTCCATATCAAGTTTGGATGGCCCTGTTTTCTCTCGTCTCTAACGCTGTATTCAAGAGCATGTTCCGCTATGTTCGTGTTTGGTTTTCTTAAGGTATAACCGATCTAGTTTCATCGACGTCTTTTTATGCTTTAGTGAATAGGATCTTGTCCTGAGATGTTCCATAATTCTATAATTGAGATTACATTTGGCCAACATACTTTTATTATTTTTCTTAGGCCCTTGTTACAAATGTTTGAAATTCTTTCGTTTGTTGCTTATTTAGAGCCCACGAGTCGGAGTCGTATAGGAATACACTGATTATATTTTATTTAAATATTTGAATCTTATCTTCCTTGAGAGCTCACTTGATGTCCAGATACATTGTAACATTTTGAAAGAGATTTGCGTTTTACAAATCTTTACCTTCAAATCTGCTTGGCACCCACCCTGATTCTTTAGTGCGCTACTAAGGTAGTTAAAACTTTTTCGTCACCATATACTCTTTGAATAATGTTCCATATTTTACGGGAGGAGCGAAGGGGGTTTACTAGCTTAACTTACTTAAATCCGCGTTTATCACGTCACTCTTGTAACTTCCAACTAAATGTGCCAGCAAGCCAAATAGAAGGTTACTACAGCCCTATCACATAGCGGAACACTTCCAAGGCTATGTCTATTTAGAACTCATATTATATACTAAACTTTCTCTTCTTCTTTTTCTTCTTTCTTTTAAGTAGACTATTTAGCCAGTTTCTAACCGCAGATTAATCTATGTTGGGCGTATCACGGGCAGGTTCTAACCCGTTAAAAGGAGAGAATGTACTTCACAACCGCTAAAAGTGTTTTTTTTTGTGTGACGGCCGAAGAGCATTTGATGTTTGCTATTGTTATTGACCCGGGAGTCGAATATTCTCTTTTTCAAATCATTAAATAATTTAATATTGTTTTCTGTTTAAAAACTCTATAATTGTTATATTCTTCCTTCTAATAATCTAGAAAAGATTTTCTGTAGATTTGTTCTGTAGATTCACAGTACTGTAGGATAGCAACGTTGCACACTTTCATCGTAGGCACTTTTTAAGTAGTTTTTTTGACATATATTTAGCGTTTACGCTATAATATGCACAAAATAAGGAAATTATAAAAGATAGATAGAAATACAGACAAACTTTTCATTAATATTGGTTGTCGTCATCCAACTTACATGCAATAACCCCGTTCTCGTCGGATTATTTAAAATTCTTTGCTCTTGCTTCCTCTGTTATTATGCTCACTTGTTCGCGGGTGCCCCTAAATATTTTAGAGACAATGTTTTTTTCCTGCTTAATGAAAAGAGATTACACTTCATAAACTTATAATAATGAATTTTATTCGTCTTAAATAACAGTTAAATACATGTTTGGTTCTCCTCTAGATAGTTTTTCTTAAGATACAGACGTGCTTTGTTTTATAATGTATTATAGTACTAATTTCTCAAGTCCACTGCTGACTTTTTTGGAATGGTTTCTTCTTCTGCTTCATTTTTAGAGAATTAAAACTTTCATATGGCTTTTACATGCTTTGATTTACTCCAGATCTACGTGCTGTTTATTTTCCTTTGCACTAAATTTAAGGGTTACGTCGTATAGCCGTTTTGGGTACATTTTGAAACTATCGCATACTACAATAAAATAAGATCAAAATTTGGTCACGTGAAATACACACTTTGCCAACAATTATTTTTTTGCATACTGTTACTGAAAGCAAAAGCGAAGACCAGCAAACCTTCGATTGTTGAGTGAACGTGACATAATGACATAAGCTTGTACCTTGTAGGGTTCTGTGAATCATTAAACTAATAGACGTTTGCCCAAACCCACTCTTATTGGAGGCTAGTGGCTATTTGAGACCCAACATTTATTGGAAGGTGTCTTAATACAGCGGCAATATTTATTACAATACATTTTATACCTAATGATAGTTCTCCTTATTCGTCTTACACTTTCTGTAAAAAGTCATGCGGATTATTAGTTCACAAAACTGTAAAGTAAATGCTTTATAAAACCCTGAGTATATAATCATAGAGATTTATAATACTGCAGTGAAGCTATTGAATTCCATTTTTGCCTAAATGCGTTCTTAAGCAGGAATTGTCAATATCAATCTAATTTGGCCACCACCAAGTATATATTTTCACACCGAAGTCTGTTCAACTAAATCTTCAGAATTGTTTGACTGCTCTTGTTTTCTATTCTTAGCATATAGCAGTGAAACTAGCCTACACATATAGAAATGAAACTGTCGTAACACAAACATCACACACGTACAGATATTTTTCAGCGGCAAACAAAATGTTCACGAATGTCTTTAGTTCTTTTGCACAAGCATTTTTCGTATTTCAAGTAGCTTTTCAGTAATCTATACCTTTGAAGACCTTAACATTTTCTATCACGTTAATATTGTTTTTGCTTTTTAACATTTTCAATTAATACTACATGGCTTAATTGTTGTGGGGGGGGGAGGCAAACAAATATTTTTTTACAAAGGAAAATATTTAAATGTTTTCATTCTTAAAGTTTTTAATTTTAACAATATAAATATATTTTGTTTTCTAATGCAATAAAACATTTAAAACTTTCATACCTATCAGATTATATATAAAAATTGTACTGGATTACAGCAATCAACACTATATTTTTAATCCTACCTTAGTTGAAGTCAAGTTATAATTCTCTTGAAAGTTTCGTTAGGTAATCTGTCTTAGTTTGGCTACATATTGTTCAAGTTAAAGTTCGTTAGAGCTTTGTTCTTCTTTCCGAGAATTTCTAAAAAATTAGATGATATGCAATTAACTAATTTTCACGGGACTATATGAATATAACAGCAGACACTTTGAGCCGACTTTGTTTTAAATTCTACAAATCTGCATGTTCTAACGTAATCCGAAAATCGCTTCAAAATATTCTCGTTTGCAACAAAAACACTATATCTACATACAAGTTTGTTAAATCTAAAACCACATTTCCCACAACATCAAACAACAATGCCGCACTTATCTCGTAAAATTAATGTTTTCCTGTAATTAAATCATTTGGTGCAGATTTTATTTCCGGTCAGAAATACTGGATAAAGTCAATAAAACACACCCTACTTTATCTACCAGTGAAAATATCCTTGGATGCTTTATTTCTTTTTTTTATCAGTCATACTGGACTAAGTTTTAATCATTATAATGGTTTTAGATTTTCTAACATCCCTAGCATTTATTTATATATCTATGCTTTTATTTGGTAAAAGAACGAAAGAGTTGAAAGCACATTATTTTGGTATGAGCCATAAATTATATGTATGCATTTAAAAACAGTGTTACTGTAAACATTCCGTCGGTACACAAAGGTCTCTACTTGTTTTTTAAAATTAAACCTGCTGAATTATTCTTATTTTTTAACACAGGGCCTAATCACAATGAACCATTTCCTTTTATTCTCTTCGTAAAATGTTTTGGTACTATAAATTATTTAAAAGTGCTAGAATATTTCTAATCTGTTGCTACTGAAATAATTAATTTAAAGTATTTACAGGTTTTTGGCATTTTTAGAATTAAGAAGTATACTGCTTTTGAACTATTATACAGTATGGATTCTGCAGGGTGGCGCAAAAAGAGCTCATGATTTTGAAATGAGTAGTAGTTGGAAAGTGGTGAAATCAGCGGCTACCTCACACCGCATATGAGTAGTTCAGACGGTTCAGTGAAACGTGAAGCATTGCGTTGTTTTTATTCAGCAGTTTTTTTAGAAATAGCAACTCCATTATTACTGTTCAACGTTTTTTCTATCAACAGTTCAATGTCGGGCATGATGAAGAGGAAATTAACTAACTGTATCTATACGACTCGGACTCCAGAAAATGAGTTCTACTAGGCGTCAAGTTTTAGACCCAAAGTTTCAACTTTGGATCTTTGGGTCGCTTGCTACAGTGCATCCCACACATTGAGTTAAATTTCCATCCGTATAAAATTGTAATTGTTTAAAAGCTGCTGCAAGATGATTTTGTTCAACACAAACTGTTTTGTAAAGGAATTATTACTATTGCTTCTGATGATGTAATAGTGATGATGAGTAATTTCCATTTGGATGGTGTCAATAAACAAAACTGTCGAATTGCTCCAGAAAAATTTTCACAGTGTTGAGGTTGCAGTTTGGTACAGCGTTTTGAAAGTAAGGATTGTTGGATTTTTTTTTCCGACAAGATGAATGCACAACCTACACCACAAAGACTTCGATAGCAGTTGTTCAACAAATGTTTTCCTAACACGTAATCTTAGGTTTTTGGGATGACCATTAACCCTCGCGCTCATCACATTTGTCTGAGATTTCTTTCTTTAGGGTTCAAAATCTTCATAAAGTAGAGAAACCAAAAATTGTCATTCGCAAGTAAATTGCAATTGCGCAAATGTTGGTAAGTCCAATGCACAACTTTGAAAAGAGGCTTCAAAAATGTGTACAGCAGATAGGGACGTTATGTCTCCAATATAATCGTTTGTGCTTAGATAATCAAAACTGCATTTGTTACGTATTGTTTTGATGTTAATCAAAAATGCATAAAACATCCGTATTAAAATTAAAAATAGAAAGTGAGAACGTAGCAAATCGTTGTACAACCTTTTCCTAAAATTTTGTCTCTAGGATGAGAAAAAATAGAACTTCTTCGTGAAACTGCTACTCAGGCGACGTTTTGATATAAGGCTTTTGCCTAACCGTATTTTTGCTTCGTGATTTTTTACTAAGGTGTTTCAGTTAATATCATTTTAACCAACAACGATCTGCTTCAGATGATTAAAGTATTTTTGAAAGACAAAGTCGTTCCCCATATTTGTATTTAGGAATAAATTAATAAATTATCTTTCTCTTGCATATTTGGGCACAATATGCTCCGTCAAAGAATGACAAAAAGCATTTTTATATATCAATTGCTAAAAAATGTATTGGTAAAATATATTGGAATGTACCATGATCTATTGGACTGTAGATTATGATCACTTTTAACAATCAGGGATCTATGGAATATAAAAAGTATGCGATAATCCTTACAAAAACAACAAAACAAATTCATAGAAAAAATACATGACGGCAATAACTAAGTCGTCCTATAAAGTGCACATTTCATTTAAAGATAATTTAAAATATAATTTATGGTATTTCCAAATGAAATGTACTACAGCACCGTATAAAATATTTTCTAAATTAGTTTTTCTATGTTTAGTTCTAAAATAATATAACTATAATACTAATACCAAGTACAAAATTTTGAACTGCTAACTATATTGTATAATTTTGAAATTAAATACTATATTAGATAATTAATTGAAATATCTTAAATTGTAAAGCTAAAACGTAAAATCTTAATATTACATGTTAAAACTTTATAATTAAAATTTTGTAAACAAAGCAGTATATGTTTTACTTGGTGCATAATAATCCACGTTAATTGTTGTTTAACCGAATTTGATAATAAAGTAGGGCATTTTTTGTATCTGCTTAGACTCTTTTGATCTTATACGGGGTTGTTTTCTCTTCTGCTGTTAATATTTATTTCAAATATTAGTGTATCATTTGAAATAACTTTCTTTCTCTTCATGAATCTTTTTAGTATTTACTCTATAACGGTGGCTTTTATTTTAATTTGTAATTCGTAATTTTTGCCTTATATTTTATTATTGTTTTATTAACGTTTTGCGTAGATAGCGCAGATTAAGCTAGAAAGGGGGAATTTGTTGTAAAAAATAATCATATTTATGATCGTCTCCTATATCAATCCATTTTGAACGTAGGTCTCTCCCAATAAATTTTATTTTTGTTTATTTTGCGCCTTTTGTAGTCAATTAAAGTTGGGCACTCTTTTAATGTCATCTGATCATCTCATAGGAGGCCTTCCTCTAAATCTCTTTTCTTGTCTGGGTCTCCACTGCACTCTTTTTCATCTGTTGTCTTCCAACTTCCCCACGTATCCTGCCCATTGCCATTTTTGTTTTAACATTATTTTCACTGCGGTTCCAATTTTAGTTACTGACGCTATTTAGAATAGAAACATTGTAAATTATATGTTTGTAAGAAGATATAATAAAGTCTATTTCATTTTTTGTTCGTCCGCCAGGACTACTGTGGTCAATTTTCGATTATTTCTGATTTTAAAAATTGTATTCATAACATATACATGTTCGTCTTGTAAATAATTAACTAGTATATGTTCTCTTTCATTTCTCTCATCTATTCCAAAGTCTCCTACGCAAGTTTTTATTTCTTCTTTCTTCTTTCCTACTTTGGCATTAAAATCTCCAATTATTAGGGTTTACTAAGTGTGGTTTTCCTATATACACGTTGTCAAATTCTCGTAGAGGTTTTCCACTTTTCATATACCTATATTATTTTTAAACTGTATTTTAATGATCGTTTAATTATATTGTATACAATTTTGGGTAATAATATAAAACTATTTCTTAAACATCGATAGATAATTTAAAATTGTTTCTCTTTAAAAAATCACAACTTTATCTAAAATTAGGGTCTAGTTAAATTTACGTTTGTATTTGGAACTGTTCTATCATTTTTAACCCTTCTTTACCATTACTTATTAACTGCTACCACTTGCTAGTTAGTGATTCATAATATGTCAAGTTTAACTCTTTATGATCTTTATCTTTTTTTAATGAATTTGCTTTTCTCAAATCTCATAAATAAGTATCCATTATCAGCTATACCAATTTTTCCTCTTATTTTCTCACTTTGTACACTCCCAGTTTGCTTTGTAGTCTAGAATAGAAAGATCAAGTCCATATGATCGATTTTTACAATGCTTTTAATATTGATTATTATTTTTCCATTACATTCTGCATTTACATTTTTATTTCAAAGCATATATCATCAAATAATGCATTATAAATTCTTTTCAATTATTGTACTTTCATTTTGTCTCTCATTTTCTATCACTTCAGAAAGCCCACTCAAAATCATACGTATAATATTTTTTATTTTTATAGCTTGTCTGCAATTTCTGTTGTAGCATAAATCGCTTATAAAAAGGTACCCTCATTTCTCCCTCATTTTAAAGTCCTACCATTTTAATATTTTCTCGTAGTTTACAGCGCACTTTACTTCTTTCTAAAAAAATAAAGGATTTCTACCAGGTGACTGAAGATCCTCTTACTGGAGTGGGGTCTGAAAACTCCATTTTAAAGTACTTTAGCTCGTAAAACAACACATTAGTCTATAAAATTTATTGTAAAACTGATTGCTGATAAAGTAGAAGAAAAAAATCCAATTATACAATTTATAATTTGCCCTTACAATATTGGGGTTTTTAAATACTTCTAACAAACTCTTTTATGTAGGTGAGGTTGATTCTACTACCGAGCAAGAAGCAAAAGCACAAGACCAAAATAAGGTCAGGGGACAACCCGCAGTACATGGAGAGCTTCCTGTTGCACAGAGTAAACCCGGAGGACGTGAACTCGATGGGTATAAGACTGCGACTGTACGGCTGTGAACGCATGCGCAGGGAGCGTCTAATCGGCGAAGCCATCGTCAGCTTTGCGAACATAAACCTCGAACTGGAGAACAACCTCTGGTTGAACCTGGAGCCTCGGGCCAACACGACAGTATGTCTCGCGGTAGGTCGTTCCTTTCCCGACGCTGATTGCAAACTGTTCCAGTTAAGCGGATACACTGGCGACTTAATGAGCCTGGCGCGATCAGACAGCACGGGATCAACGCATTCGATGCAGCACGGCGGCGTACCTGAACTACTACTTGGTTTATCATATAACGCAACCACGGGTAGACTTAGCGTAGAAGTAGTGAAAGGATCTCACTTTAGGTACCGTGCACAAGCTTTTAATGTAAAAAATGAATTGGAAATAAACCTTTCATTACAGGAACTTGGCATTAAATCGAGCTCCAGACACCTATGTGAAACTGCATCTCGTAAGTAGTACTGGACAACAACTAGGCTACAGTAAGACGACAGTTAGAAGAGGACAACCAAATCCACTTTTTAAAGAAACTTTTATATTTCAAGTAAGTGTATGATTCTATATTTTTTAAATTATGTGAGACAATATTTACAAGATTATTTAATATAACATTTATATGTATTTGACACCATTGCCCACTTAAGTACTCAATGCGCATTACGTACTTAAAAGTCAATTAAAAAAATGGAACTCAAAAAAGATGCTAAAAAAGGGTAGTAAATAGAAGAAGGTACTTTTATTGTTACAAGAAAAATATTATCAGACTCCAGAAAGATAATCAACCCACGAGGATATAAACTAAACGGCCAGTAAAAAATGTGTCGGACAGTTTTATAAACAAATTAAATTAAAATTTCTGAAACAAATAAGTTTTAAATCTACATAGCTCTAGCAGAAAGTAAATAAATGTATTGAATGTAGGCCCAGTTACATAAAATTTCTAATAAATTGTGTGTTTAATATAACGTAAGTTATGCCCGTTTTAGTATTTAAAATAAACAAAACTGTACTGCCTGTTTTGATAGCAGATAAATGCAAAAAAAAGAACGGTAAAAATAATAAGACACCCACATTTTAAATGTATTTTGTGATTTAGATTCAATTCGAAATGCTTTATTTTGGAATGATGTTGGTGCCCGAATCTAAATGAATAGATCCACTAAAACAAGAGAGAAACAGTGCTTACTTTTAAGCAAAGAGGTTTGTTTAGCAGCAGCAACTAACGCAAGCAGAACTGCCCTGCTGTTCAATTTTTGGGTACAAAGTGAAAATGCTCGTAAAATGTAAAATAAAACATGATAAAGCACGTGGTCTGAAATTTATGACAACTCATTTAATCGCATTAAACAAATTATTAAAATATAAATTACTACAAAATCAGTAATTATTATGTATTAGCACATTGTAATTGTCCACTGCAAATAAAAAAATATAAAGAAACGAATAACTAGCAAACTAATCGTAATTAATATAACTTATTAATGAAATATTTGAAGCTGGGACAGGGAGGGAGAAGGAGAGATGAAAAGAAGAAAAAAAAACGATTAAGAGATATTAAATACACGTAGTTTAAATGTAGAGGCCAACGTCTTACAATTACACCATCCATAAAATTACGAAAATCGACAAAAACTATTAAACTAGGTTTATCACCCAATAAAAGATTTAATTCTAGATGTTATTTATAATTATTAATATAAAACAACTCAAAATAGAGAGTGACATAAAAAAGGGCGACAGCCTAAGTCCATTACTTTTTATAATAATAATGGATAAAATAGTAAAAAATCTAAAGGGAAAAAAAACGAGAGGCACAATAATAGGATATAGAAATCTGGAACCAATTAAAAGTCTAATGTATGCAGATGACATAGTCATAATGGTAGATACGAATAATAAATTACAAAAGTTAGTCAATATATGAGTAGAGGAAATAGAGAAAATAAAAATGGAGATCAACATTAAAAAAAGTAAAACAATGATAGTGAATCAAAACCATGAGAGGGGACAAAATAGAGAAGTAAAGTGCAAAGGGTGCAATATGGAAAGAGTTTCAACGTTTGAGTATTTGGAAACAATAATAACAGAGGATGGCAGAATAGAAGCAGAACTGAGAAACAGAATGAGGAGAGGAAATAGGCTCTACTATGCATTATATAGAACGTTATTGTAAAAAAGGAGATAGACCAAAAGGTGAAATTAATGGTACATAACGCAATAATAGTACCGACAGTATTGTACGCCAGTGAAAATTGGACGATACAAACTAAATGAGAATATAATGAAACACTTAAGAAGGATAGCGGATAAGACAAAGTTTGATAAAGTATGGAATAAGGAAATAAAAGAAACTTTACAACAGGAATAAATAGTGAAGAAAATTTAAAAAAGGCAGCTAACCTGGTACGGTCATATACAACGAATGAAACCAGAGAGAATATGCAGAAAAATGTTTGAAGCAAGAGGTGTGAAGAAAAGAAGAAAAAAAAGACCCACGAAAAAGTGATTAAGTCAAATCATTCATGTGGGAAAGGCAAGAGGAAAGACAATAAACGAAATGAAAAGTTTAGCAAGGAACAGAAAAGAATGGAAGAAGTAGGTTAAGGAGGACTGGCATGAATAAATCCGACGCTGGAAGGTATAAGAATAAGAGCGAAGAAGAAGAAGAATATAAAACAACCTAATAAGAACACATTAGGCAATAATAAAAATAAAAATTTTAATATATACTGCATTTATCACTGTAGTAGATATGTTAAATAAACGTTCGAACATTTTACTGCAAATTAACTAAATTCGTGACATTACTTGTGTAAGTATAAATCTACAAATAAGTAAATTCTGTTTTAAAATCCATATCGTAGTTGTTGACAAAACATTGACGCTATTTTCTTGCAGTCATGCACTGTGTACGCTTTTTATTTGTATTTATAATACCTAAGAAGAATAAGAGACTCATTCGTTACACGTGAAGCTTGATCTGCGATCCGATTAAATCCAAACAAAACTAATCCACTTAAAATTGACTATCAAATTGCTGAAGTTTGTGGAGATATTATAATGAAAGTATGGAAACTGGAACGGAAGATGCAAAATGTACACAATTATAAATAGTTCGGGCGGCCGTTTTTAGTAACCGACCATTTAATGCGTGGAATTGAAAAAAGATTAAGTCAGGACAGTCGAATCGGCAATAATCGAACTTATATGTATTTAAAGTAGCTCTATAAATGGTTTTCTTTAAATAGGTTATTAAAACATATTTTTTAGATGTGTCTCTTATTTATATATCAAAACTTTATGGAAATTACAAGTTAAAATTTGAAATTAAAATTCCAAATTAAAAGCTCTTACATTGACAAACTCAAATAGCATGCAGTCAAGGTCGTTAGATAAAAATTAAGTACATAGATAAGCAAGAAAAACATTTTAAGTACTTTAAGATCTTGATAACAATGGCGTGGATGAAGACCCCACGTGGAGCTCAGCCTGAAAATTGAGAAATTAAAGCTCTCGTATGTTTACCTTCTCTGCCTGGTCGTCGTGCACCATGTGGTAAGCACCGCGACTTAGACAAGCGCCATTATTACCCCTTGTTCGAATGAACGCAGGTACTCAATTATTTTTAGTGACTGAGTAGACTACCCGCAAGGCGTCGGAGAGTTCCAGAAATGAATCCAGGCCCGACCGCCCCGCAGCCTGCGCCTCAACCGCGGGACCACACTGGCGATTGTAATATCTTAATATAAATGAGAATACTTCTTAGTTAAAATAATAATAAGTTTAGAAAGGATTAAAACATTCCCCCTAGCTCAATATATGATGTTACTTACCTCAAAGGTGTATGAGCCAAAATATTGATATAGTAGATCGATTGCCACCTTATGAACCTTTATTACCAAATATATATTTTGACTACAATTATTCTTTAAGTGTTGAACATAATATACCAAACGTTGGCGCAGAGGTGTAAAAATTGTCAATCAACTTTACATCTGACATAACATACATGCAAGTGCAATGATTTAAATAAAAGCAAAAAATGAAATGAATTATAAAAGACTTCATGTAGTGGACAAATTTGCTTAATAAATACAGTATTCACCAATTGCAGGTAATTGTTTGTCCAAAATAGCTTTTTTAAAGAGGCGGTTTGAATGCTTCTCAACCTGTAAAGGTGGGTTCACTTCATATACAAATAAAAACCGTCAACGGTACAGAAAGTATTGCTACTAACTGCACTAACCACGAAGTGATAACAGTTTATTCAGGTGCATGGGTGTAGTGTGGTTACGTTTAACCCAAAGGTAAATTTCACAAAATGGGCGCAAAAGTATAATTTACAATTCTTTGAACTTATTCGGGGATTACTTAGACTATTTGATAGATGCAACATTGATTATAATTGCCGATTACAAAACCACTAGAATCACGTACTTAGATGCTAAAAAAGGCATCTTTTAGAGCACATGTTACGCAAAGTATGCCAGGAAACGTTGTGAAGAAAATTAAATCAAAAATTAGTAATATAAACCCGAACAGGATTCAGACTATCATGGTTGCACTAACAATCTTTTATTTAATTTTTTTAATTACTTTATTATCAAATCAACAACATAAGTGCTATACATGGTAGAGTTGAATTATGTACAAATAACGGATTAAACTGACATTTGAGATATGTTGGCATTTCGAATTATATTGTGATCAGTCGGTAGAATCATCGGTTAGTAGGTCCTGCGGTAGCTTACGCTTCAGTCGGGTGTGAATATTTCGACTACCGAGATGATATTGCGCAGATTCCTCGCAGGAGCTTATGTATGCTGAAATAAACAATTTAAAAATTTACAAAACGATTTTATTGTAAGGTGGGACGATTTGTAAAGATATGTTAGATCTATGAAGAATTGAGAGCCCGAATTGAGTATTTCTGACTGACGTGGGTATTGGATATGACCATATTGTTTTCTAGCTCTTTTAAGTATTTGGCAGTGTTGAAAGAAAATATGCTTAATGTACGCAACTTTAAGAAAATGCTAGGCGCGTTGCTAGGAATTGAGTAAAGAGATGCTGTAATTTAAAAATGACGATTCTGGATTTTTTAAAACTGAATCAAGAATTATGAAGTTTGGAAATTTAAATAATCACAATAATCGTTTTTGAAACTGACAAATAAGAATTAATTACTGAGAAACTTCTACATTATCATAGAGTAACGTAAGTAAAGTTGTTTGGACTAGTGTAGTCATTGTGTTATTTTATTATAAGGTGCTAGAGAAAATGTTGTGACTGTTAACAAGGACCAATACTACATCATGATTTAAGGGGTTATATCACTTTGAAAAAAAAAATGTTTTCCATTTTTTTATTAGCTTAAAATACGCTAAAACATTCTTAGATTCATAATTAAAAACTTTTTTGCGTGCAAAAGATTCGGAAATATCTGTAAAATTGTAAAGTTCGTGAACGTGTCGGCGAAGAAACTCAAACTTCATGATGATAAGTGTGAAAGAGAAGTAAATGAGTCTTTTGGGTATCGTTTCATTGATTTGATGACCATGTTAACTGCCTTTTCACAAGTAGTGATATGTACAGAGTGCAAAGGCGATGTACCGTTTTCGGAGGGAAGCAGACGTGGGCTTGGGTCATAGTAAAAGTTGCAGCGTCCTAAAACTTCAAACGCGCTTTTCTCGAAACCATGTTTTTGAAATCGGTGAGTAGCAGAACTCAAAGAGTTTTCAGATCGACTTAAAAATTGAACTGTAACTTCATCGTGTGATTATCTAGTGAAGTACTCACGATTTTTACAATTGGTCAAAAGGATTTTTTTATAAACAATCAAAGTCGATATTTTTGTCGAAAATTCGAATTTTTTGTTCAAGGTCTCTCCACTTTTCGAAAAAAATTCCTATAATAATAAAATCATGTGTACTTCACTAGCTAAACTCATGTAGTTTATGAAAAAAAATTGTGCTTCTAGATGGTGATCCACTCGCTGCGGAGGGCCTTTGAAAAATTTAGTTTTGTTCATGCACTCCTACAGCCGCCATTTTGCAACAAATTTTCAATAAAAAATATTTTTTACTCCTGAAGAGTTGCTTAATCGATTGGTGTATTGGTTGTTTATCATTATTATAAAATATTCTTGAAAAAAGCCCATTTTTTCGGACTCCAAAGTGATATAACCCCTTAAGATTTTTCTGGCTACATGAACATGTGGTTCCAACAGGACGGCATCAAATTCAATACGACTTATGGAATGATTAGAATTTAAAAAAGAAATTTCCCATTCGAATTTCGTTAAAATTACGTGATGTTGATTAACTATCTCATTCGCTTGATTTGAGCGCACTACTCGAACAATTAAAGGCTAACATGTCTCGTCAATCAACAAAATAATCCTTGAAGTGTGCTTTATACATTGAAAAATGTTATAAAGGTGGTCAAGATATGCACTTTTGGCTCTGGTATAAATAATTGTCAATCTTCAACTAACGATTAATTGATCTTCCTTCAGACTATAATCTATACAATATATTTAGAATAATGTTTATTTATATTAATAAAATTCTATCGATGACTTTTTGTAAATCAGTTTTTAAAAATGGTATGCATTTCGTACTATGTAAACCTCAGCGTTTACTCATTTTTTAAAAATATAGTTAAATGCACAGTCTAGGAAAGATTAGCATTTATTATGCATTCACCTCTATTTATGGTTCTATTGTGGTTAAATTACAACAAAAAGTAACCAAATGCATTCAGTGAGTGGCTTAAGAGATACTACTGTCTATTAGCAATATAAATTAGTACTCTAATAGTAATAAATGTTTTTAGCTACTTGATACTTTTTTTTCTTAGGGTATGTCTTCCTTGATGGATCCATGTTCACTGCAGCCTATGGCTTATTGTGATTACTCTAATAAAGTAAATTTACAACCAATCTGTAATTGATGTCCCCTGAATCAACAGATACAGATCCTTTACGGAATGTGACTGGAAATCTTCTGGTTCCAGGATTGGTCTCCCGAATGTATATCGCCTTTTCCTGCACAGCACATCGCACTTGCATAGGATATGTAAGACTGTTTCTGGTTCCTTGCTACAGAGTCTGCATGCAAGGTCACCATTGAATTTACCAATTTTCCAGAGGTGTTATTTATCAGTCGCAAGTTCTGTGAGAAACCCTATGGTTGTCTTTAGCTGCGGCCTACTTAGGTTAAGGAGTTCGGCAGTTCTCTTTTGGCAAAGTCCCTTATTGGAGGTTTTGCTAAAATAATGTCTTGGTCGGTTCTTCCAATACATTCGGTGATGAGTGCGTGTCCTCTCCTTAATAAAGCTTCGAGCAGCACTTCGTGAAATTCCTAAAGCAGGTTCTAGGCCTATATAAATCTCACTAAATCTCTGCCTAGCCAATTCATAGGCTTTCTCATTGCCGTAGATACCGCAATGCCCAGGTGCCCATAACAGTTTCACCGTATTATGTTCTGCCAGTACATTGAGTTTGTTGATGCATTCTTATACCAGTCTAGATGATGCTTTAGTGCTTTGATAAATCCTTTAAAGCTATCTGGCTGTCTGATATAATATAAATCCGCTTGCTCCTATAAGCCCTTTTACCGTTTTCACGCACACACTGTAGTATGGCGTACATTTCCGTCTGAAAGACAAAAGCGTACTGACCCAGGGGAAAGTTTAGCTCTACCCTGAGGACCTCAACATATATTGCAGCTCTGGTATCCACCTCGGTTTTAGAACCATCTGTGTACCAAACTTAGGTACAATTGCCTGTCTAAATGTCTCGCTCCTACCTCGATCCTGCATGATCACCTCGAATAGAGAGTCGGCACATATTTTTGAGGTCATGTGGTACGTTCCTCATTTCAAACAGAGTCCCCCAGACTATCAATTATTCTAATATGGCCTGTACCCGTATGTGTCTCTTGTATAGTGCATGATGTCGCCTGTAGTGACCCAATCTTTGCCTCCCCCTGAATCATTATATGGTACTTATTAAAGACTGTAGATAAACGGATATATAAATGTACCTTAATTTCATTTAAACTTAGAAAACTTTACATTCAGATGTGAAGCGGTATTCTTCGTACACTACAAAGTTCCAAAATTTAATTGACGCATTACATTAGACAAAACTTGTATTTAATCGAGTTCACTGACAATACCAACGTTTATAATGGGTTACTTAATTAGCTATACTTTTTATCAAAAACATTTTTTCAGAAGAAATTAAAATTCTTGTCAATGAAAATTAAAAATACTGTAACTGGATATTTTGGAATAAATTTACTGACTCGCTTTCGTCATAAAATCCATATTTCTAATATAAATTATTTTACTGCATAAAATATGAAAATATTTAAATTTTAATGTAGAAACCGGTGGCGTGAACCAAAAAGGTCAAGAATGGAATGCAGTCTTTTGAAGGAAATCGTTTGAAATATTGATGAGAACCTCTTGAATTTGTCCAGTTGCGAGGTTTTGTCCCGTCCACCTCTCTCTTTGCGTACCATCATAGATGAAAGAGAATGAGATCTGGACTTCTTTGAGGTTATTTATGAGGTCCGCGTCATCGCAGTCAATGTTCTGAAAAATCCTGGTCTAACTATGCACGCACACCAAAAGCAAAATGGGGTGATGCACCATCCTCCGTTAAAATATAATAATTTTCATTCATGGTGGCATGCACAAAATATGAGCATGTACTGCCCCTCGCGTCTAATGTTTGTAGTAACAGCGCGAGAAATATGTACTTACTATTGTCGATTTAGAGAGTGTTCTTATTGTCACTACAGTAATACTACCATACAAGTTTTTACCCACTATCTTATATTTCTTACAAATTTTTCTTTATTAAAACAATACAAGAACTCATCATATGTTTCCTTTATTGACTCATTTACAATTTGAAGACGAATAAAAGTTATTTGGAACTAAATCCGACGAGCGAATCACTTTGATTATTTTATCGCCGGGAAATTACGTTGTATTATCGTAATAGATAATCCACGTGCTGTTCTTTTATATCCACGATTGCTTCTTCAGCTTGATTATAAGTCAACTGCTAATTAATTATTTGACCTGAGAGTGATGATTTAATTGTGACCATGCCATTATTATCAAAGCAAACTATTAGCATTACTTGTATTTTTGATTTGCGTCACCCTCAGTGATACGGGAGTGTCCAACTAAATTAAGTATCCCTTTGATTCTTTATTATATAGAATAACGTTGAGTTACATGAGATGTTTATTTCCGCAACCATTGTAAGTGTAAATGTGTGCCTGGGTGTCTTCCTTCTACTCTCTAAAGATTTTTCAGCATTGCTTTGTCTCATGGCAAATCATCTATCATTCAAACATTCGCGTACGCAAAATCACATTATCATCTTCTTCTGTAATAGTTGAAAACACTTGCCGAACACTTCTTTCACTTTTACAAGAATTATGAGATTATCACAATTTAATTGTCTCGATTCTTAAGAAGCTTTAAAATCAGTCATTATAGTACTTTTTGCTATTATAAGTGCTCTGTCTATAAATCTGGTGTTGTACTTACATCTTATGGGTATATATGCAAAGCGAGACAAAATTTATATTTACAAAAGAAAACTATGGAACTGGAAGTTTTATTTAAATGTATTTTAAAGAGGATATTGGATAGATGGTGTGCTTGATTTTCAAAGCACTAGTGTTGTATTCTGTTGAAGCCATAGTAATGTTATAAAGTTCTTTATCACTTTTTGGGGTATTAGGACGATGTTTGTAAACTTCAGCTTTAAGATATAGGAGAAGTCACACATGACAAAATCCAATGAGTAAGCTGACCAAGAGAAGTCAACGCCGTGAAAGAACGGGCGCTTAGAATGCATCTTCAAAGTACTTGAAGTAAACGTTTTCTAGTTGAAATACATAGAGATTTGACGTGAAAAATGTCGAATCCTTCTGACATATAGATTTGAAGTAACAATAGCATATTGTCCCTTCTCTAAAAATTAAGTAACAATGACTCACCGCACTTTAGTGACACGTTAGCCGCAGAAAAGCCTTTTGTAAATATCTTGTGGCTTGTTATTACTCCAATAACAAAAGTTTTGTTATTAACAGCTCGTGACAAGAAAAAATACGCTTTGTTGGTAACGATAGCAACTGCGTCATGTGACGCACTTTCCAATATGTTTCCAACATTTACACACGACTTTGCCAATGAAGTTTGGAAAGTTCCCGAAAGACGAACATTTTATATGAATAAAAACATTGATGATTCCGGTTTTCGCGCATTTCCAGGTCTTCCTTCTACTATCCTCATTACAAAACCAGTTGTTAAAGTTTCTTGCCTAAAACAAAATCAATTTGCGAACAAAAACGGAGATATAAACGTAAATTTAAAGCACCCGAAAAGCACGTTATGAAACAACAGAGTAGAGATGGGCGATCCTCTCATGAGTTACTCAAAAGAACCAGCTCTTGGTAGGGAGTGAGTGAGTTATGACTCACAAAATAAGAGCGGTAGCTATTCGATCTCCCGCCTCGATCTGACTCATAAGAGCTGGTTCTTTTGAATAACTCATAAGCGGATCGCCTATCTCTACTAGAGAGTGAGTGAGTTATGACTCACAAAATAAGAGTTGAATTAAACAGTTCATTACAATTGGTTTTATAATGGTAAGAGTAATAGCCTAACTGTTATAGCCAGTAGGCACAAATGTAGCAGAAAATGAATTATGAGTTACAAAAAGGAGCTAGCTCTTTTTGGTGAGTGAGTGATCTGGATCTGATCCCAGAAATGAGTTACTTTGCCCATCGCTACAACAGAGTAATTGTTCCGAATGTAAGCTTCAACAGCAAAAGCTCTCTGTTTGTTTACCTACGATATGTTCGCTACGAAAGGGCTTTCTACACAAAACTTTGCTCGGACCACCCTTCGATTTATGTCTTATATATATATATATATATATGCACCTAACCTATATATATATATATATATATATATATATATATATATATATATATATATATAACCTTCCTTCTAAAATAGGGAGGAGTTGTACCCCCTGTGTATGTGTGTACACTTGTTATCTAATACTCACATATCATTTATCGTACAATTTTTTAGGTGGCGTTATTTCAACTAGCAGACGTGACGCTCATGGCTTCGGTTTACAACAGACGAGGAGTGACAAAGAAGAAAGAAATGGTCGGCTGGTTCAGCTTAGGCCTGAACTCCAGCGGCGCGGAAGAGCTGGCGCACTGGATGGACATGAAGGAGTTCCAGCAGGAGCAGATCTGCCGCTGGCACGTCCTCGTGCAGTCATAGCTTTTCTAAGAAGTCGCGCTACTTTATTGGGTCAGCTTATTTAACTGCTTGTTTAACGTGGCGGATTTTTACATTTTACTATTTTGTACTCGAATTTTTCTAAAATTTCAACTAAGAAAAATTTCATTGCCTTAATAAACCGAAACCGTAGCAAATAAATTAGAGGCCCATAGAAGCAGACTCAATGGAAATCTAGCCAATCATTCCACAGCAAAACTTATTATAATGTGATAACGTAATCGAATTTGGTGAAAAGATGTTAGGTTAATCTCTTTACCACATGTAACACCTGCGTTGAGGAGAGCCGTTTTACCGTGGAACGGTGAACATTACTTTGTCCAACGGAATCTTTGTCCTACTCTTATTGTACCATGCACAAATTAAATATAAGCTTTCATAGTAAATTAAAATTATGTAGGGATGGGTATGTTTTACATTTATAACTAAACGCTTATATTTATACTTGATATTATAGTACATATTAAAGTTTAATAATGAAACTAAGTAATCAATTTGAAGTGTCTACGTAACTGTATGATCAAACTTTTATAGCGAGTTTCAAAAATCGATCATAATAAGACTGCTCTTTTTTGTCTTATTACTTTTGTAGAGCGATTTTTGAAATGCAAACGCGTTTGTGTTCTGTCCAGTTGTCACCGCGCAATGACGTAAATGTTTCAGTTCGAACGTTCAATTTCCATTTGTAAAATAGTCAATTTCATGTGTTCATTAACATTTGAGGATTCTTATGACAGTTATTGTATTGATTATGTGATATATATGTGATGAACAAAGAATTCACGATGAGTACCGAGATCTATTAGAATTAATTTAAAAAGAAACAAAATTTTACTGCGTTGGTTCATTAAAGAGAGTTGTAAAAGTTGGAAAGTACTCTAACACTAAATATTGTTTTCTAGATATATGTCAAAATTGTGTGAATGTTAATAAAAAGCAGAATCCAGAGACGCGCAATTTGTCGATTTGTATCTAAATTAAGCCTTGTGTAATTTTGTGCAAGTAAATGAATGATAAAACGAAGTGAAGCACTTGGACCATGTATATACAACAATTTGTTAAGCGTTGTATGTTTGTACATAGGTTGTCGACTTGAACAGATTATCAGGTGATCTTCACGAACACACGCTAGGAGTAGAAGTTTCGAGTCGACTGAAGCCTTATTTAAAAGTCTATTGTCTATTGAGGAAACAAAGTGTAATGGCGTAGCTGTAGCAATTGAGACGAACAGATTTTTAAGAGAATACTGCTGAGCCCCATCCCTGCAGTTTTATATGCCTTCATAACAAATTATTTAAGTGGACGGATATGATAACCAGAAAATTATGTATTTATAAATTTCAAGTGGCGAGAACCATTTATGTTTGACATTTTTCTAAAGTTGTCAGTATTACATTTTGCATGAGACATGTTGCACCTCTACACAAAACGCACTTTGTAATTATATTCCAACATATTTTGTACAAAATAAACGAAAGTATTAATGTGAACTCGACTACTTTTATTACTTTTTTATTCAATTATATTATATGTATACCAGATACGAAATTTTTCTAGTGCATTTTATATTTTCAAAATAATTTATAATTGGTTGACTAATAAATTATTAAATAAAGAGGGTTGCATCCTAGGCTGGCAACTTTTCACCCTCCTTCTTTTTGCAAGGCGGGAATATATAAATTTTTAACTGAATCGGATTTTTCTCTGGATCGGAAACATGGAACAATTTAACTTACAATCGAAGCTCCGCTCGGCGCAAGCAAACCAAATGACCGTATCAGATGCGCTTTTTGCGTTCGGCAATGATTGCGTGTGCGTTCCCAATTGGCAAGTCGCGCAATTGTATTGTGCGAACCAAAAAATGTATACCCAGCTGAGCTTTTCAAACATTTAATAGGTACGCCTTTCTTATCTAATGGATAACGATCAAAAGCAGCGGCTCGATGACTCAGACGCGGTCGCCCGACTCCAGATGCACCGTGGTTCGACAATCCATTAGGCAAGGAGCAAGAGCAGCCCCGACATGCGTGCACGAATGGATGAAAAACGTGAAACAATTTAACTTAGCGCCCATTCACAATGAACTTAAGCATAAGCCGCCTATAAGAAATCCGTAAAATTGAATCAATGCAAAGCTTATGAGCTTGTTCATAATGTACACCCGTGATTTTTACGTTCTACGTTCATACGTAATAAACATGGTACAACTTTACGTGTTACGTAGATTAATGTTGGCAGCAATAACAGAATATTTGTTTTGATTCTAAAATTGCATAACCTAACTTTAGTATTGTCGACATTTTAGCTTCGTTTTTGTAATGGAAGGGAACTATTAATTAAGTTAGTAAATATGCATCTGTTTCTACAACATAAAAGGGATTATATAATTATGCAAAATGCCTGAAAGGATATTGCTGCCGCTACTATGTTTGGCCTTGCGCAACTTTCAAATGTTTACATAATGCGTGTAGCATTAGAAGTATTTCTTATCGGCGGCTTATGCGTACGTCCATTATGAGTAGGCGCTAATAATCAAACCTCTGCTCGGTGAAAGCAAATCAGATATCCGTCGCAGGCGCGCTTTTCACGTACAGTAACGTACCGGGCCGATGACAGCAGCGACCACCAGGCCATTCGGCAAGGAGCGAGAGCGGCCCAGATGTGCGTGCATTTACTTGTGTAAATCAAGCGCCTAGAATCACGCCACATTTCTTTGTTTTTTTTTGTTTAAATATATAGAAGTAAGAGGCAGATTTGGATATCAATATGATTCTTGTAAGTAAAATTTGGTAAATATTGATTAACTGGTAAAGGAAATTTTTTACCGATAGACAAAAAACAGGAATGAATATTATCTGGGTGTTTGTTTAGGTAAAATCGTACCAAATTTGAAGAAAATTTATAAAGATGTATATGAAATGTTACTGACATTCAGACGTATAAACAGATGGACAGATAAACAGACAAACATATCAAAAGCAAAAATTATCTTTCGCATCTAGATACTAGTGGTAAACAAATGAATAAAAGAACCAACAATTACTTTAAGCCAACCTCTTTGTTTTATTAAAATTTCTATAAAATTGGCAATGACTACATGTCACACCTTTGAACCGTATTAAACGGTTTTCTCTTTTTAACTGGTCGGATAATAAATTATTAAACAATTGAGATTAACACAATGCACAAAAATAGACGCAGACTAATTTTTACTTTATAGTAAATACGTTTAATACGGCATCGGGCCATTTTATTCCACAAAACAACGAGCATATAACGAGTCGTGAATTAAACAAAGTACCTACCATTTGGATAGTCCTCTGGCTTTCGTACATTGGTAGGTGGTACAAGGTCAAGCAGCAATTATTGATTCGGATTGAAATAAATTGGAAGCTAATGCAAAAGTCATTATAATGTGCCACGAACCACTTCTTAGCAATTTGATCTACGTGGTGTAGGAGTTGTTTTATTCTGGTATTGACCACCGCCTACCGAAAACATTTGTCATGAAAAGATGAATCTACAGCGACGCTGCTTAAAAAATCATCACCCATATCGCAAAAGCAGTTCATCCGAGTACCACAACCTTTGTTATTAAGTGCCTTATTTGTTACCCTTGATATACTTCACCTAATTCGTCGTGATTCGTCAGATTAGGCGACTTTCGTTCACTTTCATTGTTCACTTGCGATGCTATATTGCAGGTGTTCAGAATGATGTGCCATAAGCAGGAAGGCCCGTCTGAGACGTGACTAAGTAGGTTCAAACCTAAGAGGTTTCGCTACATTGCGTGCTGCAATACATTATCATTTGACGGATTGCCGCTATATAGCCGCGACAAACAATGTATAATAGGTGCCACTTCCTCTTGCATAAATGCTCTGCAGATGAAGACGACTGGACATCGGTCTCCCTGTCAATTTTTTACGGATTGCGTAAACATTTTTGCATTTGCTTTGTCGTTAAAGCAATTCGAATGAAGTACAATTTACTGGTAGAGGATAGAATTCTCGATGTACTGGACTCTCCATATTGTTTTATCGTGCATTGAATAAAACACATATTAGTTTTCAAATCATTTATTTTGTTAACGATGGCTGATGTTAAAGCCTTAGCGTTGTAGCAAAATTACCAACTTTTTTTTCTTTCATGGTCCTAGCGACAAAATATGTTGTTTATATTTACATAAATAAAATTCCTACTTGTTAGTTTTAAAATTTTCATATTTATATACATTTTCAGTGTAATTAGTAATTTTGACAATTTAATTTCATATTATAAATCATATATTTCATCCATGTGGGGAGAGTTTGGGAAATTTCCCAGAACGCTGGCAGCGTTTCCACGTTGAGTTGCAAGTGGAATCCTTTGGTACAGGTAATGTTTAACTTTTGGATCACCAGAGTCCGTTATAAGGAGAGAACCAATCTGATCCACAAATTCTTTTGTTTCATTACACCAAGGTCCCATTGTTTCAAAGGCAAGTCTCAAAAAGATGAAGTTAGCGAATTTCATCTCTGAACATTTTCCATGTTTCTTTTACATGCAACTTCTGCTGCACTACCCGACTCCTTTGAAGTAATTGGCAGATAAATATTAGCCAGTGTGTCAACGTATGTCACGTCCCAAACTAGCCGTTGACCTTTACTCCAAGGTATAATAGGCATCCGTTAGGGGCATTTACCGTCGTCACGGGATAGTTCAATTGGCTCGAGTGTAGCAGCTACATGTGCAGATG
The DNA here is from genome assembly GCA_036346155.1 of Sinelater perroti. NCBI lineage: Eukaryota > Metazoa > Arthropoda > Insecta > Coleoptera > Elateridae > Sinelater > Sinelater perroti. The sequence continues at coordinate 855,848 of JARFIY010000348.1, read as the reverse complement.
TAAGAGAGCGATGGATTATTTGGTTTAGTTCTGAGTGCCGTGAGAACCGGCCCTTACTCTTAGGGTGACAAAGACCGTGAGTACCGTCTTCATCGACTGTAGACCCATAGTGACATTTATGACTTTTAACGAAACTGCAGCCTAGTCAAAGTGTTATGCAAATCCGGAAGTCTTGGTTATTCAGAGATGTTCCAATATTCTTTGAGGAAAATGCCTGAAGCCAAGACCCGGACTTTTTGCATTGGAGGGCAGTAAAACGACCCATATCTTTGTTGTCAGAAAATTTTAGTTGTTCCATAACAATGATCCTTTCGACGTTAATTTTATCCCAAAGTTTTTGATAGATTTTGCATTCAGGTGAAGATGAGTTAAATGTATTTCATGCTTCTTCCGCGGTTTATTGGAGGTGCGATTCAATATTTTCATCCGTATTGGGTAGAACGCGAGATACAATATTGTGAGCACCGTAGATAGAGCTTAAGAAAGCAGGTAAACCGATATCAGATAACTTTCTGAACCGTAACATCCTTTTCAAATTGAAAGAACGGCCTGTATCTACTGTTGTTCATTGAGTTCTATGTTTAGGATAATCGATATCCCGTAATAAATTAGGAAACTTCCAAAGTTGACAAATTCGTAGAGGATACGTCATTTTCGATATGAATATGTAGTTATTGAGCAGAAAGTATTCAGTTTGAGCATTCAGATTGTCAAGCCAAGGTATTAAAGTATTCGTTCGTTCGAATTTTGAGTAAAACGATTTAACTATTTCTCCATAGAAGATTTTCCAAGGATTTTCATTGTTTCTTTGTTAAGGATTTTGATTCCCGGGTATATATTATTAAACTCTCTAATAACCTGTTGGTCAACAATCTCAGATGCAAAGAATAGTTCACATTTGTCGGTATTGACTTTTAATCCTATTGTCTTCGCTATTCTAATAATCTTCTTGAAATCCTCAAGAACAGTATGTGGGGTTTCTCCTAGTGTTGCGTCATCCAAATATCATACATTAAGTTCTGATTTCATGGATTTTACAATTTGATGTATCGTCACGCTGAAGCAAAGCGGGACGAGGTTATCACCTCGTTGACAACCTATCTCTGAGAAAATGATGTTTTCACCGAAGAATAAATAGGATTCTTCTTTATATGCATCTGCCAAGAAATGAAAAATATGTGGAAATTTATCATTGATTCGGGAAAGCTGTCAATTGAGTTGAAAGTGTTCGCAAAATCGACCTTTAACACCACTTTGTCCAAATTGATGGAATCGTTAAGGTATGTACGGACGGTATGACTTTCACATCCACATTTAGTAGCCACTCCAAGTTGATGTGAAGACAAGTATATAAAGGCCTTGCCTTGGATTTCTGTGCTAGTTACTTTCCCAATAAATCTTCGTAATGCATTCCCACAAGCGATAGGTCATACACCACTATCTTTCTTCATTAGGGCGACGAGGGAAGCTCCGAAAAAATTGGCGCAATTTCGCGGTTAATATTTCCAAATACAAGAAAATTGCATAGCTTCGTAATAGCGGCTAAAGCACGAGTTCCAGCTTCTCCTGCAGATTTTGAGACCATATCTTTCAAGAACCGGGGTCGCATTCCGTCAATCCGACCCGTACTTAAAAAAGTTAATGGCTTTTAAAACCATTTTATAGTTAAAACTGATGACTTCACGATCGGAAGCTGGTTTAAGCGGTAGTGACATTTGTTTCCCGGCCGAAACGTGTTTGCTTCGTAATTTCTGCAATATGTCTTCAGAATATGAAAGGAGCGTATCATTTGAGCTGAGAATGTTAATTGCCCCTTGCTATATTCGGGAATCTTTAAGTTTGAAATGTTTTCTTTCACTTTGGATGTGAGAGATTTCTTCTTTTTGGTGTCAATACAGAAGCAAATATAGAAAAATATTAGGAGTCGCTGCCAAGCTGGAACTGAGTTAGTCTCAATACAAACGTTGATAATTGACACAAACTTGTCTGCAGCGGAGACCCTTGCCGATTTCGGAATCCTTCGAAGTGTATGCATCTTCCGGTTTAAAGTCATAATCTTCTCCAAAAGGGGTTCTACAGTGGGAGTTTGGGAGATTTGTGTTTGTGACTGAATCACACAGATTTCATGTTTCTTTTTTAGATGAATCTAGAGGCGATAGTCATCTTTAAATGTTCTACTGGGCGAAAATGGACAAGGTACTCGAGAGAGAATTGCCTGCGATGTCAACTGGGAAGTTTGAGTTTGTGGCTTTGAAAGATGTGTTGTGGTTAGGCTTTTGGATTTGCAAGAGACACACCGCCAAGGGTGCTTTTTGGATTGTCCTAGTGCTTTGATTTGCGAATGAGAAAGATTGACACAGTCAGAGTAGTATCATTCTAAGCAGATTTTCTGTAAGTGTAATAGACTTGGGTATTGTTCATCGTTTGGTTCCTGGATGGACATCTGTGGTCCATCGAATACATAGAGTGAAGGGCTAATATTTTGCAAATTAATGAATCTGAACTCACAAACCTTGCCAATTTGTTCATTAAAGAACTGTAATGGATCGTTCTCTGCGGATGTGATATTCGATCATGCTGATGCGGTTGGAGATCTGGAAAGGTGTCACCTTCAGTGCTGCTTCTTCAAATAAACTGTTCTAGTTTTTTCCTTTCCACAAGCATATAAGTTGTAATCATGAATTATTATAGGAACGGAGTGGTGATGTAATCTTGGAAAACTTATATTGGTATAAGTAAAGACTTATCTTGTGAATGCTGCGCGTCAAGTTGTATTTCTTCCAGTTGTAAGTGCAATCCCCAGCTGATAAAAAAGCACTAAGTATTTAAATATTTTAATTCCGGTAATTAAATGTCATAAATTGACTTTTAATCTCAGATAATTTTTAGTTTGAGAGTTGTAATTTGCATTTTCACTGTTATAAATTGATAGTCGTCCCTTCTCATCTATCTGTTTTAGTTTTCCTGCTGTGGCTTCTTGCATGGACTACTGATATAGCCACAATTTCAGTAGCGTAATCGGCTCAATCGTTTATATATTTAATATAGTAACATAGATTTAAAAAAATATCAAAGGTATGACAATCATTATAGGACAACCCGCAATAAAAAACCTTAAAGTATTCACATTTGAATTATAGATATTATAATGTATAATAATACAACATAAGATCCATGTACTAATTAATAATAAAAAATTTGGTGTGAACATCACACGACTTTCCTTATCCTATTATTTGGGTAATTCTGGCAAAAATTCTGGGCTTCAATTTTTTTTCGAGTTCCTATTTTACCAACTTTTACTTTAAATTCATGTTTATCTCGTGATAATAAATCATTTTTATTCTCATGAACTTTTTTATTTCAACCGTTTAGATTTGCGATCGATTTTGCGACCTTGCGACCTTGCGACCAAACGGCTCGGCCGATTTTCACCAACAGATCACGGTTGACCTGTTATAAGTCAAAATATAAATTATCATTCAGTAATTAGACAGTTTGCGCCACCTATCGGTATTTCATGCACTAACGCAATTCTTGCCGTTAGTAGACGCATGCGGCACAACTTTGATTTATAGAAAAACCGAATATAGCCAACGAATGTCATCATACACAAATATGGCTAATAAAATATTATTCGCTCTTTTTTTTTCAAAATATTTAGCTTGGGTTGCCCATCTTTGGCATTTTTAATAGTGCTATATAAATCCTCAACAAAATTTGTTGTTTTGGGGCCAAATTTACAATTAAAGAAGACAGGAGTATGGATTCACCTCTCAAGGAAGCTCAAGGATCTTGCACCCCAAACTAATATTTCAAATTCGGAATCGCATCGTTTCTTTGCAGTGGACCTTGTGAATCTAAAGAGAAATTCTAGAGTTCTTAATAGTATCCCTAAAGGAGCCCGAATTGTCGTAGCTTACACACTTGCTAATCTGATAAATCACTACGTGGATAAAAATGACTCAAAATCTTGGGGATCACTACTTACTTTTACATTTTATGCTCTTCAAGTTCCAGCAAATAAGAAGTTCCTTGCATATAACATAAAATAACATCAATATGAAAACTTTTTCATCGTTATCCAAAAAAATTAAGCCTACTACCGGCATCCCAAGACATGACCCTCCTTTTTTTCTTCTTTAAACTCAATTCTAGCTCGCGGCAATTCAGTACCACCTACTTTTTTCTTAAAACTTGGCTAGTTTGATGCTTATCAGTATGCTTTAAAAATGTGAAAAGAGTTAAATGGAGAAATAATTCCGGAATGTCCCACTTTTCAAAAGGATTGGGATAATATCAACTTAAAACAAATAATTGGTTCAATTAATTTTGGCAATGATCAACAGAGGATCCGTTTTGAATCCATTAATTGTCATGTATTCCCCGCTTGGCACAATTTACTACCTTCTTTGGCTTTAGACACATTTCTTGATGACAACTCATTTAGGATTGGTGTTGGTCTTTGTTTTGGATTAAAGATTTGCTTTTTTTATAAATATAAGTGAAGCGCAGGAAAACACTATAAACATAAAAAAAATTAATGAAGTTTTAAAGCGTCCATTTCTTTTACTGGTACACCGTTTTGCTTGAAAAATAATGGCTTATGTCGCCATGATGGAATGACTAGTATCATGGAATAAAGAAAAAGTTTTCACATGTAGTCACCCCTTCATACTTGAACATTTCTTTAAAGCCGACTGGTTTTATTGCCGAATTAGTTGTTACAAAAAAGAGAAATAAGTGCAAAACCATTATTGACCAAGGTTATTTATTCATCTCTTTTGCTGTTGATACTTTCGGTTCGTGGTGTCAGGATGTTAACATTTTACTTAATGATATAAGTTTACGTCTACGAATTATCACTAGTGAATTACATTCTCGTCCGTGTCTATCCCAGCGCATTAGTTTGGAAGTTTAACGCGAAAATGCTGTCTGTATTATAGGAACCTTCCCTCCTAACGTCCACAAGGGTGAACTTTTACTTACATTAATTCTTATTTGTTTTTCCTTGTCACAAATTAACTTTTCCGGAATGTTTTAATAGAGAAATAAATTTTTTTAGAATTAATTCTATCAGCAAAAATTTCAGTAACTGTATATTTATTCTGATAATAGGTGTATATAAACACACATACATGGCAACACTGCTGAACAGCAGCTGTGACATAACCACATTCAGTTTTGCATTTGAGAGAATCTGAAATTTATTCCCTTAAAACTGCCTTTAACACGGAAAGTTTATTTGTAGTTAACAAAACACATTTAACTCAGAAGTGAGGGTAGATTTTTGGTTGTAAGGTTTTTTTTTTATAGCGACTCCCTTTTAGAAATGTCGTATTCCCCGTGGTTGCGCTCGCCCTTCAGCGATGTAACTGCTGGCCTTTTCAGTCACCAGTGGTTTGGTGAATGTAGAGATATGGAATTGAAAATGATGGACTGCCTGGAGGCTTACGGCATTGACAGGGGCCTGCATAAGTGTGACGCCTTGATCAAGGATTTCCAAGAGTGTGTTGGGCGAAAGAAGCAGATGGCGCGCTCGTGCGCTATGCGATGGGAAAGGCATCGCCAATATTATGCGGGCGAGCGGAGCAAAGAGGATTTGTATGCGCCCGCTCCGAAGACAGACAGTTTCAAGTAGTCATGTGCGATAGTAAAGGAAGTTGGTTTATTGTTTAGTTGCAATTGTTTAAATAAAAAGCAGTAGTAGCTTTGTTCTCTTATTCTACAAATGAATTACATTTTCTTGGTCTAAAAGTGAATATATATAATTTATTATAAAATTTAAAAGTGGACTATCTTAATTGCTTAATGAGATTTATTAATTGTATTGAATAAGCAAAATTAACTATAATAGTTGGGACTTGTAATATTAAGCTTCTATTTGACAGCTGTGCTAAAAACATGCTACTTTATTGGACTATGTCTTGTGGGTTTTATCTTTTTTTAACAACTGGGCTGCTGACCCATAGAGCAGTAGCAACTATATTTTTTTTAGCAATCACCTCACAACATAGTAGGCAACAGTTACAGCTAAAATGTAATTGATAACATGATAGTATAAGGGTGTTAATTATCCAATGACATATTATATCCTACCTGCTTAATACATGGCTGTTCATAATCCATTATGGACCATGACCTCTCCTTTAAGTTCCTTACCTTTGTGTGGACCCAGACAGATTGGTCAAAAATCTTTTTTTACCTCTCGCATTCCTTGCTAAAGTTATTAATGTCATTTTTAACCACGTTCAACCAGCATGTGTTAGGCCTTCCTTTTGGTCTGTTTCTTCCAAATTTTTCTTTTCTCATCCTTTGTGTGTAACCTAACCAATCTGCTCTATTACTGTTAATTTTATTCTTCACGCTTGATGTACTGTATTTCTCTTTTAACTCATAATTATTCTCCTCCACTTGGCATTTTTATAGTTATAGAATATTTTTATAAATAATTAGCTTTGAATTAGTGGAGACATCCTTAGACGGAAATACACTCTCCAAATCAAAATTGCATCTATTTGCTGCTGCTATATTTTCTGTGGTGTCGTTCATTTTAGTTACTATATCAAGGTACCCTAAATCTGCTACTTTACCTCAAGGGGTTACCGAATGGATTTATTTCTTGACACAATCATATACTTGGATTTCGTTTCATTAATTTTAAGTCCTACATTAGCTGCACTCTGTCCTAGACATCCATATGATTCCTTAAAATCACCTATCATCCTTGATATTATGATGTCCACATAAACCGAAATCTGGCTCATTGTGTTTAGAATTTTGTAACTGCCTCATTACCTTTTTCACAACTAAATGAACAATACAATTGAAAAATGGTTGCTCTGCCTTAACTATGCTAATCTAAAAATTTTAAAAGTTGCTTTTGTATCTTTCACTGTAGCATCTGAATCTTATAGGTACATCCTTACTATTCTCCCTTAGCACATTTAGCTGTTGTTGTAATTTAAACTTCTCTCATCATTGCATCCTGCATAAAAGATGTTAAAATGTAAAATTTTGTGTGCAACTCTTTCTTAATACAGAGTACCTCATGATTACTTAAAATTAGTTCTTAGTGATATTGCTACTACTGGTCTAAAATAATAAATTTATAATATAAAAAATTCGAATTTATTAAAATAACTTAAAAATTATTAATGAGGATAAATTAAAGGTGTTCAAAGCAGTCCCCTTCAATTTCTGAACATAAAGCAATGCAGCGTTGTAGATCATCTCACTAGTTGATGTTTTTCATTGATTAACAAATCATATAGAAAGCTTCTCGAATTCTTGCGATAAGTATTTCCCTTAAATATTTTGACAATAAAAATCAAACTAAATATCCTTATTAATTACAGTGTCACTGGTCGTGAGGAAAAAAGAAGAGCTAGAACGATCAAGCATCCTCAAAGATCCTAACTTGCTTCAACAATATCTCAAAAACGATTGAGAATTCGACCTATATTTATTGGAACTTTTTTACTTAAAATGTTTCAAAGAACCTATGCACAAAATCTTGGAACATCCTCTTGGGGCACCCAGTGCATATCAAAAAATAAAAATTTGTTCCAAGATTAATCACTTCTTCTTCCGTATTAGATATTCCTCAATAACTCATTCGCTTGCTTTCTTCTTGGTGTATTTTTTAATTAGCTTGTAATTTTCTTTATAAATTCTTCCCATCATATTTTAACATTTTGTCCAGGATCTGGTCAATACCTAATGCTTTATTGTTTTGTAAGATTGTATTACTTACTTTCCAAATACCATTTTCTCATGGCAGCTTCACTCAATTTTTCTTTGCACAATTTGCATTGTTATTTGCTTCCTAAATTTCCTTCAGTGTCCTTGTACAGATTGATCTCTTTTTTTTATGTTTTTCTATCACTTTAAAAAGTTTCCTGCTATTTCTTTGTTGTTATATATTTCCCGTTCTGTTTTTCATATTTCTTTCTTTTCTTTTGGCAGGTGTTTCTTGATTTTCCTATATATTCTCTGTATGTCTTTTTATTTTATTCATTTACTAACAATAAGTTCTTCATGTTCAGCTGTGCGTTATTCCTTTTTATGGTTTATTGCTGGCATTCATAATACCATTTTCTATTTTGTTTTTTCTTAATGTTTCTGATGACGTTTTAACTATAACATTTTATCTGTTTCCATATTTTTCCTATACTCGAAAATCTATTAATACATGATCTATCTAACCGAGAAGATCCTTTTACGTTTTAAATTTCATGCTGCAAACTACCTAATTATTACTCGTTGTATCTATCATTTGCGCTAAACTATCATTGATCTTGTCATGTAAACTGTCTTTTATTTACAGTGTGATAGTGTTTTTCCTTTTCCATCTAGCATTTCAACATCATGTTGCAATGCCTGTGTATAAATATCCTCTTTTTCCTCATCCCCCTTTTCTTCTCTGAAGGCGTGGGCTTGTAGTAGTTTCAGGTGTACCCAAAGTGATGACATCAGTAATGTTTGCTCACTACCTTCTTGCCGCAGTTATTCAACAGAAATATTGAGGTCCTACAGGAAATAGGTATAAAAAATTTCCTTACTTGTACTGCTGTGTTGTTCGATGTACATAATTTTGTATCCAAACTACCTTCACATCTATTAAACAATGAGGGTGGGTAATTTCAAAGTTACAAATTGTCTCTTAACTTCCTTCTCTTACAAGGAATGTCGTGGAGTTGTTCTGCTCCGATCGTTATCAAATTTGGTATGCAGTATGATATGACTAAGGGATGAATACATGTTACTGCTTTTTGCTGTGTGACCCAAGATAGACGAGATAAGAAAGATCAAAATGAAACATCAAGCATACATGTTGTATGTATATTGTCCATATCACTATTTTTTCTCTCGTGTCAACAACAAGTGTTCTTCTATTCTCATCAAGATGACCAACCCCATAAATGTTCAATGCATCAATTTCAAGCAGAATGTTTTGTAGACATGATCAAATATTCCTTCTTTAAGGCAGGATACATACGAGAGAGACCTCCCTGATTTGAAACTCCTGTCACTGTTTGTTTCCCAAGAACCTTCGAAAATTGTCAGAAGGACATCGAGGGCGAGCGATGCAATGCATTATTCTTCATCAGATGTACTCGTTGTCAAATGTATCTTTGTGTTCAACACTTTTTTGCAGTTAACACTAATGATATCTCTCATATGCATTATTGTTAAGCGGTAAACTTTCATACTTCATATCTCTAAAGTTTTGAGTCGCACAGCAAAAAGCAATAACATGTATTCGTCCCTCAGTCATATCATACTGTATACCAAATTTGATAACGATTGGAGCAGAACAACTCCATGACATTCCTTGTTAGAAATACTTTGGATTCCCCAGATAACTAATTGGAGAAGCTTTTCAAATTTGAAGAAAATGATACTGCTAATTTCGTTATTTTGGCCACTTGTACATTTTGTAGTTATAGAATAAATGATACTATCCACTACGTTTTTAAGTAGACTTCGATTAAAATTTGCATATAGTGTGTTCCTTATGTCTAGGCACACTCAAAAAATTGAGATCGGATAAGGAAGTGAGGAAATATAACTAAATATTTTTGTATATATAGGATGATTGCAAAAGTTCGTGCCCGATTTTTTACGTTGCTTATAGGAAATAGCGCATTTGTTTTGATGTGTGTGAGTGTCATTCGATTTGTAAATGATATATAAAGAATTGCGTCCGTTTCTTGCAAAAAAACGCTTTAAAAAGTTTACGTGCTCGTCCAGTAGGTCCATGGAAATGGGAGACGAAAAAGTGCATTTGAGGCATGTGATGCTGTATGAATTTAGGAAGGGCCTGGGTGTTGGAACGGGTCAAAAAATATTCAGACTGTTTATTTAGACCGTGCTCCTGCTTTGAAAACTGCCAAAAAGTGGTTCGGACGATTTGGCAAGGCAATTTTTCAATGGAAGATGAACCTCACTCTGGTCGACCTTCTGGCTTTAATGACGACGTTGTGCGTACTCTAGTGAAGACACATCCAAGAATTACGACTGAGTTGATAGCTGAGAGGCTAAACATTGACAAGCCCATCGCGTTTCGCCAGTTAAAAAAGCTTGGCTGATCTCTAAGCTTGATACCTGGGTACCGCACTGCTTAACGGAAAGGAACAAATTAGACCGGATGAACGTGACTATTTCACTTCAGGCACGGAACGAAAATGAGCCGTTTTTGGATCGACTGGTAACAGGCGATGAAAAGTGGGTCCTTTACAACAATGTGCAATGAAAACGCACATGGAAACAAACCGGCGAAGGTGCAGATCCTGTCGCAAAAGCTGGTCTGCATCCAATGAAGGTTTTTCTGGGTGTTTTTTGGGACTGCAGGGGGATCATTCATTTTGAGCTTTTGAGGCGCGGAGAAACAATAACAGCAGACATCTACTGTCAACAATTAGCCAGACTTGATGCTGCTATTCGTGAAAAACGTCCTGTTTTGACCAACAGAAAGGGTTTCATCTTTCACTATGACAATGCTAGGCCGCATGTGGCTCAGCAGATGCTGAAAAAATTGCAGGAGTTGAAATGGGAAGTCTTGCAGCATCTTCTATACTCGCCTGATATTGCACCTTCAGACTTTCATTTGTTCCGCTCTTTACAAAACAGTTTAAATGGAAAACGACTTAGTTCTGTACAAGCTGTCGAAGACTACCTTACAGACTTTTTTGATAACAAACCGACCTCGTTCTATAAGAATGGCATAGATAAACTTGTAAACCCTTTTATTTAAAATAAAAAATATTGTAATAATTTATAAAATCGGACACGAACTTTTGCAATCATCCTATATCTTGTATTATCTTCTGTCTTTGAGAATGACTCTAATTTTTAAATGGGGCTATCTTTTAGGGCACTTGCACTGGTTTTATTAAATTTCTGATCGCGGATTCGGATTCTACGTCAAATTTGGATTTTCCTTTTGTTTTCCAGGGGGAACCGGCGGCTAGGGGATTTTATGTGCTATCCTTATTGTTTATAGAGGAAAGGTAAAAAACATGGGGCCGGCGAAGAGATTGCTCTGTAAGCAATCCCAGAACGAACTTAAAAAACCTTTAGATTTAGATTTCGAATTTCGGGAAAATTTCTGGAAAATTATTCGACATAGAATTTTTTCTTCATTTTCGAATTCAGCGTAAAATTTCCTATAAGAATCACATTTAAAATCGTAATGTCGAAAATTTTCCCGAAATTCGAAGTTGAATATCTCGAAAACTATTCGACATAGAATTTTTTCGATTTCATTATTGAAATCAGCGTAAAATTTTCTTTAAGAATTACTCATAAAATCGCAATGTCGAAATTTTCCCGAAATTCGAAGTCGAATATCTCGAAAACTATTCGAGATAGAAACTTTTTTATTTCGATTTTGAAATCAGCGTAAAATTTCCTATAAGAATCCATTTTAAAATGTTAAAAAATCCATAATTTTGTGACAGCGACAGACAGACCGACAGACAAATAGAATTCAGTAACGAACTTTTTAAGTTCGTTGAAAAACAGTTACAATTTGTCGTTAAACCTCAAAAATTAGGAAAAAACAAAAAATTAAACTATTGGCAGATGTTTTTTGACGAAATCGAAAATTATCAAAATTTTTCAACCACTTATGCAATAAATATTTAATTTCGCAATTTCAAAATTGTAAACTCTTTGGTTTAGCTAAAAGCTGATATCATAAAGAAAAAGTGTTGCAAGTTTCAGCCAAACCGGCCGATTAGTTTTTGAGTTATCACCGGCATAAACTTCAAAAATGTTGTTTCGAAAAAAACGCGTTTAAAGTTTCAATTACCGAGAAATGATACTCACGATGCCGCTCTGATGATATACCTGCGACGCGCTGTAAAATGTGTTTTCAGAAAACGACGAAAATAAATAGAAGGACTACGAATTTCGTTTACAAACTTTCACGAGCGCATTCTACGGGAAATTTACTAACTTTTTAGGATAAACAAAAAAATCGATTTTTTTAACTTTCTAATTGTATTACCCCTTCAATTTGGCAGAGCTTGAAATCACTTACAATTAGGTGGCAAACAATTTATGTAGAGGAGATCCAGAACTACTGTTTAGAAAGTCAGTTGATTCTCTGGACCACCCTGCTGTCATATAAATGTTATTGATACAATTTTTATTTTACAAAATAATACAAGAGTCGAATGCAAAGAGCTCTGATATGTTTTTGAATTTAGGGGATTGTCCGGTTTCAAAATTTATATCCAATTATATAAAAGTAAATACTTCCAATTTTTAAAGGATAAATTAATTTTAGTATTCTATTTAACACTTAAAATGCAAACAAATAGTTTCTTGCCATTAAAATATATTTGGAAAGTACATAAAACTTTCTAATATTTTCTAATTCCCGAATTTTAATATTCAATATCATTAATTTTGAAAGCGAAAATAGTTGGGTCGACTGCTGCTAACGGTTAAAATTCAAATTTCGCGCGCGGCGTGTACCGCTACTCGATCTAGGAAATTGCTTTACCGGCGCTGGCCAATGAAAACAGTGGGGTCAAGGCTGTCTGTTTAAAAAGTGCGAGGTCATTACGGTTCACGCGATTCAACAAGTACCCTACCAGCTTAACTGGGCTCGCGTTAAAGTGATATGTGATGCGCGGCATCCTGTGAGGCGAGTCGCTGCAGCAGGTGAGTGTGAATGGCGGCCGCAAATTTAGACCAGCGGAAGAGATCAGGCGCCCATGACTAGTAAACAATGCAAACTGCAGTCTCATGGCACGCAGTAACCTTTCTCTTTGCCAGCGAGACTAAAGCGGTTTGTTGTTCCAGATTTCCGTTCTCGTCGGGTTGAGAGATAAGACTGTTAGTATTAGAGCACAATGACGAACATCAGCTACGAGGCCCAAATTCGGTACCTGACTCAGTGGTTCACAGAGTGGAGTGAAATGCAGAGGTCCGATTTCATTCCCATTCTGGCCGAGAAATACTCGAACAAGCCTTACGTGAACGGGATTGTGAACCACATTGCCGCCGTAAATTGCCAGGATAAGCCCATGTCACTATTCGATTGCAGGGTGAGTTCTATTATTAATTACAAAACGGAGAAATATTGAGAGAGATTGATACTGGATTTAGGTGAAATTGTTCAAAGAGTGGTTTGTTAATTGGAGCACCGAGCAGCGCGATGATTTTCTGAAAAAAATCATGGACATGGACTCATCCTTTGCGGAGAAGTTGACGGCAGAGCTCCAAAATGGGACGACAAATAACACAAATCACAATGGCGAAGAGCTGTTGGAAGATTAAAAGTGAATGTGTCATAATCTGTTTTTATTTGATTGCTGTTTCATGGGATAACTATGTGGTTAGTTATTTTTTTAATTTATTTTAGTTGCATTACTTTCATTTTATTTACTCAGTAGCAGGTTTGTTGATTAATTAATGTTTTATGTTAGATGCGTACCACAGTTGCATTTTTGCACTTGTATAATTGTCGAAGTCATTTTTAGTACCTAATCTTTTGTATCTGTAGTTAAGTTCATTCATGCGAGTGAAATTTGCTTGTGATTTGTACAATGAGTAAGTTCTAACACTAAAGTATTTTTGTAGGAGGATATTAGTTTAAGAATGTTGGGCAGCTGTAATAATTGATTTTTATTTTTATAAAACTATTTGTAATCATTATATAAATTTTTACATTAACACAGCCATTTCGTATATAGACATTCATGCAGTGGAACACTTAGGGCTAAGTGACAGATCACATCGGTTACGTATAAACCTGATTGAAATATAGCTGTTTTGAAGCATTCAGTCTTTGGTATGGGAGGGGGAGTGAGAATGAGCGTGCAAAATTTTTTGGCACAGGTTTCTGATGTTGGGCTGGTTCAGGAATTCTGCTTCCCGCAGAATACGTCGGATATCACCCATGCGCTTGTGCTTCACAGCCAACAAGTAGGCGCTCTTCAGCTGCTTTGTTTCGATGTATGCAGAAATCTATGAGAGTATTAAGTGATTTAAATTGTCTAAAAGCATCAAGACGTACCTTGGCAGCCCTATCTGTGATGAGTTTAATGAGGCCATCCAGCTGTGGGCCAGTAGCATTCGCCTTTGTTAGGGTTTGGACAGCCAGGATTAGCATTTCATCGCACATGTCTGTTACAGCCAAATCACTGATGCCACTGGAGCGGATGCAGCTCACCAGTTGGGCGATGCTGTTGTACCGCTCTGTTTTGGCTAGTTGCTTCCCCGCGTGACAGTACACTTTAACTGGGCTCAACTTGTAGTCGTGGATTATTCTGTTTTTTTTTTAATTATTAACATGACAGACATTAAAGTAATTAATACTTGCCTGAAAGCAATTCCAAAGCCATCTTCTACATTGTTGCCACAAACTATAGCCAATACCGCTAGTTGGACTCGTTCATAGTAGGAACCAAACAATGTTGGAATTTTTTGTGTTCTTGTTTCATCTTCTGGTAAATCTATAAGAAATTAAAAAATTTGTAATTGGTAAGAACAAAGAAAATATTGGAAATGAGAAATGACCATACAAATCTAAGAAAAAAATGGTTAACACAAATTTGTAAAATTATGTAACAGTAATTGGGGCATGATAAATATGAATGAAGGTTAAGCAGTGTAAGTTATAAACAAACTTAATTAAAAACTAATAAATACAGTCATCGTTAGTTGGCAAAATATTTTTGAAGTGAAAGTAATAACTGTCGTTAACCTTTCAGAAACATCATTAGCATTGCATTGCTAAGTATAATGTACACAAATGGTTACTGTAATTATTACAATAAATTCTGTTTTAAAGATTGCTTTAAGCGCCATTTGGTTATAATTCATAAGAAATTTGTGTTGTCTTACTACACGAAAAAGAATTCTGCAGAAAATTAGAGACGATGATACTAATATTACCCGCAAACATTTGTGATTTGTTTTTTATTTATAACAAGATCAGGGGGCGAAACGGTAATATATACAAATGTTGAAACTCATAAACACCTTGGAAACTCAAACTTAGACCAACCAATCAACTATGAAGGTCTCGGCACTCTATATATTATCGTTCATGAGATATGTCTCTTTAAAATAAATAAAGCGGGAAAATCCCCCTTAGGGGTGTTTCAATGGGTCGGGTTTATCAGACATTCCTATTCTACTTTTTAATGAGTTCAAAAAAGGTGGTCAGAAGTTTCGACCTAATTGTACAATTGATCACTATACTCAATTGTATATATTACCTCTAATAATATAGTAGGAGTCATCAGTTATCCTAATATACTGTTAGGTGTTAAGGTAAATCATGATATTACATATAACAAAGGTATTAGCTAAAATATCCACACACAACTATGGATTCATCACTCCAGGTCAATTCTTTCCGTCTTAAGTTGTCTATCACTTCATTGTTCCATGTTTTCCATGGTCTGCTATGTTTGCTGTGATTGTGCCTCCCATAATATTCAATTAGTATTGAAGTTCAAGATATGTCAGAGAGGAGTGAGAAGGTGGACTTCATGTCTAGGGAACATGCAAGACAGGGATCCGGAATTTTGGAGAATTATTTAGGCTAATAGAAGACCGAAACGCTTTTGCCGAAGTGACCGCCAACGTTTGGGAGATTGAATATACATGATGATGATTCTTTTTGTTGTTCTTTCCTTTCCCATCTGTATCATATGTCCAAATTATCTTAAGTGTTGGCGTTTGATGCTCTTTGAGATCGATTTTACTTCCAATTCTTTGTTTATCTCGTTATTTCTGATTTTATCTCTTCTCGTAACCCCTTTTATATCCCATAGAAATCTCATTTCCATGGCTTGAATTTTGCGTTTGATCTGCTTTGTTAGGTTTCAATTTTCACTTTTATACATTAGTATTGGTTTGAAAATAGTTTGAAACCCTGTACTCTTTATTTTCTTAGAGATCTCTTTTTCCTAATGAATGTGTTTTTTAATGCATGGTAGACCTTGGATGTGCTTTTTAGTCTAACGTTTATTCCGCATCAATTTTTCCGTGGCTCTATATCTTCACTCCCAAATATTTAAATGTTTGGACTCAATATCGTTAATTTTATTGATATGTCTAGTTTATCATCTTATAGGTTCTTTATGTATATCAGCAAGTCATTAGCGAATACACTTTCTGATACTTCTATTAGTTTCATGTTCATGTAGTTCACCATTAATTTTTTAACAGTTCCCTTTCTTTTTTTTTTAGGACGCCATCCATTACAAAGTTGAATTAGTCTTAGTCCCTCCACTGTTATGAATTCTTCACTAATTGTAAGTTTCCGGTTCTCACATAGGTTCTTATGTTTTCATATAGACCCTTGTGCATTGGGTTAGTTTACCATTTATATTTCTCTGTTTTAGGCTGTTCTACAGTAATTCTTTTTTTAATAAATTTCACATATTTCAGTAAATGTTACAAAATATTTTTCTGACGTAAATTTTTCTACTTGCTTAACTAAAAATATATGATCTTGCACTCTACTCCTCTATAATTTCTGAATCCACACTGCGTCCTCTAGCTGATATTCCACTTTCTTCGTTAATTTCCTTTTCTAAAATCCTTTAGCTATTATCCATAGCAATGTAATTACTGTTAGTTTATTCCCGTCTACTTTTTTATATACTGGTAATAGTATTCCTATTTCCCACTCTTTAGGAATCCTCTCTTCTTGCCAAACTTTATTAAGTACCCCCTCTGTCCGAAAATATGATATACATTTTGATTTTTTTCGTGTTCTAGAATATGATATAAATTTACAATTTTAATTAATTAGAACGATATTTATAAAATAGTGAAACAAATAATAACACAAAAAGTTTTAATTTAACAAGGGCGTGGCTGACTCCGCAGATTTTACGGAACATAATAATGTTGTTTGTAATCGTCCCTTACGACGAAGTTTCGCCTTATTAATATGCAGAATCTTAGAGGAAATCCCCCCTTTTGCTAACATGGTTGCTTCTAGACAAGTTCGCAATGTTAGAAAAACATTATCAAGGGTTTGTATGTTTAATGCATTGAATGCATTCAGTCAGTTCGTCGATTGCATTTAGTGCTGTGTCGTAAGAATTGTATAAAATAAAAAAGTCAAGATCCAATACATTAAAATCTAGACTATTTTGGCGGTTGTGATTTAAATCGAATATACCAGTCATCTCTAGAGCCTTTTGTTACAATATATTCATCATCAGAGAATGGGGGTTCACATTATGTTGTACATACATTGGATTGTGCTTGTGACTTATGGGAAATTCAAATGTTATTACTGAAGAAGAATCATTTTCTTGCATTCTTTTCTTGCAAATGGACTCAATATATATTTTTGTAATCAATGTTCCCTTGTCTCTATTTTGGAGTTTCTTGACCAAGCTCTTGGTAAACAAAAGTCCATATACCAATTTTTCCATCAAAAAATTTCTTTTTATGTGGATTATAACGTGGCTTAGCTACAGCTGCCATAAACATTACTTTTGTAATGAAACGTTTGCTTTTGCAGGTTCTATGGGGTGTTTCTTCATCCAGCATAAGGTAGTACAAATATTTAGTTTGAGTTAAATAGAACCATTTTCTTCTTCCTGTGCTTTGCTCTTCTATGTATTCTGTAGTACTTAGTACATTTTCTTCATCTGTTTTGTCAAAATTCTGTTTCCTCAAAATTCTACTTCTACCTTTTTTTGACATCCTTCAATTGCTTTTCGTTTTGTCGCTTAATGTTTAATTTTGTCTATTTTTCCTTCTCTAAGCAAACTATTTTATAAAACAACTTTTATTTTACAAAAGCAGTCCCTTTCACTCGTTTTACCCTGTTCTTTGACTTTGGACTTCTGGTTCATATATCTATTGTATTTTTCGACTAATCTGTTCCCCAAGTATTCTTTGTATAACTGTTTCTTGACTTTTATTTCCTTTTTAACCCATTCTACCAGCTTGTTTGTTGTTTTGCCCTGATAACTTTTGAACTTCCATATCCTTCTTTTGCTATTGTTATTAGTGGTTTTTTAATACAGTTCCGCAATGCTTCTAGTGGTAAGTTATTAAAAATTTGTTTTTGTACTTCCACTTTTTCCTTATATTTTCTTGCTATCTATTCTTCTCCCAAATTTTATTTTTGTTTATATTTTAGTTCTACTACTACCTATTCCCTTAGTATTATTTCCGTTTTTATTTTCATTTATGGCTAGGTAGTGGTTAGAGTCTATTTCTATTCCTCTCGCCCATCTCTCTTCTATTTTACTTCTGTACCTTCTGTTTATTGTGGTCCAATATAGATATTTTCTTCTGCTAACTATTTTCTTGATACTACTGTGTACAAATATAACCCGGAATTTTGTTATAATTTTTGAAATCCTTTTTTATTCTTAAAAATCTATTTCATCGCCTTCGAAGTAATCCCCCTCGGCTGCAATGCACTTATGCCAGCGAATTTTCCACTCATCAAAACACTTTGAAAAGTCCTGTTTCGGTATGGCCTTCAGCACCTTCTTCGATTCGGCTTGAATCTCTTCTATCGTGTCAAAACGGTGTCCCCGGAGCGGTCTTTTCATTTTGCTGAATAGCCAGAAGTCACATGGAGCTAAATCAGGCGAATACGGCGGTTGTGGAACGATATGGGTGGAATTTTTAGCGAAATGGTCACGAATAAATTGAGGGTTTTTGGAACCAAAGGAGATTTGACTTTTTTGAGGCACAAAACTTCCTTCAAAATGGTGTTGACTGATCCATTTGAAAGGCCAACGATGTCAGCAAGCTCTCTAGTTGTCAATCGACGATTTTGGAGCACCAATTCCTTAATTTTCGCGACGTGCTGTTCGTCAGTTGATGTTCTTGGACGTCTTTGATGTGGTTCGTCCTCAACGCCTTCTCGACCCTCTTTGAACATTTTATGCCATTCGTATACTTGTGTTTTAGACATAGCCTGTTGACCGAATATCATTTCTAACACAAAATTTAATCGAACTTCTTTGTTGAATATTTTCTGACATGGTAAAAATCGAAAAAGTTAATTTTGGTTGTTTACAAAAACGAGCGTCACTCTTCAACTAATTAAGATATTAATCTAAAATTTGACACAGATGTCAGTAGCAGCCCTACCAACTTAAAACTAAAAAGGTTTGTGCCCAACGAAACGCCCTCGCAGTTTAAATTAAAAATTCCGGGTTATATTTGTACACAGTTGTATATTTATATCTTTATGCGCAAAGTAGGAATTTGATATCATCTGACTGTTCTATATGCAGATGTCAACAGTCTTGTACCATCATTGTTATTTCTGGTGGTTTCTTCATACTATCCTATATCGATTTTCATGATTCCTCGTCTTTCTTGTCCAGTCTTCTATGCAAGTCCCGTAATATTAGTAATCTTCCTTGATATCTCCTATAGATTTTGATAAATGATTCCTCTTTCTTTGATGTCATAGGCCATTATTGTTTACCCACTATACAGGGTTTGTCCGGAAAATGTCGGGAATAATTTAATAAAAACGAAAGTGTTGCCAGGTAATCGTTTATTTCTTTAAAAAAATTTCAACATTATTCAGAGTTTCCAGCGTGTATGTCACGCTTTGAAGGCTTCTTGGAATGCGGAAACTCATATGCTATTTATGGTCCCGTTCACGGTGGTTTGGACCCTCTCCACCGACCCACAACAGGTTCCTTTCAGGCTGAATAGAAAGAAGTCGGGCGGTGCCAAGTCTGGGCTGTACAGCGATCGGAGCAACGATGCCACGTTGTGCTTGTCCAAGTATTCCCTCACGAGCAGCAACGTGTGCCATTCAAAAATCCTCGCTTCCCTTATCAAGTCTCTATGCCGAATTTTTTGAATTTGACACAAAACTTCACAGCATAACGTTGCTCTAGCATATGCTGCACCTCGAGTCCGCGACGCGTCACCAAAAAACGGTTTGGGAGAAGCGCGATCTTCAATCTCGGAGGCAACTGACAGGTCGCTTTCTTTACCTAAGTCCCCCCACCATTTATCCCGTCGAACATCACGTTCCTCTAACCCCTCTGGTTGGCTAGAAAATATATAATATATAATGTTTCCCTTGAATTTTCATTTTTCCTTTTCCTTTCTTTTTAGTTTCCATTATGCCCAAAATGTCCAGGTCTGTTTTTTTGATCTCTTCTAGCTCTATTTGTTCCTGCTGCACTTCTAATATTCCTATTATCCAAATATCTTCTTTTTTCATTTCCCCTTTTCTCTTGACTATTTTTTGTTCGATCATATTGTTTTCTCATAATCTGCCTTTGTTATGTCTGTCGTCTTGTGTCCAGTCCTTAAGTTAATTTTTAGTTTCTTGAAATCTTTTCTGCAGTGCTTTCATTTTTCACTTTTTTAAACAAACTCTTTATTTTGTTTCATTTCTATTTTTTATCACTACTGTATAATTTTTGGTATCCATTTTTAACTCTTCTGGTCTGTTTCTAATCTGCGTATTGACGTCTTTTTCTTACTTTGTTAAATCACTGTTAATATATGCTTTGTCTTATTTTATATTTTTTGATTTTGTTTTTTTTTAATTATCTTTACGTTATAATAAGTTTTTTAGGTTGATTAAGTACATTTTTGGTCCCATTTTATAAGCTGTCTGAGCAATAACTTCTAATTTTTCATTGATGAACTTATTTCCGCTGGATTAGCTGAACGTATTGTTAACCCTTGTAAAACTATATTAGTCCGTCTCTTCTCTCTTTCAAGTTGTTCTAATCTCACATTTGTATCTTTTAGTTCTTTCTTTAGTTCAGAGAAGTTACTGTTTATGTCAGTGGTCTCCTTTACTCATTTTCTTTCTTTAATTGTACTAGAGCCTTATTATGCTTGGCTTGATATATTTTTATTTGATAATTTGTCCTCATTCTTTCGTTTTAGTTTTACTGGCGATCTACTTGTCTGCTTGGTCCTGACAAAGGCCCGTTTGTTGATTCATTGTCCATCTATAACATGTCTTTTGTGTTTGTTGCTTGTTTATTCAATGGTCTAAATATTCGTTTGCACCCCATTGACTCAATTCTCTTAATTATAATTTAAGGTTTTTAATATCCAAATAGTATACGCAAATAATAATTCCTTAAGCCGCTTTGCACTGCCTATGATTCCTATCAGCTCGGGTAGATCCCTCGGAGGCTGATATGCGTTTCACATAACTTTTACTTTCTAGTCTGTCTTCATATATTCATTAGCGCAAATATAGCTAACTGTTTAGTTTATTCTAACTCACTGTTGTTGCTTCTTTACATCTCTCATAAATTTTTTCACAATATTTGGTGGTTAATATCTGAAAAACTTAGCGTAGTGATCGGTTTCACCTCTTGATATCAATTTGTAACAAAGTTAAAATTTCCAAAATGAAGCATAAAAGTGTTTTATATATGAAAATGTATTTACATTTGTTCCATCATTGAGGTAGAATGCAATTTCTGAAGTGGTTCCATAAAGTTTCAGAATATTAAAGAATTATATCACTGTAGGATATTCTGTATCAGTGTTTGTGTTTCATTAACTGAGGCTGATATTAAACATTTTGGGTCAGAAATAATAAATACATCATAAGATGAATGTTAGGAGAGCAGAGTAGCCTATTAAAATCATGAGTATACTGTTGCCAAAAATGTTACAAGTAGAAAAAATTAAAACGAAATTGAAATAGCAAATATTAAAACTTTGATTTCAATTCAGATATTTACAATAATTTAAGCAAAAAAATAAAGTTATCAAAACACTCGTATTTTATAAGAAAAATTCAATTATTCAAATGTACACCAAAGGAAATTTGTATGATTGCAATTTATTAACTTGTAATTTGTATTGTATATGGTTGAACTTTGTTCATATGATATGAGAGTTATAGGTCAATCAAGGAAGAGTAGATTTGAAAAACATAAAATATTTTCAAAACCAATTTGGGTTTAAAAAATCAATTTATAATAATTTCAACAGAGGCAATGAAAGCCTGTTTGATTAAACTTTTATCTTTTGTTGGTGCCACATATTCATTTGTTAATCTGATATAAGATATATATATATATATATATATATATAAGATAATTTTTAAAATTAATTTGAGTTAAAAGATCCAATTAAACTTTTAGCCTTTGTAGTTCATGGGGTCATATATTAATATATGAAAATATTTGGAATGAATTTGAATGTAAAGGGTTAAATCATAACTTCAAAAATATACACACCAATTCTTTTATGTGTACTGAGTAACAATTGAAGATTGCAAGCCCTTTCAATTATATTTTCCAAGGTTTAAGCGTACAACAGCTATACGTTAAAATTATGCTAAGAAGAATGATATACATTCATAGGTGAACTCATTTTGTTTAATCTATGTTGCCTTTAGTTTTCCGCAAATTAAATAAATCACTAAATATAGGGTGGGTCCAAACTCTCCCTAATTCCAGAGGAAGGTTATGAAGCGAATAGTGGTGAAAGTGATTTCATTAGATGCAGGTAGTAGAGGGGCACCTCAGGGTGCAAGAACACCAGAAAACATTGATACAGTTTCTGAAGCGATTGTGTGGAAACATGCCATTACTTTTTACTGGTCTAGTACTCTACCGCGAATTTTGCACCAAAAAATGTGTGGAGATTTTTTGGAAAACCTTCCAAATGGCACAGTTGTTTCCTTTACCAACTTTTGCATTCGTCAAAATGCGTTAATAAACAAAATTTTAGTATTTGAGCAATTATACCTAAGAAGATATCTAACACTAGTGTGGGGTAAATAAAGTTGGGGTCATTGGCCCTTATTTTTTTAAGAAGGGTGGCCAATGTGCTACTATCACTTTCAATCAATATGTGATATGATTCGACAATTTTTCACACCAAATCTTGATGTTCACCAATTGAAAAGCATTTGATTTGTATAAGATTTTTCTTGGGCGTTTAATCTGAACAAAAGGGAATCGGTTTTACCTCATAGAATACTCTAGCAAAGACAAACATTAACGAACTAAAAATGGAAAGTGTTAGACATGAAGTCGGTCTTAAAATGTCAACTATATTCTCTGAAGATTGAAGAAAATTTTTAATGGAGACGGAGGTGTTATTAGAACGTCGTCTTCAGAGGATAGTTCAGGAGAAAACAGTGAAAGAAGTTTTACATGTACTACCTAACATTAGAAATAACGTTATTGTTTACCATTTGATGATAAGTATAAAAGAGCTGGTGTAGAATAGCTGTTGCATTATATAGGCAGTTTATAGTATCCACTATATTGTATATGCATTGTGGCAGTTGATGTGAGGCTGATCCGTTTGATTTAAAGTTATTATTGCTTTGTTTAATAGACGACAACAAAAAATCTAAAATATAACAATTGTTATTTACTAGTTAGCATACTATGTTAGAGATACAAAAACAATTAAAAATAGTCAAAACTGTTCAAACAGCAAAATAGTCGGAAATATATTATCATAATAAGTAGCAATGATTTTGTACTTTAATTAATAACAAATAATATCAATCTATCAATTTATTTAAGCATATAATAAACAAGTGATTAAGAGTTAAACCACTTTTGTTTAGAAAATGATATTGCTGTTTAATCCATTCCTTGACAGAGTTACTGACAGAGAGAAAGAAATAATTTATTACTTAACGTGATACTATAAAGCACAGTGTAATTTCACAAATAATAGGAAGAAGCGTCAAAAGGAATTTGCTTTCGGTGTTGTCTCATACGGATCTATTAGTGCTAATTATCATTTATATAAATTTTGTGTTTTTCAAGTTAATATATGCACATAGGCAAATATATAGATGAATGTTTCACCAGCTGAAGTTGAACAGAGGTCTAAAGTAGTTAAAGAAGACAAATGGTTCAGATTGAAGCGAACTTGTCAATTGTTTGTTCGCTGATACATTAAACTAAAAATATGTTTGGGTAAATAAAAACTTGATTAGTCATATAAATACTATAACGGAAATTAGATCTCCTTAATATGTATAATTTTTGACATAGATTTTAATATGGCCAAGAAGAAATGTTTGGTGTTTTCTAATTAGATATTTTAGGCAGACATATGTAACAGCAATCTGTTTGAATGTAAGTAACAAGATAAATGTACCAGATTTGAGAGATATTTTTCGACTTCATTTTCGAATTCAGCGTAAAATTTCCTATAAGAATCCATTTTCAAATTTTAAAAAATCTCAAATTTTGTGACGGATCGACAGACCGACAGACAGAATTCAGTAACGAACTTTTTAAGTTCGTTGAAAATGTAAATATTTGTTCAAAATCTTAAATCTCCGAAAGTTTTTCATCGATTGCTTTGAAATTTTAACACAACGTTGTATTCGAATACGCGCATTTTATTTTTATATAGATGTCATACCTGTGACAGGCAAAACATGCTTTTTTTGAAAAACAGCGCCATCTGTTGGACGTAAAAGCAGAGTTACAGCCACGTGCGGTCGGGTACAGCTAGTAGATATAATAAAAACCTTACAAATATCAAGAAGAGAAGGTTTAAAGAGAAACACTACAAAACATTGCAGAATAAATAACATCAAATAGTGTTTAGAAGTAAACCACTTATAACAATAATGTTAGTGCTTATAAATATATACAAAGGGATTCTATATTTGATTAAAAATAGTTTTAATAATAAGAATTCATCTTATTTGCTTTTGGATTGTACCATGTTGATTTCTTATTTTTCAATAGTTCCCAATCATAATGGGGTTTTCTAAGAATATATAGAAATGCCAGTGTGGCAGCAGTTGTTGAGGCGCTTGACTGTGGCGTGAATAGACCTGGGTTCATTTCTTGGGCTTAAAATTCTGGCGAGTGGCCTATTCATTTACTAAAATTAATTGAGTATTTTTGTGTTCACTTCGAATAAAGGCTAATAAATGTGGTTGTTTAAGGCGGTGCTTATCATATTGCCCTGTATCAGAGATGGTGCGTGATGAGTAGACAGTGAGGCTGGACATGAGACCCTCACCTCTTAGTTTGTAGGTCTAGCCCCGTACGCGTGGCATAGTGTTTTACAAGAATATCTATAAGCAGCCTGGTAGAATAGAAATAGGTTAAGGTTATGTTCGTAGTGAAAGTAGCAAAGAGGTTGTGATATACTTTAAGTTCTACAAATTAGGGCGACATTGGAATAATTATATAAGAAAATAATTCACTTCATCACAGCCAGTGTACATATAGATTAAATAGATCTACTGAAACCACACTATATCAACTAACCAGTTGCTTGAAGAAGACTCCAAGACAGAAGGAACAGCTTCATATACATTCCTGGATATCAAGAAAAGCTTTGATAATACTTCTAATGAAGTAATAGGAAATGTTTTCACGAGAAAAAAATGTAAATCAATACATGATACAAGGGTGGAGTGTCGACCTTAATGCTATAGATGACATGTTAAGCTGACAATGAGTTATTTAGATTAGTGACTATACTACCCTAAGGTAATCGGAGAAGAAACTGAGGCAAATAAAACTAGAGCTCTGATTGGATCATCCTAGAAAAGAAAAATCCTCTTCTAAGAGTATCGATGAACAATGACGACCAATATATTCTAGATCCAATGAATATAAATACATTAAAAACACTTATCAATATTTTAGTTGAAAGCAATTACATAATATAAAACCAGCCTAAAGTAGAAATGAGGAGTTCAAAATCATAATTATAAACTTATTCCATCTTAATTGTGTTGCCATTTCAGGAGGTAGCAGGGAAATCTTTACTTGGAATATGTCTCAAGCTGGCTCATTTTACTACATACTTTGTATACTTGAACAGGCAAATAAGCTTATAAAATACAAAAAGAAATATTGTAAAGGGCAATTGACAGCCACAAAAAAATACTAGTGGCATAATATACATGTAAGTTGTCTTAGTTAAAAATGTTCTTAATATTTTATCCAAAATAAAGTACAAATATTATGTATTATTTACTTAACAACTTAAGGTAACCTTTTCTAAAAAAATGACAAAAAATAAATTTTTTTTGTAAAAAAATGTTCTTCAAACACATTTAGGATAGAAAAGTAAAATAAATAAAAAAGAGTAATGCTACTTCAAGTACAATGTAAATACAATAAATATGATTGTTCCAAGAACTTTTCCTTGTGCGGCAAATTCGAAGTAATACAAGTTTTGCAAAAGTAACGCAATTATTTTTTCCCCTTTTACCTCAACTGTGCTGTTGTGCAAAGTATACCACACAGTAACTTGTAAATATTCGTTTTTTACAGTTGGAGGAATAAAACAAAAAAAACGCCTCTTTGTATTATATAGTTATAAGTCTATGACTCTTTAACTAACTTAATTTTTTTAAATTTAATGTATCATGGTAATTTTGTATCAAAAGGTTTTCTAAATGAAAAAAAAACCTTTTAATCTGAAACAAGAGTTTCATACGCAAATACATAATAAATAGAAAACTATTTTTTTTATCAGTACTCTTCACCTTTTTCTCATTATGGGGGAATAAGACATGCTTTGATGTAGATGAACAGCTCTCATGGTCTTATATAACCTATATTAGCATTTGGCTGGCTTTACAGTGGTGTTGTCGCCCTGATCAGTTTAATTTTTCTGGATTATGGTTGATTGATTATTGTAGATACACAAATACCTTTTTTGTCACATTATTTTATCAAAAGTAATCACTCAAAGAATACTTCTTTTCCCAGCTCATCTACAACCCCTGTATTCCTTATTACAATCCTTTGAACTTTGCAGTTTTTGAATGCCATTCACAAATTATTTCATAGAAATAATTTTAGGGAGAGCTTTCCCTAATTACTTTAAGAACTTATGTATCTCATCTACAGGGTGTTAAAACCCTTCTAACCCACTTTTTGCACTTTTGATATGGCAGCATTTTGCAGTCTTCTACCAGATGGTTGTCAGTCAAAATATGTTGCAAAACGTTCATTTTTAAATTGTTGAAAATCCAATGCCATGGAGCAGACAAATTCAGAGTAAATTTTTTAGAAATTACCTAATCATCAAAGAAACTGAATTAGCACAATTGACACATGTAATATATAATATGTTGCGCTTTTCTGTTGAAAATATTCTTGATGTAGTTGTTCAACAAATTCCATGCAAATGTGCTGACATTTTGTGATGTTTAAAGTCTAATTGAAAAAATTTGTACACGCTATTTTCTTTGAGGATATTGTGCACTAAATTACAACTTCTTTAAGTTCACAGATATTTCATGTGTGGATTTACATATATATGTAAATTTATATAATCTGATCTGAAGACTATACAGTAACAGACAGCTGTAGAATGTGCTGGATCTTTACAGTGATTAGGACACTATTGTGAAAACAGTTGCCAAATTTAAAATTTGGATGGCTGCACCATCTCATGATAACATGTAAAGCTCTCATGCAATTTGAAAGTATTAAATAATAAATCTACTATGATGAACCACAGCAATAATAATTACATTCTAAATAGAAATATTGAAAGCTATTGGGTATTTTAAAAAGAAAGCTAAAGAAGCAAATACCTTCATTTATAAATGGTAAAATTTCAGGCAAGATCTCCAGCACAGGCGTCTCGGATGCTTCACATTCAGCCAAAAATTTCGCCACCTCAATCTGCCTCCAAATAGTGTTGATATGCTTGTCCACATTTTTGGAGTCCATCTTCATCACCAGGGATGGATTTGCTATACCTTTCGCCTCAAAGCTATCCTGGGAACTCATACTAGTTTTGCGAACTGTAAATGAATCATGTTATTATTATTTATTCAACAGTCTACCTTTTCATCTCTAACCTGAAGCAACCTCAACCCACTGTTCCTGCTCTAATTCTTGCTGTAAGTGCTGTTGTGCTTTATGCAAGTAATCTACTCGGGAAGCCAATTCAGAATACGTCAAGGCGCCATCCTTGTAAAATTTGATGCACGTCATGGCAGCTCGAACAAAGTCCCCCATAAACTGTTGTAGCTGGTATAATGAATGTAGTTTTGATTGCTTCTCCAAGTATCGACAGATGTGTTTCAAGTAGTCCTAAAAAATTATATATCAGCTCACTTTATAAGTTTGTTTCAAATGAAATGTCACCTTCCAAATGTCCAAAGTTGAATCAATCTTTGACATGCACTCTTGCAAATTTGTTACAAGATTTTCTCTTAGACATAACATATAGATTTCAATGAATATTTCTGAACTCAAACTATTTTCCAGCATGTACTTTAGGCACTCGTGAATGTTGTGATGTTTTATATAAAACTCCAGAAGGCTGATGTGACTGCCATATTTTGATAGATAATAAATGCATTCCTCATAAAATATGGGTTCGAGATGCGGTCTGGAAGCCTTCAATGATTTTAAGGAGTCACTGAAGTCGGAAGTGGCTTCATAATTTCCAGCTGCAATGTTGCTTAAATTCTTCAGCTTGTTGAGTATGCAAATGGCTGGGTCATTCTGCAATGGCAGGTTAACACTGCTATTCAAACTCCAGGTAGATGCAGTGACAGGTTTGATGTTTTTTATATCCTTCAGAATTTTTGGGTGAATTATGCAGGTGTTCGATTCTAGTATGTGGATGATCTCATTTAGAAGTGGGGGATTCTTTGTTGGGCGGCTCTCTGGTATTATGAACGGTTTGGGGCGCAGAGGCATGGAGATGTTTGAGAAGCTGTCACTTAGGTCAATGGAGGTCTCATAGTGGGCCGTCTTATCAAAGCAGCGCTGAAACTTTTCCCTGGCTAATTGCAAACTGCCCGCTTTTAAGTAACTCTTTCCCCAAGCTGCAAAAACGCCTGCAGAAAAAAACATGCGTTAGTTAATCTACTTTAAAATACAAAACACAAAATAGCGATATATTCAGTAGTTTTGAGATATCGTGCCACCCAGTTTGAAAAACGTGGTTTCGAGAAAAACGCGTTTAAAGTTTCGGTACATGAACTGCTTATATTCGGAGCACGTGGTCGACTAACGTTACACGCTATAACCGTTGATATTAATATATATAGAAGCACATATATAAAGTAATAGCATATATTCCGACATCTGGTGGCACTCGAGGTAGCTATACTTTCCATGATCCCCCATGGTATGGTCGTAAAGGTGGGAAATTCAAAAATATTACGGAAAATACAAGCTACTTTTCCGTTATAACTTTTTTAAAAAAAATAATTTCATACAAACCGTTTTGGGAATATATTCTACGGATAACTAGCTATCAAAAAATGCAACAACAAAAAAAACGACTTTTGAAACCTCTTGATGAGACCCCTCGCCTTAAAGTTATTATTATGTGTATTTAATACAAACGTCCTTCATTCTATTTCTAGTTAACTTAATCGGCTAACAGAACTCATATTTCCATGAATCATGAGTGGAGCTTTTATATTCTAGTTGCAGTTCTTCATTTACAAGAGGAACAATTCTGGAAAAAAAATTCTGATGATCGATAATGATATTTCGCCAAGTACTGTTCTGCATTGGAAATTTGAGAAAGCACTGGCTTGGTTTTTTCTATCTTGTTGCTTACAATGAACAAATTTCATCCACTCAATAATGCTGCTTAGAAACCTCTTGAGATCATTTTGAAACAGTAGATTTCAGAAAATCCACCAGAAAATTGATGCCACCTAACTAAACAGATGTTCTGGTAAGATAAGTAAGGCAAATTTATATAATTTAAAGTCACTGACACCTTCTGAGCTGACATACTGATACGTGTCTCCTCTAAAAAGGCTCAAAAATCCCCATATTTTAAAGGATCTAGAAGAGGAAAACGTCAAATCAGAAGATGGTTTAAGAAGCACCTCTTTAAAAGAAAAAAAGAAGGAAGAAAGTGATACTCATTGCTTGGTGTACATTGGAAAATTAACTGACTTAATTGGACAGGGCAAAGAATGGAACTCGTGTGGAAATTCTATCTGAAATGTGTACATTATACACAGGATAGTCAAACTAGAAAACCGCATGTTATTTACCTTTTCCATTTAAATTATCCATTTTATCTAGAGGTTCTAAAGATGAATTTTACGTAGAATGAAAAAATTTTGGTTATACTTTGATTTCGTTATATTAATGTTGGTCATACTTTTTTTATATTACAAACTTGTTGCATATAACAATAAATGTAAAAAATACTCATCTTAGTGATTTTATAATTCTTTTAAACATTTGTTTTATATTAAGTTACTTATTCTCCTAGAAATGTTTCCACTGTCATAACTGGAAAGATTAACATGAGCAAGATAGCTGCTTAATTTTAAATTTCACTTATGAAATTGTCTAATACAGCTTTGGATAAAAAATTTCAATAGCCTTATAACCCAGGAACAGCCAACATGAACTTTTTTTATTTATATAATCAGTTTATATGAAGTTATTATTGCTCTTGTTGCAGCTCTCCTTCCACTACAATTATAGAAAATTAAAAAAAATTTGAAGCTACTTTATACAATTATGTTATGAAGAATTCATTAAGTCAAAAAGTTTTGTTTTTTTAAGCAGCAACTAATTAAATAATTAAACAAAACCGTATTAGTTAATACGATATGTGACACACCTGTGTTGTCCAATCCTGCTTTTGTAGAAACTTCTAGCGCCAGGTTCCACTGCTCACCTTCCAAAAGCTTGTCTCTAAGGCGCCGCAATGTTAAAGCGTCGATGTAATGACTGTGAGATTGGCCACAACTTGGAATTAAGTGCAGACAACCGCGCTCGGCTAGTAATCCTAGCAAGTCCGCCTGCGATAAAATTCTATCAGCTAATGAAGAGCCCCACTGCATCATACATTGTGCTGAAAGCATCTTTGCGCTACCGCAAGGGATCTGTGTAATCATTATTTTTATTAATGAATAATTAAAAATATCGCTGTTGGACATACTTTAACATTTTGATTACCAGGAGATAGTCGATTTCTTGCATGGCTTCAGGATTTATTGGTTGTAGCAGCTGCAACATCACATTGCACTGATCTAATACAAATCTAAAACGTATAGATAAAGGAAATTGTTCGTTTTACTTTTTCAGATATTACTTTGGATATTCTTCATTTTTTGAATGATGCTTTAGTATAGAGAGACAGAGCGATACACTGGGTGCATACTCATATGAAAATTCTTCTCCGACTATTTGATTATGCATAGGATCATCTGTGAGGAGCCAGTAATCACATCCAATAGATTTTGTAGATGCTTCGCTTTTTATGGATGATCCTGCACCATCATGTGATTGTTCATAGCAATCTAAACAAACTCTCACTCTTATATCTCCATAGGTAGGCACCTATAATTAAGCAATAATGTAAAATAGTTTTATCATCATAATTGTGCATATTATGAAAATACAGGTGTGAGTTAACTATAGGGATACATTTCAAGAGGCGATTTCTGAGAGGAAAAAGAACCAATAAATTTTATATGAACATAAAAGTTTGTCCCGAAAATATCAAGTCAATGTTAGTACAATGAGAGGTAAGGCGCATGAGTGATCTGCATCAAATTTTATGCGTAGCTGAAGACATTTGTACAAAAAATATTCAAATGAGTTGGGAACTTCAAAAATTGTTCCCAACACTTAAAGTCATCCATGAAAGAGAAGACATTTGAGTACGTTGACAAGATTCCAAATACAAGACAGTTATTTGCTTTTGCAGAATGTTTTGAATAGTAGAACGATGTTAGGAGAAATTTATGAGGTGCTTACTATGAAAGAGACTGGGGCTACATATAATGTTTATTGTTTTTGTTATTATTTTTATATTATATGGTTTACTATTTTCAGGCCAGATGATGGATGTTTGAAAATGCATGTATTCAATGGTAGATGGTAATATTGTTCTTCATGACGTTAGTCCTCTCATAAAAACCTTCACTTCAGTTACGATGTGTTTTATGTTTCTTTTTACTTGTGGATCTGGTCCTAAATGAACATGTGTTGTAAAGTGATTTTAAAATGGTCCGCTAGTCATATTAAAAACAAGTAAAAATAATTTATACACATGGTGGGGAGGTCAGACAGGGATGACATAATTAATATATGCATCAGTCATCTGTGGGCTAAGCAGAATTCTCATAGAATGGTTAAATTTTATCATTAACAACGATTGAATATCAGTGTTTGGGTTGGAATTATTGGTGACTACTTAGTTAGATCAGTCATTCTTGTACCAGGTCTCAATAGCTTAAAATATATTATGATTTTTGAGAAACACTTTCTCATTGCTTGAAGAAGTACCGTTGGCAGTATCACAAGTTGCGACTTGATGTATAATGGAGTCTAGCTCACTTCATTATCTCAATAACAGCTTCATTGATATATGGTTTAGATGACGTAGTCTTGTTGCATAGCTTGTTTGATCATGGGATTTAAACTCTCTTGGGGCCATTTGAAAAGCGTCATATATGCTTAGCCAATTTCTGATGTATAAATATTTGAACGGGTGCGTCAATTCATAATGCAATGCATGTAATGTGATACAGTGTAGCAGTATTATCAATTAATTTTGTATTTCTAGACATTTGTACATATATGCTTTTTTGTTCTTTTTCCTATCAGTAATCACCTTCTGAAGCGCTGGTGGACAAAAAATTACGTTACAGGATGTAGTTATGTAAGCGTCTGTAATAATAATGAGATTTGTAATCACCCTTCTGAGGAAAATCATAAGAGAAGTGAAAATAAGAGTGAGATGCACATGCTTTAAAATAAAGTCAATGTTTAAACTAGGAAGTCGGTTACCTAAGAGTTATGCAAAAAGATATTATGATGTCTTACACATGGAAACAAGTTGCGTATGAGCGAGTTTTCAAGTTGGAATGGGGTTGAATTAGAAGATTATATAAGAGAAATATGGAGATCTACAAAAATGCGCAGATAAGGATAAAATGCAAACATTATTAATAAGTGTGTGATTGACCAATGAAGGATTACACAACTAGAATTTGGTCAGTCATTACTTATAAACCCTGAAAAGATTACTACCTTTGCAAGTAGCCCTTCAAGATTGGTCTACACAAATTCTTACTAAGGAATGGCAATAAATAACAATATTTCCTTGATACTGTTCACTGTAGACTAGAGCATGGACTTGTAGTGTACCTTCCCTGCTCCATTTACCCTTTTGACCTCAACACCATTAAGCTCAATTAGTGTGATGTCATAAACGTTAACTTTAGCGAAAGAAATGGCACTTGATAATGTTTTCCAATATAAAAATGTTTTAACTTGTATCTCTATAATAGTTGCATTCATGTGAAGGACCTTAAGAGGTAGCTATTTGGATTAGTTACGAAGGATGGTTGCGTCTAATGTAAATTTGTGGAACCTTTACTCATAGAAAAATTACCATTACTATCTTGATAGATAAAAGTGCTCCCTTCTGTGCAGAGGGTTCCTGGTAGAATACTTCAATAAAACAAATCTACATAACGCATGTTATATGTTGATATGTTCCATGATCCACATAATTTTCGGATTTACTCCTTGTTAAAGATGTCTGGGATATGATAGGGTGGCGTTTACTATGATATACCAGTGTTTCAACAAATGAAAAAAAACAGTAGACTAAGATCAAATGAATTTAGTTTCAGCTAATCCAATTTGATGTCCAAACCAGCGAATACAAGTCATCTTTAAATAGACCAAAGTTTATTCAATTCTTTGTTTTTACTTTTCTTCAAAGTATATTTTATTTTTATATGGTTTTAATAAATATACATGAAAAGGTGGTTCACGGTTGACTTTTCTGTATAAAAATCTTTATAAGTATTTTGCACATGGTACAATAAATTTCCTGCATACTCAACACTTGTAGCAAATATGGTGATCAGCAGTAGCAGGTGCATAATTATTTTTTTTTAATTAAAACGTAAACAGCTGATAAGCTCTTTCAAGATGATGACCTAGTTTTATGTTAAAAATTACTGTTAAGTTTATAAACTTTTGTATTTGATATTGTTATTTTTGAAATCAGCAATAAATGGTTTTTTCTTTAATTTATGACTATAAACAAAGAACACGTAAATTCTTCGAGTTTATAAATTAATACCTGCATCCGTTTTAAAGAACAGCTACCGCAAACAACTCTTCCACATCTTCGGCAGTGGTGGCGCCTGTTAAACATAGAAAAAGTCGAATCTGCACAGCACATGCACTCTGTCACCTAAAAAAATTGTCAAAACAGCGCGTGTCTAAGTTCATGTTACAGTTCAATCTTGGTACCTCATGATTCTGTACCCATTCTGATTTATCTGGCACTACCTCTGGCATGATAAAGTTTTTGCGCCCAGAAGTGAAGTTGATGGAATCCAAAGACTGTAAAAGTTTATTACTTTCCGGAGATTTGACCAATCGTGATTCAGGCTGGATAATAACGCGGAACTCTAAACTCTTCTCAGCATAAGCTCGCAAAAGCTCATCAATCTTTTCTATCGATAGCCAATTTTCGTCAAAGTCGCAGTTTTCGATATCTGGCCTGATCATTTCCAAAACCTGGCCTAACTTCTCGAGTTTCGCATTCATAACCAAAATTTCGATTATGTTCATTGGCTCGGTTATTAAACACCACAGCTGTTCCTGCTCCAGTGAGTTAAAGCACGAGAGCATCTTAAGGCTAACCTGGATATTTTTGAATAGAACAGTATTGCTGGAGTCCGACCTTGAAATGAAACTAGCGATAAAATCCAGGTGTTCCAGCTTCTTTAAGATTTTCAGCAAGCTGTAGCACATCTGCACCGCGTGATCTGTTGGAAGTTTGTACCACAGATCTTGTATTTTGGAGATTTCTACATTTGAGTCGAAAAGCGCTACGAAATAGGTTTCGTCAATAACGCGAAGATCGTTATCTGCAACTTCGTGGATTTCAATGAGTTTCAGAAGAAGGTCTACCTGCAAGTATCACATATGGGTAAAATTATCAAATGTGGAATTTGATAGCTTACCTTAACTGTATTCAGAAGGCTTTGTAATATTTCTTGCAGCTTGTTCTTGCAGAGTAAGAATATTTCAAACCAAGATTTCTTTTGTAAAATATTTTTTATCTATAACAGGAATACATTATTAGTAACCATGTGAAAATAATGTGTAATTTATATATAATATTGATAGATTATATTACAGTTTAAAAATTTTACAGTACAATAGAAACTCAATTCAAGAACTTAACAGATCTTCTAAGGTATGTTATTTTTAAAATAACAATAGTTTAATTCCTTTATAAGTCACTTTTGAACTTTTTGAAAAGGCGGACCAGATGAGTAAAGATCCTTTGTCAACAATAAGGATAATTTAAAATAATTTCCAATAACATCCATGTTTTATGAGAACGTGTTTCTTGATTAGTTATGTTGCTGTTCTTCATTCAGGTTGTAGGAAATATTGGGATGTAATTTGGATTCAGCTTTATGTAAAATCTATCAAATAAAATGCATGTCATATTTTAACAATGGGAATATAAAGGTCCATTCTTTAACATTATAACCATGTGCTAGTGTTGTGCTCAAAATGAATTCTGTAGTGTCTTTAACCAAAATCCTAATATGTAGTTGTTTATTATAACTTCAAATTAGGATTGGAAACAACACAATCAAGTAGTATTAATATCACATTTAGGGAAGATACTGTTAACAAAATTTATTTCAATTGTTGCTGCAGTGGCTATTTCAACCTGTAAGATCAGATCTGCTCAAGATGATATTATAAGGCTTTTCCAAATTGTCGAATTAGAAGATATGGAGCAGTGCAATATCTGGCACATTCTCCATTTTTGATACCAGCAAATTCATTTTCTTGTACCTACTACTCTTAAGGACAAAGTCTATGCCCATAATATTTGAAAAATCGACGATTTGAAGAAAGCGAGAAATCTAACATTCTACTTGATGTGTGCGCCAATGTATGTAAATGTGTTACTTATCCTGAAAGTAAAGTGGATTATTATGTGTAAAACTTATAAGCATAAACAGCCAATGATAAACGACATGTAGTTTAATCAAATTGTTTGGCATTAAATACATCAGCCAGTAGATTCCTAACAAATATGTATCTCTTACTAAGCTGTGGCACATACAACCTATATAGTACTGTCAATTACTATCTTAAATGTTGCTACATGGTTGCTGAATCTTTGTTTAATGTATTATAAGAAGCTATAATAAATAATTTCCTTTTCTATATTAACCCAAAATATTTTATTTATAATTTTGTTTTATTTTTGTTCTTTAAAACCCATATTTTTAATAGAGAACATAACTGTTTTGTAATCCAAGTGGGACTGTGATTGTAATTTTTTTATACCTGCATTTAAAACAAACATGTGGTTGGACAGTAGTCTACATGTGCTTAATATAAAGCTTCATAAAAGATTTAGATATAGAACAAAATCTTATAAAGCTGTAATTTTTAACAGATATTGTTATTAGAATATCATTCGTGTCGCTCATTGCAAAATAGCTTGACCGACTACTATTTCAAAAACAAAATCAAGGTATGTATATTTTTCTTTTTAGTGATTATAAATATGGTAATTTTACTGTGAAATTAACTTGTCTGAATGTTAAAAAAATAAAAAACGATAAAAATTACGCTAATTTTTATTTAATCCACTGTGAATTATTATTATTTAGCCTATAAATCCTAATATTGAGCAAGGGCTACCTTCTTTTTTCTTATCATGAAATATAACAATCGATAAAAAATAAACAGAAATTATTTTAATTCTTTGTAGTAACATTTTTTTGTTTGTTCCTTTTTAAAACAAAAATTTAACTTACGTTTTCATATAAAGTTATCTTCTCTAGCCAATTAGCGAACTTATGACCGTATTCGTTATTAAGTGCCGAAAGTTTGGGAAGTTCCGCCTTTATAATTTCGATGCAGAATTCGCCAGGCCAAGTAGTCAAATTATTTAAAATGCACTCCCATCGCATCACATCATCTGTAATAAACTGCACATATTTGAAGAAATCTGGTTCAAAGCAATCTCCCACGATTTCGTTTAAGATCATGTCACGCAAACGCACAAGTCTATCGCTGCCTTTTAGTTGATCTTGAGGTACACTGTCGACTACATCAAGCAAATGCTTCCAGTTGGTAATCTTTAAGTCGCCTTCAAATATTTCTTCGCCAGTTTCAAGGCTGCCTGTACTAATTTGAGAACTTAAAATACTATGACTGACTTCTTCCATTTCAGGGTGAATTATTCGTTGATCAACGTAGCTATGGACTAAGTCGGGGTCGATTTTCTGCTGTAGGGCGGTTACTACATCATTGTCGCTGAAAAGCACGCGCAAATGCTGGACGCGAGGCAGCCTGAGGAAGTTCATAAATGTTTTGATACGAATTTCATTCAGATCCAGTTTGGTTCCTTCTATTTTGTACATTTCGCTTAATATAAATGCTAACAGCCAATTTCGCCTTTGAATGTACGATATTATGTTGCTGTTTGGAAAAAATGCGGGTTTCGTGTATTGAGTTTTCTCTAACGAATTGTTATTTAGAGTTAAATTAATTTTAGGAAAAAATATTCTTGCAACATGATAAACCAGGTCGAGTCTTAATTTTGTAAACAATTGCTCAAAATCGCTCATGTCCCGTTTCTTCTCAAACAGTAACTTTTCTAAAACTTCAGATCTACTGAGATTCAAAATTTCAAAATATGAGGTATCCTTTCCTTTGGAAATTAAATTCGAATTGTTCCCTTCTACGTAAAGAATTTTAGAAAAATTTTTCAAGTAATTTAATAACCGCTGCAAAAATTTGATTTGCTCTTTAGATACACGTTCTCCATTGTAGCTCATACATAAGTCTTGCAATTTTACAAACGTATTATGAGCAAGATGTTTGCCGTTCAACTTGCCATTTTTTTCTACAACTAGTTGCTTATTAAATGCTTCAAACTGATTGCAGAGATCTGCATAAAAGTTCTCCTTTAACAGGTACATCTCAACCTTAAAGTCAAATTCTGGATTGCACAAAATCCCCTTAATAGAAACGCTGTGTCTGTTATTAACTTCAGTAAAAATCTTCAGTATATTTCTGCAAAACCGAGTATAATGCGATTCTGTGGTAGGGTCGGCGGTGTTATATGTAACGGCGATGTTAAGCAACTCCTCGCATTCCTCAAAGCTGTCGCCTTGCGTGATGGCCAGATCAATGATATTCATAAAGTTTGAATTATCTGCACCGCAGCTCGCCGAAAATTCTCGATAGTCGGCAGTGGCAGGAGACTCATCGTCGTTGGTGGCAGAAGGGCTCGATTTGAAAAACTCCTCAATTAGGGCACTAACAGTATGTTCACTTGTAGTTGGTGCCTGTATTGCCGGACTCTCTCTTTTGATTTGTTGCACTCTGAATGCTTTTTTCAGAGCTTGCTTCAGATTTAATAATCTCAGGTTCAAAGTGATTTCGGCAGACATGGGCGAATCTTGCATGTTAAATATCTGAAACATAATAAAACAATGACGTAAATTTAATGCTATCTTTTATCTCTTCTACTTTTTAAGAAAATAAATATATAAAATAGGATTAGTTAAGTTTGAGATATATTTGGCAATAAATTAATTAGAATGTAACTGATACTATCATGAGGCTTGATAACATAATAAAGGTTCGACTTATCAGGTATTAAGTAGTTATCTATTCAATTTTATATTAATTTCAAAGCTATTGATGCAGAAGCTGGTGTAATAAAACGTGAGTTCGATTTTTGTGGCATTTCATTAGATTTTTTATTGCCGTTAGTTCTTCACTAATTAATGAACAATACATCGTCGTCTAATAAGATTTCTTAACTTGCATTTCTGTGAAAATAACACGAAATTGTAGGTTTCACCTAATCGTAAACATAATTATAATAATTTTTAAATCAGACAAAACTATGTAAAGGTAACATTGTTCATGAGAAAAGTTCACAAAAATAACATAAACAAAGTTTACTGATTTTACTTTTGTTTTATAGGTACATATCTTTCCATAATAACTTTGAACATTTACGTTTTTATTCTACAGTCATTCCGCGCCTGTGTTTCGGAGCAAGCGGTTGTGTGCCGTACTTCAATATATAAGTGCCTGAAACGCTCTACCTGCTGTTTAAAGTCAGGCCTGCATTTTTAATATTAGTAATACGAGTGCTAATCGCCATCATTGACCGCAAAGGTCTTTGTTATGGCAGGGAAGTTATCATAGAGTTATTGCTATTATTTGCGCTACTTATATTAAAATCACCTAAAATCTAAATTAATTTGAACGTAGTAACTAATAATTAACTATGACTCATTTACAACCTAATTATTAACCATATCCAATACAAACTAACATACAACAATCCCAACACCAAACTTATAATGCACCACAACACAACAACCTCAAACCACTCCATACCTACTAAATTCTTACTACATCATACAGTTGCCATATTCATATTCGACAAATAAACAACCTTCCATATGGGTCTTCTAGCTTGTAACGATGTACGAGACGAATGGCGCACAGTCAACTACAAAAAAGGATCTAGAAGCCTTGAAAACATTTTAAATAACCAAACCCAAGAGGGAAAGCTCCAATATTGGCTGGTCAACCCAGTACAAACCAGCATATATAGAAATCGATTATCAGACTAACACCACTCAGGAAACAAGCACTCTGAAAGACCCTATTTATGTATCTGATGTCAAAAATATAAATCCGTTAATATTACTTAATGATATCAAAGATAACTTCACAATAAACGCACTTGCCAATGATCAAGTAAAAATTCATACCAATAAAAGCTTCATTTATAAAATTATTATTAAAAACCTCATGAATAAAAACACAAAATTCCATACGTATAAACCGAAACAGGAAAGAATGTTCAGAGTTGTAATGAAAAACATTCATCATTCTACAAGCCCAATAAAAATCAAACAGAACTTAGAAACACTTAACCATAAAGTAATTAATGTTTGGAACGTAAAACAACGGTAAACCAAAATTCCTTTCTCCATGTTTATAATTGAAATTAAACAAAAATACAACGAATATATTTATAAAACCAAATTATTCATGAACACAAGTATAATTTTCGAACTACCACATGCTAAAAGAACAACCCCACAATGTGCTAAATGCTAATGATTTGGTCACACCAAAAATTACTGCCAGCAAACGGTACGTTGTGTTAAATGTACAAGAACCAATTTTACCAACGAAAGCACAAGGAAAACTAAAGATGACCAGGTCTAATGTGTAAACTACAGCGGGGGTCACCAAACCAGCTATCGAGAATGTATAGTACATAAAACAACTTCAAGAAAAACTATTCACGTTTAAGACGCGAAGTTAACACAAACATGCGCACACTTAATCAAATATATAGAGTTCCTGAGATTACATATTCTGAACAAAGAAGACAAAAGATACAATCTATACAAAATCCGATCATTAATGCTACTGCTACCTCATCATCACACGTGATACCTCAAAAACAATAGTCAAACGACATGGAGGAACTAAAATCCAATATGAAAAATTTAATCACGCAAATGAGGATTATTATGTATAATATATGTGTGTGAATGTCCTAGCATTTAAGTGCATGTTAGTGGGCACAATAAGCCCTTGAGGCTGCAGTGCCTGTAAGTGCGCCAAAAAAAGGAGAAATGAAGGGACTTTAAGAAATAATAAGAAGTGGGTAACAAGCTAAAGATGAGGAAATTAAAATTTTAGAAACATGGATAAGGTATATGGACTAAAGACACTTATTTATCTGTTTTTATTTTAATACGGGTTAGAGTTTTGTAATTACATTTTCGTCACTTTTTGAAAACATTTGCGCAGAAAACAAAATAATCTCTATAAAATGTAACACAAATGTAAAATGACGTGTCATAGTCTTAGAGTGATTGCTGGAAGTTCTCAATTTAGGATAAAGTGATCTTATATGTAGGTCACCCTAACACACTTCACATAAAAATGAACCAGCATTATCAAAACATTAGGGATAACCACAGGAAGTTACTTACAAAAATATAATATATTATAATACAAAAAATGGGAATCGTATTTTATGGAGATGTTGAAAGATAACAATGACAACAAAAACGGACAAAACAGCTACTAAAACAAATGAGTCCTATGCTTCAAACAGACTTAAAAGCAACATAAAAATAAAACTGAGAAAGGCAACTGAAAAAGATAAGAGTTTATCAAAAATAATAAAGTACTCAAAAGAAACAAGTAAAAATTATGGGAATACCAAAGAATTGGAAATGTGTAATAATATCAGCATTGTTACGCAAAGAAGCAATATAAAGGAATTTGAAAATTACTAAAATGTTATACTATTACGTGTACCAACACGGTACTAAAAATAATTGAGTACCTGCGTTCATTCGAACAAGGGGTAATAATAGCGGTCGTCTAAGGTGCGGTGCTTGCCACATCGCCCCGCATCAGAGATGGTGCGCGACGACCGGGCAGAGAGAGCGAACGTATGAGAGCCTTAACCTCTCAGTTCGCAAGCCGTGCTCCCACGCGGGGCGTAGGGCCTTACCATTATTATTATAATTTTAAAAATACACGACTAAGATTTTTTAAATTTTTTTTTCTGATAATTGTCACCAACTGGTCTATCACCCGTTTCCGGCTTGACGTTGATTTTTGGGACAAATATACTTACATATATATATATATATATATATATATATATATATATGTATTTTCATTTCTTTCTGTTTCTACATTCATGTTTTCACTATTAAGGCTAAAGTTAAAAAATTAGGTCAATCAATTAACGGTAATCCCCGTAGACAAAGCAGGGACTTGAAATTAAGCAAGTAATGCCAATTTAGCAACTACTGAAAAGAATCAAAGTTTATTTCATCGCGCAATAAACAAATGATTAATATGTAATTTGAACACTACGTTAATTTGAATGTTTTGTCATAGCAGCGGCGATTGTAAAACCCATTTATATATAAAATTAAAAAAAGAATATCCATTGTATATATTTATAGGTTAGAAATCAAAATTTGGTTTTAATCAATAAAGTGTTACATTGTAAATCTAATTTTGACGCGCATCGTTTTGCGTCATCAAGCTTGTGTCATGATGATTTATTAGTATATCTGTTCAGTGAACCGAGGTGAATAAACGAGTAATTTCTCAAGCATAGAATAACAAGGAAATATAAGATAAGAAGTGTTAAAAGGGGTTTCTACTTTCGTGGTTAAAAAATAAGTTATAATTTAGTAACGTTTGCACGATTACCTAAGTTGCAGAATTTTTCTAAGCATTTTTAAACAAAACTTCACCTGCAGTAATTATTGGATGG
Source organism: Sinelater perroti (assembly GCA_036346155.1). Classification (NCBI taxonomy): domain Eukaryota; kingdom Metazoa; phylum Arthropoda; class Insecta; order Coleoptera; family Elateridae; genus Sinelater; species Sinelater perroti. The sequence continues at coordinate 813,560 of JARFIY010000348.1, read as the reverse complement.
ATTAAATACCTTGTGTCTGCTGTTGCCGATCCCAAGCCCAAATCAAGGAGGGTTCGAGTATGGGCATTCTCCTCGTAAAAAAATCATGCAAAAAAAACATGGAAAGAACACTATAAAGAATTGTTAACAGAAGGAAGAAATAGGTATAAAGAAATATCCTATACAATGTAGAAAATGAAGGAAAAGAAGTAACAGTAACCGAAATTTATACCGTAATAAAAAATATGCAGAATAATCGATCATCTGACCCTAGAGGGATATAGATAGAGTTAATAAAACATGTTTTATCATGGAAGCTCTGAAAGAACTAATTACAATCTGTATTAAATGAGAGGAGGTTCCAGAAGAATGAAAAAATGCATACATTAGCCCTGTTTATAACAAGTACGGACGTGAAATTCCTTTTCCACCAATGTCCGGGGCTTATATATATAAACAAAAATTTGTGGCCACTTCCAGTCAAATCGGTCTCGAGATTTTCCGATCAGGCTGATATTTGGCGCCTGGACTTGACTTATGGTCCTTAGTTGAATACTGAAAACGTTATGTCTCTATCTATTACAGATTAAAAATTATAAGGCGTGACAAATGTCAGAAATAGAAGCTGGTCTCCAGCTTGGAAGCTGTCTTAAGGGGAGGTTCTCATCAGAGCCGACCAAAAAATCAGGGTTTTTTGTTGCATTTTTTGATAGCCAATTATCCGTAGAATATATTCCCAAAACGGTTTGTATGAAATTATTTTTTTAAAAAAGTTATAGCGGAAAAGTAGCTTGTGTTTTCTGTAATATTTTTGAATTTCCCACCTTTACGACCATACCATGAGTGATCATGGTAAATAGCTACCTCGGGTGCCACCAGATGTCGGAATATATGCTATTACTTTATAGATGTGCTTCTATATATACTAATATCAACGGTTACAGCATGTAGTGTTAGTCGACCACGTGCTCCGAATGTAAGCAGTTCGTGTACCGAAACTTTAAACGCGTTTTTCTCGAAACCACGTTTTTCAAACTGAGCGGCACGTTATCTCAAAACTACTGAATATGTCGCTCTTTTGTTTTTTGTATTTCAAAGTAGATTAATCAAAAGTTATAAGGAATGACATATTGGAAGTTGGGTCTGCTAAAAACCCTTATTGCATTGTTGTAGAGCATCCCATATGTACCAGCTCGCAGATGTGAACCCGGTAGGCCATAGGCTTTCGAATCATAATCCTTTTATGTCTTTAGGTTCAGTAATTCTCTAGTTGAAAGCCGCGACGGACAGATGGACAGACAGACGTCCGCACCGATTTCATTAGGCTTCCCTTTCAGGTATAGAAGCCTAAAAAATAAAATAGAAAATATTGCAATAATTATAAGGAAATTAGTGCATCATCAATTCTCAGTAGACCGACTGCATGGGTGGGTCTTAAAAACAAAAATAGAAGAGCAATTAACGGAAACAGAAATACAAAGCGAGTTTAGACCGGGTAAGTCTCTATTCTATCTTCTGTATAAAACGGTTAATAGAAAAACAACAGCGTAAGAAAGTTGCATATTACATTTATAGACTTAGAGAAAGCATCCGATATTGTTCCAGTAAATAAGCTGCGGAAAACACTGAAATATAATGAAGCAGAGAAATGTTTTTTAAATTCAGTTAAAAATGTATACAAAAATAGTAAAAGTTGGACAAAACAGCTCAAGTAAATAATAGACTAACACAAGGCTGTTACATTTAAGAAATAAAACGAAAGTCTAGAAGGCATAGGAATATCTTTATAGCTTATTATTTCCTGATGCTCAAGTAATATTTGTAGAAGATCAGGATGATATAAACTATGTTTAGGAAGTTAGTAGAGGAGTAAAATAAATGGGGTTTGGAAATTAACTATGATACAAGAAAGTACATGGTTATTAGAGCTCCAGGACAGGACTTGCATACAGAAAAAGGAATAGTTGAAAATACAAATTAATGTCAGTACCTTGGAGATTATGCACCAGAAATATGGTCCTTAAACCACAATGAAAAAAACAAACTCAGTTCAACAAAGATAATGTACTGGAGAAGTTGTTGCAGAATCACAATGCAAGATCATATAAAAAATAACAGAATTGGGGAAATTATGCAAGTAGATACTAATCACTAATAGACCAAATAGAAATTAAACAATTAAATTGGTACGGCCACATGAGGCGAATAAGTTAAGAAAGACTGCCACAAAAAATTTGGAAATGGAAACTTACACAAAGAACGAAAAAATGAAGGCCAAAGAAGAGCTGAAACCTATGTATAAAGGAAGTCATGAGGAGGCGAGAACTGGAAGAATATTATTATATAACAAATTTCTCAACACCCCCCGTAGCGCAGCCGCTAGACACCAGCAATATATCACCTTTGGTGGCGACACTTCTAGGAATCTAACTGGCGCCCACGTGTTCGTTGAATATACGAGAAGGTTCGAGTGCGGCATCTCGGTGATTCGCGACTTTTCTGGAATGTTGTCGGATAGGCATAAATATTACACGGCAGGACGGCTGTGGCATTCGGAATTGAAGTGACGACAGCAAAGGAATCCAAATGCGGGAGCTGTGTTGACATAAATAGTGCCTAGTTCTATATTATCTATTCTGTATATAAATAGCGTTGTAATGTAAGATTCACTATTGAAGCACAAACCCTTAATGTTTTCGCGATGTTGCGCACTGATAACCTTTCTCGATAAAAAGTGAGAATGGTTGAACGAGTTTCTACGGAGTGGCTTACTACGGGCCATTGAATGAAAAAGGAGACGTGACACAAGGTCTGATGATAAACTGGAGAGCTGGAAAGTCGGAGCTCCGGACGGCGCAGTTTTTTTATTGTAAACAAACATCTAAAACAACAGCAGTATGATTTTTTTAATTCTAGTTTGTCAAGTGACAAGTGATTAATTACTTCCATTCAAAACAATATTGTCTAAGGAGATAGCAAAAGGTTAAACAAAACAAAATGTATTACAAAAAATAAAGTTGTTCAGTGTATAACTGAATTTTATTATGGTGTCCATACTTCCCTCAGTATATGTAATACAAGCGAAAACAAAGTGTTTTAAATAATTATATATAATGGAGATAAAACCATATAACATTGATAATGAATAATCACAGTTGTTATTACTGAATAAACCTACATCCTACAGGCGTTGAGGGAATTTCGGCAAACTTTACAGTATTATCACTGGCGAGTGTGTAAAATAGCTGTGTAAGCATCAAGTAAGTACATAAGTGAAAGCAGGATCTTCTGTAGGAAATAATATCAATTGAGTTTTAACATAATTAATGAAATACAATACATGAAAATATAGAATACTGATTATACACAAGTCTTGGAAAAAGTAATAACAACAGTTGTTAAAAGTGTGACATATTTTCACTGCGCCTGGTAACACTGGGCATTGCGTAAATCAACCGTCTCTTGTTTGTTACGGATAGTGTGGACTGTGCGCTAACAGCAGAATGAGGCTGTGTGGTTATTGACGTTGTGTAGTTGTGGTGAGTGACCAATATGTCCGACCTGACGGAGTTTCAAAGAGGTCTAATTGTTGATGCCCGTCTAGCTGGAGCATCTGTGAGCAAAACAGCGACGTTATGAGGTCTAACACAAAGCATGGCCGCACACACAGTGCACGGTAAAGCAGGGTCAGCGAAGCATAATAGTGGTCGAAAAACAAAGCTGCAGAATAGGGATTGCCGGGCTTCGAAGCGTATTGTGACGTCGCAGAAGAAAATAAAGGTCGAGAAAGTGACTACAGAACTTAATCAGCACCTAAATATCCCAATGTCATCCAAAACTGTGAGGCGCAAACTGCATAAACTGGGTTATTCATGGGCGTGTTGCTTTTGCCAAGCCTCTAATGCCTACAAAAACTGGACGTTGGAGGACTGGTAACGTGTCCTTTAGTCGGATGAGTCACCTTTTACTCTCTTCCCTACCACTGGATGAGTGTTTGTCTGGCGAACACCTTCTGAAGCACATGATATAGACTGACTCCGCCTGACTGTCAAACATGGTAACGGCTCTATTATGATCTGAGGTGCTATATAATGGTATTCGGCAGCCCCTCTTGTCACAGTTCCCAGATTTCAATATCACCGAGCCTCTGTACGCTGTTTTAAAAAACAAAGTTCGGCATCGATTTCCTTCTCCTTCGTCTCCTCTAGCTGAGCTGGAGGCTGTGCTTAACACATAATGGCTTCAAATTTCCCTTACCACTATTCAGGACTTGTATCAGTCTACTACTGAACTGAAGGTGAATTAACACCGTATTAATACAAAATGTTACAACTTCCAGAAGTGTTTTATTTTGACCAATACCTGTATGTATATACAAAATTGCCAATATTTTCAAAAACTGTTGTTAATAGACCATCTTAATTTTTCTTCAAATTGTTACCCACTTTTAATGCTTTTTTAGTATTTTTTTCTACTCTTTGTTTTTTAACACGGAACAATTTTTTATAACAAATATACATATTTCATACCTACTTCTTCGTAAGTTCATAGCTATTCTTTCCGTATTTACTGTTTTTCAAAATTAATTTAATTCTAAGAATTCTCGACTTTTTAAAATTTCAGTGTTTCAATACTATTTATCATTTTTGTTTTTAGTAAACCTCTTTTTTATTTCACAATTTTAATAATTTTCATAACTATTACTTCTAGAATTTGTGCCCATTTATGTTTCCTGGGTAGCAATAATATGTAAAATTAGTATTTATATATGGTGCTACTTATTGTAATGCTATATAAATTGCAATGAAATGTATGATTATAGGCGAAATATTCTCATTTCCTGTAAAACCGTTCATGTTACTTATTTTTACATTTAGTGAATTAACAATGAGAAAACATATAATATAATATAAATATGTTAAAAGGTACTACAGACAAAAAACAATATTAAAATTTGGCTAAATTGTTTCATGGCAAGCATGCGCAAAAGCAATGTTTACATTTTAAATTGTCATAATGACACTTCAAAAATCGTTCCTCTTTATATTAATCTCATATTTGGCGAACATACAAGCGATATGGCCCCCAGCTTACAAAATAGACTTAAAACATGATGAAACCTTCATTATATCTGAGGTAATAAGCAGCGATGATTCAGAAGACCTCTATAGTATGGAAGACGAAATGATAAGAGAGGATGATCTGAAAAAGTTCAATTTAGAGGGGGATTCTAAGAAGTACTCGCGGCTGCACAAGTTAAGTGCCAGAAAAAATAGCGAAAACACCCAAAAAGAGCGAAAGTCTTACAAAAAGCGCTCGAACAAGCCGAAAGAATCGAACTATGATCATGAAGACAAACAGCCATGGGAGGCCGGCTTTGTTGACAAGAACGGAAAATTCAAAACGGCGAGTTTTAACTAAATATTCATTTGTTTTAGTAAATGTTTAAATATTGTAGGTCAATAAGATAGTTTCTGATCAAAATAATTTCAAAGAGGCTGTAGCAACAAATAAGAGTGAAAGAAATAAAACTGAAACTAGACGAGAAGTAAATTCATCGGCAGATGAAAACTATGATTACGATGCCTTAAAGGCTGAATACGAAAGTAACATTAAAGCGGACGAGAATTCTGAGGAAACCTTAAAATATACCGAAATCAAAGAAGAGGAATCTTTAGCAGAAGCGGTTAAAGTTGCTGTTATTGGCAAACCGGAAAAGGAAAGAAACTGTTCTGTTGAAGAAAAGACTGGAATAGGTATTTATTTTAAATGATATTTTGATAGTATTTTTTAAGAGATGCCTACCACTTCTATTTATTCCAAATAAGCCACTTTCTTGTAGCATATTTTTGTATTTGTGGTTTAAGTATACCTATTTTTAACTTTAAACTCATATATACGTTCATATATAAAATTTACTGTTGTTTGGAGCATCCTTCAACAACCCTCACACACTTATACTTTTATAAGTAATAGGCCGGTTTTTTTTACTATTCTGTATTTAAAAATTTTATGATAGATGCAGTTTATACAATAGGTACTTTTTATTAATGCTTGAGTTCGTTAGTCATACCACAGATCAATGAAATATTCTGTTATCATGTACAATACATAGTAATATACTTGAGCAATCATAAGTAGTTTTCTGGTATGGAATATTTCTGAAGTTTACAGTGGCTACTCATAAACTTCAATATAACAAAGCGTACTTCTAGAATGTAGAGACCCAAATTAATGAATTATAGTTTTCTGAGGTAGGTAAAAGCAATAAACAAAATCTATCTTAATTGATACGTTTTCTTTTGGAAATTATAAAGCCTTAAAGGCAAGCATTTTACAAACCAAATTATCAATCTTGCCAAAAACTGCAACATTTACAATATTATATTTGTTATTTTTTATTGTTTTCTTATTATTGATCTCGGTCCATCTTCTTCTCTAAGTTGCTAATCTTGTGGATTGATTTGTCGCAGCACGGCTTCTCTCCATTTCTTTCTGTCCTCGGTCAGTCTTTTTATTTCTCGGTAAATACAGCAATACGAGTCTTTTCTTATTTGGGGTATGTATTGTAACATAATGAAATGTCGAATTTTAAAACTAAAATACCCCAGGTGAGTAGAGAAAACATATCAGAATCTTACACCGTTAACAAAACGGCCTGCCTCAAGGATTCTGGGGGAGGCAAGAGTTCGAGAAAAATAGTCTACAAACAAGATCCTATACACAAAACAAAACAAATATTGCATGTGGCAACATTCAACGTAAGGTCATTAGCTACAGAAAATAGAATGATAGAACTGAAACAAGAATTAAGAAAAATAAAATGGAGTACTATAGGAATATCGGAAGTAAGAGGAAAAGAAGAAGGACGCATAACATTGAGAAGCGGTCATGTACTATATTACAGAGGAAATGAAGATAAACGAATAGGAGGAACCGCATTTTTAATAAACAGAAACATAACAAGTAAAGTAGTACAGTGCAAGAGTATATCGGAAAGAATAATTTTAATAGACATAAGAATTAACAAAAGATGTACATGCAGAATAATTCAGGTGTATGACCCAACCACTGATCACGATGATGAGGAAGTTGAGCAAATGTATGAAGACATCAACAAAGCAGCATGAAATGATCCAACAAAATACATACTAATTATCGGGGATTTTAACGCAAAATTGGAAAACGAAAAGATGACAACGAAGAAGGAATAGAAGCTTTTGGAGTAGGAAAAAGAAATGAAAGAGGAAATATGCTAATCAACTATGAAAATGAATATAATTTTTACATAATGCATACATACTTTAGGAAGCCCGAAAGTAGACGCTGGACTTGGAAGTGCCCTAACGAAACTATAAAAAATGAAATAGACTTTGTACTAAGTAACGACAAAGATATAGTACTAGATACAAATGTAATAAACTCTGTAAATATAGGAAGCGATCATCGCATGGTAGATACAAATTGACGCAAACTTAGAAAGAAACGAGTTCAATAATGTAAGAAGCACAAAATCGACGTAGAGAAGTTGAAACAACTAAATGCGAATACCAAAAAAAAAGATCCTAGAACAATCACAAACGATAGACACTAATAAAGATCCAAATACTATAATAAAGCAATAACAGAAAGCATAGTAAGAACGCCTGAAACTTTGGCAGGAACGAAAACTCATAAAATGAACAGCCATAAGAAAACAAATATGATTGAAGTTACAGAAATCAACAAAGCGATCAAGAAAAAGATAAGAGCAGACGTTCGAATCTATAATAATGAACAAATTAGAGAGGTGTTAGAAGAAGGAAGAGTCTAAAAAACTTAATGATAACAATGTCGGAAGGAAACCTAACAACAAAGTTAATAAATGAGGACGATGAAATAATTACACAAAAAGAACAAATAATAAAAACAACAGATAACTTTTATTAGACACTTAGCTAAGATAAAGCCGCCACAGGGTAAAACACAAAGAGATAGAAATGTAGTTAAAAACGTAGGATCAAAAGAAATACCCAATAACAATCGAAGAAATCACCAATATCATTAAGATAGCCCTCCTTTGGTCGAGCATCAGGTGAAGACAATGTTATAGCTGAAATGTTAAAATACGGAGAAGAACCAGTATTAAAACTATTAGAAAAACTATATAATAAATGCTTAACTGAAAATAGAATACCTGATGATTGGAACAACGCCTTGATAATTCTACTTTTTAAAAAAGGAGAATAAATATAAATTAACAAACTACAGACCCATCAGTCTCTTCAGTTTTATATAAACTTTTTACAAAGATAATTACAGAACGATTGACTAACAAGCTGGTTTCCGCAAAGCTTTCATTACTTTAGACCATTTACAAGTAATTAGAACGCTAATAGAAAAAGCGAATGAATACAATATAGCACTGTGGATGGCCTTCGTGGACTACGAGAAAGCTTTTGGCTCTATCGAAACTTGGGCAGTTCTCAATGCATTAAGCAATAGCCAAGTAGATCACAGATGTACATCTTTAATTTAAAACATATAAAAATGCTACATTTCAAATTATATTACATGAGAAAAGTAAGAATATTAAAATCAATAGAGGGGTGCTACAAGGAGACTCAATTTCGCATAAGTTATTTACAGTTATGATGGAAGACATGACAAATGCATCAATATCGACGGAGAGAAGCTAAACCATATGCGCTTTGCCGATGATATTGTTCTAATAGACACTGATAAAAAAGAATCGCAGCAAATACTACAAGAATTACATCAACAATCAAAACAAATTGGCCTAAATACGAATATAATAAAAACAAAATACATGACCAATCAAATAATACAGGATAAAGAAAATGAAAATCTGGAAGTTGACAATCACGCAATAGAGAAAAGGTGGATTCATTCATTTACCTAGGACAAAAACTCAAATTATCAAAAGATAACTTAAAAGCTAATATAGATAGAAGCATATCACTATCATGGGCCACACTCAGTATATTCCAAAAACTTTTAAAATCTCAAATACCAAACACATTAAGCAAGTCTTTGATCAACACATACTTCCGACATTAACATATGGTTCAGAATTTTGGGCTCTTAATAACAGCATAATAAAGAAGCTTTAAGTTACACAACGTGCAATGGAAAGACGCATGATAGCAATTACAATTCGTGATCATATATCTAATGATGAAATACGAAGTGACATATGTGATACATCGAGTGTGTAAACTTAGATGGAATAGAGCAGAGCACATAGCCAGGATGAACGACAATAGCTGGACATGTCGAATAATTGAATGGAGGCCACGAAATCACAAGAGGAATAGAGGGAGGCCACAAACAAGGTTAAGAACGACGTTAAGAAATGCGGTATAGACTGAATGCAAAAGGCCAGAGATCGACAACAGTGGAAAATGCAAAGGGAGACTTACATCCGACGATGAATGATATAGCTGTGATGATGATGATGATTGTAATCTAGGTCTTGGGTGTTCTTTCTATTTCTAATACCTTCTATTTGTATTTGTAATAGACCTGAGTGCCATAATATATGTCCTATTCATATGTCTTTTCTTCTCATTGCCTCTTTCATTAACTTTTTTCTTTTTAATATTTAATTATTTGATATTCTGTCAATCCATCTTGCCTTTAATATTTTATTGTAGTGCCATAATTCGAATGGCTGTATTTTTTCTCTGCTTCGTAATTGTGCAAAATTTCAGCCCCGTATAGCGTGACATTCCATACGAAGATGTGTGGAAGTCGTTTTCTCCTGCCCAAAGATATTCTACTGGATGTTAGTAATTTCTGTTTCTTTAGAAACATTATTTTAGCTTGCTGCAATCTACGCACGATTTCTTTTTTGCTTCTTCTGCCTTTAGTCACGATGCTACCTAGATAACAAAACTCTTCAACCTTCGCTAGTCTTTTTCCATTCAGTGTTACTTGTGTGTGTCTCACATCTCTACACCGTTGTTTTTGTTTTAAGGACGTTTATTTTTATTGTGTAATCTTTCATTTTGTAATCATCCATTATATTCAACGATTGTTCGCTTTCACTTATAATTGCATCATCATATCTATTTACTTTCCGTATATATTTCTTGCTGCGTCTATTGATCTCTGATTTTATTTATTTATTGCATCTTGTATACATAATGATGTAAGGCTCTATGTGGTAAGGTGACAGATTAAAATTTTGCCTCTACCCGTATGTAATAACATTTTCGTTAGACAAAATGTTTTCACAAAAAACATGAATTCCATTGAAAAACTGTTACATATTATCTTAAAGAATAAAAGAAGACGTGCAGTAACAAAACTGAGTTAATGAGAGTGATGAGAAGAAAACACAATCGTTTTAGTCAGTATCAAGGCTAAAAGCATCGCATGATAGTGCAGTAGGTTCAAACAATTATTAATTGTAAGTTGTATGAATGTTGTATTAATAAAATTAGTTGTTTACATTTTATATATGCCTGTTCTATTCTGACAACCTAGAGTAATTATGTTGAGCCCCTTTACTTTCTGATCATCTTCCATATTTAGGACAGGTCGTATCAGACGACTATTCGTACATCAATCGAGAACACGGCAAAGAGCAACTAATAGAACATATTCTGATAGGCCACAATTCGTGGTTCATAGTCGTAGTAATTAAATGTAACCAAAGATTATGACAAAGCTAATACAGAAAATTTTGTAAAAAAACTAGGAAAGTTATCAGAAAATATTAATATTATTGAATATAATAAAAGAAAGATTAGGAAGTATAGTCTAAAATTCAAAATATAAACGTGTAGCCTACTTAAACAACGGGAAATATTTAATAATAATAAAACGATAGAAATAGGTTTCCAGATTAATGCCAAGAAATGAAAGTACACAGATACATAGGAAGTTAGAACACAAAACCAGAACCTAATAATAGAGGCCAAATTAAAAGTAGATAGAAAGGGTTACAGTTTTCCTGTACCCTAATTGAGGGCTGTTTAGAGGGATATTATTAAATATTTCGAAAGCGAAATTTATACAGCAAAAAGCAAGCAGCATTCAGATCTACAAAAAACCAGGAATAACCTAGGTGTGCATTATGATAATTAAGAGCAATAAAGGAAGCGCAGTTACAAATATAGAGATGCAATTTTTCAAGAATAAGGATAGCGAAGAATAAATAATGCGCTCTTAGAGTTATGCAACTAACTAACAACATGTATAGTAAGTTAACAAAAAGACAGTTACTAGGAAATGTAAAAAAAATATAATAATGGGTTGATTTAGCCAAGAACAATTATAAGTCAATGATTATAGCATTTAGTATTTAAGACAATGATAAGACCAATTATAATGCATGTGGCAGAAACAGCAAGCTTGACAAAAAAAGAACAATTAAAAATTTTTGAAAGGAGAATTAGAACAATCATAGGACCAATATATGTGTGTGTGTATAAAATCAAGAAATGGAAATAAGCAATAAAAAATTGGTAATAATGAAGAAAAGTGGTAATAAAAGCTAAGACGCACCTGGGCCTATAAGAACAAGAATTAGTAAAAGGCGATGTAGATTAATCCTCCACGATAACAAGATTTAAGAGTTCGCAAGAACAGCTTAAATTTCTTTGGCAATGTATAGCTCAATATATCCTTAATTCACATTAAATTCTGATTAAAATTCATATCATCATTACATTACGAAATCTACCTGATTCTTAGGGTCTTTGTCTCAAGAGATTGTTTATTTGGAAAAATTAATTCTATGGTCTGTTTCTTCACCATGTTTGGCAAGTCGAAAAGTTATCGCCTTTCCATGCAACTAGAGAATGCTCATACATTCGGCTTGATATCATCTGTTTCTTTAATTCACATATATTATGTGGTAGTCTTCACAAGATTTTTCATATATTCCTTGAGATTCGTCAGGGTAGTGTTCCTTGGTTGAGCGGATAATCAGCTATTTTATTGCTGGTCGTTCTGCCTTATTAATGTGCGGCAAAAGTAATTTTTATTGGTCAAACAAACAACAGAATTGAGAGTATATATTTTTGTTAATATCAATGATATTAGATAAGGCTTTCTTAGAATACACATTTTTTGGTATGATTGTGATAATTATTTTAAATTATGAGTTAAGATTTATGATTAGGGATTTTGCAACTAAAGGGATATAAGCAAGGTGATGATGAAATTTTGTTTTTAGAAAGCAGTTGGTATGGGTAGATTTTTTATAGACAGTGCGATGAAAACTGTCCATTAAAGGATTTTTCTTGAGTACCTAAAAAAGAAAAAATATTTCGTTCTGTTTTCACAATAAATTTGATGTTCTGGTTTTAGAAAGGAATTTGGACAGCAAAATTTGGCTATGAGCCCAGATACCAAAAGTATTATTGACATATTATTATTATAAAAACAGGTAGGAAAGATGACGAAAACTATTGTTTCAAAATTGGTCTTGAGAAAGTTTACTGTAACAGATGAAAGTGGAGAACCCACAAAAGCAGCGCTAGTTCGGCAATAAAAAATGTTTTGGAAGTTAAAATAGGCATTGAATACGCAAAATTAAAGAGAACGTATAGTTCTTTAAATTAAAAGTTAATTTCAACATAAGTAAGGTTTCCAAAATTGGGATTTTGGTAAAGAAGACAACATCAAAAATGATCAATTCCAAATTTGGCTTACGCACTGGAAAATTAATCTAAACGTTGATAAGTCGTGTCAAGTCACGTTCACAACACGAAGAGCAGAATGTCCTCCTCTTACCTTCAATAACACTCCTATTCCTGTCAAAGAAGAAGTTAAATACCTCGGCCTTCACCTTGACGCAAAACTAACTTGGAGAACACACATTAAGGCAAAAAGACGTCAATTAGATTTAAAAGTGAGGAACATGTCTTGGTTACTAAATCGTAGATCTCAGCTCTCACTACAGAACAAACTCCTCATATACAAAACCATTCTTAGGCCTATTTGGACATATGGTGTCGAATTATGGGGCTGCAGCAAATCGTCTAATACAAAAATTTTACAAACCTTTCAATCTAAAACCCTCAGAATGTTACTAAATGCACCTTGGTATATCTCCAACAACACCATACACGACGACCTCAAAATACCGTTTATACACGACGTCATCAGTGCTTACTCTGTTAAACACAAAAATCGAAGCATAACCCACAGCAACGAGCTAATCAGTGAACTGTTCAGACAACCATTGGAAAATAGAAGACTTAACAGAACATGGCCAGAAGACCTAGCTAGGTGAATCCAGAGAGTGACTCAAGTGAACTTCTTTCAACCTATTTATTTATTACTTTATTAAGTAGATTGTAAATTTGCATTAATCCAATAAAAAAAAAACCATGGGGCCGGCGAAGAGATTGCTCTGTAAGCAATCCCAGAACGAACTTAAAAAAACCTTTCGATTTATCGAAAATATCTGGAAAATTATTCGATATAGAATTTTTTCTTCATTTTCGAATTCAGCGTAAAATTTCCTATAAGAATCACATTTAAAATCGTAATGTCGAAAAATTTCCCGAAATTCGAAGTCGAATATCTCGAAAACTATTCGACATAGAATTTTTTCGATTTCATTATTGAAATCAGCGTAAAATTTTCTTTAAGAATTACTCATAAAATCGCAATGTCAAAATTTTCCCGAAGTTCGAAGTCGAATATCTCGAAAACCATTCGAGATAGAAACTTTTTGATTTCGATTTTGAAATCAGCGTAAAATTTCCTATAAGAATCCATTTTAAAATTTTAAAAAATCCATAATTTTGTGACAGCGACAGACAGACCGACAGACATATAGAATTCAGTAACGAACTTTTTAAGTTCGTTGAAAATATGGTATTCACGTATTGAGAAAACTATGAGTATTTCTAAGAAATAGTAGGAGATTCTGAAGTAAGATTAGACTTGTTCTTTAATAGGTTCAAAATTTTGATATGAGAAAACCAATTGTACCACCTAAAACGCCAGAAAATCTTTTCTTCATGAATGTTTAGATGTGTTGCAGATTTATTAGCATATAAGCAATTTCTTTATATTGATTGGTAGGTTTGACTCAGCAACGAGTATCTTAATTTTCTTTCCAAGATGTGTAGTTGGGTTCTTAGATACATGTTGATAATTAAGCGAGGTTGGTAAATTTTATACTTTATCAATACAATCTAATGTATTCAGAGTCACTGTACCGTTACTTTCATCTGAATGCAAAATTACGGTATTATTATTTTGTCTTAAGGCTTTAAAGGATGCAATTTGGAGACTTAAACATTTTGTTTTGGCAGTATAGCAGTGTGGAGTACTTAGACTACTTAGATTTGTTTGCCACGTTTCCAGAGGATAACAATGGATGATTGTATCTGAGACATAATGTGTTTAAAGGGTACATGGATGTGGGATAACAGAAAAATTAAAACCTTTGGCAAGAAGTTGGTTAGCTTATAGAGAGGTTTTATATTATACAATTTAGAAAACTTACGTTTTTGGGTATTAATTTTCTCTTCAGATAAAACGCTTTATTATATAGTATCATAGTGAAGAAATCTCAAATAATATAATTCATGATGAATTGTTAGAAGTAGTGGATAACTATATACACCCTGGCCAAAAGATTACAACATGAAAAAGACATCAGCAAACAAATAAGAAGAATAAAATTGGCTTGGAGTTCATTTGGAAAACTAAATTGTATATTCAAGTCTTATATTCTAAATACATTAAAAGCAAAAGTATACAACCATTGCCTATTCCCAATACTTACTTACGGAGCAAAGACGTGGAGCTTGACAAAGGAAAACGCCTAGAGGCTAACACGTACACAAAGAGCACACGAAATATATGTATTAGGAATTCGATTAAGCGACGGTAAAAAAAAATATGGATAATATAATACACGTAATGCTTTTATAATTATTTTTTATTGATATACGCTTATAAGGGAAGAATCTTAAATAATGGAATTAAGCCTGCATGTGAGTTTCTGTAACTATCAATGAACATAGCATAAGCAACAAAGTAAGTTTTGTACCGATGAGAACAATACAAAAAATATTCGCAATGCAGGATTCAACAAGGTTTTCAAAATTCAAAACAGGAAAATTGACAAGGCCGAACGGTAATGATAATTGCTCAACTAAGCAAACTTACTGCTGTTTTTAAAATCTATAATGGCTATTTTGAATAATTTTACAGTTGAAATTAATGAAAATTATTTCGTATTCAAAATAAACCACAACATTCTCACCTACAGTATGTTCATTTTAATGATTTGGGCCATAAGGTCACACTAAATAATTCAATTTCCATGATATAGGAAATAAAAATTCAAAAATGTACCAAGTCATCACATTACTTAAAGTAAATTAAATAATGTGTGAGCAACATCAAATACACGAATAATAAACAATAATTCAAATATTGAAGATTAGACAAATTCTTACTTAAAATGGTTGTTATAATGTAAAACTGTTTACAGGTTTAAAAGCTGCAAAATGTATGGTGGCAGATCTCACGAACCCTAATTTAAGTCAAAAAGACCGCTCTGTGCTGTTTCACCGCATAGTAACCATAATTTTAATATGGATTTTAGTTTATCTACTAGTAGCCATTCCGTGCTGGTGTCAAAAGGGTAATTTTAAAAGTATCATAGCAATACATTACTACTAATAAAAAAATAAAAATTTAGGTTGGTGCTGTTGCTGTTTTCAATGCAAGTTCTGCAAGCCTCAACAAAGGATCGATGTTGCCAAGAAATATTTGTTAGATAACCCGCTTGGGGTTTATCATTCACCTGATAACGAGACCTTCACATTAACACCCACCAATTATGAAAAATATGCTCAGCAGAGGCTGGAGAAGGCCTTAATGAAAATATAGTGTTGCACTCTAATTACTTACTTGTATCACCTGATGAGCCTTATTAAAGTCATTCTGCTTCAGACACAAGTGGATGAGCGATTCAGCAGGAGCCAGCATGTAGGAGATTATATCGGTTTGAATTTTAGTTTTGGTCGAGCCTTCCTGTTCAGAGCCCGTAATCAACTGCAGTCTCCACAATGCGTCAGCGAGATGCTTGTTCAGTTCTGTAAACCTCTTGAACTGCTCTGAAGTCTTTGTATAAAGATTCCTATTCTTTATTTCGTCGCATGCCGATTTGAGAAACATCAGCAACAAACGAACTTCGTTTTCTGAACAATAAAACTGCATGCCGTTCTTTCCAACATCGTCATTTTGAAATGCCGTTTTTGAAGAAACAACAACGCAAATATATTCTCTAAGAGTTCAATTTGTAATGTTAAATTCGTTAAACAAACCAGTTTATGTTGAGTTTGCTTGAGTATTTCAGATATTTCATCCCCATTCTTAACTTCCCCAGTTTTGGTAACACTTTTGCATTGCTGCAAGCAGTGAATAATATTCAATAAAATTATGTACGCACTAAATATTTCAAACTCGTCACTATTTTTATCTTCTTTTAATTTCTGCAAGATATTGTCACAGGCATCTAAACATTGCAAATTTATAAATTTTAATGCAGTCTCCAATAGAGATTTGTGGCTTGCATAATAATAAACTTCGGAGACATCAAGATCTTTTTGACGGTACTTTTGACAAAGTTGTACGATGCCTAAGCTATGATTCAATTCATTTGTATAATATTTAACAAACTCATTATATGACGAATCTGTAAGTTCAAGATTTGCCTTTATTTTGCTAACGTCAACATTAGACTGATTAGAAACATGTACAAGCTTTAAAATCTGAATCCCAGCAGCAACGTTTCTAGGAAAAATGCTTGTATCATATGAATCATCTTCTGTTTCTACGATTTTTACGAGCCAGTGTTCATTTTTGAAAATGCAGTAGTCAAACAGTAACTTGGGGTCCTCTAAATGTAATGTAATTGTCATTTTTTCATAATCTATCACTTTGTCAAAAAGGGTTTTATCACTATTTGACAGTAAAGCTAAATAGAGTAGGTCTTTTTGCATTTTTCCGCTATTTAGCAGCAGAAATAGTTTTGGAATGATAGCTTCGGTGAACACATCCGCATCGCCATCCAGTTTTGATTGCCATAGCAACCTGTAAAGCTTCTTCAAGTGCTTGGAATAATCGGTTTCGCCATTGCCGCCCAAAATGTTGTCAATGCAGCTATTCAGCTCGTCCATATTAATGCTAATAGGTTATCAGAATCTACAACAAATTGTATGTAAAAGAAACAATAAAATTGAAAAAGTAAGGTTAACTGTACCTTAAAACACAACTACAATTTAACATTAAAAATTAACTTTCATTAAGACAACATACACTTTTCCTTATACGGTCACACACTTTTACCTCACAGACATGCACTACATACATAGTTATTGCACTTATAAGCAAACAATGACAGATACGATAAACACAAACGGGACATGCTCATTAGACTGTCTATGATAGTTTTAAATGTATCACACAAGATGTTTTGCAACTCGTTATATAGAGTGTTTCGCATAAAATGTTCTTTAACAAAAAAATATTGTAAACTACGGAAAAATTCTATCTGATCTTAATTTGTTTTAGAATCGGTTGTCCATATTTTCTTTAGTCTACTTGGAATTTATTCATTTGAAAGCTGGTCCACTAGTTTATATAAGTTGTTAGTAAAGTGTATGTCAGACGTAAACAGGAGATAAAAAATTGCTCCCAATCCATTGCTCTGCGAGACACCAAAGTTGCAATAATACTCGGAAAGTGTGTTCATGTATTTCACTAAAAAACAATAAACAGCTAGGTAGGGTTGTAATATTAAAAATATGTGTTTGGGAGTAGTTATTTTATCTTGTACAGCAGTCCTGTATATTACACCTTATCAAATGTTTGTGATTCGTGAAGGAGCGCTACTCTGTACTATTTCTTCTAAGCAATATTATTAATAATTCTATTTGGAGAGAGGGAAGAGAGAGAGAGAGAGAGAGAGAGAGAGAGAGAGAGAGAGAGAGAGAGAGGAAAAGATTTTATAAGAAAGACATCTGACATTCCACATTCAAAAATGTTTAAGTTTCTTGATTGGAACGTACTATTTTTGTGTTTTTGCAGAGTTGGCCTAAGTTTTAGAATTAATCCTCTGTAGGGTGTTTTGTTAGACTTATGTTTTTTTCACTGAACTTTTGGAATGCACCCCATTTTGTCTTTTGTTTATTAAAGTTTATACTTCTTTCTTAATTATATGGCTGCCTGGTTATTGCCATTATAACAAATCAGATGATAAATCATTATTTGATTCGACTGTAATGTAATTAACATATTTACCAAACGTTATTAAGAATAGGTCTATAGAGAGGCAATCGTAATTATTGCCGGTCATAGTTCTTAGAAAATTTCTGTATTCTGTCTTTGTAAGTTTTGAACTTCAGTGCGTGTGTTTACAGTTCCACTTATCTATGGTACCAAATTCCCGTGAGTCAGTTATTAATTGGGCGCGTGTCAGGTGGTGAATATTCCAAGGTATCTAATCAGTGTTTGATACAGTGAACTACTCTGAAAAGATTGGTTATAAACCTACCACTTTAAAACCCGTAAAAAACGGAGAGTATGTGGTCATACTTGAACGGCCTAAAAACCGCAATATGGTTCACATGAAAACTACTCCGCGGGACAGCTAGGGATTTTAGGAAAGCCTTGCTTTACAGCACTTCTAGGTCCAAGACTGGGGGCCATTCTGTATAGATCTCTGTCCTGGATCTGGACTAGAGAATCGTCGATAATATCATACATAGTCCTCAACCCCATTAAGTTAACGCCGCTTAGAGGATCCAAAGCGTTATGCGTCTCGTGCCGAGAAATAAATGACACTGGAGTTATACAGTGTTGCCTCTGGGATACCAGATGACCTTAAAAATTAATTAGCCCCATATCTGTGCAGGGGCTCTGCAGAGGTCTAAAGAGTTTGATCGGACTTCAAAGCCTCACCATAAAAAAACAGAAACAGATGCAGATTGGTACATACAGTGAGGCGGCTAGTTGACTTAAAATGGCAGTGAAATAACTGAAATAACTGAACCAGAAACAAGCCAACCTGGTCCAACAAAAACTTAATGATGCAAGCTAGGGATTTTAGGAAAGCCTTGTACTACAGCACTCCTAGGTCCAAGACTGGGGGCCAATCTGTATAGATCTCTGCCCTGGATCTGGACTAGAGAATCGTTGCTAATATCATACATAGTCCTCAACCCCACTAAGTTAACGCCGCTTAGAGGATCCAAAGCGTTATGCGTCTCGTGCCGAGAAATAAATGACACTGGAGTTATACAGTGTTGCCTCTGGGATACCAGATGACCTTAAAAATTAATTAGCCCCATATCTGTGCAGGGGCTCTGCAGAGGTCTAAAGAGTTTGATCGGACTTCAAAGCCTCACCATAAAAAAACAGAAACAGATGCAGATTGGTACATACAGTGAGGCGGCTAGTTGACTTAAAATGGCAGTGAAATAACTGAAATAACTGAACCAGAAACAAGCCAACCTGGTCTAACAAAAACTTAGTGATGCAATGGACAATACTCCTACTGGGAACAGCAGTACATTGCAATTCAAAAGAACAGTTTAGCGGAGAGCTCTTGTGGCTGATCTGCGCTATTGCAGGCACAAAAGATTAGTTCAGGAGGATGATTGGTGACCTGGGTTGACCTTGGAAGGCCGCAGATTTGACTGTCTTTGAGCCTAAGGATCTTGCTTAGACCGGAGATGTAGAAGGAGCAGGCCAGAACACCACTATCGAAACAAAACTCTGCATTAAGAGTGGGACTCTGGCTTCTTCTAAGTAGAAAAGCAGAAAATGAGGGGTAATTTGTTGTATACTCTAATGTCGAGGCATTCTTTGAAGCCTTGGAGGCACCCAGTTTAGGGCTTTTTATAAGATGGGTAGGGTTACCTTCAGGGTCCTAAAAGGTTGCGGTAGTAGAGATGGTCATTCGGGTGCTTCAGGTAACTTTACAACATAGTAAGGCAGCTTTTGCGGTTTTTACTTCATTTCAGGGAATGTTTGATGTGATTGTCATTTAAAAACTCTGGGTAAACAGAAGCACAATTAGAGGTCTAAGAGGAATAGGAAAACTGATTTACAGTCGAGTGCATTGCAATCAAAAAAGGTTTTAAAATATTGCCTTTAAATTATTTGTTCCAGAGACTTAACGGTTGTTAGATTAAGGACGAGGATTGAGAGAGCTAATGCTTTGATTTTCATACTTTTTTTACGATAACTCCTGTTTACCGCTAATCAAAGAAAATGAGAAGCTGGTGATTAGATGCAGAGAAAATGGATCGGAACTCATCATCGGCTATGATGCAAATTCACACTTCATTACCTGAGTAAGTACCAACACTAACAAACGAGGTGAG
The DNA here is from genome assembly GCA_036346155.1 of Sinelater perroti. Classification (NCBI taxonomy): domain Eukaryota; kingdom Metazoa; phylum Arthropoda; class Insecta; order Coleoptera; family Elateridae; genus Sinelater; species Sinelater perroti. Next base: position 793,206 of record JARFIY010000348.1, on the reverse strand, counting down.
TCTACTGTAATGCATTACGACAAATAATTTAGATGTACTGAATATGAAAAGAAAGAAAGTTATAAATATAATAATAGATACTATGTGTGCGAGTAGCTTTGTCAAAAATTGGCATGCATCTAAAGAGGTAAGTTGTTCCGACTACAGGCACATTTACTTTTTACTCGAAAGACAAACTGGAAAGTCTACCAGGCAGATTTAGAACACAATCTTAGAAGGCTGAATAGATTGATCGGAATAGTACGGAGGTGGACACTGTAACAGGGCAACGGCAAGATGCTATGATCTCAGCGTATAGATATAACTGTCTTCATGTAAAAAGAGATTCTAACAGCAATGTGACCTGGTGAAATAAAGACCTTATTCCAATGAGAAAACAGATAAGAAAGCTTTTTAATGCAGCAAAGAATTCGGAGCATGGGATAATTATAGAAGGGCTCTAACTAAATACAACAAGGGTCTAAAGAAATTCAAAAAAGGTACATGGAGGAGGTACTGTAAGAAGATGGAAATCATTTGAGAATGTGTCAGATCCTATAAAATACTCTCAACGAATTATCAGCGCCTTACGACTACTCTGAAAATGGAGATAAAGAAAACGATGAGAGAACTACTCAGGTTGCGAATATATCATCGAGTGATTGGCAAAATTTAGAATTAGAATCCCCAAAGTGGCCATTTAGGAAGAATTGGCAGAATGTAAAGTGATAAATATAAATAAAGTAAAGTAGGCAATTAATTCATTACAACCTTATGAATCATCGGAACTGACGGCATTTGTTCTATTTTGCAGAAGGGAAGTGACTTTCTACACTACAAGATGTCTGATATACTCAGGGCAAATCTTACTCTGGAGACTAATTAGAGTTATTTTTATACCAAAACCTAGAAAGATAGGATAAGGATGTGGCTAAAGCTCTAAAGTCAATTTGTTTGATGTCTGAAGCACTAAAAACTCCAGAAAAACTACTTGGCATGCATATCGGGCATGCTATATTAGTCACTCGACCTCTTGAATATACTTGTTACCGGAGTGGAGAATGTAGAAAAGAAAAAAAGGTACTATTAGATGCCTTTTCGGATAATGAGGGATATTTCATACATTCAATCATTACAGCATTGAAGGACTTGACGAAACAAGTTGCAGGTGGATAGATTGTATGCTTAAAGAAAGATTGAAATATGTATCCCTTACGATGAAAAAATGATAGCTTGGGTTGCAAGAGGATGTCCGCAGAAATGCGTACTATTTCATTTATTGTGGAACCTTGTAATGGATGTCCTATTAAAGATACTCGAAGGGAACAGATATAGAGCACTGGGATATGCAGATGACTTAGTCATTAGTCACTATCTAAGGGAAGATATAACAATACAGTTAGGGGTGTATGCAAATGGTTCTAAGCCTAGTTATAAATTCGACAAGTGCAGAGGGACTAAACATAAGTCCTTTAAAATTTACCACATTAGCATTTATAAGAAGAGCGACTGAGACCTCTTAGGTTCCGAGATGTAGAAATAAAATTATCAGATGAGGTAAACTATTCTGGAGTTCCTTTAGACTAAAAATTCAGCTAGTCTTAACATATTTAAAAAACCCAAAGGAAGGTGGAGGCAACACTAGCGTTAGCCAGACAAGCTCATAAAAAATGGACTTTTCTCTTTATTTTGATATCATGGGAGAGACAGTAGTGGTTCTTAAAAGACTGCGCAATGCACCTATCCGTAAAAATTATATGGAAGTGGGACATTTGAACATTGGATATATAGGTGAAAGCATATTGGGCCAAAATTTTTATTCAACATAAATTTTAAAGTTAATATTATAGATAGAAATAAATATATAAACGAAATGAACAACAGGAACACATCCAAAAAATTATCTAATATGCAGACGGATCACAGACCGGGTCTGAAACGATATATACCGTTAAAAGGCAAACTTACTGTTAAGATTTTCACTAGCAAAATGTACATCTGTTTTTTAAACGGAGGTATTTGCTATACTGCAGTTTGCCAGGCAAAATAATTTGTGGGCTTGTCAAAATAGGTGAATCAATATATTCATGGATAGTCAGGCATCCTTAAAGACATTAAAGAACTCAAGGGTAACATATAAGCTGTATAAGGATGCGACGAAGAACTTTATGTTTTGGCAGACCATAACAAGTTAAGTTTATTGTGGGTACCAGGCCAATATGGAATAGCAGCTAACGGAAAAGTTAATGAGCTAACACAAAGAGAATAATTAATTTCAAATATAGGCTCTGGGGGTATTTAAAAGTAAACAATAAAAGTAAAGAAAGAATATAAAAAATACTGAGAAAATGGCGTGAAAAAATCTTTATAAAAGAACCATCTCATGAACGAACTGAAGAAGTTAGTGCAAAGGAGGAATCAATCTTCACACAGGACATCTTGTACGAGTGAGTGCGAGGCTTTAGCCACAGGAGGCAAACAAATTATGAAAAAATAGTAATGGATTCAGAAAATATAGTAATTATCCAATAAGAGATTTGTGCAGACTGGTGTGAGGAACAAGGATACTGGAAAAACTGCTCTAAAAAATGAGAGAAGTATAAGTTTATGAGGTGCAATGCTACCGGAGACATACATCAAGCAACACTAAATAAATCTTGAAGGTTGGAAAAACGTACTGGTGGACTTTATATTGTTACTCTGGCAACCAATGCTTCTCACACGGCCGGGGACCGGAAACCTCCGCATTGTGCTTTAAAGATATGATGATATGATTTGATTTAGTAGTTTTATTTTAATTTTTTGTCTTTTCTCAGTTGTGTTTATTGTAGGTAAGTTTAGCCTGGGTTTAGCCAGGGTTTAGCTTTGTGTTTTATATCCGATAGTCTTTATGATTGCATTTTTGTAAACTAACTATAAATTTTCTACTGCCAAGTTTTTAAGGTTGTCCATTTTTCCTATATTTTTTCTTAGGTTTTTCAAAATTTTTCTATTCTATATTTTTTAATATAGCAAAATTATACTTTATTTAGTGTTGCTAGTATGTTCTATTATTTACTCTAACGAGATGATGGCTAGAGACTATGCCTGCGCCTCTTACCACTCTTATATTTCGTAGCGCATTTTGTTCGACTAATATACGGCCAATTTGGTTCTTATATTACCCATATAGTAATATCTAAGTTGTCTTGTAAATATCTTTATGTTTAAAAAGTGTGGTGTTAACAACTAGTTCGTTCATCTTACAAAATTCTTTAAGATTTTCTCCATTTTCATTTATAATTCCCAGACCTTGCTTTTCCATAACATTTTCATATTCTATATTGTTATTGGAATTCAAGTCTCCTAATAAAATTATGTCTCTATCGTAATTTTTTTGTTTTCTCCTAGGTAGCTTGCATCTTAAACTTCGTTCTTAATATCTTTATTTTTATCATTTGTAGAGCTGAACACATTTACTATAACAGAGTTTCTAATTTTACCTATAAATCTGGCTCTTTATTTTCTCTGATGTGCCTTTACATTCTATTAGACCGTGTTTAATTATTCTGTCTACTACTATTGACACTATTTTTTCTATTAGTATTGATTCTTCGTCTAGGCCGGAATAAAGTAATATTTAATTTCCATTCATTAATGCTATTCTTCCGGATTAGTTTCATCTAGTTTCCTTTAATCCCAAAATGTTTATGATATATCTTGACATTTCTATAGATGTTTGTTCGGTTTTACTCGTTTTGTACATGGTTCTAACATGCCAACGCCTGATATAGTGCGTTTTGTTGTTTTGCCGTATATTTTATTGTCTGTCCTGATTTTTTGACGCCAAAACTCCTTTAAGCTCGGTATGAATACTGAGTGTCATTCTAAAATTATGAGCGACACCAAAACGGTCGAGTTTGAAACGACTAATAGAAGACTACTGGACGGGGGACAACGGGGAGGGAGGATTCGACAGAGGGAAGTTGAAAGCAATAAGTAAACTAGCCGAAATTTTCCTCGCCCTCCCCCGGACGACACAAGAGAGGGGGCGTGTTAATGTTTGTGGAGTGGCTTGGGAAAAATAAATAACTATTTTTATGAAAACTTCAGGTTAGTAGCCCCAACTAACATCCGCGCATTTTTATAGCTGTTTTTTTGACTGGCGTCCTGTAGATGTAATTAGTTTCAAATGTTCCTTTATTTCATCATCCTGAGATAGTGCTTTGCTTACTATTCTAACTTTTTAGTTCTTTTTTATGTGCACCTCTCTTTTTTTATTTATTATTTTTCCTATTTACTTTTTTCTTGTCTACTCTCTTTACTTTTACATTTTATAATTTTTCGCTGTATAGGCCTCACTATTTACTGATAAGTTGTTGTATAGGATGTTACTTTATAGCTATTTTCCAGTGGATTTATCATATGCCGTTTTGTGCCAAATACATAGTATTTACGAGAAGCTTTGCTTTTCAGTTTTAACTTAAAAAAAAACCACATCTGAAACACGCAGTTTACTTGAGAAAGCGTACGAAGAGCATGCACCATCGAAAACTACCTGTAAAGATTGGTTTAAACGCTTCAGAAGTGGCGATTTCAACACTGCGGACAAGGAGCGCTCCGGAAGACCAAAAACAATTGGGCAAGCGTTATTGGATGAAGATGATAGGCAAACATAAGATCAATTTGCGGAGGCATTAAATATGACTCGCCAAGGCATTTCCAAAAGTTTATATGCCATGGGAAAAATTCAAAATGAAGGATGAGTTGACTACGAGACAAATGGAAAATCGAAGAGCTACTTTCGAAATTTTACTTTTGCGGCATAAAAGAAAGAGTTTTCTGCATCAAATTGTTACTGGCAATGAGAAGTGGATATATTTTGAGAATATCAAACGCAAAAACATTAACGGGCATGGTCAAATCGCTTCGGAAAGAAGACAACGCTCTGCGTTTGGAAGGACCAGAAAGGAATCATGGACTATGAGTTGCTGAAACCGGACGAAACTGTCAATGTGCATCGCTACCGACAACAACTGATAAATTTGAACCATGCATTGCTCGAAAATGGCCAGAATGGGAAACGAGACATGAACGAGTGATGTTGCAGCACGACAACGCTCCGTACCATCGCACTTCCATCGTCCAAGCTAGCGAGGGACGATACTTTGAATAAAGCATTTTCTGTATTTGTCTTGAAAGTTTCCATTTCTTATTGATCGAAAAAACCGGAAACTTAGTTGCGCACCTATATTGGGTATCTCTTTCCATATCTATATTGGTTTCTATGTCTGTAAGAATTATTTTTATTTTACACTTATTTTTAATGATAAGTCTAATTCACTGGGTTTATCTTCAACACCTTCTATTATGATGTTTCTTTCGTAACTCTCTTTATAACCGCTTAATTCACGTATTTTGTGTTTTAATTGCATCCCGAGTTTTTCATTTTCTTTATTTAATTCTTTATTTTGTGTCCTAATCTTTTCCAATTTATTATCTATTTTATCCAGTTTGTTGTTTATATCTTCAGTTCTTATATCCAAGTTGTATTTATTTCATTAAGTATATTTTCCATTGTTTGCTCGATTTCCTCATACCTCTATTATTTAAACTCGTTTTAATTGATTCTTTAGTATACTTTATTATTGGCCTTCCATGAGCTCAGTGTCTTGCACCCAGTTCGTGTTAAGAACCTATTTAATTCCGTTCCTAATACGGATGCAGATTGACGAACTCGCTGGTTACTATGCTTCAATTTTTTTTTATTTGTTCGTTAGTTCAGTTCATTAAATATTTTTGATTTTGTCCTTGCTATTTGTTTACTAAAAGAGTTAATGCTTATCACTGTTTGCCATTTTTGATGATAAAGAGGTTGTATTGTAATTGGTATATTTGTATGTATTTTATCAGTATTTACATCTAATTGCTGTTCTCATTGTATATTATTTGTCGTACAGATGTTGTTTTGACACTAGTATTATATTTTCGTAAATTATTAATTAGAATTTCAACAAGGAAATATCATTTGATTGCCACTGAATTGTTTCTGTATTTTTTTCTTTAACAGGGTTTCTATTTATAATTTCAAACATTTCCTTTTGTTCATTTTATTTATTTTAATACATCCAAAATATTTTTTCTTTTTTTAAACGCTTTTGGAGTTTTGGTTAATTGTGTATTTTAAATTATAAATTTCTCCATAATTAAACTTTGATTTAATTTTGATATTATTTTATGTATGTATATAGTAATGTCTCGAATAGCTTTTTTTTTATTTTTCGCATATTATATATTAAGATTGCGATTTTAGGTTAGTGTTGCAATATACAATAGTGTAGTAGTAGAAAAGTTCAATTTTAATGCTATTAAAAATTTCTTGACAAACATTTAATGAGGTTAGTACTGGATTATAAAATAAAATAATCAGGTGTTTATATAGCAATAAAAATATTTATATTTTGCCTATAAAGTGCATGAGTTTACAAATAGGTAGTTGAAGTACAGCCAACGGTATAAATCGAACGAGAATTTTAATCTCTAAGTCCCATAAGGTCTTCTGTTGGGACTGAAGGCGTTCGAGGTCGAACGATATTTCACGTGCGAACAGGAATCGAGATTACCTCGAGTAAGTTATTCGTGTTCAACTAGCGGTAGTTTGTGTAAGTTACCACCCAAGCTGCGGTCGTGATAGGATATTCCGCGTTGATGGGAAGCGCCCTTGTTCTAAATATGTATGCTAAATCTGCGTGCTTCGCAACGTTTATTAGTAGGGATCGACTTGAACGAAATTTTCAAAGTAGGGTTACTTCGCTAAAACAGACTACGGTGAAAGAGCAAAATTTTACAACGTCCGCTTTTTGTAGTTTTTGTTTAAGTGATGATGCCTTTCAGATCCCAGCGGTTGTAGGCGTGCGGGAAGTTAAAGCCGCAGCAACGGATAATTCAGCTGGGCTTTTTTTGATTTACTGAAATTCGAATTTAAAAATTAAATTATGGGAAGTTTTGCCGGAGGATATTTGCCCGATGCTTAAAGCTCTTGAGGTTAAAAGAAAGTTTATCATATTTAACTTAATTTACTTCATCGGGTTTGAAAATCGAGAGAGTGCATATATATTTTTAGTATATTTTTTTATTGTAACCATTTTAATTTTATACATACATAGAGTGATTGTAGTTAATGCCATAAATTAATTTTATACATTAATTTAAAGTTGGGCGAAATTGATTTAATTGTATAGAGTAGATGGTATTGTATATACATTTATTTACTAATTCATTTTTGCTCAAATTAATTTATTCTTAAACAACTTTTTATGTGTAAACAGGAGTAATTTTTTATAACTTGTTTATTCTGAAGAATATTAGAAATATTATTCTTAGTTGGCTAGAAGAGCATCTCGATTTTTGAACTTCACATTTAAAAAACACTTTTCCGTATGATATACGTTATTAATAATAAAAATATATATAGGAAATAGAATATATGTAGTTCTTTCAATAAGATATTGTTTATGTTTAGAGTATTATTTTTTTTGGAGCGCACTTATCGCCTCAATGCCTTATTATGCCTGCTAACATACAATCGTACTACTTACATACAAGAACATCATATACACCCATGAGTTTCCAGTGAGACTTGAACTCGCTCATGAGCTGAGTTCGCTTTTGATCATTACAGGACAGTGGCAGCCGTTATGATTGGAGTACTAGAGCCAATAAGTTCTTTTAAAAATTTTTCGGCAGCGTCTTTATTGTTAAATTTTTTTGTAAGAATTATCGACTTTGCTTGAAGAAATAGTCTTTTACTAGACTAAAAATGTAGTGGATTATTTTGGCTATAACCCACCAGAAACTCGACATAACTTTTTTCGGTTATAATCAGTTTAAAAAAGTATTTTGATGTTACGTCTATGCAAAAATAATTTTTTGTTTTATTAGTTTAACGCCGATTTTTCTAGTTTTTATTTATTTTTGTTGTAATAGCAAAACTTTATAAAAAAAGATTATGCCGACTGTTTGGTAGTGGAATCATTTACTACATTTTTAATTCTGATAAAACAATAACGACAGATAAATATTGCCAGAAAATTAAAAGAATGTATGATTCAATCATATTGGACCAATAGTCTACAGGAATACGCACTATAGCTGTAAAAAAATTGTTGACTATAACCATTACAGCTCTGTTGAAAGAACTAATATCCGGATGTATTTTTAAGTGAATCTTATTGCCTAAGAACGTGTATAATTTATAATCTATGGAATTAAGGTCTATACTATCAGAAATCCAATCGCTGTGACTTTTCCTAACAAAGAAGCTCGTAGGCTTTATATGAAAAACTAATTACAAGTAGGCTTAAAGTAAACCAGATATTTAAATTCTGGTAGGCAGATCGTTTGGTACATGTCGGTGTAATCGCTTGTTGTTGTTGGGTTGATCCATAAAACCTGTTGCTAGGATATTAGGATGAGGTTTAAGTCGAGTATCGTATTGGGGGTTAAAGCGGCGATTTTTTTCTTGGTCTGTGGGGATACGAAGATTTCTTAACATGATCGTATTTGGCACAAACCAGAGTGCCTTTACTATTATGCGTAGCACTTTTTTTGAAAGCGTTCTAGAATTTTTATATTTGAAATGGACGCTATCTCTCAGAGTTGAATGCCATACGACCAAATTGGTTTGATTATTTTTTTTATGTGAAGACATGTTTGTGCCAAGTAAGTCTTTGGCCGAGGGATAGGTCGAGATATTTAAATTTGTCTTATTGTACAAGTTGGCTATTATTTAAATAAATAAGAGGACACATGGCTCTGTGAATGGTAAAGGTTATGTGAACAGATTTGGTGCCATCGGCTTTGATACTCCACTTTTTCAACCAGTTTTGGATTGCAGTGAGGTTAATTTGCAGTTTCTGCATTCATTAGTAAATGTTGCTGTCAGTTTCTAGCGTAGTTGGCAGGTCTGCAGTGTATAATAAATATGACAGTGGCTAGATGACTTTCTTGAGGTACATCGGCGTTTATTGAAAAGAGTTTCTTATACTCGGTTTCAAACTTTACCAGGAAGGATCTATTATGTAGATAGGATTTAAAGATGTGGAAGTAGTTTAGAGGGAGAATTAGGAGAAGTCTAGTATGCCAGACCACATCGAACGCTTGTGTAATGTCTAAAAATGCTGTAGAGCACTACTCTTTGTTTTCAGAAGAATCGTTGATATTTTGGACAACTTGATGTATTTGTTCTATAGTGGAGTACATCCGCTGAACTACGTTGAATGTTAAATGTCCCAATGTGCTAAATGCCAACGCTTCGGCCATATAAACATTTTTGTAATAGAGCTATGAGATATATTAAATGTACTGGAAGTTACTCGATATCTCGATGACAACGTAAAAATAAAAATAATAACTTAAAATATGCAAAAACTGCAAGGAAAGTCACCCAGAAAGCTATAGAAGCTGTACTATATACAAAGATTCAATAAATTATCTACCCGACGTTAGAAAAGGAGTGGCTTGTTAGTATTCAGAGCTTAGTACAAAACATCCTACAGAATCTCACACATACCTATATTGTGAGACGTAATCCACTTGCAATTTACAAACATACATTTCATCAAATGGTTCATCTGAGAACATAAATGAGCCGAAGAAATGTTGAAAGAACTAAGAGGACAAATGGGAGCTATATTAAATCTAATTGTCAAAGAGACCTGTGGGTAAGGGTGACATGTTTATTACCTATTTATTCAACGTGATACTAAATGATACTGTAGAATAACTTAATTTCTGATTATCAATTTTTGATTTGGACATCAATATGTTACTATTGCACAAATTCATCTAATTGTAAACAAGATTGTCAAAAGATTTTGAGGCAAAAAGGCACTGCTCAGCTATATTTAACGTGTGAGTTCTTGATAATGATGAATAACACGCTTACATTTACTTGAATTCATTATTTGTTTTACTTATAGGCACTCAAATTAATTAATAATATTTATGTACACTAGATAAAGAATTACTAACGTAAAATTACATTATGTAACTGTATTTATTTGTAACACTAGTTATGTTGCTCTAGCACAATCACTTGCTTCCGGTGCATGACTTTCCCTAGCTGCTTTGTTGTGTGATATTTATGCAATCAGATCCTGTTCTGAAGACTACAGAAACCATCTGGCAAATATTTGGAAATTACTGCATTGTTCGAGTCCCCACACATACACAAGCAGTGTGCCTGCACGCAAGGAAGGCATTATGTTCGTCGTTCGATAGTGACTGCTCAGCGGCAATGAAACGACGGCCCTGCTGTTAGTCACGAACCCTGCGGGATATCGGTGCTTTCAAGGTAGCGTTCAGAAATTTGTTATAATATTTATAGACATAACTAAAGCTTTCGACAAGATATGGCATATAAGTTATTTTTTAAAATTAAGAGTAAATTTTTTTCAGGCTGTTACTAACCCCTCAAATCATATCTTGGCAATAGACACATTCTCATCAAATTAGAGATTATCAAATAACATTATTTCCTATAAACCCTGGCGTTCCACAATGGAGTATGTTATGGTCAATATTCTATTTTTTGTAGACTATTGATCTGTTAACTATTAGAAGCACAATTATTGTGATGTTCCCTAATGACACAGTCACATTAGCAGGTTATGGCACCCAACTATCTCTAAGCCTACCAATATATATTACAACTATGGTTTAAAAAGTGACACATCAGGATTAATAAAAAAAAATTAGTAAAAGTCACATTTACAACCAGAAGAGATATCTGTTTACTTGTCTTACTAAACAACCAACAGGCCACATAAGGAGACCCTCTACATTAGAAGTTCAAAAAAATCGATTGCCTAAATCAATAGTATTTCATCTATAGAACATGCTCCTAAAATCTCAAGTCTGAATTCAAACTGTAGGAGGTCGAAATATCCATGCGTAGTGCGCTTGCTCCGAGTGCTCCGAGCAGAGCGGCAGGTAAGAATCTCTAACGGTCGGGAGGGAGGAAGGTACGCTGCCTGCTGGCGTTCCCAAAGGCATTATAAAATAAACCTGCAAAGCTTGCAACGCATAGCGAAGTGGCGAAGCAGTCTCCCAAATTTGAGAACCCTCTAGTTGACCTTTGACCAATCAGTTTCAAAGTCACTAGCATACAAGCCTTTTTGGCCACCGGTCAATTGGTAAAAACAGAATTTGGAAATTCCCAGACGTTCTCGAGTTATTGCTCGGACGGAAGGACAGACGAACAGACGGACGGACGGACGGACGGACAACATGAAGTTAGTAAGTGACTCCGCTTCGCTTCGCCACTTAAGTATAGTACGTGCTGTAGTGTATCCACAACACCGTTTTGAAAGTGCTCTCAGTGTATATTTGATGCCAATCGAGCCCGTAGAATAACGACCGTGGCCCCGCGCGCACGTGTATTTTGTTTCCAAGTTATTTGTTTACTGTTTATTTTTCTTCCGAGTTACCAGTTGTTTTTTAATATGTCTTCGTATCCGAAAGGAGGACGAGACGATAACTCTCGAGCAGCAAAGCCGAAAAAACGACGGTTTTACAGAAGACGAAGCGCTGACGACAGCAATGAGCCCGGTGGAGAAGGTGCGTCGGCTCGTAATTGTATACAGCCTCTAGCGAAGACGTGTGCGTGAAACTTATGCATTTTTACCGAATCATAGAATTTGTTAGCGTTTTGTAGCTATTTCAGAAATTGCAATATGCAGAGTTTGTAAACATACCTTAAATTTCGAAGAAAAAGAAAAATTGCAGTGAAATGTTCGTGTGGTTGATTCCGAACCATTACTAAATACTGGCTACGAAATTATCTATCGCGTTATATTTCCTATGAGACTTTTGGTCGTGGGATTACAAGGTTTGAACTTATTATGGTCGATCATGGATATTAGCAAGGGACTCAGCATAAACACTTACGAAAGAGTGATTCAGCATATTCATGAAGCGGCAATGACGCTAGTAACTCGTACGAGTCACTGGGGCGAGTACTGGAGGCGAGTGTTTCACAGGGATAGTGGCGTCTACACGCTACAATTCGTGTTTAACGTGCAGACGCCACTCGATTTAGCGGCAATTTCTAGTAGTCAAGTTTTTTCTTATTGTCTTACAAAGGTGAGCACTATATGCAAAAAGTCTTTGATCAAAAGACGTGTATTGGTGTTGTGCGAAGAATTGATGGAAATAATCGAATCGGAAGAAAACGCCCCAACAAAGAAAATGACTAGCTAGAAGATCCGTGCGTGGGGTCTCAAGTACGCTTTTTAAGGAGCTGGCTTTAGAGGACATTCCCTAATAGCGAAATTGTATGCGAATGCCTTCAGATTCTGTTAATTTACTGTTAGAGAAAATATCGCCACGAATACAACGAACCAATATAACAATGAGAGAAGCTATACCTAGCCGAATAAAGTTGGAAATAACTCTCTCATACCTTGCAACTGGAAATAGCTTCCGAAATCTTCAACAGCAGTTCCGTGTTTCAAGACCTGATATTTCAAAATTTATACCAAAAGTCTGCGATGCAATTTTATTTTTTGCATCAACAACACCAAAATCGGATATATTCATTTCTTTTACAATTCTTAATAAATCTGATTCATAGGCCGATTTGTTCTTATAATTATTCAAGCTAGTGTTCTATAAACATTCTTCGTCCCTGTACACTTCCACAAATTTTAAAGTGGTATCTTCACCCCACTTATCCATTTTAAAAAACTACACGCAACGATCAACTATTACAATACACGTAGTATGCACTATCAACGACTTCAGTAGCACTAAACTAACCACTCGGTTTTGAACGGTCATACGGTGATACAGTCGAGTATTGTGTGGGAAAAAGTATTGGTGGGGGAACCAGTAAATAGGATTGCTTTCTTTTCACTCGACTGGCATCGACACTCGCAGCGAGTACTCTACTGGAAAACAGAACACCAATTTATACAAGGAGAGTACTAAAAGTGAGTACTCGGTTTTAGTGACTCGTACGAGTTACTAGCGTCGTGTAAAGCCGCCTTGATGCCATGTGTTTGAGAGTTGTGGTACAAGAGAGAAAAGAAAATGAAAAAAGAGAACGGCCAATTAATGATTTTAAAGTTTCCGGCGACGGGAGTTGGAAAAAAAGAGGCTTTACTTTTAAATACGGCGTACATCGTTGATTGCTTTCTACAGCGGTACAACTGTAAGTGAAAAGTAGTTTTTGTTAGCCGTGTTTAGTTTGGAAAGGAAAAGAGAATACAGAAGAGTTTAAGGAATGGTACGAAGCGCATCACAGCAAATCACAAGGGAAGTGGAGGCAAAATGAAGCAGTCAAAATCGTCGCAGTAAGTCGGTTACACCGGCTATCAGGGATTTTCAAAAACAACTGGCGACAAATAAACTGTACGAGGAAGAAGAGGGTCTTTGTATGTAGGGATAGCAGATTAACCAAAAAGTACAGGTAAATAAACGATAATAAGCTTTTATCAACCATTTTTCTTATACGAAAATTTTAAACGCGTTTTTCTCGAAACAATATTTTTTGACACGGTGGGAAAGATTAAAGAAAAATTACTCAACGGATCCATTTAATTTTTTTAAATTAAATTCTATATAAATATAAGCATTTAGCCAAAAATTATTTAAAAAAAGTTAGACTGGATATGAGAATAAATAGTATACCACAGCCATCTTTTTGGACATCGGGAAAGCTTTTGATAAAGTCTGGATAGAAGGCCTTAAATATAAAATACTCCACCTACCAATACCAGGCTGTCTTAAAGCGATACTTTACTCTTTCCTAGATAATAGAACCTTTGCTGTACGAATCAATTCAACTGTCTCTGACAGTAAGCCAATCAAAGCCGGAGTCCCCCAGGGGAGCGTGCTGGGACCGCTACTATTTAACATATTTGTTAGAGATATCCCGCTCACATGAGAAACCAATCAATCTTTCAGCTTCAATCAGCAATCGATGAAGTGAACAACTGGATAATCAAATGGAACATAACCCTTAACACAGCAAAATGTGAAGCCAAAATATTCACCCTCAGGAAAATTAAGGATTCCGATAGTTTAGTAATAAACGGTACACACATTGAATGGAATCCCAACACTGAAGCGGTGAAATACTTGGGCGTTTATCTAGACACACGCTCATCGTGGAAATTTCATATTAATAAGAAGCTTAACTTATGCTACGCTAGACTAACAAAACTATACCCATTAGTTAACAGAAAATCATCACTAAAAACCAACAAGAATACAAGTGCTCCACAACAAAATCCTAAGAATATCAGTTGATGCCCCTTGTTATGTACGAAACATCCAACTCCATCATGAGCTAAAAATTCCAACCATAGAGGAATATTTGAGGAAAACCACCAAAAAGTTCCAACTTACTATCACCAACTGCGAAGGCGCTGTGCACTATAAATTAGGACGCAAGAATCTGCATAGAAGATTAAAGTGCAAACTCCCACAGGATCTGTATGTATAACAACGGATAACACAAAAATTGACTAATTAACCCGCCAACACCCAAGACCCATTGATAATCCTTTAGGACTACCTGATACGATAATTGTGTATCTTATGTTATGTATCCCGAATGACATGTATACCTTACTTTATCAATGCTATGAATAACAATGTAAATTGTTGAACTGGCAATAAACTTAATAAAAAAAAGGTAAATCTGACAAAATGAAAAAAGAATTTGTTAATGAACTATTTCCTCCACGATGTGGATATACACTGCTTTACAATTTACTAAATTAATCAAATTACAAACTGTAAAGCCATTAATAAAAAAATTTCTTGTAGCTTCGTGATGTAAGGTTTGTTTAAAAAGAAACCTAACATTGTTTTGATACATTTTACTTAGCGGTATTTCCACTTTTTGAAGGAGTTTTTGGGACATCTTTTAGAGCCTGTGTTACATTTATTTTAATTTTTTCAAATATATATATATATATATATATATATATATATATATATATATATATATATATATATATATATATATATATATATATATATATTGTTATTCTTTCACTACTGATTTAAATTTGCAAATCACGCAAAAGTCTGTTGCTACTAGGTTGGGTGAGTTGCGGGACAAAACATTCGTCAGATTTGTAATCGTAAATCTACTTCAGTATTTGTTAACTTTCCGAGAGCGTTTCCTTAAGCTTCAAATAAAACTTTATATTACAACTTGTTCCGTGAATCATAAAAACCACAAAAATGAAATAATGAATTAACAAATTGAACAATAAAGATTATTTCTTAGCATGATTTAAAAAATTCAGTTAGTGTTTGAACCCTGTATATTAACATTCTATTGGTTGAATGTACAAAATATATTCCGCACATAAAATATCGGTGGATATAAAATTCTACCAGGTGGCAGATGCACATTTGAAATGATGGGACACGAAAGATAAACTTTACACAAGGGATGACTCTATTCTATCTAGGGCTTCATACAAAGTTGCATCATGTAGAAAATATGCAATGGATGTTATGCGATTAGACATATTTCTTCAAGGACGTACTGTAAAAAATAATTATGGTAGCAACGTGTTGGGTTTATTTTATTCTGTATCTTAGCATTTTTTTTAGGTTAAAGAAACTAAGAACTAAGTTGTTGGGTTGATAAATATGTATAAGTTAGATTTGTAAGAGCAATTGCACCCTAGAGATCACACGAACGGCATCCAGATAGCTGAATTTATCTGTACCCTAAACGCCAAAAAGAAAGTCGCATTAGTGTTCTGCATTTTTAAAACGCCATTTTACGTGCCTTTGGTTGGAAGTAAGTTGATTGCTGTTTCTAAAGCAACGAATTGGATTGTCGAGTGGCTAATTTAAAAGGTTTTATACAGGACCAGCAAATTCGTTATAACGAATAACTGGCTGAAAATGGGATTGTTGCATGTTAAATCCTCTATTATTTGATTTGGACTTTCCCAACTGGAATTGCCGGCCCTTTACGTCGTCAAAGCGAGGTCGCCCTTTCTACGTTTAGTAATTTTCTGGACAACAATCTATTCATTACGTTATACATTTTCCACATGGTTTTTTAGATTTTATTGGCAACTTATTGCATATATCTTTAATCGAAGTTATAGCATACTTTGTGCATTTTACTTAAAATGAAAATATAACATTTAAATAGTACAAATCACTGTAAATGATTGTAGATAATAATAATTAATATTAATTTAGATATTTACTTCAAATAGAAAAACAAAACAAATCAGCATTTGATTTGTAGAATATCGCCGGCTTTAATGCAAAAAAGTTCACTATTGATGCAGCTACGCTTCGTTGTCTTTCCAGTTCTTGTAGGGTGTTATTTAGTGGTTAGAAAAAGAATGTAATTTGTTAACGCAAAGTTGAGACCATATGGTGGGTAAGTACCCGAGAAATGGGTGGTCTCGCAGTGTTATGTAAGAAATAAACTTGAGTTTACAGGGGGCAACGTTTTAAATTTTTTTGCGTTACAGCTTGGCCGCGCGTGCGTGTGTGTGTGTGCGCGTGTGTTTGTGTGTGTGGGTGGTTGGGTGGGTGTGGGTGTGGGTGTGTGTTTGAGTTTATTTTACGATACCATTTTATATTTTATTAAGTGCGTTTGTTTTTCACACTTTTGACAATGCTATTATAAGCCTCTATCTTACGTAGTCTAAAGACTAACGTTTGCAGCATCACAATGATGTATGACTAGTTATATTTACCGCTGTTAGATTGGGGAATTACCTACCCTCCAAGAAGTTGTAAGACTTTGTTGTTGCGAAAGGGAGAAAATTATCTTGATTCACCCAGTAGGCCACCAAAGCCAGTAAAGTCGAGGACGAGAGGAAAACCAAAGAAGGCTCAATCCTCAGGAGGTATTTGGGTTTGTGGGTGTTACAGAAACCCGGGGTTTCCTAACTACCAATATCTGAACACCAAGCGGTGGCTAAATACCGTAGCCTGTGATTCAGCAATCTTTAAAGGACGTACTAGGACTACGTTGCACGGAGACATGTGGCTGAGAGGCTTGCTTTAATTGACCGGCCTACGATAGCAGAACATCTCTAAAAATCTGTGGAGCACCGGGCACAGCTCACTATAAATCCCTTTTACCTAAAATGGGGACCACCTAAAGGGTGATCTTTTTCGAGCTCATTCATGAAACAAAAATAGAGAATAATAAACCCATAACTAAGTTTACAGAAGCAACTCGGTTGTATCAGCGCAGCAAAGGAAAAAAGGTAGAAGGTAACTCTGTCGCAATACAGAAAGCTATTAAAAAGAAAGGGAGTTCTATAGCCTTGTATTACTGGAAACTTTAAATGAAACTGTAAGGTGCTCATTGGAATTAGATAAGAGAGTCAATAAAATCAAAATACAAAGCAGGAGCTCAAAAAGATTGTACCCAAACTCCGAAAAAACACTGAAATATTAAAAGAGACAAAGGACTAGGTAAAAAAACACAATTGGTAAGAAATAGAAATACCAAAATATGATGTAGATATACAAGCAAATATAAGGACGCAAACTAAAAATATGGCTACACAGACAGAAGCATGGAGCATAAGTCAATTCAAGTGATCTTATTAGATGTATTAAAAAATTTAAAAGATTAGAAAATAATAAAATAAAAAATATGGGGAGAAAATATATACAAAAATACTAAGACGAAAGTAAGAAATTCGTAAAAGTAGTAATTGTAGAATCTAAAAATATTAATGGAAGAGAGCATACAAAAGCTATATAAAAAAATATACCAGAAACTAATGAAAGTAATTGGAAACTCCGAAGAATAAGAACAAATTACACAGACTCGTTCTTGTAATGTAAACCAATACTCAAATGGAATAATTATATAACGAACCACAATGCAAGTGACTAGGAAATGTGGGGTCAGATAAATAGATTACCGGAAGAGACTAGAAAAAATTAGTGTCAGATCTATAGTTTGCAACGTTTGAAGATAATTATAGTTAAGGTTATTATTTATATAATCAAAAAGGAGAATACTATAGATTCTAATCTTAATTCAAGGAGAGGAAGAAAAACGTACTCCTTAATTGTAAATGATAGTGTAAGTGATTACAAAAAGACTGTGCCAAAGATTAACACAGCGATAAACAAAACACAAATTAGTAGAGTATTAACAGAGCTAAGAAGTGCCAAGGACGACAAGACACAGGTAATAGAAACATCTCCTAATAAAATGACAGCTACAAAAGGAGGTGCTTTGGATAGAGTTAAAAACATTCACATAAGAGGATTTGATGCATCAATTATCAAAGAGCAACTATTAGCAGCTATTAAAGAGGTATTGGGAGAAAACTCTATATAACAAGAGAACTTTGACAAAACATAAATAACACACAAGGAGCAAAAATATCAACGACCAAGAAATATGCAGAAAAAATACTAAGAGGGTTCTATATAAGAGTGGGGATGGCAAAGTATTTGGGGGAACGGAGAGTAAAAATGAGAAGATACTAAGTTTAGAATCACGCGATAAAAACATTATGCTTCAAATATGGAAAACTAGGACACAAAATTAATGAATGTAACGAGGAAGACGTAGGCTCGGTTTGAACAGTTCTGTGGCACAAGCAGGAAGTGAAAGATGTCTGGAATTGGTATCCCTGGAAATACTGTAATATTACCACAAAAATGATCACCAGATTTATGAAAACTAACATTGGCAGAAGTCGCATACCTCATGATACGGTAGACACAGCTGCAAAAAAAGAAATATCAATATCATACTACTAAATAAACCTAATAAAAAATGATTAAAAACGAAACTTGGATAATAGACAACTTATTAGATATTGTAATAAAAATTATAATCACAAACAGCTACGTATGGCTAGAATTATGAAATACCTTCATTATCAATTGCTATATATCACCAAATATAGATACAGATGACTTCGGCAGAATATGCTACGAGTTAGAAAATCTAATAATAATAATAATAAAAGAAACATTTAACAAAGGAATTATATTAGCTGGCAACCTAAATGCAAAATCCAATCTATGGGAAAGTACCGAATCAAATTATAGAGGTTATAAATTCTCAGACTGGTTCTTTAAAAACACTTTGTTTTGCGAAATGATGTATAAGTACTCAGTTTTGTAAGAAATGACCAAGCGTCATATCTATTAAGAACATAGCGATAAAAAAAAAGCTATGTATGAAAGGAACACGAACCATGACACAATTAAATACAAAGCACAATGTGTCGCAAAAAATAAAGTACCAAAGCAAATAACCAGTAGTTAAAAACAAAAAGGAGTATGAAATAGAGATTTCAAAAACCAAGGCAAATAAGGCAAACAAGGCAAAACAAGTGATAAAAGCACTAGTTAAAGACCCACGGAGAATGGAACATAAAATAGCTACAAGAAAATTACTTAACCCAAAATTACAATGAATGCTAAGGAAACAGAATACATAATTGACGAATATTTCCCCAAATACAAAAATAGCACAATATAACACAAAAAGGCAAAAAGTCACAAAAAAACAAATCAAATCAGCTATAAATAAAACAAAATCAACAAAGCTCCTGGTCCAGACAGAATGACTAATGAAATAATAAGTGTAGCATATGATACAAGTGAAGAAAGTGTGTTAACAGTAATAAATTACACTATATAAAAAGAAACATTTCTCGACATCTAAGAAATAGCCAAATTTAGTTTAGTAGAAACGCCAAAGCAAAATAACATACCAAAATACACACCAATATGCTTATTAAATGCGCCAGGGAAAGTATTTGAAAGAATAATATATAATAGATTTATTAACAAAATTAAAAAACGGAGAGACATCGTAGAGGCATTATAGCTTTAAATCCAGTATATCAACAATAGAATTAATTATCAAAAATAAAATAAACGACACACAAAAAATATATAAAAACATAGACTATAGCATTCTTATAACTTTGGGTATCAAAAATGTTTTTAATAGCGCAAGACATAATACAAAAGTTAGTAAGTATCTTATAAATATAAAAAGCAGTTACCTTCAAAATAGAACCTTAATTACGGAAGATAAGAAAAAAATATGCTATTTCATGCGGAGTACCGCAAGGATCGATCCTTGGGCCACTCAATATTCTGGAATATTTACTATAATATTAATAGAATTCTAAAAATAAGTTTACCAAGTTACTGAAACATTATGTTATGCTGATGACATAACCATACTCATAACAACAAAAAAATAGGAGTTAACTTTAGAAAAAACAGACATGGTTATATTAAACGGGGGATACAAACTAAAAAAGCAAATAAGCAGTTAAAATGTTTAGAATTAATTTTGGATATTTTTCATATGAAAAAAAATATTACCGTTTTAATTCGACTGGCGCCTTAAGGAATTGTAAAAAGGAAGTCTACAGCTTGGTGGCCTCGATAATTTTTTATGGCGTGATCATTTGGGAGAGGTCATTGAAATATAAAAAATTTAAAAATATCACACAAAAAACAAAGAAAATTTGCGTATGAAACAATTTCCAATGAAGCAATAGACGTAATAATAAAAGAAGAAATCAAAATGTTTAAAGCAAATAAAGAGCAAAAACAAGAATTAAAATAACTACTAGAAAACTTGCAAGGACTAACTCAAATCAACAGGGGGAGTGGATCAAAACATTGATGAAAAACCTAAAAATATGGACAAATAGAAAATTTGGAGAAGTCAATTATTACACCACACAAGTGCTTAGTGATAATGGAAGTTTTAGGTCTTATTAGAAAAAATGCAGTTATATAAGAGACGAAGCAGAACAAATTTTCTTTAAATGTCTTGAAAGGCAAAACATGAGAGATAATAGAAATATAAATCTGGGAGTAAATTTAGTCAAAGAAAATATAATCGCGTTAACGCTACAGAAAGGAGATAACTAGAAAAAATTGCTAATATGGTAAAAAATATCTTAAAAAATAAGGCCCTAGATGGAATACTAATACCACATAAGAGTCAATAGCTAATTACTTCCCTAAAGTAATTTCTCATAGCAGTGATTAATATTATGGCAAATGGAGTTTAGTGAGTAAGGCACTTTTTTGCGAGTCCCACATTAATCTCGGCATTTGATGCCAAAGCCAGCTGAAGATGTAGTGCACAAAAAGCATTTCCCAAATTCGAGCAAGAAAGGTTAAGGAATCTGTCGAAACAAAATACAAGTTATTGCAAATTTTGTCAGATACAAGTTGCTTTAAAAGTAAACAAAAAAATAACAAATTTGAATAAAAATCATTGCTAACTAATGTTTTAATTCACAGGCCTGCGTGTTTGGTAATCGAATTTAAAGGAACATTTTCACTGTCAATGTGAAGTCTGCGACGACGAAGTGGTAATTGTTTTTTTTACATTATTATCGTCATCGGGTTAGAGAATCTATTGAAACAATAGACAGTATTATAGAAGTCATTAGTTAATCGTCGAACATTAATGCTTTTTTAAACATTTTTCCTCCCTTACATTGATTTCTGATTCGCGAATCTAAACGGTTGAAGATACAAAAAATTTATGAGAATAAAAATGATTTATTACAATGAGATAAACATGAATTTAAAATAAAAGTTGGTAAAATAGGAACTCGAAAAAAAATTGAAATTCAGGATTCTTAATATACCGGGTGTTCAGAAAATGTTTGGGGAAATTTAGATTACCGGATAGATCAAATCGAGACGAACAAAAAATTACAATGAAATTTTTTCATCCGAGGTCAAATAAATAAGTTATAGCCGATGAAAAATTAATTAAACGGACCAATCACAGCGCGCTCGGAGAGCTACCGGGCCGACTGCGGGAGGACGGGGGGGGGGAGCGCTTGGCCGCTAGGAGGGAGCACGCAGGCGATAATGGCGAAGGCTGTGCAGCAGAGCTCGCACGGTTACCTTCAGTGACGTAGCAAAATTTTAAGTACGAGATAATTATTGGATAAGGAAAGCGTGTGTTCACACCAGATTTTTAATATTTTATGATCTTAAATTTTTTTATATAATTTATTGCATATTTGGAATCCGTTACAAAGAAATAATAAGTAAAAGGTTTAATAACCAACTACCTATAATTTGCCCAGAACATTCAAGCGATAATTCTCTTAATTATAAAATTAGTAATATATATATATATATATATATATATATATATATATATATATATATATATATATATTTAGCCTTCTGGCTTTATTATTGATATCCAGAAGTTGGGTAGTTAGCGTACGAAGTGCGTTTAAGTTCTAAGGTTTTCATTTTGAAAGCAAGTAGAAAGAAAGTTAATTTTAAAAGACGCGGAAAATATTTCTAAAGTTGCAACACAGATAACAGCATCATATTGTTTGATATACTTAAGATGGCGACGTTTAGTGTTCAAGAACGACGTGTAATCACCAGATTTTGCCTGTTGGGTGGTGAAACGTTTGTTGAAATTCATCGCCAATTGGCTGAGATATGCGGTGAACGCGTGATGGATTTTAAAAATGTGCATTCATGGGTGCGAAAGTTTAAAGAAAGTCTAGAGTTGTGTGACAATAAATCAAAGTGCCTCAACCGAAAACCATCCGGGCCGAAACCATGACTGAGCGAGTAGAGCAATTTGCTATGGAAGACTGTTAATGGTTTGCGTTATATCGCCTCTAAACTTGGCATTTCCGTAGAATATGTGGAGCCCATTTTGCATAATCACCTGAAAGTGGGGAAAGTTTCTTCACGGTGGTCTTCAAATGTTAACTAAAGAACACAAGGCTGCGAGGATGGCAATGTCTCAGGACATAATGACACGTGATGACACCATAAATTTTCGCTTATGAAAGACACCTTGTGGCCGCAAATTTTTTAATCGAACCGCTGTTGAATCAGCAATTTTCCAGTGGGTAAAACATGCCCCTAAAGAAGTGTTTTCAATAGCTATGGAATCATGGCGACGACGTTGTAAAAATATGTACGTATAGACAAAGATCACGTTGACAAGTAACAGAAATTTTAACTTCTTGGGTAACTACTTTTTTATGAAGAAAGTTGGAGACCTTACAAGTTAAACGCACCTCGTATTAGAGTATATTTTTTATTGACATCACTTTATATCATATAATTACGTACTCCGATACACTGATAATGCATTTAAGCACATAATTCTAAAACCGTTTTAGATTTTAATGTTAAAGGTGCTGGTAGTAGCCTACATTTGCATGCCCCGTGTTCAGATAAGCCTGATAATAACTTTGTAGAGTAGGAAATTATTTTTGAAAGTTTCTGCCAAGTAACCATCTAGCTAAACTTAATTGACACTTACATCTACTGCATTCAATGCTCCTCTAAAAATGTTCTCTAAGTATACATTAAATAAAATTTATATAGTCAGTCAGTCGGAGATTTCCAGGTGTACAATCTCCTTTTTGAAAGCTTGAAGAATGTCTTTACTATACAGAGATTTCTTTCTATATCACGCATCGGTCTCTTTTTATTATGTTATACTGTCTTTCTTAGCCGACTTTCGCATTGAGGTGTCCTATTAGAATAGTCATGCCATTATTTTTCAATCGGTCTATGACATTTCTAATATCTACATAAAATTTCTCCAGGTTATCTTTGCTCTTATCTGATGTAGGAGCATATACTTGATTTTTTTTTATTTAACACGCATTAAGCGTATACATTGCAACTAGTAAATACTATCTAGCAATTTGTTTTTAATAAATTCTCACTTAAATTCAAGTTTAAAGTCTTAAATCTAAATAAGTCTTAGCAGTTGGTGGATATACTCCCATTGGCGCACTCCACATATGTTAAAAACACTTCGTTCACATGTTTTAATTGCTTATAATTCACTTAACTTAACTTACACTAGTTCAAAAGGTTTTTGCCTTTTTAGCCTACGTATAAGTCCACTGTTGTCGAGTAATTGTAGCACTTCGACATTCACATGTTCATGTAGTCTTGTTTCGTGTTTTTTCGCAAACTGTTTAATTTCCTCACTGACCATAGGCACTTTTAGGTCCCTGTGGATGTCTTCATTTCTAATGTACCATAGAGCGTTGACGATGCTGCGCAGTACTTTGTTTTGAAAGGCTTGAATAATTTTTAAATTAGATTTCTTTGTGCATCCCCACAGCTGCACACCGTAAGTCCAAATTGGTTTTAGAATTTGTTTATACAACAATAGTTTGTTATGCAGAGACAGATCGGAATGTCGTCCAAGCAACCACCACATTTTTCTGAATCTAATGCAAAGTTCTTCGCGTTTTTTCTTTATATGTGCTTTCCACCTGAGCTTGGCATCTAGTGTCATACCCAGGTATTTAGCTGTGTTAGCGTAAGGAATTGTTTGCTGATTGATCACTACAGGCAAGTAATCAATACTTTTATTGGTGAATTTTATATGGGTAGACTTCGCCTCGTTTAGTTTAATTCGCCACTTCTTGGTCCACCTGGTGACGTTGTTGACGGATAATTGTAGTTTATTAGTAGCTACTTCTATTTCGTTGCTTGTGGCCAGTAATGCAGTGTCGTCAGCAAATGTGGCTGTCGTCACTCCATCACTCATGGGGATGTCACTAGTATAAAGCAAGTATAGAACTGGCTCAAGGACGCTTCCTTGCGGTAAACCTGCGGCAATAGCTTTTAGTTCGGAGTATACTTCGCCATATCTCACTCTGAACTGTCGGCCAGAGATGTATGATATCAGAATGTGGCTCATCTGCCTAGGCAGATTTTTAGTTATTTTGTATTCGAGGCCCTCGTGCCATACTTTGTCAAAAGTTGGGCCACGTCAAAAATATCGCTGCGCATATTTCTTTTCTTCTAGGGTTCTTTCAATTACATCAGTGATTCGGTGCACTTGATCAATGGTCGAATGTTTGTTCCGAAATCCAAACTGGTGAGTTGGAATGAGCTGCTTTTCTTCAATAATTGGCCTCAGGCGTTTCAGAAGCAGTTTTTCGAACAGTTTGGATATGTTTGGTAGTAGTGAAATCGGGCGGTAAGATGCTTTCTCATTGGGTGGCTTCCCTGGTTTGGGGATCATAATAACTTCCGCAACTTTCCACTGCAGCGGTACGTACTGTAGTCGTAGCGCAGCATTCAATAGATGCGTAAGCTTCATTATACCCTTTTCTGGTAGTTCCTTCAGCAGTTGTCCACTTATTAAGTCATAGCCGGGGGCTTTTTTGGCACTGAGATTCTTTTGTATCTCATTGTAAATTTCTTTTGGAGTTACTGGTAATATGGCCGTGTCCTCCCTGTTGTTTATCTCTAGTAGGTTCTCATTGTCATCAGCTGGATGTGGTTGGAATGTATTCGCTAAGTGTTCAGCAAATATTTCTGCTTTTTCCTCGTCTTTTCCAGCCCATCCGCCATCATTTTTACCAATGGGTGGATTATGATTATGAGGCCGCTTTAATCTCTTTGTG
The DNA here is from genome assembly GCA_036346155.1 of Sinelater perroti. NCBI lineage: Eukaryota > Metazoa > Arthropoda > Insecta > Coleoptera > Elateridae > Sinelater > Sinelater perroti. The sequence continues at coordinate 767,797 of JARFIY010000348.1, read as the reverse complement.
GCTTTCCAGAGAGAGTATTCGGTATCTTTATCGTCTGTTAGTCCCTTTAGGAATTCAGTGAACGTTTCATTCTTAACAGAACGGATCTCTTCTTTGAGTTGTTGACTTAGCCGATTTAGCAGTTGTTTGTCTGCCGGAGCTCTGGTTTGTTGCCATTTCTCCCATGCTTTTCGTTTCGCTGAGACAAGTTCTCTGATCTCCCTAGGGTAGTTCACGCCAATTGTTTTTCTTTTTGGCTCAGGGGTATTGCTCCATGCGGCTTGCTGCAGGTCGATTACAAACCGCTCTGCTTGTTCATCTAGCTGCTCAATTGATCTTAGTGGAACATTTAGTTCGATACGCTGTTCTACTTCTGCTTTAAATCCATCTCAGTCAGTCCATTTGTTTGTTACCTATGGTGAAGATGATTTATTGATTATTGTTTCGCTTAGTGTCAGGATGATGGGGGAGTGGTCTGATGACATGTTGTAGTTATCTTCAATACCAATGTAGTTGGAAGATACGCTTTTCAGTATGAAGAAGTCTATCAGATCTGGTATTTTGTTGCTATCTGACGGCCAGTATGTTGGTTTGCCAGTTGAATGACATACGCATTTAGCTTGCTTGATCGCTTCATATAGCTGTTTTCCTTTAGTAGTGACAAGTCTGGATCCCCAGTGGGTATGTTTGTCGTTGAAGTCACCTCCTAATAGGAAGTGACCTCCTAACTCTTGGAAAAGCCTTATAAAGTCATCTTTTTCTAGTGCGTACCTTGGTGGACAGTATATTGCAGCAACTGTATAATCCTTGGACTTTGTGATAATTTTTACCGCTGTTGCTTGTATTTCGCGAGTGTTGTAGTTTACTTCTTCATAATGTTTTACGTTATCTTTTAATAATAGCGCCGATCCACCCCTTGCTGTATTATCTGGATGGGGGGTGTGGTATAGTTTGTACCCTTTTATATTTAGGTAGCTTTCCTTAGTAAAATGGGTTTCAGAAATTAGGCAGATGTCTATTTTTTGATCCCAGAGGAATAGTTCTAATTCATGGGCGTGCTGGAGAAGCCCATTTGCATTCCATGCTGCTATTCTAATTGACATAGCCATTTTTATTTCCTAGTTATGGGCGCGACCCTATTGCTATTTTCTAGTTTCGTCACTCTAGTTAAGATAGACTTTATGGAATCTTCTTGCTTTTCGAGTTTTCCAAGAATTGCTTGCAATGTTTTGTTGATTACATCCATATTAGCTTCTTCGATCTTGCCTTGTTGAGTTTTACCTTTTGCCATTCGTGCGTATCTGGTACCTGCTGAGCTATTTTGCACAGCCGTACTAGCCTTAGGTAAGGTTGGAAAATTTTGCAGCGTTTTCTTTATTGGTGCCGTTTCTTGGGCATTAGTTGTCCTTCGGTTGTTTCGTTTGTTTTCTTGTAGGGGTTTTTCCCTACGTTTTTGAAGTTCCTTTGCGACTACGCACCCGCGATAGTTTGCCGGGTGAGCTTCTCCACAATTGGCGCATTTAGCTTTTGCAGGTTTAGTTAACTTGCAGTCCTTAGTAGCGTGAGGTCCTGCACACTTTACGCACCTTGCCTCTTTGTGGCAGAAGGATTGGGTGTGTCCATACGCTTGGCACTTTTTGCATTGCGGGATAAGGGTTGTTTTCTTACGTAGAGGTTCAATTTTTACCCTCAATCCTGCAATCATACTAATTTTGTGAATATCTTTAATATCTTCAGATTTGTCAAAATCTAACAGGCAGTGGCTTAGTGATGATGCCATTCTCTGTTTTCGTTTTTTTCATAATGTTAGTAACATTTACGATTTTAAATCATTCTTTCTTTTAAGTCTTCTGTGATCATTTTTATTGAACACGTCGGGTGTATACCTCTGGCCATAACTTTTATGGGTCGGTTTTGTTTGTCTTCATAGGTGTAATATTCGACATCGTAATTGCGTAGAGTTGAGATCAGACTACGGTATTGCGTTTCATCTGAGACGTTGATCTTAAATACATCATTATTCATAGCGGTTACTCTATAACTAACCTTTGCTGCTTGCAATATGTCATCTACAGTTTCGTATTCTTTTATATTCACGAGATTTATTGGTGGAGGTAGGGTGTTTTCTCTCTTCGACTTATTGTCTGATTGTTTAGCGGTTGTTGATTGCTGCTGTGGAGAGATCTCCGGGGACGCAATTGCTTTCCGTTTTTATGTCTTGATTTCTGAACTATCCAGTTTGTTTCTCTGGCTAATTTTTCTTCGTCGGTGTGATATTCGACTTTTTCATCAGTTACTTGCTCTGCTTTGGGTGCCGCCACTGGGTTCTCGAGGATTTTTACCCTTTGAATTAGCTGGTTGATATTATCCTGTAGAGTTCGATGGTTGCGAGGGATTGTTACCAAGCGTTCCATAAATTAAGCTCATTTTGAGTTTTTAATTGATTCTCTTGTACAAGAATCTGGTTTTGCTGAGATAATAAAGCCTCAGCTGGTGTTGGAGGTCATTGTATTAGCGGGAGATTATTCATTCTGTTGCTGTGTGCATATTTGCACTGCTGCAAAATGATTAGCTTGTTATCTTACCGAGCAGAGTACAATCACATTTTCAGGCAGTTGCACTTTCTCGGCAGGATCCTTATCACACTTCAGTTCGCGTTTTACACGTACTCGCAATCTCGTATTAGATATCACTGCTAGAGCGGCATCCAACACGTCTTCACTCGTCAAAAGTAAAACGAGTACTTGAATGAGGTTAACATCTACAGGTTTTACGTTTAGTTTAATCATAATGATTCTAACAGAAACTTGGTCTGCTCATTTGATGCTCTAGTCAACATGTTTTGTTATAAAAAAAGCTAGACCATTGTGATGGTAATTACTATCTTCACTTCAATCATGTATATTGTGATCATCGATAGTACAGTTTTTAGATTTAGGTTGACCCATTTCACCAATGCTCAATATAGACATATAGATATATGTAGCATTTTCACCTCTTTTATGGTGTTATATACTATTCCAGGTTTGTATAAGCTTTGCAGGTTTTATGTTCCTATTCTTAAACTAAATTTTATATCAATAGTGGCGCAACGGGAGATTTCTAGCATTCATGTCCCATTTAAGTATTGATTTAACGTATTTGGGAATAATAGGTTGCAGTAGTCATTTTCTTCAATTTCTGCGCTTTGAGAATGCTGGTGGGATTAAATGCATGATAGATAGGATTTTGCGTTTATATAAGAGAGATTTAAGGCTCGCGTAGGCAGTGTCGGATCCCTAAAATAGAACTACCCCCACTGGGGTTTTGAAGAGTGTTTACCCGCTACCCTAGATGATTGGGCATGAGATTCCTCTCCTATAGTTTTGATTAAAGTCGTTTTAGTAGTAGTTTTTTAAACAATCGGCAACAGACTTATAGGTCTGTATAACTCGACATTGCTTAAATTCTTTCCCGGTTTTGGAGTCGTAATTATTACAGGTACATTGATTAAGATAATTTCTTATTCTGAGGATGGCATTAAAAACAACTGTTATAATTTACAGATATTTAAGAGTTATCTCTTGTAGAACTTCTTATAGTAACTAAGAATTATTGTGAGTATGGCTCGTTAAATGTCTAACACATTGAACATTTTTAATAGGGATATTATTTTTTTTTCTGCACCGAGCTGTGTAGAGAATTTAAATAAAAGGTGATCAATAATAGTTGTCGGAAAGTATTTTCCTATTAAAAAATAATGAGAAAAGGTAGATCAACCCCACCTATCATGCATAATAGTTAGCTAATTGAAGTTTTGTAGCAAACCAATCATCACGTGACTATCTAATTGCAAACATGGAATCCTTAATTTTTAAAAAAAGGCGCTTTCATGCAGAAATTTTACGGATTTGGCATTTGTGTCCTGGTCTGACACATTTAAGGAATACCCCTTAGGCAATAACCAAAATTTTGAAAGGACTATAAGCAGGCGAGAAAGAGTAAATGTAATTTCAGAGTAAAAACGTACAACAGCCTGAAAGTTTTTCTTGTTACTTTTAGGCTGAATCAAGCAGTGTTTGTGACGCCACAAAATATCAAAAAGGTTGGACATCTTTTGGAAGATCAGTCATGTTTGTCGATTCGACGAGCAGCTCAACTAGCAGGGGCCAGCTATGGGAGCATCCAAATTATCCAGACAAAATATTTGAAACTTCCCGTACAAGATTCAAGTCCATTAGCCACTCTAGATTCCAATTTGGCCAACTGATGATTGAAAAAGTGGGAGACGGCCCGATTGATGTTTCGAAAATTTGGTTTAGTAATGAGGCTTATTTTTATTTACAAGATTTTGTTAAGAAGGAAACATGCGTAATTTTGAAATTGTAAAGCCTGTCTATTCAGCAAAAGTGAGCGCCTGGTGTACAATTTCAGGGAAAAACATTCTCGGACTATATTTCTCCGACGGCGATGTGAACTTTCATAAATTTGTTAAAATAAACTTCAGACTATGCTGAATAAAACATTTTTTTAATTTGAAAAAAAGCTATAAGTAAATATTTTCTGACAAGCATTATTGATCACTCTGTACATTGTTAGTGTTTAGTAAAGCAACGGCTTGTCTAACTGCTTGTTTTATTTTCAAGAGTAGTACTGATTGTAGTGGACGTTTCATATTAAATATTCAGTATTTTCTGACGCAGTGAGGTTACTATAATATTTTCGCGTCGTTTGGTTCTTGATATCCAACAGTCTTGGGCCTTTTGTTAAATCTTCTTTTGTTTTTTGATAGTCTGGTTAGTTGTTAGCATTTCCATAACTTGCGTTTTCAGCAATTTTACCTTAATGATTACTAATCACACATCTACGATTTGTGTTACATAGTCGTTGGGAGTCAAGAAACTTTTTGTATTATTTTTGTAAATTTACAAAATGCATTATTTATATTTTTTTGGTACAATCCAACTTAATGAATTCGTTCAGATGCGTGTTCTAGTTAGTATGTTTAGAATATAGTGTTGGTTGTTTTTGTTTGTGTTGAGTCTACCATATTTGTACACAATTATTAATACTATCTAGCAATGTTTCAGTTTTGCATTGTCTAAGGTTTATAATGGATTTTCTAATAAGAATAATATAATATGATTCTGAAATGAAATGTCAATCATGGTTAAAATGTTATAATTACTACTAGTTGTTATTTGTGTTTAGTACTACATGCTTCAAGAATGTTTGGTTATTGTCCAAATATTTTATGAAAATAGACGTTCTTTTGGGAACACTCGTTACGAAATTTAAGGACCACATAATTGCCTTTCTGTGCTTGCTATTTGTCAAATCGTTGAACAATGCAAAAGAAATTTTACGTTCAGTATGCGAAAATACCAACAAGACGTCGACATGTAAGAAATGTAAAGAACATTGCTGCTGTAAAGATATCGTCCAAAAGACTCCAAATTATTCGTTTCCTTGTTGTGCTCAAGAATTAGAGCTTAGAAGAACAACGTGCTTTGCGTGTTTTGCAAAAAGATTTGGGTTTATATCCGTATAAGATTGTGTTGACTCAAGAACTGGGCCACTAAACTTTTTGTAAGCTCGGGACTTTGCTGCTTGGGCTTTAGATAATTTGAAAAGAATCATAATTTTGGGGAAAAATTGTTTTCTCAAGTTGTTTCATAATTAAGCACAGCTAGAATTAACTTAAAAACAGAGTTGTGTAAACTATATATTTAGCACAAATCAATATTAATAACAAAGTAACATTAAAGATGAATGAAACAAAAAAAGAAATTGATAAAAACAATACAAACATGACTAAATAAATTAAATACGGTGCGCGGCAGGTCAGCTGTGCTCTCTCCAGACTACGGGAAAAAAGTGCTGTTGGGATTAAATGCACGACGGAACAACTAAAACGAGACTTACCGCACGTAAGTTCTATTGCAACCTGGGCGGCTGATGTCAGCGTGCTTTTACTTGGCGGCTTCAACCCGGGGGGTGGGTTCTTCCTTGGTCAGATGTATTGGAGCACTACGGATGGCTGCCGAACACACAAAAGGCAGTTGACAATGCGCAATCAAAGCGCGCTATCGGAATGAACAAAACCTGGTCAGCCTCGGCTGGCTGCTAGCTACGCTCCGTCTTCCACAAGGATTCGAATTGGAATGCTGGGCGGCGGTAAAAATATCGTTTAGATGCGAATAGGAGTGGGCAAGCAAGAAAGGTTGCAGGTAGAGATGGGATAAGGAACAAAGGGGGTTTAGAGATGAGCACGGAACACAAGTGAAGCTCATTTTTCATTAAGTGGATATGTTAACAAACAAAATTGTTATTTTTAGTGTGAAAACAATCAACAAAAAATACACAAAAAGGCTCAATGTATGGAGTGTTTTTTTGGCAAACGGGATAAGAAATGCAATGCCAGTGATTGGTGAGCGTTACCAATTGATGTTAACAGATTTCTTACAGCCAAGTTTAGATGAAATTTATTTAAAGGACATGTGGTTCTAACAAGACAGTGTCACATGTCACACTGCTAATGCCACTATTGACGTATTGCAAGAAAAGTTCGGCGAAAGGATAATTTTAAGAAATGCAACTGTCAGATGTGATTTAACTTACTTATATTACTTTTAGTGGGGTTATTTGAAATCTATTGTCTATGCAAACGAACCACAAAACCTTAATGTATTAGATTGAACATCAAATTCTTCATTCCTAACATTAGACCCGAGTTATTTCACAGTCATCGAATTTGCTCGTGTGCACGAAGTATAGGTGGACACTTAAATGATGTGTTATTCAAAACATAATGTAATAGACTATGCTTCTCAATAATATAAAATGTTTAATTGTATCTGAAAATCTTGAAAGTTTTTGTTTTATGTCATTTTAAGACCATATTGTTATTATTGGAAACTCTTTACTTTTCTAAGTAAGATTCTGTAATTTCGGTTGTATTATTAAAAAATATATAAGATCTAAAACTACGGCTATTAAAGTGCAATAAGACATATATTTTAATTTAGAAACAATAAAGCAAAATATTGCAAACTAGAATAAAATTAAACTAAAAAACAGATTATATAAATTATTTATATTTGATGTATATGTATTAAAAAAAATACGTGACAAAAAAAGTTTGGTGTTTGTGTGCACAGAAGCCCGCGGGAGTGTTCTCAAACGATTTGCCCGTTGTTAAGGTCAATCTGAAACTGGCCGTCTTATGAAAACGATTTAACGTAATACTTCGCAACTACACCACTTTTCCACTAGTAAGGGCCCTTTAGAACGCGACCTATTGTTGACGTGGGAGTAAAAGGGTCTGATTTATTGCAAGATCTGCCGGTGCCTGTCGGCGCTGTTAAAAAATATACGCCGGGAAGGAATTTAACTATCCGGCTGCAATAAAGGCTCAATGTGGTGTAGAAAATTTAGAGCACCGGAATGGTGCGAATAACTTAACTGTGGTGTCCTAGTACAACCTGTATTTATATCACCCTGACCACGCAAGAAGCAGAAGCAGAAATAGTCTGCTTAAGACGCGGCCCAAATAATAAGGGTTTGAACAGCTCCGTTAACAATTTTTCAAAATACTTGTGTAATAAATAAGAATACAAAAGTAATCGAAAAGTACATGCAAAATAAATTCAAAGTAATTATGAGAAATAATTTATATCGTATAGGGATTACTGGTACTTGTGGTACTACTAATATTAATTTGTCAAATAACTGGAAATCACACAACAACTAATAAATAATAATAAAATATAAGAAAAATATTTAATACATACACAGTTTTTGTTACATAGTTTTTTATGATAAATTTAGTCACAAAAATAGTCTAACTTATAATTGCTGTCGCGGGAGTGTTTCTTCTGTATTTTGGTCCACGGATAGTAAGCAATTTTCGATACAAGTGATTCGTTGCCGGATGAACCTCGGTTACACAGATCAATTTCCAATATTTGAGTAGCACATTTACATGTGTGTTGAGGATTATTGTGTTTTAGTCCCATTAACGTTGACTTCACTAGCAAAAACAAGAGTCTCTGGGGGCTCAGTTCTTAATGTCAGTCCTCTTGATATGGTCTGCCGTGGATTATGGTGAGTGTGGTTTCATGTTCACGTTGGTGTTCTGTAAGTTCAACCTCTAGCCTCATTTGATGTGGATGGTTTATGGTCTTTATTAGACCGCCCCCGTACGGGTGGGATTAGAATATTTGTAGAGTCCACGGATGATAGAATTGTGGCCTTTAACGCTGGAGAAAAGTTGTTGGGCGCATTGGAAGATATACTCCTGAATGGTTAATACGTCGCAATGGAAGACTGTTTATTAAGGCGTCTGGGCCACTCGTCTCTGGCAGCACGCACTACATTCATTGGAAAAGTATTAATTCAGAGGTTTCACTACACTTTCCAAAATATTTTCTTGATACAAAACAGCCGAAGTTTTAACTTCCTTCTTACAAAAATGAAAATCGGTTACTTCAACATAATACGAGATGCGTTCAAGTTGTAAGACTTTTAAAGTTTTTTCTGAAAAAGTACTTACCTAAGAAAGTTAAAACTCTTGTTACTTCTCAACATAATCTAGACATACCATGCAAAGTAAGAGTAGGTTTGATTTTTTAACAGTGTTTATGGAATTACTAGGTAAATACCTATTTATAACATGTTTGATGCTCCCTACCATCCAAACCACTTTTGGTCACTCAACAATGTTTTCCTAAAATTATTCCTATAACAATTTACTAAACATATTAAGATCTCATTAAAATATATTGGAGGGGGGGGGTTAAATACCGCGGGCCAAAGAGAGCGGATGTGCAAGTGGCGATAAATATTCTCATAAATCATGCAATACGCGCCGCGATAAAATAAATATTAGTAAAAAAGAGGGTTTCAGTTTAATTAAGAAAGAGCGACTAGATTTTGAAGAAAGCGGACAAAAATCTTTATAAAACGAAGAATATCACACAATAAGCACAAGGCTTATGTTTTATTCTGTAGTCGTCGCCCGACTGACTGGTTTGATTCTGATGTCGTCGCTTGATGGACTATTAAAATAATTCGATTTATTGCAAACTAACACTATTTATTTACACCTTTGTACACCCAAGTTAAGAAAGTTTTACAGCAAGTTACAAGTTATGAATTTCTATACACAAAACAACCGTCTTGTTGCAGTTTGTTGGTCAGATCTGATTCTGTTTCAGTGGCGATGGCTTATATCCCCCAACGTTTGGGGTGGAACCGATTCTATCTTGCCCTACCGGCGCGTTACAATAATTAAACGACTATCTAATATATTTAACAAACATTTAAAGATTCCAAAATTAATACAACTAAATTACGCAATTAACATACAAGAAAATTAATATGCCGGCCTTCTTGAAATGACGCAGGGTAGCGGCTTTTAACAACTTGAACCCTCAATTATGCCTTCACAATTTAACGACACGTTTAATTTCACCCACTGCATCCTCAGTTTTATTTTATATTGGAAGTATGCATAATTTCGTAACTGGTGTTTTTGAAGTTCCAGCCGCGGTCTTTATTGTGACGGTGCGTACCCTTCCGTCGCCTCCTGGGTGAATCTTCTCTATTTTGCCTAAGAGACAGCGAAGAGGAGCCACGTTGTCCTCCTTTAAGATCACCATAACCCCTTCCTTAAAGACTTTAATCCCTTTCGTTACCTTCCACTTATGACGACGCTACAGCGAGCTTAGGTATTCGCATCTCCACCGTTCCCAGAAATGATTTTGAAGGTTTTGTATACATTGTCATCGTGATAAGGGGTTTACTTTCAAATGGCTTAGATCGGGATCAGGGACCGCCGTCAAAAGAAAAACCAATTAAAAAATGCTTCAGGGTAAGGTAGGAAAGTTCTGATAAGGGAGTTATAGATTTAGAGTTTAAAATAGTCTCTGTTCGTATGGATAGCGTAGAGAGTTCCTCGAAAGTTAACCTAGCCTCTCGCGCAACCTTGAAAATATGTTTTTGCTGCCTTTACCGCAGCTTCTTAAAGACCGCCAAAATATGGGGCTCTCGGAGGAATAAAGTGCCATTTTATACTCATATTTTGGCATTTATTGTTGCAATTGCTCATCTGTGCGTTTGTTGGTCTCAATAAAGTGTTTTTCGAGGTCTTCCTCACTTGCGGCAACTTCAGGGGGGTAACTAGGAAAGTTTTCCGATTCCGAAATTTTTTGAAAATTGAATTGCGGGCCTTTGTTGTCAAATAGCAAAGGGCACCGCTTGTTATTATCAGTTTAGGTATATAGCCGCCAATAATCCACCTAATGGGTTTTAGTGAGGTACACTTGGTTACCGCCAGTGGAGGCACGACCGGAGTGATGTCAGTAGGAATATTTCTACCATTCGCATAGTATAGGGATCGGCAATCTGCGGCTCGCGAGCCGCATGCGGCTCTTTTGATATAAAGTTACGGCTCTCCAGTTCCATACGCAAAAAATTAATAATTTATTATCAAAACCCTTAAAAAATAAGAAAATATATTTTTAAGACAGGCTAGCGTCGTGTTGGTACTGGATTGTTCAATCATTCATTTCTTCTATTCATCAGGGTGGGTCTGGTCTGTCTTGTTCGTTTGGCTGGTCAGTCATACATTTTAACGCATTTATTGCCCCCCCATTTATAACTTAAATTCTTTGAATGGGGTTAATGAAATTTCTCTGGTAGCTCTATTATAATGTATTTCCTGAAATTGACCACTTTGTGTTAATATTCAGGTACGTCGCCGATAGAATCAGTATTAGTACAAAGTGTAAACTGTAAGGGTAGTCTGTATCATAGTGTTTTATCGTTTGTGTATGTCGTTTAAGTGCTTTAATTTTATTTATTTCTCACTGTAAAATTTTGAAGGAAACAGAAGGTCATTATTTTTATTAAGTTTTTAAGTTACAATGTAGGCCCAATACACACATCGTTCTTTTCTGGCAGTTTTACGTCGGGTAAAACTGCACGAGTAAACACGCGGAATGACATGACAACGTCCACATATTACACGTTCTATACTGTAAATATTATCCCATTTTTACGTTTTAAAGTTTTAAGACCTTCAGTTTTGATAAGGAATAGAAATATATTGGAAAAGAGAATTTTGGAACGCTGGCACAGAGGACGGTTTTCCGCCACATCGAAATACTCAGAGGCGGATATAAGGGCGGGCGCAGCGGGCGCGCGTCCGGGGCACCGTCCTCCACGGATCTCCGCAAAAACCTGACTACACTTAACATTAATAGTACTTAATATTTTTTATTTATTTAATAATATGGTTAACACGTATTTTTATTTTCCTTGTCTTTCTCGTTTTATTGGGGGCCCAATATTTTTTCTGCTTCCGGGGCCTCAACTGACCTAAATCCGCCACTGCGTTGCATGTGTGTTAATTTAATCGCTTGTGGTTTTTGCAGGTTTATTCGCTTGTTGTTTCAAGAAGAATTCGATTTAGAAGCGTATTATCTTCTCAAAGATATGTAAGTCAGTAACATAATTGAATTATATATCTGAGGATTGTGTTAACGTAGTAATAATGGTTAATAAATTGGCCGTTTTAGATAGTTAAGTAAAATTTAAAAAAATCATTTTTTCAACTCCGCTGCCAGCATGGCATCTGGTAAAAAAAAGAGAAGAACTGAAGAAGAAAACCGAGAATTCAATCAGGTTTGGACAGAGTCGTTTGCGTTCATATGCAACGCAGATGGCCTTCCGACTTGTCTCATTTGCCACGAAAAACTCGCACATAATGAGAAGTCAAATTTGGAGAGACACTTCACTACAAAACATACCCAGTTTGCTGGTAAATATCCAAGCGGTGACGCACGAAAAAAGCTGCTGAAGAGCTCCAAAAAAATCAAACACAGTCAAGTTCCATGTTAAGGAAGTGGTCACAATCTTCCAATAATGTAAATCTGGCAAGCTTTGCAGTATCATTAGAAATTGCGAAAAGAGGAAAACCATTTACAGATGGTGAGTACGCGAAATATTGTTTTATACGTGCATCTGAACAACTGTTTCGTGATTGTAAAAACAAAGCAGAAATTATGAAAAAAATCACTGATTTGCCATTATCTGCTAAAACAGTACAAGACAGAACTTCTAAAATGTCTTCAAATGTAACACATATGCAAGTGGAAGACATTCAACTGGCTTCTGCCTTATCACTTGCTATAGATGAGTCTTGCGACATAAAAGACACGGCACAAGTTACCCTTTTTGTCAGGTATATGTCGTCCCAAGGTCCAAAAGAAGAACTGCTAGGATTGCTACCGCTCTCAGGGCAGAGAAGATATAGCAAAAACTATTGGAAAACAATGGAATCGATATAAATAAAATCGTTTCTATAGCAACTGATGGAGCCAGAAGTATGACAGGAATACATAGAGGGGTAACATCAATTCTTCAGAAAAAAAAACATCTGGCCGGCGAAGAGATTGCTCTGTAAGCAATCCCAGAACGAACTTAAAAATGTATATTGCGATGTTTCAATGTTTGATTCAAAATTGATATCGAATATCTCGAAAATTATTTGACATGAAATGATTCTTCGATTACGTAAAATTTCCATAATAATCACAATTAAAATCTCGAAAATCTGATAAGTCGAATATCTGAAAGCTATTCGACAAAGAATTTCGATTATTGAAATCAGCGTAAAATTTCTTAAGAATTCCGAAATTTTGAAAAGTCGAATATCTCGAAAACCATTCGAGATAGAAACTTTTGATTTCGATTTTGAAATCAGCGTAAAATTTCCTATAAGAATCCATTTTAAAATTTTAAAAAATCCATAATTTTGTGACAGCGACAGACAGACCGACAGACCGACAGACCGACAGACCGACAGACATATAGAATTCAGTAACGAACTTTTTAAGTTCGTTGATAAACCACGAAATTCTAACATTCCACTGCATAATTCATCAAGAAGCGCTTTGTGCCCAAACATTTCCGGCCGAAATAGTTGAGGTCATGAACTTGGTAATTAAGATTATTAACAGCATCTTGGCAAAAGCACTCTACCATCGCCAGTTTAAAGATTTCCTTGCAGAAATAGATAGCCAGTATTCTGACCTACTTCTGCACAATAAAGTTCGATGGCTGACCAGAGGTAACGTATTGCAACGTTTTGCTTTGTGCTTGAGTGATATAAAAACATTCCTCAATGAAAAAAGTATTTACCATCCCGAATTGGAAGAAGACAAATGGCTGCATGGTAGATACCACAATGAAACTAAATGAACTAAATCTAAAACTGCAAGGAAAGGGCAACCCAGCCTACGCCTTGCTTGAAGAAGTAGTTTGTTTCGAAAAGAAATTACTTCTTTTTGTTGAAGACATCGAGAGCGGTAAATTATTTCATTTTAAACATTTTAAGCAATATCGCGATAAGACCAGTGAATGCATCTATTGACACGAATTATTTCAGCATAGCTATAAAAAAATGAAGGATGGATTCGATGAAAGATTCGAGCAATTCAAAACAAACAAAAGTACTCTCGCGTTCATAGTAAATCCTCTCAACACAAATACAAATGAAATCAACATTGAGCCATTTCAAGTTGATGCTGGATCACTTCAAATGCAATTGCTGGATTTGAAAACCAAAGACTTGTGGAGTGGTAAGTTCAAAGAACTCAAGAGCAAGTTGGAAGAGTTGGAGGTCCAGAAATGCATGCACATCGCGCAATGCAAGTGGACAGCTTTAAAAGAAATGCAGCGAGTTGAGGCCCTCATATTCGGCGTATGGAATAGTCTTCCAGAATGCTACAGTGAGGTGAAAAAGTTGGCATATGGAGTGCTCACGATCTTCGGGTCGACATATTCGTGCGAGCAAGCGTTCTCTTGCATGAATATAATAAAAAGTAAAGTTAGAAGTCAACTAACAAATCTAAATCTAGAGTCCTGCTTGAAATTTAAAACAACAAGTTATAAGCCAGATTTAATAAAACTTTCAAAAGACATGCAAAGCCAATGCTCCCATTGATGTGTACATTTGTGTTATTATATTGTTTTATATATTATATTATTTATATTGTATTATTATATTATTTCGTATTTAAAGCCGTTTTTTTTAATAAAAAATCAAATATATATAAGCAAATACTATAATATTAAAACGAAAATTTTTACTGGTTCTTTAAAAACTCAGAAATTTCGAAAATTGTAACTTTTGGCTCTTCCGTTTCAAAAGGTTGCCGACCCCTGGCATAGTAGATTAATACATTTGTTCTAAATAATGATGTTTGTAAATAGTTATAGAGTTTATTTACTTATGCATAAATATTTACTTCTAGTATTGTCAACCGTTTTCCAATTAAAATGTATAAATTGTAACGCTAGACCGTCAGTACATTATTAAGTTTTAAGCTGTAAACATCAGTATTTGAATAATAAAATTATTTTTATTGGCATCGTTCGGCTAATTAACTTAATTGGCGCAGTCAACGGTAGAATTTTGCGGTTGTGAATAAATTGTGCATTGAGCAAAATTTCGCGACGTGGAATTTCAATTCTTTCAGCGAGGAATCATACACAAGCGCGGCCACCGGGAGAAGTTGCATCGAGTCAACTCGTCCACAGGATAATCTGGGGAAAAACCAAAAATCGTTTCTTTTCATTTCTTAAAATTATTATTTTTAAATGAGTATTGAATTTGAAACAGTAACCGAATCGTTAAAAAACCTTAAAATAAACATGAATAATCAAAATAACACGCAGATTAATTTTCAACTATTAAAATTGTACGTAGACACAATTTCAACGTATGATGGTGAAGAAAACACATTAGAGATGTTTATATCCGCGTGTGATTACCTATTTCGGCAGTATAATGTACTTGAAATAATTAATTACTCGATAAGGCTAGCAATTGGCAAATTAAACGGTAAGGCACAATTATTAATTGCAGCCAGAGCAGAATTAACTACCCGCGATCAAATAAAAAGCGCCCTAAGAATGAGCTTTGGTGATAACAAAAATTTAGATTGTTTAGAACAAGATCTCATTATGTTAACTTCTATTCGAAATGGAAAATCGACCGAGTTCGGAACAAGAATCTAAATTGCGCAAAGTAAATTAACTATACAAATTTCTTCTCTACCAGACATAAATGTTGCTACAAAAGAAATTTACTTAAGGCAGTACGATAATTTATTGTTAAAAACATTTATACGAGGGCTGATATTTGCAAGATATTATTAGGCTAAGAAACCCCAATTCACCAGAACAAGCACTAGGGTTCGTAGCGGAAGAGGAAAAATTTAAATATACGCTAAACCTGTCGCGTAACATGTATACTAGTCATGCTTTACCGCAGCCGACATCTAGACATTATGCCCAATTTCCACGAAAAACATCATCATTTCAGTGTAATAAATTTTATAAATTTACCCCGAGAAACAATTTTCATCAACACTTCCATAACAAATTTTCAAATCATCAACCGTTTAGACGAAACGTGTTCGAACTTACAGGGCGTACACCTACAAATAAACCAGAGACAATGTCTTATAAATTCACGAAATTTATATAAACCTCAAAACTTTTTCCAGTCAACCGGTCCCAGAAATTTTATTTCAAAAGAATTAAACCATCTAGAAAGGAATAACTCGAATACACCCCCCAAAAATTAAATACAGCCCGAACCAACCACCTCTCGATTTAATGACGAAGTAAATTTTTACGTAAACGCCTCGGACCACCTAGAATAACAACAGAAATTAATACAATATTTTCTAATCCTCTACCTTATATAAAAATTAACAATTCTCTAATTAAAGTACTTATCGAAACTGGATCGTTTATATCTATCTTTAGACCTCCATAGTGGAGAAATATTTTCCAGAAACTATTTACTACGAAACAACAGAACTAATAACCACTTTAGGCGAAAAAAAATTTTTTGCAAAGAGCCAAATTTTTTTTTAAAGATTTAGGAACACAGAAATTAATTAATTATGTATTATATGATTTCCATGAACATTTTAATGGAATATTAGAATTGAAAGACTTGAAAGAAATGAATTTTATAGTAGATTTAAAAAATAATTATTTGCAGAATGAAAAAATTAGTGCATCCGTTTATTATAGAAACGAAAACCATTAGCATCAATGCACACGAGATAATGGATTGGAAAATTCCAGTAAATATTTTCGAAGGTGACGTCATAATTGCAGAACGACACATAAATGATTTGTTCATTCCAGAAACACTAACAACAGCCAGAGATTATTTGATTACAACAGAAATCTATAATTATGCAAATAGGAGAGTGACTGTAACTATTGACCAACCGATATCAGCAATTAGCTTTGGCACAACACAACAACAACGATTCGAATTTCACCAAATAGACTCGATTGTAAATAAAACAAATAACACAAAGTAGAAAATATCGACGAATTAATCGGAACAAATCATTTAAACAAAGAAGAAAAAAGATCAATTATCCAATTATACCGCGAATATTCAGATACTTTTCACAAAGAAAGCAGAGATTAATATTTACAAATAAAATAAAACACATGAGTACACGATTAAGTGCCGGTTTATTCAAAGTCGTACAGATATCCATTTGTGCGCAAGGAAGAGGTACAAAGACAAATTACAAAAATGATAAGTATCATCTCAAAGCCCTTGGAGCTCGCATATTTGGACTGTGCCCAAAAAGCGGGATGCCAGTGGTAAAAAAAAATTTGATTATAGAAAACTAAATAAAAAAACAATCAATGATAGATACCCTACACCTAACATTATCGATATACTAGACAAGCTAGGCAGATGTCAATATTTTAGTACCCTAGACTAGGCTTCGGGACTCCATTAGATCGAAACAGTATTTAGTGTTAAAAACAGACACTATGAGTTCGTTCGAATGCCATTTGGATTAAAAAACTCTGCTCTAAGAATTACACAACAAAATATGCCTCGTATACATGGAAGATATAATCATATTCTCCACATACCTTCAGGAACACATTTCAAATTTAAAACTCGTCTTCAAAAAGTTGAGAGAATTAAAATTTAAAATACAGTTGGATAAACCCGAATTCTCAGAAAAGAAGTCGAATTCCTAGGATATGTCGTCACACCATCCGGGATTAAACCAAATCCGCAAAAAATTCACGCCATAAAAAACTTTCCCACACCTAAAACAACCAAGATATCAAATCTTTTTTGGGGTTACTAGGTTATTACCGACGTTTTATATAAAAAATTTGCTAAATTGACTAAACCCCTTACAAACTGTTTAAAAAAGGGCCATATTTAGACGGGAGAAAATTTACATTGATTACGGACCATAAACCCTTATAATGGTTAATGAACCTCAAGGAACCAAACTAAAGGTTAGTAACGTGGAGATTAAAACTCGAGGAATACAAAAGGAAAACAAAACTTAAATGCAGATGCCCTCCCGAGAATCGAAATTAACGCTTTAGAAGACAACGATAACAGGTCAATTGTAGTTAACATAGGAGATGCTTCAGAAACAATTGACGACTACCTGCAAAACCCCAGTAAAATACCCGTATCAGCCGATACCTTAGAGTTAGTTGACTTTTTCGAAGAATCTAGCGAAGAACGTAATAACCAGATATCAAAACAACAAGAAAAGTTGACAGCGACAACGAGACAGTCCACACAGCAATTGAAAATCCTACTATGGAAATACTATTACAGACAAAGCAGTCAACCAACATAAACAACAAATAATCCTAGATTATAATAACCAAATAACCCCATAAAAAGAAGTCACAAGGGTTGAGGTCGGGTAAAGAGACGGATCATTCGATACACCCTCCTACTTTTCGGGGTGCATCTAAGGCAATCAGTCTATGCCCAAATGTTTTAACCAAAAGAGCAAAGTTGCCCTCAGTTCGATGAGGTGCGGCACCATCTTGTTGAAACCAGTACTGATTGATCTTCCTTTTCTGCTTAGCAATTGGGATGAACTTTTCGAGCACCTCTTCCCGGTAAACGGACTCATTCATATATCTTGTGAAAAGAATGGTTCGATGATTCTGTGTTAAAAATTGCACACCAGACGCAAACTTTTTGGGGGTGCAGGGGGCTTAATTGGGGATTTTCTAATCCCCGATAGTGCTAATTTGCTTATTTACATGGCGTTCGAGCTCGAAATAGGCCTCATTTGTGAAGTGAATGTGCTTGAAGTCGATCTGCTTTTCGTCAAATGCTATCAGAACTTCATTTGCAAAGTCGCACTCCCTCTCAATATTGACCGTGTTAAGCGGCTGTTGAATCTGAATTTTGTATGGAAACAAATTCAGATCCTGGTGCAGCATATTGAGTACATTCGATTGACTCATTGCAAGAGTCTGTGCTGTTCTGGACACAATGACCGGAGGACCCTGTAATCGCCTCCTTGTCTTTCAACTGTTCTAATTTAACACGGTAAAAATAAAAATTAATGATTTTTTAAAGAAACAATGTTTACCTTGTGATGGTGGCCACGGTTAATATAATGTGCCTCCCGAATTGGGTGTGGAATTTCTTAAGTGCCGCTGCAGCCGATTTGCCATTTCGGTAGAAGGCCCTGACGATGAAGATCCATTGGTCCGTCGGGTAAACAGTTGTCGCAGACGCATTGATTTTGTTTTCAATGTTCGTAAACAAGCCCTTAAACCTTCCTCTAACAACTAACGTCACTTTTTGTTTGAGTCTAAAACACAAGAATGGCAGGGAAATCATAATCGTAACATAAAATTCGCACTGTATAATAAAATCCACTGCAATTTACTTTGGTGTATAAATAAACAAACTTTGCTACTGGTAGTAACAATCTTTGTGGTAAAGCTACTATTTAATTTTGTGTAGTTTTTTTTTGAGATTTTTTTGAGGAATAACAAGTTGTTACAGTTAATTATAAACGCTACGCTGGAGTTTTAAGGTGATTTCTAGAATAAAACAAAATACATAGTTTCAGAAATTGTGCTGCTGATATAATTAAAATTAAAGAATTTCCTAGATTACATGACAGGATTGTCTGATTTAACAATTTAAGCTTTTGATGCAACATTTATTAGATACGTTAGAGTTAGAATGTGATTTATCAAGGGGTTACCCAAAATAGAAATAATATTTTTTAAAAATATATCTTAGAATAATAAAATATTTATACCTGACTTATTAATAAGAATAATAAAATATACGAGATAAATAGCACTGCTAAAAAATAATAAAAAATTCAACATTAGGATGTTTCATACTAATATAATGTTTTATATACAAAAAAGCAATATCTTTATTGTGTTACCTTTTAGCAAAAAATAAAATAAGTTACAAGCATTATATTAATAGCTCAACAAGTTTAGCTTCAAATTGCACCAAGTCACAGCAATGTAAACTAGAAGGTAACCAATAAAGTTCTTGCCGTTTTTGCTTTGCCATTGAATGAAGGGAGAATAAATATGCAATAAGTGTATAATGTGGTTTAAAAATCGGACAAAAAGTGGGTCCTGTATAACACCCCCAAGCGTTCCAAACATTGGTTTCACCCAAGATTTTCCTATGCACCCACGCAAGATTATGCTTTGTGTCTGGCGGGCAGGTTGTCAAGTGGTTCACTATGAGCTGCTACCAACGGGCCAAGCGGTCACTGCGGACTTGTACTCGCAACAGTTATTGCAACAGAAGAAGTCAGCACTGGTAAATCGCAAAAGTGTACCTCTTCTTTTATCACAACGCCATACCGTATGTCGCGCGGGTGGTCAGTGACTTGGATGGGAGACTTTGTGACATCCTCCTTACTGACCTGACCTTGCGCCATCCGATTACCACTTCTTCCACTTCCTGGACAATCATCTTAGTGGAAAATCGTTCACCAATGAGCAGACTTGCGCCAAGCACTTACGGACTTCTTTGCGTCCAAAACCCTCGAATTTTAACCCAAGGGGATTGCACAGCTGGAGACACGTTGGTAGAAGGTGCTGGATGCCGATGGCGATTACTTCGAGGACTAATAATAGACTACACTTTCTGTAAATCATTTTCTTTTTGGCTATTAATAACGGCAAGAACTTTATTGGTTACGTTATACATTTTAATGTTATTATTATTTACAAGATCACAGAACACCAACTGAAGTGTGAACGATTTAATGAGTAGCAATGAGAAAACCGCATACTTCAGACTACAGTAAAATATGCAGCAGACGTACAATTTACAACATTCTAGTTCAGAAAGCGCTCTCTGAAATGTGAAGAACTTGTTTTAATGAGTGTTGTAAATTGAGGATAGACAAAAGCGTGGAAAGCTGTTTTTGTGCTTTTCAGGCAGCTGTACCCATTTGCTTTTAGGAACAGCAATTTAAATATTTGCAGAGGATGAGTGCGTTTATAAATAAAAGCCTGTATGTATAAATTTAAATGTTCTACTACCAGAATAAATTTTGCATTATACAAAATAAATTTATTGTTAACGTTGTACAATATTTACCTCTATAATTATTTCTTAAAAAAAACTTACGTCTAGCATTATTTTATAACTTTTGCTTTAATTCATAATTTTGACCGTTTTAAAGTTTGGAAGTTTTGAAAATGTACCTAAAAAAGAACAGATCATCTTGTAATTTCTGCAGTATTTCTGAAGTTATGCTTGCATTAAACATGTTAAAATATTTGCCTTTGGCTTACAGCACAAGGTTTTCATTAGGGAAAATACTGCCAGGTATATATTCGTAAAATTCTGACAAGGGTATCATCTAAATTTACGAGAACTTCAACAAGCTACATGAAAAACGTTTTTTTAACGACGAGCTTTATGTTAAATTTACACTGCTGTAAAAAAAAGGCGAAACCTGCATTAATGAAGCGAATAAGGCTTTGATGACCCCTTAATTTAAAAAATTGAAGTTTATTGTGCAGCATAACAGCAAAAATATATGTTATTGTAAAAGTAAGGCTGCTTATTAAATGTATTTTTCAGAATTTTAATTAAATTTTAATTAAAATAAGTTTCTAATTGATTTATTTCTTTGTGAAAGTTAAATTATATCTTTTTGAGAATGTTTCTCTTAACAGTTAATCTATTAATATAAAAATGCAAGCCATAGTATAAAACATCATTTTATAATAATTTTTTATTTTGTTTTATTAATTTATCTCCTTTATTGTTAAATATTTGGACAAAGGAAATTTACAAAATGTTAAAGAAATTATTAAATAATTCGATTATTAAGTATTTTAACTAAATAACTATTCGTTAAAATTCTTCATTGTTTTCTGAACATTAACAAATCTAAAATGCAATGTCCTTATTTGTGCAAGATTTGTGAGTCCAACCATTACATTTTATATACTGCATTATTCTCTTTTTAGGTGAGTTGTAGCGAACACAAATAAGTATGTTTAAATTCAATAACTCTTTATATTTTTCTGAATTTTTTTTATAGTTAATTTATTTTAAAAGTAAACATAAAATTGTTTTATAGAAATAGTTTTATTGAAACATTTATATTCTTTTTAAAAATTATCAAATCCTTTCTCATTTGTGAAGATGTCATAACGGTCAGTTCGATGTTGTCTCCCTCTTTACTAATATACTCGTTCCTTGTAGCTTCTAAATTTTTTTTTAGTTTATTTGCAGATTAACAATCAGAATCATTTTTCATAATAAACATATAATAAGGTCCTATGAGCTAATGAGATGACGATAGTGACGTGAGGGGAGTCCATCCATCGATGTTATCCCGTTAGTTTCTTTTTAGTTCAATGGGCCACGTTTTTTGCAGTCGTCTAGGAGGTGGATCATGTTGCAGGCTGGATGCCAGGACATTGGGATGAACTTGAAGTCGCAGGAAATGGTTGTTGCTTCTTTTAGTACGTTCTTCTACTACTGTTGGCATTTCCAGGTCGGTATGCAGGGTGTCGCTGCTAACATACCAGGGAGCATTGGCTAACATTCTCAGTGTTTTGGATTGCATGCGTTGGATTATGTTTACGTTTGACTTGCAGGAGCATCCCCACAGCTCGATGCCATAGGTCCAGATAGGTTTAATTATTATTTTATAAAGTAGAATCTTATTTTCTAAAGATAGACACGATTTCCTATCAAGTGACCAGTACATTTTTTTAAGTCGTAGATCAAGTTTCTTTCGTTTCTTTAATATATGCAGTTTCCACGTGAGTCTTTTGTCTGAATGAAGGCCCAGGTAGCGGGCTTCATTTGCTTGAGGAATTGCTATATTATTTTGATGCACCGGCGGGCATTCTAAGCGATTTACCTGGGTGCATTTGGCTTCGTTCACTTGGATTCTCCATTTGTTTAGCCAGGTTTGTAAGAGGGACAGATGATGTTGCAAGTTTAAGGAGGCTGTTTGATGATTGGTATGATGAGAGAGAAGGACTGTATCGTCAGCGAAGGTGCTTATAGTTGTAGCTACTGTTGTAGGTATGTCCGCCGTGTACAATGTATATAGAAGAGGTCCAAGAACGCTGCCTTGTGGTACTCCGGAGTTGATTGAATGAATGACAGAATATTCTTGGCCATACTTTATCTGGAAGTGTCGATTCGATAAATAGGATTTTATAAGTAAATAATATTCACTTGGAAGGTGTAATTTGACTTTGTATAAGAGCCCCTTATGCCATACTTTATCGAACGCCTGTTGTATATCAATAAATACTGCTGGACAGTAAGATTTAGAGTCCAGTGCTGTGTTGATCATATTTACGACGCAATGACATTGCTGAATGATAGAATGATACTTTCTGAACCCAAACTGGTGGTTCGGGATGCAGTTTTCCAATATATCTGTTTCATGTATTCTCCTGACTAAAAGTTTTTCTAACAGTTTAGATACTTGGGGCAATAAGCTTATTGGACGGTAAGATGTAATTTTCTCAGCAGGTTTACCTGCTTTTGGTATGAGAATTATCTGTGCGAAGGTAAGTCGTAACGGCCAATAATGGAGACTTAAGCTAGAATTGAAAAGGTTCCTTAGAAACACCAGACCGACTCTAGGTAATTCAGCAAGCACTTTACCCGATATTAGATGTTGAATTTCTTCTTCCAGCTCTGCACAGGTGAATCTCTTGATAGGTAACGACAGTTGCAATGGTATGTCCAAGAAGCTGTTTACTGTATCATCAGGATCATCTGAGTAGGGCGTAAAAACATTAGCAAAGTGTCGTGCAAATAAGTCTGCCTTTTCCTAATCTGTTCTGGCCCACTCGTTATTTGTTTTTCTTAGTGGGGGATTTGTTTTTTGTGGGCGTTTGTTTGCTTTGGCGATTTTCCAAATACTATTATCTGTTCTTGATAATGTAGTTAGATAGTGGTTAAAAGTTTCCTGCCTTATCATTTGTAATTGGTTCTTTAAGGTATTTGTTAATCTATTATACACTGTTTTTTCAGCTGAATGTTGTGTTATATGCCATCTAGCTCTCGCTCTTCGCTTCTATCGAACTAATTCAAGTATGTCATTAGGAATATTTATATCTCTTTGAACGCTGTTTGTGATCGTAGGTGTTGATTTCTATGCTGCATTTTGCAGAGTAGTGATAAAGTGATCAGTAGCTTGCTCTAATTCCTGGGGAGTTTTTAAACTAATATTTGATTGTAGGGTTTCTTGAAGAATGGCTCTGTATGAGTCTCAATCTGTTTTATTGTTATAAAGTGATGGTCTTGGTGATTTTTTAATTATCGTTGTACTGATTGTAGCGATAACTGGTGTATAATCTGAAGATAAGTAAAGATTGCTGATAATATCCGTGTAGTTAGAAGAAATTCCATTTGGGACAAAAAAGTCCAGCAAATCAGGTGTTTTATTATGGTCCGTGAGCCAGTATGTTGGCTCCCCAGTTGATAGGTATCCATATTTTTCTTCTCGTAGGAGGTTATATAGTGCCCTACCCCTAGTGGTAATTAGCCTAGATCCCCAGTAGGTGTGCTTACAGTTGAAGTCTCCACCGCATATGAATGTACTGCCAAGTGATTGGAAAAACGGCTTGAGGTCCTCCAATAGACAGCAGAAATGATAATTGGGTTTGGTAATTTACAGACTTGTATTGTTGTTGCTTGTAGGCATGGATCCTCATATTTTTGTAGTTCATAATGAACTATGGAGCTCTTTATGAGTAGCGTTGTTCCGCCGTTTGCGGTACCATCCGGATGTTCTGTATGATAGCATGTATAGTGCGGAACTCTTAGATAAGATCTGTTCGTAAAATGTGTTTCTGGTATAAGAAATATATCTATATTATGGCGTTTTGAAAATAATTCGATTTCTTGAATTTTTTTGGATGCCATTCGTATTCCATAAACATATTCGTAAGGACTTAGACATTAACGACAAGTTTATTTATGACAGTAGACAACATGTTTATTATCATGTTGTTTTGTTGCATTAGCTGGGTGAACATCATTTTGAATTCTTCCAAGAACTTTTGTAAGATTGTGTCTTGACTATTGACTTGTACAGTGACACCTTGTACTAGGCTGTATGTTGAGTGTTGTCTATTATTACTGGGTGGTAAGTGTTTTGAATTGATAAACCTGTTTTGAGTCTGTGTGTCTGGTTTCAGTCTGTTTTGTAATTATTCGTGTACTGTACAGCCTCTATAGTTGGAGGGATGATCACCGTCACATAAAGCACATTTACCCTGCAAATCTTTTGATTTCTTGCATGTCTTACTGTCATGCGGTCCTCCACATTTAACGCAAGCGTAGGGACGGTTATAGTAGGATTTGGTATGGTTATATTGTTGACACCTCGTATACTGGACAATTGATGTATTTTTACGTGGCGGTTCCACTTTTATAACGTGATTATTTAAGAATTTAAGATTGTAAATGTCTTTATTGTTTTCAGCAGGTTCCAAGTCTACAAAAAACATTGGTAAGGGTAATTTTGTAATTCTGTGTTTAATGTTTGTTACAGCTCTTACTTTGAAACCTTTCTCTTCCAGCGATTCTGCTATTTCGGTAGAGGGTACAGTAGGATGGAGGTTACGAATGACAACTCTATAAGCTTTATTTTCTCTCATCTGATATGTGTGGTAAATTATACCTGATTCCTTCATGAATGTTACTAACTTACGGTATGTGTCTGGAGTATTTGCACTTAGCTTAACTATATTATCAGCCATTGCTTTTGTTTTATATTGTTCTATTTCAGCAACAGCTGTTAGAGCATTTATCATTTTATTATAATCTGTAACTCCATGTACAAATATCGGAGGTGGTCTGGGTATCTTATTTTGTTGAACAACCGGTGCGACGTCAGTAATATCCTCATTAAGGCTATTAAGGGCAGAATATCTATTATTTTGTGTGACATGTACTGCTTTATTTTGTGCTGATTGTTTTGTTATTCTTTTTATTTTTCTGTTTTGTACACATTGCCATTCTTTATTGGGCATTGTATTCAATTTCACTTCACTATCACTATCGGGTGTATTTATTCTGTTTGATAAATTATTTGTCGGTATGTTATTTAGTTGCATTAATGTAAAAGTATGATTAGTTTGTGTATTCATTTGAGATTGTAAATTTGGGATCTGCACATTTGGCACATATGTCAAGTTGTTATGTAAATAAGGAGTATTGATAATAGGAAATTGGGGATTTACCTGGCTATCCATCGGGGCGAAGCTTCTATGTGATTGAGATGCTAGCTGCTGTGTTAATTGGGTTGACGGAATATATAAATTATTATTGCTGTTACATGCCATTTTGCTAGCATGTGGATTGGTTTCATATAACTATTTTACGAAATGTGAGTTTATAATTATTATACTTCACTCAGATTAAACCACCGTATTGCTGACCTAAGGTCAGCGATAAGCGCGTTACACACTTTCACTATTATCGCTCAACACACGTCTTAACGGTATGAAAGTCAAGCGCTGACTCTAAAAATTAATCACAAGTTGGAATATGACGCCCTCAAATTAATTAAATATTGCCAATGTAATACCTATTTTACTTTCCAAAACAAATTTTATTGCAAAACCAATTGTGTTCTCATGGGGGTAATTTAAACAATCCGAGAACAAAGGAGATAATTAGAAATTTTAATCTGCTCATAGAAAATTTAGAATATTCGGGATTATCTTAAGAACGTTATAGTTATTCGCACAGACCCATTGGCACACATTAAAATTCTAAGAACTGTTTAATAGTATTTGGTATAAATATGGGGTAGCCGTTAACACATCACTTTAAGTGTAATCGCCAGAAAGTAATTATTACGTGAATCATTTAACCAGTGATCTTAATAATGGAACCAGCAGTTCTCAGCAAGAAAGGAAAGGAGAAGTATTCCTATAACGGATATTTGTACGTTTTCGACAAAATTAGTAAAAGGGACGCTAGTTTACAATTTTGGCGGTGCGAGGAAGTGGATCGCTGTAAAGGAAGAATTTACACGAGGCCTGGAGAAGTGGTCAACGAAATCAACAATGATTCTTACCCTTGTTTGACAGCAGCCATAAAAATAGCAACTGTTGTCGCCCAAATCAAACGTTGTGTAGAAGAACCTATGGAGGGCATAAGTGTAGTTATAAATCAGTGTGTAATCGACGTGCCTCAAGCTGTTTTAGCGGCGATTTCAAATAATACAGCCCTAACAAAAGTAATCAGGCAAAAACTGAATCAAATTAATGCTGCACCCGCTGATTCCTCAGACCTAAACGATTTGGTGTTGCCAAATACATATAAGGTATATGTGCCTCAACCAAGAACAGAAGAAAATTTTTTGCTAAGCGACGATGGATAGAGAGAGCTGGTTGTAGTATTTACATAATTTTATTTTATTACCTTCGCAATAACACTGAGGCTATTTTCCCAAATTTATATAGTTGTGGCAACAAGAGGAGTACATCCTATATTGTATGCTCTGTTACCTAACAAGTGTGTTACATACACATGTATGTTCGAACTAATTAAAACATTAGTACCAAATTTAAGTCCAACATCCATCATTTGTAATTATGAATATGCAGATTTTAGTCAAAGATGAAAGATTGCTTTCCGGAAGTAAATGTAAAATGTTGTTTCTTCCATTTATCACAAAATATGAGGAGCATTTAGCTCAGATTGATGTTATTTGTTAATACGACAATGATGCTGAATTTACATTACGAGCTAAAATGGTCATTGCATTAGCATTTGTGCCAATAGTTGATTTAGATGAATAAGTTGATGCTTTAGCAAATATTTGCCAATAGAACTTCAGCCGTTTCTAAATTGGTTTGAAGACACCTATGTTAGCCGATTATATCGACACGGGAATGTTAGGCGCTCGCCTATGTTTCATCCAATAAGATCGCACTAATAATTATGCAGAGGCAACCAATCGTCGATTGCGTTGTGAATTAGATATGCATCACTCAACTATTTGGAAATTTATAGATGGATTGCGAAAAGTACTAAAAAGATGAGACGCTTATTTTGAGCAACTTATCGCCGGACATTTACCACCCACGAAGCTGGAAAAATACCGTGACGCTGATGAACCTATTCGAAAAATTGTCTTAGATTATGGAAACAGGGAACCTCTAAATTATTTACATGGCCTAGTACATAATTACCAAATGACTCAGCAATCTTATTTTTCCTAATTTCCCTTTTGTATGTATATTATGTATTCTTTTAATTTAAAATTGTAATAGTAATACTTACTAAATTTCTTGGTTTTGTTTGCATTCCAAGTTTTATTTATCTCGTATTCTTGTTTTAGAAATTAAGCCATAGTAACATTAATGCGAAAAATAAATTAGAATCAGCCGGTGTAGAACCGTCTTGGCGTAAAAACGGCGGCGATGAACTGGCGGCGAAGAACCGGCGGCGTAGACCCTCTCATGGGTTCCCCACTTTTACCTGTCGTAGCTTATGCATGACCGATTTGGAAATAAAAGCCTTCGCATCTTTTCTCTTGGTGATACAATTATCATCTGGCCTCATGGACGTAATACGATTTTCGAATTCCTCTTCACGTTAACAAACTTCATACTATCAAGTTTATAATGGAAGTTGAATATAAAAAATTCCTTCTTTTTTGAGTATATAAAATCATAACCAAAATTTTTTCAACAACCGTTTACAAAAAATCTGCCCATTCTAATCGTTATCTAAACGCAAAATTCCACCTTCACCCTGCTTAAATTCACTCAGTTGCAAAATCCCTAATTACCAGATTTCTCAGACATCAACAGTGAAAACTGAAATCAATACCATTACCAAAACTTAAAATATAAAACGAATATTCTCAAAAATCTTTAACTCACATCTTAAAAATATCAGCAAAAATACCACTTCCATGACCTGCCCGACAAATTTGAAGCATTTTTACCTTACATCAAATGCCTTACATATTGAATAAATGAGATATACGAAGTATCTTTACGACTAACAATAAAATAGCTAACTTTATCCGCTCAGCTAAGGACCATTACCACCGCGGATCCAAAGGTGTCTACGAAATACCTTGTGGTGACTGTGATAGAGCCTACATAGGGCAAACGAACAAACAAATATATAGTTCTACATACGAATATTCTTTAGCTGTACGAAAGAGTGATATTTCTTTTGCTTTGGCTAAACATAACAAGGAAACCGGACATATAATTAATTTTTTCAATTCCAAAACATTCGTTTCCATTTGAGGCTATTGAAATAGGAAAACATCTCAATGCCTTAATACTCGATATGATGGTTAACGGTTATCTGTCATTTGAAAATCGTTTGTTATCCTACGTTATAATTTAGTTAATTGTTACAACACTTTTTCTCTACTGCATGTTTTTTTTTTATATTTAGAGCTACACGATGCATGCGATCTACCAAACTCTTTAATATATTAAGATAATACTCAGCATTAACTGTTATACAATTTTTTTAATTTTTCATTTATTCCCAGATCAACAAATATTTTTGTTATACATAGCATGGATAACATAAACAAAATACAATAAGATTAGACTATAACTCAAATGACAAATAATGAACACAATGAGGTGAAATGTTGGTATTAGCTTAATCGTTAATTGCATTTGTTAGTACAATATCCTAGAGTAACTTGCTTGGAAGTTTGGTATGATTGTTCGTTTTAAAGAATTCATAATGAACCGCGCCACTACATGCACTTGAGTTTAAGATGAACTTTTCCGCACATTTTTTAATAAACTGATCGACGGGTAGGATGCCTAACTTCATGCAGCCGAGTGTTACGTATGTATCACGGTGTGTTCACGACAATTCTTAACACCTTATTTTAAAAGTGTTGGATTTTTAGTATGTTTGTTTTTGACGTGGTGCACCACACTGGTGATGCATATAATATAGTAGTTGTCGTAGTAAGGTTTTGTACAGTAAAACTGCGCATTCAATTTTGAGACTAGATTTGCGATTGATGAGTGGATACAATTGCCTTAATCTAGTGTATCTTTGGGTAAGTTTCTGGTTAATGTGGTATTTCCAGCTTAAACGGGTATCGAGATATACCCCTAGGTATTTGATTGCACCATCATTCGGATTCCAAGGTATTACATTATTGTCAATGTATAAGCAAGCAGGATTATTAGGTCTTCGCAAGGTAAAGATTTTCGCTTGGTATTTGTCGGGATTTATGGTGATGTTCCAGAGTTTGAACCAAAAGCATATCTTGTTAATTGCATTCAGTAGATTTATAATTGCTTTGTTAAGATTGTCAGCTTGGGTAAACATAGCTGTGTCATCCGCAAAGGTAGCTATTGTTGAGTTAAGCTCAGGTATGTCAGAAGTATATATATATTAAAAGGACTGTGCCTAGAATGCTGCCTTATGGGACTCCAGCACGACACATTTTGATTTTAGACAGTGTTGTGTTAACTTTAACTGCAAATGTTCTATTGTCTAGAAAAGAGAAAATAAGTGCTTTAGATATGTAGGCATATCAATGACTAGGATATTTTTTTAGACCTTCAACCCACACCTTGTCAAATGCCTGTGCTACATCGAGAAAAATTTGCTGCAGTGTAATGTTTATTTTAAGATCCAAGTTCAATGGGTTCGCTGATTCTTTGTAGTTGATGACTTGTTGAATGGCCTTTTCTGAAGCCAAATTGAAATTTTGGTAATATGTCGAGATTTTCAATGTGTTCTAATAAGCGATTATAAACAATTTTTTCAAGGATTTTTAAAAATGACGTCAACAGACTAATCTGCTTATTTTGTTTTTGTTTTTTCCTGGTTTTCTGAACATCAGAATATGTGCAAAGTGTGTGAAAAGTAACCTACCCTCATGCACGTAGAACATACATAAGCTGTGAGGTGTTTAAAAATTGTATTGGTGATCAAGTCGTGGCCAGGAAATTTTCTTTCGGGAAGTTTTTCTATGACATCTTTGAGTTTATTAGGCGAAGTAGGTTGAATATCGTCTGGAATTGGCACTCTTCGTTTAATATCGTTTATAATTTGTGTGTGGTGAGTGGGTGTGCAAGTGATTGCAGGAGTGAATGTGTTTTCAAGATAATCAGCAAAGGCAGCTGACTTTTCTGCGTTTGAAGTGTAAATAGCATTATCAGTTTCGGATGATAGCGTAGGAAATTCTTCTTTTGATTTAAAATTTTTTTAGTTGTTTTTCAGAGTTCCCAGTCTCCTGGACTGAAGCCAGCTATGTGTTTTTGGTACGAATTAATTCGTAAGTTGTCAAGTTCTCTTTTGATTTGATGCGTTAGGTTGTTTAATCTTGTTTTAAGTTGGGGATTTCTGTTTCTTTGCCATTGACGCCAAGGATTGCTTTTCTTTTTAATTAAGTCAATGATGTTTCTTGGAGGATAAATGTAGTTGTCGGATGGGTTCGTCTAGGGATAGAAAATTTTAAATTTAGTGTCTGTAGACCTAGATTTCTTTGGTTAAAATTCGAAAAGTTATGGTTTTAGGTATTTTGAGTTCCATTTTTATGAATATTATTGAAGTGTTTTCAAAATATTTACGAAATCATTCACTCTTTCGACATTTTCTTCTATCTTCGTTTCAATTCATCGGTTTGAATGCGCGAATGGCCAATACTCTCTCGAAAACTTTTAGTTTGTAATGAATAATTATCTCCATATTTTTAAATATTTGAGACAATTTTGTAGCACTTTTACTGTTTTTTATACAGAATGTTTTCTTGATTCTCATTGTTCTTTTGGCCTATGTATACAAACTAATTTCACTTACTGCATTCTATCTTGGCTTCTGGTCAACTGTATATCATGAAACTGATACAGATTATTCAGAAAAGTTTACACTTAACAAATCCATCTCCTACTAACAGATAGTACATCTAATTTTTTTAAATAGAACTCTTTCAGTTATCTTTAAGACAGAGGATTAATTATGATGTTTTTAAATAATCTAATAACACTTACATGAAGAAACTGTAAGGTGCAGGTAGAATAAAAGGAAAATGAAAGGATTACTGCTTAATTATTCTTCAACAAATCGCTTAATAAACAAAAACGCGTTATGGATGTCTAAAATTAGTAACAGGTTTATCAACGAAAGTCTTTACACTACCGATTGAATGAAGATCAACTTAACTTTTCTTGAGTAGCAACCTTTAAAAATAGTAGAATAAAGTTTTAGTTCGTGCATATAGCAACCATTTTCTTAAAATTTGCCTTACATTTTTTTGACCAACAACAAAATGGGTTTGCACTGTTGTAATACCAGGATAAGTTAGTGTAATGCTAACTAATCTATTTTTACGCTTTGTTCACTAAATGCAGATACAACACACATTACATATTCGAGTAAAGAAATATAGATATGTCCTGTTATCGAAAGAAACTTTGAATGAAATTAATTTACCAAACCTTAAACACTGATAATAACACATAAAAAAATTTAAAAAAACAAATTTAATCCTGGATTGTTTATTTATAAGTGCTGTACCGAAACTGTAATATATTGCAAGAAAATAGAAAATCTACTTTTCTTGAAGTATATAGATATATATAATGTTTAACCATGTGAAATTTACCGTCAAATTACAAAAATATGTTTTAATGTATAACTCCAAAGTACAGAAATAGTGTTGAAAGTTTTAAGGGCAGATGAACAAACGTTTCTAATAACGATCGAGTTGGATAAGCATATGTTACTACGGACGATTTTTTGACCTAATAGATTTGGAGGACCATGCATAAAGAAATTATGTAAAATTACCAATAATTATTCTCATATCGTTTAAGTGACAAATTTCAATTGAAATGGTGTTGGTTATGCACCGTATAGGTCGTATAGAATAGATGTGACTTTCTATGTTTTATTATCAACCGGAATTTAAGATCTTATAAGCTGATTTTATGTTTAATGCCATGATAAGGGAGCCTCCAATGACGCTACCGTAGATATTTCTATTAGAATTAGAAACTGTTGTCCTAATACTAAAAGTACTAAATACCAGTACTATGCACTGTTTTCATATTCTTATATCTTGTGGCCACTTACGCCTGAGTCGTTTGTTTTATAAATTTTTTGTTATTGAGAATTATTTTTTTGATGGACTGTTATTTTTGCTTGATGTTCTATAGATTTTTCAGTTATAACTTTATATACGAAATTAATTTTAAGGTCGTTATATAAGGTTTGATTTGATATAAATACTTAATACTGAATTGGAACCTCTGGATGATATCGAGGTTCGATTTGCATGACTGGCTTGAGTCTTCTCTTTTTTTTCTCGTTTATCAGACTTTTTTCATACAATAGTGCATATAGTCCTCCCCCTTGTCCTTCCATATTCTTGGTCTTTTGCTAGCTTTCTCCATTCTTTTCCTGTTATGGTTTTTACGTCGTTTTCCTAACGCTTAAGTGGTCTACCTACATTTTACTTTCCTATTCTAGGCTGCCAGTTTAAGTTTATTTGTCCATCTTCTTTCTGTTCTTACTAAATGTCTACCCAACTCCCCTTTTGTCATGCAACTTTCTTAACTATGTCTTTGACCTTTGTTCTTTTTCTTAACCATTCGTTTATTTTTCTGTTGCAGTGTTACTTCTAATATTCTTCTTTTCATTGATTTTTGCGTTATTTTTAATTTCTTTATTATAATTATAGTTTCAGTGCTGCATGCAAAATTAGTAAAATACACGAATCAAATATTTTTCTTCTCAGGTCATTGGTAAAGTTTTAGATTTTAAGACGTACGTTAGTATGTTAAATGTTGCTCATTCAAGTGTTACTCGTCAGTTTATCTCTGTCTTTTAATTTTTTTTATCATTATGTTGTCTTGAATATACATTATAAATTTACTTGTTTCATCTGTTCGTTATTTAGTGCGAAGTTTAATAATTACTCTAAATTTGTCATTATTTTTATATTCCTTTTTTGTTTGTAATTAAGCCTACTTTGGAGGATTTCTTTTGCAATTGTTCCAACATAGTCTGCGCTCTTGTTCCGACTTGCCTATTATTACTCTATTATCCGGTTCTTTCCTAGTACCAGCGTAAATAATTTTGGTGACAATATATTCCCTTGTATCACATATCTTTCTATGTTTATCTTGTCTGATTCAAGTCTTAGTTTAATTCTGCTTGTTGCTTTTTTATATACATTTTTAATGATGTTTGAATAGCGGGAATCAACGCTTCGTCCAGAGTTTTCAAAACTGTCATAATCTCTATTGTATCGAAAGATTTTTTATAGTCTATAAACCTCCAGTACTATCAATATGTTGTGTTCGTTATTTTTTTCTCTAAATTGTTTTAATGTTTGTAGGTAACTGTTAGTTCCAAATCCTTTTCTTAATCCCACCTGTTCTATGAGTTCGTAGATATCTGGTCTTGTGGCTATTATTTTTCTGAACAATTTGCAGAGATTGGAAAGAAGACTAATAGAACGGTGCTTTTAGATGTTTGTTTTATCTCCTTATTCGTGTAGCAGAATAACTAAGGCTTTATTCTAGTCTTCTGGTATATTTCCTTCTGTTAAACATTTATTGAATAGACATTTTAAAGCATGTAGTATTTTGTATCTTCCTGGGTGTAAGAATGATCTTGTCGTTAGCCATGCAAATAATGAATTAATTTTAATGTAAATTTATACTAAAATATTTAAATTTGTTAATTTAAAATAAAATGAATTACACAAAGTCCAAACAGATTTTTGGAGATATTAAGGGTAAGCTCAGTTGAAAGAGCAATTAACGTTGATTTTAGTGATATGTGAGTAAATCAAATGTAAAGCAGGAAACGTTTTTTCTTAATTTCTTGAAGTATCATAAAATTATAAATGTAAAACATGATTTCGATATGTAAATTTTCTGATGTAAAACACATTCTTTACAACGAATAAGTAGTTTTTTGATCTCGCTATTGTAAAGTGAAGGTAGTCGCGACATGTTGTCGTCACATCTATGTCTAGCAAGAACTTTTTTAGTGGTTCAAGTAAGTTATATTTGCAGAGCGATAATTCTACACTATAAGGGTGTTCCAGTTTGGTTTAGAATAAATTCTTAATTCTTTGTCTAATTTGGGTAAATATACGACGCCGCTAGTCTTGTTTTGTCTAAGAGTTAATAGATCAGTCACACTGGTTTTTGGTAGACGTCGGTGACCTTAATTTTTAACGGTTCCTCGTACTTTCAAAAGCTGTGTATGCCAAAAATATATTTAAGTCTTTGAAGAGCGTGATTCCCGAACTCTGCCTTAAATCGTTTCAAGTTTTTTTTCAGTTTTATGTTGTCTGTGGTAAGAAAGTTGTTAGTAATCAGTTATACAAAATGGTCTTTGCTCTCATATCAGAAGATGATTGTGATCAAATATAACAAATTAAATTCATACTTTGTTCTTATGATGCAATATATGTGAAAATTATCATCTACAAATAGCTGTTAATGCAGTAACCCTATGAGACATATAAATTTATGGAAAAAATAATATAACCAACAGCGTATGCGTGAAATACTCGAAAATCGTGAAATAGAAATAAAATATTTTGTAATTGGCTATCGGAGAAATGCGCACGAGATGACTGTTTTCCGATATAATTGTATCGTAAAATTCATTGAACAAAATAACATTTTATTTTTGTAGACACATTATTTCTCTGTAAGCATTCGTTGTGCATTATGTGTTTTAATTAATAATAGTTAATTTGATGTTTTAAAGCAAGATATTTGTGGTTTGAATCTTGAATCTATATCTATATAATGAGATGTTAGCTAAAACTGTAGTGAACAATGTACAAAAACAGATAGTATTCCAATTTTTCTGTCACTTGATTTAATTGTGATAATTTACAAGCAATGAACTGATCAAGCTAATCAATATATTGCTTGCAGAGATAGAACAGCTGCAGTAAACTGTTAAAGAAAATTGAGATCTTATAATTAGTCATAAAATGTTATATCAAAACTCACAAAATCAAGAAATTGATTAAAAACTTACTTTGATATTTTTGATTAAAAACGTTTTTAATACGAGATAATTATTAAAAATATTACATATTATTGGGATTACCATTGAATGATCTTTTAGAGTCCATTTTTAACATCGCCGCTACTTAATCTCAAACAAGTACGAACTTGGAACTCGTTCTCCACCAATGTCCGGAGTTTCTACACATAAACAAAAATTTGCGAACACTTCCGGTCAAAGCGGCCTTGACATTTTCCGATCAGGCTCATTTTTGGCGTCTGGACTTGACTGATGCTCTTTAGTTAAATACTAAAAACATTATTTTTTTTATCTATCACAGATCAAAAATGATAAGGCGTTACAGATGTCAGAAATTAGAGAAATAGAAGCTAGATTTTGGCTTGGAAGCTGCCTTGATCAAAAGTTATAAGGAATAACATATTGGAAGCTGGGTCCGCTAAAAATCCTTATTGCATTGTTGTAAGACATCCCACCTATGCTACAGCTCGCGGATGTGAACTCGGTAGGCCATAGGCTTTCGAATGATATTTCCCTTGTCTTTAGGTTCAGTAGTTCTCGAATTAAACGTCGCAATGGACAGACAGACGTCCGACCCGATCTTATTAGGCTTTCCTTTCAGGTATAGAAGCCTAAAATTAGACTTGATTCCTTTAAAAGTTAAATTGTAATAATAACAAGGTGCTATAAAAAATAATTAAATTGAAAACATTATTATAATACATACAATTAATTAATGTAGAATTTTTAACTTTAAGATAATTACAATAAAGTTATGGAAGGTAAAAAAAAGTATTGTATAACAAGGACCTGAAAAAGAACCAATTCTTTAATTATAGTTATATGTTGTTGATCGATCTTAGAATAGAAGATACTTTGCAGATATGTTTTTACAGGTAGTGAAACTTTAACTACAATTTGGGTAAGTAAGGTAAGTAAAAGTTGTCCAAAAGTATACGCAGGTCTTAAATTGTGCGCTATTTTTTGCAAGATTTGTAGTGTTCTTATTGGTAACATTTTATAGTAAACATATTGCGGTTAGTCAATATGGAGCGCTGCTACTCGACGGAGAAGAGAGTGAGGATTGCTAAAATTCATTACAAGCATGGAGAATGTGTCACCGAACTGTGGGCAAATTACGCGACGTTTTCGAAAAGAGAAATTCAATAAATGAAATGGTTGTGAAAAGACTAATTAAAAATTTGAACAAACAGGCTGGTTTACAGACAACAAAAAAATAAGCGACCTCGTACCGGTCGTTCAGCTGAAAACATTGCCGCTGCGAACGATAGTGTGACGGAGCGTTTAAAAACCTCGGTGCGCCATCAGTCAAGAAGTAATAAAATACTTTCTCTACAATTAAATCATGCATTTCTTTTGGGCGTCCTTTACGTGGGCGTTAAGGAGAAAACTTGGTCTCGATTCCAAACCAAGCTTACGTAATTTCCTTACCATCGCCGTTTACTATCAAGACAATGGAAAATCAAGGAGCTGTATATTTGCCTATATAGACTTTCAATTACACCTTATCTATGTTATGTAAAATATTAAATATACCTATAACATTAAATATGCAGAAGGTCGCTACCAATCAAATTCGAAGAAGGGTAACGCATTCTTTTGTGGATATTTAAAAATATATCTGAACTAATAAGTGTTTCTTGAAATCTCTTCTGATCTTAAAACGTGCTGACCCTCTTTGGTAAATTTACATATTTTGCTTTTTTTACTTAATCTTGTGATATTTAATTTCAAGGGATTAGATATTAGATAATAATTTTTTTCAATATCAATTATGAATAAACATAAGCCAGCGTGGTTCCGTGATTGAGAGGCGGGCTCCGATGTTGACGGACCCAGGTTAATTCTTGGTAGGTGGCCTTACTCAGTCACTAAAAAATAATTGAGTACCTGCGTTTATTTGAACAAGGAATAATAATGGCGGCTGTCTAAGGCGCGGTGCTTGCCACACCGCCCCGCATCAGAGATGGTGCGTGACAACCGGGCAGAGAGAGCGCACTTTAACCTCTCAGTTCGCAGGCCTTGCTCCCACGCGGGGCGTTAGAGCCTTACCATTATTATTATATTATGTATAATAATGGTACAAAAAATTCTAAAGACCCGTGGGCTCTTCAGGAGGCACGGCCCCAGCGAAGGAGGCTAAGCTGGGGATACAATAACTACCATTTATTAGCTGGAGCGTAAGGGACATGAAACTATTGAACAAGCGCACAGACTGGTTAGAAAAATCACCAACGACTTAGAAGGCAAACGTTACTGCTCCACACTCTTCATTGATATAAGTCAAGCCTTTGACAAGTTATGGCATTCTGGCCTTCTCTACAAATTTAAAAAGTTCTTCCACACCCATACTACACCTTACTACAATCATTTCTCACAAATAGGACGTTTCAAGTCAAATATCGAGAGGAATATACTCAACTTTACCACATTCGATCTGGAGTACCTCAGGGTAGCATCCTAGGCCCCATATTATATCTATTATACGTAGCAGACCTACCTCGATCTGAATAAATCATGACAGCCACATATGCCGCTGACACAGCAATTTTATCCTCACACCCAAGCCCTATAATCGCTTCTAGAAACTTACAAAATCATCTGCACCTATTGGAAAAATGGTTAAAACGATGGCGGATAAAAGTGAATGAGAACAGTCAGTCCACGTAACATACACACTGAAGAAAGATACCTGTCCCCCAGTCACGCTAAATGGAAACAATACCTCAAGAAGCAGTAGCCAAATACTTAGGCATCCATATTGATCGACGACTAACCTGGCGCACTCACAAAAAGAAAACAGCTCGGACTTAAATTGCAGCAAGTGTATTGGATTCTAGGCCGAAAATTCGAATTATCAATAGAAAACAAATTCTATTATATAAGGCTATACTAAAACCAATATGATCATACGGTATATCGCTCTGGAGAACAGCCAATAACTCAAACCTAAAAATACTGCAGCGCTTTTAAAATAAAGTTCTCTGAGCTCTAGTAAATGCGCCTTGGTACATCCCGAATAAACTCCTACATTCTGACCTGAAGATATCAACAATTAAGGAAGAAATAACAAGACGTAGCATCAAATACAGAGATAGAATTACCACTCATTCAAACGATTTTGCATCCTCACTAGTCAACGAAGATGAAGACGCCAGGCAACCGAAGAGATTTAAACCCTCTGACCTTCCTACCAGATTTACATAAAAACTCACCAATTCAATAGTAAATTAAGAGGGCTTTCGCTGGATTGCTACTCTCCGTGTTATGTATTATATTGGCTTTAAGTATCTAGTTTAAGGACTATATATGTTATACTTATAGTCCTCTTTGGACTGATTGTATAATTTGCTATGGAGTCAAATAAACAAAATAGCCGGAGATCTGCGTGAAAGAAAAAAGTAAGCAAATACACTACAATAATTTTTCATGACAGAATTTTATTTGGGTAGCTAAAACTACTAAGTATGGGAAAGATTCCAGTTCAAATTGTAGCATTTGCATTCGATTCGCTTACTCAATCATCTACATATTAAAGGGATATTAAATTGGATGTATTAATATAATTTGTATTTATATATAAAAATACACACATAGAATAGAAATAAATTGAATTATGGACGTTTATCAGTTTATGCTACATGTACCTTTCGTAGCTGCAATTCATTTTTGTAAAACTTACCTGTCAACTGAAATCTGTAGAATACTCGACATTCTTTAGAATGCCCTGCTTTAAAGCTTAAAACTAACGATAGGTTTTTTGCCATTTAATCTCAGTTGTTGAATAATATTCAAAACAATAGTTTTTCTGGATAAAAGTACTAACAATTTTAACTTTGCTCGAGACATAATTGCAACCTCCTTTTGAACGCGCTATTCTAGGTTTTTATAAAAAAAGCTTTGATAAAGGCTTGTCCATCATTTTTAGTGCTTGCAGGAGATACAGACTAAATTACTCTCTACCACGTTTTGATGAATTAAGGTATCACTTGCACATCGAGTATAACTGCATATTTTGCTTCAGATGCCATTATTTGCGGCATTAAAAACTTAGCTCGAATGCAACGAATGTGCCAAAGTAAAAATAGGTTCAATTAATGAAAATAGCTTTAATAATCTTTCCGAAATTAGAAGTTAGACATTTTCCTATCGAACGTGGTCATTATTCATGTCTTACTTTTTGTATCACACGTGTTTTTAAAATTCAAACAGTTATCGAATTACCAGTTTACTTTTGCACATGGGTAAATGAAACCTAACTCTAGACGGTTTATTGTTCGAGATAGAATAAAAATGTAAAGGAAAAAGTTGTAGAACACTCCACATAGGTTCAATTTAGTATAATTTTGATAAGTAAATTCTTCCCCGTTTTTGAGATATAGAGACTTGAAATTTAAAAAAGTCTATCGAAGTTTCGTTTGTTTTTGTGCCCGTAACTCCTGAAAACGGGTTGAGTTAGCGAGTGGGACTCAAGACTGATGAACTCATATGTATTCTATAAAGTACGTGAGGTTTTCCTTATGTAACCATCCGTATCCAATCTTTGATAATTTGCTTGGTAGCTATTCTATAAATTATTTTATAAATTGTATAAATAAATATTATTATATGAAAACAATGTTTCAATTTTTGGTAAATATAAATTGGATGGAGAACTGAATTATGACATAATGATCAACAATAATGTATTTTATATACATAATTTAAGAAAAAGAATAGGATATTACTGATCTTAAGGCTATTATTTTTTGTAAAGATAATAGAAGACAAAAATAAAACATGCGTCACTAATCATGAAACATCTGGGTATACGTTATGAGTTACTTAAATATATTTCTTAAAAAATATTAGTACTGTGTTAAGACTAAGTAATTGAGCAGTAGAACAATTACTTATTGAATCCTTCCATGTTATTCAATAAATTAAAGAAAATTGTAATGCAACTGCAAATGATTACTAAAGTAGATTTCCAATACAAATAAAGGTGTTAGTCACTTCTCTTGTAATGTTAATAGATGTATGTATGGAGTCAACTGTTGTTTAAGGCTCGAAATTTATCTTTTTTTTCTACTTTTTTATAAGCTTAAAGCTTGTTTTATTCTAGCACATCCATCTCTTTCTCTGTCTATCCGGTGAACTTCTTCCACTAGGCGACAAGTCTCTAACTTTCTTTACTATCTTGGCATTTTCCATTCTAGATATATGGCTATTCCATTCTGATCTACTTTTCGCCTACTCGTCGATTTTTTTAACTTCGCAGATTCGTCTTATTTTCTCACTTCTTATGTGGCCAAGTTTAGTTACGTTCATAATTTTTCGTAGTGTTCTTATCTCCGTTGTTTCCAGTATTTCTTTGGTTTTTACCGTATCTGACCTTGTCTCGATTGCGTAGGTCATAATCGGCATAATTTGGCCTCAGCCAGAGTGACTTAAGCGGTTGAGACGCGGACTGCGATACGGACAGACCTGGGTTCCATTCTATGGCTATGCTTGCCACATTGCCCCGCGTCAGAGATGATGCGCGACGACCGGTCAGTAATATTGAATATATGAGAGTTTTAACCTCTCAGTTTGCAGGCCGTGCTCTCTTATTATTATTATAACTTTGGCCTCCCTATCTTAGATGTTTGTTGTTCGATATGGTATTATTTAAGCATGAAAATATTTTTTATGCTTGTTAGGCCTGATATTTAACCTATCTTGTCAATATTTCGTTATTTGTAATTTTGATGTCTAAATATTCTATTGACATCACTTTCTCTATTATAGCTCCAGATAGTTCGAGTTTGCAACGTAGCGGTTCTTTACCTATTGTTATTGCTTTGATTTTCTTGTCCGACATTTCTAAGCCAAACGTCTCACATGCTTTACAAGTTATCTTTATTATCCGCAATAAGGGTTGCGTAGTCCGCATAGTATATTAACGTAATTTACTGATTTCTCATTATGTATCCGCGAGAATACCCCTGAAGTATTGCTTTTATTATTTTGTTCATGGGTAAGTTAAATAATAATGGGCTGAGCGAGTTTGCTTGTCTGATTCTTTATTTAGGTATAGTTGTCTTTACATATCAGGTGTACAAATATGAAGTGCGGATTTGAGACAACAGGTGGTGCGCCAATGCAGCGTGGAGTATAAAAATTTGACGTATATGCCATTTTGTTGTATCACCAACAAAAGTCAACGCGCACAAGTGATAAGTTGAAAAAGTGTTTGCATAATATTGTTTTGATGTGTTCAATATGTTGAAATTTATGCCAAATAAAGGGCATTCGCGGACGGCATTCATTTTTTGTTCTCATTTGAAGAAAACTACTGTTGAATCATAACGATTACTTCAAGAAGCTTATGGTGAACTTGCTCCATCGTAAGATACGCATGAATGATGGTGTCGGCGTTTCAAAAGTAGTGATTTTGATGTTGCAGACAAGGAACACAGAAAACCGCCAAAAAAGTACGAAGACGTGGGATTTCAAGCATTGTTAGACGAAGACGATTCATAAACACAAAAACAACTCGCAGAGCAATTGAACATTAGTCAACAAGCTGTTTCTAATCGCCTTCGAAAGATGGTAAAGATTTAGAAGGTCGGCAGATGGATACCACATGAGGTGAACGAGAGACAGATAGAAAGGCGCAAAAACACATCTGAAATTTTGCTCGAATGATACAAAAGAAAGTCATTTTTGCATTGTATCGTTACTGGAAAAAAGTGGATATATTTTTAGAATCCCAAGCACAAAAAATCATGGGTAAATCAAGGCACAACATCTACATCAACCGCAAGACCGAATCGCTTTGGCAGAAAAACGATGCTCTGTGTATGGTGGGATCAGAAAGGTGTGGTCTATTTTGAGCTTTTAAAGCCTCGTGAAATGGTTAATACCAAACACTTCCAACAACAATTGATCGATTTGAACCGTCCGCTACTCGTAAAACGATCAGAATATCGAACAAAGCAAAACCAGATCATTTTCCTCAACTGGAAAGTGTTATCCCATGCAGCTTACTTACCAAACTTGGCTTCTTCCGGTTATTACTTGTTTGCATCGCTGGGCCACGCACTTGCTGAGCAGCGCTTTGGTTCATTTAAATATGTAAAAAAATGGATCGATGAATGGTTCGAGGCAAAAGGAGAATATTTTTACTGGCTCGCTATCCACAAATTACCCGAAAGATGGAAAAAATGTGTAACTAGTAATGGAGCATATTTTGAATAAACCACTTTTTATCATTCTTGGAAAAAAATCCGCATTTTATACTCGTACATCTGGTATATTCTGTATGAGAGAAAGCAGTCTATTTTGATATGTTATTTTCTTGCAGCGTATCTATTACTTTCTGAAGTTGTAAATTGTTAAACGCCTTCTGTATGTCGATAAAGCAAAAAAGACTGGCTTGTTGTATTCTAAAGCTTTTTCCGTTATCTGTTGGACTACAAATATTGCATCAATACACGACTTGTTTCTCTGAACTTCCTGTTTCTTATCTTTTAGTTTAATTATTTCTAATTTTGTGGCTATTAGCTTTGTTTTGATTTTTAAGCACGCATTCATTAAGTTTTTGTCTTGATAGTTGTTAGGTGTTTGTTTTTCGCCCTTTTTAATAACTGGTATTATAATATTTAGCTTTCATTGGTCTGGTGTTGTTAATGTATTAAATACATTTTGTAGTAATGCGGTTAAATCTTTTGCTAATGCGACAATTCCATATTTTATTAATTTATTTATGATGCCGTCAGTTCCATGTGATTTCCTATTTTTTAGTGTTTTAATTACTGTTTACCTCTTCTTTATCCACATTTACTAGTATTTGTATATCATCTGTTACGTCTTGCATGATGGGCTCCTATGTTGTGTATAACGTTCTAAAGTACTCTACCCATGTTTCATCGAATATTTTATTCGTTTGTACATATTCTTTTATCTCTTTGCTTTAGTTTCTTAATATTTTATATATCTGTTTTTGCTGCCCATAGACATCTCTTTCAAACTGCCCGATATATTTTTCCCAGTATTCGCGCTTCATTGCTCTAATTTTCATATTGCCTCATTTCTGACTATGTTATATTGTTCATATTCCTCGATAGTTTGGAATTACTTATGTTTTAGAAATGCCTTTCCTTTATTTTTTTACTAACGTTTTTATCTCGTCACAAAACCATGATGTTCGATGTTTTGGTTGTGTGTTGTGTTTAATTTCCTTGATCCTCATGCTTTTTTGATGTTTTTATTATATTTGTTTTTATTTTTGACTATTGAGAGTTTTGTGATTCATTTGAGATCATTTTGTTGAATATGCCCTTTCAGTCTCTGTTCATATAACTGTCTTATACTCTTGTTCTGAAGTAGTTCTATGTTAAGTTTTTATTGGTAGATAGGTTGTTTGAATTTGGATCTTGGTATTCTCATTATTATCTTACCTAATAGCAGTTTGTGATTACTGCCGATACTTGTGGAGTTCAATGTTCTAACATCAAGCACTTGTGCCATATGTATTTGCTTGTTTGATGTGATCTAGTCTATTATTTAGCGTTGCCCTCTTGTGTTCTCCCAAGTATATTTGTACTGCATCTTGTGATCGATGAAGTTGTTTTTATATTGTTTTTTATGCAAAATTGCGTGAAGACATCTCCATTGTCGTTGTATATATTTTTGTTAAATCTTTGCTTTGTCCCTGGGACTACGTTATTTTTCGTAAGGGCATTTAAGTCTTTTAATATTAATATGTGATCGTTTTGACGTATCTCGTCTAGAATTGCTTCAAGTTTATTATAAAACTTTTCTTTGTTGTTTTTAGATTTTTAGATTTTTAGATGTTTGTAGATTTTTAAATTTATATTCTTCAAGAGCGTATACACTTATGATATGTAACTTATTATTGTCTAGTTTCAGTGTTAATGCGAGTATTCTTGATGATATGAATTTATAGTCCACGATA
The DNA here is from genome assembly GCA_036346155.1 of Sinelater perroti. NCBI lineage: Eukaryota > Metazoa > Arthropoda > Insecta > Coleoptera > Elateridae > Sinelater > Sinelater perroti. The sequence goes on along the minus strand of JARFIY010000348.1, from coordinate 723,485 downwards.
GAATCATTATAGTCTTTCTTAATGGGTATACATACTCCTTCTTTGGCCTTTCCTAACTTCTGAACTTCACTGTAGATAAAGGTGTACCTTTGGTATGGTATGATGCCCTACTCTTCTTTTTGTCTCGGATACAGTACACATGTCCATTTTACCTCTTTCTAATTCCGTGCTTATTCCCTATTTACTCTGAAAGCAGGATTTAATATTTTATGTTTTAAAATTTATTTTTTCTCTTCATTCTCGTTTCTTTCTCTGTCGTGTTTTTTCTTTGAAAACAAAATTGTCCCTCCCTCTCCCGTACCCGTTGAGACAAGCTCTATTTGAGATGTAGATTACCACACGGGAACTTTCTTTTCGTAACTGAAGTTTCATTCTGTGTACTGGTTCCATTCTTCTGGTTTGCATTCTTAGTAATTTCCCTGCAAAACGTGCTATGCTGGCCTGCGGAACCCTCCTCTTTTTGTTGTTGGAGTGTATATAAAACTTATATTTATAAAAATATTGACTAAATATAAAATTTATTATTTATGTAAACAAAATAAGGAAGATAGTTGTTTCTCAAATTGTAGTTGAGTTTATGATTCATGCTAAAATTTGTTACAACTAGTTATCGCTTCTGTTTCATCAGCAGCGATATAACCGATTAACAAGTTAAAGAAGTCAAGAAAAAGCGCTTGCTTACCTTTAAAATCGCAATACCTGTTTTGTGCGGTATATAATTTAATAATGCGACATTAGTCGTTGATATTTACATGTAAATATTATATTCCAAAGGTAGTGTTTTTTTAACTAAATTTCTAGGGCTACCAGTTAAATTTATATTTCAGTGCATGCTGCACCTTTTGGTTTGAAATTTATTACGTATTTATTTTAAAAAAGTTATGAAGATAAATTTGCACATTACAGCTTTGGCACTCCATTAATCCCGGATGTTTGTATTAAATTTAAAATTGTTATAGCTTTATGGAAAACCTCGTTGGTTTTAGAATGTCGAATAAATAGACTAGCGACGGAAATGCGGTTATAAAACGTTTGAAGGTGCAAACGAAATTGCGATATAAATTATCTGTGATGTAACGTAGATAAATTTTAGTCATTTGCTAAGAATAGCGCAAAATCAAATTAAAACTGCTTGTAAATAACACAAATTGCAAAGCATGACCCATTTTCCGGACATTTTGTACTAATGTTGCAAAAATTAAATTATATTTAATGTGTTGTTAAATTGAGTTAGTTGTTATGTTTCTGTACTAATTTAAATTTATATATATATTCAGTGTTACGTTATTATGTAACACCGTTTTGATTTAATTAGTGTTTTATATTTTTACCAAAAACATGTTGCAACGTGCTAAATCATTTGTATTAATATATAACAAAACCGCCTTTTTCATTACTTAGCGCGCGTTAGTGAATTTGGTTGAAAATTTAAATTTTATAATTTCACAAGCGGACCATAATTCAAAATCAATGGCTGATAATAAGTTAAAATTAACCTAATATTTACAAATTATCGTCATTATGTAAACTTTTAATGTAGTTATTAGTCACTTAAATCCTACCATACCAGTAAAAAAAGTTAAATAATCACACAACCACACTTAAGACAAATATTCAAAATATAACAACTGAGAAACTCACTAAAAAAACAATAAGAAACAAATATTTAACTTAAAGTTCTATACCTTTTTTTAAATAGTTTTATGTCATCATAAGATTTTATTTATTAAATCAAAAAAAACGAGTAGTTATTCCCATTGTATGGAAAATAGCTTTTAAACTTAATTTTTACCAAACTAATAAAGAAATCTCACTTATTAGTGTTAATTCGTAACCAAGTATTTTGACCATTCAAAATATACTAATGCAAGGATATCACAATAGTAAAAGAATTCCAAATTCTCGAAATTATATAAAGCTAGAAATATTATTAATGTTATGCTTTACTCCCAAGTTAACCAAAAGTAATTAACTTTAAAACTTGAAAAACATTACAAAAGATAAAATATCCCTTTTAACATAAAAACATTTTAACATACATTTAATAATTTATTAATTAATATCAGTTGTTCATGATTTTAATAGAAACATGTAAATGAAATTACTGTTACAAACTGTTAGTAACTTTAGTGCTCCAAATATTAGCTACATACATAAAAAGTTCTAATGTTAAATTATAGGTTCTTTATTATCGGTATATAAAAATATTAGAATATTTGATAGTTATGTTTTAAAAACGATTTTTATGAACCCAATATTTACACTTTGAACGCCTTTTTAAAGTTTTTAGACTAGACTTTATAGATACGTCTAAATTTATTTTAGAATTTGTTAAATAAACTCATAAATATGATTTTAGGCATCGGTCGCATATATAAAAAGCTCTAAACACAATGCATTACTGACTTAAATATCTAAATTTACTTTTGCTAGCAATACGTTTTTTTACCTTTTTTAGTTCTACTTATAGATCGTTAAATAGAAAGCACTCGTATTGAGCCTACATTTTAAGAACCTTTTAAATTGCGGAAATGGCTTCTCATTGTACGGAAAATACATTATGAATATAAAAGGGTATGCATGTTAACAGTTGTGTTGCTGACATATTTTCGCTTTCAAAAATGCTTTAAACTGTTTTTTTCTGAGATATATGATAGGATAGTTACGCTAACGCTTTACATTAATAATTTTATTGTAATAAAAGTAAAAAAGTAATTTGTTATATTTTTTATGCACATTTGCGTACGTACGCACGCACACATATATACATACCTAGATAAAATCACAATGACAAAAAACTTATAAGTTTACTACAAATAGTAAAGGTGGGCGTCTTGAGATTTTATATACTTTTGATTGAGCCTTTCTTTTTAGATCGCAGCCCATGTTTCATATCTGAATATGACCTTTTTAGGAAATCCGCTTGATTAGTAGTAACTGCAGAACGATGTTTCCTGCTGTTGCCTTTACATGTTAAGGTTCTAAGGTTTTGGAATTCGTACCTCACTTTCTAGTTTTCTTACTGTCAGCCGTCTATTCTTGGCGATTCAATATTATTTGGTCACTCCAGAGAATGCGTTTAAACAATACAAGCCAACCTTTATGTCAACCTAGCATTAATTCCTCATATTTTATTTTGTAGTCACAGTCGTCAAGTTATAGCTCTTGTGTGTAAATGGCTTTTTACAAGCGAAAATTAATTATCTGTGCAGGATTGTTCGTATCAAAAAAACATTTGAAACAATGGGATACAAAGAAGAATTTATTAATTTTGTAGAATAATAAAAAAAATAGAAACAAACAATGTAACAGAAGTAAAGATTATAGTCACAACAAACCAAAAACAAAAGAAAAAAATATTAAAAAAATAAAAAGTAAAGGAAAGTGCAAAGAAGCCAAAATAGCTAGAATGGCAGAAACGTAATAAGAATTCATTATTTAAAAACTTTATATACAGTAAAAAACGATAAGAATAAACCAAACACACAACAGTAAAAAAAATGAAACTCTTTCTACACAAGAATAAATAAAAAATCGTTACGTAAAATATTTATAAATAATATAAATCTGCAAACACATTAAATATTACAAATAGAGAAATCTCAAAAACAAAAATAAAACACAATTAAATGTTTGAAAACAAGACATAGACGTTACCGTAGTTACTCGAAAATAAAACCCCCTTTTTAATGAGATTTTTGTCTTTAAAATTGGGAGGGTCTTATATTCGCGTCGGGTTTTAAAATTCAGTATGAAAATGCAATTTGAGGAATTACCTAGGCTGTAACTAATTAAAGATTATTAAATTGTACCTAACAAGGTCTGTGTTTTATAAAAAAATCAATCATGATTACAATGTAAATAAATTAATTAAAATCATTTCAATTATCGGTAGACCTAAAAGTAGAACATCTCAGTTTGATTCACAGGTGTGCCTAAAAACAGAAGAACAGTCGGCTTTAGTCCAAGTTACCGGTATTTTAAAGCAAGATACTATACTAGCCCTATCACTCACTCAAATTTTTAATCTCGCGATTTGAACCACAACTAAATCTAAAGGCCTACATAATGCGCTTGATTAAAACAACCAATTTATAGATAATTTACTAATGTATGCATTTACACGTTTATCAGCTTACCTTTACTACTGAATTCTTAGTCAGATTCGCTGCTGTTGCTATCGTTATCGCATCACTTGCCTCAGCTGGATCGTTGCTGTTCTCGTAAACGAGATTATCTTCAGTTCCGTCCAGTGCATTGGAGGTACTAGTTTTCTTGAAGCTCTTCTGGATGATTTTAGATGAATTTCAATGGATGGCTTTTGAATAACTGTGCTCCTCATTTTCTACACCCGTTGTTTTTACATATACGCTTCGTTCACCTACTTTATTCACAGTGTGGTGCCACGCAAGATTTCATAGTACAGTAGTGGTTCATCAGCATTACCAGTTTATGAGAACATATACTGATGTGTTTGCCTCTGACGCAACACGAAACGCTGAAACTGCAACACTTTATCAGTGTAGTTTGCTGGCAACCGTTGACAAAATGATGTAGTTCTCTTCAAACTGAAACCCTTCCTTCTCATGAGTCTTAACACCCAACCTCGACTGGCCTCGAAGTCACTTGTATTGTTGTCTTCTTTTGCGATTTCTTGGGCTTCCATTTGAATCATTTCGCATGTAACGGTACTATCTTCATTTCTTTTCTCTTTCACCCCACCTATAACCGCATGGTTTACCATATGGAGGCGTCCTTTTTTCGGACCTCGAAAAGAGCGAGTTTCTTTCTTCGCGGCTTGAATTTCTTTTGTCTGGTTTCTCCAATATCTAACCATGTTCGGTTGCACTGAGAACTCACGACTAGCAGCCCTCACCCGTTTTTCTCAGAAAATTCCGCCAACTTGCTGATGTTAACTTTTTCGGGAATTTATTTTTTCATGCAGTATTGATTCACAAAAGACACTAAAAACTATGTCACCCAGCACTCAAGTAAAAGATTGACTACCGATTTTAGGAAATCGAGCTGTAATGCTGAATGGTATGAGCAGGTACCGGTCCCAAAGTCAAGCGGTCCTACCTGGTTCCATCCTCGTACAATCTTATTATTTTCGCTAAAAGTTACTGCTAGAAGGTGGAGTACTGTATGTTCTTGGCAGAGTCTAATCCTTCTATTGACATCTATTATATTCCCTTGAAAAGAAATTTCTGAAAACTTAGTTTCACTTTAAACACGGCACTATAATTCTGTTACTTTTATTTCCTTATGGGCCTAATATTTTAATATTTGCATACAAAATATTATTCTATAAAAAATACGTTAAAAATTAGGAGGGTCGAGTAAAAACGGTATATAGAAGGACTTCATAAAAACATGTATAGGTTAATTGATAACGATATTATAGGTGTTACTAAATAAAATCTGGAAATTAGAAAGAATTCTGAATAATTTGGTTAAAGGTATAATTTACACTTAATAAAATAATAAGGAAGTTGCTACTGGGACAGCGTATGGCGACGGTTGTGGGCTTAAAGTGAGCGTCGCGGCGAGTGCTTAACAGAGCCGCCGCGCTTTCGGGGGGCGAGTGAGTGGAAGTGCGAAAAAAATGCGAACAAAATGCGAAAAAACATGCGGAAAAACACTTTTTGCCAAGAAAAAACTCAGCTATATGCACGGCGGCAGGGGCTATCGAACGGTGTGCCGCATGCCTGGATGCGGCTCGCTGTTTCCGGAAAACAACCTCCTGAACGATTTCCGCATTCAGCCACCTCGGCCTTTGTTTGCCGTCCTCATTCCTAACTGCCGGCGAGTATGGCTCTGGCGAGGGTCTCCTTCTACAGCTTCGATAAGGGCATCGACGGTTTCGCGGTAACTCATGTTCGGCAACAGTCCGAGAACAACAACGATCAGGAAGACGACCTGAGAGAAGAAGGTGCGAATGCCCGCAATGAAGAAGACGAACGCCTACGAGGCATGAGCGAAGTATTGGGCGAAGACTTCTTCAACTCGCTCACTCCAAATGGGATGCCGCCTCACAAGCTCATTTTGAAGGTCGGCACTGTCTGTATCATCTGCCGAAATCTCAATTCTGCTATCGGCCTGAACAACGGAACTCGAGTTGTTATTCGACAAATGCACCCCGACTTCGTTATGGTCCAAGTTCTGACAGGACCGCTGGCGAATAGCGATCAACTCGTAGCCATCCCTCGCATCGACATGTCCACCAACGAAGAGGACTGCTGCGTTCCTTTTGTGAGAAGGCAACTTCCCTCATCCCTGCGTTTGCGATGACCATCAATAAAGCGCAGGGACAGACTCTTGATCGTGCCGGTATATTTCTGCCAAGTCCTGTGTTCAGCCATGGGCAGCTCTACACAGCTCTATCGAGAGCATCGGATCCGGACCATTTGGTTGGTCAGATTGACCTCCATCGGATGACTGGCGAGCACTACGTTGTTCCTGTGGACAAGACGATTGAAACCGTAAACGAGGTATACCGCGCACTTCTCATCAACCCAAACGAGCCTCTCCGTCCCGCCGCTAACCCTGCGATTCAGCGATCCGTTCCCGAGGATCCGGCAGCGCTGGATAATTCTGATATCGATACCGACCTGGATGATTCAACGGATGAGGATTGAAACTGCTCTATCGAATCATATGCGAATCATCAGCGCTATAATAAATGTTTGATATTTATTAGTTAAAGCCGTTGTTTTTAATGGAAGTCAATGGTGAGGCTATGAGTCGATGGAGAAGCAATGGTTCAATGGGTCAGGAATCGATGGAAGATGCATGGAATAATGAGTTATGAGACGAGAGTTCTGGGTTCCATGTCGAGTAACTGGTGTAAGAATATTGCATAAAAATATGGTCCAAACTACTGCAATGGGTCATAAAACTAATTAGGCCAATCGCCTCCGGGTTACTCAGAGCGGACGAGGCGAGTGTAAGAACCTATAAAATCAATATTTTTTCGATTACTTTTAATTGCAAGAAAATAATGACTAAAACTACACTCAAAAAAATATATTAACAAAATATTAAGAGGATTTAGACATAACAGAGGTTGAAAATAATAAAATTGTGTTATGGCAACTCTACAGCAGTTTAGAACATAAATGACAATTCACCCAAAAGCTGAAATACAAAAGGAGTAAAAAGATGCATATTGTTGCCACTACTATTTTTGATAGTAACAGATTGAATAGTAAAAACTTGAAAACGAAAAAAGACATATACTAGGATGTGTTTGGAAAACTTAATTTAGAATTTATCTACGATATTTTTCTTGTAACAACTAATAATAAGCATATTTTTTGGGCGCATTTACAGCACTGCAGCCTCAAGGACTTATTGTACCCACTAACATGCACTTAAATGCTAGGACATTCACACACACCCATGGGTTGAGCGAGACTCGAACTCGCGCGGGCCGGCTAGAGGACAGCGCCAACTGGTTGAACCATCTGAGCCACCGCGTAACCGATAATAAATATATACGAGAAAAGTTAACCAGACCAAACAACAATACAAAAAAGTAGATATACAAATAAATTTAAAGAGGCTATATTACTTATTAGATACATTTAAAAAGAAAAATATAAATAAAGGAAAATATATTGAGGGAGTAGGAGTAAGTATTAGTAGAAAAAGTTACGGCTATTCTGAGGTAATGCAAAAAGTATACATTGGTTTTTAAACCAAATAAATAAAAAACAGTATCAAAGAACACATTTATAAATAAGATTAAAGTATGTGAATGAACACTATAAACAATATAAAAATCTTTCGTCTCGGTCTACGCTAAAAATTAATAATGCAGATTTATGTGAAGTTGAAAATAAGAATGATGGAACATTACATGAACAGACATTGAACGTTAAATTAAAACTGTAGTTAATTTTATTATAAGCTAAATTAATGAACTAGACTACACATACAACAGATATAAAGGAATTCACTTTCGAAGCGTATACAAATTTAATACTAAACTTATACAAATCAAAGACTACTCAATAAGGTGGACTAACATAAAATAAAGCAAAAAGAATAATTAAAGTATGATAGAATGGAGAACACTAGTAAACAAAATGAAATGGACTAAATGAAACTTTCGTCACAAACGTGTCTTTACGCTAAAAAACACTACTATGGCGTTCTGTGTTTTATTCTGAAAATACATGATGATGATGGAACAGTCTAGCGATTGAATAATACTATTACGCATTTATCTTTAAAACTGTTTAGTTTAATTTTATTATTAATAAATTAAAATGGAAGCTGAAGACACACCCATAAAAAATTAAAGAATTCCATTTTTCTTCTCCGAAGCTACAGCTTTTAAATTTAATCTATACGTTTTATAAAATTCAAGACATGGACTCGTCGTAATGTTTGAACAGAAAACACTAAAATAATTTTAAATGAAAAAGCAGCCAAAGGTTAAGCTGATTTAGTTTACTAGAGCTATTAATGTAACATGCTCGTACTAATATTGTTGAATAACGAAGCCTTCACGTTTGAGCAAGTAACACAAAGTATCCTAATGTTAATTTGTGTATGCAACATATTGTGTGACGGAAGCTGCTTGTATAGCCATCGTTTTACTTGTGTATTTGACGAAGATGGGAGAGAAGTAAAAGAGAAGACAGACCCACAAACTTATTAAACGAAAAACTTATTTTCGTAATTTTTTAATGACCTGATAAAAATGATAATCTCTCGATTTCAGAAAAAGTACTACGATAAGACATGTTAATACTGTAATTTAGCGTTTATTTACATGTTTCATTTTTTAGTCAATAGACACACAGTAGCGCTCAAAAATATAAGCCATTTAATGTAAAATTCTGTTATTACAAGAGAACCATTTGTAGCAACATTATTCATGATTTTTCTTGTCCTTTTTTTAAACAATGGAGAGGGTAAATGGCACGCCTAATTACTATCAGTGTAGATAGAAAAGATAAAACACACATTATTTAATCTCTACATTATTACTCAAATAATACTGGTATAATTAAAAATTAGTTACTTTATCCTAATATACAACAAAGAGGACAAAAACAACTGCGACAATTACAGAGAAATCATAATATGTGCATTTAGTCACCTATATGGTAGAGTGATGAAAAACATGATAGAGCAAGGCTTTGCATACTCTTCAGTTCGCCAATTATCAGGTTTACTTAGCATAAGATAATGAAAATTTAGAATATATTAAAAAAATTTAAAAAAAACAAGTTTAACTAAAAACTTTAGTAAAAGAAAATATTTGTGTATAAAAAAATATCAGACAGCCTTGAATTAGAAAATGGTAAAGGAACAACAACATGTGAGGGTTATGAATAGTTAGGTGTAAGAATAGAATAAGACGGGTGAGACAAAAAGAGATTATAAACAGAACAGTGGAGAAAAAAATAACAGAGAAAACGAGATATAACAACATAAAGGTATAAGTTTAGGAAAAATATAACATTGGCCAATAGAATAACGAAAAGCACATTATATGGCGTAGAAGTCTAGAGATAAACTAAAACTAAAACAACGATTAGTATCGATGGTAATATATTTGTTATCCAGATCTTGCTAGACAGTCAAAACTAAAAATAGTAAAAATAGAATAATGTAACAACGTATTGGTCCAAGACACGCTATAAAAATAGGAAAAACAAGTTACCAAAGAAAACATGCAACTAGAGATCCTTCAGACAAAAGTAAGTTTGGAAAACTCTGAATAACTTGAAAAAACAACGTAAACAAGACAATGAGCGCTAGAAATCCACAAATAGGGCAATGTCCAAACCGAGGACGGTAGAGGAAGAGTTTCGAAATCGGATAACGTTAATAAACTTTATGAAACTACACATCTATAAACTTTAAATAAATTTTTGTTTATTTACTTTTACTTTAGATGACACTTACGGTATTGGGACTGAACTGAGCAATACTGCTTAGAGACGATGGAATCTTATCCATATTGTTTAATAACTAACAGTTTTTGATTGACGCAATATATCAAACAATATTTCATAAGATACAGACGATTAATAATACTTTATAATACTAAATACTGCAATTTTTGAGTTTGGTGGAACGTCAGTTGTTTCGCAAAGCAAATTATCCTATAAATTTAACTAGTAACTTATTCAGGATCTGAGTTTCGGCAAGTAATAATGTAGTACTGTTAAAAATGTAATCTGTAAATCAGTTATTAAAGCTTACAGATTATATAATAATTAAACTATGTGAAGGCAAACTTTGAAGAGCCCATAAGCATCGTCATTTTTGTGTGACTTTTGTGGTGACTAACGTATTCATAATTTTCGTATAATTTTCTACGGATACTTGCTGCAACACATTAAGGATTTCTTGCAGCAATTACACAAAAAAGGTAATAATTGTGTAGTTTGCTATCGTTATTTTTAAGACGATTATACGTGGTAGAAACGATTGTAGGATTAAAATGTTCTCTATTTATTTTCATTAAGAATCTTATGTATGACGTATTCTAATACGACTATGGAACGCGCCTGCAACTCGGGTACAAATCGTCTTACTTTTATCTTTAATGGTATTTGACAGCTACATTTTTGCCACTGACTAGTATTAGACTGTCTCAAAAGTCCTGACTTAGCTGTGCAAAATACATTTTTATGTATTTTTTTGTTTCTTCGTGCTTTACAGTTGTAATAATTTTCATTTTTGTATTTCAGATGAGTTTGCAAAAAAGTGAGCTTTGAGTTTTGATTCACTATTGCTGAGATACCGCAAAAAAGATTTGCGATGTTGAAAGTAAAGGAAAAAACAGTCAAAAGTTTCAAAATGGTACAGGGACTTTGAATGGTGAATGATGGTGACTTGCAAATTGCTTTATCATGCACTCGAGATCCAGACGCTAAACTTGGAGTTGGTGAATCAACGATGCATCAGCACCTTCAGCAACGAGTTTGTAAAAAAACTTCGCCAAGATACGAATTTGTTTGTTAACCATTACACTCTAGATCAGATTTGTTTGCTCAAATCCATTGAACGACCGATTTTAGACTGATTTTGTGACATCGGATGACATGTGGGTCACAATCAACAGAAGAAGCGAGTTTTAAAAGCCCAAAATTTTCCGTCAGTTTCGCGTAAAAATCGGTTCGGCAAGAAGGTCATAATTGCTGTGCAACTTCATTTTGTTAATGGTTTCGTTGTTCTTCGTAGTCAAACTCAAAGCTCACTTTCTTGCAAACTCATCTAGAATACAAAGATGAAGGTTGTTACAACACTATAAGCACAAAAAAATTCAGAAATATTAAATTTTCTGCAGCTGAGTATGGACTTTTCAGACAACCTTGCATATGCACTAACGCTCATGGAAATATGGAATTAAAATTCAATTATAGGGTAAATAATTATACTTTCGAATTAAATTTTGTTTTGTTTAACCCTTTACCATCTTCTTAGACAATATTGTTTTAAATAAAAAATGTTGTTTGTAATTTTTTTATAAGCATTTGTGGGTCGAAAACTAGAACAAAACAAATCATAACGCTTTTACTTCCTTGAACTACTACTCAACATTTTCAATCTTTTTTTTTGTTTTTATTTGTTTTAGATGTTTGTTTAAAAAAACTGTACTCCGTCTGGAGCTCCCACTTCCGAGTTCGCCAGTTTATCATCAGACCTTGTATTGGTTGCTTGTTTTACGTCTTGTTTTGAATTGTTGCATTCTATGGTCTGCGGTATGTTTCTTTCTTTAGAAACTAGATCAGTAATTCTTATTTTACATCGAGAAGGCTATCAGTTCGTAACATCGAAAAACATTAAGGGTTTGTGCTTCGACAGTGAACTCGCATTACAACGCTACAGAGAGACTGGGTCATTACGAGTAATCCGATGCATAGAATCAGTTCATCAGACTGGTGAGACAGCGAAATAGAAGATATTTGTGGGAGTTTAACCTGGAAACAATATCAGTCAACACAATAAAGCGGCGCCTTTAGGGGGTAATCTTCATGGTCGTACTGCGACTATTGCTATTGCTATGGCGTGTAATAAAGCTGAACGGTTTCAGTGGCCGCAAAAACATCGTTCCTAAACAAATAAATGGTGGAAAAACGTATTATAGGCCCCGTATCCAAATTTGAAATTTTTTGTTAGAAACGTAGAATCTTGGTGCGTCGGTCTAAGACTGAAAAGATGATTCAAGACTGTATTGTTCCAACTGTCAAACACGGGATAGATTTGTTTTAGAATGGGAGTTTCTCTTTGGCTGGTGTCGGAGACTTAAAAGTAAAAGTTTTATGAGAAAAGAACATTATAAAAAATTAACGGTAAACGCCACACTACCTGGATTGCGATTAATCGGAAAGGATTGGTGATGACGTAAGACAACGATAATAAACAAACTTCAAAGTTTTATAAGGACTATCTAACAAATCAAGAAGGACAATAAATGCTCAAAATGATGACAAGGCTATCACAAAGTCCAGACCTCAACCCCATAGAGTTGATATGCAATGAGCTGAACAGAACATTAAAAAATGAGCAACCTACGACCAAGCCTTCTTCAAGGTGTCTGAACAGATTTATCACTTGAGAAATTAAAAAAAATGCCGAGAATCGTACAAGCAGTATTAAATGCAAAGGGCATTTTTTTTCTATGAAACAAATGTTTAATATGCAAGTTAATTTTCTCCTGCATTTATGATAATTTTTGTTTGTTTTTACGTATTGTATAATAAAATATTATATAAAATTTTTTTTTTACATTAAAGTGCAGATATTTACTTTTTATTTAGTGTCCATGAACGGTAATGTAGATAAAAAGAACCTTAAATACACTCAGGGAAGACGTATTGAATAATTTTGTGAATATATAATTATATTGATCTTACTGGTCGGCGGCGTGATTACAACGTCAGCGGGCACTATGACTACTTCTTGACCTTGACTCATACGGCGTATGGAAGAGTTTTCTCAACTATTAAATCATAAAACACTTAAAAATGCTCAAAAAAATGACGAATTATAAAAGCATCGCAGTAAAATTTAAGCTCAAAATTTAGTTCTCCGATTTTAATATTAATCTAGCATATTATGGCATAACTAAGGATGTTATGCGACCTTACGTACCAAAACCTCTGAGATAAAACATTTTTGATTATCTGTATGCACCTTGGCGTATTAACTATTTAAAAGTTAATTATCAAATGCCTAGCATGATTATCCGTTAATAAAACAGAAGAGACTGGACTCAATAATGTATTCTATGTCAACTACATAAAAGAACAAAACAGGTTACGTCTACTGATAATTTCGAAAATTTAGCTGGTCGATTTAAACATTTTCACATAGACTCCCGTATTAAGCTTTGTATTTGAGGTTTTAGGTATTGTTGAACATATATCAATTGATTTACTCGTTATCCCAATACTATACCCATTCCTAATATGGAAGCTCCTGCGATTACTTTGACAGTGATATTCACGTGCTTTTTATTTATAGTATTTGACTAAGAGCCATAATTCAAATATGTTTTTATTAGGTATTTAGAAAATTCATAGGTCAGTATACTAGTCACAACCCAACAGAACGGTTAAGCGACTATACCAACAGCTCAAAATCGTGAGTATCACGAAATTTTCCGTTTTCTTACCAGGCATGTATATTGCGACCTTAAAATTACATTTGTCAAAATAGTTTACGAAATTGGTATACCATTATATGGCTAGTTTTTTGTACCCGAGCACCAAATGTGATGAGAAGTTCACATTTGACTGTTAGCAAAAGATATGTATGGCTTGGCTGGAAATGAAAGTTAGTACCTACGCTCTCTTTAATTAAATTAACTGCAGAAATTGAAACGTTAAATAAACGCAAATCAGCTGCCTTATCACCACTGTTACATGCAGTTCAGAAACGGTATATGTGGACACCACCGCAATTATCACAAAACAAATCCTATTTGTCATTTCATATAGAAAATGAATTAATTAAAAATCAAACCGATACAACTACTAGAAATAAACCAGAAACCGCAGTATCAACAATTAAAATCCCGCCCATCTTTTTGCAAAGCGATGCCAACCATGAAAAGCTGACCTCCGACTTCGAACAGATAGCAACAGGCGAGTTCACAACAGTTTGCAATGCAAATTCAATAACAATAAATTTAACAAAACAGGAATATTACAGAAAAATATCCGATCATTTAAAAGAAAATCAAATCAAGTTCCATAATTTTCAAAACCCAAACAGCAAACTACTTAGTGTTGTAATTAAAAATGTTTCAATTTCGTTCACAATTCAGTAACTCGAACACGAACTTAAAATACTACCAAAAATTAAAATATCGTGATTACATGCAACAACTGTCCGTATGCGCAGTAGACTTAACAGATAACGAAGACGCAAAAAAATATTTAAACTAAAATCATTATACCATTCAATAGTAGCTGTTGATATAAGAAAGAACTAAATAAGTATTTTTCAATGCCACCGCTGGCAGCAATATTTCCACATTAAAAATGATTACACCTTTGAACCCCGGTGCGCAGGAAAACATCTTTACAATTAGTGTCCCAAAAAAGTACAAAATTCTCCCATATGCGCAAACTGAGGGCAAAATCACGCAGCGAGTTACCGGGGATGCAAGTATCATTTAGAATTACTCCAAAAACGAACGGTAATCCGACCAAATAGACGGCTACACTTAGAAAACGCATGAAACACTTACCTAAATCTATGACAAACTCATACTCAATATAATAATCCCCCAAACATAAGTCACAATACATCCAATATACCCTACCCTACAGCAAACAACAAATCAACAACACAGAGCCAAGCAATTTAATCAAAATCCTAATTGACTCCCTAACCCCGTTCATCCTTCAAATTAAAGCATTCATCACAAACAAACTCCTCCCTCTCCTTTTCAATGGCCCATAACAAACAAAAAATAATAGCAAAGCTAACAATCCTTAATTGGAACTCTAACGGCATAAAAGCCCAAGGACCACTATTAATGTCCTTTATGGCAAGGTACAATGTGGACATAGCATGTGTTACAAAAACCCACTTTTCATCAAAATACCAATCTACCAGGTGCACAGAAACGATCGAAAATCAGAAAAAGCAGCAGGAGGAATAGCCATATTAGTCAAAAAGCAGATCAAACACATCATACCGATCACACCAAACATGAAAACTGTTGGTATTAAAAAACCAAAGTCACACATTAATTAGTATGTATAAATAACCAAGACAGCCCGCGTGGTCCCGTGGTTGAGGTGCGGGCTGCGATGCTGACGGACCCGGGTTCAATTCCCGGTGCTCTCTGATACCTGGCGAGTGGCCTACTCAGTCACTAAAAATAATTGAGTACCTGCGTTCATTCGAACAAGGGGTAATAATGGCGATCCTCTAAGGTGCGGTGCTTGCCACATCGCCACGCATCGTAGAGATCACCAGCCTAACATCCTGGATATAGTCTTCCTAAAAAACTTCTCAATTGAAATCCATCAATAAGTAATCGACAAGCTCGATTCGGATTACCTTCCTGTACTCGTAAGACTCACAGCTACTCCACACATAAACTCACACGCTCCTCGCCTAATAAACTGGAAAAAATCAAACAGCCCTAAATGATGATATACAATATTCACCTGAACGTAAAGCACAAGAAGAAATCGACGTCGCAATATCAAACTTTACAACTTCCATTGTAGATAGCGTACTCAAGACACCATCGAATAAAAAATTGTATCATAAACCCAGACACTACTACCACTCAAACCACATAACCAAACTTATTAAAAAAAGGACCAAGCGTAACATAAATGGCACCGAAGTCGAAACCCATCTGATAAGCGGACGTTTAATTACTTAACATACCAGCTCAAAAAAGAGTTAGACGAAATAAGAATACATTGAAGAGCTTGAACCGAACGTCCCTGGAATGTGGAAAGCAACAAAAAGAATCCTAAAACAGCACAACGAAATTCCAACAATCATAGATGGTATCAGCAGCTACTACACTGATATAGCAAAAGCCAACCATTTGAAAAGTGCATTCACACCAAAAATTTAATGCAGTCAAACAGAAGCAGCATTTATAACTGACTACATCAAAATAAACCTACCTGTCATCACATCTAGAACCAACTTCGCCTCACGAACTACAGGCTCTGATCGCCAGATTCTCCAAAATAAAAAGCCCCAGTTATGACCTCGTACCAAATATTGTGTTAACATATTTAATTATAAAATGCTTAGCCTATCTAACATCACTATTTAATGCCTGCCTGAGGATGGGCCACTTCCCAAAAGAGTAGAAACACGTCATAATATTGCTGTTCTCTAAACCAGAAAAAGTCAAAAAACGCTTAGAAAACTACAGATCTATAAGTCTATTAACATTTCTATACAAGCTATTAGAAAAAGTCATCTACACTCGCGTCAATAGAGAAGTGGCCTTACTTAAAATACTCCCCCTACTTCAATTCATTTTCAGAAGAATCTACCCTATTACACACCAACTTCAGATAATAGTTGAAACAATCGAAACTAGATACGAAAACGAACAGTTCGCAACAGTCGTTTTTTATGTAGCTTAGGCCTTTGATACGGTATGGCTAGAGAAGCTGAAAATTATTGAAACTAAGATTACCCAACTACCTAAAGGCAATACTAATCTCTTTTCTCGAGAATAGAAACTTTTCAGTAAAAATAAATGCCGAAGTCTCAGATACTAAAAGTATACGAGCTGAAGTCCCTTAGGGCAATATACTGGGACCACTTTTATTTAACATCTACACATCAGACATGTCAAATGTAGAAGCCACTTTAACAACATTTGCTGACGATACAGCTATAATTACAGTAATCAATGACCTAACAAAGCAGCACAACTACTACAGGCCGCTATAAACAAATTATGTATATGGTTTAGTGACTGGAATCAACTCAAGCAAAAATATTCACACTCAGGAGAATCTGCAGCCTACCTAACATTCATGTTAACAACCAAATGATCGAATGGAATACCCCTGATAAAACAGTAAAATATCTAGGAGTACTTCTAGACACAAAACTCTCATGGAAGCAGCATATCAACCACAAACTCAACCAAAGTTATGTAAGACTAGCACAGTTATACCCACTATTAAATCGGAAACAAAAACTAAAAGCCAAATGCGCAATCATGATGTACACTTCTCTCATAAGACCATTAGCACTTTATGCAGTAGCAATCTGGAATATCGCATGAAAAACAAACATAATCATGCAAAGGCTACAGAATAAAGTTTTAAGAATTTCAGTAGACGCGCCATGGTTTATCAGAAATACTCAATTACATTTTGAACTAGCTCATTATAACCTTAGCAAGCAAAACATTCACTCCTGGCTAAAACGAAGACTACTTCAAGTCGAAGACGAATAATCGCACAGCGGTGCCCGAGGAATCAAGATACCTCATCAGTTAAATTAGTCACTTGTAACATATACTAACAATGCCATGTATAATGCAAAAGTCGTGTTGATCTGGCAAATAAACATTTTATAAAAAAACGAATGTAATGAAAACAACGCATAGAAGTCATTAAGCCTTACTGGGACGTACAGTATGACCTAAAATAAACATTTATTTAAAAAAGTTGTCGCTATTCCACGTCTTTTTGCGAAATAACACATGCATTATTCCTAATAATCATATGAAGAGCTGTACGAGGAAAATGAGCGAAACGAAAAAACTTGGGTAATTAAGCTCCTCGGAAATAAGAGTTTTAATCTAGAGACTGGAACCCCAATTTATTTTAACGCATTCAAGATAAGCGCAAAGTTTTTTCGTAAGAGATTAACGACAAATCTAAAAAACCTCCAGGGAAATCATTTAACTTTCTTGGACGCTTATAAACCGGTTTGCAATATGAAATATTATTTAATAACAAATATAGATTGAGATGAACACAACTGAAGTTAATATTATTTTTTTTATTTTTAGCAGCTGGAGTTGTAACGGACTAAAACTTTTTTTAAAAAAATAGTGTAAAATAGATATCACTGACAAAAAGGCACTGCTACGGCAAAAATATATGCTTTTCACCATAAAATCACGAGTTCCAGATTAGAATAATTAATAATTTTTTTTTAATATATCATTTAATTAGCAATCAGAATTACAAGTCATTCTATAGGCTAATATGCTGTTTTTAATTACTAGGGTAGTCGTGGTTGGAGTGAAGAGGACTTCTCCAGTGAGTTGGCCTCGCTAATCCTGTTTCAGATCTGCTGGCCAGTTTCGTTTCAGTCTTCTACCATTTTGCGCATCAAGCAGTGGGTGCAACAGGGGTTGACGTGGGTTTCAGTTTGTTGTGATGTCTTGTACTTTTTCTTTTATGGCGTCCCTCACGTAAGAATTTTCAGATCATTGTGAATCGTCAGATTGGAGACGTACCATGGTGCGTTCGTGATCATACCAAGTATTTTTGATTGGCACCTTTGGATTTTGTTTAAGTTAGATTTACTCGCACATCCCCATAGTTCTGATCCATACATCCAGATTGGTTTAATTACGGTGTTGTAGAGTAACAGTTTGTTTTCAAGCGTGAGCTTAGATTTTCGTCCAATTAGCCATTGGAGTTCTTTCATCCTCAAGTCAATCTGTTTACGATTCTTATCTACATGTTCTTTCCACGTCAATCTGTTGTCCAGGTGTATTCCTAAATATCTTGCACTTGTAGATTGCGGTATTGGTATATTGTTAAAATATAATGGTGGGCATAACCCTTTTCGTAGTGTAAAATTTACTTGCACGTATTTTGTCTCATTACTTTTGATTTTCCATTTACGAGTCCATGTCTGTATTTGGTCTAGGTGGTTTTGTAGAGTGGTCGATGCTATGAGTGGGTCAATGGCAGTTGAGAGAATGACAGTGTCATCGGCAAACGTACCCATTGTTGTGTTTTCATTGGTGGGAAGATCGGCTGTATAGAGCACGTAGAGCAGGGGTCCCGAGACGCTGCCTTGGGGCACTCCAGATTTAATTGGACGTTGGACCGACACCTCGTCATTGACTTTGGTGCAAAATTCTCTACTACTTAGGTAAGCTTTCATCAGTTTGAAGAAAGTAATGGGGAGAAGTTCTTTGATCTTATATAGTAATCCAGTATGCCATAGCTTATCAAAGGCTTTACTGACATCTAGAAAAACTGATAGACAGTATTTCTTTTGGTCTAATGCTTGATTTATTTGATGACTGATTCGATGCACCTGCTGTATAGTGGAATGGTTATTGCGGAAGCCAAACTGATGCATAGGTATCCAATCTTCTGTCATTTGGCCAGAGTTTATTCTTTGCAGGAGGAGTCGTTCGAGTAATTTTGAGATAATTGGTAACAGACTTATAGGACGGTACGATGATACGTCGTTGGGTTCTTTATCTGGTTTAAGGATTAGTATTATTTCTTCAATTTTTAATTGTTTTGGCAATAATAAATAATGCGAAGCTTATTGAAGATATTAACTGCTTGCCAAATAAGTCATGGAAAAATTGTCGATTAGATAATTCAGCTCTGATGCTTTCGTGCTAAACAGCGGTAAGAGTATAAAAACATACGTTTGTAAATACTTCGCCGTTGCTTGTCGACCTTACTAACAAATAAATTCAATTTCAATTGAAATTTTTGATTCAATTTTATTGTATAAATAAATTTTGCAAAAATGCAATACAATTTTTTATGCGTGCATGCGATGAGCACTCTATAATCAAAATAGGAGTTTAAGATGATGCGTAAAAACACAAGGACAGAGATAGAACAGTGTATATTGTACTTTTTTCTAAGTGTGTATTTATTACTAATCAGAATATTAATTACAATATATTTTATGAGTTAATTATATAATAAATTATATAAAAATAACAGAGATAAATATTCAATAAGTAAAAAAATAAAGTAAATAAATAAAAATAAAAATAAATAAATAAATAATAAGTAAACACAGTTGTAATGACATAAGGAGAGAAACTCCCATCGGAGTCACTTTACATTAGTTTGTCAAGTCTTTGGACCACTTCTTCAGTCTTTGGTAATAAGGTTTTTTTTCAGCGGATAGTTTGCTAGTGCAACATAATGTTTTAAGGTTTTTTTGGTTAATAACATCTTTTCTCATACGGAATCTTAAGATCGATTTGATACAAACCATATTCCGCAGAGTTTTCAATTTGAACAGTTGAACTATTTGTATCGTTGAGTTACTAGCGCAATACCAAAATTCACAACCATACAACCAAATGAGGCGAATTGTGATTTTGTATAAAAGTATTTTATTGGTTAGAGAAGTTGTAATTTATCTCCAATTAGCCAAACCATATTTTCATTTTTAAAAACATTTTTGTACAGACTTATTTTCATTAACATTTACTCCCCATTTGCGTAACTATTCTTGTATCAGATCAAGCTGTTGTTGCGACGTAGTTGGTATTGCAATTTAATCATCACTACTTGTCAATATCACTGTATCGTCGGTAAAAGTACCCATGTCACTTTGTTTCTTAGTTAATAAGTTATAGCTATACAGTAAATAGAGTAGAGGTTCCAACACACTACCCTGAGGGACACCTGATTTAATTTATTTTATTTCAGAAGTTTCATCGCTTCTTTTAGTTTAAAAATACCAGTTTTCTATAAGTAACAGTGGTGTGAAAATAATTTCTTTACTTTATAAAGTAGTCTTCTGTGCCAAACCCTATCGAATGCCTGACTTATGTCCAAAAACACTGCAGAACAATAAACTTTGTTTTTCACATCTGTTTGGATGGCGTTTACTACTCGATGACTCTGCCGGATTGTAAAATGTTGGTGATCAAAGGCAAACTGATGTTTTCGAAGCATTTTTTTTTGAAGTTCATTTTCAAGTATTTATTTTAATAATAATTTTCCAGCAATTTTGATATCAGAGAGAGTAAACATTTCTTCATGAATTTCATTGATAGTGAAATTGATATTGGTTGCTATATTTGCAATGAAGTGTTTAGGTAATTTTTAACTTCCTCGTCGATTTATTTAGAATGTGGTGTAAATACTGACTGTAGATGTTTAGCAAATGTTTCTGCTTTTTTCTGTTTAGTTTTTGCCCAATTTCCTTTGGTCTTGCAAAGGAAAAACATGCGTTGTGGTCGTTTAGTCCTTTTTGTAGCCTTCCAAATTGTTTTATCATGCAAATTAAATAAATTAATATATATATACTTGAAATGTTTCTTTTCGAATTTCTTTGAGTTTTCTTCTCAGTTTGTTGTTCAATTGGTACATTAATGACACGGTAATTACTGTTGTGGCTGCGTTGCTATTATGCCCTAGCTTTTCTTTTTTTTTCTTACTAGCTCCATTATTTCCATAGGAATATTAAAGGAATTCTTTTTCAAGTGTTTTGGTTGTGGAGTGGCAGTCCATCCAGCTTCTTGAACAGTGGTTATAAGATGATTTGTGGCATTTTATAATTTGTTAGGTGTTTTAAGACTAACGTTAATATTTAAATGTTTATTAATGTGCTCCTTAAATTTGTTTTGTGATTACTTACTGTAGGATTAAGTTAAATTATTGTTTTGCTTATGGTGAGAATTACTGGAGTATGGTCGGATATTAAATCATAATTAGAAGATATATCATTGGTGATAAAGAAATATAATAGAACAGGAATTTTTATGATGTCTGTTGTCCAAAAGGTTGGATTTCCTGTAGAAAGATAGTTGTAGTTTTTTTATGATATGAGTTTGTACAAGTCTTTGCCATTTGTCGTTATTAATCTAGCGCCCCAATGGATATGTTTTGCGTTGTAGTCACCGCCTCCTATAAATTTTGGCTTAAGGAACTAGAGAAAGGTAGCAACATCTGCTTTGTAACATTATGTCTTGGTGATCAGTAAACCGCTAAAATATTTAACGATATTGGAAATTTCTGTGTCTGAATTTTTGTACCCTCCAGATTTGTTTTATATAGTGAAAATTTGTGGTACACAATAGAATTTTGGACTATTATTGTTGTACTACCATAGGACGTCCCATCCGGATGTTTTGTATGATAAATAGAATAATAAGGTATCTTTATAAAAGTTCTATAAATGAAATGTGTATCCGAAATGAGCATTATATTTATATTGTGTAGTCGTAAACATGTTTCTACTTCTAATTTCTTTTGTTGTAAACCATTGGCCTTTCGTAAAGCAAGTCTTACGAATTTAACCACCATTGGATAACTTTTTGATGACGGTAGTTAACATATTGACAATCATATTGTTCTGCTTTAATAATTGATTTAATACATTTTTGACCTCGTCGAGAAATTGGTAAGACTTAGTTTTTTGGAGTTAGGGGGTTGAAATTTAAGGATTTTTGAATAGGATGAGTTTTGCATTTGCTTGTTGGTAGCGATGTAATTACTTTGTTGCGATGGTAGAGAAGGAAAATATTGAGCACGAAATCTGGTAATTGGAAGTTGTTTGCTTGATTGATATATTTCTTGCAGTTTTTGGTAGATTATACACCTTTTATAGTTGTATGTGGTCCGCTGCATAAAACGCAGGTTGCTTGGGTTTGCCTTCATTTCGTGCATGTTTTGGTCTCAAGACCGATTAGTGTGGTTGGAGTTTTGGAATTTGGTACATTGTACAATATTTTTTTGCTCCTCGGAGGTTTTTCGAAAATATGCTTGTTATGCAAGGACCGCAAGTTATAGATATCTTTGTTAGTTTGTGCTGGTTCGAGATCTACGAAATGTATTGGCAATGTTTCTTTTCTTAATCTTTCTTTTAAGCTCATTATGTTTCGAACTCGATATCCTAATATGCTTTATTTGATAGGTGTAGTATACGATATTCTTTTCTGTCGTATATTTGACTAGTTTTCGATATACGTATGGATTTGTTGAATTAATTTTAAATACATTATTTGCTAAAAATTGCTTAAAATTTGATAACAATATGGCATACAGGTTGGGAACGATATTATTTGTTTGGTTGATTATATGTATTGATTAGAGGTTGAAATGTTGCTGAATGCAGCGTTAAAATTAAAAATGACCTTTGATTGCTACAGAAAGTTCGTAACACTTGCATTCTCTGTAGTAGCCAAGCCTAGCTGGCTGGATTTTCTAGTTATTAATATTGTATTACTTTGGTTCTTATCAGCTATTTCCCAATGAATGCCATTGTATTAGATTTATTGAAGAGATTTTTAGTGCGTAGTCTGTACTATACGTGCGGAGTTGAATACTGCTTTTTGTAACTTATTTTCACTTTTTTGGATTACCATATCGACTGTACATAGTATAGCATTACTTTTATTTGTTTTGTAGTTGTACTTTGGTGTTTACATTTTCTTTCCATTTTCGGGAAATGTCATCAGTATACATTATTAAACAATGCCGGTGAAATGCTACATCCTTGTCTTACTCTTTTATTTTCACATGTTTCGAGATATTTTGTCTTACCCATATCCGCAGTAGATCTTCAAGGCTAATAGCCTATAGTACATCAAATAATGTAGGTAAGGAAAGTCGGAAAATTGAAAAAAACATTATTGTTTGTAACCTATAACTTCTATTTATTGTTGATTTCGATGTATTTTGAAATTCTTTATCACAATTAACTCAAAAATTGTATGCAAGCAAAAGATAACTAAACAACATAAATGACCTGTTTTGAAGACATTTGCAAAGCCATCAAGGCAGCAAACATTATTAACCATAAGACTGAAAATTATAAAAATTAAGTCGCCCCCGGGTGGGCTCGAACCACCAACCTTTCGGTTAACAGCCGAACGCGCTAGCCATTGCGCCACGGAGGCGATTGATAACACGTTTTTGCTTCTAAATCTAAATTATAGTCTTTTGATAACGACTTTCTATTGATTTTATTAAATGTTGTCGATAACCTATTTGTTCTAATATTTCCCAAAGTTTAATTTTCTTTACATTATTGCAAAAACAGCAATATGTGTTTCAAAATTTCTTTCTTTTCTTTTATTACCTGTTTCATAATGAAAACAGCATCAATGCAAGAACGTCCTTTTCCAGACGCCATTTGTTCCTCTGCTATTAAGTATTCTGTTATCGGTTATATATCTTATACCTCCATGGTATTTGATAAACTTATTTTTCTATAATTATCTGTTTGCCTTCGATCTCATTTCTTAATTTCTTAGTATAACTTTTCTTTGTTTTTAACACATATTAAATAAGGGTACCAATAGTGTTCCCCCTTATGTAAAAAGTTCCATATTTATACCGTCCGGTTTTGCTGTTTCCTATCATTTATATTTTATACTATTTCCTGCATTATTATGTTACCTACTGAGAAATTTGTTACATCTGTAACATTTTGTATGTAGAAGGGCTTTATCTTTATCAAACATTTTGTTTTCACAGTGTTTGATTGATTGCCCTTCTTACGTCTGACAAACTCATGTTCTCTAGTACCTTGATTTTTTTTTATAATTTTGTACGCAATGTTTTGGTGCATTGTTTTGTAAATTATTTTCAATATTTTGAATAAATTTATCTCACTATTCTTGTTGTGTTTGTTTTACTTTTCGTTTGGTTTTGTTTCTTTTGATATTGGTTAATATATTTTTTTATTTGGATTGTTTAGAAAATTTATGTATGCTTTTGTTTTGATTTTATCGCTTCTTTAATTTCTGTTATTTATATTTTCAAACCCTTAGTTTTTCCGAATTTTTTTCTTTCAAATGCTTCGTAGGCTGCTTTTTTATAGCAATTTTTTTTGTGCTTTTTATGCTTCCATCTTCTAAGATATGTACTTTGTAAACTTTGATGTTTGCTTTAGCCGGTTATTCATTTTTCTTCCATTTTGCAATTCGGTTTATGTGGCCTATTAAAAGGAAGTGATCAGCATGAATATCAAAACCTCATATGTACACTCATAAATCTGTTATTTTATTAGTCCCTTAAAAATTTACGCTCTTTAGCTGGCCATGTAGTTATAGATGTTTTTTTCCCGAAAGAAGGAATTCATGATTTTCATTTCATTTAATGTTTTCCATTCTATTAGCTTCTCATGGTTCTGATTTTTTGTTTCTTCTCTAAATGTATCTAATATATTTGTCATAAGGACAATCTCAACTCATGCGTTAAGGTCTCTAAGTAACAATGTGTGGACCTGTTTTTATTCTAATTATTATTACGTCAAAAAAGAAAAGTTTTAGGTTTATAATACTTTATTTACGAGCAGTTCTGTCTACGCGTACGCGGACCCCCAGCCGAGGTACACCCAGCCATACCAGAGCGAAGAGTGCCCCATTGTTCCCAACAATGCTGTTTCTATACCTCCGGAAGCCCCGAATTATTACAGCTCAGATAAGATCGTCGATTCTATTGTTTAGTCCGATCACTTGAGTCACCCCCGTTGCCCGAACGAGAAGCTCGCAGGTGCAACTTACTAAATATGTCTTTCACGTCTCTTTGTTTAAGTAACCACTAAAAATGCCTACCTTATCACTTTTTGGAATGTTTTTTTCCAAAATATCTGCGATTTTCCCTTTTTGCTTTCTTTATGTGCACGTATTCTTATAACATTGAAATATATGTGTATATAAGTGCATCTGCACGATCACTGTTTGGCTTGGTGGCGAAGGTAAAGTGGTGGTAGTGGCTCTACTCTCTCAAGGTCGCACAGCTGCTGCGCAGTGAGGCTTGTTTACACACAAATCAGTTCCGGTCATATTTGAATCACTTTGTATATGTAATCTAGACGAATAGAAAATTTAAAACAAAGAAGCAAATTTTATTTTGTTGGCGCCTTTTCTATCAAGAAATTATCATAACTTTCTAAATTATCTTTGATGTCGATATTGATTTTTTTAAGATTAATTTATTTTGAATGAAATTTGTTATCCCATTATTTTTATTATCGAATTTGTTTCTTCTTGTCTCACTATATTTTTGCATCTTTAAAACCACAGTAATATTAAACTATTACTTTATCTGCTTTGCAAATAAATTTTAACGTTTGATAACGGTTGCCGAAAGCCAGTAAAAGCCATAGTTCAACCATATTATGAAGTAAATTGAACGATTCTGTAAGAAAAAGCACTTCAGAAAAAAGTGATATTGGTGGTGCTTGACACGTTCGGTCTGTAAGCTATGACTCCATAATGATGTGTTCCAGAGATTTATAAGAGCACATAATCCATTTCCTTGGAGTGGTGGAATTTATAAACTGTCTCTAACATAAATCGTGCTAAGATGAAACTAAGTTTTCTACCATTAATTGCGAGTATTTTCTATTGTAACTTGTGGCTTTTGTTTTTGTAAATGTAGTTATATGATGTTCTTCAAATTACACAAAAATAAAATATTACATTATAATGAATAAATTTGACACTAGTGATAACATCTTATATAAACGTTGTTTTAAGTAAATCTGGCGTAAAACTGAACATAAGTTTTATTTTAGCATTAGGCATTTTACATAAATTGTGTGACTCTTGAAAATTTCTAGATGTTTGTGATATTTTATATTTAATCTTGAATGTTAATAGACACTATAAACACGTTGTATTCAAAGTACTGATACTATTGATGACCAAAAAAAAAGAGTAAAAATAACCAAAACAATGCTTTATTTTCAATTCCTCCACATTATTGCGTTTAGTTCAATATTGGTGCAAATAGAATTTTTTTATGTATAGTTTCAATGTTTTTTTAAGTTTATAATAACTTTTTATATCTGGGATTGCTTTCTCGCTTGTTAGAACTAGAAAACACTAGTGAGTAGGGACATAAAACTTTGTAGTTTTGTCACAGTGTGGGGTGATATTTTGCCACGATGAAGTAAGATATTTATTCTATTTTGTAATCTACTGGTTCTATTAGCTTTTTAATTAGACAGTAATGATTTGGCTTTTTGAAAGATATCTCATTATATAATTTTTTTAGAACCATAAAAGACTGCCTTCACAAATTCTTTGATAAATAGAATTGTCTGTGTTCTTTTTTGATTACGAGAACTAGTGGAATTGCATTTTGTTGAGTTTATTTTTTGGCTTGTAATAGCGTTGCCATGCTTCCATATCATCACGATGAAATCATAAATCGGCACCAAAAACATGTTTCCCACTTAATATCAAATCAGTCAATCTTTCACGATCATGTTTAAATAAAAATGTATATTTATATTATTAAATATGAACATGTAAGTTCATACAATGTAGTATTTATATCAGCTTTAAATTCTACTTGCATCGTGCTTCTTTTATTAACTGATTTATAACCGCACAATACACAATGCCATTCATTTTTATAGAAATGATTAGTCATCATTTATACATTGTTATAATTCAACCACTTTTTTAAGTATATAAATCATTATACAAGCTACGCCCGGAGAGTAATAAGACTGGTTTTCTTGGTCCAAGGAGAAGGGTCAGAGGCGGAGTCTGAGCCTGATGATTGGTGGGGAATGTCAGGTAAACGATCCAATCTAGTCTATTTGCTTTCGAGTCCTTACAGAGTGCGGATCTATTACGAAGTAGACAGTTATGTAAGCGTCACGTCACCGGCAAATGCAGCGCGGTGTCGACCAGCAATACGGGATGAAATTTTGCGTGAATCTTGAAAATCCGCAATCAAGACGCTTACTGTAATATAGGAGCGAACGGAAAGGATTATCTATAAAAAACATAAGTGTTTATGTCGCGTAAATTGTTTAGAGAATGAAGACAGGATGTTCAGGATGGGCAATGCACAGGGCGTCGTTTAACGTCTTATAATTCGGACAACGTGGCGCTAAGGTGAAAGCGGTATTGGAGTCTGACCGACGTCTTAGATTGATAAATGAAGAGAGACTAAATCCATTGTTCACGAAATCGTTACGAGCAGAAGGAAAATTGATGTCGATTTTTCATGAGCTTTCGGACAGTGTGAGAAGTAAAACAGACTTTTGAAGAAAATTATAACGTGGGTTTGTTATTATGGTCGGAAACGAAAAACGGAGCTATTTCTTCTCGCTCAAAGAATGTTCAAATAAGTAACTTGAGATGAAAGCAATGGTTATGGTGTTATATGACTCTGAAGGTGTTGTCTGTAAGGAGTTTGTACCACCCAACAAGAGCTTAGCGCTAGAAAGTGTATAAACGGTAGAAGCAAAGTCGTGTGTATGCCCCCGGAGATCGCCAACATATGGATTCTGTTAAGAATACATGAATATATCTTTAGATAAACCAATTTTTTAAAATTGGTTTTCTTACTTTTCGTGCATACTTTGTAGATTGTTATTTTATATTGATAATATTTATTCAGTAACTATGCATTTATAAACATATTTTAAATTTTAATTTTAGGTATTCATCTGTTCTTTTACTGAAAATAAGAAGTCCATTACATTTTTGAAAATTTCATCAGTATAACTATTATGTCCTGTTACCGAAATACTAAAATTGTATTTAAATAGATATATTACACGACTCACTTCAGACTTGTCATACAAAATTTATAGTTGTGTTTCAAGAATCAGCTGCGACATTCTGCAACAGATAACAAGCTCGTTAAAAGAACTTTCTAGCAGCCCGCGTTTCATTTCCTTGACTTTTAATTTACAGCAATCGCGTCGTTGCACCGTCAATGCTAGATAATGTGGCATTTTTCGAATTCGATTTTTCTTTTTCCCACGAATTTTATTCAGCAGTTCCGAGCACGCAGAACATTTGGATGGTAAAATAAATAGAGCTATTTATTTCATGACAGCTTTTAGTTGGCGACAAACGTCAGTCTCCGGCGACCTAATTCTTTTTTATTCGTATTGTGCACAAGTGCAAAATGAGATCTCGAAGTATCATTTCAGTGTATGTGCTCTCAGATTAGCTCTAATGAGTTTTAAATTACCGCCAAAGGTTACATTTTTATTATTTTGTTGTAACCACAGTTGTTTAAAGAAAAGTGAAATTAAATTTGACTAAAAAGTAATACTTTTTGGATATTGAAATTTTGGAAATATAAAATTACAACATAAATATTAAAATGCTTCTCATGTATACAAATGAAAAGCGACATATACTTAATATAAATTGAAATTGAACCATGGAAATTTAGCAATATTTTTTTTATGTACAACTAAGAAGAATAGAAAAAGTTGAAGAATATCTAACGCAATAATTTTTATTTAAATTTCAAAGACTTAATCTTGTTACCTGTATGTGCTGCATGGATTTTTGATTGCTTGTAGCTGGCCCAAGCATCAACCACACGCTATATATAATTTTTTAAAACAAAATATATTTTTGGAAAAACTGGAAACGGCAAACATATATTATTTTTCGCTAGAAATTTGTTAAAATATTTAATTTTCATTAGATTAAAACAAATGAATAAAAGAGAGATAAGTTAACTTTTATAAAAGACGGCCTAAATCAAAAGTCAGATTTAAATTAAAAAAAAAACGACTTTTTAATTGGTTTTAAGATTGGACTTTTATTGAATATTAAACTTCACAATATGAAAAATTATACATGGCAAATAACCATTTCGCTTTGGCTCAGATTTTCCTTTTTACAAATTTTTTTATTACAATTTTGCATATAACTCAATTTCATCGATAACACGTTGGATTTCGTTCTTAAGGTCAACTGTTTTTAAATTACTAGCGTAGACTTTGATTTTTAGATAGCTCCACAAAAAGAAGTCGCACGCTGTTAAACCACAAGATCGTGCTGGCAGTTGATGTTATTTCGTTCTTTACACAACCAGAAAATTGTTTTTGTAAATGTACTAGTAAAAAGGCCTGTCTCAACGACGGGCCAATAATCGTTTTATCAGCCATACCTGAGCATGATGACATTCGTTTGGTTATATAAGGTTTCACAAAACAGTCAGACAACAATGGCCACCTACGCAGACGATACCACTATTTTGCCATCATACACAGACCTAATAATTGCGTCAAGAGAATTACAAACCTATCTAGACAAGTTCGAAGAATGGTTGGAGAATTAAAGCCAATAAAAATAAATCTTCCACATTATTTTTACACTGGGGTGCGGGAATTGCCCTGTTATACTGAATGGAAAACAAATTCCACAAAAAGATATACGATTAAATATCTAGGACTTAGTTTGGATAAAAGACTTACCTAGCATACACATATTTTTGACAAAAAAAAAAACAACTAGAAACGAAATTTAATCAGATGTACCGGTTACTAGGCAGAAAGTTAGAAGTTTTCATTAAAAATAAAATACCATTACATAAAACCACTCTAAAACCTGTCTGGACGTACGGACTAGCCTTTTGGGGTTCTGCTAGTACTTCTAACGTAGAAATTGTACAAAGACTTTAAACTAAGGTACTCAGAACAATAGTTGACGCACCAAATAAACAATTACATGTTGATTTAACAATACCCACAATACGTGAAGAAATCACCAAAATCATTGTTCAATACAAATATAAAATCCTGGTACATCAGAACGAATTTGCAGCCATATTGTTCAATGAAGAAGAAGAATCTAGAAGAAGATTTAAGCCAGATGATTTAAGAACTTGTTTCACATAAATATTGTATAGAAAAACTGCAAACCAATGTATATAGTTACTAGAGAATGTTCATTAAAGTATTACTCTTTATGATATGTTAATATATAGTATTAAGCACTAGGTTAAGCATATATCTTAACAAGGAGTTATCTGCCAAAAGGTATTTTTGACGTATTAACATAGACTGACAATTTTTCACTCGCTTTGCCTTCAATTATAAAACGTAAAAACTTTTAATTGTATCGGATTTTTCCCTAGATTGAAAAATTTAACTTAGCAATCGAAACTTCCCTCGGTGGAAGCAAACCAAATGACCGTGGCAGACGCCCGCAAGGAGCGAGAGCGGGACGCGAACGCAAGGGTTTCCTCGTGTAAATTTAGCGCTTAGAGCGCAGTTGGCCAAATTTCATATCAGCCGTTTTTGTTTACTTTCTGTTCGAATGTATAGATAGATAGATGTACTTATAGACCGCATACTGGAAATTGTACAAATAGTACAGGCGCTTTATATATTTTTGGCGAAAAAATGTATTACTCAGTTTGTTTTGATGATAATTAAGAAAAAAAACAGTAGAAGAAAATTACAAGTATAAAAATAATTGCATTCAAATGTATTTACCTAAAAATAATTAAAAAATTAGATTTCTCTGATATACTCGTGAATCCGAACTTAGTCATATAGTTATTGTCTTTCTCTTACTCTTGTATTCGGAATGTAGTTTGAAAGTTGAAGCGGGAAGGGGGGGGGATTAGAAAGTATAAGTTGCTAGTCATATTTCGGAAAGAATCTGTTGGAGTAAACAGTGTGCCCTTCAAGTGGCACAGTTGCAACGCATTTTCTGTAGCATAGGGACACGTGTTTTCCAACAATGTACGAATAAGAGAAATTGTTTTAAAAGTAGATGTGGTGTAATTGCAATTTATTCTTGCCTCGTTCAATTTTTGTTTTGCGATAAGTTGAATTACGTACAACTGTATTATTTAGCATGTGTTTGTAATTGTAGGTTATTTTACTTAGATATGTAATAGATAACCGTATAAAGCGGTCTTTATGCTAATTTTTTTATTATAACCCTTTGATTTTACGGCACACTTTATATAAATGAATCTTAAAAATAAACTCTTTACTGGGAGTCCGGTCCTGTGCGTGGAGATATTGGTTACAAATTATTTTGCGGCAAATAATATCTGTAAAAACGAGTGTTTAAATGCGAAATAAGTATAAAGTGGCGAGTGGATAAGTAAAAGTGTGACAAGAAACAATATACTAGTAGAAATTAAGGTAGGATTAGAATTAATAGCAGGGAAATAAACTTTGAATCGAGGAGAGAGATAAGAGAAGGCAAACTTCGAGCGAGGTGAAGTGATAAGCGCGGTCACGGACGCGTATTATCCGCGCCAAACGTAAACAACACACAGCGTTGGATTAAGGCAAATTTAAATCGCAGAGAAATAAAATAAAAATACATAAACATAGTGTTTAAAACTAGTGGAAACCAAATAAAACTCATACTACAATAAAAATAAAAGTGAAAATAAAACAAAAACGTAAAATAAAACACGGAAGGGACACAGAAATTCGCGCGTAAATACGAAATACATTGTACAGAATGGAATAACACAAAATGGAAAAATACTAGAAGATATAAATTCTAAACTAAAGGCAATAGAAAAAGTGGAAACGAAACTTGATAAAATACACAAGGATATAATAGAAGTAAAGAAGGAAAACAACCAACTAAAGATAGAGAACCACCAACTAAAGACTAGAATGGACCAACAAGAGAAGAAAATAGCTATGCTAGAAAAAGAATCAAGAAAGAAATATATAATTATACACAGAGTTGAAGAAAGTTCAGAAGAAAGCGAACTCATACTAAAAGAAAAAACAAGAATAGTTCTAAGGGACATGGATCTGCCAACATCCATGGAAGACGAGGTAATGGATATTCGAAGAATTGGGAAACCACATGACAAAAATAAAGTCCGTCCAATCTTAGTTGAACTAAAAAGCTGGACCAATTGGCAATCCTAAGAGCAACAAAAACTAAAGGGAACGAGAATTTATATAGAAGAAGACTACTCCAAAGAAATGCAAGAAATACGCAGGAAATTGAAGAACTACATGAAAGAAATCAAAAACAAAGGACATCATGTTATTATGAAAAATGATACATTAATAATAAATGGAGACCAATTCACACTACAACAGTTACACATGATAGAATTACCTGAACAGTCAGACGGAGATAACGCAAACAGACCAAAAACAACTACAAACACTGGGAAACATGGAAGGAATACAGACAAACACAGACTTAGATAAGAAGAAAGGAAGAACTGCCAGCGAGAGATCCCCAGAAGACCAGAACCAAGCCCTAAGAAACGAAGGTACGTCAGCGGAAGAGAAACTGTTGATGATCACACAAGTCAAAAGAACAAAAAACTAATAGAGCAACATACAAGGGATAAACTGACGACAACAAAGGCAAATAACAAGGATAACGAGTATAAGGCAAATGTAGAAAAAAAGTTAGGTTTAATTTATAAAGACACATTAAAAATAAAAAAGAATAAAATAAAAAGAAGAAAAAAAGGAAAGCAAATACTAGCGCAACAACCCTAGACACAAGAACCAGAACCTTTATAGGCTGCTGGAACGTTAAAACTATGGCAGAATTAACAAAAACGAACCAAATAGCAAACGAAATGGAAAAATACAAAATCAGTATATTAGGCATAGCCGAATCAAGATGGAATGGGATGGGGCAGAGAAAGTTATCAGGCAACATTTCCATTATTTACTCAGGCTACGAAGATGAACAGGCACACAAAGAACGTGGGGTAGCAATAATGTTAAATAAAGAATCAACAAAAGCACTGTTAGAATGGGAAGGGGTATCAGAAAGGATCATATGGGCAAGATTTAGAGCAAAATTTAGGAACATAATCATAATAAATGTGTATGCCCCAACAAACCAGCAAGAAGATGAAGTGGAATATATGTTCTATAACCAAATATACACAATTATAACGAAACTAAAAACTAAATATACCCGAGATATTGTAATCATGATAGGTGACATGAACGCAAAAGTAGGAAGAGACTATGAGGGAAAGGAGAATGTAATGGGAAGACATGGAATAGGTGAGGCAAACGATAATGGCACAAGATTAACAGAATTCTGCGCCCTAAACAACCTCACAATAGGAGGAACTTTATTTCAACATAAGGACATCAACAAAACAACTTGGACCTCACCAGATGGAACAACTCACAACCAAATTGACCATATCCTCATGGAAAAGAAATGGAGAAACACATTGCAAGATGTAAAAGCTATGAGAGGAGCACTGCATCAGATCACACGCTAGTGCGAGCAAAATTAAAATCAGTATAAAAGCCAAGTATAAACTCAACCCAAAAGAAGAAAACTTAACGTAAATAAATTAGACGCCCCAGAAATAAAAGAGAAGTTTAAAGACACGATAGAAAGAAAAGCCAGCACTATGATGGACCCATCGATACTATCTATTGAAGAGATATGGAACGCTTATAAAAACACATTAAATGAAACAGCAATAGAAATAATAGGTTATAATGAAAGACACGATAAAACATGGATCTCAAATGAAACAAAAATGAAACTGGAAAGAAGAAAAACAACAAGAGCAAAACTCCTAATACAGAAAAACCAAGACCAGAGGAAAATATGGCAAGAAAACTATACCAAAGAAAACAATGAAGTAAAAAAGAGCGCAAGACAAGACAAGAGAAATTACATAAACAGCATGACTAGAGCAGCGGAAGAGGCAGCCAGGAAGCATGATTCCAAAACACTATACAAAATAACAAAAAAACTAGTGGGAGCAAACAAAATGACGTCAACCAAATTAAAAGGAAAAAATGGAGAAGTACTCTCCACACAAGAAGAAATAAAAAACAGATGGGTAGAACACTTCACCGAAATATACAAAGCATACGCAAAGACTAATAGAGAAATAGAAGACATAATAGACATACATGGAACTGGAATTGCCTACAGAATAAATTACTAAAACCGAAATAAGGAATGCAATACAAACACTGAAAAATAATAAAGCAGCAGGGATAGACGGAGTCCAAGCAGAATTAATAAAAATACATCCAAATTACTCAACCGAACTACTTTATATACTACTAAACAAGATATGGACACAAGAACAAATACCAAAGGAATAGACAGAAGGTATAATAATAAAAATACCCAAAAAAGGAAATCGAACAATGTGCGAAAACTGGAGACCGATCACCCTGCTCAGCACAACAATTAAAATAATGACCAGAATAATTCTGGAAAGATTAAGAAACCCTATAAATATAAAACTGAGAGACAATCAAGCAGGGTTTAGACCAAATAGAACATGTATCGATCACATCAACACCCTAAGAATTATTCTAGAACAAACAGCCGAAGTTGAAGAAGAAATCCTCATAAATATCATCGATTTTCAAAAGGCCTTCGATACAATAGACAGAGAAGTAATGTGGAAAATATTGGAACAATACGGCATACCAGTCAAATACATTAAAATAATAAAACTATTTTACGACAACTCCACGGCATACATACAGCATGAAGGAGTGAGACAAGGCTGCATCCTCTCCCCTCTCCTTTTTATAATAGTAATCGATTGGGTAATGAAGAGGACTGAAGACAAAAGAACAGGGATAAACTGGAATGTATTTGGCAAACTGGAGGACTTAGAGTTTGCGGACGATATCTGCCTAATAACAACAAATAAAAAACACATGCAACAAAAACTGATCAAACTAAACAACAATGCTAGGAAAGTAGGATTACAAATAAACTCAAACAAAACTAAACTACTAACCAAAACAACATGGGGAATACAAGAATACAATTAGAGGGAAGAGAGATAGAGGAAATAGACGAATTCTGCTACCTAGGAAGCATAATAAGCATCAAAGGAGGCACAGAGAGGGATATAGAAAGACGCATAGGACAAGCACAGAAAGCCTTCAATTCACTATTTAAAATTTGGACGTCAAACAATATCAGCAGAAAACAAAACCTCCGACTCTTCCACAGTAATGTAAAAAGTACACTACTACATGGAGCAGAAACCTGGAAAGTAGACAGAAAACACTATAAGAAACTGCAAACATTTATAAATAAAAGCCTCAGAACTATTTGCGGAATCTTCTGGCCAGAAGTAATCAGTAATGAGGACCTTTGGGAAATGACAAAAGAGGAAAGAATAGAGATAACCATAAAAAGCGCAAGTGGAGATGGATTGGTCACACCTTAGAAAACCGATAGGAAATATAACCAGGCAAGCCTTGGAGTACAATAGGACAGGGAAAAGAAGGAGAGGCAGACCAACTAATACTTGGAAAAAAACAATTACAGAAGAACTAAAACAAGTATACCTAAATTGGAACCAAGCAAAAAGAATAGCAAAAGATAGGAAAAAATGGAAGGAACTAATGGAAAGAATTGTGACAACGGAACGGACCCCAGACAGTGCGTGAGACTGGCTATCTCACCACAAGAAGTCTAAAGCTAAAGCAAATGAAACGCCCCAACAAGGGCGCCCTTTGCTCCAACAAAGGAGCTATATGATATATGATGATATTTGGTAATTGTTTCTTTCATTGTGTCTATATTCAAGTTGCACAAAATGTCAACATTTCTTAAGTAGTAAGGTGCGTTACATAGGGCATGTAGCACTTTTGCCTGGAATCATTCAATAATTTGAGTGTTAGTGTTTGCTGCTGAGCGCCATAGCTGAATGCCACAGGTCCAGATTGGTTTAAATGCAACATTATATAAACCAAAAACTTTGGATTTTTGTTGTGTTTACTAAACTTGATTAGTTGGGGGAGGGGGTAGTTTGTTTTATGTCATGCGAAGTAATTTACCTCCAAGACGTAAGGCTATGGTATATTATTAATTTAATTATTAAGGTAAACGTGTTTTCTCTACACTTTGTGAAAGTGATTTGACTTCTTTTAATTTAATTTTCCACTTTTTGGTCCATTTAACTACATCGTTTAGATTCTGGAAGCTGTAACGGGATTTTTGTGTTTAACCAGGATGGCTTTATTACCCGCAAAGGTCAATGATTGTATACTGGTGGGTACGGCAGCCGTATAAAGTAGGTATAAAAAAATCCTAAAACACTGCCTTGGGGGACTCCAGACCGTTGAGAATGTAGATCAGTTGGTTGTTGTTCATATTTAATCTGAAAGAACCTTTCTTTAAGGTAGGATTTCAATATGATTAAATATGAATAAGAAAATGTGTGTTTTAGTTTATAAAGGAGACCATCATGCCAAACTTTATCAAATGCTTGTCTATCATCTAGAAACACTGCCATGCAGTATAGGTTTTCTTCAAAAGATTGGTTGATGTAATCAGTTACACGATAAACTTGCTGCATAGTGGAATGCTCTTTTTTGAAGCCAAACTGATAAATAGGTGTAAAGTTTAGCTCTTACATGATAGGTGTTAGTCTTTTGGCAAACAACTTTTCAAGTAGTTTACTTAGTATAGATAATAGACTGATCGGCCTATAGGAAGCTGCTTCGTTTGATAATATTCCAGACTTAAAAATCATTGTTACTTGGGCAACTTTCCATTGTGCCGGGAAGTAGCCTGGTTTCAAAACTGCGTTATAAATAGGTGTTAACATAACCCTACCTTTGCGGAGAAGATTTTAGATAATTTGTCCCGTTACTAAATCAAATCTTGTTTGAATGCAGGTTTATTTTAATCATTTTGCTAACTTTTTTTACAGTGAACAGCATTGGAATCGGTATCTAGATATGTCTGAATTTTAGAATCTTCTTCCGGCCTTATAGGTTTAGGCAGAGACTGGAACACTTTTTCTAAATGTTGCGCGTACGTGCCCAGCTTTACTCATGGGAGGAATTGGCTAATTCTACCATTTTATCCTTTTTGTCGCTATCTATAAAGCACAATTTGTATCTTTCGTTGAACTTAGATTTTCCAGGTATTCTTAGAACCTTTTGTTTTTCAGATCTTTGATTAGGTTTTTGGTTCATATGTGGTCCTATTATAACACATTCTGTCAGATGGGTATCTAGCCATTTATGGTGTTTTCTTTAACTTCCTTTTTCTGCAATTTTTTTTGCAGCAATAGAGCGGCATACTTGTTTAGGTGGAACATCAGGTCTAGCTTTCCAAGCCGTCTCTTAAATTACTTGCGTAAGATACCGCCGACTCATAATATTTTCATTGATTTTGAGCAGAATTTTCATATTTAATTTATTATGAATCATGGATTTAAGGTAGCACTTTTTCGATAACGGTAGCGCTTATTGTAGTTTGTATCGTTTGCTGCATTGTAGCAAACATGGTGGTCAGGTCACCTGGTAAGATTGAGTACTTGCTTTAGGATGATATCTAGATAATAGAACTAATTTTTAGGGTAAGTGAATATTGTTTTGTTTATTGGTTAACCCTTGTATTTGAGAATAACTTGACTGTTGTAGTTAATGTGATTGTGATCGTTGTGGTTGATGAGATCGGTTCTGGTGACAGTTGAGACTGTATTTTTAACTGAACGAATTGCTGCTAGTTACTATTTTGTTAAATTGATTCGGAAATCGTATGCTTATTATCAGGGTGTCCGTGTAAACTCTACAGCTTATCGTCGTTTGTTGACGCACCTAGATGGTCTAATGCTGTGTTATGTTTCTCATGTGGCCATAACATTGACAATTCTTACGTTGGGGAGTCTGTGTGTCCGTTACCGGTTCTTCAGATTTTATTAACGAATTTTTAATTTGTTTAATCCCAAAAACTTCTTTGTTGTTTAAATTACGTTTGACGTCAACGAAGAAGATATTTTTCTTCTGCCTTATTTCTCTCTTCACGACATTCATAATGTTTACAACTTAGTGTCCTGCATTTCTAAATGCTTCCTTAATTAGCTTAACATCTGTAGAATGGTGTATATATTTTAAAACAACTCTGGAGGTTTTTCTTCTCTAGTGAGTATGAATATCTGGCTACTTTATTTTAATCGAGGACATTTCTAAGTTTCTCATAATCCTCCACGCATTTGATTTGTAATTTAACTTGCATTATTTGATAGAGGTAGTTCTTTTTATCGATGTGACTATTGACGAAATTTAAAAATGGCTTTATTGCTGTTACGTAGTGTAAAATAAAGGAGTAACATTAAGTATTTTCTTTGTTGATTTGCTTGCTACTTGATTGGGTTTCTTTGTTTGTATTTGCTAAAATCTCATATTTGTTTGCGGTTTTTGTTACTGAATTTATTTGCTTTACTTTTTGTGTGGGGGGATCAGTATTTTTTCTTTCTTCATTACGTGATCTAACTTTTCAAAAGTCATTCAAGGTTATAAATTCTGATTTGTCACTTCTGATCGATATATTGTCTCCATCGAGATTAGTGTTATAAATAAGCATTTGCGAAAGTGTTCAGTGAAAAATCCATTGGCGTTGTTGGAATAAATGGGAAATGAAGAGAATAAAACTAGTTTTACCATTGATACAGAGTATTTTTAACATAAATACTTCCATGTTTGTTTTCCTACTTTTGTGGTAATTAATATCTCATGTGCATCTATTTTGTTCCATATGTTTTACTTTTAACTTTCTAAGTCATTATATTTACTCGTCATTAATTTCCTATTCTATAACTTTTCAAATATTAGTATACAAATTTTTTGTTATATTTTTATAATATTTGTTTGTTGTTCCCAAATACGCTGCCGTACCTACAATTATATTGGTTTGTAATTACTTCCGTCATATTGTTATTTTTTTCTAATAGAACTACGGGTTTATATATTGTTGTTATAAGCATAGTTGTATCTACATTTCTAACTACATTCTTTATATATTGCTAATACTTGACTGGTACTACAATTGTTTCCTTTTTATTAATCTCTTATTTGGAAGAAGCAAGTACACATTTCGATATTTCCCTAAAGTTGCTGCAAATCGTTCTTTGGCTATAGCACAACACTACTTGTCATTGGAGGAGTGCCGTGTACTGCCACTTTTGTTGCGTTAAACATAGAGTAGTCGCTCGAAGCAAGACCCGGTAATTATGCGTCTCCATTTCTCGTAAGGATGTTGTTAAATATGTCGGTGAAGTCGTTTCTATTAATCGAAGTACTGCTCACGAGGGGATAGTCGATCTATTAGTGGTTTCTTTTTATCTTAAAAAATCGTCATTTGTTTTAGAATAATAATCCTTTTTTAATATTATGTTTATTGCCAGATCAACAATTACATTATTATACATAGCATGGATGTTACATATGATATACTTGATGCGGACTAAATTAAGGAGACTATTTATTTGGCTGTCTCGATGGACACTTCACAATAGCAGCGTCAGTGATTTGCGATGTCGGCTGATATTATATGATGTGGTAGGCACCGTTTGAGTCTTGTGTAGATCTGTGTTTGAAATAGTTTGTAATGAAGCGCTCCACTACACGCATTAGAGTTGGTTATAAATTTTTTGTTATCAAATGTCATAAGTTGAAGCTCGTAGTGCAGTTGAGTATTTAGGAGGTACCGGGGTGCATTAATTGCAATCCACAGCACTTTGTTTTAGAATCTCTGTATTTTGTTTATGTTGGTTGTGGATGTATTATACCATATCGGTGATCCATACAGCAGTGACATAGGAGAACTGCACATATAATTTCTAAGGGGGACTTGTAGTTAAGTAGAGGATATAGTTGCTTGAGTCTGGTATAACTTTAAAGTAGTTTCTGGTTAATATAAAAGCTCCATTTGAACCGCGTGTCCAGATGGATACTCAGGTATTTGACTGGGGAATCGTGTGGTTTTTAGGGTATCGGAGTATTATTAATGTGTAGGCTGGCGGGGTTTGTAACTCTTCTAAGCATGAAGACTTTGGCCTGACACTTTTCGGGATTTATTTGGGTGTTCCACTGTTGGGATTATCGATAAATTTGGTTTGCAGCTTGTTGCAGTTCTAGTATGGCTTCGCTCAGAGAGGTTGCTTGGGTTAGAATTGCTGTATCATCAGCGAAGTTGGGCCGAGCACGCTGTCTTGCGGGACACCAGCGTGGATGATCTTGGTTTCCGAAGTGCTGAGTTCACTCGAACGGAAAAGGTTTGGTCTTCCACAAACGAGAATAAAATGGCTTTAAGATAGAGTGGTAGATTGATGACTAGTTTTTCTTTTTCAGGCCTTCAAGCCAGACTCTGACGAAGGCCTGTGTTACGTCGAAAAATAAGGCCGTGGTTTTTCAAAGCCATACTCGATATGTTCGCCGAATGTCTGCAGTTAATGGAATGTAGAATGCAATTTTTTGAATACAAACTGGTGGGTTGGGATTGTGTTGAGCTTGTCGAGTGCAGTAGTTAATCGTTCAAGTATTACTTTTTCTAGCAACTTGGAGAGCGTCGTGAACAGACTTATAGGTCTATAGGTGTTAACTTTGGTTTTGTTTTTGCCTGGTTTGGCAAACATTAGTATTTGGGCGTGTTTCTAGGCCGGAGGAAAGTAACCTAATCTTAGACAGGGGTTGAAGATTGAGCTTTCTTAGTGAGATACTAAAGGATGGAGTTAGGAATAAGATCGTAGCCGGGAGATTTCTTCGGCGAGAGTGAGTCAACATAGAGTTTGAGTTTCTTCGGAGATGTTGGGTAAATTTTGTCTGGATTTGGAATATTTGTTTTGATTTGATTTAGAATCTTTTTTGTGGTTTTCATAAACCCCTGTCCCCTAGAATGAAGGTGGATATGTGATGTATGTAGGTGTTAAAGTAGGTCTAGTTCTCTTTTGATCCTGTCCGAAAGGTTGTTTAATTGGTTTTTGGTTAGAGAATTTTGTGTTCGTTGCCATTTGGGCCTAAGTTTGCTTTTCTTATTAATTAAATTGATTATGTACCTGGAAGGGTTGTTGTAGTCGAAGGGAGCGGTTATACGTGTTGGTGTGCAAGCTTGTTGTGCGTTGTCACCGATCATTGTTGTGACGTTGTCAATGGCAGAGTCAATATCTTGGTTGGTTTGTATGTTTGAGGGACTGGTTATTTTACTATCGAAGAGTTCTTCTAATCGTTCTCAGTTTATTTTGCCATTTATGATTTTGGGTTTTGGTTGTTTGAATGCTAAGTTGTTTGTGAAGGACACTAGGACGGGGCGGTGATCTGAATTGAGTTCAGTTATAACTTGCTGATAAAGTTCTTTTGTAGGACGATATCAAGTGTGTCGGGTTTATGATCGATACAGTAAGGGTAATACGTATACTTGTCTGGGGCGATGATTGCGAGATTTTCAAGTTTATTCCTAGTTGGATTGGTTGCCCTTTATTCCCATAGGGTATGTTTAGCGTTAATGTCGCCAATGACCAGAAGATGTTGGGTTGTATTAAATATTGTTTTGATGTCATCATTTATTAATCTTTTATTTGGTTGTCTGTATGCGTTAGATATAGTCATAGTACTGTTGTCGTTCAGTGTAACCTGAACTGACGTCATTTCAATATTTAGATTGGGGATGTCAGGGAATCTCATATGTTTGAACTTATTTTTGATTAAGATCGTCACTTCTCCAGCTGCGGTTGGGGAAATTCGGTCTTTACGACAGACATGGTAGCAGGGGATTTTGAGAATGATTGTGTCATCTAGGTGCGTCTCAGTAATATAAGCAATATCAACTTTGTGTTGTGTCAGGAAAGCGATAAATAGTGAGCGTTGATTTAAGAGCCCGTTGGCATTCCAGTTAAGGATTGTTAAGAATTGGATTGGTTGTGTTGGATTACGGTCTATTAAAAAGTGCGGGTAGGAGTATATTGAAGATAAATGTTTTAATTTGATTGAGGTAGGGTGTGAGTATGTTGAGGAAGAGTTGAATGAGGTTATTGGGTGGTGAAAGGCTATTGGGTGGGGTTGAGAGGTTAGGATTGAAGTTTGCACTGCCTTTAGCTTTGTCTGCAAAAGTTTGGTCGCTCTTGGTGAACCAGTTTCTGATATTGGCGGTTTTAGGGGCTGTCGTCTGAGCTTTGGTGCGTTATTGTAGAAGTTTGAGATAATGTGGACAGCCGCGATAGTTTGCACTGTGGTCGCCCCCACAGTTTGCGCAAGTTTGGGGGTTGTTAGTCTGCTTTTTGCATCCCGTGTGTAAGTGGTCGCCTGCGCATTTGACGCATATAGTTTTTTGTTTACAATAATTTTTGGTATGCCCATATTGTTGACATCTATTGTATTGGGGTATGATTTTAAATTTCCTTCTAAGTTCGACGGTTACAATGGAGTTAAATATCACTTTTAGTTGGAATATGCGTTTACTTTCTTCGTTATTAATTAATTCAACTGCGCAGACTGGCATAGGATTCCTTTCTTTGGTATATAATCTTATTACTTTTAAAACTGGAATCTGGGTTTTAGTTCATTTTTAATTTCCTGATCGGTTAGGGATAGTGAGAGATCGATGGGTGGAATTTTAATTGCACCCGGCTGCTTCGATTGTGGCTCTGTGCTAGTAGATTGTTGCTCTGTTATTGAAACCTACAGCTGTGGCGCAGTCCATGCGTACCGTTTTTGAACGTCGCTTATCTGTGGTGACAAACTATCTAACTTACGCTTACTAGACGCTTGTTGATTTATTTTATTTGCATGAGATGTTACTGGTAGTTGTATAATGTTGAAAATATTTAGACTTACTGCGTTTGAAGTAGGGAAATATTCTAAAGGCAATGTATCGCACTGTTATCGGAGGGCGAGTAAAACATCAGCTCCGATTCTAGTCGCGCTTTCCAAATGTTGGAATTTCACAGACTGATGTTTCTTTTGTGACATCTTATGCTGGAACCATAATTTGTCAGACACTCAAACAACATTTCACGCTGTATATTTGCAGCAACTATCGATATACTTGTACTGAGCAGAACAACTACAAGAAACTCATTAAGCACATATTTTTGTTATCTCTATGTTTCGATGGGTATCTGATAGTTTCGTGAAAGAGACCTGTTGCATTCGTCAGTGTATTGATTTGTTTTGCACGTTTCCCATTAGTAAGTCGGATATACGTTAGGTAATTTGGTGTAATTTGTGTGCATTTTTCGGTCTCCTATTGCTTTTAAAATCCGATTACTAGCAAAATAGTTTTGTAATTTAGTGCCACGTGGCACTATAGTCTATTTTTAAACAGGTATTGAAAATATTTGTGTCGCAAGTGGAGTTTTAAGCGTTTTTAAGCATTTCTGTTCTAAATAAATAGATAAATTAATTGCTTAGTATTTTATAACTCCTAAAATATTAAATGGATTTAATTTAAATTATTGAAACTCAC
This sequence comes from Sinelater perroti, assembly GCA_036346155.1. Classification (NCBI taxonomy): domain Eukaryota; kingdom Metazoa; phylum Arthropoda; class Insecta; order Coleoptera; family Elateridae; genus Sinelater; species Sinelater perroti. The sequence continues at coordinate 679,612 of JARFIY010000348.1, read as the reverse complement.
TAGATGATCATGTCTACAACATATACAAATAGTATTAATTTATTATTTGCATAACAAAGCTAATTAAATTAATTATCTCCAATTTTAATGTAAATTAGTTAATTTATTTTTTAAATATATGCAACGTCCTGCTGATTGTGACAGATATTATTCATTATAAAAGGAAATAAAACTTTCTCTGTGCAATGATAAGAGCAGCGTTGCTAATTAATCTTCCAGGAATTCCTTTTCAAACGACCCATTATAAAGCACCGTCTTTTGTGTTTTCATTTCAATTAAAGCAGAAAATCAAAAAAAGCGGAGAAAAGATTTTCTGGAGCTAAAATGACTTGATTACCTTAATAGAAGTAATGTACAATACTTTAAAAATATGAGAAATTGCAGTGTAATATTAAAGTAAATGTAAATAAAACGATAATAACTTTTTATTTAATTACCTATTAATTTTATTTAAGTATACTTTTAAAAGCAATATTGACATATGGAAAAGTTATTATTGCATTATGTAAATTAGACTTAAGTTTAAATGTAGTGTAAAACTTAAAATTTTATGTAAAAACAAACTTTTGTCATAGTTAGTTAGTCGAATTTATATTTTTTAACTTTAAAATGTGTGTTATTTTAAATGAATTATTTTAGTAAACTGTAATTTTAAAAAGCTTTTTATTCTTTAATCAAAAGTAAACAACTTTTTATTATTGTAATTATTTCTTAAATGTTTAATATGTTACATAAATAAAGTTGTAAATTTAAAGTACATGTTTTTTACAAAAGGCGCTTTGCATATTAGAGTCTTAATTGTTGAATATTAAGAAATACTAAATTATGCAGTGGCTTTTTCTATTGTTTAGGGGATCTACATTTAGTAGCTTTAAAATAAAACTACTTCATCAATTATAATAAGATAAATTTTTTTTAACTGTAATTAAAATATTTGCATTTATTTGAATATTAAAACTAAGAATTAGAGCAGAATTGAAAGCCATATATCGTCTTCTTCTTGGGTCGTCTCTTTACGAAGGTTGGCCATCCATATGGATAATCTTCTTTTGAAAACTGCAGTTCTAAATATGTCAATAGATTTGCACTCAAGCTAGTGACGGATATTTTTTAACCAAGAGTTTTTCGGTCTCCCTACTGACCTCTTCTCTTGGATTTTGCCTTTGATAATTAAGCGGAGTATTTCATATTTACTACCCCGCAGCACATGCTCAAAGTATTGTATTTTTCTTTCCTTCAAAGTTAATAAAAGCTTTTTATCGGCATTCGTGCGTTCGAGTACTTCGGTATTTGTTATTACTTTTGTCCAGGGTATACGTAGAATGCGCCGGTAGATGTACATTTTAAAGGCTTCTATTTCCCTCTCTGTGATGGGATCCAAAGTTCAGCATTCGTATTCATACAGAAGGATTGGAGATACGTAACATAGTATAATTCGTAAACTTAGATTAAGGCTGACGCCGGACCTGGCAAAAAACTTTTTTATGCTTGTAAATGTTCTTTGCGCAACTAGATTTCTTTTCCATTATTTCCATTTTCATCATTTTCGTCTAGAGATTCTCTAAATATAGCCTCGGAATACAAATTAAATAGCAGCGGGGAGAGTATGCAACCTTAATGGACATTTTTCTTTATAAGAATAAATTCTAAAGTTTTTCGCTTTACTTTAATTTCAACTGACTCTTGTCAAGTCCTTTTTGGAAACCAAATGGCTAGGTTTTTATGGTATTGCGGCAAAAGTTGATTTCAACCAGTTCGTTGAAGTTTTCCCCGTACAATATATCAAATGATAGCAGTAGTTGTCGTCTTGTTTTGCAATAATCTTCAACATCTCACTATAAATTCCGTCTAGTCCTGTTGTTTTTCCATCTTTCTGTATGTTTATAGCATGGATAACTTTTGATTTAATGATATATGGACTTTTGTCTCTTTCTGCTTTATTCACTCGCTCAATTATACTTTAATCGAAAAGCTGTTTGATGTATTTCTGCCACATTTTCATTTTTCTTGAAGGTCTACTATGATCTTTTTTTATTTTTGAGTGTTGATGTCTGATGTTTTTGTTTTTTATTTTCTTGATCTTTTTATAAAGTTTAAACGTGGCCGTTCGCCATCCACTTTAGCTTGCCTACACTTTCGGTGAATTAGTTTGTTCATTTGTCTGTTTTTATTTCTTAAGTTCCTTCTTTTGTTTTTTGGCATTTTATTTTTTATAAAATCCCAAGTTCTTTGAACTCCAGTTTTAGTTTTGTTTTCTGTTTTGTTGGGTTTTTTATTTATTGGTATCTTAAATTTGTCCTCTAGCTTCTTTACTTTTTTAATCTCTACTATTTTGGTTTATTATATATATATTCTCTTTGTTGTAGATGCTGTTTTTTTAGAAATCGGCGCATTTTAAAGTTTGTAAACACTGGATTGTGATCCGAGTTCGCGTCTTTACGACTTTTGCGTATTTTCTCAACCCTTTCTTAATTATTATAAAATCTATTTGGTTTCTTATAATGTTTCTTTTGTCTGCCTACATTTCACACACACACACACACACACACACACACACACACACACACACACACACACACACATATATATATATATATATATATATATATATATATATATATATATATATATATATATATACTTAGAGTTTGAAGAAAGTATCGTTCATAAGACGCTGTGGATCATTGCAAAATTTAACGGTGCGTCTCTTTTTAAAGTTCTTATATCTAGACCGTAATTTTTTACTACGTCGTCTTCCTCCCTAGTTCTTATTTTTGAGTTGAAATCACCTATAGTTAGTTTATCTTTTTTAGTAATTTTAGGATATTATGTAGATCTTTGCAAAATTTATAACTTCGTCAACTTTAAGCTTTTCGTTTGTTGGATAACGAGGGGTTGCCCGCCAAAAGGTATTTTTGGCGTTCTAGGCTAACAATTTTTCACCCGTCTTTTCTCAAATTTTTGCAAATTCGGAATGTGTAAATTGGATTGGATTTTTCCTTGGTTTGGCTTTTTTCCTGAATCGGGAACGTGAAACAATTAACTTACAATTAAAGCAAATCTAATGGATGTAGCAGACGCACTTTTTGTGTTTGGCAACACAGAGGCTCGATAGCCGCAGCTGCCAGGACAGCCGGCAAGGAGCGAGAGAGGCCCCGACGTGCGTGCACAAACGCACGGACCTGCTCGTGTAAATCAAAAGTCGAGAACCACGCCACATTTTTTTGTTTATTTTGTGTTCAAATATATAAGTAGATATTTATAATTCTGTGGGAGGTTTGTAATTTTAATAACATCATTCGTTCGATGGGAATAAAGGTGAGAAATCAGTTTGATATTTGAGGTAATTCGTGTTTTGAGTTGTCATGCCCAGAGTAGTAAATAGTGCTATTTTTTGTTGATTTGTTCGCTGAGGCGCAAGATGTCAATTTTTAATCTACATCTTTCTAAATTTACATTTGCAAGTTTTTCTGACATATTCAGGCTGCGTATATTCTATGTGGCAATTCGTAAAATGTTGTTATAGATTTGCAATTTGATCATATTTTTATTGGAAAACGAGGGTAAGATTTTTCGCACCCTTTCCTCACTTAAAAGGTGCCCTGGACTTAGGGTTATAGAGATACATTTAAATAATAGTTATAGAAGTATAGTAGTAATTTCATTTTCTTTCTGTACCGCAATATGAAGCCGTTGATGCTGTTACAACTGTGCCTTCGCTATTCAATATTACGCTGTTTCGAAGTCATTATTCCCACGCTTGATTTTGTAGAAACTGTCTTCGTCAGGTCGCAGTGTCACAGTCCACAAATTTCTTTGAGATTTTCTACTGGAAGTATCTGAGGTCGACCATTTAGGGAAATAATTCTTTAATAGCCTCGATTCAGTAGAGGCATAGCTGCTGCCTTATGCCGTATTGGACTAATGAGTTTAATTTTCTCTGTTGAATCAGCCGCCCATTCTGGGTCAGACGCTGTTGCTAATATTGGTCCGCTCTGGTGTTTTATTTTCCCGGTATCTGGTGAGCATTCCCCTATCCGCCATCTGGGGAAGCGCCAGATGGGGGATTAGCAACCCCGCACAAGAAAGCCGTATATGGATTTACCAAATACACTTTACAAGTTAGATTTACTCAAATGTCACTTATTTTTTGGAATGTTAATTATTTATTTAAATAAATATTTAATATTATTTGCTGCTTTTAACATGTTAGCTAAAATTAGTAATGTCAATTTTATTATTTGCCCTTTTTTGTTATAAGGTATACATACAAATAAAATAAAACTGCTCTTAAACACTTCTCTGTGTAATCTTGCAGTTTAATCGTATATTTTATATGTATTATATTTATTAGAATTTAAACTACCAAATTAAACAAAACAAATTTACAGAATTATATTAGTTGCAAAAATTTCGAGATAAATTGGTACTAGTCAGTCAGATGAAGGCCCAGTAGAAAGAAATATGGCAATATTAGAAGACAAAGAATCTGTCTAGTGGTTCTGAGGCATACAATACTATTAATAAATCAAGTAATAAGATAATATTTATTGAAAGCAGAAACATTATCTTATTAAAATATTATGTTTTGACACAGGTAAATGTAGCCTATTTATGAATTTTTAAGTACAAGTGGATATTTAGATTTTCTTTAAATAAACCTGCAAAGTTTGCAACGCATAGCAAAGTGGCGAAGCAGTCTCCCAAATTTGAGAACCCTCTAGTTGACCTTTGACCAATCAGTTTCAAAATCACTACTAAATAAGCCTTTTTGGTCACTTGTCTATTGGTGAAAACAGAATCTGGAAATTCCCAACCGTTCTCGAGTATTCAAAATAGCAGCATAGGACATGTAGCATATCATTCAACTCGTCTTTGAACATTGATTAATTTAAACATAAAACTTTGAAATACTACATGACCTTTAACCCGGAAACGCGATTTCTCAAGGCAGGTTTATTCTTATTTGAAGGTAGTTGTGTAAAAATAAAGGTTCAGGTAAGTCCAAAAACTTTTCTATATGAGGATAGGTACTTACGTTTTCTAACAATAGCGATATTATTCTTCGTGAGAATGGGTATCCTAACCTAGAAGCGCCTTAGAAGCTAAAGTTTTTTCTGTAGAACTCTGAATATTGCCGTACTATAAGAATCATTATTTATCAACACTAAACACGAATCAATATCTAAACTACTTGAAATATTGTAGCGCAAAATTCTTTAGTACTCAGTTTTAGATCAAGGTGATATTTCGTGCTCTTTTAATTGCCACAATTTAAGAGTAAGAAACACTCGGAGATCGTTTGGTCGTCTGTAGAGTAGTTTTAAACTTGTCGCAACGTGCAATGGTCCCTGATAGTCCACGTTTTATGCAAAAAATAACTTTTTAATGACTAAATGTCCGCTAGGAATTTGAATCGATTTTATTCGCAGCATAGCTAAGCGACTCAATGGTTCAGTTAAAAACTGACACAAAAGAATATTTATATTTATGCAATATTTGTTACTGTATCATATCTTTTAGTGTGCTTCTAAATCTAAGACTATGTAGTGAACTAGTAATTCTAGTAAATATTTTAGTTATACATCTTAAAAAATTTGGATGCTACAAAACATGAATCTCTTACTAAGTTGTGGTATTTTTAGTAAACGTCACAAAAGGCTGTGATTTAAGATTTCACTTAAAATTTATAGCATAGTTTTATGCAGCGAATTTATTAGACGTTTCTAGTATATCCCTAATTTATTGCATAGAAGTATCGAATTTTCTATACCAAAAATGCAATTTAACCTTAGAGTGTTTTCTAGATTACTTCTTCATTATTTTGTGTCTGTACGTTTGCTTTTTATCTATATGAAGACATATACTAAAATTTACTTTTTGAACTAATTTAAATATTCTAAGGAATTTACTTTTTATATACTATCCTATTCACTCGTAATTGCTTATAATTACTAACAATAAATGTTATCCCAAATATCTATTTAATTATATTAAAAGTATATTACAATAAAATGAATAACCTTTATGAGCATCCAAAAATTATAAAAGAGCATGTTAAACTAATAATGCTAAAGTGTTTTTATATCTATAAATTAAAGTCCAAATATTAAAGTTATAGTAACAAAAAAAGTAACACATTTTAAATCTCAACTGGATATGCTGAATCGTGTTGTAACGAATTTCTGAACGACGCCATAAAGATATAGTGGCATTGCAAAGTTTGCGGATAATACCCAGGTTACCGCCAAGTCGTCACGGTCGAGCAGTAGTCGAGTCTAATTAGTAAGAAAAACGCTAAAAGATTGAAATTTTAGTGGTTACACGTATCGAAACGTTCCAAGGCGCATTCGATTCGTAAGAGCCTGAGAAAAAATGTTGCCACATATTTTTTTGTTTTAAAACGAAAGTGCATTTGTGCACGCAAAAATATAATGTTTAGAAAGTGCCTCGATGTACTTGGGGGCATAATTCTGGGGATGTGGTGATTTCAGGGAATTACCTCAAATTTGTTTTTGTTTTCCTAGTTTAAACTGTCTGAATAAGGGTTTTTGTGATCTCTGATAACGGTGTTAATTCTCAAATTAAACTCCAACGCACCGAAGTAAGGAAATGTCCTGGGGCACTTTGGGGAGAGGATACCCTGGGGCACCAGGGTACGCGTTGGGCATTTTTTTTGAGTATAATTCAGTTTTAATTATTTTTAATAATCTTAAACCACAGTCTTTTGCGATAGGACGTTTACAGAAAAATACCACAACATAGTAAGAGAATAATGTGGTTGTCATTTTAATTTAAGTTACGAGCCACACGCAATTATGTATTAAAAAATTAATAAGTGAAATTATCATAAAATTTAATTTTTTTTAATTAAATTCAAACTAACCTCGTTTTATTTCTGGGATCACAAGTCCCAGATACGATAATTTGTTTATTGACGTACCCACTTACCTGGAAATGCGCCTTATCTCTAAAGACGATTTTCTTAGCAAAATTACCGTAAACGTCTTGATTCTCTAGTACCAAATCGGCAAATACCTAGCGTTTCAAATAGTCATTTGGCTTTAGTTCCCGGGTTAGCTGATTCAAATCTTTTGTTAAATCCATTGCATTGAGACATTGAAAAATGCAAGCGACGGCACATTAAGGTTTTTGGACGCTCCGTCATACTATCGTCTGAAGGGCAATGTTTTTAGCTAAAGAGTCGGTACGAGGTCAGCCTGTTTTTATGTTGTCTGCAACTAAATCTGTTTGTTCAAATTTTTTAATTAGTCCTTCCATAGTTATTTCATTTGGGGCACTTCTCCTTCTGAAAATACCATGTAATTTGCGCATAGTTTCGGCTTATAATAAACTTTGACAATATTCACTTGCTCTTCTATTGAGTAGAAGCTCCATATTAACTGACCGAAATGTGTTTACCATAAAATATTACCAAGCAGAAAAAATTTCACCAAATTTAAATAATGCGTTTTTTTTGGGACACTCAGTATAGCAATAATCTTATAAACGAGATATGAGAAATCTCGGTTGTTGATAAACTACATTTGTAAACATTTTGGTATTATTAACTAAAAGAAAAATACATTATGACGGACTGTCTGCGAAATGTCTACGTATTTTATTATTATTGTAATACGGCTTATATTTTACGCCAAAGAGATGTATATGTATTTGAATATTTATTTTTTTTATATTTTTTATTTTATCGTTACTTCTATTTTATGTAAGTAAACAATAAAAAGAATCTTCTTGTGAATTTATGTCTAGAAAAGGCCGAACTTAAGATTTACTACTGCCAGCAAAACAATTTTGGGGTCAAGTAGCATAAATTAGCCATTTTCAATAATGCTTAATTAATATTTGAGATTAATCTAAAACAGTATCATTCGTGGTTTATCAAAATGGTGGAACGGCAGAATTACTAGAGCCAATGTTTTTAAAACAATCAAAGCACCTATTGTCTTGTAATTTAAGTCTTTCAAATATGTAGTAGGAATAAAATACTATTTTATTTTTGACATTAAGTTCTTTAAATTAAGTAAATAAATTTCTTTTATAAATAGTTTTAATATAATGAATTGCCTCTTGCCGGAACAAACTCATGCATTTGTAGTTGTCAACAAACTTTAAAAAATTAATTTACATCATGTTAGTCCTAATTTTAAAAAGTAAATTTACAAAACTGAGTTTGCCCTGCATAAAATATTTAACAATTTCAAAGAATTACATTGTATTTAATAAAACTAATAAATATTGCAGCCTTTGTTAAAAGGGCGATGTTAGTACAATTGCTTTTTGTAATAAAAATGTTCTAAATTATCCATTGCACTATTGTCGCCTTATCAAAACATATGTAAGCAGTTATACAGCATAATGTGTTTAAGTTATAGCGCTATTAAAAATATTTGGATAGATTTCCAATAGAAATTTACTAGTGTTTCACAATGAAAAGTGCTATTTTAATATGTGAACATTTGAAAATTAATTATTATGTTATGAGGTGTTTAAAACAACAATTTATTAGTAGATATTTTATGTATAATAAATAAAAAATATTTCAAGAAAAATATTATCGTAAATGCTTGTTTTTAAAATACATTTTGAAGAATCTTATACTGTTATATAACATAACACAGAAACACTTTCCGCTTTCATTTCTCTGCAAATCATTTCCTGCAACAGATCTAGTCGAAGGAAAATATTTGGGCTTTTGTTGTTTACTGGCAAAGGAATGCCCTCTTCTTAGAAAGCAAGCAGTAAACGTTTCATTGCAAAACATAGTATCCTCTGTTTAATGCATAAAATTCAATGTAGGCTGCATCAGCGCGTAAACAACGCGAAAATGATTTTAGCGTTTATATAAACGCAAATGTAAAAATTTATAGTTTAAGAATTATATAGACTGGCGGATATAACCGACTAAAATGTAGAACTTCTACTTAAGCAGAAATTTTACATCTACAGCTATAGTTTTTAATAACTATGAGTATGTTTTTATAAATTGACTTACAATTTAATAATTTTCTTTGCCTTTTTATACTCGATACATACACCTGTATGCAGGTTGGTGAAAAAATAATGTAGATTTTTACATTCTCAGTTTTATAACCTCATAATTCGACTAAATTGGATAAACTAGTTTGTTTATTTTGGTAACATAAAACTGTGGGTTATTGGAGTCTAAAATTTCTTAAGAGATTTATAGCAGTCTTCTGAATTGTCAAGAAGTTTTAAGAAATCACACCCACCAGACCTCCCTTAACTGATTATGATGAGTGAGGTAAAGTTTCGTAGCTTAATTCGCTGAGCTTCTGCAACGGTGGTTGTAAGAGGATTGCATCCTTTCCGTTGCAAAATTCCACGATAAATATGTTGTATTTTATCAATTCCTTGACAATGCTTTTTTGCTGTTGTAGTTTTGTCTTTAAAAGTTTAAAATATGGTATTGAATAATGCCTAATGCAATTTTGGGCTAAGAAGTACTTCGGTATTACATTCTTGTCATAAAAAACTCATTTCTCATAGTATGTAGCAATACGCTCCAGAAATGTATCGTTTTAGGTTAGTGAAAGTAGAGAGCAGATTTTGTAATGATGATTTCTTTGAATTTTGTTTAAGTGTTAAAGAACTTATTTGGTCTAGCGACGAGCAATTCTAAAATTATAAATACCAAGTTCTTTGCAACTTCCTGTATAGTTTTAAGTGGGACAGCTTTGACGACGACCTTTAATATGTCATAAACACCTTTCTTGTCACAAAAAAAATCACTTATAAATGCACCATTCTTTTACTATACTGACACCGTTAGGAGAATTGATAAGAACTCATTCGGCATCTTTAAAGTGCCCTAAACTTTTCTATCTTCAAGATAATATTATTGATTTTTGTTCTTTCCAGCAAAAATTTATAAGAGATATTGCAATTCTAATTTCAGATTCGCGATCAGCATGTTTGATTTAGTTTATAAAGCAAATTTCATGGTTCTGACTAACAGTTTATATCTTTGACTTTTACGTTCCTTAGCGGCCTATCACTTATTGAAACATTTTTAAACTTTGTCAAAGTTGACCTTTACTAGCCCCATTTCTATTCTTGAAATTCGGTTGAAAAATATTGGTGAAATTGCGGTCATCTAGAAGGTTAAAGTTGAGATTTTCGCCACAGAGCTAATGTTAAGAATATTCGCCTTTTTCACCTTTGGAGAAGCCAGAAATTTTTACAATTTTTTTTATTCTATCAGTACTAAAGGGTTAATAAGGGCTATTTATTAAGCCAATAAAACCAACACATTAGGTTTCAAGGCCTTCTGGCCTCTAGCTCTTTGATTTTAAGTGAAATGAGTGAGTGTTTCATGTGCTGTGTGACATATAGCTCCATCTTATTGATTGAACTGCAACCACATATCATTCAAGTTCAAGTTGTTGTCGCAGTAGAAAGGAATTGCTTAAGTTGTGAAATGCATTTTTAGTGCGGCAATTTAAACTCAATCGAATTATTGTAGAAGAAATTCAACTAAGAGATAAACAAATCCTTGTAATTATGTACTGCTAATATGTGGAGTAAACTACAGATTCACTTCCTTTGCGACATACCTAGAAACTTTCTGAAGCCCCGTTCCGTTATTGAGCCTCTAGTCAGAATAGCCTTAAGAACCTGTGTGCTAGAGAAATTAGCTCATTTTTGTCAATTTTTTACACATTTACTATAGAACTAGCAGAAAATTGTTTTTTCTGCACTTTGTATAGTAAAATTTCCAGAATTTTCGATGCTTTACGTTGCCGTGTCGAGCAAATTGCTGGAAACTTATTTCGCGACACGCCTAGAATTCTCTTTATATTTGCGCGCTAGTCCTTGGCTGTAGCTTAATTTCTCGTTCTGTTTTAGAACCAAACAGGTTCTTGTCTTAAATTGCGGAGGAATCGGGATATTTTTTCTGGATTGCGTGTATTTTGCAGTTTAAATGGCAATAAATTATCTTTTCTGAGTTTGGTGTAGCACAGCTTTCCGAATTCCTAAATTTGCCCTTTGCAGGAGAAATAGTATTGAAAGTACCGTGATCTGTATTTTCGTTCTTTAGAAGAGTATTTCTAACACAGTTTAGCGAGGCAAACCGCATATAGTTTTTAATGTAGTCAACTATTTGACTACTTGAATCAAATTCTGCTTGAGAAAAGATAGGGCTTTGTTTAGTATCCAAAAAACTTTAATTACTGTAGACTGTTTAGGCAATTCAATTTTTTTCTAATATCGGAAGCTATCCTTTTGTCGATAGGAAGATCCTGTGCTGTACAGTCGATCTATCGATATATTAACCGGAACGACAAACAGATCTTGCGGTATTACAATCATTACATTCAACTGAATTTTCCTGCCACTACCACACTTGTTCATAGTTTTTAAAGCTTGAACAGTTTTTTGATTTTTCAGGGTCTATTCTCATGCTTCGTTTATTTTAAGACTCACTTTTGGTTCCTATGTAAAGCGCAAATGACTAATTTTGATTTACTATTTGTCGATTTTAGAATGCAATGAATAATATAATTTTTATGTAAGCCCTCCTACTATCTCTAAAGCTTCAAAGAACAATCGCGGCATTTCTATACATTATGGAGTCAAACTAAACTTTTTATCTCAAATCCTTCTTTCTTGGGTCTTACTTTAGTACTGGTCTTTCATTCGGTCATTAACAATTTGGATGTTTATACAAACGATATTATGTATTGCATCTAGTTTTGTTTTTGGAGTCACCACTCCACAATACAACAGGTACACAGGGTAGTTGAACACATTAACCAAGTATTCGAAAACAAGAACTATTGTGCGGCCGTCTTTCTTGACATCAGCCAGGCCTTCGATAAGGTCTGGCATGAAGGCCTACTCTTTAAGCTAAAGCTGATGTTACCCTACACTTACTACCAAATCATAAAATCATACCTCGAAGATAGAAATTTCCAAGTGAAATTCGGAGAAGCAGTATCAATTCTCCATCCCATCACATCAGGCGTTCCGCAAGGTAGTGTCCTAGGTCCGGTCTTATACGTTCTATACACTGCAGACCTCCCTACGAATGCTAACAATTTGATCGCAACCTACGCTGATGATACAGCGCTTCTCTCCTCTCACACCGACCCTATTACAGCCGCTAGTAATCTACAGCAGAACTTAGATGAAGTAACCGACTGGTTTCAAAAATGGCGATTCAAAATCAACTCTCAAAAGTCACTACAAATCACGTTCACTAAACGTAGAGGAATCGTCCCTGATATGATAATAGACGGCCGAGTTCTACCCCGTACCGACAGTGTGAAATATCTTGGGATGCATTTAGACAAAGGCCTGACCTGGAAAACTCAATATATGGACTAAGAGAAAACACCTGAATCTTAAACTCAAGAGTTACTACCGGCTCTTAGGTCGCAACTCCAAACTCTCTCTGAGTAATAAATTATTAATCTACAAAAGTATACTGAAACCAATTTGGAGCTACGATATCCAGTTGTGGGTACCGCCTCACATTCCAATATCGAAATTCTGGAACGCTTTCAGTCGAAGACCTTACGCACCATCACTAACGCCCCTACTACATACCCAACACGGAAATACGGAAAGACCTAAAATGAAGTCAGTGAAAGAAGAAATCACCAAGTTTAGTGAAAAATACCTCTTGCGACTAGAATCTCATCCTAACCCACTAGTGACAGAACTAATTGATGAAAGTGAACAAGTGCGCAGACTCAAACGTTTCAAGCCGTCAGATCTTCCTAATCGTTTTAGACAGATATAATATCCCTACTACTTACTTATTATTAGTTATTAATTGTTGAAAGTAATTTCATTTGAGGAACGTCAAAGGGCGTTACCTCCCATGTAATTTACACTGCTATGTATTTCTATTATAGTAATATGATTTGCTTATTGCTAATGTAGCAGATTGCAAATAAATACCAACTGTTAAAAAAAAAAGTTTTGTTTTTAGTTGGCTCACATAATCATCTCTAGTAATCTGCTACTCCGACTGCCTGTTCCTAAAATGTAATTACACAAACTAGCTGGATCTCTCTTTTAGGCACTTCTAGGGCGAGATTTGTTAGTGGATTTATAAACGGCAGATCGGTAAGCCACGAAGGAATCTCGTTAATTTTTTAATATAACCTTTATGGAGTCTTTGCCCATTAATAAGTTTATTGGTTTCACCATGTCGTCCAAATGGAGATTTAGAACAAATGTTTTAGTCTTATTGCTTTCTAATAATCCACATATTGCCTGAAAATATTGATTTAAAAAATTCTTAAATTAATGGTTTAGAATTGATGCTTCTTGATTTAGTAACGCTTATGCTTTGATCCATTTTTACTTGTTGTTGCTATTCTCTGGAAATATACCAGCAGTGTCAGCTGCTACTTTTGTCATTGGGCTGCCACACTGTATTCGCACTTTTTTTCCTGACGTACATAGTTAGCTCTAGTTTCTGTTTTAATTACCACCAACATAATAATAATAATAAATAATAAAGGGTTTATGCGATTTACAAACGAACTTATCTAAATACTATTTCAATTATGTACGTGCTTTTGAGTTAATCATTATTTTAAATCAAAATTCCCTGTTGGAAAAATTATTAAGACAGACAGCTTTTATAATATAGTTTTTAAATAAACGAGGTCTGGCAGCGGCCCCCCGGATAGCTTGTCCAACTCCGACATGCTTGAGCTTCGCATAGTAGTTTTTAAAATAAATAAAACACGATTAAAAAGCTCTGTTTGACATAATTGACGTACGCCGTTGCCATGACAACGCATTTACGTATACCCAGTTAGAGTTGAACTTGACCTTGATCTTTGACCACCAACAGCACTATAATTTTTATATATATATAAGTGCTTTATTATTTACAAACGAAAATTTTCCATCGCTTGCGGTTCAATATATTATGTCGCTGCTTTCCGGGCCGAAATTTGTCCTTCGGAGGCACTTCGGCATGGAAGGAAACGATTTGACCTTTGACCTGTGTGACAGCAGCAGCAGCACTCATAATTTTTTTTATATATATAATTTAATCAGATTTCAACATAAATTAAACATAAAAATCACAATTATTATAGCCGTGTTTTTCTAACTCTTCATCTAATTCTTTCCATTTTTATATAGCATCTAGTAGAGTTATTAAAAAGCTAAAAATTAATTATTTAATTAATTATATCTTCTTATTTTTTAAAATTAATTATGCTTAAACAACCAACAGCAAATAAACTATTCCTTGATTTTTTTATTAATTGTTAATTTTTAATTTTTTTATTAACCAAGCAATAGATTATTAGGTTTAACTATTTTCGAATCTAACAGAGGGGATCAATATCTCCATAACGACTAAGTTGCGTTTAAAGGTTACAAAGCAATTTAACTCTCATTTTTAAAATTATTTTTAATTAAGATTCTTTAAAATATCATGAAAATTTTTTATACTAAACCACTATAAATACGTGTTTTGTTTTCAAAAGTATCAAGCCATATACGAGGTGCATTCAAATTATAACATCTCCAATTTTTTTTTACAAACTAATCACACGAAAATTTAATCATGTCGTCAGACCGGTTGTGCGAGGACGAAATTGTCTTGGTTTGTTGTCACACGACGTGTTCTGTCTTCTTTGGACTGTGTTACTTACAAACACATATTAGACACATCCATAACACCATCACCACATGTCTCACTCAACTGGCAATAAATTTCAATCTGTGTCGCACCACGCAATGGAGAAAACGAATGATTACATGTTGTTCTTGTAATAAAAACGTCACCATTTTAAGTATTAAAAACAGACCTCATTCTTACCGCTGCCGCTAGAGTTTTGTGTGCCGTGCAATGCTGCCATCTCTGTCAAGCATTCACAAAGAGTTTGCGCGTATTTTGAAATAAACCGGATGTTTCTATCTGTTCCCAGTCCTAAAACAACACAAAAATTCGGAGTGTTATTACTTGCATGCACCTCGTAATACAAAAAAGTACAACTAAAGAGAATAGCAATGCCCATTCTGTGTGCTGTACTTAATACTTCAGTTGCCTGTGCGGAGTGGAATAAAAAAGTTGTGTTGCAGTCTACTTATCTTTTAGATAAATTAAAAATAAACACTGTCTTAGAAAATCCTACAAAATGTTAATTTTATGTACGCTTTCCCCAACTTTTTCAATTGTTTTGTACGAAGCAGTGACAGAAAATTGGGATAACACAAGTTCCGTGTTCGTTTAGTACCAAAACTCCCATCTGAGGTACACAAAACACACCAAATGAGTTGTACTTTAGACGGTTTCTCCCGTTATATCGAAGAGGGAGAAAAACTTCTGAATAGAATGACCGACGACGAAACGTGGGTGTCACGCCGTTTAGACGATCACACTGCGCTGCAAGATGTTGTTATCGGGTGACTTCATTTGCAGGGGGGAGAGTTATTTGTAGAATGGATTTCAAACCTTGTAAAATATTATGACAAGCGCCTTAATTTGCATGGCGATTATGTCAAAAATGTACTTTCGTAGGTTTCTAAAGTGTACGTAATAAAGTTTTGTATGTGCTTCAGTGTGCTTTAGAGAAAGTATCTTAAGATTTTACTCACTCGTCTCTTGTTCCTCTGATGCAGTCGCAGACCACTGCATAGGACGGAATTTTATCGACGACCTGGAAGCTTTTCTCTTTTAGTGGCAAAATTATCAAACTGTCAGTTGTCGATCATCGTTAATTTTAGCTCGTATATGTTTCAACATTTATTTGTACTACACTTATTACGTCAATCTTGAAAACATTCTGAATAATATAAATAATAACTAAGGGCTAATGTTTCAATTTTGCGCGAAATTTGCACTCATCTTCCATTAAAACTGCGACGACCATACATTATTTGTGTGACATTACAATTTATTTTCAACAGCTGCCAGGTTGTATTGGGGCTTTGTAAATTGTTTTCGTTATATTAACATTGGCACGATATTTTCGGGACTAACCATAAATTTATAAAGAGCGTTACTAAAATAATATTCGAAGTTATTTAAATAATTTTCTCATGTGTAACAGAATTTTCCTAGTAAATTAATATATTATTCGTCAAATAAAAGTAAATAGCTTTAAAAAATTTTATTACATAGAATATAATTTATAAGAACTGTGTATCAAATATGTATTTCAACATATTTATAAAAATTTGCTCACTGCTAAACGTAACGGCATTGTTTGGCTTACACATACTTCTTTAAAACTGTAAAAAGTGAATTTCAAAGCTGCAGTATATGGCGCCGCTCATGCATGAAATCGTAAAGCAGCTTTTTGTTGATAACAAATAATTTAAGAATTTTCGCCATTTTCATAACTCGTTAAGTAAACGTTTCTTCATATGCAATTAAAACTGTTGCTTAAGATATTTACCGTTTACGTAATTATGTCTCAAATTTTACTGTTCTGCATTATAAAAGGCTGCGCCCACTACTGCATTAATGTCAGAGGATTTCAGTGCTTGGATTTAAATACTTTGAAATACAATGAATACTTTGGTAAGCAGCAAGTTATTATTTTAGAAGCTTTACATTAATTATAATTTTAGGTGTTATTTGCCTTCCTTGCTTATGCAGCTGTAATTGTCAGCGGACATCACGGACACGAAGATCACGTAAATATGATTAGTTTGTTTCTAATTGTATTTTAATTATTTTACTAAAAACAGGGACCAGCCCATTACAAATTTGACTATTCTGTCCACGATCCTCATACTCACGACGTCAAACAGCAGCATGAAATTCGCGAAGGGCACATTGTGAAAGGATCTTATAGTCTTCACGAGCCAGACGGAACTAAAAGGATTGTAGAATACGTTGCTGATCCTCATGCAGGTTTCAATGCTGTGGTGAAGAGAATTGGCACGCTCATCACCCCCAGCACTACCATCATGGAGGAGCCACAAACGGGGCTGGTGGCCATCACGGGGGTGCAGAGAGTCATGTTGGAGTCACCCACTTTGGTTATCATTATTAATTAATAAAGTTAAACGGCTGTGTTTCTTACTTTGATACTCTAAATTCCTTTTGTTGTGTATACTTTTAGTAAAAAAAAACACGTTTGGTTATTATGAATTGAAAATCTATTTATGTTAATGAGCTTTTATTTGTTCATTTAATTGTATAATTCAGAATCGGCTCAAAAATTAATTTTTGATAAATGAACATACGTTTTTATTAGCTAAAAACATTTTAAGATTCTATAACTTTACTAAATTATATGTTTGATTTAAATATAATACTTGATAGTGAAAATGTGGGCTTTGGAGATTGCTTTTAGAGCAGTTGTTATTTAGAAGAATTTAGCAATTAATTGTTTTGTTACTACTTTGTTCAAAAAGTAAAATAATTGTTTGAATAAAGCACATACTATTTATTTATCCAAATTTATTATTTCTTCTTTAAAGTAATCTCCTCCCGTTACGATTAACATATGCCAACGTTTAATCAAATCTTGAAAACACTTTTCATATTCACTTTTTGGAATTTTCATCACCACCTTTTTCGATTCAATTAAATCAAATTAGGTTCTTCAAACTGGTTTCTTTAATCGACTGAACAGAAAAAATCGCATAGAGAATACTGTGCTTGTGGAGTAATATTTGATGAATTATTTTGTGAAAAACTTACGAATAATGATTGCTGAATTTTGCTAATAAGCGTTTCAAGTCTAAAGCATCACTTAAAATGTCTATTGATATGCCAATATCTTCATCAAGCTCTTTTATAACCAAATGACAATTTTCTACTTGCTTTGTTTTTAATTTTTTCTTTCCTTCTGTTATTGATGTTGATGGACGATTAGAACGATTAGAACAGCTTATGCAACTGGAATGTAGATAAAAATTGATCACCGAATGCTTTTTATACTGTTTTAAATACTTAAACGCGTTAATTTTATTTTTAATACAAAATTTAATGCAATTTAAATATTAAAAAAAGGCAAAAAGTTGATGCAAGTAAATTACTGTAACTAATAAATTATTTGAAGTATCAAACATGCTAACATAAGAAGGAAAGTTTTTTATACTACAATTTTCATGCGAGTTTCAAGTAAATTATTTTTTGATGTTTTTTTATGTTAAATTTTGGTTAAAAAAGGATTGGAACTTTTTTAAAAGTACTTCCTATTTAATAGGATATAGCTGAATATTTTTTTTACATATTTACTGTTTCTATATTTTTATATAAATACATTTTCATGATTATGTAACATGGACAGGCAAGACTGTTTTAGTTTAAATTTTTACTTCTAATATGTACTTGTAATAAACAATAATAAAATCAGATGTCTACAAATTGAACAGCAGGATATCTTTTAATCGAAAGGTTTACTTTTAATATCACTTAACTAATTGGTAACATTAACATATTATTACAATCTAAATGGTTCTTTCTATTAAAATCTATTAACTCTAACTTTATTTTATCACTATTCTCTAATAATTTTTTGCGAGCACATCAAATAAGTGTCTAGCCGTTGTTACAATTTTACACTCGTGCACTTTACTTTAGTACAAACTACAGTAGGTGAAATATATTACTTAAGATTTTAGATGAAAACCTCCAGAGGATTTTTAAATAAGCGTTTGATGGCGTTTTTAAAAACTGTTGTCCATACATATATATTGGTTTCAAAATGATTTTATAGATCAGTAGTTCAATTTTTAACGAAAGTTGAGAATTTTCTATTAATTAGCAGTTGTAGTTCGATACATTTTAAGCCCATTTGCTAGCGCTTGGTAAATTTGTGGATTATCCATAAGACACCTGGCTAAATGTCTTCCGAAGTACTTTTCCACTTCAAGTCGCGGTAGTTTAATGTTATTTAATTTCACTAGAGGGCAACTATTTCTTCGAAGTGTAAATGTAATTTTTAGCCTGTTTTATTGATTTTGATACATTAGGCCTTTAGTAATTATTCTAGAAGGGTCAAAAGGCCTTGAAAATTTTTAGATTCAGTCACCGAATTTGCGTGTGAGGCCAAGGTGGTAGTATTATCAGCATGTGAATATTAATGTATTTCTTGTGGTTGCTGTGTCTGTTTGGATAATGCCTAGACAGTAAGATAGATAGCATCTCTTTAAGTAAGACACCTGCTAAATACTAAAAGTACTTTTTGATAATTCATTTGAAAATATCCAAATGTTTTTATTAATTTTTAAGAGCAGCTCTATGTGCCAAATCCCACTATTAACCTAAGAGATATTATGAAATGATGCTGACTAGTATCATTTTCTCTCAAACGATTGGTAAATTTTTTCTACAACCCCGTGTATTCAAAAAAATATACTAGCAGGGCGGTAAGACAAACGTTTTTCTGTAGGTTTTCTTTCTTTGCCTGTGCCAGTTCATACTGAGCTGGAAAATATGCTACTCTCAAAACAACATCACGTATAAATGCAATTAGCTTTAGTCTCTTAAGCGGTAGTTTTTCAAGGCTTTTCCTGTAATAAGGTTAGACCCTGAGGATTTAGACTACCTATGTTCGCTACTACCTTACTAATCTTAATTGTTTCAACAGGTAGAGACATTTGAAGGTGCGAGAAATGGATATGAGTAATACGTAGCCTCTACTTTATCAACGTCATCCTCACCTTTCTACGGTGCAAGCACCTCCGACCTAAATAAAAGTATAACTAAAAATAATATTAAAACACCCCCATTTTTTTATGCGGGATCTATCTAGAGCTCTCGGACAGTATAGGCAAAAATAAATATGAAATAAAAGTACTATATAACAATAAAGTAAAATATCTTAGCTTCAGTTCGTTAAAGGGCAAAATTCGCCAAAAGAGGAGAAAACGACCTTCAAATGTTCCTGAGTTTTTTGTAACTTCAAGGGTGTCGACAGATATAGATTAAATTATGTGTGTTTCTTGAATATATATCCAGGCACAGAACAAAAATGGAGGGGATCGGCTAAAGGGGTACGGAAATGTAAATATAAATATTTTTAATTGCTGTGCAAAGTTTAGCAGTTTATTGGGTGTATCATATTGTGCTGTTTAAAAAACTGAAATATCTTCTTGTTGGGTCCTAATATCTGACTTATCTTAGCTATAACGTGAGTTTTAATGCTGCTGTATTGATGGCGATCTTTGCAAATTTTTCCACCTAGTAATTGATTATTACAAGGTTGAATGGGGTTTCCATAGCTATTTCGTTTTGTAGTTACATGAAAGACATATTATCCACTAAATTTACAAAGTAAGAAGCGGTAAGTAAGCTTCACATTTTCCGAATCCGATGGAATAATTTTGTAATAGTTAATATATGTCCACTTCTTAGTCTATGATTAACGTATGAGTAGATATTTTTGGTTGGATTGGTAGAAACAGATTGTAAAGAACAGTTCAATCTACTATTTCTATTTTCTTCCTTGTAAGTCGTACACAATTCGTTACAATGTTTGGGGTCTTTATCTTTCTGTAACAACTACACTTTATTATTGGACCCATGTCAGATTGGAAGACTGTAGATAAGCACTTTTCATAAAGTATATTTTAGCAATATTTTGCATTTCAGATCTCTATAAACAAGTGTAATTTTTCAAATCTTCATCCACTAAAATAATTCCAAACATAGAGCTTGAGAGGATGGTTAATAAAACGCTGGAATAAGTTTTTCTAATGTAAACTAGAACCATTTTAAAAGAGACAAAGTTCATAAGAATTTCGCGTCTTTTTCTAAATTTTGCTCTTTTGGCAAACATCGATAATGCGGCGGCGCTAAAAGAGTTATAGGGATTTATCGAAAAGTAAAAAATTATTTTGTAAAGATCCAGTTAAACATAATTTTTTATTAAAAATCCCAAAAACTGCAAGTTTTCCCATTAAAGCATCTTTCTAGGTTCGCTAGCCTTCAAGGTTCTTGTACTACACAGATTTTATTAATAGATATTAAAAATATTTGTAACCAAAAAATTTTATATTTTTAATGTGATAGTTCTTAGAAAAATTGATCACAATAGAGGTCCGCTATAACCAAGTAAGTTTGCTAATTTTCGATATGGATGATCAATATTAAGTGTGAATCCTTAAACTTATATTTTACGAGTTTATTTTGTCAAATGTATATAGTTTTTTTATTATTTATTGTTGCTGAAAGTATTTTTTTAAATATTTATTTATTTTGTTGGTTTAGTTGATATTGTGACAATAATGTATCTTTCTTTTTTCAATACACTAACATAATTTTTTTACTATTAAAAGGAGTTTATACGTGCATCAATGCTATTTATTTAAAAACAATAAGTAACAACTTTAAATTATACACATGGTTTTTCAGCAGAATTAAAATGTAAGAACAATAATAAAATGAGTGGATACGTTAGATTCTATTTCTGTCCTTCTAATCTCAAAATTTCTGTGTTACAAATCTTGTTGTACATTACAGAGGCAATTAATAACAATACTTTTGTAAATAAAGCACACTAATAATTGTGATTAAAAAAGAAATACAATTTAAAGGAATTTACAAAATTCTTTGAGTAAATAATAAAATTAAAAGAAAATAACAAAGTTATACAAATTATAACCAACTCGCATTTTTTAAAAATAAAATTCATCAGTTTTTGTAACTGCTCTTTTAAAATACCATGGCACCAAGCCTGAACTAGAAATCTAATTAAATCTGTTTTATTGTGGGTTTATTTTTAGATATGATATTTGTATCCTTTGACATAAGTTTTATGTGGGACTCAAATCAAAGGATTGTCTTGACTAATTTATTCCTGTCAATTTTGTTGGTTGTCGTTCAGAATTAAATAAGTTTTGCTTCAAAAAAAGTATATTATCGTCCTGGCAAATAAAATTTTTATCTCCAAATAAGTCTTCTTACTAGATAGAATGTCTAGTGACAGGTATGTTGTAACATTAATTATCTGAAATATGATACAGAGTCTTCTAACTATTTGGGCCGACATACATCTCCATATCATGACAACAGTTGGATGTTGGATTGTAGGAGTACACAATATTGTGAAATTTTTAAAATACTATTCAGTACTAAATAGCCTCAAAGAAAATTGTTTTTCTATGGTTTAGTTCTTTTTAATCCACAAGTAAGCAATATTTGCTTTACAGTAAATGTACACGTATTAATAGTGGTAGTTTTACACCATAATTTAGTCAATTCCGTGGAATTAAGACTTCTGTCGGACAGAACACTACGTAGTTTAACGGAACCTTTTTTTTAAATGAGTAGAGATATTACTAATTCAATAATTGCCAAATAATTAAATATTATTAAGAAAACTGTGTGATAATGTGCATTATAACTACAGGGATCATTCTGCGTAGGTGATATTTACAACACTTTGTAGTGATTAAAATTGATCTCAATGAGGTTGTATATTACCTTTTGGAAGTAAAAAGTCTTTTAATATAGCGAGGTTTGGGCTCTTAGACAAATGACGCAGCATTGACATTCCCATTCTTTAAAAGACACTTTCATACTTTCTTCTCATTGGGCATTCTTTCTAATGTCAAGTGATTAATGCAAGATGTTGTGGTTACACAAGTCTAATGTGTAAAGTTGCAATAATTGTAGCGCAATATGGCTCATTCCAGAGTAGCACCACAATTAATAGGTTTAGTTCGGGATTCAAATTGAAGGATTGTTACGCCCGCTTAAATTCTTTAAAACAGCAAAAAACTTTTCCCTTGAAACAAACAAAACCTTTAAAAGCTGCAGTAGATTTTTCTAGTTTTAGATATTGATTTATAAAGGTCATCTTAAATTGTAAAATATCATTGTATGAAACGCTTATTTGCTATAACTATTAAATGTTTACTTTAAATGTCTCACTTGTAACATATATTACTAAATAGAAAGACAATTTTAACAGATGATTACTAGATAAATAAATTTTAAAATAAGGTATTATTATTAATTATTTGGACTAGCTTCTAAAGTTTTTAATTTTAGTGTCTTTTAAAGTTTGCTTCTAATGTCAATGGCGTGTTACCTTTGATATAATTATAGTTATCAAAGCTATTTCTTTGACATCATCGTGCAATACTAATTTTTTAAAATTTGCAGTTGTAGCATTTAGTTGTCCATTACCTGCCTTTTAGTGAAGACCTTCATGGACATACATTATAGTCTGGTAATTTTTTAAAATAGTCGTGCAGTATTTGTGTTGTAATTAATAAATAAACCTCTAAACCACAAATAAATCAAATAATATAAGCCCAACGGGCGTTGTGTGGTGGGTTAAGTTATTTAATTCCATTTCGTAGGCCCGACTTGGGAGTACTACCGCACAAGCTACCGCTTTCACCTAATACTAGTAAATTATTCATATTAACAATTGTGATTCTCCTATTTGAACCTATAAATAAATACCCCATGAATTATTAAAGATTATAATGACCCTTCTGATATTTACCGGTAAGAAATTGGAATTTTTTGCACTATTTTATTTTTCACATCAAAACATGCAAGTATATGAAAAAGGAGTACATTCTAGTTCAAGATATGGCAAAAAATAAGTGACATATATACACACACAGTAATAAAGCAATTAAATCTGACGTGTGTTTATTAATTATAAAGTAATGTAATTTCAGGCAAGGGGCTGTAAGTTTTAATGCAATTTTAGAATTTCACTAAAAGCAATAACAAGTTGCCACTCAAAGGCTTCAGAGCATTTCGTTAAATTAGTGTTGTTATGGGACTTAAACCACCGCAGCTAACTTTGTAAAGCCTTTTGATTTGATACATTCTCCCAGTTACTTACTCAGAACTGTCAACTAAATGAATATTTAGTGTAAGAGTCTTGAAATATCTCCACGTTGAGTCAATATTTAAGGGCTAGCAAAATCAAATTAATTAAAGAAATAGTTGTTAGGACTTTTAATGCACAAAACAGAACAGGAGGAACTATAAAAAATAATAATTTAAGAACATTTACGGCACCAAATTTTAAAAAAATAAATGTATTTTATTTCATGCATTTTTATTTCAATATTATCGGTATATTTGTAAATAAAGCGCAAAATTACAAACCGTTATGAGTAAACACAAATAAAAAATTGTCTTGGAAAGAACAAATAATTAATTAGCGTTCTCTGCAATGGTTTTAGTTTAACCTAGAAATAAAAAAAAATAATGGGTTCATTTAAAAAGACTTCATGAGGCTAAATTTTAGATACTTAAACAAGTTGTAGAAGAATTGAAACATATAAAAATATTCTTTAACACGGAATATAATATAATATAACATAATCAGAAAAATTCAATAAAAACTAGGGTAATAAATAGTGCAAACTAGTACAAAAAACTTAAATATAAAAATTAATTACTGTATCTGACATATCGGTCCGCACACTCACAGGTCACCGGTCGTTGGTTGCTTCGGTCCTCACTGAAACTCTATTACCCACTTCGCGATTTTTTGGTATGGAAGAGCAATATTCTCGACAACTTCTAATAAGTCTCTGTAGCATTCTTTAGCACTTTTGCTACGGAGAATGGTTATTTTGATATACGAACGCTGTACATCCATCTTGAATAAATTGACCGACAACTGGTTTAACATTGCTTTCTGTAATTACAAAATATTATGTAGACATACGACGTTTTGTGATACCATCCCTTATTTAAAAAAATAGTTTCCATAATTTTATACTAATCTTTATTATTAATATAATACTCTTTTAGATATTAATATTTACTTGCAATGTTTTAATATTGTATTATGTTATTGTTAAAATCATACGAATTCTAAATTTATTTATTACTAAATCCATGCTCACATAAATGTATTAGACAATTTTATTTTATTTTTAAATCATCCATTGGTATTACTTTCTTGAAGTAAAAATATAATCAATACAGACAAATTTCTTTCTTTCGCTGAATGTTCTTCGTGAATTTAAAAAAAATGTTGAAGAAGCTGTTTTATACTTATGTGTCAAAACACGATATTATCCCGCTATAATTCTCAATAAAATTGGTAAGACACGAAGACTAAAGAGAGAATGACAAAATTGAAGATTCCGAGGTGGGAAAAGAAGATACAACAAAGTAGCCAGAAAAAGTATGTTAAAATACTACACAGGTGAAAGAACTATGAAGACTATTTAAAAGGCTTATCAGTAATGGATAGTAATGGTTAATTATTGTGGAAACGAAGAAATGACTTAAGCAATTCAGGTAACCAATAGCAGCAATTCAAAAACCAGATAACTAATGGGCAAAATGGATGCTAAAAAAACTCAGTTTTTGTTCATCATTGTTTTAGGCCACTGGTAAATACAATGCAAATAATAAAGAAAAAAATAATTGTTATTTTAATGCAACACATCAACAGCTTTCGCCGTTAACAAAACCATTCAGTTTCTAATAAAATAAAAGTTGTGATTAATAATCTACATGCTAAAAAGGCACCCGGTTACAATATAATACTAAGATTGTATATTAAAGGAACTATCTAAGAAAGGAATCAATATTATTTATTTTTTATGAAAAAATTTAGACACAATTATGTTTCGGCGCAGTGAAAAATAACGAAACTAATATCTTACAAAAACAATTAGCAAAGCTAGTTCATACAAACCTAAAAAACTTATCATTTACCTTCAAAAACATTATTACCTAAAAGACTCATGTCCGTTCTAATAAAAGTAGAACCAAATTACCAGTTTGGTTTCAGGACATACTATTTTACAGTAGAACAGATCCACAGCATTATAGATCTTCTTCTACTTTCTTTAGTATCCAGTTATGCCTCATGGTGTTAGGGTTGCATAATAGATCTTAAGAAGTAATATTTTTTAAGAAAAAATGTACAGCTGCTAGTAAGCCGAACATTGAACAAAGTCCGGTACTTAAAAAAGTCCCGTACAAATTAATACAACATTTTTTTTTAATTTTAAATGAAAAATTACAATCTACTCTTAACATTATTGAGTATTTAGTAATTGTGATGACAATGAAATTGTCAAGAGAGGAGCATTAGCCAGCGTGAATCTCCAGGTAGAAGTTCTTTGGTCCCGATTGGGCTATTGCGCTAGGTCCAGCGGACATTGTCGTTTTAGATGTCGTGTGACTTCTTATTGATGAGTAAGTTGGTTTATGAGGTTGTTATTGTATGTAGTAGAAAGCCTTTTGATTTCACTTGTTACGTACGGTGCTCTTAAGTTAGTGTGGAGGGCTTCGTCGGTAACGTACCATGAGGCGTAAGTGTCTTCGACTGGAACTGCTGAAGGATTTTTGTGTGTGACGCTTTGACACAGGCCCATAGCAGAACTCCATATGTTCACACTAGTTTTAAGATGGCTTTATAGATTAACTCTTTGTTTATTAAAAAAAGTTGCTAATGTTTTTTTAGTAACTAGAGGTTTAGTAACTTGAGGTTTGAATATGTGAGCTCCAAGTGAGCTTTTGGTCTAAATGCATACCGCTCGGTATTTGACCTTTGTTTTAAGCAGGACGAGGACGTTTCCGATTCTGATTTGCAGACATTCAGTACGTCTTGTGGTAAAATTTACTTCCGCGGATTTGTCTGGGTTGATTATAATTTTTTACTTGTAAAACTAGTCTTATAGTGTAGTTAGATGAGTTTGAAGATGTTCTACGGCCGTTTCAGGTAAGCGATAAACTGACAGGGTAGCAGTGTTACCTGCAAATGTAGCAAAGACTGCGTTGTCTATGGTTGGTGCGTGCGCAGTGTATAGCAGGTATAGTAGTGGTCTTAATACGCTTTCCTGTGGAACTCCACTGGTAATTTGTCACAGGTCAAACATTGAATTATTTACTTTAACTTGGTATGTTCTGTCTCTTAGATATGATTTGAGTAATAGATACAATTTAGTGGTGAGAAGTAGTTTAAGTTTGTATGTTAACCCTGTATGCCAGACTTTATCAAATGTCTGTTTTATGTCTAGGAAGACTGATGCACATACGTTTTTTTTTTGTTTCTAGGCTTTTTATTATATGGTTGAGTATTCTATGGCTTTATCGTATGGTTGAATGGGATTGCCGAAATCTACACTGGCGTAGAGGGAGCAGATTATCAAGGTCTACAATGGTTTTAGTTCGGTTGAGTAGCAGTCTTTCGAAGACTTTGGAAAGTAGGGGTAATAGGCTTATGGGACGGTATGATTGCATTAGGTAGGAGATTTTCCAGCCTTAGGAATCATTATAATCTGGGCATGTTTCCAGAGTAGAGGAAAGTAACAGAGTCGCAGCATGTTATTATAGATTGTTATAATTATAGTTATAACTTTTTAGGAAGTATTATTTAGTGTATTTTGCCTACTAGGAGGTCTTATCCAAGGGATTTTCGTTTTTTGGTGACTTCAGCGGATGGGAATGGCTAGTTTTTAATATTAGTTGACATGGTACATCTAAGAAAGCTTCTATTTCTCTATCATTATTGTTGTCTTGGTGGTGTGGTTTACTGTATACGTTTGTAAGGTGATCGGCAAATGTGCTTGCTTTTTTCATATCTGATCTTACCCAAGTAACTCTTGAATTTTTTTGTTGCCTTGAAAATCGAGTTGTCGTCAGGTGTAGGTTTAGTTATGTAGTATCTTTTCTTTTTTTTAACCCCTTTATTTACAATTTGTCCTAATTATACTATGGACAATAAGTAGTTGGTGTGTATATATTATAAGCAATAAGCAAAAACATGCTAATGGACATGCAGGGTTAGGCTCCAGTAAGCCCCCCTATAATTAATACACTATTCTATACTGCTAGCAAATGATTTGAATTGAAGGTACTTTAAGTAATTAACTAATTTATAAATTAATGGAATGGCACTAGAATAGCTTAATGTTCAAGAACAGCATTGAAACGCGTTGGTAGTTCGTTTGGTTTAGGCGTTTTGGGCGACCTGGTTTGTTCATTAGAGAATGTACAAGGTCGTTAGGGTGTGCTGTTAATCGGTCTGTGTATTTTTGGGCAATTTTCCATATTTATTTTTTAATGGTTGGAACACTTAAGTCACTTAAAATCACTTTGTTCGGCACATACCACGGCGCATTAACTACAGCCCAAAGCACTTTATTCTGGAACATCTCGATGATGGCCAGGTTGGTGTTGCTAGCAGTTCCCCAAAGTGAGAGACCGTAAGTCCATATTGGTTTCAGAATCACCTTATAGAGCAATAGCTTATTTTCTAGCGAGAGTACAGAGTTTCTTCCAATCATCCAGTATAGTTTCCTGTATTGTATCCCTAGCTGTTTGCTTTTATTAAATATGTGGGTTCTCCAGGTCAAGCGTCGATCTAGATGGAGTCCTAAATATTTTGCGGAGTCTGCGTGTTTTATTTGTTGTCCGTTAAGTGAGATCGGTGGACAGTTATCACGGTTCATGGTGAACGTTACATGTTGGGATTTGGTTTCGTTTACCGAGATTCTCCATACCTTGAGCCATTGCTGCAATTTATTTAGAGCGGTTTGCAGGTTGGAAGTTGCAGTATTCGGATTTAGGTGCGAAGCTAGAATTGTCGTATCGTCAGCAAAAGTGGCGGTTGTAGTTAGGCTTATAGTTGGTAAGTCAGCTGTGAAGAGTAAGTAGAGGATAGGTCCTAGCACGCTGCCTTGGGGGACTCCCGATAGTATTGGTTAGAGGTTCGTGTGTTCATCTTGATAATTAACGAAGTAATGTCGATCCGTTAAGTAAGACTTTAGTATTTCATAGTATTGGTATGGTAGATATTTTTTTAATTTATAGAAGAGGCCCAAGTGCCATAACTTATCGAACGCTTGTGAAATATCTAGAAACGCAGCGGAGCAAATGTAGTATCTAAAGGTTTCGTTGTGGGCTTCTGTTAGTGTATTGCGCAATTGATGGGTAGTAGTTTTTCTCCTGTATGTCTTTACTTCTTTGCATTTAAGGTATAATTTTCACCTAATACTAATGTTTGCTTGAAAGGCATTTCCCCGTAATGTACAAATAAACTATGGCGTACCACAAGACCGCGTTTGAAGACCAGTGCTGCACCTTCTTTTTACATCTAATCTGATTATTGGAAAGAAGTCAGTCATTAGTTAATAACGAAGACCGAGATTTAGTCTCCAAAAAACTACAAACATTTAAGTTATTGATCATTGTTAATACCTATTGTAACTTTATTTAAGTTAACAACTGATGTCTACTAAACAATGTTAATATATAGAGAATACTACACTATACAAACTATGATATGATTTTCATTTATAAACTGCCTAGAAACTGAAATTAACTTTTGTTATTTTTTACTTTAAATTTTGATTTTTGAGAAAACGGCTCTACCGTTTTTGCTATAAACTTGGATTTCAACTTATTTTAATGTATATAAATAAATGAAGTCATAAAAGACATGGTTCAAATCCGGTTGATTTAAAGACCTTTCAGTCCCACCGTGAATGGGATTTTCTTAAATATAATGACACAACTAATAGTTAATATAAAAGATGAGTAATCCAAAGAAACATCGAAATATAATTTTATGTGTGTATTTGTCTGTGATTCTCTTAGTTGCAAAGAAATCCAGCAGATCTGGTCATTTTCGGGCATCCATTGGACAGTATGTGGACTAATCTGTTGTTAAATAGGATATATGTTCGTTTACGTTTTTTAGTACCATAGTTTACGTTCTCTTATTTGTGTAACTTAAGAACCGCATTGTCGGTGTTTTGCACTGTAGCTTAACTCCAAAGAATCTATTGAAGACGCTGTTAATGTTGTGGGTTACTTGGAGTTTGTAATTTGAATTAGTAAGGGTTGAATTTTTTCAGTTTTATATTTGGGAAATTAGAAGTGCTTTCTTAAACTTTTGATTATAATTGATGCCCCACTGTGAGATTCTCTAGTAGGGCGATTTGTTGCAGAATCCGACATTAAAAAAAGTGTCTGTCGATAAAATGTGTCTTTGCAATAAACAGGAGCCAGGCCGTTGGTACTCCATAGATTTCTCGTTGGAGAAAACGTCCCGTTTGTTGAAGTTTACCACATACTAACCACAGTATGAAGGAGAGTGTCTTTCACGGACCTGTGTGTTTTAGTGGAGTAAGTGCTTCAGAGAAGGCAGAGAGCGCGATAAGAATAAACTGCATGATCGTCGGCCGTGAACATGTCACCGAACCAAACATCGATCTTGTAAATGCGCTCATTTGTGAGAATAATCGGAGCACTATCAAGAAACTTGAAGTAATGCTGTCCATCAGTGTTGATAGTGTATAACACATTGTGAAAAATCGTATGCACTATCGTAAAATAAATGCATGGTGAGTACTATGCACTTTGAGGGACGTAAACAAAATGGGGGTCATACAAGCTGCCAGTCATCTCCTACAGCAGTTTAAAGACAAAGGCGATGCATTTTTGAAGTCTATAGTAACAACCGATTAAACGTGGGTGCACTACTTCATTCCCGAGTCCTAGCAGTCATCACGGGAGTGGCGGAATACCAGTTCTCTCAAACCCAAGAAACCGCGGAGGAGCCGGTCGGCAAGTGATAGCAACGTTCTTCTAGGACTGCAGAGAGTTATCCATACAGACATTTTGACGGATGCCAAAACAGTGAATTACTCAGATCTCCTGGCAACAGACGTGAAGCAAAAGACTCTACACCAGTGAAAGCGGGTAGCCTTTCTTCAAGACGTAAAAATAACAATGATAACCCCCCGGAAATTGAAATGCAATCCTCTGCCACATATGTTGGACCATCCCGATTTGACCCCAAGTGATTTATGTCTGTTCAGAAGGCTGATATCAGACTTGCAAGGCATGCGGTTTAGGAGTGGGCATAAGTATGCTTCCAGAATATTGGAAAAATATTTTGACTCCGGAGGAAAGTACGTTGAAAACTGACATGTGCAAGTAAGTGTTTGGCAATTTGTTTTTTTTTAATCAGTCCTGGTCATATTTGAACCATCTTGCATATTTACTTATACATGGGCTTATTCTTTCATATCTATTGTTTGCTCATCCTTTTATCTTAACTTAAGGGGTCAAAAAATTTTGCATTTAATTTTAATAAATTAGTTTCCCAAAAATTCAATAATATATGTCTTTAGGTATGAAAATACAATTTTTCAACATATCAAGAAAACAGCAAAATTTTTGTTATTAACTGTTAAAAATTTTCGAAAATAATTTATTGTTCTTGAATTTTTTTATAAAAGTTAATACAGAGTGGAGGTAAAAAAATATTATCTATATAACTATAAGTTAAGTTGCCTATACTTTTTGATTTTCTGTTATAATAAAATAATTTTGCTCAATTCTCTATTAGTATAGAAAACACAAACTTGGTATATTATCATTATGTTTTCTCGTTTATATTTTAATGTCTGTTTTGGGATTTAAAATTTTTTTATTTCTCTTGTTTTTTGGGAAATATGTAATTATTTTTTGTAGAAGGGGTTAATTATTTTAATTTGTTTTGTGTAGAAGAAAATTGTTGAAAGATATTCTTTACTATTCAGTGTTTTCTCTTAAGTTCCTACTATACCTGCTATAGTCCGATTTTCTGTTCTCGCATTTGATTCTACTATTATAATTAAATAACCGATTTAATTTATTGTATTTATCTGACTCTATAGTGTATCATAAAGTTTTCTGTGTTTTTTACGTGTAATATGCATTTATTAATGTAATTCTAACTTTGTATACTATCAAAGTGTTTATAAATTAGAATTGTAATTCTCATGGCCGTTTTTGTCTTTCTATTTATATTTCTCTATGTCTTCACATATTCTTGTAGTTTTTAGACATCTTTTTGTTTCAATGATTACTGCAGTCAGATTTTATTTTTGTAATTTTTTATATTTTTGTTCCTTTTTGATTTATCTTTCATTTTCATTTTTTTATTTACTTTTGGCTGTAAGTGAGTTTTGGTGTTGCTTGTAATTCTTTGTTTAGCGCATTGTTGGGATACAAAGTTTTGCTTTTAGAATTTTTGCAGCTAATCTAAATTAATTTTGCTTTATATGTATTATTTAGTATATTAGTCGACTTACTATTGTATGTACTATTAATATGTACACAACCTTAACACTGTACTTTTTTATATCTGGGTTTGAAACAAGAAAAACAAATTAGGAGCTACTCAATTCATTTATCTTTCCTAGAAAAAGTTAATATGGTATATCATTATTGTTGTATTAATTTTAAGGCCAGTACAAACCTTTTGACAGTAACCTGAATAACATTTAAACAAAATGTGCTATTATCTGACTGTTTCATATTCACTGCATTATTTAAAGAAATTAAAAGATATTAATTATCACTATGGTATAAAGAGTTTTAGATTAATTTTAAACGAGTTGATAAAGGTTACGAATTTCTAATTCTTACAAAAATCCAAGCTTTTTTTGTCATTAGCTTCTAAATGGGATTTCTTTCTTAATATTGGAACCAGCACTAATTATAATATTAAGAAATGCGCTTTTTAGCAGACGTAATATTTGGATATGTAATTCAATTTTTTATATTAATTGAAAATCGTCTTTATTAGAGTCCTGAAAAATAATAAACATTAATATAGTTTTGTGATTTTTGGTAAATCATAGAAATAGAAAGGTGTATTGTTTGGTAAATTCTATGTAACCAGACAGTTTTGGGCAACTATTGCAGTATATTTTTGAGTAAATTATTTTAATATTAAATGTAGTTTCCAGAAATCTAAATTAAACACAAAACAGCATTGACTACTTAGAAAAAAGATGTAAAGTATTATTAATATTATATGGTAAGATTAGTTTTTCTCGTTATCACGTGCATTTAATTCTTGTTGTGGTTAGCGACATAAACGCCTATTAATGTTATGCCCTGCTTAGTTATAAAAATTAATGGATCAGATAAACTTTCAAAAAAGACAATTTTTACATAATTTAATGTTTCACAAAAATTGTGTGTACTAGAAAAATTACAATTTTAGGTTTTGAAATTAGTACAATAAAGTGCATATATTGCTCAGCACAAGAGACATTTTAGTACAGATTTGCAGTTTATAATCCACTATGTACAATATTAAGCATTACTTTTTGCACATATATAACACAAATTAAAAGTATTTTATTGCTCATTTAAGATGAAATGCACTTTCATGGGTTTAATGGACCTTATGTGACCACTATTTTGAAATAATCTTTAAATAGCTGTCGACGTAACTTTCGTCTGTCCAATAATTTGATATTAGTGTCCCTTAAAGCTTATGTTATGTTGTAATTGTCAGTTCATAAAACCTACTTTAATATTTTGATTTATTATTTTTAATTTAATTTATTAATGAATAATGTAAGGGTATAAGTAAAATTATCAAGTCTGTATTACTTCAAACAGCTTATCAGGATGCTTAGCCGATCTCTTTAGTAAAGTCTATCTTGAATTATTTAAACTTTTTTCTTTGCAGTAACTTTCTAAAAAAGGATTTTCTCCAGAACACCACATTCCTATAGTGTAACATATTTTTCGTTGCTATCTTATGCAGCTTGTCAAGTATTACTCTGAGAGAGGAAAATTTACTATGGTGCTATTGTACTTAATTTTGTGTTCATCTAATTTTCCTTTAGTTGTCATGAGACTCGAGAATAATCTTTCTTGACCAATACGCAATGTTAAAGTTGGATTGAAGCACTTGCTTTTCCGATAATTTCTTTTAACTTTGTTCTTTCATATTATCTACATATTGCTTCCATTCAACTATTTGTTTATTAGGGTTTTGATCGATGTATGTACTTAATAGTCCCGATTTTTGGTACTATCTAATTAACCTTACTTCTCATTCACTTTGATGTATACTAGCAGATTAAGCAAAAAGCATGCAGCAGAGTTATTAACAAGTACTTACCTTGTTTTTGTTTTAAAAAGCGTAGCAGGTAAAAAATCCCAACACACTCTAATGTTATTGATTGTGCTTGTTGCTCTAAATGCGTGGCTGACGCGACTCAAAGTCAGAAGCGGTTACTCTGAATAAGAGTGCTATTTTTTGTTGTTACATACTGGTAAATAATTTACCGATTCTTGCGTTTTTACTTTTAGGCATAAATATTTATGACTTCACAAAGTACACAATATTAAAATAGATTTTTACCTTGTATTTATTTTTTTATATAATCTGTTAAAATATTAATGTGTTATATTTGATTTAATAAAATAAACTAAATTATAGTGCTAATGTATACAGATAGCAACAAGTAACCTCAATAATGGCTCTCAGTAGTACATCATCTTAAAATAACTTTTAGTTTACTTTAGCTCTAAGTTAAATGATTTATATTCTGCTAATATAGAAGAGCGCAGCAGATAATCTAATAATAAAATTTGAAATTGTATTAAGACAAATATTCATGTATAACAATGTGATAAATTAAATTTGAATAATTACGGCGCCAACATAGATTTACATTTTCGAAAAGAAATCTGATACAAGAAGTCATTCTTATTTAATATAAGGATTTGCCACACTTATTCATCAGATTGAGTTGATAAAAAAGTCATATAATATTTTTAAGATATAAGTAAAAAACTATTATTTCCGTTAATCATTACTAATACTTAAAATTTTCTTTAACGTACCGTAACTATTTAGAGGTTTTGTTTAATATTTAGTATATTTACATATAGAAAATATTAAGTAAAATTTTTGAGAAAAGTCGTTAATACGATAGTGAATTATAAAAAATAATAAATAAGAATTCTTCTTTGAGGCATAGATCACTAAGTTATTTGTTTCAAAATTATAGAATTATTTTTATTACTATCGTATAAGGTTTTTCTAAAGGCAAAAAAGGTTTACCCCTGCTCTTTAATATTTCTTGTATTTTAGAATATACCATAAATGGGTTCTATTTCAAATAAGGTAAAAAGTTAAAGATATGTGCAGGTTATAGCAAAAGTTTTTGGTTTAGTTCCACATATTTAATATGTCAGTTTCGTTAGTCTATTTGGAACCACCTCATAGTATATTCCCTATGTGCTACAAAATTCGATTTGTTTTGTCATTTGCATTAATGCGTAATTATTCTTTTAAATAATACAGTATGTGTAACTACATAGTTATCCAAATATTTTAATATTTGGTTTGATTGGAATGAAAAGCTTGTATTTACAGTAGCGAGCAAAATTTATTATATTCTTCGTTTTTTCTCATTTCCTCCTGAAGCCTTTGCAGATCTATATGAAACATATGTTGTGTTATTTAGGAAATAATTGCAAAGATTCTCCCAGAAAGCCAGAACTTTATACATCCCCGTATCTGGAAAATTCTGGAAAACGACAATTTGCTATAAAAGCGGCTTTCCGCAATGCAGTTTTCAACGTTTTTATTTTATTTTTTTTGTGTTACTAGATGCTGTTTTCTGTGCTGATATTTATTGGTCGTATTTGTGGATCGAAGGAAATTCCACACCAGACCCACCAAGCCATATGTGAGCCTACTTTAATGGACTTACCTAAACCCAACTGACCGCCCAGTTCCAGCTCACCCAGCCGACGGTATCAAACATCATCAAGTTCGCCCGAAGATCAAGAAGAGTGGACGTCCCCGCTGCACATCCGCACTCACCGACAGACGGATCTGTCGTGAAGCGAAGGCCGACCCTCGCCTCACCGCCGTCGATATTCGTGCCAACATCTTTCCTTCCAACGTCCCCAGTCTGAGTACATGGACTGTCAGACGTCGCCTGGTGGCCGGAGGATTCCCTGGAAGATGGCGGCCCAAGAAACCCCTTGTCGATCAGAGGAACAGGACGGCCAGGATCAAGTTTGCGCGGGAACTTCTCCATTGAACGCGGCAGCAGTGGAATGAGATCATCTTCAGCGACGAGAGCAAGTTCGAATTGTTCGGAAGTATGGGTATACGTTACGTTCGTCGTCCTGTGGGCACCTATTACCACCCCGCTACCAAATTCCGACGGTGAAGCACGATAGAGGAAGCGTCATCGTGGAGCGCATTCTCGGCTAAGAAAGTCAGCCCCCTCCATCGTATCTAGGGTACCATGGACAGACACGTGTACATAGACATTTTGGAGAATGCGGCAGGGCCTTCACATTCCAGCAGGACAACAATCCGAAGCACAGAGGGCGCGACGTTATGGACTGGTTCCGGAGAAAACGGGTTCCTCTGCTCGATTGGCCAAACTGTTCTTCCGACCTGAACCCCATCGAGCATTTGTGGGAGGAACCGGCAAGGCGTCTTGACAAGAAGGCAAAGAATGCGGACGAGAAGTTCAAGAGACTGCAGGAAGAGAGGAACAAGAGCCCCCAGTCCACCCTCGACGACCTCCTCGATTCCATGCCTCACTGGGTGCTAGGCAGTTATCGCAAATAAGGGATATGCCACCGTACTGATGTTAGATGTTTGCTGTTATGTTTGAATATAAATTGGATGGCATTCTGAATAAAGAAAATTATTTATGGCGTTTTTTGTATAATAATTTTTTTATAATAATTTCCGCATTTTAATTTACCATGCAAAATAGACTCCACAGATTCTACGGAAATGCCAAGTTTAGAGGCGATATCACACCTAATCGACAATCTTCCATAACTTGCTCTATTCGCGCAATCATTGTTTTGGTCAAGCTGGTTTGTGGCTTAGGCTACTTCGGTTTATTGTTACACAACTCTTGACCTGCTTTAAACTTTAGTACCCATGAAAGCTCATTTTAACATCTATTACTCTTTCACTGCATATCTCACTCAACTAGCAATGCATTTCGGTGAGAGTTTCACCATGCAAGAGAAGAAAACTGATGATTTTACATTGTGTTTGAACACTAAATGTCGCTATTAAAAGACAAAACAACACTCACTCTAATAGGGATAATTGGACTTGTGTACATTGTAGGGTGCTGCCATCTATCTTAGAAATTAAGAAACATTTTCCGTGTTTTTTAAAATTAATGGAATTTTTCTACTTGCTCTCACTATTAAAAAAAATGAATACTTTGGAACTTTTTTTTACTCCAAATTAATACAATCTGTCTGCATATACAGACAATAAGTATATCTTATGTAGTTAGTTAACTTAATACTTAACTAACTTATTGCTATAGTAGAACATGGAGAGGAATGCTCCTGTGAGCAGTCTCTATAAATTATATTAAACAGTAATACAATATATGATTATATTTAGATTTATGTAGTTGTTTTGTTTGAGATGAGTTGCGTCTGGATGTTTCGTTTAAGTGTAACAGTCAAGAATGTCTACTGGTTTGAACTTCTTTAATCTTCTGGGCGCATCTTCTTTATCGTACAGCGTACTAGCAAGTAGGTTGGGGTGAGTTAAGACCCTGTCTTTGTGCTTAGTACTAATTTTTCCGATTTCTTGCCGGACTTGGTAAATCAGAATGTAATATTGAATTGAGAACATACCAAGGTGCCTTGACTGTAGCTCTGAGCAGTTTGTTCTAAAACTGCTGTATTATTTCTGTTAGATAAACCTTAGAACTTGAACGCACCTCGTAATATTTTGTTGCATATGATTTTTTTAATATTACGATTAGCATAAGAAACATTTATTTTGAAGTCTATCAACCACTAAAAACAGATGTTTACGCAAGTTAGCACTTTTCATAAAAAATAACGCTAAGAGGTCCAGTATTTTATGGTTGTACATAAAAATACATATTAAATAGCTAAAGTAAATTTTATATTTCGTAAGAAAATGTAAAAACATCGTCTTGTTACTTTCTTTATCCTATAATAAGGAAAGTAATGTAATCGGCGGAAATTTTCCCTACCCAGTTCTTTACATTTCTGAACCAATTATAATTGAGGCTATAGCCTCAGGACACCAAAGAAGTTGGTTTAAGCCATTGGTTCGTGTATGTATGTGTGTGTGTGTGTCTGTCTGTCTGTCTGTCTCTCTGTCTGTCTGTCGGTCTGTCAGTAAACAGGATATCTCGAGAACCGTAAGAGCTAGAGACTTGAAATTCGGTATGCAAGTTACTTGTGGGTAGGGGACGCAGTGCGAATTTTTGGTAAAAATCGGCCAAGCCGTTTACCAACGTTTACTTTAAATTCATGTTTATCTCGTGATAACAAATCATTTTTATTCTCATGAATTTCTTGTATCTTCAACCTTTATATTCGCGACCGCTTTGCGACCGATTTGGCGACTAAACGGCTCGGCCGATTTCTACCAAAAATTCGCACTGCGTCCCCTACCCACAAGTAACTTGCATACCGAATTTCAAGTCTCTAGCTCTTACGGTTCTCGAGATATCCTGTTTACTGACAGACCGACAGACAGACAGAGAGACAGACAGACAGACAGACAGACACACACACATACATACACGAACCAATGGCTTAAACCAACTTTCTTGGTGTCTTGAGGCTATATTCCGTCCAGAAATGTGAAAAACTGGGTAGGGAAAATTTCCGCCGATTACATTACTTTCCTTATTATAGGATAAGGAAAGTAAAGAAAAAAATTATAGCAAATAACAAATTTTAAAATTGTTAATAGTTACAAAATCTGATTTTGAAACAATTTGGGCTTTCTGTCGTTTAGATACTAAAATCTTGCATCAATGTTGATCATTATTAATAATTTTTAAATTATGGTAGTAAATTTTAAAGTATTTTAGTTGGTGCGTCAGAATTCGTACTATAATTGTGTTGCAAAAGTTTTAGTAGAACAAGCTTTATAAGAAAATAATTTGGAGCTATGTAGGTATTACGAAAGGTGGCACAAAGGACATTAATAAAGAAATTTCTATAACTAATAATTTGTAATGTTTCTTCATAAATTATTATTAGTACAATTTGGAAAAGCTACTGTAGAGGTATGAAATAACTCAGCTAACCAAAATTGACAATGTTTCTATAAAATAATCAGTTGCTAGTTTTAATGCAACAAGCGTGTAGACAATTTTACAAAGATAGTAAAACACAATCTAGAAACACAGTTGACAATCTAGTTGAAAAGTTTAAATGAAAGGGAACTGTAAAAGTTGCTACATATATAACGAAGCCTCGTAGCTATCGATAAGATTAAAATATTGATCATTTATGACAGTGTCGTGGTCAAATAACTAAGAATTTGTTAATCAATAATAATATAATCAAAAATAAGAAATTGAAAATGCAATATTTTTGTATACTTTTAGCTGTTTCAAATAATATAAAATTCTTTCAAATTTGATTTTGAACAAAAAAGCGCATTTTAAAAAAGTGTTTTAATGAATCGATAAGAACTTTAAATATTGAGATAGTATTAATTCAAGAAAAATTCGCCTAAGACCATTATATATATTTAGCTTGACTGACGTTTAGATGTACTGGAATGGCCGATGATATGATTGAACCTTCATTTTTCAAAAATGATTGTAACGTTTCCTAAATTTCCCACGAAACATTTTTACTGCCGTAACCATTTGTAGATCACAATGTTTGGTTTTACGAGAATAGTTTTGTAGTTCACACGGTTAGAAAAACCACAGAACTTCCAAAAAATTGAACAAAATTAGTTTCTTTGCAATTACAATTGTTTCATTTTGAATATGTTCGAAACTTTCACCATTAATTTGGATACATCATTCAAGTTTTTGCATAGATAAACTCTACATTTAAAAACTCTTTCTCCTCTACTTTTGAACCTTACTAAAAATTTGAACCATTCAATTTAGTAAATTATTTAGTTGTTTCTTATACATTTTCTATTTTATGTGGCACCACGAAAAGAAATCACATTTGGTAAGCGAGTTAGCCATTCTGCTTTACCTTTTCTTCTGATAAATCTGTTCTAGAATACGTTTTTTTAATAATTTGTAATTTACTGTCTGTAGCAAAAAAAGTCTCTTTATGTTTAAATCAAATAACAATTTGATTGGGATAAAATTTTTTTACTGTAGGAACAACATTCTGCGTCAACAAACCTAAATCGTTTTTTGCCGTTAAATGTCTATTTATGAGGAAAAATTATGTTTTTGATAAAGTTTGTTCAAACATTTACGTTCTTTGGTTATGTAAATAAATTTGAATCATTTAATGCAGATTATTTTTGCTTTAATAATTTACAAAAATAATTGGTCAAAATATGATGAAGCTATAGAAGAATGAGATTTATCCATTGAGGTAGAAAAATTTATAACATACTAAGTATATACTGATAAAAAATATAATTACAAAACAGAGGGCAAGAAAACAGTTATAAATAGATAAAGAGCACAAAAATACAGAAAGTAACAAAGTACAATGCTTATATATTAAGTATTTCGTCTAGCAGTATCGTTCAAGAGTGTTAAAATAGATACAGATAAATAGAGAAAAAGGATACAATTTTACAATATATTTGAAATGCAACGAACAGAATAAGACAAAAAATATAAACAAAAATGTAAAAGTAAATACAAACAATTTTAAAGTACCACTCAGTTTAATAGATGATAGAGGACAACCTCTAGACTTTGACTTTTGTGAAACATTATGATT
This sequence comes from Sinelater perroti, assembly GCA_036346155.1. Taxonomy (NCBI): domain Eukaryota; kingdom Metazoa; phylum Arthropoda; class Insecta; order Coleoptera; family Elateridae; genus Sinelater; species Sinelater perroti. The sequence goes on along the minus strand of JARFIY010000348.1, from coordinate 639,180 downwards.
ACAACGTTCCTTTCATAAGGATAAACTAGAACTATTAATCAGTTAGTGTCTGGAATGTGCAGTATAGTCAGATTTTAGAAAAAAAGCATTTGTAATGTGTTATTTCGTATGATAAATAGATTTAATTGGAATAATCAATCGAAAAAAGTTTACAACATTGACAGCTTACAAACCACATTATAATCCATTCCGAGTATGGTACATAAACAATGTGCATAGCCTACTCATCATTATGAGGGGATGTATTACAATAACATTACTACATTTCCTCCTTATTTTAAATAAGGGAACTATGTTTCGTAGCGGTCTGGTTTGTTCCGAAGTCACGTACTCCGGCGTAACTCGGTGGCGCGATTATGAACTGGTTGATTACCACTACCCTTACTAATCTTCTGCTTCTAGGAAATCTTTATTTGATTTCAATTTTATCAGTCTTGATACGTTCGTGATTCGTCCATTCGAAAGTTTATAGGCGTAACGTCTTATGCACTTTTCTAAGTTTCGTGAATTTCGAGTCCTCTTTTGGTACATGTGTCGGGCTTCTTAACCGCATCGAATTTCCTATGTTTATACAGGACTCCCTCACGTTGCTCTTCTTATCGAAGTGGCGCTTTGATTTTTCTTGCTTATTTTAAACTTCCTTTTGCATTTTTTCCTCGTTGGAAGAATATTCCGCTTTAAATATGTTGAGTCTCATTCTCAAACTTTTCGCCTGAAGCGTCATTGATAGAGATAAACCAGTGACTGAATATTTCATTGCTCTAAAATTCATTAAAAATTATTGGCAATAAAATATTTCGTACCTAGTATTTGGATAGCAAAAGTTTCGAACGGTCAAATAATATCAATTCCAAGCTTTTTCCAGGCAGCGTTTGGAAATTCGATCGGCTGTAACGGTGTCGTTTCCATTTTTATAAATTTATCCGCCACTCTGCGCACTTGGCAATTCTGAATAAAATCTTCAACCATTTTATCTATACCAAGACACCAATTCGATTCTCGTATCCTCACTTTTGTTATAACGACTGCTTGATCTATCTCGTGCCTTAATTCGATGACATGCTTTTTTAGAGTTTCTGGTCTAGCGATTCAAAATTCACTATGTTTCTGTCGCTTAACCCGCCTTTTAGTGAAAATATGGCTCTAATTTCTTATCTCATGGGTATTCTGTGTTTATATATTCAATTACCTTTTGTAATACTTGCTATAGATTGGCTTCTTTAATTATTTCTCCAATCGAAATCACTATGCCTTTACCAATGAGCGTGATTGCTTTGATCTCTTTATTGAGGACCCCCTCCGAATTTCCATCAGCGTTCTCACTCGGATTCCTTAAAAGTTCATGGGCGATAAAGTTTTCAAATTATTTCTTGTATTTAACATCGTATGTGAAATTTATCAAGCGGGTAAACCAGTGGGCAATTCTCATCTCCGCTTTTGTGTTTTCTTTTGTTATGAGAAGCGTTTTTTAAGGAGAGTTGATCCGTGTGAACTTTCTATCCCATAACCAGTTTCGCCCTTTTCAACTGCTCAAACACATGTGAATGCTTCTACGGTTGAACATTTTCTTTCGTCAGCTGTTAGTATTTTTAAACCAAACGCGACAGTTTTCCAATCAACATCGTGTTTTTGCATCATAACTGCTCCGATACCAACTTCTGAAGAAGTTGTCGTAACTTTTGTCTTTAACGGTGGATCATACGTTGCCAACGCTGGACTACTTACTAATAATTTTCAACGCTTTGTTCACATTCAGTACTCCAACTGATTATCTTATGTAAAACTTCTGTGGCTGTTGCAAAATTCGATATAAACTTTGCAAACCAACCCATTAATCCGAAAAATATACGGAGTGGCTTTAAATTATTTGGATAGGTCACCCTCAATACCGCATCAACTTTGTTGTCATCTGGTTTGATCCTGTTTGTCGTGACATGGGGTTCGAGAAATACCAGTTAACGTTTTCCAAAATGAATATTTTTCTTTATTCAACGTAATACTAGTTTTTCTTAGCTTCGACAACACAATATTGAGGTTCCTCTTGTGTTCCTCAGCGCTTCTCTAGTGAGTAATTTATCAATAACAGGAATCGGATGCTGATTGTCAGTAACCGCGTTATTTGGCTCCTGAAGGTTAACACAAACACAGATTTTGTTATTTTTATTTACAATAACGATCAGCGAGACATATTTTAATGCCCCGATTTGTTTGATAATTCTCGAGTTTTCTAATCGCATTATATGCGCCGAGACTCTCTTATGATTAATAATAATCACCTTAATCTCTGTTTAATGGACCTTACGCACTCTCTGATCTTTATTTTGTATATAAAGTCCTTTATCGGTTGCAAAACCGTCATCTTTTTGTCTTTTACGGGGTACTCTTTAATAACAAAAGGTTGCACCTTGACCGTTGGTACCAATTCTCTTTCAGCTATCATCAAGTTTAAACTCCGGATAAAATACATTCTTAATATAGCTCCTTTATCATCGACTATCTATATGTAACTACAGCTCTTTGAATTTACATATATTATTATTATACGTTAACCTCTACTTGACCGTGAACTTTGACACTCTTCTCAAATCAAGTACCAAACTAGAACTGTTGATAAAACTTTAACGGCAAAAGCGTAACTGGCTATCTTTTATCGACCATAAAACAAACGTTAGCTTTCTTTGTGCCAACAATGACTGATGATTAAGTTTGAATTTGTTGCTTGTGTTTGCCTTTCGCAGTTAGCACAGCTGCTTGTTTGATTATTTCATTATAACTTTTTTGACCTACATATTTTACTATAACATCCTACCTTCTTGTAAGGATGACATTTCGTATTTTTCGATAGACATTATTTCGTTGTATGAGCGCAAACCACATCTAACACATACGTTTTGCTTACCCTCTCCGGTAGTAATACGGCCCCCATTCTTCGAAAACCGAGGACGCTCTCCAAATTCTTGTTTTGTGGCGCTCCTTATCTTTAACTTTAAATGCTGATACCTGAGGAGTTTCTTGCGTGATAGTTTTTGATTTTATTTAGCGCAGATTCAATATGTTTCGCTCTTTCCAATGCCTTTGTAAAGGTGAACAAACGCTCACGACTCTTTTTCATAGTCATGTCACAAATCAGCTAATCTTTGATTATGTTATCTTCAAGTTTTCCATACTCTAACTTTGAAACCATATTTCGCAACGCTTCAACATACTGCGTTACTCTTCTTCCAGGAGCTATATTCTCGATTGAAATCTGTAACGCCCTACATCCACATTGACTTTGAATATAAAATGTTTTTCCAGAACTTTCATCGCTGTATCGTTGTACCGGTGTTAAGTAACGCATAGGAAATCCGTTGCGCTTCGGTGCTTCAACAGTTGACCAAAATCACGTCCTTGCGTTTCTCTTTAATCTCCTCGTCTCTAAACTGAGCGAGAAAATAGTATTCGAACATATTTTTTTATATCCGAAACGGAATCGCCGGTTCACTCGGAGTTTCGAGAAATCGGGATAACGCCTGAATTACCTCAGTGTGTTTCATTCTTGGGTGTTTTAAATAGATTAAATTAGAATAATCAAACGAAAAAATGTTTATAAGTTTGATTGTTTTTAATGACATCTCACAGGTCACTCTTCGTACCATAATGCACTCTGAGTGTACTAGCTAAACAATATGCATAGGGCACTCATCATTGCAAGGGAATGTATTACAATAACATTACTGCACAGTGCTTTACAATTTCTAAAAGTTTTATGATATGACATAAATATTTTACTTACAGATTTTTATTAAATTGGAAATCATGGGTACGTAAGCGGCCAACAAGAAAACATCAATCGTTATGATCTGATGATATAAAACGTACCACGAGTTTTAGAATAGCAGGAAACAGCACAAAACGGTACTAGTTGGAATAAATATAAGAAAGCGTATGTCTGTAAGTGGACAGAAGAAGGCTGAAAAGGTGAAGAAGAAGAATGTAATTATAAGTAGCATTATTGTTTAACGTTTTTAAATATCGCATTGAAATTATTAAATAGATTCAAATACCCCCATACTTTTATGTGTAGTTATTGGTGTGAAATTATTAAAGAAACTGCTATGTTATTATTTAAAACGTAAATTAGACTAATACATTTGTTCATGTCTATTAGTTCCGTATTAAAATTATTTCAAACTGAAATATTTTTTTGATATTTCTATTATTTTAACTTAATTCATTTAGGCATATGGCACATGAGGGCTTTGTTTAGTTTCTCACTCAAGAGTTTGTTCGGTATTTGCAAATACAATGTATACGAGCGCTGCTAACCTATTCCGCTACATGTTTGTTGAAGTTTGTTTATAGGGCACCCAATATTTGTTCTAAAATTTGTCTTCCCACACATACATATTTTGTCCCTAATAGCTTGATGTATTAATAAAACAAAATTTTTCAGTTATTACATTTTAAATGCGACGCGTTTATTTTTATGTATAAAATTCAAATATTTTACATTAATTATTTTATATAATTAACAAAGTTAATTAAACTACAAATGTAAGTTGCTATTTGACAGTCATCTCATGTTACTACGTGAGATTTACGCGTAATTTCTTCAGAAATTTTTTTTAAATATTTTCAGATTAACAATCAGAACCATTTTACATAATAAACATATAATAAGGTCCTATGAGCTAATGATATGACGATAGTGAAGTGAGGGGAGTCCATCCATCGATGTTATCCCATTAGTTTCTTCTTAGATCAATGGGCCATGTTTTTTGTAGTCGTCTAGGAGGTGGATCATGTTGCAGGCTGGATGCCAGGACATTGGGATAAACTTGAAGTCGTAGGAAATGGTTGTTGCTGCTTTTAGTACGTTCTTCTACTACTGTTAGCATTTCCAGGTCGGTATGCAGAGTGTCGTTGCTAACATACCAAGGAGCATTGGCTAACATTCTCAGTGTTTTGGGTTGCATGCGTTGGATTATGTTTACGTTTGACTTGCAGGAGCATCTCCACAGCTCGATGCCATAGGTCCAAATAGGTTTAATTATTATTTTATAAAGTAGAATCTTATTTTCTAAAGATAGACACGATTTCCTACCAAGTGACCAGTACATTTTTTTAAGTCGTAGATCAACTTCCTTTCGTTTCTTTAATATATGCAGTTTCCACGTGAGTCTTCTGTCTAAATGAAGGCCCAGGTAGCGGGCTTCATTTGCTTGAGGAATTGCTATATTAGTTAGATGCACCGGCGGGCATTCCAAGCGATTTGGGGTAAAATTTAACTGGGTGCATTTGCCTTCGTTCACTTGGATTCTCCATTTGTTTAGCCAGGTTTGTAAGAGGGACAGATGATGTTGCAAGTTTAAGGAGGCTGTTTGAGGATTGGTATGATGAGAGAGAAGGACTGTATCGTCAGCGAAGGTGCTTACAGTTGTAGCTACTGATGTAGGTATGTCTTCCGTGTACAATGTATATAGAAGAGGTCCAAGAACGCTGCCTTGTGGTACTCCGGAGTTGATTGAAAAATTGTAGAATATTCTGGGCCATAATTTATGTGGAAGTGCCGATTCGATAAATAGGATTTTATAAGTCAATAATATTCATTTGGAAGGTGTAATTTGAGTTTGTATAAGAGCCCCTTATGCCATACTTTATCGAATGCCTGTTGTATATCAATAAATACTGCTGGACAGTAAGATTTAGTGTCCAATGCTGTGTTGATCATATTTATGACGCGATGACATTGCTGAATGGTACAGTGATACTTGCTGAACCCAAACTGGTGGTCCGGGATGCAGTTTTCCAATATATCTGTTTCATGTATTCTCCTGACTAAAAGTTTTTCTAACAGTTTAGATATTTGGGGCAATAAGCTTTTATTGGACGGTAAGATGTAATTTCCTCAGCAAGTTTACCTGGTCTTGGTATGAGAATTATCTGTGCGAATTTAAGTGGTAACGGCCAATAATGGAGACGTAAGATAGAATTGAAAAGGTTCCTTAGAAACACCAGACCGACTCTAGGTAATTCAGCAAGAACTTTACCCGATATTAGTTCGTACCCTGGTGCTTTTTTATGGTTAAGATGTTGAATTTCTTTTTCCAGCTCTGCACAGGTGAATCTCTTGATAGGTAGCGACAGTTGCAATGGTATGTCCAAAAAGCTGTTTACTGTATCATCAGGATCATCTGAGTAGGGCGTAAAAACGTTAGCAAAGTGTCGTGCAAATAAGTCTGCCTTTTCCTGATCTGTTCTAGCCCACTCGTTATTTGTTTTTCTTAGTGGGGGATTTGTTTTTTGTGGGCGTTTGTTTGCTTTGGCAATTTTCCAAATACTATTATCTGTTCTTGATAATGTAGTTAGATAGTGGTTAAAAGTTTCCTGCCTTATCATGTGTAGTTGGTTCTTTAAGGTATTTGCTAATCTATTATACACTGTTTTGTCAGCTGGATGTTGTGTTCTATGCCATCTAGCTCTCGCTCTTCGTTTCTGTCGAACTAATTCAAGTATGTCATTAGGAATATTTATATCTCTTTGAACGCTGTTTGTGATCCGAGGTGTGGATTTCCATGCTGCATTTTGCAGAGTAGTGATAAAGTGATCAGTAGCTTGCTCTAATTCCTGGGGAGTTTTTAAACTAATATTTGATTGTAGGGTTTCTTGAAGAATGGCTCTGTATGAGTCCCAATCTGTTTTATCGTTATAAAGTGATGGTTTTGGTGATTTTTTGATTATCGTTGTACTGATTGTAGCAATAACTGGTGTATAATCTGAAGATAAGTCAAGATTGCTGATAATATCCGTGTAGTTAGAAGAAATTCCATTTGTGACAAAAAAGTCCAGCAAATTAGGTGCTTTATTATAGTTCGTGGGCCAGTACGTTGGCTCCCCCAGTTGATAGGTATCCATATTTTTCTTCTCGTAGGAGGTTATACAGTGCCCTACCCCTAGTGGTAATTAGCCGAGATCCCCAGTAGGTGTGCTTACAGTTGAAGTCTCCACCGCATATGAAAGTACTGCCAAGTGATTGAAAAAACGGCTTGAGGTCCTCCTTGGTAATATTATGTCTTGGTGGACAATAGACAGCAGATATGATAATTGGGTTTGGTAATTTACAAACTTATATTGTTGTTGCTTGTAGGCATGGATCCTCATATTTTTGTAGTTCATAATGAACTATTGAGCTCTTTATGAGTAGCGCTGTTCCGCCGTGGGCGGTACCATCCGAATGTTCCGTATGATAGCATGTATAGTGCGGAACTCTTAGATAAGATCTGTTCGTAAAATGTGTTTCTGATATAAGAAATATATCTATATTATGGCGTTTTGAAAATAATTCGATTTCTTGAATTTTTGATTGGATGCCATTCGCATTCCATAAACATATTCGTAAGGACTTAGACATTAACGACAAGTTTATTTATGACAGTAGACAACATGTTTATTATCATGTTGTTTTGTTGCATTAGCTGGATGAACATCATTTTGAATTCTTCTAAGAACTTTTGTAAGATTGTGTCTTGACTATTGACTTGTACAGTGACACCTTGTACTAGGCTGTATGTTGATTGTCTATTATTACTGGGTGGTAAGTGGTTTGAACTGATAAACTTGTTTTGAGTCTGTGTGTCTGGTTTCAGTCTGTTTTGTAATTCTTTGTGTACTGTACAGCCTCTATAGTTGGAGGGATGATCACCGCCACATAAAGCACATTTAGCCGGCAAATCTTTTGATTTCTTGCATGTCTTAGTGTCATGCGGTCCTCCAGATTTAACGCAAGCGTATGCTTTGGTATGGTTATATTGTTGACACCTCGTTCACTGGACAATTGATGTATGTTTACGTGGCGGCTCCATTTTTATAACGTGATTATTTAAGAATTTAAGATTGTAAATGTCTTTATTGTTTTCAGCAGGTTCCAAGTCTACAAAAAACATTGGTAAGGGTAATTTTGTAATTCTGTGTTTAATGTTTGTTACAGCTCTTACTTTGAAACCTTTCTCTTCCAGCGATTCTGCTATTTCGGTAGAGGGTACAGTAGGATGGAGGTTGCGAATGACAACTCTATAAGCTTTATTTTCTCTCATCTGATATGTGTGGTAAATTATAACTGATTCCTTCATGAATGTTACTAACTTACGGTATGTGTCTGGAGTATTTGCACTTAGCTTAACTATATTATTGGCCATTGCTTTTGTTTTATATTGTTCTATTTCAGCAACAGCTGTTAGAGTATTTATCATTTTATTATAATCTGTAACTCCTTGTACAAATATCGGAGGTGGTCTGGGTATCTTATTTTGTTGAACAACCGGTGCCATGTCAGTAATATCCTCATTAAGGCTATTAAGGGCAGAATATCTATTAATTTGTGTGAGATGTACTGCTTTACTTTGTGCTGATTGTTTTGTTATTCTTTTCCTTTTTCTGTTTTGTACACATTGCCATTCTTTATTGGACATTGTATTCAATTCCACTTCACTATCACTATCGGGTGTATTTATTCTGTTTGATAAATTATTCGTCGGTATGTTATTTAGTTGCATTGATGTAAAAGTATGATTAGTTTGTGTATTCATTTGAAATTGTAAATTTTGGATCTGCACATTTGGCACATATGTCAAGTTGTTATGTAAATAAGGAGTATTGATAATAGGAAATTGGGGATTTACCTGGCTATCCATCGGGGCGAAGCTATTATGTGATTGAGATGCTAGCTGCTGTGTTAATTGCGTTGACGGAATATATAAATTATTATTGCTATTGCATGCCATTTTAGTAGTATGTGGATTGGTTTCATATAACTATTTTACGAAATGTGAGTTTATAATTATTATACTACACTCAGATTAAACCACCGTATTGCTGACCTAAGGTCAGCGATAAGCGCGTTACACACTTTCACTATTATCGCTCAGCACACGTCTTAACGGTATGAAAGTCAAGCGCGGACTCTGAAAATTTAAAGTAAGTTTTGATTCGACAGTTTAGCAAAGTTTTATATTTTAATTGGCTGCCAACTCTTGTATTGAGACACTGTGGGTGTTTTTCTATTTCAATTGCCTCACGTACTATTCTGCTGGTAAAATGGGAAATGGGGACAATGGCTTTAGTACCAGAGAAATTAATTTTTGGTCTGTTTCTTTGCTGTGTTTGGCAAGTGACGAACCATTGTCGTCTTTCCGTACGCCCACAGTGCCTCAACACAAGAGATGACAGCCAGCGTTTGCCTGTCAAGTGGAAGTCCCTTATTGCTCCGCACCGCCAATTACCCAACACCGTTAATCCTACAAACTTTCCCAATCCAACGCATCTCCCGCCAAACAAACTTTCATTTCCAGCCCATAAAAGATCAAGCAGGTCACACGAAAGCTCAGCCTTATTCAAAGACTCATAACTCTCCTTGGGGAGTAGGCAGATTGAGACCCCCAGTGAAGAGCTAACCTCTTGAAAATGGCATCAAAGCCGATGTCGAAACGTCGAGAATTTACCCAAAATAGACGCGGTTCGTCCCACGAACTAAGTTGTTTAAATATATATATATATATATATATATATATATATATATATATATATATATATATATATATATATATATATATATATATATATATAAAATATATAACAGTATAGATTATATATCTACAACAATATTATAACGCTATTGGCTAAGTCAAAAGAAGAGCTAAAACAAGCAATAGAAGACATGTACAACGTTTTTAAAAACAGATACTATATGAAACTAAACAAAACCAAAACAAAGGTGATGAAATGCTCAAGAATAAACCAAAATATGGTTAGTATCTACTTTATGGGAAGGCAGCAAAGACTGTGAGTGAATTCAAATACCTAGAGAGCACAATTATAGAAAGAAATAAATAATAGGATAAATATGGCTAAAAGACCTTCTACAAAGAAATAATTGCTTACAACTAATGGCCTAACAATAGATATTAGAAAACAATTTACAAAAACGTACATATGGAACCTAGCACTATATGGCTGCGAATCATGGGCTATAGAAAAAGCATTCCAAAACAAACTAAAATCTATTGAGATGTGGTGCTTTAGAAGAATCCTGAAAATCTCATAAACTCAGACAAAGCAGTACTAAGAATAATTTAAGAAAAAGAAAAATTTAGTGTTACATAGAGAAACGACGAATGCAAACGATAGGCTACACAATGAGAAGAAAAAGATTGCTAAAAATTATAATAGAAGGAAAAATACCCGAAAAACTCAAAAGGAAAATCACGCCTACATTAGCAATTAATATCATAGATGTAACAAAATAAATTTTTAAATTTTTTTTAAATTATAATTAATTAAAAACAATTATTATATTTATAAGTTAGATCACCATGATACCATTTATTTTATATAAGAACTTCCCTTTGTAATATATACAGATTTTTAGATATAAAAAATGTTCTAAAACGTAATTATTAAGAGAAAAAATAAAAACATACAATTTAGTTGAAAAAACCTATACCTAATAGTGAAAAAATTAAAATTTTGATAAAAGATGTGTAAACAAGTTAATAGACACTTATTTTTCATTATTATTTAATATTAATTTTGTTGAGATTTTTAACACTTGGTAATCCAAAAAATAAACGCCATACTGCACTAAACTAAAATGCACACTAATATTATAGTTACGAAATTTTCTCATATCACTAAGAGTTACTCAAGATTTTTAGCGAAATGATAGGCAAGTACGGCTTACATTTAAAAATATTAAGTAACTGAATAAAAGTTTATGTGCGAATTACGTAAGTAAAGATTTAATTTTTATTGTATCTATACTTGCGTAACATAATTCAATAACCATTACAATTATATTTGGGCCCTTTGATTCTAACGCTACCAAAATTTTATTCTGTTCAGTAGTAGTATTAAAAGTTTCAGAACTTCGTAAACCGTTTCACTTACGCAGTTAACAGATTTTCAGCATCGCTCATTTGGAGAACTTGATTTTATCTTATTTTCTTTTGGATTTTTGTACTACTCTTTCTAACATTTAATACTTTAAACTACTTATTTAGACTTAAGCAGTACGTTGCTTTTGCTATTCATTAATTTTTTAAGAAATCTTTTGCTATTCAATTATATTGTATGTGGAAATATATGGAATCAACTATTTGTTGCAAAAGTATGTAATTTGTAATTTGGTTATGCATTATGTCTAGCTGCTTAAAGCAAACAACCTACAGGACGTACCCAGAATATCAAAGCATAGAACGTTCACCTTAGTTACATGGTGCAGCATGCTAAGCTAAATTAATTCGAGAAGTTTCTACTCCATTAATTTATCAGTCCATTTATTTAGTTATTATGTTCTAAGACAATTTTAAAATAGCGATAATTATATATTTTACATAATAATTAATTAAACTATATACAAAATTGAGACAGAGTTAAAATATGAAAATTTATAACACTAAAAAAATGTTGAAATGCCACATTTTGGTTTCTTTATATGTTTGCTTAGCGCTGTAATATAATTTTTTAAATTTATTTATTACTGTAAATAAGAACTAAATTATAAGCTAAGCATATTTTGACAAAACATTAACTTAAATAAAAATTACAAAAAACGTCCTAAATTACTGTAATTATCTGCTTCACGACTTTTGAATAAATAACATTTTGTAAATATTTAGATAAAGTACATACATTTTTTTTCTACGTAACAAAGACTAGGCTATATATAATTTGTGCCGTCTCTTTTTAGTTGGCTATGCTCTCCTTTTGTAGATATTTGTATGGTTTTAGCTACTAGTCATTCTTTAGGAATAGCTCTTTTCATTGAAAATAACTTTGAAAGGTATAGAAATTAATATTTTAGAAGTAATCCCCTATATTTAATTAATTTAGCGTTGATAATTTCTTGTTTTTAGTTTTATTTGAGGCATCATTAAGTTTTTAATTGATTATGTCGCCCGTGTAAAGAGTTTTGATCGTTCATATATTTAAGCTTGTGAAAAAATGTCGAACGGGGGCTTTCGAATATACTGCATGTGTGTTGTGTGCTGCTCTAATATTTAAGTTCATTTTGGACCATATCGAGCTGAAATAATTACAAGAACGGTGGCATACTGTGAAGAAAGCAACTGCACAGAGCAGAGGAGACGAATCCGAATCGAAACTGTGAGCTAAATAACTATTAAATAGAAAATTTAGAGGTTAGGAAATTTGTCATTAAGGATAAAAATTGCATGCCCTAAACTGACTGACAATGGAAATAAACAAGAGGTCGACTCACTCACTTTCGGACGATCAGAGATTAGACAACCCATCGTACTTAAACCTAACATGGACGACTTCCAAAAAGAAGAAGTAATCCAAAAGCATCAAAAAGACATCAAGCATCTTTATAACAGCAATAACGAGAAAAGGGAAATGAAAATAGAAGAAAACTGAAGGAAATTGTAAACATAATACAAGAAGTAACGAAAAAAATATATCCAAAATCAGAGGACGCAAGAGGAAACACTGGATGGATGAAGAATGCAAGGCAGAACTTAAAGAAAAATTAAAATTATGGCAACAGAGATTACGGACACAGAGGAAACAGGACATCGTTAAATATAAAGAACAAAGGAAAAAAGTAAAATAAATGTACAGAACCCGAAAACAAGAAGCCTTAGAAAAATATAAAAAATAGAAAACAAGTTCAATAGAAAGGAAATTAAAAATTTTTACAAGAAACAACTATTTATATCAAAAATGAAAATGGAGATTTGATGGGAGACCAAGAGGAAAGTAGTCAAGTATGGAAAAAAATTATAACGGGTTACTAAACAAAGATTCATAGGAAGAAGTAAAGAAAATGCACTATTAAGAAGTGGCAGGAAACGAAGAAATTAAAGAACCAACAATACAGGAAATAGAGGAAATCATAAATAAGATGAAAAATAACAAGAGCTCAGAAGAAAGTGGTATTATGACCGAAAACCTAAAATACGATGGGGAATGCTAAAGAAAGGAGGTGTGTGAGCTCATAAAAAAATTTTGGGAAGCGGAATCAATGCCCCACGAATGGAATAAAGCGATAATAGTACCTATATTCAAAAAAGGTGACAGAACCAAATGTTGTAACTATAGAGGCATTGCTTTATTAGACACTGTGTACAAAGTCCTGGCAACACTAATAAAGAAAATCTCTTAGGTGAATACCAAGCGAGTTTCCGACAAAACAGATCAACAACTGACCAGACATTCCTACTGAAACAGATACTTACAGGATGCTACGAATACGAAATTTCAACCCATATGTTATAGATTTCAAAGCGGCCTACGATTCGATAAACAGGGATAAACTGGCAGAAGCTCTAATAGTACTCAAGCTATCACAAAAAATAATTAACCTTGTACAAATGACTTTAAGACAAACGATAAGCCCAGTAAAGGTAAATGACCATATGTCCGAAGAGTTCACAGTGAAAAGAGGAGTTCGTCAAGGAGACACGCTGTCTACAGTTTTATTTAATCTAATATTGGAGAAAGTAATAAGAGAAAGCAGAATAAACATAACGGGGGCGATTTTTACCAAAAGCTATCAATGCCTGGCGTTTTTGTTAATAGCTAGAAGTAAAAAAGAATTAAAAGAAGTGGCAGAACGATTGATCAGTGCAGCAAACTAAGTAGGTATCCAAATTAATGAAAACAAAAGCGAATATATGGAACTTAAAAACCAACAAGGATCAGAAAGAATAGAGAACTTAACGATTGAAACAGAAAGTGGAGGAGAAGTAGTCTTTGAAAAAGTGGAAGAATATATGTACCTGGGGGTGCTGATAGATAACAGGTGCGACGAAGAAACAGAAATTATTCTGTCTGAACATTTTGCTCAGATCCAAGAACATTTCACGACACTAACGTACGGCTGTGAGACAAGGACCCTGTCAGAAAAGTCGGCAGAAAATAGAAAGGTGGTAGAGGAAAGTCCTACGAAAAATTTTTGGTGGGAAAAAAGTGGAGGACGTATGGGCGAGACGAACAAATACGGAAGTGTATGAGCTGTACAAAGAAGCCCCCATAATACAAGTAATAAAGGCTAGAAGACTATAGTCGCTGGGGCACATGGAGAGGTTGGACAATAGCAGAATTGTAAAAAGCATTGCTTGGAAAATATCTGGCGGGAATAGAAGAAAAGGCCGGCAAAGGAAAACGCGGAGAGAAGCTGTTTGGGAAGACCTGAAAGAAAAAGGTGTTAGAGAGTGGAAAGAGATTGCAAAAGACAGTAAGAGGTGGAAGATTTTCACAAAGTAATGGGCTTAAAGGGCTTGTAAACGCTTTTATTTATATATATATATGAATATATTGACGTTTTCTATGTATTTTATTTGCATACAATTGATATATTTGAAATTACTAAGTAGAGCTCAATTTGGTTGCTTGGATGTGTAGATAATATCTTTTTGTACTAAACTCTACAAGCAATTACCGCTTTTACTTTACCCCTATTACTCTCCGGTGCACAAGAAAATATTTCAGTATAAATTTTTTGAAATATTTAATTTATAAATTTAAGAACCTTTTTGGGGAACTTTTATCAACACTCATCCTGTAGTGAAGGCTGAAATAAATATTTTATATGAATTTGTATTCTTAAATATTGCAGTTTATGTTTCAATTATTTTAACTCTTTGAAGGAGAGTGTGGCATCGAGTGTCGTAAAAAAAACGCAACAGTTTGAAATGGGTAGTAGTTGGAAAAGGGAAGTTCTGCAACCACCCTACACCGCTTGTGAATAGTTTAAAAGCTTCAGTTTATGTACTCATGCTGCACTAAGACTTCAAGCATCCCATTTTTGTTGTTAAGCAGTTCTTTTAGGAACGTTGTTATTTTCAAAGTAATTACCGTTGCGCGTGATGGGGCGAACCCTGATAGCAGCTCTAATGGGTCAATCGGTTATAAAGATTAAATCAACTGTCAGTCTCTGTACATCTCTACATAATGTTGGAAATTGAGAAGTTTGGTATTTTAAAATCCTCGACGTTCTACTAGCCTTCTTAATACTGGCTAGAATACATCCTACACGACAAGTTGAAATTCCGCAAAAATTATAATTCTTTAAACGCGATTTTATCTAACAAACTTTTTTGCGAAAAAATACTTAAAATTGTTGCTTCTGATGATAAAATTGTGACGATAAGTAAAAAATGTGTATTTTCATTTGGATAGTAACATCAGTTAGCAAAACTGTCGATGTTGGGCATTAGTATGTCTACCAAAATTTCAACAGAGATCTCTGTATAATGCTAAAGTTATGATGTGTAGCAACGTTTCGAAAGTTAGGATTGTTAGCTCTTACTTTTTTGAAGAAGAAGGAGCTACAATAACAATGACTTCAGAGCGTTATGTCGACATGCTACGCAATTTTTTGCATCTACAACTTTAATGTGTACTAATTAACATGTCGTTTCTACAAGATGGAGTTACAATACACCCGAAAAAGGCTTCAGTGCCAATTGTTAGAAAACTTTTTTCCTAACACGTAATCTCACATTATTGCGATGTCCTTTCGCTCCACGTTTGTTTGATTTGTCTGTCTGCAATTTCGTTTTTTGGTATTATTTCAAATCGAAAGTCTATGTTTAAAAACCACAAACAGCACACGAGTGAAACGTCTCCATTTGCTAAAAGTTGCATTTATGTCAGTGCAACGCAGAGACAATCCAGATGTGTGTATTGCAAAATTCAATATTATCTTTCGTAATTAAATAAGCAATGTATTATTATTGCAACTGCCTTTAGTAGATATTGTTTTTGTTGATAAATTTTTTTTATTGAAGATTAACAAAGTGATATTTGTTTCAAGAACGTATATGTTATGATGTTTCTTTACTAAGTGAGTTAATTAGAACATTTTTAGTCGTTTCTGAGCTATGTAGATCATTAAAAATACTTCAGTTCTTTTCTAAAATGAGGAATGACTAGATTATATAAGTGACAATAATTTTACATAATTTTATATTTTTTAATTTTTAGTTTTGACTAGTATGAGGCACTCTGTAATTATAGCGGTCTAAGTTCTCAGTTTGGCATTGTTTTTTAAGCTGCTTATTTTAATAATTCCTTATAAAGTTATATTACTTTAACTAACCCCTCTGTCAATTTTAAAATTAACACTAACAGTAAATTATTTATCAATTCTATAGATCAATAAATATTATTTATTAATTAAGGTAGGTGTTTCATTTCTTAAAATTTAAATTCTTGTCACCATAACTATAAATAACTGATGAGCAACTAAATTTGAATTTAAATTTAGAATAGTTAAAATTAATTCTTTTTTGACATGAAGGTTTAGCAAATTGAATAATATTGCCGTACGTGGGCAAATTTAGTTGTCAACGTGGAATTCGGAATATTTACCTAAATTATTATCTCCATCGAGAATTAAATCCCTTGAAATTAGGATTTGCACTAATAACTTTCAAAGACCTGCTGTTCTAGTTAAACATATTAAATGATAAAGCGAGCTGTATCTTTTTTCCACTTGGTTTTATAATTTAAAAATGCTGGTTAAATATTTGTACACATATTAATAGTAAACCCCATTGACTCTATTAGGAAATAAGATGTTGCATTTTTGTTTATTCTATTATAATTAATTACAGACTATAGTTTTAGATACTATATAAAAGCACCCCAGAAAATTATTATTATTTGGTATTTCTAGGATGTTACGGTAAAATAACTATTACTTATTTGCGGTATTAACTATAACATAGAAAGTATTAACATTTTTTATTGATAATTCTCTCCTCTATTTTGTAAAATTTATTTAACATTTTTTCTAACAATTTGTAGAACAGATTGTGTTATTTGAAAGTTTATTTTATTTATTTTCCTAGCGTAATGAAATTATCTTTGCACTTTTAAAATCTTTTTCTTTTTGAAGTATCTTAAATTCTTTCATTCTCCCACTCTTTGACTTTGTTTATGATAGAAACTAATTCTGTTTGCAAATTCTGTGGCAATATATAAAATAATAATTGAATCTAATTTTTTTTATTTTAAATTTTAAACCACTAAAGAATATATGATTAACTTTAGTTTTCATGAATTTAAATGGAGAAAAACAAGAATTTTGAACAATTGAGAGAAATCAGGGACAATTGCATTTACTTTCAAATTTATTTTAGTTGAATTATTTCTTATGATGACAAAACCTTAGGAAAACTTGACAAAAATCTCAATTCAAAAGGCTACGTGCCTTCCATTCGACGGCCTATATAGAAAGGTGTTTTTTGCTTTCCATTTCTTTTTCCCTGCTCCTTGTAGTTAATAAGCAACGAGCGGATTGCAAACTTAGTATTTTATTAAGTATAAGTTTATGTAATATAATAAATTATCACTAACCAATAAAAATGCCGCTAAAATAATAATCGACGTATTTAGTTCAAATTTGCCATAACTTATCCTCTACAAAAATGTGAAATTTGTGGGAAATTACTTTATGGTTGTAAAATTTTAAGATTATGTGTAATTTAGATACAGTGGTATTTTCACTTACAAACCGTTTCAAATACGAAATTTTCGAGACACACTTTTCTCATATCCTATTTTACCCTCTAGATACGAACCTACTCTCGAGACGTGGATTGTGATACCTTTTTAATATTATATATATTTGTAAAATATATTTTTGATAATATTAAAGATCTGCATAGTAATTACTAGTTATATTGAAATTCTTGGTTAACTAATTTTTTAGTAATAAAGTGCCGAACCATGTACCATGTAACAGTAGAGAGCCTATTTGCTGACTTTTGACATTAAAATTCCACTTCGCTGCAATATTGTGGAACCGGTCGTGGTATTGCGATCTAACTGCATTGCAGCATGTGTGTCCATTCAGTGCTAAATATTCTCTATATAAGGATAGTTGTTACTTTGTATCTAAGGTGAGATGAATTAGCCATGTATTGCCATTCTGTGTGTTTGACACTTGTTAAACGACATCTTAAGGGTATGGAAAGAATATTACGAGGGCAAATTTAACTCTACAACAGACAGAAAAGAACAAAACAAAGATCAACAAAATGAACAAGGAGAAAATTAACCAAAGTTAGAAAACATAAGAAGGGAAGAAGTAGAAGAAGCGATAAGCAAAGTAAAAACAGATGAAGCTGGAGGGAAGATAAAATAGACCCTTAAATGATAAAATACTTAGGAAAAGCAGGTGTAGACTTGTTTTTAAAAATATGTAAGACAGCATGAAAAACAAAGAAAATTCCTATGGATTGAAAAAACAACTTGGTCGTATCAATACATAAAAAAGAAGAACCAGTAAAGAGCGACACCTACAGAGTTATATGCTTAGCACTCACCAGCTTTAAAATTTATACAAAAATAATACAAAAAAGAGTAAGACAAACAGTAGAAAATGAGATTGAAGAAGAACAAGCCGTATTTATACCAGGAAAACAAACAAATGACAATATATTTATAATAAGGGACTTAATAGACTTACACTGGCATTTATTGATCTTAGACAAGCTTTCGACACAATAGAGAGAGAGAGAGAGAGAGAGAGAGAGAAAGAGAGAAGTAATATGGAAAAGCCTAGAAGACATGAACATTTCGAAACACCTCATCCAAATTATACGCAGTACATACAACATGGTGAAAGGGAATATACAGATAGCGGGGACAAGATCAGAGGTATTTAAATGGAAGAAAAGAATAAAACAGGGGGACAGTCTCAGTCCTATACTGTTCATACTAATCATAAACAGACTCCTTAGAAATACTAGAGAAAGAACGAAACGAATACAAACAATAATCGGAAATCCAGTTAAAATAGACACTTTAATGTATGCAGATGACATAGTATTGATAGCAGACTCCAAGAAGAAGATGCAACGGTTAATATACATATGGTCGGAAGAGATAGAGAACTTAAAAATGGAAATAAACATAAAAAGACCTAAATAATGATCAGAAATGAGAAAGAACCGGACAAGACACAAATAAAATGCAATAACATAAACATAGAAAAAGTAACAACATTTAATTACCTGGGATGCACCATAACAAACGATGGAAACATAGACATAGAACTAGCAAGTAGGATGAATAGATCAAATAAACAATAATATGATCTAAAATCAATATTAGAGAAAAAGAAATAAATAAGGAAACAAAATTAAAAATATACAACACCATTATATTACCGACATTAATATACGCAAGTAAAAATTGGCCAATACAGAAAAAATACATCGGAAAGTTAAATGTAATGGAGATAAAACACACAAGAAAAATAGCAGGGACGACGAAATGGGTTAGAGTTGAAAACAAAGAAATAAGAGACCAGATTAAACAAGAACCGATAATGAATAAAATAAAGAAAAACAATTAAACTGGTATGGCCACATGGTTAGGATGGATACAAACAAACTAGTGAAAAAGATATAGGGGGCAAGGAATAACAAAAAGAGAAGAAGAGAAAGACCTAGAAAGACTTAGATAACTCAAATAGAAGAAGTGGGAAAAAAGGGGAAAATACGGAGGAAATTAATCAATTAGCACAATCCAGCAGGGAATGGAAAATATGGGTGAAAGAAACTAAAGAAAAGTAACCCGACTCCGACACCTGGGAGAGTAATATGGAAAGGGAGAAAGAAGAAGAAAAGAATTTATTATATGTACAACGTAGGTTTTCTTTATTAGTGACGTACTTTATTGCACGTTTACGTTTATTTTCTTAATAATCTATAAAGTAAGGATGAGAAGAAGAAAACTACTATACAAATTAAGAACAAAATTGTGAAAAAATATGAAGTAACGGTTAATCTCTGTGGCAACATAACTTGTCCAAATTCACCATCAATACAATCGTCAAAAAAGCAGATTTTTGTAACAAACTGGGCGTGGATAAAGGAGTATTTATGGCTGAAATAGTTATAGAAGAAATGGAAATTTTACTGCTGTCTGGATTAATGACATAAGATGATGTATCTCGAAATGTAATTGGTTTAAAAGCTCAAGCTTTTTAGAAAGTTTTTTATAATATATAATCCTGCGTTTCTTTTGGGCGTTTTTTAGATACTTTTCTTTCGTGGGCAATAACATACATTTAGAAGTTAGTTAAGCCGCCATAGATGACAACACTGCTGATCACTAAAAAGTTACAGAAGTTAAGAAGAAAACAGTAAACGAAAAGGACGAGAAATAAAAGCAAATGACTTCAGAAACCGAAGATAATAGCAACAAAATGGAGCAATTAAAACAAGTAACATAAAAAGAGTATCGAACACTGACCCAAATTAGAATAATTAGTTAGTAAGTGGAATCCAAATTAAGTCGTCGTTTCTAAAACTTACCAATATTTTAATTAATAATGTCATTAGTCACTATAGAAATGTGTTGAAAAACTACAAATTCGATTGTTATTAAACAGATTTTTTAAACTTTCTTAACATAAGAGACAAAACACAGCAATTCGTAATAACAAATCATTTACAAACCATTCAAGATATTTAGGAAATAAAAATAATATTTGCACATAAATCTTTTTGTTGTTTTCAAACTGTTCAGTCTGGGATGAATTAATTTCCCCCGAGATAAAATAGAAAACCGAGTTTTAAAATACAAACTTTTCGAATTTGGAACGTGAACAGGAACTAATTTAGTGTGTAATTTGAGGTACTTCTGTATTTTTATTTGTTTCATCACGCCCCACCAGAATTCTTATTAAAATATTGAGTGTTCGCATGCAGGCAACATAGGAAGGCAATAACATACAAATACTAGAGCGGCTAAGCTAGATTTTAGGAATGGAGCACAACAAGCACATTCCAAATAAGTTCAAAAAATTGGTTAAGTGTTAAACGCATCAATTTTATTTTACACACAATTTATTAATGTCGTTACGGTAAAATTTGCTATATTTTAGTGCTGTGCGTCTTGAAATTGCCATTCAATATAAAAATAGTTTAACAAAATGCTAGTTTTTTTTTACTGACTTTCTAAATAAAACTAGTGCAAAAGGACGGACGCTTCACTTAGGACAAACTATAAAAAATGCTCAATAAATATTACTTTCACTGTAATTTATAGATAAATTGATGCAAAAACATTCATACACCCGAAAAAAGGCAGATTTGTTTACAAATTATTGAATATGAATAAATAACAAGTAAACAAAAAATAAATAAAGAAATAGAAAAAACTACAGTTTTTTTTAATTTACAGAAAATTTGTGCTAGTAAAATTTATCCTAACAGGTAATTTAAAAAAATCAGAGGCTTCTTCTTTGAACGATCTTTTTGAAGATTAAGTAGAACCGTGATAGCTCAGGCTTAAGGGTATAGGTGTTCAAGATTTCTCTTTCTCTCTCTCTCTCTCTCTCTCTCTCTGTCCTTCTCTCTCCACCTCTTTGTCTTTCCCGTTCTCCGTTTAGAAAGTGACTATAAAGAGAGGGAAAAAGAAAGAGTTGAGGACAAAAGAAAATATCTGTAGGCCATCTCTTATATAGACGAGTGTCAGTTCCATCCTATTATGGGAATGAGAGCGTCAAATTTTCAAATTCTGCACCGCACTATTTTTGTAACTAAAAATCCAAGTAGAAAATGAACCGTTTTGCACTTTTAATTGTATAAATATCAATAAAGATGTGAAATTATTTAATGACAAGACCCTAAAAACGTGCCGTAAAAAATTAAAGGTTTATGTTGCTTGTAATTTGAAGTACAAAGAAGTTATCCTATCAACTGAAGTTGACAACGTCATGGATATCATGGCATTTGCTACAAGGGCAATTTACAAAAAGGATATTGGACAGTACGAGAGGATAAAATTAACAGAAACGGCATCGAGCAGCAACAGTACTCAAGCTAGACCATCTCGCACGGGTTCATCCGGTATGTACCGAGTTTAAAAATAATAACAAATATTTGTTTTATAGTTAATATTTAATAGTTATATGTTTGAGTTTACGTATAACATTATAAAATTTCATTACAGTTTTGTAATAAGTTGTTTCACGTTGTGCAAAAAATATTATTTTTACAATAAAAAATCATTTGTTTAGTATAAAGTCGCTTTTATACTTAATATATTTTATATTCATAAAATTACAATAAGAATATTTTAAAAATTAAGAAAATTACAGATATGCTAGGGCCTACAAACTCAAATGGCGAACAAAGAACATTATTTTAGCAGCCTAGTACACTAGAAATGTACAGCCTGCAGGATTAATTATGACATTATGACAGCAGCAGCTTGCAGCACCGACGAGTCTGTTGCAGATTCATTTTTTGTTAATGACGATATGGAAAAATGGCAATGATACCATTGAAGTCAGCGAGATAAACGACGAGACTACTGACGGTCAAAATCTCTGCTTTTATATGATTTAATGGTCAAAAAAAAAAAATTTAAAACTCCTTCCGAACTGAGAGAGTTTTTATAATCATTAATCTGCGGACGTCTACAAAATTCTCTCAAAAATTCAGATTGTCAGCTTCGCGTAAACTCACTTTCGAAGGACGTAGTATACGCAGTTTATCACAGTAAAATAAAAACATCTAAACACATTACTTTAGGTGTTACTTTAAAAGTTATAACGAGCAGCTTTAAAGTTGTAGATTTAATTACTAAATTAGGTCATGATTGTAGTTATAATACTATTGAAACGCTTGAAACTGAAACACCATATTTTATGATTGGTAAAAATAACATTTGTCCATACTACACTTCATTATTACTCGATTTATGCACAAGCGTTGCTTTCGATAATTTTGATCGGTTTATCGAAACTAGTAGTGATAAGGATACTTTGTACGATACGGTCGAAATTTTATATTATAATATACTGCAATCAGTCGATGCAAATTTTTCAAGTGATAAATTTTTATCTTTGCCACCTTTAAAAGAAAAGAAGAACATTTGATGCCATAGCTCCAGAATTAATTACATATAACAGAAAACCGAAAGCCCTTAAATATTTGTTGCCATTAGATAGTGATTTGCGTGATTTTCATATTAGTTCCTTCAATCATTAAAAAAAATTAGACTTTCTTTGGGCTTTGTCGCATTATTGTAATGTTCAAAAATGCTCCCGTGTGGGTTGGATTTAATAGTAAATACAAGCCTACAACAAAAAGTTTTATACCTTGCAGCTATCGATATTTTACCTACAAATACATCTATTGTCTACGAAGCAATGCGTCAATGCCAACGAATCGCTTGAGAATGTTAACAATGCTATATGCAAGTTACATATGTTCTTGCGATAGCTAAAGTAGCTTTTCAAATATAATCGACCGAAAAGCCATTGTGTGACAACTTGTTTATTCATATGGGCGGTTTTCATATTATGACGGCATGTTTTCAGGCCGCTGGTAAGTTTATTGATGACTGTGGTTTAACGCATGTAATGGTTGAAAGTTCGCTGTTAGCAAGTAATTTCGTTAATGGATTTATAAGTGGCAAACGACATTATCCAATGGTTGCTCTGGATCTACAGATACTTTATTTTGAACAATTTTTAAAAGTGGAAAATATACTAATTGAAAACAGTGTAATAGATATATATTGAAAAAGTTCAAGTAAAAAAAGTTTCAACTGCTATATTTGATGATTGAGAGCTTCCAATGATTTTAGATAAATATTTTGAGTACAAAACAATACTATTAATGATAAACATGACAAAATAGGGCAATTGTACATGGCATATGTTGAACTTATAAATTAATATCTAATGTTTTCTTGTAGACTAATATCTAATGTTTAAATTTATTATAATTAAACTATGCAACACATTATTTTTTCATAGAAACAATTACTCCCGCTGACTTATTAAATATCATGACAATCTACT
Source organism: Sinelater perroti (assembly GCA_036346155.1). Taxonomy (NCBI): domain Eukaryota; kingdom Metazoa; phylum Arthropoda; class Insecta; order Coleoptera; family Elateridae; genus Sinelater; species Sinelater perroti. The sequence goes on along the minus strand of JARFIY010000348.1, from coordinate 615,344 downwards.
AAAAGTTGAAGACACTCATCCAAAGTTATGTGTTGAATTTGGAAAAGATGTTTTTGGGGTAAAAAGAACGACTAAACCTTTTCAAGAATACCAGTAGAACTAACACTTGAAGAGACTGTTAATTCAGGATGCTGCAAAAATATTAACAGGCGTCACATTTTACAAATTCTACATCTGCACGGAAACGGTGGTGTAAAAGCCACAGTCTTAGGACAACTATTATTTCTCACGTATTAAGTGAAAGTGGTTTAAAGAAAGCACAAAGATATATTATCTGATCTAGAAAAGCACCGAATTTACAAAGATCCAATAAAGTAAATAAAAAAATTCATGTGTAATTAAAATTAATAAAAATCTCTTTCAAAATGAAAATATCGATGATAACCTACTGTATAATATTGCTAATTGGCATTCAACAACAGATAATATAGCAAATATTAAAAAAAAAGGTGGTAATGCAATGCGTGAACAATTTTCTCGGGTCTTGGCAAAAACGACGTAGATGTCAATGCTGTTTATTAGAAGCATTTGTTTGCCATTTGTATAGTATCATTCAAAAGAAAGAAAATAATGTTCCTATAGTTAACAGTCTCCGTTTCGAGCTATTCATCAAAAATTATAAAATAAAAACGTCAAAGAGTCTTTTGTTAAAAAAACAATTAAAAAATCTAGATGCTTTGTGCTTGCCACCATGTCACTCTGAGCACAGCGCTTAAGAGCTTCTTACATAACAAACTTACGGGAAAATGCTTATAAAAAAGTATGCAATGATCTTGATCCAAAAGGCTATAAATAGATTGAAAACAAAATTAAATATAAATTTAATTGGCTTGAGGGACAGCAACTTCCATCCACAGTCAAAAACGTTTTACTCTACTTGAGAGCAAAGCAATCGACTTAGCAACATGTTTGCGTTTTAAGAGAATGTATATCCATTCTGATAACATTACAGGTGAAGTTTAGTGTACTGTTTGAAAGCCTAAAAAATGTGGCTTCAAATGCTACCACTATACTTTAACAAATTTATGGGCCTAAGAATATATAAAAAAAAACTTGAAAGGGAAAAAATACTTAGTTGAAATTATTTTAATGGTTTTTTCAATACATGGTGTGGCCACCTCTACTTCTAATTGCACTTTCCGAACAATTACGCATGGATAAGATGACTTCTTCTGTGTTGTCTTGAAGAATTGCTTCCCACTTTTCAATCAACGCCGCTCTCAGTATTATTAAGCTCCCTGGTGCAAGATTTCTAACCCGGAAACTTCTCTTAAGCTTATCCCAAACATGCACAATTGGGTTCAAGTGGGAGGCCAGTATATTTTCGGTATACCGACGTCAGCTACGTAGGTAGTAGTCACTCGCGCGGTGTGTCATCGCGTATCGTTGTGAATTAGCACGCAGCCATCACCAACAAATCCCGCAAAGGGAACAACATGTTCCTCCAGAATGTCTCTGATGTAGCGATCCGCTGTTAAACCTCCTCCCAGGCCTCCACTAGGTATGAAAACTAACTCAGTTTCTTTGTGCTTGGAAATGCCCTTCCAGAACATGCAAGAGCCACCTTCATATGCGACAGTTTCTTGAATACAGCAATGAGCAAATTGCTTTCCTGGCCTTCTATAAATCAGACGCCTCCTGTCGTTGCGATGTAGGCATATAATAAATTTGTCGGTAAATAATATCTGACTCCAATAGTCGAGGTTCCAATCGAGAAGTTTGCGAGCAAATTCCAGTCTTCTTTACTTTTCGAATGCAGTCAGCTTGGGATCCGCAGCTGCTTTTTGGGGGATCAGGTTAGCTGCCTTCAGTCTTCTTTTCACTGTCCAAGCACTGATGACTATACCTCTAAACGCATTCAGCTTTTGATTGAAGTCAACATCAATCATATGCTAATTTTTGAGAGATATTGAGACAAAAAATCGATTGCCTCTCTCAGTTATCACGTGCCAACGGCCTACGGTTTCCCGGTAGCGACGCTACACTCTCGATATACCTTATTGACTCAGATTGACTGAGACCCTCTCTCTACAATGCAACTGCCTGGGATGCTTTGGCGGTTGTGGTATCCATTTTCTTACGAATCACTCCAGCACTTACCTCACTTACTTACGTCAACTTCAAATAAGTAACTGAGATAAATTACATAATTGCAAGCGTACTGTAGGCCAATCAGAGTTGTCGCGCACCTGCGTTCCAATTAGCAAGATTTGTAAAAGTCCGTTTGTAATGCATATGTTTTTGAATGGATCATCCGATCAATTCAATTGCAACAGTTTTTTAAAACTTATAATAAAGATACTCATTGCACGTTAATATGTTTATTTTCATTTTCCTTAGACGAAAATGCGAGTACAGCTAGTGATTCGATTGTTTTGCTCTCAAGTGTAGATTAGGATAAAAATGACGGTAATGACGAAAATGACGAAGTGAGTATGATAGCTGAAGTAATTATGATATGACTGTGCCTTTTAACGAAGTTAGCAAAATTAAAAATATTGTTTTTTAAGCGTCTCATTATCTGTTATAAATGTTTTGTGTATGTAAAAAATAATATTCATGTATAATATAATTATAAGCACAATAAAATTTATAAATTTGTTCTACTAATTTATTTATTTTTTGTTTACTTATTATTTATTCATAGTCAATAACTTGTAAAAAATCTACCTTTTTTGTGTGTACAAGTGTTTTGCGTCAATTTGTTTATAAATTCATTAAGCATTTTTCATAGTTTGTCCCAAGCCGTCTTTTTACACAAGCTTTGTTTAGAATATCGTTTTAACATATGTAAAAGCACGGACACGCGCTAGATCATTTTAAGCAACAATATTGGAAAAAAATTGCATAATGTGCATAATGCGCTAAGGGCCCATCGCTTTGTTTAATATCTTATAAATCGTTAACGATCCCTCTTACGTGTCTGCCTTACTGCATATACTTTAGTTAGTTATTAAGTTGCAAAATATCAAAGCCAAGACATGAAACTTATCATAAATTTTCCGACAATTTTCACTTTCTTTACTCCTGCCCTTACTTATTTAGCCTCCACCTAGCTGTCCGTGTATTTATTCGATGGCTTTCTTGGATCATCTCCAACAAATGTACAAATTTTCAAGCATAAACCTCATAATTTCCTTTATCCTAAAATTTTCCTTTTTACTTGCCGCCACCGCTAAATCCCCTCAGGTAACTGTCTTTGGTGTTTACTTTTGTTTTTACCACTAACTGTCGGTCACTTTCATCTATTGAAATTTTATAAACCATATCATTTTTTAGGGCGCCAACTCTCGGTCTATAAGCCCTTGAGGCTGTAGTGCTAGAAGTTGTCCCCCGTTCTCCCGCCAAAAGAAAGTACAGAGCCTTGTAAATTGCTTTTTACACTAAATTTAATTGTGTTTTATATATGTTGGAAGGTTAATGCTTTATATAGTTTGTCTGAATAAGATAAATTACATTGTAGGGCTAAATGTAAACAAACAACAAATAATCTTAAAAGTGGCTCGTGATAGTAAAAAAAATTGCTAAATGCGATAATGAGTTTACAGTGTAAGGATATATATGAGCAGTCTGACATAATATAACATTTTTTTTTTCAAATTCAATTTTATTTTCCAACATTTCCTTTTATGTCTATACACTTTTTGTAGCGATGCTCCAACCTCTTTAACTCGTCCAAGTAATTAGCGTCTTTTTCTGCAAAATAGACGTCTACGATTGCGACGACCTCCCCGTAGGATGAAAATCTCTGTTCTTCGAGCAAACTTTAAGTTTATAAAACAGGAAATAGTCGCTGGGCACCAGATCTGGTAAATATGCTGGATGGTTAATCAATTCAAACTGAAATTTGTAAATTTTGGTCTATGGCGACCGCCGAAGTGTGAACAGGTTGCGTTGTCTTGATGGAAAAGTACTTTTTTCCGTTCCAAATGGGATTATTTTTCAGCAATTGTTAACTTCAACTGGTCCAATAACTGATGCATAATATAACCCAGTTATTGTTTTCTTTTTTCTAAGTAGTAGATGAATAAAATTCCTTGACTATCTTGAAAAACAGTCGCCATCACCTTCCCGGACGATTAAACTGTTTTCGCCTTTTTAGCAGACACAGCTTCCAAGCTGAAGACCAGCTTTACTTTTGTCACGTCTGTCATGCCTTATAACTTTTGATCAAAGTAGTTTCCAGGCTAGAGGCCAGCTTCTATTTTTATTATTTTAACATTTGTCACGCCTTATAATTTTTTATCTGTGATAGATAGAGAAATAACGTTTTTAGTATTCAACTATGGGCCATAAGTCAAGTCCAAATACCAAACACCAGCCTGACTGGAAAATCTTGAGATCAGTTTGACCGGAAATAGTAGAAAATGTTTTGGTTCCGGCCGCTAAATTTTTGCCGCTATTCACTTTTATTTTAATATAATTTACTTTCATTTGTTAAACCCCATAGTTTAGTTTCATGGATATGGTCCACTCTACTTTACCTCTAAAGCAAATTTTCGTTTATTTAGAGCAGGTTTACCCTTTGTAGTTTATTGTTTTGAATGTTTCTTTGTCTCAGGAGTGTAATGATAGACCCAAGCTTAACCGGCGATAAATCGACGCAAAAATCCGACTTGCTTTACTGAAACCGCTTAAGTAGAGCCTTGGAAATGTGCATTCAAATGAATTTTTGGTTCAAAGTGAGCAAGCTCGGGACCTAGCGCGGACAGCTTTTTCACGTCCAATTCTTTAGTCAGTATATGACAAACGCGTTCTTTGGATATGCCCGCCTACAGTCTCTGCTATCTTTCTAACATTGAGCCGTCTAGTATCATTTGGTAAACTTTTTTAATGTTATCTGTGGAAGTCATAGTTGTTGGTCGTCGGAATGCTCATCAGGCAAAACTGGTACGACAACGTTTAAATTTAGCTACCCACATTTTCACAGTGGAAAATGATGGGGAGTTACTGTAAACGACGTCTAATTCGGCTTTAATTTGCGTAGGCCTATTGCCTTTCAAATGCAAGTACTTAATTACGACACGGTGTTCGATTTTTTTTTATTTTTATAAAAAAATTTATGATACAAACTACTATCCAACAACAACTAAACGTACAAAAATAGCTAACATTTTTACAGGCATCTTTAAAAGCATGTACGAATGTAGTAGCAGAATGATTTTTACAAATAGGGTCATCTTCATGGTGGTGGTCAAAACTGTTCAGACTACCCACCTATCTTAAAATAAGATAGAAGAATGCAACAATTAATTTAATAACAAAATTTGAAATTGCAATAAGTCGAATATTTCTGTATAACAATCCGATAAATGGTATTTGAATAAACCTACAAAGCTTACAACGCATAGCGAAGTGGCGAAGCAGTCTCCCAAATTTGAGAACCCTCTAGTCTAGCTGACTGGTGTGGCGGCCTTTTCGCCCTTGAACCGCTTTATATCGCGGCGGCATGCGGACCTTTTGATATCAGCTACGTTTTGCCGTCGCACACACAAACGGCATGGGCTTTTGCCCCGCAAGCATTCACGCCCCGCAGCGCGGCCAGTTCGGTCGTGTCTTAGTCCGCATAAATTCATATTCGCATCCCCGCATACATTCATATTCATGCCCCGCAACGCGGCCAGTTCGGTCGTGTCTCAGTCCGCATAAATTCGCTTTTCGCATCCTCGCAAATATTCACGCATCGCAGCTCGGCCAATTTGGTCGTGTCTCAACATCCCGAAGATACCAGATCCGCAACGCAGAGGTGGCCACCTTGGAATCGCCGACGAAGCCGAAGCCGAAGCCGATTCAGGTGAGCGATTTAGCAATTCATTGGTTGATATCGGTAGCCGCCCCCATCCGCTAACGCGACGGCCGTTTAAGGGACGATTTGGCCTTATCGGCTGACCTTCCACTACGAGCCGTACTACGTTTCCACACCGCACCACGAGAGCGGCTATTTACACGCCTGCCTCTCCATTTTTTGGTCCTTACGAGCCGCATCGGTATCGTATCACTCACCGCATCCACGAGAGCGGCTATTTACACGCCTGCCTCTCCACTGACCTTTGACCAATCAGTTTCAAAATCACTAGCAAACAAGCGGTTTTGGCTACCTGTCGATTGGTGAAAACAGAATTTGGAAATTCCCAGCCGTTCTCTAGTTATTGTTCGGACGGACGGACGGACGGACAGACGGACAGACTGACAGACGGACAGACGGACAGACAGACAGACGGACAACATAAAGTTAGTGACTCCGCTTCGCTTCGCCACTTAATAATTGTGGTACAAATAAAAATCTGAAATTTCAAAAGGAAATCTCATGGAAAAAGTTATTCTTATTAAGTGGCGAAGCGAAGCGGAGTTACTTACTAACTTCATGTTGTCCGTCTGTCTGTCCGTTCGTCCGTCCGTCCGAGCAATAACTAGAGAATGGCTGGGAATTTCCAAATTCTGTTTTCACCAATCGACAGGTGACCAAAAAGGCTTGTTTGCTAGTGATTTTGAAACTGATGGGTCAAAGGTCAGCGTTGGTGCTTCGCCACTTCGCTATGCGTTGCAAGTTTTGCAGGTTTATTTATAACTTTTGCAGGTTTATTTATAACCTTTGTTTAGTATCGCGTACTACACATTTAGTCAAAAAATATTATATATTTATAAAAATTATTAATACGACATGAGACATAAATTTGTTTTTATTTAATAATTTAAATACAATTGTAACAAGAAAAACTATTTTTAAAGAATAGATACAGCCCAATTTTTGCAAAAACGATGGTACGTTGGACCTCTTGATAGGGGAGTACGATTCTTCTTCTATCTGCTAGATTAAATAACATGGAATGCTGAAAGATGTGGTAGACTGCAAAGAAGCTGTTTGAAAAAATTTTGATGCGAATATGTCGGGCAATAGTCAATCTAATCGATAACACGACACTACACGCAAATCAAAATTTTCTGCACGTCTTTTCAAATAAAGTACTGGAGATGTAATAAATACTACCTATAGAATAACAAAAGCAGCAAAAATAAACTCAGACCATTCTAAGCATGAATATTCATTTATTTTTATTTATTTTTTTAAATAGGATATCTACTAAAAATCTAAAACCACTATACGATAAAACTTTACATTCACAAAAAACTGATAACGTAATTACTGTAGAATAGATAAATGGACTGTACTTTTTTGAGGACGCCACAAAAATTGTCACTAATTATAACTATAAAGTGGTGTTGAAAAACTCTATGTAGAACAAAATGAAATAGTCGGCTCTGGGAAGCATAAAATTTTAATATAGTGCTATTGTATATGGGTGATTGTCATGGAACGGTGGTTCTGGATGTCCGGGAGTCGTTCTTCCACTGAAAGTCCGCGATCCAATTTTTTTGGACTGAAAACGTTTTCTCTAGTTTATAGGAAGATACACCTGCATGCATTTTCAAGGCATATCCTCCTGAGCGAAATGGCGACTGGAAAACCGCCAAAATTGTCGCCTCCGTAACCTGTCCTTTTTCCGTTTCTACGTCACGGCACGCCACTTACGGCCACCAACGACACGATCTTTAAGCGCGCGGGGGCTCAAAAGCATTCGGGAGTGATCCACCACCGATCACAACCCTGTAGTACGCAGTATAGTACGCGCTAGATTGAAAGTTGCCGGTTTACAGTTTGTCCGGTGGTTTTCAATAATTATATTTGGATTTTAGAAAATAGCGTATACGGAGGAGAAATTAGTTGTTCAGGGGGTGCCACGCAGCAAGAACGAGTCTTCAAGTGTGATATAATGACAGTTTGAGCTGATCAAGCGTGCGGGCAGCGAAGTTTTAGTAAACAAAACAGCAACACGCAGGAAAACTACAAGAGTAAAATCAAGTGTCGCCTCTGTAATGTGTGTGTTTGTTGCAATGAATGTTTATATCTTCTTCGGGGCCCGCTGACTGAATTTGCCCATACGTGCATAATAAGCAAATTTTCGGAATAAGTGATTGCTTTATTGACTGAATGAGAAACTTGTTTTTATAAGAAATGTCGCCTCCGTATATGTTATCGTGTTTTCAGTGGTATTTTTCGAAAAATGGCATCTACTACACGTAACTCGAAGCAGCAGAGAAAGGAAAAAAATGTCGTCGCTCAATCAAACCACAAATGGAAAATACAGTGCCAGAAAAAATCCCGAGAACATAAAACAAAGAAAGTAGGTATAGTGAATATAAGAAATAAACATTGTATAGCATGCTCAATTCATTGTGCCTGTCGGTGCGACTTCGGGTGTTTGTTGTGTACGTCCGCGCGCGCACTGTGAGTGTGTGCGTGTGTCTATGTGCATGTTTTTTGTATGTGTATTCATAGAACCTTTGTTTATGTTTACGGCCGCGATCCCGGTAAGACAATTTTTTTATTTATATTGGAGTGTTCATTGTTGTATTTTATTCAGAAATGCGCCAACAAGAAACGACTGGAAGAACAAAAAGAGCAAAGACGAATTGCCCAGAAATAAAGAAGAGAGAAAATGAAAGCTGATCCAGCAAAATATGAATTATACTTAAAAGCTGAACGAGAGAGATACCATCGTCGCAAAAGTGAGGTAAAAATAAAATTAGTCGCTGATATGAATAGGAGAGATAAAGAGTTTCCGAAAGAAAAAAAGAGAGAATAAGCGTGCCGAGCGAGAGCGGGAAAATTCGTCTGCTCTCAGTGAAACCACCTTACCTGAGATATCAACTCACAGCACAGCAGATTTGCCAATGAATCTTGTCTCGCATCAAGCAATCAGCGCACAAAAAAGAGCCCAAAAATTAAGGAGACGATGCTACTATCAAAATCAGAAATTGAAAGAAAAAACAGAAGCCCAAGCAACACGTATTCAACATCTACAGAAGAAATTGAAGCGAGCTAATGCAGCCAAAGAAAAGTGCCAAAAAATCGCTTCTCCAGTAATGGGAGTCAAAAAGTTTTTAAAAGGACGCGCAGTGCCGAAAGAGGTTGAGGACTACCTGGTAAGAGCCCAAAGTTCTACGAACATTTTTATACAATTTTCATTTTAACAACTTTTATCATATGATGATTTTTTAGGTTTTTGATGCTATTTTAAGGAAGCAGATTCGTAAAGAATTTCCAGAAAAATCATCCAGTCGGAAAAGAATAAAGGACTGCATATATGGTCGTATCATCCAGAAATACAAGAAACAGAGTCAAGTATGCAAATTAGTTGGGATATCGAATAGAAGCGGAATCAAAAATCATGTTTATAACCGGAAATTACTGAGAACAAACACTATGTAGAGTAGAGTGAAATTTTTGATGGCAAACAGTAAAGTCGATCCCGGTAAAAAGAGTACTATAACTCGGAAAAAAGAAAAGCAGCAGAAACATTATCTAAATGGATCTTTACGAGATTTGCATTCAAAATTCGAGAGAGAAACCGACCTAAAAACATCATATAAAACTTTCTGCAGATTTCGTCCGTTTTATTTTGTTCAACCATCAATCACTGAGAGAGACACATGTGCTTGCCGGATTCATGAAAATTTTAAACTATTGATTGACGCTCTGCACAAAAAGAAAATTATTTTGGAGAAAACACCATTTCAAGTTCTGGCCAAAGTGACATGCAATAAAAAGCAATTATCTCAACAGTGTTACTTTCGAAACCGCCCCAGTTGCAAATATTCAGATTTACAGCTGTCTACCGAAAACAATACTGGTCTATTTTCGTATCCGCAGTGGATCACAGAAAAAGAAACTAGGGTCAGCGCCACCATTCAAAAAATAATTACACCGACTAACACAAAAAAAGTGACACAAAGCATAAATGCTGACAAGGTACCCGAGTTATTGAAAGAAAAGATCCTAGAATTCTTACAACACACTTTCAGAGCTGATGGTGAATGTTTTCTCCTATTTGACTTCAGCGAGAACTATTTTTGCAAATACAAGACTGAAGTTCATGCTTTCCATTTCGGCGCCAGCAGGCAGCAAATCACATTACATACGGGCAAGTTTTATGGACCAGGTAAATTCAAAGAAGGGTTTGTGACAGCCTCAGAATGGTTAAACCACTCTGCTTCGACTGTCATAGCTCACTTGCAGAAAATTTTGAGCCACTATTTAGCCAGATTCCCCAATATTCATCATATACATCTACAAAGTGATGGACCAACAGCGCAATACTGGAACAAAATGATCTACTATTTTATAACTCAGTATTTTCCGAGTATGTTCCCTCAAATTCGTACTATAAAGTACAACTGGCAGGACATGGCAAGAGACCGGCGGACGGAATCGGGGCCACTGTAAAACGGCTGGCTGATGACGCTGTGCGTCATAACACAGACATTCCAAACTGCGATTCGTTTGTAACTGTTATGCAAGACCTGATCAGAAGTATACATTTTGATGTCATCACACTTGATGATGTTCGTCATGTTGAAAACCTGCAAGCTGAAGATCGCAAGGTGTTTCCTGGCACCTTGAAAGTCCATCAATTTTTGTGGCACAGAGAAGATTCGGCTACCGTTCGTTTCAATATCCTGAGTTACTTCGAGTGCAACAACCAAGAAAAGTGTCACCACTACTTCCTGAATGATTTCTCATATACAAATTGTCCCAGAAAAAAAGGGCGAGGCCAGAAAATAAAACCGGTCTCTGAAGGTACACCGATGCCCAAAAACAGCAATCAAGCAGAACGCCAACCTTGGAGAAGCCTCAGGTTCGTGCCAACAATATTTACCATGATAGTTTACTCTGATATTTTTCAATTCGTTGTTTATTTATTGACTATTTCTTCATTTTTAGGGCAAAAAAGTATCTTCTCGAAGTGGTACTGCATCCTCAGCGTCACCGCTGTGGCTGAGATGAATCTTCAGTGATTTCATTTTCATGTTTCATAAAAGTCATGTTTTTTTTTGTTAAACTATGTTAAACTACTTTTCTTGTCAATTTAATGGGAAAACTCTCACCTGTTCAAGTTTTAAATCATAAATTTTATTCATTTGCTTCGAAATCACGAGAGAAACCGGCTATGTACATTGAAAAAGAAAATCTGTGATTTTCTGTCGTCTCCGAAGCCATGAAATTTTGAATTTTCTAGTAAAATATGTCACTATCAATTCCCCGTGTAGATTTCTGTCTGAATACGATAAAAGTATTCGACAATTTTTTTCCAGTCCCGAGTTAGCCGAAATAACTCCCATTTCGTGACAATGACTCATATATAAATCAGAAAATAATAAAATTTTTGAAATTTCTTTTCTATTATGGGGTGCGTTCAAGTTCTAAGATAACCAATTTTTTTTCTGAAAAAGTACTACTCAAAAAAGTTAAAATTTTTTCTACTTCTCAACGTAATCTCCGTCTAGACGTACACATTTTTCACAACGTCGGCACCATGATCACATGGCTGCCGAGAACACTTTTTTAAGGGTGTGTTTTGCCCTCTGAAAAATCGCTGATGCAACAGCGGCTCGACTGGATAGTGTCCATGGTCGGAAATGTATGGCGGCATCACGTGACGACATCTCCTGAGACATTGCGACTTGCGCAGCCTTGTGTTTTCGTAGGACTTTCCGCATTTTTAGATCATCATGCAAAATGGACTCTACAGATCCTACGGAAATGTTACGTTTAGAGGCGACATCACGCACACCTAATCGATGGTCTTCTATAACAACTTGCTCCTCTCGCGCAATCGTGATTTCGGTCAAACGCACTTTTTAATATTCATAACGCCTTCACTGCATACCTGACTAAATTGACAATGAATTTTGATGCGCCGTTTACTATGCGAAAGGAGAAAACAGATGATTACACATTCTTCTTGAATACTAAAGGTCGCCAGTTGAAGTGAAAACTACACTGCCTGCAATTTGTATTACAAATTTAAAAGCATTTCCCGCGTCTTTTAAAACCGCATCTTTCTACTTAATCTCACTGCTGAGAAAAAAGTTGGAGACCTTAGAACTTGAACGCAACTCGTAGTCTTATTTCACATTTAAGACTCGGTGTGGTTTGCAATACTATCCAATTTGGCAGCAATATATTTATATTGTGTATAATTAGATAAATGGTTGCAATCAAATACTAATTTTATTAAAATTTTGCTCTGGTCTACATTGTACTAAATATTTGTCATTGTACGAATGATTAACAAGCGCTTAATTAATAATGCATAAATATTAATAGTTAATTGTTTTTTGCTCAAATGCAATGGACTGAATATTGTCTTGATTAAAATTTAATGCTCAAATGGCTTTAGAGTGTTTATTATTCGATGAACGAATTTAAATAAATTAAAACATTAATAGAAACAATGACAAAATAAAATAGTTCAAAGTCTTACAGCTTAATAATTTGAGTTTACAGTGCTCCAGCTGAAGAAAACTCATAGGTAAGTTTTGCTTTTACAAATGATTTTGTTAACTTGGCTACTGCTGGACCTGTTTAATTACTTTGTGTATTTGATAAATTAAAAAATATAGAGTGTTATAATTATACACAGTACATTATGGTAATTAAATTTTTCAAACTCTCCATAACATAGGAACAAAAGTTCTATTAGCATTTCAATGCGTGTCGTGTCGTAAATATGCTGCAGGGCACAAAACTGAGAGTTTTAATTTAAAATTAAAATTAATTTCTCAGGGTGCCGTAAATAAGTTCAGTAATAATGTAAAATTTATTGTATAACATAAAGATGTTAAGAGAAGGTAAACAAAATTTATTTTTGTATTGGCAGAGTTTTAATGTAGACTAATCAGTGGTTTTCAATTTCAATGAGACAATGTACATTTCCCTTTAAAAGGCAATAAATAAATTAAATTATATTAAAAAATAGTTACATGTTATATTAGGATATTTTTTTAGTAAAATACCCCTACCTTGTTAATTTAACAAAATTGTTAAAAAACGAGGGGAATCCCCTTTAGGTATCTCTACCTACAATGCTTAGAAGCTGCAATCTTCTTGGTTTACCACATGGTGCGTAATCAACAAATTTCGGATTATATATGATATGTCTTTATAGGCAAAATAATTTTTTTTAGTATTAATGACTCATTTGTTTATTTTATTAGCCCTTCCCTCAAATCACTACATCATTGACAGCAATAGTATAGTTAGAGTTGGACTTTGACCTGTGTGACAGCAGCAGCAGTATTCATAATTTTTTATATATATATATATATATATATATATATATATATATATATATTATCGAATGTCCATTTACCAATTGGTTAAAAACTTTATACCGCAACACTATTCTATAAATTATTCACTGTACTATCAATTTTGAATGGTATCTGAGATTAAGCCGGTATGCCTGCTCATTTTTTTATTGTTTTTATGTGGAGATTACAATGGAGTATTTTAGTTGTAATTTACTAAAGAGCCCTTGTTATTGGTCTTAATGTTTTTAACTCAGACCGCTTACTGTGCAATGTCCGTATATATGATTTTCAATGCGAGTTTGTAAACTAGTAGTTTGCTATCCAGTGTAAGTTTAGATTTTTCCCAAATAACTATATCGGTTCTTTTATTATATCTATTGTTATATGAGTTACAAATTATAACTTGTATTTAACAAAGTAATAGGTTGTCGATTTTCCCAATGTATAATAGCATCATTCCTTACCTGCCCATTCTTAATATATTTCTTCTGCATTTTATATGTATGGTATGTACATTCGGTATTTTTTCAATAGACAATGTATGAGTTTTGTTTTACATATATTATAGTTGAATAACAACTTTTATTTTCTTAATCGGTTTTAGACCTTTTAGCAACAATTGTTTTAATAGTTTTAGTAAAAGTGGTAAAAGACTTATTGGTTTGTGGGATGTAACTTCCGTGTTTTTTCCTAGTTTGACTAGCTGTACCTTTCAAAGATTGTAAAAATATTTAACTCTTATTATAACATTACTACTAAAAGTATTTTTAAGAATATTTTTGCAATACTTTACCAGTAAGTGAATCGCAAAAGATCTTATTAAGGTTAGCTCCTTTAAATAAGACAAATTTAATTTAATTTTGTGTTATTTTGTAATTGAAAAGAGTATTTGATTTGGTGCCCTAAGTAGTTAAATATTTTCTTTTCTTCATTTAACCTTACCGAGGGGTTCTGGTTGCTTTCTATATAAAAATAATTTGCGGCATCTGTTGCATATAGTTTATTATAATGCTCTTCTATGGAATTGTTATTTTAAATATTCCATAACATTTCTTTAATTCCTTTGCATACGTTATTAAATTTAAATATTTATTAGTTGCCATCTTATTTGAGGTTTTTTTTTTCACATCTTTTTGTTTGCTTAAAGCTGGTAAGTGTGTCTTTACATGTATTTTGTTTGGTCAAGAGTAGCTTTCCATGTTGCAGTTTGTATGGCTGAAGCCAATTTTTCATAGCTGTTTCTATATATAATGAAGATTTCAATAAAATGTCAAGATTACTAGTTTATTGATTTTTTCCCAAAACATTTTCAATTTGTTTTTATTATAAAGAAATGGCTTTATCTGGAATTTTGTTTTTATTCGATAGCCATATCGGTTGTCCGGTAGTTAAATCATTTCAATTACTTCTTTGTAATTTGCTGCTTTGTGTGGTAGTTAACTAAGACTACTGTTGGTTCTTGCCGTTGAAGTCTTCATTTACTAATAATCTACGAGAGCAATCTTAAAAATAAGAGCTGCTAGTTTTTAGAAATAAAAAACCATAATTTTAAGTTCGAAAATTCCTCTGTTTTTCTACATAATTGCCATTTCGGTTGATGCATTTTTGTAGGCGTTGTGGTAGTTCTTGTATGCTTATTTATAACAGCTCGTCGCCATGTCGTTAAAGAAGCGTTGGATCGCTGAAGTGCATTCTGACCAAACGTTCTTTCAACTTGTGGAACAAGTGGTAGTCGCTGGGTGCCGGACGTTTTTGACATCTATGCACGATTCTCCATATTCTTATTGGCGATGAATTTCAAAAACCAAATAACTTTGCACCTAGCGATAGCAGCAAGCGGGAGCTCTATTACTAACGGCTGTCGAGCCAAAACTGAGCGTCCCTGCAGGCTAAACTATGGTTTGGTTGAGAGTAGTGGAAGCAGCAAACAAAAGAGCGTAGCGCAAAAAGTTTCCCTGTGGCCCTGCGCGTTAAAGATCTTATTTTTGAGATTACCTTTGTATTAAAAAAATTATATTAAAAACAATGTTCAAAATTTCGATATTTATTGTCGTGCTTCGATAGGCAACAGAGAACAGACTGTTATTTTTCAAAATTTATCTTAGATGGCGACACTAATAGCTTAAGTATGTTTCTGTTATATTTTCGTTTTTACAATATAAGGATGTTGTCATTATATTTCACATACCTCGAAGTATTGCTACAATTGTTCTTGTATGTCCAAATTATTGTCATTTTATGCATTGTACGTTCATATTTAACAATAATCTTATTTTATGTATGTATCTAGTATTATATTTTGGTTTAAAATTTATAAAATAAAAGAAAGAGAGAGGAAAAAGGAGGGTATATTGACTGTTTGTTGTTTAATATTCTATGTATTTGTTACTTTGTGTCTTTTGATGATTAGAATTGGTTTGAATCCATTTATGTCGATTGAAGTATGAGTATTTTTTTAATATAACAGAAGCGTCTTTTTTGCCACGGTAGTATACTTATAAAATTCTATTTTCTTCCTTACTAATGTTTTAATAATAATTGTTGAACCCTGACTTGTTTACTTAACAATATGATATCTTTTTATTTTGCTCAATCATTTAATAGCACTATTAATTGTTTTTAATGCCTATTGTTAAACTATAAGGTACCTTATAAGTAACAATTAGGTTTGTTGGCATACTGAATTAGTATTGTTGTTGACAATAAAAAATAATTAACAAGAGGTCACTTACTTGTATATTACTTTGGTCTTGGTTGTAATATATTACAGAGTAACATGAGTATGGCTGTTGTAGTAATGTTGTGTCAATGTTGTAATTGTAGATGATTGTGCATATTGAGCTAAGTTTTGATCCTTGTATATGGCTTGCAAAGATGTTAGGAGCGCGGATCATTATTGGATATGCTACCAAGTGTACTGTATTCTTCGCTCAGTAATCAAATAATACAATTAATTGTGACCAACTTTATAGTTCGCCGCTATTAACGTAGATATTTTAGCTAATCGTTACTTTATCTCCTAACATTCTACAAATTCTTTACTCCAACGGAGTTATATTAGTACGTCCGCCTTTTTTAAAAAAACATCAGTCTACGATTACGTTTAATAAATTTTATATAATTTGTATTTAATGAATTTTATATAAAATTGTAGACAGATTTATCTGTTTGGATTTTATTGTGCACAATATTTATGTAATAGTTGTATTGCTGATTTAACTTTTTTTGTTCTTTTATGAATATATATATATATATATTTCTAGTTGATAAGGTTAATATCACATCGAAATTGAGTTTATTAGTATATACTTACAGGTAATGTTGAATTCAATGATCAGCCTAGTTTGAGTATGACCATGTATAGTAGTATTTTGCTCTCCAGCGATAGTTGAGATTTTCATCCTAAGAGGCAATATATTTTTCGATATATTTCTCCCACATGTTTTCGTTTCATCCAAATGTGTTTCCTCCATGCCAGTCTTCTGTCTAGGTGGATTTCTAAGTATTTGGTGCTCTCAACTTGTGAAACTTGCTGGTTATTTAGCGTACCCGGTGGGCAGGTGCCTCTTCTTGTTAAAAATGTCACTTGTATTGATCTTGTTCCATTAATTTTGATGAGCCACTTTCTGAACCATAGTTGTAGTAGAGTCAGGTAAACTTGGAGGTTGTGGGATGCCATATTCATGTCCGAATGCAATGCTAGTACTGCCGCATCATCAGCAAATTTTGCACTCGTTGTTGGTGAAGTGGTATAGTATAGGTCCCAGCACACTGTCTTGGGGGACGCCTGAATTGATAGGAAATTATGTTGCTTGACAACATCCAAATTTGATTAGAAAGTATCCATCAGCTAGTACCGGCATGTGCACCGCCATCAGCATGTTATGTGGCATAAACTGTATACCCTGGGTTAAATAGCTTCTGTCCATAAAGTGTGTTTCAGATATAAGCATGACAACGATATATCGGTATTGACAAGGTCACTAGTGTTTCATTCCTATTTGTTCTATTATCCCTTTTATAATTAACTTCAGTTTACTTATATCGTCAATAGTAAAAATTCCTATCCCAAAGCAACCCAAGCTGAACATTTGGTTTAAAGTTCTGTCGACACTTGAAGAAGAAATGAGCCAATAATCGTTTTATCAGCCATATCTAAGCATTAAAACATTCGTTTGGCTATATTTGGTTTCACATAAATTAACGTTGTGCCGCATGCGTCTATTAACGGGAAAAATTGGCCATCAATAGGTGACGCAAATTGTCTAATTACTTGATGATAATTTATGTTTTGACCTGTATCTGTTAGACCGCGACCTAAATCGAAAATCTAAAACCTTTACGTGAGGTCTGGCAACAAACCGGTTCGAATAAGCTATTGACCTTTGAAATTCATTCATAACTGTAGAAGTTGCAATGTTAGTTACACACATAATTACATTTTTACAGTTTTATTGAGTAAAAGTATGGGTTGTTCGATGAACTCTGTTTTAGTTAAAATGTGTTGGAAATCATGGGAAAATTACTTCTTACTGGCTGGGCATATGTCAGTTTCTTTGCGTGAGTATTCAGATGTCATGTGATTTCCAGTACATTTAACACAGCGTGAGCTTCTGTTGCTGATATTTAGCACATTGAGGCATTTGGCGTTTTAAGTGGGGTAGTCCAATTGTCACCACTGAGTGTACTAGCCTATCAACCTTGTAAATATCTTTGTTTTGGTCTGCTGGTATTACTTCGACGAAGAACAGTGGTAATTCTTTGCTTGATATTCTAGATATTAGTGGCCTGGTGCTTATGTGCTATCAGTACTTTTTCATTTAGTTTGTGTTAGTGATTGGGTTAAGTTTTTAACGACTACTCTAAAAGTACGCTCTTGTTTTCTTTTATAAGTATGAAATTCAGTATTCTTCTCTGCTTGTGCTTCAGTTATGATCGTGTATTTCTCAGACAATTTAAGCTATATTTTAACCTCATCATTGAGTTCATATTTATTTTTGGCAATTTAATTAAGGATTCTATTGTTATAACGCCCGATATAAAATTCGGTGAGGGCTTAGAATTTGCCTTCGCAGGTGACGAGTTTTGAGACTTTCTCTGCAATGGTGCTATCTAACGGGTAATAGCGATTGGTAGGACCAATGGTTTGTGGTTTTTATTAGCTTGGTTTGGGAAAACATTTTATCGGTAGCTTCTTTACGATTGCGTTTTCTACTACCTACTAATTACCAATCAGGGTCTTGAGCTGGAGAGAGTGACGGTTGCAACTGCTGGTAAATTAAACCATTTTGACCAGATGAATTTGGTTGATTGTTTGGTGGTTGTATTATATCATTTGTAGAGGATTGTGTATACAGATTATTGACAGGTTGTTGGTGAGGGCACTGAATCTCTCTAAAACGTATGGCGGTTAAAAATTTGATCGACTTGCATAAGGAAAAATTGCTAGTTTAAATTTATTGTTGTAGCGGGTTAATAATAGTAGACCATACTGACCTTTTAGTTCAAATTAGGAACTTGTTTGTGCAGATTAATGAGGCTCTTGACCCAAAGGTCACACTTTATCTTGTCGCGTGACGCCAGATGCACTTGGACACGTCTTTATGCGGGTATACGGGTGGGACTGATAACATGGCGCAGTCACCGAAACCTCGCGAGGAAAATCCAGAAAACACTCTGATATTGCACGTCTGTATTGCTTGAGCCGCAAAACTCAAATAATCTACTTTTGGCAAATTTTTTGATAGAAAATAATTAACAATATTTCACAGTGAGTTCTTCTGTAGTTTTAATTTTAGTATCAGCATATTGCAATATTTTATTGCTATTTTTTGAGGAAATTAGAAATATCTTTGAATAGTTGAATATCTACAAAAAATTGTGGACGTCAATAAGGTCTTTTAGTGATTATTTTGTTCTTTGTAGTTTTACTAATTTTTTTATTAATAAACATGTATGTTTTGTAGCTATAGAAATGGCAATGTTTTTACATTAATTGTAGCATTTGCTACAGTTATATGTATTTATTTATTTTAATAGCTCAATATTTTGTTTTTCTGTGGTCTTCTTCTTTAGCAGCTAACAGATTTTGTTATTTTATTTAACATAATTTGCTAACTATAAACAAATATAAGTGTTTACTTTTTTAACATAATTAACGTAATTGTTTTAATGACTAATTGATTGGAATTAATGTATTTTAAGTGGCCGGGATTTGTTTAGTTACAACAGTTGAGAAGTTGTTTAGCTTTTGGTGTTATTTGTTGTGTGAAATTTTGGAACGTAGTTTGCGGGCTAAATAAAAAGTAACCAGATCTTTGAAATATAAAAAAAGCTATTTTTTGAAATAATTTAATGTATTGGTTATAAGTGATGCTCCTCTAACAGGGAACCCGTGGTTGAGTGAGTTTAAGCCTCGCTAGAAACCCATGGATGTTGTATTATTTAAGGTGCATGCTAGTAAAACAATAAGCTCTTCAGGCTGCAGTGCTAATAAGTGCACCCCAACAAAACACATTTCTTTTTACTTTTATAATATGCTTTATTGGTAGAAGATGTCTAACTAACACGTGGTTATAAAAATAACAAAGGAACTTAAGTATCTTTATCATCAGTGATAGGTGAATGTGTTTTGCACATTTTACAAGTTATCAAATCGGAAGTACTTTTGGAGTAACGTAATAAATGTTAGCACATAAGCTTTGCATGTACTTATTTCTTTCTTATTTTTAGTTTTTATCTGTAAATTAAAATTGATATTCAAACAGTCTTTATATTTTAATAAAATTCATTTTGTATTATTAATAACACAATAATAATAATAATAATAATAATAATAAAAATAACATTTATTGACTTATTTGAATTTTTATGACTCGTTAAAGTATGTTAAGTATCTCTTGTCTTAATTCTTATATACATTTCTAAAGGAAAAAGAAAAACGAAAAATTCAAAATAAATTAGAAACATAATATAAACAAAATAAAAGGAGTTGAATATTAAAGTAAAATTACAAATATAAATTATATACGGTTAGATTACTTTTTTTAATTAAAATGAATAGGGTAAGCAAGTGTGGTTTTATATGTCTACGTATATTGAATATATAAAGTAAGTGAATAAGGAATTTGTGTTAAAAATTGTATAAATAATTAATGTTTAATATATTTATTCTAATTAAATTACAATAAAATGAAACAGCAATGCTAACATGTTATTTATTGTACAAGCTACATTCTTAAGAAACATACATTCTACAGCATAACGGCAGGTAGATAATAAAATATAAAAATGGATGTTTATAATTATTTTCTGTATTTACAAAGCCACGTCCCTATCTATTTGTTCCTAATAGTTACATTAAACTATCTGTGTCAACCACTGCTAAAAAGTACTTCATTCAACACCAGAGGTTTTGTGGCTTACAAAAGGGACGTGGCATCAAGAGCTACAAATTCTCGGTGGTGGTGTGTCGGTTGTAGTCGTCAAAGTTGTCATAATGATTCAACTGCTTTAGATCAGCCGAGGCGTTGTAAACATCCGCTCCTTGGCGTGACCTAGAGCTGTACCTTGAATTAGTCCTCGCTATCGGAACATCGACTGATACAAACGTTGTTAGAACGGAATGTCGGTTGCTGTTGTTTGTGCTGTTGCATTTCAGGTTACTGTCGCTGCTAGGGCGCTTATACTGAGGTCCAGAGCCGTACGGCAGCGGTTTGCCACCAATAGCTCCCTTGTGCCTCTCTGCCCTGTCTTTGCATAGGCCATAGCGGCCCATTAAAATAAAAAAGTCCCTTCTGTACTGTTGGGTCAAGAGGGCGTACAAGTAGGGGTTGGCGCAGGAGTTGAGGGGATAAAAGAATACTAGCAGAATTTTTGTTTGCGTCACCGTAATTAACGGATAACCTAACAGGGCGGTCAGGCCGAAGAAAGCGATGGGCGCCCAGCAGGCGAAGTCCGTGAACACCAGCAGGGCCATGCGCTTGGCTACTGTGAGATCCGATCTCACGGTAGTAGTGGAGCACCTGTTGCCTCCTTGCCTTATCGATTTATACATACTCCCGTAGCATACGCAAATGAGGGCGAAGGCGAAGGCGTTAAAGGCCAATAAAGTAGACAAATAGATAGCGTCTGCCTTTCCTTTATTTTCCAGGGGCAGGCAAATGCTGGTCTTGGAATAGCTGCTGACGTCAATTAGAGGCAAGGTGGCCATGAAGACCGCGCATACCCAGCCTCCTATCATTACTCTAACGGCAGTTCGAAGTTTCAGGCGGCGATTCAGGTGAATCGCCCAGGTTATGGTGTACCAGCGTTCGGTCGTTATAACGGTTAGCGTATATACTGACAGAACGTTACCGAAAACAGTTAAGAAACCAGCTACTTTGCAGCCATCTCCTGAAACAAATATGTGTTGCTATACTAACAAATAAGTATGTAAATAGATATAATATTCTTACTTTATTGCTAAATATTGTATTTTATGGTTGTTCTAATTATTATAATTGAAAGTAATCTTAATTTATTAATTTGTTAATTAATTAAATAAAAAATAATTTAAAAAATAAATAAACAATATTTTATGTATAATCCAAAAGGAAATTGAAAACTGGTATTCTATTCAAGAATAAAAACTTTGCTAACAAGAGAAGGTCGAGGGATGCGACCTCACCGATTTGGTAGAAGCTTGTTTCGTATAATTTACTCATCACGCAGGTCAAGTGAAGAGGTATTTTCGTAGAAATAGCTTATATGTTTGTTCTTGAAACTTTAGCTCATTGTAAAAGATTTTGCATATAGAAAGACTTACGGTTTGAGAATGTCACCTTTTGATAAACAAACGGATTCAATCTGCCTTTGCAATAAGTTAACGACGTTAGTCGGATTGAAAATTTTGATTATTTTAATTACCGCTAGTGTTCACAAGTGAAGTACAAAATCTGAAAGCCAAATGGAGCTACCGAGAAAATGTACGGTGAATATGGACAAATAGAGGGAATCAAATAATCTAATTCATTCTAAACTCTAATTGTTGCTCATAAGAATTTTAGTAAATATTATATATGGGCTAAATAGTAACTTAGAACAACGATATTTTACGAATGTGAAATTTTCCACAAAAATTATACATCACTTGTTACTTTCGCACTGGACAGATTAGGGCCCTATAAGAGGAGTTACTTATATGCACAAATTATGAGTTGATGGTGCCTGCATAGTAAAATAAATTTAAATAAAATAAAAATAAAACAAAAGTCAGAAAAGACATTTGGAATAAAAATTATAAGGGCACAGAGAAAAACTTAAGAATTTTAAAAAGTAACAAAATATATGTTTATAAATAAACAAGTCAATTATTTTTTTATATAAGATGTACAGCATAAGTACAATAAAATACATAAATAAAAATAAGCAATAAAAAACCATAGATAAATTAAAAATATAAGGTACTTAATAAATACACATTTTTTTCAGACTAAAGACTTCTATATTTGCTTAATTTAATCTTGTAATGATGTTATAAAAGAGTAGGTTGTAAACTTTATCATACAAAAAAATAATAAATAGAGTTTACTACTTAGAATAGACAACTAGAAATCAAAGTAATATTTAATTACAAAATTTAAGCTGAAACGACCGCGCTAAAGAACGATTAAAAAGAAATCTCCTGCTCAGACACAAAACCTTTATTATACACATTGGAAACCTACAGTACATTACGTTTTTACGTTAATCGCCAAATAAATCGGGTACTCCTCATAACATCTTCGAAGGTTTGAAATTTCTTCTACAAAAAATCTCCTACCTATGAATAAAATCATCTGAAAGTACAATGTCATCGTGAAAGCAGTGCGATACAAGTCACTGGTTTATGTGCATAACAGACTTTTTGTCAATTTCTCGCACAAGTTTATAGCTGACTACAGAATGTCGACCACTTTTGCTTTATATTGCATATTAATGGGTCTATTTTTAAAAATGCTATAGCATTAATGTACAACACCTTCACTTATCACGTTCGGTTCGAAAAATTACACCGTTTGCTATGAATTGCACAAAAATTATATTACTGCACGTACTTCACATTTGGTGAAGTTTTGTATTACGACGTTTATTTTCAATTTATCTAGTGGAAGAGTAAATTACAATATAAACTTCTACTAAACTACTACGAACAGCGCCATAGGTTGGGCATCGCTCTCCCTACCTATTTCTCGCATATAAACAAATAGTGGTTTCTTTCCGAATTGTCCCGTAGTTGAGTATTTTAAAAATAAAGGTTATTTAAAAGAATGTCTAAAGTCAAAGTAATTTATGGCAAAGGAAGAAGAGGTAAAATTAGTCACATAAAAATTAGTTATTAAAATAAAAGCAAATAAAATAATTTAAAAATGATAAATATTTACAAAAACACTACTAAAAATAGTATTGTCCTTCATATAAATTTATATAAATTTTAAAGAAGATCCGCTTTAGTTTCATAACAAAAGATTTATCAAATACAGCTGATGAGTTTCGTAAGACTGTAGATCAGCTGGTGTACCAAATAAAAAACGCATTTTCTGTTATTTGATTCTTATTCTACTATTGCTGAAAATCAGTTATTCTAAAATTAAGGCTTAATGGCGAAATAACACGCAGTCGTAGTTCCGGATCTGGCGCCGGCAGCGAGCATCAAGAAGCCGGACTTTGCTTTTACTGCCACGCTTAATCATTATCAAAACGGCGTCTATTACCAACAAACTCTCATAACTGAATTAGAACTGTTCCAACAGTTACAATTATCAAACAATTTGCAATTGTTCCAAAACCCTTGCTTGTGCATAATTAATTGTCAACAGCAATTTCGCCAATCAACCTCAGCAAATATGCATAACCAGAATTACGGAGACATACCAGTACGCTTTAAATAATAAAACTTTAATAAAGAAAGTAGTTGGCCTACAGTTAAGTGCAATATTTGTTTCATAGAAAATTAAAAAAATCATAACATTATTTCATTCATACTGAGCTACAAACATAAAATAAAAATAAAAAATCAAAAATATTTTTTACGTTTTTTTTATATAATTCATTTATTACTAGATTAATAACGAAGTAAATTAGCAGTTGAAATATTTTGGCATCTCTAAGTAAATCTATTGAGGTTAATCATTGGACTCATCGGAAAGCAGATCCTGGGGAAACTTCTGTGTTAGTCTGGTGTGGATATTTTGTCTACCAAGGCGATAATACACAAAACCGTTGCAAGCGCGGAGGTTGGCAAAGAATTTCTGTACTCTGGCATTGATATATTTTGATATTAGTGAGATACCTACTTCATAATGCAGCTGTTCATTTCTAATAAACCATGGTGCGTTTACTGCAATCCGAAGCACTTTATTTTGTAACGTTTGGAGTATATGTATTGTAGTTTTTGCAGTGTTGCTTCAGATTGGTAAAGTATACAGGGCCGGCCGTGAAATGAGACATCTACGCATAACTCTGGGGTAATAATAGGCGATCGGTACGTAGCGCTAGCCACGTTACTACCCTTATATACCGTGGGCTCTAGATTGTACCAGACTTATCCTGTTACGACCCCAAAGGGCCTTCGTGGTCTATTGCGGAGAACTATTATTATACATAACATTTAGCATTTAATTTTCAGCGCCGTTTTTTATTACTCACGCATTATAATTACAAAGCATTACCAGGTATTTCACTGCTTGATCAGTAGGATTTCATTTGATGCCCATATTATTGACCTTGATGTTAGGAGTGTGTTTTAAGGTGAATACATTGGTTTCACACTTTGTAAAGTTGATTTATATATTCCAATTGGTAAACCAGAAAAATAATTGATTGGTCGTTGTAAATGGAAGATGGCTTGTGTAATATCGGGGACTTTATGTTAAAATAACAGTGTCTTCGACAAAGGTTGTTAAAGTGGCGTTGACTGGTGGTACCTGTAAAATATAAATGTTGAATAACAGTGATCCCAAGATACTACCTTGTAGAACTTTTGCTTTGTAGTTTCACAAATGGCAAGATTGATTTTAACGGCAAATTTTTGATTTTCTAGGAAGGAGAATAGCAGTGTTTTAATATAATTAGGGATGTTTAATCTAAGCAAATCTTCAAGCCTTTTATCTAAACTTTGAAATACGTCTAGGTATATTGCTGTTGTGTAACCATCCGGTTTTTATCTTTTTCTGATTTTGGAAATTACAGGATGTGGGCATGCTTTCATGTTCAAGGAAAATAGCCGATTCTAAGGTATGTATTAAATATTATAGTAAGGTAAGCTAGAGATTTTATGGTCAGTTGTGCAAGCACTGCATTAGGTCATGTCTTGGCGATTTTTGCTTGAAAAGTTTACTAATAATGGATTTAAGCTCAGTAGGTGATATGGGTTTAATAGGCTCAGTAATGAGAGGTAAGTTTCTTTCAATGTGGTTCGTTACGTATGCCCCATGTATTGAACTGCAGATAATTTTAGATGTGTAGGGAAAGCTGGGGCTTTCTCTGCATCTGTGCTATAATTCTCTGTTTCCGAGGTTAAGATCGATATCTCTTCTTTTGGTTTTAATATTCTCTTTGTAGCTCTCCACATGTTTGGGTCGCCTAGTTCTAATTCTTCTATGTACCTTTGGTTTGTGTTTATTCTTAGCGCGTCCAGCTCTTTTTTAATACAGTGTGCTAAGCCACTTAAGGTTCTTTTAGTTTCTGGGTTTCTCCTTCTTTGCGATTCCCTTCTTTCGACTTTTCATTTTTATGAGATCAATTATATATTTTGGAGTACTATAAGTTTGAAGGTTTAGAGTTGGTTTACTAGCACACT
The DNA here is from genome assembly GCA_036346155.1 of Sinelater perroti. Lineage (NCBI taxonomy): Eukaryota > Metazoa > Arthropoda > Insecta > Coleoptera > Elateridae > Sinelater > Sinelater perroti. The sequence continues at coordinate 589,369 of JARFIY010000348.1, read as the reverse complement.
GTCCACAAATGCCGTAATAAGTTTAGTTATCGCTTGGTCTATGCTTTCTTCTGTCTTCAGGTTGGTGGGGCAATATAGGCGCTGATCTAGACTAGTATGGATTATCTCAGATAATTGTACCGGTGATTAGCCGAGGGACAGGTTGTTTAATTTGTGTAGTGGTAATGAAGGATTGGAGACTAGGCAAGTGATCAGAGTCAAGTTCATTTTATTATTCTTCATTAATTTGTCTAGCAAAGTTTTTTTCCAGCAGGTTGTCGAGGATATCTGGTTAATGATCTGTATAGATAATAAGTATAATCTATGAAAACTATTATTTGGAAAGAATTTTAGGTTGTTAAGTTTTCCAATGTAACTCCATAAGGGTTGTATGCTTTGCAACTCTATATTGCGTTTTTACTATTTGCATCTTCAATAATCAATATCAGTTCAGTTGTGTTAAATAATGTATGAACATCTGCTTCGCTTAGTTTTTGTTCGACTTTTTATAAATACTTATTATGTGAGACTAATTATTTCACACTACTTTATGCTTGTGGTTTCTATACTGGTTAGTGGTAATTTAAAGATCGAATGGCTTATTTAAATTTCGATCATTGCGATGTACTTGATATATGGTATTTTAAAAGGGATATGCAGGTAATATCCATATTATGTGTGGAAAGAAACGATTTGAATAGAGATCTTTGGGCTTTGATGCTGTTTAAGTTCTTGATTGATTAGGGTCAATTAAGAAACAAAGAAAGGAGGATGTTTGTAATAAAGGCTTTGATCTACGGGAGAGAGGAAGCTAAAAAGTCGAGAATTAGTTTGGTTATGCTACTTGACAGAAATGATTCCATTTTATTACTGCCCGATGCAGCCGATGATTGTGGTAATACGGTTGGAATTAAGAAACGGAGGATTACCTCGTGTTTGTGATACATTATGGTTTCTGTTCTATGCGTTCTCTGCAGTTGTTGGCACTCGATAATGGGATTGATTTTTTAAGAGCCTTTATGTAAGTTTAACATAGTGACTACATCCTCGATGACTTGTGGCATGGTCTTCGCCACAATTAATACATGTAGGTGGTTCATTAGGTTCTCTGGTAGCGATGGCATTGAGATATATGTGCATTTTTAGCAGTATTACTATCAGTTAATTTAACAGCACATATTGGTATTGGTTGTTTACTCTTGTTAAGATGCGTTATTATTAATGATTGATAAGTCTTTTAGCTCTTGTTGAATGTCCTTATCTGTCAATAAAAGAGAAACATTCTTGATTACGACATTTAAGGGCTTATAGAAATTTTGAAATGTGTCGTATTCTTTAAGATGACTAGACAGTGTTCTGTAATTTTTTTTTATTTTGGTTAAATTTATTTTTAATGTGCTGTTGTTGCAAAATGCTGTAAATTAGCTGGATATTATGTTCTTAATATCGGATTTTAGTGCCGTGTGGTTGATAGCACTATGGAGATACAGATGTGGAATTTTTGGGTTTTATTCTGATACATTTGGTGTGAACTTTGCTCCGGTAGATTGGTTTTCTAAATGCAGCGGTAAATAATATTTATTTTGTTCTAATAAATTTGGTGGAGACCGCATGTAACGTTTTTGCACTTCATTCGAAGGCGGCGACAATACGTCACTTTTACGAATATTCAGCGTTTTATTTGTTATTGAGGTAATATTTTTTGTATTACTGTCGGTCGTAGTGATAAGATTCGTACTTGCAAATTGTTGATTTGTCTGCTTGTTTATAATATGGTAATCAAAGATTGGCCCTTTGCTCACTCACTACGGGTAAGGTATTTAACTTAAATTACGTCTTAGCTGAGACTTATTTTAATTTTTAATTTTGATTTTTGCTACTGGAACCTATTTGTAATGTCCTAAGGTTTAAAACGCTTAAATCTACGTGTGCCATTTGATTTGTCGAGAAGTCTACGCGCTACTTGATTTGACTGCCCTGATAATTTTACATTGTATGTCGCACTGAGTTGTTTAGCTATCTTTTTAACTGTAGATATTTGAAGGTCTCTTCTTAGTGTCGCATTGGCGACAAACCATAAGGCGTTGGTAATTTGACGTAGGACCTTAGATTGGAACCTTTCTAACATACCGATATTAGAATTAGCAGCCCAACATAGTACTGTCCGTCTTATAAGTACAATTTTAATAGAAGGTATGGGATAGTTGTTTTTAATTTTGTACAGTAATCGTCAATGCCAGATCTTATCGAAGGCTTGTGACACGTCAAGAAATATAACTGAGCAAAATCTTTCTTCTTCAATTTTGGAATTTATGTGACCTACTACACAGTATACCTGTTTGATGGTTCCATGCTGTTTTTTTAAACCGAACTGATGTTCGGGGATTAGTTGCTTTTGTTTCAGTATTGACTTTAATTTTTTAAGGAGAAATTTCTTGAATATTTTTGATATTGTTGGAAGGAGGCTGATTGGCCTATGTGACTCCACGCTTTTAGGATCTTTGCGAGGTTTTGCTGTAAGTATGATTTGTGCTATTTTTAGGAAACTGAGAAGTAATCTAATTTTGGGGCTGCGTTGAAGAGTGCAGTTTATTTCGAATTATATTCTCTAGAAGTTTTTTGAGTATTTTGGCTGTAATTTGATCATACTCTTAGTAATTTTTTATTGAGGTCTTTGTAGATTATTTGTTGGATGGATCTTAAACTTTTAATGGAATCTAATCGAAGTGGTCAGTTTAAGAATGTTTGAATTTGTTCTTCCTCATTATTAATGATTATTCTTGGGGAAGGCATAAACGTTTTGTTTAAGATATTAAGCAAATACTTCTGCTTTTTCTATATTTAATCTAGTCCACTGGCCGTTTTCCAGTTTGATTGGATAGTTATGCTGCCGGGGACGCTTGATGTTTCTCGGCACCTTTCAAATAGAGTAGTTGGTATCTTTGGTTGAGAAAAGTTTCTGTACATAATTTTGGATAAGTGAATTTTTTCTTCTTCTCGTTTGTTAGCATTGCTTTCATAATTTTTGTTTTTCTAAGATTTTTTTCTATAACACTATTAGAAGATGGTCTCTGTTGCAGTTTGTTGTCTGTTTCTAGAACTGCTGACCATGTAGCCCCCTGAGTAGTCTGGGTTAATAAGTTAACAGCTAGGTTTAGTTCTTTCTTGTTTTTAAGTAAGAATTTAAGATGGTCATTGCTGAGTATATTGTTAAACATAATCCAGTTTGTTTCACTTTGTGGAGCGTAGATGGTTTGACTTTTTGCACCATGTTAGCATTTAGTGAAGCAATTATAGGAGAGTGGTCGGATAAAAGGTCAAAACTTGATTGTATGTTTAGGTGAGTATGCGGTATGCTTTTTGTTATATAGAAGTCTAAGAGGTCTAGTGAACGTTTTCTATCTATATGTTGATTGTGAGATTGTTTTCTAGCAACACTAGTTAGAGTTGTCTCACTTTTGGTGTAGGTGTATTTGTTCTGGATCCCCACCATAGGTGTTAAGTGTTGAAATTGTCTCCACTGATAAAGTTGTTGGCAAGTGTATCGAAATTTTACTTGTACTGATTTTTTTTATAATTTCACGTTTGGCGAGGAATATATGGATGATAGCTTGATGAGTCTGAGATAATCATGTATAGTAACGGTGGTTGCTTTTATGGAAGTTTTTATTATTATAGCAAAGTCTCTATGGGCTGCATTATCAGGGTGTATAGATGAAGTAATCTGCCACTCGTAGATAACTTTTACTTATAAAGTACATCTCGGAGATGAACATAACGTCTATATTTTTGTGTATCAGAAAACTTTTCTTGGTTTTGTTGGGCCAAGTCGTTAGCTTTCAAACGCCCCTTTTTAATAAATTAGCTTTTGTTGGTTTTATTACTTAACGAAATGATAATATTTAAAAGTGTATCCATTCTTTCTGTCAACATTTACACTATTTCTTCATTTTCTCTTAGTTAAAAGCTTGTATGCTGGTTAGCGGAAGGCTGTTGTTGACCAGTAGGTATTAGATTAGTCACTTGAAATGTCGAAGAAATGGGAGGATTATTAGTATTTTGTGCTTTAGTTGGTTGTTACATGTGTTTACCTTTCCTTTAATACCCTGTTTCTTAGAGTGGAATGCAGCTTCTGTTGCAATTGTTTCGCATACCACATCCTTTATAATTAGCAGGGCAATTTTCTTTACAGTTAGAACTAAAAGAAATGGTGTGCGCACAAAAAATACTTCTGAGCGTGTCTTTTGAAATTACATCGATACGGAAACAAAAATAGAAAACTAAAAGGATACAACTTATAAAAATAATTAACTAACTTTAAAATAAGTTTTAAAAGATAAAAAAACAAAAAAGTAAGTTTGTAATCAAGGGAGCAAATGGGCCAGAAATAAGAAGCAAAAACAATTTTATTGCTAAACTAGGAGTGGTTGCAGAAATGAAGACAGTAATTACTAAAGATTGCTAAAAGATAAAAAAGACATAATTATAAATCTGGTAAAGATGAAGTATTGGAATAATAAACAAACTTATAAATTAAATTAAATTAAAATTATTAAATATTTGTGCTGACAACAACATGGCACCGAAAGAAAGATGCAGAAGGATAAGAAACGCAGAATCAAAATTGGTTATAAGAAAAATATGAAAAAATGAAAATAATAATATAAAATGTAAGGAGCATTATAGGGAAAGAAAAAGAATTAATGAAATATATAATAAATCATTATATAGAAATTTCAGGTATCACATAAATTAAAAAAAGAATATAAAAGGTATACTGCCTGGTTTGGTCCGCAATCAAAGAAATAGAAGTAGCAAAATGACTAAACAAACTAAAAAAATTAAAATAAGAAATATATAAATTAAAAACAATATATTAAAAATAAAACTACTATGAGAAGAAATATAGAATATGATAACAGCATATGAAAAGAATGACTATCCAAATAAAGACAAAAAAGTAAAATTTTTCCAGAAAGGGGGGAAACAATAGAGGGCGGAGGAATAATATACTTGTTTGGGAGATTTAAATGGATGAGTAAAACATGGGTATAGAAAAATATTTAGGAAATGAAAGATAAATTATAAAAATCAACAGATGAGACAAAATGAAATGAATATATATAATCAACTAAACAATAACAAATATAAAATTTAAATGTAAAGATATGCACGAGATTAAAAAAAGCAAAATATTAACTGCTTAATAGCAGAAATCAAAGTAATACAACAAGTAAAGAAAGGAGGTACCACCATATAAAAATAAATCTGAGAAGAAAATAGACAAAAATAAAAATTAAACTCGGGAAACTAAAAGAATACCAGAAAATATATCTTGAAATATTAAAGTTAAAAAATTGACAAACAGAAAATGCAAATGGAGGAAAATAAAAATGAGTTTAAAAATACTATACTAAGAGCTGCTATGGAGAGTAGCAGAAGAAGAAAAATAATAAATAAAAACACAGAAAAGTAACAAATAGAATAGTAACAAAATCAAAAATTAAAGGGATTAGAAAAAAGACAAAAGACTACGTGAAAACGGAGAAAAGTGAACAACAGCGATCGAGGAAGGAAAATAAGAAGAATGGATAAAACTTTGATAAAAGGTATAATATGAATATTATACGATAAATTTAAAGAAAAATGATGAAAACAATACAAAACATCAAATAATAGAAAATGTGGACAAAATTTTAAAGAACTAACAAACGCGTAAAATAATTCAATGGAAGTATAAGAGAAGACAAATTAAATAGGAAAATTAGAAGAAATAGAAGGCAAAGATATTAATGAGAGTACATAAAATTAAGAAAAGCACTAGTATAGGTTAATATAACATAGAACATGACAAAATGTATGGTGAAAAATAACCTAATTTACAGGATTACTAAACAAAATAAGAATGTTAGCTAGAAAAATGCTAAAATGGAACATGGAAAACGTACTCTCCTTACATAAGAAACGAAATAAAAGAATTTGAGATTATTATAAGGGAATAACATCAATAAGCATACCAGTTAGTAATTAGGAAATTTTGCGAAAATACGATGCGCTCAAAATTTACTATTTAAATTGCATGACTTGATCCTATGCTAATAACTACCTTTTAGAAATTACGTTCTGCTTATACAATCCTTTCTAAATAGTTACTGAAGTATTTATTACATTATCTTTGTAAAATGTTGATCAAATCTAAAGAAAAATTAGGTATTTTTCAAAATTTTTGTTAAAAATTTTGGCTTAAAGTTATTTTACCTATTTACTTGGACTGCTATAGTTTAAAAAATAAAAGTAGTAGAATGATTTGGGAAACAGTTGTGTATCCAAAAGATATCTTTTTTGAACACATCTGTTACTATATAAATAAAAAAGAATAATTATGCTATAAAGTTTTCTCAAGTAACACAAATATTACAAAATCCATTATATAGATTGATGCAATATAAATGCAGGTTTTTAGATTTTTTGTATGTAGCTCAAGTTTAACCCAATAAATTGTTGTTTCAACTTGCAGAGTTACATATCATTCGAAAGCTTATTTCACGCTCTCTCTAAATATCTGTTTGAAATTTATCGTGAGTTTTTTTTTCTGTCAATAATTTGGCTTTTAATTGCAGATGTCGAAACGCGATTTTCGCTACATTTTCTTCTATGAGTTTAAGCTAGGACGTAATGCAGCTCAAACCGCTCGGAACATCAACGAAGTTTGGGGCGATGAAAGTGTCAACGAATGTACGGTACAACGTTGGTATCAGAAGTTTCGTTCCGACAATACCAGCCTCGATGATGAGCCTCATGCCAGACGTCCATCAGCCATTGACAACGAGCAATTGAAGCACTTAATCGAAGCCGATCCTCGTAAAACCACACGAGAGCTTGCTGAAGAGCTCAACGTCGACCAATCATCAATCGTTCGCCATTTAAAGCAAACTGGAAAGACAAAAAAGCTCGATAAGTGGGTGCCGCACGAATTGACCGAACAACAAACAACTTGTCGTTTTGAAATGGCGTATTCGCTCATTCTGGGCAACAATGATCCTTTTCTCGGTCGAATTGTAACGTGCGATGAAAAGTGGATTCTCCACGACAACCGGCGACGTTCGGCTCAGTGGTTGGACCGCGATCAAGCACCACAACATTTTCCAAAGCCGGCATTGCACCCAAAGAAGGTTATGGTGACCGTTTGGTGGTCTGCGGCCGGTCTCATCCACCACAGCTTCCTGAATCCGGTTGAAACGATTACGGCAGAAAAGTACTGTCAGCAACTCGACGAAATGCACCGGAAATTGCAACGCATGTGCCTGGCATTGGTCAACAGAAAAGAACCAATCCTTCTCCACGATAACGCACGGCCGCACGTCGCACAACCGACCCGCAGAAGTTGAACGAACTGGGCTATGAAACTCTGCCTCATCCACCATACTCACCGGACCTCTCGCCTACTGATTACCACTTTTTCAAGCATCTCGACAACTTCCTTCACGAGAAACGCTTCAAAAATCACGACGATGTCAAAAACGCCTTCGCAGACTTCATCGCCTCCAGAACTCCGGATTTCTACGCTACCGGCATAAATAAACTTGTTTCGCGTTGGCGAAAATGTGTTGATTCGAATGGTTTTTATGTGGATTAAAAAACTTGTTTTTGAGTTGAATTATGATACTTTAAAGATACAGGTTCAAAACCTGCATTTATATTGCATCAACCTAATATTATGCAATTATGCACTACGCATTGAGTATATTACACAACTATTAAATTTAACACTTACCTCTTTGCCAGTCAATAGCGTAGTTGAAGTATACTCCAATAGAGCAGGCATCGACGACTGCAATGAGGAATAGGTGAATTCCAATACAGAGATCAGCAACAGCTAAGTTGCACATTAGAAATTTGGAAACGGTCAGGCGGAAGTGGGAAGTGGAGATTACGATAACCACAAACAAGTTGCCTATAACTGCAGAAAGCGATATAAACCAAACAGGAATTCTCAATCCCCAATTTCCCATAAGGTCCTCGCAAGGATTAAATGCATCCGGGGCTGGGTGACATTTCACCTGTAAATGAGAACTGAAGCTGCCTTCTGGAAGTAATTCGTGTTTACCTCGTGGTAGTTCGTGTAGATTTTCCCGCAAACTGCGGTTGTGATAGGGAATCCCGTGTTAACGGGGAGTGTACTGTTGTGGAAGATCTCCTCGTCCTCATTCCACGAGCTCTCCTCGGCGATGCTATGCGAAAAGCTGTCGTTCGGGGGAGCCCACCTGAACAAGGTCTTCAATGCTGGGTTGCTGCCTCCCAGCAAGCCGTAGCTTAAAGAGGAATTTTTCGAAGCGCACGTTTCCTGCAGTTGCTTGCGAAAGTTACGATGTCGCTCGAACTCCCAGGGGTTGTGGGTGTGGGGAAATTTAAAGGCGCAGCAGTGGTACGGATACGTCAGCCACGCTTCTTTGATGAACTGAAATGGGAATTTATGGATTAAATTAGAGAAAGTTAGTAGGGGTAATTTATTAGGGGTTTGGGATTTGTGGTTTGAGGGAGGAAATCATTATTAGCTTAATTCGATTTTACTTAAAATACTCAGAACTCCAGTACTAATAACAACTCTCAATAAAAGTTTAAAACTCTTAAATTACTATTTTTGGAAAAGTTAAAAAGTAAAATGTAACAAATTACAATTTTGAGAATATTTAAGATAACAGAATTTTCCTTTAGATGTCAAATACTTACATAACAAACTCGACGATGTTTTTTATTATACATAACTGTAGTTTTTAAAAGTTTCTCAGTAAATTAGGTACTTTTTGTTCAGATCACGTTTATTTTTAGCTTCAAAAATATATTATCTGTGTTTTAATTATAATAAAGTTTGCCATAACTAAAAATTAATATTAATAATTAAGTAAGTTATTGTGTGTGTGTGTTTTTTTTATTGTGATGGTATACATTTCCAAAACTCCAAAAATTATTTTATAAGAAATATATGTTATTTCTTATATTGTACTTCAATTTTCGAGTTTTAAATTTATTTGTGTGTACTCATCTAGGTAATTCATAAGTAATTGAAAAATATTAGATTAATTTTTTGTTTGGCTCTAATTACCTTGTCGTGAGATTTAGCAAAACCTGCTGGTTTTTAATAAAGTAAAAAGATTTACATATTGGTATATGGGATTCTTGTTGTTACGATTTGCTATTATTTTAAAAAAGCTTAAAATCCTCTGTATTTTAAGACATACTAAAAATGTTAATTATTGTTGATAAAAGGCAGGATTATGTTATTGTTAATTAGTAATAAGAAAAAAAAACACGACCATTCCAGATAGGTGATAAAAAGTGTCACAAACAAACGAGATTAGCACAGTTCGTAACAAAAAATGTATCAGGGAAAAACGGAGGTAAATATAGTAGTATAAGCTATATAACAAACATTCTATGAAAGTAGCACATTTTACCAAAATTAGGCAATTTATTTTAACAAAAATTAATGAGCGCTCAAAGTCGTGTCCCACCTTCATCTTGAACAGCAAACGGAGAAAAAAATGGATAATTCACAGAAAACATAAGCGAATAAAAAAACAGCCACAGAAAAAAGAAAATTTAGTGCGTAAAAGAAAGTTAAACAGTTAATAATAAAACTCAAAATTATAAAATGTTATTAGCAATCCAAAAGATAAAAATGTGAAATTTGCAAAGCAGATGGTTTTACAAAAGTAAGCCAAAGATTAAAAATCACAGTAAGGTACTGTACATAGTAACGTGCTGCACAAGATTAAAAAAAATTATTAGAAAATAATTATTTTTATGTGTGATCTAAAGAAAATCAATTATATAGAAACAAGAGAAAAGTTTATGATTTTGCTAGGATATGATACAAAATTAGTATTAGAATATGCTAACATCAAATCAGAAGAAAATCAATATATTAGCCGAAAGTAGGAAAATGTAGTCAACATTCAAAAGCCAAAGAATGGAAGGTTATTAAAAGATTTTGCGATGAGTGTATGAATGAAAGTGAAACGTAAATATTCCCAATAGAAAATATACAGAAAAAAAAAACTGGATGTCTTATAATATAATATGATGATACAAAAACTCAACAGCAAATATACTGAAGACTGAACAAATAAACTTGCACTGCAACAACATAAAAAAAGAATAAATCTTTCTTCGTGAGATATTAGTAAAAGAAAAATACGAATAAACACTACAAGAATCTTCAAAGTGAACAAACGCAAATACAAAGAACTAGCAAGACAACACAAGAGAGTACGGAAAAGAAAAGAAATAATTGAAACTTAATTTGCTATTTGTAAACTTTAAACACCCATACGCAACATTATTAGAGATCACGCGATGGTAGATTTACAAATTCTGACCAAATAGATTAGTATAATAAAATTTAACTTTGAGAATGGATTAAGGCAAAGGGATACTTTAGCATCAACATTGATTAATATTTCACTTGAAAAAACAGAACAAGTAAAATAAATAGACAATAAATATCAGTATCAATAAAAATCAGTATCTTGTATTCGAAGACGAAGAAGACCAAAGAAGAGCTAAATGAAGTCAACAAAATTTATAACTGTTCGATGTATGAAACTTCAAATAAATAAAAATAAAACAAAGTTTATGACCTGCAGTTAAAGACCATACAATCATACTTAGGGAGTGCAAATGCAATGAAAAACAGTATTAAGGAAAGGAACTATAAAATTGCGTGTTTAGAAAACTATAATTAGACCAACCGTGGCATATGTCTATAAAATGTGGATTTTAAAAAATCATGAAGAGTAAATGTTAAGTATATGGGATAGGAACAAGAGTTCCAGTGCTGTAATTGATTTTTCTTACAGATGAATAACGAGTCCTAATAAATGCTAACTGAAACAGAAATTTTTATTAGTGTGTCTTGGCTTTTTAGTCGCAGTTATACATTAATTGATGATCGATAAAATTTTTATGTTTGCTGTTTTTACTTTTTTTGTTATTATTAATTGTTGTTTATTACCTTGCAAAATTATTTTTTTAATTGTCATCAAAAACTTCAATTTTTCTTTTTTTCTACTGCTATATATCACACCTATGATTGATTTATCTTTTTTTTTGTAATGATCTGACTTAATTGGTATTCGAAAAGCATTTTTCAATGCAGGTTTTTAAACATTTTTATTATGTTATTGAAACTATATTGTAAAAATAAATTTTAAATAATTATTAATATTTAAAGTGGAATTTTCTTAAAAATTACTGGTTGTACTTTTTAGGTAACTCATACATGAACATTTATTTAGCATTTTCATGACTGCTTTCTACTTTTTATTTTTGTGCCTTTGTACTGCTCTTTATGTGCAAATAGGTTTTTTTTATAAGTGTCTTGTCTCTAGCCTCTTTTAGTATTGCAGAACAAAGTATGATTAAAAAGTTTCTTTTTAAGCGGTTGCAAAATAAAAACAGAGGTAATATATATATATATATATTTGTGTCATTTGAAATTATTATATTATTGTACTCAAAAAGTAACAGGTACATTAATTTAATTATTAAATATTTCTAGATTACTTTTGCAATAATTAATTTAATTTATTTCACTTCATTCATTAATTGTATTTTAAAATGTTATATTGTAATATTACGTTTCAAATAGAAATGCGTTGATATTTAGTATCTTTAAATGTAACAAACGACCAGCAGTAAACTGCTAACGCAAATAGATTTTGTGTGACCATCCCGTTCGGATTATCTTATCGTGCGCTTACGGTTGTACATCGTTGTTAACGACTACAGTTAAATTGGATATATATCTGGTTGGCGGTACTTTTGTAAGTCTTACAGACACTATAAATTTTCGACTTACTGAATTATTGCAAGTTAGATATTTGATAACAACCATTATCAGATTTATATGACCTATAAACAATTATTATATAAATATATAATTGGCTCAACATCAAAGACTAGTTTTTATTTATCTAACTTATAAAAATGGGTAGTAAGAAATATCTACAAAACATAATTTCTAAATTTTTGATTTAGAAATTTTACACAATAGTTTATTAGCACCTTCATTTTAAAATACTGCTTTGTAAGAGTTAACCAAAAGCTCTTTTTTTAAATTATTTTTAATTAATAATTTATTTATAATAATTTATATATAAATCTGAAAACTGTATGTGCCTTTTGTGTCTCAAGTTATGGTTAATATGTGTTTTAAATGTTAAACTTTGCTACCACCACATTAGATTGTAAACAAAGAATTTTTTAGCTCTTTTTAGTCAGTTATACATTAATTGATGATCGATAAAATTTTTATGTTTGCTGTGTTTACTGGTTTTTATTATTAATTGTATGTTTATTACCTTGCAAAATTATTTAATTGTCATCAAAGTAAACTTCAATTGTGATCTGTTTTCTACTGCTATATATCACACCTATGATTGATTTATCTTTTTTTTGTCAATGATCTGACTTAATTGGTATTCGCAAAGCATTTTGCAATGTCAAAGGATAAGAAACTGCAAATCTACTGTTATTGAAACTATAGCCTGTAAAAATAAATTTTAAATAATTGGACTTAATGATTTAAAGTTGAATTTTCTTAAAGATTACTGGTTTGGATACTTTTAGGTAATCTTCATACATGAACATTTATTGTAGCATTTTCAGTGACTGCTTTCTACTTATTTATTAGTGCAACTTGTACTGCTTATATGTGCAAATAGGTTTTAAAGCTGTCTTGAGATCTCTAGCCTCTATTTAGTATTGCAGAAACAAAGTATGGATTAATAGTTTCTTTTTAAGTGTTTGTCAAAATAAAAAATGAGGTATATATATCCTATCGATATATTTGTGTCATTTGAAATTATTACACCCATTGTACTCAACAAGTAACAGGTACTTTGACATTTAGATTATTAAATGATTTCTAGATTACTTTTGCACATAATGTCATTTAATTTATTGGTCACTTCATTCATTAATTGTATTTTAAAATGTTATATTGTAATATTAGCGTTTCAAATAGCAATGCGTTAAGCAATATTTACGTAGTCTTTAAATGTAACAAACTATCCAGCTGTTAACTGCTAACGCAAATAGATCTTGTGTGACCATCCCGTTCGAATTATCTTAGTCGTGCGCTTTACGGTTGTACCATCGTTGTTAACGACTACAGTTAAATTGCGATATATATCTGGTTGGCGGTACTTTTGTAAGTCTTACAGACACTATAAATTTTGCGACTTACCTGAATTATTGCAAGTTAGCATATCTTGATAACAACCATTATCAGATTTATATGACCGTATTATACAAGTTATTATATAAATATATAATTGGCTCAACATCAAAGACTAGTTTTATTTATCTAACTTATAAAAATGGGTAGTAAGAAATATCTACAAACACAAGAAATGCATTTTATAAAGTATTATTACTGTTTTTAATGTTAATGTGAGCATAAAAATCAATTTTTTTGCAAAAAATTTTTATAACTTAAAGTTTTTGAAGAATGTTGTATGTCTTATACACTATTTACAAAAATATTTTAAAACAGTTTATAAAATAAGTATATTATTAACGATGAAACAAAAAGGGTCAGTATAATTGAAGTTTATGTTTTAAATTTTGTTAGTGATCGTAGTCTTTATTTGTCTTTGTGTTACTCATGTTTTCCTTTTTGCTTTACTATGACACCCTAGACGAAATATAAAATTTTATTTTTCTGTTTGATAACATTAAGTCTTTTAAAAGAAAATGCAATTTACACTTATTATTTTTATAAACCTGTCTAATGTAAATATTCTCGTTTTTAATGGAAAAAGTTTATTTAAATAACGAAAAATATTTACTAATTCTAATATGAGAGTAATTTAACGGTGCCTTTATTTGAACTTATTTGTAATAGATACTGAACCTTACAAAGTGTTTTTCCAATTGAAAATTATTTTATTTCATTCTATAAAAATATATTAACGCAACCCTGCTTTAGAACATTATCAAAGCATAATGGAATGTTAATATTGTACTTATGCTAAAGGGTGATCAATGAGTGATTTCCATAGAAAATTTTAAAAATAATTTTAGATTTATTGTAAAAAAATTATACTATAAAAAAGTCTAAAAAGCAGGATTGTGTCTCTTATATTTTGTTGCCAGTGTCATTGAAGGTTTTTGAAAATTTTCTACCAAGCAACTGAAACCGCTACTTGAAAAACATTAGCTGATTCCAGATTATCAATTTGACTTCAGAGCTTAACATAAATAAGTACACAGGCTCGTGAATAAAATTAATTGGACATTTGAAATAAAACAATACTATTCTGCATCCTTTTTCGATACAGCCCGAAGCAGTCCTGCTTGTTAGCTGAATATTTATAATTCAAGTTTCACGTATAACATAATCTCTATGAGTTTTAAGGAAATCTGCTGTACACATCAAAATTTAATGTCCACATTTGGGGATGATATTAGTATATTAGAGCCAGCGTGGTCCCGTGGCTGAGGGACGGGCTGCGATGCTGATGCCTGGCGGGTGGCCTACTCAGTCACTAAAAATAATTGAGTACCTACGTTCATTCGAACAAGGGGTAATAATAGCGGTCGTCTTAGGCGCGGTGCTTGCCACATCGCCCCGCATCAGAGATGGTGTGCATCGACCGGGCAGACAGAGCGAACATATAAGAGCCTTAACCTCTCAGTTCGCAGGGCGTACTCCCACGCGGGGCGTAGAGCCTTACCATTATTATTATTATTAGTATATTAATCTTTCACGAAAACACCATGATTATATTGGAAAATTTATAAGCGCCTTAAATTTATTAGAAGATTAGTTAATTAAATAGCGAATCAAGGCTAATGAAGTAAAATACGTTCATGTTATCTTCACTTTTAGAAAAGACATATGCCTGCCCGTAATGTTGAACAACGTGCAGCTGCCTTAATCAGAAGACGCGAAATACTTAGAAATCCATTTGAATAGGTGGAAAAACATTTTTACCAAGCGTGAAAAATTGTATTTTGAATTTACCAAATTGTGGTAGTTAATTAGAAAACATTTCAAACTCACCCTAGATAACAAGTAATTTTGAAACCTGTGTAGACGTTCGATATACAGCTCAGTGGGTACCTAAAACTTGAAAATATTGCTAATATTTCAGTTAAAAAAAACTAAGAAAAAGTACATGAAAAATAAAACACTAGACTGTGAAAGAGAAAGTAACATGTAATAGAGAAAAATATCACTTTCGTCTCGAATACCATCAAAACATATTGTCAGTGAATCTCTTTGACAATAGAGATGCAATAAACAGACTTAACAGATTTTCTTCTCTTGATTTATCAAACAAATTTTAGTTTTTATAATATTCTAACCTCTATGTTGTTTTGTTTTTAGGTTAAGTATAATTAAGTAGGGGGCCCTTGTTGGAAAAGCATTTCACATCTTACTTTATTAAGGTCAGCCAATTTACTTATTGTTTATCTTTATTATTAAAAATACTACTTAATAGCTAAAACACTTTTATAAAATTTTTATTGATATAGTAAAAAATTAAAACCAGTATAAATAATCTGTAGATATATCTTAACAAAGAATGCTTTTTTTATTATAAAATAATTAATCTCATATATGTTTAAACTAATTACATTTAGAGATTTATTGAACTTTTTAAGTAAATAAATCAAACTTTAATTTTGTAAAGACTATTTTGATGATTATTGCTAAAAATAATAATTAATGTTTTATAACGTAATTTATGCTTCTAACTTACTTCATCTTTGCGGTACACGTAAGATGTAGGAACTACACAACAAAAATACAAATGATTGTATCGAAACTTTTTGAAAAAGTCTTTTACCCACTGAAGTCACAGACTATTTCCTATAGAAAACAACGAAATAACTAAAACAAGTAAAGAGGCCTTCTCCATCTGTGATTTCCAGGAAAATTAGGCAAGGAGCGATATGGATAGGGTAAGTGTTTTTGTTAAATACTTAGCAAAAAGTTTCCAACTACATCTCCTAAAGAACGAACTCCAATAAGAAGACAAGCTCATTCAAATACTAGACCTGCTGTACCAACTCAAATCGTCTATGAAACAGTTTTAAGCCACCCAAGTTTACAAAGTCATTAATACTTTAAACCATAGAAAAGTTCCGGGCCATGGCATAATAACTGATAAAATTTTACCTATTAGGGGTATCAATATCTGACTCAACGATTCAACGCAATTTTACAAATTGAATATTTTCCATCCAAATAAAAAGTGGCTTAGATAATGCTCATCCTAAAACCAGATAAAACTTGTGGCTAGGGTTTTTTAAAAGCTCACATTAAAAAAATAATTACAATTATTGAAAACAACGGGTTATCACTTTGTTTTCCGAAAAATGTACTTTACAATTTAGCAAATTCATTGAATAGTACAAAGAATTAATTACATTTTTGAAGACAAGCAATAATGTTCTGAGACACTGATAAACATTTCTCAGGCATTCAACAGCGTGGCATATGAGACTCTTATACAAATTACAACCCCCCCTGAACTATTTTCTAACCCTAGAAACAGATTTTCTTAATCGCCACTTTTTATATAAAATCTATTTCATAATAATGGCATTAGTTTTAGGCCAGTCCTGAGGTTGCTCTTTGTCTATTTTCAAAGAAACGATTTACTGAAACATGGATTCCCCGTCACTACATATCCATATAATTTGCACTCGAGCACCGGCATATGGCATGTCTGTGCACAGGTAGGTCTGGTAGAGATATACTAAATCTGATCAACTGATTAAAATCTACTTAAAAAAATGAGTTGACACATGTTTTGTGATTTGACCTAAAAGAGTGTGCTTTAGCACAGGGAGGGGCGGGAAATGAGATATTTCAGAAACTAAAATACTCAAATACTAAATAGAATTCAATGATTTTGGTGTCACAATAAAGATAATTTTAAACCCTATCAGGCATTATAATTAAACTCAATTTATATTGTGATTTGGCCCTTAAAAAGTTCATTTTGTTTTAATCTTGAAAAAGACTAATAATGGGCCCACCTTTATTTTGAACAACTTTTCTCATTCGTTGAGGCATCGATTTGATTAAGTTAATGAAAAATGTACACACACATGTCATATTCCGGTGCTTGAGTGCAAATTATATGGATATGTGGTGACGGGGAATCCATGTTACGGTAAAAAATTTCTTTGAAAATAGTCAAACAAGCTCAGAACTGGTCCAAAACTGATGCAATTATTATGAAATAAATGATATAGAATTACTAATTTTTAAAGTTTTGATGCCACTTTTTATTTTGTTTTTTTAATGCAGATTCGATGTCCCTTATTATTATAATAATATTCTGCTCAAAATTTTCATACTAATAAGAGACTTTGACTTAGGAAATTATTACCAAGGGTTAAAAACATTTGAAAACTTCAAATTAGGCTTATAACTTTCATTTCTGCGGATTCGTTTTCTTGGTCTTAATTTTTTCTTCATATATGTATGTGTGCAGGAAAAGCACTTTCCCGATAACTTATTCATCTAAATAAATGTCACATTAATATTAAATTTATGACTGAAATAAGAAATGCTACTTTGTTAATTCGCTTTTCTTCTAGGTTGGCGATCATCATGATTATTTCCACTTTATTTACTGCTGCTCTGAATAGCTGTTTTGAAGAGCAGTTAAACCATTCCCTTAAGTTACGGAGCCACGACATTTGTCTTCTTCCCACGCTTCTTTTTCCAGTAATTTTACCTTGAATAATTAATTGTAACAATTGGTATCTCGTGCCTCTCATAACATGGCCCAGATATTTCAGCTTTCGTGTTTTAATTTCTGAATTCAGTTCTTTTTCTTTTGTTAATCTTTCTAAGACTTCTTGGTTGGTGACTCTATCCACATATGATATTTTGAGCATCCTCCTATAGAGCCACATCTCGAAGGCTTCAATCTTTTTCATCATGCTTTTTGTCAGCGTGGCCGCTTCTATGCCGTACAGGAGAATGGGAAATATATAACATCTCAACATTCGAATTTTTAAGTTGTTATTAAGTGTTTTATTACAAAAGAACTGTTTTATTTTTATAAAGGCACTCCGTGCTTTTTCAATTTTTGTTTTTAATTTTATATCGTAGTCAATGTTACTGTTAATAAATGTGCCCAAATATTTGTATTGATATACTTATGATATAGGTTTTTGATTTATTATTAGTTGAACACGGTGATTTGGTGTTTTAGTGAAAATGAGAAATACATAATTGTTTATTACTAGATTCCTTAAACTTTCAGATACTAAAAACCAATATTCTGAAATTAAAACTATTATCTAAACTCTAGAAAAAATAAAAACAAATCCTTAACCTACATTACTAATAAAAACGCAATTTTAAAACCACGCATTTTTTGACCAAGTAATTGATATCGATAAAATATGTCGCATACTAACAAAACAAAAGATGCAAGTGGTTTTTATGACTAACAATAAAATAGCTTGCTTTTTACAATTAGGCTGAGGACCATTATCTTCACGTATCCAAAGAGTTTACGAAATGTGTTGTAGAAATTACGAAAGGGTCTATATAGACCAAAGGAATAGAGAAATATCTATTCGCATATACAAATATTTTTTGGTCCCACAAGAAAGCAATGATTCTTAGCCATTTGCTAAATATTCTAAAAAAAACCGATAACAAAATTAATTTTTGCAAATTAAAAACACTCGCTTCTATTTTACATCCTACTAGCAGAATTTGTAAGTCCAATAAAACAGGAAAACACCTTCAAAGTGAGAGTACTTCAGACAGTAGGCAACAATATCCATTACCTATAAATTCTTATTATTCCACGTCATTACTTTTGCAATACTTCCAAACCACAAATTTTCCCCAAAACTAGAGCATATTTCTCTAAAAAATGTTATGTAAAACTTTTTCTTTCTACTCAATAAATAGTAGAGTAGGGCGTACAAAGACTCCTAGCTCCTATGCCCGGAGTAAGAGCCAACTCCAACTCCTCTCTTGGTAATAGGACGTCGCAACGTCAAGAGTTTTCCAATAATCGGCGCAGTTTAATTTGTGAACCACATTCGTCACTTATTTTAACTTTAGAATAGGAAAAGTAGAGTGAGGAAGACTAGATGCGAACAGTTCGATTAGAAAATCAGACAGGATAAACAGGGTCGGTGAAGCATAATACTAGCCGAAAGAAGAAGCTGCAGAATTGGGACCGCCGGGCCTTGAAGCGTATTGCGAAGTTGCAGGAGAAAACAGCGACCGAGAAAATGACTACAGAACTTAATCAGTACTTAAACACCCCAGTGTTGTCCAAAACAGGAGGCGAGAACTGCATAAAATGGGTATCCATGGGCGTGTTGCTATTGCCAAGCCCCTGATAACACACACGAATGCTCAAAAGCTGGAAGTTAGAAGACTGGTAATGTGTCGTTTAGTTAAATGAGTCACCTTTACTGCCTTTTCCGTCTCTGGACGCGTGTTTTTCTGGCGAACACTCTTTGAAACATACAATATGGATTGTCTCCGTTTGACATTTAAAACTCACCCTAGATAACAAGCTGCTAATTTACAAAGTAATTTTGAAACCCGTGTAGACGTTCGATATACAGCTCAGTGGGTACCTAAAACTTGAAAATATTGTTAATGTTTCAGTTAAAAAAAACTAAGAAAAAGTACATGAAAAATAAAACACTAGACTGTGAAAGAGAAAGTAAAATGTAATAGAGGAAAATATCACTTTCGTCTCGAATACCATCAAAACATATTGTCAGTGAATCTCTTGGACAATAGAGATGCAATAAACAGACTTAACAGATTTTCTTCTCTTGATTTATCAAACAAATTTTAGTTTTTATAATATTCTAACTTCTATGTTGTTTTGTTCTTAGGTTAAGTATAATTAAGTAGGGGGTTTTTTAATGCGGATTCGATGTCCCTTATTATTATAATAATATTCTGCTCAAAATTTTCATACTAATAAGAGTCTTTGACTTAAGAAATGATTACCAATAGTTAAAAACACTTGAAAACTTCAAATTAGGCTTATAACTTTCATTTCTGCGGATTCGTTTTCTTGGCCTTAATTTTTTCTTCATATATGTATGTGTGCAGGAAAAGCACTTTCCCGATAACTTATCCATCTAAATAAATGTCACATTAATATTAAATTTATGATTGAAATAAAATGCTACGTTGTTAATTCACTTCTCGTCTAGGTTGGCGATCATCATGATTATTTTCACTTTATTTACTGCTGCTCTGAATAGCTGTTTTGAAGAGCAGTTAAACCATTCCCTTAAGTTACGGAGCCACGACATTCGTCTTCTTCCCACGCTTCTTTTTTCAGTAATTTTACCTTGAATAATTAATTGTAACAATTGGTATCTCGTGCCTCTCATAACATGGCCCAGATATTTCAGCTTTCGTGTTTCAATTTCTGAATTTAGTTCTTCTTCTTTTGTTAATCTTTCTAAGACTTCTTGGTTGGTGACTCTATCCACATATGATATTTTGAGCATCCTCCTGTAGAGCCACATCTCGAAGGCTTCAATCTTTTTCATCATGCTTTTTGACAGCGAGGCCGCTTCTATGCCGTACAAGAGAATGGGAAATATATAACATCTCAACATTCGAATTTTTAAGTTGTTATTAGTGTTTTATTACAGAAGAACTGTTTCATTTTTATAAAGGCACTCCGTGCTTTTTCAATTTTTGGTTTTAATTTTATAGCGTACTTAATGTTACTGTTAATAAATGCGCCCAAATATTTGTATTTATATACTTGTTCTATAGGTTTTTGATTTATTATTAGTTGAACACGGTGATTTGGTGTTTTAGTAAAAATGAGAAACACGTAATTGTTTATTACTAGATTCCTTAAACTTTCAGATACTAAAAACCAATATTCTGAAATTAAAACTATTATCCAAACTCTAGAAAAAATAAAAACAAGTCCTTAACCTATATTACTAATAAAAACGCAATTTTAAAACCACGCATTTTTCACCAACTAAGTGTTATTAACTTACATCAGAAGCATTATCGATAAAATATGTCGCATACTAACAAAACAAAAGATACAAGTGGTTTTTATGACTAACAATAAAATAGCTTGCTTTTTACAATTAGGCTGAGGACCATTATCTTCACGTATCCAAATAGTTTACGAAATGTGTTGTAGAAATTACGAAAGGCTTTATATAGACCAAAGGAATAGAGAAATATCTAGTCGCATACACAAATATTTTTTGGCCCCACAAGAAAGCAATGATTCTTAGCCATTTGCTAAATATTCTAAAAAAAAAAAAACGATAACAAAATTAATTTTTGCAAATTAAAAACACTCGCTTCTATTTTACATGCTACTAGCAGAATTTGTAAGTCCAATAAAACAGGAAAACACCTTCAAAGTGAGAGTACTTCAGACAGTAGGCAACAATATCCGTTACCTATAAATTCTTATTATTCCACGTCATTACTTTTGCAATACTTCCAAACCACAAATTTTCCCCAAAACTAGAGCATATTTCTCTAAAAAATGTTATGTAAAACTTTTTCTTTCTACTCAATAAATAGTAGAGTAGGGCGTACAAAGACTCCTAGCTCTAGTAGGAAAATTGATGCCCGGAGTAAGAGCCAACTCCAACTCCTCTCTTGGTAATAGGACGTCGCAACGTCAAGAGTTTTCCAATAATCGGCGCAGTTTAATTTGTGAACCACATTCGTCACTTATTTTAACTTTAGAATAGGAAAAGTAGAGTGAGGAAGACTAGATGCAAACAGTTCGATTAGAAAATCAGACAGGGTAAACAGGGTCGGTGAAGCATAATACGAGTCGAAAGAAGAAGCTGCAGAATTGGGACCGCCGGGCCTTGAAGCGTATTGCGAAGTTGCAGGAGAAAACAGCGACCGAGAAAATGACTACAGAACTTAATCAGTACTTAAACACCCCAGTGTTGTCCAAAACAGTGAGGCGAGAACTGCATAAAATGGGTATCCATGGACGTGTTGCTATTGCCAAGCCCCTGATAACAGACACGAATTCGTTTAGTTAAATGAGTCACCTTTTACTGCCTTTTCCGTCTCTGGACGCGTGTTTTTCTGGCGAACACTCTTTGAAACATACAATATGGATTGTCTCCGTTTGACTGTCAAACATGGTGGCGGCTTTATTATGGTCTGGGGCGCTATTGTGATATTCGGCAGTCCCCCTTGTTAAATTAAACGGTCGGGTCACAGTAGCAGTGTATAAAGAACTCTTGGGTAACCAATGGTGAAATTGTTATTTCCAAATGGGATGCTATATTTCAGGATGATAATGCCCCTATTCACACCGCTAGCTCTGTTCGAGGGTGGTTTCAAGAGCGTACTGATGAGATTCTACGCCTTTTTTGGTACGGCTAATCGCCAGACCTAAGTATCATCGAGCCTCTGTGGGTTGTTTTTAGAAAACATGGTTTGATGTCGATTTCCATCTCTATAAAGAATGCCTTTAAATTACGTTGGTCACTATCCAGGACTTATATGGGATCAACACTATATTAATACAAGATGTTCCAACTTCCACAAGTGTTTCCATTATTTTGTTTATATATACATATACATATACATATACATATACATATATATATATATATATATATATATATATATATATATATATATATATACGCTTAACTATGTTTAAACAGCTCATATATATATATATAATATATTTGAGAGAAATCTTGAAGTTTCGGTATCAGCTTTGATGTCATTTTCAAAAGTTTAGCTCTTCATTTGAAGTCTCAATCTGCCTACTCCCCAAGGAGAGCTATGAAATTTTGAGTAAGAATGATCAGTCTTTGGACGTTATAGTAGTTTTGCAAAGGAGTGAGTATTATAACTGTAACTAAAAGAATGCAAAATGTTTATTTAAACCCTGTTCCTGTTATCAGAATAGTCAAAAGTAATTTGCTAAATTTGGAATGTGACTTTAATAGAACTATAATAGGGGGATATGAAGTAGATTCTAATTAACAATGTATTATAAAAGCGAGTTGGGAACAATCAAGTGATCTAAAACATGTAGTAAAAGCTGGTTTACGTTCATTACAGGTATTGTTCTTTTTAAGTTTATAGTATTATAAAAATTTACCAAATTGACAATATAAATTTACAAAAATCATCTAATTGTTGACCAATAAAAAAGACGTGGCTTTTTACCACGACAACCCCTGATCACATATCGTCCAATCGACACTGCAAAAGCTAAAGTTAAAATAGAGAATTTGCTTTGAAATTTTCAGTTTCAATAACAAGAAATTTGGTTCCATGAAAGCTATTGAAAACTACCACTCAGTTTAAAAAACACACTTCTTTACGATAAAAAATTTACAAGTCTTATACATAGGAAGCCCTTGTGTAAAGTGGTGGCAATAATAATTAACAATAAAACATTTAATTAATACGTAGCTTTAATTAATAAGTATCAAAGAGAAAAGTCTTAATTAAAAACGTGCTAGAAAGACACGTCTACATTTCTAGAAAAGAAATGTATTTTCAAAACCACAATTGCAATTTTTGTAATTAATAAATAAATATGCGTATTATTTTATATGTTGGTTATATTTTGCAATATGTCTTTACAGGCAATGGCCAAAAAATTACTACAAAAATATTCTTAATTTGGTCTAAAAATTAATAGTACTTAAATCGTCCAACATTTATATTAACCGAGATTTATTGAGTAAATACTTAAAGAAGCCAGTAAGACAAGCCCCGTAAAGCTCTAAATATCGACATTTTCAAATAAAAGTGGGATGTAGCGGCAACATTTACAAATAATAAGAGTGCAAGATTTAATAAATATTTTATGTAAATGTCAGTTATAATGGAAGTTTTAATAATATCGAAAGTAAGTAAAATTTTGGACAACTAAAATATTTGCAATAAAAATACTTTTTGTCTACAAAGTACTTATAAAGGGCGATGATAAATTTTTTTTATTAATGAATATTATATGGACATAGATAATTCTGACATTAGTTCGTTGTTCGACAGTTGCTGAAACACAAAAATTTATGATAACACTGAAAAATTAATAAAATTGAAATTGTGGTGTGGTTTAATCTTTTTCTTTGCAACACGTCTTTTTTATGAAGCTGTTGGAATTTTAGGTAAATTGATTTAAATTTAAGCGCGGCGAAACAAATATTAAAACTCACTTTGCATGGAAAACCTATAAGTACCCCACAACACTCTTCTTTTAACAACAGAATCATACAGCTACTCACTAAATTAATAATACTCTTATAATAATAATAGTTCCCCGTAACAGGCTTTGAAAGCCCTTTGGGGTCGTAACAGGATAGATCTGTTACAATCTAGAGCCTACGGTACACAAGGGTAGTAACGTGGCTAGCGCTACTTACCAGAGTTTGACCTCCAGGTACTCATTTATTGCAGCCTGAGTCGAGCTGGGCCGTAAAAATGTCAGCAACTCTTGGTTTCGTAGTTTAGCGATCTATCCACTAAACCACCACGGTTCTTAATAATACCTTATGCCCCGTATTAAATCCTTTATATTTCACGCCTCCTCCCAAAAAAATTTTCTTAAAAGTTGCCAATAGATAATTTACCTCCAACTATTTATGAACACACAATCTTAAATTTGAACGCTTATAGCATAAAATCCCAAAAGCCAATTTTCATTGCAAGGTGCAGTCTAAACTCTTTTTGCCTTAGCTGGATTGTTTTTTTAAGTTAGAAACGCTGATTAACGCATTGTGCGTTGCTCACTTTCTATATTTTTTCTGTTTTCCTTAAACGCTTTGTGCCACTTACACATTTGTGATTACTATAAAGCATCCTTCCTGTAGGTTGTCTGAATTATAGCAAGGTTTTGGTTACGGATTGTTACGCTGTACTGCATTTTGACCCGTGGAATGATGCTTAAACAGCTGTCCACTTCGCTAGCGATCTGTACTTTGTAAGAGCTCAAAGTCAAATAAGTTCGAACTGTTTACCTAACAACCCCCACCAATCTCCAGGCTCGAAGAATTTGTCCCCCGGCTCTTTCGCTTGTACAAAAAAAACGGTATTTTTACTTCCTGGACGCACCGCAGCAGTATTTAATTTGAAAATAGAGAGGATACAATAGCTCATGTGTAGAGTTTAAAAACCATACGTTTTGTTAATACATGTGGCAGAACCTTTAGAAAAAATAAACGTACGGTGAACACACGAACTACAATCTCAATTGGCTATGGCAGCAAAGTTAAAAAGCAAGAAGAAAGAAATCTTAACAAACATATGGTGAAAACTACCTACAAACACAACTAAAGTATATGATTTATTTAGAACTATCAAAAACAAGCAACCCAAAGAATATACTAGAAGTATATTGTGCAATTGTGCAATTATCTAATCAGGTTTACATTGGGACGGTAGACCGAACAATTACTACCACAGTAAAAGAACTCAATTAATGCAAAAAATCAGCCGCCTTGAAAAGTCCTGATCATAAGATTGAATTTAAAAAATGCCCAATTTAAAAAAATATTACCTAAGAAATTAAAAAAATAATAACAGACACAGTGGATTACCCTTACCTAAATTTTAGTTTGACCTCTATTAAAAAGCGAAAATAGATTTTCATATAGTAAAAAAAGCCAGAAAATTTGGTGACGTCAGCAGATGCCGAAGAGAATCAGTTGATTGACGTTGGCAGCCGCGGTCCATCACCACTATTGCTAACACGTGCAAGTGCAAAAGCTAAGGCTTACAAAATAATAACTTAGTTTCAGAGGCTTTTTCCCTGAAGATGACCAAAGGTTTCAAATTTCGAGCCCGTCCTAACAGACAATACGAAGTTTTATCATTTATTTAAAGACACAACATTTAGGATTAATCTGTAATCACTAAGCCACCACATAGAAATTTAAAAAAAGTTTAAAAATAGCATTTCATTATTTTGTTTTGATTATGTTTCTTATATTGGAACTCGGGGTTAATTTTAAAGGATTTACAATGGATAGCGTCACTAGTATTTTTGATATCAGTATATACTGCAATCAACTTCATGGCAAAGCACGATAATTAATTTTGAATTCTGAGTGTGTGTTTTGTCAAGTGTAAACCACATAACTATAAAATAATAATAAAAAAATAAATTTATAAGTGTTTTATGAGCTTTTACCACCAAATTGAATCAATCGTTAAAAAAAACGACCGGAATACGCCGAAAGACATGGTAAAGTGATTTTATAGCACGACAATACTCGGCCACATGTTGCCAAGCAAGTCAAAAGCACCTGTCGTATTACCAGACATTACCACTTTTGATTACTCTTGATTGCATCACAGAATGAGGAATTTTTTGCTGGTGAATCCGCCTGTCGCCAGAAAGATGGGAAAAAGTTGTAACTAAAGATGGACAGTACTTTGAATAACTTGTGCTTCATATATTTTTTTGAAATAAATATTTAATGTTACAAAAAACTTTTTAAAATTAATTATAAGCCTTAATATATTATTATTATTATTTTGGGGTTTATTAAACTGCAAATTTTAACTTTTAACTTAATTTTCTGTCTCACATAAAATTATAATTATTAACTTTCTACAGCGGAGCTTATAGTAGAGAGTTAATCAGATTATCATACTGTCTGTCTGTCTGTGTGTCTGGAGACACTATAACTTCCGTTCTATTTAACGGATTCACTTCAAACTTGGCATACACACATCTTAGGTGAGAATGATTTTCAACCAAATCGGTTAACGGAAACCGGAAGTGACCTTACGACTTTGCACCGCTGTAGAAAGTTTCCTTTAGTATTACACCGTTCTTGTTGATATTTGTTTTGTTTATATTATATATTATATTAAATAGACTCGTATTGTATATTAATTTGACTTGTAGTACTAAACAAGTTAATTGCACGAGTTATTTAGTTTATAAGAAATTAAATTGCAAAATAGAGCTTTCCCTTAAAAACCGCCAAGAACAAAATTCTAGCGAGTTTAAAATTCCACATGTGCGTCAGATAAATATTTGAAATATTAGGGCAAAAAGGAGCACGTCGCATGAGGGGAGAACCGAATCTTAAGTCCTCGTGTAAAATGAGAGCTTGCAGAAGATTTAAAATGGATGAAAGCTGAGGATGGGACTTAATTTACTACACACGGAGAATTTAAAGTGTGTTTTGCTGTTACTACTATTTCTGTCTTCTTTCATAAAATTGGATATTTCTATACAGCTATAAAATTTATAAACAATATATAAGTACGAAAATTACATTACGTTTATTTGATGTTTTCCAGTCCGTAAGTTTGATTCAAAATTATTACTTAAAAATTGGAGGTGTACATCTATTAAACATTTAATTTTATTTGCTTTACAAAATGCAATTAACTCATAAAGTACACGTTTGGCTGAACTTACCTCAAAATTAAACACTGAAGGGAAACCCTTCAATGATTCAGTATCCTGCACTCTCAAGACGTCAATTTCGCGTAGGCCTTCGGTTGGAAGTATCGTGATTGCTGTGTCGGATAGATCTCTGCAACAAGAAATTGGATTGTCGGCTGGTTAATATTTATGGTTTTATAAAGGTCGACTAACCTCGTTAAAACGAATAACGGGCTGAGAATAGGATTTCTGTGCTCTAAATCCTATACAATTTTATTATGGCTTTCTGAACTAAAATTGGCACCCTTTATATTACGAAAATGAGACAAAAGGTTTATTACCCCACGTCTCTTTGTAAGTGGGATGTTAACGACGTTTTTACGAAGTTATATTGTTAATAAATTTTATTTATTATAATGTCTCCATATATTTTTGTTTATAATTTAATTCATTTGTTAATTAATGAGACTAAGAACATAGAAAAGAATGAAGAGCAAATATTGATTTAGGTAGTTGCTGGAAATAATTTGTTAAAATTATCTTTAAATAAATAGTGATAGGAAATAATTATTCTCAAATAGAAGTGATTTTACTACAAGGTACGTTCGGGAAATAATGAGACTGATTCCATAACATTTGTTTAATTAAAGGTATGTTTACCAGGCATCGTAGCTCGCTAGGAATTCTTGAACGACAATATCTCTCTCGGTAATTGTTGCAGTAGCCTACATATCTTTATAACGACAAAATTGTGTATTTTCAAGATGTGTTTAAGTCGGCCAAACAAAAAGAAGTCAGATGAAGTTAGGTCTCAGCTATAGAGAGGTTGGGGGAGTGATGTCGCAATTTGCTCTGCCAGAAACTCTCTCTCTAACAGAGACACATAATGTTTATCGTTGTAGTGAAGAACTCAGAAGTATTTGTATGTCCGGGTGGTACAAACTTCATATAGATATTTAGAGTAAAAAACAAAGTAGGAATTGCTTTCATTTCTGATTTGCTTATCTGAGCATTGTTTGGCCGAGGAAACCCTCTCCGGGTTGATTTCAAAAACCCACGTTTTATCATTAATTATCATTTTCCCAAAAAATGTAGGCTTACTGCTCACACATTCCAAGAATGCATGGAAACCAATTTAGTACAAACTTTTCGCATCTGAAATTAAATCCTAACAATGTCATACACACTAAAACCACCTTATCCTAACCTTGTTCTCGGTGTGAGACGTTGGTGGGTGCCTTGCATGTTGCTCATCCTTGAAGTTTTCTATTTCTTCTCTAAACAACTGTAATTTTGATAACCAATTGACATTGTACTAAAGGCTCAAAGACAACCGGACTGAGTCGGACCGTTGATTTAATATTTCCTACTAACCTTTCCTTTTCCAACTCTTCTGCTTAGATGAATAAAGTTAGTCTTATTACTTTTCAGACTTACTTTGTATATAAAATTTTATGTAATTACAATTTATATCAAATGTTCATCTTATTGGTATATTAGTTATTTAAAAAAAATAGTTGATTAGCATGTTGAATGAAAAATAATCTTTTTTAGAATTGACGTGCTTGGCAAAAATAGTAGATTTTGGTTTAATAAAGAAAATTTTGTTCTTATTGAT
This sequence comes from Sinelater perroti, assembly GCA_036346155.1. Lineage (NCBI taxonomy): Eukaryota > Metazoa > Arthropoda > Insecta > Coleoptera > Elateridae > Sinelater > Sinelater perroti. Next base: position 560,359 of record JARFIY010000348.1, on the reverse strand, counting down.
AAATGATTCTCGAAAACATAATCGTTGATTGAGAATGTCGGCGAATATTTCCAAGTAATTGTCAAAGATAGCGATTGTTTAATGTTGTAAATAAATTTAAGACTTATATCATTCAAACAAATTTTCAAAATAAATAGGAAATGTGGTACCTTGAAATACAAGGTGGACTAAAAACTTGGTGTACATTTTTATATTCATTTCTTTGGCGATTGTTCTTTCTTTTTGTAGAACAATTTGTACTTTGTAGTTCTAGTTTTACTGTTTGTTAATGATGTGTCAAACAAACGGGGAAGGACTCCGTCTAACTTTTGATTATTTGAAGCAGAGGTCAATAAGATCTAGGATACTATAAAACTCTTTGAAATCTATTGATACACAATAAGTTATGCAGTAAAGCAATTTGAAGAAACAATAAAAGAAATCTGAACAAATTGAGATGACCGAAAATAGCAACTGATGAAGCTCATCAGACCGTACCCAATACGAAGTTGTTAAGTGATCAATAAATATTGAAACTTTTACCAAGCAAGTTCAAAATTTTAGTTTATAAAAAAATTACAAAAAAGAAGTGTTTCGTACCAAACCAATTTTACAAAATAATTTTTAAAAATTAATTATAAATGTATAGAAAAATACCTAAAGACTGTTGATAGTAGGGTAAGTAAGTTTTTATTAATTATTATCTAACTATTCCCTATATTAATTTAGTTAGTATCAGCGGTTTTAATAACATCAATCTTCTAATCAAATTTCTTAATTAAAAATTGCTTTTCTGCATTTAAATATAATTTACGTAGTAGATACATAGATTTACTAGCACTGCACTTTATTAGAAATGTTGTAATATTAAATATTCTGAAATTGACGACACTGATGCCACATAAATGTGGTTCTAACTGTAGTATGATGTACTAATTGAGGAAATCTAAATTAATTTTATAACGCGTAAAGTATTTTTAACACTGTTACTAGCATCGAATACATGTTGGTCAAACTAAAGTGATTATCGTAAATTTCATGAAATTTTGGTACCAAGTCAATTATCTCCTTTCTCTTAAAAATACTCTATAAAATTAACTCCTGGTATAGATTTTCTTTTTTGTTGTTATTATTCTTATTTAATCTTTTATCGAAAATCTTAGTATACTAAGTTTTGCAATACACCTTCGATTTTTGTATTATGTATTCACTTATGCATTTTTAGAGCTAGTTATCAAATGAACTTTTAAAGATCTAAATATAATTGTCATGCCCTAGAATTAGAAGACCCCCATTGTTAAAAAATTGTTTTCCTTTAACCTGCTCTTTATGTGTTTCATCACACGTTACGATACTGTTGACATAGCCAGATCTTTTATTTTTACCACCACGAAACGCGCCATGACTTCTGTTATGCGGATTAAAACTCGGCTACTTAAAGAAAACAAATACTTTCCATTTGAAGATGCTGGTGCAACATGATACAAATTTCCGGTTGAAGAATACATTAACACTCTTCTATTTGAAGATTTGTTTTCTTCTGTGACAGAGTTCACTAACCTCAAAACATCTTTCAGACTGAAATATCCTTTATGAAATTTCTGACACCACCATCATCATACCCTATGATATCCATTCCTTGGTGTCTATTTTGTTGCCGTCTATGTCTACTTCAATTTCTTGCACTTATTCGTCATTAAAGTTGCTTTAATCTGCATCTTATGTCTTCTGTTCTCACTTTTTAATTTAACTTAATTCTTAGGGTGTTACATGTCATTTTGTCTGGAGTGGTTTCTAATTTTTTGCATTTTCTTTTGTCTTCGACCATGTTTTTGCTTCATAGTACATTATTGGCAATATGCAACTATTAAAAACTTTGCTATTGAGATAAATGGGCGTTTTAGCGGACCCAGCTTCCAAGCTGGAGACCAGCTTTACTTTTGTCATGTCCGTCGTCTGTCACGTCTTATAATTTTTGATCTGTGGCAGACAAAGACATAACGTTTTTAGTATTCAACTAAGGACCATAAGTCGAGTCCAGACGCCAAATATCAGCCTGATCAGAAAAACTCGAGACCGGTTTTATTTGAATATAATTCGCTGTAATTCGTTTTAATAAAATTTCGTTAAACCCTATAGTTTAGTTTCATGCATAGGATCCTCTCTGCTTTACCTGTAAGGCAAATCTTCGTTTGTTCATTTTAGTATATCTCTTAGTGACCAAAATTTTTTCCATCTATGTTTAATTCTGTCATGTAGTTGTTTTTCTATTTTGTTTTCAAATGCAATGATTTTTCCGAGATAAATAATTTTCTTTTTATATACTATTTCTTGTTCTTCTGTTGTTATTGTTGTTTTCAACTATTTGTAATATTTTTTTGGTTTTACCAAAGTTAATCTTTAGCCCCATGGTTTAACTAATTCGTTTAGTTCGTTCAATATTTTGATTAGTTTTCTGCTATTTTTGCGAAAATAGTTACGTATAATAGATATTTTCTATTAATAGAAATTGCTATGCTTTTTAAATTTGTGTTTTAAAATAGGTATTCTAGTGTATGTTAAATAAATCTGAAGACAATAAGTCGTTATGACAAAATCCTCTTCTAATTTTGAAATATCTTTCGCTTTCTAAGTTGTACAGGGCAGAGTTATTTCTAAGTAGTAGCCAGACTATTTTAGTATATTTGTTTCCTGCGATAGTTGGTAATTTTTTTTGAGCCTTTCTTGTGTAGCAGACTAGTTACTAATCAGGCCTATTATTCTGGTACAGTTTTTTCTATTATAAATTTGTTAAACAATATATGTAGCGTGTCTAAGATTTCAGAATTTTATAAGTGCTCCCATAATAGCAAATGCTAATTTCCTAGGTTTTGAATTTACTATGGCTTTTCTTATTTCTGTTTTTTTAATTGAATCAATTTCATCTTTGCTTCTTGTAGGTATTTACAGTTCAATATTTCTGTTTCGTTTTATGTTAGTTAATTATTTGTAAAACTTTGTCGCTATCTGTATAATTTATCATCTGTTGTGCATTAGTTTATTTGTTGGTTGGCATCTTTTATTTTATGTGTCCATTTTTCTGTTTCGGTTGTTTGTAAAGATCTTTGATTGACCCCGAGTTACTTAAAATATTAATTTTTTTCTGTTCTTCCCGTGCGTTTTTTATAATTTCTATTTTAGTTAATTTAGATTATTCTATTTTGTTTTTCTCTACATTAGTTATTTTTATTTATCTCTTTGTTTAAGAATTTCTGCTATTCTTTAATTACATTAATACCTATATATTTTTTTATTACCTGTTTATCATTCGGTGATAACTACATTCACGGCTTTCTTGGTATTTTTTTAAGGGAATGCTTGTTATTGTTAAATTACTACTAATTACAGATTATATTAATGTGAACCCCCTTTCATTTCTCTTTACATATCTATGTACCCTACACGATTGTTTTTCTTTATTGTGCATTCTCTTATTTTACCATTAAAATTTTTATGTGCATATTAATTTATAGTTTTGTTTAATAACTTGTAGAATTGATTTATATTTTAACAAAAGCTATTTTTTGTTAGTGAATAGATTATACTTATAGCTTTGTTTCACTTCTTAAGATTATTAAAAGAGAAAATTTATCCAATAATAAACTTGCAGGAGTTGTTTAAGACAGAATATATAAAGAAAACTAAAAAGCTCTTTTAGAGCTTTTAAGCTAGAGGTATTGTATAAGAAAATGCATTTTATAAAATTTATGTTGTAATATATATCCATAGCGATAAGTTACCCATTGTACTGAAATATAGCTTGGAACTAAAATATCGAACACACCTAAAATTGTATTTTCAAATTGCTACAGACAGTTAATAAAAATAAATTCTACTTTATAGAATAAGATACAAAACTTTACTAAGTAGACAATAATTTGTTTATGTAGTTATTAATTAACAGGCTAAATACTACAACAAAAATTGTTTTGTAGTATGTTATATATAATAATTTAAATTACTAAAATGACAAATACTGATCCTTTAGTGTTATTTTTAAAAATACCTTGTTTAAATTAGTACTTATAATTACACAATTTCAAAATTTATGAACAAGAAATATTTTGTGTACTCTTTTGTTAAAGTTGCACACACAAAAATTTGTATCTAGTTAATTATAAAAAATAAAGACACCTTTTTTGATATTGACGTTTGTTCAACTAGCTCCGATTTATTAGCATTGAGTATTATTTTTACCTCTCGAAACAGTTATTTTGTTATATATTGAGTTTTTTGAAGCTGGTTTAAATAAAATAATGCAGCAGCCACTATATGCCTTATTTGAGAAATATTGAAATGTAAAATAAAGAAGAAATATATTTCAATATACCGTCCTAAAGCATCATTACATTTCTTATGTTGTAAATTTTTTTGTTTTATCTTAAAGATCCTTCTATCTGCGTATAATTATATTGTAGTATATTGATGTGGTTATCCATTTACAGTTTTCATGTCATTTTTTACAAGAATTGGACTACATTATTCATTACTTTAAATCATTGCTACCGCTAAATATATGTTCCTAAATCTAAACTGTTATGTAACTCTTAGGATTCTTTAACTAAGTGAATAGTTTTAGTTTCTGATAGTTATTTGGCATACAAATTTGAACGAGTTGGTAATCACTCTATTGGGCAATATATGAGTAAAGAATAAAACTTTTTTAAACTGTCCTTTTACATCGAAAATTGTAATTATAGAATTGCGCAATTATTAAGCAAAATTCAAAAGCCAAATTTTTGACCACCTAGGCATTCCATTGCAGCTGAGGAATTTCAAGATTTTCCTAAAGGGCGAGCACTCTTCCATACCATACAACAACACAACCTAAATTACTTGTCAACCGGTGAGGCAACCTACTGGCCGACGGACTTACGTAAAATCCCCGACTTGCTGGACTTCGCGGTCACCAAAGGGATATCCGACATATATAGTAAAACTGAAAGCAACTTCGACCTAGATTCAGATAATTGCCCAATAATTATAACTCTAATTTCAAATATTACATGGAAAAACACATCACCAAAACTTTGTACTACTAAAACTGACTGGGAGCAATTCCAACTGTACATAAATGAACATTAGTCTAGCACATAAAATACACACACCCAGCGAAATCGATGCAACCGTCAAATACCTTACAAAGCTTATTCAAGAGGCTGCCTGGCAAGCTACTCCAATAGATCTTAAACGAGCACACGAAACCCACAATATACCGCTACATATTAGAGAAATTGTAACAGAAAAACGTAGAGCCCGTGCCAAATGGCAAAGATCCAGAAATCCCCAGGATAAGACTACACTCAATAATCTAACTCACCGACTTCGGAATGTCATATAAGAAAACAGAAATGAGTCTTTGGCATACTACCTCGGTAACCTATCGCCAGAAGATCACACTATCTGGAAAGCGACAAAAAAGCTTAAAAAGCCTACCACTCACATACCACCCCTAAGAAAATTAGATGGAAGCTGGGCTCGTTCAAGTGAAGAAAAAGCAAATGCCTTCGGAGAACACCTCGCACAAGTGTTCACTCCATACCCATCTAACAATCCTAACTTTGATACTGAGATAGAGGAATTACTAAACTCACCTTGACAATTATCCCTACCTTTGAGACCTGTCTCACCTGCAGAAGTATACAGAGAGATCAAGCAAACCAGTTTATACAAAGCCCCCGGATATGACCTCATAGTAGGCAATGCATTAAAAAATCTCCCTAAAAAAGCAATATTTGCCATCTCTCGCTTTCCGATTCAATGGAAATTCGCATCAATAATCATGATCGCGAAACCTGGGAAACCTCCACAAGAAGCAGGCTCTTATCGGCCAATAAGCTTATTACCCTTGCTCTCTAAAATCTTTGAGCGATTACTGTTATACAGTACCAAAGAAATAACCCTTCAGAGGAGTTAATTCCGTTCACCAGTTCGGCTTCCGTTAAGGACATTCAACCATCCAGCAGTGTCATAGAATAGTCAACTATATCAAAGAAACGTTTGAAGACAAAAAAATGTGTGCCTCTGTATTTTTGGATATCGAACAGGCCTTTGATAAAGTATGTTACTGAGGTCTCTTGTATAAAATCAAAAGAAAGCTTTCTCACCAAATATTCCTCCTCCTAAAATCCAATTTAACTTCAAGACATTTTCAAGTTCAGTTCGAGGGTTCGCTATCAAGCTACCACATTATTAGCTCCGATGTTCCGCAGGGTAGTGTCCTCGGTCAGATAATACCCTAATTGCTACCTTCGCAGATGACACTGCAATAATGTCATGTGATACCAATGCCGACAACGCATCCCAAAACCTTCAGTCACACCTAAATCTCCTAAAAAGCTTGCTTGATCTTATATATATATATATAAATTTTTCGACTATAATGTAGCCTTCAAGCACGTATAGATCTACAGTACGCAACTGTGGAATGCAACCGTTAATACTAAAAATTAAATTATAAAACGCTTTTAGTTTAAGGCGTTATATGCTATATGTAATGCTTCTTACATTCTCAAAAACGTGAATGACTAAAAAATACTATAGTAATATACAGTAAACAATACTTGAAAAACTGCCATTGTAATTCTCTCGTTTTAAATCTTCTTGACAATAGTACAAAATTCAATGGCTGCGTAACATTAAAGTATTAGATTTATATGTAGTAATTAATGTGTATTAAGTATTTTCTAACTTGGTTGTTAAGTACACATTTCTATCAGTAACCTCAACATTAAGGTTAATGGATTTTAACTCGCATATTTAACTTGTGTCATCCTTATAGTACATTACTTTTGCTTATTTTATTTTTACAATAAATTTACAATAAAGATAAATACGTTTACGTTTATTGTGCTATCTTTGTAGTCGACTGATTAAAATTATGGATATCTGTAGTGCTATATGTCTAAGTTGCATGTTAGTAGACACGATAAGCTTGCTACAGCTATGATGTTGATGTTTTGTTTAAAATTATTTTAGAAAATGTATAAGTAAATCTGCTAGTGCACGTTTCGCAAGGGATTTCTTTAAATTTGAAATCCATAGTTTTTTAACGGCATGTAACAGAACGAGCTAGCTGATCTCGGCGTGCCGTATAAATAGTATATTACATTATAAAGTTTACTATTGCGATAAACAATTTTTGGAGATAGTTTGAGATTTTAAGAAAGTATTATTATGATGGATCGTTTTGTTTAGACAAGATGATTATTGATAGGCAGTATTATTTTCTATAGTTCATTGGTAAGAAAATATTTTTTATAATTAATATTTTCAGAGGTTTCAGTCTATTGTAATAATCGTAGCCCTTTTGGAATGGTTGTATACCAGGTGTAGCGCACGTTTAGCGAAAAGAAGAGCTTTCGAAGGTTACTGATGATTCTCACACAAATAAAACAGCGCAGCTATTTGAGTATTATACAGAATGCCGCAAAAAACGCATGCTTATGGAAGCGATAGGCCACTGCACACCGATTGTGAGTGGTTCAAAAAGTTCAGTTCCAGTAACCACAGCGTAGTAAAACGTAGAGCTTGACTTTTTGCTATTAGGCAATTTTTTAGGAATAAGGATTTCCTCGTTACTGTTTAATGTATTTTCAGTCGACAGTTCAATGCTCTGCAAGATGGGGCGATCTTTAATCGTAACAAAATACTCAGGTATGTTAAATCGTTTGGCACAAATAGATCAGTTATAAAGAAAAAATTAACTAGCCGTTCTCGTACAACTCGAAAAGTTGTTTTTAAAAGTGCTCGGCTCTCTACTAGGCATTGTACTCCGATTTTAGATCTGTTTCGTTTCTTGCCACAGCTCATTCTATAGAACAGTTAAAATTCCATTCGTACAAAATCATGACAGTTCAAAAGCTGCTTCAAGAGTCAATTGTTTTGTAAAAGAATGCTTGAAGTTAATGCTTCTAATAATGCCCAACACGCAATACAACTTGAATTCTGGACGGAATAAGTCTATACAAATCCTGAATAGTGATCAGTGGAATTTGAAACCGTTCATCATGCAACCTTTAGTTCAAGCAGAGGCGAAGTGGATTAAAGTCCACGCCAAACCCTGTTTTACAAAACAGTCTACAGAGGCTCGATGATATTCAGGTCTGCGAAATGGGCGTGCCAAGGGAGATGTTAAACCTCATCAGCATGTCAGTAGTGTGAATGGGCATTATAATCTTGGAATATGGCATTCCCGTCTGGAAATAAAGTTTGCACCATTGGCTAGACCCAAGAGTTTTCTACACACTACTGCTATGACCCCACCATATAATGTGACAAGAGAGGCTTCCGAATACCATGACTATAATAAAGCCACCACCATGGCTTATGCTTCAGAAAGTGCCAAACAAACACGCGTCCGGTGGTAGGGAAGAGGGCAAAGGACGACTCGTTCGACCAAACGACACGTTGCAAGTCCTTAAACATCTAGTTTTTCTGAGCATTGCACCATGCATATGACCTTTGAGGATTCATGTCAGTTATTAGGGCCTTGATACCTATTTTATGCAGTCCCCACCTTACTGTTTTAGATGTTACTGGAATGTTTAGCTGTAGATTAAGTTCTGTAGTAATTTTCTTAGCCGTTGTTTTCTTTTGTGACGTCACGATACGCTTCAAGTATGGCGGTCTCTATCCTTTAGTCTCGTCTTTCGACCACTATTATGCTTTGCCGACCCTGTTTTACCATGCACTATGTATGTGGTCGTGACTTTTGTGTTACACTGCATAAAATTGCTGTTTTGCTAACAAATGTTACAGTTAAACGGGCACCAACAATTAGAACTCTTTGAAACTCGGCCAGATCGGACATACTGGTCACTCACAACACCTGTGCAACATCCATAATCACACTCTACTATTAAAGTACCACACTCTACTATTAAAGTACAGTCCATACTACCTGCAACAAACAAGAGACGGTTGATTCACGCAATGCCCAGTATTACCAGGTACAGTGAAAATATGTACCACTTTTAACATGTGTTTCCATTATTTTGTGCAGTATCTATAAATACGATGGTAAGTGATAAAGCATATTTCCATTTGAATGGTTATATCAATAAGAAAGACTGCCGATTTTGGGCTCCAGCAAATCCACGAGATTTACATGGTATACCTTTCTATAGTGCTAAGGTTACAATTTAATGTGACGTTTTAAAAGTATAGATTAATATACCTTACATTTTTGAAAAAAAGGGGCTATAGTAACAGTGATTCCTGAACATTATACCGACATGCTACACATTTTTTATCTATAACTTTGACTTTTATAAGCTAATTTAAAAAAAATTGGTTTCAACAGAATGTTGTTCAGTTTGAATGGACGTTCCGGATATGTTTATAGTAAGAAGAACATTATTTTGAGCAACAGTATTAGGGTGTTAATTAGTTAATTGCTAATCAGTTGTAGAAACACATATTGGTCGTGTATCGCTAATTCGATATGAAGTTAAAATAAATAATCTAAACTAAAAAACGTTTGTTTGTAGAAAAAGTTTGTTATAACAGTATTGACTTGGTGTACAAACGACAAAGAAAATATTGCAATAAAGAACGTTATTCTAACAGATTATATATGATAAGCCAGCTACAAGGTTATATTGCATATAATTAAACTACCGACAGAAAAGATATTTAACAACTACTCCAGTGATTATTTCGTTTATTGCAAACCTAATAAAATATTTAAATAAATTTGTTCTTTGATTGTATTACGTTAGATCATTAGTTTTAATTTAAAATGTGAAGATCTATCTATTATTAATTTTACTATTTTATTTAGAAACTCTATTTTTTAATTTTATTTATTGCCAGATGAATATACATTAATTTGTTATTCATAGCACAGATAAAGCAAGATTAAAATATAACTTAAGTTATATTATAAAATAGAAGAATGGTTCGGGTACGAGATTTTTTATTATTTTATTGTAAAATTTTCTGAAAATTTTTTGATGAACTAATCGGTAAATAGGAAGCGTAACTCTTCATGCAACTGCATATTGCAAACATACCTAGAAGCAATCACAGCAATTCTTAGCACCTTGTAAAAAACGTATTTTTTGCACATTTGTTTTCAAGATATACAAAATCGAAAATGTATACAAAGCAAAATGTCATAGCAAGGTTTCATACAGTAAAGTTGAAGATCTAGTTTTCAGAGTAGATTGCACATGTAGTTTCCTTAACCCATTAAGTTTTTGATATATATATTTCCAGTTTAAACGAGTACCTAAATGTATCCTCAAGTACTTAACTGAACTATTCCTGGAATACCATGATATTTTTTTGTTGTTAATTTGTATGCAGAAAGAATTTCCGAGTTTTTACAAAGTAAAACTTATATATAAACTAAAAATTATATTGATATTCATTATTTAAACCATAAATAAAATGTATTAGTTTGATACTAAGAAATTGGAATTTCTAGATTGGGTGACGTCAGTGGTATAATCCGCAAAGATAGCTATTGTTGCACTAAGTTTCAACCCGAGATACTACTGTCATGTGGAATTTCGGATTAAGAATTTTTAATTTTAATCAGAATTTGATTAATGTTGGGTTTAATTTTTTTATGAAAAAGAAGATAATTGCGTTTAGATACTATTATTAGTCACTATTCAGAATTTGTCGAATTCCTATGCAAGAGGACTGTAACAGTATAGTGCTTATTTTTAATTCCAAGTTCAACAGGTTTATTAGTTTGTAGAATGGCCTCTTCTGTGGGTAATATATTGAGATTCTCAATATTTTCTGTTAATCCGCTGTAAATTATTTTTTAGAGAGTTTGGACAACGACGTCAGCAGACTTAAGTCAACGACTAATTATTTTTTTTTGTTTTTGCCAACTTTTTTCTTATGAGATTTAGCAATGGTATTAGTGATGAGATAAAAAATTTGTTTTCTAGAAGAAATAAGTTCATTGGGTTGCTTAAATATGGTCTGTTATTGGTACTTTTTAAATAATGTCATTTATAATTTGTACAAAGTGAGTAGGCGTGCAAATAATTGTAGAAGTGAAAGTATTTTAAAAATGAATTGCAAATGCGGTAGCTTTTTCTCCGTCTGAACTGTAGGTAACGCTATCGGTTTCTAATGACAGTGTAGGTCATTCTCCCATTCGTCTTTAAATTTTTCTTGTAACTTTTTAGAGCCCAATCTTCTAAACCAAAGTAAGCTATATATTTTGTATATGTGTAGATTCTTAAGTTGTTTATTCCTCTTGTGACTTAATATATTATAATCTTCAATCTATTTTTAAGTTGAAGGTTTCCAATTCTTTTCGTTTTAACTAATTCGGTATTATATCTGTGAGGATAATTGTAGTCCATTGAATACGTTCTTCTTGAAATTGTACAGGCTACTTTTGTATTCTTTTCTATTGTTGAGGTAAAAGGATTTATAGCTGTATCAATATCTTCAGTTGTTTGCAGTCTTATTGGGCAGAGTAGTTTGATATTCAGTTAATCTGTTCCAGTCTGTTTTGCCGTTGATTAACCTTGGACTGAAGTGCTTAATAGTTAACCTGTTAGCAAATAATGCCAGTATCGGAGAAAGCAGGACAATAGCTAGTATATCGGGCTAGTAGTCTTTTCGTTATTGGTAATGTACGTAGTTTTTAGTTGAAATCTAAAAAGAGTTTTTAATTGCAAAATTTTCCAGTTTAACAACCTCTAGAATTATAGAGTGCATTAAATCACCTATGCCTAGCATTGAGTTAGTCGTACCAAAATTCTGTTGATATCTTTTCTAATTTGTTTTATGTTTAGCTACCTGTAGACACTAGTTATTATTACGTTGCGTAAATCGTTAAGTTTGATCTTTAATGATATCGTTTTAATTTTTAGATTCCTGGAAGTTTAGTGTGCTTAAATTTGATAACAATTACCACTTTGCTTGCAGCTGCTCTAATATCATTTAATAAATTATTCTTTTAAAATATGGTTTTAATACGCCTCAAAAATAATTTGTGCAAAGGGGGCTGATAATGAACCGCTTTTGCCAAAGCAGCCAGTAAATTTGTATTATATATTATACAGCTGCGTTGTGTAATTGTGGTTTAGAATAATGTTAATTTTAACTTTTATTCGCAGTGTTATTCACATGTAACATATTAACAACAATTTAAACAAATTTACTAGTTACACAGATATATTTTTGTACTGCTCTGATTTATGCAAACTTTGTAGTGTTGGTTTATAGTATTAATATTTGTAAAACGTTCTGTTACTTGGTGAGATTGAAGACATCTAAAAATTATTATAGAATTATCAACTGTAATTCGCAGTAAGAACTTAAATAATTGGTTTATTTAAGGTCAGAAGGACATATCAAAAGTTTTTTGTTAATAAGATTTTTGAACAAATAATGGCTAATGAGTTTAATAGTAAAAAGAGGCATTCAGCCTTGGGTACGTTAATTGCTAGAATATTATTGGAAACTAGTACCTTTTCAAATTCCGTAATATTGCTCATTTATCCAAAAATAACTTTTATTGCTAAAGATAACTTTTTGAAAGATTAGTATTAGGGATTCTCTTAAATGGAGAAAGATTAAATAACATCAGGTACGCAGACGACACAGTCATTTTTGCTGAAAAGTTAGAGGACTTACAAGTACTATTAAACAGAGTAACAGAATGTAGTCAGAGACAGGGCATAGACATCAATATAAACAAAACGAAATTAATGATCATCAGTAAAAATAATATCCCCAGATGTCAACCTATGATAAACCATATACCTATAGAACAAGTGGAAAGGTATACTTACCTTGGTAGCACCATTAATGACCAGTGGGATAACTCACAGGAAATAAAGATCCGCATTGAAAAGGCTAGAGCCGTGTTCAACAAAATGAGTACCATCTTTAAAAGCCATAATTTAACAATTAATTCAAAGATGAGATTTCTGAGATGCTACGTCTTCCCTATCCTTCTTTATGCAGTAGAGGTATGGACCCTGACAAAAACAACAGAAAAAAGGCTGGAGGCATTTGAAATGTGGCTCTATCGCAGAATGTTAAGAGTGTAATGGATAGAGAGAGTCAGGAATGACGAACAGATTCCAACTACTTCAAGTTATACTGCAGGGAAAAGTACAAGGCAAAAGAGGTCCGGGTAGAAGAAGGATATCATGGCTTCAAAACCTGCGAACATGGTTTTCTATGACCGCAACACAGTTATTCAAGACAGCAGTCAACAAAATTATAATAGCCCAAATGGTTGCCAACATCCGGAACGGATAGGAACCGCAAGAAGAAGAAGAAGAAGTATTAGTTTTGATCTCTTTTAGGCATCAATTAACAATCTTTAATTTCTGGCTTAACAATTTTTATGAGCTATTTCTAATACAGAATTTGCGACAAATAAAATTTGTCAAATTTCTAATTCTTAAAAACGTCATGGCACCGATTACTTTGAATTTACAGTAACATTTACTCTTCCAATGTAATTATTCTCTTTACTCCTTAAGCTACATTCACATGTTGGAATGTATAGATCCACAAGGAAACTGTCTACAGATTTTTATATATACTAGTACTGGCGTTTTTGAGTTATCAAAATTAGAACATTTATTTATTACAATTGTTTTTAAAAAACCATTAAAATTGTTTTTAAATAAGATTTTCTGTAACCAATCAAATAAATATTATTAACATCAGACGTATCCTTTAGATCTTGTCTTGTTCTTAGTTATATGAAATGTAATGTTCCGATATTTTGTATATGGGCTTTCAGGAGACGAATTATCAGACAAATGTCCCAATATTATAATCTATACATTTAGTAAACCAATTAGTAGCTGTTAGCATTTTCAAATGTACAAAAAAGGACTTATTAATTTTCTCAAAACACTATTGGTCTTGCATCATTAGTTTAGTAAATGAATTAACGTATTATTGTTTAAAAAAACCTAAAAAGTACAATATTGTTATGTATGTTATTATATAAATGTAATTTTATTAATCTATATAAATATTTGGTATTTTTAGTTTGTTATTAAATGCGTGTTAACTTAGCCTATATAATTATATTTATTTTTTATATAAATAAACAAATATTTAGCCATAATATAGTGCAAAAAGCTAGCCCAAATATATTTTAACTGAGCTCTTATAATGCGCAAAGAAATACATTTCGAATTCAGCCTCAGCGCTACGAACAAAATGGCCAATTCTCAGACCACAGAGTGCTGTAATGTTATTATCAAATCTACTAAGAGACGATTCAGTTCAAACAATAATTGAATTGCTTGTTATTTGCATTAATTCTGAATAACAATACCTATAATAGATTCCATTTAGCTACTTCCTTTGCAAATTTTGCCAAATCGTGTTAATTGCAGTATTATTTAGAAAAACAAAATTACTTTAAAAGGCATAGTTCTGTATTTTACTACTATTATTACACCTCGACGGAGTTCCTTGGACATGTCTATGTTGCTTTTTGCTCAACTATCGAATATTAATAGTTCCATAGACATTTTTGCTTCAATGTATTGTATTTGTATAATTTATGGCGGTTTATTATTTATAATTTTACATATTTCTAATACAAAATGTTACAGATTTATTTTGGCATGATTACAAATTTATAAAATTCTTTATTAAGCTGAAAATGACTTAATCTTTTTAATTTTTAAATAAAGTATTCGGTATATACTAAAACATAGGATAAGCCAACATTTTTTAATATAATTCATATTTTATTATTAAATTTTAAATAAGCATAATTTAAATTTGTATTAAAAAAGAGAGAAACAAAGCAATATATCTAGCTGTTGTAGATTTAAAAAACCTTATGAATAAAATTTAGTAAGGATCTGTGAAAGGCCATAAGGGTAGCAGGTGTACTCTGTAGATTGATAAACGCAGTCAAAAACCTATACATCAGAAATAAAATCTCTGTAAAGATTAAATAATAACATTTAATACACTATTAAAAATAGTTGTTTAAAAGTGTGCATAGCGCACTTATAATTACGAGTGAATGTATTACAATAAAATACAACTTTACCATTCTTGATATGTACCAGGTTCATACGTCTCAAATTCACGTGGTCCGGCGTAACTCGATAGTGCGATTCCGAACTGGTTGACTACCATAGACCACTTATCATTATCGGTACCAAGACTATTATCCGCTTCGATCAAATATTCATTTGATTTCAACTTTACTATTCTTGATATTGATCCAGGCTCATCCATACGAAAGTTTATAGGTGTAACGTCTGTTGCGACAAACCATTTTTCTGTGAACTATGAGTCACCTTTTGCTATATGTGTTGGGATTCTTATTCGCACTCAATCTCTTATCTTTGTATGGAGCGCTCTTGTGTTTCTCTTCTCATTGAAAAACCGTTTCGACTTCTTTTGTTCTTTCTGAATAATTTCGCATCTCTTCCTCCCTTTTGGAGAAATCTTCAGTTTTGAATATGTGCAGTTTTGTTCTCAAACTTCTCCCGTGAAATGTTTCGTTGATTTAAAATTTATCAATAATTATTAACAATAAACGTCTATTTCATACCCATTTGCCTTTGCAATTTGTATTGTGCTTTTGAAAGTCCTGTTGAAACGCTCGATTTCACTATTTGCTTGCGGGCGATACACCTATGTTTTCAAGTGTTTAATATCTGGAGCTTTCAAGTTTTTGCGAAACAAGCTGTCGACCATTTTCCGAAACGAGCTCTTTGGAATTATCTTCTACGCTGAACACTATCTTCAAGAAACTAATAATCGTTTCAGTCGATATTGTTAATCGGTTACTTGTTATGAAAATCAATTAGTGTAACTGCATATCTAAATTTTAATGGCAGGATCTCGAACAGTCCAATAAAAACAATTTTATGTTTGTACCAAGCAGCGTTCGAAATTTGATCGGCTGTAACGGTGTTGTTACGATTTTTATAGTTTTATTCACTGTTCTGCACACTTTACAATTTTAAATAAAATCTTCAACCATTTCATCCATACCAGGTCACCAATTCGATTCGCGTGCCCTCCTTTTCATTCTAACGATTCCTTGATTCGTTTTATGCCCTAATTCGATGACAAGTTTTTTCAAACTTTCTGGTACAGCGATTCGAAATTTACCACGCATAAGGATACATAAGAATGGATGACAGAAGACATTCTTGGACTATTGGATCAAAGAAGAAAATATAGAAACATAAATAATAGGGAATATAAATGGATACAAAATGAGATAAGGCAAAATATAAGACAAGCAAAATCAAAGTCGCATGGTTATTAAGGTGCCGAAATAGAAGATTATGAGAAAAATACGATCTTTTCTATCTATACAAGAAAATAAAAGAAACAAATGGTATAAAACGAGAACATCATCCACAAATTATAAAAGACTGAAATCGAGACAAACTGCTAGATATAAATTAATAACTGTTTTGGGGGAAAGAATGTATAAAAATGATCAAGATTATAAAAAGTATGGACATAGATGATAAAAACATTACAATCATAAATAACTTATAATGGCACCAAACAACAACAATGAGAATAGAAAATTATGTGTTATACGATATTAACATCAAAAAAGAAGTCCGACAGGGCTGCATATCTGTCCCCATTGGTCTCCAACCTGTAGTTAGAGGAGATATTTAATGAGACCCTTGCTGATGTTTAGGAAGAAATTAATATTAACGGTTTAACAATTAATAACTTTAGTACACTGATAACACGCTAATAATAACCAACAGCAGTGAGAGTTTGCAAAATCTAATAAATCAATTAACAGATAAATGCGAACAATTTGGCTTGAAACTAAACATCAAGAAGACTAAATATATGATCATTAGTAAAGAAGGGGATGTAAAAGACATCGGTTAACGACACAGCGTTGGAGAAGGTCAAAAAATTGATTTATCTGGGAAGTATAATCAATAAAAATTGGAACCCATCCGTGGAAATTAAAGTCAAGGGTAGCATTCGTTAAAATGAGAAAGGTTTTATGTACTCGTGACCTAATAATGGTGACCTAAGATGGTGGAATGCTATGTCTTTCTATTCTATTGTATGGTGTCTAACCTTGACACTAACAAAGGCCACACTTAAACGATTATAATTCTTTGAAATGTGGGTGTACAAAAGGTTATTAAAGATATGTTGGACAGACAGAATAAGTAATAACAGGTAACTCATGCGAATTAATAAAAAATTGGAAACATTTAAGACTATAAAAAGGCGAAAGCTGCAGTACTTCGATCACATAATGAGACACCTTGAAAAATATAAGATTATTTAATCATACAGGAAAAAATAGTTTTCCTGGTTGAAGAACTTACCAGATTGATATGGAAAGACGACCATTTAATTGTTCCGACCGGCAGTCAATTAAGCCAACATAGTAAACATGATAGCTAACATGAAAAACAACGACTGTTGATGGCCAAGGCACCAGAAGAAGATAAAGGTACTATCATTTATGACTCGTATTTTACTTGAAAATTTGGCTTGCATTCAGTTTCGAATTTCTTATCTTGTGACCATTCTGTGTTCACATATCCAATTATCGTTTGTAATAATTTTATCAGTACGTTTATTTATTTTTTCTCCACTCGAAATTACTACGCTCTTACCAATAAACGCGATTGTTTTGATCTCTTTATCTAGGGCTCTCTCAAATTTCCAAGACCTCCGTCAATTGAGTTTCTTAAAAGTGCTTCGGTGATGACGTTTTCAGATCCTTTCTTGTGTTTAACATCGTATGTGAAATTTAACAACCGGGCAGATCAGAGAGCAATTCTCATTTTCGATCATGTGTTTCTCTGGTTGTGAGAAGCATTGTTAGCGAGCGTTAATTCGTTACGTGCATGAACTTTCTACCGCATAACTAGCTTTTCCACTTTTCAACTGCCCAAATACATGCAAATGCTTCACGTTCTATCGTTGATTATTTTCTTTCGTCAGCTATTAGTGTTGTTGAAGCAAACGCGACAGTTTTCCAATCATCGCCGTGATTTTGCATCATAACTGCCCCAATGCTAACCCCAAAAGCGTCTATCGTAATTTGCTTCTGTCATTGGACTATTTACTAATAATTTTTTCAAGTTTTCAACGCTTTGTTCACATTTAGTACTCCAAATGAAATTTTTACTTTTGATTGGTAAAACGCCTATCAAAATTCATTGCTAATTGAGTGAGATATGCGGTGAAAGCGTTATGGATGTAAAAAATGTGCGTTTGTAGGTGCGAATGAGTTGTGTGATAAGCTGAAACTTTTTCTGTGTATTAATTTATTAAATAATATCTACCTTTAAGCTGCTTCTTTCTAGTCGCAAGCTATTTTATAGAATCACAATAAATTATAACACTTCTTTATTAACAATTTTAATAACTTGAAATATTACTTAATAATATTTACTTTAGACGACTAAAACGTTTAAAATATCTGTAACAGTTCTGACTAAATAGTAAACAAAATTAGCTTTATATGTACACAAAATTGTTATATATTTTACTTATCTGTTTAATAAACATCATGTTATTACTTGTTTGTTTCCTTACAGAAGCTTTTAGGAATTACTTCAATCATTTATATTGCAAATTTGTTAAAAAGTGATTTTGTATTTATATGCTTCGTTTACTACACGTTGCAGAATATATGCCTAGTTGTTGTTGTATCTAGCAGCGGTGTAAAAGTTTAATGACCTTCCTAAAGTTGGCGTCCTGAAATTCTTGCGGTTAATATTAACATCTCATTAGCTTTGTCGACTTTTTTACGTTCTTCTGTTATATATATATATTTATATAAATTATTACTTAGTAGAAATTGTAAAAAAATAGAATCATAGAGAATACGTATGAATTATACGTATCCTCATGCAATTAAACGCATTAAAATTATATATCTGTTTATATACAGGGTCGTCGAGGTAAATTCGGAATATAAATAAACGATGAAAATATCATTAGAATATGAGAAAAATTAATTTTATTTATATGAAACATGAAATGCTGTTACGACCTTCTCGAGCTGAGACCTAAACTTGCTGCAAAACAACAAAATTTTCTCCTTATACATTCTCTGATGGAAGCACTTAGTTTGTCCTTGATATTATAATACTTATTATTGATTTTTGCCTCGATCACGCTCCACATGCAGTACTCAATGCGATGATCGTCAAGGCTGGAGGATGGCCATAAGTTAGGGGACCAGTGGTAATACAAATTGTTGTATATCCATGCTTGGGTCTTCCATTCCTTGTAGACTAGAGTGAAATCTAACTGGAACGTGTACTCTTGCCTAGCAGCAACTTCCTCTATCCAGGACTTGAAAACTGTATTCAGTACTTTGATATAGCTGTCAACACTCACCTTCTTAAAAAGTGGGGCGTTAAGACATCTCTTTTGCTGCTCACTAGCACCATCACAGACACGGGATATTTTGTATGCAGGACAGTAGGCACTTAAGTATTTTGGCATATCCCACGTTCATTTTTAAAATTTTACTTGTTATCACGGATAAAATTCTTTATATCTAAAAAGAATCTCAAGAAAACAACGCTGTCATTCTTAATGTCATTTAGCAGTGCTTCAGCTCTTAACTTTCTGTCCATCTTGTTTTTTTCAGTCAACAGTTTGGTAAGTTCTGGTGCCTTGCTAGATTAACCATCGACTTTAGCACGCCCAAGTCAGTCATGCTCCATTTAAGATTCTAATTGATTTTCTCTTTTAATTAGTAGACAAATTTATCATTTCTCTTTCGATCAGATCGCTTACTGTAAGTTGCCCCTCAGTAGTTACTTTTTTTTGGTGTCATAAACGTGGGTATTTTTATAGCCAAACCATACAACAACTTCTGTCGGAAGGAATTCTATTCTACCAATTTTGCGGTTGTATTTTCGGCTTATTATGTAAATTTAGGACGGTCTTTCGGTTACTCGCAATATAAACTAAAAAAAATGTGAACTTATCTCGACGGCCCTGTAGATATTACAGTTTTAATATATAGTATGGCTATAAAAACCGGACTATTTTCTGCTTGTTAGGAGTTATTCTTTATAAGTTATAGTTTATTTAAAATCTACTTTACAAATAAAGATTAAGTAAATATGCTATAACCGACATTTATTGGTAAGAGAAGCCATCCAGCGATGATACTCCATTGGTTTTCTATAACAGTACAGCAGTCACAGACATTTGGGGGGCTACATTCTACTTAGTCGTCTGGTTAGCAGAAAGTGATTAGTCAACTATTGCACTAGGTCATTACCGTGCCCGAGAAGTTTACTGTGGTAATTTTGAGGTAAGCTGGCGATTTCATCAGTGACCAAGAGAATACTGAAGTCGTCGTGTATAGTTAGGTTGGTTCACCAGTGTGCGAAGTGCCTTAGACTGAAATTGTTGGGGTATTTTCAGTTTTGTTGAATTGATACTGCCCCAGAATTGGATGTCGTAAGTTCATATTGGTTTAAACATAGTTTTATATTGTAATAATTTATTGCTAATTTACAATACATTTCTTGATGTTTCAGATTTAGTTGTTTACGTTTTGTTTGTATGTGTTTTTTTCATGTGAGTCGTTGGTCGGAATACAGGCCTAGGTATTTTACTTCTGTTTTTAAAGGTACCGACGTACCACTGATATTGACCAGTTGATGGGTGCTAGTTCTTGAGTAGAATGTAACTTGAGTTGACTTAGACTGATTGATTTTAAGTTAACATTTAACAAACGAAACGCTAATATGATGAAGATAATGTTGTAAATTAGCAGATGTAGTAACAGCATCAGCAAAGTTGTGATAATAGTGTTATTGGTTTCAGATAAGTCAGCTATGTAATTGAAATATATGATTGAACCCAGAACGTCACTCTGGGGGTAATAGGATGATATAAAGACAGTTCATAGTCAGATTTAACAAAAAAATATCGATATGTTATAAGGATTTGAGGAGGTGAAAATAACTTGAATGCCACACTTTATCAAATGCTTGGGAGACATCTAAGAATACAGCAGTAAAAAATTTTTAACTTTGTTGATAATCCTGTAAATTTGCTGTGTGGTAAAATGGTCTTTGTAAAATCTAAATTGATGTAGTAGCAGTTCGATAACATATCTGTTTTACATCCAGTCTTTTGAGGAAAAGCGTCTCGTCGATGAAACGTGACATCTTTTGGTCATTTGCCAGGCTTATGTATCATCGAAATGTGTGCATATTTTCAGAGGACATTTAGAAATTCTACAATTTTAGTATAAAAAATAGCTGGATTGTCTTCGTATAGATTAAAGGTAATGGCTGGATGTTTTGCAAAGGTTTTTGCTTTTTACTTATTACTTCCTGTTCATTGGCCATTTATTTTCCTAATAAGTTGTTTAGCTAGCTGAGGATGCTTAAATTTTTTAGTCTCCAAATTGTGTGATTTTACTTTAACTTTATAATACAATCAGTGAAATTATCATTGTGGTTCTTCCATAATACAGCTCAAAGTCTTTGTGTTAAGCAGTTATAAGTGAGTTTATCGGTAACATTATAAGTTTTGCCATCGTATTATGTCTAGTCGTTTTTCAAATAACAGTTTCTTAATGTGTAGAGAAATACTAACCGGTGGATGGATTTTATATGTTTTATTAGGTGTAGATTTCTACACTGCCTGATGAATAAAAGTTATTAAGTAATAACATATCTTATCTACGTTAATAGGTTCTTTTATACGTAGGATGCATGATAAATTTTGCAAATTGGCAATGATGCATATGCTAGGTGCGATCTAACGTTTATATTATACAGTTTGACATTTTTGGCGGTATACGTACTCAGAACGTTTTGTCGTACGGACACTATGTGTTCTATTTTTATTAAATTCACAACTTTCTATCGACCAAAAATTGAATTAACTCTAGAACATTTTTGTGCGATGATTTTTTTACAACATTCAACGTAGATTACATTGTTGTTTTAATTAATTTAATTATAGTTGTAGTTTGCTAGCAAATGAATTTAAAGAAATCCGTCAAAAATTGGCTGTTGTGCCAAAAAACATAAATTCCGTGCGGAAACTGATAAAGCAAATTAGTCATGTGGCTCATCGTGAAATTCATGCATCCTTAGGCATTAGTGTGGCTAGCATACATTTGATATTGTATTTCGACTGTATGGGTTCATTAAGTTGAGTCAAACCCAACAAAAGCCGTTCGCATTCGTAGCACATCGAAACAAATGGTTGCCTGTTTTGTTGGATAAACTGGACATGTCGCAGTCATAGTTTTAGACAATTGTAAATCAATCAATTATGAATGCTACACAAACATTTGTTTGTCAGAAGAAATATAAAAACCAACGTGCGACACCGAATTATTCTTCACCACGGCGAGCTGATGCACATCGACGCAAACAACTGACTTCTTGAGCACTGAAAATGGTGAATTAATGGGTAATCCACCGTACAGTTCTAATTTGGCCCTTAAAGATTTTATTTTGCTTCCACACGTAACAAACAAATTGCGTGTAGAACGATATTTTAAAGATATCTAATTCCATATGAAAAAAATGCTATAAAAATTAGTTTCAGCGTATGCAACAATGTATTGACTGTCAAAAAATATTTTGAAAAATAATAAAAAATTTAAACACTAACTTTATTTTTGTTAGTTTTTTGCAATAAGAATCGTGCAGCTCATGTACGGTGCTTGAGGTTAATATCGTTTTCTAAATACTTTTAAAATCTGCCCCAGTCTGTTTTGAAATAAATCTAAAGATTTTTTCCTATCACTGTCACTGAAACCGAGTATAACCGGCACATGATTAAAAGATAAATTATAATTTGATTTTACCGTAACTGAGTTGTTTGATGTTTTATGAGAGATAAAGAAATCTAGATGGTCTGGCAGTTTGTTTAAATAAATGCATTAAATAAATTTCGAACTTTCGTTAATGTAAAGAGCTGATATCCGACCTCGAACAGATAACAAAAGGCGAGTTCACAACATTTTGCAATGCAAATTCAATAAGAATAAATTTAACAAAGCATGAAGATTACAGAAAAATATCCGATCACTTAAAAGAAAATCAAATCAAGTTCCATACTTTTCAAAACCCAAACAGCAAGCCACTTAGTGGAGTAATTAAAAACATCCCAATTTCGCTCACAACTCAGAAACTTGAACACGAACTTAAAATGCTACCAATAATTAAGATAACGCGTAGTAGGGTTAACAGATTAACGAAGACGCAAAAAAAATATTGAAACTAAAATCATTATACCAACAAGTATTTCTCAATGCTACCGTTGCCAACAATATTTTCACACTAAAAATTATTGCACCCTTGAACCCCGATGCGTGAAGTGTGCAGGAAAATATCTTTACAATCAGTGTCCTAAAAAAGCACAAGATTTACCCACGTGCGCAAACTGTTGGCAAAATCACGCAGCAAGCTACCGCGGATGCAAACATCATCTAGAGTTACTCCAAAAACGAACGGAAAACCGACCAAATCTTAATAAACGGCTACACATAGAAAAGGCTTGGAACACCCCCCTAAACCTATCACAAACCCGAACGCAACATAATAATCCCCCAAACATAAGCCACAATACATCCAATATACCCTACCCTACAGCAAACAACAAATTAACAACACAGAGCCAAACAACTTAATCAAAATCCTAATTGACTTCCTAACCCCGTTTAACCCTCAAATTAAAACATTTAACACAAACACACTACTCCCTCTCCTTTTTAATGGTATATATTTAACAAAAAATAATAGAAAAGCTAACAATCCTTAATTGGAACTTCAATGGAATAAAAGCCCAAGGACCACTATTAATTTCCTTTATGGCAAGGTACAATGTGGACATAGCATGTATTACAGAAACCCACCTCTCATCAGAAGATAACCTCAAAATATAAGGCTACCAGGTGCACAAAAATAATCGAATATCAGAAAAAGCAGCAGGAGGAGTAGCCATATTAGTCAAAAAGCAGATCAAACACATCATACCCGATCCAGCTACACCAAACATTGAAACTGTTGGCATTAAAATAATACTAAATAACCAAAGTCACACACTAATTAGTATGTATAAACAATCAAAAAAGAAACAAAATTCAGCACATCTGCTTGCAATATTTAACTCGTCCAAACCTACTCTTGCAACAGGCGACCCAAACTATAAAAACACACTATGGCGCTGCAGGGCGACAAACCGGAAGGCATTAAACTTGAGCAAATCTCCACAAAGAATGGATTTCTAATTCTCACCCCACCTGACTATATCTATTACCCAAATTGTAGAGACCACCAGCCCGACATCCTAGATATGATTTTCCTAAAAAACTGAAATCCATCAGTCATCGCGAGTTCGATTCGGATCACCTTCTAGTACGCATAACACTCACAGCTACTCTGCACATAAACACACAGGCTCCTCGCCTAATAAATCAGGAAGAAATTTCAAATAGCTCTAAATGATGATTTACAATATTCACCTGAACTGAAAGCACCAGAAGGAATCGACGTCGCAATATCAGACTTTATATCTTCCATTGTAAATAGTGTACCCAAGGCAATATCGAAGAAAAAATTGTATCATAAACCCAGAGACTACTACCACTCAAACTACATAACCGAACTTATTAAAAAAAAGAGTCAAGCAAGACGTCAGCCCTCCAAGACATAGACTAACCACGAACATACTACAACCATTCTTCAACACCCTTGGAGGGAGATTTATAGTAGGTGGCGACTTTAATTGTAAACATACAAGGTGGGCGTCTCGATTAATAACTACAAGGGGTAGAGAACTTGAAAAATTCTTACTAACAACAATTACATGCATTTATCAACCGGTACTCCAACATACTGGCCGACCAACGTGAACAAGATTTCAGATTTATTAGATTTTTATATAGCCTCGGGCATTTCAAGAAATTATGTGGACGTCACTCCTAGTTTCGATCTATCTTCGGACCACAGCCCTGTGTTAGCTGTCATTAGCGCTACAGTTATCCAAAAGCAGCCTAAGCCAGTACTCTGCAATAGACGAACTGAATGGGACAAATTTAAAGTACACGTCCACCGACATACAAATATTAATATAAGCTTAAAACACCGAAAGAAATAGAGATCGCAGTTAATCACTTTATAACAACAGTCCAAGAGGCAGCCTGGAATGTACACCAATGAATATCCAGAAAATCGAGTCATTTAATGTTTCTAGAGTATAAGTGAATTAATAAAAGAAAAAGGAGAGCAAGGTCAATCTGGCAACGTACACACAACGTTAATGATAAAACCACATACAATCGACTTACTAATAAACTTAGGAAGAAGATGTTAGAGGCGCGTAATGAAACATTCCATAACTACATAACCAACTTATCCAAAGAAGATCACAGTATATGGAAAGCCACTAAAGGATTTAAGAGACCCCAACAACAAGTCCCGCCGTTACGCAAAAACGATGGCTCCTGGGCAAGATCAGACAAAGAAAAGTTGAACTTTTGCCCAACATCTGGCAGACGTATTCACACCTCACTCTAATGAAATTTATGAAGATGTTAACAACTTTCTCGAACCACCACTACAACTATCACCCCCTATAAAAAACTTCACAATTGGTGAATTACAAAATGAAATAAAATGGTTAAATAATAAGAAAGCGCCGGGCTATGATCTCGTTACAGGCCTTGTACTTAAACAATTACCACGACAAGGAGAACAATTCTTATTGGCACTCTTTAATGCAATCCTACGCTTAACATACTGGCCCTTACAATTAAAGTTTGCACAGGTCATCCTAATATTAAAACCTGCCAAACCACCAAATGAAGCTCAGTCTTATCGCCCAATTAGTCTACTGCCTGTTGTGTCAAAACTCCTAGAAAAATTAATATTAAAGCGATTAAACGAAAATAGTCTACTTGAAGAATGGATTCCAAATCACCAGTTTGGATTTCGCAAAGGACACTCGACCATAGAGCAATGCCACCGAATAACCAATATTATTCAGCAATCATTTCATAGTAAGAAATATTGCTCTGCTGTATTTTTAGATGTGCGGCAAGCGTTTGACCGTGTTTGGCACAATGGGCTACTATTTAAAATTAAACACATCTTTCCACATCAATACTATCTCCTGCTTAAATCTTATCTAACTAATCGACACTTTCAAACCAAAGTTGGTATGGAATATTCACAACTGTATCCAATCACGGCTGGTGTTCCCCAAGGAAGTGTGTTGGGGCCACTCTTATATCTGATTTTTACTGCAGATATACCGACGACACCAACCATAACATTGGGGACATTTGCAGATGACACTGCAATCCTGGCATGTCATGAAGATCCACAAATCACAACTAATATCTTGCAAGAGGCACTAAGTACAATAGAGGGTTGGCTGGAAAAATGGAGAATTAAGGTCAATGAGACGAAGTCCAATCATATAACATTTACCACAAGACGATCACAATGCCCACCTGTAAGCTTGAATAACGTACCCATCCCGCAAGCAAATGCAATTAGATACTTAGGTCTCCATATGGACACAAGATTAACGTGGAAACCACATATAATAAAAAAACGCAAAGAAATGGACATCAAAATTAAAAAAATGTATTGGCTCATAGGAAGAAACTCTCAACTCTCAACAGAAAACAAATTACTGGTGTACAAATCTATCATACGACCAATATGGACATATGGCTGTGAACTCTGGGGTTGCGCCAGCTACTCAAATATTGACATAATACAACGTTTCCAGTCTAAGACATTAAGAAGTATATTCAATGCTCCCTGGTATGTTTCAAACCGTATCCTCCACTTTGACTCCAACGTACAATATGTGCGGGACATAATCAGACAACGGGCTACAAGCCACCATGCTCGGCTAGTGGGACACACTAATAACGAGATTACACCGCTAACACAGCAGCCAGTAATGAGACGACTTAAACGGAAGTGGCCATGGGACTTGACAGAATAAAGAAATCATTTACACCATCCCCTAAGCCTTCAAATGGAGGTAACGAGACTGCACCACTGGGTGCACCTCTCTTCAAATCTATTCCAAACATCACGCAATTAGCTCATAGAATTTATTGTAATTAATTCTGATTGCTAATGTACACGAATTCAATAAAAAAAAAATAATAAAAAAAAATAATAAAAAAAAGCAAGACGTCAATGGCAACGAAGTAGACACCCATCTGATAAGCGATCGTTCAACTACCTGACACACCAGTTAAAAAAAGAGTTAGACGAAATAAGAACTTGAACCGAACGACCCTGGGATGTGAAAACAACAAGGAGAATTCTAAAACAGCACAACGAAATTCCAACAATCACAGATAGTATCAGCAACTAATACACTGATGCAGAAAAAGCCGCGGCATTCGCCAAGCATCTGAAAATTGCTTTTACAACAAAAATCACATGCAGTACAACAGAAACAGCATCTACAATTGACTACGCCGAAAGAATCACTGAACATATAGAACCAACTTCGCCTCATAAACTACAAGTTTAATCGCCAGACTTCCCAAAAGAAAAAACCCCGGTTACGACCTCATACCAAATATCGTGTTAAGACATGAAATCTATAGCTTACATAACTTTCCAAAAGAATGGAAACACGCCATAATACTGCTATTCCCTAAACCAGGAAAGGACAAAAAACGCTTAGAAAACTACATACCTATAAATCTATTAACATCTCTATCCAAACTGTTATCTACACTCTCCTCAATAATAATTAATTATATAATATTAATTATTAATTAATTAATAATTAATTAATATAAATTGATATACTCTCCCCACATCAGTTCGGCTTCAGAAGAACCTACTCGACCACACACCAACTCCAGAGAATAGTGGAAACAATCGAAACTGGATACGAAAACAAACAATACGCAACAGCTGTTTGATGTAGCATAGGCCTTTGATAAGATCTGGCTAGAGGGGCTGAAAGGAAAACTGTTGAAACTAAGATTACCCAAGTACCTAAAGGCAATATTTTCTCTTTTCTTGAGAAGAAAAATGTTGCTGTGAAAATAAATGCCGAAGTCTCAGATACCAAAAGTATACGAGCTGGAATCCCTCAGGGTAGTATACTGGGACTACTTTTATTTAACATCTACACGTCAGACATGCCAAATGTGAAAGCACTTTACCAACATTCGCTGACGATTCAGCCATAATTAGACTAAGCAACGATCTAACAAAAGCAGCACAACTACTACATACCACTATAAATAAATTATGTAAGTGGTTTGGTGACTGGAATATGCAAATTAACTCGAGTAAATACCAGGCAAAAATATTCACACTCAGGAGAATTCGCAACCCACCTAACATTTATGTCAACAATCAAATTATTGAATGGAATACCCCTGTTAAAACAGTGAAATATTTAGGAGTACTTTTAGATACAAAACTCTCTTGGAAGCAGCATATCAACCATAAACTCAATCAGAGTTATGCAAGACTAGCACAGCTATATCTATTATTAAATTGGAAATCAAAACTAAAAGGCAAATGCGCAAGCATGATTTACACTTCCCTCATAAGACCATTAGCACTTTATGCAGTAGCAATCTGTAGTACCACATCGAAAACAAACATAATCAAACTACAGAGGCTACAGAATGAAGTTCTAAGAATCGCGGTAGACGCGCCGTGGTTCATCAGAAATATTCAGTTACATTACGAACTAGGAGTTCCAACAATAGAAGAGTACATAAAAACAAGCACCAAAAAATGTCTTAACAACATCAAGGCATGCAATAGAGCAGCTCAATATAACCTTGGCAAGCGGAACATTCACTCCCGGCTAAAACAAAGACTCCCTCAAGACCAATTCTTATTAGACGAAGAGATGTATGAGGAATCAAGATACCCCATCTGTTAGATTAGTCACTTGTAACATATACTAACAATGCCATGTATAATACAAAAGTGTTGATCTGGCAAATAAAATTTTATATATATTATTTTGTTTAAGTTAAGACAAGCAACTAATTCAAGTTTATGGTTTAATAAATCATCTGCGTTTCATGTCGCAAGTCGTAAAATGTGATCCATTATAACGATAATTTACTAATAACACTAAATTGAGCACAGTATTGTTTTGGTTAATTAATTGGAAGAACATGTTTTTAAATTATGCATGATAAATGGTTAATTGTTCTCCCAAGTTGATTTGTCGTTCACAAGGGGTTGTCAGCATAAAGTGTCTTTTGCATCCTAGGCTAACAATTTTTCACTCGCCTTCTCTTAAATTCTTGCAAGATAGAAACGTATAAATTTTTAACTGAATCAGTTTTTCCCCGAATCGACTTTTTTTCCTTGGATTGGAAACATGGAATAATTTAGCTTCCAATCGAAGCTTTGCTCGGTGTAAGCAAATCAAATGACCCTGACAAACGCGCTTTTTGTTTTCGGAAATGATTGCGTGTGCGTTCCCAATTCACAAGCCGCTCAATTATGTTGTCCGAATTAAAAAAATATGTACCCAGCTAATCCCATCCATTACTTAATACGCATTTATAATCTAATGGACATCGATCAAAACCAGCACCACAATAACTTAGCCGCGGCCGCGGAGCAAGCACGAACGCACGGACCTTCTCGTGTAAATCAAGATTTCCGGCAACGCCACATTCTTTTGTTTACTCTCTGTTCAAATGTGTAGATAGATTAGCGTATACATGTAGAATATAGACTGGTATATTATTGAGATTCGAAAAATGCAGTTAGGAACATTGGTCGTGGCTGAAATGAACAATTTAATTTGAATATTTGCTTTGTTTTATACATTCAGAAAATTCTTGTATGTTGAGCAATTCCTATAGTTGACAGGATGAGAACAATAATATAATGTATATTTGCCTTTTGTATCGCGCACCTCGCTTTTTACGCACATAAAGCGTCTAGCCTAATAGGTTTTAGAGTATCCAAAGTTTTAGCATTTTGTACGTTGAATGATATTTTTCCTTTTATGCGGTGCTTTAACATTTACTATATAATTGACAAAAAATTTAATTTTTAGGAACTTTTTATCTTTCGTGTTAGCTTCCAAATCAGCGTACGTTCTGCCCCATCTGTGGTGCGCCAGTACAACTGACCTTTGTTTGATACCATCTGTTAAGCTTGGAATTCGTTTGCCCAGATCCCATAGGTGCAGTAACCTACGCGTCGCTTTGGTTTTATTTCCCTATTTTAGTTTTATCTGGAGTATATTTAACGCCCCTGTTAATTATCAAACAAAGATGGTCAATCAATTCAAACTGTAATTCGTTAATTTTGGCCCTAGCGACCGCCGAAGTGTGTACCCTGGGCTTTACCTTGATGGAAGTGCACTTATTTCACAAATGTATCTCAAACTGTGGGCTATTTTCTGAGCCAATTACGCTCTTTCAACTGATTCAATGCCATTATTATTTTTCCTTTTTCTAAGTAATCGAATAACAGAATATCCTTACTATCTCAAAAAACAGTCGCCATTACCTTCCCGGCCGATTAAACCGTCTTCGCTTTTTTTGGCAATCCACTGTTTTGACTATTCCTTTGTCTCAGGAGTAATATCGGACCCAAGTTTTATCGACAGTAATAAATCGACGCACAAAAGGCTGACTTGTTTTGCTAAAACCGCTTAAGCAGCGCTTTGGAAATGTTCATTCGAATGAATGTTTGGTTCAAAGTGAGCAAGTGCGGAACCCAACGCGCGGATAGCTTTCTCAAGCCTAATTTTTCAGTCAATATATGACAAACGCGTTCTTTCGATATGTCCTTCCACAGCCTCAGCTATTACTCTAACCTTGATTCGAGGAACGTACAGTACCATTTGATAAACTCTTTTTATATTATTGGGGAAAGTCGCAGTTGTTGGATGTCTCGAATACGATCACGTTTAAATTTAGCTGGTCATTTTTTCATGGTAGCAAATGATGAGCAGGTGTGCTACCATAATGGTTACGGGAAGGTATGGGAAGCATATTATATAGTTGATAAAGTACAGTAACTGGGGTTAAATGTGCTTGGTAAGGATTGCTGATTTTTTTATAAGCCAATACCCATAAATGACATTTAAATTACCCGTGTGGATAGAAAACAGTATTATATTGAACTCAAAGAAGTTTTCAATAGACCGTTAAAG
Organism: Sinelater perroti; assembly: GCA_036346155.1. Classification (NCBI taxonomy): domain Eukaryota; kingdom Metazoa; phylum Arthropoda; class Insecta; order Coleoptera; family Elateridae; genus Sinelater; species Sinelater perroti. Next base: position 529,219 of record JARFIY010000348.1, on the reverse strand, counting down.
CAATAAATAATAAGTGCACTTAACACAAATTAATACACGAGTAAGCAATTTTGATATTACATCGGCACTCCGTTGCACCCTTTATATTTAAAAATTCTTAAAGAAACATTAAAAGTTATGATAGTCATTAAATTTTCATATAAATTATATATATATATATATATATATATATATATATATATATATATATATATATATATATATATATATATATATATATTGTTTATAAATAAAATAAATCTGTTCTCTACAATACTTACAGTCTAACATGCAAGTAACCTTTTTATTGTTATTCTTGTACGTATATAACGGCACAATAAAATTTAAAACTTTAAATGATTAATAAATATTAACAAAGTTCCTAACTTATCAGAAAAAAATTAAGTAAATTACCGAAAATTGCAAAAAACAGTGCATTATCAGGCACATAAAATCCGTTTTTACACTATTGAAGTGCAAATAGAATTACTTTTATCCTTTCAATTCGATTTGCGGAATGGCTAACAAATTCCATTTGTTCAATTCAGCTATTTGTCCTAAAATTTCCCGCAGACAGAATGAAATTATGTTTGTCGTCACTTCTCACGCAAATCAAGCTTCGTCTGAACGAGAGATCAAAATTGGAATTTATGCTGACTGAGAGAAAGTTACGCCGCCGGTGTTTTTAGCCACTTTTTGCGAATAGGTACTCACATGTATCTTAAACTTTGAAGCCCGGCGAAGGCTCGTTTGTGTAGATGCTCCAGTCTGCTGTTTCCTTTCAAGCTCCTGCAACGTACAGACGTTGCAATTAGAATTAGAAATCGATCTGCTTTTTCCAGCGAACGTCCAGAAATGCAAATGCGAGCTGAACACCGGAGCATTGAATGTTGGAAATATTTGCATAGCACTGAGGGTATGCGCGCCTATTGCTTTTCTGCGAGACGTTTCACTGAAAAATACTATTGATAACGAGCTTACAGCTTTGCAATTTGAGAGCCGTAGAATGCTTCTTCTTCCACAACTTGTAGATCATTGTAATTGAGTAACCTGAAAAAAAATATAATTTTTTAAATGTTTTGTTTATTACTAAATATATGGAAGTATTTGGCAATTTTGAACCATAAAGCGGTGGATAACATTCATTATTCTTTTAGTTGGTGGTTTTAATATAGTTAAGTAAAATTGCAAAATGGATCAATATTTAGTATTAATTATTTAGGTACCTTAATATACTCAGTATCAATCGGTAGATTTATAATTTAAAAGTGCGTCGTATCAGCCACTTTATGTTATTTTTTTTGGCGCTAATAATCATGATTTATCAAAGTTATTAAATTAAATTGTATTTAATTTTTCCAAATTAATATAACGTAATATATAGTTTTTTTTATTAATAAGCAATGAAATAACACATAGGGTACTACAAAAGATTTGCAATATGGAGCAAGCGATAGTCACAAGCTGTGACAAATTCAAGCATATTGAGACGTGGACTATGAGAGATAGTAATGAAGAAGGGGCTATAAGAAATGCAGCAAAAGTTATGCAGTGTTACACGCTAGACATATTGGCTACGCATCGAGATTTTAAATCTGATCAGGCAAGCGTACGCAAAGGAACCTGTGTCAAAAACGAGGATTTTTGAATGGCACAAGATTTTCGTGAGAAACGAAGCCGTGCAAGACGAAGACCGCAAAGGACCTTTGTCAATGAGCCGTAGGGATAAAAATTGGTAAAAATTAAACTGTTTTGGACTCTAATCGGCGTTTAAGTGTTTGATTGATAACACAGGAGTTGAATTTACCAAAAACCGTACTGCATGAAATTGTGTCTGAAGCATTTTTGGCCAAGCACAACGTGGCAACGTTTCCTCGACCGCCGTACAGCCTTTTACTTGGCCCCGCCGACTTCTTCCTGTTCCCAAAACTCAAATTCAGCCTGAAAGGAACCGTTTTGGGTTGGTGGAAGGAGCCCAAACCCCTGCGACCAAAACCATAAACAGCATTTCAGTTTTCGGATTCCAGTAAGCCTTCAAAGCGTGGCAGGTATTATGTGCAGTACTTTTGTTTTATTATATATATAATATATATATATATATATATATATATATATATATATATATATATATATATATATATATATATATATATATATATATATATATATTAAAAATTCAATTGTACAACGCTCTGACATACCTTACACCATTTTTAGTGGGCGTATAGGGTTTTGTTATTGCGGTTGAAATTATTTTTTGTTATACACGTATGACAAATTAATTATTATAATCAAATTTAAACTGTTTTTTATATAGATGACATTAACTTTCTACATTTTTAGTAATCTGTTGGTAGTTTATTCATGTCATTGTCAAGAAATCTGTGGCCAGTACCCTCAACCGTACATTCATGCTGTTTGTAAGTTTATCACTAAAGATATAAAAAAGAACTAAAATAAATGGTTATAAGCCATATAGAAAAATGGTTGCAATATTTAATTAGCTCAAGGTTTAATGTGTTATCGAACATTTACAATCACTGTAATAATTGATCCGCATACGTTACAAATTTATATAGAAATTTTAGTAATACTGTTATTTTTGTTAATAAAACTGGATCAGTGGACGAAGTTAAATAGTTGGTGGCTTGCTAGTTAAAATTATTTCAAATTATGTATCCACATGCAACAAACATTTGTGTGCGCATATGTATGCGCGCATGCGCGTGAATGTACGGGTGGATTCAAGTTGTAACACCTCAAAAAAAATTTCTCAAAACTGGGAACAGATAGAAACATGCAGTTTATTTCAAAATATGCGCGCAATCTTTGAGAATGTGTGACAGATATGGTAACACTGCACGATACACAGGACTCTAGCGGCAGCACCGAGAATGAGGACTTGTTTTCTCCATTTTCGTGGTGTGACGCCGATTAAAATTCATCGCCAGTTGAAATAAGATATGTGGTGATGGTGCTATAGATGTGTGTCTAATGTGCGTTTATGGGTGCGATACTTCAAAGAGGCAGAACGTTGTGTGACAACAAACCAACTCGGCCTCGCACCAGCCTGTCTGACGACATGATCAAGCGAGTGGAGAAACTTATTTTGGAGGATCGCCGAATGAGTGTGGAAAACATCACCTTCAAAGTTGGAGTTTTTGGGATCTGTGCATACAATCCCGAATTAAGATCTGAAAATGCAAAAAGTGTCCTCCAGGTAGGTGCCACGAATCCTGACAACTTTGAAATGATTTATCATGCTCCCCATTCGCCTGTTCTGGCTCCTAGCAACTATTAGCTATTTCTAACAATGAAAGACGCCGTCCGTGGTCGCAAATTCACTAGTCGTGCCGCTATTGCATCTGCGATTTTCAAGTGGTCCAAAAAGACTGCTAAAGCAGCGTTCGCAACAGCGATGGAATCATGGCGTTGACGTTGTAAAAAATGTTTACACCTGCAAGGAGATTACGTTGGGAAGGGACACAAGTTTCACAGTTTTCGTGTGATTGGTTTATGAAAAAATAAATCGGAGGTGTTATAACTTAAATGCACCTCGTATATATGTCTAATACTTGAAAATTTTGTACTCCGCCGACTCGCGCAATGCGTAAATGAAACTGGAAGCGGTCTGTAGTCCACTTAAACTTAAAACCAAGGAAATTGGTTAAACTAATTCTGTACATTGTATAATTTGTTTTCGGATTGTTAGGTCGTGGTTAAAGTTCGAAAACTCTCTAGAAAAATTAATTTTAGAAAGCTAAAAGTGGCTTATTTTAATTTAAGTTATTGGAAATACTATTTGCCAATGAGCACGCTTTGGTCGATGAACCAAAGATTCAAATCTTGAGCTACTATAAGTACCTCAATTTCTGTAATTAGATTTTTGCTTGTATTCACATTAAAATATAATAGAAATTTAAGCAGAAAAAAACTAAATCGTTGGTAATTTTTAATTACAGTTCCATATTTAAGTCAATGGCATTAATGAGAAGAGTAAACACTACCATACATGAAATCACTAGTATTCCTAGTTTGTGGAGTGGAATGATGCAACGACTCAATCTTTGGGCTTCGTTTTGAAAGAAACTTTCGATGTAACCCCGGTTAAAAAATATATAAATAAAATAAAAAGCGGCATCTATTTTAAAGCTCTAGACAACTTAAAAATAGTTTTCTATGTAGATTAAGTTAGAAGTGGAAAAAAACGCATTGACGAGAACCAGAAGCAGCGTCAAGGTGACCAGTGGCGTTTATTTGTAGATTTTACTAGACGGAATGTCGTCACTTATTCTAGGTACAATAGGTAGCTTAACAACAAATATTGATATTCGTACGTAGTAGCTGGAAGAGGATATCAATGCAATCTTTATATTGTTAATAGAAAACTTTCCACCTCTACTATGACTTTTTACAGAAAACATTTGAGAAAGCCTTCCTTCCATCCATTTTATTTTGCATTACTGCTAGACTTAAAGGTAATATTGCATAATTAGTTTTAAAAAGTTATTTGAACTTTGGGTGGTAACAAGAATGCCTTATAAACAATAGATTCATGTACCAGCACGTGCTAGGTATTACAATAATTACTTTTAGAGAAAAATATTATTAATTCTGAATGGAGAAATATTTGATATTAATAAGAATCGCCGAGAAAAACCTATAGACAATCTTTATTTCCACTGGAAACTATAATATTTTAACTTCAAATTTGTAGAAAATATCAATTACAAGTTAGCAAAGCAATGCTAAAGATGATTTTTATTTAATTTAAAATTATTATATAAAGGCCTCGTTAGTAACGCAGTTGGTCTTTGAATAAATTCATGTAACATCTTTTGAAGTTGCAACTATTCCTAAAATGGTCAGCACTAAGCAGCTGTTACGTTGGCCTGAAATTTTTTTTTAGAATTTTGTATACATTTTTAAAATAAATATAAAATACTAATTTATCAAAACAAATTCTTCTTAGTAGATTTTTGGTTTCGGTAAGCGCGTAATTCAATACACTTTAAACTTAATATCTTTCTCATTAAAGATAGTTCAAGGAAAAGGCGATTTTAGTGCATTATTTTGACATAAAAGTATTATGTGACTTCGGTTTTATGTCACAATATCCGATAGCTATCCCATGAATAATCAAAAAATACTAACATATTAGAGATTGTCTCCCTGAAATTTATGTAATTTCTAAATTCCTGGTATGATCTTACCAATAAGCTAGCTGTTTTCTTTGGACGTACTTAACAGGAACATAAAATTAAATATACATTATCGGGAGAATAATGAGCAACTTCTATAACATTCAACCTATAAAAGTTATGAAGTCTAAACTAATGAAGACCAAGCCTTTGTTTAAATAGATAGGTATAGAGACCAATTGAACGCCAGAAAGGCTTTTCTTCGTTAACCTAACCCCCTCGGTTTCTCGTTTATCTACCCCGCCGTATTTCTTATTCAACTTAAATTTCTACACTCCTTTATCACAGAAATGATTTTCTAGTCTGTAATTTGGCTATTTTATTTTTATTTTTTTCATGTTATTGTGTAAATGCATCAGGTAAAAGTAAAAATGGCATGACAAACATAAAACTTAATGGTGCTCTAAATAAGACTCAGGAGTAGCACACGATCTCTCAGTACGAAATAATATTATTAACTGCTGGTCGAGACAATTAGAAATGCATTGTTGTTATAGATATTTACTCTATAATAGTATTACTGTGATGCTAATGAATTTATATGACTAATAAAGTTTTATCTTTAACTATTTTCAAATTGACTAAGTTTCAATTTTAGTTGAGCACGAATTCATGATTCATTTTAGTTTTTGTTAAATTGGATGAATTAATGTTTAAATTAAGATATTTACTCGTTTGGTGATCTCTGTGATGCTAATGGATTTTATAAATTTTTTAAACAACATTTAAAGCATAGATTGTCGTCATTATCTTGAGACCATTTTAGATGTTATTAGATATCTGCTTCGTTTTGTTTGTGAAAGTATAATTTCGCTTTATTACATGATTGTGGTAAACTTGAGACAGTTTTGATTTTAGTGCTTATTGCTATTAAAATATTCGCTTTAATTTATAGTTCTTCTGAGATTTGTTTGTATAAATACACCATTATTGTAAATCACTTATCGCTTTTTAATGCTGTATAATTTTTAGTCTCCCAGTAAAACTTACATACAGGGTACGGCACTTAAATCCAGATAAATTTAAATTTGAATATCCCGCCATAGAGTCATAACATCAAAATGGACAAACTGTTGTGAATAAGTGCGGAGTGAAACCGAAAAGCCGCGAGTATCGAAGTCTTCGTGTTGGGCGTTCGGGGATTGAAATAAATTGGTTTTTCGGGTACTCGAAATCAACCGTGTGCGATATTGCTGCAAAATATAATGCTTCGAGGATGTTTAGGGTGAGGGTCGGGTAATCGAAATAATCATTCGAGAGAACGCGTGACATGGGCTCCGGCAGTCATAGAAAGTTGGGTGTCAGTATAAGTTATATATAATAAAAGTACGTCAGATGCTGTTTGAGGCTGCCAAATCAAGATTGCCTGCGGGACAAATCAGGCTTCTTTTTGATAAAAAGTTTTTTGCTGTTGACGCCAAACCAATTAGAGAAATGAATGACCATTGGCTCTTCCGCAACCTCGATGCTATTCCGATTATTGCTAGAACAAAATTTCCAGCCGATGATTACGTGCTAGGTGTCGTGTTCAGTGAAGGTAACGTCATGCCACCGCAGAGAAAACTGTCACAAAAGAGGTTTATATACGTGTTCTGACAAATATCGTGGATAAAAACGGTGGCATTGGGAAAGCGATATGCATTTCAGCAGTATAGTGCACCGGCATTACAAGCCATTTAGTCGAAAACTGGTTTGCCATATAAGGTGAAATATAGCCCTGATTTGAACCACATCAACTGCTATGTTTGGAATGTAATTAAAAAAGTACTAACAAGTGCAGACACCCTAATGCGGCATCTTTACGTACTGATATTAAAGTAGCATTTGCCAATATGAAGAAAACTGTTCTACAGAGAGCGTGCGAGCGCTTCAGGCCAAGGATGGACGTGGTCATCGAGGCCGAGTGGGTTTATATCAATTAATTTTATTTTGGGCAGGTCACATAAGTGACATGCAAAATGATTTTTTGTTTATTTACTTTGTCCGAATTTAAGCTCCGTACTTTGTATATATTTGTTGGACGAATATTTTGGCTAGAATAATCGGATAAAGGAAAGGGGAGATCCTCATTTTGGTTTTATTTGTATCAAAACAAAATCGGTGGTTATTTCTGCAATGAAATAAAAAATTTGATAACTTTATATTTCTGAAAGATGGAGCTCCACCTTATTGGTATGCTGAAATGTGTCTTACTTAAACTAGCAACGATCTTCTGAAAATAATTGGCACTTTAGATGGCCAACCAGTTTTTTGATCTAACGCCTTGTGATGCCTATTTATAGGAGTATATTAAATACTTTCTGTACATGCAACTGATGCCAATAACATTAGATAATATTACTGTTGAATGCAGATCCACCAGTGGAAAAATGCTTTATACAATTTTTACTATCGAATAAACATGTGTTGTAGAACAAAAAGGGCATATATTAAATATTTGTAATGTAACGGTTAAAAATTGATATGAACTCCAAAAGATATTTTTTCAAGCCGTTATTTTAGAGAAAATTTAAATTAAAAAAATGAATTTTTTTACATCTCCCACTCTGGTGGTTTTTGGATTTGCAATTTAACCATGTACATAAGTAATAAATGACACCCAAAACATTCAAAAATAATAACCACTTAAGAATCTTATCAATGTCCGCAACATGGTATTGGCCGATCATGAATAAATATTAGGTGTCTGAAAATCGTTGTAATATAAAAAAATAAAAAAACATTTATATGAGAAGCGTGACAGAACAACTAACGAAATCAAAAGCTGATAAAAACATGTCATTTATAGGCAAAATTGTTAAAGGTGAATGTAAATCATGCTTTGTAGTTTCAACAAAAATTCTGATATTTTTTTAATTTTACCAAATCCTGAAATCCATGCGAAGAGAGCTGCAGCCCATAAATTTGTAATTACATTTATCTGTCAATTTTGCAAGGCAATTTTTAAATTTACTTTTATAACTAATTTTGCAAGGCTTATATTTAATAACAGAAATGGTGCCTTTATTAATTATAATTAGTAGTAGTAAAATAGTGTGTATTTACAGGTATTGGGCAAAATAATGGAAACATTTGTCAAAATTGGGACATATTTTTATTGTGCCTGGCAACACTGGGCATTGCATAAATTAATCTTGTTTGTTACATACAGTTTGGAATGTGCACTAACAGTAGAGTGAGACAGTTTGGTTGTGGACATTGTGCAGTTGTTGTAACCAGTATGTATGACCTGACAGAATTTCAAAGAAGTATAATTGGTGGTACTTGTCTAGTTGGGCCATCTGTGAGCAAAACAGCGACGTTTGATCATTTCTGTCTGTTATTAGACAATAGCAACACGCCATGGATACCTATTTTATGCAGTTTTCGCCTGTTTGTTTTGCATAACACTGAGGTGTTTAGGTGCTGATTAAACTTTCTCACTTTTTCGAACGTTGTTTTCTTCTGAGACGTCATAATACGCTTCAAGGCTCGGCGGATTCTCTTTCGCAGCTTCGTCTTTCGATCGCTATTATGCTTCGCCGGCTCTGCTTTACCGTTCAGGTTGTATGCGGTTATGACTTTCGATACCGTACCTTGTGTTACACCGCATAACGGCGACGTGTATGGTGCAATGCCCACAAGAATTGGACGTCGAAGGACTGGCAACGTGTCGTTTGGTCGGACGAGTTACTCTTTACCATCTTTTCTACCACTGGAAGCGTGTTTATTTGGCGAACACCATTTGAAGCATACGATATTGACACTCTCCACCCGACTGCCAAACATAGTAGCGACTTTATTACGGTCTAGGGCAGTTTCTTTGTCTACTGGTCCTGTTCAAGAGTCGTTCCAAGAGCATGCTAATAAGGTTCAACATCTTTCTTAGCCCACCCAGTCCCCAGACTTGAATATAATCGAACCTCTGTTTTGGAAAGCAGGGTTTAGCGCCGATTTCTACCTTTTTCGTCTCTACTTGAGCTAGATGCTGTGCTGCATAAAGAATTGCTTTGTACAAGATTTGTATAAAAAGTATCTGGAAAACTTTCGGAAAATATAGATTTATTTGAAATATTGCTACAATACCTCAAAAGTCTTCAAAGTACATCCTTTCAGCGTCAACACACTTTTGACAGCGGCTTTTCTACAACTCGAAGGCTTCTTGGTAGGCGGATTCCGGGACGTCTTTAAGGGTACGCGTGCAAGCTTCTTTGACGACACTTAAAGTCCCATGATGGTGTGCTTTGAGAAAGGATTTTACTTTTGAGAATAGGAATTAGTCTGCTGGAGATAAGTCGGGAGTGTAGGGAAGTTGGAAAATTGTCCAAAGAGCCGAGGTATTCTTCAACGCGTTGTAGGTCTTTGCAAGCAGACATACGCCTCTGCTTTAGTCGTCCGTCAAAATCTTCGCGACGAGTTTAGCGCAGCTCTTTCGCATCGCCAAATTTTGAATGACAATACTGTGCACTGTTATCTTATCAATATCAATTTCTGCGACCATGCGCACACTTAACCGACGGTCTGAATTCAGCACTTCATGCACGCGTTGCATATTGTTGTTGGCTCTTAAGGTCGACGGCCGTCTAGCGCGGGGTCGTCCTCCACACCCTCTCGGCCATCTTTGAAGAGCTTGTGTCACTTATAAACTGCAGTTTGTGACATGCTTTCATCCTTGAACACTTTTAAAATCATGCACAACGTCTTCGCACCCAATTTTCCCAGTCCAAGACAAAATTTGATGGCGTACCGCTGTTCAAGTGTTCGCTGCATTTTGCGCTTGCACCCAGTTACTCGACAGGGATCCACTAAAACACGATCTAGCCTGAACGAACGCTTGCAGGCGACTGGCGCTTGGACGCGTCTTGCTCAGATCCCCCATCACCAAGCATGCGCGGTGCGAACGCGCTCCGACGTACAGTCACGTCAGGAAAAAATTGTTTCCAATACTTTTTATACAAACCTTGTATTCCACTCTCCACTATTCATGGCTTGTACCGCTCTACTCCGTTCAGAATTCAAACGTGTTGCGTGCTAAAGGTTGACCAAAACCGTATTAATAAATACTAAATGTTCCGACTTCCCCAACTGTTCTCATTATCCTGTCCAATACCTGTAGATGGCGCTTAGGGAGTAGCAAAAACACCTAGCCACTCAAATGTCAACTCCACCTGCACGTGGCACCCTTGCTAAATAACGAACGGGACTCTGATGGCCGACATACACGGTATATTATTAATGGTAGTGTGGGGAGCTCGAGGTCCTGCGCGCCGCGGAGATGAGATTTCCTGTGTTTAACGCTTTATTTACGACAATGTGTGTACAATTATAATGGCGTTATTGAAGCGCTTGAGTGCACCTATGCGACCGTCGCATGACAAATCTCCTGGGGTTCGTGAGAGCGACTTGGAGCGGGTCGACGCCGATGTAGGTGCCACAGATGCCGCTGACTTCTATCGGGCGAGGCCAGACCTGGAAGGATGGACACTGGCTTCTTGTCTTCGTCTGCGGGCGTCCTTTGGTGAGCCTTTTCTCAGGCGGCGGCGGAAGCGGTGTTGCGGGCTTCGAAAGTGGCGAGTGGCGGAGAGTTTTTCTCAGCGCGTTCCGGAAAGCCTTAGGTGGAAGTGATTCCCTGGTAGATTCTTCTGGCCAGGATGACGGCCTGTTTGAGTGGGGAACTCGGCTGAGGTACGCGCGAGCATCCCCTGGTCGGTTGCAGGGGTAACTTGGCTGTGGGTAGCACAAGTACACCCTGATTTGTCTTAAAGCACTCGACTGTGCGTGAGCGGAAGCGTTTGTTCGGTCTATGGGTATGCACGGGCGCTCCTCAGGAGGAAGTTGAGCCGTCCTGGCTATGGGTACGTACGGGCATTCCTGAGGGAGAAGGTGAGAGCTGTTCTGGCTATGGGTACGCACAGGACAAGCTCTGGCGTTCTATCGGAATGCTGCGGTATTTATACCTGGCGGGAGCAAGGCGAAGCATCTATCTTGCTTTCGCGGTAGTCGCACTTTGGCGTGCGTGGATAACGGCGGCCTACCGGGCCGCGTTGGCGGCGCTCGCTCGTGCTTTCGGACGGGCCGTGTATAACTTCCAGTTTTCAACTAAAGCCTGTTTAAAGATTATGGATGGCATTTTCTAACTCGGGTAGTAGGTCAGTCACCCACCAACTGATAGATTCTTGAAACCTCAACTGATGAAAGCCGGACTGTCTTGCCGTTGACAATATTTAGCATAAAATCCAGAACACAATTTTGAATTTGAAACATCAGAACTCTAATGAAACCTAGCCGACTTGCTCAACTAGTACGTGAAATAGATTTGTACAATTTACAAATTCTAGTGTTAAGCGAAGTTAGACAGCCAGGCGTGGGCAAAACAACAACCATCTTAATAAAAGATTATGGTCTACCCAAAAACGGAGATAAAATAAATGGGGTAGAAATAGTTATGACAAACGAAGTCTGCTGACGTAGACTGTCGTTTCTAATAAAATAATTAGTTCAAATTTTCATACTAAGACGCGTAAGGTAGCGATAATACAATGTTATGCACCATTAGAATCTACCAAATATGAGAAGAAAACTTTTCTAAGATACTAAATGACACAATACGAAAACAGGAAAAGAAAGACATTCTTCTAATTATGGGTGGCGTAGACTCTGAAATAGGTATTAACAATCAAGATATGGAACAAATAATGGATAGGTAAATGTAATGAAAACAGCGAACTGTTTTATGAATGTAGCCTCACCAAAGATTTTGTCATAGATGGCTTAGTATTTCCTCACAAAGACGTTCATAAAATTACCTGGGCCTCACCTGACCAAAAAATACGTAACGAAATAGACTACATCATCATAAGCAGAAAATGGAAGCACGCCTTTCTGGATGTCCGCAACAAACATGGAGCAACTGTGGCAAGCGACCATCGCCTTCTCGTAGAAACACTACAAATTAAATTTTATTTATCGAAAATAACAATCTTGATTTTCTCTGCATCAAAACAACTACAACTGAAAAGAGTTCCAAAACCCTTTCATAAAGCGTGAGTTCAAAAACCAGCTAAGAATCACCCACCTAAATGACCAAGAAGATCTCTCCAAGATTTGGAACAAATACTAAAATAAATTTTATGAAACTGCCAAACAATTTCTAGGAACAAAAAAAAAGAATAAAAGACGAATTTCCGAAATCTAATAAATAAAAGAAAACAAATTAAAAATACATTAAATAACCAATACATGAAGACAAACGTCTAACAGTAGGACAACTATATAAAAAATATAAACAAGTAAAAAAGCAACTATAAGAGGTAAACGAAGCATAGACAAACTGGCCTAACAGATGCAAAACGCCGTGCACAATAAAAACTTCAGAGAAGTGTATCAATTCACCGAGAAACTTGAAAACAAACTGCAAAATAAGCCATTAAAAAATAACGAAGGAAAGCTTCTAACATTAGATAATCAGCAGCGAGAGATATGGTAAAAACATTTTACCAGTTTTTTTAACAGACCAACTGAAGACACGTGTAACGAAAGAAATTAGATAACAACCCTAAGAATAAATACGAACCCACCAAATACCAATAAAATTAAGGCAGCACTCGAACAACTAAAATATAAACTAAAAATTAATTCCCTATTGACTGAAAGTAAATAATCATTGTCAAACTGCCAAAAAAGGATGACCCTGCAAAATGCAAAGACTGGAGGGGTGTTACATTACTAAACATGATAAACAAGTCTGTTGCACACATAATTAATAATCAGTTCTCTGAGCACATAGAACTCAAGTTATGAGATGCACAGTGCGGGTTCAGACCAAACAGATCTTGCATAAATCACATTAACAGCTTACGAATAATTATCTAATAATCTATAGAATGGAAAAAGCAACTTTACATAACGTTTATAAATTTCAAAGATGCATTTTAGAGCTAACTAATATAACTTACAAGCTAGTAAAAGTCATTAAGGCATTATACAAAAAAAGCCAACTGTAAGATAATGCATAAGAAACAAAGCAGCTCTTAAATTTTTATTACCGCTGGTGTAAAACAAGGATGTCTCCTTTTACCATTACGATTCAACATTGCAATAGAGTGGACCATTAATAACTCCAACTTCTAACAACGCGGAATAACTTGAGAACTTTAAAATCAATTGAACTACATGGATTGTACGTACATCTGCTTATCAGCCCACCCTCACACAGCCATGCAAACAAAAATAAACAAACATACTTTAAGGCAAAAAAGAACAAATATAGCACATACGGCATTGAACTGGAAACTCCAAGAAAACAAAAAAAGAGGCAGGCCAAAAATGACACAGCAACGAACAATACAGCAAGAAATTCAAACAACAGGTATGACAGAATAAAATGAAAAATATGGCCCAGAAAGTAACGATGAAAATTATATTAAATAAATTAATAGAAGAATACATAATTCATATAAGGCACGAATTAAAAATTTTGTAAACATCTGAAAATTCAATAAATAGCACAAGAACATAAATAACAAATACAATTACAATAACAAATTAATCTATTTAGTAAAAAGATACTAAAAACATTATACACAATCTCAACCTTCTTCAAAGCAAGTAAAGAAAGCTTGGTTCATTCATTTCAGTACTAATTGATAACAGTAGTGTTATGAATTTTGCTGAAACACATTTTATGCTATGATGTTCTATTACAATGTCATATGCTTTAGTTTTTGAAATCCTCGATACATTTAATTCTTGTTGATTATAGTCCAAAAGTTTTCTAAAGCATTCGAATACACAAAACTTGTAGATAAAACCGCAGGTTCTATTGAATGTCATTAAAAATGCGACACTTTACATGTGCTTATTCATTGAAGTCGAATTTTTAATTGGCGGTCCTCATTCACATATGCGCGTTACATCCTACTCTCATTGGCTGCCAGCTTCCATCATGACTGGAAAAATTTATTAATACTGGTTTGATATTTTTAAAACACCCTAGGTATATATAAGGTTTGTTGGCATTTGCTACAAGAACTGATATGCATATTAATATGATATCCTTCATGTAAGATTATCCCGTTGACGAGACAATTTTGGAAGATTTTTATTGCGACCTCTTTTAACAGACACATTTATGATTTTCTATATCACGAAAGAAATGATTCTTCAAGTTCTGGAAACTAAATGTCAGAGAGCTTTATTAAATATTTTAAAGATTTAATAAGATCTTGTGTCATAAAGCGGAGGGACGTTTATTGCGTTCTTCTATTGACTGATTCTTTCAACGAAGCTGATTTTGAATTATGGAGGACCCTCCGTTGCTTAAAAGCAGTAAACAGTTCTATTATAGCCAAATAGGCAGAACGGATTGTAACTAATAAACGTAATACTCAATATTAAAGTTCAAAAAGTTAAACTAAACTATATTAATAGAAAACTTTTAAAATTTATTGCTATTTTAGATTGTTGCAAGATATAAATAATTTTTAATATTAAATATTAATTTAAAAAGTTTTTTAATGAAAAATATTATTATGAATTATTGTAAATTTAAACTAAAAGTAACATCAAATATTTATTCTAAACGATAGTTTATTGTCTAAAACAATTAAAATATTGTTAATTTATTAACATAATTATCAAAATAATTTTATAAATATTAATAAACTTATAATGTGTAGGATGTCCTATTTTTGTTATCTTAGAGCGCATATATTTTATAGTGAGATAACAGGACAATACACATTGCCGAGGTTATTTTTTGAACAAAATAAAATTAATGAATATCGTTTTTAATATTTCTTATCGTTTTCTAAACATACAAAAATTGCGGTGAATTTGTTTGGTAAAGTATTTGTTATTAATAAAAGGAGTATAAATAAATCTCCTCCATTTTTTATCAAAAATTAGGCATTTATTGTGAGAGAACGGAACTTTATGTTTTATTCAAAGTATTGTCCATCGTTAGCCACTAATTTTTCCCATCTTTCTGGTAGCATACGGATAAATCGTCGGAAGAGCGCTTCATCTTTTGTAGCTATCTACGAATCGACCCAATTTTTGATGCGAAATGCTTCTCAGACAGACCATGTGCCATCGATCGGAACAAGTGATAATCGGAAGGGGCAATGTCTGTTGAATACGGCGGGTGAGGTAGAACTTCCCAACTGAGTGTTTTCAAGTAGGTTTTGACTGGCGCCGCAACATGTGGACGAGCATTGTCATGCAGGAAAATAATTTTGTCGTGTCTGGAATAGTAGTGAGCGCGTTTTTCCTTGAGTGCTTGGCTCAATCTTATCAATTGTGTTCGGTAGAGAGCCCCAGTAATGGTTTTGTTCGGTTTCAGCAACTCATAATACACGACACCAAGCTGATCCCACCAAATATACAACATGAGTTTTTTTCTATAAATATTAGGCTTGGATGTCGATGTTCAAGCATGGCGACGTGGTCTCCATGATTTCCTCTTCTTTGGGTTATTGTAGTAGATCTATTTTTTATCACCAGTGACTATACGATGCAACAAACCCTTTAGTTTATGCAAGCAGCATTTCACATTTGTAAAATCGGCATTCAACGTTTCTCGGTTTCAGTCCATATGAAACCCAATTCTCTTGTTTTTGAATCATTTCCAACAATTTAAAACAAGGTAAAATTGCTTGTTGAGTCGCTCCTAATGTAAGTGCAAGTTCTTCTTGCGTTTGGCAGAAATCTTCCTCCAATGATTCTTCCAATTCCACGTCTTCGTACATTTTTGGCCTTCCGCTACGTTCGTTGACTTCGACGTCAAATTCATTGTTCTTAAACTTATGAAACCACCCACGACAACTTCTCTTAAAGCAGCCTCACCATATGCTTCTACAAGCAATCTATGCACTTCAGCTGCAGATTTCTTTAAATTAAAATAGTAAATCAAAAGTTCTCATAATGACGCTTATTCAATAGTCTTATAGTTCAATCTAACTTACAAACTAAAAACCAGAAACTAGAGCGATTATATATTATATGTTATTTGGGAACTTGTTGGTAGGTTGGAGAATTTGATCCTTTTTAGCTGTGATTGTTCAAAATCTAGTTTCATTAACTATTCCACAAGTAGGTTAGAATGGATGTTGAGCCTGGTCCTGTAGCGAACGTTGTATTTATGTATTTCTTCACTGACTGTTGGAATGGTGAAATTTCGCCAAATGACATTATTTGGAACATAATATGGCGCGCCAACCATGGGTCTGACAATTTTCGATTTGGAGTTACTGATAGTACCCCACAATTGTATCCTGTATGCCCATATTGGTATAATACTGGTTTTATACAAAAATAGTTTATTGTTAAGTGACCATTGGGACTTGCGGCCTAGGAGTCAGTACATTTTTTGCAATGTTGTTTCCTTTTTGTTCAAATATGTTTCTTCCATATGTCTTCTGTCTAGGTGGATTCCCGAATATTTCAAGGTTTCGGCTTGAGTTATCTATTGATTATTGAACTGTACTGGTGTACAGGTACCTCGTTTAGTGGAAAAGGTCATAAATATCGATTTTGCTTTATTTAATTTTATTCCTAATTTTTTCACCATCTTTTAGTTTTAAATAGGTGGTTTTGAAGCTATTTAGATCCTGTGGTTGAGTCTGGGTGTGATACTAATAGAACAGTATTGTCTGCGAAAATGGTAACTGTCGTTGTTTGGAGGGTAGAAACATCTGATGTAAAAATTAGACATAGTATTAGGCCCAGTACGCTACATAGGGAAACTTCCGCTTCGATAGGGTACAATGCGGTTTGAGAATCGTCAAGTTTTAAGAGAAATGTTCTATAAGAGAGTAGTAAATAGTAGTAAGCTGGTGGATAGTTTTAAGTTTATAGAGTAATCTATTGTGCCAGACTTTGTCAAATGCTTGCTTAACATCAATGAATACTGAGGAGCAATAAAAATTGTTCTCAAAATCTTTAAGAGATTGTGTCTGCTAATCGATGCACTTCCTCAATTGTAGAGTGATGTCTTCTGAATCCAAATTGATGATTTGGTATTATGTTGTCTATAAAAATTAGTGTAATTGATATTAGTAGTAGTTTTTCAAATAGTTTTGACACTATTGGCAACAGGCTAACTGGTCGGTAGGATAACACCTTCTTTACCGGTTTTTTAGGTTTAGGTATCAAGATAACTGTTCCGAAAAATGTTTTAGGTGTAGAATTACATTGAATAGATAGACTTTTGCCCGGTAGTTCTTTGAGAACCTTACCCTTAATGAGGTGCTTAATGGGGGTTTAAGTCATTGAGTATTGCAATTTCAATTTTACTGATTTTAAACGGTTAGATGGGTGATGACATTTGAAACGAAGTTTGGAGGTATTCTAAAATTTTATGTTCTGTCTCTTTGGTGGTTTAGTGGGAAGAGGTTTAAATACCTTAGCTAGATGTGTAGCAAACGCTAGGGATTTTTCTTTGCTACTTCTGGTCCAAGTGTTATTTTCTAATCGAATGGGTGTAATAAGCTACTGTGGGCGTTTGAGCCTCTTGGTTACTTTTCAGAGTGAGTATTCGGAAGCTTCTCTTGGTGTTAACTGTGATAAATAACTTTGTGTTGCTTGATTTTTAATGGAACTAAGAAGATTTGTAAGATTACACTGGGTATGGAATGCTACTCTATAATAGTTTCCTATTGAGGTTTTAACTATCGATTCGCTCGATTTTAGACACAAAAATATATAGATCCTTGTTAGTCAGAATGTCACTAATTAAATCTGGTAGAAAGATCTAACGGATTATTCCTAGTCTCAATGGTTTAGGTTTGGTGCCAGATTGTTGGGGTGCACTATAATTTTGTTTTGATATTTTTTGCTGAAGGCTTTTCTTTTATTTAAAGCAGGCGGTATATCAATATCTTGCAGAGTTAGGCATTTGGAGACATACTATGGTACCATGATAATACTTATTCTGACTTTATTTTGAAAACGTTCTAGGATTTGCAGGTTGGAGTTACGGTCGATTCCCATAACTACGTTATGTCCATATAGGTTTTATAAATAGAATTGTATAATAAAAGCATGTATTCAGTGGATAGTTGGGAGTTTCTGGCCATTAACCAATAAAGTTTTTTTTTTTAATTGACAGATGTAATTTACAGTCTGATTTTACAGAAACTATTAAATAATTTTGGTGATATAATCCATCAAAGAAATCTACCCACGGTGGTTTGATTACAGCAGGTCTTGGTGTTATGTTTTCTGCAGTTGTCTTGAAGGAGAGGTTTAATTTTTGGTAGTAATTTGTTGCAAACCTTTTAATTTCATCAACAACAAATGGTATGTCAAGGTCTTTATAAATTGTGTGATTAATAACGAATCCAAGCGCGTTAACTATTGCGCGAAGTGTTTTAGACTGGAATTGTTGCAGCGTTTTAATTCTAGTTGGCTTG
Organism: Sinelater perroti; assembly: GCA_036346155.1. Lineage (NCBI taxonomy): Eukaryota > Metazoa > Arthropoda > Insecta > Coleoptera > Elateridae > Sinelater > Sinelater perroti. The sequence continues at coordinate 510,648 of JARFIY010000348.1, read as the reverse complement.
GCATATTTCCAAAGTTGTATACTAAATGTCCAAATTGACTTTAGCATCATTTTATAAAGTAATAGTTTGTTTCCGATTAATAATTTTAATTTTTACAAAAAGCCAATGCATTTCACGTAATCTGAGGTTTAATTGCCTGTGCTTAGTTGGAATGTGTTTGTTCCATGTGAGCCGTTGGTCAAGATGCAGTTTTATGTACTTGATTTCCGTTTTTACTGATACCAGGGTGTTAATTGATGAGCAAACGCTAACTTGTAGAGTAAATGTTACTTGAGTTGATTTTGATTGGTTAACTTCTATCCGCCATTTGTTGAACCGTGTACTAATTTTGTTGAGATGTTGTTTGAGGTTAGCAGTTGCAATTATCGGATTTTCATGGATAGACAGTATTGTGGTGTCATCCGCAAAGATGGTATCCACAGTATTATCAGTTTTTGGCAAGTCAGCTGTGCAGATAAGGTAAAGAAGGAGACCCAAAGCACTACCTTGAAGAACATCAGATTTGGTAAGATGATATGAGGATAATTCATTATCGTATTTGACGGAAAAGTATTGGTCAGTTAGATAAGATTTAAATAGTAAATGGAAGTGGCTTGCTAACAGCGTCATTAATTTAAAAAAAAATCAGTCTATTACATTTTATCAAACGCTTGAGATACGTATAAAAACACAGCGGTACAGTATTTCTTTTCCTTCAAGGTGGATGATATTTTATTTACTATCCTGTATGTTTAAGGTGTAGGTAAATGGCCCTTTCGGAACTTGAATTGGCGGTATTTATATTTATTCCTAGACTTTTAAGGTACAGTTTCTCGAAAAATTTATTTATTATGGTCAAGAAATTAATTGGTTAATATGAGGCCACATTTGTTAGCTCCTTTCCGGGCTTAGGTATTATTGTTTTGTGTGTACATTTCCATATGATTGATTATCATTTAAAAAATTTTGTAGCAGTTATCTTGCTTAAGATTTGTGATATAGTCAGCAAAAATGTTGTTTTGTATTTCCCTTAACAAAGTATTCGGTCTTCTTGTTAGACAACTGTAGATAGTTTATCTGCTATTTCTCCCTGGCTTTTTTAGAATCCAGGCCTGTAACATTAAAGGTATAAAAGTTGTGGATTTTTCTTAATTTTTTTTATTAGCAGTAGATTCTTATGCCGCTTTTTTGATTATTGATTACGTTTGTGAAGTAATTAGTTTCTGCATCTAGATCCTTAAGATATTTTATTCGCATTTTGAGGTTTACATTATCCTTTAGATACTAGTGAAATAATTCGCAGTCAGTTTGTTTCAACATAAATTTATAGTTAAATTCTTTTTTAATAGTGGAGATGCTTAAGTTAACTATGAGTGAGACCTACGTTATTTGCTTCCATCATTATGCAGTTACTAGCTATACCATAATAGAGTTTGTTTGTGTTCAACGGCTAATAGGTGGTTACATCAGCGAATTGACAGATGTAATTGTTTTGTAAGATTAAATTGAGCTCTTATTAGTATAATTCTGGAACTCCAGTGGGTGTTTGGCTTGTTAATCGCCACCCGCAAGAAATTTATTACCCAGGGTTGAAAAAAAACTATTATATTTGTTAGTAGATATGATGTGTCTTGGAGGGCTGTAGATAGCTGAGACAAGAAAAAACCAGTAAAAAGAGTTAAGATCAACTCTTTTTGCTGTTTTTTATCTTATTAAAATTAACATATGCTTACTATATTAGTTTAGTTTGATAGCTTTCCACTTTATAGTGAGAAAGGGGGTTTTTATATACTGGAGCTCGCGCGTGAGCATTGCCACCTGAATGCGTTGTACTGTAATATATTTTATTTCCTTTTTTTGTGATAATTCTCTTTTCCGAATTGTGTAATTTTAATTGCGGGCCTTTTTATTGTTTTTGTTTTCTTCTATAATTCTTCGCCTTACAACTGCTAACTTCTGTTGACATTTTCCTTTGCCTCTTCTTTTCTAATTTTTCTCTGTAATTTAACATTTTTATTATACTCCAGAATATTTTTGATATAATATAAATAACAGCTAAATAGAACATACCAAAGAGTCGTTGATAACCAATTCATAACTTATTCTCATTCTAATGCTGTTCATTTATTTTAAATCAAAAGTGAATTATTTAACTGGCAATCTGACTTGCCTGTACATGTTTTTTGCTTTTTGACGTGTCATTTGCGACATACACTGTTGTTCTGTTTATTTATAAAATTCTATTTCTGTTTGTTTATTCTGTGTACTATAATAAACTACTATGCCTATTTCTTGTTTTACACTGTAAGCACTGCATTATTTTTATGTCTATTCGCTCGGATCAATGGCACAAATATTAAAGTTTAAAAATTAAAAATTCGGTGTGCACATATATAGAGTACAGTATGATTTAATTGGAAATACACTTGTAATTATCTAAATTTGCAATAATAATGCTAGCCATACGTACTACTATTTGAATAAATGTGGTCATAATATTTTTAACAATTGAAATAAATTCCATTTGGTAAATGGAAATATAAGACTCATAAGTTGAAAAAATGGTTTTATGTTAATTTAAGGAAAATTTTAATATCTAGAAATATATATATGAGCAAAAAAATTTCTGCTTATTTGAAATTTAATAGGCAGGTTTATAACTAACTTAAATAATTTTCAATTTCGTTTGCAAAAATATTGACACCCGCTTTCTTATATAGCTTTACTAACAGCAATACTCTCACTTTTAATTTTAATTTTATTTAATGGTTTAAATTAAGAACTGGCACAGTTGTATAACTTTTTATAATTAAACAATTATATCTATAATATATATTAACCACAAACTCTATATTATTGAAAAAAGAACAAGTAGTTTTTGAAATAAGCTACTATTTATATTTAAAAATGGCAATTATATAAAAAATGTCAATGTTTTTGTTCTTTCAGAATCCATAAATTGATATTAAAAGTGTGGGCTAATATGGAATACATATAGTGGCTAGCAATATATAGAAGTGCCTATTAGTTTATTCTCCAATGTAGTTAGTTACCTTGCTTGTTGTACAATAAACATTGTATGGATAGATCAGTAAGTCCAAATTTTTCGATGTCATTAATGTGAAAACGGTGGGCATAGAAATATTTTTTAAGTTTGGTCAATAATAAAAGTCAATAATATGAGTAGTTGTTAATTCACTTTATTTTACGATGATGATATATAGTTTCATCCGGCTCAGTCGATTTTAGTAATTGCCAGATTCTTAAATATTAATAATAATGATAATGATAATAATAATAATAATAGTAATAATAATAATAATAACAATAATAAAAGTATCGGGAGCATTTCCGTTCAGCCCACAAAAAATTAATTACTGCTAACATCCTTTGACCATTTGTCTATTCGTAATTGCCATTAGTAAACTAATTGTGATGAATTTTAAGTGATTAATGGCAAGCATTTAGAATACGACTAAAATCAGCAACTACAAAACACGTTTGAAATTAGAACACTTACAATTAAGGACATACATTAGTTATCCTTTAAGCTAATTAGAAGTCTTCAACACTTTAATGATGAGGGTCCCTACAGTAATAGGTCATCTTTAGTGCAGATCAGTACATATATGGTTTTATAGCAGCTCGTATAGAAGGGGACTGTCGTGAGTTGTAATTTTGTCGAAGGGCTTTGATATTCTATCGTGTATAATTGTTTTTATAAACGGAATACTAAGGCCTTCATGTAAGATTCCATTGGTTATGTACCACGACGCGTTGGTTATTGATCGTAGAATTTTAGTGTGGCATCTTTATATGATAGTGATGCTTGTTTTATTGGCGTAACTTTTACTCCGTATTTCCATATGGACTCAATGGTTGTTTTATATATTAGTATTTTATTATTCGATAATAGGAATTATGTTTGTCCAGTTAGCCAGTTTATATTTTTAATTTTTAGCTCTATGTGTTTCTTTTTTTGTTAATGAGTTTTTGCTAGGTAAGTTTATTGTTAACATATAGTCCTAAGTATTTTATGATTGTGGACTGGCGTATCTCAATTTTGTTTAGTTAAATTGGTGAGCACGACTATGGAAATTACGATCTTTCTGGGTAGTCGTCTTTTGTAATAGAAACATTATGTTGCAATTGATTCTCTGAAGCTCAACATAGTAATAAAAAACAATTTTTATAGCAGTCACTTGAAAAAGTATGCTTCTGATTTAGATAAAACATTCCCCAAAAATTTGCTCATTTATCAGCATTTTTAAGAATTAATAGAAGTATTGACAAAAAAGATAAGAATAGTAAACGAAAAACACAATTAGAACTACAAATACTCCTAACATTGAATTTATGAAACATAGTGGCTGCTTTTCCAATACTGTCATAGTTCTAAATAAATATCTAAGTATAGTAGTAACTAACTACACTAAAAAACAATATTTTTCAACTCTTAAGGAAGGAAAACCTATTTGGGAGCAATGTTAAAATAAGAGATTGAGTTTCTATAGAATATTCTGTTTGATAGTCTAGTTCAGATATTTGTAAATTCTAAAGTCAGGAAATAAAATTCTTTTTAAATAAGAGCGTACAGAAAAATATTTAATACTTAATACTAATCACAATAACCACTTAAAAAACCAAAGCAGAAAGATAAAAAGTATACTTCCAATAGAAAAATATTTAAAACTTACAAGGAGCAGCAAATATTATAATTTACACTTGAGTACTATAAGTTAAGAAATCACAATATTTAATATTATAATTAAAAAAGTAATAGTCTAAATAATAAACTGAATATCAATTTTAATTTTTAATATTATTTAAAATTATTAAGTAAATAGATTTAACACAAATTAGAGAACGCCAACAGAGAAATATTTAGTGATTGTGCAATACTTACAACTGTTCGGCTTTAATCCTGCTGATCTGCTTGCTTTGTATTCTCTGTATGTTGTTGTGCTCCAAGTCTCTGAAACAGAAATAAAACTCAGGAACATCTGTGACATCTGGACAGCAACCCACTTGCGGCCCTCCCACTTAGGTGTTTTATTCGTTTTCTGTCATTAGAGCTTTTCCGCGTCGCCTCTTATTAATAGGACAAGACGTAAATAATTTAATACAGATACCATATTTGTGCGTGCTTATGTACACGACAGGGTGATGTAATCAGACAGTAATGGCTTAATTAAATTTATTGGAGCATCGGTTCAATTAAATCGGCATTAGGAGACGAGATTATGAAAATGCATGTGCGAAAGCTCGGCGTTTTTATTGTTTTGCGGCATAAATAGTTTATATTACGAAAATATTCTTTAAGTTTTCAAATAAGCGTATGGTAATTATCAATAAAATTTAAAATCTACGGCTAGTTGTCAACGGAAAACGGTTTTTGTTTCAAAAACGACATTCAAACCGTATATGCAATATTATATTCTAAGCAACTCCTTAAAATTTCTAAAATACTGCATAGTCGTTACCCGTCCCTAACCAACAAGGACTCAAGTTTCAATGTAACAATGTAATAGTTTAGCATACAGAAAAAATTCAGAACATGTAAGTTTTCCTATACTTAAGGAGTTTAGATGTTTACTTAATTTGAATTTTGGTTTACTTCAATGACTGACTGTGTAATCTTTTTGTGAATGTAGGTAATTAATGTCAAAAATGTCTTGTTTCTAAACTAGCAAAGCATAAACATAAATGTTTCATCATATAAAACAAATATAAAAATGGCAGCAAAACCTAACTACATGCATTGTTTATATATATATGTTTTAGATAATTTATCTCATTTTTGTCTTATATAAAAACATACCAGAACATTAGAGATAAAAGTTGTAGGTATATAACTAAAACTATATAAAAACTGATTTTTTTTGTCAAATAGGTAATCTACTTATCAATGTATTTTTTATAAATCTATTTAACACCTTATAAACTGTTACATAATAACATTCGGTAAGTAGTACGGTAAAACTGATCTAAAAATATTAATAATTTTTACAAGGGCTACATTAAGTTGTCTAGGCTATTTTGTGATCGCTGAACACGAAAACCCATCGGGTGCCTCTCTAGGTGGCAGATAGGAGAAAGCCCACCAGATATTGTGGGTACCAGGGAAATAAAGTTTTGTCTCTGTATTACCAACAGCCTCATTTTGAGGGTGGATGAGCAAACAGAGCATAAAATGAAAAATCGATCCTAAAGGCGGAAGAACCTGAAAAGTCAACAGCATGTGCATCCAGAAGGCAACGGAAAACCACTACATTAAAGATTCATATGGGTATTCCTAGTCAAAACAACACAGCTGAATTCAAAGCAAAATATTCCCGAGTTTCCCGCTCGGATCTTTGGAAGAAACGGTTTTAAATAAGGTGATGAGAAAAAAGAAAGACATATAGATAAGTACATAAAATATTCAATCTATTATAAACGAGAGAAAATTCACAACGTGATTCAAGAAATGCAATGTCTTAGAGTAAACATACCAGATGGCTAAATACATACCTATACACAAATCAACTAAGCACATCATTGAAGTGGTGTAGTTGTAGTAACTGACAAAATCTCCTGAAAAGTCAGTAATTATTCTCATACCTATCTCAGATAGGATAATCATGCTAAGAATTCAAACAGTCCAAGGAATACTAAACATAATACAGATAAAGATAAAGAAGAAGTAGAATAGTTTTATAACAATAAAACAAGCTATAATATAACAAAAAAACAAGTTATCACGATTGTTATGGGAGATTTTAACTCAAAAATAAGAAAAGTAGAAGTGGGGAACATTATAGGTGAACATAGGCTAGGAGTAAAAACAAAAGGAAAGACAGACTAGAACACTTTTGTCAAGAACAAGACATTATAATATCAAATACGTTCTTCAAACTACCTGAAAGAAGACTGTACACGTGTCACTACCTAACAACGATAACAACATAGGAATAAAATAAACTGTGCTGGATTAATAAGCTATATTGTAATGTCATCAAATCAGACAAAACATACCCGGGTGCAGATGCAGCAACAGATCACAATCCAATAATAATAAAACTCGAAATACACATAAAAAACTAAGACCGCAACAAAAATAATACAGTTCTAAATATCTTAGTTAAAGAATCAAACAATAATAGACCAATTAAAAGGAGAAATCAATGATGAGCTAAATAATCCGGTAACAAATCCAGATGGAAACTCAAATAATAAATAGGAATCATTCAAAAGTAAAATAATAAATCGTCAAATAGAGAAACATCAGAGTAACGAAAGACTAACAACATGAAAAAGAGTGGATGAGAAATAAGATATTAAAATTGATGGAACACCGAAGACGATTTAAAAACAGAAACGACATGTATATAACCATAAATAAGCAAATAAGAGAAATAATACGAGACGTCAAGAAGAAATGGTTTACAGATAAATGTGCAGAAATAAAAGAATGAAAAACAAATCATTATAATTTCAATTTGAAATAAATACATCCAGAAACTATTTGAGGGTAAAAGATAATAAGAGACAACATAAGAACAAGATAGCGGTCTATGTATAACAAAAAAAGAAATGATACATGCAGTAAAGTTGGCAAAACATAATAAAGATGAAATTACAGTTAAGATAATTAGTAGACCTATATAATAAAGTATATAACACAGAAATAATTCCCGCAAGTGGCTTAAATCAACGTTTGTAGCTTTACCAAAAAAGGCAAATGCAAAAGAATGCAATGACCATAAGACAATTAGTTTAATGAGCTACAGTCTTAAGATATTCCTAAAAATAATACACCAGAGAATTTTTAAGAAGTTAGAACAGGACCTTAGTGAAACCCAGTTTGGTTTCAAAAAAGCAATGGCCACAATAAAGGCTTTGCTTGCTCTGTGTTAGTTCAGATGTTAATCACCACTATATGTGTGTTTCCTTGATTACAATAAACCTTTTGACATAATCACCTCGTCCAACTACTTAAAAACAAAAACATAGATTTGAAGGATACGAGAACAATACTCCGTCTATATTTTAACCAAACCGCTAATGTAAAACTGGATAATGAGCAATCAGAACAATTCCAGATACAAAGAAGAGTGAGACAAGGGTGCCTACGCTCGCCTTTTTTCTTCAATCTGTGTTCAGAGGAAGCAATCAAGAACTTTTTAAAAGAAACATCAGTCGGGAAAAGAGTAAATGGGAAATGCATAAATAATATTAGATACGAAGGCGACACTATATTTATTGCAGAGTCATTAGAAGATCTACATATACACAAGGAAGTGAAAAGCAGCTAGGAATAAGGTCTGAGACTCAATATTAAAAAGACTAAATTTATGACGATCACAAAATCGCAGCAACTTCAAAAAAATTTATGGATTGAAGGTTGAACAAGTGGATAAAGTACAAAAATATAAATACTTATGAACAATTGTCAATAAAAATAATGATTGCATAGAGAACATTGAGGCAAGGATTGGGCAAGGCAGAACAATATTTAATAAAATGAAGAATGCATTTTGCAGTTATGTATTTTCAGTAGTATTTTATGGAATGGAGATTGAGGCGTTAAAAAAACATATCAGTAATAGACTACAAGCATTCGAGATGTGGACTTATCATTATCTGGGCCATATAATGCAAAGAGGAAGATACAAAATTCTACAAAACATTATACAAGGGAAAATAACAGAAGAAGAAGCAGGGTAAGAAGACGTATCCCCTAATTAAGTAACCTGACAAAATGGTTAACTGTAGTTCCATTGAACTGTTCAGATCTGCAACGTCAAAAATACAAATAGCCGTGATGATAACCAACCTTCTTAAGGGAGATAGTACCTAAAGAAGAAAAACACAAAAATTATATTTATTTGTGTTATGATAATGAAAAACAAAAACGATTTTTATGGCATGAAATAAAATATAATATAAAGTCTAACTGAAAAATAATATATCTCTGGAAAGATAATTGAATTGCTTGTCCAATAATATCAAATACATCCCCATCAAATGTAAAATGGCTGAGATATGGCTGACCAATAAACTTTTTTAACGTCAAATAACTTTAAATTTTTTATTTTTATTTAATAGTTTATCCAACTCGAAAAGTTTTAAGCTCGAGATGAAAAAGATCGGAGGAAAAATGATAGTTATTAACGATTGAGTAAAATTAGATTTTAATTTTTTTTATCCGGGTATCTTTGGTATGGTTTCTCCATTTCAGCAATTTTCTGGTGAAACCTTTCACCCTGATCATCGCTTTCTGTGCCCAGACTCGGCGGAAAGAAATTTAAATTGCAGATCGGTGTATTGTGTAATACAGCTTCGATTTTATTACTTTGAAATCTTTAATGGGTAGGTGCATTTAAAATAGTGTTCTAATAAACTTTAAAATTTTGTTTTGTTATTTCTTAGTAATTTTAGTAGCAAATTAAAATACTTCACTGTATTACCTTAAGAAAACTGAAGCTTTATTTGGTCACGTTTAGACCATGTGCAATTTTTTATATAAGGCCTTCTCAGCTTCTTGGTGGTTATCAAAAATGGGTAGCTACAGATGTAATAAATAATTGGAGAGCACCTACTAGTAAAATCTTTTTTTTTATTATGTAATTATTTAGCAATCAGAACAAGGTTACATTCTATAAGCTAAATGGTTAACAATCATTATAGATAATAACGATAAGAATAACATGATGAGGCTTGCATCCTACGATACAACCTACGTAATTACAGTTTTGTACTTCGAGAGTATTAGAGTCTAATAGATATTAGGAATACACTACACACACACACACGAGTTTGTTGGCCATACCACGACACTCACACTAGGTTTATTGGCCGTAGTTGCTTTAGTCTTTGGTTGACCCTGGGTTCCAGCATCTGCTCCAGTAAGGGGTTTGAGTGAGTTTCTAGGGTTGCATGGTACTTGATAGCTCTCTCCTGGATTACTTCCTGGACCGTTGGGAGATGTAAGTCCATATGCAGCGTGTTGTTGGATACATACCACGGCGCATTTGTAATCTGACGTAATATTTTTGATTGAGTACGTTGGATTAATGCGATGTTTGATTTGGATGCACAGCCCCATAACTCTACTCCATACATCCAGATTGGTTTTATAACAGTCTTATAGATTAGGGTTTTGTTTGCAAGCGATAATTTTGAATGTCTTCCAATTAGCCAGTTGAGTTCCTTTACTTTTAGATCTATTTGTTTTTTTTCTTCTTGAGGTGTTCCTTCCAATTTAGCTTATGATCTAGGTGTAAGCCTAGATATTTTGCCGTTTCCAGTTGTGGTATTTGTGCATTATTTATTACGACTGGTGGGCATATCTGTTTTTTGAGCGTAAATGTTGTGTGTACCGACTTGTTTTCGTTAACTTTGATTTTCCATCTGTGTAACCATTGTTGAAGGAGTACTAAGTGGTTTTGTAGGTTGGCCGATGCAGTTGCAGGATTTTCATGTCTGGACAGTATAGCAGTGTCGTCTGCGAATGTTCCTATTGTTGTATATTGTGTCGTTGGTAGATCCGATGTATATAGGACATAGAGTAAAGGCCCCAGAACACTGCCTTGTGGAACGCCTGAGTTGATAGGGTGGTAATCTGATGTTACTTCATTAATTTTTATCTGAAATGTTCTATCGCTTAGATATGATTTTAGTAAATTATAGTATGCCAAAGGGAACGTTTGCTTAATTTTGAAAAGTAATCCGGGTGCCACACTTTGTCAAATGCTTGACTAATGTCGAGAAAGACAGCTGAACAGTACTCTTTGTTTTCTAGTGCTTTATTTATGGTTTGTGTAATGCGGTGTACTTGTTGCACGGTAGAATGAGCCTGTCGAAACCCAAACTGATGAGAAGGTATCCAATGTTGGGGCAGTAAGTCTTCATTAATTCGACGAAGTATGAGTTTTCTAACAGCTTTGAGGTCACCGGGAGGAGGCTGATAGGTCGATAGGATGTAACGTCGGTTGGTTCTTTTCCGGGTTTTCCGACCATTATGATTTGTGCAGCCTTAAAGCATTTTGGCCAATATCCTAGCCTCAGGATTGCATTGTAAATATAAGTTAAGAGCACTAGGCCCTTTTTGGGAGTTCACGCAGCATTTTGGCAGTTATCAGATCAGTTCCTGGGGTCTTCTTGAGGTTTAGCAGATTTATTTCAGATTTTATTTCGTTTGGGGTAAAGGGTTTAATTTCATGACGTATGTCAGGAGGGATGGAAAGACTTCGCTCTACTTCTTGGTCTGGTGCGCTATCAAGTGGTTGAAAGACTGAGGATAGATGTTCAGCGAAGAGTCTGACTTTGTCTCTATCGCTTTTGCCCAAGGTTCGGTGTTGCTTTTTCTAATTGGTGGTATTTTGAATTTTGGTTTCCTAGCTTGTTTGATGGGTTTCCAGATAGAATCATCAGTTCGATTTAATTGAGATACATAGAGCTCAAATTTCTCATTTCTGATTTCTTTGAGTTTTGTTTTAATTTATTGGTCATATGGTTGTAGGCGTTTTTGGCAGCAGGTGTATGATTTCGTTGCCAGTTAGCTCTAGCACGACGTTTTTCTGCGACCATTCGTTTAATTTCCAGTGGTATGTCAATGTTTAGTTGCTTTTGTGAAATGGTTGGTGTAGCTTGTTGCGCAGCTTGCTGGAGTTTTGTTATGAGTTCTTCAGTAGCTGTTTCAATTTCTTCGCATTCCTTGAGTCGAATGTTTAATTTTATGGTTTCGCTTAGAATATTACGATATGTAGCCCAGTCCGTTCTAGAGTTGTGTAATCTGGTTGTGAGCTTCTTGTTTACTATAGATGCCCCAATTGTTAGTATGATAGGAGAATGATCGGAAGTTAGGTCATAACTGGGTATTACAGTAGTATATGCCTGATTGATTCCATTTACGACGAAGAAGTCTAGTAGGTCTGGTAACTTGTTTGCGTCGGTGGGCCAATAGGTTGGTGTTCCTGTTGATATAAATGAGTATTTTTGTCCTCCATTGACTTAAGGAGTTCTCTACCTTTCGTTGTTGTTAGGCGTGAGCCCCATCTAGTATGTTTACTGTTGTAGTCCCTCCCGCTACGAATTTGTGACTTAGTGTTAGAAAGAATTTGTCAAAATCTGCTTTTTTGATATTATGTCGGGGTGGGCAATAAACTGCAGCAAGTGTCAATTCATATGGCAATGTTTGTACCTTGATTGTGGTGGCTTGGATAAAGTCTTCCTGATATTTTATTTCTTCATGGTGTTGAATTGTTTGCTTGACAAGAATGGCTGTACCTCCATGGGCAGTACCGTCTGGGTGATTGGTATGATAGAGTTCATAATGAGGTATTTTGAAGTAAGTCTGTTGTGTGAAGTGTGTTTCACTTATTAGCAGTACATCTATGTGGTTATGTAATAAGAACAATTTTATTTCTTCTTTATGTTGCGTTAGGCCATTAGCGTTCCACAGAGCTACTCTGAGAAACTTACCCATAATTAGGCTAGTTTATTTATTAGCGTGCTAAGCATGTTTAGAATCATGCTATTTTGTTGAATGAGTTGATTAAACATGGCTTTGAATTCAGTTAAAAACTGAGGGAGAGCGTTGTTTAACATTTGTGTTGACTCATTGTAATTGTTTAGGGGGGTTGGAGTTGTTGGTTACTGCATTAGCGTAAGATTTATGATGTTGACTAAGATTCAGTGACTCTGTTTGCACTGAGGTGTTTGCATTATTGGTTTGTGGATTAGGGATAACATTTATTTTTGATTGTTGTGGTGCGAAGGTTCTAGTCTTGCTTTGTGGATTATTTCTACGAATTAGTTGTTGATAATGATCACAACCTTTATAGTTGGCTGGGTGGTCTCGCCCGCATAATGCGCAGCTAGCTGAGGTGACCGCTTTTTTTTGCAGTTGATTGTATTATGTGTTCCACCGCATTTGACGCATACGAAGGGCCTGTTGTAATACGTCTTGGTGTGGCCATAGAGTTGGCACCTCGTACACTGTACAATATTATTTTTGTCTTTATTCGGAGGTTCTATTATTACTACGCTATTTTGTATTCTTTCAATTTTATATACATCTTTGTTATTGTCTGCTGGCTCTATGTCAATGAAGAACATGTTTAAGGGTTCTTTGGTTATTCTATGCTTCGCATTTATAATATTTCTAACTTTATGTCCTTTATTTTCTAATTCTTCTGAAATGTCATTTGTGTTCATTGAGTGATGAATGTGTTTGATAACAATTCGGTATGCTCGTTCCGTCTTTAATTGATGTGTGTGGTATATTATGTTTTGTTCCTTGAAGTATTTTGTTAATTTTCTGTATCCATCAACTGTATTACAGTTAATTTTAATTGTATTATTGGCTAAGCTCTTTGTACTATATTGTTCATCTTCTAAATGATCGCGTATTTGGGTGAGCATGTTTGGAAAATTTACTACTCCGTACACAAAAATCGGAGGAGGTTTGGGTACTAGTAAAATCTAAACCGGATTTTGTGTTGGGATTATTTGTACTGATATTTTTAATATTATAAACAACACTTAGAGAGCCTAGTTTTTTTGTTATTGTAATTGTATGTTTTTAGTCGCCAGAATCGTCCTACGATTGAGACGCGGCCTGTGGTGGGATGGACCCGAGTTCATTCCCGGTCTTCTCTGATGCCTGGCGGGTGGCCTACTCAATCACTAAAAATAATTGAGTACCTGCGTTTGCTTCGAACAAAGAATAATAATGGCGGTAGCCTAAGGTGCGGTTCTTGCCTATCACGCCGCATCACGGATGGTGCGCGACAACTGGGCACAGTGACGAACATATGAGAGCCTAACTTCTCAGTTTGCAGGCCGTGCGCCCACGCGGGTTAAATACTTACAATATATAATTGTATGTTTTTGTATTGTTTCGATACTTTTAGGATAGACCACATATGTTTTTGTACTAATTTTGCTAATTACTATATTTTCCCCTTATAAAATAAAGGTATTTTTGCACATTGATTTTTCTTTTTTCGTCAATTTTAGGTATAAAACGCATTTGTGATTTATGATAACTTAAACATAAAATTAGGAAACTATTTTCTGTAAACTTTTAGCTACTACTAAACCAGCATTCTTAACAATCTTAAACTGGCTTAGACCAACATAGTATTAAAAGTAAGTTGTTCATAGCAAAACAACTTGAAAATATCGTGATATACAAATAGTTGTCAACATATGACTTATGACTAATCCAACCATTTTTTCAAAACATAAATAGGAAAAACTTGGCTCAAGATAAGAATTTGCAGAATTACAATATTATCAGTCCTCATTAATACTTTAAGTATTTAATTAACGTTCAATTACGTGCTCTAAAAATGTTAATAAATGTTAACTACAATTTGTAAGGTGATCGTTTTAGTGAAGAAAATTTTTTAAAATTTAAATAAATGTTACTAAAGAAAACAACTTAAGGTAAAAATAATTGCCAAGAAAAACTACTTACAAGATTATTAAAAGAATTAAAGAAGAGACACGTTTAGAAAAATTAAAAGGAAATTCGCAAGCTTCTAATCGAAACCCTAGGATTAAGTTACAAAAAGAAATTGTTAATTTATAAAAAAACTGGAAAAAGTTAGAAATCCTAGACCGAGTAGTAAATATTCTTACATATCCCCGCGAAAGTGAAAAGCGATTAAATAAGATCTCAAGACCGAACCCGAGCAGAATGATAACTGTGGTAAGAGATATTGGCAAGACAGCTATAAATAAATAAATAAAAATTTCAGTATTTCAGTAACCTATAATTTAAACTACGTTAATGTTCAAATGCTAAATAATATTCAAAATTATAATAATTCTCCCCTCCCCCAACCGTCGGTCAGTCATGGAAGAGTTCAACAACAATGTACTTCAGGCAGTTACACACGACTAGCAAGTATTCATAAAACAAAAAAAAACCTTAAATCAAAAAAGTAAGAATATTGCAGAAGTATCTTAGGTAACCACAACACATATTTCTCTTTTAATAAATATAGACAATCAACAAACGTAAATATCCACCACCGATATTTATATACGGAGTGGACAGACAGTGTTACCCAAATGAATCAAAATTTTATCAATAGCACAAGAAAAGAAGCTGCTTGGCATTGAATAATAATACAGTAAAATACAACAAAGTCCGAACACTTATACAAAATATCGGATGTCATGCTAATGTAATAGTAATAAAGTGTACATTTATTTTAACTTTAAATTAGTAAAGTAAGTGTTGTACATGTAATTGCATTACATTAATTATAACTGTATGAATTCTTAATAACCAGTGCCCAACAATCGCTACACAACGTATATTCACAGAATATAAATATGTTATATTAAAAACATAATTACGATAAATTAGACCGTCGCTGCAAATCCTTTAAGAGAGCGTAATAATCCTCATTTGCGTCCATTCTGCATGCGTGCATCGAAATTAGATTTTGCTGCTTAATGTGGATTAGGCTTAGCTCAGCAGTAATTCCGGTAAATCCGATTAATTTACTAATAGAATATTTTAAGCAACAGATTTTACTGAGAAAGTGTAGAAGATATAAAAAGTATTCCTGAAATTTAAAGTATTATTTACGTTAGAGTACTGTGTGAGCAGAACATCAAATAGAAAGATATTGCGTTTTGACACACAATAAAAGTAATGCACAAAGCATGCCTGCCTTTCTGAGAGACAGCTTTCGAGGCATATGAATTTTGTGATTATTGCTATGCAAACAGCTAAAAAATAAATCGCTTCAGACATTTTAAGTGTGGAATTTTGTTTGGATTTTTCTTATTTCTGTCCATTAAATTTTAAATCACTTATGTAAATAGTAAAAGTTAAATGTTTTTCTTAAAATAATATTACATAAAAACTTACATCATATGCAGGACGGAATCGGTGAAGAGATTGCTTAGATGTGGCATTTCCTCCAATCCTGTGTTTACAATTCTCCTGAAAATATAATGTTTAGTATAAATATATGGTATGTAATTAAAGTTAAAAATATGTGTATGTATGTATATATTAACAAAATACGCATGCTGCACGCAATTTTCTTCTATACACTTTATTTATTATGACCACTTTGTTATATTTGTTTTACCTGTGTCTTTATTACAGAATTTTCTGTGACTATAGTGCGGTTTAACTTTAATTTATAGTTAGTTCTTCCTATGACGTTAACTATCCCCACTTTTTGTCTTGTGATTTTATTTGAGGTATGTCATAAAAATTATACGAGTATTGGATAAAATAATGAAAACACTTGCCATGAGTGGGACATACCTTTAATGTGCCTGGTAACACCACGCACTGCATAAATCAACTGTATCTTGCTTATAGCAGGTACTATGTATCGTAAGCTAATTGTAGAGTAAGGTAGTGGACGTTGTGGAGGTATGGTGAGTGACCAGTATGTCCGACTTGACGGAATATTAAATAGGTCTAATTATCGGTGCCCGTCTAGTTGCAGCATATGTGAGCAAAATAGCGACGTTATGCGGTGTAACACAAGACATGGTCTTGAAAATCATGACCGCATATACAGTGCCCGCTAAAACAGGGTCGGCAAAACATATTAGCGGTCGAAAGACAAAGTTGCAGGATAGGGACCGCCAGGCCTCAAAGCGTATTATGACGCATCAGAAGGAAACACCCGAGAACGTGAGTATAGAACTTAATCAGCACGCAGTGTCATTCAAAATAGTGAGGCGGAAACTGTATAAAATAGGTATTTATGGGCGTATTTCTATTGGCAAGCCGCTAATAACAGACACGAATGCTCAAAGACAACCTGCATGATGCAATGCCTAGAAACACTGGACGTTGAAAGACCGACAACCTATCGTTTGGTCGGACGAGTCACCTTTTACCCTCTCCCCACCCGGACGCGTGTTTGTCTAACAAACACCCTTTGAAGCATATATGGTGGAAGCTTTATAATAATCTAGGGCTCTATATCACGGTATTCGGTAGTCCTCCCATTGTAACATTATACAGTTGGGTCACAGCAGCAGTATATAAAGAACTCTGAGTAACAAGATCTATTAAATAATGCAAACTTTATTTCAAAAAAGGAAATGCTGTATTCCAGGATGATAATGCCCCCATTCACACCGTTGACCCTGTTCAATAGCATTCTGATAAGGTTCAACATTTTCCTGGGCCGCCCATTCCCCAGACTTAAATATCATCGAGCCTCTGTAGGCTGTTTTAGAAAACATTCGGCATGAAGAATTGCTTCAAATTCTACTCACCACTATTCAGGACTTGTATCAGTTTGTTCCGTTCAGAATTCAAATGGCATTGCGTGCTAAAGTTGAACTAATACCGTATTAATACAAGATGTTCCGACTTCCACAAGTGTTTTTGTTGTTTTATCCAATATCTGTATAAACTTTATAACAACTAGAGTACAGAAGCAACTTTTGGGTATTTTAAAATATTTTATATCTAGAATACATTTTAAGAAATGCCAAATATACAACACAAAAATTAATATTAGAAGAAAAAGTAAAGATGTGCCATAGACTAGGAAAAAAATAATATTCGTGGTTGCATAACACAAGACATTTGGTAAGAATGAAAGATACCTTTACTTATTAGCATGATCATGAAAGATACTTAATCATTTATCTGCAAATGAGTTTACAGAATTGGAAGAAGACATAATATAGAGTATGTGTGTTTTTATATAATGTTTCTAGTGGAGATTGATGTATTTGTTCCATAAGTCAGAAGGGAGAAAAATGAGTTATTCTTAATATTTAACTATAAATATTCTAAAAGCTTGGAATGCCTTTTATCGGGTTTGTCATTACTTTCCTACAAAATTACCATATCTGTCTACATATGCCCGTCGATGCTGGACAAGGTTTTTTGTTATCTTAGACAGTAAATCAAGAGTATGCCCATTTAAAATAAATTGCAATAGTTTCAGGGATATACTTTTAATTTACCCGCGATTGGGAGTTCAGTTCTTTGATATGCGCTTGATGTTGCGTATCCGTAGCTGTCAAGAGCCGACTACATCGACCCTAATTACGCAGATCTGTTGTAGATAGCAATTTTGCTTTTACGAGTATAACTCAATGTCTAGCAATACTGACATCCAGACGGGAGTTGTCATATACCTTATCCATCCGTTGAAGAATGTCAATAGGCATACAATCTACAAACGTTAGGAATTTTATAACGGCGCATCCCTTTAATCGAATGTCTATGTCACTTATAATTTTGATGAAGCTATTAGGCCTTTTGATAGTCACCAAATTAAAGAATGGGATACCTATTCCATATGCGTCAAAATAATGTTATCGGACGTATTGGCTAAAACACAAGAGATTTTTAAATCCCTCGTAGGTACATTTAAACAACAAATTTTAATAGGATATTTAGCTTTTATGCCACTACTCACCGTTAAATTTACCCTTTTAGTTAATAGCCTCATTTTTTCAACCTGCAAAAATATTTGTAAGATTATGCCATTTACATATGATAGTTTTTAACAAGGGAAGGTCGCGAAGTGTTACTCTGAATTTTGGATGCTAAACTCGAATCTGCTGTCCGTTTTTATTGACGGTTAATAGTTTTTGAGTTATCCGTATGGGAACGCAAAAACTTTCTTGTAACTTTCCAATAAATTGAGATAAAATAAAAATTCCAACGCCATTATGTTACCTGTATATAGGACTCTCATTTGTGTCAATATAAACAGAATCTGCCAAGTCATTCCGAAATGGTTGTCAAAAAAACTTGGTTCTACCCCTGTTTCCATTGGCTTTCTCTAGCATTATTGAAACACATAAATTATTTGATGTCTCTAAATCATCCGTTTCGAAAGGACTTAACAGATTCATTTTATATGGACACACATGAGAGTCCTATATTCAGGTAACATAATGGCGTTGGAAATTTCATTTTATGTCAATTGGTTGGAAAGTTATAAGAAACTAAAGATTTTGCGCCCCCATGCGGATAACTCAAAAACTATTAACCGTCAATAAACAAATACGGGCGTGGAACTTCGTATTTTTAGTCCAAAAATCTTTAAAATACCAACACAAATTATGGAGTTGTTTTTGTGCAATTGTCGTACATGAACAAAAATGGTACTGCATTTTATGTCCCACATGATTTCTGATAGACTAATTAGTATTTAGATAACAAGTTTGGCCAGATGCCTAATATTTGCAAAGTTATCAATAGCTATAAAACCATTGGACAGACGTCTTCCTCTGGTAGTACTGCTTCGTAGTTAAATATTCCTTCGCGATTAGTTAGTTGGTAGTTAGTTACCCTATATTCGTTACTTAGTTACTTAGTGCCCCGACATTATACTACTCATTACAATAAGTAATAAACAAGTACGGACGTGAAACTCCGGTTCCACAGATTTCCAAGACTTTTCTATACATAAACAAAAATTTTCGGCCACTTCCGCTCAAATCGGTCTCGAGATTTTCCGATCAGGCTGATTTTTGGCGTCTAGAGTTGACTTATGGTCCTTAGTTGAATACTGAAAACGTTATGTCTCTATCTATCACAGATCAAAAATTATAACGCGTGGCAAATGTCGGAAATGACAGAAATAGAAGCTGGTCTCCAGCTTGGAAGCTGCCGTGATTAAAAGTTATAAGAAATAACATATTGGAAGCTGAGTCTGCTAAAAACTCTTATTGCATTGTTGTAGGACATCCTATCTATGCCAACTCGCGGATGTGAACCTGGTAGGCCATAGGCTTTCGAATGATACCCCCTTTATGTCTTTAGATTTAGTAGTTCTCTAGTCCGCACTAATTTTATAAAGATTCTCTTTCAGGTATAGAAGCCTAAAAGGAGCTAACCCGTAACCTGGGCAATTGCTTTTTTTTATATAGGACACTTGGTTTTGATAAACAAAACTTTTGCTAGTCTTTTTGTGTTATGTTTTTAATATGTATATATTTTTTGTTTAATATTGACTACAATCTGTCACATATAGACAAGCAACAGTTGTTTTGACTTACATAATAATTATTGAACATGAAGGTTGTATATCCAATGATAACACACCTATATTAATCTTAATATTAGTTTAGCATTTCTAAGTATATATTTAAGTAAAATGCAATTTAAACTATTATTACTATTGTCACTACTGATCAAATCCGTGTGTCAAGTCGAGCGGTTTAAACCTTTTTAGACGCGGTTGCACCTCATTGTCATATTCTATCATGCGCTTCACTAGGATGTTAGGATGATCACTGATTTGATCACTATAATGCGCACTAAATTTTTGTATCTCCTCGTTAATGGTAGGTATTGCGAGGTCCTGCATTATTGTATTGTTGGTTACGTCCCATGGTACGCTTGTTATTGCTCTAAGCGCCTTAGATTAGAAACGTCGGATTATTTCAATGCTGGAGGTACTGGCTGTACCCCATAGCTGTATGCCGTAAGTCCAAATAGGCTTTATCATACTTATGTAAAGGAGTATCTTGCTTTCCAGGGAGAGTTGTGATTTTATTCCTATTAGCCAGTACATTTTTTGAAGTTTCAGCCTCAATTGCTTACGCTGTGTCCATATGTGGGTCTTCCAGGTAAGTTTCTTGTCTAGGTGGATGCCGAGGTACTTTGCGCTGTCAGCTTGGGGTATTTGTTTGTTATTAAGCATAACGGGCGCTGATTTGCTTTCGTTTATTTGGATGTGCCACTTATTGCACCAGTTTTGTATCTCATCTAATTGTATCTGTAGTTGCTGAAATGCCAGGATTGGATCTGTGTTGGATGTGAGTATCGCCGTATCGTCGGCGAAAGTGGCGACCATATTGCCTGGTACTGTCGGAAGATCTGCTGTAAATATGAGGTACAATACTGGGCCTAGCACGCTGCCCTGAGGAACTCCAGAGTTGACGGGGAATGGATTTGACATTGCACTGCCATATCGAATAATAAACTGCCTATTGATTAGATATGACCGTAGAATTTCAAGTAATCAGTAGGTAACATTTGCTTGATTTTGCAGATGAGTCTCGTATGTCAGACCTTGTTAAAGGCTTGTTTAAAAGTGCCACTGCATCTTCCAAATCCTTAGTCGATTTTAGTGGAATATCAGTATTCAAGATTTCTTGGACTGTTTCTCGGAAAAGGTTCCAGTTTGTATATTTGTTAATCAGTGTGGGTGACTTCTTGTTGAGTTGTATATTGGTGCCTAGTGTTGCCAGTATTGGTGAGTGATCTGTTGAAAGATCACGACAGGGTCTAATATTAAGGAGGTTTAGATTTATATTTTTTACAAAGCAAATGTCGATTAGATCTGGTAGTTTGTTGGGGTCTGTAGGCCAGTATGTGGGTTCGCCTGTAGTCAGAGGTAGTATTTGCAAGTTATTTACAGCTTTCAGCATTTCTCTACCTTTCGTAGTACATGTTCTCGAAACCCAGTGGTTATGCTTCGCATTGTAATCGCCTCCGGAAGTGAATCTGTTGCCTAGCGTATGGAAATAATGTTCATAGTTTTGTTGTTGTATCGTGGTGGGCAATATAAGGCAGATAGAATAAGTGGCGCTAGCCAGTTTTCGATAACTATGGATGTGGTTGGTAGGTGGGGTTCGCTGTTTTTAAGGAGTTCGTGGTGTTTGATAGCATTTTTAACAATTATGACGGTGCTAGCATGGGCAGTGCCGCCTGGATGTTGTGTTACGTAAAGAGCAAAGCCTGGTATTTTAAGGTAGCTGCATTCGGTAAAATGCGCTTCTGATATCAATACTACGTCCAGACAATGAATATTAATAAATGTAATGAGTTCTTCTTTGTGGGGTATCAGCCGTTGGCGTTCCATACAGGTATTTTAATGTGTTGGGCTATTATGGGTTTTAGTTACGATTGTGGTTAGCAGGTTCAGCATAGTGCTCATATGTTGTTTCATCATCTGTTTCAAATCTGCTATGTCGTTAGGGTGTTGTCGTGGGCCTGAGTTCGGTAGTTTGGTTGCTTTGTTGACGTTGTATTGGGTATTGGTGGTAGCTGCTTGGACATAAGTGAGGCCCGGTTGGTATATATTTGTGGTTGAGATCATTTTTGGTCTTTGTGAAGGGAACATTTTCAGGTAGAGTTCCTTGTAAACAGGACAACCTTTATAACTTGCGGGGTGATTCCCGTTGCTGTTTACACAAGTAACTTCTTTCTACTTAGTTGTGTGTTCGCATTGTGAGGTGGAGTGTAGGCCAGTGCATTTAACGCATCTGGGTGTGCGATTACAAAAGTTTTTCGTGTGACCATGGTTTTGGCACCTAGAGCATGAGGTATGTTTTTGTTAGGACGTGGTGGTTCAAATTTCACGATAGAGTGCATAAGTTTGTCGATTTTATATATGTCTTTGTTGTTATCTGATGTTTTTAAATCTACGACAAAGAGAGGCAGTTATAATTTTGTCCCAGCTTGTTTTACGTTCCATATGTTGGTTGCTGAATGGCCGAGAGATTGTAATTCCGTTTTTAATTCGTCTAAGTTTCTAAAAAGAACACGAAAACCCCGTTCTTGTTTAACCTTGTAGGTATGATAGTCTGTAAAGCGATTGGTTGGATTTAGTCAATAACTTGTGGTTTTGGGTTGTTTAGTTTGGTTCATCTGTTTATCATGGTTGTTTTTTATTGCTGACTACTTGCCAGTTTGAGTCTTGTGATGTTGAGGCGTTATACTGATGAAATATTCGTTGAGAGTGGAATGTTAATGTAAACGAAGGTTGACGTACGTCTTGAATGGGAAATTGCGAAGATGTGTTGTTAATATTCGATAAGAAATATTGATAATTTTGTTGAGAATGTTGCATTCGTTGTGCTTGGTCTATTTGCATAGGAATAAATTGCTGGACTCCCGGAGCCGTTGGGGCTCAGGTAATTGTAATAGTAGGCCATAAGGCCTTTGTTATTTATTGCCAGTAAGTCGGACAAAATGTTTCGACAATGCACGTAAATTGAATTCTTAAATAAATAAATGTAGTATTCTTACGATACGCGACCGCCGGGTCACTCTCTTATCTTGCCTCGCCTGATTCCAGCCGTGATCGGGCACAACCTTACACCTTGAAATTCAAACGAAAACTACAATATCTACATTCAAATCTACTTTGTAACGTTTGCTATGGGTCTGTAATGACCTTGTGGTCAAGATCATTGTTCCTCTGTCCTGAGCCGGCGCAAGCGAGTTCGAGTCTCGCTCAACCCATGGGTGTATGTGATGTCCTAGTTTTAAATGCATGATAAGTGCGATAATAATAAAAAAATAAAAAAACCTTTGTATTTTGCTGCTTTTTCTAAGGTTCTTATTTTGCCACTTCTTATTATTCCATTTATTTTATTTTACTTAATTTTTTTGTTGTGTTATCCGATATTCTTAATATGATATATATGTATTTGTTATTTTTCTGTATTATCTTAATAATTTCTTCTGTTTTTATGTATTGTTTGCTATACATATTACCTATATTTTCATTTTTACCGCTTGTTTCGTTATTTCTTATGGATTAATTTTTTTATATTATATATATATATATATATATTTAGTACCTATCATAATACTTATCATAACACCTATCATAGTACATTCATCTTTGTATACTTTGTGTTGTTTTACTTTATATTTTATAGACACTTTTATTGATAAAATATTAATAATTTCTTAGTTACTGTATATAGTACACTTGTACTATAATTTATTTTTACTATTTACTTTGAATTATAATTTACAAGCGGTTCTATGTTTTTTTTATATTATTTTAGTTTTTAATACACTCTTTCTATTTTTATGTAATAAAATGTAGGCGCTATCATTATTTATTATAAATGTTTTATTGTTGCTTGGATTTAAAATTTTTACTTAGTATGTATGTATATTACTTTCCTTGTACTGGTAAATGACGCTAGTGTTATGTTCTTAATATGTTTTTTTAGTACACTATATTTTTATTTTGTTATGAATTTTGAGACTATATAGAGAAATTTTTTCTTTGCGAATATTGCCAGATTTTCCGCATACCCCTAAATGTAAGAGCCGTACCTATTAATTTAATAAAGAATTTTGTCGACTATCAGGTTTTGCAGTAAAAGCTCTTTGTGGGTATTCTCCTATGAACAGTGTCTTTTGTGCCCCTACTACTCACCACGACCAGCAACAACCAAAAAGGTATAGGAAAAGTCTCCCACAGTCTTAAGAACAATTGCTAATACTATTCTCTGAAAGTTTATGTCTTCAATTCTTTCTATCACTTGGTGAATATAAGTAATACAAACTCGTTGGCAGAAGGTAGATTATCTCTGATATATCTGTTGATTAGTTTTTTCATCATTAATGATAATAAACTTATAGATTTGTGTACTTTTACACATAAGGAATTTTTTAATATTTAGGAACAAAGATTATTATAAAACATTTTAAGAGGTAATCTATCCTGTTGTTAGACTTACTCTCAGTAGTGTAACGCTAATGATGATCTTGTCTTGTTATAGCAACTGCATCTAATATACTAATATAATAATACTATATAATTATATTGATACGCCAATCCTATTCATATTTCTCTCGCCTCATGTTTATTTGATTTAGGTACGCAAAAATTAACTTAGAAATAAAAGGACGAGCCAAAATTACCAACACTTTACTTTTGTCAATTTATTTACGCAAATGTAGGAGTTAAACATGCTTGAATATTCCCTCCGAAAAGGTTTTCGGTTGGTCGCTCAATGTCTATCTATGATTCCATACCATACTTTGCTTTTATTTAGGCTTTGTATTTAGGCTCATAAAAATAGACCAACTATGTGTCCCCCTGTGACCATTCTGCTCAAACACTCTACACCTTTATTGTGCTAGTAGTTGAATAAGAGTTGGCAGATCTCAAAATGTTTGTGTTTATGCTCTGCGTTACGCTCTCTTGACACCCATTTCGTACAGACTCTGTTAAAATTGAGATCGTTGTGGATAGTTTTATAAGCATAACCATGACTAATCTGCTACATTATCGATAGTAGTTTGCTAGTATCATTTCTCGAGTTTGCTGAACTTCCTTTTAGTGGTACAGGATAACGAGCGTTCTACTCCCTCTTTGTGCTACATGTTTTTCCAGTTACTTTTGAACTTCTCAATCTATTCATACACACTTCTACATTCCAAAACATTGTTTTAAAATTACTTTTAAGTCTAGTATGGTAGGTGTAAATATGCAAATTTTAAATAATAAAGATATGTGTTGTAAGCATCCGATGAATTTAGGCCCCTAGCACAACTTCTGACCAGAAAGTCCAGATCATTTATCTTTGTTCTTCTATAATGCACAATGCTAAAATGACAATATTTACATTGAAACATAAGTAATAAAAAAATACTATCAAGACCAAACTTTGATAACGTAATATCAACTCTAAGTATGCATATACAAAAAGAAATGTGACAAACCTAAAGATGTGTTATGATAAAAGAATGGATAATTTTTAACTTTTCTACTTATAATAATTTAATTAAAAGAGCACATTGAGGAAATTACGCTACGCTTTCACTTCATTATTGCAACTTACGCTTTAAGTTACTTTTAATGAGCTAAAAATATAAATCCAGAATTAACCACTACAAACATATTTAAAAACTTAGGAAGATTGCACAAGCAGTTACTAAATTATAATTCACTAATTGTTACAACATTTTATAAAGCAACAAAACATTGCTTATTACTTATTAAAACTGAAAAGAAAGCAATATAGATAATTAGCAAAAGGAATTATGGAAAGTAAGCGCATTTATTTTAACTATGTATACCTTATATAAAGTTTTCAGAATGATAAAAGTAATCCAAAAATTATATAGCTCATATACTAATATTATATAATACTAAGGTTTACAAAGCAAATATAAGTTCGGTTGATTCTACGAGCGCGAGCGGACGTGAAATTCGAAGCGCGGCGATAAATTACCCGAGTGCGGGCTTTATCCCAACCAATTTCACAGAAGTTTTTAAATAGCAGAAGCTGCAAGTGGTCAGAAACAAAGAAGAGTTTATTAATCACAGCGAATAAAGTGAATAATTAAGTGAGTGTAATAAATGTGCGGGTAAACTGTAATTTAGTGCGCGGAAAGCGTAATAAACGCTAGCGGCTATCGGAGGCCAAGCAGCGGATGAGATATTGAATAAACAAAAACGAAACAACAACTGATTCAAAATAATAAAAATTGTAGAAGATCAATTTTGTAGTAAAAAGGAAGCCTTTAAGAAAAGTAGGACGTCGTTTAAGAAGGTAAGATATTCTAATTTTTGCTTTTCCATCTCTTCTCGGTCCGATTATTTTCCTGTTATACCTTTTATGTTTCATGTGTCTATTTTTAATAATCTTTTTTACTTTTCTTTTACTTGCTTGTATATTTACTTTTTACTTTATCCTTTTTCTTTCCTGTACTTGCCGTTATCTACTTGGTTGTCTATCAATTTCCAATTATTGTAGTCCATGCCCTTTGCTAGTTTCGTTTTCTTGATAGTTTGGTCTTTTTGTCGCGTTAGTCTTTTTACTGTTCCACTACTTCTTACTTCTCTTCTTTTCAAACCTATCCTTCGCCTATCATTATCTTTCTGGACCCTACTTTATTTTATATTCGTATTCCGTTCTTATTTCGCAATTTTCCTGATTTCTTTCTGTATTTTGCTTTCCTCCAAGTCATGACGTTATCAATATAAATTTTTGTTTTTTTATTTATTTTTACTTCTTATTATTTGTTGTTTGCTACTCCAGTTTTCTATTTCCAATATGTTTGTTGATATTCTCGACTTATTTCCAAGTGGTATCACTCTTTCTATTTTTATCTACAGTTTATCACTTAGAAATTTCTTTGTCGCTTGTTCTTTATCTTTTTCGTAAAATTTTACTTCTTTGATCACTATATTATATTTCTTTTTGTCTTTTTCCATCATTTACAACTTGTCCTCCAGTTTTTATATTCTGGTTATTAGTTGTTTCTTCTCACTGCTCCACTATTTTTCTTTCTTTATTTTTTCCGCATATCTCTATTTTCCTCTGTATTATTCCTTACTTTTCCATCATTTTTTTCGTCATATCCTGCATTTTCTTTAAGTCTCCCATTTCTTCACTTTTAGATTGCTTCTGTCTTACCTTCTTAAACGACGTCCTACTTTTCTTAAAGGCTTCCTTTTTACTACAAAATTGATCTTCTACAATTTTTATTATTTTGAATCAGTTATTGTTTCGTTTTTGTTTATTCGATAGCTCATCCGCTGCTACGCTTCCGATATTACGATAAATTACAGTTTACCCGCACATCTATTACACTCACTTAATTATTCACTTTATTCGCTGTGATTAATAAACTCTTCTTTGTTCCTGACCACTTGCTGCTTCTGCTATTTAAAAACTTCTGTAAAATTTGGTTGGGATAATTTACCGCCGCGCTTAACATTTCACGTCCGCTCGCGCTCGTAGAATCAACCGAACTTGTATTTGCTTTGTTAACCATAGTATTATATAATATTAGTATATGAGCTATATAATTTTTGGATTACTTTTGTCATTCTGAAAACTTTATATAAGGTATACATAGTTAAAATAAATGCGCTTACTTTCCATAATTCCTTTTGCTAATTATCTATATTGCTTTCTTTTTAGTTTTAATAAGTAATAAGCAATTTTTTGTTGCTTTATAAAATGTTGTAACAATTAGTGAATTATAATTTAGTAACTGCTTGTGCAATCTTCCTAAGTTTTTAAATATGTTTGTAGTGGTTAATTCTGGATTTATATTTTTAGCTCATTAAAAGTAACTTAAAGCGTAAGTTGCAATAATGAAGTGAAAGCGTAGCGTAATTTCCTCAATGTGCTCTTTTAATTAAATTATTATAAGCAGAAAAGTTAAAAATTATCCATTCTTTTATCATAACACATCTTTAGGTTTGTCACATTTCTTTTTGTACATGCATACTTAGAGTTGATATTACGTTATCAAAGTTTGGTCTTGATAGTATTTTTTTATTACTTATGTTTCAATGTAAATATTGTCATTTTAGCATTGTGCATTATAGAAGAACAAAGATAAATGATCTGGACTTTCTGGTCAGAAGTTGTGCTAGGGGCCTAAATTCATCGGAGGCTTACAACACATATCTTTATTATTTAAAATTTGCATATTTACACCTACCATACTAGACTTAAAAGTAATTTTAAAACAATGTTTTGGAATGTAGAAGTGTGTATGAATAGATTTAGAAGTTCAAAAGTAACTGGAAAAACATGTAGCACAAAGAGGGAGTAGAACGCTCGTTATCCTGTACCACTAAAAGGAAGTTCAGCAAACTCGAGAAATGATACTAGCAAACTACTATCGATAATGTAGCAGATTAGTCATGGTTATGCTTATAAAACTATCCACAACAATCTCAATTTTAACAGAGTCTGTACGAAATGGGTGTCAAGAGAGCGTAACGCAGAGCATAAACACAAACATTTTGAGATCTGCCAACTCTTATTCAACTACTAGCACAATAAAGGTGTAGAGTGTTTGAGCAGAATGGTCACAGGGGACACATAGTTGGTCTATTTTTATGAGCCTAAATACAAAGCCTAAATAAAAGCAAAGTATGGTATGGAATCATAGATAGACATTGAGCGACCAACCGAAAACCTTTTCGGAGGGAATATTCAAGCATGTTTAACTCCTACATTTGCGTAAATAAATTGACAAAAGTAAAGTGTTGGTAATTTTGGCTCGTCCTTTTATTTCTAAGTTAATTTTTGCGTACCTAAATCAAATAAACATGAGGCGAGAGAAATATGAATAGGATTGGCATATCAACATAATTATATAGTATTATTATATTAGTATATTAGATGCAGTTGCTATAACAAGACAAGATCATCATTAGCGTTACACTACTGAGAGTAAGTCTAACAACAGGATAGATTACCTCTTAAAATGTTTTATAATAATCTTTGTTCCTAAATATTAAAAAATTCCTTATGTGTAAAAGTACACAAATCTACAAGTTTATTATCATTAATGATGAAAAAACTAATCGACAGATATATCAGAGATTTGTATTACTCATATTCACCAAGTGATAGAAAGAATTGAAGACTTATAAACTTTCAGAGAATAGTATTAGCAATTGTTCTTAAGACTGTGGGAGACTTTTACTATACCTTTTATTGGGTGTTGCTTATACTACATACACATTTGTGAGACACAAAAAATATTTATGTAAGTAAGAGGAACACTTCTGTATTCTATGAAATGAATAATTTCTGTATTCTATATGTGTGTAAAGTTTACGATTCATTTTCTTTTGCTGCATAAACGGTAATTGACAAAGCATTTAAAACATACTGCAACAATGGCTAACACCATAATTACAAGAAAATAGAGAAAACTTTACTTTTGAACAAGTTAGAGCTGCGTCATACTTTTATTCGCACGTTTCTAAATATATTGATACTAAAGTTCCTGGCCGTTAAACTAACGTACTCCTCATGACGATCTTATTCTTTTATGACCTTTTCTCAAGTAATTAAATTAAAGATTGGATGTTTATGTCCTCTTTGTCGAGTGATTTAGCCCAGCAGTAAAAGAGGATCAAGTATGCGGTTGTAAGATGCAGGGTGGTATCCAAAAGTAGTAGGACTGATTTAAAAAAAAAATTATTGAACATTTTGGTACATGGACTTAATACTCTTCAAAATAGGCCCCTTAGGAATCCACGCACTTCTGGTAGCGAGCCTTCCATGTCGCGAAGGCCTTCTGGAAGTCGTCCTCCGGGATGCTGTTCAGCGCCCTCGTCGTTGCCGCTTGGACTGCTTCCACCGAGTCGAAACGATGCCCCTTGAGCTGCTTCTTGATCCGGGGGAACAGGAAGAAGTCCGGCGGTGCCACATCAGGGCTGTAGGGGGGGGGGGGGGTCAACATGGAAACGCCGAATTTGGCCAGGAGATCCCTCAGTTCTTTTTGCTTGTCACTCAACACTTTCGGCACCATTTTCGCGCACACTTTTCTCATCGACAAATCCTCTGTAATGATGCGTTGGACTGTCCCGTACGAAAGATTCAGCTCATCACTAATTAATTTAATGCCCATCCGTCGGTCAGAGTTCAAAAGTTGCTTAACTTTCAACACATTATCGTCCGTTCGCGAGGTTGACGGACGCCCGGCGCGTTGGTCGTCCTCGACGAGCTCTCTCCCCTCCCGAAGCAACTTGTGCCACTCAAATATCGAGGAACGGCTCATGGTATCCTTCTTGTAGGCCTGCGTAAACATGTCCTTGGTTTCGGTCTCTGATTTTCTATGTTTGTAGCAAAACTTGATGGCGTACCGTTGCTCCAAATTTCGGTCCATCGCAACTGACGACAAGGCGTTACAATAGGAAGTCACTAAAACAGTGGTCCCCACTCAACTAGCGCACGCAGGCGACTGCCGCAGGTAGAAACCTGTTCCCAAGGCTCCCCTCCATAACATCCGGCCTTGCAGACCCCCCTCCATCTGGATACAACCCTGTATATGGCAAAATCTTGAGTCTAAGAATGAAATTTATCGCACTATCAAAAGTACACATATGAAACGTCGCTTCATATCATATTAGTAAAAATATACAAAAAACAATAATTTTTAAAATTAATATTATGTAATGTAACGTACCATACTTGTTACAGCTTTTGTAGCAAAAACGTCAATCAAATAAAATACGATTGTATATGACGGTATTACTTTATAATATTTGATAATCTGAAAAATAAACTTAAATGTCGTCTTTTCCAGGTTAAAATTTAAAATTGTAAATTTTCTGACTGAGAGTGTTAAGTTATAAATGTGTATCTCACCATTACTATTTAATAGTCTAGTTATTATTTTAACTTAAGGAGTTATGAATGATGCACTGCTAAAGCGTTTGGCGTAAGCAAAAAGAGGAAATCAAAAGACATAGGTACAAGACAAGGATATTTTAAAAAATGCTATATGATTATAAAAACGAAAAAGCAAATAGTAAAAAAAAAACAACTAAACATGCAAATGTATATCTCTTTCTATATGTACTAAAATATGTTAAGATAATAAAGATAGAAGAAATTGTCAAACATAATAACGAAATGGAAAAGTGATAAAAGGAAAATATAGTAAGTAATATAGCAAAGACAAAGACGTAATAAATATAAAACAAATTTAATTATAATTACTAAAAATGGCGATATAAAGACATTATAGAAAACTTACAGCAAAGATGAAGTATAATAATCAAGACATTGGCTAACGAATAAGAAATAAAACTGAGACTATGAAATACAGGAATGCTGGTAAATACCTTCTTCTCTAATTCAAATAATGCCCAATAGAAAACTTAAATTTACTTTAATCCACACTCTATCATAAAATAGCTTAGACATACATAGACAATATTAACCAGTGTAGTCTTTATATGTCTGAAATTAGAGAAATTAAAATTTTTTGATAATTAGATGTTCGACTTTAAAGTAAAGAAGTGAATAACAGATTCATATTAGTTTAAATATGACGTGTGAGAGTAATTTATTGTGTAGTGATAGTCGAAGCTACCTACTTTATAACCAATAAAGTTTTTAAAACTTGACGAGTAACCGTTTGCGTTATTACACTTATGTCTCTATTTCATGTCCATAATTAATCAAGTAAAATATCTAAATATTAACGTTCAAAATTATCTAGAAAAATCACACATGAAATGTGAATAGTATATGCAATATTGTGCCTAATACCTATCTTAATATGCATCAGATGTTTCTTAACATCATATGCTATAAGAAAAGTATTTTCAGTTAAATGCAAATTGATCTAGAAGTTTGTATTACAACCACTTTGTTAAATGCTTAGTTATCATTTACAAAATAGTCTTTCTTAAATATATTATTAATTTAGAGTCCGGCAGAATAATCCCTTTCTGAATTGACCGCTGCACACAATGTATTGGTAGACGGTGTTGGAGTAGTACATCTTTGAGCGGTACAAAACATGCCATTTAGCCCCCATCATGTCGTGGAGTGGTTAGCACCGTATATTTGTATTTAAAACTTATTTTTAAAATTGTGAGTTTGTAATTGTGACACAGGGGCTATTTCGTAGGCATTTCAGAATACGACGTCATGGAAGATTTCCGACCAAAAAAACCATAACATTGTGGATACACAGTTTTCGACATACTGGTTCAGCATTCAAACGAAAATCGTCTGTTAAATCTCGCAGCGTTTAGACACCCGAGAATATTTCAGCAGTAAAGCAGGTTGTTGTCATATTGCCTAAATTAGAGAATGTGACCGGTACGCCCGGTAGGCTGCTTGTGAATTTGGCATCGTATGGCGGTATTTTTTTGAGCAAGACGCGCGGTGACTGTCACATCTATCCGCTATGTTACGACTTTATGTAATTTTCTGGAGTCCAGATTTAATAAACATAGAAATGCACCAATGTGGTTCCAACAATATGGCGCTAGCTCACACAAGACAAAAATTTTTTGAGAAGCTCTGTGACAAATGTATTCAGGCCGTCTCATCACATTTTATGATGACATCCCATGGCCGGCTTGGTCACCAGGTCTGCCCACTCACGATTTCTGTCGGTGTGGACACAGATCGCGGACTATTGAGGAATTAAAGGAGGATATTAGCAACGCAATCGTAACAGTACCAGTGAGAACGACTCTGCAAGCAATGTGGAACTTAAGGTGAGACTGCACTAGTGCATTTCAGGCAAACATTTAGACCATATCATCTTCAAAAATAGTTGATAACTAAATGGCCAATATTATTTTTTTTTATTTTTTATATTTTTTATTTATTGAATAGTGTATGCTGTTCTTTCTGTTGCTCTGTCGGACACTGCGCTTTTTAACTACTCAATTAACATATTTTATTGCAAAATGCAATCACATATAAATTTGGGATCTGCTGCTAGATTCAATTTTTGATTGTTTTATTTAAGAAGGTAATTACTTTTTACATAATAATGGAAAATAATCTGTGTTTTATGTATAAATTCCTGTCAGGTGGCTTTCTCAATTTTGAGTCAAAATATTTTATTTAAAGTAATTAATTGTCTACAAGAAAATATCTGCATTTTTTAGGGATGCAATAACTGAGAGCTATTCTAGTTTTGAGTTATTAGTGATTTTATTTCTCAATTCTCTTGTCATTTCCTTTTATAAACTTTTTGAGAGATTTAAAATCATTGCGTAAACAAGTGTTTCAGAAGTTGAAGATGCTAGTTTTTTGCGAATTTTATCCTCTTGGTTATTTTATTTTTTACGGTACATTTATTTAAGTTACAACAAAACAATTTATTTTTACTATTGTTTTTCTGGATATTTATTAAAAAATAAAAATTTGTTTCTTCTTTTGCATTTTCAAAATTTACGTTGCGTTTTAGTCAGTTACTTGGATTGCTATTATTAGTATCCAATTTATTTTGAGTAAACACATATTTATTTCATACCGGTTTTTTCCTGTGAATAAGTATATTCAGTATGGCTAAATGGGTTTGTTAACAGATATTTAAAATTAAAAGCTGTTTATCTTAATTTACCCGTTTTTCTCCTAGTCCTTTTAAGTAATAATGCATACTAACTGCAAAATTTGAACAATATTTTATATATTGATTTATTTGCAAAATTTGTTAAAAATATTCAAATTTATTAATCGCATATTTGTTGACGTTATAATGGATACAGTATATGCAAGGTAAAATTTTATATGTAATTTTAACTCTATATATTTTGTGAAATTAAGTTTAAAAAAACTAAATAACTAATTAGATAAATTTTAAATAAAATCGCGTGTAATGTTCATTATGCACAAACATAGAGATTGATTTACCATAATCTATTAATTTTGTAGTTTTTAAAGGTAGGGCCAGTGCATTAAACATGTTAGATTTTTCTCTACACTTTACAAACACATTTTAAAAATTCTGGTGATTATGACACAGAAAATATACGCTGCTTTAGATATGGCTCCATAAAGTGCTCCTTAAAATGCTTAATATTTAAAACGTGTACGTTGGCATCTGCTATGATTACACACCATTGCTGCTCTACCCTTATGCATAATAGAGATACAAGTATGAATAAGCACTTAACACAACTGAAGTTTAATATGTAATTATACAAAAACTGTTAGGTTCGTTCGTTGCTTTATTTAAAATTTTGTGTGCACTCTTATGCAGTTAAATTTATTTTTAATAATTAATCTATGCATTTTTACATGTACTAGTATTACGAGTATGTTTTGACAAATGCATTGCATTTATTTTGTATGTAATTATATACATAACAAAGGAGAGTTTTTATAAATTAAAGTATACGGGTATTTACAAAGTACTAAAGCATTGAACAATTCCCTTTGTTATGCGATTAGTATTATCATTCATGACCGTATAAGGATATGTCGCATGCATGTAAGTTAGAAAATTTTATACAGTTTAGAATCATATTTGTATACGTCACATGTATGATCAATAAGATCTCTATGTGGAAACATCAAACGCACAACGTGGTGTGTTAGAACGAAAAGTTAAAGTGGTTACTAAAAATGAATTAGAAGAATTACACAATGAATTCTGTACAAGTCGTGGAATACAAAATTGTATTTTTGTGCGCAAACAACTAAGTAATAAAAAATAATGTAATAAGAAAATGATTTAATGTAGAGAGAAAAAGTTTGGGAAGTACCTGGTGGAAAAGAGAGCACACAATGATTTAGTATTAGCAATTGAAAGTTTTTACAGAAATATTGGGAAATACGTAATAATCGGCAACATTTTATCTCAAAAATTTGTAAAAAAGAGTGAGATAAAGTATTAATAAGTACTAATATTACTCTTTATAATATTAATGGACAAAATAATTTAATAATATTGTAGTTTTCAAATATTTTTTTTTGTTAGGGGAACTTTTTATTTACTTTTAGTTGTATTTTCCTGTTTTTGTGTTTTCTGGAATATTTTCTTTTCTGTCCTTCCTTTTTTTTTTATTTTATTATAGCTGGCTCTGCAATATACAATGCAATACACGGCTTGGTTGTTATAGTACAATTAAATAAGAACTAAACTACATACATTGAGGTTTAATCTAGTGGGGATTAACTGATAAATTACATTTCTATCTTAATTTGACATTGAGTTGGGTTTATATACCACATTTAAATTAAGTCCTGTGGTAGTTTACGCTTAAGACGCCTGTGAATCTTTTTTTGGCCTAGATTTAATTTGGTAGCACTTGAACACAAGGTTAGAATTAATGGAACACTTAATTCACTGTGAACTTGATTATTACGCACAAACCAAGGGCGATTCTGAGCACTTTGTTCTGGATTGTTTGGAGTTTCTTCATGTTTGTCTTTGATGTGTTGCACCATATTGGACATGCATACGTAAGAATTGGTCTGAGGATTCCTTTGTAGATAAGTACAGCACACTCAGGTCTAAGGTGAGATTTGCGGTTTATAAGGGGATATAATGCACTCAGTCTGTTGTGGCACTCGTTGAGTTTTTTATTGATATGAAACCCCCAGTTCAGTTTCGCGTCTAAGTGCACACCTAAATATTTAACAGCTGAGTCCTTTAGGTTCCAATCTATTTCGTTACTATTTATTTTTATTTTTGTAATTTGCTCATATCTCTTGAGGGTAAAAATTTTTGTTTGACATTTATCAGAATTTATTTTGATTTTCCATGCACATAACGTATTTATAGAGTTTTGTAGGAGTACGATGGCTGTGTCAAGACTGAGGCTCTGTGTAATAATTGCAGTATCGTCAGCATACATGGCCAGCGTTGAGTTGAGATCTGTAGGTACGTCGTGAACGAACAGGTTGAATAAGGTGGGTCCCAGAATACTACCCTGGGGTACTCCGGCCCGAATAGGTTTAGAACTAGATAAGGTTGAGCTGATCCGGACGCTAAAAGTTCTGTTAGTGAGTAATGAGTGAATGATTTTGGTTAGGTAATTTGGAATGTTTAAAAGCCCCATTTTATATAGAAGTCCATCACGCCAGACGTTTGGTAGCTAACCATATAGATGGGTCACCGGGTTTAGTGTCTTCAAGGTAAGAATTGTATCTTTGGATTCTTAGACTGTCAAGTTCATTCTTTACTAAGTGACATAGTTGGTTGTACAGTGCTTTAAGGTATGGTAACCGGTGTCTTTGCCAATCCCTTCTATATCTATTCTTTTGCTTAATTAGATCAAGTATGTAGTTGGGAGTTCTAATATGCTCGGCAACTTTCCTTTGCTTCCATGGAGTGGTTGTTTCTTGTATACTTGCTTGTAAGGCTGATGTTTATTGTAGGACGGCATTGTCTATATCCGGGGGAAGTTCAGGTGGTCCCACCCAACGGAGTTTTTGATCAAGGGTCGACTGAAAATTGTCCCAATCAGTTTTACCATGCGCTAAGCTAGGCGATGGAGGTATTATTTGAGGGGTGTTGTGGAGGCTGATGATGACAGGAAGATGATCAAAGTCCAATTCAGATGCCACTGTTTGATACACTGGATAAGTGACATTTTTATGCAGTATAACATCTAAGATATCAGGTTGATAGTCTGTTCGGTATGGATGGTAAGTGTAGTCGTCAGGGGCTGATATTAATATACTGTGTTTGGCCGTAATGTTATGCAACTTCATCCCGTCTGGATTACTAGCACGGCATCCCCATATGGTATTTTTTGCATTTAAGTCTCCTATAACTAACGTAGGCTCGTTGCTTCTGAACAATTCGCCGATTTCGTCTTCAACAAGCCGTTTATTTGGGGGTTTGTATGCAGATGTAAGGGTTAAAGAGCCACTAGTTTTCATGTGTATTTTGTTAGAAATGGCTTCTATGTTTTGAAGAACACCCATATGGAGGAGGTGGTGGCTGAATTTCTTTTTAATTATAATTGCAACTCCGCCTGATGCTATTACAGCTTCTCGGTCTTTCCGATATACGTGATATCCAGGAATTCTAAATTTTTCGGTGCTTACAAAGTGTGTCTCTGTGATACACGCGATATCAATGTTGTGTCGTGTCATGAATTCTATAAAAGTTGAACGTTGAGATTTAAGACCATTGGCATTCCAATTTGTCACTGTTATATTATTTATTAACGGAGGATTATTTTGATCCATTATTTAGCAATGTTGTTAGGAATGGCATTATTTTGTCTAAATGGGGGATTAGCAGTTCTATTAATTTCTTAAGTACTGTGGAGATAAGGTCGGTTGATGATTGCTGTTCGTAGGGAGTGGAAACGTTGTGTTTGGATACAAAACGTCTTGGGGGCGATGACTCATTAGTCGTAGTATTTTGTTTGTCTATTACTGCTTGGACGTATGATCTGTTTTGAGTTCTAAAGCTAGAGTTTCTTGTTTGGTTCAGGGTTATCTTAGCGTAACAACTACAACCTTTGTAGTTCGCTGGGTGCTTTTCCAAGTAGTTTACACACTGAGGATCATTTCCAGGTTGTTTAGGGCATTCGGTAAATAAGTGATTGCCAGTGCACTTCACACAGCGTGCTTGCGAGTGGCAATAGTTACGTGTGTAGCCGTACAGTTGGCATTCTTTGCACTGAGGAATTTCCTTCGACTTTCTTCGTATCTCTACTTCTACTATGCTGTGGTTTAGTTTTGTTAGTTTGAAAATTTCTTGCCTTCTTGGGTGTCATCGAGATCCACCGCGCATAGTGGGATCAGATATCTGTCTTTGTTGTATAATCTGGCTACTTTTTGTACCGGATATTTTAGAGTTGTTAATTCGCTTTTGATTTTATCTTCTGTAAGGGAGACAGGGACGTTTCGGATTATTACAGATAAGTTGCGAACTTCTGGGTTTTTAAATGTGTGGTAGGCTAGATTGTTCTCGCTGTAATGCTTAGTCATTACTAGGTAATCCTCTATACTGGTGAGATTTATTCTTAATTGTTTGTTTCTAACTACAGTGGTAAATTCACTCGTAGCTTTTTCCTTAAGATCAGTAATTATTTCTTGAAATTTTAATTTGTCTGCATTATGCAGATAAATTGGCGGGATCTTTATTTTATTCTCCTTAGTATTAACAGATTGGAACGGAGCGGTAACAGAGGTATCCATGTCTTTTACAGCTGCAGCCAGTTTATCTTGATAAACGGTTTTACCGGCATTCTCGATTTGTTTCTACCGTAACGTAAAATTTATTTTTGGTTATTAGATTTTCAGGTATAAATAAATATTTTCTATTTGGTTCGGATACAGGTGACGATCAGGTAGAGCTGGTTCGTTTAAGATTAGGATTGCTCATCTTGAATAAAGAACCCCTCCGCAGGGACTCTTATTGGTAAAGTCTTTGTTTTATTCAATAGTAGATTTATGCGTTAAAGGTATTAAATTGTTAAATAAATAAATAAATACGCCTGACCTTAGACTGCGGCTCGGCGCGGCGATATCGCAGGTAAAATAGGCCCGCACACGTCCACTCTGCTTCAATGTACGGACCGGACTCCTTTCTGTCCTTCCAGAAATTTAATTTGTCACCGTATTAACGAATAAAATTTATATGTATATTACCTTCATATATTTATTTAAACAGTGCGTTGGAAATTTGCAAAATTGGGTGGGTGTTAGATAAAATTTTGCTTTATGCTACAATATTTTCTTCGCTTTGGGAACTTTTTCCTTGAAGCCAGAACTATCTTGAACTTTGTGTGCAGTAGTTCTTGGGAGCCAAGAAAAAGGCTGAAGTATAGATGACTAGCTTCATATAGACATCAAAATCTCCAAAATAACAAAAAATTATTTTCTCTGAAACCTGAAGAAACATTTGACGTAGTACATATTCAAATCTCTCCTAGTATTTACCTACCTGATAAAGGTATTTTTATTTGGTTGATTTGTATTCAATGTTTCGGACTTTTTAAGTACAAAAATACTTTAAAAACAAAAAGAATTTCTATCGCGTAGTTATAGTGTTTATGTTGGCCAAAT
Organism: Sinelater perroti; assembly: GCA_036346155.1. Lineage (NCBI taxonomy): Eukaryota > Metazoa > Arthropoda > Insecta > Coleoptera > Elateridae > Sinelater > Sinelater perroti. The sequence goes on along the minus strand of JARFIY010000348.1, from coordinate 471,690 downwards.
ACATAAAAGTATGTGATTGTGATTTACTGTTTCTAAGCTTTTGCATTTATTGAGTAAGCTGGAAAAATTAAAAGTAGTTTTTCTAGTACTATTTGAGCTAAACTATATTGTTAAAATTATTCAAGAATAACTTATTCTCATACAAAACCAAGCTTTATAATAACCAGTACGAACATTCAGGCTTCTGGTTTCTATATTTTATTTAAAATTTTAAAACATTTTTCTGTATTATATGCAACATAAATATATATTTATACTATTTATTAATCTTTTTCCGGCCCTACTTATTAGATCATTCTGTTTGAATGTAAGTACAAACAGTTTAATCAGCGTTCTTACATAATGTAAATTCATATTCTTTGTCCTTACTAAAACTAACGTTTAACTATCGTACTAACAGTTCCGGACTTTATTTTATAAATAAGTAATCACTAAGATCCAGTATTTTAAAGATCCTTTAAAAATCATTACTAATATACAGTTTTTAAATAATTGACAATATTTGACAATTTTTAAAATAACATTAAATCATGGTTTAAATAATGCAATCGTTTAAAAAAAAATTTAAGTAAAAATTATTATGATGGCATCAAAAATGGTACAGTAAAAAATAGTTAGAAACAAAATAAAAAATAATGCAAGGACGAACATAAATCTGTTTTATAAGAATATCGAAGTGTTAAAAGATCTACTAAAGATGCCCTAGTGTAGAAAGCATATTTATAGAAATTTTTGAGCTTCAAGATTGTTGTAAGATACTTTTAAAGATATAAGATTTCTAGAAAAACACCTTATCTTCTATGATTTGTTTAATTTTAGTTATTTTTTTGAATATATTTTCTTATTAAAATTATTAAAATAAATACTCATTCTATGATTTTATGCTCACGTTAATTAGCAAACAATAATAGATTACTAAAACAGTAAAGAAATATTTCTTCAAAGATGATGATGTTAGAAAAACTTTTTTTTAGCTGACATAATTTTGTCTTATTACAAACCAAATATTTTATCATATAATTAGTAATGTTAATTTTTACAAAAAGGTAATGTAAGGTACGTAGAGTTAAAAAGAAATTAAATATGCACCTTTGGTTAAGTAAAATTATGTTTCTGTATTGTAGTGAACCCACAGTTTTTATTTATAGGTTTAGACTATCATAATTGTTCTACGTGTGTTGATATAAAACCTACCAATATAAAATTATGATATACTACAGATTATCCCGCTAATATTTTGTGATTTTTTTTCTATGGTTAATTGAATTTTTACTCTAAGTATGTCTTGCGCAATAACTTTACTAATTAATCAACTTTTAATTAAATAAACCTAAACTACAAGGCGTAAAGTTTACAAAATTTTGACTATTACTTTAGTAGTTTTGATATACAGCTATATTTACATTAGATACGCCCGGAAGTAATAAGATTGATTTCAAAAATTTGCTTGTTATTATACAAAATAATATTAATGCACAATTGATAACTGCCCTGCCATGCGTCATACTTCGACTAGAAGCCTTGAACTAGAATATTTTTAAGAGGATTAATTACAGCAGCCTGAGCATTTTTAACACTCCCCAAATTCTACCTTTTAGGCTAGATTTGAGCCGGGAAAACAAAAAGAAGCCGGACGAGACCAGCTCTGGGCCGTTAAGGAAGATTGAAGCAGCGTTGTCACGGTTTTGTTTTTTAATAGCAGCGATGCAAGACTCGGCGCATTATCGTCGATTAAAGCCCAAGTATTGGCAATTTTTGGGTAGAGGCACGAACAATTTTGTTCAGTCTTTAAGCCAAGTAAAATTTAGTGTTGACCATCTGTCCGAGTGGTACGAACTCTTCATGGACAACAACTTTGAAGTCAAAATGATAATGAGCATCGATTTTAGCTTTTATTTGCTCATTCAAGTCTTTTTGATCAAGAATCTCTGTCTTTTCGTCTCCGGATCAAAAAACAACATTTTGTCACCAATTAACATTTGCTATAAAAAATTAGACTTATTTTTCCATGGTCTAAAGCTCACGAAAAATCAACACACGGTTGTGTGTCGTTTATCTCACAAAATTTTGGCCATTGCGCATCCTCGATATCTTCTTTGTCTTTGGCCACCTAAACGCATACGCTTTCGGTATGATAAAAGTGCTTTGCATATAAACATTTTAAGTTTAACAGATTTTGTGGTGTATCGCTAATTGACACTTTGATTCGTGACGCGACGCTCTAACAGCTGTCCATTGCTGTAACGATCCGTATTTTGTAAAGACTCAAAGGCAAATGAGCTAAATCGGACCATTAGCTTGACATTTCTCATCAATCTTTAAGCTTAAGAACTCCGCCCCTGATTACTCAGCGTGGACCAAGAGAACCAGTTACATTACTTTCTGGATGTACGTCAAGATTTATTTTTATAGAAAGTTCGACTAGTCATTGTTGTTATTGTATATTAGTTGTACACATACCACTTAATCCATTATCTTTTAAGCATTTCTTAACCTGACAAATATGGCTAGCTTTGTCATTGGATGTAAAGTTTTAGTCTGAAACTGAAACGTAAAAGTTTAATTTCTTTTCAGCTCCAATTGTACTTTACTTTTTTCATACCTTATTTATAAACATAGATTTTATAAAAAATATACAGAACTGTTTGTTTAAAGAGAATTCTTAACATCTTATTAGATATTTTTTAATAAATAGAATTACTCCTATGTTTTACGCAAGTAGTACTATTAAAAAGTGCTTTCAAAACAATAGTAAAATTTTATATTAAAACTAAATTATTGTTTTAAAAATAAAAATCATTACAAACAAATTATTTTATAAGTTTTATTCGCTGTTTATGATAAAAGAACTCATCTATTTATTGCCGACAATACTGTCAAACTCTTTTGCTCGATGTTGTGAATGAGTTCCTACAAGTAAAAATGATATTTTCCAGACAAATAATGACAGCTTTGAACTTTATTGATATTTCTATAATATATTCGGGCAGGATTACTAACTTCTGACAAAATTAAAGGCAAATTACAGTATACCTCCGTTACAGATATAGAATGTTCTGTGGGCCAAAGCGGCATAACGTTCGATTTACTATTAACTGTGAAACAGTGAGGTGCATGCTAATGCGTGGTGTGTTTGTAGTAAGGCTGGCGCTCTACCATCTGCACAATGTTTTCCTCTTCGTTTGCATGTTCGTGACCTGCACCCTCCAATGAGATATAAGCATTAGGACACAGGCCGTCGTTATGCAAATTGTTGGAAGTTCCCGTCAGGAATCGCTCAGTTAGGAAATTTTCGGCAACATCCTACAACGATAGTAACGTGGCGCCTTCATAGCAAAAATTATATATATTGTCGCACAAAAGATGTGTAACATTGATTGTATGATTCGTGTAGCACGCATGTATCATAATAACTATTTATAAGTTGAGAGAGAAAGTATAAAACATATACATACCTTGACTTTAAAGCATATGTATGTTTTTGTAAAATTTGTGAAATTCTTTTACTGTGTATTATAAGAATTTAAAATTAGTTAACAAGTTGATTAACGGGTTGAACCGCTTCGATTACTGGAAAAATTTTTGACGGTTTGGCATCCACTTTATTACTATTTTCAAAAAGTTTTAGGTCTTTACTAAGGGTCTCAATCTTCCTAGTCCCCAAGAATAATTAGAAGTCAAGCAGCAATACTGGATTTTCGTGTGCTCTGCTTTACTATTTATAGAAGTGAAGGTTTGACGGGAACGGTTTCCAAATGGCGGATAAGCGTTGACCATCGCCTGGAGTATTGAGGCTATTTCAATAGCCTTGCGAATAATTCTACTGGTACGATGGAAATTAAAGCCAGTGTTTTGGAACTGAAAAAATTAATTATATATTCGGTTTGTACAACTTGTTTATTTAGTATACGGTCTATTTTGTCAGTAATGCCTTTGATGTAAGGCAAAACGCTTTAGTTTGGTCGGGAAGATCGTGGATTTTGGAAGTGCTATTTTTGCTAATATTATTAATGATGTATTAATGGTATTAATTTCAATTTGTCGGTTCTCACTGTAGAAAGTCTTAGAGATCTGATTATTAGGAATTTTGCAACTGCTTGGGATAGGTGTATTAGTAAAGAAGGAAACAACAATGAAACCATTATGTCATCTTCACGAATGGAAAATGATTTTAGAATTTATAAGAAGTGGTAGGAGCTTTGAAGAGACTTGTTCTGTAAGAAACTGAAAAATTTTGGCTATTTGGCTAAGTTCTATGAGAGTGAACTGTCACTGACCATAGATCATAAGAGCGTATTTTTATTGTGGATTTTTGAAAGGCCGTACAATTTGTGTATTCTTGATAATTTCCCTGGATGTATAAGTTTTTTTAATATTAAGAAAGATTCAAGTTGGTAATAAGGGTTTTGGTTGCCTTTTTAGATCTTCGTTTATATGCCTTAAATATATATTTTTTTATTTTAATGTTTAAAAAGAAATTATGGTTAGTCTTCATTATGTTTAAAATTTCGGCATTCGTGCTATTCTCAGCGGTTCAGCCAGATCTTAAAGGCTTCAACTCTTTTTATTGCTTCTTGAGCTAGAGTCTAGATTTCTATTCCATATATTAGAATGGGGCGTATGTCATATTGAAATACTCTTCTACGCAGCTTCAATCTCAAATAACCGGCTCTCGGTAATAGTTAAAACTTTACAAAAGTATTTCTTGCTTGCTCTATTCTTGCTGGTATCTTTAGTAACGTGCCTAAATATGTATATTGTTTCACTTGATGGATGCTGCTTTGTTGTTTTTTGTTTCTGTTATGGCCATCATTTTAATTTTCTTAACATTAATGTTCACTATGTATGCCTTACTAATTTTATTAATTTTCTCCACTAAGACTACTTAGTGGATTAATTAATCATCGTAGAAAATATAAATAATTTACACTAGTAAATGACGATGATTATTTTATTGTTGGCGTATCTGATATTAATTTCAGTTCCAATATTTTCATGATCCAATGCTCCTATCAATATAGCCTATTGTAGAATGTATATAAACATTTATGTTGACACCTAAGTATCTTCAAACCAAGACATTATACACAAAAAATGTTCTCTGTATTCCCACCCCATTTCTGAATCTGAAATTCACTTGCTCATGTCAAATTCGCACTTGTGATTCTTCGACAGATGATTTTAAGTTGTCATAGTTAGAGGCACTTTTGGCAATGCTATGTCGATTACAACTATTTTTGTGTTATATGTCTTATATATAGTACTAAAAAGATCTTTTAGAGGATCCTGTTTAAAAGTTGTCTATTTACTTCAATAATTTTATTGCATGTTTAACTACGCTATGTAAAATGTCTGGTCTTGTTTCTGGTGGTCAGTAATATATCTAATTTCTATGTTGTTGATAGAATCATGTTTCTATTGCAGTTTGTTTATTGCAGTGCAGTCATCAAACATAAATTTTTCTTTGGTTTCTTAAATTTTTTTAACAATACTTTTATTAGTCTGTAGATATAATATGCTTTGTTTTTTGTATTTTTTATTTATTAAATTAATTATTTATAAAATCATTCAATCTTTTTTCTGTTGAAAACTTTTTAGAATTTTTTTCTCTGCGTGCTTGACATTATGCTCTTTATATTTTCCCGTTTACTATTAGCATCCTTTTTTATTTTAGCAATCTTACTATTTATTATTGATTTTACGATTTTATGGTTTCAGATAACTTCAGTTTGCAGACTTTTTGTTATGGTCCCAATTCACATCAGGAGTAGCTATCGTTTAACTGCTCCTTATAGTTTTTGCTTGTTAGTATGTAATCTATTTGTTTGCGGATTATTTTTTTTGCACTATCGGTTAGAGCTTTCCACGAGTATAGTTTCCATGGAGATAGTTTAACCAACGTATTAGATTTATTTTTGTATAGAATTGCACTAGCCTATTATCCCACCCAATCTATATTAACCAATGCAGTCTCATCAGTTTTCCCTCAACCAATTTTTGCGTTGAAATATTTTAGTATTTCTCTTTTCTTTGTTAGTTTGTTTGTAGAAACTCTCTATTTTATCGTTGTCTGACTGTAGTTGATAAGTAAATCTAAATGGTGCTTACTTTCTCAAAGATTGCTTGCGGTTAAATTAGTACAAGGTGGCGCAAAAGTTGTCACACTCTGTTCTTTGGATGTAATTTTTAATGAATGTAAAACTTTGGTTCTGCTTTTAGGATTGTGTTTATTTTGACTTAATTTTTTTCCATTAAGTCGAGAAAATGATATCGGCCAAGTGGCCGCCGCCAGAATTGATGACCATACGGGCCTGATTTATAGCATTTTCCATCACTCTTGCCAGAACTTTCGGCGATAGGTCCTCGCATTCTTGACAGATATTCCCTTTGAGGGCTTCAAGAGTCTGATGCTTGTTGACATAGACTCGTGACTTCAAGAAACCCCATAAAAGAAGTCTGAAACGGTTCAATCGGGCGATCTTGCCGGCTAGTGCAAATCATCAAAACGAGAAATTAGGCGATCGGAAATGGAACCCTCAGAATTTCGGTTGTGGCTCATACAGTATGCGCCGTTGCTCCATCCTGTTGGAACCATATGTTCTCCAGTCCCAATTCATCCAATTGAGGAAGAAGAAAGTCGTTGAGCATGGCTCTGTAGCGCTCGTCGTGTACAGTAGTCGTTTGGCCCTCGGAGTTTTTAAAAAAATAAGGTTTGATGACATCGCCAGCGTAAACAACACACTGTACATTAACTTTGAGCGGGTGTAATGGCTCTTCGTGGATTATACGCTAATTTTTGGTGCCTCAGAAGCAATAATTCTGCTTATTCCCATATCCACAGAGATGGAAATGGGCCTTGTCGCTTATGATGATTTTCGATGAAAAGTTGTCTTTCTCGTTCACGAGATTCAGGATGGCTTGAACGTAGGTTACACGCGCTTGGCGGTCAACGGCTAACAGCTGATGCATTGTCTTCACTTTGTAAGAGAACATCTTCAAGTTATTCACCAAAATTCTCTGTAAAGACCGCCGATTGATGCCCATTTGTGTGGCACGTCGTCTGGCCGACACTCCAGGGTCCTCTGCGACATTCTCAGCTGCAGCCGCAGTCGCGTATTCTCAGCAGAACAGCTACTTCGGGGCCGCTTAGACCTGGCAGCATCTCGTGTTGTCCCATACTTTTCTAGGCGAGCGGCTAAACGACGTAGTGTTTGCCCAGTTGGTGTCGGACGACCGGAAAATCTGCGCCTAAATTCACGCTGCGCCTACACCACCGACGAATTATTGCGCAAAAAAATCAAAACAATTATTTCGCGTTATTGAGGAGTATAGTGAATCATGTCTTGTTGACATGTATTTTGTGTCTGTTTGCTTCACAAATGTCAAAGCAGAACTGACATTTGCCGCCATTTGAAAAATTATAGCATCTTCCGATAGGGTGATGACTTTTGCGCCCCCTAGTATGACCCTCTCTGGCAATGGCACGAAGTTTATCAGGCTGTTTTTTATTCTGTTTGTAATGATAACATGGGACTGTCGTTAGTCCCAAAAAGTATAGAATGTTATCTTTTACTATACACTAGTTCTCCCATGTTTACCACACTTTCTAAGAACGCAAATATTTAGGTTTAATCTCATCAATTCGCCATCAATATTGCAGTTTCCTGGTTTTAAATAAGATAATTATGTTTTATGATGCTATCTCTATAATGTTTATAATGGTCTATTTTAAACAAATTATTATACTTAGCAAATAGTGACGTTACTACCGTTTTCCCATTAAAAAAGTGCCCTAAACCAACATCTATTTCTTCTTGATACTCAAGTACATGTGTAACGATTGTTTTGGGAAATAAATAGATAGTACTTTGAAGTTGTCGTCTGTAACTATCTGAAATGAAGCCTGTTACGTAGTCATTCTTCGCTAACCTATGTCATGCCCTCAGTTGATTCGCGGATACGTATTTGGCTCCTATTCTCATTTACAACAGTTTTGTATATCTAGAGTTGTTTTTTAATCAGATATCAGGACGCTCCGTGTTGGAATTGAGAACATCCCCATCCTAACTAATTTTTCATAAAATACTGAATAGCCCTTACTCAGTTCAGAGCTCTTCCTTTAAGGAAACTATTGTTTACTTGGTAATTAGGCACAGTTTTATTATATTCAAGAATAGGAGCAGTCATGTTTGTAGTAGTTCTTTAAACACTTTGGCCATTGTAGGTAGTAATCTTATTGGTCGATATGCATACAATTAATTAAGACGTTTCCCTGTTCTTAAAATTACAACAATTTGTACCATATTTCAGTAATTCACAAAATACTTAAATTACAAAATTGCATTAAATTGTTTCGTAAAACATTGTTTCAATATATGACACTTTCTTTAGGTGTAGAGTTTATACAACTTCTTGGACTTCAGTGATATTAATATGTGGGACTTTGTTTACGTTCGTTGATAGAGGATTTGCAGTAGTTGGGTGTGTCCTTATGTTTTCTCAGCGTCGAAAATCCTCGAAGATGATCTGAAAATACCCACATTTTCATTACGTTGTTTCTAGCTTATGTTTTCTGCCATGTCTTAATTGTGGGTAAACTTTTATGATATAATTAATTTGTTTCCTTGTTTTCCATAGTGAGTAGTCAGTATTTCAATGGGTGTAAAACCACTTAGGATTATATGAATACAAGCATTTTGGTTGTTAAGAAGCTCTTTAGTTACTTTTCGCTGAATTAAATAGTCGTTTGATTTTAGGCATTCTTAGACTTTGTCGCTGTTTTTAAATCTTTCTTTACCGAAATTTTTTGTTTAATTAATAGAGAGCAATTAGAAGTTGTGTCGGTTTCGGATAGTTTAGACGTTGCGTGTCAACCCGCCTGTTGCGCCGTGTCATCGAATAACTTGAGAGCTGCTTGAGAATTTTATTTTGTTTTAAGTTATTGTTTGTAAGTTGTCCGAATTCATTTCAGTTTGTATACTATTTATAATTGATTATGCGAGGATAGGTTTCCGTTCGTTGACCAATTTAATAATGTTATTTTTTCCTTAAATTTTGAGTCGTTTATGTTCTTTTGGACGTAGTATTTCTAGAGCTACAAAAAATGCGCTTTGCTGCTCTTATTTTATTATATGCTTTTGGAAAAATAAACAGCTAAGATTGTTAGAAGGATTATGAAATCTGCTAATAACTTTTAGGCAGTATTTCCTGCAGGTGTGTGTTTGGTGGCGTTTAATCGAATTTGTGATTATTACTGCTGTTTTACTTTATCCAATGCCATTTGATTATTGGTAGAATAAAGTCTTTATTATATTAGACAGATTTCCTAGAAATAGAGGATGCTTATAAAATACTTAGACTACAACGATTCAAAAATAAAAAAATAATGTATACTTTAGGTGAGACGTGCATTGTAAAAATACATAAATGTATACAATTTTAGTATTACATTAACAACTACAGTAGGATCTAATTAGAACGCAAATTTTAAAGAGATTTTTTAATATTTATTAAACTGCTTTAGATTTGTTACTATTTTTGACTTTTTAGCATATTCTTTTTTGCACAGAACTTAAAACACCCCGATAAAAAGTGTTAAGGCACATTCGGTGCATTCCCAACATTTTAGCAAATTTTATGTCGTTACTGTATAGCTTTTCTGACACCAATTATGAGTAATGACAGGATGCCATGTCTATCTACAACAAAATATTGTTTTTTTAGCTTATTTCAATAAATGGAAGCAATCTTTATTTTACCGTTCTGATAGCTAGCCTGTCAAAGATCTGTTAAAAAACATAGCTTTAGGTTTAATTTTATACGAAATTGGGAACGCATTTCCTTCAAGGTGGCCAGGGACATCTTCCATGGTCAGAATCAATTCTGATAGCGTGCTTTTGAGTTACTATTCTGCGCTTTTTTCAGCTTGTAATTTGAATATTTTGGAACCGAATCGTTTTATACAGTTTTATCCTTCGTTTTTGTGGCTCTTAATATGACTAACAGTAACCAAAGTAAGATTTTCGACTACTAAAAGCTCCAAAACGCAAGAAATTTTTTGTTTTGACATTTTTTATAGCTTTTGGTGCCAGTATAGTTTATGTATGAATAGTGGTTGCTTTTTCTTCACTTATATTTTCATATTTTTTTTAGTATACTATAGATATCTTTAATATGCTTTCGTGGCACTATTGTGTTATCTAATGCACCACTTTCTATATAATTCAGGATGCGTTTGCAACATTAGTTGAACCATGCCGTTTCTTGTTGTCGACGTTTCGGAATCTGTTTTAGTGTCATTCTTTTCTTCTTCTTGTTCTTCTACCTATTCCTTATATCCTTCCGAATATCGGGTTTAGGTTAGGTTCTTTTTATCCATTCACCCATTTCTTCCAGAGCTTTCTATTTAATGACATTTTTCATCGTTTCTATTGCTTTACCCATTTCCTGTTCCACATCTACCATTTGTTGTTTTATTCGGTTTTCTCTTCTCCTTTTCTTGTAATTTTTTACTCCCAAACCCTTCTGGTTAATGGCTTGGTTTTATCCTAATCACGTGGCCCAACCAGTTTAGTTGTTTTCTTTGAATTTTGGTCATTATTAGTTCTTGCTTAGCCATCTCTCTAATTGCTTTGTTAATAATTCTATCTCCTTTGTTTTTTTCTGAAATTTTACTTAAGTGTTTTATTTCTATTGCATCGATTTGTCCTGCGTGTTTTTTCCTGTAAAGTCTAGTTTTTGGTTGCGTATAACAGTGTTAGGATTGTTATGCTCTTATGAATTCTTGGTTTTGTTTCTTATTTTAGTTTCTAGTATTCTTTTTAATGGATAATAAATCTTCCCATTACTAGTTATAAGGCTTCCTAAATATTCATAAGTTGTTACTTTTTATGTGTTCTGCCCTTGTATTTTATTTTTGTTTTATTTAGCTCTTTCTTATTTATTACTATTATTTTACTTTTTTGTACATTGATATCCATTTTTATCAATTTAATTTTTTCTATGTATGTTTATTTGTTCCTGTATATTCATAATTAAGTTTGTTATTAGCTCAAGGTTGTCTGCATACATTTTTTGGTGCTTAGGGTATATTTTCCTTAATGTATCCATGTTCATTGCAGCATTTGGCTTATTGTGATTACCCTAATTAAATAAATTCACAACCAATATGTAATTGATGTCCCCTGAATTAGAAGATACAGGTCCTTTACAGGGTGTGTCTGGAAATCTTCCGGTTCTAAGTTTGGTTTTCCGAATATATGTTGCCTTTTCCTGCACAGCGCATCGCACTTGCATAGGATGTGTAAATCTGTTTCTGGTTCTTTGCTACAAAGTCTGCATGCAAGGTCACCATTGAATTTACTAATTTTCCAGAGGTGTTCTTTGACAGCCGCATATCCTGTAAGAAACCCTATGGTTATCTTTAGCTGTGGCCTACTTAAGTTACGGAGTTCTGCAGCTTTTTTTTGGCAAAGGTCCCTTATTGAAGGTTTTGCTGAAATAATGTCCTGTTCGGTTCTTCCAGTACATTCGATGATGAGTGTGTATCCTCTCCTTAATAAAGCTTCGAGTAGCACTTCGTAAAATTTCTAAAGTAGATTGTTGGCCTATATATGCCTCACTAGATCCCTGCTGTCTGATATGATATAGATCCGCTTGATCCTGTAAGCCATCTTATCGTTTTCAGTCTGCATACATTAGTGTGCTTATTCTTATAACTCTAATCTTTAGTATTATATTGTTTTTAATCAGTGTATGTATTTCTATTATAAATAGTAAAGGGCTGAACCTGATTTATTCCTTTGTTCCAGGTAAATTCTTCTGATCTAGCTCTTGTTAGGTAAACTATTTATTTCGCTTGTAATTGATTTTACTATTTGTGTGATCATTTTTGCGATATATTTTTTTAGGTTCTTCTAAAGCCACCTCTCTTTCTATTAAGTAAAACGAAGCTTTAAAGTCTGTAAACGCAAAAATATGTTCTTTTTATTATGGTTTCATATTATACAATTATTATCGTTTATCTGTCTTACCGATATGAATGCCACTTGTTCTTTTCAATGTCTTTTTTTTTAAGAATTATCTTACTATTTTTTTTATTCTTGTATAAATCTTCTTGTTACTTATTGATGACAGACGTATAGCTCTGTAATTGTCGCATTTTACTTGTTCTCCTTTTATATATATAGGTATTACTAAATTTTGTCCAATCCATTACTATTACTTTTGCATATTTTTCAGAGCTAGTCTATTCCTTCTTTTCCTACGTACTTAACCATTTCTGGTTTTATTTTGTCTTTTCCGCCTGCTCTGCTCATTTCTGTGTTTTTTGTTTATGTTACTTCGCTGCTCATTTTTCCTATATGTGATTTTTTCTCCCCCTGTTGGTTGTTTTATTTATGTTCTTCTATTGTTTTGCCAAACTTGTCTTCGTAATATTTTTTTTATTTCTATAACTTCTGGAATTCTTAAAAGAAATTAATTTTTCATTCGGGGCCTCAATCTGCCCACTCTCCAAAGAGAGCTATGAGTTTTCCAAAAAGACCGATATTTTATGTACACTGCTTTATTATCTTATAATATAATAGCAGGAATTTGTATTTTTGCAAGTAAATGCAGAACAGAGCACACCATCTATTGTGGCTTATATGTACCTGCTAATAAGCAGATTCCCGTATATTTCAACGGTTGGTTTTTATAACTTATACTAAAGAACCGGTTTTTGACGATGGCATTCTAGATATTTATAGAAGTGGCAGTGAATGTTTGTCGGGAAAAATTTGTTGCGTAACTGATCAAATATATCTGTATGGCAGGTAAGCCTTGACTATCATTTTTTGTATTTAGACATAAGTGTGTTTTTTTATTTCAATTGTCTAACGAACGATTTTGTTGGTAGTCTGGGAAATGAGAGCAATGATTTTCGTCTGTTTCTTTATCATGTTTGGCAAGTGTCGAATAGTTATTACATTTTCGTATGACTAGAAGGAACTAATATATTGCGCCAGATATTTTCTGGTTCTTAGGCAGTTTCTATAAAATATGAGGTATACTTCTTGAGATTTATTAGGGCAATGACTCTTGATTAAACAAATAAAATCAACTATTTAATTATTGGCCGTAAAGATCGTATGCATGTTTTGCCTTATTAATATGCGGCTTGTTTTATGGATAACGTCTATGATGTAGGGCAAGCACGTTTTTTGTATGTAACGAGCATCTTTGGATTAGGACTTGGTATCTTGGTCAATATTTCTAAGAATATGAAATAAAGATTTGTTGGAACAGTAGTTTTGTAATAGTTTTGCGGTTCTATTTCTCAATTTTCATGTCATATAATCTAAAAGATCTGGTGATTGAAAATTTGGTAATCAAATGGGCAGAATAATGAATTGGCGTTTAAGTAAGTTTTTTATGGAAAATATAATAAAAGCTAATGATTCAAGAATTTCTAGTTATAAATGTTTAGAAAAGAGAAGACATTATTTTTTTCAGTTTGCATGTTAAATTTGACGTTAACATAGATTTGATTTAGTTGTCTTGTGCATGAGATCAGCCAATAAATATAACACATAAAAACGTATGGTAACAGGTGGGCTTAAAATAAAGCCAGGCCTTCGTTTCAGTTATTAAAAGCTTTGCTATGACGGGTAAAATGGGTAACCAGTGGTAGTACCGTTAGTTTGGCGGCAGTATTTATTTTAGAAGGTAATGGATAAGTTATGGTTAATTAACAAGAGAATATTATTTTATTATATTGTAAGTTAACTTCAATAAGCGTAAGATCACAGGAATTGTGATATTGGTAAACAAGGAGACTATATCAAAGCTGACCATGATATTACCTTTTTGTGTATTGAAAATTTTAAATATATCTACTGAACAGTAAGAACTTCGAAGGTTGGATAAGGCTTACTTTGAGGTCGAAGAAGATGTTTTTCAGGATATAAATAGGTTTTTAGTATTAAATAATAAGTTTGAATTAGTTATGAAAATTTTGGTTTTCTTCTCAATGCAGATGGTGGGATTGTTAGATACACAACGATAATAAAATGATTCGTTAATGCGCAAAATCGGTCAAAGCAGTGAAGCGAAATAATAATCATGTTGTTTTTATGTTTTACATGTGTTAGTTACAGTCAAGACATGGAGGAAATTGCACAAACGTAGAAAAATATCACAAAAAATATATTTTATTTCGATGCTTATCTCTTATTAAATTGCTAGATTTGAAAATATATTTGCTTCTTGATGGGATTTCCTTTAATTTGAGCAGGTAGTTCTAATAGTTAGTAAGATATGTTAGTTGGTTCTAAATTTGTGTTGTTTGCAGATTACATTGATGTTTAGGGATATATACAATAATTCTAGATTTTTCATTTGCACAGAAGTATATAGTTTCGGTTGGAGTAGCAAACATTGTTTTTTTTGCAATTATTTATAGATTTATAGATTGCGCATTCTTTATGGTTATTTAGATGGTTTTATCTACATAAGAGGCATGTGCAACACGGAACTTTGCTTTTGTAAAGTTTCTTTTAGTAATGCAATCTCTTGCTTACTATTGCATTGTAATTTTAAAATTTTTTGTGTACTTGCACCTTTGGCATCTAGCCCATTGTACGACTGTAACGTATGTAATTAGGTGGCTTGACTTTAATTATGTATTCTTAAATGTGCTCCATTTTGTAAATGTATTTATTATGAGAGGCAGATTTTAGTTTAATAAAAAATTTGGGATATATATTTTAGTTCTGTATTGTTTGATATTCCACATATTTGTTAATCTTAGTTCTTAATTTTTAATTTTGTCGGTGTTGGTAGAATAGTGCAAGTTTTACCTCTACCTTATGATTTTTTCTCCTTTTTATATTTTGGCTGCACTTTCATACGATTATTTGCTAAATTATGGTTTCCAGTAGCATGGAGGATGTGATATCTTTGACACAATTTATAAAAATTGGGGAAGGTTTTGCAGTTCTTTTTGGTATTAAAGTTTTGTTGATTGTTTGTATTTTCTTTTACTAGAGTTAAATATCGATTCACTGTGCCGAGTTAGTTATTATTTTTCTTTCTTTTATGTTTGACTTTATTTAATTTTATCTTGAGCATTTTTGTTTCTTTTACTGTAGTTTGTTTGATTTTATCTGTACAAGTATCACAGTGGCTTGGGTATATGGACTTTGTTGGTAGAAATGAGAATAAAATATTTTCTATGTTGAAACGGATAGCTATCGATGTTTATTCGCAATGAGTTTTAAACATAGGCTTTTATGCAATAAACAGCAGTTAAAAACGGGCCTGATATAATATTGAATATAATATTGATCTCCACTTAAGCAATTTAAAATAAATAAGCATATATTCACATACGCCAATGCGGGCCCTCCGATTGATACCAAAAAGCACCAATTGAACGTCTTTGCTCTTTGATAATCGAATGGAAGCTCCCTTATTTATACGGCCAACTTTTTCACTTTTCCAGTGAATAAAGCTGTTAGCGTAAGTTTATTTAATTCAGAAGTTCTTGAATGCCACGTCTTTTGAAGATTTAAGTTAAGCTACAGCGATGAAAATTTTGCTCGTTTATAAATATCAAAAGGATTACTGAAGTAATTGAAGTGGCATTAAACAAAATTAATATCAAACGACTTTAATTGCGTTATCGTCTTAACAAACTTGCAATTCTGTCAAAGGATCGACTTCAAAATACGTTTAAGCTAAATTACGTTTTAATGTTAAACATTTTTTGCGAGACGTCTGGGGTTGGATGAGACAGTCAGGACAACTAGGAAGTTCAATATATAGAGACGTAATCAAGTCAAAAAAGTAAATATATAATTTGCTATATCTATCTGCACACATAACGTATATTTTATTGAAAAGTTACTGGCGATATTATAAGTGTACTTTTTTCTGGACATAAATTATTTTATGGAACCAATAAATTTTCTTTAAATAAAATAAAAATTTACTTAGTAACAACATCAAAATAATTCTGCACTTTGTGACTTGTTCGATAAACACTTTGACTTGTTATTTATATATTAAATAATATTGTTGATAAGTGCTCCTATTGCAATCTATATGTTTTACTTAACCTCTCCATAGTGCGTTACTTTATACATGTTAATTTAATTCAATCATTTCTCTTATTTAACACAATTGTTTATTTATTAATAATAATTATTATCCATCGTAGGTGAATATTAGATGTAGATTGAATTTAAATTTTGAATAAACACTTTTGTTGTCCTAATTAGCTTTTATAAAATTCATTAAAAAATGTACATCTTTGTATATAATTTAGCTTAATATGATCTAAAATATAGGTAAAAAATATAAATAAAAAAATTATAATTTAATTTTTTTATTCTATTTATTTTCATTTGCGAGGCGCAATATAAAAGCCGCTAGAAAATCTTTTAAAATTGTACTGTAAATGTATAGAACAATATTTATTACAACGAACAAAACAATTGGTTTCTTAATACTATTGTTAACTTTTTTTCTGAATGTATTACGATTATTTGTTATATCTCTTTTTATCCTTTATCTTATACACCTTTTATCTTAATAAAATTATATAATTTATGTTAATACACATTGCATACAATATAATTATTAAATGCTTTAGTTTTTTGCTTTTTTATATTTAACTTGATGAGGTTAATTTTGATGGGTTAATAAACGTTTTTAATTTTTAATTACTTCAGAATTATATTAGTTCCTAGAAAAACTTTGCTCAACTCTGAGAAATTCATATAAATTAGACCATGACAAGGAAAATTAGCACACTTTGCAAAGCACGATATCCCACTGGTCCCAAGTTAAAAAAATTCTTTTGATTGCAAATACATATTTAGCATAAACTTTATTTGCTTCCGTTCATTTCTTTCCTTCTCGGAATTTGTGATTTCTCAGCTCAGGGTTTATTAGGCTCTTTTTCAATAATTTATCATCTTATCGTGCTCAGTATTGTAATAAAAATTTAGCATCTTTTTTAACTAGATTTGTGCCTGCTAAAAAGTATATTTGCTAGCAACTAACATACATTATGTTAAGTAGGATAAACAGCTATCACGATCTTTTTCGAAAACGTATAATTGTATGCACCTATCCATCATTTTTATCACTCAAATAGATGTCCTGGAGTACCTTACGTTTTAATTGTATATGAGTTTCTCTTTGGCTGTAGTATGCGGCAGCATTGCAGTTTGCAAGATTTTTGGTTGATTTTTCAATGTGCTATTTAACTTTGAAAATGTTCAATTCTCAGCGGAGTTGCAGATTGGTGGTAGACCAAGGAGCTTTGACTGCTGTTTTATAGATTTTATTTTGAACAATTTGGATTGTTTGTATGCCTTAGTGCCAGAACTCAAATGCTAAACAACGCTTCTTTAGTTCTAAGATTGTTACAGAAGCCAAATTATATATCGCTCATGTTCTCTTCTAGTTCATTTTAGATTCTGGAGTGAATAACTCGGAGAAATACCTTTAGTACATGGTTCATTAGGCTGATAGTTCGATGTTCATTGCAATTTCTTAAGTTTACTTTTTCGCGATTGTCGCAAATGTAGATTTCAATTAATCTGTTAAAGTACCTCTTGTCTCACAGATTTTATTAGACAGGCAAATGTTTGCCTTTTTTTCTAAATTTTGAGTATTTCGTTTGATGCAGTCTGGACCTTTTCTTAGTGTCGTTATTTCTATCGCATGGTCCAATTCATCTAATGTTATTTCAGCACCTGCTGTAATATTTTTTATTTTATATTTTTTTGATGTACTGCCCCATACTGCACATTCATGCAGAATAAATTACGAATGACTTGCATAAAAAGTGGTAAATTCAGCTGTGATGCTAGACTTCCGGTTAATATTTGAGTATAGTTGGATTGACCGCTTATGCCCCTCTATTAGTTTTCTAGTACACAATATAACCATGTTAATACCCAAGCATTTTACGGGTTCGTCATTGTACTAAATGAAATAGCCGCTTATTGTGATTACTGATAGGTTGTTAATGCTTCTAAGAAAACATCTCAATGGCACATTTGGAATAGTTCATTAATAAGTTTTACTATTTAAATTTAGTGTACCAGCAGTGATTTGTAAATTAGTAGTAGGATGCGCCAGCTCATTTTTAGTTAATATAATCTGTGAACATGCTAAGGTCTCCATTGAAAGTCACTCACATAGATGTTGAATAAAATTGGGTCCAGTATGTTTCCTTGTGAGACATCTGCATGTATATTTCTGGTGGAAGATAGAAATATTTATTTGATTGGAAACGTACGAGAAAATTAGTCACAAATTTTCATTCTACAATGCAGCTATTGATAAATAGTTTTATAATTAGCAGAACTTCAACTAGTCTTATTCCTAACAATTTAATTAGGTAGAATAAGTTAAGATAATTATTAGTAACTGGTGTTATTTTCAGTATGAGTTCTAATTGTAGTTGTAATTTGTTCTAGCAAATATGATTCACCTACGGCAGGGCTCTTATAGAGGGTCTGCCAATTTAAGCGCAGAAAAGTAACGTTTATTTAAACTATAGTAGTGATTATATAATCAAGTTAGATATTTTATTTTAAACAATCATATATGCCATTTATGTATAAAAAATGATATCGTTCAAATGTTACCGCGCGTGGCCTACAGACATCGATCCGGTGGTCTAAATGTTCAATGAAATTTTTACAAAGTCGCTTTAATAGCATTTATGTTGTTCTTGAAGTCTTGGATGGGGGCTGATTTGTTGACGTAGACTTTACTTTTTAGATATCCTTGCAAAAAAGTCTAAAAGCGTCAAATCGTACAAAGGAGCAGGCCAATTGACATTTTCATTTTTCGAAATTAAACGTTCACCGAACTTCGACTGCAATAAACTTTATTTATGCCAATTTGATTAAGTTTCGTGCAGAAATAGTTAATACTCATGCCGCGGTATCGCTCAGAATTTACAGTAATCGCTTTTCCAACATCATTAAAAAAATTGTCCAATTACATTTTTAACCACAGAGCACATCAAACAGTTAATTTTGTTAACTGGCTTCAGTTCTTGAATCAATTGATTTTTGTAATCTTTGTACATAACACGGCGTAAACTGGTCTTTAAAATACCCACATTTCGCGATCCACGAGTTATTGAGAGTTTAGAGTCCTCTTTTACACTCTCCTTCATCGTGTGCGAATACTTTTGGGTTATCCACTCTTTGGCATTTTACCAACAGAACTAGTGGCCTTGACTTTTTGCACCAAATGACCGATGGTGGTCTTATTTGGACGGTTACGACGACCGAAATGATTGTGGAAAGCTCAATAGGTGTTTTTTATTTTTTTCGCTATCTTTGTAGTGTTCTTTAATCACTTTAACGTGATTTTCAATAAAATATGACTACATAGCAAAAAATAGCAGAATTTAAACTAAAACAATGAGGTTTACTTTACTGCGTCCCTATTGGCAGACTCTTTAGTATTAAAATGTGTATTAAAAAATTCCAGATATTTCCTCTATCTATTCACAGTTAATACTATTACTTTTACATACTACTATCAGCACTGTAATTATCACGAAAATGCTTATACTTAAATTAACTAACAGCAAAATTTACTGGAATTTTTTAATCAATATATTAATCAGAATTTAGTACTTAACTCAAAATTAAAAATACCAAACCAACTAGAAGAAGCTGTAAATTATCTAATGTATGTAATACAAAACACCTCATGGAAATTGACACCCAAACTTCCTAAAAAATTACCAAATTTTACAAATGTTGCTATATCCGAAATGTGAAAAGTCAAACCAACAACTAAAACGACAAAACAAAATGCAACCGCCTAATTAACAAACTAAAGGTAAAATTAAGAGAAGAAAAAGAAGGAGTAGTTTACTAATTATATTAAAAAAATTTTTAAAAAAATTATACCATCTGGAAAGCTACCAAGCATCCAAATAAGAATCGACTATTAATTCTACCCCTACAAAACTAATAACGTGTATGGGCAAAAACTGATCAAGATAAAGCAGTTACTTGCACTACATGGGAAGAAAACGTAAACTCAGAAAGCGCAGGTCATAAGTTTTATCATCATCATCATCAACAGCTATATCATCCATCGTCGGACATAAGCATCACCTAGCATTTTCCACTGTTTTCGATCTCTGGCCTTTTGCATCCAGTCTATACCTGAGAATTTTTTAACATCGTCAGTCCATCTTGTTTATAGCCTCTCTATATTCTTCTTGTGACTTCGTGGGCTCCATTCATTTATTTAACTTGTCTATCTATTGTCATTTATCCTGGTTAACTATGTGGCCTGCTTAATTCCATCTAAGTTTACACACTCGATGTCTCACGTCTGTAACTTTTAATCTTTTCCCTATTTTTTCGTTAGGTGTATGATCATGGAGTGTAATTCCTATTATGTGTTTTTCATTGCACGTTGTGTGACTTAGAGCTTTTTTATTATGCTGTTATTAAAAGTCAAAAATTTTGTATGTTAATGTCGGAAGTATGTGTTGGTTGAAAACTCTTGCTTTTAATCTGTTCGGTATTTGAGATTTCAAAAGTTTTTGCAGTTTATCAAACATGGCCCATGCTAGTAATATAAGTCTTTATAGATCAGTTCCTAATTTATCTTTTTATAATACGAGTTTTTATCCCGGGTAAATGTATGAATCATCCTTCTCTATTGTGTGATCGTCAACGTTCAGATTTTTATTTTCTTTATCCTATGTTATTTGATTGGCTATGTATTTCGTTTTTATTATTTTATATTAATTGTAGTCTAATTTGTTTGATTGTTAATGTGATTTATTTGCATGCAGTTCTACTTTATCATTGGCTATTATATTGATATCATCGATAAAGCGCAAATGGTTTAACTTCTATTCATTGATATTGATGCCTTTATCGTCCTATTTTAGTTCTTTAAACATGTCTTGCATCGTAAGTGTAAATAACTTAGGCGAAACTAAGTCTCCTTGTCGTATCCCACTATCAATCTTAATATTCTTGATTATCTCTTGTAATATAATTTAAAACGTAGCATTTTTATATATGTTTTGTATTAAAGATGTACATCTGAGATCTACTCGGCTATTGCTTAATGCATTGAAAACTGCACAAGTTTCGATAGAGTCGAAAGCTTTCTCGTAGTCCACAAAGACCATGCATACTGCTATAGTGTATTTATTCGTTTTTTTTTAATTAGCGTTCTAATTACTTGCAGATGGTCTAAAGTACTGAAGCCTTTGCAGAATCCAGATTGTTCTCGTAATTGATAGCTATCGAGCATATTAGTTAATCGTTCTATAATTATCTTTGTACAATGTTCGTATAAAAGTGACAGGAGATTGATGGGCCTGTAGTTTGTTAATTTATATTTTTTAAAAAGTAGAATCATCAAGGCATTGTTCTAATCATCGAATATTTTATTTTAAATTAAGCATTTATTATATAGCTTTTCTAACAGTTTTAATATTGCTTCGTCTCCGTATTTTAATATTTTAGCTATAATATTGTCTTCACCTAGTGGTCGGCCATTGGAGAGCTCTGGTGATTTTTTCGATTATTATATCGGGCATTTCTTCTGATTCTGTTTTTTACTATCTTTCTGTGTTTTAACCTGTGACGGCTTTATCTTGGCTTCGTATAGTGTCTGACAGAATTATATTTTATACAGTAATATTTGCTCTTTTTGTGTAATTATTTCATCGTCCTCATTTATTAACTTTGTTATGTTAAACCTTCCTTCCGGCATTGTTCCCAAAAAGTTTTTTAAACTTCTTAATTGGTTGATTGTTGTAAGTTCGAATGCCTGCACTTATCTTTTCTTGGACATTTTGTTGATTTCTGTAAATTAGATTGTATTTGTTTTCTTAATGCTGTTCATTTTTCTACCTTTTTCCATTAATGTAATAGGTTCTTTACTAAGTCGTTGTATTTTTTTTGTTTTCGTTCGTGCCACTGTTTCAGACGTTATTACTATGCATTCAGTTATTACTTTATTTAAAGTATTTAGATATTTATTAGTGTCTATCGTTTGTGTTTCTTCTGTAACCCATTTTTGGTGTTCGCATTTAGTATTTTTTAATTTTTCTATGTCGATTTTGTGCTTCTTACTAATAATAAATTTTCTTTCTTCTAAGTTTGCATTAATGTGTATCTTAGCTTTTGCCATGCAATGATCGCTTTCTATATTTACAGAGTTTATTACATTTGTATCTAGTTCTATATCTTTTTGTTACTTAGTACAAAGTTAATTTTATTTTTTATAGTTTTGTTATCGCTTTTCTAAGTCCAGCGTCTACTTTCGGGCTTCCTAAAATATGTGTTCGTTATGTAGAAATTATTTTTGTTTGCATGGTTGATTAGCATAGTTTTTGTTTTATTTCTTTTCCCTGCGACAAAAGGTCATTTTTCTTCTTCGCTGTTATCCTTTCGATTTCTAATGTTTGCGTTAAAATCCCACATAATTAGTATATATTTTGTTGGATCATTTCGTGCTACTTTATTAATGTCTTTAAACATTTTCACAACTTTTCCATCATTGTGTTAGTGGCTGCAGCATAGACTTAAATTATTCTACATGTGCATCGTTCGTCAATTCTTATGTCTATTAAAATTACTCTTTCTGAGTTTACTTTATCTGAGTACCAAATATGCTCAAACAAAGGACAATTCAATTACCGTCCCACTCAATACAATTCGACCACATTGTAGGTAGTAGGTGGATGCCGCAATGGTAGAACTCAGGGTCTTTCGAGTTCATTGTTGTTGAATCGGTTAAGCTAACGGGTGGCAGTATCAAAGCACTTCGTTTCTGAGCGTCAGTCAAATCGTACGGAATAAATTTGGACCTCAGACATTTTTTCCGGTTTCCTTATGAATGTGGCAAATTGTTGTGGGATCATAATCAAATTCGTCGGCTAGCATTCGACAATGCATTGACGGTTTCTCGATTAATTTCACGCGAGAGTTCGGATGTTGGCTTGCCTGTGAACTCCTTCTCTCTATTACCAAACTTTGAAAACCATTTCTTGGCTGTCGATCACCCAATTGTTTCGTCACCATATCCTTCAAAAATGTTTCCGATATTCCTATGATACTCTAGTTCTAGTTCTATTACTTTATCTTTTGTGACTAATGACCTTACATTAAATGTCGTTTTATAGGATATTGTTGGTAGACTATTTTTCTCAAACTTTTGCCTCCCGCAGAATACTTGAGGCAGACTGTTTTGTCAACGGTGTGAAATTTTGAAATGCTTTCTCTACTCACCTGGAATATTTCAGTTTTGAAATTCGATATTTAATTTTGTAGGGCTATGTTAGCCGTTAGTCACCATGCTGGCCGAACGGTTTGTTAAGGTTGGGTTAGATCAAGAAACGATTTATTTTTATTGGATGGAATGGGGATTAGAACATTAATTGGAAGGTGAGAGCAATTTAAGACTTGAGTGGGCGGGGTTGCTTCTCTGAAGTAGATCTATCCTCTGTCAGGATCACAGAGGAATGATCCTACCTACCTACTACTTTTGTCATAAGTTCCTAAGAAGTGAATATTACTGCTAACTACAATCTTCAACTTCGTTTTACTGGTCTAAACAACTTAGGTTTGTCTATTTTGTGTATTAATACCAAAATCTGGCAAACTTTCTGCTGTTGTTAGTTCCTACCGTCCTATTAGTAATTTGCCAATAATTTCAAAAGTTTTTATATATAAAAGGACAAAGTTAGATAAATTACCAAATATGTGGATTTCAAGAACAACTTTCTAGTGGACATTTTAGGTAAAACCTTAAATGAAAAACGATATTGTACTATAACATTCTTGGACAATAGACAGATCTTTGGTAAGATCGGGCAAAGAGGATTATTGATTAAAATTAAAGTTAACTTTTCCAACAAGATATTCAAATATTTGAATGTTACCTGAATGAGAAATAATTTAAAATAAAATTTAAGGACTAAATATCTCAAATCTATCCTATATAATCGGAAGTACCGCAAGGCAGTACCGTTATAGTATCACTGTGTCTGATAAATATTTGAGATTTGCTAAACATACCACACATGGTAATACGAATGTTTGGTAATCATACAATTATCCCGTCTACCAATAGAAATTTAAGTATTGCCAAAAACAAATTACAAAATTGCATGTCACAAGTTAACGAACAGAAGTAAAAACATGTCACTTTCACTGTAAATGACTCCTTACGTTTATAAGTTCAACTCAACCATACACCCATTCTAAAAACCAATAAAGTAAGATGCCTAAGACTACTTTTGAACAATAATTGACA
Organism: Sinelater perroti; assembly: GCA_036346155.1. Taxonomy (NCBI): domain Eukaryota; kingdom Metazoa; phylum Arthropoda; class Insecta; order Coleoptera; family Elateridae; genus Sinelater; species Sinelater perroti. The sequence continues at coordinate 447,372 of JARFIY010000348.1, read as the reverse complement.
TGAAAACAATATATTAGAAGTAAAATAAATTCTCTCACGTCAATTAAAAAATTTTTAATTTATAACACGCATTAACAAACGAAATTGAGTTATGGGGATGTTATTGTAAATTTAAAGTTAATATTATCCAGCGATTTTAATAAACAATACTCCCAATTATAAAGGAAGTCCGTTGGTACACTCGAAATCAAAATTTTTACTCCGACCGTAAAAATACGTTTGAAAGTGAAATAATCACAGAAAGAGCTGTAAAATACAAATGCAGAGTAGCAACTCATCATAATAAACCAATCTAACCCCTGTCAGAAGATCTACAAGATTGGCGTTTAAAACGCAAATGGCCACAGGATTTAGTCCGAGCCCAACTCACCGGCCCTTGACTTGTAATCTATAAAAGCAGCTGCAGCAGTTTTATTGGAACCTTCTGTATTATGTCAACCGTGACAAACAATTAACTCGCAGAATCTATTATCTCATTCTGATTGCTGATAACGTTAACACAAAAAACAAAACTTGTTGTCACAACAACTAAACAACATTTGGAATAAACTATTTTATAACAGTAATTTAAAAATCAAAACTTGTTTCGGTAAGATAATTTAATATAAATATTATACTAGTAAAACATTTGCTGACCATTACCAGCTACAATACAACAGTTAGGTGTACAAAAACTTTAATCTTGTATTTAAAATAATGAATTGATTTCCAAGTAAATGTATGTACTTACAGAATTTTCAGCTTGGGCAAGCTTACACTGAAAACCTCTGGTTGAATTTTTAACAACTTGGGTGCTCGGTGGATATATCTGAAAAGAATAGATAACAATTAGTGCTTTTTTATAGTGCATATTACCATTAACGGCTTTATTATTGCAAATTAGAGCTTAATTCTATAACTTCTACTCGCACTCTCATTTTCAAAATGGTGCAAATGTAATTGCTTTATTATAACTAAAGCTAAAATTCCACTTCGTTAATTTTGTGTGAGATTTCGTATAACTTTTCACACAGTCAAATAAATATGCCCAATTTTTAGTTACGCTGCTTTTGATGCAAAAAGTGGGTATGTAGAAATGCTCTCACTGCATTTTTATATTAAACCAGAGCTGCTGCAAAAACCTGTAAAACTGCACCCGACGTCATATACAAGACGGATATTTTGCAAATTTTAATTATTTATAGCCGCAACGAGTTTTAGTGTCCATAAAGCGCTACGTGTCTTAAGCAAACTAAAACATAATTTAAAATGAAGCAGCTACTGCTGAGAGGTTTATTTACTACACGTTTCCACTTAGTGGATATAAATGGCTGGAGGTATTTAATTGTGAACTTTTCAGTTTTATACACTGCAACATCTGCATATTACAGGTGTAGAAAAAATTATATTTATATCTCATAAAACATTGTACAATTTATTAGCACAGCAAACAAATTATACTTAACTACGCCAATCTGCAATGTTGCAACTTTTTTCTGCTGTTTTCAAATAAAGAGGTGCGTCCTCTGACCTTTAAAATTTCGTGTCACATTGAGTTTTTCCATAATTTACAAAAATGTAAAAATAATTTTTTTATGACATTGATATATAGCAACGTTTTTAATGTATCAATGGCTTCACGTGCTTGTTTTAATCATCCAGACATGTTTTGCTACATATGCGGCTCTTATACAACAAGGAAAATATTATTTTATGAAAAATACTTATTTTTAATACTTCGGGATTAAACTAACAGATCAAAACACAGTGTAGGCTGCTCACAAAGCGTGCTGTGGACATTAAGGAACCGGAAAAATGAAAAAAGAAAATCAATGGTGTGGCGTGAGCGAACAAATCACAATGACCACCCTACTTCTGCAGAGTAAAGATCATAAGTCATACTTTCAGCAGGGATAATAAATGCTTTCAGTATCTTGATGTTAGGTATTTATCGGTTTGTTCTGAAAACATTACTGGCATTTGTATAAACCCACAAATACGAAAATTAAGAGCAAACAATATATTTGAGAAAACCATGAGTAACTACGAATTACAAGCATAGATTGCATTCAGAAATGTGGCACAAAACTTTTTGAACACGAAGACTGCAAATTACACCATTTCGATCGAGATGCTGGAACACTTGAAATTACTTGGTTGAAACATGAGTGTTAAAGTTTACATTCTTCATGCTCATCTAAATTACTTTCCTTGATAATTGCTACGGACTAACATGGCGAGCGCTTTTATCTACCTAAAATGAAGGCCGACTATTGTTGAATGTTGAAAAGATCTGCAATGACGAACACCGGGAACAATCCAAAATGAGGAAGTTTTACGGGAAGCCCAGTTGCAAATGTTGCGTATGTTTGCTTTTAAATATGTATTTATGTTTATCTATTCCTTACACATTCATTCCGTTCCTCTACAAAACATTTTTATAAGTTACAACCTTTGGTACATGTTAATATAATTAAAAATAACGTTTTTTAAATACTATATTTTCGTAATTTGTGGGCAAATTTGACGTAATACGGAATTAACATTTTTAAAATCTGCAAAAAACATTAGTCCCAACACACCTATTCACTTCAAAACAACTAAACCTTGCATATTAGTATTGTTATTAAGATTAGGAATAAATATGCGAAGAAAAAAATTATTGTAAACATTTACAAGCTGCCTCTTATACTGAAGTGGATGAAAAAAATAATATCTTTGTAGCGCAAATGATTAATATATAACAATTAATTGAACAAAGCGTTAAAGAATCATTTAAAATCTGTTTAAACAATAAATATGTAAACAGCTAACTCAATTATATAATATGTAAAAATATTATTCCATTAAAGCACTGCTATTTGTATCTATTTAATTTACGCAAGGCATCAGAGAAGTTAGAATATTATAGGGTAGAAGGTAAGTGCTTGCTTAAGGAACTTTGGTGTTTATGGTTACTACATAAATTTGTCAAACCTAATTTGGGAATATTCGTGTAAGTCAGATTTAAACAGGTAATAATTTATATGTAAAAGTTTCTGTTTGCTTGCAAATTTCTTATTTTAGTCTGTACTGACAATTTAATCTAAGTATAAAAATATTGTACAATATTATTTGTTAGATCTGCTCAAGATTACCTGTAATCATATATAATTATCCCACAATAACATCCCTGGAAGCCAAATTGACGGTTTGGAATAAGATAATGTCTTTTGGGGCATATTTAAAATTTTGTATAGAAATTTTGAATACTTTTGAAGCAATTGACAATAAGATAATAGAATGTTGTTTTCTTGTGTGACTAAATTAGTTTTAATTATTTGGGATACCCTTTTATATAGATAGAAGAGTTTTCGTAGCACAGTACAACAAATTTATATTATCAACTTTTGAATTAGGCATTTGTTTCTAAATCTATAGTCATAACAAGGTCATGTTTTAAACTTTTAATTATTTTTAATTATAAAGCTAACAGGAATATTATCATGAAGTTTTTTATTGGTAAGGTTAGTTAACAGCTTTAAATTTTTCCTTTTTTGGTTTAACGCAGCAGCGAATGGCTAAATTACTTCATTTAGATATACTTTTTTCTTAACATGGACTATTTAGATATAATCTGTTTTAAACGAACAATAATTAAAGGTGTAACATATGCTAATAGACCTTCAAACATGTCGAGAAAAATCCATTGCTCATTCGTGTTGTTATATGTATTATTATAATATATTATAACATTATATATCCAGAGAAAATATAAATCTAATCAAACCTGGTTGACAGGTCCGATAGTTTTAAACGTTTCAGTCTTCTTGGCGTAGAACTGCTATCCAAAAGTTAGGATGCTAGGTTATTGGGATGCACAGTGAGCCTAGCTTGATGATTAACGCAATAATTCATTATTTCTCGTACTAAATCGATATTAAGTATGTTTTGAATTACATAATTAAGCACACATCTAAAGTACATTATTCTGGAACCTTTGAAGGATTTCTATGTTAGAGGTACTGGCAGTACCCACAGATGAATGGCCTTATAAAGTAAAAGTTTATTTTCTATTTTTAGTTGCAATTTTTTGTAAATTGTTAATATATTTGACTAAATTTATGCCGAGTTGATTTCGTTTTGTGAAAATGTGTTTACGCCATGTCAACCGTCGGTCCAGGTACATACCGAGATATTTAACGTCTATATTTTGTACAATCAGGGTACTATTAAGTATATCAAATTAAAAAGCAAATCTTTGATCAAAGTTAGGTGATTCTGGAGATGTGTAGATATGCAAGAATAGCAAGGTCGGTGTCTGAGGCTAGGATAGCCGAATCATCCGCAAAGGTGGCATTATTGATTAGATTGGTTGTGGGAATGTCAGCTGTGCAGAGTGTATACAAAATTAAACCCAACAAACTTTCTTGGGACACTCCAGAAGTAATAGGGTATAAATCTGAAATTTATTCTCCCTGTTTTATAGGAACTATCAGCTTCTTAGATACGATCTGATGATTTCATAGAAATGATGCAGATTTTTTTTAAATTTTATCGCAAAGACCCTCATGTCGGACATTACCAAACGCCTGCTTGAGTTTAAGAAAACAAATTAGCAATACTTTTTAGATTCCAGAACATTGTTTACAGTGTTAACAATCTGCTTTATCGTTAATTCTAAAATCTAAACTGGTGAATAGATATAAGTTTTTTTTTCTAGTATTGGCCTGAGCCCCTTGAGAAGTAGTTTTTCAAATAGCTTGAATAGTACCGATAATAGATTTATAAGTCTGTATGATTCCGCATTGTTTAAGTTTTTCCCGACTTTGGGATTATTTGGGATGATTATATGAGCCACTTTTCATAGGCTAGAAAGGTATTTTAATCTAACAGTGGAACTAAATGTAAAAGCTATTGCTTTTAAACATTTGGGTGAAAGTTTTTGAATCACTTTCATGGCGATTTTTTGGATTAAGTTGTGTTGTAATAGCTTGGTTTAATTCTAACAGTGTAAAATTTTTAATAAGTATTTTCATTTGAAACGCTGCCTCAGAAAATTATAAACTTCACTTTCTTAGTCTGGGGTCAGCTGTGAGAAAAATGGCATTTCTAGCCCATATTTCCTTTTTGTATTTTACGGGTGCTGTGGTTATTTTAATTTTCGAATGGCTTTCCACAATGAGTAATCGGTAGGTTCCGTATTAGTGAGATTGCTGAGATACTCTTGTACCGTTTCATTTTTAATATCTAGTAATAATTGTTAGAGGTCTTGTGCTATCTTACTGAATTTTTTTTCTGCTGTCGATCGCATAACTTTTGTCCCCGCTTGTGTAGTTTGCATTCCTTTGCATTCTTTTCTAACTATTATTGGGCAGACATCAATTATTTCCGCTGCATGAACATCAGAAGTTGCTTGCCAAGGCGGCTTTCTGATATAATTTTTGCTATTTTATGGACTGCATTAACTACGTCTGCTTTAGATTTTAGCGACACATCCAAATTGATTGAATTGTCTAAATGTGTTCTAAATGTATCCTAGTCAGCACACCTAGAGCATGGCGTTGGTTGTTTTTGTTTCTGTTGTATTTCTGTATACACAGTTATCACTACGGCAGAGTTGCCCAAAGAAAGATCTAGGGATATCTGAGGCTTACACTGCCTAACATTTATACTTTTGGTAATTTCGAAGATAATGGCATTGTCTTCCTAAGATCTGTCGATCAATATGTAGGTTTGCCTGTCGCTAAATAATGTAGGTTGTAGTTTTTATTGCAGCTGCTAATTCTCTACCTTTAGTTGTAGGAAGTCTTGATACTCACAATGGGTTTTTAGCATTAAAATTTTTCAACGTTTTAAAATAGTGTCCGTAATATTGCTTTTTATTGTTGTGTTCAGGTGGACAGCATACTGCTGATATAAGAAGCAATCCTGTGTAGTCCTGTATAGCTATGTTAACGCCTGCAGATACTTGCACTGATACTGTTCCAGTTTATAATGTTTGATATTCGGCGTAATAATGACTTATGTTTCTCCATGAATTTTTTGCTGGGGTGCATTGTATAATAAGTACAGTAGTTTGGTAATCTAAGATGAGTTTTATTGGTAATATGTGCTCCGATATTAGCATAACATCGATTTTATTCGTCTGAGAGTAATAGAAAATTTATTGTGCATGTTGGCACAAGCCGTCGGCACTACATATTGCGATTTTGAGTAGTTCAACCATTAAGCCAACTTAGTGACCATGGTTGACAGATTTAATAGCATAGTAATTTGGTCCAGCTATGTCTTCGTCATAATTTGAAGTTCAGAGAGTTTTTTTTGTTGAGGTATGTTTTCTGCGTCACTTTAAGGGATACTGATTGCTGATTTGATTTAAAGAAAATGGCTAGTCCTTTTGGATATGGATGTAAAAAATGGTTTTAAATGTTAAACACATATTTCGTAACTATTTTAAATTTAAAATTAACTTTCACACAATTTGATGTATGCTAATATTTTAAGCACAGAGTGTCCTGCAGACAAATATTAATCTTCAAAACTTTTGTCTTATTTTACGAGGTAGCTGGTAATAAACAAGTAGCAATATTTATGTTAGAGACTGCAAGCAATAATGGGTTTATCTATCAACACAGCCTTGACAATATCTTTTGTAAAATACATAATCAGAATTTCTCTTACGTCGCCATGGCAGTGTATTTTATGAGATACTAACATTAAATTTCTATTTAAAAAAATGTCCGCCATTGCATATTTAATTTTTATAAATTGTAGTTATCAGAAAACTGTATTATTAATTTATTATATTATAAATTATATTATAGATTATAAGACTTTTTGTGTAACCAAATAATTTCTTATAGTGCATCTTGTAAGATAAAATGCCAAACAAAAAATTAATAGTATCTTGCTTAAGAATAACTAACTTGCAATCTTATTATTTTTGTTTTATTATACTTTTTTCTAGTATGAAGCATTCCAAAAAAGTAGGCAAATTGATTTTCTTTTTTTCCAATCCTAGTGGGATAATGTATTTATTAATGTTTAAACTACAATATCTTGCCGATCTTAGTAATATTTGTTTAAATTGCTATTATATAATAACTAGATATAAATATATTAGTATTATAACGAAGTTGTAATAGCTAGAGTGTTCTAAGTGGTTGAGGCGCGGGCTGCCATTTCCGGAACCCTCTGATGCCTTGCCGGTGGCCTACTCGCTCACTAAAAATAATAATGGCAGTCGTCTAAGGCGCGGTGCTTGCCACATCGCGCCGCATCAGAGATAGTGCGCGACAACCGGACAGCAAAGTCAAACATATAAGAGCTTTAATCTCTCAGTTCGCAGGTTGTGCTCCCACGCGGGCCGTTAGAGCCTTACCACCATATCGAAATTGTGTATGGCAATAAATATCCGAAACCTTTAACTACGGTTGATCGAGCCGTTGATTCTCCAAACTGCTGTGTATGATAATAACATTAATCAGCACCACATTAATTGTGAACTAATAAATTTTTAGAACAAAGATTAAGCATGCCTATATCTTCTATATAAATAAAAATGTAAATGTTCGTTTATTTAAAACCTTAAATCTCTGAAAGTTCTTTACCGATTGCTTTAAAATTTTGACACCACGTTGCATTCAAATACACGCGTGAGTTTATATACCTATATTATATAGATGTCACACCTATGACAGGTAAGAACATGCTTTTTATAAAAAACAGTGCTATTATTTCCTTTCTTTTTATTTAACCAGACTGAGCCACAGCAACGCATGTCTGGGTATAGCTAATATTACAATAAATTTAAAAATATCTATAAATTAGTTAAATATATTTACAGAAAGAAAAAGTAATATAAAACTTTGTACACAACTGTTATTAAGGTTCGTTAAGGGTAATCGAATATTAACAGTTGTAAAATTAACTATCTTTTGCGTTGTTATAAAATACAACAAAAACTGTAATTTAAAACTTTGTTGCTTTTTTACCTTATATAAAAGAATGTATTTTTTATTGAATGGCGCCCAGAAACAAATTATGTCAAACATAAATTAAAATTAAGGCAATAAAACAATTTCTAAAAGCCGTGTTAAAATAAATAGTATGGTACTACCATAAAAATAAAATAAAAATTAATATTGGCCGAGATGGAAAGGAGAGCTATAAATCTGTATACAAGGGGAAAATGAAAATTGAAAACTAAAGCCGTAATTTATGGTGTCGTAATGTTAGAGTAAAATAATGGCGCGAATTGAAATTCTAATTTGCGCGAGTGAACTATAGTCACTTGCCATGGAGACGCGCTCTCTTATTTTAACCTTAATATGCTCTTAAAGGTATCGCTTACTCACATTGATTGTAGCTCCATTAGTTGGACAAATACTTCGGTTTCAAAGTAGTAGAAGTTTTCCAGATTCACCAAGGTCCTGAAAAATAAATAAGTTAGTTAAATAACTGGCTGAACACTCGCATGATTTGTTTAATAACTATCACATTTTATACAGATTATAGGTACTTATAAACCTACAAGATAACAATAGAATAATCATTAGGATAAAGTCAGCAAACTTTAATTAATCAACAATTTACAGAAGATCGACATGATTATTAGATATATTATTTTACATACAATCAGTTTTAAAATATTAACATACACATTTAATTTCTGATAACTAGATCTAGAATATATACAAAATGCAGATTTTTGTATGTATGCATATTTTGACAATTTTTTAGGCTTCTATACCGGAAAGGAAAACCTAATGAAATCGATGCGGACGTCTGTCTGTTCGTCGCGACTTTCAACTCGAGAAATACTGGAACTAAAGACATAAGGGGAGTATTATTCGAAACCCTATGGCCTACCAGGTTCACACCCGCGAGCTGACAAAGGTGAGATGTCCTACAAGAATGCAGTAAGGGTTCCAAGATGTCACTCCTTATAACTTTTGATCACGGCAGCTTTCAAGCTGGAAACCAGCTTCTATTTCTGTCATTTCTGACATCTGTGACGCCTTATAATTTTTGATCTGTGATAGATAGAGACATAACGTTTTCAGTATTCAACTAAGGACCATAAGTCAAGTAGAGAGGCCGAAAATCAGCCTGATCGGAAAATCTCGAGACCGGTTGACCGAAAGTGGCCGCAAATATTTGTTTATGTATAGAAGCCCCGGACATAGGTGGAAAATGAATTCCACGTCTACACTTGTTTATAAATGTATAGGCAAAATATTGTTTTGCATATTTAGAAGAACTTGTGCTCATTTTATTGATTTTATTTATAAAGAAATACCTTTATAATAGCTTCCAAAAAAGTTAATCTGATATCTATGTACACTTTGCTCTATTATCAAAGGATTTGTAATACCTTTACATAATTTCAAATTACTTTTTGACAACTACGCATTGTAAATTCATTTAAAAGCAATTCCAAATATCAACTTTTTAGTACATAAAAATACAAAAACTATGAAACGGCTTGTATACTTTGTTAGAACTTATTTACCAGTTTGATTTTACTTGATTTTGAACACTTTGTAAAGTATATTCATCTTATTTAAAGTGTTTACTTTATTTTGTAAAAATAGTACCTGTTTAAAAATGTCCAAATATGCAGCCGCAAAAAGTGTTTTATAAAAAAAATGGTGTCAAAATAATACGGGTTTAAAACTTGTTGACTCCTCTCTTTTATTGCTATTTGATGTTAAATATATATTAATAGGTTTTTTAAATTTAAAATATACTTATTTATAGTGTTTTTAATTTAATATACAAGAAGTTTTGCCTTTATAAACTAAATCATTCTTTATTTCAAAAATTTCTTGAAAAACACTGAACTTCTAAACACACTGTTAATGTTCCTAGTTCTTCAAAATTTAGAAAAGACTATGTCGACACTAATTATCATGAAGCAATAGTTGAAATTAAAAAGCATATTAACCGTGGATTTATATGGTTTTTAGTAGATGAAACAACCGATGTTAAAGGTCGGTATATAGCTAAAGTTGTGCTGGATACGTTGAATAAAAATGAACTTGAAAAATGTTAATTGGTCAGCGTAAAAGCTCTAAAAAAACCAATAATGTAACGATAGCTAAATTTGTTAATCAATGGATAAGTTAATTTTATTTGTGGAATTAAATGTTAATGGAGCAAATAATGTTAATAGTGACAGATACTGTATCGTATATGATTAAAGCGTCACAAAATGTAAAATTTCTTTTCCCTAATATAATTCATTGTACTTGTTTGGCTCACGGTTTAAATCGCGTTGCTGAAACTGTTGAACTCGAATATAATCTAGTTAATAGTTTAGTTTTCAATATAAAAAATAGTTTCATTAAAGCACCTCTTAGAGTTCAAGTATCTGAAGAAAAGTACCCTGAACTCGCTTTACCACCAGAGCCAATCTTAGAAAGGTGGAGTACTTGTGTGTAGACTTTCTTGCAATGGATTATAATAAAATCAATAATGTATATTATTTTATAATAATAATAATAATAATAATGTTATAATATAATAATAATGTATATTACTTGTTACTTCACTGCTAGAAGCTTTATCGATGTATCAATTTCAGATCCATTTTTTGTGTATTTTTTTTTGTCAAGTGCGTTTTTCATGTCTATCTCTTGGCAATATGTATTATTATTAAAGTTTACAGGTAGACATACTTGGTGTTTCTTCTTAAATATAACGTATCAAAGCACTTTCCTTTATCACTCTCCACTTATGTAGCCATTGGTCTATTTCTTTTAAATAAATTTGTAGAGCAGATGATGCTGTTAGCTGATTTTCACAGCACGTAAATATTGCTGCCTTTGGAAAACGTACCTATTTTTGTTTGTTCTGCTGTAGGTAGGTTAGATGTATAATATAGATCCTAGCATAATTTCCTGATTTACCCTTGCTTCTATGTCCTTAATTTGGGACACGGCCTTACTAATTTTAATTAGAAAGTCTCTGTGTGTAAGATACGACTGTTAGAGGAGATAATATTTGAGTGAGAACGTTTTCTTAATTTCAATAATAGTTCTTTGTGCCATACTTTAATAAACGCCTGTCTAACATCTAACAAAAAAGTAGTGCAGATTTTTTATTTTGGACTGTAGTTTGGATTATGCGCGTTGAATGATGACGTTGTTAAATTTTTCTATGTTGCTGCCTAAATCAAAACAGACAATTAAGCAACCACGTTTCTTGCACTAAATTATAGTTTCTCACACAATGTAGAGTAGGCTACTAGGCTATGATACTATTGAATTGAGATACTTGCTAGGCTTGGCTATAAGAATTATCCGCACAATTTAAATTGTGGCGGTCAATATATAAAACTGATAATCCTTTAAAGAGAATTTAAAATAATTTTATTTTATATTACAGTACAGTTGCTGTTATAAAGTTCTTTTTTATCTTTCAACTTACTTGTCTCATGTTCAATTTTTTTGAAAGCTATTTTTCGTAAGCACAGAAATGTTTATAGTGGGATTATAATAGTTCTTCTACTTTCTAATCTATTTCACCGGAATTGATTGAAAAAACACCAGTAAGTAATTTTCAAATGTTTATGACTTGATTGCGTATTGGTGGAATATAAGTTTGCTTGAGACTCTTGGCGGCTTTCAGTATTAAATTATAATGAGCAGTTAATGACTAGAGGTAGGTTTGAAACGAGATGTTTTGAATAACTTTTAATTTATTATTTAGGAGACTAAACCTACTTTTTAAACCGTAGTTATGAAATGCTTCGTAGCATGTTTCTCTCGATAAGCTACTCAAAAGAATCTTAATTGGTTTATTATTACTGATCGAAAAATTAACCGTTTTATTTTTTATTTGCGCTAATTGTAGCTATCATAGGCAAATAGCCAGACATAACATTGTAATTTGATAAAAGTTCTTTTTATAAAAAGAAATTCTAACAGATCTAGACGTTTGTTTAGATGAAACTGTCAATAAGTACGACTTCCAATAAGTAGAAAGTTATAATTGTTATCTATAATACATTTAAATGATGTTCTGTTAAGCGCAAACTCTAGTGGTTACGCTTAGTATTAAAATATCTATCTACCATAAACGGTTGGACTGAATTTTCAAAACAATGATTGCAAGATTCGGTGTGTCAAATTGTGTTTCGGAAGACAATAGATGGCCCTTTAATTAGCAGAGTTGTAAGATTTTCAATTGGTTTGTAATCTGGTTGTTTAAAACGAAAAATATAACTGTGGATAAATATTACTGAACCACCATGTGCCATACCATCAGTGTGCTGCACAGTAAGTAATTGAGTATTTTTACGTCAGTGAAATAATTTTTTGAACCAAGCAGAATGTTTACATTGTTTATATGTAAAATCATTGAGTAACTTTTTAAATTCGTCGAAAAATAGCTAGATGCTCAATATTGGTTTACGAAAAGCCTATTTTTTTTATTGAAATCATACTAACACTAGTCGTCATCGACTAACCAATAGTTTAGTTCTGACCTTATCACCCTAATTACTTATTTGCTAAGAAGTCCCATCGGCCTTTACTTAGTTTCTAATACATTTACACTAGTTTCACATGTTTCCACAGCTCACTATACTCTGCTTTTCATTGTATTTATTGCACTATTACTGTTTCACTGTTATTGTTTCACTGTTACGCGTTACACTATACTAGGTTAAAAGGCTTAACCCTTTTTAATATTCGTTTCCGATTGGTGTTATCGAGAAGTTGTAGAACTTCAGTGTTGATGTCGTGTTGGAAACGCCTTAATTTCCTCTATTATTATCGGGATCCTCAGATCTCTATTTTAATGTTCAATTTCTTCCGTTTCTTTTTTTATATGCTCCTTCCATTTTAGTTTGGCGTCAAGATTCATCACCAATTACTTTGCCGTACTGCTGTACGGGATGCGTTGTACTCATGTTTATTGTTAGTGAAGTCGACATGAGCCGATTTGCTCTCATTAATTCTAATTCTCTACCTTCTAGTCCGTGCGTTTATGTTGTCACTTGCTATTTTTAGCTTTCTGGCTGCTTCTTTACCACTATCTCCAACTGCAAGGATTACCGTATCATCCGAAAATGTTGCTAATACTGTCCCTTCAGTTCTTGGTATATCACTGGTGTATATAAGGTAGAGAATTGGTCCTAATACACTTCCCTGTGGTACCCCTGCTTTTATCTCTTTCATAACTGAAAATTCGTTTTCTTGTTTTACCATAAACATTCTTTCAGTTATGTAGGATTTTAATATATCTACAACTTCTTTTGGAAAGCATTTCTTTAATTTATGTATTAGTCCCTCATGCCAAACTTTATCAAAAGCTTAGGCTACGTCTGAAAACAGTGTTGAGCAGATCTTTTTTTCGCATACTTTTTCTATGATGTCCGTAATTCTGTGGACCTGATCTATCGTTGCTCTCTGAATCCGAATTTGTGGGCAGGAATCAGTTTATTTCTATCTATTATGGGTTTTAATCTTTTCAGCAGCAGTTTTTCAAACACTTTTGTTATGATTGGCAACAATGATATAGGCCTATAAGAAGAAACTTTATTTTCTGATTTACCTGGTTTAAGGATCATAATTACTTTTGCCACTTTCCAGATATCCGGGACATGTTTTAGTCTGAATGCTGCATTAATGAGGTTGGCAAATTTTACGATTCCCTTCTTGAGTAATTGTTTAAGTACTACTCCTGTTATTAAATCGTAGGCCAGGGCTTTTTTCAAGCTGATATTCTGCTTAATTTCTTTGCTGACCTCTCGGAATTAGTAGTATAATTTCCTCTGATCCCATTACGTCCTAATGGAAATCTATATCTTCCAGTGCTTCGTTTGTCTGAAAGGTTTTCTCCAAATGTGTTGCAAAAGCTTCAGCTTTTTGATGATTGCTTTTGACCCATTTACCATCTGCAGTTCTTATTGGGGTAATATGTGCTATTGGCCTTTTCAATTTTTTTGTGGCTTTTCACAAGGAACAATCTGTCATTTGTCAGCCTTTTTAAATAATTGATAGAATCATTCTTAAGGTGATGTATTTCTCTCTTTAATCTTTGTGCAAAGTTATTTAGCCTGTTCTTATCCTTTGGAGATCTAGTCTACTGCCATTTTCTTCGTGCCTTCTTTTTTCTGCCACTAAATCTTTGATTTTTTTCTGATAGTTATTACCAGTGGTTTTCTTTTTAATTTCAGGTGTATTTTCCCAGACATCTTGTTGTATACCTTGGACAAACTTTTCAGCTTCCTGGTCCAGCTTCTTTATTGTTCTTAAAGATAAATTTAATTAGATTTGTTATCTAGGTTTTCTTGAAAACCTTCCTAATCAGTGTACTTGTTTACCATCGTTGGACTGCACTTTTTTGTAATTATAGTTTCACTTAACGTTAAAATAACCGGAGAATGATCTGAGTTTAGGTCGAAGCTTTCATCAACACTTATATAATTTTCTGAAACCCTTTTTCATATAAAGAAGTTTAGCAGATTTGGTATCTTGTTGGGATCTGTGGGCCAATATGTAGGCTTACTGTTGAAAAGTAGAGGCATCCCAACTCTGTTGCTGCCTCATGCAGTTTTTTCCCTTTAGTGATGGTTGTTCTTGACCCCCATCTTGTATTTTTTGCATTATAATCGCCTCTTATTACAAAACGCTCTCCTAGATGTCTAAGAACGTTTAAATAGCATTCCTTTTTTGGTTGTATCTAAGTGGACAGTAAATGGCAACTACTGTCAGTTTCTGCCTTCCAGGTTTGATTACTACTACTGTAACCTATTTTTTTATGGTTTGAATGCTCGTTTCTTCATAATGGGTTATATTATTTTTGATTATTAACGCACTGCTACCCTAGCTGTGTTATCCGGATGAATAGTGTGATAAACATGATAACCTCTGAATTAGAGGTTTGATTCTCTGGTTAGATGTGTATCAGAAATAAGGCAGATGTCTATTTTTTGAGTGTCAAGACATACTGCAAGATCTTGTTTATGTTTCAAGATTCCATTGCCATTCCAAGTGGCTTAATATCAGCCTATTTAATATTTTTGTTGGTTAAAGGGTCATTGGAAATTTTGGTGGAAATTCTGGCTGATGGGTGGTTATTTGGCTAATAGGGTTTAGCAATTTTTAGTAAACTAAGCATCCTTTATCATTAGCTCGGTGTGCTCCCTCAAATAGTGCACACATAAACTAACTGGGGTTCTCGGCATTTCACACAAAAATATGGTCTATTATAATATATTTGTATATATTCTTAATTTTGTTATCTTGTGTATTTTTCTTTGTAGTTGAATATTGAATATATATATTGCTTTGGTATTCTCAGAAGGAATAAGGCTAATTAAAAATATTAAAAATGAATCTTTTATTTGTTTTTATGTTTATAAAATTCCCTATTTAATGTTCTAGTTATTTAAGAGCTTTTTTATTTTATTATTTATATTATAGTTGGAATAAATGATGGGCATGCTTTAAAACTATTTATTTTGTATGGTCAGTTTTGCTTTATCTAATAGAAGTGTTGCATAATACTATTTTTACTATTTTTATGTATTGAAGAATGTCGCAATTATTTTAACTACAGTCTCAGTTATACTCTTTGCCGTATATTGTTCTATTTTTGCTACTGTGGTTGGACTTTCCATTTAATTTTTACACAAATTAATGTTAGTTTATTTATTAATGAAGTTGGTTTCTGAACATCAGATGTTGTTGAATTATTTGTAGAAGGTTCGGCTGATACAAAAAATTTTATTTGCTAGCAAATTTTTTAATTGCTTTTTTTTGATAAAGTTGCGGTAACTGACTGTATTGGTCTTTTATATTTATATTTTTTTAGTACCTGCTAGCTTATAAATTAGCTAGTTGAATGGCTTTCATCATTGTCACTCTCAAACACAATAATAAGTTGACTTTATTTTTAAGAATTTAAGAAATAATTGTAATTGCAAAGGTGAAAATAATATCTGTTAGTACTGAGATTGTGGTATTAGTGGGTACAGTATAAATGGGTACTGCAGGTTAGTATGTTGTGGGAGCATTGTTTGGTTTGAAAAGTTAGGATTTTGTATCATAGTACATGGCAAATGAATTTGAGATATGTTCGTTGCAGATAATTTAGGTAGTTTTACTGAGTATAAGAATATTGTTGTACAGCTGCATAGATTATTAATTTGCTTTTCTATATAATTTTTTTATTGTACGAACAGACCAGAGGTAAATTTAATCAACGAGAAGTGTTCTTGATCTTACGTTTAATAGACGATAACTTGATGGCGAATGGCTACTAAAAGTTTAACTTTATTTTTAGTTCCATTCTGCATTGGGAGCAACTATCGATTTCTTTAAAAATACAATTTTGAATGACCTATAGTTTTTGTTTTATCTATAGCAACAAACTGTTTGTTCTATTTCATTTGCGTAATACAAACAAGAGTTTAATCGCCTTAATTTTTTTTAACTAGAACACTAGTTGTGGTACTCTAGAGTAACAAATTGCAAGACCGCAATATGAAAAATGCGATTAGTTAGCGCTCGGTTAACATTCCTCAATAAACTCTTAAAATAAAATTTAAATTTACAGCTTCCCAATAAAAATGCTTTGACCTGTTGAAGGAAATCATGGCAAATAACAATTACACAAATCTTTGTTACGTATTTACATTAAATTTATACTGTTTAATCTCTTGAGTATCGAGTTATTGATAATGCTCACGCAATCTATATTTAATAAACTTGTAAAATATTGTTCAAATGTGTACTATAAAACAAAATGATATATGTTCGCACCAATCTTCAATTATTTTTATTTGATTTTTAACTTAATCTTTTGACTCCCTTTGTATACGCGCTTTAGTTTTGATTTGAGATGCAGTCCACTTTTGGGCGTAACAATATAAATAATATTAAATAATATAAATGTAAAACAATAAAGCACACTTATATAAAAATTCATTTAAAAATCTCCCTACGTTTTTTAAGTTTGTTAAGACTAATTTGCATAGTCCTGTGTACATATCGCACAAAAGTAAAAATTTTAAATGCAACTATTTTGTCTTAAACAAACTAAGTAAATGCTATGCCAATGTGTATGTAAATATAAAAGAAGAATCTATAATCCCTAGAACATTCTCGCACAAGCCAGAGATGTGCTCTAATTTTACGAAATGCTTATAACTGCTGTACGGTACACTTTCAAACACATAAAGGAATTAAAAAATAAACAAACATATTAGATTTAGTTTCTTATAAGATTTGTTTAAATGTTAGTTTGGATGTGAGCAAAGTTACCATCATAACAAGTGCTTTAATAGCTTTCTCAGTTAATTTATCTAATTTGTTTGCAATTTATCGGCATACTTCGTAAAGTACATTTAACAGTAAAATAGTTACGACTCAATGCGTGCCCTCTAGAATGTGGGTCATCATGAAGCACAAATCGGAAGTTATGCAGCGGTTGATAATTTTTCTAGAATAATAATAATATTTTTAGTTCTACTGTATTCGGTTCTTTTAAATAGTTTCAATTTAATTTATAATATTTAAAATTTGTTTAAGAATTGCAGTGTTACTAATTGCTAAAAATTATAGATTTTTAAATATATTTTAATAATTTTATTTTTCAAAATTGTATGTAAAATAGCTAGATGAATATTTGAAGCTAGCGAATATAAATAGAAAATAAATAGAATATAAATAAATTAATTATTAGTGCAAATAATATCAGAAACGTGTACATATTCTAAAATTCTGTTAATGAGCAACTATCAATTAGCAACCAAAAACACCAAAAACTAACTGGTGTTTATTTAAAATCTACATAGATGAAAATATAAGTTGAAATATTTGACTAATACAACTAAACAATATTGATAGTGCTGTACACTACCTCACCCAAACTATACAAACAGAAGGCCGAAGGCATTCCCTCCCTATATAAACACAAAGTAGTAATTCCATAGATACAAATGAATACAACAGATTAACCCGACCATTAAAAACAGTTCTACAGGATATTCAAAATGACACATTTTAATCATATACCAGCACTCTGTCAAAAGTAGACTGACTATACCATCTGCAAGGCTACCAAATTATTCAAGCGGCTGATAACGCACATTTCACTTCTAAGGAAAGAAGATGGGAGGTGGGCAAAAACTAGACTGAAAAAAGTAACAACCTTTGTCAAACACCTGTCACAAGTTTTTAATTCACCTAAACCTAACAGCAATAATGATAATAATCATATTCACTTCTTCCACATCATCTGCCCGATAATGTTACCGATTAAATACTTCTATCTAATTAAATAAAACAAGAGATCTCAGGCTGTAATAACTATAAAGCGCCTGGTTTATTTTTATCATCGGTTAGACATTAAATACCCATAAGAGCACTAGTTTTGCTAACCATAATTTATAACAGCGTATTAACATTACCATAGTACCCGATGACATAGAAGTTTGCACAAATAATAATTATTAAAAACCAAGTAAACCTTCAAATACGGTTTGCTCATACCGGTTAATAAGCTTGGTACTAATTATGTCTAAAACCTTAAAAACGACTTTGCTAAAAAAACTCTCAAGGCACCAAAATAAATACAGTAATGCCAACCTACCAATTTGGATCTAGAGAAAGTAACTCAACTGTTTAACAATGCCCAGAATCGTTAAAAACATACTCACCACTCTTGAAGAGATGCAATTATGTACAACTGTCTTTTTATACATGACATGAAGCCATGAAGATCTCCTGTATAAACTTAAATCATCCTTTCCCACATTTTCTTATCTGATCCTAAATAATATTTACAGACCAATACTTTCAAGTAAAATTTAATAGTAAAACTTCTAAATATACTATAAAACCTAGTGTTCATCAAGGAAGTGTTCTAGGTCCCCTTTCTATTTAACTTTCACGGTTTACATTCTAACCACAAATTTTACCACAGTTGCCATATTCACCCATCACACCATCATAATATCCATAACTGAAAATAGCATCTCAGTACTTGCGAACACATGTCAACTAAATTTAAGTTTGGCTGAATAGATAAAAAATACAGTTAACCACAAACTCCATATAAACCACTTTCACCAACCGAAAATATCATATATCACGTTAAACAACATACAATTACCACTACACGCCATGTGAACTTGGAACTAACAATAGATGAGAAACTCACATAGAGAGTACCCATTACACCAAATAAAACTCCAATAAACCCAGAAATTCAGCAAATAGATTGACTAATAGGGCGTAAATTAAAACTGTCCACAGAATATAAAATATATAACAAGGCCTATCTGGACTAACGTTGAGATTGTGCGAAACCACAAAATACAAAAATAATTTTTAATGCACCAGGTTCCATTAGTGAATAAGACTTTGTACAATGATTCTTGTGTACTGTTTTTTTGAAGAAAAAATTGGCAGAATAATAATAACTATTTCGAGCAGCGCTCTGAAAATCACAATGGGGAAGCAAGGCAATTCTACATTCATTCTGTAATCAGAAGAAAGTTAAAAAACAGTGGCCTACGAATGTTTTAAATTAGTGAACACTTATTCTATTATCTAGGAGAATTATTAAAGAATTACCTTTCCCCTCATTGATCACGTTTGAATACCTACCTATCTCAAATAATATAACTGTTGAAAAATATGATAAAAACCATTGTGGAGTAAATGGGTACAATATTAAACTTGTTAAATACAGTAAGCACAAGTTAAAATTAATAATCAAATTTTCTAGAATGTAGTGTAATGGAAGGTTAAATCTCAACATATAAAAAAAGTTTTAATTATTACTATTAATTATAACATTAATGTAAGGCTTATTTTGTAAACTAAAGCTATTTCAAACTTTACAATTACTTCATCCGTCAGAATAACCATCTAAACGAAACCGCTTAGACAGTAAGTGTATTGTTAATTAAAGCATTAAAAAAATTCTATAAACACAATGTAGTCATAAAAAATAATAAAAAGAAAAATAGTAATATCACATATAAGTAATTAGTGTGATCAATAAAAGTTTGGCAAGTTCTACTTATGGTCACCACAGCGTACTACAAAAGTTCCCAATTAGTAATTGAAGTCTTTTTAATTATAAAAGCAACTAATTAAAACAAATATTGTCTTAATCACCCAGCCCAGGATTAAGGTTGCTCATTTAGTAAACTTTGATGTTGCCAAAGGAATAATGAAAGTTATTATTCGCACGCTTTTGCTTTAACATATTATTTTAATTATAATAATAATCGCTGACATTTTTTTAAAAGGGATTAACTTTTGTAAGCTTTTAAATTACAAATAGAACTTAAATTATTACTAAAAACTAAATTTAATGCTAATAGTTCTGTTCATATCCTCACGCAGTTCGTACAAAAGAATAATCTTTGACGTACTAATAACGGACTAATTTTGTTAACAAAAGGTACTAGAAAAATGAAGTTATGAATGATTTGGCAGAATATTGAACACTTTAGCATATATCAAAATTAAATAAAATGGTCTCACAAATACAACTTTCATTAAACAGTCAGAAGAATGACAAAACATTAAACTCGACAGTAATCAAAACCAACAAATATTTACCGTACAAAATTTTCACTCTTGCAAAGGTAGCAGTAATCATTTCAATTTTTCAGCAGGATACACCACTGAATGATGTTAAATTTTACAGACGCGGTAGTTTATTGTTTATAATGTAGACAGTTTATGAAAAATTATTACTAGAACGCCTGTAACTAGACATCGGTTAATATGAAAACACCAATTTAATTTCAGACTAAAATATGCAACTTTACCAAGCTTTGAAACACAAAAATACAGTTGTATTAGGTCTAGCTCAGGCTACTGGTAAAATTAGGCCTATTAAGTTTGTATAGAAAATTAAAGCAATCCCTACCAATAGCTATTTTTAACAAAAAGGTACTTCATCTTATTAACTCGGAACGGAGCAGTCGTAGTTATTACACAGACCTACCCACAACCCAGAACCTCATTGCTGAAATATACAGGAACAACTTCGCTATATTGGTATCTAAAAAGTATAAATAATATACCTTTATAGCTCAGACAAATCTCAATTTTATACAAATATGTTTAAAAAATAGCGTTTCAGAACAAACAAAAACATTTATCTACATTAACCTCACCAACAGAAAAAATAATAATCTTCCATTATCATAGAACAATCAGCCATTTCAACAAAAAAATAAATATGTTAAATAATTGTAAATCTAACAGACTAACTTTGAACAAATACATCTTCATGGAGATATAATTGCTTAGACCAAAGTTAAGTTCAGGCAAATTTATTTTTTAATAGAGCATAAACTGTCAATCCTAAGCAAAGTATTAGTGTATAAAATAATTTAAAAATATGCCAGTAACTGTATGATGCAATTATGAGGTTCTGTATCCACCTCCACCATTGGGCTTGTGGGAAAACATTTTGTATTATATATCCCAAACGCGCCAAATAATTTTAATGCTCACGACCTCCAAATAAAAACCATAAAAAAGAAGACAAACATTAACTTTAAAAATATAAAAATATAAGAGATTATTTCAACAGATTTATTTGAAACGACATGTTTCGTCTGATTTACTTAACAGATTTTTAAATATCAAAAATTACTATATCCTTAACACACATTTTTGAAATTGAAAGGATGGGTGACTTAAGAAAAATTAATGTAGTATTAATTAAAAAGAAAGAATAAATACATATTTCCAATTTTACATATATGAAATATCATAAATTTATATAACTTTTCTAGAAATAGGATCATTAAAACAAAAATTGAAAGACCTACCACTATGACACCTTTCAATAAAAAAATTTACGGTGAATTAAAGTCATTAACAGGAGTTTTACTTCTAAAGAATTGGTCAATAAACTAAAGAAGTTGGCGAAAAGTGCCTATTATTTATTATCTGTAACTGTTTTAGAAAGAATAATAATTTTTTTATTGCGAAAACTCGCGTAGTTAGAAAAAATAGGACTTAAGAAGGAAAATCTAAATTTATAATTTCTCTATCAGTTTCAAAACTCATATTAATACAAAATGTTGACTTTTCTGAAATTTAGTGATGGTACTGTAAAATATGAAGGTATTTTAGAAAAACAATTAATTTAGTCTGTTTATAAACTTATGTATGATAACTATTTCTATTTAATGAAAAAGATCCAACTCTTGATGAGTAATAAAATAAATAAATTTTTCAAGTGAATTAAGTAAATTAATAAATCGAAAACTACAAGTTAACAAAATGAGAGAAAACAACATACTTAATAATAAAAGAAATCTTAGTCACATAACCACACAAATTATTGTTTTAGTTAAAAAATATACATGTAATTTATTTAAATTAATTAAAAACAAAAATTGTGTCTAGATTGCAGTGGTATTCACCCAGCAAGTTAAAAAGTGCTTGCACCATTTGGCACTCTAAAACAGCCTCATCCAAACCAACATCTAAGATAATCCAGTATTTTTCCAAACACATCTAACAGCTCTCTATATATTCAAATCCTATTTAAAAATATCAATAACCTTTTCTCTATACTTCATCCAATAATGATACCCCATTTATCTAAAATAAAATTTTTTGTAATACAACATATTCTTCTAAATATATTCATTGGATAACTCACTCAAAAGTCTCGCAAATTAAAATTCCTAAACTGAAATTCTAACTCTATTAAATCTCAAAAATCAATATTTATATCATTTCTTCATAGATATAATGTAGACGTAATATATGTAACCAAGACACACCCAGCAGAAAAAGAAATATTTAAAGTTAACGGATATAATATTAAATTATGGACAACCATATGGAAAAAAGTAGCAATAATGATAAAAAACAAATTCAATTTTGCACATCCATTAAAGTATATAAAATCGGCCTAGGAACAGCCACGATCAACAATGCTAACCACAAACAAATACAAATTATAACCGGTCACACAATAAAATACTTAAAGAGGTTCACATTAATTACAATCTATTAATGCCAATATTATTAATAGAAAACTTAAATGGCCAAAAGCATATTTGTCATAAAAGTTTTGTTCTTCTTCTTCTTCTTCTACTTTTTTGTGTAGGTTATTAGCCTGCTTCTAACTACACATTTCGTGTAGTACATGTTGGGCGTACCCCGGGTAGATGACTAGTCTAACCCGCTAGGGATGATGATGATATTACATAGCAGGTTATAATAATAAAGTTTTTAATAGAGAAAAATAAGTAAGCGTTAAATAAACGTTATTGAGAAGCAAATTGTTTAAATAAAATAAGGCATTCGTTACGGTACAAAGTGAGGTTGAAAATGTTACGCACGTGTGCTGCACATGCACTTTTAATACTAAAAAAACATTTCTTACATTTGCAAGCATTTTGAGAGGAATAGGCGATTAACAAATAACAAATTATTTGTCAAAATGTGTACTAAGGTCGTGCTCAGTCATTAATTATAAATGTACTGAAAATATCAAAAATGCCCACAAGATACCTTTTCTCCCTCTTTAATGTTAAATAAAAGCTACACCACTTAATAACATAAAAAAAAAAATTAAATTTGTTATAAAGAAGAAGAAAAGGAATCTGTATATCATACACATCACTATAATCTGATGATGAAGCTGAATAGCATTTATTGAGAAAAAGTGTATTTTTTTCAAAACTGCTGCCGTTAGTCTAGTAAATTGAAGTAAATATATTAGATGACAACAGTTACTCTCATTACAATTTTGAATTGAATCATAGTTACTATAATCTGTACGGGCAGAGGTTTAAAAGCAACAAGCAAATAATATAACATTATATGTAGCCTTGTTATAGATCACTTTATTGTAGCAAAAGTCTCCTTTAAATTTTACTTATTCATGGATTTAAATAACGACAACATATATGCAATAAATACACAAGCAATTTAAAAGCTTGTAAAGTTTGCAGTACTAGCAATTCATCCAACTCAACATAGTTGGAAAATTTAGTTACCTAAATTATTTATCCTGCAAATTTCTTCTCGCGATATCATAAAGTGCACCCAACTAAATAAAATTTTAAAGACTGAATACTGAAACAACAGAATATGCCCTCTTGAAACTTCATCTGGCATTTTACGCGAAACACCTACCTCGTTTTACGTTAATTTTTCTCTTAAAAGTTTTACTTACAGCTCTCGGAGGGAAGTGGCGTACGGCAGCAACGAATCACGCTTTAGCACCTCTATGCTCGCATCCTCAACGATCCTGGAACAAATTCTGCTTTGAAGTGCCAATTTAGCTGGAATGTCCATTACATTTTTACATTTTGTCGTTTAATAATGTTTGATGAAATGAATTAAATCGTTTTAATTAAAGAACCAGCTAGAAATGTCTTAACAAAATGTAAACATCAGGTTTCTTTCATATCTAATTGGAAGTGTTTTTATTTAGAGAAATATCTGCTGTTGTCTTATTAAAGTGGTATTGTTTAAAATGTCGCAATTTTAAAATTTACATGTGATATAATTATGGAACGATTAAGATATCTAAATATAGCTTTTGCTAAATATAAATATATTTAATTTGACCAACCTAGCGACAATGTGCCGCAATGCTCACAAAATGGCATTAACAATAATAAATTTTGGATCTTTTTCAGCCTCAGCATGCTTACGACAATTTTATCGGTTAGACTTGTAAAATTATCTCTATGCATTGCTCAAGTATATATTTTATTTTATTTCATTAGTTACTCTGATTTTATCGTTTGTTTGTATAAGCTGCTTTTAGTTCTTAATAGAGTTTTAATCGTTAGTTTCTTGTTTTTTAAACAGTAGTTATCTTTTGTTATCACCGCGCAACTCGATAGGTTACAGGCCTAGTCCGTCTTTGCATTTCATTAGATTAATTCAATTAACGTATTTGTGCTAGTTAGCGGCAGTTTGTGCAATTGGAAAATTGTGGCTGAAGATGTGTGTGGCTTCTATTTGTTTATGACTTTGTGTTGCCCAATGAACACTGTCAGGTTTTACGACCAAAAGTTAAAACACAAGATCGCGGTTTCTAAGCTTAACATTGCGAACTATTCGGCCTAGAAGTTCCAGATACGGGCATTACTTTATAACTATAATAATCTAGAAGTGTTTGAAGGCTGAGAAAAACAGTGGGATGATAACCTTGAATGGCAATACCGTTTCAATCAAGTAGCAGGTTTGTGACAAGAAGGACAACAGTGCATTTTAAAATTGGTAAGCGCTCGAAACGGCGATTGTGCGCCAAGTGATGAACGCAGAGATAGTGGACAATATGCAGAAACCGTCCACTATCTACGAATAAAAGAATAAAGCGTCGATTTTCCTCTTTTATAAGAAATTTACTAGCTAGTGACATCGACTAGACGTGACCATCATAGAGCATGTCGTGAGGTTGAAAGATTTCAAGAAGCAGTTAAGCGATTTTAGCCAACCTCCAAGCAAGGATTAAGTCATTCGTAAGGTGCTTTACATATTGCTATTGGCCATCTATAAGAATGCTAGAAAAACTTTCAATGCCATGGAAAACCCAGAGAAAATAATGGACATTCTGCTACTAACGCTGCTAAAAAATATGCTAAACAAATAGAAAAAGTAGCTATTAACAAGAACAGCGACGACGGCAACGTATCCTTACTAACACACAAGGTAATGATAAGTAAAAATGGCAGCAAAACAGTGGTCAAAGTGGCCACCAAAAGGCTGATTGCTATTAGTTCAAAAGAGCGTAAAATAGTATCAATGACAATGTTAATTCAAAAATAAACAGCGGCTCAGGATAAGGTCACGGCGTTTTATTTACGACCAAGTGGATGTCAGACGTTAATAAGTGCGATATAAAGCTGTACAGATCTGGAAACGGACCGATGCGAAAGAGTGGGCACAACGTTGAGAACGAATCTGATACAGGACGCGATTCAGGTTCTTTATAAAATTACTCGAGAAGTTTAGCATCGCATAGGTCCAGCAGATGAAGTAAGACATTTACCTTGAGCGCAGAATATTTAAGTGAATAGCGCTGTTGTAAAAGTGGGTTATGTTACTATTACATATGACAACAGACTAAAAGCTAAGAAATATTACCAAATGTTTTATGCGCAAAATCTGTTGCGTAAGCTCCCTAAATTAGTAAATAATAATGTAGAAAGCAGCCCTGTGCAATTAAAAGTAGTTGAACTCGTCACTATGCCGATCAATAAAGTTTTGACCAATCGTTTAGTAGTGTACCTGTGCGGCGGTTTAACATCATACTTCTCTGGCAAAATTTAATTCTCCAGGACGCAATAGTACCATACGTACTACATAATAAATAAACTACTGTGTGTCCAAAAAAAAGTTTTAATTTGATTAGCTCACTGCGTGAACGCAACAAAATAGAAAAGCGCGGGGCGCAATCTGTAGTGCGGCTTTCAGGAATGTAGTCGCTATAGAATGTTTTTTGGAAACGGGCCTGCGAGAATTAAAAAAACAATTATTTGGCGATTATTGCACAAAGAAAGTTCAGTAATCGTCATGCTTGTAACGTAAATCAAGCACCAACTGTTTGTTTTATCAGAAAATGGGTGGGTAAGAAACCGGTTTAACTATGAATAAACCTACATCCAGACTACCAAGGCGATCGAGAACGAACGAAAACGTAGAGAGTGTACATCAGCTCGTTCGCAAGGCTTCTGATCTACCTATTCGTAAATGGACAAGTGTTCTAAATGTGCCTAGAGTATCATTACACCACATTTTGCGCAAAAAATTGTGTCTACACCCCTATAAAATTCAATTAAATCCCAACGATGTTAGTCAGAGGCTTCAATTTATTAACTGTGTGTTTGAGCATTTCAATTCATTCAACAACACTTTGATTTTGGATGAGATCATTCTCACATCAATGGGCTTATTAACAAGCAAAACTGTCGTTACTAGAACGCTACAAACCCTCAATACAAGCCTAAAAAAAACTTAATTTACTAAAAGTGACTATATGGGCCCGTACTTCTTTGACAATAAAAGGCGTCATGCGTTAACAGTGACGTGAGAGCGTTATGTAAAGATGCTAAACAATTTCTTTATACCTGAAATCTAAAATTTTGCTAGATTTACAGCCAGCTTATAGTTTATTATTCAAAGAACTTGGTTCCAGCAGAATGGAGCAACATCGCATACTTCTAACATGTCTCTGCCATGAGTTCGTAAATTTTTTTCCCAAAAATTGATTTCCAGAAGACGTGATATGAACTGGCTGTTACGCAGCACTGAAGTTTTCTTGTGGGAATATCTTAAATAAAATGTATACGGAAGCAATACGGGTTCTAGTTCAATTGAAAGAAAATATACGTTAAGAAAATAGCAGCCATTACGAAAATTCGTGTGCAGTGCTCTGATATTTTGCTTCTCGTTTAAAAAAGCGTTGATTCGTACGTGTATGCCAAGGAAGACATAGAACTCTAACCTGTATGTAAATTATTGATCTGTACGTGAACGTAATCCAGCGCAAGTATTAGAATTAATTAAACTGTTAAAAATTAACTTCCACTACTAGCAGTTTGGCTACCTCTTACCTTAATTTTGAAATTTAAATTTACCAGACGGTCTATATGCGAAACGTGTTGAGAAAATTTGGTATGAGCAATTCCAATAACGTCGCGTTGCCGAATATTGTGCCTAAAATTGGCCATCGGCACGCGACCTGACTTGGCTTATTCGGTTTGTCAATTGTCGGAATGGCAATTGCCTGCATATTAGAAAGCTGTCAAGCGTGTCTTTCAATAGGTATTTAAAAAGAGGTTGAGACATCCATATCACCTACAGTGACAGTGGGTAGGCGATCATTCAATTAGCCGCTTACTTGGGTACCGACTGAGCGAAAAAAAGACCGGTGCTCAATCAACAGGGTGGTCTTAATTGTCAACGAGGAGCCAGTGATCTGGTTCAGCCATAAGCATAGATCGTGGCCGACTCGTTGAGTTACCCGGAATATAATGGCCACTAAGGAAGTCTAGACGGATAGTCTAATATCCGATATTGTGTGGGGAACAGTGCAAGCCATTGCCGTTGTACCTTGACAACATAGTGACCAAAAATTGATCATTAACTCCGTGATCACTAGCTCACAAAACATATCAGTGTTAAGTATTATATTACTAGGAATCGCTTTGTGGGGGGTGATATCGACATCAAGCACGTCGCACGCGAGGAACAGCTATATATTTTTATAAAATCGTTCAACATGATAAAAACCATTGCTAACAAAAATTTAATTAATTTGATGTTTTCACTTTGTTTTGCTTTTATTTGATTTTATTGTTTAATCTTAAAATGTTCCTAAAACTTTAGTTAGTTTTGTAGATGTACGAGAGCAAATGAGAGTGTTGAAAATACGACAGTATTCGCACTGGCTAACTGATCTATAGCTTACCGCAATAAGTCTAAAGTGACACTAACGACCAGTAACCTTTCCGGTTATTTTCAGCGAACCTCTAACATTTTAGTGAGCGAACGCGCAAAAATATTTCTATGGACTGACTAAGCATTTATTTTATTTTATTAGTAACTTCAAGTTTGTCATCCACCGTCTTACGATGCTTTTAGTTCTTAATATAGTTTCAACCATTAGTATAATTTTTTTCATCTCTCAACATCTTTCATTTATATAATTGGTGTAAAATACTTTGTTAAAGAAATATCTTGCTTCGATCACTATTATAAACAAAAATAAAGAAGAAAATTTAATATTTCTAATTACTGTAAACTGAAAGAATAAGATGCGTAAAATATAAAGGCGACCATTTATATACTAATTGTGACAAAACCACGGCATGAGCCTCCGATGTGTACCAACTGTAACAAAAATCACTGTGGCTACTTTCGGGGATGCAACTTATTAAGAGAGATGACTCCAAAATATATCTGGCAAAAGCAAACCCATCCCATTTCCAACAATAATACGAACAATTTCACTTATTTCACACGCAATAACACCAAAATGTACTCATTGGTCCTCAAAAATATATACTTCAGAACTTGAAACCTTATTTTAACTCAATATAATATCATCGTCTCTTTTAAACCTAATCCAACCATATATGGAACAAATCAAATAATTCTTATTATCCAATCTCTTATACTTCCTTTTTAATGAACCATAGAATTAATACAATTTTTTAAATAAAATCCTCAGTTGGGATGCTAATGGATCCAAACGCAACTAAACTTATTTACATCATTCCTCGCAAGCAAAAAAACACGCTGAGAAGATAATGGCAAAAAATACGAAGTCCTGCAACAAAAGCTATCAAAAATTCATTTATAATCTCAAACCAGGATACACCAAACTGATTCCACGTTAACCTTATGAGGTATCTTCAATCTTCCCTAGAGCTTCTATATTTAACTCCAATGAAGAAAAGTGCAAAGCCTTTTCAGATCACGTTTAGAAAACATTTACTTCCCAGAACCACGATAATCCGGTTTTCAATACCATAGTCAGCAATCTCGTTGAATTAAACTTTAAGCCAACATAGCGAATTTGCTTTTGTAATCAAAATTCTACCAATAAATAAATTGCGAGGTTAAGATAAAGTACTTATGTAATATCATACTGAAAAAACTCATAAAAAAGCATACGCATATTTAGTATCAGTTTTCATTGCATGTCTAGGAAGAGATCATTTCCCCAAATTATGGAAACATACAATTATACTTATGTTTCCCAAACTAGGGAAGTGTAAGAAAGATATTGCCAGCTATAGACCAATCAGTTTACTATTGATTTCAAAACAATTTCAAAAATTTATCTGCTTCTGGCTAAATAATGAATTTCAAATAATGAATATTCTACCATTATTTCAATTTAATTTTAGAGAAGGCCACGCCACTATTCATTAATTACAATGTGTGACTCAGACTATTGAAGCAGGATTTGAAAGCAAATAATATACAGAAACTCTGTTTATTTCACTCGTACAAATACAGAATTACATCAAATCGATACTATTCTTCCTAGACAATAGCGTGTTCTCAGTTAAAATTCACATGTCCTAATCTTTAACCAGAAATATACCTGCAGTGATATCTTAAGGTAGCATACTACCAATCGTTTTCAATATCTTCAAGGGAGACTTCCCCTTTATCAGTGCTAACTTTGCAATGTTTGCAAATGACACGGTCATGTTGAGTAAAGTTTAAAGTTTGAAATTGACTATTTCTTAGCTACAAGATACTATTAATGTATTAAGCAGATAATTTAAACAATGAAATGTATGCATCAACTCTGCCAAAATGTGTCACTAAGATCTTTACACCACCCCTTCAAACACTATCTAAACAAGTTATTTATACGCACGTTAGTTTCTATGGATGTGTTGTTTTGAGACAGTAAAACCAAAACTAATTTTCATGGAATTCAGGTACTCCAGAACAAATCCTTTTTCAACGCTTTCTGGTTCATTACCAACCAGCAACTACACCACGAATTGAGCATTTCTACAATAATTAACACATTGCAAAGTTTATTAAAAATTTTAAAGCTAATTTCACTAACTGTAGTGGTGTTAGTTACTGCACATTAGACCAATGAGGACTAAACGCAAGCTAGCACAAAATATATATTTGAGTGGTGATAAGTAAATGATCATATAAAACATACCTACGACTTGCATAGTGAATCTCAACTAATTAACATATAGCAAACATTCTAAACAATCATCATTACCATTTATGTTGTTTAATATATTATATGCCAATTTCGTGTACGTGCGTATGAAAGGCTTCTTCGTTCAAAAATAAATGAGCAATTAGGTTTACAGGTTAAACCGCATTCGTTTTTGAAAACTTCTCGTCTTTTATCAAGAGATTGGAGTTAGTTTCTTACTTATAGTCTCAATCTGGCTGCTTTCAAAAAGAACTACTAGTAAAAAAAACGACTTGCCTTTTGATTTACTTCACTATTTATAAAACCAGAATTAAAAGTTTGCACTGGGTTGGGAAACATTTGTTTGGACAAGTTTATGCAACTGATGACGTATGATAATTAATGGTTGACTATTGTTTTTGGGATGTTTTTTTATTTCAATGCCCTTACGGATAATGTTACTGGTCAGATGGGAGATTGAAATGAGTGTTTTGGAATTGGAAAAATTCGTTTCTTTTTCAATTATTTTATGGTATTCGTTTGATTTTCATCAACCATAGAGATCATTAGAAGTGCTTTTCAAGTTTTTACAATTTGAAACCTAAGTGGCATCAGTGGATATCAGGCGGTCTATAGCGCGAGTTCACTAGGTTATCGCAAAACATCATGTTTCCGTAAAATCAATGAGCTGTATTGGCAAAATGAATAGCTCTACCAGTGATTAATCAAAACAATGGAAATATTATTCCATTACATCAGAATTTACAATATCAATTACTGTAAGCCTTAAATGAAGTTAAAGTAGTTATAGAACAGCTGATGACCTTGCAGAGTTAGTCATAGGAAAAACTTATAGTTCGGCCAATTTAGATGATGATAAAGAAATATAGCTCTTAAAACAAAATAAAAATAAAGAAGCAGAGGATTTAAAAATGTTAATAATAGTCCTAACGCTAAACTAGAAAAACTTGAAAAACTGTGAAAGCACCATCAATTATAGTAACTGAATAATATTAAGATTGAAACTTAATATTAGCTCTAAATCTGAATACCGAGACTTAACTTCACTAATAAAGACATTAATTTAGAATGGCATACAAACAAACATAAAGCCACTAGGTCTATACGAGTAATGGTAAAAAGTTTGTATCCTTCTTGTGTTAACGAAATTGGTAGAGCTTACAAAAAGAATTCCTAATCAAAAAATTAACTCAGAAGCTTACGAAAACAACAAAAAACGATAAGCAAAAATTTGTCAGTCTGCCATTATATATTTTGTCGTTCCATATCTCACATAAAGGGGATATATGGCATACGATATTTAAACCACATGAAGATCAAAATTGAAGCGATGAGAAGTAATAACCTCATTCTGCAATGAAAAAATGTCAAAGATATGACCATACTTATAAATTTTGGAAGCGTACTTCTAATTGTGTAAAGTGTGTTGGCCATTATTTTACAGTAGAATACACCAACACAAAGAGTGTCCCTGCAAAGTGCACTAACTGTTCTGACCTGCATCCCGCTAACTAAAATTGATGTATTTTAGCCAAAGAGCTGCAGAAGACAAATAATTATGCTTCAAAAACAAAACAGAAAAACATTTACTTCTAATAAAGTTAAATTAGTGGAATCTACCCTTTAACATTCAAATTTAAACCATTTATAATGCGGGTGCTACAGAATATGAATATTGATCGAGACAATGGTTTAGAAGCCATAAACACCGGTGCTATTAGTAAGAAAAAATAAAATTATGGAGAAATGTAACTACGTATTATTGTATGGAATGTCAGTGGTATTCTGAACAAAAGGTATGATTTGAAAGTTTTCTTAAATTTACAACACATAGATATATGTCTTTTCTCAGAAACACACATGACAGCACAATCTTGGCTTAAAATAAGAAGTTACAAAATTTATCGTACAATCCACCTTGATAATGACAAAAGGGTTGTAGTGCCATTATTATCAGAAATGTATTAATCACTTTGAAGAACTTCATTTAAAATGTATAGATATACAACTTATCATGATGGGCATTAAGTCCACCAAACAAAAGTTGATGATTGGAGCAGTTTACCGTCCACTAGGCGCAACCTTAAGAAAAACCACAAGATCCCCTTTAACATCCTGGTGAAAGATTTATAAGCGGTGGCGACTTTAATGCCAAACGTGTTGATTGAAGATCAAGTCTAGCAGCGACAGAGAAATGAACTGACAAAAAAGTATACAGGTAAGCCTAATTACATGCAATTTTATAGAGATTTAAGAAAATTTTGATTTGGATTCTGATCACTCAGATTTTGTTTTAACCTTAAAAGAAAAAAAACCTTTATTTTTAAACAAAACCACTGATTTGGAAAATTTTAAACTTGATCTTCAGGGAGCATTATCTTAATTATCAGTTTTAAAGCAATGGATCAACTAAAACTAGGAGCTAAAAAATTCACTAGATTTATCCAGTCATATAACTAAAATCGTAATTTACACATTAGAAATTAAAACCTTGTTAAAGAAAAAAGAAGACTAAAATACAATAACAACAGTCGAGAGACCCTTATGACAAAACCATCTTAAATAATAAAATACTACTACTTATAAGATAAATACAAAAATTGAAGGAAGAATCGATCAAAACTTATCCGCAAAGTTTAACCGCAGGCGAAGAGACTGCTTAGTCTCTTTACAAAGTAACTGACAAGAGTTAGAGGTCTATAACTTCAATTTCTCCAGTTTGAAAAGACACTGGTTCATGAACTAAAGGTAATAAACGAAAATCTGATTTGTTTACTGAACGTTTCACTGATATTTTTATATCCAGTTGAATTCAAGTATAGTATCTTTGATTACTTTTGACAAACCAGGAATTTAAAATATCACCCCGTTAGTCTGAAATTAATAGTCAAAAAATAAAAGGAAATGTAAATTGGAAAAAGCACGAAGAGGTGACTTAATCACCAAAATTTTTTTGAAGCAAATTGCCTAGGAAAGATAGTCGTGCTTGCCCACCTTTTCAGCTCAACCTCTAGACTGAAACATTTTCTTGCCAGCTAAAAAGTCACAGAGGTAATTATGCTGCCTAAATCAGAAAAGTCGCCTAATGATGTCGTATAAGCCCACCGCCCTCCGCCTAATCGTTCAAAATTTATTTTAAAAATTAATACTCACGAGATTGGGAAAGCGGTAAGCTAATTCCAGATTTCCATTCATTAAGTGCGTCATATTACTGACATAACAGAGCGTGATAGTGGAGAAAAACAAATCTTTCTTCTTCTTGGACGTAGCTCAGGCCTTCGATAAAGGATGGTACCAACATCTGATACACAAATTAAGTCAAATGCTTCCAAACCACTATGTAAAAATAATAACATCTTACATTTCAAAAAGGCTTTTTAAAATTAAACAGGAAGATGAATATTCTGACCTGAAAGAAATAAGCGCCGGTGTGACTTAGGAGTGTCCTGGATCCTATTCTACTTCTGTTATATACAATAATGTATCAACATTGTAGCACTGTAGCCACATTCGCAGATGACAATGCACATATTGCATTAGATAAAGAGAAATATATTCACTAGAAGGCTACAAGCAGTTAGTAACATAATATTTGAACAATGAAAGATTGAGCTAAACGATCTGAAATTGGTTTACGTTAACTTCATTAACAAAAAGCTAGTTAACTATCCATCTTTAGATGTTAACGGTACCTTCGTATCATATGAGAATAAAAAGAAATATCTAGGCATAACTCTAGGATGCCAAGCTTTAATGAAAAAAAGTATGTAAGAAGAAAAGAACTGAAGCTTGGGTTGAAATACAAACAGCATTATCGGCTTTTAGAAGACCCTCAAAGTTGTCAATACACAATAAGAGCCTAATATACAATCAAGTCATGAAACCGGTGTGGGTGTATGGTATTCAGTAATAAACGCTCCATGTAAGAAACTGATTTACATCGAGCTCTTCGCATCCCAATGGTTTGATATGAGAGCAGAAGGTTTGCTGATAAACATAAAGCTAGAATTCATAAGAATGCAGAAGTTGTTTAGCTGTTGGACAACCAACATCTTGTCCGAAGACTAAAGAGGACCAAACTGTTCAAGCTTGTAAAGCGTTGTGTGTATAAAAGCAGAGTATAATGTGTGGGTGAAAGGTAGATATTAGTTAAAATGGGTGCTCTAGTTGTTACGTTTTTAGTTATTAGAAAAAGTAATGGTTAGTACATCAGACCACTTTTAATAGTTCAAACACCAGAAGTGTTTATTACAAAGCAATGTTTGGCCATTGCTAAAAAGCTATCGCTATTTTGCAGATCGAGAATTTTTCTTATGAGGGGACTATTTTGTTGGACTTTAATTGTAAATTTGATGTTAGTGTACAGTTATTCGAGAAAAAATAAACTGGGAAAGCGTATCTTGTGCATAAAGCCAGATAAAAACATTGTCAAAGCACCTTATCCAATAAGTAGGATTCATGAGAAAGCAAATAAGAGCTTTTATTTCAAAATCGACCATAGACAGATTTGCTATGACCGGTGAAAGTGGGGTACCTATACGAGTACCATTTATTACGCGATAAAATTTGTTTTAGGGTAAGGTAAAATTTGGGGGTGTCTGCTTTCAGATTGTAATTAGTTTTTACAAGTTGCAAATCTTAAGGATAGAAAAGATAATAAACTTTCGTTTATGTTAAAACTGATCATATTTACGTATTGGAAAGGATTTTGTGATCTTTATTTTTATTATTTACAAATTATATTATTACTTAGCAAAAATTATATATATATATATAAAAACTAATATTTAAATGAAGTTTAATAAAAATTGTAACATTTATGAAATTCTTTTTATAAACGACAAAAATTCCTTTCTCATTTTCGCAATTTTTACAAATTTGATAGTAATATTTAAAAAACTTTTGTAATTTTAAACTAATATAAAACGCTTCATTTTGTTTATATAAAAATACTAATATATCCACCCAAGCTTTTGTAAGCCCCAATTTTAACTCAAAACAAACCTACTACAGATCTAGGTCTGTAAAACATATAATATAACTGCAAAGTTTAGTGTCAGAACTTGAAAGCTTCATGAAGTAAAACAAACCACATCTGACAGATGTCTTTGTTAGAAATGCTTCCATCTATTTTTTTTTGTTAAAACACACTCGCATTGCATGCATTTTTAATCTACTTCTTTGAATAAAAGGTATACATATGATGCCTGAATATAAATAAATAGATTTAAGTCGGGCAGAGCTCCAACGTAATTTTGAATTTTCTTATAACAGTCGTAATTCGCGTTCGCATTTACAGCCGCGTTCTATTTTTGCCTCAGATAAAAATGAAGTGCAAAATTAAAAGCAATTATGAATAACAGCCTACACGTAAAACGTTCTTAATTAATCCCGGCGGCTAAACCTAGAGTTGACATTCTAATTTGTTGGAATGGCGGGTTAGCCTTAATTTAAAAGAAAAAAGCTCTTACAAAAAAAAGCCTTTTACGCGAAATCTTCCCTTGAAACGAACGTTATGGATGTGGGGAATTTGCAAATTCAACATACTGTATGTTATCACAAAATTAAATGGAATGTTGAAAAAGCTAACAACAAAAAAAAGTTGCTTTAATTTTTTAATACCTAGCCGCAGTGTTTTATAAAAATTGTTTCAGTTTTAACCAGGATTATCTACATGCTGCTGTACAGTGTTTGCAGTCAAGATATTTTTATGAACAAATATTAATTTAATGTGGAATATTTTGCAAGGCACATTTTGCTTTTTAGGATAATTAATGCTTAAAC
Organism: Sinelater perroti; assembly: GCA_036346155.1. NCBI lineage: Eukaryota > Metazoa > Arthropoda > Insecta > Coleoptera > Elateridae > Sinelater > Sinelater perroti. Next base: position 410,952 of record JARFIY010000348.1, on the reverse strand, counting down.
AATAAAAGAGATAGAGAAGATATTAAAAAAAATTAAAAAGTACAAAGAACCCTTGAGGAAAAGAGGGAGGTAAGAGAAGACGAGCATATTAATGCAGATGATAGAAAAAGTAAAAAAAACAAAAATTTAACAATTGTTACTTAAGTAGTTTATAATAAAATAAAAATTACTACGTACTTCAGATGCGGCAAAATTACCTGATCTACTAGACTTGAATTATAAAGGTCATCAACCCAAACTATGTACTCTTTATTGATTCCTGTTTAGATCTGTCTTCTGATTACTTACCAATAGTAATTACATTGTCTACTCAGAAAATACTGTTACTCTCAGCAGCATATTCAAACTGGGATAACTACAGAAAAATAGTAAATAAAACCTTAACACTCCATATATCTTTGAAAACGATAGGAATAGCAGCAGTGGAACGCTTAAATAAAGTAATCCAACAAGCAGCCTCGACGACAAAAGCAAACAAAATGTTAAATATCGTAAATCAAATATGGGCTATTTTTATTTATAACAAATACACAATTTATTCTAACTAATTACAAAGTGATGAGTAAATATTATGTATAATTTGTGACATGCATTGAGGTACCATTCTTTGACGGTTCTCCCTACTGGACAAGGTCAGAGGGCGACTGTCATTTAAGTCTTGTATCAATTTGTATAATTCGCTTATGAGCTGGTTATTATGTTCAATAGTACATTCTTTGGATTTGTTGGCGCAGAGATTGATCACTTCATATTTATAACAGGTATTCAAAATTATTATGAGGGTTTGGTTTCTTCACGTACCAAGGAGCATCAGTTATCATGTGAAGTGTCTTCGACTGGAAAGTTTGCAATGTCTTTGTGTTGAGGGATCTACTGCAACCCCACAGTACTATGCCGTAGGTCCAAACCGGTCGCAGTATAGTTTTATAAATGGTCAAATTTTATTTATTTTTATTTTTCCATGGTCAAATAATTAATTATAATAGGATGTGGCTAAGGCAATGGGAGAGGTGTTACGATTAAATCTGTGTTGTGACTTGATGAGACATCAAGGTTTTAATAAATGGCCAATTTGTTTTATAATGTTAAGAGTGGTCTAGTTGATAGATCGCTAAACTACAAAACCTAGAGATGCGGGTGCAAATCTAATTCGACACTGGCATTTTTACGGCCCAGCTCGACTCAGGCTGCAATTAATAAATACCTGGAGGTTATTAAACTCTGGGGTAACAATAGGCGGTATGTAGCGCTAGCCACGTTTTTACCCTTGTGTACCGTAGGCTCTAGATTGTAGTAGATCTATCCTGTTACAACCCTAAAAGGCCTTCGTGACCTATTACAGGAAACTATTATTATTGATTTTTTTCTAAATAGCCGACGCAATTTTGTCACTTTAAGATTTAGTTGGTTCTCTTTTGCTTTAATGTGCTCTTTTCATGGGAGATTTTGACATAAATGCAGGCCAAGATATTTAACTGTAGTTTTTACTGGGAGGGTAATTATGTTGTTTTGTAACGAATGTCATCCGTGCGGATTTTTCAACGTCGACCTTAACCAGTCTTGTATATCGTTTAGACAGTCTTGTAGCTTTCCAGTTGCTCTAATCGGATCATTATCGGATGACAAAATAGTCGTGTTATCAGCGAATGTGACAATCATAGTGCTCTCTGTGACAGGAATGTCTGTAGTGTAGATAAAGTAAAAGAATAACCCAACAACTCTACCTTGCGGTACACCAGTTTTTATTAGTTGGTAATCAGAGTATGTATTATTGATTTTGACTTGGTAGTATTGTTCACTGAAATAGAATTTTAATATTAGGTATATAGGACTAAAAATATGCCTTTATAGTTTGTACAGTAATCGATTGATCCAGAGTTTGTCAAAGGTTTGTTGTACATCAAGGAATACTGCAACACACATCTTCTTTTTAAAACTTTCTTTGCTTTTATTTACAATTCGATGGCATTTTTGAATAGCTTTGTCTGAATCCAAATTGATGTTCGGGGATTATGAAATATGTGGTTTATTCTGTCTAAGAGAAGTCTTTCAAATATCTTAGCCATGAGTGGTAGCAGACTTATCGGGCAATAGGATGTAGGTTTGGTGGACGGTTTGCTTAGTTTTCCAATAATAGTTATATGTGCATATTTTCACTGAAAAAAATAGCACTAGCGTAGAATAGCATGGCATATTGTTGTAATAGCACAAGTGCCTTTCTTGGTAAATGTTTCAGAATCTCTTTATGTCATACCTAGAAGTCTTATATGCATTGGTTTTGTTGATTTGTTTGGCGAACTTCAGCTGGTGAAATGGGCGGAATAGGTAACGATAACTGGCAGAGATTATTGATATAATTTTTAATTTTATCATCTTGATGGCCTTTACCTGAAACTGGGATAAATACTATTGATAGCTGCTCTGCAAATGCATTGGCCTTGTTATCGTCTGTCTGAGCCGAGTTAGGATCAAGTTTCTTTATAGGTGAATTTGTATTACTAGTCCTTTAATTTTTTTTGTTGCTTTCCATAATGAATGATCTTCAAAACATAGTTTGGCGATTTAATGTTTGAAGGTATCATTGCGCACCTGGTTTAGTGTTGAGTAGAGTCGGTGTGTTATTCTGTTGAGATAAGTTTTGTCATAGGAATTTTTTGTCCTTTTTTTTTTTTTCAGGCGATTATTTCTTTAATATGTAGAATATTATCATATTTTTAGTGGACCTGTTTCCTGTCGGTATATATTTGCTTCAATTCGATTTCAAGCTTTAATTTCATTTCTTCATTTATTAGATCTTGGAACATCTGTCAGTCAGTATCCTTAGCACATAGTCGGGATAGTGGTTCCCTGCGCATGATGCTCATACTACAGGTTAGTATTATGGTGGTATGATCATAGTATGGATGTAGACTTGACTGAATTTGAGATTTCAGTCTTAGAGATGCCTTTAGCAGAAGTGAAGTCAGGGAGATCCGGGAGTTTGTTCCTATTTGTAGATATGCCCCAGTAAATTTAAAAAATATAACAAAAAATACCAAATAAGGGAGAAAGTAACAAACAACAAAATATCCCGAAAACAAGGAGACTCAATTCACTAATTATAGAACTCAAAAATTTGTTTTGTACTATAAAAAAGTCATTCGATTCAGAACTACCTAAAGCGTCTTACACCTACAGAGAACAGAATATTTACTTTAAAAAGTGACAAAAAAATAAAATCAAATACATTACCTATTTATTCTACTGCAATACTACAATACTTTTCCGAGCAACAAAAGGTTCCAAAGTTTTAAACCGGGTAAACCTTTAAATCAATGAACCTTCTACCAGCATTGTCAAAGGTTTTTGAAAAGCTACTTCTGCAGAAACTATATCATCATTTATTATAGATATAATACTAAAAAACTTCCAAAACAAAAGTTATTACTTAATTATCTTCCTCAATGTCGTAGATACACTTCAAATTTGGTGTTATAGTTAGTTTTTTCACTTGACACCAAATTTGAACTCGATGTTCTCAGTAACTACTAATCGGATCGAGCTGATATTTTATATTTAGTATGACCACAACTAGTGTCACTGAAATACGTATTCGGTTTCCGATTTCGGTCAAGTTTGAAAAAATTTGAAATTTCAAAGTCAATTTTGACAATGTTCCCGATAGTTTAGAAGGTCAAGTAATGTGTCATTAGAAGCAGCGTAATTAGTAGTTTAACTGATAAAAATATCATGTTGGTAATCTATTATAGTTTAGCCGGAAATCGCGAATAGCATTTTCCATAGACTCTAATGTTAACTTCAAGTCCAAAAAAAGTATGTTCCCGTCAATTTTTTGGGAAAGTAATTAGACACTAATTATTCACTCAAAAAAATCTTTATATTTTTCAAGGTCACAAAGTGCCACGCCAGTGGGGACTTTTCAATTACAAGTGGAAAAGGCTCCTAAACAGTTCACGTAACTTTTACGACAAGAAAAAGCACCTGCCTATCTATTATATTAAATAACAGGCAAATACTGTAAAATGACAATTTCAAGTGCTTATGTCTGTATTTAGAAAGGTGTCTTATGTGGAAAACGTATTTCTACTAAAAGAAAATAGCTAAGTTTTAAGATTCTGAAAATATATTGGCTGATTGGCCTTAAATTACAGTTGTCTTTGGAGAGTAAATTTTTATTTTATAAATCAATCATACGGCCTATTGGTGCTATGTCATATAACTATGAAGAACCGTAAACAGGTCTAACATCACAATTATCCAAAGATTCCAATCAAATGTGTCATACGCCAAGACCTGTCTTTTATAATGGTAAAAGACGAAATACGAATGTGCTAATTCTAATTGGTTGGTCCAAGATCTATTAAATTTTGACCACAAAGAACCCCAACTCTACATGTCTTATATCAAATGTCAAACCAATTACTGAAAGACACTAAATGACAGATTTACCCCATCTCTAACTGTTCTTTATAATTAAAAAATTCTTCATAAGTAATTCCTTTATATATATATATATATATATATATATATATATATATATATATATATATATATATATATATATATGTATGTATGTATTCACTTTTGAGCTAACTTGATAACTTGTACAATACTTGACATATTTGTACATGTATTCACATGAAGACTTATCTATCTAACTATGTCACTTCAGATAAGTGAAATTGTCTTTTTAATCTTCTGATGTCCATGAGTAGCGGCTAAAGTAGCAGGTAAACGATTTTTAAGTCTGATGTAGTGCTTAGCCTGCGTTCTTAAATGACTTCATTCGTGTAAGGAATCTTAAAATCCGTGTGAATAGTATGGTTATAGACATATTATGGTGTGTTTGCAATACTTCTAAGAATTTTGGGTTGAGATCGTTGTATAATAGCTGTATGGAACTTACTAACCCATTATTAAAGTTGTATCTTGTAAGCCCAAAATTGTAAAATTCTGTTTTCATTTCTTTAAATATATATTGTCCACATTTAAGTTTGTTATTTAGGTGCAATTTTAGATACGTAACGTCTTTACTTCAGAGTGTGTCAAGTTGATTCATGCTTATTATGTTTGACTATACTTCATTGTGATTTGTATGTTTAGAGTTTTCTTAAAGCTACGATAGTATCTTCATGTATCGCAAAAATTATCTAAATGTACCTACTTTTGTTTCTCCATTGGTCAGTAAGTCGACTGTATAAAATATATATAATAGTAGGCCCAGGATCCTTGTTTCCAGGTTTTTCCTTTAACTGATAAGTATGGTAAAATTTTTTAAGGCTTTTTACTAGCTTAGGTTATATATCTGGAGTTTCACAACTTACTTTGACAACATTATTTCGAAGGCTTTTTGCGATATTCTTCATATTCTAGTAAGTTCCTTATTTGATTTATCATTTTGTGTAATCTATCACTCTGTATAAATATCTACCTATACATTTGTACAGAAAATAAACAAAAATATGTGGGCTGTCTTACGCAATTGATTTACATCAGGAGATTTGTGCGTTGTAAACAAAAACAGTGTGTACGTTTGAACAAAAAGTAAACAAAGACGGCTGACATGAAATTTAGCGTGTCGCGCTCTGAGCGCTTAATTTACTTTCGCAGCTCCGGGGGGCCGCGGCTGTCATCGGGCCGCTACGAGGGTAAGGTGAAAAGTTCTCGGTCTGACGATGAAAGACTGCGACATTCAGTTGAAAAATGATTTTATTTTTTTACATAATCTCTACTGACTTCAACACACTTGATCCAGCGCCTCTCCAACATCAGTATTCCTTGTCGGAAGTGAGAATCTGGAAGATTGTGAAAATATTCATCAATTTCTTCATTGGATGCGAATCGCTTTCCAGAAACAAATTTTTTAAGTTTGGGAACAGATGGAAGTCTGAGGGTACCAAATCAGGAGAATAGGGGGAATGGTCGAGCAAATCATACCCCAAATCCCGCAATTTTCCCATCGGCAACGCAGGTACGTTGTCATGGTGAAAGATAATTTTTTTCTTCTTCAAGTCAGGCCTCATCTCGCAAATTTTGGCATCCAGCTGATCAAGAAGGTTGGAGTAATATTCGCCTGTAATTGTTCTGCCTTTTGCAAGATAATCAATTAACCTTTCCGACAGATGTGAACGACTTTGCTTTTTTTGGCGCTGAACCACCGGCTTTCACCCACTGCTTGGACTGCTGTTTCGTTTCTGGCGTGTAGTGGTGGACCCATGTCTCAACCATGGTGACAAGTCGCCGTACAAAATTGGTCGGATCCCTGTTGAATCGGTCCAAAGATTGCTGCGAAAATCGTTTGCACATTTGCTTTTGATCAGCATTCAGCAAATACGGCACCCATCTTGCGCAGAGCTTTCGCATCCCTAATTCTTCGTGCAAGATGTTTCGCACCCTTTCTTCCGATATCCCCACAGCCTCCGCTATCTCACTCACCTTCACTCGCCTACCGTCCAACACGATATCATGCACTTTTTCGATGGTTTCCGGTGTGATTGCGTTGTTTGGCCATCCTTCACGTGGGTCATCTTCAAGGGATGTGCGACCATGTTTAAATTCAGCTGCCCACTTTTTAACAGTTGACATGGAAGGAGCAGAGTCCCCGTAAACTTTTGTCAACTTCGGATGAATTTCCTTAGGGGTTAATCCCTCCAAAACGAAGAATTTTATAACCGCACGATATTGAAGTATATCCATTTTAACAAAAAACATGCAACATGTCTACTGAAAAAATTCGTGTAAACAAACTACTTGAGCGAACAAGTTGAAACTAGTCATACGAACTAATGACACATTCACCCAAGCAGGAAGCATAATTGTTTGCCGATTGCAGCACCATCTCTGTGTCAGGCCAAGAATTTTTTACCTTAACCTCATACATTGCCGTACGCAAAAAGCGTGTCTGCGACGGCCATTCAATTTGCTTCCGCCGAGCGGAGGTTCGCGGAGGTAAATGCCCATTTATACATAAGCATAAGTTTCCCATAAGAAATGCGTACAATGCACGTAAACATGTAAACATTTGAAAGTTGCGCATGCCCAAACGTAGTGGCGGCAGCAATGTCCTTACAATCATTTTGCATAATTATGTTGCCTTTGTACCTGTTATCCCTTTTGTGGTGTAGGAACAAATACATATTTACTAACTTAATTAATAATTTCCTATACGTTGTTGAAAAATTATCAGCCTAGGACGTCAAAAATACCTTTTGATGGGCAACTCCTTGTTGAAGAAAGTTTTGATATTTTTAGTGTACTAAGATTTCCTACGCTAGTATTTTCTGTTTCATTCTTTAATGGATCAAATTACTTTATACAAGTAACAGATAATTATTTCACTTATTTGGTTGTTTTGCGATATTCTTACTTCTCACGTTTGTAACACCTATCATTTGTGTTTGTTGTTACCTTAAACTTTTTATTCTTTTCTTTCTTTCTCACTTGTGGATGTCAATTGCTGGATTTATTACATAGTGTAGCGTTGACTGGGTAGACTGCCTGATGGCGTGGTTTCTTGTACTGGTTGAATTATAGATTTGTTGATTTGAAGTACATTGGTATAATAGACATGCATATGTATTCACTCGGTTAGCCATTACTAGTTGCCACTACGTGTTTATCATATCTGGTTATGGATACATTGGCTGATTATTTAGACCGTTGCCATGACCATAAAATAAAAACAGTAAATGTTATAAATGATGATACACCTGTACATTTATATACACTTCCGTGACTTAAACTTAAGTTTTTATTATTCTTTAAGTTTATATTACTAATGAATAAACAGTTCATTCAATGCGATTAGATATTATTTTGGAGTCGTGTTATTATTTATACTAGATATATATATATATATATATATATATATATATATATATATATATATATATATATATATATATATATATATATATATATATATATATATATATATATATAATAATATACATATATAAATCTGTATGAGGATATCATTTGCTAAAAATAACTATAACATTGTATTAAATTTTGCGTTTACAGTTACTGCTTAAATTATAAAAATTGCAATGCTTTCACATATATTTAAAATTAAAAAAAAAACAGCATTACTATCAACTCAAAATTAAATTATCAATATAACAGACTTAAATAAAATTTTAGTAAATAATGGTTGATTTTAGAGCAATTTACTTTCACTACATTTTTATAAACTAGAGTTGTGTATAATGCACAAAATGAAAGATTAGCTTAACAGCTATCAGCCAGCTGCTTTGTACTAATATTGAGAGTAGGCAGCTAATTTATGTTCTAATGTGGGCAGCTAACGCTTTACTGTAAATATTTAGAGTTATAATTGAATGAATTACACTTTTCTCAAAATAGTTGTTTATAAATCAGAACAAATTCCTGTGCGATACCTTCACGTGCAAGTTATATACGCAAGTAGGTGTAAGATAAAGAAATGTGACAATGAGCGATAAAGTCAGCAGAAAAGTACTGCGTGGTTTATCCAAAAGCATTGAGATATACAGTATCAAAAAATGTAATTAGAATAACAAAAACTTTTACTCATTTAGCAAAAATGGTATAAGATACAAAAACGTACGCAACTTCAGTCCGCTTTAAAGTAAGTATCTTGCAATCTCACACATTTCTCCAAGCGTTTCCGAAGCAAATCAGCATGTGCAGTATTCCGTTTCTCCTATCTTAGTAACAACAACCACGAACGAATTTTGCTCTTACACGCTAAGATTGCAAATTCGCTCAGACATTGAAAATGCGACAATTTACTTTACATTTGCTCACATACCGAAGATATCTCCGGTTTTCATTGTAATAACATAAGCGCAATATTTTCTAGACTACGTATAACCAGACATAAAAACTATGTTTGCTTTTATAAAGGTGCTGGTAGTAACGTCTCCTAAGCGAAAGAAGCATTGGTAAACGTGAAAGAGGATTTATTACAACTATAATCTTTTGTATTTCTTACCAATAACACTAAATTGGTAACAATTTTAAAAAATATTTTTATATTTAAGCTGAAAGTATTTATTCTAAAGTTATATAATTCTTAAGATATGAAGAGGATCAATATACAGGGTTTTCCATTAAGAGCTATCGAATATAAATTTCAATAAAACAAGTTGTGTATATCATTGAAAAAATTCATTGGAACAGTATTCTATTACATTATGTATGGAGTATATCGGCCAAATGGGCGTCGCGGCTTCGCTGGGCACATAAATCGGGCTCGATCTCATTGACGGCGTTGGTTATATTGACTTTTAAGAAGTCACTCGTCTGCAGCTTATTCGCATAGACCCATAATTTAACGTAACCCTACATGAAAAAAATCTAATGACGTTAAATCACACAATCTCGGTGGCCAGTTGACTTTGCCGAAACGTGAGATAATCATGCAGTCGAATTTATGCAGAAGATCCATTTTGAATACACTGTGTGGCACGTAGCGCCGTTTTGTTGAATATATATGTCGTTGAGATCCATATCTTCCAATTTAAGTTAAAAAAATTAGTTATCATCGACCTGTACCTCTTGCCGGTGGCAGTAGCGGCGGTGCCAGCTTTATTTTGAAAGAAGTACGGGACAATGATCCCACCGGACCAAAGCAGAACAGTAACTTTTTATGGATGCGTTTGTAACTGATGGGTCTCATGTAGATTGTTCTCTTCCCAAATGCACCAATTTTGCTTGTTGACTTAGCCATTCATACAAAAATGGACCTGGTCACTGAAGATGATTTTTGGTCTGAAATCGGGATCCACTTCCATCTGCTCCAAAGCCCAGTCAGAAAATGCTTGACGCTGCTTATAGCCGTTTATCTTTAGTGTGTGAAGTCTGTAAAAGGCCAAGTTTTTGGCCGCGATAAGAAATTGACTGCCTCGGGTTATCCTGCACACTCTCGCTCATTGCAGCAATGTGTTCTCCACATCTCACGTTTCGACAACATGCGGATGTTGTTTGATTGTTTACTGAATCAGTTGATTTAAATTTGCCCACTAAAGAATAAATAGTCGACTAAACAGGACGATTTTATGCACTGTAATAATCGCGTACCGCACGGAACGTAGTTCAAACTTTATTTATTGAAATCGCCCATTTATAATCTACTCACACACGAGTAATAGGTAAACCTTATGTAGTCTGACATGTCAGTAGGCTAAAACTAGATAGTTCTAGATGGTTACACAGACTGGTTGGAGAGCTGTTCTATCAGATGATTTCCATGTCCTGACAGGTACGTACAGACTACGTACGGAATCTTAGTTCGGTATGAAGGGTTTAATTAGTGATGTACAATAGATCGTTGGTTATTGCACGAAGGATTTTTGACTGGAATTGCTGCAGGATTTTGGTGTGGCAGGTTTTAGCGCAGTCCCATAGCTATTTTGATTCTATGTGTCTAGATGGGTTTAATAATACATTTGTATAGCAGTAGTGTGCTCGAAAGTGATAGTTTGGAGCTTCTGACGATGATCCAACGCATTTTCTCAATTGTGAGATTTATTTGCTTTCGTTTGGCTTTGATGTGTGTGCTTCAGGTTAGCTTGTGGTCCAGATGTATTCCAAATTATTTTATGTTTATTTTATGAGGTATGGGAGTATTGTTAATACTGTTTCGAGGATTTACAATGTGGCTATTAGTAAACGTAATTTGTGGAGATTTATCGCAATTGACTGTAATTCGCTATTTATTAAACCTGTTTTGTAGGATGTCTAGGTGAGTTTGTAAATGGGCTGCTGCAAATATTGGGTTTGTGTTAACTGAGAGGATAGCTGTATTAACAACAAACACGGCAAGTAGAGTATTGTCAATTGTAGGTGTGTCAGAGGTATACAAAGATAAAGTAGCGGTCCTAGAACGCTGCTCTGTGGTACTTTGGAGGTGATTTTATGATATTCAGAAGTTTTGTTGTATATTTTGATTTGAAAGGTTTTCTCTGTTAAATATGATTTTAATATTAGGTATAATTGGCTTGGAAAATGCAGTTTAATTTAATATCAGACGCACGACAGCGCGAAAGGTTTGGCCTGCCAGACTAACGCGGCCCTGTTCGACTCCCAGGTCAAAAATAACGGCAAACATCGAGTGCTCTCCGCCCATCATACAAACACCTTTGGCGGTCGTACATTCTCCTTCTTCTAACGGGTCAGACTAGCCACCTGCCCGGGGTACGCCCAACATGGCTCATAGTACTACACGAAATGTGTAGTTAGAAACAGGTTAATAGCCTATATAAGAGTAGAAGAAGAAGAAGAAGAAGATTCACGTCCCAGACTTTGTCGAAGGCATGCTTTATGTCTAGGCATACCGTTGTATAAACGCGCTTAGTCGCTATGGTCCAAACTGGTAGTTTTGGATAATTTGGTATAGGTCTACAATTTTATGGACTTTCAAATACTTTCAAACACTTTACTAATTTTTGTAATAATTTTTAATTAGATATCTAAAATTACCAATATCAAAATATTCCATAGTAAAGACGCCCCTTGAAGACCTTCTTAGGGAGTACGCAAATTGTTCTTCAAAGTCGATGCGGAAACGCCGAGATTTTTCTCAAAAACGTGTGTTCTATTTTGTCATTTGTAGGGCTGTATGTGGCGTGAAATGGATTGGGGAAAGTATGTTGGTTAAAGAGTGTAGCGTAATTCACGAGGCGAGATAATGAGTGATTTCCATATGATGCGTAGACGTTAGCTATCACCTTATATGTTCAGGCATTGTGGGCGTTTTTCTATTTCAAGTGCGTAATCTGCAATCCTGTTGGTGAGATGGGAAATGGGCGCAATGGTTTTTGCCAGCGGAAAATGAATTATGTGGGCTGTTTCTTTATTATGTTTGGCAAGTGCCGAACCATTATCGCCTTTCCGTACGGCGGTATATTGGTCCTTTGGCAGTCTCCAAAAAATAGTTCATAAACTCCTTAGGATTCATTGGGCAGTGGTCCTTTGCTGAGCAGATAAACCCAGATATTTGGTTATTGGTCATAAAGACAGTATGTTTTGTCTCATTATTATGTGGCTGATTTATCGGCGATGCCTCTGATGTAAGGTAAGAGTCCTTTATATTGGTCAAAGGGGTTTTGGGATTAAAAATTAATGTTTTTATTTATATTTCTGATTACACACAATCAGGATATATTGTAATATCCATTTTTCAGTAGGATGGTGGTAATGGTTTTAATGTCTTTTGGCAGTTTTTCATATCGGAAAGTCTGATGTATTTGATGATAAGGAAACCGAATGAATTTGGGTAGGATGGTGAGAGATTTGGCCAAATCCACGTTTTTATTATTTCAAATTGATGATAGTTTTTCGTATATATTTTGTATTCCATATCGTTGTAGCTATATGATTGTAAGGAAAATAATTTTTTTCATAAATAATTTGTACAACAAAAACATAATATTTTGCTTTTTATAGTCCATTCTTCTCACTAATAAAGTGTTAAATCCAAATATATATGTAATAATTTAGGTAACATTAAGGAATCTACAATAAAAAATTATTTGGTATTTTGTTATTACTTGTTGTAACAAAGACATTGATAGTAGCGAGAGTAACATTAAAAATACAATTTTAAATTGAACAGACTTACCTTATTCTAGAAAAATGTTTATAAAAGCCAAACTAGTGTCGTTTGACTTTAAGGTATGGGTGAATATACAGATATACACCAAAAAAGTCAGGTAACAAAATAGGGATCACTTGTTCTTTGTGTAACAACATTGCCTTTGTTTAAAGTTCTACACTACAGGCGATATACTTTAGGTCCTAATTTTCAGTCATATTTCTTTCTATGAAATTTGTAAAACTAGAACTAAAAAATGTCTGTAAATATATACAATGAGTTGAAAAGACAAAGGGATTATGCATTAAACTATGAGATAGTGTTTTAACAAGTTATGGTTAATGAGTAACTGCTTGGCGGAAGAAGAAATAAAAGAGAATAAAAGTGGAACATAAAAAACATGCATTAACCTGCACTCATAAAAACTATAATTCCTTTGTTATTGAAAGTATAGATTCATGCTTTTTATTATATAACAGTTTTTTAATACTTTATAGATAAATTTTACTTTACACGTTTTGAATCTATTGTTGCAGTACCGTTTCACTTCTATCAATGTTTAAATCAGAATTATACTATGAGTCATAGTAAATTTTGATGTAAAATTTCAATTTGTCTAATAAAACTGAATGTAACACAGAAAAAAAATGAAAAGATAGTTCAACATTATTGGTTATTTATGATATTGGTCGTGATGGCATACGCCGTACTTTGTCCATATATAGTAGCAAGATATGACAGGAAAATGAAAACTTTTTATTTACTTAAAAGTGATTTACACGTGCGATAATAAAAAATTTAAACAAACCAAAACAAATCTTTTATAGCTGTTTTTTGGAGATTGTAAGATTCATTGTAATTTTTGAAATGAGAGATACAATGGTTAGTATTTGTTTACAAAAGAGCTTCTAGGATCTAATATTGAATTACTTTAAAGGTAAACAGAAATTGACAAATATTTTAAGTTTCATTTGAACACAGTAGTATGAAGTTACAAAGCTTACAAAGCTGCTATAGCTAGAAACGCGAATTAAACATGGAAATTCGGATTATTCTTTATACTCTCCACTAAAAAATATTCTATATGTGACGTGAAAAAAATTATTAAAAAAAGAAGAGAAACAGGATTTATTGCCCATAAAAGACTAAGTGGAGGAATGCATAAAACATTATAAGAAAACAAATATATTGCAGTAAATCAATGGAAAAATTAGTTATTTATTAAAAGCAGAGCTACTTAAAGCAATTGCTTTAAAAAACTACATTTAAAAAAGCAACGCAAAATGAATAGTAAAATATGGTGGTGGTAATATAATGATTTGGAGATGTTTTGGCGATGACCAGAATGGACGTTTAATGAAAATAAAAGAAAAGTGAGTGAAGTAGTGTATTTAGACATTCTATAAACCAATGCAATACCATTTGCTAAAAGGATGATTGGTCTAAACTATGTAGAATATATTTTCAATTTTTGAAAAAATGAAACCATCCAGAAAGAATGGTTTGGCCCTCAATTGCCTGTTATAGAATTGTTGTGAAATTAGCTGGACAAAACTGTTTATAAATAATACCGGTAAGCCGAACTGACTTTTTAACAAATTATAACAACAAAGGCAGAGTATTGGAGCAGATACTTTACAAAGATTGCCTCAAAGAATATTTTAAATCTGCAAGGCATATCGATAGATCAGAATGTAATAATACATTTAAAGCTATTATCAATAGTATATATGAATTTAATAAATTATGTTTTCCCTATGAATTTTTTAGTTAAATAGAGTGCAACATTTCTTAACTTTTGTTTGGGAAGTTTAGAATTAAAAATAACTAAAAGGATTAAACAGCAATGCATAAAAAAAATTCTTTTGATAGTATTTTAACAAAACTACTAAATTATACGATTACAGATAGATTTAAAAAAATTTTAAAAACAAATTACACAAATATTTAATCGGATGTTTGTAACTTGATAGTTTATAACAATCAAGTACGATTTATTTGTTATAGTAACTAATGAAACTATTATTTCGCCGGCTTCATTATAACTTAGAGGTCGTAAACCTCAATAAGCAAACTAATTACAGGACATAAATGACTGACAACTTGCTTCAGATTGCTGGAGTTCAACTCCCCCATGAACTTTACACTTCTTCAAGGCCAATATAATCGCAATTGTTCCTCTTTAACGGATTAATTCTAGTTTAACACAATGCCATTAAGATTTTTAATTGAATTTCCAATTCTTATGTTTATACAATATTTTCGATATCAAACGATATCTTTAATTTAGGATTCACAACAAACGGTAAAAGCAAAAATAATAACACTTCACATGCGAATAATGAATATTAAAATTATAGGTAATAGAGATTGTTAATATAAATAGTACCAAAAAAAGATCAAAATGAGTAGAAGGTATAAAGACTTATGTTCCTGCAGGTAAACAATCATTCGACTAAAAAATATTGTTCTGGAAATATCTTTCTAAGGCATTTGCACTTGTCTTAAATGTTTAGTATTGCAGCTGGTAGTAAATGAATGATATAAAAATCTTGATTACCAGATACTACCAAGTTTAATAATATGCGTATGCACTATTCTGCTAACGGATGCTCTTAATATTTAAAAAATAACAACAGAATGAGTTTTGTTATAAATAAATCTGGCATTAGATGTTTCCCCCACAAATAATATTTGGATGTAATTTATTGCAACTGCACTGGCAGAAATTTGACCGGTGCATTATAAGTAAATTATCTCAAACAAACAAATATACGGCCATGATTTACTACGACACACAACAGTAATATTTTTAAACGTTTTTCAACGTTACCGTAAGAGGCACGCGCAGCAGTGTTGTGTTGAAAATGCGAAACCGCGCATGCCGATGGTTTCTGAACAACTAAAACTTATTGTTACCTACAAGCTTAACATATTTTTTGTATGATACTCTAAAATAACCTTATTTTAATAACAATTACTATATGAAATACTGTATGAATATAAGGTTAAAGAAAATAAATGTTACTGCAGATCAGAAAAATGACGGAGTTAATTGTAGGTGATGTGTAATCAAAAATTTTACGGCCCAACTGGACTTAGGCTGCAATAAATGAGTACCTGGAGGTCAAACTCTGGGGTAATAATGAGCGGTGGGTACGTAGCGCTGGCCACGTTACTACCCTTGTGTACCGCAGCCTCTAGATTGTAGCAGACCTATCCTGTTACGACCCCATGAGGCCTTCGTGGCCTATTACGGGGAACTATTATTATAATTAAATCTACGATTCGCACTAAGTAAAAGTAAAATTTATTCAATTTATCAATAAATAATAGGAGTAGTAAGAACGTTTTGATATCAATAAGATAGTAAAGAAATAATGCCTGAACTATTTATTAATTTTTCACTTTGTCAAATGGTCAACTAATTTTATTTATTTTTATTAGTCATAAAATTGACATGTAAATTTTAACTTTCCGTTTTCACATTCTCTTTGGGTTAGATATTATCATTCGTACTAGTTGTCGAGTTAAAACTAGCTTTGACGATAAGAAAGTTAATACAAAAAATAAAAAAAATTTTAAATTTGGACAGTAAGTGTACATGCAGACGGGCACACAAGTAAGCACAGTATAATAAGTTATTTCCCACAAACTAATAATATAAACATTTAAAAAATAAATATATAGATATGTTTTGGGTAGCTTCTTGTGTAAAATTTTACGGAAAAGTTAGGTAAGGTGACAAATTTAAGTTATTCATTGTTTTACTACAAGATAGAGACAAGATGAACTTTAAGTTTAAATTAATAAATGTAACGTTTTTGTCGCATTATAGCAAAATTAGGATATAATACTAAAAAAATTGAGACAATTTAGTGAAAAGTAAAAGTAATATTAAGATTGCCATCAAATACAGAAAACGAAATATTTCTCCCATTTTTTCCATTTTTAAAGCAGAGAAACTTTATACACATTACCTTTAACCTTCACTCTTTAAACTATTTCTTATTGACTCTTCAAATATTATGATTGTTGTTCTATTACAATATTTAAGTGAATTTTCTCCTTTGTATGAATTCCTTAATTAAAATATTGGGTATTCATTAGCAAAATCTGCCGTACCAGTTAACTTTGGACAATTCTAATGCTATAAATTAAGTTTCTTTATTTTAACTATTCCGTAATGCATTTTTATAATTCAGGAATGCTTAATCTGTCGAGGAAAGCATCTTTTATAATTTTGTCAAACTATTAGAACTCCAATATTATCACTATTTTAGATGTTCTCCGATATTGAATTTTTATATATACATATATATACATACATACATAAATAACTTATTTTACGGGTTAAATCACGTAAAAAAATCGCATTTGCAGTAAATCTCGATGTCTTGGCATCAGCTGCGGTCAAATATAGCCACTGATTTACGAGTCCTAGAAATTTTGGAACAAAATAATATTAAAATTGTGTAGGCACACAAAAAGAACGCTATGATGATTTTAAATATAGCAGTCTACATAAGTAAAATACAAAATTTATTATAATGATCCGAGTCTCGCCAGGTATCTAACAATTCCACCCCTACCTTAAAAATAAAAACAACACTCTCAGTACTAATTCAAACCTATCATCCAAAACTAAGTTTCTCATATCCCGAGAAAATTCCTCTAAAAATTTAAAATAATATAGCTTTTCTAAAATTCATAAAGAAAACGTTTCTCTATGTCCCATAGTCAGTACATTCGGTTCTCCTATCCACAACCTAGCTAAGTATCTTGCTAAATTTCTTTAATCTCTTACAAAGCAAGCCTCATCCTATATTCTAAACTTATATCATTTACTAGAAATGCTTAAAACTGTTCTTGTACGAAAAGATGATGTCATGGCCATGTCTTTATTTATTAAAAATAATTTACATTATAAGGAACGATACCTTCTCGTTAATTAACTATTGCCTATCCAATAACTGACTTATATTTCAAAATAATTTTTATCTGTCATACCAATCTGTTTATAATCGATTTTGAAATAAAAACCCCAACCTTCGTTCATCATAAACCTACCTTTTACTATTTAGACTCACTAAAAATATTTTTTTTGAATTTCTTTCCCACCTAAACCAAATCCACACCAATAATAAATTCACCTTGAAAACCAAACATAACAATTTCCCCCCTTCCTAGACACTTTAATAACAAGAAAATTTTTAATTAACAGATTTGATTACACTGTCTGTAGAAATTCTACTTATACAAATCGTTACGTAAATTCCAAATCCTATCATCACCCTGCCCAAATCCATTCAGTTCCAAAATCTCACATTTCCATATATATCAACTTCCCGACATGGTAAATCGAGAAGTAGAACTCAAAAATATCACCACCACCCTACTACTAAATGGAAATTTTAATAAATTCTTACCTCATATAATTCAAACAAAAATCTCAAGACTTTCCTGACCAATAAAAAGTGTTTTGCATTATAAAATATGTATTACTGATAAAATAAGCCGTTGACTCAAAGACCACTGTCCCAATAAACAATGAGTTTATGACATACCTTCTGAGAAATGCCATAGGCCATATAAAGGAAAAATATCTAATCAAATATATGGAAACGCACTAGCCGTAGGGAAAGGCAAAAAAATAACAAAGAAACAGGTCACAAAATTAACTTTCTCTAATAAAAACAATTGTTCCCATTTCCCATTCAACTAACAGAATTATTTGTGACAGCCAACGTTTGCTCGTTATATGGAAACCCCTCATTACCCCACACTATCTGTTACGCAACACTTTCAAACCAACAAACTTTCCCTAAGCCACTGCATTTCCGCCAAACTTTTACTTCTAGCTTTGCAAATAATATAACAAAGCAGGACAAATAAAAGATCAGTATTATTTAGATTCATCGTTCTTGGAAAGTAGGTAGATTAAAACCATGAGCGAAGAGCTAACTTCTTAAAAATGTAATTACAGTCGAAAGTCAGAGTTTATCTTTACTGAACTGAAAGTTTCTAAGCATGATATTTGTGCATTTCAGCATCAATAAAAATACTACTTCGGCTGTTTGCCTTAAAGTATGTTAGAACGTTGTTCTTAGGTGGTCAGTCTTTATTTGAATTATTGGTGTGTATTAAAGTTAAGTTTTCAGAGCGCATCTACTTCCAGAAAAGTGTTGATTATTTTCATTGAGCATGTAGCTGATTATAAATACAGTTGTATTAAAACAAAAAATAAGCCAGGGTCATTAAATCTTGCTACAAATTCAAGTTAATTTATACAATACTATACTAGAAATAAATGTGCCTAAGTCATCCCTTGTAATGACATTTTAAATAAAATAGCGTTAAAATTGCAAAAGTTTTTGTTCAACTTTAATTACGCCCAATGATTGTTACTTGGAATTGAAAAATACTTAAACTAAATCTCTATATAAAATTTTAATTTTTTTTCTTTTATGTTGCATGCATTAATTTATTTCAATACAAATTCAATGAAAGTTTGGGCTGTATTGAAACAAATTACCAGTGCTGTATTAAAGCTGTTGATAAATGGCCAAAAGCAAAAATTATTATGAAAAATATAAAGAAATAAGAAGGCACAAGATTTTGCCCAGATTTATATTAAACTTTTTTGCAGCAAAAATTTACACAAACTATAAAAACTAAAAAGAAGAGTTTATAATTTATTCATAAAATACTAGCTGCGTAATATATTAAGCCTTGTTACTTCGCAACAGGTTGTTCCAGAAATTCACGAGGGGTAAAAAAAATATTTATTAGACCGCGATTCTTTTTATGGCAATCTTTATTCGTCTAATTTAACCCACTTCTTTTTTTAAAATTTACTATAAATTGGAGAAGATATTGGAAATTAAGGTATTCTGTTTTTGTACTGTAATATCTGCTAAGAAAAAAACGATGAACTTTGCTGTTTACAATTTAAAGTATTATGTAATTATTTGTATAAGAAATATTAAACAAAAGTTTTTAAAATTTTTATATTTTCTTAGGCTTTACACTGAGAATAATAAAAAGGCGAAAATCATATAATGAAGTTATTTTATAATTTAAAAGTATTATTTTATTGTATCATATCCTGCGATATTAAGATCAAATACAACATAATGTAGATAACCAAAATTAAATAGGCACTAAATAAATAAATTATAATGTTCCATGAGTTAATAGAATGGCGTTAGTAGTATGAGGGGATCCATCCAATGATGTTATCTTATTACTTAGAATTATCCTCCGCGTAAATCAAATTTATTTATTTTTTGATAGAAGGTTATAATGTAGACTGAACGCTAAAGTATTTGGATAGACTTGCACTCAAAGAAAGTAGTTTTATGCATTGTTTATATGTCTTGGCATTTTGAAGTCATTTACAATAAACCTGCAAAGCTTCCAACGCATAGCAAAGTGGCGAAGCAGTCTCCCAAATTTGAGAACCCTCTAGTTTGTAGGTTTAAAAGCCAAATTCATGTCCAATGTTGTTATTTTGAAAATTTGAAATCGTAAAGGTCACTAACGCTGACCTTTGACCATTCAGTTAGAAAATCACTAGCAAACAAGCCTTTTTGGTCACCTGTCGATTGGTAAAAACAGAATTTGGAAATTCCCAGCCGTTCTCGAGTTATTGCTTGGACGGACGGACGGAGGGATAGACAGACAGACGGACAACATGAAGTTAGTAAGTGACTCCGCTTCGCTTCGCCACTTAATAATTTTATATGTGTTTAATTAAATACTTTAAATATTTATATTTGATTTACAAGCCATCCCCAAAGCATAATTCCATAAGTCCATATCCTTTCTTTTTGAAATATGTGTTGCTTTTAAATTAGCTGTATACTTAGATGTAGATTCCAATAGCGCGTTTCCACATTATTTAGGTATACTAGCGGATATTTTGTACGATTTAGAGCGAGGTTGAGAGTCGCTTTTGGTTTCATCTACTTTTACTCACTACAGGCGACTTTACACGACGCTAGTAACTCGTACGAGTCACTAAAACCGAGTACTCGCTTTTAGTACTCTCCTTGTGTAAATTGGTGTTCTGTATTCCAGCAGAGTACTCGCTGCGAGTGTCCATGCCAGTCGAGTGAATAGAAAGCACTCCTATTTACTGGAACGAGTTGATTCCCCCACCAATATTTCCCCCACACACTACTCGACTGTATGACGTACTAGCACCGTTGGAGACCAACTACACGATTCGAGTAACTCATACGAGTGGTTAGTTTAGTGCTACTGAAGTGGTTGATACTGCGTACCACGTGTTTTGTAATAGTTTATCGTAGCGTGTAGCTTTTTAAAATGGCTAAGTGGGGTGAAGAAACCACTTTAAAATTTGTGGAAATTTATAGAGACGAAGAATTTTTATGGAATACAAGCCTGAATAATTATAAGAACAAATTGGCTCGTGAATCATCTTTATTAAGAATTGTAAAAGAAATGAATATATCTGATTTTGGTGTTGCTGTGGCAAAAAATAAAATTAAGAATTTAAGATCAACATATAATCAAAGCCAGTAAAATGATGGCGTTTTGATTTTTATAGTTAAAATATTGGGTACCGCAATGGGGAGGAGCACGAATGTTGATATGTTTTCCGTGGATTGCTCCGTAGCACCCTGGAAAATTCCAACGAGTATTGAAATCGCGTTCTATAGTTTTCCATTCCTCTCGAGTCTCTGGCACCTGTGAAACAAAGAAATGTCACATGAAATTTAATTTAATACTATTAATAAGTTTAGTTTTGTTGTAATAAATATAATTATTATTTTGCAGAATGACGGAGAACCACACGATGAGGAAAAATCGCAAAAGCTTCAAGAGGTATCTCAATGGAAAGATTCTCAAACCCAAGAGGACTCTCTAGTCCAAGAGGAGCAAGACATGCAAGAGAAATCAAGGCAAGGGAGAAAAAATAGTCTGTGGGAAAATCAATTGAACAAACAGACTCATGTCATAAGTCCCGGATCTGCACCAAAGCGTAGAAAGTTATTAAATACCAGAGTGAAAGAAGTTGCTTCATGTGTCAGTGATCTTAAGAACTTGTCCGGGATTCTTTTGAATGTTGAAGACGAACAATATGATGAATTCCAACTTTTTGGCTCAGCGTTGCAGCCCAACTAAAAAAAAGTTCCCCTTGAAGATGCTGTATTGGCGCAGAGTAAAATACAGGCGCTATTAACAAGATACAGACTAAAAAGTATGAAACAAAGTAACTTGCGCGCAGAAATTCCTTTGTCGAGCAGCAGCACGAATTCATCAATATTTTCTCCACAATCTGTTACCTCATACGACTATGAATCGTCATATGATATACAACCACAAGAAGCTTCACCAATGGTTGATCATAATGCCCCAAAAGAAACGGACTTTATAGCACAGGCTCTATCAGAAATTCATGATTTGTGGAGCATAATAAATTGCCATTAAGTATACAATATATAATTATGTTATAATATATACATTTCATGTTTTATAAATCAAAATAAATTGTCATTACGTACATATTATTATATATGAACGGTGCGGGGAAAAAAGAAGGTAAGCCATCTACATTTTATCATTTAAAATTTGCAATTTTTTACTACACAGAACGATCAGTCCATTTTTGGGAACAAAAGAAATAGATGGCTTACTTCTTTTTTCCTTGTACTCTTCGTATGCTAATTCGAAGAACAAATACTTACCTTAATAAATTCTTTTAAGACATCGAAAATTGCATCGCAGACTTCTGGTATAAATTTTGAAATAGCAGGTCTTGAAACATGGAACTGTTGTTGAAGATTTCGGAAGCTATTTCCAGTTGCAAGGTATGAGAGGGTTATTTCCAACTTTATTCGGCTGGATATAGCTGCTCTCATTGTTGAATCGGTTCGTTGTATTCGTGGCGATATTTTCTCCAACAATAAATTAAAAGAATCTGGAGACGTTCGCATACAATTTCGGTATTCGGGAATGTCCTCTAAAGCCAGCTCCTTCAGAAGCGTACTTGAGGCCCCACGCGCGGATCTTCTAGGCAGCCAATTTCGTACCCATATTCTTGTTGGCACGTTTTCTTCCGATTCGATTATTTCCATCAATTATTCGCACAATACTTTAATACACGTCTTTAAACACTTCTTGATCAAAGACCTTCTGCATATAATGCTCATCTTTGCAAGAAAATAAAACAAAAACTCGACTACTGGAAATTTCCGCTAAACCGAGTGGCGTCTACACGTTAAACACCAATTTTAGCGTGTAGACGCCACTATCCTGGTGAAACACTCGCCTCTAGTACTCACCTCAGTGACTCGTACGAGTTACTAGCGTCGTGTAAAGCCGCCTTACTTCTTCACCAAGGTTGATAGTGGAGAAAAGTGGGAGTACGCGTTAAACGAAGCTAATTGAAAATTCTTAGACCTACTACTACATTAACTTAATTAATACCAAAAATTATTCTACATATTAAATTATAAAAAAACAACCAAACAATTAAAATTTATATTCTCAAAAAACTTAATCTTATATAAATATATCTTGGATCAAATTTATTAAAAGCTTGCTTCACATCCATAAATACTATTGAATATATACATTTATTATCAAAAGCTCGAATAATTATATTAAAGACAAGATAACGTTGTTAACTTGTAAAATGATCTCTTTTAAATTTATATTTCTTTATTGCAATTTTTCAATATATGGGTTTGGTGAAGCCTATTTATCAAATGATTTTTTTATAGTTTAGAAATGTGGGACCAGAAGGAAAACATGACTTAATTTCTTTGCAGAGTTTAGTTGGATTTAAAGCCAAAATTATCTGTGTAAATTTTAATAAGAATGGCTAATTATTAAGGTGTGAAATAGAGTTACAAATCTATTTTTAAAATATTATGCTATTTTTAAGCAACTTGCCAAGCATCTTACCCACTATTAAATTATATTCGGGTGCTCCTTTTTGTTAAAATGTTGAATTTTATTATGTACTTCAATAAAAATAAAACTTAATAGACAGCAAAAGTTACAATGAAACGTCAAGAAATGTTCTGTTTTGTTTATTGAAGTGGGAAGTAAAGGCATCAAAAAGATGTCGAGACAGCAAATCTGCTTTTTTTTTATTTTCAACAAACCCAATTTATTCTACTATTATATAATAAAGACCTTAGTGATCTTCTAAGTTGTTGTTGTACTTAGAGTAACTATAATCGGTATATCATATGATAAGTAAAGGTTGCTTACAATGTCTGTGTAATTAGAAGCGATGCCATCTGTGACAAAAAGTCTGAAAGGTCAAATATTTTAGTCTGCAGGCCAATCAGTTGAACGAGCCGTAATTTTCTTCACGTTTGAATTCTACAATCCCTTGTCCTTGGTCATAACTAATCCAAAACTCTAATAAGTACGTGTATGTTTACAATTTAAATCACCGCATATGAAAAGGTTGCCAAGTGACTGAAAATTTATTTAAGATTTTTCTAGGTAATCTATATGGGCAGTGTATAATGTGATTACATTGCGTAACTTGCAAAAAAGAATTGTTGCTTGGATTTTAATAATTTATAATGGATTATTCAATTTTTTGTTAGTATCGCTGTACATTTGTAAGCAGAACTATAGAAGTGTACTGTTTAATAAAAGTTATTATTATGCTTAAGATTTTTAAGTATGATCTAACATTAAAATGTATATCTGATATAATAAATATATCTGTATTACTTAGTTTTCAAATAATTCTGTTTTATTTTTTTATTCATTAACGACATAACTAAGAATTTCTATTTTTTTAGTGCATTGTTCTTTTAAAATGTTGGCAATTATTAGCATTATCCATGTCTTTAAGAAAGGCGATGTTGTGCTTTGCTCAAACAATTGATGCAGAATTTCATCTAAGATGTTCTACCCCTGTTTGCGCAGGCTTTCGCAATGTTTTTTCCTGAATTATTAAATGTAACAATTCATATTTGTTATTACGTATGATATGGACAAAATAAAACAGATTACGTAGTTTTATGGATTTGTTAGAATTTCTATTTATTTAGTAATACTTCTTTGTTAGTTGTTGTAGCTATCCATAGTAATTTCAAACATGCTTTATAAGCCTACATTTCAAAGGTTTTCATTTGATATCACATAATTTCAGTAAGAGTCCAACTCTAGGAACCATGTAGAAGAGTTCTAATTATATATCAAAGCATATGAAGCATACAAAGGGATATTGTAATCAAGTGATATGTTAAATTTTTTTTTTTTGATTTTTTTTCATCAGCTTATATATTTATGCATGGAAACTGTTTGAACAGTATCCTTTCCATTTTTTACAATTCCTTGTATTTTGGTGCAAATCTGGTCACCAACCACTTGGTTTTCTTCACATTTAATTAGAAAGATTTAAACATAATTATTTTAATTTAATTATATGTAGATTTCAAATTTACTAGCATATTATTTGGTTGCATTTTAAATTCTTCTAAATAATTTATGTAATGTAATTGGGGTAGCGAGTAACACCCTTCCCCAATCCCGGTAGAGGATAGGCTACTAAAGGATTTGGAAAATCCTTTAGTATCGGTCTTAAATGAAACGTCAAAAAGACAAGGATAAATACTCGCAAAAGCCGTATAAATATTGGAACATGGAATGTCCGCAGCTACTTTGAAGTTGTAAAACTGGAGACGCGGCGGCTCAAAATATCAATTTTAGGAGTATGTAAAACACGCTGGCTCGGCATGGCCAAACGTAACATTATTAAAGATGCCACACTGCATTATTCTGGAAACGATATACAACATTATATACACGGAGTTAAACATTTAATAAGAGTGTCACACAATTTATACCTTACTATGATAGAGTAATGCTACCAAAAATCCAAGCAAAACCAATTAGTATAAAAACCTCAGACAAATCAGACGAAGAAGTAAAAGCTTTTTACGACGACATTAAGTAACTACTAAAATATACCAAATCACATGAATTAAACGCCATACAAGGTGATTTCAATGCTAAAGTAAATAAAAGAAGAAATAATAGAAGGTATATTAGGGCCTTTTGGTTTAGGAGAAAGGAGCATAAGAGGTCATAGACTGTTACAATTCTGCCAAGAAGAACAATTTAAAATCACAAACACATGATTCACCTTACCACCGAGAAAAGTTTACGAGTGGAGATTCACTCAAGATAAAGATGAAAACATTGTACGAAACCAAATCGCCTTAATTCCCATAAACAAGAGATTTAGCAAATCAGTAATAACAGCTCCCACATACTTGGGTGCTGACGTACCGTCAGATTATGTTCTTCTACAAGTAAGTTTAAAACTAAAAATTGCTGTAACAAAATCTAACCACACCATAACACAAAAAATGGACATCGATAAACTAAGAAAAGAAGAAATTAGAACAGAACTAAAATGAAAATTAAATAAAAAAATTGCAAAAATAAGAGACAATAGTTCAAAATGACACCCATAGAATTATGGAAGGAAACAAAGACAAAATACAAAACATTGCAACAGAAGAATTAGGATACTACAAAAACCAATATAAAAAAGGTGGATGACGGGGAACATCCTAGAATTAATGGAGCAAGACGAAAATACAACAGCAGAAATAACAATGAATATAAGAGATTGAACACACTAATCAGGGGTAAAATTAGGAAAACTAAAAAATGGATAGAGAAAGAATACGAAAAGATTAAAAAATTACAACACATGCACGACTCCCTAGGAAAACATAAAAAGCTAAAAAAGTAACTGGTGTACATAAAACACAACAATCGCTAATATTATTGAACAACAGGAATGATATAATGATAGAGGATAAAGAACTCCAAAAAAAACTATGTAACTTCATTACATAGTTTTCTTAGTCTGCTAATGACTCGCAACGAGATCTTAACGAAAATCTTGCAGCACCAGCATTATCAGGACCACCAATAACGGTAGACGAAATTAGAAAGGCGGTAAAAGAAGCCGAAAATAGTAAAGCAGTAGGACCAAATGATTTACAATCAGAAATTGTGAAACTGATTGACTAAGACAATGTCGATATCCTAATTATAATGTTTAATAACATATGCGACACAGGATGCTTTTCTAAGAACTGGGTAAGGTCCACATTTATGTCTCTACTCAAAAGAAAAATGCAGGAAAATGCAATGACCATAGACTAATAAGCTTAATGAACCATACCCTTAAAATGTTTTTAAAGATATTACATAACAGAATTTATTCTAAATGCGAGCGTAATATAACCACCAATCAGTTTGGTTTTAGGTCAGAAATAGGAACTGGAGAAGTACCCGTTGGGATAGAGGTATTGGTACAAAATTGTTGAGATTTAAACAAAGACGTGTTTCTTTGTTTTATAAACTTCAAAAAAGCTTTTGATCGCATTCAACATAAGAAGCTTATGAACATCTTGAGAAACACGGATGTATAGAAAACTCATATGGGCACCAGACAACATACATAACAACACAAAATATTAACATAGATGACATCCATATCCAAAGAGGCGTACGACAGAGATGTATGCTGTCCCCACTATTATTTAATCTCTACTCGTAAACCATATTTGACGAAGCCCTTGAAGAACAACAGATGGGTGTAAAAGTAAATGGGGTGCCAATATTGAACTTTAGATATGCAGAGGATACAGTACTGATTAAAATAAAAATAAAAAAAAATATTATGTTTATGTAACTTTTTTTTGTAACTATTAACTATATTTAGCGTTTTTAGGAACAATCTTGTACAAAAATGGGATTCAGCGACGATTATTTTATTTAGCTTGATTCTCTATATACTGCCGTTCTATTATGTCCGTTACCATATCAAATATCATGTGGTTGAATTCATCACTAATAAAAAGTGGGATTTACTTTTTACCAGTCTTACTATCCCATCAAACTTACTGTGGATTATTATATCAACCGCTAACTGAAAAATTGTCAAGAAAAAAAATTGAAAGAATTCTGCTAAAAACAAATGGGTATCAATAATTGAACTCTATAGTTTTGTCTTTTAATTAAAGTTGTCTTTAAATAACGTCGCATAATTATGTTTTAGCCTAACAATTTTTAAATGTCAGCTGTGCTTGAGCTAATAAAATTCCTTTTACTTTTAATAAATTATCTTAGACGTACGCCAATGACGTTGCATAAATTAAGTATCGTTAATAGATAACGTTTCTAATATTGGCGATAAATCAAAGTAAAGTAAACTAAATACCTTAATTCTCAATATCGTCTCTAATTTAAACTAAAATTTAAAAAAAGTTGGTTAAATTAGATGAGTAGAGAATAGAAAGGATCAGGGTCCAATAAATAATAAATTTTTTACCCCTCGTGAATTTCTGAAACAACATGTCGCGAAGTAGCAAGGCTTAATATATTACGCAGCTAGTATTTTATGAATAAATTATAAACTCTTCTTTTTAGGTTTTATATTTTGTGTAAATTTTTGCTGCAAAAAAGTTTAATATAAATCTGGAGCAAAATCTTGTGCCTTCTTAGTTCTTTATATTTTTCATAATAATTTTTGCTTTTTGACATTTTATCAACAGGTTTAATACAGCACTGGTAATTTGTTTCAATGCAGCTCAAACTTTCATTGAATTTGTATTGAAATAAATTAATGCATGCAACATAAAACAAACAAAAATTTTAATTTTTAATAGAGATTTAGATTTAAGTATTTTCCAATTCCAAATAATAATCATTGGACATAATTACAGTTGAACAAAAGCTTGTCGTGCAATTTTAACACTATCTTCTTTAAAATTCCTTTACAAGGAATGACTCAGGCACATTTATTTATAGTACAGCACTGTATAAATTAACTTAAACTTGTAGCAAGATTTAATGGCCCTGACATTGTTTTTTTTAATACAATTTTTGTTTTAATATAATTATATTTATAATCAGGTACAAGTTCGATGAAAATAATCAATACTTATTTGGAAATAGATGCGCTCTGAAAGCTTAACTTTAATAAAGCGCAAATGAGCCACACACCAATAATTCAAATAAGGACTGACCACCTAAGAACAATGTTCTAACATACTTTTGGTAAACATTTTAAAAATACAAGACAAATGGCTAAATAAACGTTTTAGGCTGCTATACCTGAAAGAGAAGCCTAATGAAATCGGTGCGGACGTCTGTCTGTCCGTCGCGACTTTCAACTCGAGAACTACTGATCCTAAAGACATAAGGAGGGTATCATTCGAAATCGTATAGCCTACCGGGTTCACATCTGTGAGGTGACATAGGTGGAATATCCTACAACAATGCAATAAGGGTGTTTAGCGGACTCAGCTTCTAATATGTTATTCCTTATAACTTTTATTTAAGGCAGCTTCCGATCTGGAGATCGGTTTCTATTTCTGTCATTTCTGACATCTGTCACGATTTATAATTTTTGATCTGTGATAGATAAGGACATAATATAACTAAGGACCATAAGTCAAGTGTAGACGTCAAAAATCAGTCTGATCGAAAAATCTCGAGACCGGTTTGACCGGAAGTGGCCACAAATTTTTGTTTACGAAGCCCCGGACATTGGCGGAAAAAGAGTTCCATGTCCGTACTTGTTTCTTGATGATGTAATGCACAAGTATCAAGCGTAGAAGCTTTTAGTCTGGTAAAGATAAATTTTGACTTTTGACTTTGACTACAATTTTAGGAAGTTAGCTCTTCGCTCATGGTTTCAATCCACCTACTTTCCAAAGAGAACATAATAATATTAATAATAATAAATAAAACATGGGGCCGGCGAAGAGATTGTTCTGTAAGCAATCCCAGAACGAACTTAACAAAAACCTTTCGATTTCAATTTCGAATTTCGGGAAAATTCGAAATCGAATATCTGGAAAATTATTCGATATAGAATTTTTTCGATTTCATTATTGAAATCAGCGTAAAATTTTCTTTAATAATTACTCATAAAATCGCAATGTCGAAATTTTCCCGAAATTCGAAGTCGAATATCTCGAAAATTATTAGAGATAGAAACTTTTTGATTTCGATTTTGAAATCAGCGTAAAATTTCCTATAAGAATCCATTTTCAAATTTTAAAAAATCTCAAATTTTGTGACAGCGACCGACAGACCGACAGACCGACAGACCGACAGACCGACAGACCGACAGACATATAGAATTCAGTAACGAACTTTTTAAGTTCGTTGATAATAATAATAAAATAATAAATAATACTGATATTTTATTTGTCCTGCTTTATTATTTGCAAGGTAGGGGTGGAATTGTTAGATACATGGCGAGACTCACATAATGCTAATAAATTTTGTATTTTACCTATGTGGACTGCTTTAGAATCATCATAGCGTTCTCTTTGTATGTCTATACAATTTTAATAGCGCTATTTTGTTCCAGAACTTCTAAGGCGCGTGAATTAGTGGCTTTAATATTTGATCGTAGCTGATGCCAATATATATATATACATATATATGTGTGCGTGTGTGCGCGCGTGCGTGCGCGCGCGCGCGTGTGTGTATGTATGTATATATGTATATGTATTTAAATATATATTTGTATTTTTAAAAGTTAAAAATACAAATCAAATTAAATTTGTTATCTTAACTAACTTTTCTGGAAATTTTTACATTAAAAGCTACCTAAACATATGTATGTATTTGGTGTGGCGGCCTTTTCGCCCTTGAACCGCTTTATATCGCGGCGGCATGCGAGCCTTTGATATCAGCTACGTTTTGCCGTCGCACACGTACGGCATGGGCTTTTGCCCGCAGATTCATCCCGCAGCGGCCGTTCGGTCGTGTCTTAATCCGCATAAATTCGCATTCATGCCCCGCAGCGCGGCCACTACGGTCGTGTCTCAGTCCGCATAAATTCGCATTTCGCATCCCCGCAAATATTCACGCATCGCAGCTCGGCCAATTTGGTCGTGTCTCAACATCCCGCAGATACCAGATCCGCAACGCAGAGGTGGCCACCTTGGAATCGCCGACGAAGCCGAAGCCGATTCAGGTGAGCGATTTGGCAATTCATTGGTTGATATCGGTAGCCGCCCCCATCCGCTAACGCGACGGCCGTTTAAGGGACGATTTGGCCTTATCGGCTGACCTTCCACTACGGGCCGTACTACGTTTCCACACCGCACCACGAGAGCGGCTATTTACACGCCTGCCTCTCCATTTTTTGGTCCTTACGAGCCGCATCGGTATCGTATCCCAAACCGCATCCACGAGAGCGGCTATTTACACGCCTGCCTCTCCAGTATTTATATTTTAAATGTTTATATTGTTAGTAGTTTGTGAGCAATAATTTATTATATTGTGTTTATTCATGTGCGCATATGCATGTGCACTTACTGTCCAAATTTTACGATTTTTTTTGTGCTAACTTTTTCTGTAAAAACTATCATATCCAACCAAAAGGGGGGAGTGAGCATTTCTTTTCTTGTCCAAATGTTTTCTGTTAATTCATAAATGTTTTGGTGTAGTTTCTCTCTATATTTTATCATTTCAGCACATAAATTGTCGCTTTTCTATTTTTCATCTGTGTTATATGTTCTTTTGCTTCTTCTAATTTTGGTACTCTTTCTACGGTTTCTAGTTGTTCTTTCAGTGTCATTTCTATTTCTACTATTATTTTTTTTTCTTTTTTATTTAAGTTTCTGAAATAATTTTTTCATTCTTTTTCTCGATTTCACCCAGTGTTCCATTATTTTTCTTGTTTCGTTTTTTTATGTATCGATGCAATGACGTTAGGTTATTATTTCTATTTTCCTTTTCTGTTTCCTCCAGTGTTTTATTTATTCACATTTTTCTTTTTTAAGTACATTTTATTTGTCTCTTTTCTTTTTCGCTGATAGTTTATTTTATTTTTTCTTCTTTTGTATAGAGAAATTTCTTCCTAGAGTTATTTTTTCTTTTATGCTATTTTCTCGTTCTGTTTCGAACCAGTAGTTTTTCGTTGCTTTTCTGTTAAGGTCAATTATATTATCTGCCGCCTCAGCTATTGTATTCTTGATTTGATTCCAGTCTTCTACATTTGCTGGTTTTTATTTTCTAATTTTTTTTTATTTATTTTTATGATTTTGTGATATTGTTTCTTCTCCTAATTTTTTCGTATTCCATCTTTTACTCTTGGTTTTTTTTCTTTGTTTGGGTTTTCTTATTTTTACTTCCGTTATCACTAGGAAGTGATCTGAATCTATGTTTGCCCCTATGTACATTTTTACATCGCAGTCGATTTGATCACTATCTTTTTCATTAGGGTAAATCCATGTAACCCTATGTTCTCGTTTATGCATAAATTTAGTGCTCATTACTTGCATTTCGTTTGCGGCTGCTAGGTTGCATAACATTTGTCCGTTGTTATTCGTTTTCATATGTACTGTTTGTTTCCATGCTACTTCTTCTAACCAGTCTTCTTTTACGGTCTGTATGTTGATATCTCCAATTAACATTACAACGTCATGTTTGTGTACTTTTTCAATAGTTTTCTTGAGTTTGTTATAAAACGAGTATTTCTCATTTTCTTCTGCCATTTCTGTTCGCGCATATACGTTGATGAGTGTTAAGTTATATAGTTTGCTCTTCATTCGTATATATGAGATTCTTTCGTTGATGGCTCTAAATAACATTACTTCTTTTTTCATTTTCCCACTTACTATGAATGCTGTTCAGCTGTATCCTTGTTTGTCTTCATTTGTGTACCAGACTGCGTGTTCTCCTTTGTCTATTTTGCCGGTTTCTCCTCATCTTTGCTCTTGTAAACCTGCTATTTCTACCTTGTATATTCTCAACTCTGTTGCTGCTTCTTTTAATTTGCCTGGTTGTAATAGAGTTCTTATATTCCATGATCCTATTCTTATTCGTCGATTTTTGCATTTTTTTCTTTTTTGTTTGTTATTACAATATGCTTTACTTTTATTTATTTTTATGCTCGTAACCTTAAACGTTGCAGTTGTTGTCATCTCTTTCTCACTCTTACTTTTGTTGTTTTCTAGTTTTTTGGTCTCGTTCTTGCTGTTTGTGTTATTTTTAACATATTTTCCTTTTGTTTGTACGTTTCTGGCGACCTTTCGCTGACTGTTCTTGTTTTTCTTTCAGTTCTTCTTTTTTTCCATTTTCTTGTATCCTCAACTGTGTACTTTACTCCATTTACTATTACTCAGCAAAGTATCACTGCCCTAATAAATCCCAAGGAATCTATGAAAAACCTTGTGGAGACTGTCAAAGGACCTATATAGGTCAAACAAATCGGCAAATATCCATCGGAATATATGTGTATTTTCTGGTCCTACGGAAAGGGGATACTGGTTCGACACTTGCCAAACATTAAAAAGAAACAATACACAAAATTAACTTTGTTGGAGGCTTTTATTTCCCATTTTAACAGCAGGATAGTACGTGAGGCAGTTGAAATCGAAAAACGCCCACGGTGCCTGAACACAAGAGATGATAGCCAACGTTTGCCTATCATGTGGAAGACCTTTATTGCTCCGCACTGTCAATTACGCAATACCCCTAAACTAACAAACTTTTCCCAACCCAATCCATCTCCCGCAAAACAACATTCCCGACAAACGTTTACTTCTAGCTTTATAAATGCAAAGCAGGACACACAAAAAGTCAGTTTTACTCAAAGACTCGTAGCTCTCCTTGGGAAGTGAGGCCCCGAGTAAAAAGATAATTTCTTGAAAATACCATCAAAGACGATGCCGAAACATCTAGAAATAAATAAATGTCTTACATAAGACGCGTTTCAACCCGTGAACTAAGTTGTTTAAACATAGTTCAGTATCCGAACCTTTTTTATACACAGTAAAAACTACCACTTTTTGATATAACCGCCATGCAAATTGAAACCCTTGTCATAACTTGCTGCAAGTTTTGAAATTTTTTCTGAAAATGCTTTTCCGTCTAGGAGCAACAGCTATTGTCAAATGCGCTACAAACCTCTATTTCACATGAAAAAACAATCTTTTTGTCAATTTACTGCATAAGTTCATAGCTGGCTATAGATGGGCGACCATTCTTTGCCTTATTGTGGAAGTGACTGCGCTTATATTTAAACATGCTACATAATTAAGGTACGACATCTTCACTCATCTCGTTTGGTCCGTAAAAATTAAATAGTTCTCGATGAATCGCAGCTGCCGAACATTCCTCCTCGCACAAAAACGTATTACTGCACGCACTTTACATTTAACAGTGTTTATTTTTATATATCTAACAGACTAGTAAACTGCAACACAACGTTCTTCTTACACTCCGCACTGCCTACTGAACTACTGCTACAGCGCCACAAGACAAGCGTCGCTACCCCGTCTGTTGCTCGCGCATGCGTAAACAAAGTTTTGCTTTAAATTGCCTTTGTACTTGCATATCGCAGAGAAACGTTACCGTTACAGAAAAAATTTTGTTTTATATTTTCTTAACGGTTGATAAACGTGCTTTAAAATAAAACAGAAAATGTTTTACATAAGAATAAGTCTAAAAATCCTAACAAAAATGGCACATGCCGAATTATTCGAAGATTTTTCGCCGAATTTTTTAGTTGCTGTAAAAGAATTTGGCATCTGAAGGCAAACTCTAACACGATTCATTTTTATTTTTA
Organism: Sinelater perroti; assembly: GCA_036346155.1. Classification (NCBI taxonomy): domain Eukaryota; kingdom Metazoa; phylum Arthropoda; class Insecta; order Coleoptera; family Elateridae; genus Sinelater; species Sinelater perroti. Next base: position 376,756 of record JARFIY010000348.1, on the reverse strand, counting down.
AATTTATATTTATTAACTAACGAATGCCTCTAAATAAAATAATAATAATTACAATAAAAAATTTTTTTATTAAGACGGTTTATATTCTTACATATTTGTTAAAATAAAAGAATACTCAACCAAACTTCTTGCTTGAATTGGGCGTTCATAATTACTTTACCACTTATTGCTAGTAATTGGAACTTCAAGTTTAACTAAAGAGGATTTCAATGTAATTCGTTTCTACTAACTACCTTTATTAATTTTGCTTTCCTTCAGAGGGCTTCCCTCCCCTAATTTTCTATAGTTTGGTAGAGATAACGGCGCAAGCAGACGTGGAATTAATATTATCCCGAAACGCTTTAGAGACTATAATGGAAATCTGAGAAGGCATGCTATATAAAGGAATTCCAACGCCAATATTATTGACGGTGTCCAATTTTAACAAAGTGCATTATAAAATTTGATTTAGGAACGACATATTTGCGATTGGAATGTAATCGTAAACCCTAACCAAAACCAATCGCAGCTGTTAATAACCGTGGTGTTTGTATTTCATTAAAAACGTTGGGTAAAGAGTGTTTGTCTGAAATAACACAACAAACCAATGTTAAAGTAATTTTTGGTAAAAACAGGTTAGTAGCTTAATTAGTTATATTCATAGGTAGTAATTTCCAGTAATATATAACATGAAAAATGTGCTAAAGCAATTTAAAAAGTTAGGAGTAGTGGCTTAGACAAATTATTATATTATATATATTTTTTGTGAACATAAAAAGTAACAACTAGTTATAACAAATAACACGTTATAACAACTAATATAATAAGATCTTATTCTTGACAAGAAATATTTTGGATGAATAAATAACATTACTTAAATGTGATCCTGGGTTTAAATATCTCAAAAGTACTTTTGTGTTTTATATAAAAGTAAATTATGTAATTATGTACATGTTCTTTTGGTTTTCAGTTTTTTCTGTATCTTATTATAACACATAACCTTAACAATAATATTGCATAACTAATTAAAATTTTTAAAATGACATTTAAAATATTTAAAAATGAGTTGACATGGTACAATAAGGCAAAATATAATAAATAAGCATTTTTGTATATTAAGATGCAAAACAAAATTGACATGGCTAAATGTTTAATTATCCATTTAAACAAATACATCATTGAATACATATAATTGTGTTTGAATTTTTTACATACAATCGCTGCTTAAACATACATTGAATGTGTATATTGCTCTTTATTATACAATATAAATTAAAGTAGACAATACAATATCTATTTAACTGTTAGCTACAACCAAGCAGCTATTACACGTCTTAAAATTGCAAGATAGAATAAAAATGAATTAAAATAGAAACGCAATAAACATTATATTTGTTAACATCATTTACAGAAACAGCATGCCGTTATGCTCCTCGATAAACATCTCGATATATGCAGTAAATTGGAGGGTAAAAGCAATCAAATTTAGGCAATTTCACGGCAGTAGCATCGGTGTTTGCTAGGCAGACCTCTATAATGGGATTCCAAAACCAGCCTTTTTCTTCAAACTTGTGCTCGTATCCCCTTGGGCAGAAGCACCTTTTGGTCATCACGACTTCCTTGCTCAAATAAAAGCCACTGGATAAAGCAATAACAGCGTAAAGTGATCCAGTTAAAAGCAACATCTTATATTTCTCAACTATTTTACTGTAACCACTGCAGGCTTTCGCTTCGCCACGTTCTGAGGGATACTGAGGGTGTTTCTGTCTACCACCACCGTTGATAACACAAATGCGTCTTTGCTTTTAAGATAAAGATACTAGTCTGCTAAGAATGCATTTATCTGCTTGCTTCTGTTAAAAGTTAGAATATACGAGGTTTGGTCATTTAAAACAGAAAAGATAATTTGCACTAGAACTTGCTGTTAATGTAATTAATACAAACTTAAAATAATATAACAATATATTCCCGTTGGATATAAATATAAAGTCATAAAAGGATGAAACATTTTTTTGTTTGTTTACTTAAAGAATTTAAAGAGAGTACCAAGTATTTTTAAAAGCAATAGACTAGTAATTTATTTTTTTTCTTCTATAATATAAATTTATGTGCAAAAGTGAACTAGAAAACAATGATGTTTTTCTTAACCACTGCTCATGAATAAAACAGAAATACTAATACGGAAATTTACATCCAGAGTACTTAATGGGCTTTAAAAGCAAATATACTGTGGCAATAGATAAAGTATATACCCGTTAAATAGCCGCAACAGTATCAGTAAACTTTTGAATGTTTAAATAGTTCCTAGCAACTAGTCAGAAAAATGTCAGGAAAATTGGCCTGATGTACGTCTAGTTGTTACAAATACAAGTATTCAAGGGATGTCAACAGATGTTAAAGTTCTCAAAGCCAATTATACTTACTGATTCAAAAATTGTACATGTGAAAATCAAAACTCTTGAAGCAAAGTCTCTAAGAAGCAAGTAGAGCTTCTAATGTAACAAATTGATGTAAATATAATTAGAAATTATTTTGAGTATAAAAATAGAAATGTCCACAATCATATTTTATGTTTTTTTATTTGATTGTTTCTCTTTGTTGGCTATACCTAAGGAACATATGTAACACACTGGGGAGAATTGTGAAAGTTACAGAATTAAAAACATTTGAGGTTTATTATTGGTACAATGCATATTTAGGTTCTTCGCCGGGTAAGCTTAATGTACAGAACGGGAGCAAAATGCTTGTCAATCTCACTCAAATCGTACTGGCAAACGAGCGAATTGCCATCGACAATGTAATGTGATCTCTATAGATTAGTGGAAATTTTGCCTATCAAATCTTCTATAAAGAGCTTGGCTTCCGTAAGTCTGTACAAGATGGATACCAAGCCAGCTTACCGCAGAGCTTAAATGCAAACGTCTTGAGATTTGCTAAGGTTTACTCGACCGTTGCAACAATAAAGACAAAGGTTTTTAGAGCAGAATAGTTATTGCATACGTAACATAGGTTCATCGCTATGAGCTACAATCTAAAAAGCAAAATATTGAGTGGAAACACCGAGGATCGCAAACCAGAAAAAAATCGAGGTTAAAATTTTTGCTCAACCGTTTAGTAAGATTTGCAAGGGAATAGATTGGAAGCCTGTCTAGAAAAGGTGCGTAAGATATAGTAATTTCTTCGTCAACAATCAAATGCCAAAGTCTATTGTCAAAAAAAGTGTTTTTGAATCACAATACATGCCTATATGCAGCCGGCAAGACCGTTGAAATCGTTTCCTATTTTTCTTCTGATTATCAACTCCTTGAATTGCCCAGAGATGTGTTTCAAGGTCATCAATTTTCTACGAACAAGGAAGTATGGTAAGCGGTATATAAATAGTTCTGCTACCGACGAAAAATATTTTTATTAAAGGAAATAAGAAAGCTTGTAGATCGCTGGATTAAGGAGCCAACCTGACCCAGAACTTTTAAAAAGCCCAATCTTGTGTACTTAAAACGTTTAAATATTAAAGAGTCATATGTGAAATACATCCCAAGCTGTTTTTTCGAAATTTAAATTCTACATTAATTTACCGACCCATTGCAAATACGATTTCGTACAGGCTATAGAAATCGATTACAACATTGCAGCTTCACTCCATGTCACCAATATATGAAGATCTGCTCGTAGCGAACTATTGAAAAGATGCTTAAGTGTCCATACTGAAAATGCCAATAAAAGCTGTAACACCACAATTTGGAAGTCAATTCCAAAACAGTTACTTATATAGTAATTGGAATGTTCAACTAAGGATATACGGCTATTGTATGCATTATTCAAACGATGGACATCCCTATTGGGACTCAACGTTGAGTGTATGCCGAACAAATAGATGAGGATCGCACAAAGAGACAGGAGCGATAAGAAAACTAAAAGAAATTTTTTTTTTTTGAAAAAGCTGAAGGCATCTGATATGCTCTCCGGATAACCAACTGAACGATAACAAAATATAAGTTTTATTAAAATGGCCAGAATTTAAATTTTATGTTCTCTTAAACTTTACTCAGAACTGCATTTTATGTATTTGTGGACAATATTCTCAAAAACAAATTAACGGCTCAACTTGCTCACCTATGCTCCCATTATTATATTCAAACTGCCAACTACCTAAAGCTTCTCTGGAAGAATGAAACAACGAATGTCGCAGGATAATAAATTTAGACTTATGATACATGTTCAAAGAGTTTCTAACTCATTTTTATTAAGTGTGTCTGTGGTCAACTATTGTCTATTTATACGATTTCCTTAGGAAGAATTGCACTTTGGGCCAAACTATCAACTTATTTTAATCTGTAAGCACGCTGCTCTTATACACGAGAGGTCACTGTAATAATAAGTACTGAAAAATACCATGATCATGCAATATACACAAAGCCGCTCTTTACCTGTTTACGTTACATGACAGTTTGCTTTGAAATCTCCCTTCTTTCAGCGGCTATTCTTTGACGTCCTTTTATATTTTGACAATTTTGCAAATCTAACAGGAAACCTTGTTTTTTGTTTGTAAACTTATTAACCTGTCAATTTTTGGTCACAAGCCAGATATCTTAATATCTGTTTGTTGTCTTGTAATAATAAAGGGTTCCGTAATAATAAGAGTTCCTATTGCAGCTCTTTATTTTTACTTTTATCTAATTACTTGTTTTTACTTGCCTTATCCTATAATAAGGAAAGTAATGTAATCGGCGGAAATTTGACCTACCCAGTTTTTCACATTTCTGGACGAAATATGGCCTCAGGACACCAAAAAATTTGATTTGGGCCATTGGTTCGTGTGTGTGTGTGTGTCGGTCTGCCAATAAACAGGATATCTCTAGAACCGTAAGAGCTAGAGACTTGAAATTTGGTATGCTAGTTACTTGTTGGTATGGGATGTAGTACGAAGCTTTTGGTAAAAATCGGCGGAGTCGTTTGGTCGCAAGGTCGCAAAATTGGTCGCAAAGCGGTCCCAAAGCGGTCGCGAATCTAAACGGTAAAAGATACAAAAAAAATGATACAATAAAAATGATTTGTTATCACGAGATAAACATGAATTTAAAATAAAAGTTGGTAAAATAGGAACTCGAAAAAAAAATTGAAGCTCACTAATTTTAATATACCGGGTGTTCATAAAATGTTTCGGGAAATTTATATTAGCGGATAGATCAGACCTAGACGAACAAAAATTACCATAAATTTTTGATGCGAGGTCAAAATAAAGTTATAGCCGATTAAAATTAATTAAACAGACCAATCACTGCGCGCTCGGAGAGCTTCCGCCGACTGCGAGAGGACGGGGAGCGCTGCGCTAGGAGGGAGCACGCAGGCGATAATGGCGAAGGCTGTGCGACCGAGCTCGCACGGTTATCTTCAGTGACGTAGCAAAATTTTAAGTACGAGTCAATTATTGTCTTGTACTGTTTATTTTAATCAGTTTTTGAGTGTTGGACTCGCGCCTCGTCCTTTTTTAAAATAACAAGTTCCGGGACGAGAGCAGCGCAGGGCCGAGTCGATGGACCTGGTATAATATATAATAATAGGATAAGGAAAGTCGTGTGATGTTCACACCAGATTTTTTATAAATTTTATTAGTAATCAGAATGAAATACACTATATAAGCTAATGAGATTACTATATATAAGATAAGCCTTTCTTGTGCATTGTTTGGAGGAGTACGTTACCTCAGATTCATCGAAGATCTATTGGTTCTAGCAGTAAATTAGGATGGGCTTACAAGTTATTGTGGTGTTTGTTACTTCTTTGGTTTATAACTTCATTGGAGTATTAGATTTTAAGATTGGTATGTACCAGGGAGCATTTGTGATGTTTTGAAGTATTTTGGATTGAGATCCCTGCATAATGGCTTTGTTAGACTTGCTTGATCAACCCCTGAGCTCGACTGTGTATGTCCATATGGGCTTGATCGTTTTGTGAATAAGCAACTTATTTACAATGGTTAATTTAGATCTTCTTCCAGTTAATTTCCTTTATTTTTAGACCAATTTGTTTTCTTACTGTATGAAGTTTCCAATTTAGATTCGAATCTAGATATTATCCTAAATGTTTAGTAGTTTTTTTTGTTATACGGTTGTTTGATTTAGAATTACTCTACGACAATGTCTTTTTCAAAGAGTAAACGTTAAATTTAGATTTAGATTCGTTGACTTTAATTTTCAATTTTTTAAACCATGCTTCCAAAATGTTGAAAAGCTCTTTTAGATGCATTGCATCTATCGTAAAATCTTTGTGAATTGGGAATATGGCTGTGTCGTCTGCGAATGTACTTATTGACGTTTCTTCAGTTAATGGAATATTTGATATGTATAGTACATATAGAAGCGGACCAAAAATGCTCGCATGTGGTACTCCAAAAAATATTTTGTAACGATATGAGATGTTTCTATTAAACTTTATTTCAAATTCACGTTTATTTAAGTATGATTTTAAAAAATTGAAGTGGTGTTTGAGAATTTTTTTAAAATTTTATATAGTAAGCTTGAATGCCACATGTTATCAAAAATCTGCCTTATAATTAGTAATACTGCAGTGCAGCATGGTCGGTTTCCCATTGCTTGGTTAATAATATTTGCAATGCGGTGAATAGAAAATATTTTTAAACCATCTTTCTAATGAACTGTAAGCACCGTAAGAAAAATTCAACTTTACAAAATACATTACACAATTCGGAGAAGATGGGTTACAGAGAATGTATAGAAACAAAAAGATTTGGATTGAGGAAAAAATGCCGAGAGTGCATGACAGAAGAAAAAACGACTTATAAAATATAATAGCCATATTTGCACCAAGACTTCCGGTTCCGGCGGTTAAACTGTCAACACGCATGTCAGTCAGCTCCGCGAAAATAACTGATTTTCGGTGCAAAAAGTGTCCGCGTAGTGAATATTAGGAAAGAAACAGTTCAATCAACTCAAAAATAACATCTTCAGAATATAAACATTACCCGCTAGAATTTCGTAGCGTAAGTAAGTGTGTCTGAGTGCTCTGCTATCAACTGCGCTGAGATTAACAAGTGACCTCTGATATCAGCTAACCTGTCAACTACAAATATTGAAAAATAAATAATTGCCGTGTTCCGTTGAAAATAGAGTGATAAATGCATGTGGTCGTAATTGTCAAGTCTTAAAGTTGATGACGACTTGGAACCCCTACGCTTCAGACCCTAACCAGGCGTATTACGACCAGCCGGGCGGCTACCCGCCGCCGCCGCAGCAGTAACAGCAGCCATACCCGGGCGCGGGCTATCCCAACGCGCCCCCGCCGATGTACGGCGGCGCGCCGCCACAGGGGTACCCCGCCGGCCAGCAGAATGTCCCCTACGGGCAGCCGACCACACCGCCCTACGTACAGCCGCCTTACAATAACCAAGCAGCACCTGAAATGACCGCAACAAACGATGACCAACCCCAAACGAGCTCTCATGAGTGGCAAGTAATGAAAAAGAGAAAAAGATGCCCACGCTCCCCTGATAATAACCTCGAATTACAAAGCCAAATCATCGATAACAGATTTAATTTATTAAATGACATACACGAAGATAACGTAATGGAAACAACTAGAGACGAACCACAAGCTGCAGTTAAGAAACCCCCTCCAGTATATATACACGGAGTAGAAAATTATAACGCAATGATTACAAATCTGACAAAAGTATTAAAACTGAACAATACAACTCAAAACACTAGCAAACAACGTCGTCAAGATAAATACTAACAACCCTGAAACATATCGAAAACTTGTGAGACATCTTGATGACGAGAAAATTATTTTTCATACTTATCAGAATCAAGAAGAAAGGGCATATAGAGTTGTAATCAGAAACCTTCACCCAACAGTCGATACCGCGTTGATAAAAGAAGAATTGAAAGAAAAGGACATACTGTACGCAATTTAATGAATATAAGACACAGGGTAGACAAAACACCACTTCCTTTATTCTTTGTTGACCTCGAGCCTGCCAGTAACAACAAAGAGATATACGAACTTAGATCTCTATTAAATATGATAATTACAGTCGAGCCACCAAGGAAAAAAACCAATATCATCCAGTGTACTCGTTGTCAAGCATACGGACACAGTAAAACTTACTGCAGAAAACCATTCGCGTACGTAAAGTGTGGTGGTAACCACAATACCCTGACGTGTACAAAGCCAAAAGACACTCCTGCTACATGTGCATTGTGCAATGGAGCCCACCCAGCAAACTATAAAGGATGCTCTATCTACCAACAACTTCAGTTAAAAAGAGGAAACAACACCGCCAACCCTAGGATGCAAGCACCACAAGCTCTAAAGGCGGCCACAATTCAACCAAACACATATAGGGCAAACAGGTTTCCAACTAGCTATGCCGCAGCCGTGGCTGGACAACAAAATTTCATAACAACGTCAGACTCATACAACACTCAAAATCAAAATCAAAACAGCAATGACTCAGTTCCTTTCCAAATTTGAAACCATGTTTAGCCAGTTAATGCAACAAAATACTATGATGCTCAACCTACTCACTAGCCTGATAACCAAAATCTCCCAATAATGGATACCCTAAGAATAGCCGTATGGAACGCAAACGGACTTCTACAACGCCGTTTAGAAGTAGAAGCGTTTCTAAACACCCAAAAAATCGACTTGCTCTTGGTATCTGAAGCACACTTTTCTAATTACAACTACCTCAATATCCACAACTACAGAACTTATTACACCTGTCATCCTGACAACACAGCTCACGCTGGAACGGCAATTATAATCAGCAGCAAATTATCACACTACGAAATGGAGAAATTTGAAACATATCATATACAAGCCACAAATGTCAAAATTAAAGACCACGTTGGAGACATAACAGTATCATCAGTATATTGCCCTCCGCGGCATTCAATAACGCAGAACCAGTTCGAAGACTTCTTCAGGACGCTAGGAGACCGGTTCATAGCAGGTGGTGATTTTAACTCTAAACACCCTTATGGGGTTCCAGATTAATTAACCCAAAGGGAAGGCAACTATATAAAACCATCTTAAATAATCATTATAATGCACATAGGCCACGATCTGAATAAACTGCCGGATGCATTAGATTTCCTTATTACAAAAATTTCTCGCCCAACTACATCGATGTTGCTGACTGCTACGATCTAAACTCGGATCACTCTGCTATAATATGCACGTTGAGTAGCTGCATAATCAACAAGCCTGCAAGGCCCAGCCTACACAACAGTCTTACGGATTGGGACATTTTTCGACAATATATTGATGAACATCTATCGATTCCAGCAGTACTTAACACTTCAAATGAAATTGAAACGGCAATAGAACGACTAACACAAACCTTACAATATGCTTCTTGGACAGCTACGCCCATAAAACTACAACATAAATGTAACAAAGCACTAACAACTACTCCTTAGAAATTAGACAAAAGATCAGCGACAAACGAAAAGCAAGACGGATCTGGCAACAAACAAGACACCCAAGAGACAAAAATAAACTAAACACTCTCACCACACAACTAAAAAGATTAATCAAGGAACAGAAAAACGAAACGTTCAATGATTACGTGCGAAACTTATCCCCCAGTCAACACCATGACTACTCCTTATGGCGCGCAACTAGGAATTTGAAAAAGCCTATTATCCCTATCCCTCCTATTCGTAAAAATGATGGCTCTTGGGCCCGATGTGACAAAGATAAAGCGGTGGTATTCGGCGAACACTTAGCTGCAACCTTTCAACCGCACGAATCAGACAGAACTCCACAAGATGATTACGAAATTCTCGAATTCCTCAAATCACCACTCCAACTCCATTTACCCATTCGACACTGTACACCCAACGAAGTCCAAACAGAAGTTAAATGTTTAAAACTGGCAAAGCACCGGGATATGACCTAATTACGTCCGAATTACTCCGTCAACTGCCAAAAAGGGATAGCAGCTATAACACGTATATATAATGCCATCTTAAGAACTCAGTACTTCCCAATCCAATGGAAATTTGCCGAAGTAATTGTCATTCAAAAGCCAGGAAAACCAGCTCAATTACCAGCTTCTTATAGACCGATTTCGCTGTTACCACTCCTCTCTAAGCTCTTTGAGCGAATTCTACTAAGAAGACTTGAACCCATTATAGAAGAACTGCATTTAGTTCCGGAACATCAATTCGGTTTCCGCAGAAAATACTCAACATTGGAACAAGTCCATAGGATAGTGGATAAGGTAGAAAAAGACTTCGAGGAAAACGGTTATGCCTAGCAGCATTCTTAGACGTGGGCCAAGCTTTTGATCGAGTTTGGCACCCTGGCCTCCTATATAAGATCAAGCAAACCCTACCGCAACAGTACTATCTGCTCTTCAAGTCGTATCTAGAAAACAGATACTTTCGGGTCAAAATCAATGACAGCCACTCACCAATCTACTCAGTCGAGGCAGGTGTACCACAAGGTAGCGTACTGGGACCGACATTATACCAGTTGTTTACGGCAGACCTTCCTGTTACCGACAATGTTTTAATTGCTACGTTTGCGGACGACACGGCTGTATTATCTTCACACAGAGATCCACTTCAGGCATCAATATACCTGCAAAATGCGCTGGAAGCTTTAGAAAACTGGATAAAGATCCTGGCGCATCAAAATCAATGAAAACAAATCGGCTTCAGTGGTCTTCACCCTCCGCAAGGTTGTTCCACCTCCTATAATCTTCAACGGCACTAACATACCACACAAAGAAGATATCAAATATCTCGGTATCCATCTCGATAGCAAACTAAACTGGAAAAACATATACAGACTAAGCGAAAAGAATTAGATATCCGCGTGAAGAAGATGTTCTGGCTCCTCGGACGAAAATCCCAGCTCAGTTTAACAAACAAGGTGTTGTTATATAAAACCATGTTAGTACCGATTTGGACGTATGGGATCCAGTTTTGGGGATCTGCTAAGTCATCGAACATCGAGATATTACAGCGATTTCAAATCAAAACACTTCGCGCAATAGCAAACGCCGAATGGTATGTGAACAACCGCACATTACATAACGATCTAAAGATCCCATGGATTAAAGATGTCATCAAAGCTTGCTGCATCAGATACAACGATCGTATTAGTGATCACCCTAGTGTTCTAGTGACAGACTTATTAAATAATGCAAATGCAGTTAGACGCCTGAAACGGACAAAGTTTAGTGACCTAACAAATTAGTAATAAGACTTGTATACCTTGTAATGACAGGAGGTCACTCTTGGTGTTCCTCCCCACATGATATGTAAATTAACTCATTTGCTTGTTAGTCTAGTTAGACTAGTTGTAAATATGCAGTAAATAAAAAAAAAAAAAAATATTTGCACCAAATTTATATACCTCCAACAGGCAGAACGTACAGAATTCAATAATTTGTTATTGTAGTAATTGATTTTATTTTATAAAAACTAAGGATTGCTATCAAAATTTGATGCAATCTTTGTGATAATCCTGATTTAGCTCGGTAATCTTGCACTATTATATTTTTTGTCATTTATATGTTCTTCTAAGTGTTTCGGTGGAATATTCACTAAAATTCATTAATTTTTTAAAATAAAAACTTGTGAAAGACAATCGAATTTTATTATTCACCTTACACAATTATGTATAAATAGATTTGTACCTAGTAAGAACACTGCGACTGTTAATGAGATGTTAATAACAAAGGGATAATTTATGGAAATGTTAGTTACATTTTTAGCTCTAAAAATCATTTAGTTACTTCTGTTTTAAACTACATTCTTACAAAATAAGTGCCATAATTTAGAACACTCTTGAGTACTATATGTATAATTACTGATAAATATTTTTTAGATAAAATAAATAAATAAAACTTATGCCTTACAAAAATCACAACCAATATTTAACTATCTAGATATATCCACATTTAATGTCGGGAGTACGCTACTTACGTAAACAGATCCAGATCATTACTGGAAGTTTCATTAAACAAATTGTGGATCGTGACCTTTCTCAAAAAAACTTTGAATCAAGCAGAGATACAGACAAAAACGCCTTTAATCCTTTTCTGTATCATTCAGTGATTTGCTAAAATGCAGATAGGAAGCACTAAGACGGAATTATGCGCTGAGGACTTCGATAATTGTAAACCTGTTGCAAGATTAACTTAGTTTCCTTGGGAATGATGTAGAACTTTGCCTAATTAATTCGGTAGTTGGTAAAAGCAAAATTATTTGAAGTCATAGCATACCATACTGCACAGCTAAATTCAAACTACCTCCAGTCAATAGTTTTAAATTAAGGCCCCTCGCCTACGCGTAAGCCTTGGAATGGGTGCCAAACCACACTTTCGTTAAATAGAAACCAAAATTTCGTAAATTAGGTTTACTTCAAATACATTTGAATTTATATTTGATAATATTAAATTTTTATATCCTTATTTTGACCCTCGATTATTTTAAGGTGAACTATTTTACTTTTCGTCCTATCCTACACGCTGCACAACAACAGATTTATCTGGCTTCTTGCGATTTGCGTACAGATTGTTAAATGGAGAGCACCAGAATTGTGCAGACATTCAAAGCCGCATCGGAGTTGCGGGGACGGCTTCTCATTATGGAGAAAACATATTTCAAGCATAAAAGGCCGCATTCAACAAAAGATCTGTCGATTGTGGTGCTAAAATTCTCAAAAAGATTTTAAGTACCCGGTGGGCTTCTCTTTAGCTTGCAGCGAGTAACAAAAAGAACATTACGTACGCTAGCCGGAACAGCAAGCGATTAATTGACTTTTAAATCAGAGTAGATTTATTAGTTTATAAATGCAAACAAATAGCCTACAAACTAAATAATAAACTTTTGTATATCATTGGCGTGTGCCTTTCGCTAGAGAATTTTCATAAATACCTAATACAAAGAAACTATAATTTCTGCAGATCAATATTTTAATAAAGACGTTTTTATTGGAGCTTGTATTTAATTTTAAAAGATTTTTTGGAAAATTAAATGTTTACTTCAAAAAAAATTATAAGGCACAAGATATTCAAAGTACTGTCCATCGTTAGCTATCTTTTCCTATCGCTGTGGTAACAGGCGGATTCACTGCAAAAGATTTCCTCGTCTTGATGCAATCCATAAAACGACTTATTTTTTGATATCTTCAAAAGAGATGAAGCGCTGTTCCGACAGACTATGCGTCATCGATCAAAAAAATGGTAATCAGAAGGAGCAATGTCTGATGAATACGGAGGGTGAGGTAGAACATCCCATCAAAGTATTTTCAAATAGTTTTTGACTTGTTCTGTCACATGTGGCTTAGCTCTGTCGTGATGGAAAATTACGTTATTGTGTCTTTCGGCTTATTCCGGTCATTTTTCTTTCACTTTTTGCTTTAATTTAATCAGTTGTTGTTGATAGAAATTTCCAATAATAGTTTTGCATTGTTTAAGCAGTTCATAAAACACCAAGCCCTTCTGATTCTACCAAATACAGAGCATTATCTGCGAACCATAGAAGTTTTGTTTTGACGTCGATGTTAAGGTTGATGGTAATGCTTGGCTGGGCATACATCTAACTTTTCTGCGTTTAGGGTTCTTGTAATAAAACCATTTTTCAACACCAATCACCATGCGATGCAAAAAAAAAAACACTTCCTTTTGTGCTTTTGAAGCTGCTGTTCGCAGCTGGAAAAACGTCTCTCGGCTTCAATTCGTGTGGCAATTAATTTCCTTGCTTTTGAATTTTTCCATTGTCTTCAAACAATTGATAAATCAACATTTAAGAATATGATAATTCTGCAAGGGTTTGATATAGATCTTCATCAAGCAATGCTTCCAATTGTGCATTTTCAAACTTTTTTGGCCATCCCGGGTGCATCTTGCCTTCCGTCTCAAAGTCATTACATTTAAATTATCAAAACCAATACTCACAAGTTAAAATCGATAGAACATATTTGCCATAAGCTTCGGACAGCGAACGAAAATTTTCACCTGCCGATTTTTTCAAATGGAGACAAAAAATAACGTTTCCCGAAAATTATGTTTTATCACAAAACGACAGTTATAATCTGATTTGAAAATGCGAGGCATCATAATTTTAAAAAATTGCGTTTTTTGAAATATATCATTTTAGCGATAAAAAAATTTTACTTAAACATTTTCGATTTTGAGTACCTGAGCAGTTTAAATTTAACGTTTTAATATTTGAAACGGATTTATAGTTCGATACAAAAACATACACCTAATGATAAAAAGTGTTTTTTTTTGGCGCACTAATAACACTGCAGCTTCAAGGGATTATTGTGCCTACTAACATGCACTTAATCTAGGACATTCACGCACACCCATGGGTTGAGCGAAACTCGAACGCGCACTCTCCGGCTAGAGGACAGAAGCAACTGCTTGAACCTGCTGAGCCACCGCATCCCCGATAAAAAATGTTAAAGTTTTAATGGTAACAATTTTTTTTATTCTACGCTTATGTAACGCTATATGTAGTATGGTTCTCTTTACCACTCCACTTTATCATTTTTTATTATTGTCTCCCTGATTTGTACAGTCAGTGCGGTTTGCAGTCTAGAAATACATCTTCTTTATACTTCATCTAGTGCTTAATACTATATATTAACATATCATAAAGTGTAATACTCAATGAACATTCCCTATTAACTATATACATTTGTTTTCCAGTTTTGTTATACAATATTCACGTGAAACGAGTTGTTAAGTCATCTGGCTTAAATCTTTTAAGTCCTCTAGATTCTTCTTCTTTATCGAACAGTGTGACTATAACTTTGTTCTGATGTACCAGGAATTTATCTTTGTATTTAACACTGATTTTGGTGATTTATTTGCGTAGTGTGGGTATTGTTAGATCAGCGTGTAATGGTTTATTTGGTATGTACCACGGTGGGTCAATTTTTGTTCTGAGTATCTTATGTTGAAGTCTATATAATTTCTATTTTATAAGTACTAGCAGAAACCAAGAGGGGTAGTTCGTACGAAACTTTTGACTTTCTTTCTAGTAATCAGTGCATCTGATTAAATTTCGCTCCTAGTTGTTTTCTTTTATTAAAAATATGTGTACGCCAGGTAAGTCTTTTATCCAATCTAAGTCCTCGATATTTGATCGTATCTTTTTGTAGAATTTGTTTTTCATTCAGCATGATAGGAAGGCAATTTTCACGCCTTAGTGTAAAAGTAACATGGAAAGATTTATGTTCATTGGCTTTAATCCTCCAGCGTCCTAACCATTCTTCAAGCTTGTCTAGGTAGGTTTGTAATTCTTTTGAGGCAATTAGGGGTCTGTGTGTGATGCTACAATAGTCGTATCGTCTGCAAAAGTAGTCATTGTTGTCCGAATATTTTGTGGTATATCTGCTTGTATATCGAATTTAAAATGGTCCAAGAATACTTTCTTGTGATACCCCGGATGGGATTGGTAATACTTCGATACATTCTTCTTGATACTTAATTATAAATGTTCTGTCAGTTAGGTATGACTTTAATAAGGAATATATATATATATATTGAGTGTGGGAGGGCACATTTATGTTTGTAAAGTAGGTCAGTGTGCCTACTTTACTTTGTCAAGAGCTTGATTTATATCCACACATATTGCAGAGCAGTATCTTTTATTTTCAAAGTCATTATGTATTTGTTTAACCAAGCAATATTTCTTCCGTGGTTCCACGTCTGTTTTGGAATCCGAATTAGTGAGCAGGTATGAGCTGCTGATCTTCAACTATTGGCATTACACGCCTGTGCAGTTGTTTTTCTAAAACTTCGGACAGGACTGGGAGTAAACTTATAGTCCTAAATGATTTGGACATTTTCTTGGTTTTTGTATCATTTCTATCTGTGCTACCTTAAATTGACAAGAAAAGTATTCGAGTCTCAGTATTGAATGAAAGATATATGTTAATACTTTTAGTCCTTTTTGAGAAAGTCTCGTAGTATTTTGCCAGTAATGAGATAATATTTTGGTGCCTTTGTTTGGGTTAATGCAGTGTTGTATTATTGTTTGTATCTCTGCTTGATTGGTTTTCTTTAATGGAAGAGCTATTTGATGTGGTGTTTCCAGTTGTTTGTTAATTTCCTCTTCTCTTTTTGGATTTGTGACGAGTGAGGTTTACAAACTGTGGTTGGGTATTTAGCAAAAGTATTAGCATTTTGTTGATCAGTTCTAACCCAACTGTTATTACTGTTTCTTGTCGATGGAATTTGTTGTAAAGGCCGTTTTAGCTTGCGAGTTGCCTTCCATAGAGAATAGTCTGTGGCTTCTGTAGAAGTTAGTTCTCTCAGATATTCTTGTAGGGACTCATTTTTAATTTATGTAATACTTTTTAAGTTTTTTTGTTACTTTATTGTACTGGTGTTCATCAGATAAAGTTCTTGTTAGTTGCCAACGTTTTCTTCTTTTCTTTTTTTCAGCAAGTCTTGGTTCCACAATTAAAGGGTACAATACGCTCGTTTTCGCTATGCGACGTTGCTTGCCGTGCTGTTGTTTTTATGGCTTTTGTTATATTTTCAACTGCCTTTTTTATATTTACTTTAGATTTTAGCGGTATTTCTAGTGTTCTTTTTTAATTAACCGATGGCTTATTGTGCCTACTAACATGCACACTTAAAGCTAGGACATCACATAAACCTATGGATTGAGCAAGACTCGAACTCGTCTGCGTAGGCTCAGGACAGAGGAACGATGATCTTGACCACTGAGCCATTATAACCCTATTTCCAGTGTTACTAACTCATCTAATTTTTCTCTAAAAATATTCCAATCTGTTTTATTATTAGTTAGTAACGGTTTTTTTTGGTTTTCTTAGTACTTAATAAGTTAATGTCGTTACGATAACTGGTGTATCATCTGATGTAATGACCTCACTAATATTTTTTGCACCAAATCCTGTAGCTATGCAAAAATCGAATAGGTCCGATATTTTATTGGAATCAGATGGCCAGCACGTGGGTTCTCGTGTTGTTAAATAAATTAATACTTTTTATCGTTTTTAGTAATTTTCTTCCCTTGGTAGTTGCAGTTCTGACTTCCCAAATTGTATGTCTCGCATTAAAGTCCCCTACAACTATCCAACAATTACCGAAGATTTAAAAATCATTAAAATCCGATATTTTATTATTGTGTTTCGGTGGACAGTAGATTGCTGAGATTGTTAGTTCTCCTAGTTGCTTTGTATGATGATACTAGTGATTTGTATATTGTCTTCCTGTTCATGGTATTTCATTTTGTTATTGATAATTATAAAGGTGCTTCCGTGGGCCTTATCATCAGGATGTTTGGTACTATAAACATTATAATTAGAAATTTTATATTACTTTCATTAGTAATGTGAGCTTTTCAGATTAAGAATATGTCACGTTTTAATTTTTGTATAAAAATTTGTATTTCTTGTGCGCATGTGCACAAGCCGTTGATATTCTATGCTGTAATTTTTAGTTTATAATCCATTATTTTATTTTATTATGTTTATGAGTGTATTCTTTTGATGTATCAAGTTGAAAAACATATGATGAAAATCATCTGGCGCAGTTCAGATAATTCGTTGGGGGCTGTATGGTGGTGGGAAGAATTAGGTTTTCTTGAGTTGCATTGGAATTGAAATGACTTGTTGCGCTTGTGCAAATGTAACTCCTGTTTGCAGAGCTTCATTGGTATTTCTTGTTTCTTTAATTTCGGGTACAATTTTTGTTGCAATTGTTTGTGTATCATACAGCCTCTATAATTGGCTGGATGTTGTTCATTGCAATTAACGCTTTTAACATTTGAATCTTTAATCTTCTTGGGTATTCACTTGTTAAGTGTTTTTCTGTGCACTAAGATTATTTTTGCAAATGTCTTTGTGTGCCCAAATCTTTGACAACGCTTGCATTAGAGAATTTTTCTTTTGGTATGAGGGGCCTCGAATTGTACTTTGTCTTTAGTAGTAGTTCTATCTTATAGACTTTTATATTTTTTTCGTGTCATTTAATATCTACAAAGTGCATCCGTAGTGGGGCTTTTGTCTCTCGTTGTTTAACGTTCCATATGTTGGTTACTTCCTGTCCTTTTTGCATTAACTTTGTTTTATTTCGTTTATGTCTGTTGTTGGATAAATATTTTTGAGTATTACTTAGAAGGTTCTTTTATTATTTGGTTTATACGTATAAAATTCAGTGTTTTTAATGTGTATTTGTCTTTAGCAATTTTGACGAGTAATTCAATTAGAGATTTTATATTTTTAACTACATATATAAATATTAGTGGCGGTTTCGGCTTTGTGTTTTGTGTATTGTTCTCTTCCTTATCGTCCTATTCAGCAAGTGCTTTTTTATTGTTTGCTGTTACTTTTTCCAACCAATATTCTTGCTTTTTGAAGTTTGAGATTCATGTGTTCAGTGGTTCTGTATTGTTTGTTGTTAAAGTTAACTGTCTACTATTGATTCCCTGCATTTAAATTTGATATATGTATTGATGTTTGTATGAGCATTAGACTTATGTTTGGTACTTGCAGATTATTTTGTAGCCTGCTGTTATATATGAATGCATTTTGTTAATAAGGTTGTATTGGTACTGGCTATGTATAAGACATTTCCATTGGTACATTTGTTCTTAGGAAAATTTCCGTTATTTATTGTATGATGTGCAAAATTGGACGTGTAAGCCATTAAAAACGTTTATGCACTTACAGTTTTATTTTGATGTTAACTTTAAATTAAAGATAAAAATATTCGTCAATAAAAATTTATACTTGACCATAAAGTCAAGTATTTATGATTGATAACTCTAGCGCGCGTGTACACAGCCTTACACTTTCGAATTTCAAATGACAACTACTTCATCATTAAGCAACAAAAATATTTTGCTAAAAAAACATAATGCAATTATCCGTTTTAGCAATTAATAATCTCTATATCTATATATTTATCACAAATTACATAAATTTTTTTAGTCCATAACTCTTCTTAATGTTTTTCTATAATTATATTAGAAGCTTCTCTTAATTTTTGTTTTATTAGAAAGATAAAAAAATTATCAAATGTTATTGCATAATATTTTTAAGGTTTATTAAAGGTTATTGGTAAATACAATCACAACTGATTTTATTCAAAATGGTCACTCGCAGCTTTTACACAAGCTTTAAGACGTTTGGACTACACATCTACAGCAGTATGCACGATAACCATAGGAAAAATATTGACTGCAGCCCTCAGGGCTCGCTTCAGAAAATCAATACTAAAGCGTCTTTTCGAGAAAACTGTGTCTTATAAAACTGCTCATAATTTGTAATATAATGGATCGAGTCTGCGCTACCAGAAGGCTAATCCCCCATTGTTAAAAAAATAGCCACATTGTTTTTAATAAAAAATGTTTGGTGGTGTTGGATGTTATATGAAACATTTTACCTTCCATTCAGGAGTCATTTAAAATACTTTTTACATTTATATATTCCTATTTACATAAAAGACGAGAGATTAATAGAGCCTTTTTAAAGAAACTTACTCAGCTGCACCTTGATGTACGGCAGGAAGAAAATTTTAAATTCAAATGGGGTTAGTCGTCTTCAGTAAATTTTAATATCTGCTAATTATGAAAATATAAGCTTGCGTTATAAGCAAGCAGGTATTATGTAACAAATTAAATTTTTGAGATTTTCTTAATGCTTCTGTGTACTAGTAAAACAAAAAGCCCATATATGTAGCAATCCTTAATACTTCTCTTTCTTTTAAATGCTATTACACTATTTAAGAAAAGGTCATAGAAGTAATTAAATGAGAAACATAATATGCAGACCTTATTGAAAAATAAAAGCTGTCAAATGGCGCACTGGGTCTAAGAAACTCACTTTATAAATTGTTAGCCTAAATTATTCTAATAATAAGAGTGGCGTTTAAAGTCGCTACGATGTCTCGGAATCAGAAATAATAGGAGCGACGCACAGCATCTTCTCGGAAAACTATGATATATTTGAGAAGGTACTAATTGTAAGAGCTAATCATATTTGTTAAAAAATTGTAAAATTTTTATTTCCGGTATATTGCTGTAATAATTCAAGTACTGTAGTTTCTCTGAAGAGAGCTTTTAGAAAAATAGTCCAGGAAGCTAACGTCTATTTAAATTACTCTCATTCTGTGTTAAACTTTTTTAAAAATCAAAATATATATTAGTTGTTTCAATGCTTGCACAATATTCAAATCTATCTTTTATCGAACATTTCTGAAGTAGTTAGAGCAGTGTCTAATCCGTATTGGTATTTAGCTGATGTCAGTAATACAAGCCATCATAAATTTTTTATATTTTGGAGTGATTAAAGTGACTATAAATTATCATTTTCTTTGTTCCTTATTAGATAATATCACTTTCTTGTCACTACTTGTTTCTACTTGTAAAGGTAACAAAAAGGTTGTTTTAAATAGCTTTTCATCAAATCATTTAAAAATTAAAATAACAAAGGTATATAGAGAACTCCTATTACAAGAAGATCTTCAACAATTTAAAGGAACAAATGAAAAAGCGGTATTTTGTTTTATAAATAATGTTTTTTTTGTGCTTATTAACATTTAACTTAACAGATTGATAACTAATTTTTGATCGGTTCAATATAACTTTTACAATTTTGTTACAAAGTGTTAATAGCATTTATTAGCTTGTGTTTTCAAGAACAATTTTTATACACAACTTATTATGCTTTTTACAGGAAGGAGCTTACCAACGAGAGAATTTTATTGCTGCTTTAATTTTAATACAAATTGTATCCGGATATGAGTGCTACATATATTAAAAACAATTTTAAGGCTTATGGGGATGAGACCGAAGCTACTACCAGATACTGTTTGCAGAGTTCAAAAAGAGATGGATATATTAGACTCAAAAGCAAGTAACTGGCTGTACTCGAGATATTAATTGCCAACCTGAGCGACTACCACTTCTTTAAGTCGACAAAACACTGGTTGCGCAAGAGAAATTTCGGGGGCGTCGATGAAATGACCCAAATGCTTGCCAACTTCTTTGGCTCCAAATCAGTCGAGTTCTACCGCCGAGGCATTAACGTTTCCCAATAAGTGGCAAGATATCATATATTTAAAAAGAGTACTTCAATTATTAATTTGTCCTTTGTTTGGAATTAATTTATGCGAAAATAAGGTTAAAAATTAGTTGCTAACCTATTAAATATTAGAACCTCACATACATCTTATAAGTTTTTAGCGAGACCCGTATTTGCCTACGCACTGAGTTCTCGAACAAAAGAGTATTTAATCGTGATCGGTCGATCACAGTGGCGGTCGATTCCTCTATGTATATAAGTTAGAAATTGGGCAAACAAATATCACTCTAAAGAAAAACTAAAAATTGTTACTATTTATAACATAACGATTTTTTTTCCGTTGGATGGCACTTTTTGTCTTACTATGCTTTCTAACATTCAACTTATATGCTACAAAGTCTCATGGATCCATGAGTTTTTAGCAAGACTCCGGGTTTCCGGACAGCGGAGCATTTGGGCTTGACCAGTCGCCTACAGCGGCGACCCAATACAACGATTTAAATTAAATTTAAAGAAAACAAGGTTAAAAATTGGAATGTGAGGACATGTAAATATGTATATATTGAAATTTTCTAGTTATTCAAGTTTTAAGAAATGCATAGCATAAGTAAAATATGTTTGTGTAACTACAACTTTAGTGCAAAAAATGAGCTTTGCAATTTTTTCTGTTTTTACAATTATGGTATAATAATTTTAATGAATTATTTTCCCAATATCCAGTTCAGTATGTGCATCTAAGCGGAGCGACATGTTATCATCTATGTCATGTACGAGAACTAGTGATATCAACACATGAAGGTTGTAAGGCCAATGTATGTAAATGGAGCGACATCGCAAAACCTGAGAGTCGACGATCTGTTTTTTAAAACATTGTTTTATTTATTTATTAGCTATTAATTAAATTTTATAAACAATAATAATAACTTTCTATCAGAATCAATTCAGACCTACACCATGTGTTCTTAAATTCGTACCCATATAACTAAATTAAAACTATCCGGTACAGAATGTACAGAAACTAATCAAGAATCAAACTTCAAGATAAATAGTATTGTACCAACATCAACAACAAACCCCACTCATCAAAATAATGAAATTCCATATCAACTGTTAACTCAAATTTTCTTAGACAACTGATTGGGAAATAGTTGACAATAAAAATGAAAAACTAAAGATAATTATAACAGAATACAAAGACAACCTAAGTAGACAGAATAATCTGAACATTGGTTAAACCTCATAAATAAATTTTAATCATTAGATGACAGCGAAGATGAGATAATACAACTACAAAAATCTAGAGCAGAAATAACTATACCTTAAAAGTATTAAATAATATTCAAGTTAAGATCTTATCAAAAACTTGAAAAGTATACAATTATAATTTAGGCTCTTGGTAAAAAAATATAAAACTTTAAAGTAATCTTGAATAATACACAGCTATTGACTAAAGCTACAAAAAATTTTAAATTTGTAAACATAAGCAACGCAACAACCAGATGACGTAGCTCGCGTTGAAATAATTGTCAAAAATATTAAACGTCGTAAATTTCCAAAATATGTACGTTTAGAAACCATTTAAGCTACTACAATAGCAATCGACAATTTGAATGGATTATCATTGATCTCGATGGCCTGTTGTCCTTCAAGGCAAAATAATAATTTAAAACACTATAAGCACTATTTTCAAGCTTTAAGTAATAAGTTCAACTTGTGCCGAATATATACAATGACATTCATGGCGTACCACTAATAACCAAATAATGGGTTACACTACGTAACTACAGTGGAATTAACTTACTGGATATCAAATATAGTAAAAAATGCCAGATTTACTAGACTACTGCATACTAAAAGGCACTAACCCAAATATTTTGCAATAGTATTCTGCCTGTACTTTTCGTCTGATCACTCGCCAATCGTAATAACTACAATCATTCAAAGCCCAGCTAAAGGGCTTTGATTGAAATACACAAACAAATCGAAGCTTTTTTGGAACAGCAATTGATAAAAATAAAATCAAAGGAATAAGTAGTAGTTGTAGAAATTTTTAATTACGTAATCTAATAGACACATGGCTGGTAACACCTTCCAATGTTCTGAATATTAACAACACTAGTTTTTTTAGTTTAGCCAATAAAAAATTGCTGAAAAACGTAAGATACGCCGCAAATGGGAAATGATAAGACACGTTGATGGTTAGCGAATGCTTAATTATGTATTAGCAGAGTTCAAAAAACTTTTATCCAATATCAAAAACATATCTAAACAAACTTTCTTGCAATATTGTCATTATCGGAAGCCATAGAATACCCTCTTTGGTGGGAGACTAAAAAGTTGAAGCAACCACAAAACTATGTAACATCTCTACATCTTGTTAGAAATAATCAGAAAAGACATTAATGTTGTTTTTCAGTAGTTTGATTTTCTAGCAACAAGAAGATGAACAAATTGTTCAATATCTTAAATTTTATTTTTATATATGCTTACCAGTTAAAAACTTTAAATTTAATGATATTAGTACTATAACTAAACCCATCTAAATCACCTAGTTGCGACCTAATAACATTTAGACTACTAAGAAACTTGGGGTCGCATGCAGACATGCAAGTCCTAATAGTGCGTGAACCTAGTACTCTTGATAAGTATGTTTAAATTCTATATACTTATAGTCTGCTAAACCTAACTTTTAAAAATATGCTAATAATATAAATAAATACTAGAAATCTTAATAACCACACCATGCGGCCGGCCGGTTTCGGCTTCAGCTATCAAGGCACCATGGTGCCCGGGTTTACATATATAACTTCCCGCCGAATTATGACGATAACGGCGCTTACTACACACAATTATTAGCTCAGCCCGTCGCGCAGATACAAATAATATCAAATGATCTAAATACATATCCGAGCTACAGTAATCAGTAGTGCTGCTGGAGACAACTCGCACTATCAGAACGAAGCAATTAACAACACTGTACCATCTGACCATACTCTTACAGATAACTCTTGTTAAAAGGTAAATAAATACAAAAGACAATTCTTGTGAATCTGCTGCCATAATCTGCCAAAGAACTCCCATAGATGAAGAGGGGCAGATACTGGATTTTTTTCAATTTTCGCAGCACTGCTCATACGTTTTACACACAATTTAGATGTCACTGTCAATATGTGGGCACCAAGTGTATTGAAAAGAGATGGACTTCATCTGGACGATACCGCTGTGGCTAGAATAAATCTCTTATAGCAGCCTCTGACGAAGTCCACTAGGAATCGCGGTTCTTATACTCTACATTATTATTCCTTCTAAAATGTATAATTCCTCTTTACACAAATAGAATGGGTATAATTCATCAGTTTTGGACATAAACTCTGGCTAATCAGACTAGATGAGGCTGTAGACAGTTGACAGTTCCTTACCCTTCGACGTTGTAGTAGCTATGCTCTTGACGTTTATTGCTCTGCCGCAATTGGGTTTACTTTGTATTCAATTTCTTCTTCAGAGACTTCCAGATCGAACGATGGCGCTGGACAACAAGACAATGCATTTGCATTCTCTTCATCTTTAATATTACAATACTCAATATCGTAACAAAACTACATCAGATACAACGACCAGTGGTGTAAACGATAGCGACGTACAGTTGCAGGTTACTTTTATTTTTGAAGATAGCCAGAAGAAGACAATGATATACGTAACTAGGATAAACTTCCAGCCGCGTAGGTACTTAAAGTACTTTTTGGATAAAGCTTCTCTTTCAATCTGAAAGTAGCGCTTTTCCGTATTAGACAGGATTTTTAAGGAGTACACTATAGGACGTTTCATGCCATCTGGACAACGATGAAATAAAATAATTCCAATTGCACTGAAAGATGCATCTTACGATCATAATGAGCACGGACTTCGGCTAACAAAAGCATTGATTTAACATGTTCAAATGCTTGTTGGCACTTTGATAGCCAAATTCAGTTTACTCATTTTCGTGTGAGATTTGATAAAAACGGCATAAATTTTCCGTTAAAGTTAATCAGTTTGAGAAATAAACGTAGTTCGAACATATCTACTAGACGCTGATCTATACGAATAGCTTCAATTTTCTTTGGACTAGTGTGAAACCTTTACTTGGATATGACGAGTCCCAAATACTCAATTTTTCGTTGTAAAAATTCATATTCACCTTTGGACAAGCAATAATTAAATTTTCGCATGCGACTAAAAATAACTTTCAGCGTTTGAAGGTTATTCTGGTTTGACTGAGTACTGTACAATCAAACCTAAAGGTAGGATACGGACATAGGAATCCCTTCCATAAGAATATCTATGAACTTCTGGAATGTAGTTGAAGAGGAGGCAATGCCCTGTGGTATACATTGTACTGGTACAGACCTCGGTGTGTGCTAATGACAAGAAATATTTTGCAGGTTTCCTCCAGTTGATAATAAGCTTTCCAAGTTAAAAAAAATGTGTCTCTCCAACGATTGACGAAAACAACTGCGCTGACTTGAACGCACCTGTAATTCAGAATTTTCTATTGGGCTCTTGAATTACGGCAATTAGTGATGCCCACTCACTAACTTCAACAGACTTGATGACTCCAAACTGTTTTATTTCTGCAAGGTCTTGATCGACTTTTGCGCGTAATTCAATAGAAAGAAAACTAATTATATATATATATATATATATATATATATTAATTAAACCTTTTATACTCCTTTAAGAGAAACGTCAGTGTTAGCATGCTGCTGTTTGCTGTAGTCTTCTTAACATGGTAGAAAGGGATCTTGAATATCTGCATCAGATCACGACTGAATAAAGATTGTGTTTTACCATTGGAATGCGGCGTGTAATTTCCACTTCATTATACTTCAGCTTTCACATGAGATATCCAATGGCGTCGAAAGTTTTCTAAGTGCGAGAGGTGTACCGCTCCTTTTCTACAGCCGTTATCTTGCTCCATTTGATGAGGATGGCCGTTGACTTTAACATTCAGCTAACATAGCTTCTTTGCACCTTTGATTATGTAAAATCTTTGTTTTAGTCATGCCAGAGCCCAAAATTCACCTAATAATTCTATACATACCTTTTTTGAAATTGTCTTATAAAATAACAGTTACCATTATCAAATTTGTTGTTAAGCTAGATGTTAAAGGTAATGTTGCTATGCCATGACTTTGTATTTATATATCCATTATGTTAAAATAGAATAAAAAAGAGCATTCTGTAGTGCTGTAAAAACTGTTGAAATTCTTCCTAATCCATCTTGAACACTTTTTGTTTTTGTGGTAGTGTAAAATTTTAACAATAACAGAATTTCTATTTAAATATTAAAGTATATATTAAAGAAGTACTAATATAGACACTAAAAATAACAATTTAACGTTTTATTTTAAAACGAGAATTCAATGTCCAATAACTGTAACATATATATAAGAACGCAAATGTTCAAATTTTGGAACACACTCTATGATTAATTTAATGGCTGGGTGTTATGTTATATTTGTAATAATTGGACATTAATCAAATACCTATTATATTGAATATAAGCAAAAAACTTCAAAATACTTCAAAACGGGACTATTTCAAATCTAATTTTGAAACAACTTTAGAAATTACGATCGAATTTAATATTAATAATCCTGACAACGACGATTGTTTTTAACTCTAGTTGGATGTAATTACTTAGATTTGAATGAAGTGCATTTCCTAATTAAATCACCTTTATTTATAATGATAGGCTAAGAAATCTGCGAAAATGTTTTTTCGTCGAAAATCAAATTATACTACGTTTAGTGTCTAGAAATTTTAAACTTCCAGTACTCAAAATGGCAAACACTTTGTCAGTTTTTCAATTTATTATCCTAACCTCTAAGATTATTATACATCCGGATATTATAAAATAACAATTGCATTTAGATTCTGTGCTTCATTACATACAAAAATAGTTTTTAAAGTATAAAAATTCATCATTTCAAAACTTAGAATGGTCATAAAAAATATGTTAATGTTTTATAGAAAATGAAAGAGATTTCAAATATATACTTCAAGTAGAAAGATTTTTATTTTAAACGAGAAAAAAGTATTGATCACGGTGTGTCCGAAACAAATATTATTTTTGTTCTCAATTGAGGGTATACATTTTTGCTCTATAATAATTTATCGTCATCATAAAATAACTATATAATTTATTTTGACCTCCATAGAGGGAAATATGAAAGAATACTTTAAAATTAAAATTCATAAAATAAAAAATACTAAAACAATAAAAAAACATGGGGCCGGCGAAGAGATTGCTCTGTAAGCAATACCAGAACGAACTTAAAAAAACCTTTCGATTTCGAATTTCGGGAAAATTCGAAATCGAATATCTCGAAAATTATTCGACATAGAATTTTTTCGACTTCATTTTCGAATTCAGCTTAAAATTTCCTATAAGAATCACATTTAAAATCGTAATGTCGAAAAATTTCCCGAAATTCGAAGTCGAATATCTCGAAAACTATTCGAGATAGAAACTTTTTGATTTCATTATTGAAATCAGCATAAAATTTTCTTTAAGAATTACTCATAAAATCGCAATGTCGAAATTTTCCCGAAATTCGAAGTCGAATATCTCGAAAACTATTCGAGATAGAAACTTTTTGATTTCGATTTTGAAATCAGCGTAAAATTTCCTATAACAATCCATTTTAAAATTTTAAAAATCCATAATTTTGTGACAGCGACAGACCGACAGACATATAGAATTCAGTAACGAACTTTTTAAGTTCGTTGAATATTCTTTGAGGCAATCTTTGTAAAGTTGAAGTATAAGGTTGAAACTGACATGAAATTTGGGAAATAATGGAAAAATTGTAAGATTTGAAATCTAGAAGAATTGTGCAAATACTTTAAAGAGGTAACGTACAATAAAACAATAGAAATATATGGTTAAAGTACAAGAGTGATAAAATTAGAAATTTTGTAAGATTGAATATATAGGATGTCAAAAAATATATAACAACAGTAAAAGCTAAAGATAAAGAAGAATACAATAGAAAAAACATCAGTTTAAAAACGTATTATGAAAAGCCAAACAGGAAAGCTGGGAGATTTTTGGTGAAGAGCTAAATAAAGAATGCAGATCACATAAAAAGACTTTTTAGAATAAAGTCAAAACTCTTAGAGCAAAGTGAATAAAAATATTAAGAAGGATAAGAGTTAACATTAAAGAAATAAAAATGAAAAATGACTTCTAATATAGAAAGATTGCCTCAAAAAACAATTTCAATTAGAGGGGAACTATCAGGAAGAGCTGTGTTATAACCTAGACAAACAAAGGGAAGTACACAAAAAATAGACAAATTAGGGGGACATGATAAGATCGATTCAGAAATGCTAAAGTGGCTAGGTATAGAAAGAAAAAATGGCTTTTGCAGATATTACAAGAATCGTGGAGAACAGAAAGCATCTCCCAGAATTTGGAAAATAACATAATTCTACCAATACATAAAAAGGGGACGACGCATTAAGTAGTAATTAAATATAGGGCAATTTATCTAGCGACAACAACATTTAAAATTTATACCGGAATACTAGAAGCTAATAGGTCATTGAAAAAGTTCCCGGCCAAGTCCGGTGAATCTATAATTTTGAAAGGCCGGGAACTTTTTCAATGACCTATTAGATTAATGAGATTGATAGAGCTAAAAACGGAAGACGAGCAAGTCGCTTTTAGAAAAGAAAGACAGATAACATCCTGGTCCTAAAAACTTTATTAGCGGTATGATAGAAACAGGATAAAAATTATGGATTTGTTTTATAGATCTAACAGCAGCTTTTGTTGATAGTCTTATCATATGGAAATGTCTAAGATAATTAAAGGTAACAGAACAATTAATTAATATAATTAAAAGTATTTATAATAGAGTGACAGTGCACATATAAATAAATAGAACTACATCGAAGGAATTTGAAATCCAGAAGGAGATCAAACAAAGAGATAGTTTTAGCCTTATACTTTTCAGCATAATGATGGATAGAATAATTAAAAATATAAGAAATAAAATAGGGAAGTCAAAAATAATAAATGATTATATAAAAACACCGGTACAAACGGATAATTTATTGTATGTGGACGATATCTTGCTAATAGCTGAAACATCGAAAAAATGAATAAACTAATAGATATATGTAATACAGAAAAAAAGTACCAGTATGAACATTAAGATAGAAAAAACAAACATTATGATGATACATAAAAAACAAAGAGAAAATAATCAGAACAAAATATACTGCAAGGAAAAACAATTAGAAAAGATAACGGCTCATGACTATTTGAAGATTAAAGTACCCAACAAACGATGGAAATTCAATAAAAGATAGATAATAAAACCAAACCAGGCAGTAGGATATACTACTCATTAATAAAATATATACTGAGAAAAAAGGAAATCAACAAAAAAACAACCAAGCAAATTGCGGGAAAACTAAAATAAACAGAAGTAGAAACGTAGATATAAGAGACTCGCTACAAATAGACACGCTAGTCAATATAATAGAAAGAAAACAATTAAATTGTTACAGGCACGTTATGAAAATAGATAAAGAAAATATTTCCAAAAAAGTTATAAAAGCTAGAACAATAGGAAAAAAGAAAACAGGCGGACCAAGAAAGACATGATTACAACAGACAGAAATAACAAGGGTAAGACACTAAATGAAAGGTGATACAAATGGTATATGACCGAAAAGATTGGCATAAATGGACAAGCAGTTAAAGTAAGGGCTTGAAGAAGAAGAAAAGAATATTATTGGTGCAAAAATAAACAAATTTAAATCTCTAGAAAATTTTACATGAAAAAGAATACAGCAATTTTTTTGTTTATATTAAATTTGGAAAAATAAGATATTACATTACCATATACATACTAATTTTTAATAAATTATTAAAGATACAAATCAATAATTTTCTGACCGTTCTCATAAAATATGCAATAAATAGTCTTAAAAATAATGATGCCTTACTTATGGTTGAGAAAAATAATAATAATAATAAGGATTAGAGAAATTATAGAAAGTAAAAAGGCAATAAAATATAATAAAAAGTAAAAAAACAAAACAGTAATACAAACAAAAAGAAATACAAGTGCATGAATACGAAAAATCAATTTCTACAAACTGTAATAAAGAGACCTACCTGTGAATTGTAGTTTTGGTTATTACAAGCATTAGCTGGAATACAGAAAGGGCGATTTCTGATCTCTTCTTACAAATTAATTTTCTGGTTTATTGTGGTTTGCAAGGATTATAATAATTTTTCAGAGATTTTTAGACCATTTTAAGTTTCTTAGGTTATACTAATACTTCAGAATTTTCCTAAATTGATGTGGTTCTGTTTTGTAAATAATTGAATATATATTTTATTCTATGTTGCGTAGTAATAACACTACAGATTTTTTCATTTCTGTTAATAAATACCTGGTTTTCTTTTTTTTATTACACTTTTATGTTTCAGCACTAAATCCTCTTAACTGTCAAGTTGAATATCTTTATTTTTGTGTGTGCGTGTAATCTTCTTGTTTCTAATAAGTAATAAATTTTTTAAATAATTTGTTTAATTTGAATTATTCTGTATTTTATATCTTTTTTTTTTGCTGTGTAAAGTAAATTTTGGGCTCTCTTTTCAGTTATCATATATTTTGCTTTCAAAAATTAATTTTGAATTTCACTTATTTCTTTATATTTCTTTTATTTTAGTGCTAATTTACCTTTTGCAAATCAAGCCAAGGTCTAATACCTAAGGAGGTTAAGAAGCAAAATTTTTTTTTTTTTTGTTAATGAAAAATCTAACAAATATAATACAAGTTGTTATCCCTAAAATCTTATAAGATATCATTTTTGTTTTTTCTCTATTTCTCTTAAAAAATTTTTTACTGCAAGTAAAATTATTTATTTAATTATACCTATATTTTTGTACCACTATTAGATTTGTTATCACAATAGATTTTCACTAAAGCAATATTTAGCATTTTAGAAATTTTTTACAATTTAAGATAAAATTTTAAACAAATGCCATGCTTATTTAAATAATACATTTTTAATAGAATAATTTTCTAATTTCATAAAATAGCGTGATTAAGCAGAAAAAATAGAATATTACATAATTCCATCATTAAAATACATTAATTTGTGTTACAATACAGAAGCAATGATTTACAATTTAATCTGTGTGTAGCACAGACATTGAAATTGTGTTTTTCCTTTCATCATTCGTTCGTGAATTATGCTTTTTCAGTATGCAATGATTACATTTTGTGTGAACTCTTGAAGCCCGTATTTGTATCACGAATGTGCTGACCTTGCAACTCATTTAGCAGCTGCAATGAGCCGGTGGTGCAATCCGCTATTTATTTTTCAACGTTGGCACTGCAAATGGAATCTCGTACATCTTAAAGTAAAAAGCCTGCAAAACCTTGCTCTATATTTCAGAACGCAAGCGTGTGTATTATTACAATAAAAGATTTACCCCATTTGTCCGAAAAAAAGTATAATTGCTGGTTTGTTATTTAAATTTATAAATTAAATACATAAAATGCAAATCTTAACTAGAATTTATAAATATTTAACGTTGGATAAAATTATTGTTCACATACACCTATGTGAGATGATTATAGTTGTCACGTCAACTCTGCATTAACACAAAGTCTGCAGACTTGCTTTTATATAAATTATTCATATTTTTTTCTTGCTTATGATCAAATATTTGTGTTAATAGAGACCAAATTTCGCCATGGGTTTTTTATTGTTAGCCATTTGCTTGCAAAGCCCATGTATGAAGGTTTATAAATTCTTAGGCTTCGATTTCTGTGGCTTAAATTTTCCGAAATTTAAATTTTACTTTAATGTTCTATGCGTATTTGAAAAAATAATTTTTGGAGTAGTGTTTTAATACTACACAGTGTCCGTAGTCGTATTACGCGTAACAGGTGCCCGATTTCTTATTATTTGTTACTTTTTTATTTTTTTACTACATTCAAAATATTTCACCTTAATCGTTGTTATAAATCCACCGTGGGAAAGTTTTAACTCTAAAGTTTCTTCCTTACTTTTGTACCAAATTTGTTGGCTATCCTTCTATCTTCAAAGAAGCGTTGTACTTACAACTAGCCTTTATTTCCAGTTTTATTTATTCCTATCTAACGCTTTTGTTTACTTTTTGCCCCTACATTTATTACGATAGTCTTCAAATGATTAAATAATTCATGTTAACCGCAATATCTAATACATGCACGGCGTTTTATTTCTTGCTTTACACATGGCATTTATTTGGCTTTATCACTTATCGTTATCACTACTAAACGTACTTCATGCAGTTTTTATCTTTACATTTATTTCCTTAATCTCTAAAATTTTATTCGAAGGTTTAAGTGTACTTACCACTAGTTGTTTTATTTATTGTTTTGGTCCCCAGTCGCTTCCTGCTGCAATGCTCCTGCTTCTTGAGCACTTTTACGTATTTACGCTTAATCGATATGGCTTAATTTTTGGATGTTTAATATCTTAATAATATAAACATATATGTACAATTCGAAAATTTCTATACAAACCACTTTAATAAGAATTGATTATAAAAATTAATTTAAATGCGATTACTTAGTTTTAAACATAATTCAGAGTAGTGTTGCGTGATGTTGTCGGTCAAATATTGTAAAAATAATAGTAATTTTTGAAAAACTCACTAATAACTTAGAAGAAAAATTTTTAAGAATAAATTTGGCATGTTTTATATTATGGCTAGACATTAATATTAAGCACAGTGATTGTAAATAAATAAACTGTATCTAATGTTCTCATAACTGGTTGTTAGTAGAGCGCTCCGCTGTTTATTTCATTTATTTATCCATGTTAATATAGTAGTTCTTAATACATAACATATTTTTATTTATTCAAACACAAAACTAAACTCTTTGCAATATAAAGAATGGACTTGGGCAAGTACCTTACGGACGAGGGAAAAAGAAAGAAAGGATATACAGAGGAATTATTTAAGTGTAAGAAGACACATAGGACACCGACAAAAGGGTTGGATCCCAAGGACAATATAAAAGATCAAATAAAAGAGATGATGAGTTCAATGCGAAATCTGGCGAGTGACATCAAATAAATTAAAAAAGAACAGTGCAATAATAATGAAGAAACAAGAAGAAATTAGAAAGCTAAGGGATAGACAAAGAGATTTTAAAAAAGAGATATAGATTACTAAAATCCACCAATAAAAAGGCTATGAAAAACATTGATGGGTTAGAACCAGAAGTCGCAATAGCACATAAGAGAAAAAATGAAAGAAAGAAAGAGGAGAAGAAACATAGCTAACTAACATAACTAATCCAAAAATGTTAAAGAAAAAAATAGAAGAGTTTGTAGAAAGGAAATTGAGTGTAACACTGAAAGTACACACTGCAAAAAAATTGGGAAAAAGAACTTTTCTAGTAGAATGAAATAGTACAACAAAACCAAACTCCGAAACTCCGGAAGGAGTATATAAACGACGATCTGATATTAAATGAAAGAAAGATACAAGCAATAATACGGAAACTAGCTAAAGAAGAATCAGCAAAAGAAAATACAGTTAAAGTGATATACCAAAAGTTGATAAGCGACAAAGAAATCTGGACCTGGAATAGAGAATCCTAAAAACTAGAGACGAGCTCCAATGAGCAATATAAACCGCCCAAAGACCACCAAAAAACAATTAGCAGAAAAATGTATAGGACAAGATAAGTGGAAAATGAATAGGAACATAGAATATTAGGAACATAAATATCAAGAAAAAAGAACTAATCCAAGAAATAAAGAAATATAAATGAAAATATTAGCAACTACAGGGACAACAAAGA
Source organism: Sinelater perroti (assembly GCA_036346155.1). Lineage (NCBI taxonomy): Eukaryota > Metazoa > Arthropoda > Insecta > Coleoptera > Elateridae > Sinelater > Sinelater perroti. The sequence continues at coordinate 342,851 of JARFIY010000348.1, read as the reverse complement.
AAGAATAAGGAGGAGTGATATTGGAAGAACATGGATTACTTTATAATAGAATATAAATGGATAAAAAAGAAAGGGGGGTACGCTGTGTGATAAGTAAATAAAGAAATTAGTTGAATGAAAAGCAATAATTAATAGAATATAAAAGTAACCTTCTCACTAAGTAAGACTGAAGAAATAGATGTAATAATAGTATATTAATTGAGTGAAAAGGATAAGATGAACTAAAAGAAACAATTTTGGAATGAGCTCAAATGATACATGATGAAGTAGACAATCTTACCATAATTACTGGAAATTTCAATGGCAGAATAAAAATAACATTATAGGAAAATAATAAACAGGAATGGAAAGAAACTAATAGATTTTTGTATTTAAAACCGACTGGTGATATAAAACTCTTTCTATCAACATAAGGAATGCTACAAATACACTAAAAAAGAACCAGGAAGAATGAAAGATCAATTATAGACTGTCATTACAGATAAAGCAAGCAAGAGAATCATACAGATTGTAAGAGTATATAGGGGTGTCGAATTATAGACATATTACTACTTGCTGCAGCAAGAATGGAAAATAACGAAGGAAAACAATATGGACAGGTAGTAGGTAAATTTCATAAAAATAAAACAAAAACTATCAAACGATACAAACTACAAGAACCGCAGACAAGATAAGTGTATGTAAAATAGATCTCAAAGGACTTACAAAATGCAGGAGATAAATTGCAAAATATGACAATAGAGGAAAAATGAAAGAAATCAATATATATATATATATAGATATATATATATATATATATATATATATATATATATATATATATATATATATATATATATATAGATATAACTAAAGTTATCAATAGCAGACGGATGCACCAGGAGAATAAGTTGGTGGAGCAAAAGAATTAAAAACAATATTAAGATGAAAAAACTGTGTAAAAAGTTTACTTAAGACAGATAAATAAAGAGGCACATAAAAATTATAAAACAATAAGACAAATGGCAAAAGCAAAGGTTAAATTCTCAAAGCCAAAGAATGACCAGACTTTAGGAATAAGATGGAAAAAGACAGCAGATCAAACCAGAAGATTATAAGAAACGAAGAAAGAAATAAATAGGTTGAGACAAATTATGGGCAGAGAGAAAAAGATAATTACTGAAGATAATAAAGTTGATGGGCAAATGAACGCAGTACTTTTAAGATATGTTGGATGGAGTTGATATTAACAAAGAGGAAACAGAAATAAGAGCCCAGAATAAGGCATTAAAGTCAGAAGAAGAAAAAGATAGCATACAACTTAAAGTCTTAGTAATTAAATATTTGAAAAGAGTAACAAAAGTAATGATAATGGACAAAATAAGGAAGGATGATATAAAGAAAAATTGGAAATAGAGAGTGCTACCAGATATATAGGAAAGGACCACTTACGGTGATGGGGACATATGAAAAGAGTACTTGAAGAAAAGCGAGTTAGACAAGTATGAAAAGTGAAGACTACTAGCAAAAGAGAGAGAGGCAGATCAAGCATAGAGTGGGTTAAAAAAGTAAAAGGTTTACTGAAGAGTAGGGAGTTATCTTGAAACCATTGCAATAATCTAAGAAGGGACAAGAACTAAAAAAGGTAAAATTCTTCACTACTACTGAAAAAGTTAAAAAATTAATTAAACAGGTAAATACCTAAAATCTGGTTTATGCTGATGACAAAGCAAATGTCGATGCTAAGAACTTTGCACAAGCTTTACAACTCTATGATTAGGTATCAACGTTAATAGTAAAAATATAAAATTTTTACAATATGCCATGCCAACTATATCTCTCGATTAAACCATTTTTGCTTGTTTAAGTATAGCAAAAAATTATATACACTAATCCTAATAAACATAGTTTATGTAATTTAACAGTATAGCAATATATTACGACACCATTATCATTTAGTCCAATAGAAATTTGCCATAATTATAATACTAAATAGACTTAAAAACAACCTACAAATCCAACATTGTACTGACATAAAATTGATCTCAATTGTTTCGAAAATATTTGAAAGATTCTTTTAAAAAGAAAACGCTGTTAACTTAAATCATATAATACCAGCACACCGGTTTGAATTTCGTAAACACCATTCGACACCATCAAAACCTACGAATTATCACTAAAATATCAGTCAAACAAAACAATGTTGCACTTCAACCTTCTTTGAAGTAAAGCAAACATTTGATACGGTCTGAAGTATCAAAATGCTACATAAAATTGAATTATATTTTCTAAGACAAACATATCTGCTGCTCAAATCTTACTTACAAGAAAGAAGTTTCCGGGTCAAAGTTAAGAACGCTATATCTGATTATCATCAGGTCACTGCAGGTGTACCACAAGTTAGTGTGTTGCGTCCTCCGCTGAACTTAATGTTTACTGCTAATGTTCCAACTGAACTCACTGCTGACGATACGACAATATTATCAATTAATAAATCACCCAGCGCTAGCGTCTCAAAATCTGCAAAACCATCTTGCTGTTATATCAGTTAAAACAGAAGTCGAACTATTTAGAATTGCATCTTGGCTGGGCATCAGACATTAAAATCGAAAAAAAAACATTAGGGCCTCAAAACTAAACAAAGAACTCGTTAACTGGTCTACAATCACAGCTTTCTTTATAAAAAAAACTCTTAATGAATAGTCATATTGAGGTAAATCTAGATGTATGGTACACAGCTCTGAGGAATGTACAAAATCGTTTAACACTAAAATTATTTAGCGTCTCTAATCAAAAATATTTTGTAGGATGACCAATATACCTTTGTATGTTGCCAATTCAATCATTCTTAAAAATTTGAGGATTTCGTATGTGGAGAACGAAATTCAGAATCTAACAACCTTTTACCATTTCACCATTGTGAGCCACAACAATTTAGTGGATCAACTATCTCACGAATCAGCAACTCCAAGAAGACCCAAGCGTAACTTAAAAGCATGGACTATATAAAAGACAATGCAGAACATATCTTTACTAAATGTCCAAAATGATAACAATATTAGAGAAAGTCCAAATATAAAATTAAAAGTAATCCTAGATAGAGATATTATCATTCACGTTATGCTATAAAAAAAAAGAAAATTAGAAAGAAATTGCTAACATAATCAAAAATTGTAAACTACTAAGTCAAAGACAAAATATAATTTAAAATAGAAATAAATAGCTACTTACTGAACAGAAATAATTACATTTAAGCAATGGAAAATAGGGTTTAGTGGGTAGGGCATCTACGAGTCACCCACTGACTTCAGCATTGGTGCATAAACCAGCTGGAGACGTTCGTAATAAGTATTTTCTTGTCTCGTAGAAAAAATTATAATCCTAATAACATACTGCTGCGTTCCCGTACTTTGAATTCTTTGAGTAAATCGAAATTTTTGACATCTACAACAATATTGTGTTGTGGCGGAAAATTTGGGCATTATAGAAATATAGTTCTTACAAAATAGTTATTACTAGAGAGCGGATTTTAAACTAAATCCATATTACTAGCCTCTTTTGCATTTTTGCGCATTTTATCAATTTTTGCATTTTTCTAAAAAACTTGCATATTGTTCGTTTATTCGAGAGAATTTGTATTGAAATGACTAAAGTTTCCTTGAATATCTTAATTCGTCTGAAAATGTGGTTACAATTACGGATTTATTTGAGCTCCTTTCCAGCTTAAAGAGGCAGATTTTCCAGGTAGTTAATTAGCAATTAGAGATATCCAACTAGTTTCTCAACAGATGCAGTGGGGGTTGATGTTTATAAAATTGCTTCATCAGAAATCAGTGGACCATTAGTCGTTAAATGCAAACGTTTAGTTCTTCCGCAAAAGTATTTTTTCTTGTGAGAAGTGCAATATGCCGAAAGACAATTCAAGCCTGGTTAATTACTTGAATCAGAAACGATTCTGAGTTTTTTACACCAATGAGATATATTTTGCAAAGCTTGTAGTAAAATGGTGAGTTGTTCCTTTTTTAAAAAACATTTGGTAAGTTTTCAAATATTCAAAGATTAGACAGTTTGAAGAAATGCACGTTCTTGCCGTAGATACCATCTAAAGGAAAATTTTTCGTGACACAAGTCAGGACAGGATCACACAAGGCAAAATGCAAGAAGAATTACCCTTACACGGCAGACAGTTGTTGATGAGTTTAACTAATGAGCAGTATGAATTTAATTCTGATTTATCCCAGGCGACGTATTGTGCAAACATACCTTTGAAAAACTGTAAAATCCGATTTTTAAAAGTTTTTTGGAAAAATATTCGAAGAAAAGTGCTCTTAACGAAAGTACATTAAGAAAAACTACGTGCCTCACATCTACAACGATACCCTAAAAAAAGTCAAAAAGATCGTAGAAAATCGATACATTTATTCTATTGTGGATGAAACTACAGACCCTTGTGGGCGTTATATTGTAAATTTATCAATAAGATGTATACGCGAAGATGAACCTAATGAATCTTATTTAATTGCATTTCGACAGTTAGACAAAACTAATTATTTAAATATTTTAAGATCTGTTAATGAATGTTTTACAATTTTTTTACACCTAATGTAACAGAAATTTTCTTTACTTAGTCTATCAGACATTTAAAATAATTTACCCAAATTTAGTTCACGTAACTTGTTTAGCTCATGGATGGAACAGAGCAGCTGAACATATTAGATGTGAATTTCCTGATATAAATGAACTAATTAGCAGCGTAAACAGTATTTATCAAGTCCTTAACAGGCTCAGTTTTACAGAGAAAAATTGCTGAATGTGCCTTTACCTCCCGAACCAGTGTTGACTGGGCGAGGAACTTGCTAAAATATTTTATACTGAACATTTCGTAGTAATTAAGGAATTGCTTTTACAGTTTAATGCCGTAGACAGTGCTGCTATTATAAAGGCGCAAGATATTGTTACAAACAATTCATTAGCCAAATCAACTAAACCCTTATAAAAACGAATTACAGTTTTGTAGTAAAAACTATAAATAATTTAGAAATGTGAAAAATGTCTTTAACAGTATCTGTTAAAGAATTTAAAGAAAATATTTTAAAAGTGTCAGTTTCAATTAATAAAAAATGTTTATGCATTTTAGAAAAAACATCGCCTTCAAAACTGGGAGGACATTTACGAAATTTTAAAATAAAACTTTAAAATTGATTGTAGATGTTGAAAGGAGCTTTTCATGTCAAATAAAAGACAACAATTCTTCGTAAATGACTTGAAGAAATACATTGTCATAAATTATAATCGAGGATATATTTAGTCTAGTTATATTATACATACTTTTTCATTTATATCAGTTTTTGTAAATAAATGTAAAGAAATTGTATAAAAAATAATATAGATTTTATTCCAATGAGCATACCCATAAAAACACAGTAATTCAGAATAGCAAACTTATAGTTTTACAAAATGTGCAATATTTGAATATTTTCCCAAATCTTGCGCATATTTCATCATTTTTTAGTTTATCAAAATTGTTCGACACATAAATGCGCTCTCTGATTGTTACATAATAACGATAAATGTCTGGTAGAATGTTACCACTCTATTATAACGGATATAGAAATATTGCATCGTACAACGCCACTACTCTCCCTAAGCTCTCTGCTCTGTAGTTCACATACCTACAAATGAACATTAAATCAATACATTTTTTTATTAGTTCCTGTACCATCAAAAAACACAACTGGAGCGAATGTAACTAATGTTAGTTTTAGTTACTTTTTATGTACATAACTGGAATTATTACCTGAAAAATTTATCCAAAAAATTCCAAAACATGTATGTTACTTTAAATTTCTAAAAAGCCTAAAATTATGTTTTACAAAAAATAGCTGTGAAGAAAATTTAAATAATTTTACTAAATTTTAAACAAGCACTGTAGCTACTCAGTAACGAATGTGAAACTTTTAGAAAGTGGTTTAAGCTACTTATAGCTGAATATTATCAGTATTAGCAATAACCACTTTGTTACGCAAAGTAGTCGGTTGCTCTTATAACCAAATGCTACTTACAGACTAATGAGAGTTGGGGGCAGATCGGCCGGAACGTCGATGAGTGCAGCTCCAGAGCAACGGCACTCAATTTCCAAATGGTCCTTATCCATGTCACAAGGACAATCGACAAGAGCCGGCCCACTTGCAGGGATTCCCATCAGCCGCTCTCCGTCGTTTACTGCCGGATAGGTTATTAGCGACAGCCACGTGTATCTGAAAGTCGGAAACAATTTCGGTAAGCTCCTTGTGGGGCATTTTACTAAGTAGCTTAGGTTGGAACCATGCGTTTGATCTATTCTTCAAGAATACGGCATCGTTAATATTATTGCGTAATAAAAAATCCCGAGAGACGGGAAACAATTGTTTTGTTTTCTTATAAATTATTATTTATGTTGTCCTATATTTGCTTATAGCAAATAAAGCTTTACCTAATTAGATGTATGTCATTGACTTATCTGACCCAATTCAAATCAGTTTTGCAATGTAATATACACATTAAGTGTGCCAAAAAAACTTCTAAGCCTATTTTTAAAACAAGTACACAAGTTAAACAATAAAAAAAAACGTATACTTAATTATTAAAGAAATATTAAACATAGTAATAAAGGTAGATGAACTAGTAAAATATTTGACAAAAATTTTGTAGTATGCGTCCTATGTAAGCAATCTTGTCTATCGAAAAAATATAATAACGACATTAATAAATATCTCCTAAAAATTAGAATAAATATAAACCAAATGCGGACTTGAGAGCAAGCAAAATATTTTAGAGATAAAACTAAATTAAACACCTTAATTCTGCAGCTAAAGAAGTTGATATATAAATGGGATAACAAAATATTCTTTATAGAAAATTACCAAAAAATTGAAGAGACCTGTTATTTCGTAAGCAAAAGAAACATGAGAACATTTTCAGTCTCATATAACAGCAGAAATAACACAAGATAATCAATAAACATTTTATTTCGTGAGTCTCCTCTTCAATATTAACTCGACTTGCCTTTAAAAGTCCAGCGACATACTAAACGCTAAACATATAATGCGATCTCTGCAGTGGAAGTTTGCTAAAGTAATCCTCACATAGAAACGAGGAAAACAAAACTAAATTAATATCTATAATCAAAAACAAAGGCAACATAAAGTATCTTTGCATATGTTATGACAACAAGCTGAAATAGAACAACAATAATTTACACGAAAATTAAAGAATTGTCCTAGTTATTAGAACAAAAACCTCAACTAAGTATAAACAATAAATTTGTATTTTATAAATCAATAATGGAACTGATGTGGAATTAGTTTTAGGTGTCTGCCAAATCTTTAAAGGAAAATTCTTTTGTATGAATAATATTTAGTGACAAAATTAGGTACATTAGTGATCTAACTACATAGTTGATAGAAAGCTGTACAAAGAATGTAGAACTTACATGTGACGTAACCAAGATAGTCAATTTGCCTGTTTTTGTTTTACTCTTAAAATTTGCTTTTGTAGACCAGCGCTAAGCACTTTACTTATTAACTTTTTACAGCGGAGCTTATAGAAAGTTAATGAGATTATCATCCTGTTTGTCTGTCTGTGTATCTAGAGACACTATAATTTCCGTTCTATCCAACAGATTCACTTCAAACTTGGCATACACACATCTTAGGTCAGTACCTTTCATGCGATTGCTTTTCAGCCAAATTAGTTAACGGCAACATCTTAATTCCTTTTAAAAGTTTTTATCCTAATTTCATCGCACCGCTGTAGAAAGTTTCCTTTACGTTATTACACCGTTCTCGTTATAACTGTTATTTTTCTCCTAAAATAAAATTATTGTTTTCCAGAAATATTTATATGGCGTTAAAATTATTTTGGTAGCAACAGGTCACTTGCTTGACCTATTTATTCGTATATTGCTTTAGGGATGGTATCTATATACATTTAAGAGCCTTAATATAACTATTTTCTCTAGTTCTATTAGTTTATGTAAGTTTTATTTCTGCGTTAAAGGGCTTATTGTGTCCACTAACATGCACTTAAATGCTAAGACATTTGCACACACCCATGGGTTGAGCGAGACTCGAACTCGCGCGCGTCGGCTAGAGGACAAAGCCGACTGGTTGAACCCTCTGAGCAACCGCGTCTCCTAAATGATTGTTACACTTTACTGTAATATACCTTTATTGCAAATCCCACTTCTGATAATAATTAGTATATAATTGAAGTGAATTAGTTCTAATGTTTAAATCACTTCTATTTTTTGCCTTTATACATTAGTATGTGGTCTTTTATTTTATATATCTGTTACCATAATATGGTACTTTCCATTACCAAATGTAAAAATTAAAATAATCTAAAATATCTAAATTTGCCACCAAGATTATCTACTAAATAACATTCTATTCCATTTTATTTTACTTCGACAAATAAGTTCAAATCTGGGCCATATCGAGTAAATAAATTATAAAAAACAGAAATATTAATTAAAGAACCACTACGAGAAGCAGAGAAAAAAATAAAAAAATATGGAAACTAGCAACAAGGAGAAGAAATATATGCAATAACAGCGATAAAAGCAGATAAATAAATTTTAAGGGTTAGAAACCCCTATTTAGCTGACTTAAGGATAAGAAATCTAATGTACAAGATAGTACAAAGGGCCACGTAAATATAAAATAAAAAATTTACAATTTAAAGAATGGACTTGGACGAGTACCTTACGGATAAAGGAAAAGGAAAGAAAGAGGATAATGGGGAATTATTTAAGAAGTTTAAGAAGACACATAAAACACCGACAAAAGGGTTGGATCGCAAGGGCAATATAAAGGATCAAATAAAAGAGATGGTGGCTTATATGAGAAATCTGGCGTGTAACGTGAAATAAATTTAAAAAAACAACGCAATAATAATAAAGAGACAAGAATATTACAAGATTAGAAAGCTAAGGAATGAATAGAGCGATTTTAAAAAAGAGATAAAAAAACTAAAGCACAACACTGAAAAGGCTATAAAAGAAATTGATGGATTAAAACAGGAAGTGGCTATAAAAAACAAGAGAACAAAATTGGAAGGAGAAAAGAGGAGAAATAACATAGCTATCCAAGGAATAAAAATGGAGTCAACTAACTCAAAAATATTAAAGGAAGAAACAAAGGGGTTCATACAAAAGAAGTTGGATATAACTCTGAAAGAAGAAACTGCAAGAAAACTGGGAGGCAAAACTTATTTGGTAGAATTAAATAGTAAAAAGGATAAGAGTATGGTGATAAACAACAAAGGAAAAGTGTATATAAACGACATTAAATGAAAAAAGAATCAAATAATAATACGGATACTAGCTAAAGAAGAATCAGCAAAAATAAAAACAGTTAAGATAGGATACCAGAAGTTGATAAGCTACAAGGAAATCTGGATCTGGAATAAAGAATTCCAAAAACTAGGAAAATGCTACAATGAGCAAAGCAAACCAGCACAAAGACCACCAAAGAATAATTTGCAGAAAAATGTATAGGACGGAATAAGGGAAAAACGACAGATGCAATGAAAATGGGGGAAAATAAAAGTAAATGGCATAGAATAAGAACATAGAATAGTAGGAGCATAAACGGCAAGAAAAAGGAATTAATCCAAGAAATTAAGAAATATAAAATGGAAATACTAGCAATACAGAAACAAAAAAGAAGAAACTAGTTGAATGGAAAGCAATAAGCAAAATAATAATAAAAGTAACATCGGTACTAAGAAAATGGATGTAATAATAGTATACGAGTGAATATGATACGATAATCATGGAATAAGCTTCAAATGGTATATGAAGAAGTGGACGATCCCACTGCAATTACTGCGGATTTCAATGGCAGAATAAAAAATTACTCTGTAGGAAAACAGGAATGGCAAGAAACTAATAGACTTTTGTATTTAAAACGGATTGGTAATACAAAACTCTTTGTATCAACATAAAAACCGATACAAATACACTAGGAAACAACCAGAAAGGAATGAAAGATCAATTACAGACTGTATCATTACAGAGAAATCAAACATAAGAATCATACAGGATGTAAGAGTAAATAGGGGTGCCTAACTATCGACAGATCACTACCTGCTAGCAGCAAGAATAGAAAATAACGAGGGAAAATAAAATGAGGGAGTAGCAGGTAAACTTAAGAAAATTAAAACAAAAACTATCAAAATATACAAACTACAGGAACAGCAGATAAGAGAGGTGTATGCAGAGTGGATCTCAAAGGAGTTACAAGATGCAGCAATGAATAGAAGAAGAATGGGAGAAATTCAAGGAAATTATAAACAAAAATTGTTTATACCACACGTAAGGGTGTTATCCCTGAACTGCGTCTTGTCTTTTCAAAATTTTAGACGGTCTTGCGCCTTATATTTCGAGAAAACTTGGTAATAATCCGTTAAGCAACGGACGAAGGGTAGTGCGAGGAAGAATTTGCTTTACAAATTCTTAGCTACAAAGCTCAGAATGCATGCTTTGTTCATTAAAACATTGGTAGCAAAAAAAAATTACTTGACTACTTAATAGCGTTGGAAGAATAACATTAAAAAACATATTATTCTCATTTCTTGGTCATATTCAAAATTTGGTCAAATGGCTAAGGAACACTGCTAATGCTAATAAGGAATATGTGCTTTAAAACAGACCCAAAAATTGAATAAACATCATATCTTTCAGTGTATCATAAATTTTAATTATTATATTATAAAATTTTTAAATGTGTGTAAGTGAACATATTCCAAGCACTGACAGAAATAAATATGTATACTTGTTTTCTAATATATAAATAAAGCTAAAAATTGTTTATAATTTCGATAATTACAAAGATCGGAGTTCTCAATATTAAAAATATTTTAATAATAATTTAAAAATATGATAACATTAGACTGAAAATTAAAATTATCTAATATAAAACACTTAGCTTTACACCAGCCAAGAATTTACCGGCATTTTTTATTTGTATGGCATTTCCAGCTTTAATATTGTCATATTAAAACAGCGGAACAAGAAACGCTTTTTGTAAGACGATTATTGCCATTAAATATAATCCGCAGAGTAACAAACAAGCTCTTGCGCCCCACAGCCGTATCTCAGAATACTGCCCTTAATAACGAATTCATCAAAAGAAAAATCCACTTGTAGCAAGTTGGATCAAGTGGATTTTTTGCCGACTCCACAACTTTTAATTAAGGGCAATTGCCGTTCATCGGACGGTCACTAGCTGCGTAAAACTCGACTCGTGTATCTGATTTTTCTTCCATCCACGAACTTGATTCAGCAATTTCGAGCACACAGAATATAGGATGGCAAAATAAATTGAGCTATTTATCTTATGACTGTTTTAGTCGGTAATAAACTGCGGTCTCGGGCGGTTACAGATCTCTTTCTATAAGCTGCGTTACAAAAAGCGCGCAGCTTTATCTGTCCAAAATGTCATCACTTATTATATTTGACGTTTTTGCTCAAAAGAGTTGTTCTTATTACATTCTATTATTAGGCAAACTATAAAATAAACTATCACATAAAACAAGTTAGTCCTTTTTGGAATTAAACTCGTTTCAATTTGTAGACATTTTGTATTAATTTAGCTAAAAATTGTCAATTATAGAATACGACGATGAAAAAGTTTTTTCGTTTAGCAGAGGGTTATATGAAAACCATGTAAATGTTTCATTTTACGATAACCCACATCAGTGAACTCGAAAATTGCATGATGTAATTTCGTCGTACTGCATTTACATTCAACAAGTAAGGTTCTAAAATTAGATGTAGGAATGCCAAACGTTTTGAAAAAAATATTTTTTGCCCTGCTTCTTTGTTTGCTCGTTGATTAGCTTGTTATTCACGTTTATTTTCTATATTTGGAATTGTTAGAATAACAAAAATTGTGCCTTTATGCTAACAAGTAGGTGAAATAATTGAGTTTAATAAGCGTGTAATATTCCGCGAATGCTATGAATTGCTTAATTGTGTGTCGCCACCAACTTTTCCTTGAAACAGCAATTTTAAGAACAACCCAGAAAACAGCGTCAAGTAATTTAATAATATGATAAGCACGTCCGTACATCCGTTTTACTCGTAATAACAGTGATTCTCCTTAAAACTTTCAGATCGTTTAGGTCATTTTTAAATGATATAGAAAAATGTATTTATATAATTGTTTACATTTATAGGATTCGCATATAGTATAAGCATGTGCTGTAGTTTTATCATTATTGAATGCTTATTTCCGAGCAACGCTTTGTTCTGGCCTACAAGCGCTCCGCGTCGCGCGGTTATGCTTGTAATTTTAGTTCCCTTTACTGTATCCATTAGGTTTTCTATCTAGACTTTGAATACGCTAAACGCAGATTGAATACGCCGCGGGCGTTTGTATCACGCAGCGTGTGTCCAATACAAAGTTTCATTTTCACAGACAAAAGCGCGTGCACTTTGTAATTTGTGCAAGTATTGCACATTGCTTTAGTTTCCAAGAGTTTTGTGTGCACATAGCTGGCGTTTTCTCTTTCTGTTTTGACGGTTTTAAAAACTCATTATTTCGACGCCGTACAGAGGGGCCAAAACACAAAGAAGGCTGGCCAAAATGGTCAAACTGCAAAATTTTAAAACTGACCTTCAGCCCTTATTTTTAGAAAGAGAAATATGTGGGCTTTCTAATGACGTATTTAAGTTTCTAATAGGATTAAAACTATAAAAACGGTACGCGGTTGAAAATGGGCATTTTGCGATGCGTGCTGACGGCGACTCAAGTGATTTGCTTTAGTGAAATAAAAAAAGTTTTTTCGGGTAGCTTTTGCTTAAAATGACTTATGAAACAACTAAATCTAAGTAAGTATTTACTATTTTATACTTTACTTCATAGCTAGATGTTTTACTTTACTTTTTATACATGTAAATGCTTGACCATGTTATCAGCTAATTTTTAGTTCTAAAGTAAGAATTTAGTTTGAGCTACAATACGATTCTGACTAGATCTGGCTTTGAAACTTTTTGGGCGTATTCCTCAAAGTTTAAGCTACAATATATCTGAAATTTAGCTGCAGAATCAAAAATTATTCAACTTTGTTTTGCGTAATGACGTCGTCGTATCGGATGCAGTTCTCGTTTGCTCGCACGCCCTGGTTCTTTTTCTTGCTACAATAAATAGCTTTCAACAAATTACATAAAATAACTGATTTATTTATAGCATCAAAACAAAAATTTCTTCTAGTGTATAACCGTTCTGCATTTTTTGTGTAATTTTCCACAACTTTCGTGTTTTACAGATCTTTCTCTAACGAGAAGAAATCTCTTCATTTGGCAGCAAGAGAAGGGCAAAGAAAATTCGATCAAATATCAACATGTGCAAAACGTCATTCTACCGTATATCTAAACTGAAAATTTGAGTAACATTAATATAGAAGAAACAAAACTAGCGATATCTCGTTGTTGCAGTGAATTTGCAAAAAAATGGCAAAAGTGCAGCAGGATGTTGAAAGCTTTCCTTTTAAAAAATGCTGATTGGTTGGAAAAGAATTTTCATTGCCTGCAGACATTCCCGTGGAGGAAAGCATCCCGTCAACATCTGGGGTTGACAGAAAAAATGTTCCTTTCGAAGAAAACAGCGAAAGAAGCAAAAGGTGCAAAACTAAAGAGCATCGGCAACTTATGCTGCTCAGATGAGTCTGCGATCTGCTGGTCAAGAAGATGCCGTTAAATTGTTGAGCGAGGCTACAACAACTATTACTTCAAGAGCATTAAGAATCCTAAAAGCATGGATCAATCGCGAAGTCCAGATTGTAACTCCAAATTCCCCAGAAGAAGCACTGACTTTATGTGTCGACACAAATTTGACTAAAAGCCAATATTCAAAAATTAGGGTAAATGCCAAGTTACGAAATGCGAACATGTTATATCTTAGTTACCACAAATTACAAGCAGCAAAACAGCGCTGCTACCCACCAAGAATGGCGATTACAATTTCGAAATCTTTGATGGAAATACAATTACAGGCTCTTATGGACGAAACGGTTGATGGTTGCTTAAGAGGAAGTCTTTCCACAAGAGTTTCGAATGCTTCCACCGAGTTAGTATTAATATCAAAATGGGGCTGCAATGGAAGCACAGGTCATAGCGAATATAAACAGAAATGGAAGCAAAATTTTAAAGGTGCAGATATGTTTATAACTTCGTTTGTTTCTTTATAATTATCAACTTCTGGTCCAAAGAAAACAATTTTGTGACAGAATACTCGACCTTCTTCTGTGCATTTTTGCAGACCCCTCAGAATACAGCTCAAGAAAAAATCCACAGACGTGACTCAACAAGAAATTACTTATGTGGAAGAGCAAATAAGTAAATTGGAGAAGACAAAAGTTATGATTGATTTGCAAAAACATTTTGTATCGCATCAAATGGTATTAACAATGGTGGATGGTAAAGTTTGTAATGCTGCGACCGCTACTTCTTCGACTTAAAGATGTTACGTTTGAGGAGCCACTCCAACCGAAATGAACGACATAGAAGTATGTAAGAACAAAGAAGTTGATGCCACAACTTACCTTTTGGTTTGTCTTCTCTGCATGCTTGGATTCGCTTTTTAAAATGTTTTCGTCATATATCTTATAGACTGGAATTTAAAAAATCAAAGCGGTACACAGAAGAAGATAAGAAGAAACTAAAAGAAAGAAAACGCAAATTTAGACAGAATTTAGAACTCAACTAGGTTTACTAGTTGGTGGAAGTATAACAACGAATTATGGTAATACGGCCGAAGATTTTTTAGAAACCGAGAGTTACATCAGAAATTACAGGGATAAGCGAAGAATTGTTACAAAGATGTAGTACTATTCTACAGGCACTTTCATAAGGCTTTGCTATAGATGGTAACGCGTTTAATGTTTACGCAAAATAAACAGCTCGACGATTTGTGCAGGAATATCCGTGGTACTACATGCCAGTTACCATGCATAAGATTTTAATCCACAGAAGCGATATCGTAAAGAATGCCATTCTTCTTATTGGGCAATTGTCAGAAGAGGCCCAGGAAAGCAGGAATAAAGACCTGAAGCAATATAGAAAAAGTCGAATCAGAAAAATTTTCCTAAAAGCAACGAATGAAGATCTCTTGAATTTACTTATTGTTTCTTCAGATCCGGTCATTTCTTCTCTGCGTAAACTGCCAAACTTAAAACGACAAAACTTTTCTAGTGATTTATTGTTACCATTGTGTTCTCCTAATGAGGAAGAAACAGAAATACAGGCTTCGTACTCCACCAGCAGACACGGCTACTAAGGGGACCAATACGGAAAGTAAAAACGACCCTGGTGACGATGAAAATGAATAATTTTTCTTTGTAAATAAAAAATTATTGATAATTAGTATTTTTTATCCTTATTTTTACCCGTTTCAGCAAAAAAAATAATTTTAGCCAGTTTTTTCGCTCTTTGGTCCACAGTGTGCCGTCTCTTAGCGGAAGAGATGATTTTTGAACTTGTTGAACTGTTGAAGTGACATGCACATACTAAATGAACTGGTTGTCATACTTTGATATGAAAAATAACAAAATACTACCATGCCATATTTTCTAGGAAATCATCACCATTATCATAATGGTTAAAAAATCCCTAGTCCCAAGCATTCCTTATATGGGGAAGGGGTGCAAAAAATCACCTAGCTTGCTGTAAAGATAATAAACCTCTAATATTGTCCAATAAATAAAAATAAGTGGTAAAAATCTGTTTGTAACTAGTGAAATAAGATCACCAACTGTTAGAAAATTCCAAATTAATAAGTATGTTATTATATTATTTATGAGAAAAATCTGTAAAGCATTACAACGGTGTTAGTTTATACTTTTGACCAATATCAGATGGAGTTACAATAATATAGCTAAATTCAAGATGAACATAATACAGGTTTATGCTACAAATATTTAAATTTTAGATGGCATCGGTTAAAATTTCTATAAGCAAGTGCAAACTGCGATAAAATATGTAAAAAGTGACAAAAGTTGGCGACGTTAATGCTAAAATAAACTTAAAAAAGATAAAGTAACGTAGATGGCGATTGGGAACCCGAGACACGTAGTAATAAAGGTAACAGCTTTATGCAGGTCTGCGAAGAAAAATAATTAATCATTGAAAATACATTTTATACATTACTTACATAAAGAATACTACGTGGAAAGCTCCAAGAAATAACTCAAACAAAATTATTCTTAATTAAATAGATTTTATTACGTTTACGAAATTTTGTCATAATTAAAAGCACGTAGAACCTATGTATGATCAGATCAGACCATAACTTGCTGATCGCCGACATGTGTTTGTCTCTCAAGACAACATTACCTGTTGAAAGACAACGATTGGATTATCGTAAGTTAAATGACGTTGAAATTAAAAAAGATATTTTATAACATCAAAAATAATAAAAACTCATTTAAAAGTAAATATCACAATAAACAAAAACACCAATAAGTAACGGATAACATAATAAGAATGATGGAAGAGAGCTATCACTTAAAGGATAAAGAAATATAAAGAAAAACACAAATAAATTAGGAAATAAAGCAAAAAAGCAAAAGCTGACTACTATTCAAAGAAATGTATATAAATCGAACAGTTACAAGATAAACATACCATGTTTGCCCTTTTTAATAAAATGATGATGATAGCATGAGTACTTCGCTAATCAAGTATAAATAAGTGATTAATAATTGATGACACAAGAAAAAATAAAGTCAGATGTATAGCGGACCAAATACAAGGAAAGAAGTACAAAAGCAATATTTCAAATAAAGAACCAAAAAGTGTGTGGTTTTAATGTTGTTTTCTAGTGAACTCTCGAAAGTCTTGTTCAATTACACAATAAAATGTACATACTCGGAAAATACCTAAATATTGGTTGAGATCAACATTCATTGCCTTATCTAAAAACACAAAACAAATAAATGTGAAGATTTGTGGATGATTGGTTTAATGAACCACATCCTTAAAGTGTTTCTAGGGATTAAAAACTTGCAGTTTGGTTTCAAGAACCCGAAAAGTGCTATTAACAATAGAGATGCTGATACATGAGGAAATATAAACTCTAATGTTTATGCAATTTTCACAGATTTTAAAAAAGTGTTTAACAAAATGAAACCTGAGAACACAATTGGCATTTTAAAAAAAATTGAAATAGATAAGGAAGACTTAAAAATAAGAGCAAACGTATATTGAAATCAAACAGCAATAATAAATGTTGACAAGTCAAATAAACATTTAAAAAGGCATTCCTAAAGCATGTGTTTTTTCGCCCCTATTATTTATTATGTACTACAAAGAATTACTTACCGAAATACTAAAAAATAAACAATATATAACTATAAATGCAGTAGTGATCGACAACATGTATAATAATATTACAAATAGCAGAGATATTACAGCTATTAACAAGCAGGTTGATTTAGACAGGTAAATAATAAAGATAAGAGTTAAAAACCATTAAAATAAAATATGTGGTGTGCAAGCTTAAAATGCATCAAAGCATTGAACAGCGTTACGCAATCAAATTTTGTGTTCGCCTTGGAAAATCTGATGTATCAACGCTAGAAATGATTCGACAAGTGTACGGCAGTGAAAGCTTATCACAAACTCAAGTTTTTAGGTGGCACATAATGTTCTAAGACGCCCGGGAGAACGTGAAGGACGAACCCCGCACAGGTCGCCCGTCAACCTCAAGAACTGGAGACAACGAACGTGTGCCAGATTTGCTCAACTCGGACCGGCGTTTAAGTATTCGTTTTATCGCGGATAAGTTAGGATCAATAAAATGGTTGTTCACAAAATCATCGTCGATAATCTTGGGATGAGGAAGATTTGCGCCAAGCTCGTCCCAAAAGTTCTGACGAACGAGCACATGCAAAACCGTGAGGCCGTTTCGAAAGATTTTTTGGAACGCATTGAAGAAACCCCTCAGTTTTTTGACAATGCTATTACCGAAGGTGAAAGTTGGATCTTTGAATACGACTCCGAAACAAAACGGTAGAGCACCGAATGGCACACTGCACAATCGCCTCGATCAAAAAAAGCTCGCATGTCCAAGTCCACAATCAAAGCAATGCTGATTGTGTTTGCAACAAGAAAGGTGTGATCCGCTTGAACTTTGTACCTAAAGGTCAGACAGTCAATGATGCCTTCTACGTGGAAGTGTTAAAAAGATTGAAGAGACGGGTCAACCGAGTGCGACCAGAAATTGCCACCGATTGGAAGCTCCATCATGACGATGCGCCATGTCACACTGCTTCGTGGTTACAGAGTACCTGACGAAAAACGGCATCACAACGATTGTTCAGCCTCCCTACAGCCCCGACATTGCCCCTGCAGATTTTTTCCTCTTTCCCAGTGTGAAAACCGCTCTCAAAGGACGCCACCACGGAACCTTTGATGCTGTCAAAGTGTCTTGCACGCGTACTCTGAAAAATGTTTCAGTTGCTGACTTTCAGGGAGTGTACGAAAAGTGAAAAACTAGCCTGTAGAAGTGTGTTGACGCTCGAGGAGCATACTTTGAAGATTAAACAGTCTCATGAAATTTTCAGTAGTTGATAAAGTCACATTTGCGCTCATCTTTGAACTTAAATTAATTTTTGGATGTACACGTGTGTACACGTATAAACACACTTAAATAATAAATTTATTAACACCAAGTTTTTGCTTTTCAATGTCAAAGGTGCATAGAATGTTGAAATATTGAAAAAGTGAATGCTAAATTATTATTGAATACTATACTTTTCTTTTGTTATATAATTACTAGCTGCACGCGTATTTTTGCCTCTTGTTTCATTCTAAGGAAAATGTAAATAAAAACATTAACATGCAAGGAGTATGTTTATTATTGAGCTTTAAAAAATTGTTGCTATTACATTAATCGGATTACGCATTTAAAAAAGTATGCATCACAAACGGGGTTTTATAAATCTTTCTAAATGAAATAACGCAGTACGCTTGCAATCCATATAAGTAAGTAAGTCACGAAAGTGCTCAAGTGATTAGCAAGAAAATTGATACCACAGTCGCGGAAGTAGCCCAGGTAGTTGCATTGTTGAGATAGTGCCTTAGTCAGAGGGCCGTGGCAAATCAACTAAATCTGAGTCAATCAGCTGTGTCGAGAGTGTGACGTCGGTAGCGGAGAGAGACGATTGATTTCTTGTCTTAATATCCTTCAGAAATCGACATATAACTGTCGTTAACCTCAAGTAAGAGCTGAGTGCGGTTAAAGCTGTAGCGGCCAACGCTTGGACAGTGAGAACAACAGTGAAAACAGCCAACCTAACCCAAAAAAAGACAGCTACATGTCCCAAGTTGACTGCAGTCCAAAAGCAAAGGCGACTGGAATTTGTTCGTGAACATCTCGATTGGGACCTTGGTCATTGGAGTCAGATATTATTTACCGACGAGTACAGCATGTGCTTACATTGCAACGACAGGAGACGTCGGGTCTGTAGAAGACCAGCAAAGCTATTTGCTCATTGTTGTATGAAACTGTCGCATATGGAGGTGACCCTTGCATGTTCTGGGCGGAAAAACAGAGTTGGTTTTCGAGCCTAGCGAAGGAAGCGGAGAAAGTTTGACAGTGGACCGCTACATCAAGGGCATTCTGGAAGAACATGTTGTTTCGTTTGCAGGATTTGTTAGCGAGGATTTGCTAATTCACGACAATGCGCGATGCTGCACCACGCGAGTGACCACCGGACTGGAGTTCGTGCAGCCCAGACTTGAATCCAGTTGAACATGTTTGGGATGAGTTTAAGCAGAGTCCGGGCCAGAAATCTTGCATCAGAACTGAGAGTGGCATTGATTAAAGAGTAGAAATCAATCTCTCAAGACGGCATAGGAAAAGTCATCCGATCCATGCGTAATCACTTGGAAAGTGCAATTAGGAGTAGAGGTGGCAACACAATCTATTAAAAAAAATTATTAAATTAATTTCAACTCTGGTTTTTATTTTTTTCCTTTTCATAATCATCTATTCCTTTCAATTTTTTTGTGTTACACATATTCTTAGGCAATCAAATGTACGCTCGGACCTCAGCCACGCTACATTTCATTTCAGCTGTCTTTGTTTACTTTCTGTTCAAATACATGGTAGATAAGGCGTCCCGGAAACATTTGTTCCATAACTTCTTGAGAAATTCTCGCCATGTGTGCGGTAGCGTCATCTTTTTGGAACCACAGTGGTGCATTTCCATGGTGATTGAGTTCGGGCTTCAGAAAATTGCGAAATATCTCAACATAGCGGGTAGACGCAATAATCGTAGGGGTCCTACCTCCTCACAAAAATATGGCCCTGTGATACCAAATTTCATAATAGTTACGCTGATTGTGTGGAAGGTTGCGGTGGAGTTATTTGGGATTTTGTGCTGTCCAATATAAAATTTCTGCTTATTAACCTACCCCAATAAATAAAAATGAGCTGATCATAACAGGATTAAGCGAAATATTTGCCATCATGCTATCAGAAGGAGCCTGTCGGGCACATCGGTCACATTCTTTAAGTTTCTGGACTACCTTTAGTTTGTATAGTTGGAACACGAAATCAAAATTTAGAATTTTCCGCACGCTCCGGTTAAATATTCTCAAGACGAGAGCATGCTCAACGACGGAACGTTGTCATGAAATGACAATAGCCTGCTTTGCTGTTGCAATATTTGTGGATGTCCGAATTCTACGTGACTATCGGGTGATTTTCATTTTAATTCAGAATCACCCTGTAAGTAATTGTATAATTAATTTTGGGTTTTTTGGTCGAAACTCTTCCGTGACGGCCTAAAAATGCCTGCAAAATAACCGCTGCATTATAATCATAGAAATTTCAGAAAAATTTTGACCAACACAACACATGACATATACTATCTACTCCCTGATAAAATGGTATACCTTGTACTGCTCAAGGATATACCAATCGAGCACCGTCTACGAATACATTGTACGTAGCGTTTAATTTAAGGAGAGAAGATTATTTTACTGGACGCTAAATTGGGTACTACTATTATAAAAATAATTGTAATCGTATAACATATTATTGCAGAAATAAACAGATATGCTGAAACTTAAAAACAACGTATTACGCTTGGAACATCCTATTCAAATCTTCTTCTATGGCAACACAAACAAATATTAACTCTAAATGGTGTCTAGTCTAATGTTGAAACTAAAAATTCTTACTTCCAGTCGTTCTAATCTATTAAGTTTTGTCAATTTCAACAAAACTTAAATTTAGCCGTGGTCAATTATTATACAGCAAAAATGTCTAAAACAATAAACTTAGTGTGAAAAAAGTTTGCGTATTCACTTTTTATATAAACAAGGTTGCAACTGGACATTTTGGACATTGTATCACACGCAAATCAGAAGACAACCGCAAAAACCAAAAGTTGATTTGGAAGTCGCTTAAAAATTTCTGCTATAATGTATACTGAATAATGAGAACAAGGCTTTAAGAAGCAGGCCTAAAAAGCTTCAAAGCCAGGAAAAGCCATAGCTTGAAAAAATAATAAAAAAGTTTTTAGGGAGTTTTATGATACCAACATTTTACAGTATATAATTGGGCAAATATTATGTGGACGAACAAATATAACTTTAACGTAAGTTTAATTATGCAATTTTAATATTATTCTCAATGTTAAAATTATAACTGTAGTTATGATACATGTACACACATATGTAATAAAATAATGTTTTATTTCAACAATTGTCCAGGTATTTCGCATCCCTGGCGTTATTTAAGTGAGGCAACGAGTAGGTCAAAATTACCGTCCTCAGTGAGTGAAAGTCAAACACGTAGGGGGCAGCATGATCATCCGTATGGCGACTCACATTAATACTAAAAGGTATATTTTCCTGCCAAAAATGGTTCTATATTCATTATACATAACGATTTCTGGTGACGGCAAAATAAACAACACTAAATTTCAACAAAATAATGCGCCGTGCTACAGATCTGCAAACAGGATATAGTGGTGTTAAAACAATCAAGTAAATACATCTATTCGACTGGTCTGCCCAATCGTTAGGTCTATAACACATTGAGTTATCTTTGGAACACGCTGAAATGGAGATAATAAACCATAGCGTAAGTTTCTCAAAGAAATTCTATGGAAAGAATGGAATGCTATTACTTCTGAAAAGGGTTAAGAATTAGCTGCCGTTATTAGGTCTAAAAATAGGCTAAGAAAATATTAAATATTTAACAGTAATGAATGAATAGTAAAATAAAACTAATGTACCCTTTTTCTAACACTCACTAATGAATTCTAGAGAATAATTTTGGTAAAGTACCTCAAACTTTTGGCCACGACTGTATAATAACTTTTTAAATATGGCA
Source organism: Sinelater perroti (assembly GCA_036346155.1). Lineage (NCBI taxonomy): Eukaryota > Metazoa > Arthropoda > Insecta > Coleoptera > Elateridae > Sinelater > Sinelater perroti. The sequence continues at coordinate 320,478 of JARFIY010000348.1, read as the reverse complement.
GTGGTAATGACCATAAATAGGCACAACAGTGAAGTCCCACACCAAATATGGTTAGAGAACTAAAATGACAAGCGTTTTATAGTTATTTTTTGTATTATATGATTATTACACTTTATTTCTCACTCGGAAAAACATTTTAAGTATAATGTTTATATATTATGGCCCTTTGTTCGAATTGAGTATATGTGATTTTTTATTGGTGACTAAATGGCGCATTTGCCACACACCTATAGCTCAGGACTTAGAACACAAGTCCATCTTTGCTACTAATAAATGCTATATTTTTTCCTAAAATAAGAATTATTTAATTACAAGAAACCATGACTGCTACTTAAGTAATGAGAAAAATTAAAGTATTTCTAACTAATACATATTATGTGTAATCCACCATGAAATAAACGTAATTTCTTCAATCGGAAGGTTTAGTAGAAATAAAATACTTGAAAAATAATTCTTGATTATAATAGTAAGAAATTTTAGAAACTTAAAAGTCTTATAAATGAATATAATTCTATACTGAATTCTTTTGATAAAAATCTGGAACACATTAATTAAAAAAAAATTAAGTTATTTTGATATAAGTAATACAAAAGTAGAAGTTATATGTCTAACAAGTAATATAAATTTTAATAAAAAAAATAAAGCTTTTATAGTACCTTGACTGGAATTGTAAAAAATGAACTTTTTTTTAATAATATAGGTATACAATAGTGATCAATTTGAACTATTTGATCCCCAAAGAAGATATTGTGGATTCACTGACAAACTTAGATACCAGAAAATGAATATTTGTGTAACCGTGAATACTATGATGGATGTCTTACTGCCATTTTTTTCTAATCATAAGGAAATTATTTTATTAATATTTTTTTATGCAGCATCAATGTAAATGATAATGTAGAAAAATATACGAACCTTTTCAAATATTTCTTTGCTTATATTAGTCCACCTTTAGAAACAGTCTTTATTTACTTTTAGATAGCATTATCTATTGAAAATAAAATGAAATTGGATAGCTATTTTTAAGATATAAATTTCAACTAGGTTATTAGACACTGATTAAGTAGACTAATACAACTAACCCAAATAAAATGTTACTGTAGGTATAGACAATTTACAATTTCCTATAGATTTCCTATAGATATAGACATAAGATTTACGTGTGTTATAACCGTAATATTACTTATAACGACTATTTTATGTGTTAATAAACATTAAACTAAATGTATAATTAAAATTAAAGTAATAAAATGACAAAAGCGATAAAACAAAAATATTAATACATCTGTCCTAAGAAACTTAGCAGTTGTAAGACTAACAAAAAACAGCACATAATTAAGGATTTTTAAGATTACCAGTTTATAACAAAATCTTTCTCTATTTTATTATCAAACAAACATTACTTACAAAAGTGTCCAAGATTTAAAAAATGTTTTCGATTCTTTCATTACTGAGCAAAGTAAAAATATTAAAATATTCACTAAATTTAGCTAGTTTTATTAGATAACTAAAATTCAAGCTTTTGTGGGTTTGTTGGTATATTACACATCCTTAAAAAACATATAGTTTATTCCCTGTGTTTATGTTTAGGACTTTACTATCTGCAATTTTCTGAGATGTTTACTGTAACCTTTTTATATTGGCCAGTCCCGAAATTACCGTTAAGTGTACTATAAAAACTTACGAACGTTGCCTTTGACATATAATTAAAATACATTTTCCTTTTGTGTCAAAATCCACATATAAGAGGTCAAATGATAGTCAAGAATTTGTTACTAATTTATCTGATGCAACAGAAAAATATATGCACTAATCGCTTTTACAACATTTACTAAAGATACCATATGTTGCCAGCGCTATTGAACATTAACGCAAATAGTAGATATCAGATAGCACATCTATAAATGTTTTATGTATCAGACTATATCTATCCTATTAAATATTTAACCAGTTTTGGTAAAAATGCGTTTAACATATGTTCAGCTCCTTTTTTATTCTAACGAGATTACACACAATATTATGATTTATATATTGAACAGGTGTTTTAAGATAATTTATAATAATACAAGCAAGCCAATGTAACTAGGTCTAAATTTTTTTGTAAAACAAAGCTTAACATGTAAACAGTTGCTGATATGTCAATGAGTAACAAATATTTGTACCACTATAAATAATTTTCTTTTAATTATTACCTACATACGTTACCAAAAATTTGTTTACATTTTAAAGATAATATATGTTGTTACAATACAGTGATTTTTAAAAATGCATGTCGCTTTAATTTGAACTATTTTATTGTAATAGTTAGCATTAATTAGTAACAATTAAAAACATTACAAACATGTGAAGAGTAAGAGCAATAAAACGGTGGGTTCTATATTTTACTAAATAAAATGTAATATACCATCAACGAACTGGTATTATGTATTAACCCCTTAATTAATGTGCTGATCCCTGGAACTCATTGAATTAAATTTAGTTTGGCAAAGCAATTTTAGTTAGAAGCTACGCAATAGTTTGTTTATTAACTTTTCAAAGTTAAGACACTACTCTCAAATAAACTGTATACAGTGTTAATTTTCTTTATGTCAATATATGTTGTGTTCACTATTTACGACAGTTATGTAGTTTGGCATCAGATTAATTTTTGTATTAAAACAAAGTAATAAATTTTTTCTTTGTAGAAATATACTTACTGCAATAAAAATATATTTATACTAAATATATAAATAATTTTACAAAAGAACCCAAAGAATATTATTACAAAGGCATACTTTGCGATTATAAAAAAGAGCTAGATCAGTGGTTTCTACGGACACCCAGGGATCCTTGTGACCGCTGAGAGGGTCTATGGCAAATTAAAATTAATTTGAGGGTGCGTGGACAACGTTGGGCGGTTTGCAAAAGGTTTAATATCAAGTAACATAATTGCACCCATTTTCATTATTATGAAAATTAAAATAAATAGCAATAAATAAATTAGTAGCCATTTTTACATTATTAGTAAAATATAAGTGTATATATAGGTACATAAAATGCAAGTAATGACAAGCGTCGCACGGTAGAAGTGGGCCGACCGCAGCCGTCTATCTATATATTTATGCAGTTTTAAACATAATGGAATATTGCCACTACATGCAATAACTTGTCTAAAATATGGCACTATAAAGGAGTTATGCATCTAATCAACAATTTAGTTCTGTTTTGTGCATAAAACAAATTTTCCTAGTTTTCCAGCATTATTTTTTGCATTGCTACGAAGATAACGTGCGTTATGTAAGTGTTTTTGAATGCAATTGATATCTTCTTGTATATTACGTGTATAAATAAGTTCTCAGCTTTTTTCTGCAAAATTAGAGTTTTATTTAAAAACAAACAAAAAAAGCTTAAGTATCAAAGTAGTCTCCGTTGGCATCGATGCTTGCGAATTCCCTGATGATATAAGCTCACCGGCTTCGAGACGATAAAGTTATCGATGCATTTTCGGACTTCTGTTTTGAAGTGCGTATCAGCCAAGTGATGCTGTAACGACCGGAATAAGTGGTAATCGGAAGGGGCCATGTCTGGGCTATACGCCGCATGTGGGAGAAGTTCCCAGCCTAACGCGTATGCAGCTCATCCGTGTCAAATGTTTGAGGGCGCCCAGCGCGTGGTTGATCTTCAAGACTAAACTCTTCTCCGCGAAATCTTGGGTACCACTTTTTGCACGTTGCATGACTTACAGCATTCCCACCATATGCAGCACAAATCATTTCGGTGGCTTCAGCAGCGTTTTTCTTAAGATGAAACGCGAAGTGGATAGAAAATCGAATATGCTCTTTTGTGGTTGCCATCGTGAACACAGCTGATTATTGAGATTATGTGCATCAAACGCCAAATCGCATGATGTTTCGAATGACTAAATGTCATTGCTTTAAAACCGCAAGAGTAGTCGACACAGAGATTGGCATTTGAATTATTGGTCTATTATAATAGAATAATAATTATTATCCTGATGATAATAATATTATTTAAAAACGAGCAACCAAATTTAAAACCTCTTTATTCGCTTCCCGTACTGTATTATTAAAAACTGTTAATTTTGTTTAATATAATATAGATGTAGAAAATCTCCCTCATGGCAAAAAAAAGACTAATTTGTCTTCAATTTTATATTTTTGTAAATTTTCCTTTTAGGAATTTTTACAACAATGCTTTTCTTCAGTCAATTGAGAATGTTTTTTACCAAATATTTTTTAAAAAAGTAGATCAAACATATTGATTACATTTTCCACGTCATCTTTAATATACCTGTCGTTATTAAATCGTTCCTTGCAGTTTTAGCAGTAAGATATTTTAAGCAATTCAACAAATAAATTTGTTGAATTGGTTAAAATATCTTATTGTGTGTTGGGACATCTACTTTAGCTTTTATTTTGGCAGCATCTGTACATTATCATTTGTAATATTTACAAGGGGTTGCCCGCAAACATGTGTTTTTTACGTTCTGCTGAAAATTTTTCACCCGCCTTCCCTCAAACTTTTTGCAAGATGGGAACGTTTAAATTTTTAACTGGATTGGCTTTTTCCCTGAATGTGGAACGAAGGAAGCAAACCAAGTGACCGTGGCAGACACGTTTTTGCATTTGGCAATGATTGCTTCTGCGTTTTCAATTCGCCGGCCGCGCTATTGTGTACCCAGCCTATCCCCTTAAATATTTAACACGCATTTCTTATATAATAGACAACGATCAAAAGCAGCGGCCTGATGACTCAGATGCGGCCGCCCGGCTCCAGATGCACCGCGGATCGACGACCTCCTCGTATAAATTAAGAGCTCAGGCCACGCTGCATTTCTTTATTTATTTTCTGTTCAAATGTATAGATAGATAATTTTTTCGAAGTAATCTTTTCTAAGAATTAGTCTCTTTTTATCATTAATTGGTGATGTCCCAGTTTTTATTGCATTGTCTGGCATATTTCTTATAATAAAATACAATTTTTTTCTTTACATTTAACTATAATGTTTTACTCCGGAGATATCTGACTAATCTATACCATAGAACTTTTCTATGTGCTAGTCCTTATTTCTTTCAGTAATGGTTCTCATACAATCTTTCCACATGTCTTCAATAAACGTACCATAATTAATTAACAATTTCACTTGCTGAAAACTACAAATAAATATTGTTTTACAGCAATCTCTTCTATTTCGTTTATATAGGGCTAACCTAAATTAATATTTAGTATTTTAGTTCCGTATCGTTGCGTTTTGTGGATATTGTAAGTTTGAATTTGTAAAGTTGGTATTTAAGACCTAGCAAAATCATTACGATGCTGCATACTGTGCTGCAATACATCAATATTATTCTAATTTATCATGAAAACAGGCGATGTGTTTTGATTACACAAAGGTAACTAAACATTGTCTGGGCGCAATAATGTACCAAGTGAGCGTGTAATTAGTGATCTAATGTAAAAGTGTGGTATACTTATTGATAAAGCAATGATACGTTATTAATTCAATGGTCCTTCACGTAGTAACATTGCTCGAGTAAATGATAGCGTGCACGAAGAACGAACTACGTAAATCTGTGGCCGTTCACAGAAATTGAATTTTTCAAACAGAGCTGCGAAACGCATTTAAAGGCGTATAAAATTGAATTTACTCCAGAACTTAAAGAAATTGACCACCAAAAACGCTGTACGTTTGTAAAATGGGTTTTTGAAAGCGGCAGCTGATGCTAATTTTTGTAAAAAAATCATATTGAGCAATAAAACTCATTTCTCTTTAAGTAACTTTGTAAATTGTTGAAACTGTCACATCGTAGTCAGTGAAAATCCCCATCCTATTAACGAAGAACCAATGCATTCACAAAAATGCACTACTTGGTGTGCGTTGTGAACTGAAGCTGACAAAACTGGCAAAGTTGTTACTGTCAGTGGTGTAAGCTATCGGGAGATTCTAATCAACTTTTTTCCCTATTTCAACTTGAATGACACGCTCTTTTAACAAGATGGAGCCACGTGCCACAGCATGTGAAACACTCACTTTACTTCAAACCATATTTCCTGGATGTGTTATGTCGGAGAGGGATGATTAGACTTTTCCTCTACGGCTGCGGTTTATGTCAAAAACCTGCTACAACTTTATAGCTAAAGAGAGCATCAGACGTGTAATTGTTGAAATATAGCTGTATTTATGGGAAACATGTCAGTGGAATCGTGGAGGACATTTGGCTGATATCATATTTCATACATAACTGCTAAGTTTGTGCTTTAGACTGATTACAAAAAAATTCAAATTATTCTAATATTTTGTATTTTATTCCAAAAGAACATCCTAAAGCTTAATTTGGGCTCACTTTTTATTGACACCTCTTAATTTTCTGATACATATTTTTATTTGTGAGTGTCTATTGTATAAATTTTAACTGAATGAATATCTTTTTGTGGATAAAAATATGTTCGTCAGATACTATATCCAAGTTTTTTGTGGTGGTCTTTATGAGCAAATATTGTGTCACCAATTTTTCCAAGCCTAAGCTCTACAAAATTATAATAATAGTTTTCTTTTATCACTTTGGCCTTCTAATCCACGCTTTCCAATTATAATTTTAAAATATTTATTGTCTAGACTTACTTCTGCATTATATTTTCTAATAAAAAAAATAACGTAACTTTTATTTAATGCCTTTATTATTCCATACAGTGTGTTATATCCTATTTTCATTTGCGTCAACTTTAACATTGATTATCTTCTACGTAACCGAGTCTTATTCACATAACATATTTTTACATTGTGGACTTATTAAAACACCTACATGATTCTGATGCCCATTAATATTTTTAAATCCCGAATATAGGAAGTAAAATACCCTGCAGCATATCTAGCGTGTTTTGCTAATTTCTAATATATTTGCATTAAAACGTGGCATTTCCTTAATTGCTTGTCAATTAAAATGTTGGTACTACGTCCTTTTTTGATTTGATTAGCCGAATTTGTAAATTATTGATTTAACTTTTTATTATCCAATATGTTATTTTTTTCGATGAATAAAACGATTCTACAAATAAATTACTTGTTTATTTATTTATGAAACTTCGTATGTACTTTTGCTAAGTTTAGTCAATTTTACTAATTATTTTTATAATTTAGTGTTTAAAAATTAGTTAGTCAACTGTAATTTCTTTGATAATTCTGTCTGTTTCTTTACTTTGCTTTTATTATACAGCTTCCCTTTATATCAGTATAAACTTTGCACACTTTAGAAAATATTATTTGTAGCTTTAATGCCACTATTTCACTTCACTTTGTGCCGCGTGATTGAATCGTGTTTACGATTTGCGTGCCGTAGTGCGAAAACAACTAATTGTTTATATAGTTTTGCTTAATTCGTTAATAAACGACTAGTAAATCTTCCATATTAAAACAAAAAATTGTGTTTCACAACGTGCTGGTATGATATAGTACTTTATAGTAAATTTTCCAATTATTTTTAATTGTAATACTCGACAAAAAAGCTATAGCTAATTTTATTAACAAGTCAATTTTAGTATCAATATAAAAAGTAATTTAATGGATTATACTAGTATTAAAAATTTGTAAATTTAATAACCTTTTGAAGAATAATAATCCAATGACTCAAAAAAATTACTTTAAGCTTTTCTAGCAAAAGTAAAACAAACATTGAAATATTTTTACAGAAATAGTAATGCTTTAAAATAAGATAATTATTTTTAGTATAAAAAATAAATTACTATTTTAACAGTTAATTATCAGATATATAGCACTTTTTGCGTGGAATTTTGCAGATGATCTTTTTAAATGCTTAGTACAAACTAGGTAATAGGAGTAGTTGTTGAAGTTATGCTGCTAGTGAACTTAAGAAAATACTTTTTAAAATTTTCGGCCGGTACAGTATTTGTCATACTTCACTAAATTGGCTTTAAGCATATTTTGTAAAGAAGGGTTGCCCCCAAAAAGGTATTTTTGGCATTCCAGGCTAACTATTGTTTACCCGCCTTTCCGCAAATTTTTGTAAGGTAGGAACGTGGAACTATTTATTTACAAGTGATAACAGTGGGATAAACTGATGCGGTGACCTTACAAAAGTAAGCTATTCAAAACGATCCTAAAGATAGCCAATCAACTAAGCTCAAACGCTTTATATCGCATGCGGACCTTTTGATTATTTCAAATGTTTGCGTCGTTACTTTCTATTCAAATCCAGTAGACGTGCCTTTCATTTTCAATCGCGCTTAAGAACTATTTATTTAACAGTAATACATTATATTAATGACGCAGCTTCAACTTAAGTGTGTCTATGATAGACAAGTATTGACAATTTAAAACATTTTTAACATTTATCAGATAATATAACATAATACAAGTATTCACAACCGCATATATCAATTGCTATTCGCAACCGAATAATTATATCCACGATCATATCAGTGCCAATTATCATCAATCATCACCAGACAACAGATCGCATCGCAAAAAAACTTACCTAATCAAAGATACAATATTAATCAAATCGAAGACCGATTCAGGTGAGCGATTTGGCAATGGGTAAGAAGATATCGGTAACAACAACATAGCAACACGGCCGTTTAAACGATTGGCCTTATCGGCTGACCTTCCACTAGGCCGAATACTTTTCACGCACCACGAGAGCGGCTATTTACACGCCCTCCATTTTTGGTCCTTACGAGCCGCATCGGTATCGTATCCACACCGCATCCACGAGAGCGGCTATTTACACGCCTGCCTCTTCACTATTCAAAACGATCCTAAAGATAGCCAATCAAACGTAAGCTCAAAGCTCAGCCAAATTTGATATCAGATGTCTTTTTTTGTTTTCTGTTCAAATGTATAGGCTGGCTTTGTTTACTTTCTATTCAAATGCCAGTAGACGTGCCTTGATAATTTTAATCGCGCTTAACGAACTATTTATTTAACAGTAATACTGACTTAATAAACCTATAATAATTTAAATTTTCAATCACATAAGTGTCTACTGATAGACAAGTATGTAGACAATTTAAAACAATTATTTAAAATGTTATCAGATAATATAAATAATAATCAACAAACGTATTCACAACCGCATATATCAGCATTGCTTTGCCAACCAGTAATAAATAACCAAGTAATTACATATCAGTGTCCATTATACCAATCAAATTCATGCACCAGCACAACAAACTATGCCAACAAACAACTTACCTAATCAAAGATACAATATTAATCAAATCTTGGGAATGACATCCTCAGGTGAAGAAGAAGGGTAAGAAAAGAAAGTCTAACAACAACAACCAATAGCAAACTAGCGCTAGAAAAGGTAAATCATTAAAACAAAACATTTCATCTAGAGAAATATTAACAACAAATAACATATTTGCCTCACTAGAGAGTGCAATAAAAAATAACACCAACGTAGAAAATTCTAACATAATAAAAAACTTAAAATATGTTTCAATATTTGTTGATGGAGTGATAAACTACTTACAAATAAGAAATAAAATAAAATGTCTATTAGAAGATAAACAGTACCATACAAACAGCCTTGTAAATAATGTTTTTAAAATAAATTGTGCAATGGCAGACTCATATTGTAAGTTAATGAGAAACTTTAAAGAAAATAATGTATTTTATTTTATCTACCAAGTAAAGAAGGAGCGAGCTTTCAGAGTGGTCGTAAGATATTTACCTCACTCAACCCTAGTTGAAGATATAAACCAAGAGTTGGATCAGTTGGGACATCAAACTTAAAACATAATTGAAGACGCAACATAGAACCACTAAAGAATATTTAAACTTATTTTTGGTCTACCTTTATTCGACAGAAAAAAAATAAAAACATTTATAAAATAACAAGACTAAAACTAACCTTATACAATGCATAAGATGCCAACAGTGTGGTTACTGAAAAATATACTGCTAACAAACCATACTTATGTGTAAAGTGTAGAGGATTTTATAATACTTCAGCATGCGGTAAACATAGAGACAAACCGGCAAAATATGCACTATGTGGAGGCAACCATCCAGCAAAATATAAAGGCTGAGAACTCTATCAACAGTAGTTAAGAAATAAAAATCCTAAACTACGAATAGTGACACAACCCATGATTAGTACACCTACATATATGAACAATATCCAATCCACGAGTACCTATCAATACTTATGAAATTGCGCAGATACAACAAAAACAAACTTAGATCCAACGTAAAACATTACTGCGGCACTGGCCAAAATTCTAGATTAATTAACCAACTACTCCAGAAAAATAGTTTAGTACATAATATGGCCACATAATTAATCAATAAAATTAATTAGAAATGGGCAACTTTTTACATATATCCCAATAAAATGCAAATTGCCTTCCACACCCTACAGACAAAGTTAAATTATTTTTAAAACAAAATTCTATAGACATATACCTGGCCGCTCATTTTACTATTAGCATTTACTTTAAGATAATTACAAATGTCATTATACAAACCACTTTGATAGAACAGCTCATAGTGGAACAGCAGTACTTAGTTCGATAGTACAATAGAAAATCATGTACAAGCTACATCAATACGTATTCAAAGACTTCCTTATGAAGTTACCCTCACAGATATTTTTGTCCGCCTTGTTATAATATTAAAAAAGGCCACTATAAAAGATTCTTTGAAACACTGGACTCAAAATTTATAGCCGGAGGGGATTATAACAGCAAAAATATGTTATGGAAATCGCGCCTTACAACAAAGGGCAAAGAATTGATACAGGTCTTGCATGAAACTAATTACTGGATTATTGATGTAAATAAGCTTCTGGATTTATTGTTTTTTTTTATAACTAATGAGTTTCTTAAAATTAGATATAATTTCACAGTATGACAAAACCTCCTACCACAACTATTATTGCAACAATAAGCACAATGCTAATAGTAATTGTCAAATAATTTATAGTAACATAAACCCCTCTATAAGACTACAAGAACCAGATGACATAAAAGTAGAATGCAATATCAATGCAGTCAGCGACAAAAGCCGCACCAACAAGTAATCCAAAAACTATAACAAACAGTATACCTCTAGAAATAAAGAAATTATTGGAGAAAAGAGAAGAGTCAGGTCAACATGGCAATGTACACGTACACCAGATAATAGACGGAAATATAATAGTATTAGCAACAACCTCAAATGAAAACTCCTATATAAAAATTTATTTTTCTAATCTTATAAGACATTACAATTTTATCTACAAACCAATAAAAGTAACGAGAAAACCTAAGCTACTCTCGTATTGATAAATGTACGACACCTTCAGACTCATGGGTAAAAAGCAACATAGAGAAGGCAAACTTATTCGCCAAACACTTTTCACGAGTATTCTCTCCTCACCATAATTATTGAGTACAATAATTAGCAGATAAATTATCCACGCCAGTTCTAAAACAGAAACAACTAAAATTTTTACTACAACAGAAATAAAAAGGAATTAAGACTCTAAACTCAAAAAAAGCTCCAGGGCTAAATATGGTCACTTGTAAAGTGCTACAAGAATTACTTAGAAAAGGACTAATAAAACTTTTGTGCATATTCAATGCAATTATAAAACTTGACTACTGGCCAAAATTATGGTACCCAAACTTAGAAAAAATGTGGTAGGTGTCGCATATTATCGACCAATAAGTCTTCTATCAACAATTTATAAGCTTCTTAAAAGAAACAGGATAAACAAGATTTCAAACAGTCGGCATGGATCTTAGATTATCAGTTTGGTTTTAGGCAGACCCACTCGACCGTCCAACAGTGCCACCGTTTAACTAATATTATTAATAAATCTATGGAAAACGGGAATACTTTTTTAATGTATAGCAAGCATTCGATAAGGTGTGGCATCTAGGACTTTTGTACAAAACTAAAAGAACACTTCTATTGCGTTATTTTAACAGACTGAAATTCTATCTGAGGCCTTCACTCTCCGAACAGGAGAGTGCTCCTCAATAAGCATAATCAGGTAGCAAAATATATAAAATAAATTGATAACTTACAAAGCGGTGTTACAATCAATCTACACTTATAGGATAGATATATGTGGTTGCGCTAGGAAGTCTAATGTAGCGATTATACACGAGCTCAATCAAAATTTTCGAAACAATTTGAGACGCACCGTGGTAAGTTTCTTACCATAGCATCCATACGGACTTAAAAATTTCTTAAGTGAATGAAGTCATTAAGAGCGCAGCATTAAATACCATAACAAACTTGACAATTATCCCAATCCATTCATGCGACGACTGCTACAACTTACGGAAAACAGACTCAAGAGTCAATGGCCACTCGACCCACACATCTGAGGTGACATTCGCTGGATAATGCATAGTATATATTTGTGTAAACAATATATTTTTGGCCTGATTTATTATATTTTTAGTACAGCTGTTTTGTTGACTAAAGTCCCCATTTTAATTTCTACAAAGCATAAACATATTCGGGTCCATAAAAGATCTAATGGCGTTTTAGTCATAGTTAAAAAATTGTATTTTTTGGTGCAAATGTCTATATAAATATTACTTTTTTTATTGCCATTGAAGTTTATTAGCGATCAGAACGAACTAAGTTGTACGGGCTAATTTGTTGATTGTACAAATAACATGCATAGAATGACATCCAATAAAACTTCCTCAAATTACTCAATAAGAAGTGAATATTTAGATATAAATTAAAAAATATAGAATACTTATATTAATTTATTACAAGGCCATTTTTTGTTTTAGCATTCTTTGATAGATTTCATCAGGTAGAGGTTAGACTGCCGCATTGAAATGAGTTTCCTGCAAAGACTCTTTAGTCTTCGCAAGAAACTCAAGTCCGTATAGAAGGTGCTTACGTAGCATAGAGCATCAGTTAACATACGTAGAGTTTTGAATTGATAACGTTGTAATATTGACGAGCTGGAGTATCTTTATAACTCAATTCCGTACGTTCAAATTGGTCTCAGAACACTCTTATAAAGGGGGAACTTGTTTTCAAGCGATTAGCGTGAAGATCTGCCAATTAACCAATACATTATTTTGTATTTATTTTTACTTTCTTCCACTTATTTAATATATAAGATTTTCAGTAAAAGTTTTTATTCAGATAAACTGTGGTATTGCAATCGCCGATGAATACCCTTGATGACGTAGAGTAAATATTACAGACTTGTTTTCGGTAATTTTAGGTTACCATTTTTTCATCTAAATACAGATAGTGTTTCAATTATCCTATAGATAATGAGTTGTAAATGTTGGATTTTCATCATAAGCAAGGATGGCAGTATCGTCAACAAAGATTCTTGTTAGTGCGGTATAGAAAGGTAAAAGAGTGGACAAAGTACACTACCTTGTGGAACACCGGGCTTAACTTTCTACTAGGATGAAGTTGCATTGACTGATTTAACTTAGAAGATTGGATGAGTCAAATAGGATTTAATTAATAAATAGTACTAATGTGTAAATACAGCTTTTACATTAAATAAGAGTCCCGAATGCCACACTTTATAAAAGGCTGGACGAGCTTCTAAAAATACACCATAACAGTATTTATTTTCTTCCAAACTCTTATTGATAGTGTCAGTGATATGAAGGCATTGTTGAATTGTGGAGTAGCTCTGCCGAAAACCGAACTGGTAATCTGCGAGTAGTTTCAAGTATAACGTCTTGATGTAGTTTTTTTTAGTAGTAATCGTTCGAGAAAATTAGATAAAACAGGAAGAAAACGAATAAAAAAATATAAAGCTGATTCGTTGGGATCTTTGTCGGGTTTCAATATCATTATGACTCGATCAAATTTGAACTGAACTGATCAATAAATAAGATGAAGAATAGAATTTAATACGCTGGTTAATACAATAATAGATTTTTGTGGTAATTCTTGATAGCATTTTTACAACAATTCTAGTGCATAGACTTAAATACAAACAAGTTTAGCGGTCATGTTTAGCGTTAATGCAAACGTCAAAGTTTTTCCTGCATCATGCTTGCGTCAATCTTGAATTGTGAGCAGGAACAAAATTCTGATTTCAGTTGTTTATTGATTGTGACTCTACTCAATTATAAAAATTCTATCGTTTATGAAAAGGGTAATAGTCAGTTGACTAGCAGTAACGCAACGGTTCAGTTGTCGACATCTCAGCCCTATACGTTTTTTCAGAATTGTAAGGTACTGTAATTTTTGCAATTTGTATGAGGACATTTCAAGATTGGTTTTTGCTAATAAGCAGACAGTTTTTTCTGGCATTTCTTGCAATTTCTTTTTGGATTTTTCTGCCTTCCTTTAGAATTTGTTTTCTTCCCGCTATAGGTTACCTCTATTACATATGAGCTCTGAAACCATTATAGTCTTGAATACTATTTCACAAGAAACACCAAAAGCCGAACAATCCTATATTAAGACATTTAACTTTTAAAAAGGTCAATAAGATTATTACGATTATGATATCGCTTCATTAATACCAAAGTGTGATTAGAATGACAAAATATTAATACTAAACTAAAAAAAAATAATATTCCGTACTGTATTGTCATTCTTTACGTTTGTTTACAATTGTATGAGTACTTTGATTTTTCTTTTTTATATTTCAAAATATGCTAGTGTACTTGTCAAATATTTTGTTTGATTATTTATTTGTTTCATTGCTTGTAATCCAAATATTGTCTATTTCCACAGATTAACATTTTATTCTGAGCAGTTCAAAAAATGTTATTTAAATAAAAGCTATTTAAAATGTATTATAAAGATATTATTTTTGTTTTTTTAATAAATCCTAGAAAAAAAAACAAAACAAATTTATATAAATTATCAGTACTTGACAGTTAGATAAAGTAATTTTTATAGTTTAAATGCATTAATAAAATCACTTTTTTCAATACTAATTAAAAATTAATCTGCAGTGTAGTATGAATAATCAAAGAGCTATTTCTTGAGCCGTAATTCAAGAACTCAGCGCTCCTTGAATATACAACTGAAGGTAAATAAAAAATAAAGTAATAATAATTATTAGATATTAAAATATTTACGTCCAAAGATGTATGAACCACTGATTGAACTACTACATTGTTTAAATTATAAAAAACACGGAAAATTTGAGAGAGCGTCTATATTTTTAAATAAAGCTCGAGCTAACAGATGGTAAAAAAGTGTGACGTTACATTCGAAACTGAAAGACCAAATTAAATTAGTATTTGAAATAATTACTTTTGATCTTGCTGGGAAGGAGGTAATTGACGTGATGCAAATATTTTAAGGGAAATAACGGGTAACTTAGAATATAATGCACATTTCAAAGCAATAGAACACAGTAATTTTTCATGGTATATTTACGTAATTGTGATAAAATTGAAGTATGAAATGTGGACATGATGTGCGAAAAATTACTTTATCAAGATGTTCGCCATCACGGCGTTGGCACTCCTCCAACAAGTCCGCAAATGCGTGAAAACACGCTGACACATGTCTTGTCCAATTGCTCCGATTTCTTCTCGTATACGGACGCAGATTAGTCGGAAGATGTTTCAGTTATCCCCACAGGAAAATTAGGTGGGGCCAGGTCAGGACTTCGTGGTGGCTAATTAATGTCACGTCTACGCGAAATAAGCCGGTTCGAAAACAATTTTCTAATTACCTCCAATGCCGCGTGTGCTGTGCGACTTGTGGCCCCACCTTGCTGGAACCATGTAAGGTTATATATCTCCCATATTTGAAGAGCCGGACTAAAGAAATTACGAATCACGGCGGTGTATCTTTCAGAATTGACAGTAAGTACGCGCCCATGGTTATCTTTGAAGAAATTGCAAATTCAAACGGTAACTTTGGGGCTGTGGGGGTGTTTTTGATGTTTTTCCCGAAGATTTTTTTTACCAGAACCGCATATTTTGACGTACCCATTTAAGTGAAGAAAATGGGCTTTACCACTAAACAAAATGGCATCAAAGTTTTCAATTTAAAAAAGCAGCTCGCGAACAAAAGCGAGGCATAACACATTGCACTGGCTGGATCTTGTAGGCATAAAAACGTAAATCTTTTTGCAAAATTTTCTAAAAGCTGGACCGGTTCAAATTTAAAGTCATTTACGGATCGACCTTCGGGAATGTTGCCGAACGCTAGTGCGCACGCGATCAATATTTGCTGACGTTCTCACTGGTCGTCGGCAGCCAGCAGGTTTGGAGTTTACGGTAGAACCTCTACCTTCGAACTTCTGAACCCAACGCTTTATGAAACTGGCACTTGGCGCTTGCTGTATGTCATAAAGCCCATATCGAACTTGAAAACGCCTACAGTTACGCAACTGTTGGTTTTGTAATAACTGCGCACACAAAAGACGTGCGGTATATTTTTGTTTAAAAATTGTTATTTATATGTTTAAAATTACTCGTTTGACTTTGAATAATTCCTGAATACATAATATAAAACAAAAATGTTTACGTTTAAAAACTAATGGCAATTTGTTGTTTTTTTTAAGTATCTATTTACAAATGGTTTTAAACTTTTCTGTAGTTTGTCAATAATACTGCTATAACTCTAAACTACAAACGCAGCTTTTATTGCATATTCTCACATATCGAACATTTTGATACAAGTTCCTACATTCCTATTCAAAATATTTATTTTTATATTTAACGTTTTAGTTATCATAATACCTTTAAACTTTATTAAAGAACTAAAAAAATTGTAAAATAAGAGCAAAAGTATATTATAAAGATATTCATATTAGTAATTAGTTGTTATCGAAAGCTGTTAAACTTCAGTTTGGATAGACTTAGTAAAATATTTAAAAATTAATTTCAAAACGTACATAATATATATGTAAAACATAAACTCTTGAAAGCGATATACTGGCTAAGATATAAAACATGCCGAAATAGTTTTTAAGTAAAATTTAGAAATTAACATTACGTTAAATAAGCATTTACTTTTATATAAAGCACATATTAGCTAAAATAGAAGGCAAGCAGATATAAAATATAATAAAAGAAATAATGTTGCAACTTTTCACTTTGTCGGGAAATATGACCTAGAAACTGAAAGGTCAGGTCACGGCCCATATGTTTTATTTTCAATGCCCAGTTATCACGCATGACTTCTGATGTGGAACGATGTAGGTATCATAATATTCTAGGTAACCATGTTAATATTATTATTATTTCAGTGTTTAAGTTTTGAATGCAAATATTTTTAATGATTGGGTAGCAGACATTTTAATGCGACAATCAACCTAAAATCTTTTATAATTAAAGACAAGCAATTATTTTATTTATTAAAACATTTTACTTAATTATCAATCATAAATTATTTTTAGTGAACTTAATTGAATTACTAATGACATGTACCTACATATTTAGCTTGAATACTTCCTATTTATTGTTGTATTGAGTTAATTGAATTTGAAAAATGACTCCAAATGTCCTAGAAATCTTGTTACAATTATTATTTTTAAAAAGTATTTTTTATGTATCTACAAAGATAGGAACGCCTATGTTTAGTATCAATAATATAGATGCTGCATGATTAAGTTAAATTTTGAAATAGCTCCACATTCCAAACACTAGTAATTTCATCTTTATAGCTTATAAAATAAATAATAGTATTAATGTTTTTAGGGGTATAAATATTTGAGTACTATTTTTGCAAAATTTAGTTTTTATAAAATATGTTTTTGTTATAAAAAACTTTGAATTATCAAGTAATTGCAGAAACTTGAATCCATTATTAAATATTCCAATTAAAACGTAATTATACGGCTTAATATTGTAATATACAATATCTGTAGCAGGTCTTCGTAAAGTTTAATAATTTTCTACGAGCTCCTTAGACTCCTTTGTTGAACTGCTACTGATCTGCGCATTATACGTACACATAATTTTTGGAAAACTGATTTATGGCACGATAAACAATAACAAGAAATATTTTTACTGGAAAATATACTAAATATTATATCCTGAACCAAAGCAACAAATTCAGAGACATCCTCAAAAGATAATAGCATTATTTCATTTTAAAAGTTCAGTAGTTATTTTAAATATTCTAGCCATCAATATTGTTGGAAAAGAAAATACGAGTTGCCATAAATTTGCATCAGCAGTTACAACCCACTCTATCCACATTATCAACATGTTGTGTGTTGCTGTTTGCTTCTGTCTAATGCATTCATGTGACATTTAATTTAGCCATCAATTAAGTGCAAATTTTAATTAAGGTTTGTCTGTGAGCTATCAGCTTACTTGAACATTAATTTTCAAAAAATGTGGCGTAGGATATTTTTACATTTTTTATTCTTTTTTGTTTGTAAGCTAAACTATTGCATTATAAAATTGTGTATATTAAAAATCTAAATATATCGTTATGCAACGTTTAACTTAGTGTTTCTTTATTTATATATATTGTTACTTAAAACTTATATTATTAAGTATACAAAATTTTTTTATAAAAATTATAAAGACGTAAAAGTAGTAATTGTGTATTTAGATTTATAAATGTTACTTGAAATGATTAAATTTAAAACACGTAACATTAGAAATAATTGACTATAAAAATTAGAATATAAAGCTTTACATGCAGAGAGAGTTGCATGTAAGAATACCTAAATAAAAACAATTGTTTATATAATTACATATGTAAAATGGATGTTAAAGTAGTTTCATTTAAATATTTTTGTAACCATTCCAACTTTTAACCGTCTTTATGTGTACCGCGTTCAAACGACTGCATTGAAATGGCTGTGTTTAACGGTCCGTGTTGAAAAGAGCAATTTCGATAAAATGCACATGCCGTTTTGTCCACTGTTATTACATTTTTAAAATTTTCTTTTTCTTCTTTACGTCGAAACAATTTCAGCATATCAATATTAATATCACAATATATATTGAAGAGCCTAGACATCAGTTATTACATCTACAATATGAGTATCCGGATAATTTATATGAATTGTTGCAGTTCCTTCCTTTATTCAAATTAAATGGCGTCAATAGCAGTGTATTGTATATTGAAATATAAAGCGTATATAGAAAGTTACTAACATTTATAATAAATGTTGAAAGAGTTTTTCTTCTATTATCTTAGTTTATTCAATAGTTAATATAGTCCTTATATTACTTAATATATGGGGATGTTTTATGTATTATTTTGCTAAGATAACCCTTTAGGACAATATAGTCTGATCTAAAACCTAAAAATCTCAACAGTTACAAGTTCTTAAAAAATTATCCGATAAAAAAGTTACCCATTTATTTAATATAACCTAAGTTCGAACGTTCGAACAAGGATACACACGTTAAAGTAAAAGTGCCGTGTGTTATCAGATGGTAGTCTTAAATATTGATGAAAATTGAACTGATTGTCTCATGCAATAATTTGAAAAATATGGAACTGTATCTTATGTTAATTAAGTTATCAAGTAGACAATAGTGCTTGTTGGTTAATAAATAAAAAATTTCTATTGTCTCAAATAAATTACTACACAAAGGGTTTACCCTACAAGTTGAACGATAAAGAACAAATCATATAATAAGCAACTATTATTGTTGCAACAACTAATGATGCAACAACCAACAACAGATTTCTAGTATAACATGATAAATACACAACCTTATTACAATACAAACATAACGATTCATCTACAAGAACCTACCGCTTAAAAGCAACACAAACAACCAATAAATCTCTAAGAGACAAATAAGTAAATGGACGTGGCAGCCAGTCAAGAAAATAAAATTATTCATTTTATCTCCTAGGAGGAGATAGGGAAAAAAACGCTCTCTTTTGATATCCATATCAGATATAAAGAATTACAATACCTGGCAGTCAAGATATAATCCTCAACTAAAACAACAATACAGAAACACAAAAAATTTCAGGGATAAAGAAATAAAACCTCCACCTAAATTTGTTTACGATACGGCTAATTACAAACAAATGACGGACTACCTACAAAGCATTGTAGAACAAGAATATTACACATTAAAAACCCAATAGAAAAATAACATTAAAAATAATGTCAAGCCTGTTCATTCCTACCGAAAACTAACTAAATAATTAAAAGAAGTGGAAATAGTCTATCACAGTTATTAAATCAAACAAGGAAGAGCGCACAGGACAGTAATGCGAGACTCATACCACTTAATATAAGAACAAGACCTAAAAGAGAAATTATAATAAAAAAGACACAGTCTATAACGTATTAAGCATTAGACACCAAATAACTAAAGAACCACCGCTTTTTATGCACCTCTAGATAACAAGAAAAGTGACCATAATTACAAAGTAATATCTTGGTCAAAGCCTCAAAAAAGAGGAACGCAATGGCGCAGCATATTAGATATTAATAGTATGAATACACGAAAAATATTAGATATTACTATAATGTAAAAACACATATATAAGTAAAATGAGATAGTCATAATACAAAATATTGCAAATAATTAGCCTATTAACCCTTTGACAGGGGAATTACTCTAATAACTGTAAAGTCTGCGACACTTAATTAGATTATACAAAATTAGAGAGAAAGCAACTAACCAACCAGTGCATGTTTTATCCAAACCTATATATAAATTACAGTAACCAATTCTCATCTATAAGATTAGTATGCATCTAATGGTTAGCTGACATATTCTCAAGTACTTACCCAAAATCACAACTCTTAAGATACACTGGAACAAACCCAAAGCCTTCTTAAATTAATTCAAAACGATATTCAACCAATTGCTTAATCAAAACAGCACAATATTAAATATGCTCAATGCAGTAATAAATAAATTAGCACAATAATAAAATATCCTCTATAAATAGTTTCACGGAACGCCAATATTATTAAACCACAAATTAGAACTAGAAAATTTTTCTGCCTACAAACAATAGATATCGTTCTAATTTCAAAACACATTGTATCTTGAAATCAATTTTTAAGATCTCACATTAAAAACTCGGCACACGGTAGTGCAGCATTCAGAATCCGCAATGCAATGTCTCGTTATAAGTAATTTGCAATAAACAGACAAAATACTATCAGTTATTATCAAGATAGATACCAAATCATGACTTTCCACAATTTCATCTATCTACTCTCCACTCAGACTTGCCATGTTTAAAAAAGAGTATATTGAGTTTCTTGCATTACCGAGACGTAAATTCTTTGTAGGGGAATGCCAAATGGAATTTCAGGAGCAAGACCTTAAAGAAAGAAATTTATTACATGTTATAAACAAACTTAACTGTAATTATTTATTGATCAGTGAACCAACTTATTGACCGACAAACCCCAATAAATTAATTGCTCGACTTATTAGATTTCTTTATTTGCAAAGATATTGCAACAAACTTTTTAGACATTTTATTTTATTTTACACCTTCATATTAAACCGAGTAATATAATACAATACGTACATATATTATAAATTAAGAACTAATATCAAGGCTAATTAATAATGCAATAAACTCGCCTATTTTCTAAAAATATGTCAAAAATGAGAAGCTTAGAACTAACTATCTAATTATATTATTACCAAAATTGTGTATAATATATGGGTAGCGGGTAGATACTCTACGACACCGATAGACGATAGATCTACTTCAGGGAGGTGACCCTGCCCACGCGAGCCTTAACTCTTCCCTATCCCCTAACACCGTGGAAAAGTCGTGTCCCAACCTTAATTCTACCTATAATCTACATACTCTTATCCTCCATATACCCTATTCTATTCGTCAATGCGCTCGCCAATCGTGGCTTAATTGTTAAATCTCCCTTGAATTGCAAAATTCAAGGGAGGCCTACGTCCTGCAGTGGACTTCAATGGCTATGTGATGATGACATCATGGATACAACAGACTATCTACTATTCAAATCCCACACCAGAAGAAGCAAAGAAATATCATAGAATACCTCTCTATATCTAATAATTGAAGAGTACAAAACAGTATACGGAAATCCGTATAAGACAAACTAATATACAACCGATTAAAACCAAGGTTAAACAAAATCTACCCCAAAGCCAAAAATACACTATATAACCCCACAAATATAATTAACAACATAAAAGTTTATAAATAGTTTTAAAAGACTCAAAATAGTTCTGTTTCCAATTAAAAACTGCACAGTTTAAAGTTCTCGAAAAACCGCTGATGAGAAAAATCTAAATAAGTATGTTTAAGGGCAAATATCTAAATTTCAGGAAATTTAAAGGACTCTATAAACCAAGAAAATATAAATATATACTAAATGTTAAACAAAACTAAAACATTACAAAAAAATACACGTAGGGCACTAATGAAGATTTTATTAAAGCCAAATACAAAATGGGTATAAAAATTAATAATGTAAAAAGCCTGCCAATAAGCGTACATAAAAGAACTATTGATGATACATTTAAAAAATATCTCGTGACAAAGTAATCAAAGTACAAGTATATTTTATAATGTACCGTTTCGATGTACATCTAAACAAAATTCAATGTGAATTAAACTATATCTTTCTGTCCCTATATCTAGTCTCTATTTTGAAAATATCTATGTACTTAAGAAAAATATAGCAAAAACTATAAAAGTTGAATTAATGCGACAGCTTGTTAATTGCAAATTTTCTAACCAACTGAAAGGTAAAGATATACTTTTAGTTAATTTTAATGACTTATTCTTATTTAATTCCTATGGTCCAAATGTTTAGATGATGTCCATACTCAGTTATTAAAAGTAATTCAGTTGCTATCAACAATTGACAATTTGAAAATAATTTTAAATCCGTACAACAATTTAATTCAACAATAAATCAACAAATGCCCCCTTAACTTGGGACGTTCTAAAATAACTGACACACAATAATTTATTCTTCACTAATCTTTTATTTGGAAAAAGTTAATGTCTACTCACTTTTAGTGTCGCCCAAGCAATTTTCGTTAAGTTACTGTAAAATATGCTTTGGGCGTAACACGGAACCACTTGTGAATAATCAATTAAAGCTCGTCGTTCGAAGAGAACATCTTGTCGCATTTTTTTGTTGCCTCAAATATAGCGTAATGCGGTGAATATTAGACGTGAGATTGTAGGGTGGCAACGGTATGGTAATTGACATTGTCCTGTTGAAGCAACGCCTTGAGTCTTGCTATGGCGACGTTGTGACTCACTATACTGCTCACTGATAAAGAAATCTACCAGAAGAATTATTTCCGAATCACAAACGGTAATCGTAATTTGTTTTAAAATAAACAAACCCGATTATAGCGTTGTAAAACGAGGACTTACAATGTGCTGCTGGTCTATAAACTATGTAAAAACTATGGTGTTTTGAGCAGACATTCCCAAAATATCAAGATCTACGCTGTACAACTACAGAATATTAAAATATGAGAAACCTAGTGCGTACAGGCTTTGTAATTTTTAAGTCCTAATCGATAATGCCATGTCAAGTGCTGCGTGACAGACCTGTGTCATTCACTAGTGCATCAAATGTGAATCGTCAGTTTGTCACTATTTAGCCGGACACAAGCGGGATAATGTATAGCTATTGTGTATTTGCCAAACATTCGCTGCTTTTACTTTTCTCAGCACAACCCTTGTGGCCTTTGAATTTCAGTATCTAGCTAAATGCAATAATGCAATTTGATACTAAGATTACATACAAAATCATCTTTGAGTAACATTCACTTAAATAATCTTATTCTCTCAACAGCAGTGAAAGTTAAATAACTTATGAAAAAATAATAATTCAACCATTTTAAAATAGTCATCTTTCTTTAACTACAACAGCGTTGCAAATTAAACTCTTATGCCAGCAAATCATACCACAAAATAAAATAAAAGTTATGAATGCTTCAACTGATGATGAGAAAAATATTTAGCAGTGTTAATCAAAAAAACAGACACTACTAGTTGTACTATTATTGTACAGTCATGTAATCTTACACAAATGAATAATTTTTTAGATTGTTAAAACTAGCAGGCGAAACGAATAATAATCAAGATAATAGAAAAAATTTAAATAAATTACTCAAACTTTCTTTAATTGTTACACAAATAGTTACACTATGAGCAATCAGATGTACTACAGTAGATCATATGCCCATTAAATATAGTAGTCCTTAGAGTTACAAAATAAGCGTCAACTAATAACTTCTCTAGCGACTTGTGCCTTGTTGAATGGTGGATATCTCTCTAATTGTAGGGATTGTATAATTTGAATGAAATCTACAAAACCAAATTAATTGTATAATTTTTCCTTGTCAGCAAAGAACTACTGAAAGGCACCAATTACTACCTATAAATAAAAAAACCAAACCACATCAGAATCTAATTTTTACAAAATTTTCAGACAAATTAAGATGATTCATTATCTACAACTAAGAAACATGATTTTAAACATATTTACATACAGTACTTGAAATAGTTAACAATTGTAAAATTAAAAATTTTACTCTGATATACTAAAGATTTTAATTCTGGTTGCAATATTTCTCAACCTAACTAAATATAGATATTCTACTCAGGCTGCTGAACGATATAATGTAAAAAATTACAGTTACAGTAACAAAAATTCTTTGTATGTTAATAAAAATTTACAAGCTATGATAAGCATTGAACATAAAGTTAGCCTTCTTTAAGGTAAATATCTTGGAATATCGCTCATATCTTTCAGTGTTGTTCTTACTATTTAAAACATTTTGCAAAGTCCTTTATTAAAATCTACCATTTTAGATTGCAACTAAAATTTTCAAACTGCAAAAAAAATAGTACAAAAGAAATACATTTTCTAAAAGAATAGTTAGAATAGTGAAAGATTAAAGTAAATTATGACACAATCAAGAAAATGAAACACTTGCGAGAAAAAGCCACACATACAAAACAAGTCTAAAACAATTACTTTTAAACTAACAAAATTACTAGATAATAGGCAGAAATGATTCTTAGCAATATACATCAAGCTTTTTATATATAGAACCATCTTAAAATCTATATATGAATATATAAATTTCTGAGATAAGAGGGTCTTCTAGCTATTCTCATATAGACATTATTTCAAGCTATTAAGAACTCTTATGGATGCTCCATGGTATGTACGAATTGTAATTTGCATACAGATTCTAACAATTTCAGAAGTGTGCTTCGCAATTACGAGTCAAACAACCAGCACATCATTCTAATGCCACCTTAGAATCATGAATAAAGTAACTAAAGTTTTATCGTTGAAAGTAAAATATTTTAGGACTTACAGATTAATGAAAATTGGCCAGAGCACATCCAATCTTTGGCTGTAGAAGCGAAGCAATGCCGTTGAGTGAAATTCATGCGTAGAATATTTTAGGCATTTTGATATTTAATATATTTTATTTATATAAATAAAAGATATGTACATAATTTGTATGTTAATTATTTTTATATGCATTTTTAAAACATTCACTAAAGCTGGTGAACTAAGCCCAACTGTATAAACAGTTATTTTTAGATTGACAGAGAAAATTAATCTCAGATTACTTTGAAATAAGGTTTTATGTTATACAGAATGTTAATCTGAGATTAGGTTCTAAATTAGATTGTGCAGTTGTTGTATAGAATAACCTCAAAGTGAAGTTCTCTGTCTACCTTGGTTCTGCTTATTTGCAAATAGCACACGACCGGTTTTAAGAAATATAATTTATTTAATAAATAAAACAAATATATTTTGTAAAATATTCATATAATATATTTTGCCTTATAATTTAGCAGCCTCTAATTACCATTATTATCTAATATTGCATGTCAACACTTTTGCATGCTGACGACTGGGTTTACAGTGCCAAATCCGTTGAAATAGTTAATATGGATTTGCTCTTTAGATGGCTCTTGATGTAAATTCAGACATTTCCGATTGGACTGGGAACAAACAATTTTTTATTGAATCTGCTTATTTACACTCTACTCAGTTACAAGTAATAAGTAAATGTTATGTAATTTACGTGACATAAAGGGTCCACCAATCAATGCCAGTTTCCCATGATTTCACACTACACCTGGCTGGTTACAAGAATAGGACTTGTGACCATTGTCTTTTCAGTCTTCTGGTAACGGTCGGCGGGTTGCTGAGCTGATCAATGAGATTATTTGCATGTTCTGGCAATTGTTGATATATTGTTTCGTAAGTCGCTGGATTTCGTTGGCGCTATATGGTATCCCCAGATCGTTGTGTAGAGTTTCATTTGTAACATACTATGGAGCATTTGTTATTGATCTAAGAACCTTCGACTGGCATTGTTGAGCTTTTACGTAGCCCCACAGTTGGATCCCAAATGTCTAATTAGATTTAATAATGACTTTATATAAGAGTAATCTGTTAAACAAAGATAGTTGAGATTGTCTGCCGACTAGCCAGTTCATTTGTTTAATTTTTAGGCCCATTTGCTTCCTTTTGGCTTTGATATGTGCGCTCTATGTTAACTTCTGGTCCAGATACAGTGCGAGATACGTGATTTCGGTCTTTTGGGGTATTAAAGCATCGTTAACTTTGACTTGTGGGCAAAAAGTACATTTGCTGGTGAACGTGAAATGAGCAGATTTGTCACTATTTACTGCTATTAGACATTTGTAAAACCAGTCTTGCAGAGTATCTAGGTGGGCCTGTAAATAAGCTGCCGCTATTTTTGGTCTTTCGTTAGGTGAGAGGACAGCCGTGTCACCAGCGAACATGGCTATTGAGGTATTGGTTGTAGTTGGTGTGTCAAATGTGTAGAGTACATAGAGTAACGGGCCAAGTACACTTTTCTGTAGTACTCCGGAGGTGATTATGATATTCTAACACTGTATTATTGATTTTGACTTGGTAGGTCCTCTCGGTCGGGTATGATTTTTTAGGACTTGGAAAGTGTAGTTTAATCTGTATAGCAGGCCTTTATTGCACACCTTATAGAAAGCCTACTTAATGTCTAAAAATGTGGTTGTACGTAAGTGTTATGTTTCTAAACTCTCTATGTTATAACACTTCTATGGCTTTGTTGAGTTGTCGAATGATGTTGTCGGAAGCCGAACTGATAAGATAGAATTATACTATCGAGGTTTACAGTTGCTTGAATTCTTTTGAAAAGCAGCTTTTCGAAAACCATGAACAGTAAAGACAGGAGACTGATTGGTCTATAGGAGGAAGTTTGTGTGGGTGGTTTAACAAGCTTAGCAATCATGATGATCTGAGAAAATTTCCAATGAGCAGAAAAGCAACATAGTCGTAGAATGTTATTGTAAATGGATGGTAAGCAATACTACAGTTTTACGAGGAAGATTTTGTAACACTTCACCCACTATCAGGTCATATCCAAGAGCTTTTCGAATATTGGTAAGTTTGATTTGTTTACTTACTTCGGTTGGCTAAAAAGGTTTAATTGATAATGTCATCTGACGTGGCGCTATAAGAAATAACTCAATTTTAGTATCATCGTAGGTACCTCGGAGCTGCGGTGTTGTAAAAACGGTAGCGAGATGATCGACAAACGTATCTGCTTTTTCCTTTTCGATTTGGGCTAGTTACCGTCAAGTTTTTTGATTGGTCACCTGACGAGAGTTGCGTGATGCATATTTTAATTGTCATTCCATGCTTCTATTAGTGCGTTGTAAAAGTGGAGAGTGATTTTATTGTATGAGGTTTTATTATATCTGTTCCTAGTTCCTTGTCATTTCTTCCGAGCTCTGTGTTTTTCAGCAACGAGGTCTTGCATATAACGGGGAATATCGATTGGTTTCAAATGGTCGGCTGTTGTGTAAGGCGTAGCTTGCTAAGCAGCATTTTGTATCGTTGTTTTTAGATGTTGGGTTGCTTCGTTGAGATCTTGGGTGTCTTTGATTCGTACAGAAGAGTTAATTTTATTTTCCAGTAGACTTGATGGGAAATGATCCCAATTGGTGTGTTTGGTGCAGAGTTTTAGGGGAAGTTCTTTGTTGACGACTGTTGTGTATGATCGGTAGAAAATTATAATTAGATTCAGTTTGATGTAAATATTTGATATTCCACGAGTTACAACTAAATTGATCAGATCTGGCAATTTATTTTCATCGGTGGGCCAATGCGCCGGTTCTCCGCTTAAAAGATAACTGCAATTGATATTTTACATTGCACGCAGGAGATTACGTCCTTTTGGGCCGGTTAGTCGCTATCCCCAAGAATTATTTTTGTAGTTCCAATCTCCTCTAGTGATAAACTTAGTTTTATAGTGGTCGTAAAAGGTCTTTATATTCCTCAGTGGAAATAATATGCCTGGGTGAACTTTTATGCTAGCACTTTGTATTTCATAAGTCTGATGAGATTCCTATTCACAATAAGCAATTGTATGATATTTTTAACAATTACAGCCGATGGCTGGGTGGTTGCAAAAGTATAGAGTATAGCGTGGATTTTGATTACTGTTCTAGGTGTAGCGTGGGTTTCGGATACAAGTAAGATGTCAATGTCTTTATTTGTAAAAAATTATTATTTCTAGAATATGATTTGAAATTCCGTTAGTGTTCCAAAGAGCAATGTGTAAAGAGGTCGCCATTTTAAGCTAAGTTTGTTTATTACAGTCGAGGGGATGTTTAGAATCATGCTATTTTGGCTGATGAGTTGCTTTAAATTCCACGAGGAAATTAGAAATCATTTGGTTGATGTTTGTCTGTTGTTCATTGTTTAGGTGGTTACTAGTCTTTCCTCAGTTGCTTATGAATAGGTTGGTCGGTTTTGTATAATATTTGTGACTTCTTTGTTTGTGTTGTGCATCTGTGATGCAATCGATTGGCGTTTTATTTTTAAATTCTTTAAATGGTATGCCTTTAGCTTTTTATATGTCTTGGTATACTGGGCACCTTTATAGTTAGCCTAGTGGCTTCCACAACACAGAGTGCACTTGGTTATGTGCGAAAATTTCTTGCTTGTGAAAGTTGCATGTCCTCCACCACATTTTACATAAGCAAAGAATTTGTTACAATAGATTTTTGTGTGGCACCAAATGCTCTGTGGTATAGTGTTTGTTTTCCTGATTGGCTCTATCAAGACGTTTATGTTACTTATATGTTTTATATTAAATATCGTTTTCCTTAGATTCTAAATCAATTACGAACAGCGGTGGTGGTTTTTTAGTTACACTATAAAGTATATTAATAGTGTTACGTATGTGTAACCGAGCTCGCCTAATTTTTTAATGATTTCTTCTATTGGTATAATTTGATGGATTTGGAATAGCCACTCTATGTGTTCTCTCTTGCTTTAACGGGTAGGTATAATACATTGTTTTTTAAGATGTTTAGTAAGTTTTCTGTACAAACTTATCGTGATCGTATTTATTTTAACGGTATTATTTGCTAACGTCGCTGCATATTATTGTTTTTTTTCTATTATATTGTTTATGCTGCTGATCTCTCGTTGTAATTATCTATTCCATAGATATAGATTGGCGGACGTTTAGTAATTTTTAGTAATTGGTTATTAGGTGTCTGATTAGTGTTTCTGTTGTTACTTTGTGCTAAGATCTCGTATTTACTAGATGCACTTGTTTGGGAAAGTTGTTGTTGAATTTAGTGCAGTTAAAAGTAATTTATTTTTATTTTTTTTGACGATTTGGCGTTAATGTTTTGGTTTTGATGAATTGCCTTGTATGCTTTCGTTCTCTAAATTGGTAGAATTTGTTTCAAATTCTTAGTTAACCAGCTTGTGGAAGTCATTACGTGTTCACTTGTGCTGTTTTGCATAGCCTGCAGGAATGGCAAATTACGTAGGAAGGTAGTGTTAATGTTTGATTTTGTGTTACATACGGAAGTTGTGAATTGGATTAGATACTGTACTGGCTTTGTAAACCCGTGGTTTCTGGGGCCCTAATGCACTTGATGGGCCCGGGTCGCAGCTATTTCCGCTGGAAACATGGCTAAGCGATTGACTTGCTTATATTCAGTATTATTAATATTGTTAATAAGAAGTTAAAACTAAATATGCATACAGGATAGCAACCTTGCATTAAATGCGTGTTTTGTTGCTGAAAAACTTACCAAACTGACAGCGCGACACTCGACACTTTCAAAGATAACAGAGCGTAGCAGGCCGTATCCACTCTTCGAAAGTCAAATGACCACATGAAAAATTGTGATGCCCAATTTAATCTATTTCCTTCTCTCCTAGTCATACATAGTCGACTGCAATATTTGAGGTCGTTATCACCTTGTAAAGAGCCAGAGTAGTTCAGTAGTTGAGGCACGGACTGCAAAGCGGACGGACCCGGGTCACCTACTCAGTCACTAAAAATAGTTGAGTACCTGCGTTTGCTTCGAACAAGAGGCAATAATGGTGGTCGTATAAGGTGCGCTACGATTTGGTAGGGAGAGCGAACGTATGAGAGCCTTAACCTCTCAGTTCCAGGCCATGCTTCCACGCGGAACGCAGAGCCTTACTATTATCATCTTGTAACAAGCACGTTTTATTATCGGCTTTATAATATTTTGAATAAGCCATAAAAAACCCTTCTTGCATATTTTAACCATATTTTAACGTCCCTGTAACAATGAGTAATGTTTAAGATGGGGTAATACAATTAGATGGGACAAAAAGTGAACTTTTCAAATATGTTTTTCAATAAGTAGTTTTTATTTGATCATAATGAATTTTGCTCACATGTTTATACAATATACAAGTATACAACACAATTTTTTTTAAATTTTTTAAAACAAAATGGCGACTGTGCAATGGCACAATGTAAACCTTCTATAATCATTTATGCCGGTTCTAGTTGCCGTAATTTTGATCTGTAACATACCAAAAAGAAAATATACGTAAAAAACAGTTACAGTTTGTTACTAATCTTAAACAATTAGAAAAAACAAAAATTTAGACTATTGGTAATAGTTTTTTTTGACAAAATCGAAAATTTATCGAAATTTTTCAACCATTTATGCAATAAACAATTTGCAACATTAAAATTGTAAACTCTTTAATTTACCTAGAAGCTGGTGTCATAAAGAAAACGTGCTGCAAGTTTCAGCCAAATCGTCCGATTAGTTTTTGAGTTATCATCGGCATAAACTTCAAAAATTTTGATTCCAGAAAAACGAGTTTAAAGTTTCAATTAGCGAAAAATGATACTTACGATTCCGCTCTAATAGACCTGCGACGCTCTGTAAAAGGTGTTTTTGGAAAACGACGAAAATAAATAGAAAAACTTTGAATTTCGCTTTCAAACTTTCACGAGCGTATTCTACGAGAAATTTACTAACTTTTTGGGGGAAACCAAAAAAATCGATTTTTTGACCTTCTAATTGTATTACCTCCCTTAACATTATATTTATTAAGAAACCCCAGACATGCAGCTTAATGGGATATTTTCTTACATGTGCAGACAATGAATTGGAACTGAACACGACATTGGTGCCTTTTCCGTTTAAAATTGCCTCTGCTCACAAATATTGTTTTTGAGTGCTTTTCGCTAAACAACAATTTCGTATTTGCAGTCTATTATGTAATTAGGCTCTTATTCTTTAATTATGAGCCCTATCTTATAAACATTTTTTGATAAGTTTTAAGTAAATGTGATAGAGTATTAAGTTTAAATGTTTAAAAATAATTGTAATTCTGATTATAAAAATAAAACCTCTATTTACGTATGTGCAAGAAATCGTACGTCAATGGTATCGTATGTTTAATGATGAGCGCACTAACATGTAAGATGAGAAGAGAAGTAGTCTCCAAGCTACAATCAAAGATGCATTTGTGCAGAAAATTGACAAAATATACATGAAACAGTGGCTTGCGTGGCACCACTTTGATGGTAACAGTGCGCTTGGTGATGTGACAAGGTAGTTTTATTTCCAAGCGAAAAAGATTTTTGTAGAAGGAATATCAAATCTTGTAAGACGTTATAGCAAGTGTCTCAATTTGCTCGACAATTATGTCGAAAAGTTCTTGTAGATTTATAATCAAATATCTTTAAAGCACAATGGGAGGTCCCCGGTTCCCTGCCGTGTGAGAGGCATTGGTTGGCCAGAGTAATGCGTTCGGGGCCACGCGGAAATACATGAACGATCCTTGCTATATATTTCGTAATGTCAACATAACGTGAACGCCTATTATGGTGATGTACCAGAATGAGACGGAATTCGTGACTGGCACAATTGTTGGAGGGCAGCAATAGTAACGATTGCTACAAAAAATTGAACACTTGCTTTCTCTATAGTAGCCAAGCGTAGCTGGCTGGATTTTCTAGTGTGTGATAATAAAGATTCTGTATCTACACGTGTCTGTCATTGATAACCAAACTAAATTTTTTTTCGGAATTGTCTGCATATTTTGTTTGATTATTTTTGACTTATGCTGATATTATCTTTTTTCGCTTCATCATTAATGACCTTGGTTTCCTAGTATCTTTCGCCGAAATTAGAGGACTTTTACAGGTATCAAACTAGCGTTACAATACTCATTTGTATACTTTTGGATCAATCGTACAGAAATTCCGCTTTATTTTGAAACAATACCGCTTGCGTCGCCTGTAACAGATCAATTAAGTTACAACCTGCGAAGCGTGTTAGAGTATATTTAAAGAAAGTTTCCTGTACATGTACACCATCCTATTCTCATGAACCATTTATTTATTTTATTTTGTTATTTATCTTTCTAGAAAGCAGCGCAGTTTATGCTACTTAAACATTACGTATGTGCTTATCCATAAAAGTAATTTATTTCAAAGCAAATCGTAAATTAACTAGTCGCAAAGTCATAAACTTATCTGCAGCTAAACGCAAATGTATAAAATAATGTATCACTATTCCACAGCATGCGTGTACAGCCTAAGTAACAAACGCGGTTTGTTATTCCTCTTAGACATAAAGCACTCTTAATCATTGCTTTAAGCAAGGAGCAAAATGCCTTTTCAGAATAATAAAGTTAAAGTTAGGCGAAGCAGCTAAACTTCAGAGAACAGCTACATCCAACAAGAGCAACCGCTGAAACGTCTCAAACTGTAAGAAACAAATTAGCTGTTTTTAGCGTTGGGCTGATTACTAATCTGAAAACGTTTGTACCAGTCACCACGCCACAAAAAAAACATTCTAATAAAAGCACAGAGTTCGATCGCAGCAAAGAGTCTGTTTTTAGAATTCCAGGGGTGATTTTCTGTTGGGCCAGTTATTGTTGTTCGCAGCAGGGGAAAGCGTAGCAAGGCAATTCACGTAGCGGCAGTTCTTTAATAAACCTCTCAATATGACGGCTACTCATTTTTTGAATGATGTGGCGCAAGTTAGCTTTTTATTTTTCAAGTATTTTAATAGGTAAATAAAATATCAGTTAACATTAACATAAAATAGAAGACAAATATTGTGCTCTCTACAGCTACTTCATACGTATATTTGTCTATGTACATAAAATTTAAGGTATATAACCTACTACATTTCGTAAGATTTAAAAAATACAATTAAAATACTTAAAATTTCTTTTAATAGATGTACTAACAGTTTGTTTTACGAAATTTTTTTTCTTTAAATTTAATTTTAAATAATTTCATAAGCTGGCAATAGTTAGTATTCAGTAAATAGTTAAATGGCATTATTTGTACTTCTTGTAATGAGTCCAACAATAAATTATCATAATAACTCAATTAATTTTGTACAAAATAATCAACTCATCCACCATTTTTAAAGCCTGATTTAGGTTTTACTTAAATGGTGTTATAAATAACATGATGCCTCTATCCGGGTTGTTGTGAGATGCCATGATCGATACTGTAGGAGTTGTTATTAAAAGATCAGAAGTATATAGCAAATATAGCGTTGGCGTGTCTCTCTGAAGAACTGCTAAATTAGTGTTTTGATATTAAATCTTGTAGAACACATCTTAACCTTCTAAAAAAATTTCTAACAAGAATACCGATAGTTTCGGTAATAATGCGACATCTACGTTGCAGCTGAAAGGTTAATATGGCTTTGAATATGGATATGATCAGTTGTATAAGGGCCTATGGTATTTCTCCATTTATTAGATCATCATATCCGGATGACTTTTTGGTATTCAATTCGGTGATTTTTTCTTACTTTTCTTACTTCTACATTTAATAGGTAATGCTGTGTGGATGGCGGTATCAAAGTATTTACAAATGTGGTCTCTTCTTGTAAAGTGATTTCAGTTGCATATAGTGTAAGTATTTCTTTTAAATGATTGATAAATACAATCGACCTGTCTCGATTGTCTTTACCCAAATTTAATTTTGTAGTCTGAATGCATATATGTCTCTATTGCCAACTAGAGCAAATAGTCTGTCGCCTCCTTGAAAGACTAAGTGTTTAAGTAGCCTTGCATAGCTTCTTTTTTTATTTACATGTTTTGAAGTATCTGCTTGCTACATTTAGCTTATTGTTATTGTTAGCGCTTGCATTTTTTTTATCATGTTTTAATTATTTTGTATATCTGCCATGTTATGTGTTTGTTCAGTGCTTCAAGTATTTCGTGTATTTTTCTTTCTTGGTTTATTTTGGCGATGATGTACTTGCAACTTCAGTAATCAATTTCTGAATTTTAAGTAGGTACCTGGGTAGTTTCTCCGCCTTTGGGCATACTGGACAATACTTGGGGTTGCAGGTACCTCAAGACCGGTGTACGCAGTATCACTACTTCACCAAACGCCAAGCGTGCAACACGTTCTCGGCGAATGCACGTAAACTTTGTTCTTGTTATTGTTTTTTGCACTCTTATATTTTATAACGTTCACGTATTTACTGGGCTTTCTAATTTTTTATATATTCTGACCGTTTATTTTATTAAAAAACATTCTCGTGCAAACTACATGATTTTTGTTTCCCAAACAATACACATGCTGTAGTATTGTCAGTGGTCTTCAAAATTTGCACTCCAGATACCGTGGATATCCTCAAAGCGCGCCGGAGCCCCAACAGTTATCACTTGATGTTTTAAATATTGCCACATTCTTCGAAGTTGACGCTCCTCAACAATTAATCATATCTAGTTCAGATGAAACAAGCATTTCTTGTCAACTTGTTTAATTGTGTTGAAAATATGGTCTTCAGTTTTGAGTGATAATTTAAGTATGACTTTTTCATCTGAGATTCTATGAAATTCTTCCAGTTAATTTTTGTATTGTTTAGCCTTGAAGGTTTGCAGCAAATAATAACCTGGCCATTCATTATAATGGGGAACAGTTTAACTTTAGATCTAACGCTAAGTTTAATTAGGTTTTGAGGTGATTTCAGGATGTACCTTTTACAAAAAAGAAGTCAATAATATCATGTAGTTTATAGATATTTGTAGCTCAGTAGCTTGGATGACCTGTTTGAAGGCATAAATATTATTTTTGTTCATTTTTTAGCAGTTTTCTTGCTTTGAGTGTAATAATCCTGAATCTCCATTGGTGAAGGTTTGCAGCAAATAATAACCTGGCCATTCATTGTAATGGGGAACAATTTAACTTTAGATCTAACGCTAAGTTTAATTAGGTTTTGAGGTGATTTCAGGATGTACCTTTTACAAAAAAGAAGTCAATAATATCATGTAGTTTATAGATATTTGTAGCTCAGTAGCTTGGATGACCTATTTTAAGACATAAATATTGTTTTTGTTCATTTTTTAGCAGTTTTCTTGCTTTGAGTGTAATAATCCTGAATCTCCATTGGTGATGGTTAGCAGTGTAGTCCTCTGCTCCAATAAATCACCTTGTAAGGGTATTGAAAAAGTAATTAAATTAACCAATATATTTCTATATTTTTTACACTCTCTGCTTATATATGGTGATATTTGGATTTTGGTAGTCTTGTATTTAATCGAGCTATATATTATGATACCAGTGCCTACATATGAAGAATCATTGGAGTGGTATGTACTGTAGAGCTTCAGATGAAATATTCGGCTTATTATTTAATATTGGCATTCCTTTTAGCGATTATTAAAGTATATTGAGTTACTAAGCAATTTTTTACATAACTGTAAATAAAAGGTTAAACATAGTACTCATTGGTTCTATAAATCATAGCAACATGTTTTTGAACTAATGAATAACACCTGTTTTATGTATCTCTGTGTCTGTTATCGGTAAGTTAATTTTTTTGAGTATCTGTGTATATGATTCTTCTGATAAATTATTTGGGGCAGTCCTTATACGATCTATTTGATTAGCTTTTATTTGTTTTCTTTTTAATCTAGCATATTTGTTATTTTAAAATTGCTTTTAGGCAAGACAAACGTTGTGTTATTTTCCTTTGAGGGTTTACAAATTCAATTGTTATTTTTATCTTTATTAAATGTTTTGTGTTTTAATTCTTTTAATAGTGCCTTTTTGTCTTATCTTTCATTTATAAAATTTTGTTTTTGTTCTATCGTTTGCTGTCATTATAATACAGAGTTACTAGAAAAAATTACTGGGTTTTAGAAAGATATGTTTCACAAAATATTACAATTATAATGTTAAACAACACATGAAAAAGAAAAAAAAATTTCAAGTTTTTAATCATAAATATTCTATGCGAGTTTCTTAGGTGACACGAAATACATTTAAATGGTAATAAAGTTCGATTCACACATGTTAGAATGTGTCCCTATTAATGTTCCTCAATGAAGCAGTAGTACGATTTAAAAGTTTATCCAATGTTGTAGGAATTTATAGCATGTAAACCAAATCTTTAATATATCCATTAGAAAAATTCAAACCTTAAGATTTGGAAACTTTTGAGGAGGGGCAGCTGAACATTTCCAAATTCTCTCTACCACATATTTAATCCAGCGGCAATAGAGTTATTCATTTAAATAGTCACTCATTTCGCCATATCAATGAGTCACTTTAAACTCGGTTTTTATTGTTAGTTTAAATTTATATATTACGGTTATTTTAATTTTTTAGTTGTTTTTCACATGTAATATTTAGTTGCTTCCGTAAGTGACAATTTGTTTCAAATAATTTTGCACTAACTTTTAAGATCAGGAGTAGCTTAATTTAGTCTATATCCATCAACTGGATGCCCCTTGTACTTGTTACTGTCTGC
The DNA here is from genome assembly GCA_036346155.1 of Sinelater perroti. Lineage (NCBI taxonomy): Eukaryota > Metazoa > Arthropoda > Insecta > Coleoptera > Elateridae > Sinelater > Sinelater perroti. The sequence continues at coordinate 283,514 of JARFIY010000348.1, read as the reverse complement.
AGTGACAGTTATAGAGAAAAAAGTTGTTTAAAATATACAGTGTTGAAATGTTGTATAGTAATAATAGCTCAACTATTTGTTGCCTGAGTGTATCCTAGTTTGTGGTTTATAGAAATTTTTATTAATGCATGTAACCCCAAATTAATTATAAAAAGCTAGTAATCGTTTGATAGATCGAAGCAAGGTTTTACTTCAAAATAGATCAGACTAATCTTGTTAGCGACTCAAAAGTCCGACGACTGACAAGTTGGTGTAGAGTGGGTAGATGCTACTCGCATCTTCGTGTTAGTCATTTAAATACTCAAAAGAAAATCCTCTTTTTTATTATCTATATTTATGTAAAAATTCCTGACCTTTCGATCTAAATGATCTAAAAAACTCAAAAAATTGAAGATAAAAAATATAACATGTTTTCAAACTTTTGTATTTTTTGAGGTTATACAGTAAAAATTCACACGAAATAATACTACCATTGGAAATATGAGAAAAAATACATGTAATTGTGTTTTCAAATCATTTTTTAATTAATGTTGTGAAACCGAAAGACGAAATGAAAAAGTCGTGTTTTACGTTCTCACGGACGCCTGGGATAGTTGACGCGTTTCGTCCCACATGTAAAACAAGGCCTGATACTAACGTAACTCAAGAACTATTAGAGACGGCAGAAATGAAAGTACCTAAAATAAACCTGCAAAGCTTGCAACGTATAGCGAAGTGGCGAAGCAGTCTTCCAAATTTGAGAACCCTCTAGTCCAGCTGACCTTTGTCTAATCAGTTTCAAAATCACTAGCAAACAAACCCTTTTTGGTCACCTGTCGATTGGCGAAAGCAGAATTTGGAAATTCCCAGCCGTGCTCGAGTTTTTGCTCGGACGGACAACATGAAGTTAATAAGTGACTCCGCTTTGATTCGCCACTTAATAATGATTAATAAAACATTAAGGGGTAGAGTAAGAAGTGAAGATGCAAGGCGTATATATAAGATAGACAGTGTTAATGACTGGATAAAAGAAAAAAACAAAACGAAACAAAAATGGAAAAAGAATATCAGACAACAGAATCGTGAGAGTAGCAAGAGACAAGTCGCCAGTCAGTAGAAAAGCGATAAGACGCCCCAGAAAGCGATGCCACGATGATCTAAATTAGAGAAATATTGAAGAAAAACAGACAGTACTGTCTATGAGATAAGAAATGAAGAAGAAGATGATCTTTGAGACATTTCATACACGTAGCAATCCTATTATGAAAGCTTTTCGTCTAGTGAAATTTGTGGAAAATAGCACATTGAGGGCTTTAGGTTTTAGAAAGGGTGGTTTGATTATAACCATTCACTGAAGTATAAGGATAAGTCAAAATATGTCCCTGGTTTTGAGCTCTTTCTTTTATTTGTTTGCGTCAGTAGTCTAGTGTAGATTTATAGTTACTATTTAAACGATCATTATTGTTTTTTTGGTAGGTTTATATTTCTTGTTTTACTAAAGCGCGAAATATTTTTGTACTCGCTAAAAAACAGGGTTTAGCTGACCCCCTGTACTACCCCCTGTAAAGTTATAGAGAAATAATTTCAACGGCTTTGAAGACGGAGAATGACAAATAAAGTCACAACGATGGAAGAGGCAGAAGAGCAGACTTTAATAGCGATGTCTGTATTGGGCGGCCGTATACAGAGTCTGACCCCAGAGGAGCGACTGATTAAAAACTCGTCAACTCGCTCGTCAAGCGTAGTGTTCTAATGCCACATCACCCCCAAATAACTCAACATAAAAAAGGATTTTAAAACATAAATACCCCAAGTGAGTAGGGTTAATCGCCTACAATCCTACACCGGTATTTTTGTCTGCATAGAGAATTCTGGCAAAGCAAAAATTTGAAAATAAAAAATAAAAATAACCGTTGTACGAAGATGAACTGTGGAACTCTAGATGTAACTGACTCTGTACAGAGGACAGATTAGTACAATTGGAAAAAGAACTGATACAATATTAAGCGGGAAATTCTTGGACTGAGCGAAGTCAAAGAAGAGCAGAGAAAATGCTGGTTCTAAAAACAAGAAATATATTATAAGCGATAAGAAGCCAGTATAAATAGTGTTGGAATTCTGATAAACAAAAAATAGACCAAAAACATCTGTTGAGTTGTGGGAATGTCATCAAGAGTTATATACTTACATAACTATTAAGATAACTAATCGGTATTACATAAGAACTAAACGCAGTGGTGAAGATATTGAACAATTCTATAAAGACATAGAGAAGGCAATGGATAAAAACAAAGTTTATTACACACTTCCAATTGGAGACTTTAATGCAAAAATTGAGAAGAGGAGAGACATTTGTGGGTACTCATGGAGTAGGAACATGTAGTGATACAGTACAAGCGTTAGTTAACTTACTTAAAGCACACCAATTAAAAGCAATGAATATATTACTTATAAAAAAAGAAACACCGTAAATAGACGTGGAAAAGTCCTAATGGGATCACAAAAACAAAAAACAAAATTGATTTAATTATCTTAGATCATAAGAACATTATACAAAATATATCCGTCCTCAACCTAATAAACATCAGCAACTATAGAATGGCAAGAGCATGAGTAGAAATAAATACAATATTAGAAAAAAGAAAATTAATTAAAGGAGGAGTTAGAAACATAGACTTTACAAAGGTGTAGAATAACGAAGATACGTACAGAAATTTACCACAGAAGACATTTTCAAGCAACAGATTAGAAGGATCATAAATGTTGAAGATCTTGATAACTACATTATCAATAACATTAAAAGAAGCTGCAAATAGCGTACTTAAAAAGAGAAATAAAACCAAAAGACAAATTCAACTTAAAGAAAAACAAGAAAAGTAATAGACTGAAGGAACAAAGAAATATGTCAGAAGAAGAGATAAAAGAAATTAACAGTACATCAGAGACCAAGTAACAAAGGACCAAAAGAAAAGAAATAGTAAATATAATAATATATAATATAATACCAACTAGCCCAAACGAAGAAAGAACACCATTGACCAGACACTATACAGAGAGCATATACAAAATTAGTAAACCTGAAATAAAAGACACTAAAGCAAATTAAAAATAATAAATGTGATAGAACTAATAAAAGAAGAAAAGAAACTTCTAGGGCATCTAGAAACACTATTTAACTAGTGTCTAGATACGGGCACAATGCCCAAATCATAGAAAACGCTAATGTTGTGCTAATTGATAAAAAAAGTGAATAAAAAGCACCTAAAAGCTATCGACCGATCTCGTTATCCCTCCTATAAAATTTTAACAAAAATAATAGCAACACAAATAACAAAACCTCTAAACGAATTACAAAGCTTAGAACAGGCAGGTTTTAGAAATAGGTATAGCACTTTGGATCGCATACACACCGTAAGACAAGCTATGGAAAAAGCGTACGAATATAACCAATCCCTCTGCTCAGTCTTCATCGATTTTAACACAGTGGAAATGTGGGCGCTCGTCAATGCATTAAAGAGATGCAGGATCGATTGTAGATATGTAGATTTAATCAAGAAAATATGGGAAAATGCTATGGTGACATTCCAAATATTCGAAAAGGCAAACCTGATAAAAGTAAGAAGGAGAGTTAGACCATTTCCCCTAAGCTCTTTACTAATTTATTAGATGTCTTTAATGATTTGAATTAAATTAGGAATTAATATCAATGAAGAATATCATGAATAACATGAAAGTTTTGACAACGATGATTAAAGGCCTCCAAAAAGTAACAAGAAAAATCAGGCTAAAAATAAACATTAAAAAGATTTTGGAAAACAATAACGATACAACACTTATTCGCATCAAGAATGACAATAGAAAATGTCGACGAATACATATACTTAGGACAAATACTTACTTTTAAGGCAGATACCCAGAAATTGAAAGGAGGCTAAAGTTAGTTTCGACCTTTTATGGAAATCTAAGGAATATGTTTAAAACTATAACATACCCGCAACACCTTAAGACTAGAGTGTTTAATCAATGCATTCTTCCAATACTCACATATGCCTCGGAAATATGGTCCCTTACGAAAATCGTGATGAAAAAACTAAAAGTTACGCAAAGAAGAATGGAAAGATCGATGTTAGGAGTGCGACTGCAGGGTAGAAAATTAAGTGAATGGATTAGCAATAAAACCAAAGTTGAGGAAGTGGTACGACACTTCATAACTTTGAAATAGCAAAGAGCAGGTCATGATATTCGCCAAGAAGACGATAGGTGAAGCAAAAAAGTAACAGAATGGAGGCCAAGGACAGGATAAAGAGACCGAGAACGAGATGGAGAGACGACATTAATAAGGTTGCAGAAACACAATTGATGGGAGCGACGGCGGATCGAATAACATGGCTACAGTTTGGGAGTGTATGTCCAGAAATAAAATATTTAAACTCTGGTTATAATAATGATGTGTATTAATTAGTGCTTTTTGGTAGGGTTTTTACTTTATTGTTGTGTAATTCTTCTATTTTGTATTCATTTAAAACTATTGTTTTGGGTAAACAAATTAAAGGTTTGGTTATTTTAACTCCTAATACAAATATAGGAAAAGGTTCAGGATTTGAATTTCAAAACATCAGTTTTTCAGTAATTAGAAGCAATATGTAGGATTTAACTAATGCTCCACAATGTTTACTTGTTTTATTGCAAGTTTTGCTATTGATTATGTTCCGGATAATTTCCTAATTTTCAATTAATATTCTGGCTGAGTTTCAAGTTACTTGCAATAATTGAGGTTGATGATAAATATTGTTATCCTAATAAATGAATTTATAATTACGGGGCTGTTGTTTAGAGAAAACTTGCTTGTTATTATTACAGAAAACATTGTTCGCTCACTGTTGTAAGTTTTGGTAATTTGCTGTTATAAATTGCGACTGATAAATTTCTTTGCTCTCCAGTTCTTGCCGATTTGTATTTCATTCTCTGGTTGTTGAAAAATAATAGGCCATAATGGCGTTACAACTAAAGTTGTAAACTTATTGTGCATTCAGAAATAAAAACTAAATTATCAAAAATTTCTTTGCGACGCTAATGTTACATTTTATCTCGCCACCCGATTCCAATGCACTGTCTCCCACGTGTTAATAAACACGCGAACCGAACGGCGTTCTCCAATTTTGTCGCCTAATTGAAGCTACATTTTGTTAGTATAATCTGGTACTTCAAATGCCGAACAGCAACTTTGTAAAAATATAAAATAATAAAGATTCTAACATCACAGGATATTTGGAAATTATTGCTCATAGTTAATCTTGCCTAGATATTATATTTCTTAATAAGGCCTGCCAATTTGTGATATGTTTTACGAGTATAATGTGTTTTCTATTTAACTCTACAATACATAAAAATTTAAATAAAATGTGATGCAAAAACGAAAAATTTTGTTAGATAAAAGGTTTAAGATGAATAAAAAGTAAAATGCTTTTCTTGAGGTTTTCATGCATTTGCTACAATTCTGATATATTATAACATTTCCTAGGTTTTATTAACAACATTGTAAAACGTTTACAAATTTTCTGTTTTTATTAAAATAATACCTTTAATTAACTTTTCTATAATCATACATAGACACTCTATGGATTAAATAAAGTTAACTGACGCAAGACAGGTATAAAAGACGGAAACAAGTTTGTTAACAAAAAATGCAGTGAAAAAATTTTTTATTATTGCAGACATTAGAGATTAGCTTAAAACTGTTGATTATGCTGTACGTAATGTGTGGTTAATTATATTGTTAACTGTCTAAGAAAATCCCATAGTAGATACTCTGGATATAGCAAACAATAGCGTTTTTATAATACTCTCCAAAGAAATAATATTATCCTTTCAACATTCAGTTAGTATAAGAATTATCATAAAAGAGTTTTGATTTTGCATAATCAAAGTAGAATATTGTTTTAAAACTTTGAATTGTGTTTATGTAATTATAAAACAGGTTTTGTGTATACAACGTTTAAAAATCCATAAAGAGTAAATATGTTACTTATAAATACGAAAATACACTGTATTTAATGTTAAACGCACTAATTTAAGTTTTGTCATTATTAATGTTTCTAATTCTCTTAAATTTCAACGTATTTGTTAACTTTAGAAATCGCGTAGGCGAAAGTAGTTCGATCACGATCCTCCCCCCTCCCCTTGTGTGTGTATGTGCTTGCGTGCGTGCGTGCGTGCGCATATGCGGGCACACATGCGTGCGTGTGTGCGTATGTGTTTCGACACAACATCTCCGGAAGTACTTGAATGATTCAGTTCATATTTTGTCAGTAGACAACTTAGGTCAGTATATTCATCGGAATTTTAGACCTATAGCTCTTATTTGACCCGAGGTACGAGGGTTAAAAGGTCACATGCATGACTTGCTTTGATTTCCTCGACCATAATTTTTCTACTTTCTTAGACTTCTCCTTTCCTCTTTCCTCCTTTCCGACCTCAACTTCTTACTTTCTTTTTTTATCTTCTCATTTCCTTTTTCTTTATTAATCACTGCAATTTACATGGTCTTAATTGTTTTTTACAAGGATTGGTTTTTTTGCCATCCAATATCCCCAAACTTTTTTTATTCCATCATCATATGAACAAGGGATACTTTATAAATAGCATTTAGCAAACCATTTCACAGCTCGTTAAATTTCTTATAGAATTATGTGTCGTGTGCTTATTTGCATTTTAAAATTCACTCTAATTTCTCGCTCTTTAGAGATTGAATACTAAAAATAAATAAGTTATTTAATTTTCAATTTGTTGATATGTCGCATACTGGGCGTGCATAGTCACTCAGCCCCAAATATTACAAAAATCAATCATCAGGCTAAGATAGAAAGTACATTTTATTTCTTATACAACAATGTGTCATATGCTTTGAGTTTTTATGACAATTCTTTCTAACCTCTTAAATTACACACATATTTTGATGCCAGTCAATCAGTTAGTCAGCATATTGGGATTTATTTATTAAAATTTCTTAAACAGCTCAATTAAGGCATTCTGGGAAAATGAGCAATATTTATTTTAATTATGTAGAATAAATATCAATTAGTGGATAGTGTTTTAATAAAATTCTGATACAATAACCTAAACAAAATTTGTTAAAATTGTAATTTAATTATTAAATATAAAAAAACAAGTTGCCATTATTTCACTGTCTTTTTAGAAATTTAGTGAGTTTGTTTATAAATTTATTTGATTATCAATTAGTTTATATTTGTTTACAATACACAATATGCAATGCAGGAAAGTTCGTCCTTGTTAAAAAATTAATTTGGTCTTGTATTATAATAACAAATCTATAAACCAAATAACAGTAATAATAGGTTAAATATATGTTAAAACTTTTTATATAAATCAACTAACAGAACAAAAATACAAAGTGGCTTAACAATACTACTCCCATACACAACTTTTTCCAGTGACTGCTTTTATACAAAGAAAAGACCTTTTATAAATAAAACAACAAACTTTACTATATGTCTTAAAGGATAATTTCTGTTTGCCATCCTGCTGTTTTATTTGCCTTTTTTATATTGTAGATACCATGATTACATACTTAAAACATTATTGTAATAAAAATATTAGTAACACTTTAACAAAAATAAACTTATGTTTGTATCAAAATATTTTAAAACCTACAAATTTTTTTTATCCAAAATTTATATATTTGTATATCTATTATCCTACCGAATTAAACTGCAAAAATTTTTTAGAGTATTATTTTAAATAAACGGTTTGCTAATTAATATTTTTAATTTAAATATTATTTAAATAATCATATACAAATATAAATGAAATAATTATTATCATACTCAAAAAATATAAAATAGTAAATTATGCCATTATTTTAGATATTAACTATCTGTATAGTTAACTAATAAAATCATAAGAATATATAAATATATATATACATATGCAACAAAAAGTAAAATATACAAAAACAAGAAAAATTAAATGTAAACTCCGAAAATCAATCTACAAACATACAATTAGCTAACAAATATAACGTACTCACTAATAATGCTGTAAAAACCACAAATTCAGACAACCCAATCAACTGTATACCTAAACCTCCACCTATATTCGTATATAACGTAATAAATTTCCCCGAAATGGTAAAAGCCTTACAAGACATCGTAAAAAATGAACAATACACTACAAAAATGATGGCAAATAATACAATAAAAATTAACTTTAATATTCCGGACACTTATCAAAAACTAATAACTATATGAGAGACAACAATATTATACACACACCTATCAGCCAAAAGAAGAGCGGGCGTATAGGGTCGTCATAAAATACCTACACACAACTGACACAAAACAAGAAACATAATTAACGCAAGACAAAGAAAAATTAAGGATTCTTTAAACCTATTCTTTGCTGATTTGCAACCTTCTGATAACAACAAAGATATGTACAAGATCAACAGACTCCTAAATAGTATAGTACAAATAAAGCCACTGAGAATTACTAAATGCTTGAGATACAGTGTATGAGATGCCAGCAATATGGACATACAAACACATACTGCAACAGACTATTTTCTTAGTGTGGAGAACCACACAAGTACTGTCAGCTGCAAGAAAGACAAGAAAAACTCCTGAAAAATGTGTGTTATGTGACGGTCACACAGCAAACTATACGGGATGAGAATATTATCACAGACTCTTAGAACCACAAAATACCAACAACAGGCTAAACTTCCAGTCAACCCAAGTAGCACACAATCATGTCACAATAATACAACCAATACCGAGTATCCAAAGAACTAAAAATGTACAACAAAACCTCACTTATACAGGGGTATTAAGAGGTGCACAACAGAACACACAAACAGGAGACGATCCCTCCACAATAACATTGAACACATTTTAGAAGAATTCAAGTCAATGTTTAACCAACTTATACAGCAAAATACCATGTTGTTAAACATGCTATGAACATTGATGAATAAAATGCACAACGGCTAAGTTTTTAAAAATAGCAACATGGAACGCAAATGGGGCCCATCAACGTAAAGATGAAATAAGACTATTCCTTAATAATAACGCAATAGATATATTTTTGATCAGCGAAACGCACTTTACTAACAAATCTTATTTTAACCTACCACAATATAAAACGTATTATTGTAATCATCCGAATAATGCAGGATATGCAATTCTTATGTGTGCAATTCTTATTAAAAATAGCATTAGCCACTATAACCTTCTAAAATTTGATGAAGAGTACCTGCAGGGAGCACTAATTAAAGTAAAAGTGTTACCATATGACTTAACGGTATCATCGGTGTACTGCCCACCTCGACATAATATCAAGAAAAAAATTTTAGCGAGTTCTTCCAAACACTGGGATCCAAATTTATTGCCGGTGGTGATTATAATAGTAGACACACTCTGGCGATCACGATTGATCACACAGAAAGGCAAAGAACTTTACAACCTGCTACTGGAACAGCATTACTCATACTTATCAACAGGTACCCCAACTTACTGGCCCACGAACTCAAATATGATTTCAGACCTTCTAGACAGAAATACTACGCCTAAATTACACAATAGAAGAACAAATTGGAAAGAACATAAACATAAAGTAGAACAAACAATAAAACTAAATGTCTTAAGACAGTAGAACAAATCAATAAAGCTCTTGAAAGTCTAACATATATACTTAAACAAGCAGTCCAACAAACTATACTGCAAAACGATACACAGTAGAGACCTAGAGAAATACCCATACGGCTGACACAACTTATAGCTGAAAAAAGAAGAGCTAGGGCAAAATGGCAATGAACTCATGCACCAGCAGACAAAACATCATTCAATCGAATTAATGACAAACTTAAAGCAACATTTAAAGAATTAAAGGATCATTCATTCCAAGAGTATCTTACCAATCTAAATCGATTTCGAAAATAGTGTGTGGAGACCAATAAAATCAGCTAATAAATCCAAAATGTCAGTATCACTTATACGAAATCAAGATGGACTCATCGCAGGACAGTGGGCACGCAGTAATGAAGAAAATTAGAACTGTTTGCAAAACATTTTAGCAAAGTATTCACACCGCATGATAACCAAACTGATCAGGAAATAGAACAAGACATCACGTCCATACCAGAAAATATCCAACCGATCCAAATATTCGCCCCAAAAGACATTTGACAAGAAATCAGCTTTTTAAATACCGAAAAAGATAAGAGAACTCTAAGGAAAGGAATTTTACTTTTAAGTTACGTGTATAATGCAATTCTAAGACTAAATTACTGGCCGCAACAATTAATAAGATCATATTAATACCGAAACCAGTAAATTATGCAAAAATTGCATCTTCATATCGACCAATAAGCCTTCGGTCTATAATGGCAATTTCATTGATCTGTTTTTTTTGGATTTTCAATTTTTTAGTGACCAGAAATGGTTTTCTTGTTGCAAAAATTTCCTGTATTCAATACACGGTTTTTGAAGTTTTGCCATGGTATGTTGACATATTGGGAGACCTACAATTTGTAAAAAAAATTAAGCGTTTAAAGATTTTCCTATGTTAATCAAATGGGAAATTTGATTTGCCTGCAGGCACGCGAAAATAAGGGTTACCAATGAATTTTTTATTTCAAAATATTTATTTACCATGAAAAGAAGACACTTAACCAGTCCTCTCAAAAAATTCGCGATTTGGGAAATAACGGACACCCTAACTGTCATGTAAAGCTGCTAAAGGCTAATAAATGGGATTTTCCTGGCACTCCTCTATGGACAGAAAATAAGAGGGATAAACAAAAAAGTGTTTCAAAAATTAAAAAAGTACACTCGGGCTTGGGGGCTGTCAATGAGAGTTTTTCTATCACATATTTCTTGTATTCGTCTCTATAACATATAAAATGCCCCAAATTGTCCAAAAGGTGCAACATATATTTTTTTAACAATCTCATTGGTACCTATAAGCTACAAAGTAAATAAGTAGGTAGAAAAAGACTAAATTATTAGCACGAGACGAGTTTCATTAACATTCCATCTTTGCAGTAAGTCAAGTTTCGATACAAGTTTTAACCTACCTACGACTATGTGCAAACAAATTACTGTCGGTAGGCCAACGCTGTACTTTCCGCTAATCATTATACGTTCTTACGCAAAGAGGATAATAGTGGAGTGCTTAAAATTAAACTATTTCTATACATTTCATATGCATAATGTCATCCGCGGATCCTAATCGTAAAAACTATGGTTGTAGGCGATTTTTAAGAAAAATGTCGGTTTTCAAAAAACCCGGAAAACATTAGAATAATATTCTTTTTTCTCCATGGCGATGAACTTGCAATTGTCGATAGGCGATGTTATTTGTCTCGGTAAAAATCGAAATGATCAAGAATTATGTTCGCTTGCAGCTACAGATAGCCAAGAAATCCCGAGCACAAGTACAGCTGACGTGCATCAAAATTCAAATAATTGTGAGTAGTTGAATGTGTGATTTGTTCTTATACGAAAATATTTTGCATTACTTGTTCAACTAGATATTTTATGTTTTATATAAACATTTGGGCTTTTAAAAAAGGGATGTTCAGAAAAAAATGTAAACCTTAATTAATTTATTTGATTCTAAATCTTGAAGGAGAAGAAGAAGTTTTAGGTTATTAAAAGTGTGTTATCAATTTATTTAAAAAAGACGTCGTTTCTTTTTATTTTAGAATCAGTATCAACTCCAGGCAAGATCTATTAGATAACTATACAACAGAAATCGCCAAAAACGTAGGTTTATTTTGTAAGCCTTTCACAATATGCACAACAAATAGCTATGTTGTAGGTATGTTAGGCCCCTAGCTAGCAAACCAAAATAATGCGGTTGTAGTGAATCAAGACATTGAAGATCGTATAGGTATTCAACCTGACAATTATAAAAACGATTTGTTTACGTAAAAATTTAACCTTAAAATCAAAATTTCTCCTTATCCTCAATTATTTTTAATGAACTGTGCAATTTCTATATTTATTATTATTATTTTCTTAAAAATAGATAATTTTATTCACTTATGTTGTATGAGAAATAGGTAATTGTAGATTCATTAATGGAATTTGTTTGATTTTCAAGTTCTGGCAAAAGTAGAATTTATTCGCTTAGATTTGAAGTTTTGTGCATACTATTTTGTATATAATATTTTTAAAAAATTTATAGCGATCTATAGAATATAGAATAGAATCTATAGAATCTCTTTTCTATAAAAAAACATTTTTGGAAAACATTATATGCGATAACAAATAAAGCTATCTGTAGCGTATTTTCATTCGCGTTTACTGTGTAAGTGTTAATTTATTATGCAGTCACGTATAACAGAAACATTAGAATTCTTATATGCCTATCAAAGATGTTTTACCTTACTTCCACATTTTAGAAATTTTTAAAATTTGTAAATTTTCTTTCGAAGATAACTCCAAAAAATTGCAAAAAAGTAAAACCTCTATGAATAGTCCCTGCTTATTTTTTATTTATCGATACTTTATTTGGCATAAACTGTAAAGTAAACACGTAAACAATTTAACAGACAGCAAAAAAGTGGGCAGTCTTTAATTTGTTTGAATTTTTATTTCATGCTCTTTGAGAAGTATGTAGTATTTCAGCAAGTTGTGCTATCGATGTAAATAAATTTACTTAAGCGATACGAGGTAGTGTTTTTAGTGAATCATGTAAAAGACCCAAATCTGACGTATAAAATGGCTGCAAAATATATGCAATTGTCGGAGACATTCATTAAGAGGTGGGTAAAGCAATATTTGGAGGTTGGTAATGTAGACCTTTGCCAGAGAAGGAAACAGCCCGCGTTACAACAACAAAAAAGGATAAAGCGATCTTGGATCACTTAGAAGACAAGTCAGGCTTTTTGCTGTACTGTGTCCAAATGAAACCCTGCAAGCCAGGAATTCATGTTTTTTAAAATACGATTTGAAGTCGTCTGACTAAAAAATGTTTTGTTTTGCGATTAACTTTGAACAAATCTTAAAAATTAGAGAAGTATGTGGGTAAAGAAAAATTTGGTTCAAGCCTAGAACAATAATATCTTTACAGACCAGTCTTTCTTTTGGGCATAGTCTTCGTTAACGAAATCGTAGTCAGCGAAGAGTAATAAAATTTTTCAGCGCACAGGACAACATTTTTTAAAAGCGCATGTTTGAATATGTTTTGCTAAACGTGGGTTTGGTTGTCTCTTTCTGTTCATGGACAATTTTAACGCCGAGAAAGTGTGCACCATCTGCCATGATTGCTGAAGTCTGCTGAAAACCTTTTGGTTCTGATGAAATAAGTTGAGTAGTGCAAGAAGGTAAAGATTTTAAGGTTTTGACATAGCAGCAAACTGTGCAGTTTGTGAAAACAGCAAAATAACGTTACTACAATAGAAGGACTAATAAAGTCTTCAGATGCTAATCCCTTTAAAAATGCGTGGTCGTACATAAAAATAAAAGTTAAAGGAAAGCCAGTGTACACAGTAAAATAGCCGTCATTTTAAATTAAGAAGATATAACTACTTGTGCAAAATAATTATGTAGAAAACCTTGTCGAAAACATGAAAAAAATGTTTGAAGCTATGCTCGCTAACGAAGATTATTGGACCAGATATTAGGTAATTGAGCATTACCTAGTAATGTATAGTTTAATAAAAAAATCTACATTTTCATTATTTTGCGATTACGGGGGCCACTTTTTTATTGAAGAGACTACATGGTATAATATAACGGGAAAATTTTTCTTAGTTTTAGGTGCTCTCCGTGAAAACAGCGATTGAAGTGTTTCGAACGGAAAGATATTTCGGTATTTACAAACGAATTTTTGAACAACTATATAAATATTGTTACAAACTGATTGAAAATCTAAAATAACACGATCGTTTTTGGACTTGGTAAACAATTATAGCCAATTGTAGATATAACTTATTCAAAATTTGCTATTTTTAGCTTCTATACAAGCCTTGAAATGTTCTGGCTAGTCGTTTATAATCACAGGCACTATGTTTATCAGAAAGTTGTTTACTGCACCCGTTAGCCCTTGTTTGAAGTAATCAATACCGTGATGTACCTTAAGCAAACAGTGTCCCCTAAAACTGCTTATAACTTATTATCTAAGGTATATTATTCAAGTATATTTCCAAATCTTCTAAAATATTTGATTGATACACAGCAACCTTTTTCACTTTATAGTAAGAAATGCGCTACCAAACCATTACACACTATGCTAACTGAAACGTGTTCTTGGACGACCTAGCATACATTTTATTGTTTTATTTATTAAAAGTGTTATTATACGTGTACTTGATTAACAATTTTTAACACTTTCTTTTTTAAATATCCCGCAATTTATTTTTATAAGCAGCTACTCACAAATCTCGTTTTGTAAACCAGTTATTAAATTTGAATTTTTGAGATATAATCTCTTGCTTACTTTACAGATCTATGATTATCCTTAACATATCTTGTCTTATAATCAATTTATAGCCCGATAGACAAATATATGACTAGTATCTAGAAGTTATAAAGTCTTAAAAATAACGCTTTTTATTTCACATTTATGTAACCTACATCAGCAAAAAGCGCTTTCTTTATCATCCCAGTCCATCGGGGAAGTAACAATATTTTGAAAAAACATAATGCAAATTTAGCAATTGCAACCATATTTGTATCAAAGTCATTATGCTGTGTAAAGCAAGGTTAAGACAGATTATGCAACATTATTCATGGTAGCACCTAATCAAATAAAAATATTGTGCCTATTTGAGCTGATGTGATACCTTCTAAAAATTTCAATGAGGTAGCTTGCAATACAGTTACTTTTGTTTGACACAAGTTTAAATCGAATGTTTGCTCTTAGATTTTTAAGTCTGGCACACATCTTAATGAGTTACCAAGATAATTTTGGTCGCACGAGCATTGCCAACAAATAAAATAAACGTTATTGGAAGGGACGGGAAGAAATATGAAGAATTCTTGCATAATTACTGAATACTTTTATAAAAATCTCAGTGTTTATTGCAGAATTTGGCCTAAAGTGATTATTGAGCCATTATCCAAGTCAGACCATTCCATTCTCCAAAATGTGAACAAAATTGGTGTAGAGAATTATGTTTCTAACAAGACGGAGCAGCATGCTATATAGCAATAGAAAAATTTTAAAGTAATATTTCCAGAGCAAATGATCTAAAAACATAATATAGCGCAATAGCTACATCAGTAGACTCCTTTTTATGAGACTATGCTTTTAGGCGGTGTGTTTAAAAAGTTCATTGAATACACATGGCCATCCAAAAACTATACAAAGAGCTCCACCTACTGTGCAGTATCAAACTTAGTCTGTTTAATAGGTGATCTCACAATACAATTAAGAAATAAGTTAAATCACTCTTACAAATTGGGGAAATGGCAACAAAAGCTGCAAACAAAAATTGTACTAAACCCCAGACAAATGCTAATGCGAGATCGGCGATTGGCAATTAATGGTAAAAAAATTAGGCATTAACAAGAACACGGCTTATGCCGTACAAACTGACATACAATTTATTGGTTGAGAATGAAGAGTGAGCAAAATTGAACTTTCGAACGTTTTTTTCTAAATAAAAAAATATTAGTGCAATATGCATTTTATTTTTATCAGTATATATTGGCAGTTACATATGAAATATGATATTCGACCAAGTACCCTACATGACTGAGTTGACATGCAACCATTCCATTAGCGAACTTTTTTATAATTCTTTCTCATAAATGCGTCCTTTTTTCAGCAATTACATGTTTGATAATCTCTTTTATCTCTAGAATCGTAGCAGATTTGTTGACATAAATCCTTTTCTTTAAATAGCCTCTAAGTAAAAACTCTAATAAAATTAGATCGCAAAACCGCGGTGGCCAAAAATGTCACACTTCTGCGAGATAACATGATCGGGATATTTGGTTTGAAGTGAAGTCAGTGTTTTACGTATTATATGACATGTAGCTTTGTCTTGTCTTTCTAGTTCTTATTGTTGATTTTATTAAAAATAACAGTCTTTCAGCGCCACCAAATAGCGTACGCCATTGACAATAACAGCGTTGCCAGCTTCGTCCTCAAAAAAAGTACCGGCTAATAATTATTCTAGCCCACAGTGCAAACCAAATGGTATATTTTTGTAGGTGCATTGATTTTTCGTGTATATATTTGAATTTTTACTACTCCAAATGCAAATGTTTTGGCAATTTAGAACACCATTTAAATAAAATCAGCTAAATATGAGGGTGTTTTTTGCCAGAAATTAGCATCAACTGCTGTGTTCTGTAAAACTTATTTAACAAGTGTATTTTATTTCTAATGGACTTTGACATGTGTTTAGTACAAATGTAACCTTCTAAAGTTTACAGAACGCAAACTGTACGCAATTCAAATCCTGAAGTTTAATTTAGATCATCCTGTAGCATTACAGATAATGTTGCTAAAGTGGCTTGTATTCTTTCTTACGTTACACCAACGCTACAGCAATTATATAATTTTTATCTTCTAAGCCTGTCTTTCAACAGTTCATTTGTTCTAAACCGCATGTTTACCCCGGCATTCGTTTTAGTGCAGAACTCGAGAAAACCATAAATGCCCGAGCGGAGAAAGCGACTCGAAGCCGCCGAGGGCTCCAAGCTTCCCTAGCATTTACCATTCTACGCAAAGAATCAAATTAATTTACCTTAATATGTGTCGCAGTCTCTGGCTGTTTACTCTTTGAATTCGCATTGCGCACCAGCACTAATTTGTCCAATCTCCGCGCGCTCGTCACAAGTGCGTGATCGCCCACAGCACAATCTGGCAAACGAACAGAAGGCTAAACGGATGCAAACCTCTGGAGATTTCATTACCATGTGTAACCAAAATTCATTCTCCGATTCTGTTTCCCGCCTGAGAGTGCTCTCTAAGCGCACATTTTGCGGACGTGGAGACAATCCAAAATTCTGCGATCGATTACTAAAAAGCAGCTTCATTAACGTTTCTAAAAGTCTGTTGTGAAGAACTGAAACTGTTTTAAAGGCCACTAAAGATAGTTTGTGTGTATTTTCTATTTTCTTTTATTCAAATTTTTAGACACACCACTTTCGTACATGCTATAATTATCATAAAATGTCAGCAGTTTATTAGTAGGTGATAGTTTATATTTGTATAAATATTTACAAACATAAATAAAAATATTAGATATAATTAAAACTATTATAAATCCTCACAATTAAGTTGAATATTTTTTTGTAACATTTGGAAACCACAATTACTGTAACAAATTATAGTTTTCATCAAGAAAACAAGTTTAACTTATTCACACTATAAACTAAACATTCTTACCGTTTCTAAGAATGCTGGTTAAATTAATTTACTGGTGTAGTAATTTGTTGATGTCACTAGACTGAGACTTTTTAAGATAAAGTAAGCTACTTAAGATCTGTTCCAACGTTAAATTTGGCATTATATTATGCAACAGCAACGTAATCGACACCAAATTTGGCAGTTAATTAACCATAGACGTTATATTACAGGTTTACAGTTTTGGAAGTTGAGAATCGATTATAGCCTTGAAGATTATTAGTTGCACTTATACTAGGACTTAAACTAGGGCGTCATGTACACCTATGGGTTGAGGGAGACTCGAACTCACCTGCGCCGGGTTTACTAACAGCAGAGCAAACTCACAAACAGCCCTTATACGCAAACAAAGAGAAAAATTTCTGCATTCGATAACTCTTATGTTTTTGTTGCCAGATGTCAGCTTTATAGGCACGCTTTTTACAAACAAAAATAAAAAATCTTTTGGCAAAACAACAGATGATACTTCATAAAGTCCCCCGCTACTTAGAATAGAAATTTTATTAGTTAAAGCAAAGAAATAATAACATCAGTTTTTTAAAATACAATACGATCTATAGTTTGTATTCATTTTTAGGCCAATTCGTGTATCCCGTGCTTCTATAATATTTTTCCAATAAAAGTAAAAAAATAACGCATTCAGTTGATGTTTTAAAATTACCGTAAAGCAGTTAAGCCATTAGTTGTAATAAATAGTAATTTGATCTTGAAGGGTTAGAGTATAGGCAAGGTGAGACATGAGTGCAACTATATTAAGTTTAGGAATTTAATTGTTGCCCTTTGAGCTAAATGGGGAGGATCTTATAACAATAATAATCGGTTTTTGTTTACAAGGACAGAATAACGTTAGACTTATATGATGTACATACATTCCAGTTGAGTTCTGCTGTCACACCACGACCAATTCTATAAAAACTCAAAGTTTATGGGACTTACAAAGTTTGAAAAGGTGTATAACATCATTTTATGTCAAATACCCCAAATGCGCGTGATAATCCATTTGTTTGTGGTCGTCATTGTTTAAATAATCTGGAGTATGTCTTTTCTGAGTATATCATGGTAACAATATTTAAATTTTTGAAACAATACTTTTCCCATAGCATAAATGATATGTATTTCTGTTTCTGCCGCGTTGTGGCCAAATTGAAATTCATATAATAAAAATTTTCGAATTAGTTTAAGCTGTTTTTCTATTTTTAAATACTTTGAAATTTTCAAATTTTCAAATTCTTATAAGCAGATAAATGGGTGGTCTTTTAAGTGTCATAGACAACAAGATCAATCCTTGTTTGTTTTATTAACCCTAGAAAGCTAAGCCTGCAGCACCCCTGGGTGGATTGAGTAGCTTAGAGGTGCTGTTGCCGGTCTCAAGCCCGGATAAAGGAGGAGGGCCATCTGTAAACCAGGCCAGCAACCTACTTGCAGATGGAACACAAACATATGCTCACAGAAACAAGATTATGCCTCGGAACAGGACGGATTCAACGATGACAACGAATGCAAGAAACAGGACTACGAAACCATGGAAAACAAAAAACATACTTAGGATAAGTACATGGAACATCAAATCTCTAAATAAAAGAGAACAGGAAATAACTAAAGAGCTCTGGAACAGGAAAATAGATATATGCGCCGTACAGGAAACAAAGAAGAAAGGTAAAGGCCAAACACTATTAGACAACCACGTACTGATTTATAGTGGTGTACTAAAAGAAGTAAGAGCCAAAGATGGAGTCGCTTTATTAATACATAGAAAACTTATCAACCAAATAGTAGAATGCAAATACAAATCAGAGAGAATTGTCTGCGTAAGAATAAATATAGGAAGCAAGCACCTAAATGTAGTAGGAATATATGCCCCCGAGAATAATAGGGATGCTAACACCAGAGAAACTTTCTACGAAAACCTCCAGGATACAATAAACGAGATTCCTATAAACGAATACATGATTATCTTAGGTGACTTTAATGCACGGGTTGGAAATGACATCATTCCGGGATAAAGCAAAGATTCAACGAGGACGTCAGAAACGATAACGGAGACTTGTTAACGGATTTTGTAGCACAAACGAAATACGTATAAACAACACATTCTTCCATCACAAAGAGCAATACAAATACACCTTTGAGAACACTAGAGGACATAGATCTACGATTGACTATATTTTGACAAATAGGGAACTACACCCTTCACAAATTCTAGACGTAAGGGCATTAACATCGGCAGAAATAGGAAGCGACCATAAGTTAATAATGAGTAAAATCAGAATGAAAACATATATACATAACAAAAAAGAAGAAGCAGAATACGTCACAAAGATAAGAATCGAAAGCCTACCAAATGATTCAACAAAATACTTATACCAACAAAGATTAACACAAAAAAGCGAAAAGAACCAAATATTAGAAAGTGATGGAATAGAAGACAGTTGGATGAAAATAAAAACAAACATTTTAGACGCAGCTAAAGAATCCCTAGGAGAAAGAAAAGTAAACATAAACAAAAACAAAAACTTGCAAACGCAAAAAACACCCTGGTTCTGTGAGGAAGATGTAAAGATGAAAAAAGCATACCTGGAACACATGTCTAACAAAACGCAGCAAGCATACGATAATTATAAAAGAATAAGAAATGAAACACACACACTAGTAAGAAAAACTAAAAACGAACACTGAGAACGTTTCTCAAAAGAAATGGAACACGACTTTTAAGGCTTGCAAAAAGAAATGTGGCGTTTTATAAGAGGACAGCGAACAGAGGTGAAGGAATTAATAGATGCAAAACATATAGAAAAGAATACATGGATTGATTACTTAAAAAAATTATACGAAGATGAACAACCAACACAAAGAGAACCAGAGCGAAACAACCCAGAAATTAGAGCAAACGAACAATTTACGATAAGCACGGAGGAAGTAGAAGAAACACTAAGGAAGCTGAACAGGAAAGCTACGGGAGAAGATGGAATAGCGAACGAACTGTTAAAGCACTGCGGAACAGTAATGACGAAACAGCTGACAACTCTAATTAATAAAATAATAAAACACAACCAAATACCGGAAGAATGGAGGACAAGCATATTGATACTGCTGTTCAAGAAAGGGGATAAGAAAGAACCGGAGAACTACAGAGGGATCAACCTGTTGAACACCACATTAAAATTAACAACAAGAATTATATGCCAACAAATAAACCAAACGACAACTCTGAACGATGAACAGCAAGGATTCCGTAGTGGAAGATCATGCACAGATGCAATATTCGTGATAAGGCAGATAAATGAAAAATCAATTGAATACAATAGACCAGCCTTTTATGTATGATCGACCTGAAGAAAGCTTTTGATAGAGTCAAACTAGGTGACGTAATCCATCTGTTATATAATAGAGGAATACACATAGACATCATCAAAACAATTGAGAACATATATAAAGACAACAAAACGAAAGCAAGAATAAATGGACAACTTACGGAACCAATAAACATGGGCAATGGAATAAGACAGGGAGATTCGTTAAGCCCTTATTATTCAATCTAATAATGGATGAGATTATTAAGAAAGTAAACGAAGAAAGAGGATATAGAATGGGGAACAAGGAAATCAAGATATTATGTTACGCCGACGACGCAGTATTAATAGCCCAAAACGAAGACAATCTGCAAAGATTAGTCCAGAAATTCAATATAACAGCAAAAGATTTAACATGATCATCTCAGCACAGAAAACGAAAACAATAGTAATTAACAAAGAACCCATTAGATGCAAATTGAAATCGACGGTGCAAGCATAGAACAAGTCATGGAAATAAATTACCTGGGTATCAAAATAACTAGCTATGGAGATGTAGAAAAAGAGGTTAAAGATCAAATACAAAAAGCTAATAAAATCGCAGGATGTCTCAATAATACAATATGGCGAAATAAACACATTAATATAGAAACAAAGTCTCGAATATACAAAGCAACTATAAGACCAATAATGACATACGCATCAGAAACGAGACCGGACACAACTAAAACGCAGCGACTATTGGAAACAACCGAAATGAGGATATTGAGAAGAATAACAGGAAACACGCTAAGAGATCGAATAAGAAGTACCGAAATTAGAGGAAGATGCAAGAGATAAATGAATGGACACTGAACAGGAAAAAAGAATGGAACAATCACATAAGTAGAATGGCAGACGATAGAATAGTGAAGATAGCAAGGGACAAATCACCACTAGGAAGAAGAAGCGTTAGCCGACCGCGCAAAAGATGGAGTGACAACATTACGTAGAGAAGGCATAAATAAAAAAAAAACAGGCAAATTGCCTATATAGAAGGAGAAGAAGAAGAAGAAGAAGAAAGCTAAGCATCACAAAATGAATGAATGCGAACCTTATTTGGTAAAATATTTTTGTACTGCCTAGTAACGAATTTTAGCCGGGTATTTCGCCTCACGGCGACGCGGTAGCTCAGATGGTTCAACCAGTTGGTTCTGTCTTCTAGTCGGCGCGCGCGAGTTCGAGTCTCGCTCAACCCATGGGTGTGTGTGTGTGTGAATGTCCTAGTATTTAAGTGCATGTTAGTGGGCACAATAAGCCCTTGCGGCTGCAGTGTCTGTAAGTCGGCAAAAAAATTTATCTCACATAAAACTAGAAGAAATTGCTTGGCAGTGTTTTTAAGCTAGTCGATCTGTTTGTTGAGCAGTGTAATTACATTTAGAAGTATCTAGCCCTTACATTATTTTTGATAGTGGCCATTTTTATAAAGATTTGTTTTTTATAATAGTAAACGTAGAAAGAAAAAAAAATTGAATAATGTTATATCACTCACACAGAGAGTACTGGGATACCTAGAAACTGAACGCATAAAAGTTAGTAGTGATGAGAGCTTTTGTAAGAAAGAAAACCTAGAGTTCGAATAATATGAAAACTTCAGGAGTACACACATATTATTTACCACAAAAATGAAGAGAAAAATGTTTAATTTCTAAAGCAGAATGTAATTTTATCCTCCCAACGCTTAGTTGTTTGACACTCGTTTGCATCAGTCAATATCAGTGTTTTGTAAAAAATGAAAAAAATCGAATATCGTGTCGTAATGAATCTTTCAATAAATCTTTACGATAAATGCGCAAAATTGCTCCCACTACATTTACCACACAGTCGAAAGAGCTGAACTCCTACCTGTTTCAAAATTAGTCTCCCTAAGCCTCAGGCTGACGAGTGTGCACTAAAGTGAAGTTCCAGTTGAGCACTTGTAAGTATATTACGCATACTACTTTCCCTGATTTGTTTCACGTTTATATCGTTCCCTTTATAGCTCAATATGTTTTTGTTTTTTAAACATTTAGCATTATGGCTCGCAGGCTGTTTACGCAAAAAGAGCTGGAAGATATTGTTAAACATTCATTTGATGAGACAAAGGAAGAAAACAAAACTTACTTCTCCTCAGGTGACAGCAAGTTTTCGGAAGGAGAAATCGAGCAACAAACTGAAGACAGTGCTACCGAACAAGAAGAATCTGAAAAGGGGAGCCAGCCGCTAAAGGATTTTTCATTGAAAAAAGTAAATCAACAAAATGGCGTAAGATCAAATACCGCATTTTTTCAAAAACTAAGAGAATGAACTTAGTCAAATAACTCACTGAGGTCAGTCAACGAGCTCGTGGTACTGAAAACAAACAGGATACGTTCTTCCAAATTATCGACATCCCTATGATTAACGATGTTTTGAAGTACACAAATATGTGTATTGATAAGCTAAGAGTTTAAGCAAATATACTATAATTGACGAGATGCTGCATCTATTTAGGAGTCGCTGTGTCTTTATTCAATACATTCCCAGCAAACCAAAAAAAATTCGAGATAAAAATTTTTGCATTACGATTTGTTAAAAGTTTTTACATATCCAATCTAGAAATATATCGCACAAAACAACCAGATGGGCCATTTGTACTCTCAAACTATCCAACAGATATTGTTAAGAGTCTAGTCACTCCGATAGAAAATTTAAACCGGAATTTAACCATTAACAGTTACTACACAAGTGTACCACTCGCAGACTATTTGCTCACGAAAAAATAACGATATTTAGCACAATGAAGAAAAACAAAGCTGATGGCCCAAGAATTTTTTGATTACAAAAGGACAAAGCGCTGGTTTCCTATGTGAATCAAAAAAGTAAATCTGCAATACTGCTCTCAACATTACATGACGACGACGAAACGGACCCCCACACCCGAAATCCCCAGATTGTCCTGGACTACAACCAAGGGCGGAGTGGATACTGTTGATAAAATGTGTGCCATTTACATAATCTGTAAAGTAACAAAAAATTGGCCTATATCGTTTTCTAGTCTGATGAATATTGGCGGTATAAATGCTTAAACTTTATTTAAATTTGCCTGTCCAACAAGGACTTCTAAGCACCAAAAGTTGTTCCAAAAAAATGTGCCATTGAGCTTTATAAAAAAGTACCTTATCTTCAAAATAATTTTAGGCATTTACCTCAAGATATAAGTGCTTTTCTCAAAGTGAATTACGATCGGGCTTAAACCGAGAAGAGAAAAAGGAAACTTTCTAAAACGCGGTGTGTGTGGGTCATGTGTATTGGAGAAGAAAAGATCTTTAGCATCAATGAAGTGTTGCCTTTGCCAATCATTTACGCGCAAGAACCATTCGCCGGTTAAGGTAGTCTGCGACAATTGCAAGAATGAGGGTACTAGTCTTGACTAATAGGTCGATGAATTGTATTGAATAATTTTTTTTCATTATTTGGAATGTTGCTTGCGTAATTGTTAACTTTTTTTGAAATGCTGTCATCATTTTTTACATCCCTATAGTAATTTCCTAACATTTAAGTAAAGAAAAAACTATTAACTTGGATAAACTTGCTTGCCGTAAAATTTACGACAAGCGCTCGCTTCGCTCAAGGAAAATGAAAGGGCGCGTCTGCTAAAAGGTTCAGTACTAGCAGTTGAAAGACAATACTCCTATGCAAGCTAAAGCCGAGTTAGATGTTGTTTCTGGGAACTTTGCTCTATCAATTGCCTCCCTGAAAAGATAGGCAGCTAAATTTAAACGAAATTATACCAGCTTGGCTGATGATGAGCATTCGGAACGGCAAACAACTGCGACTTTCACCGATAATATTACAAAAGTTTACTAAATGATACTATACGACCATCTAATCAAGGTTAGAGAGATAGCAGAGGCTATGGGCATAATGAAAAAACGAGTTTGTCATATATTGACTGAAGAATTGGGCATGAGAAAGCTGTTCGCGTTGGGTCTGGCGCTTGCCCACTTTGAACCAATAATTTATTCAAACGAACATTTCCAAGGCCCTGCTTAAGCGGTTTCAACGAAACGAGTCGGACTTTTTGTGAAGAATTATTACTGTCGATGAAACTTGGGTCTACCATTAATTCCTGACGAACGAACAGTCAACAGTTTTATTGGCCGGGAAGGTGATGGTGACTGTTGTTTGGGATAGTTAGGGAATTCTGTTCATCAACTACTTAAAAAAGAGGTTGTACTACGCATCGTTATCGGGCTAGTTAAAGGCAGCAATTACTAAAAAACGGCCCATTTGAAACGGAAGAAGTGCTCTCCCATCAAGTCAAGGCTCACTTTTCGGCGATTGTCATTGCCAAAATTCACGAATTGCAGTTTGAATTGATTGACCACCCAGCATATTTACCAGATCTGGCTCCCAGCAACTATTTCGTGTTTCCTAAGTTCAAATTCTGACTTGGAGAATAAATATTTCTATCAAATGATGAGGTCATCGCAACTGTAGGCGCGCCTATTTTGCAAAGCAAGACGCTAACGACGATTTGGACGGTTTAAAAAGGTTGGAACGTCGTTGGAAAAAGTATATCGACTTAAAAGAAGACTATGTTGAAAACTAAAATTGAATTTGACAGAAAAAACACTTGTTTCTATGTTAAGCTCAAATCTATTCAGACTGTCCACGTATAATACGGGTGAATTTTAAGTAAGCGTATAGATAAAATTATTTAGTTATTTATAGACATGTTTAAATATAAAACACATAAGTTATACTACATATTTATCCATCGTAAGCAAGAGTCTGGTATTTTAATTGCATTTATCTAGTATGTATAATATTAAAATTATAATAAAATATAATTCTTCTATTTCGGGCGGCTAAGTAAATAAAAACACTAAAGCTTATTGATATGCATAAAATCTACTACTTTTCAATTAGATTTTCCGGAAAGCATTTTTTTTTTAATTCTATACATACCTTTTGTGGCGAGGATAACTTGTAACTACTTATTACTTATATTTTATTTGCATAACTTTTTCTAAAGGAAAGAGTAAAATATAAGCTTTCCCACAATTTATGACAGTGGGCAAAAAGGCAAATTTTGCGTTAAAATATATATAGTTTGGTCACTACTTTCGCCTTTGCTCCCATGAAAGCGCAAATATATTAAAAGAGCAAAAAATTACATCTGCATTGCGGTGAAGTAAGACGAAACAGGTATGTTGCGGCCGCAATGCTGATAGTGAAGATGCATAATAAAGAGCTTTGATGAAGTACAAGTGATTTAAAAAATTGCAGTTGTTTATTTGAAATTAGTTCTGTAGTTATTTATTTAGAAAAGCAATTTAGTTATAATATATGTAAATAACAATGGTAAGCAATTAATAGTCAAAAGGAGCACTCATTTTAAAGAAGTTATTGATCTTTGAAAGATATCTCTCTACTTTTTATTTGTTGTGGTTCACAGTAAATGCAGATCGTCAAGAAAAACAAGAAAATACTAACAAAAGTTATAAAAAACAACTGCAGCCACTAATCAAAATTTGGATTTGACTTATTTTCTAAAAGCGTTATTGTATCTTCCAAAAGATTCAATTAAATGGTTTAAATTTTTTCCGCACACTAAAGCTGAAGCTCTCAAACAATTGTATCGCTGTAAATTGTAAAAATGCATGATTTAGTAAAGTGTTTCTCATAAGATTTTAATCTCCAAGGTGTCAATTATTCAACCTATAAAATAGGCGTATTTTATTGTTTTCCGACTTCAGAAAAAAAAGTACCTTATTTTATAAGCACGGAGTAACATACATCGGCTGCATGATATCTACTGCGAATTGGCAACCATGCGTTGCATACGTACTCAGAATATTTTGCCATGTGAACGCTATATGTTAGAGTAAGAGTGAGAGATTATTTTTAAACAAGTCAATAGTCAGCATTAGTTCACAAGCTTAGACTAGTTGTCGAGGAACTTTATAGCATTATAATTTTTTTTGTACAGCACGCTTGTACGATTTTAGTTTATCATATCTGCTAGCTTTGAATTTCTTCTATGAGAATTTTACATAAATATTTTAAAAAGTGTACCTAAGCATATAACGGTGAACAAAACAAAATTTTTTTTTTGTTGCATATTTTACCCCCTATTGTATTTGTTTATAGAGAATGGCGTATAGTGAAATCTGGTGTATTTATTTCCCAAGGATTTATTGTATTGTTTTTATTTTTCATTTGTCTCTGCCAATTATTTGAACTTTGCGCAAATTAAATGCCAATGTATATACAATATGTTTATTATTAACAAAAAAACCAAATATTTTAAAAATTAATTACATTAGTGTTTATTTCTTTATAAATTTGCAAGAGAACCGTAAACCTCAAAAAATATCATGGATAAGAAAAATGTCCTCTCTTTATTCTGCTTTTCTTTATTGCTAACTTTCTGTCTTGAAGATCTCACATTTTGAAAACAGATATTATTCACTAGGGGCCAGGTCTGAACTGGACGGTGGATGGAAAAATTTATCAACGTCACTGTTATTTGCAGCAACCTGAGCAATTGCGACCTTATGAACAGGGCTGCTGTCATGAGAAGAGAAATATTTCAATTCAGCATGTCACTCTTCTCGTCCTTGAAAGCGTCGCAAATGTATGTAGTAATACTCTCCATTTACCACTGTGTTCCATTCCTTAAAATAAATTAGCAAACTTTTTTTGAATTCCAAATGGTTGCTATAATCTTTTTCGTTCTCTCGAGTCACCATCTGGTCTGTACCATTCCATCGGCTCTCTTTTTGCTGGGTATGAAATCAAAATATCATTTTCTCTAAAAAATTGGAAAACTTTTCTGTAATTGAGACAGAGGTTTAAAAATTGTTCACAACACTTCACACGTTGTTGTTTTTAAACTGCTAGCAAAAGCCGGGGTACCTATCAGGCACTGATCTTATTCGAATTATGGTACCTACAAAAAATGCGTCGCACAACTGTATCTAAAAGCTCTTGCTGGTAATTATTTTACTTTTAAACGCCTATCTTGCTTCAGCTTACGTTTGAAGAAAACGACGTTTTCTTTAGAAGGGACTTCAACTTCCAAGCGAAATTGTTTCGTTAATTTCTTTACAATGAAATGTAAAGATCGTAATTCGCGTACTCACAAGTCAAATGTTGTTTAATATAACCGTAACTAAGACTTTTTAGTGAGAAATTTAATGACGGTTTGATGTTAAATTTTCAACATTATGCAAAATGACGTAGCACTACTAATTGATTGTTGCTAACCGATTAAGAAAATAGGTTGCTGAAAGTCTTACAAACGTTCAATTAAAGATGACACTATATGACGCTACAGCTGTACTTTTTTTTGTTCTTGTGGAAACATAGTCGGGCCAGAAACTTTTCACTCTTACCTCATAAATTTGCTACGGTTGCCATAATTGTAATTAGTTTATTATTAATGTGCTACCTAAAATGCACCAAATCTGACAACGAGTCAAAACAGATTCCACCTATTAACAGCTGTAACGGACTCCATTAAACTCACAAAAAAATCAACAACAAATAATGTGATAGTTTCAGTATTTATGTTATACTACGTAACAGTTATAGACTGATTAATTGCGCTTATTGAATCCCATATCAATAAACAGAATTAGTATCAACTAATGCAAAGCAATAAAGTAAAACTGCAAATCAACAACATAGATGATTACAAGAAGATACGCAGTGATCGAGTTCGAAGAACCTCGACGAAAACAACAAACCCTACAATATAAAAACTGTCAGTGCTACGGACACATGAGAAAGCATTGCACAGAACCAGAACGGTACGTCAAATGCGCTGGTTTGCACGACTACCGATCTAAAAATAAAAAATATGGTAAACTCACTAAATGTATATTGTGCCAGGGCGACCACCCAGACAACTACAAAAGTTGCAAGGTTTACCTAGAAATACTAAATAGAAGGTTCCCTAACAAACAACAGCAATTCCCACTATAGAACAAACACCCAGCCAAGCATCCTACACAGAATGGTTAAATACTGGCCTCCCGTCTCCCCCAAAATTGGCATCAAACCCGAACAAACATAAACCTACCCCCCATCCAACCAAAACAACATGAGTCAAATTCAACATGACTCCCACACATACAGGCAACCTCAAATAGATACATCTTTCTCCCAATTCTCTTACATTTCAAAGCACCTTAACCACCAGGACAACAATCTAACAACCTAATGCAAGTAATAACGAGAACGGTGTAATACCGTAAAGGAAACTTTCTACAGCGGTGCGAAATCGTAACGGTCACTTCCGGTTGCCGTTAACCGATTTGGCTGAAAATCAATCCCATGAAATGTACTAGACTTAACAATAAGATGTGTGTATGCCAAGTTTGAAGGGAATCCGTTAAATAGAACGGAAGTTATAGTGTCTCCAGTTACACAGACAGACAAACAGAATGATAATCTCATTAACTTTCTACTATAAGCTCCGCTGTAGAATGCAGCAAACTATTTAAGCTCAACAATAAACTGTAAACGACCTCACGCAGCAAATTAAGCTACTCAGAGATGACCTAACTAGGAAAAATAGCGCAAATGTTTAAAATAGCGTTATGGAACGCAAATTGTTTCATCAATCACAAACAATAAATCGAAATCTTCCTCCAACACAATTATATCGATATACTTTTAAGCTATGAAACACACTGTACCAATAACCAATGTACCAATAATCTTTGTACTGTGACCCCCAAAAATATTTCTAGCCCTCGTTTTCTCTATCTTAAGCTACTAGAATATTACAAAGCAGTTTTAGGAAGTTTAATTATTACTAGATGTCTGTGTATTTGTAAAGTGTGTTTTTTATAGAGGTATAGAACTTTGAAATGGAATAAAACAAAGATGAATTTTTTAAATTGACATGAAATTTACTTTATTCGAAAGATAATCTTCTGGAATTATAATTTAAATATGACTTCTGCCATATGATCGCCACGGCTGGCTCGGATGTAGTCTAATCTGGAGGTCCAATTTCGGTGACTTTTTCCAACATTTGTGACCGTATATCGGCAATATCGCGGCGAATGTTGTCCTCCAAGTGGTCAATCGTTTCGGGCTTATCGGCGTAGACTAGCGACTTCACATATCCCCACAGAAAATAGTCTAGCGGCGTTAAATCGCACGATCTTGGAGGCCAATTCACGGGTCCGAAACATGTAACTATGCGGTTACCAAACGTTTCTTTCAATAAATCAATTGTGGCACGAGCTGTGTAATATGTTGCGCCATCTTGTTGAAACCACAGCTCTTGCACATCATGGTTGGTCAATTGATGAACGAAAAAGTCAGTAATCATGGCTCTATAGCGGTCACCATTGACTGTAACGTAATGACCAGCATCGTTTTTAAAGAAGTACGGACCAATGATTCCACCAGCCCATAAAGCACACCAAACAGTCAGTTTTTCTGGATGTAACGGTGTCTCAATATACACTTGAAGATTACCATCACTCCAAATACGGCAGTTTTGTTTATGGACGTGTCCATTCAAGCAAAAGTGAGCTTCATCGCTAAACAAAATTCGCTTATGAAAATCGGGATTAACGGCAATCTTGTTTTAGGCCCATTCACCGAATCTACGCCTTGCTAGGTGATCGTGTGGCTTCAATTCTTGCACGAGTTGGATTTTGTAAGCACGCAAACCAAGATCTTTCCGCAAAATCTTCCATAAAGTGGATGGACACATATCCAATTCCTGTGCACGATGGCGGATAGAATGATTCGGGTCGTCCTCTACGCTACGCTCTAAAGCAACAATGACTTCTTCTGTACGCACTGTACAATGTCTCTGTGGATGCGTATTATCATTTAGAGTAAACGTGGTGCGAAAACGTTCCATAGTTAATCGAATTAATTGCTCTGATTGCTGACGATTATGTTGACCGTAAAATGGACCTAGTGCGCGATACGTATTTCGAACAGAACCATGATTTTCAAAATAAATTTGCACAATTTGGAAGCGTTGTTTAGGCGTCAGTCTATTCATGTTGAAATGCCAAACCAAACTAAACATAAATTAATTGACAGCTGACAAAATGGCCGCTAGTTAAAAAAGTGTTGCCAACTTAAAGTTTTATACCTCTATGAAATGTACTGACCTAAGATGTGTTATGCTGACTTTGAATTGAATCTGTTGAATAGAACGGAAGTTATAGTGTCTCCAGTAACACAGAAAGACATGAATTTTCGAAATCGTAACCGTCACTTCCGGCTGCAAATCAATCACATGAAATGTACTAGACCTAACAATAAGATGTGTGTATGCCAAGTTTGAAGTGAATCCGTTATAGTGTTTCCAGACACACAGACAGACAGACAGGATGATAATCTCATTAACTTTCTACTATAAGCTCCGCTGTAGAAAGTTGATAACAATGCAGCAAACTATTTAAGCTCAACAACAAACTATAAATGACCTCACGCAGCAAATTAAGCTACTCAGAGATGACCTAACTAGGAAAAATAGCGCAAATGTTTAAAATAGCGTTATAGAACGCAAATTGTTTCATCAATCACAAACAAGAAATCTAAATCTTCCTCCAACACAATTATATCGATATACTTTTAATCTATGAAACACGCTGTACCAATAAATAATTTTTTAAAATTCCGAACTATTTTGTTTACACAACAATGCGGAAAAATATGCAAGAGGCGAATCAGCCATCATTATTAGAAAACAAATTAAGCACTATCAAGTTCCGGAACA
The DNA here is from genome assembly GCA_036346155.1 of Sinelater perroti. NCBI lineage: Eukaryota > Metazoa > Arthropoda > Insecta > Coleoptera > Elateridae > Sinelater > Sinelater perroti. The sequence goes on along the minus strand of JARFIY010000348.1, from coordinate 252,092 downwards.
TAAAGAGGGTTATATGCAAGCCACTAGCGTCACGGTAGAAGATTGGCATGGTCCACTAACGGTTTCAGCTGTTTATTGCCCACCAAACTATCAACCAAAGAAAGAAGGCTTTATATAATTCTTTCGTTCCCTTGAAAGTAGATTTCTGCCAGGCGGAGATTATAATTTGAAGCACACATTATGTGGTTTCAGACTGTCACCACCAGGTAGAGAAAAAACACTATACCAAGTGGTCTAAGAACTCCAACTCGGTTATTTATTAACTTACCAATCAACCTATTGGCTCACTGACCCAAAGAAGTTATCTAATCTTCTTAACTTTTTTGTGATAAAAGGAATAGCCCCTGGTTATCTGAAGGTTGAACTAAATTGAAACCTACATTCAGACCACTCTCTGGTGGTAGCTACTGTAAGCACTTCCATCCTCGAAAATGAAAGACCCAGAAAACTAAATAATAAAAGAACTAATTGGGACTACTACAGAACGATACTAGACAACCAATTGGATCTGAACATTCCTCTAACAACTTTTGAGGACATAAAACTGGAAATTTAAAGATTCACCAAACTAATACAAATGCAGCTTAAAAAGTAACCCCCGATATACTCATCAAAAGAATAAAGGAACTGTGCCTCCTTATAATAAAGAAAAAAATAGTGGATAAAAGAAGCTTAAGAAGAATTTGGCAATCTACACATTATCCCTCAGACAGACGGCGATATAACGCAGCCACCTCAAAACTAAGAACTAAAAAAAGTTCAAAAATGACTTTTTTTAAGAGTATCTGGATGACCTGAGTGCCACAGTAGACTCCGACTATACATTATGGAAAGCAACGAAAAGCATTAAACACCAGCAGCAGCCTATATCCCCCATAAAAAGAGAAGATGGATTCTGGGCACGAACAGAGAAAGAAAAAGCGGTAATCTTTGCTAACCACCCCCGGATAGTATTCCAACTACTGCCCTCCCAAATGACCAGAGACAAGGAACAAGAAATAGCAGAAACATTATCAGCCCCTTATCAAATGACTCCACTACCAAACTTTTTTACAGTCAGAGAAATCAGAAAATTGCTAAGAAACGCTTTAAAACCCAATAAGTCGCCCGACTATGACCTCATCACCGGAGAGTTACACAAAAACTTTACTCGTAAGGGAGATGTCATGCTTACTATAATTTACAACGCCGAATTACGACTAGGATACTTTCCAGCTCAATGGGAAGTCTTGCAAATGATACTCATTCCGAAACCCGATAAATCGCAATATGAAATCTCCTAATAGAGACCTATTAGTTTTTTATCAAAAAATTACTGGCCACAAGATTAAAGTCCATCATAGAAGACATAAAATTGATACCGAGGCACCAATTCGGTTTTCGAAAAGGCTATTCCACTATCCAACAGGGGCACAGAATCGTAAATAAAATCAACAACACTTTTGAAGAAAATCAGTATTGTACAACAACTTTCCTGGATGACAGTCAAGCTTTTGACCAGTATGGCATATAGGGCTTTTATACAAACTAAAAAAAATATCCCACACGGTTATTTCATTATCCTCAAATCATTTCTGGTTGATCGGTACTTTCAGGTAAAACATGGCTAAGAGCTGTCAGAACTGCACCTATTAAACGCAGGCGTTCCCCAGAGAAGTAACTTGAGCCCTGTGTTATGCATTCTCTACTCAGCGGACTTTCCTTACAATATTCACTCTATAACTGCAACCTTCACTGACGACAAAGCAATACTAATTCAACACGAAGATCCCCTGCCACACTCCTCCAATTAAATCTATGCGAAATGGAACAATTGGCCAGGAAATGGAGAGTCAAAATCAAATTGGCAAAATTAGCCTACATCAAATTCACCAAATGTAAAGGTACTACACCGCCTGTACTCTTAAACCCGTTGCGACAAGTTACTGAAATAAAATATTTAACGATGCAATCTAGACAAAGAACTCACCTGGAAAACGCACGTTTGGAAAAAACGCAAACAACTAGGTCTTACAATGCGGAAACACTACTGCTTAATTGGCCACCGATCCAAGTTATCTCTTTTAAACAAATTGCTAGCCTACAAGGTCGCCATTAAACCAATTTGGACGTATGGTCTTCAGTTATGTGGTTCAGCAGCTTCCTCAACCATTCAAATTATCGAAAGGTTTCAGAATAAAACGTTACGGAGATTGTGCGACACACCTTACTAGGTACGCAACGCAGACATTTTAAAAGACTTAAAAGTGAATACAGCATTAATGAATTAGTAAGTGTAATGAAAAATACTTAGATAAGTTGTTCTTTCACACTAACACCTACGCAGTAGATATACTTGATAAGAGTGCACAAACTCAGAGTCTTAAACGAATTAAACCACTCAATTTACCATATAGATTCAGATAACTGACTCAGATTTTTTGATTGCAAACAGTAACACCAGAGTGGCTTTCACAGAATATCCCCCCACCCCCATTTGCAAACATACAATTTTTATGCAGTATTTCACAAACTTTACTTATTGTATTTTAATACAGATTGTAAATAGTTATTCTCATTAAACAAAAAAATTGTGCAGATACAATTGTATAAAAAACATGTAGGTCGAATTTGTACAGTCTTCATAAAAAATAATTTGAAAAATTCTCATAAAACTGATTTAGAACCACTGACAATAAAAAACAAATCTATGAATTAATTGTTATCCTCAACAAAAAGACAAAAAGGGACGACTTTATTTGATCAGTGTATTACTGATTTAACGCAAAAGCAACAAACAGTTAGCCATTCTTTTTCCAAGAGCTATAGGTTTATCGTTATTAGTTTTGTCTCCAATTTGGCTTAGTTAAGATAATGGCATTCGTTCACAGAACAGCTCAAGATAATGCTGCGGAAGCATGTTCCACGCGTAGATTTACAAGGGTCGACGCCGTGGCCCCACATAAAATAATGGTTTGCGTTACTGCGGCAAGTATTGTGGAATAATTGTGTGCGAGGTTGAAAAATACTGCTCAAATAATACAAAATATTCCGAAAAACTTTACCCGAGTTACGCCGTATAATGGCATGCATAGGTAATAAATGTTGCAATTTAATTACTACGATCGTGATCTTTGCGTCACGATAACGGTTTTTTGTATTAACTTAATTATTGGAAGAAAAATATTTTAGCGGCGATCGAACGGTTTTCTTTGGCTCCAATCCAAGCGTAATCGTATATTAAACTTGCTCAAGTTTTCTTAAAGCTATATTTGAGGACCGTAGAAAGCAATATTTGAATATCTGCTAAACTTCATGAATTATTCCGTACAGTCAACGGAGTAATGAAGTATATTTATACACGTTCTTTAAGTATGTTTTAAAATTAGCTACTCTTTGTACTATGACCCCCAAAAATATTTCTATCCCTCGTTTTCTCTATCTTAAGCTACTAGAATATTACAAAGCAGTTTTAGGAAGTTTAATTATTACTAGATGTCTGTGTATTTGTAAAGTGTGTTTTTTATAGAGGTATAGAACTTTGAAATGGAATAAAACAAAGATGAATTTTTTAAATTGACATGAAATTTACTTTATTCGAAAGATAATCTTCTGGCATTATAATTTAAATATGACTTCTGGCATATGATCGCCACGGCTGGCTCGGACGTAATCTAATCTCGAGGTCCAATTTTCGGTGACTTTTTCCAACATTTGTGGCCGTATATCGGCAATATCGCGGCGAATGTTGTCCTCCACGTGGTCAATCGTTTCGGGCTTATCGGCGTAGACTAGCGACTTCACATATCCCCACAGAAAATAGTCTAGCGGCGTTAAATCGCACGATCTTGGAGGCCAATTCACGGGTCCGAAACGTGTAACTATGCGGTTACCAAACGTTTCCTTCAATAAATCAATTGTGGCACGAGCTGTGTGACATGTTGCGCCGTCTTGTTGAAACCACAGCTCTTGCACATCATGGTTGTTCAATTGATAAACAAAAAAGTCAGTAATCATGGCTCTATAGCGGTCACCATTGACTGTAACGCTCTGACCAGCATCGTTTTTAAAAAAGTACGGACCAACGATTCCACCAGCCCATAAAGCACACCAAACAGTCAGTTTTTCTGGATGTAACGGTGTCTCAATATACACTTGAGGATTACCATCACTCCAAATACGGCAGTTTTGTTTATGGACGTATCCATTCAAGCAAAAGTGAGTTTCATCGCTAAACAAAATTCGCTTTGAAAATTGGGATCAACGGAAATCTTGTTTTGGGCCCATTCACCGAATCTACGCCTTGCTAGGTGATCGTGTGGCTTCAATTCTTCCACGAGTTGGGTTTTGTAAGCACGCAAACCAAAATCTTTCCGCAAAATCTTCTATAAAGTGGATGGACATATATCCAATTCCTGTGCACGATGGCGGATAGACTGATTCGGGTCTTCCTCTACGCTACGCCCTACAGCAGCAATGACTTCTTCTGTACGCACTGTACGATGTCTCTGTGGATGCGCATTATCATTTAGAGTAAACGTGGTGCGAAAACGTTCCATAGTTAATCGAATTAATTGCTCTGATGGACGATTATGTTGACCGTAAAATGGACCTAGTGCGCGATAGGTATTTCAAACAGAACCATGATTTTCAAAATAAATTTGCACAATTTGGAAGCGTTGTTCAGGCGTCAGTCAATTCATGTTGAAATGCCAAACCAAACTAAACATAAATTACTTGACAGCTGACAAAATGGCTGCTAGTTAAAAAAGTGTTGCCAACTTAAAGTTTTATATAAAAAGTTACATTCATATATATGTTCTATTTTTATAGTAATTAATTAAATCACATTTTAAACCCACTGGTAAATTGACTACGAGTTAATATTTGACTCTTAAAAGTTTAAAGTTATATATTTTTAAATGGAATTAATTGGTAATGGTTGAATAGCAAAAAATAATTAGTTTAGAGTAGGGGAAGAAAACCTCAAGTGCAAAATACGGTAATTGTACAACCTTCCGCATAGTGAAACATGTTATTGAAGCAACAAAGAACGGTTTTTAAGATACCTCTAACAATATTAGATTATATATATTATAGATATTAAATATTTCAAACGCGGGTAAATTCCACCTTATTAAAGGCGCGCAAATACCTAAACATTTAAAAATTGAAAATTCGATGTCTACAACTAAGACTTCTCGAAATGTTTAACCATTTAAACATTGAAAGTTTATAACAAAAAGTTTATAAAAGCTTTAGTAGAGTTGATAACGCGATGGTGTAGAACATCTTGCTTTCTTGGAACTCTAATGGTTTGATATTAACTAATGTAAAGTGTAGCAGCATTTTTGGGTTGATTTGGATTGATTGACTTTTACTCGCCAGGAGTGAATCCAGTATGTAGCAGGTTAAAGTGGATTTGTAACTTTTCGATAGCAATTTGTGGGTCTTTATCTAGAGCGATGATTGCTATATCATCAAATTGTGTTGTTTGTAATGAAGATGTCGGCCGTGAAGATGATGTAGAGGAGGGGTGCCAGGACACTTCTTTGGAGAACACCTGATTTAATTGGATGGTATGGAGAAGTTTTAAAGTTACATTTAGTTTAGTATCGATCGCTTATGTAAGATTTAAGTAGAATGTAATAGAGGGTTGGAAGATTAGACTTAATTTTGTCTAGGATGCTGTCATGCCCAATCGATCAAACGCCTGTTAAATATCCAAGAAGACAGCTGTACATAGTTTCTTTTCTTCTAGACTAGTGAGAATGCTGTTAACGATTTAGCTTTGCTGAATGGTTGAATGATGTTCGCGAAAACCAAACTGATGTGAAGGTATTATTTCATCCAGATTTACGCCTTTAGTTAGCCTTATTAGCAACATTCTTAAAAAATATTTGGACATGATGGATAGGAGACTTATAGGCCGGTAAAATGTTACAATATTTGGCGGTTTGCCTGGTTTGGTGATCAAGTCCTTATACTTTCTGCATCTTGTGATTTCCTGCTTAACTTTTGATGGGGAGTAGGAGTTGATTGGTAGTCATTGGCCATGGACTATCGAGGTAGCGTGTTATTATAGCATCATTGATATTATTTCCTTATAGTTCAGCTGGTCTGCTGAAAATTTCGATAAAATGCATCGCAAAAATATTGTCTTACTCCTTGTCGATTTTCACCCAAATATCGTCTTCTTTCCTTATAGGGAAAATGAGAGAGATAGGTCTCTTAAATTTCTTGTTTGCTTTCCAAGTAGAGTGGTCCTCCTTTGATAGGTTGTTGGTGATATATGCCTCGAATTCATTGTTGCGAATGTTTTGTAGAGCTGTTTTTAGTTGTCTTGTGAGGCTATTTTAATCGATTTTATCAATTTTGTTTTGGCTCCTTTGCCATCTGCATCTGGCTCTCCTTTTTTCTGCAACCCGTTCTTTGATGAATAACGGGGTGCTACTACTAATTGCACTCCTGAGGCTTTAGGTGGTGTAGATTTCGAAACAAATTAATATGCTTAATAAGAGCTAAACATACAGAGTATAAATGCGAAGTTCTGCGAAAAGCTAAATTATCATAACCTTTTCCAGCAATAACAAGTGCATGACAAAGTGTATATTATATTCTTTGTTCTTTATTATTGTAATTGACAAAATCACTGATAATTTAACTAATACATTAGAGTCTTAAAATACATGAACCAAGCGTGCCTAATATCTTAAAACCTACATTAAATACGGGGACAAAACTTGCAGATCTCTTAATTAAATAGATAAAATGTTTGACTTTTCCTAGTTTAGTAGGATTCTTTGCGTTATCACCAGTACCATCGTTTCTGCCATTATAATAATTTATAACAAAACGTCTTATTATATTTTTATATTAAGTTATTAGTATTTGCGCGTACATACGTGCGTATGAGCAAGATAATCTGCAAGTATGCGTGCATTTCTGTGCAAAGTTGTGTGCAGATGTGCGCAAGCACGTGTTGGCGCACTATAAAGCGCATATGTATACATATGTGGATGTATACGAGTCAGATGAAAGTCATCACTTCAAGAACTTTAAGAGTATCAGTCTCTGTTATGTTTATTAATAACTAGTAAACGCAAACAGCTAAACCTAGCAGGCATACTGTTCTACAGTCAAGTAATAATTCTACGAGGCGTGTTCAATTTCTAAAACCTCAAAAGGTTTTTCTAAAAAAGTACTTACCCAAGAAAGTTAAAACTTCTGTTACTTTTAAACATAGTCTCCATCTAGACAAACACATTTTTCATGTCTTTGTTATGATTTTTTGTTGATGCAACAGCAGCTAGATTAAAAAATACGCGGACACGGAGAGTGTCCTTCAGGGTCCGAAATTTATGACAGCGTTACTTGTCAACATGTTCTGAAACATTCGTAAGACCCACCTTGGAGAAACATTCTGCATTTTCAAGTCATCATGGAAAATGGACTCTACAAATTCTACGAAAGTGTTAAACTTAGAAGTGATATCATGCATACCTAATCGACGGTCCTCTATAACAACTCGCTCCACTCGCGCAGTCATGGTTTCAATCCGTACATTTTTAACATCCACAACGTTTTCACCGCATGTCTTACTCAATTGGCAATGAATTTTGATGAGCGTTTCACCATGTGTGTTTAGAAAACAGATGATAACATGTTGTTCTTGAACACCAAATGTCGCCATTTGAAGTATACAATACAACACTCACTGTAATGACGGTAATTCGACCTGGTACATTATATGGTGCTGTCACCCATATCACATATTCAGAAATAATTTCCGTGTTTTTCAAAATTACCGCACCTTTCTACTTACTCTCACTACTGATAAAAAAATTGGAAACCATAGAACTTGATCGCAACTCATACTATCACATTAGTATTGTAGATTGGTATTGGTATTTGGTTATTTTGTTTTCAGTTTACAAAATGTGTAAACACTTACCATGTTGTAGAAACATCGCATACAAAGGCTATCGATAAGCTTCTAATTGCACCATAATACCTGCCTGGACCGGCCCTGGCTTCTGGGGCGATAATGCCAAATTTTAACCTTTTTCGTTTGTTTCCGTTATGTAATGTAATTATTATTATTAATCATATTTATAGAAAACACACAACTTCTGCATAAAAATGTAAACATTATCATGTTGCCACAAAACTTATTTAACCCGTACCTCGCAAGCCGTATATTACTCTCATTATATACTTTATACTATCAAATGATACCGCGTTATTTTAAACCACCAGAATATACCTTTAAGACAATAATTAATAACATAGTTAAAATATACACACAATGGGTAGATAATAATTACAAGCTATGTAAATTTCTACGAGATAGAAAATGTCTAAATCATCTACACATTAAAACAAGGAAAAGCATACCGTGCAGTTATCAGACATTTTTTCTCTACTAACGCTTTTGCAGTTATAAAAACATAATTTAAATGATTAAATAATCACAACAAAAACGTCAGTAGGGTCAAAAGTAGAATTAATAAAACGCCACTGCCTATATTCTTTGGTGACATTAAACCGACAGAAAATAATATACAATTTAAAATTTTTACTAAATATATGCATGTAAGTTAAACCATTAAAAATGCACTAAATCCATTTGATGCATAAGATATCAAACATTTGGACATACTAAAAATAATATTGTTGTAGACTCTTTGTCCATGTCGAAAAAGCCGCAGTATAGCAACACACACCAAAACAAAAGATACCCCTATAACATAATCTTTATGCACAGGTAACCATCCCGCAAATTATAAAAGATGCATATTAGGATTTCAATAAGAATACAATATGCTTCTTTAATATATCAAAACTTGATCTACGCCCAAATATTAAAAAACATTCTCACCAATTACAACTCGACTATTATTTTAGTTATACTTACGAAATACTTAGTTTGTAAATATGTTTCAGAAACCAATGCAGCAAAACAGCATGGGATTTTCCATGTTAATAAACTAACATAATAGTTAGCAGAGTAAAACGTCAATTGGTTACAACAACTCAGAGAAGAACTATTGACTCTCCTGAAAATAAATAAAACTTACATAATGCTGGAATTTGAAGCTTGCTTTATTACACCCAATATATTAGAATATTCGATTATGAAATCTAGTATACAAAGTACTTAAATGGAATGACATATTGAAACTGCAATTATAGTAAAAAAAGCTACAAAGGACTACAAACCTATTTGAAGAAGTTAACTTGCAAAACACTATTATACTGAAATTGATTTCACAACCGCAATAATACCAAAACGGCTGCCTAAAAAACCAACAACATCGTTAACGGTAATTTTTAACACTACTTTGAAACTAACATACTGACTATTTGATTGAAATTTACCGAAAGCAACTAACCAAGGGTTTTAACTAGATCTATTTGCAAGGCTGTTAAACCAGCTGCTAGAAAATTATATCCTCATACATTAATTTTTTCGGATTTTGGCTTGCTCATTCGATTGTATCACGTCAACGATGTTATAAATTTAAATCTCACTTTTAAGAACAAACAATATAGTTTTGGGGTGTTTTTAGAAGGAATTAAAGCAACTCTCCTATGTAAATACTATTTACTATTAAAATCTTATTTAACTAAACGTTATATAGAAGTCAAAATTGGTAACAAATTTTTACTCTATTATTTGATGAGCCTAGGAGTTCTGTAAGGCAAGTGTCAGAACCAAGTCTACACATTATATATACCGTAGATCTGCCTACTCTTAATAAAGCAGTACCAAGCATCTTTGCACACGATTCAGATATTCTTGCATGTGACAGTTTACTCAAAGGTCACCTTATAAAGTCAATTTTGCAATGGACGCAGAAATGGAAAATCAGGATAAATAAAAACAAACATGTCTGTATGTTACCGCGGCTAGTTTGTCGCGATAGTTCATAGGGGGAAAAATTGCAATAATAAATTCCCTTATTTGCGATGGTGTTTACTTCAATCAAACACTGCGATTTCGAAACTACAATTTAATGTCGACTGAAGTTAAACAAAAATACAAAATTACGAATGTGCTTTCGATGAGGTTGCTTGTTAACGACTGACTGAAGTTACAAAACTGAGTCGGCAAGTGAGTGACATCAAATTCAAGGGGTGGATTCTCGAAATCAGGGCCAATAAATTACCTGCAAAAAGGAAGACGGCTGGATTTGTTTAGCTTAATGACGAGAAAACCCGCTGACACGTCTTAAACTCATAATTATATTTTTGAATGGGGTCATAAACTTGTATTTAACACAAAAGAGACGACAGCGGTCATCTACCTGAAAGGAACCCACCGACCACTTATAAATACTTATAAATCTGTCACTCAACTTTCCTGGAGAATCTTAATTCTTAAAATAAGATAATCCTTACAATTATTCTTAATAATAAATTAATAACTATTCCGTATTAAACAATGTCCGCATCACGTTTACATTAAAAAAGTAACAGTTCAACACTTATAGTAAACAATATTTTAATAATTCAGTCAGATGCATCGTGAAAAAGATATAATTGAGATACACACAACTCATAAAAAAACTTGGCATTCGAGTTGAAGATATGTATTGGTTAACAGTGAAAAATAAATGCTTGTTTTTAAATAATAAGTTGCTTCTACACAGCAGTAAACTGAAGCCTATATGCATTTAATGAATTCAATTGTGGAAATGATTTAACTTCTCGGATACTGAAATTTTGTGGATACAGCGCTCCAAAACCCTTCGCATAATGGTAGACCCATCATAGTTCGTTTCCATTAGGCAAATAATTAGTAAGTTCAATTAAATTATATAGTCCAACCCTTACTAGGTAAAATAACGAACAGAAGATTAAAACAAAAGTAGCTGAATGACAATCATTTATTATGATATAAATAATTAACATGACATCAGTGGTTACAATTTTTTAAAGTCTTAATTATAGAGAATTAATTAATTTATATAAATTTTCTAAAAATAATTTTATTTTCTTATTGCTACTGAAATGTGACATAAAAATTAATAAACAATATTATAAATGGAAAAGCGAATATGGTTCTGGAAGAATGTATATGTGATAAATGAGGTTACATATGGGCCTGTTCCACAAATCTGAGTAAAATTGTTATTTATTGTTGTATATGATGTTGCCAAATATTCTCAATATTTTCTGCATTTTTACACTCAGTATATTTCCTTCTTGTTCTATTTCAACTCTTTTTAGTGGACCCAGCTTCCAAGCTGGAGACTAGCTTTACTTCTGTCATGTCCGTCGTCTGTCATGCTTTATAACTTTTTAAGGCAGCTACCAAGCTAGAGACCAGCTTCTATATCTGTCATTACTGACATCTGTTACGCCTTATAATTTTTGATCTGTGATAGATAGAGAAATAACGTTTTCAGTATTCAACTAAGGACCATAAGTCCAGACACAAAAATCAACCTTATTTGAAAATCTCGAGACCGGTTTGACCGGAGCTGGCTGCAAAGTGTCCGATTCCGGCCTCTAAATGTTTGCCGCTATACACTTTCATTTGAGTATAATTTACTGTCATTAGTTCCAATAAAAATTCATGAAACAGTTTCATGGATAGGGTCCGCTCTGTTTTACCTGTAAAGCAAATTTTTGCTTGTCGGTATGCAGCTGTTTTTTATTTACAAGTCTTATATTTTTAAATAAACTTAGACCAATACCTACAATTTTAAAATTTACCGTTCGTAGAGAACTTGTACTCCGATATTGTGCAACTTGCAACCCAATATGTATATAAATGTTGCATGTTAAACTATTCTTCCATGGCATGCTTTAGAGCAAATGAAAATTACATCATTCGGTATAAAATTTTTTACTATTTAATAGTATTTTTAATAGTAGCTTATAGTTCTAATTACTGTTAATTTGTAATGTTTGTTGATTTGAGAAGAATATAATCAAAATTTTATTGATACCTAAAATATAGCGAGGGGTTCTGTTTTTAGTTTGATGAAAAAATTAAATTACAAATTGTAATGATAATTAGTGGTAAGAATCTAAATACTTATAAAATTTACAGAATTTGAGTTTTATCGTGGATGCTTTAAAATGTATAAAATATAAAAATATCGTTAAAAAGTGTTCGTATTCTGATTCTAAATTTGGTTTGTTGGACAAGTTATAATTGCAAGAAGCTACATCAAAGCATAAGTTGAGTTAATAAGGGACATTCATAGCTGCCTGTGTAAACAAGGCTGTGAATATAAAATGACTTTCTTAGAAAGTAGGGGAATACAAAAAATTCATTAACATGTTAATTAAATTAATTCCCCAAATTGTCAAGAACCGTGTACCAAGGAGACGCAAAGACGATGTTTGTCTTTAACGGCAATTTTAATGTTAAGGAATTTGGAATTTACTTATTTCAAACTAATCCATTTATTTTAAAAGAGTGGTGTGCTTTTTTCCACCTATTCGTACTTACATTTAAAAGCAAATGCTGAACACTAAATCCTATTTTCTATCAATAGCTGCAAGGTTCATTGTATTTGAAGTGCCAATGTGTAAACTGTTAAACAATTAATAACTTATGATGATTTTGACTTTTTGATGATGCAATTAGACTAATTTTATCTGAATTTAAACAAATTATTTTAATATATTTAGTTTAGTAACGTTTCTTTGTCAGTAACTTTTGGCGTCTGATATTTCTAACAACCAGATCAGTAATTCCGTCCCTTGCAATTCCTTGTTTATTCAAGTTTTCTCAATAGTATTAATTTTTTCGAAATATGGTAATGCTAGGCCAATACTAATAATTTTATTGTAACAGCTGCATCAAGTACTACTGTTTGCAGATCAAACAATTACATAGTTTAAAGGTCTAATTACAATAAGCTATATTTTAAGGAGATTTTAACCAGTTGATCAGATTTAGTATATTTCTACCAGTTTTTGTTGCACGAGATCTACCTGTGCACAGTTATGCCATATGCCGGTGGTCGAGTGCAAATTATATGGATATGTAGTAACGGGGAATCCAGGTTTCGGTAAAAAAATTCTTTGAAAATAGTCAAAGAACAAGCTCAGGACTGGCCTAAAACTGATGCCATTCTTATAAAATAGATTGTATATATGAAAATGTCTGTTGAACAATGTTAATACATAGAGAATACTACACTATATAAACAATATGATTTTCATTTATAAACTGCCTAGAAACTGAAATTATTGATTTTTGTGATTTTTTACATTAAATTTTGATTTTGAAGAAAACAGCTTGACGGTTTTTGCTATAAATTTAAATTTCAACTTATTTTAATGTATACATAATTGAATTTAGTCATAAAAAACGTGGTGCAAATCCGGCTCCCCACTTTTTTGCAGAAGACTTGAAGGCCACCATTGAAAGCTATATTAAGGGGGGATATACAATTAGAACGTTTAAAAAATCTATTTTTTGTTTTTTTTTGTGTCCTCCGAACTGTGGCCACCCTCCATCTTCAGCTGTAATCCACGTAACTACTACATCTGACGAAGGGCAATGCTAAGTTTCACATAAATAAATATAATTGTTTTTGAATTTTGATCTTATTTTTAATGTGTATTTATTTTTAGAATTTACGTTGACGGCCCTGTAATACATTGATGCATAATCATCCAGAATATTTTTCACGTCAATTAGTTCTGTCATTTGAAATTGGTGGCTCTTTCAAAAATGCCAGATAATTATACATTAACTTACTAATATTATTCTTGAGAAAAACAACAATTGTTTAAATACTTAGAGCCGGTTACCAATTAAAGATATATACATTTTTAAAGAATACTTAAAAATTTAAAGAAGTAGGCTAGGCTATTGCATAGTGCAAATTAAATTATTAAAAATTTTAAAAACAAGGAGTGATGTAATAGTATCAGCAGTAAACATAATAAACTACATGTGCTTTTAAAGTCATTTTACATAATTTTAGATTTATGTTTAATTTTATTAATAAAACATTAAAATGTTCGGGAAAAAACAAACGTTTATATTTAGATAAATATCAATTAATATCAGTTTAATTGTGGCTGCTAATAAAAAATGCGAAGACCACAATATTTTTTAGTTTAAATATTTGAAACCATCTTTTAATTTGTTAGAAAGGTCTAATGCTCATATAGTCTAATTAAATATTTTTTGTATAAAAATATATTGTTTTTGTTATTTGTTTTATGACTTAAATGAGTTTTATGTTTCATAAATTATGTATAAATATTGTAAACGCCATTTCATAACTTACAATAAATTTTACTACAGTTTTTCTTTGCGTTACGAAATATACCTGCCTCTTGGGGACTTTAGCACTTTGTTTACATTTAAAAATATTTCCTGGCTTCGAAAAGACTAAAAAGGCTAAAAAGCAATAAATTTAATTGAAACTTTAAGGTCACTTAATACTCAAACAGTATTTGCTATTTATTAGGCCTATCAAAAAGAAAATAAAATTATGGGACAAAATATCCCACAAGATATGTATATAATTTATATTTTCAAAATAAAATAAAAAAACACAAAATAAGATTTTAGAAAAAATAATGATTTGTAGAAATAAGCAAAAGTAGTTCTATATTTTAAAAAACGTTAAACGCATTTATAAAATCTGCATTTTGCTGATTCAGGTGCTTGTATAAGAGCTAGAAAAATGTTTATAAATTATTGAGTAAACGTAACAAAACCTAAGCTGAGCTTTATAATTCAGTCAGTGAATAAGAATTAATATGAAGATACTAAAGAAATTCTACATATTAGTAGCTATCAAGAAAATAAACGAACGTTGGTAGAGAAAACAGAATGCTTACAGAACTGATGTCGAGTGTCCAGTAATTTATAATGTTCTACAATAAATTTATGAAGGCATTGCTATTTTTGGGAATTTAAAAATTAAAAAATATTTTCGCTAATTTTGTTACTTATAATTTACCAATAACTAAATTAAGTATAAAAAACATTATTATTATATTTGTTGGTTACTAGGTTGATAAAAGACATTATTTGGACCATTTTTTCATAGTGTGTTAATAATTTATATAGTTTTTGATAGATGTGTTTAAATTTATCATGTAGCAAAAGAAAGCGAACATATGAGATCCTTAACCTTTAAGTTTGAAGGTTATGATTCGATGAGCCTCATTATTATTATTATAGGTAAAAAAAAATAAAAAATTATTGTTACTTACCTTCAAAAATCCGAGTAATTTATATCTTTTGCATCTCATATAGTAACAAATCCACATTATCTAAGCTATAGAATATTTTAGTTGTCATTTAATAAATATCTTAAGATATTCATTGCTTTTTATATTATAAAGTAAAGGTAGTGTTAGGTTCCTTAAAGCAGATTTAGAAAACCCAAAAATAATTTTTTGCTTAAGTCGATTATTAAAAAGTTTTAGAGGCCAAAGTATTTTCTAAGATACAGTTCCGAGGAGAAGGATATATCGAGCAAGAATACGCACGCTCGGCTGGAGCGGGCCACGTATCTCGCCTTTCGATTTTTCATTCGAATTATGATGTTTAAAGAAGGTACAAAAGAATTTAATTGCTTTATGTTTGTAGTTTTGCCACACTCAAAAAATTTCAATTTAACAATGTGACACATTGCTTCCAAATAATTGAATTCGGGCACTGGAATCGTTGAAATTGTCACATTTATAGTTACAGCCATGTTCAATGAGGTTATATATATTTTAATGATGCAGGTATTGGAATTGAATATTAGCCAGCAGTAGAAAATATTTGAAAACCATCTTGGTAACGAAATTGAAATTCTCATATGTTTCTCTCACTGCCTTGTTGTCGAGCACCACCTCTGATATAGGACGATGTGAACACAGATAGTCAATTATTTTTAGTGACTGAGTAGGCCACTTGCCAGACATCTAAAGCCCAGGATTAAACCCAGTTCTGCCCGCATTGTAGCCAAGTGCCTCAACCTCTTGGTTACGCTAGGCGTTGAAAACCATAGTAAATGAACTAAAATGTTTTTCAACAATTTTTGCCTCACAAAGAAAGCATTTTTTTAAATTGTCATTTTCTTGTTTGAGTTTTTGGAGGTGTCTTAGTTTGCCAACTAATAATAATCTATATAAATTTAAGATCATTATAAAGTCTATCTTCTCTCCAATTCAAGGCTTTAGCGGCTCTGGTCAGCCGCTAAGCTCGTCCACTTTACCACAATTTAAACCTTTACAAATAAAATGCTATTTGTTTTTTTAAAAGTAAATATTTTAAAACAACGTAAACATATAAATTAGAATTGTTTCGGCCTAAATAGACTCTATCGTAATTTTAAAATTTGGACAAAAGAACTTCAATCAAAGGCACAGCTAGAACACTCACATTTTTGGAAGGGGTGTTATCCTGCATAAATCGGTTCCCTGTGCTGTAATCCTGGGGGATCCAGGAAGAAAAAATAAGGGTGTAGGTGAAAAGATAGGACAAGTTACCCCAATCTTCATAGCGGACCCGATTGGAAGCGTCTTTTCTGGTGCAACAAGGTTCCTTCTTGGTTTTCTCGCCGACAAAATTTCAACTCCTGAAATGCAATCGGGCAACAAAACGACCTCCGGGAAGAGGAAAATCGGGTCGGAAAAATATCAAATTCTGCAATAAAATCAGCCTCAACAAAACGGCCACGCGAAAATAGAAACTCCTGCTGCCAATAAAACACGCTTGCAAAATCTCGGTCAAAATGCTCTCCGACAAGGAAAATTTAAAGTCGGTTGCACGCTTTCTAATCCGTCATAACTAAATTCAAAACGAAGCGAGCGAAAGAGCGAAAAACCAGGCCTTTATATACCGGCGCACCGCGCAAGCGGTCAGATGGCCACAGCTATCTCAAATAAAATCTAAAGGGCATATACAAGAGGAAGCCAAAAGACGGCTAGCCTTACTTTAAAATTCAAATAAAAGTAATTGGAGATTGGCGCGAACAAGAATGAAAAAACAAGCTGACTATAAAAATTGTGCTTTCGATTTAGAAACAAAGTTGGAGATTACGTTAGCCTACAAAGACTTGGCTGTAGTACAAATTTTCCGCCAAAAATAGAAAAAATTAGTAAACCCTTTTTTCAAACTGAAAAAAGGTTTATTTGGCATTATGCGAAATCTTGTTTATGATGTTGCACGGTATAATGGAGTTGTGCACAAATTAAAAAATGGACGAGCTGGCAAAACTAATACATCTGTTTTATTTATTGTCAAAAATTATTTATCACAATTTGATCCCACACCTGCAGGGATTTAAAAGATAAATTTAGAAGTTTTTTGATTATCTTATTGCTTTTTACGATGAACACAACTCTGGTCTATTGAAAATATTTAATGTCTATGAGAGTGATTGAACTATAGTTAAGAAGTTTTCAATAATAATTTCTGTAAATACAAGTGGAAAACGTAGAGTACATACTAGTTGATATGTTATGTCAATGCTTATATTTAAAAAAAAGGGTTTAAAAACAACTAAAGAAGAACTCCTTTAGAAGAGATATTTGATAGCTGAGAATCTGGTTGAGTAGTAAATGAATTATTTGCTACGCGATCAGATTATTTAATATTAAACCTAAAGACATATAAAAATAAAATATTCGGTTAATATTAAATGCCCTATCAGTTATATTAAAAATTTAAAAACAATTACGTTCTTTAAAGAGATTAAACAATAAATATAGTATTAACACTAACGCATACTACACGCAAACCTCGTGATCTGTTATTTTTAAGTTTCTTGATTTTACTTACAATTAAGTAGCAAATAAGTGGCTATCCACCAATTTTCTTAAAACGTAATGCAGTTTCAGGACTATTTGGATCCAGAACTGTCTCGTTTTAAAATTTTTAAGTTACATCACAATAAGCCAAATAGACAAAATATTTAGAGCAACAGCAAATTTGTTCGTATTTCAGAGTAACGCATAGAAACCCAAATTTCCAACAAAAATTAAATACATATTTATCTAGTCAAAGAAAATCAAAATCTGCATCTCTATCTCAGTTATTATCATGACTGTTAGTCGTAACAAAATTAATGTAGAAGTAAATCTATATAAAAAGCATTAACTTGAATATATATATATATATATAGGAATTTTCAAAACCAACGTCTAAAAAGGTCAAAATCTCAAAAATGTTATTAAAAGAATATGAAAAATTAAGAAAGATTTCTTAAGTGAATCGGAAGATGACTGATATTGTATTTTTAAAATCATTTTAAGCCATGAAAGGGTTTAGTGCTTTTTTTGCAAAGAATTGGTTTACTCGAAGAATGTTAATGGAAGTAATTGCTACGAATGCCAGAACTTTTGAATTTTGACAAAAACTTTTTACGGTACTTTTTCTTTTTGAATTCTAATATAGGGTAAACGTCAAAAAAATGGTGAATATGGGAAATCAGTCTCATAGAGTATGTTTTAATAATAATTTAAAAATAAAAAAAGATATCAGTAAAAATCTATTTTTCGACGATATTAAAAATTTGTCAGGCGTTTTACATATTGTATAAGAAAGTAGATAAACTATATCTTACAAGTGATAGTATAATTAGGTAAATATATAATTGTTTACTTAATAATCAATTATCTTATTATTTTTTCTTCTTCTTTGTGTACATATCAATTTGCAAATATAGGAAAAATATAAATAAACGTTTTTTTAACTCAAAGATTTTTATTATAACCTGTATCAAAAGTTTTAAAGTTCCTGGTGACTTAGGATATATATTTGCTTCACAACCACAACGTAAGAATTTTTTAATTGTCACTAAACTTTTATTGTGCACATATTTATTAAACATAAATCTGTTGTGTATAATATTATTTTCTTAAGTGATTTTCAAATTGAATTAAATAGAAGAAAAGCTATATTTTAGGCGTATTTATTTTTATTTTTTTATTATTTTTTTATTTTATTTATGTATTTTTTAAATCGGTTGAAAGGTACTTAAACTAGATTTTTTAATTTATTATCATCTACTCTTTATTGAAGTTGCAGTCACATTAAAAATAAATTATTTGCTATTTTATATTAAATTAAGCATACCATAATCGGAAAAGGATTAACGTGTGTTTGCGATTTGATCATAAGAAAAAAATCGTCAATTTCAGAAGCTTGCGATTACAGACCGTAGCACAATTTTAAGTGTTTGAATGTAACAATACTGGACCATTACGCGGTACTAATTGTCCTATATTCGAAATCGATTACTTGCGGTGGGACTAACAGCATGACGCCTTTTCTTGTTATGACCACTGACTTCTCTGTGCCGGAAATGAAGGCTACAATGGGTTACAGAAAGTCGTCTATAGACACACAATTTGTAAAGAATCATCTTTTCTGGTGAATTTAGATGGTTTGATATTAATATACCCTAGACGCGGAGAAAAGAAGCAAGAAGACTGCATTCGTACGAGGCATACACTTATGGGAATTATGGGTTATTAAGCTATAAATTGTGGCATCTTAGGCAGAATTTGAGGTATCGTTAGGTAGGTTAGATCTACATCGACGCGATCTTATAAGTTTCCTCCCCTTCAGAGGATGTCCCAACTAATTTTTCAACAAGATAACGCCCGACCATATGTGGCACGTAATATATTAATCTTTCTTTAACAAAATAGAGAGAAAACTCCCTAACAGCCGGCCATTCATATGAACTTTTACTAATCGAAAATGTTTGGAATATCATTACGTAAAGGATATTCACAACCTTCAAGAAATTTAGCTAAATTATACGAATTATAGAAAGCAATTCATAAAGATAACATTCGTTCACTGTTTAACTCTATACTAAAATGACATGAACTTGAGCTAAAACTATGCATTACTGATCATGTTTATAGACGATGTTTTGTAAATTTAATAATTTATTTGTATTATACTAAAGGGTGGTCCAACCATAATGCACGATGTTAATTGTGCCCAATTTTGCCCAACTTAATTTGACATTTCTTTGTTTCAGTGTTTGACAAATTCAACCATAGAGAGGTACATAATTGAGCAGCGCGTTAAGATTGTTGAAGCCTTTTACGAAAATGGGCGTTCAAATCAAAATGCATTTCGTGCACTTCGTGATTTTTTTGGTCAGCATAATTCGACCAAATGTGTCCACAATCGGGAGGATTATGCGCAAATTTCAGCAAACCCGGTCTGTAGGAAATGTGAAAACACCTGTGCATGCTCGCCCAGTTCGTTCTGCGTAAACCATTGCTGTTGTTCGCGATAGTGTGGCGGAAGAGCCGTCAACCTCGACTCGTCGTCGTGCCCAACAATTGAACATCTCACGAACATCACTGATGCGAATTTTGAATAAAGATTTGAATTTACACGCTTACACGGTTCAATTGACTCAAGATCTGAAGCCTACTGACCATTTCAAGCGTCGTCAATACGCCGAATGGTTGGTTGAACAGACAGAAGTGAATGGTGACTTTACAAAGAAAATCATCTTTAGCGACGAGGCACACTTTCACTTCAGTGGATTCGTTAACAAGCAGAATTGCCGCATCTGGGCAAATGAAAATCCACGAGCGATTGTTGAAAAGCCGATGCATCCACACAGAGTGACTGTGTGGTGCGGTTTATGGGCTGGCAGCGTCATCGGACCGTACTTCTTCGAAAATGAGGTCGGCCAAGCAGTTACCGTGAATGATGTTCGCTATCGCGAGATGATAACGGACTGCTTGTGGCCAGAAATTGAGGATATGGACCTGGACGATATGTGGTTCCAACAGGATGGTGCCACTTGCCACACAGCCAACGAAACAATGGCTCTTTTGCGCGAGAAATTCAATTGGCCGCCATGATCATGTGATTTGACACCGTTGAACTTCTTTCTTTGGGGATATTTAAAAGAAAAATTGTACGTCACTAAGCCAAGAACAATTTAAGAGCTAAAGGATGAGATAATTCGGCACATTAACGACATTGAACCTCAATTATGTCTCAGAGTCATTGAAAATATGGACCATCGGATAGAGGTATGCCACCGAAGCTGTGGCGAGCATTTGGCCGATATTTTGTTTCACACATAATTGTCATAGATCCTTCTATCATAATAAAAAATATTAAGATAATTTTCTGAAAACTTTTTGTTTTATTTACAATTAACATCGTGCGATTTGGTTGGACCACCCTATATTAAACAGGTTTGAAAATTTTATATGGTGATTTGCATTTTCCTTGGCGTTGCAATTGCAGTAAACAATGGTGTATTATTTAACGCTACCTTACAAAAATAATTGAAATATTAGTTATAAACGTTTTACAAAGTGTATTTTTGATATCAATGGCTTACATTTTAAACTTTACATATCTAAGTCTATTTAATGTAGTACGTTCCTCATAACAACTGTAATTTTGAATAAAGCAATAAAGCACAGAGATGATTTTATTTTAATAACTTTATAAGAATTCAAGTGTAATTAAAGTGTAAATCGTGCTGTACATTTAACTGTTACTTTCAAATCTTTTTCCAAAATTGTTTTTACAATGTTATTATTGATCCTGCTCCGTTTTCCCAGAACCACATAGATTTGCGTAGATAATTTTAAACAGTGTCCTAGTACCGTTTGCTAATAACAGTTTTACCACTATGGTTACTTTTTAGATGAAACGAGTTGATGATTCTCTTGGCTGTTAGTTTAAACAGAACTATAAATGTTGGCGTTTTGGCGTTGTATTGCCCTTGAATTACTTATTTCCCAAAATTTGCCGTTTGGCTTATTAACGAAAAACAACAATATGATTTTTGATTTAGCCTGAAAAAATTGCATATCCATTTTAGTACATTCTTACACAGTAGTTAATTTTTTAAACCTTAAATTTCATTTATTTCATTTATTAAAAGTGAGGTGATTATTAAAATATTAACTCAGTGCTTTAAACTTTTATTTGCATACAAGCACAGGCTCTTATAACAACTTTCATTCGTTATCAAAAAATATCTTAAAAGTCTACGTTTTTAGACAAATGACTACATCAAAGAAGTGATCGTGTATTAGCTATATCACATACATTCTACTTTAAATCTTTAATATGCGATAAGATAAATGTTTCAACTACGTTGAACAATTAATTAAATATATTTCTTTATACATATTCTGTTTTTCCTATACAGCTACATATATTCTTAAAATCAAAAATTATAGAAATTCCGGCGTCTTATATATATAAACATATATATAAACATACATGCACACATTATGTCAAGGTTGCATAACAGCATAGCTCGTAAATTCAGTATAACTTTAAATTGGTCATCAAAGCTTCTAATTACCGAGTGCTAGTGCATTTGCGACTTTGTAACTCTGCTTACATGTGATACGGCTAATTAACGTTAGAAAACGTTTAGCGGGGCCGCTTTGATAATGTGCAGTACAAAATTGAGCGAAAGCAAAACAAACTAAGGGCAATTACACAACGTAATGCTTCAAAAACAAGCACAATTTAAGCTGGCGATGTAAAATCTGTAAACGTTGAAAAGCTGTTATGAACATCGTTTCCACGTGTGTTCGGTGGCAGTAGAGAAAAGACGAGTCGATAATCGATTTGACAAGCGTTAAAGGTCGGCTTGTAATGTGTATGGTAAAACAAACAAATCTGCATTAACTGATATGAGTAGTTAAATATTTGACGTGAAATGACGTAGTTTCAAAGTTTTACAGACGAATTAAAACAAAGAAATAATGTAATTTTATTTTTGAATGGCTTTTTTACTTTTGTGACTGTAACATATCGAAATAGATAACATTGTTATTTTTATTTTATACTGTTACCAAAGTTTTGCGGGTTTTTTATATTAAAAAAATTAACAAAATATAAAGAATTAAAAATTTTTAACAATTATTGTTGTTCAAAAACGTTTTGCTTTTATTTGCTCTTTAAAATTATGTAGGTAATAATATATAATGGCAAGTCTTGGAACATGATCTGAAAATTTAAGAAGCTGATGTTTTCATATGTTTGCCTTCACTACCCGGCTGTGGCGCTCCGTCTGGTACGAGACGATGTGGCAAACACCGGGCTTTAGATGACCGCTATTATTACCCCTTGTTTGAAGTGAACGCAGATGATTAAGTAATTTACCTTTCAAGCATCTGAAGCTCGGGATCAAATTCGGGTCCGTTTGCACTTCAGGCACCCCAAACGCTCGGCCGTAATCTAGCGTTGTGCAGTTATAATAAATAAAATTAACAAAACTAAACATTATTAATTTTTGCTATAAAAAAAGACAAAAGGCCATTGCATAGTTGATAAATCTACAAATTTTATATAAACATAAGTGTGGTTGCTTGTTGGAAGATTAAAATTTAAATTTTGTAATGTGTATAACATCACCAAACTTGAGGTAGTGTTAATAAAAGATGTGTTCTGGACAACAACCAAAAATACGAAATAAAAATACTAAAGAATTAAATAATAATAATAATAATACAGTAAATCCATTTATATTATATACTATAAACTGAATAAAAAGCTATTCTATCTAATTTTTATATACAACAAATAATACTTTCCAATATGAAAATAATCAAATGTTGATCTATACTTGATCGTACAAAAAACTTTATATACTTTTCTATATGTTTTTAATATGTTTTTTACATATTGTCTTCTACAACACGATGTATTAATTCTTAATAGTAGGCTACAAACTTTTTAATCTAATAAATAAAATTTTATTGGTAACAGGCATTAAAGATAAAAGTCACCAAAATACTCTTTTATTGGTACACTGCGTCATAAATCAGTAAACTAATTATGTAATTGTCTAGAAAGAAAAATTAAGTTCAATTTATGCAGCAGGACAAAATGAGGTAGATAAAGGGGACTAACATTAAGATTGTTCAAAAATGATTGGCACTTTTTCTCGAAACTGTATTTGTGCTACAAATTAACATGCGCGCCGAAAGTTCTATAAAAGTAGACTGTAATTCCATGTGATACCATCGGATAATGTTACTGAATTTCTCAACAGAAAAAGTAGTGTCATTTGTGCAGTGCTGCAAATACATTTGTGGCCAATTATTAAAATGCCTTAAGAGTAGACAATCATGGACAATTCAATTTCTTTAGGGAAATGAAGGAACTGCTTCGGATATTAGTAGCTGTAGGTGGAAAATCAGAATTGAATTACAGAACTATACTTAGCTAAGCATCGAATTTCAATGGGGGTAAGAATTGTACTAAATAAAGCAAAAGCATCAAGAGGCTGGTTTCCATTACTCAGCAGAAACGTGTAGATATGTACAACAGTTCTGCAGCGTGAATTTTGATCAGATGCTGCCTTAGTTTCTGGTTATATCAGGAGAATCATGTTTTTAAAATAAAAAATCGGAAAAAACGTCAGTCGTTGCAACAGCAGCATATTGAAAGTCCTTTTCGCAAATACAAATGACGATCGACTTTTGGAACTGCGGGGAATTCTGCTAATAGTTTGACTGCTTCTTCGTAAGAACACTACAAATTAGTGGTACTTTAAGTCACTAAAGCAATTCTGCTGACAAATTCAGTAACTCCGGCATAGGAACTAAAACGCGACCTCCTGAAAGGTCTCGGCTATATCGTGCTGCCTTACATTTCATATTTGTTAAATCTCGTACTAAGAAACTGCGCTGTGTTTGACACAATCGGATAAGGAAGCATCGATTTTTAGCTATGCGAAACCCAAAAATGGTTTTCAGTGGTTTTACGAAACCTGTGCAGCAATAAAAAGATGCATAAACATTCATGTGGAATAACTGTAATAAATTCTGTCTTCACTTCTTCCTAATTAAAGAGCGGGAAGGAGGGAGCAGTTCTAATGCAAAAGAATTTTTAAAACAAAAAAAAATGTTTTTATGTTATTTAATAAATGTTATCCACTGATCTAATAAATTAAATAAACACTAAAGCTTTGTTGCAAATTTCCATTTTAAGCCTACGAGAAACCAAACAAGCTAAATTGACTACGTTACTTTTTATTTTTAACACAAAAGAATGAATTTTATATATTTATCGTTTCTAAATCCAAAAGAAAGACATAGTGAAAGTATCTAAAACATGATTGTGAGTTGTATCATAAACTTAAATAAAATAAAACATTTAATTTTTTAGAAAGCTTATGTAAGGTTGGCACCTAAACAGCATACTTTCAATCAAGCATGTTGAACAAATATTAGTCTCTTTCTGTTCTAACATTACTAACTTACATCATTTACCGTGGGATGTAAGTTTCTCCTAATGTTTCTATTTGTTTCTATCATTTGTTTTCTACAATAATTCATAATTAGCTGTTCTTTTTATATTATCTGTCAGTTTTATCTGCGATCTCTCTGCTTCTTCTATTTTTTAAACTTACCATTTTGAGTTCACTCATTGTCCCTTATCATCTCAATGTATCCAGCCCAGTTTTATCTTTGAGTGCTTGCGCGTTGTATATCATGTATCTTATGCATAGTATGCTCTTTTTAATAGTTCTATGAGATTTTTTATAATCCATCTAGAATCCTTTTATTGAATAATCACGTTTCTTTTGAGTGTATGAGGACCAGTGGTATATATTGGTAAAAAATTCTTGCCTTTATTGTTTATAGTATATTATGCTAACCAGATTAGTGGAATTATTCTTTCCAAATACGTTTTTAAATTATTCTTTAAGAACTCAATTTTTTGTTTTAGATATGCGCATGCTTCAATGTTTTCATATCTTTTCTCTCCTAGTATTATTTGTTGGTTGTGGTGCTGGTCTACCTCTTTATTAAAAAAGTTGCTTCGGTTAAATTCATATCAAGATCTATCTTCTTTAATTTGTTATTAATTTGCTATCAGGACTGCATTAGCAAATCTCAGATGATTTAGTTTCTCGGAATCTATCATAATGCGCTTTGTTTCTCACTCTAGCTCTTTAAAAACATTTTCAAATACCAGAATGAAAAGTTTGAGAAAAATGGAATCTTTTTGGAAAACTTCACGTTGTACTTTTATTTTGCTTGTACTATTTTTTTACTTGCATTGTAGCGTTTCTGTATAGGTATTAAATTAAATTGTATATCTATTATCCATCCAATTATTGCTTAGGGCGTTTAATGCCGTCAACCGAGTCGAACCCATAAAGCCACACTGTACTCGTTTATTTTCTTTAATAATATTTTTATTGGTTATGCATAGCCTAAGGTACTAAAACTTTTTTAAATACAGTCATAAAGCTGGAAACTATTAATTTTACTTGCAGTCTTCGTGTTATAAATTGTGTAAATATTTTGTAGAAAACCGATAGCAGGCTCATGGGCCCATAATTTGATAATTTACGCTTGCTCCTTTTTTTAAATAACAATATTGTCAATAAATTTAACCGTTTACTTTAGACTGTATATTCTAATAAAAAGTTGTTGCAAAGCTTCTTCAGTTGTTTTAATATGTTTTCGCTACCATAATTTATCATATTCACTGTGATATTATTTATTATTATTCATGATTTTAATGGTCTTTTCTTACGACAGTTTCTTCAGTCTTTTTTTTCTATTAGTAGTTGTACTTTTTTTATACAGTTTTGTAGTGTTTTCTTATAGTTTTTACAATTTGCGATACTTGCGTTATTTCCCACTTATTATCTAGTAACTTTACCATTTAATATCTACTTGTAATAATCTTTTTTGTGGTATCTTTTACGATCTTTTCTTGTTCCAAAGTTTCTTTAAATTACGAATTTCTATATTCTCTTGTTATTTTTAATTGTTCTGTTTAGTTCTTATATTTCTATTCTGTTATTCATTTGATTCTTCTGTAGTTGTCGTCTCCTTTC
This sequence comes from Sinelater perroti, assembly GCA_036346155.1. NCBI lineage: Eukaryota > Metazoa > Arthropoda > Insecta > Coleoptera > Elateridae > Sinelater > Sinelater perroti. Next base: position 225,309 of record JARFIY010000348.1, on the reverse strand, counting down.
TATTCCGTTTTGTGTAATTTTGATTTTTTTATTTGCAACTATTATGATAAATACTAGGGATTTTTGTGTTTAAAGTATTTATTTCCTGGTCTTCTATTAGTGGAATCTATTTTGCTATTTTTCCAGGTATTTAGTTCTTTTTGTTTTACGTTATTTGAAATCGTCTGAGGTCATGATATAGTTTTTTTAATAATGAATGTACGTCACCCGAGTGCACAACCACACATTAGTTTGTGTTGCTCGCTATCGATCCCAGTCAAGCCCCTTCTATAATTTCCTGTTTCTAAGTGATGATTCTAAACCCCACAAGCAACATGTGCTTGAAATAAGTTGTTTTGTATAACGAAGGCGCGGTATACTTGAGTTGCGGTTATTTAAATTTAGTAATACATTGCAAAAATTAAATTATATCATTACTTTAAGTTAATTATAAGCTAACCTATAAGGCTTTAGAAATAGATGTACATGGAATAGTTTTATTAGTAAGAATATTATTAAATTTATTAGTGCTTCCCCAGCATGTTTGTTGCACTTTAGTTACGCAAAATTTAGAATCAAAAAATTTCTAGTTTTTATGATAATGCATAAAATATGAAACTTTATAGGTTTGAATAGCACAACTACATTATATGCTAAGTACTTAAAAGATATCCATCTGTAAGTTGATAATTCGATAATTAGAAAATGTGATTAATTTGTTTTTTTGTTTATAGAAGTAATCCGACGCCTGAAAGGGCATGAAGGAAACGAGAAAGAAGAAGAAGTTTATAGAAGTAATAAAAGTCAACTATTTATAGATAACTGAAATGAATCTTTCAAATAATTTTAAAACTTTCATTCTGCTTGCAAATATTTGCGAAGCAACTAAATTTTCATTCTCATAAATCTAAATGAATTATTTTAATGTAGCGGGCTAAAAAGTTACTTAGTAAGGAAAAGTTTTAAATCTGACACTTGACTAAATTTTTCTTTTCGCAGTCACACTTAAACTAAAATTGTAATTTTTTAGCTGTACAGATTCTGTGACTACTTGTGAGGGAATTTAAAGAAAATTAATCTCTGGAAATGTAAAATCCAGGAAACCACAAGAACATCGAAGAAAAAGCCAAAGTCATACCGAAGAAGATCCAGATAGAAAAAAGAAATAGAACAACTGGCTTTAACAGTGACTACTATATGCTCAATAATGGCAGCAAACGAGAATGTTAGGAACAATTTTTTTAATTAATGAAGAAACAAAACAAAGGTAATCAGATCTAAAGTTATATCAGAAAGAGCTACTAATTCAGGGTATCAAGTTAATGGTAAAGGATAACAGTGCAATAACTGGAAAGAGAGAGATTAACTTATGATAAGATTAATAACATTTGATGCTTGAGTTATTAGTTTTGCAACAATAAAAATTTTTTAGAGGAAGTATACTCAAAGAAATAGTTTATGCAACATTTGGAAAAGTAAAAAAATGACAAGTGGCTAACTAATAATATATTAATACAAAAATGATATAATATTAAGATAAAAGTAGGAATAAAAAAATAAAACAGAAATGTAACAAGAGAAGGTTGATGTTCTTGAAAAAAAAACAATGAATGAGTTTTAAAAAGACAGCGGCAGTTGTGAGCAATTAAAGGTTGCAATAACAGTATCAGAGGAGACGACGGTACTAAAAGAACAACCAAAAAAAGAGAAAATTATTTCGACAACAGTGCATAAAAGAAGGCTAATTAAAAAAATATATTAGAAACCTGAAAGTAAGAAGACGCAGAAAAATACAACATTCTAAAGAAAAAAATTTAAAAGGGTCTTCATGGGGACAAAGATACAACAAATAAAAAATAATTAAAACAAAAACGATTAACTTATATAAATAAGTAAAGAGAACAAAACTAACAGAGCACAACAAATCAATGATGTAATGATGAAAATAATGTTTTGAATAAATATTAAAGGACGAGACGGGTAATGAGGTAAGAGTAAAGGGAAGTGTTTTACAACCAATAAACAAAATTGTAATACTTGCAAAAAAATTATAAAATAATGTAATAACGACACACTCATAAAATTTGTCACATATAGAACAATGAGTGTACAATATAAACTAGTAGGGATAATCAGTAATATTTGGAAAACTGAGAGAATGCCACAAGAACAGAAAGACGCTATGCTGGAAAAATAAGTGGACAATAGTCTTTAAGGACATCAAAATTACATTTTTACCATCAACCATATAATACTACTACAAGACAATTAACAGAGAAAAACTATTTGAAGATTTACAAAAGTTTACAACGTTGTCAAAGTTGCAGATACCAATAGAAATAACATCAGAACTTACTAAAGAAAAATCAAATACAAAGAGAAAATATAAAAGAGTTTAAGGTCACGGGATAAAGTAAGACAGAGTAATCCAATGTGGTTCATTCTGTTTAACTTGATGCTAAAAATAATAATAAGAGATAACGTCATTATAACCGAAGGTTGATAATCAACAAACGTCGCATATATTGATGATCAGACCCTGATGGTAAGGTTAGCATCAAAACTAGAAAAGATGATAAAGAATGAAAACGAATACCAGGTCAGAAAAAGAGGACTGCGCTTTAATGTTGCAAAATCAAAGTTTGTGGCAATAGGAAAAAAGACTAACACGATAACGAAAATACTATCAATAAAATTAAAAAAAGACAAAGACAGAACAAGTGAACAGGACGCAAGGTTAGTTAAAATGAAAGATGCATGGTCGTGTTATATAGTATAATATTGTTAAAGTTGGTGCCATGCAGGAGATCTGTAGGAGAGAAGGACAAACAAAAAAGTAATGCGTTTATGTAATTAACCAAGTATGGTCCAAAAGGAGAATAGAACGACTCAAGAAGGAATGGTTAGCGATTACCTAGAGGTAAAACACATCGGAGAGGTATGGGACCGAAAAAAGGTTGAGTAATGGGCTCAATGGCCTGTTAACGCTTTATGCGAGCCCGTTTATGTGTTTGTATGTTTACGTAACGTATATGTGTAAATCCTGTAAAGTTTATTACAGTTAACTTTTAATTTAATTAATCTAGTGAAACTTTGATGCAATTTAACTTTAATTGCAGTCGAAAATAAAAACTTTTCTATTTACTTTCACTTCTTTTGTAGACAAAACTTAATTCTGGAAAAACACCAATAAAAGAAAATTAGAAACAAGAACTTCTTCAGTTCAAAATAATTCTACTAGATATGGTAGTTACTAAGTTTAACTTTCTATCGTTCTGTGGTATCAACTTTGTAGCCTACCACAACTTTTATTTTTTTTAACATTATATTTTTTAAGTATCTACATTTTTAGCTAAAGTTCCATTCCAAACTATCTAATTTTTTTTGCAAATTTTTGTTTGTCTTTGCCTGTTGCAAAGTGACAAATCGGGACTAATTGCAAGACAATTGCTCATGAAAATATTCGCCTTTCAGATAACGTTTGGCTGACTTTACTGTGTAAATAGACTTCGTCTTGCTGAAATATGCATTTCGCATCTAAAGTCTATAATAAGGGAACATGTGCCAGCAAGTACTCCTTAACAAAGACTGATATGTAAAAGCGTTTATAGTTCCATCTACAATTTTTAAATGTCCAACACCGTGAGAAGGCCTACAGCTCAACATTACAATTGAAGAATAAAATTTGACAGCAGGTTTTAAATTTAAATTAAGTTGTAAAAAGCTTTTCGTGGAGGATAAATAACTTTTTGTCCTAACATCACTTGCGGATACCTCAAGCATGGATTCATAATTCTAAATTATAAATTATTGTTGCTTCTTAATCAAATCTCTGTGCTGTTTTGCAATATCCAATCGTACTTTCTTTTCAGTTAGAGTTAGTAGTAGCTTTCCTTTGTTCTTAAGAAAACAACTATATATATATATATATATATATATATATATATATATATATATATATATATATATATATATATATATATGGTATTATTCAATTCTTCGTAATTGTCATTTGTTTTTTAAAATTACAGTGTAAAAGCTATACCTTATGTGTTTTTCAATTCTTCTACAAGCATTATAGAAACTTTCGTACTCTTTTGAAATTTTGTAAGTTGTTCTTTCCCGAAAGTTGAAGTGAGGTGATCGAGTTGTTGAGGTAAGCCACGTCGAAAGTCGTAAAAAATTATCGTAAAAATATGTTCACGAATTAATACCATTTTTTGGCCAACTTAATGAAAACCAAAGAAATAGCGTCCGTATGCATAAAACGTTTCGTCAAAAATGTCAAACTGCATGATGCCAGCGTAAGATCGCACCTAGAATATGCAGGATTGCCAATTGGTAACAGATATCGTGCAGCCCACGTAATGCCTTTTCATATTTGTTAAGAAATTTGACCACTCTAAGCATGAGTGATTAAAATTTAATTTAAAGCGCAGTAGTTCTTTAAATTAAAAAATTATATGATTTTAGTGCACGTGTTACAATAAATACTCTTTATTTATATTCTGGAGATCGTCAAACTTGTAAACCATTTTTGTGGTATAAAAATAAGTTCTGTGATGTCGGGTCAACATGGTAACAATGTTGGGTCCACGGTGCGCTTTTTGATGGCCAATGACTTAGCTTTTTATTTCATATGTTAATGTGCTTACAACTTTAATTGCATAATAACTAACAATTATCTGTGCAATACATTAGATAAGCACCTACTTCGCTTCTATATCGACAATTTGTCACAGAACATTAAGTTGCTTCTCATTTTAATTAATAATTTTTGCTTGTTTTAACCTGTAGCCACTTGTTATAAACTTGGTCAAATCAACAAGTTTGATGCACATTTGTCCCGTACTTAAAATTTTAGTAATATTGCTTAGTTCACTAACAACTGCATTTTAAAAAAATAGTTTCTAAATGCAGCCAGATAAAGTTACTTTATTTACATGGAACTTGTTTACGAACTATAACTTGGATGCTATTAGTTTTCAAATACTTTGATTAAATTTAAAATTGTCATTATTGATTGCAAAGTATTGCATGCCTTTTTATTTAAAATTCCTACTGCTTCTTTATTCTACTACAAAGCGGTTCTGAATATATAAATGTTGCATTTAGTAGTTCTGTTTACAGTAACTGCAAATATAGGTATTTATTATGTTTTTGCGTAAATCTCTTTTAGCCATCTGCTTGTAACAATTTCCAAAAAATTGCAGAGAAGTTTTTCGTTTTATATTTCAAACACTTTAAAAGTAGATATGATATATAACACGACTTTCTTTTTACAAAATTTGAATTAAACTTTACACACACATTTATCGAGTCAATATCTCAGTTAAATTTATGAATGAACAATAATGTTAAATATTTATCGATTTTTAATATAATGTTTGTGTAGCCGTAACGTAACTTGTAAATCGATGAAAGTAAGACGCACGGGTGAGTGGGGATGACTGAGAGATGCCGGTAAATGGGCACATGTCGCATTTACAATGACTGAGCGAGTAGAAGAGCAAATTTATATCATATTTTATGCGAGACAAACGTTCATTTAGATGATTAGATATTATTCGGACAATTCAGAGGGCTTTCGGGAGTGATTCTATATTGACAGCGCGAATAACGTTAACTAAACCCTACGGTTCAGATTTGTCGCGCTGCGAGATCTGATTGTTCCCGAAACTTAAATTATATTTGAAAGGAAAGAGATTCCAGATTATCGAAGAGAATGAGGCCACTAAGATGAGGCAGTTGCCTGCGATTTGAACTTAAGGCTTTGCGAAATGTTTTGAAACCGTGCTGAGAAAAATGTGTGAGATTCCAAGGTGCGTATTTTGAAGCGGACTACAGTTACGTATTTTTTAGTATGTTTATTAAATTCATAAAGTGTTATGTTATTGTAACAGTAATTTTTTGTGTTATATGGCTTGATATTATGCTAAATCAGAGAAAATAGAATATAATTTATTAAAACAAGATAAATTAATCCTGGTTTCCCAATTGAGCCACATTAGTAAATTTTTATTTTAGTTAAAGTAGGTGAAGTTTAAAATAAAATCGTTACCAAAAACAGATTTTATAAAATCGTATTATTCGTATTTAATAATAAAACTAATTTTAGCCTTACTTTCAAATGCATAGGTCAACTTAAAAATAGAAAAACTTATTCTAATTATTTATTTAATGCCTAGATTTAACCCGCATAAATGGTTTTACTACTAACATAATTTAACATTAGACTCTTCATACAATTGCGCCTTTTTCCCAATGTGGCTACATTAATTATTTTGATATCAACAAGATATAATACCATTTAAATTATCTATTCAAGCAAATTTATTTTTAATTATAAGATGCTTTCTTCTCTAACTGTAAACTATAAATACACGCTTAATCCTTTGTTATTGATTTATTCCTCAAAAAATAATTAAACTATAGTCGAAAGGATGCATTTAACTTTTTTATATCGGTGAAACGAATTAAATAAATTAAAGCAAAATTGTCCCCATAAGATTGCGTTCTTACTTACTAATTTTTTATCACTGTGTTAAGAGTTCATGTAGAAAAATTGTTCTAAATAAGAACTTTTGCTTTTTAGATTCCAATGGAATTTTAATAGATTTTTGCATGTTTTTAGGATCATTTTTAAGAAAAACCTAGAGAACTGTATGTATAAGCTTGCCTTTAGAGCAGTCGTTTACGTTATGCAGCAGAAAAGATCATAAGCTGTCCTGTTTTATTCATGATCTGCTCCCTACGGGATACCAGCGTGCTAGTAATGTGATTGCCAATGACCGCTGTGATTAGAATATAAATTCTTGTCTGATCTGCTTTAATGCTGACAGCAATTTGAAGAGAGATTTATAGAAAAAACTAAAATAAAATCTGCTAATAATATTAACGAGTACTATTCTAGGTAAATTGGCAATGGAAAATTAATAATTGGAGAATTAAAATATCAATAAGTTTAATTGAGCAAAATTCTGAATAAAGTAAGAAAATAAAAAAATCATGCAGAATGACATATAAAACATCGCATGTCAAATTTATCTAAAAAAAATGTAATTAAAATTTCGAAATGTTGAAATTTCCATAGTGGCAATTATCAATGTCTTATATGTTATGTAACGCAGTATTAAAAGTAACTTCATCTTGTAATCTCACTGAATCTTGCCAGTGCTTATATTGCTGAGTTAGACATAATAAAAATCTACCTACACTTGTTCTACAAAATTATAGTCATTCAACAACTTGATAAATACATGTCTGATTTTTACAACGTTTTCAAAGATAATATCGTGTAGTACGATACATGGTTTTCTACTGAGGTATACATAAGTATACGTTCTTCTTCTTTTTGAATTTTTCCTCTATGGGTTTGTCGTCTTTAGCTACCACGATAAAGTATTTCTCCAGTCTCAGACCTTTAAATACTTCTCTGTCATAATATTATTAACATATATTTTCCATTTCATTTCCTTTTCATTGTCTTGTAGTGTCTAATGTAACATGCCTTTCAGCCACCCCTCTCCCGACATTCTCTTCGTATGTTTATACTATTCCAAGGTGTGCTGCTCTAAATTCCTGATAATTAATTATTTTGTTTCCATTTTCTACCATACTGTTTCTGTGCACCACTTATCTTCTATAGTCATTTGCAGGCCCTTTTCAGACAGTCGAATTCTCTTGATCTTATCTTGTTCTCAATTTGTGTAATAATAGGTTTTTTGTGTAATAATAGGTTTGGTCGCTATATAGTATTATATTTTGTACGATGCTTTCATTAAATGACAAGACAAAGTATGTATCTATAGCAGAGGAACAAAACGGCATAAACCTAAAGCACCACACCATTAAATATTGCAATACTTTCACATGCTTACGATCAATTGTAACAAGTAACGGCACAGTAGACGAAGATATAAATAATGGGATTAGAATAAGGAAACAGGCACTACATCAAATCATATCATATAAAATGCTAACAAAATAAACAAAAAAAATATATTTATTGTACGTAGACTTAAATAGAAGGACAGAAACTGATTAGCGCGTTAGCTGTGCGACCTCCAACCTCCCTCCTGCTTAGGTTAGTACCTGCTAAGACCTATTTGAAAGCTGCTAGAGTGATGAGCGGGCGAAAAGTACCGCGGAGTCTAAAACACCGTATTGTAACCAAATTACTCGTTGGAGAAAACGTTTCGTCCGCTCAAATCCACCACAGATTACAACAATGGCATGAGTAACAGTGTCTCTCTTAGATCCGTGTGTTTCAGTGCTTCAGGAAAGGCAGACAGCGTGTGGAGAATAAATCGCGTCGACCGCGAACAACCGTCACCGAGCCAAATATTGATCGTGCAGACGCGGTTATTCAAGAGAATAGGGTAATTACTCTAAATGAACATAGAGCAATGCTATCTATCAGTATTGGTAGTGTAGAAAACATCGTGAAAAATCACCCGCATTATCGCAAAGTTAATGCATGGTAGCTACCACGCACTTTGACGAACGTGAACAAAATGGTGCGCATGCAAGCTGCCAGCTGCCGATAAAACGTGGGTGCACTACTTCAAATTTGAGTCTCAGCAGTCACTACAAAATTGGCGGCATACCAGTTTTCCCAAACCCAAGAGAGCGCGGAGAAACCTATAGACAGAAAAAATGATAGCAACGTTTTTCTGGAACTGGCGGGAGTTATCCATGTAGACTTTCTGACGGATGTCAGAACATTTAGTGTAACTTATTACTCAGACCTCGCAGCATACGTGAAGAAAAGGATCCGATCCAAGCGGAAGACGGTGAAAAGCGGGTAGCCTTTCTTCAAGACAACGGACGCCCCCATACGGCCGAAACAACATTGGAACGCCTCCGAAAACTGAAATAGAACATTCTACCACATGACCTGTACATTCCTCATTTGAGCCTAAGTGGTTTCTGTACCTTCGGAAGGCTCAAATCAGACTTGCAAAACATGCGGTTTGAAAAGAGCATCAGGATGTTTTCAGAACGTTAGAAAAAATGTGTTGACTCCTGGGGAGTACGTTGAAGACTGACATGTACAAGTATGTATTTGGTAATTTATTTTTTTTTTTGGAAAAAACTAGTCCCGGTCATATTTGAGCCACCTCTTGTAGTTTAAATAGCTTCTACTATTATATAAATTAATAATTGTAATAAAAATCTATACATTTAAACAGAAAGTAAACAAAGAAAGCCTTTTTTTTAAGCCTTTGATGTACACAAAAACAATCTATACATTTGAACTAAAAGTAAACAAAGATAGCTGACATAAAATTTGGCGTGTTGCGCTCTGAGCGCTTAATTTACACGAAGAGATTTGTGCGTTTACGCATGCAGGTTGGGGCCGCTCTCGCTCTTTGGCCGGAAGGCTATTACCATTGCCGAACGCAAAAAGTGCATCTGATACGGCAATTTGCTTCCGCCGAGCTGAGCTTTGATTGTAATGGACATGAGCATATGTCGCTTATAAGAAATACGTATAATGCATGTAAGCCTCATGTAAACATTTGAAAGTGGCCCATGCTCAATCAAAGTAGCGGCAGTAATATCCTTCCAAGCATTTTGCATAATTATGTTGCCATTGTGTTTGTTATCCTTTTTATGGTGCAGGAACAGATGCAGATTTACTAAAGTAGTTAATAGTCGACATTACCAAAGTTAGGTTATGCAATTTCAGAATTAAAACCAACATTTTGTTACTGTTGCCAACATTAATCGAGGGAAAAATTAAAAATTACTGCAAATGAATGTAAGAAATACGCAAAGTTAAACCGGTTTCAAATTACCTATTCCTTACGTATGAACGTAAAAATTACGGAAGTGCATTATGAACGAGCGCATAAGCTTTGCATTGATTCAACTTTACTTATTACGTATTTCTCATGGGCGGCTTATGTTTACGTTCATTATGAATGAGCACTAAGTTAAATTGTTTCCGATCCAGGGGAAAAGCCGATCTAATTAAAAATTTATAAGTTCGCACCTTGCAAAAGTTTGAGAGAAGGCGGATGAAAAATTGTCAGTCTAGACGCCAAAAATACCTTTTGATGAGCAACGTCTAGTTTTTATATTCGTTGAGTAAGATTTCTAGATACATTATTCTTATTCAACGGTTAATAGTGTAAGGTACATAGAGAAATCGGTAAACATGTCTTTCCACAATTATCAGTACTGAGATAATTAATCAAAGATGGGCTTCGTCATTATGTAACAAAGGTTGTTTAGAGTTTTTGTTTAAGATTTTTAGGTTATTTCTGATATTTAAAATGTTTCTAGATTGTGACAGTAATAATCGTCGTGGTTCTTCTATATGCATAACTAAAAAAATCTACTTTAAGAAATTAAATGTATTATAATTGGAAACCATCATCGCACCACTTTTCGGTAAATAATAATGTCGTAAAAAGTCTTCGAAAGCTAATATAAACTGTTTTCGATACATGATATCTCATATACCACGTACCACACTGCATTATTATATATCAATTTTTATTTTTAATCATACATATTTTTGGTAGCTGTAGTAACATTATACTATTAGATTCTCGATGAATTTAAATCTGCAGGTATTTTTCTAATTTACTCTGGATGTTCCAAAATAATTATAGTGGGCTTCCAGGCGGGGCTTTTTAAAGCTTCTTGTATATAAAGCATGTCCCAGTAGCGATCAAAATATCTCTATCAAAGGCATGTGTTATAAATAACGAATAGAATTTTCTAAAACTACTTTATATACAAATCCACTTAATATGTAGTAATAAACTCGGCTCATAAGTTCGATTTATTTGTTTTCGTTCGAAATTTATTGACTTTGTGCGCCATTTATTTATACCGGACATTAGCCGCTAGCCGATTTATGGCCCGGTGCACTTTGATCACTATGCGACCTGTACTTCACTGCAACTGCCCACAATTTTTATGACTGCCTTCTTTACAATTTCTCGTATACTTACATACCTTTCATTTACTTCTAGACACTTTACGACTTTGCGTTAGCACGCTGTGCAAATTACCGGAATCAATCTTCCCCGTTAAATAAAAACCGTTGCTAATTTTCGCCACATTCCCTTCTCAAAGTTGGATTATTTTTATATATATATATAATCCTTCTGATTTAGATCACTTGTGTAAAGGAATTTTCGTAGATGCATGCCAAAGCTAAAAGTATTGATTTGATAAAATAACATTCAACAAAAATGTATCTTTGTTGCCATTGCCTCTTGTAAGGAATTAATAAAAGATGTGAATTATCAAGATAACTGATATTTTCTCTGGGATTTCTACATTATATTGTATTACTGGTGTTTGTCTTCTTTTAAGGGAGTTATTCTTCAGCGCATAGAACTCACATCTTCTAACCTCAAAAAATTCGAATGTGCTTAATAAACCTTTGTCATTTGGTTCAATATGCTCATTCTTCTCATTGTAGTCTCTTTCATTGTCTGTACCAACTTTAATTCACAATATAACTCTAGTGCCAGTTACCAATTGTCAAGTTCTAAGCAACTTATTTTTCTGGTTGCAAATAATCTTTTCATGATTTTATTAACAAGATATCTGCTTTCATTTTATATTTTTTAATTTTTCTTTCAATTTTTACGAATATTCTTTTTATTTATGTTTAACTATTTTCAAATCTTAAAAATGTTTTTTTAGGCTTATTTTTAGTTTCACTCTTAAATCTGAAAGTAATCTTTTGCATTTACTTTTATTTTTTGCAATTCTTTTTTCAAGATTTCACACAAATTTCTGGATTACTCGTTTACATCTATTTTGTTTATTTGTAATACACCCTTTAATTCTTTGACACATTTCGAAAATATTTCTTTGTTTATATAGGTCCGCAATCTTTTTGGAACTTTAAGATTTTCCCGTTTGTATTTAATCTTTGTTAAAAGTACTAAAACTTTTTTCAACTTTTTTATTAAACTTTTGATCTGCTTTTCTAAGCATCCTATTAATTATATTAATTCCTTTCCAAAATTTTCGAATTATATCTTCAATTTTTTTCCAAGTTTCTGGAATGTTCTTTTTTTATGTTATGTGTTAAAGCCTTTGTATGCGTGGTTTTGGATAGAAACGTGTGTAGATTTTCACCTTAGTTGCTTAGAGTATGTTACAGTAATCCCTGTAGTACGGTTTCCTTCCCTATTCACTTCCAGTTTCTCGACTTTCCTCGGTACTGTAATTTATTTAAACAGTTCTTTGAGTTGCAATAAATCCCATTTATAACAGCAGCTGCAATAAACTCCGTTTATAGGTTTGACTTTATTGCCTTTTGGCAGCTGAGCCTGTTGACATCGAGTAACCAATTCTTCTCTGTAACAATTAGATAATACTGTTTACAAACTTCAAGGTCGTCTCTCTTTATTCAGGCAGACTCTACCTTCCTCGAGCCACTCTTCTTCGGGTAACAACAAAATGATGGTCCATTAAATCACCCACACTCTGGAGTGATAACTGCAGGAGTAGCATCCCTACTTTTGTCATTTGCAACATTTCTCTTGGTTGAAACCCATGTTCACCAGCATCCGTCGGTGAACTTCAGTATTTTGCTAATCCTGTATGCTACATACTGCTTAAAGCGACTAGGATCCACAGCACGCAGTCAACAAAGAACGTTTTGGGAATCCGTCTACATCACCGTCATGTTAATCTTCAGATCTAAGTTCTTCTTAATGTGGTCAGTTAACCGGACTCCTACTAAGGCGGCTTGCAGCTCCAACCAAAAAATTGATACCGGCTTAATTGGTAAGACACGGGCCTTGGTCACCACAATGTTCAACGATCTCGCTCTTAGGTAGGCCACTGCACAATAGGCTTGTTGACAGGCATCGCAAAAAACATTTGATAAGAACAGCATCGTCTTATTCTTGCATCTAGGATCTAGGTTGTAAACAACCAGACCAAAAAAACTCCTCTATTTTACTACTAGGTCAGATGACAGCTGCTCGTCTATCCAATGAAAGTTTTCCAAATACCTTTTAGCAATATTTTTTCTCCCACTGTCACTGTTTCGGCAGCTTTTTTTGTAGGTAGCTGATTGCTATCAACGTTTTGAAACTATGTCCTAAACTGAAATACATTAGCCATTAAATTTCAATGCAGTTCCAGAAGCCTTTTTAACTTATCTTCCTTGACGTTTAAAGTTAGGCCAGGAATTAAATTGTTACCTAGTGCTATCACTTTCAGCATATTTTCTTTATTGAAAAACTATCCCTGAATCTCGAATCCACTACGTCTAGAAATTTTCTTTACTTCTATGATATTTTTGATAGCTTGTTCTATTGTTTCACAAATATCCAGATTGTCATCAACATAACGACATAACGACGATTGACGATGGAATCTACTGTTTCTGGATATTGTTTCCCAAATTTTCTATGCATTTGTATTTTTAATGTACTCGACCTGAAACGGTAAGCTAACTGTCCCAAACACCATAACATCCATTGATTACACATCAAAAGGTTTACTTCTGTCTTTCTCCCTCTACAGAAAACGTAGTGCAACAACATCTTTCTGGCAAATTCTAACAATGTGAAACATATCCCTAATATCTCAACTGACGGCGACTTCTCATTGACAAAACTTTAGAAAAACATTGATAAGTGGAGACATCAGATCTAAAACCCTGGAGCAGCCCATCGCTGAAACTTATTTCGTTAATTTTTATAACAGTCGAAACGAGTCCCCTTTTTTCAGACTTATTTGAGTTAGTCCTTTTTCTTGAACTATATAGGGTAGCAGCTTGTGGCAAAATTCCTTTTGCACGTACTCTTTAATTTTCCTTTCATAGATTTTCGCCAATAATTGGTCCCTATCCATCTGCTTTTCCAAAGTTTGAAGTCCTCGCAAAGCAATTCTTTTACTTCGTGGCATCTTTAGATCATCGTCTTTCCACAGTGTTTTTGTTTTCCAAAACCCATTAATGTGTCGGGTTTTTGTCTCCATCAATATGAAAGCTTTTGTCATCCTTGAACTGTAGCAATTTTTTATTATTGACGGTTCCAAGGTCTTCCATCTCAAACTGACCTTTACAAGATCAGGCAGGGTAACATCTAGGTTCGCGTCCACACCAACCAGAAAAATGTGTGGGTTAGTGGTACAATGCTTTTCACTCTCATTTGACTTCAAGGGATGATGCAACATTATCTTCGATCATCATTAACGTGCCCCCGTCGTCAAGAAAGATATATATATATATATATATATATATATATATATATATATATATATATATAAAGAGAGAGAGAGAGAGAGAGAGAGAGAGGGGAGGGAGGAGAGAAGTAACAAAATATCAGGAGATGGTAAAAAGTATTTAACTCTAATAATTAAAGAAGAACAATACTACTACAAGGCGTTATCTAATAATACAGTAAAACTAAACGTTGATACTTCAGATAAATAATAATGGTAAGGTTCTAACGCCCCGTGTGGAGCACGACCTGCAAACTGAGAGGTTAAAGCTCTCATATGTTTGCTATCTCTGCCCGGTAGTTACGCACCATCTCTGATGCGGGGCGATGTGGCAAGCATCGCGCCTTAGATGACCGCCATTATTGTCCCTTGTTCGAGTGATCGCAAGTACTCAATTATTTTTAGTGACTGAGTAGGCATCAGAGAGCGCCGGGAATTGAACCCTCGTCCGTCAGCATCGTAGCTCACCCTTCGACCACGCGACCACGCTGGCTTGTAATACTTTAGACATCTACCGAAAATTAATCTAGTAACTTCAAGAAAACAAAATCGTACATTATACATATTAGATAAGACAAGAAAGAGCGTATAGGCTAGTATTACGAAATTTACATCGTTCAATAACAACCGATGAAATAAAAGAGGAATTGGAAAATCTCGAACACAAAATTCTCCGTGTACTTAGCATTATGCATCGAAAAACAAAATAACCACTTCTTTTGCACTTTGTTGAAATAGACCCCAAAGTGTCTATTATATTAAATACATATGCAATATGAAAATAAATGTCGAAGCACCTAAAAAGAAAAATGGCATAGTACAATGCAAAAGATGCCAGTGCTATGTATACACAAAAAAATACTGCGCAAAACCGTACGCTTGCGTTAAATGTAGCGGCCGACATAAATACAAGCGTGTTTACAAAACCACCAAATACACCTGTAAAATGTGCACTGTGTGAGGTAAACTACCCTGCTTACTACAAAGGGTGTGATATCTATAAAGACTTGCAAAAAATAAGAAGCAAACCAACGAATCAACCACGGCAAAACCTCACCCAACCATACAACATACCACCGATCTTTGACAGTAAACAATTTCTTCCAATCAATTCCAATCAACCACAAATACAAATTTAATTCAATCAACAAACTCCCTATTTACAAAGAACCGCACAAAACAGCTGTCAATCTTCCTAAACAAGTTCAAAGCAATGTTTAATCAACTCATCAACCAAAACAGCATGGTATTAAATATGCTAAGTATTGTCATAAGTAAAATTGATCGACAATGGATAACTCGCTACGTATAATACTTTGGAAAGCCAATGGGCCATCAAAACACAAACTGGAATTACAGTACTTTCTACAGATGCACAAAATAAACATTGCTCCAATATCGAAAACGCATTTTACTACTAGAACAGTGTACAAGATAGCAAATTATAAAGTCTACTACACGCCCCACCCAGATGATACAGCACACGGAGGTGTAGCGGTTATAATTCGAAACGAATTTAATCATCAGAAATTACTTCACTATCAAACGGACAAACTACAAGCTGCTAACTTTCAACTTGACTCAGCGATCTGCTGCTTTCCAAGGTATGCTCTATTTTTAGATGAGTACACAACATTTTTCCAATTCCAAGGAACCAAGGAACTGGAATGCAAGAAATACAGACTGGGGAGCGATACATACTACTCCGAACAAAACAAATCTTTTAAATGCCATAACCAGGGTAAACTCCAAATACGTCAGTACCGGCGAACTAACATATTGACTAACTGATCCCAACAAAATTCCAGATTTATGAATTTTTTTTGTACTTATCACCAAATTACATGCGAGTAAGAATCCAACTACGACCAATTCTCCGATCATACTCCAATTATTGCCACACTAAGTACACGTGTAATAAGCAAACCAATCATTCCAACAGTCATCACAAAAGAAACAAACTGGGACACTTTTCGTTCATATGTAAACGAACATATCGAATTGAATAAACAAACCGATAAATTAGACGACGCAACCCAGTATTTTACCACATTAATACAAGATGCATCCTGACATTCGACACCCATCCCAACAAGAGAAGAGAAAAAGTCAGAGAAAATCCCTCTCTATATACGTGAGCTAATAAGTGAAAAACTTAGAGCTCGAAGCAGATGGAAAAGATTGCGTAACAACGACAACAAACTGATCTACAACAAATTAAGAAGAAAACTACACAATTCCCTTACAAATACAAGAAACTTAATTTTTAAAAACTATATTTGTACTCTTTCTAAAAAAGACCACACAATCTGGAAGGCAATAAAGAAATTTAGACGACCACAAGTATCAATATCGCCACTAAGGAAAATGGATAAAAGTTAGGCAAAAACTGATACAGAAAAAGGTACCACCTTCACTGAACATCTAACTGAAGTGTTTACACCGCTAGAACCTAGCATAAACAACAACAACCAAATTAAATATTTTTAGGAATACCCTGTCAGATGTCTTTACCTGTTAAACGTTTCTCACAAAAAGAATTCAAGAATTTAAATTAGCACAAAGCACCTAGCTATGACCTAATTACCAGAAAAACACTCAGTCAGCTGCCAATAAAAGCCATAGTTTTACTAACAATTATTCATAACAGCATTCTCTGAATGTCGTACCCACTAATGTGGATTATAATAATTTTCAAACTTAAAAACTAGCTAACGAACCAAGCTCGTATTGTCTGATTAGCTTACTACTCATAACATCTAAATTGTTCAAAAAACTGTGACTGCAAAGAATTAGAAATGATACGGACCTATCAACCACTATTTCAAATTATCAATTTGGATTCAAAGAACGACACTTTACAATTCAATAATCTCATAGAATTGCAAACAAGATCGCAAAAAGCATCGGAGAAAAAATAATATGTATAATAGTATTCCTCGATGTGGCACATGTATCCGATAAGCTGTGGCATGCTGGATTGTTGTATAAAATTAAAACACCTTTCCTAGTCTATGATTACCTATTTCTAAAATCTTACATTACCGAAAGATACTCCCAAATAAAACACAATACTGGCTACTCCAACTACTGCCAAGTAAAATCCGGTGTTCCACAAGAAAGCGTCCTATACCTGCTATACCTAATTTACACCGCAGACCTACCCACTATAAACACCATCACCATCGCTTTGTTAACAACAAATCATGATCCAATTACAAAATCACAACAACTCCAACATAATTTAAACCTCCTGCTTTATTAGTTCAACAATTGGAGAATTAAAATAAACCAGTCAGTACAAGTTACGTTTACGACGCAACACGTACTCTGCACACAAGTTACGTTGAATAACGTTCCTATACCAACTCAAACTGATACAAAGTATTTGGGTTTACATTTAAATCAAAAATTAACATGGAAAAACACGTCAAAACAACGTCAACAATTAAACTTAAAACTGTGGCAACTCTTTTGGCTACTGGGTCGTAATTTCAAGTTATTTATTGACAACAAGGTGTTACTCTACAAGAGCATATTAAAACCTATATGGACATATGGAATTCAACTGTGGGGTTTTACTAAGCCCACAAATTGCAAAATCATTCAGGCTCCAATATAAGGTCCTGCGCTCCATAACCAATGCACCTTGGTATGTTTCTAATTAGACGCACACCGACCTACAAGTACAGGAAGAAATTCAGAGATTCTCAACTTTGTACCATCAAAGACTAGAGGCTCATGAAAACAGATATAATCCAAAAATGACAAACCCGCCCAACGTAACAAGATGGCTGAAACGACAATGGCATTCCGATCTACCACAACCCATGGACGAATTAAAACTACCACCACCCCACAACGGCTTACAAGAGTATCGTCAATGGACGAATTGTTTACTCACTTCCCTATGTCATAACACATTTACTTATTGCTCAACTTAATAGAGTACATAATAAATTATATATATATATAAAATTATGAGTGCTGCTGCTGCTGCTGTCACACAGGTCAAAGTTCAACTATTGCTGTCAATGATGTAGTGATTTGAGGGAAGGGCTAATAAAATAAACAAATGAGTCATTAATACTAAAAAAAATTATTCTGCCTATAAAGACGCATCACATATAATCCGAAATTTGTTGATTACGCACCATGTGGTAAACCGAGAAGATTGCGGCTTCTAAGCATTGTAGGTAGAGATATCTAAAGGGGATTCCCCTCGCAAGCAATAAAAATTAAAAAATATATTATTAAGTTATAACGCAAATTCCGTTAAAAAAGAATGTATCAAAATTTTTGGAAATCTTAAATTATTTAGTCCATATTTCAGGTAGCGTTTTAATTTCATATTTATTTATTTAGATTAGTTTCAAAACAGATTTCAACTTCTTTTTAATATCTTTTTAGAAAGTAAATACTTTGCTGTTAAGATAAATTTGTAAGCATTTTCTTCTATCTAAATCCCCCTATTATTTATAAGATGGTTTTGCTTTAAGTTGATCAAATATAACGATCCAGCAATTGCCAAAGCTGGATTTTATTCGTTAAGTCTTTCTTCAAACGGGTTAGGTACTAGAAATAAACTTCAACTGCGATTATTGAATTTCTTCCTAGCAGTTCAAAACCTTGAAAACTCTACCAAATACTGAGAAATATTTTCATTGAATAAATATTCTAAATTTAGTACTTTCCTAATTTATTCATTGAGTTACATCCGATACTTTTGTAAATTAATTGTACAAACTTCGTACGCGCCTTTCTTGCAGTATGTGCTAGAATTACAGTGGCCTTAAAAATTTACTTTATAATATGCCACTCCGTTAGGCTCTAAAATGCGCTACTCTACAATGAAATAAATTGTATGTTTATAACAATTATGTTAAATGTATAAACTAGGAACGTAGTCAGCAGGGGAAAATTGATATTGGACTAGATAATAAAAAACAGAAGATACAGAAGTAAAAAGTAAAAGATACAAGGTAAAAATAGGACCAGAAATATACTCCAATCACCTAGTGATGTCTAAAATAATGATAAAATCTGAAAGACAAAAAGAAAATAATACTGGGGAAATAAGCAGTAATAAAACTAAGGAAAAAACCAAAATACACACACTGACAGAAGAACAGACGATATGAAGCTATCAGGAAAGATTGGAAGATAAATTCAGCAGAAGTAATTTTATGTATTTTAAAATGTTAATAATCTAACATTAGAAGTACTGTGGAAGTGTATTAAAAAAATACTAATAACGATAGCAAAAAAAAGCATATGGAACTACAAAAGTTAACAGGGGGGAGGGTTAAACAAAAAGTCTAGTAGAACGACGTGTTAGGGGAGGAAATAAAAATTAAGAAACATTTGTGGAAATAATGCTTAAGGAACAGATTACTAGAAAACTACGACACATACAAGAAAATAGAGGTATGAAGTCAAAGTCGAAATAAAACAAGCGAAATTAAAATCATAGGAAAAGTTTGGCGAAAAAATAAAACGGGATTGCCCTGGAAATCAAAAACTATTTTATATAATGCTTTGTTTAGAAAAGCAACAAAGGACAAAGCCAAATATATAAAAGACAAAAACGGAAGTTTATTGCTAAAAGAAGATGATATAATAAGGAGTTGGAAGGATTGTTTTGAGGAAATGTTAACGACAGAACTAATGCAAGAAATGAAAATGGAGGAAGGAAATGAATCAAGTAATCCAGAAGACATAAAAGAAAATGGAGTACAGAAAAAAATAAAATAAAAGAAATATTAAAAGGCACAAGAAAGTTAAAAATGGGTAAACAGCTGGACATGATAATATCAAAAATCTGGTGTGAACATCACACGACTTTCCTTTTCCTATTATTATATATTATACCGGGTCCATCGTCTCGGCCCTGCGCTGCTCTCATCCCGGAACTTGTTATTTTAAAAAAGGACGAGGCTCGAAAGCTGATTAAAATAAACAGTACAAGACAATAATTGACTTGTACTTCAAATTTTGCTACGTCACTGAAGGTAACCGTGCGAGCTCGGCCGCACAGCCTTCGCCATTATCGCCTGCGTGCTCCCTCCTAGCGGCCAAGCGCTCTCCCCCGTCCTCCCGCAGTCGGCCCGGTAGCTCTCCGAGCGCGCTATGATTAGTCCGTTTAATTAATTTTTAATCGGTTATAACTTATTTATTTGACCTTGGATCAAAAAATTTCATTGTAATTTTTTGTTGGTCTCGGTTTGATCTATCTGGTAATATAAATTTCCCAAAACATTTTATGAACACCCCGTATATTAAAATCCTGAGCTTCAATTTTTTTTCGAATTCCTATTTTACCAACTTTTATTTTAAATTCATGTTCATCTCATGATTGATTGATAACAAATTATTTTTATTCTCATAAATTTTTGTATCTTCAACTTTAGATTCCGATTTTGGGACGATTTTGGTGACCAAACGGCGTGCCGATTTTACCAAAAGCTTCGCACTGCGTCCCCTACCTACAAGTAACTTGCATACCAAATTTCAAGTCTCTAGCTCTTACGATTCTCAAGATATCTTGTTTACTGCAGACCGACAGACACACACACACACGAACCAATGGTCCAAACCAACTTTTTTGGTGTCCTGAGGCTATAATTCGTCCAGAAATGTGATAACTGGGTAGGTCAAATTTCCGCCGATTACATTACTTTCCTTATTATAGGATAAGGAAAGCAAAAATGTTCAAGAATCTAGGTAACAAGGGGTTAGCAATGCTAACCAAATTATTTAATAAAGCATGACAAGAAGATGAGATTTCTAAAGAGTGAGATATAGGAATACTATTACCAATATACAAAAAAAAAGATATACGAGAATGCACTAACTACAGAGAAATTATATTATTATTGATAGTAGCCAAAATATACGAAATAATTTTAGAAATGAGATTAATGAAGAAAATAGAACATCAGCTAGAGGACGTACAGTGTGGATGCAGAACGGGCCGAAGGGTGCAAGATCATATATTTATAGTGAAACAACTAATAAAAAAATTTATACCGGATAAAATATTTGTAGCATTTATTAACCTTGAAAAGGCATTTGATGCCATCAAAAAGAAACTAGTGTAGAACTAGTACAACGCATCAAGAGTATACGAAAACACAATAACACAATAATTATAGGTAATGATAGTAAATATTTTTTAATTTTCTTGATACTATATATATATACTAAAGCATACTAAACAAACAATGATACACGACATTTTAATAGAGTACGCATGCTTGGAAATAATTTTGCCTTTTATTATAATTCTTAAAAATTATTTTAAATGAAACACAGGCTGAATATTGTAAAGTTTGGATAAATGCATCGCATGAAACGTGCCATCCTTCAATAAATATGAATTTAATTGATAGAAAACTCTCAACGAAATGAACTGAAATTTAATAATCTTGGCGCAGCTGTGAAGCTAGAAAATGTAGTTAACGTTCTGCAAAAAGTTTTATGCTTTATACAAGCATCGTTAATAAAAAGCATTTTTCAGAAGTTTTCGCCGTCGCTATATTGTAATTTGCTTTTGTGCTCCAACGGAACGTCACGCATGTTTCCCCGAATCCACTTAAAAGAGACGAGAAATTTCGATATGCATGAGAATCCTTTAAGCTCACGCTATAAGTTTCATTACGTAGGTTAACAGGAATATTTGGAATTTTATAAGAAAGCTTTGACAACGTGCACAAAACCAGATAAAATATTGATGTAAGCTTATATAACAAGCAAAAATTTGCTTTACATGTAAAGAAGAGCGGACCCTATGCTAAACTATAGGGTTTAACAAAATTTTATTGAAACGAATGACGGTGAATTATATTCAAGTGAAAGTGAATAACGGCAATAATTTAGCGGCCGGAACCAAAAAATTGCGGCTACTTCCGGTCAAACCGGTCTCGAGATTTTCCGATCAGGCTCATTTTCGGCCTCTCTACTTGACTTATGATCCTTAGTTGAATACTGAAAACGCTATGTCTCGATCTATCACAGATCAAAAATTATAAGGCGTAACAGATGTCAGAAATGACAGAAATAGAAGCTGGTCTCCAGTTTGGAAGCTGCCTTGATCAAGAGTTAGAAAAGCGTGACAGGGACGGACATGACAAAAGTAAAGCTGGTCTCCAGCTTGAAATCTGGGTCCGCTAAAAATCCTTTACATTTAAACTTGCGTAAGTGCTTAATAATAAATAAACAATTCACCAAATGTATCTATGATTTTTAACAGTGACACATTATTCAAAAGTAATTGTTTACTTCTTCTTGAGGGATTCAAATAAGAGAACATTTTTTATTCTAAAAATCAATGCTCTTATCCCTTTGTTTTTTGCCTTTTTCAAAGTCTTGTACATATTGCTGTGTTATTTTCTATTTTTCGTTCAAATGTTGTCCATTGTCACAAATTTTTATAATAATCGATTAAACACTCTCTTTAAACAAGCCCAAACAGTCGGCTACTGTTGGTATGCAAATTCTCTTTGACTCTTTATTGAACAAACACAATACCCATCTCGTAAAAACTTATTTTTTGTGTTATTAGGTGCCAAAATTAGACTTATCAATTTAAATTTTTTTTTACCTCACGCATTTTCACTCTCTTGTCAGCTAATATCATTACAATACATTATTGATGGTTTTTAACACAAAAGCTTTCTTTGGAACATGTTTAATGTTAGCTTTTTCGCTCTGAAATTAGTTTTTTCAAAGACGAATGGTTTTATATCTTTTATTGAATTCTTATGTATTTGATTTTCTTCTAATAAAAGGTCACCCAAATATAAAACCAAATTTAATTTTAAATAAAACGACTTTTAAATTGATTTTGTGATTTAATTGGTCAGTTGATGTCGCAATTTCGTAAAACGAAGTTTGTAGGAAACTAAGCTGCATATTATTTGCACAAAGGAAATAATTTTCTATATCACAAAATGTGCGATAAATTTAGGGCGTTTTGCTCTGGACTCGACTAAACAACCTGCAGCTGGATAGACTGATTAAAGAAATATTAGCATCTATATTCCTAATGGGTGAAATAATGATGACTCTGGTTGGAAGAGAATAACTGCAAGAGAGAATTCTGCCTTTTTTATTATGGATCCTTGTAATAGACAAGCTATTAAAAACATTAAAAAAACGAATATAGAGCACTGACATATGCAAATCACTTGGTCATTTTATACTAAAGAGAATTAAACAATATAATTAGACCCCGAACTGACTCTAGGATCAGGTGAAATAATGGGTCAGAAAACAAAAAAACAATATTAAAAAAATCCGCCCGAACAAAGAACAAAGAAAATTATTTAAGTATACTTTGTCTACTTCAAGCATACATTTCTGCAGGTGTTAAATACTTGTCAGGCAACGCAATAGATTTTTGCGAGATTTAACATTGACAATATAAGTTAAATAGTTTCAAACTATCTAGGACAGGCTGCAGCATACTACTTATCAAAAAATATATTATGAAAAATACAATTAACAAGCAATAAAACTTGCCCTCTTTCATCAAAAATATATTTAAGTTTTCCAGCTTTCACAAGCGGAAAGGCTGAACAAAATTAAAGTTTTAAATCATATTTAAACATAGTTGTTGTTATTCTTAACTCCAAGATGTTGCCATTAGAGTACTTATATAACTGAAGAACAGCATTGCCATTTTATATATTGTTACACTATAATCTGTCACAATTAGACATTTAGCAGTTGGTTTAATTAGTTGAGAGATATGGAAGCAAAATGTCCGTTGATGTTATACCTACGTTAGGCTTAAACCTAGTTTAACTTATACTAAATAACTTACAGATTATGTAATGTAATTTGTTTTAGTTTAGTTCATTTAAAACTTTTTAATCGTTGTTGGATCTCACTTTTATTTTCTGTTAAGCATTTCACTAATATGTTAGGGTGATACGATCACAGTGCCGCGCACTAAGTTTTCGTATTTTCTAGTTAATGGTAAAGATTACGAAGTCGCGTCTTTTATTGAGGGCGTACTAAGATGTGTATGCTATGATGCTGATTAAATCGCCTTTGAATTTAGATGTTGAACATTTTTTTCTGCTTATGGGTTTTAACATGGTTTTATAAAGGAGTAGCTTGTATTTTAAGGATACTTGTAACCTGTGGCTTATCGACCAAAACAGTTTTTGTAGCTTTAATCGCAGTTGTTTGTACTTTTTGCACTCATGCTACCATAGTGGACAACACCAAAAATTTTAACGAGCTCCATGTTATGGTGAATCAATTTACTAACGCACAGATTAAAGTTATTAACAATAAACACTTTAAAATTAATGTACAGGACAAAAAATATTTTAAAACGCGTTCTGAAGCACTAAATAATATAAAAATACTTCTGGCATTCTTATGAGAATAAGCCAAAAAGGTCAATTAAAACTAAACAAATAGTCCAGGAAATGCGAAAACGTGGCTACAAACTCCTTGACGCCACCCCCAAACTAAAATATAGAATTATGTACCATTAAATATATTTATGCCTTCGTTTAGACATTATAAAAGTGTCGGTAAAATCTATGGTATTACGGATATATTAAGGTGTCTAGAGTCTAAACTTGTACTCCAATGTAAAAGGTGCTAAGCATATAACCATAAGCAAAAATTTTGTTTTAAAGACCCAGGCTGTGTTAGATGTACCAATAAATATCTAACAAGTGATTTCTATAAACCAAAGAGTAATAAGCCAAAATGCGTCTACTGTGGATAGCAGCTTCTAGCAAATTATAGGGTGTGCATGGCTGCAAAATAAATGCAAAATATAAAAAATAACCGTATAAAAAGCCCCTCTTACCCAAACAGCCATAAAGTTCAAATCAACAAGAACCAGTACCCAAAGCGAACGAATGTTTAGAGACCTATAGGCAAGCTACTTCTGGTAAGAATAAAACTAAAAAGAACCAATTAAGGACACTCTCCAGCAAATACTGGACAGGCTAACTAAAATAGATGGGCGTATAGTAAAATTAGAATATAGTGTCAAAGGTGCTATTCCAAAGTATTAAAATGTTAATTAGATTGATAATAATTGAATGGAATGCTAACGGGCTTTTGCAACACCAACAACAATTGCAAATAGCTCTAGATATAGAAAACATTGATACCTGCCTCATTTCTAAGACACACTTTTCCAATAAATCTTTTATTGAATTTAAAGGATATAAAGTATACCATATTATAAACCCTAAAAACGCAGCTAAAGGAGGCAGGGCAGTCATCATAAAGGAGTCGATTAACCATTGTCAAGAAATGGGATATAAAACAGTAGAATTTTAAGCTACCGCAGTAAAATCAGAACTAGGACATATAAGATTATAATTGCAGCAGTAACATCAAAATTTATATTTTATGAACAGCCAGGGACGAAGATTTATAATTGGAAATGATTAAAACTCCAAACACAGCTACTGGGGATCTAGACTAACAAACACCAAAGGAAAAAACTCATGGAAGCAGTAAAACAACTAAAATGTAAAACACTGTTAATGGGGAAACCGACATACTGGCCTACAAATTCAGGGAAAATCCCAGACTTAATTAATTTTTTATAACTCAAAATGTTTTTGTAAACTGCATGCGTGTGGAAGAAGCCTGGGACATGAACTCTAATCACTCTCCATTCTTCTCACGCTCAGCGATAGCATTATACAAAAGGAATTATTTCCTAGATTAGTTAATAAGCAGACTGATTGGTGGAGCTTTAAACTACAACTTGAACAAAATATAAATTTATCAATTCTTTCGCAAAATAGAAAACAATTTGATAACGAAACGGAAATGCATGAGATAATACCCCTCCCATTATTACAAAAACCAAAGGAAATAACTACCCATGAGAAATAAGAAAACTTACCTATGAATAGAGAAGACTTAAAAGAATCTGGCATCAATCTAGAGCTCCAGCCGACAAAACTATACTGAACAACGCTACACAGCAATTAAAAAAAAAAAAAATTCAAAAACTCTCTGAAAGCGACTAAAAAACTAAAAAGACCGACTCCGCAGAATCCACCGATAAAAATGCAGATGGGAGCTAGGCAAAAAGCAATGCCCAGAAGGTTAATAGATTTGCGGAACATCTAAAAAGAAAATTTCAACCGAATGAAGGTGAACACGTACTAGACTGGGAAAACCTTAACCAAGAAGAAGGCGAAATCACTCGCCACTTTCAACAGAAATTACAACTAAAACAAAAAAATATTTACCCAAATAGATTCCGGATTTGATCTATTCACTGGGAAAATTTTAAAACAACTTCCTAGAAAGCCATAGTCAAACTTACCTAACTTATCAATGCCACATTTCGGTTGAGATATATAGCCAAGATATGGTAACTAGCTGAAATGATAATGATCCTCAAACCTAAAAAAATGATTTTCCTTCTTCCAGTAATCTCGAAACTACCCAAAAACTTATTTCTTAAAATATTGAAACCCATCATAGTAGATAGGAACCTGATTTCCATTACATTGCTTTGGCTTTAGTGAATGTCACTCAGCTGTAGATCAAGTCCATAGGATAATACATATAATAGAGAGATCGTTAGAGAAAAGAAAAGTTTGTGCTGCTATCTTCCTTGACGTGGCACAAGCTTTCGATAAAGTGTGGCATGAGGAACTTATATAAATTAAGAAAACTTCTGCCCAGACAATATACACGGTTATTGAAATTATATGTTACAGATAGAGCTTTCAGATTTAAGCAAGAAGATACTTATTCTGAAATAAAATAAATTAGAGTAGGAGTGCCATAGGGCAGTGTATTGGAACCTGTACATTATTTATTATACAGCAGTGACATACTTGAGTTAATGAATAACACGACAGCTATTTTTGCAGACGACACAGCCATCTCGTCGGTAGGCAAAGACTACAAAGAAACGTCTGCTAATCAAATTAACACCTGGACTAAACGCTGGCGAATCAAATTGGACGACAGTAAATCCGTTCATGTCAATTTTACAAACAAACATAATCAATATGTTCCCATTAGCATAAATAATACATAGATACTATATGCTAATGCAGCAAAATATCTGGGTCATATTAAAAAGAAACGAGAATAACTTGACTTTAGGTATAAGAAAATGTATTGGCTCTTGGGTAGACACTCCACCTAGCCAATATACAACAAAATACTATTGTATAAACAGATTCTTAAGCCCGTATAAAAAACCAATATAAACATCATTCAACGTTATCACAATAAAGTGTTGAGGAGTATTATTAATACTCCTTGGTACTTCAGAAACAGCGACCTTCATAGAGATTTGGAAATGGAAACTGTTAATTAAGCCATTGGAAAATTTGCCAAAAGTAACGAACAGCGACTACTTTGACACGTCAAGGTTGAGGCCATCCAGTTCCTCGACAACACGATGGTAGTCAGAAGACTCAAGAGAATTAAATTTTTTGAGTTGGTATAAGCGCCAGTGAAAAAACAGAGTAAAGTGCTATTAGTGTACACATTAACTAAGTGTAACTAAATAATTAGAGTGTAGGATCTGCTAATCAGTAAGACCTTAGGTTAAGTTCTGTAATAATAATTTAAGTTTGAACAAAATTTCGACTTTCGAGACAAAAGTTGGTGGGGGTATTGATACGGTCTTTTGGGGTTTGCCCCTTGATTGTTAAGGGCGGTAAAGCGATTGATGGTATTTAACTCGTAGTTTTAGGTTGTTTGACCTAATCCGTTTGTTTATCCTCATGATCTTGTCGGTCAAGGTTTTAATTGTTGATTAATTGCCAACATTCAAGTATTGGCTATACTTGGTGCTATTAAAAGGCTAATTATAATTGTGCGGTGGTAGGAAATTGTCCTATGTTTTGAATAGTTGTGTGAATGTGTTGTTTAGATTTGGTGGGAGATTTTGGTAGTTTTCTTGATCACATTGTATTTTTCCGTTTGGTATACTTACAGTGGATGAAATGTAGGGCGCTGCGGTTCATTCTTGCTAATAGTAAAGCATAACGGCTTTGAATTATTTTTTACCAGCAAATAAATCGGTGAATTATTGAGATGTTTTAAAGGAATAAATTTTAAATAATAATTGCAGTAATAATCTTACGACACTTGCTTATCTTAACTCCAGCCGCAATCGAACACAACCTTGCAAATGCAAATTTAAACGACAGATCTAATCTTGCTAGTTAATATTTTAAACTTGACCTTATTATAAAAATAAGACCACGGTCGTTGTAATTTTAATGTAACAGCTCTATTAAGGCGCTGCAGCTACTTTTTTAAATCACGGTTTTTATGTGAGCAAAACAGACAGTTTAAATTAAATTACTCTAGTGCTTTTAATAGAACATTAGACTAAAATAGTAAAGTTTTGCTTTTAAAACTTTATCAAATTAAACATGTTAACAAAAATATTTTTTCGGCAAAATGAATCTCCAACGCTAACATCTTAAAGTAAAAAAAATGTTCAGGTTCACAAAAAATGAAAATCCATTGGAACAAATGGTAAGTGTCGAGAAATTATTGGTTACAAAAATTTAATTTATATTCTTAGAAAGAAAACTACAAAATAAATTATAATATTTTATAAGTAATTATTTCAAAAATCTACATTTTATGCTAAATATTTTAACTTACTGGGCTTAATTCTCGTAAATTTGAAAATAATGGTTCATAATTACAGGATTACAATTAATGCAAGTTGCTACATTTTTAATAATGTGTTGTTAATAATAAATAATATTAATAACACATTATTAAAAATGACGAAGAAAATATCAAAGTAGTAGAGTTTATGCAAATATTTTGTTGTTATCTTCACAATTGTAAGACATCTAGGTGATATAGTATTATGTGAAACTATAAACAAATGTGTACAACATATGTACCTACTTTTAATTTTAATAATTGAATTATTATTTAATGTAAAGTTTTTAAGTCCCTTCTCTACTAAAAAACGCAAAGCTGCATGTTATTGTCCTGATCGGCTTTAATTTATTTGGAGACATAAATTATTTTTTCGAAAAATATACTATTATATGGTGCCTGCCATTCGCATCCTCCGCCCGCGCTATAGCAAAAAAGTTAATTCGACATCGATCAGCGAGGAATAGTGGATGGAGCAGGGAGTACCGCGAACACAGATCTTCTGGAAGTCGCCGTACTGTAACGGAAAGCTGACACGTTTTGATTTATAGTATTAAGGATTAGTATATCATTTTAAAGAGATTATTTGCAACATTTCTGTGTTACATTACTTTGTTCTTCTACATTTTGCGTCCCATATACCGTACCGCCTCAATTAATTTTAATAAATGTTACACATCGACATTTTCAATTAACTTAATTATATATACTAATCTACATCATACGCAGATGAATCGGGTAGTCAAGTCTTTTATTCTTAGTATTTTAAAATACTAATTTCCAAGAGCAAAAGATAGTATTTTATTATTTAAAATGAATACTGTTAACTACCAAAAATATCTAGATGCTGTAGGTAATACTTGCATTTAATATATCTGATTGTCTGTGTGAATTTACATCTGCCATACGCGTTCAAAATTCTTCACCAAACTTTTGATTTGTAATCTATATTATAACAAAGTCAGTTTTGAAAATGCCTAATGAAGTATTTAAGATATTTACATCTGTACAATATCTACAAAAAAATTATGTCTTAAAGAATTTAAGTGGTAGATTTCAATAATAAATTAAATAGTCTAAAGGTTCACACTTAGACTATTTGTTCACGTCTCTGTCATCACTTTGCTTCTAAAAATACAAGTCAAAAACTGTTTTTCCGTAAGCTACTCATAGATCAAATTCTAAAATACCTCACAAATAGGAGAATAGACAGATAGATACGCTAAATCTATAAAGCCGCTTACTTTACATAATTTAATAAAGATTTTAGGATCTTTCTTTTTGAAGATTGATTGGTATTCAATATTTATAGAAGAGTTAATCAATATACGGTCCAACAATGGTTTCTTATAAAAATGTTTTTATACTCGATGGAGCACGTACTAAAACAACCGATTGTCAGAAAAGATCTGGTAAACCAGTTGCATTAAATTAAATTAAAATTGTTATTACGTAGTGTCTACTTAAATAAATTACCATACTTGCTGCCATATGGACAAACCCAGTTTTATTCTTAAAGTTTTCTCATACTTGGCGGTTGGCCTATTAGTCACTAAAAATAATTAATGATCTGCGTTTATTTCGAACTAGGAGTAATAATTTCGGTCGTCTAAGGCATGGTGCTTGCCACACGCCCCGTATCGTATAGATAGTGCGCGACGACCTAGCAGTGAGGACTCAACCTCTCATTTCACAGGCTGTACTTCCACGCGTGAAATCGAATCCCACTATTATTTTAAATATTCTAATTTCTATTTTTCTACTGTTCGGTAAGAAAATCATATTTGTTAATGAGAATAAAGTTGGTTTGAATAATATTTAAAATTATAAAACAGTTTTAAATCACATATTTTTAGAATATAATTTAAAAGTATCTGTACTTATTTTCATTTGATATTAGATTAAAGTGCAGTATGGACAATATGTGCAACGTATGTGAGTTGTGTAGAACACATGTTTTTAGGCAGAATTATTGCGAAAGCCTTTATGTGATGTACATACACACGTTTTAAATAAAAATGGTTTTGAGGTCGGGGAGGAAACAAAAAACTACGGTGCAATTTCTTTTACTCCTGACATTAAGGCATCTAAAATGGATGGTATTTCTAAGAAATTACCTAAAAACAAAAAAAAAAGATAAAAAAGCTCCAGGTTGTTAATGACATTTACGTGCCGATGAGTCAGATATAATTTAATCATTCGAACTTCAGACTCGAATAAAAAATGAAAAATAATATTCATCTAAAATTAAATTTTATCGGAAAGTTACTGAAATAAAGTGAAACTTGGGGAAAATCATTTTAATTATTAACAATCTGAAGAGTTCAGTTGGTATGTTTATTATTGTTTTTAATATGTCTGCAATGCAATCTTTTTATTATTAAATTGCCTTACTTTATCTTTTGCTGCATGTCCCTGTTAATTCTTTTGCTGTAATTACTTTTAAATATTCTTAATTAGTCAAATTTTCACGTGTTTTTAGTGAATAATAATGTTAAATTCTTTTATGAAAGTTAGCTATTGTTCCAAAACTTACATAAAGATAGATATATAAATCAGAAAGTTTCAAATTACACATTATATTGACCTACTTGTTAGTAACGCCAAATTTAAAAATGCATTGACATAATGCTTAATAAAATATTATAAAAGTTTAAACTTCAGAATGGTCGATCAGCAATAGCCGATAAAGAAAAATATTTTATATGTCCATCTCTAATTCTAAAATTGTTATAAATCTGAGAAACGTTAAATAACAATATAATAACTAAACACCCTAAACAAGTTTTAAAAATTGATGAACAAATAACTGTTCTAATATGACAGCATAAAACAATTCGAGCTGAAAAATTTTGAAAAAAACCGAGTCTGCTCAGAACCCATCTAGCAGTCTATTTGGCCACTACAGTATATATGTGTCATTAATTATTTTAGTGGCACCTGTTTTCATATACTGCCTAAAAATGTAAAAATGTTGGATGCTATCTTGTTTTAAGTTAAAACTCAACAAGTTTTTCCTGCCTCCTAAACTAATGACGCATCATATTTTAATATATCAGATAAAAGTAGTAACAGGTCAAACAATGTAAAGTTATAAAACATCTTAATTTGCTTAATAAAAGTTACACAAACTTTCTTTCATTAGACCTTACTGTTGTTTAGTGTTTTTACCAAAGATGCACACCTTACTGAAATAACAAGTACACTTTTAGCAGCACATTTTGCTCGCTTTGTCCATTTATAGAATAGGAAAGATTCGAATTGATTTTTCTAAACATTGTAAAAAGAAATATTTAAATAAATCTTTCAGACAAAATACTGTTAATGGCTAAACTCAAAAAATTTGTACATTAGGGGGGCCATAACGATATCTAACACCTATATCTAAATCATGCACAAACTTAAATTTATTTTTCATAAAAATTTCCACATAAACTAAAACTAGAGTAAATAATGTATATTCAGGTAATATAATATAGATACGCTGATACGTGGTCTGTTCCAGAAGTATCGATTCATATACGACAAATAAGCCTATATACGTTCAAAAAATTTTGATGTTGAGCTTGTTGCTAGTCTAAATGCAGATTATTTTCAACATATTTTTGATCATACCCGAGTTGTTTGTACTATGTCTTTAATTATAGTACACGCATTGTAACGTTTCTTAATGGCTTATAAATAATTACTGCGGCCATTTTAGAA
Organism: Sinelater perroti; assembly: GCA_036346155.1. NCBI lineage: Eukaryota > Metazoa > Arthropoda > Insecta > Coleoptera > Elateridae > Sinelater > Sinelater perroti. Next base: position 192,759 of record JARFIY010000348.1, on the reverse strand, counting down.
ATATTCGATAACTAAACGGTCAATGATTAGGTCGGCTATGGGAGAGTTTTTATTCTGTTTGTTGAAGAAGTTTTCATGTGATCCGTGCCACAAGTGGTCGAGCGTTATCTTGTTAGAAGATTGTTTGAAGCATCATAAAGAAAAGGTTTTTTGTCAGGAATTGTAAGACGGCATCGATATAGTTGTCACTGGTAATATAGCCTTTAATTTTCACTAAAATTGGTCTGGTATCATTACAGATAGCTTTTCATGTCATAATACTCGTAGTTGACGTTCTATGTATAGTACGAATACAATCTTTTTGCTCCTTTTCCGCGCGTCTACGGTGTATTAATATTAGACTAAAGTTTTTGTTTAAACAAAATCTGGGTATAAAAAACAATTTTTACTTTTACAATTTTACTTAGTAGGAAATAGTGGCAGTCAGAAAAAGGACGTCTATTGGGAAATCAAACGGAAAGAGGACTAGCTTTAGGTCCAAGGCCTACAGTTTGAAAAATATCTAAAATTATCGGTTAATTTCTTTTAAGAATGTTAGTTGATCCAGGTTGTATTTGTACGTCAGTTTGACATAATTTTTGACCTGTTTGTAAAAACCTTTCAAATAGGCCAACAATTTGTTCAATCAAATTAAATAGAAAACCTTTTTTCAAAACCGTAAATTAAAGGGGTTTATAAACCTTTCTAGAATTGTGAAAGGGAGAGTTACTTAAATTTTAAAGAAATTATCTTTATAATATACAGTAAATATTTTTAATTTACATGCAAAAATCAAAATTATGAAAATATACAATTTTTAAATTTTTAACCATAATTTAACAAAAATTATAATTTTAACTTATTTTTTAAGAAAAAGTAATACTAAATTTTTTTAGGAAAAAACAAAAACAAAAATAGAAGACTAAGAACAAAAATTAGAGAAATCAAGGAAAGAAGCTGACGCAAAAGGTCAGAAACAAAAAATAATCTTCTTAATTATTTTTAATTAAAAACTTTTATAGATATTAATATATTAAAAAGAAGTTTGTCTTGTTTTAAAAATTTTTGAATCCCTTGTTAAAATAAGTAAATTTACATTTCAATAGGTTTAAAATTTTTCAAGCAAATTAAAAATCAGGTAATCCTAACAAAGGAAAGAAAAATTATGTTTAAATACGTTTTAAAAATTTAAATTTGGCTTAATTATTTGTGAATTAAAACCCAAATATCAAATGTGATAATTACAAAAACTTTAAAAATATTTAATAATTAATTATTAATTTAAAACATTGCCAAACAACAGTCAAATAATTATTGAGAAGGTAAATCAACAATTAAATTTTAAGGTCATAGAAACTTTATTAAAGAAATGTATATTTCACCCTTCAATCTTAATAAAATGTATTAAAAGTATAAATACTTTAAAATTGTTTCTTAAGTTGTTCCCAGAAGCAAATTAATCCTTTTTTAATATAGATGCCAGCTATAATTTTTATTGTTTTTATATTTTTATGTAAACTACTTAAAGTACGTTACCTACTACAGATTTCTGTAAAAATTGCATTTGTTTTGTTAAAATAATATGAAATCCCTTCAGTATAAATTAGTTTTTATTTTCTATCAAGCTTTATAAGGGATTACTTAAAATACCAAAAAATGGTAAGCAAAGTTTTGTGCTTTTTTTTAAAACCTTTGCCCAATTGGAAAATTTCGTTGTATAACATTCTAAGTATTGCATTCTGTACCTTCACAAACTAAAAGTTTTTTAATTTTCACTTCCCTACAAGCAAGAGTTTAAAAATACAGCTAAAAATCTTCAACTAATAATTTAAAAAGGATTTAACTTTTAATTTTCTCTTTTTAAAATATTGTTATATTTTAAACTTATTTTTAAATGTGAATTAAATTAAAAATCAAAATTTTTTTCATGTCTAACAAAAAATATTAAGAAATTAATTAATTTAATATTCTTCAAATTACAAGCCGGTACTTAAAAATTAATTATTACATCAATTAGTATTAATTGCAATACCTGAATTAAAAAAATTTTAGAATAGAAAAACACCGGAACCTACCATAAAAGGTTATTCATTCAAAATTTAAATCCGCTTTTACCAATGAGTACCCTTTGTTGTTAAATTATAGCCCACAAAAGTTTGAGAAAAATTCGACAAAAATATTATTTTAAAACACTTTAAATATTAACTTGGTTAATTTTTAAAAAGTTAAAAAGGTTATAAATAATTTATTTAGACAACAATATGTACCATTAAATTTTGGCAATTAAAAGTACTAATATTAATGTAAAGAATCGTATAAATCAAGTTGAAAGAAACCAAAGGAAAATGTTCTGTTAGGTACAAGTTGTTCCCATATGCATATACATTGTTATAAATACAATGGAGTAAAGTGTACCGCATATTGTATTAACCAAAATTTAATATTCTAATTACATTTACATAGTGTACTAGATTAAAATTTTAAACTAAATTTCTTTATTGAGGACTGTTTAGGAATAAGCACGTTATTCAAATGTTTTTAAATAAATATGCAAGCACAACTGGTTTGTATGTATTTACAAATTTTATCATAAGTTCCTTTTTCATCGTTCAAATTTCCCATTTTGAACCTCTTAGAAAGTTATTAAAATAAATAGTTTTTAAAAAGGCTGGAGGGGTAAATTTTTCAATTTTTGATCATTTTTTAAAAAATTTTAAAGGTTGTTGAAGGAAAATTCCTTCCTTTGAAATAAACAAGCCGCAAAGTTTCTTTTATTTCAATTAAATACTCTAATTTTAGGTTTAGGTCAATTAAACTGTGAAATAAAAATATAAATAATTTTCGATTGAAAAATAAAATGGTGTATAGCCTCAAAAATGTATATAATCATTTCCCCACATTTTAAATCCAACAAAAAGGCAAAAAATTTTTTAGAATGTGAATTTTTGGCACTAGGTATTGGTTAAAAATTCCACAACTTTTTAAACCGGTATAAACTATTGAAATATATTTAAAAATTAATATATAAATATTATTTAAACAGTTACCAAGATTTTTTAATAATACAGTTTTTGCTTTAAAATTTTTCTTTTAGTTAAACTTGTACAGAATTTCACGTATATTAACCATTTCTTTAGGTTTGGAAACAGAAAAGAGTCGAAGGGCAAAATTGGAGTTCAGGAAGTTGTAACCCAATTTATGGATTTTTAAGGGTCACCGGTTTGCTATGGTTTGTGAGAATAGGCACCCATCCGCGGATAGCTTTTTTTCCCGCTAGTTAAGTGCCTAAGCCTCGGCCACCTCAGATTTATTTAATCATAATACCATTCCATGGATTTTATCACGATTTAAAGCGTGAGAGTCTTTTGGGGTCCTAAGTCCGGCCACTTTTGGTCGAACAAGAATTCAGTAAACCATCTTTAAATTGAAATTAGGTGCAGGCCCCAAGATTTACCCTTTCTTTGGTTTTAGTATTTTTTTACCCAAAAATAATGATATAGATCAAATATTTTTCCTTTTCGTCAAAATTCAGAGGTTTTGATGATTCTTTGCAAAAGTTATTTAAAGCTTGAAAATATAATCCCGGAAAAATCCTTTGGGAAATTTGTTCATTTTTTCAGTATTTTTAAACATTTTGTTTAGTGTTTGGAAAAATTCTTTTGATTGACCAATCTGGATGTTTTGCAGTTTTGGCGCACTCTGTCGTATCTGGTAATACTTCTCAATGTTATGGTTTTCCAGGTAAAAGTTTGTAAAGCCCAGGTGCCACCACCAAAAGTCATTATTTTTGACTTTCTTCGATTTGGGGAAGTATTTTGGTGTTTACGCCAGATTGCGCCAACAAAATCGGTTTTATATATAATCAATTTTTCACATGTTTAAGCCACAAAAATGGATTACCAAAAAATTTTTACGAAAAAAAAATATGGGATTGCAACCCTTTTGTTGTGGATTTCAATTATTGTTAGATTTTTCTAATGGGTTTTTTGGGGGTAAAAACTTTAAGGTAATTTTTACAAAATCCTACTCAATTTTTTTAAAACACAGTTACCAGCTTTTTATTTTCGGTTTTTGTTCCAAATGTCTTTCTTTGTAGTCCAACAATTCGCCGCATTGGTGTCCACTTCCTTGGTACCTTCGAGATATTTCTATAAAAACGCCCCTCGGTCCTAACAATTTTTGGAAAGAATTGGAGGGCCAAGAAATTAAGTTTCAAAATGTTGTATGCATTGTTGGTTGATTTAAAATCACTTGTTTTCTCTTTATGACCAAAAAGAAAAACGTTTTGAAAAAACCCCTTGCTTTTTAATGGATTTAAATTTAAATTGTTTGTCCCAAACCATCAATTTTTAAAAATGCTTTTTTTATTTTGATCCTAATTTAGAAATTTTAATTTAAATATAAATCAGCAAATTTTAAATTCTTTTAGAATTGTTCATCAATCCACCTTAATTCTCAGGTGATACGAGGACTAAAAATAATTTAAATTTTTTGTCCAGGAAAAAATTCCGTTTAGGCCTTCCTATCCTATATTAATAAAAACGGAATTTGCTGTCGTTGCAACCCGAATAAAGCAAGCCTTCAAATTCCACAAACATTAATTTTTTACTAAATTTTCTAATAGATAATGACTGCATATGCTTTTTCTACGCAGTGTGCAAGAGGATTGAGGGAATGATTATAAAAAAAGGCTTTAAACTAATTTTGATGTCAAAAATCCATTGATTGCCGGTGTTTATATAAAATCCCCATTATAACAAATATAAAACCTACTCATTTTTTCGAGGTATTTTAAATCACCTTTTAAATTTAATTTTCTTTTTCACAGATTTCATCTTTAACCTAGAACCTGAACTTCAACTGTTTAGACAAGTTTTAAAACCGAATGGACTTCAACCCCGAAAAAAGTTTTGAAAACTTGGTTCCAAAGTAATCCTTCTCAAATTGCCGAGATTTTTTTATGAAACAGAACAACGCCATGTTCAAAATTTTGGTTTCGGGGCATTTCCTCCAGGTAAAAAGTGGCAAATTTTGCCAAAATTCTTTCTTAATTGGATAAAAGTAAAAAAAAGGTGATTTACCATTATAACTTCCAAATGAATAATGTCATTCTTGTTTTGTGTTAACCCTTTTTTTATACTTGGGTCACTAAATAATTTTGTTAAATACGTTAGCTCTACAAAACTTAAGCCAGTAAAATTAAAAATAAAAATGATTGGCAAAATAGCCCTTCCTGTGGAAAAATTTGCAACATTTGAATTAATGGAAATATTTAAATTGCTATTTTTTTGAAAAATTTGTTGACCAGTTTATTTTGAGGGCCAAAACATTTGTACGGAAAGGGTTTGCAAAGAAACAATTTTCAAGCTTTTTGATTTTTCCTTTGGTTCAAAGCAACAACTTTAATATACGCTAAGTTTTTTAATCTTCGGTTTTTTGCGCATCCACTTAAAATACCAAATATCGCTAATACAGGAATTACCCTTTATTTAAGGGGTCTCCCTTTAAAAACTTTTTGAATTTTAAAGAATTTATAGTTTTTACAAATTTGGTTAAATTGGTAATTTTGCTCTTTGCAATTCAAAAAATTCTAAATTTTTTCTTTCACCATTATGAAACAGAAAACCAAAAACAATTTATTTAATTTTTTATATTACGTTAGTTTATATTTTATTTTAGTGTCTAAGAAATACTCAATGGATTTAATTTTGAAATTACGGCTTATTATTTTTAAAAAGCCATTTTCAATAAATTTTAATCTTCTATAATTTATATTTGGTGTTAGCTAGTTCTAAAAATTTTGTAAAATCAAACTTATTACACAATATATTTAGATTTTAATCTTTAAAAAAACCCTAAAAACACATTAAACCTAATTAATTTTACTCATTGTTGCTTTTTAGTAAAATATAATAAAAAAAAAAATAATATTTACCATTATCATCAGCTTATAAAAACAACAAAATTTTAAGAAAGTTATTAAGGTTCAGTACGTACACTTATTTTAGATTTACATACATCATTAAATATTTGAAGCACTTTTTTATACTAATTGGTTCTGTAGCAACGACAATTTGATGCATGTGAAACCGTGGTATTGGTTTAGCTCTTTTTATGCAACTTGCAAAAAATTCTATTCTAACATTTCAGCAGCGTAATATTTTTAATAAAAAAATACAGTTGTCTTAAAAAAAACAAGACGTTTACAATTTTATTTGAACGTACTTAAGTGTGAAGTTTGTATTTAGTTTTATATAGATCTCCATTTAAAAAAAACTCCCAAAAAAAATAAAACGTTTATTGTATTACCAATTTAAATCTTACGTAAAAATCTTATTTGGTTAATAAATTTTAAGAAACAGAGAATATAAATATTAAAATCACTGAGATCAAAACCAAAGAATTTAGACTTTAATTCTTTTCAAAAAGTTTTAACCAAAAATTGAATATTATAATAATATATAATAATTAATATAAAAATAAATATTTAAATAAAAAAAAGATACTTTAGGTTTTTAAATTAAATATATATAAAATTTCAAATTCCTTATTGCAGCATTAGGGTAAAGCCGAGAAAACCAATGCTTTCCGTTTTAATTTTTTAAAGAAAGACGTATTATCCGATAGGTAAAACAATAATTTTATAGGCTTCTAAAAACAAACAAAAAGAACGGAAAAACACTTAGATACTACCCCGGAGAAACAATACTTAAAAAGTCCCTAATTTAAAATTGAATGAAATAAATATAATACCCAAAACTACCAGCTAGCATTCACAAGAAAAAAAAAAGAGTAACGATTGGGCTGCCCACCACAAAAAGTGGGAACAAAATTAAATTGGAAGAAACATACCATAAAAATTTACGAATCAACAAGAACAGGTTGAAAAATGTTTTAAAAATAAACGATGGAAAATATTTACAAAAAGAAAACAAAATAACCTTTTTTTTAAAATACAATCAAATAACACAGACAATACATCCTTGAAATATTAAAGAGCGCAAGGGTAAAAACTGGTATTGAAAAAATCAGGCTTTCAAACCCATTAATTTTATTAAAAATTATTAATAAAAAAAAATTATAATCCATGTAAATTTAAACCAGTTCGAAAATACCTAAAAAGAATCAGAAAACCTGAAATCGGGAAGTTCCCAATGCCCCTTTTAAAAGGTGCCTAAATCGGGTTGTTTCAAAGGGAATTGTTCCAATATTTTTAAGGCTATTTTTTTTAGAAAATTTCAGAATTGGTTTTTAATGGAATATTCAGAAATTAAGAAAAACGAAAACCTCAATTTTTTAATTATTTTACCCAAACATTTATGGAAAACAATAATAAATCTAAAAATGGACTTCCAGTAAGAGACATTCGACTTGACAAAAACGGGTACGAAAAAATGCTGTTAAAAGAAGAACAAATAATCCTAGCCTGCAACCGAACAGAGACAAACCCAACAAACAGACAAACAAAAAAGTGTTAACACTTTTGTTTTTTAAAGTTATTTCAAAATTTTAAAATTTTATAAATTTCGCGATTACATTCTTTCATATAGGAAAAAAAGTAAAAAGGTTATTTAAACTGCCTTTAATGTTATGTTACATAAATAAAAGTGAAAATTATAATTTCATGTAAATGTAAAGTAATTTACGCTAGACACTGAGAAATGTTGCCGTATAGGTCAGCAAACATTTTCGTGTCAGCGACCAATTTTATGTTACCTTGCGTGCGACGATCGGAAGGAGCAGTTTAATGTTTTCACCTGGAAAGTATTATATTTGAAATCAGAAAAGCATATCGCCTGATCTCCTCGTATCGCTGGCACGCAAATAAATAAAAACCATCCGCATTACTTTACACAACAACGTTGAAAATGCACGTAATCGTAAATTGCTGCTACTAAAAAATAAAACAGTAAATTTTTTATGTCGGTAGAGAAATGCTATGTTATTTATAAGTATAATATATAATATATTATTGTTTAGTATTAAGAGGACTATAAAGCTCGCTGTTAGAAGCGAGTTTAATAGGTCGTCATTTCGGATGATACGCAAAAAAGAAACAATAATTTGTTAAGTTTCATGCTTTACAAACTCCAGTTGAACCTAAATGAAAAACATAGTTTTAAACCGTAGTTTTTGTTCTGGCAAACTCAGCAAAGTTAACCTCAAGAAAATTAATGAATAACAGAGATCTGTAATATAAAGCGGGAAATGAAATTTACTGCTTTTATAGCTGTAAATAATTTTTAAATACGAGGCGCGTTTTTTTAATTAAGTACAGTTTTGTTATTAAAAAACCCGAGTAGACTATTTTCGAAAATTTTATTTCTACATGAAAACCTGTACCTTAATCTACTTTTCTACATAATCCACCAATGCACTTATCATATCGTACAGCAAGCGTTTGAAGCCCATCCTCATAAAAATCAGCCGCCTGATTTGACAACGTAAACCGTCTGTTCTCTTTCACTTTTTCATTAACTTTCTGCACCAAATCTTCAGTGATGACCGAAGGCCGTCCGCTTCGTTCTTCATCACGAATGTTTGCCCGCCCATCTTTGAAACTCCTAGTCCATTTTTGCACCATTCAATTACTCATGATGTTTTCGCCATACACTTCACTAATCTGCCGATAAATTTCAACCGCTGTCACACCTTTAGCAAAAGGAAACGAATCACAGCGCGTACTTCAGAGTCGGCGGGGCTCACAATCGGTGGAAACATTTTAACTACTTACAATTGAAAGGCAATCGCGGTCGAATTTGTTCGAATTGACGTCTGTAGTTTGCCAACAGATGCAGGTGCACAGCGCGCATGCGCGAGGTATTGACTGCAGCGCTGCAGCGGCGACATTTCAAAACGGTAATTACTTAAAAAACGCGCCTCATACAATCAAAGTTCTTCGTTATCTATCAATGCACCTGTTTACGTTAAAAAATTATTTAAAGTAATTTTTAAATATGGATTTAATAAAATTAGTCATTTTCTTTGATATCGTAATTTGGCTACTAGAAAGTATTCTTAAAATTCGTTAGGTTTTCTTTGATTCGTACATTCTTTTTATATTTGACCACCTACTGCAAAAAGTAATTTATGTAACACAGTTGAAGCACTAGATTTTATAATAATATCAGGGCAATTTGTGCCTCTCGTGTAAGTCAGTGCGTCCATCTTTAAACATGCAACACCATTGACGTACGACACCTTTACTCACCACGGTTAGTTTGAAAACACACTTTACATTTGGCAGAATATTTTATAGCAACAATTTGTAATTGAGCTAACGGATGAGTAAAGTGCAACACAATCTGCTGCTTTTACTCCACACTGCCTACCAAACTATTTCGTACAGCGCCACATGATAGTCGTTGCTATCCCCTCCCAATTCATACGCATGCACAAACGAGGTTTCTTTTCAAATTGCCCTCGTGTGTAGAGTATAAGGTAGAAATATAGTATTAATTTACATAAAAATATAAACAGAATTTTTAAATTCACTTACACCTAAATTATCACATTGTTTAAAGAATCGTGACATTTGTTTTCAAGCTATTTATTTCAAACAGAATTTTTGCTAATCAAGTAATTACTCTTCAAGGACATTGTAAAAGGTGTTTTATTAAGCCCGATAGAACTTACGAAAAGGTTAACTGCCAAACGAACTGTCATACTGCGCTCACTTTTTGACACTTATGACCAGTATACTCTGGCAAAATATTTTAATTGACGCTTGAACCCTTTATCCAGATTTACTTTGAAAATCAGTTATCGATTCGCGCAACTTATAGACGACTTCGTGATTTTTATGGCGCACATAATCGTCCATCTAAGCAAGCTATCCATCGAACTGTGGATAGATTTTATACCACATACTCTCTAAATGATGGAATAACACCAACACGTCGAAGAAATGTGCGTACTGAAGAGAATATCGCCGCTGTAAACGAAAGTGTGGAAGAAGATCCAAATTTATCGATTCGTCGTCAGTCGCAAGAATTGGGGCTCTGTCTGTCCACTACGTGGAAAATTTTGCGCAAAGATCTTGGCCCCGTATAAGATCCAGCTGGCGCAGGAATTAAAGCCACGATACTATCATATGCGTCGTTTTTTCGCCGATTGGGCTCTAGAGCAGTTGGAAACTGACCCGATGTTTTATCGCAAAATTGTGTTCAGCGATGAGGCTCATTTTTGGCTTAACGGGTTTGTTAATAAACAAAACTGCCGCGTATGGAGTGAAACCAATCCACAACAGACCCTACAGACTCCATTACATCTAGAAAAATGCACCGTTTGGTGCGGTTTACACGATGGTGGCATCATCGGACCTTATTTCTTCAAAAATGAAGCCGGAGCTCGCGTTACCGCACTATGATCAATGATTTTTTATTTGAAAATATGTGTTTGGTGCTCATCTCTACACTCCCTTGTCCCAAATCCCATCTCTACCTGTAACCTTGATCGTACGCTACCCATCCTAGCCACAACTAAACGGGATTTTTACCGCCGCCCGGCATTCCTATTCGAACCCTCGTGAGCGACGAAGCCGCCGGCCAGCCGACCCAGGTGCTCTATTGCGCTGTGCTGGCACGCTGTCGTTGCCTATTGTACATATATGTGCATGCCGACATCTGCCGTCCAGGTTACCAGAGACCATTACTTGCGGTAAGTCTCCTTTTAGTTGTTCCGTCGTGCATTTGTTCCCAACAGCACTTTTTTGCCGCAGTCTGGAGAATGTACAACTGACCTGCCGTCTATCATATTAAAAGTTATTCAAGCATAATTGTATTGTTTTTTCTCAGTTTCTTTGTTTGCTTCATTGTTACTTTGTGGTTAATTTAGTTTTGCCCAATATATAGTTTACACAGCTCTGTTTTGTTTTATTTCCTGTTTTGCTTATCGAGTTTCTTAACTGCGTTTAATTATCAAACAATATGGATGACATTGATCCGGGCGAGATGAGGTTTCAACAGTATAGAGCTAGGTGCCATACGGCGACCGCAACCATGGACATTGAAATCAAAATTTGGCGATAAGTTGTTTTCGAGAATGGACCTGTCAATTGGCCTCCAAGGTTGTGCGATTTCGCACCTTTCGATTATTTACTGTAGGACCACGTGAAGTCACTGGTTTATGCTGATAAACCAGCAACAATTTACGCCTTGTAGGGCAACATTGTTCGTGTTATTCGTGACATACGGCCCAGCAATGCTCGAAAAAGTGGCTCAAAATTGAACATCCAGAATGCGCTTCGTCAAGAACAGCCGCGGTGGCCATATGCCCGAAATCATTTTTAAATATTATTGTCATGTATTGATCTTTCAAATAAAAAAAATTTTTTTGTTAAAATTTCATTTTTGTGTTATTTTTTACAATTTCAAGTTCTATCAGGTTTAAAAAACACCCTCTATTTGTATAGGTTCTAATATAAATTTAGTAACTGTAGCTTTGCTCTGTAATTAAATCCATTCTACTAAATAGCAAACAAAAACATAAATGTTTGTTGTTGCAAACATTGTTTTTTAGTTTTACTAATAGTCCCTCATAAAAACGTTTGACGATATTTTTTATATACTCAAGACCAACTAAAACAGCTTTTTTACATTCCGAGTTAGCTGTAGCAAAAATAATACAAGGCGCAGGGAGAACTTTTGCACAAGGATTTAACAGAAAACAATTTTTCAGTGAAATGAAAGCAAGAAAGTTTTGCAACGGAGGCCGAGATTACACAAAAGAAACAGAGGAAGCTTCTCCCTAAACAGACAAATAACGCAAAGCGAACTACAGGCCGTAAATGTATACAAAGCTCAGACAACGTTCAATAAAAATGCTTGGGGAGATTTACATTTAGCAGCGACTTGAAATATGCAAATTGCGATAATGATGCGATGTAAATTGCAACCGTATTCACTGTGCTACTTGAGCAATTAACAATGAAGCGCTGATTTGCCGAGTTGCTATTCATAAAACCGCAAAAGATCTGCTTAGATTAATGCAAAAATTAGAATTCCCATTTTCACTGAAGTTAACTAAAAATGTTACAGGCTCATTTAAAAAATAACATCCACACTTTTTTGCGATATCTCGAGAGTGAAAAAATAGCTAATTTTCTTTTAATAGGAATTTATCTGCATTATCCTGCTATTCATTAGTTTTGTTGATATTAAATTTGGTTTAGAATATTTAACATAAAGTGTTTTTAACATAATAAGCACCTGTATTTAGAAATTCGTGTAGCATTAGCAATCTTACTATCCAATCATTTCCAAAGAAAGTTTCCCTCACAATCGAGAGATTCGTATAAAATACTGATTACCTTCAGCGGGAAAATTTATTTTCTCCATTTAACTAGTCATTGAAGTATATAGCGTTTATATAAAGATTGAAAGAAAGCAAACAATTGGTAGGCACTATGTACAAATTGCGGGTAGGTAAGCCTTCGTAGGTGTAAAAAAAGGACAGGAGTCAAAATGAGAAATTCTAATGTATCTAATTTAATATGGTTTTGATCTAAATCAAAAGAGATGTTATTTTTTATAAATCAAAAGACTACGGCCCACTATCTTATACAAGAAGAGCTTTACTTTATCTTCCAACTACCTCCAAAATAAAGTCCTTTGGAAGACATAAATTTTCAATATATTTTATAGTCAGATAGCCATTAACCAAAGTTTAACTAAAGTTAAAATATGCTCCCTCAATTCACTTCAGTCGTTAGAAAATTTGTATCGCAAATTCGAATACATCTTATTATCCGTGCCACAATTTTCTGATTTTTTAAGACGCCTAAAAAGCAGTGCTTCGTAAATTCTAACGCAATTTGAGCCTGGTTAATTCCAAAATCAGAAACTATCCCAAACTTTTTTACACCAATGTAATCATATTCTGCAAAAGCTATAGTAAAATAGTGAGTTGTAAGATCGTTTTCCTCCTTCTTTGATAAATATGTTCTTAAGTCGCATACGAGCAGTGAAGGGTGCGGCCACTAGTTGTACGCTCCGCTATCGTTGCAAAACAGCGATAACCGCAGGGTCACAGGGCCAAGCGAACACTTCTTCAAGTGCTTCCAGGAGTGAGCCTTACGGAGGGCGAACTCAGGGCTTCAACGGTGCCAGCAGAGCCAGCGGCGGCGATCAGGGCTTCAGCGGAGCCAGCGGGCCGGGCCTCTCCAGCCAGCAACCAGGGCCTTCACCCAGCGAGGGAATCTGCAGTGTTTCTACGGGTAACAGTAATTGTTATAGCTTGTATAGTACGCGTTTAATTTTTGGAATTAATCGTTCGCTCCGAAAGCAGGAAAGTTAAGTGATAGCGCTATCGCGCGATACACGCGCAACAGAGATATTTATTTAAAAGTGCAACAAATACTAGATACCAAGTAAGCAATTTGATCTAAATTAGTCATCAGTCATGTTCCCCACATTACAACAACCTAACCAACTCTTTGGGTATCCTACCCCCAACATCAATAATCAAATGTATTGGCAACAAGGTGTGCCCATGCATAATGCCCCACAACTACAGCAATCATTTCAGCCTTAACAGTCTCCCAATAACCCACTAGCTACTCATCAGAGTATTAATCCTCCAATCAATTTCCAACTACAACCCCCACAACAGCTCATGTCACAACCTACAACATTAAACCCACACAATAAGATTGTAGAACGCATAGTAATAGACACTAGCGACGAAGAACCTGAAACAGACAACAAACACTCGTGGCAAGTTGTTAAAAAGCGCAAACGAGAAAGACAAAATAATGAATCAAGTGTTCCCTCCACTTATCACACAGACATCCAAAATCGTTATAATCCGTTATCTATAATAAATCCAAACGAATTAGCCGAAACAGAAGATCCTAGTAATAAATTTGACACTGAAAGAACTCCTAAACCACCCCCTATATTTATCTACGGTGTAAAAAACTTTAAAGACATGATCACCAATCTCGCCTTGAGAAGGAAACCTTACTAAGTAAAACCCTAGCTAATGAAACAGTCAAAATCACTGCACATACAATTGAAACGTACAGAAAACTTGTACGCCACCTAAAAGAAGAAAACATCGTACACCATACGTACCAAATTAAAGAAGAGCGTGCATATCGCATAGTAATTAGAAATCTACACTACTCCATTCCAATTGAAAACATTAAAGTAGATTTAGGAAATGTAGGTCATAAAGTCCGAAATATCATGAACGTGAAGCACAGAATGAGTAAAGAACCATTATCTCTGTTCTTCGTTGATTTGGAGCCTCAGCCAAACAATAAAGAAATATTTAAAAAAGAATTTTTATGTAACACCACAATAACAGTAGAACCACCCAGAAGGAACAGAGACATAATACAATGCATGAGGTTCCAAGCATACGGCCATTCGAAATCTTATTGCACCAAACCTTATAACTGTGTAAAGTGTGGAGAACAACACAATTCTAAAACATGTGAGAAGCCCAAAATCGCACTAGCAAAATGTGCATTGGGTGGAGAAGGTCACCCCGCCAACTACAAGGGCTGTGCCGTTTACAAGAACCTAGTGGCAACGAGAAATAGACCTAACAATATAACTCGCATAAATCAACATCAAGTATTTATCCCAAATGGAAATACACAAACTAATAACTTCCCAACCAACACAAGGATTACACAAAGTGGCTCTACACAAAATACACAAACAACATATGCAAACTTCGCTGCTAAAGGCAACCTCATCCAAGCTCCTCAAACACCCACCTTAGGTGAACAACTAACAACTTTCTTGAATGAATTCAAAACAATGTTTTTACAATTAATAAACCAAAACGGTATAATATTAAACCTATTAATATCAGTTATTGCTAAACTGAATCCATAATGGCTCATATTCTCAGAATTGTTACTTGGAACGCTAATGGACTGCTCAATCACAAGGAAGAAATAATAAAATTTTTAAATTTAAACAAAATTGACATTCTGCTCATATCAGAAACCCATTTCACCAATCGTGCAACTTTTAATATACCACAATTCACGACAATAATACTCCCCACCCTGATAATAAAGCAGGTTCAGCTGTAATTATACGTAGTTCGATTTCTCGTCATGAACTACCCTCGTACCAAACTGACAAAATTCAAGCAACAAGTATAGTAATAAAGGCTCTTCCATGGCACTTTACGGTTTCTGCTATCTATAACCCCCCCAAAACATTCTATACTGTCAGACGAATACAAAGACTTTCTCAGTACCCTTGGTAACAAATTCATCGATTGGAATGCCAAGCACACCCATTTCGTCTTGAGAATTAGCACACCAAAAGGTCGAAACCTTCTGCGAACCACGATTGACAACAATTGAGACCATCTCACTAACGGGAAACCTACCTATTGGCCAACCGACCCAAATAGACTACCTGATCTTTTAGACTACTTCATCACTTACGGTTTTCCAAGAAATAATTACCTAATTGAATCAAAATTTGATTTATCTACCGATCACACACCAGTCATATGCAGTATAAGTACCAGTGTCATTAATAAACCACTACCTCCTAAACTAACCTCTAAAAATACTGATTGGGCAAAAGTCTACCTGGAAACAAATATTAACCTTCAGCTACGAATAAAATCTCCCGAAGACCTAAATGAAAGTACAATACTTCACAAAATAGTACAACAAGCAGCTTGGCACTCTACCCTCAAAACGATCACAAAACCACTGACTTTCCCTCTGTGCCGTTACGCATCAAACAACTAATTGCTAAGAAACGAAGTGCCAGAAAAGTCTGGCAAAGATGAAGGAACAATATTGACCAACATCAATATAATAGACTGTCTAGAGAACTAAAAGCAGCACTTAAAGAAATCCAAAATAATAATTTTGAACAATATATTACTAAACTTTGCCTAATGATAATACATTGTGGAGGGCAACAAAAAGTTGAAAAAAGATGGCTGTTCCACAATTAAACAATCCAATGGAGAGTGGGCGCGTAGTGATCAGGAGAAGGCCGATACTTTTGGCACGTACCTAGCTGAAGTGTTTCAACCCATTAAAGGGGATCCAGACGATGAGGTAGATAGTTTCATCCAAATACCATGCCAAATGTCTCTTCCAATTAAGCCTTTCACGCCTGCATTAGTTAAAAAATAAATAAGCAAACTTAACATACACTAAGCCCCAGGATATGACCTGTTTACAGGACAAATACTGAAATACCTATCTAAGAAAGCTATTCTACTTTTAACGGTTATCTATAACCGTATGTTAAGCTTAACCTATTATCCAATTGCATGGAAATATGCTGAAATAATTATGATCCAAAAACCAGGCAAACCTCCACATGAAACAACATCTTACCTATCGCAAGTAAAATATTTGAACGACTCATTTTATGAAGAATTCATGAAGAACGTGACTTTCTGACACTGCTCCCCAACTACCAATTTGGATTTCGTGAACGACATTCAACAATTCAGCAGGTGCATAGAATAGTAAACATGATTGCTGAGAGTTTAGAAAAGAAGAAATTCTGTAATGCTGTATTTCTCGATATCCAACAGGCTTTTGATAAAGTGTGGCATCCTGGTCTGCTATACAAGTTGAAAAACACACTATCTAGTAATCTACATCTCCTCCTAAAATCCTATTTAACTGATAGAAACTTTTCAGTAAAATACAACGGATGTCAATCTAACTTTCATGCTGTAGAATCCGGTGTCCCACAAGGCAGCGTCCTTGGACCATTTCTATTTTTAATACACACCACCGACCTACCTGAAACAAATACTACTACAATTGCCTCTTGCCGATGATTTGTTGCTATCCACCAGTGCAAATCCTACAACAGCTTCCGAACAACTACAAACCTATTTGGATCTACTTACGTAATGGTATTATAAATGGAGAATGAAGATTACAAAATCGGTCCAAGTCATGTTCACTAATCAACAAGCAACCTGTCCACCTGTAATAATCAACAACATATCCGTACCTATGAAATCTGAAGTGAAATACCTGGGACTAACCCTAGACCAACGATTAACATGGAAAAGCCACATCAAGACTAAACGTAAGCAAATAGACATCAAACTTCGACAAATGTATTGGCTTCTTGGACGAAAATCAAAACTGTCGTTAAATAACAAAATTCTGTTATACAAATGTATAATCAAACCTATCTGGACTTACGGGCTTCAGTTATGGGGGAGTGCTAAACCATCAAATCTGGCAATCATACAAAGGTTTCAGTCTAAATTTCTCAGAGCCCTTGCAGATGCTCCTTGGTAAGTCAGTAATCTCACACTTTATACCGATTTGAAAATTCCAACCATCAAAGAAGAGATCGAACGCAGTATTATTAAATACCAAAATCAAATAATCAACCACGACAACGCTCTGGTAGAGCAGTTATATGAAAGCGGTCCAATACATAAGAAGACTCCACAGAACCTGGCCTCAAGATTTAATATAACGAAGAAGAAATCATCCAAAGGAATAGCATTAGTGAATGCTTCCCTTATACACTTTGTATTCCATTTATCGCATTTACTTAATACTCCT
Source organism: Sinelater perroti (assembly GCA_036346155.1). NCBI lineage: Eukaryota > Metazoa > Arthropoda > Insecta > Coleoptera > Elateridae > Sinelater > Sinelater perroti. The sequence goes on along the minus strand of JARFIY010000348.1, from coordinate 175,244 downwards.
TTCCTGTGGAAGTAGATTGTAAATATGCTATTATATCAATAAAAAAAAATATATGTTTTTGCCGTACATACCATCTCAACGGTAATTTTCGGTGACACAACATGGCAGGACAGAACTACACAAGTCAAAATGCAAGAAGACTAATGAATCGAAAATTGTTCAATTACGCTTAGACAATAGACCGCCGTGGATGGCTTCATCTAATGAAATTGTGAAAACATACCTTTGAAAAAACTGAAAATTCCTATTTTTAAAAATTTTTTGAAAACGTATTCGAAGAATAGTGCTCCCGATGACAGTACGTTAAGAAACACTACGTGCTTCACATCTACAAAGATACCCTAAAATAGTTAAGAAGATCGTAGAAAATCGATACATTTTTTTATTGTGGATGAAACTACAGATTGTTTTGGGTTCATTACATTCTAAATTTTTCAATAGGAAAGCGAACACGAACCTAGTGAATCTTATTTAATTATATCTCGACAGTTAAACAAAACAAACAATTTGAATATTTTAAGATCTGTTAATGACTGTTCTGTAAATTTTATTGCACCTAATATAGTTACTACTAAAAAAAATACTTATGCTATCAGACGCCGCCCCTCACATGGTTAAAGCTGGGCAACAACTTAAAATAATTTATCCATTTAGTTCACGTGACTTATTCACCTCACGAATGTAAAAATGTAGCCGAACATATTAGATCTAAATTTTCTGATGCAAATCAACTTGTTTGATGTACATCTCTAAACCCCTCTTGTCCCTAATCCCATCTCTACCAGTAACCTTGATTTGTCCGCTTGCCCACCCCTAGTCACAACTAAATGGGATTTTTACCGCCGCCCGGTATTCCCATTCAAACCCCCGTGAGAGAGCTGACCAGTTGCTGTACTACCCAATAGCGCGCTATCAATTGCCTTTTGTGCGTTCCGCACCCTTCCGTGGTGCTCCAGTACATCGGGTCAAGGAATAACCGACCCCCGCTTTGAAGTCGGCAAGCAAAAGCACGCCGTGCAGGCTGCCAGAAAACGTTACCTGCGGTAAGTCTCGTTTTAGTTGTTCCGTCGTACATTTGTTCCCAACAGCACTTTTTCCCATAGTCTGGAGAGTGCACAGCTGACCTACCGCCTATCGTATTTAATTTGTTTAGTCATGGTTGTATTGTTTTTTATCGATTCCTTTGTTTTGTTTAATTCATCTTAATGATACTATGTTATTAATTTATTTGTTCGAAATATAGAGTTTACACAGCTCTGTTTTGTTTTTTTCTGTTTTTTTGTTTATTGAGTTACTTCTAACTGTGTTTAATTATAAAACAAAACTAATTAGTAGCGTAAAAAAAGTATTTGTGAATAGTCCTTTACGGGTTTAAATTTACAGGGAAAAGTTGCCGAAAGTACTTTTACCTCACGAACCAGTGTTGACTAAGTGGGGAACTTGGTTTAAAGCTGCAATTTTTTGTGCTGAACATTTCGTAGCAATTACAGAATTGTTTTTAGAGTTTAACGCCGTCGACAGTGCTGCTATTACAAAAGCATAAAATATTTTTACAAAAACTTCAGAAAGAAGTCAACTAACCTTTATCAAAACGCATTATAGTTTTATAGTAAATACTTGAAATAATTCAGAAAAGAGGAAAATGTTTTTAACAAAAGACGTTGAAATCGTTAAAGAATTTCAAGACAATATTTCAAAAGTCTTAGGTAAAGTCGGTAATCCAATTAATAAAAAATGTTTATGTATTTTAGAAAAAAAAAACAGCCGTTTCAAAACCCTTTAGGAGATTTAGGAAATTTTAAATGGAAACTGAAATTTCTTTATGTGTAGAATTTTCGGATGTAGTTATTTTAAACGGGCTCCAATTATCTAGGTAGATGTTGAAAGGAGTATTTCATGTTATAAAAATATTTTGTCAGATAAAAGATAACAATTCCTCGTAAATAATTTGAAAAAGCACATACTCGTAAATTAGAATGGAAAATATATTTAGTCTTGTTATGTTATACATATTTCTCCATTTATATCAGCTTTTGTAAATAAATGCAAAAAAAGTGTATAAAAAATTATATGGATTTTATTCGAATGGGAATATCCATTAAAAGACACTAGATCAGAACAGCAAAATTATAGTTTTTTAAAATGTGGATATTTGAAGTTTTTCGCATATCTTGCGCTCATTTATATATATATATATATATATATATATATATATATATATATATATATATATATATATATATACACGCATATTTTATCAGTATTATTTGCATATAAACTCGCTCTCTGGTTATCTCTCTCTCTCTCTCTCTCACACACACACACACACACACACACACACACACACACACACACACACACACACACACACACACACACACACACACACACGTACACGCACACACACGCGCGCGCACACACAAACACGCACACAAACACGCACACACACGCACACAAACACACGCACAAACACGCGCGCGCGCACACACACACACACACACTGAAAAAAGAAGAGTCGATAATATGACATCGGAACAGATAGAAAATGTAAATGCAAGAAGAAGAGTTGAAAACAGAACATGTCAACAGATTGAAAATCGAAATGAAACACAAGTTTGGAGACATAGTCAAACAGCTAATCTATTCAGAGCGCGATATGGTGATATGCCACAAAGAGATCAAATGGAACGTATGGATAAATTGTGTCTACATTGCAGTGCTAAGTTTTGGTTATGCGAAAAGACCTCTGGATCAATCAGTTCACCTCATTTCAAACAATGTTGTTCTGATGGTAAACAAGTGCTACCACAGATGGGAGACCTCACACGTACCCCAGAACTCCTTCAGCTATTTGATGGAGATGACAATTTGATTCAAGAGTTCAGAAATAATATAAGAGCATATAACTCTTTATTATCCTTCACTTCGTGTGGAGCCAAAGTCGACGAATCGTTTTAGTCGAAAGGACAGGAGTTTTTACTTATCCTATTCATGGAGAGATGTATCATTTGATTGGATCTCTTTTACCTCCAGATGGACAACGGCCATCTTTTCTTCAACTGTACTTCTATGATACCGACAATGAATTGAATAACCGAATGCAATTCATGGTTAACCGTAATCACCAATTAGTTCAAAGATTACAACAAGTTCTACGAAAATATGGATAAACACATGGATAAAAACCTTTAAATCGGCACTTGAGTCTAATGAAAATCCTACTGCTTTGACATTGAGGATATCGAAAAAAGGTCCTGATCCGCGGACATCTAACCAACCAACAAGTTCAGATGTAGCGGCAATATTACCTAGCGATGACATCGCTGATCGCAGAGATATTATAATTCAGAAGAGATCTAATAATTTGATTAGAATATGTGAAACTCATAGAGCATATGATACCTTTTCATATGTTCTCCTGTTTCCCACCGGTGAATACGGTTGGCAAATAGATATGAAAACATCTGATAATAAATCAATAACACTCATGGATTTTTACAAACAACAGCTGTATTTTAAATCACCAAATATCAGTATACACAGAGGAGGAAGACTATACCTACAATGGGTAGTAGACATTTACGCAAGAATCGAACAGTCCCGACTTAAATACTTGAGGAGTCATCAAAAAGAGATTCGTTCTGAAGTGTACAATGGATTAGTTGATGCCTATTACCAATGATGTTTCACTGGAAAATATTGGTCGGAGAATAATTTTACCATCAACTTTTGTCGGTTCACCACGATTCATGATACAGAAGTATCAGGACGCAATGTCTATTGTGAGAGATTATGGAAAACCCGATCTCTTCATAACTTTCACCTGTAACCCGAATTGGCCAGAAATAACGAGCGAGCTTTTGAAAAATCAGAAAACAAATGATAGACCTGATATAATCGTCAGAGTATTCAATGAAAAATTGAAACGACTTAAGGAAGATATTATCACAAAGGCAATTTTTGGTCGTGTGGCAGCATATGTTTACACAATAGAGTTCCAGAAGAGAGGTCTGCCGCATTGTCATCTCTTAATCATACTTAATCCTGAAGACAAACTAAGAACTATTGAAGATTTTGATTGTGTAGTGAACGCTGAGATTCCGGATCAGAGTCTATACCCGTTAGCATATGAAACTGTTTCTAAAACCTTTGCCATGGACCGTGTGGTGATCTTAACCCAAGATCACCTTGCATGAAAAATGGAAAGTGTTCTAAAGGCTTTCCCAAGAGGTATTGTGAGCATACAACCATACCAGAAGATGGTTATCCTGAGTATCGTCGACGAAATGATGGACGGACAGTAACTGTTAAGAGAGATGGTAATAATGAAATACAAGTCGACAACCAATGGATAGTTCCACATAATCTTTGGTTATGTACTAAATACAACGCACATATTAATGTCGAAATATACTCTTCTGTACGATGCGTTAAATATTTATACAAATACATGCATAAAGGTTTTGATAAAGCTAATATGGAAATCGGTAATGATGAAATAAAAATATATCTTGACGCTAGATGGATCTCTTCGTGTGAAAGTTGTTTTCGTATATTTGGTTTTGGACTTCATGACAATCAACCAAGTGTTTACCGCTTAGAATTACACTTGCCTGATAGACAATTGACAAGCTTTTCGGTTAATGATAACCCAAATGATTTGTTGAGAAACACAAAGAAGACAAAACTTATGGCTTGGTTTGATTTCAACAGAAATTCTGATGTCGGTCGTCATCTGTTGTATACAGAATTTCCAACTCACTTCACATTCACAAAAACTTCTCATTGGCAACCACGAGTAAATAATGAGATTTAAAACTATTGATAGAATGTATTTAGCGAATCCGAGTGAAGGTGAAAAATATTACTTGCGTCTTCTTTTGACGCAAAGACGATGAATCAAAAGCTTCGAAGAGATGAGAACAATTAATGGAACTACATATGAGACATTCAAGCAAACATGTGAGGCAATGGGTTTGCTAGAAAGTGATAGTGAATGGGACCAACTTCTAGAAGAATCAAGTGTTTACCAAAATCCCAAGCAAATGAGGCGATTATTTGCAAATATATTAATGTATTGTAGCCCAAGAAATCCAGCTGAACTATGGGATAAGTATACATTTGACTTAACACATGACTTAGTGAGAAGAGTTAGTGAAACAATCAACGATCTAAATGAATTAAGTGATATCCTACGCCAACAAGTTATTAACGTTGCATTTACTGAAGTCGATGATTTATTATCATCAAGTGGTTTCGCTTTGAGTTCCTTCCAATCGATGCCTCAATTGACTGAAAGAATTGACGACCTCAACAGACTATTGGCTGAAGAATATGATGATGATCAACAAGCGGTAGAAATTTTCGTTGAACAAAACAGCTGTCGACTAAATTCGGACCAAAGTCATTCCATGACGAAGTAATATATTGTGTATCGAATAAACGTCACAAGTTATTCTTTCTTGATGGACCAGGAGGAACAGGCAAAACCTTCGTTTATAATCTCCTGCTTTCTTCCTTGAGGTCTAAAGGAAAAATAGCAATCGCTTTGGCATCGACAGGTTTAGCTGCACTTCTGCTAAAGAAAGGAAGAACAGCTCACTCAAGATTGAAGATTCCAATTGAAATCAATGAATGCTCAAGTTGTTTTATTGGGGCTCAATCGGATCTTGCAACACTTATTAGGCGTGCAGAACTAATCCTATGGGATGAGGCCCTGTAATGAACAGATATGTGTTTGAAGCTGTCGACCGGACCCTTAGAGATATTACCAAAATTGACTCACCTTTTGGAGAAAAGTTATAGTGTTTGGCGGAGATTTCAGACAAATATTACCTGTTGTTAAAAATGGATGTGATTATGATGTGATTAATGCGTGCATTAAACGTTCAAAAAGTTGGCGTTCTATTAACGTGAGAAATTTGACAATAAATATGAGAGTCGAAGTATCATCAGATGAAAATAGACGATTTACTGAGTATTTGCTAAGGATTGGAAATAGAACTGAGCCAAATACTGATGGCATGATCAAATTACCTTCAAATCTATGCCGAGATTTGAACGAGTTCAATGATTTTCTTCAATAAATCCGAGAAGAAATCAATGATTGGACTATATTGGCAACCAGGAATGAAGATGTTGATCGGATAAATTCAGCTATAATTGCAAGAATAACAGGTCAAACTATGGAATATCTTAGCGCTGATTCAATAAGCGATACAAACCATATTCATCTCTACCCAACCGCATATCTAAATAGTTTAAATCTCAGTGGATTACCTCCCCATCGACTCACACTTAAAATTGGAACACCTATAATGCTTCTGAGGAATATTAATCCATCACTTGGATTATGCAATGGTTCTAAACTCATCTGTAAATCATTCAAAAGTCGTATGATTGAAGCAGAAATCATCTCAGGACTTAAACGTGGTGAAATGTTTTTCCTCCACCGAATGAATTTACATCCAAGCAATAATGGGTGGCCATTCAATTTGACAAGAAGGCAATTTCCTATAAGACCAGCTTATGCGATGACGATAAATAAAAGTCAGGGTCAGACACTGAATAAAGTCGCTTTGTATTTGGAAAATGAAGTTTTCACACATGGACAGCTTTATGTAGCTCTTTCCCGAGTAACATCTCCAGAAAATTTAGTGATATTTAGTCAAAAGAAATCAGATGGAAAATTCATGACACGTAATATAGTTTACAAGATATGAAGCGTCAATCATCAACTTGAAAATATATTGTTTAAACGATTCAACCTACCCACTCAAAGTAAGTCCAAAAAGTTTTACAAAACAATCTGATATTAATTTTTTTGTTCACCACTCGAAGCAAAGGTGCTCACAGTTTCGAGCTTACAGTGATTGATATGGAGGGAAGAACTAGTTATATATATAAAAAAAATTATGAGTGCTGCTGCTGCTGCTGTCACACAGGTCAAAGGTCAAATCGTTCGTGCCTTTCCGTGCCGACCCGAGCGCCTCCGAAGGACAAATTTCGGCTCGGCGGCAGGCGCGACCGAGGTAATATATTTCCGGAACCGCAAGCGATGGAAAATTTTCGTTTGAGAGCGGGTAATAAAGTAATTTATAAAGTAATATATAAAGTATAAAATTATGAGTGCTGTCACACAGGTCAAAGGTCAAAGGTCAAAGTTCAACTCTAACTGGGTATACGTAAATGCGTTGTCATGGCAACGGCGTACGCCAATTATGTCAAACAGAGCTTTTTAATCGTGTTTTTATTTATTTTTAAAAACTACTATGCGAAGGGGCTCAAGCATGTCGGAGTTGGACAAGCTCTCCGGGGGGCCGCTGCCAGACCTCGTTATATTTATAAAAAAAATTATGAGTGCTGCTGCTGCTGCTGTCACACAGGTCAAAATTCAACTATTACTGTCAATGATGTAGTGATTTGAGGGAAGGGCTAATAAAATAAACAAATGAGTCATTAATACTAAAAAAAATTATTCTGCCTATAAAGACACATCATATATAATCCGAAATTTGTTGATTACGCACCATGTGGTAAACCGAGAAGATTGCGACTTCTAAGCATTGTAGGTAGAGATATCTAAAGGGGATTCCCCTCGTTACTATTAAAAATAAATATATGTTAACAAAGGTAATAATTATAAATATGTATAATAATAAAAGTTACAGATATATATGTGTATATATGGATTTGTTAATATATGTGCCGTACCATTTACTACAAAGTAGAGAGGATGTACATTGCAAATTTACAAGAAGAGTACACTTTTTTGGGTTTTTGATTGTCTTTTCGTATGTGACTGCACCCTCTGAGAAAGTGTGTTCGATAAACACCTCTTCAAAATGCCAGCGATGAGAAGTCTCAAGTCTCTGTTTCTTCTTATTGTAATTATATAGTGATGCAAAACTGCTAGAAGCAAGCTCTACTTTTTTACCCGACAGACAAACACACACATACACACGAACCAATGGCCCAAACCAACTTTTTTGGTGTCCTGAGGCTATGATTCGTCCAGAAATGTGAAAAACGGGTAGGTTAAATTTCCGCCGATTACATTACTTTCCTTATTATAGGATAAGAAAAGTAAAAATCAGGAACGGTTTTCCTCCGATTATAAAAAAAAACTGGTCACAACAAATCAGATCCATCAAGAAACACCAATTTTACTCGTCTCACCTCCAGTTAGAAACCAATCAGAAATCAAATCCAATACCATAAGTCTTTAAGTTTTTCTTTTAACACAAGCCGTATTACATACCTTCAATAAGAACCATAAAATATGTGCTGTACACAAATAATATAGTAATTTTTTTGGAAGAAACTGTAGACTGACAAATTATGACTAACAAACTCATGAATGAAATAAATCACTTAAAAAGCTAGTACAAACATTAATAAACTTTAATCAGATATAACGTCTTAACCTCCAAACAGTTCAATTGAACGCTAATACTCTAGTAAACTACCACAAAGAAGTGAAAATCTTTTAATTACATAATAAAATATATATTATATTAATTTATAGTACAAATCTTAGTAAATCCCCTTACATTAAAATACGAGACTATGGTACATACACCATTTTTCCGACTAACACAGCTAAAGGAGCTAAAGATAACCGTGACGTTTTTATCAATCAATGAGATGTTAATATAGAAAAAGGCAGAAATACTAAACCTTTAAATTTACTTTTGTGTGTTAATAAAGGGAGTACAAATAAGTCTCCGCCGTTTTTTTTTAATTAAAAATAGGGCATTTATTGTAAAAGAATGGAACCTTATGTTCTGTTCAAAGTATTGTCCATTGCTAGCCACTACCTTTTTCTATCTTTCTGGTGACACAGAGATACTGCGTCGAAAGAACGCTTCATCTTTTGAGGCTATCCACAAATCGACCCAATTTTTGGTATCTTCATATGATGTGAAGTGTTGGTCAGACAGGTCATGTCCCATCGATCGAAACAAGTAATAATCGGAAGGGACAATGTCTGGTAAATACGGTGGGTGGTGTAGGACTTCCCAATTTAGTGTTTCCAAGTAGATTTTGACCAACGCCGCAACATGTACACGAGCATTATCATGCAGGAGAATAATTTTGTCGTGTCTGGAGTAGTAGTGTGCATATTTTTCCTTAAGTGCTCAGCTCAATCTCATCAATTGTGTTCGGTAGAGAGCCACAGTAATGGCTTCGTTCGGTTTGAGCAACTCATAATACACGACACCAAGCTGATCTAACCAAATACACAACATGAGTTTTTTTCCATAAATATTCGGCTTGGGTATAATGTTGAAGCATGGCCACGTAGTTCCCATGATTTCCTCTTCTTTGGGTTATCCTAGTGAATTCATTTCAGTTTGTCAGATTTTATTTTTTTTTTAAATAGCAGAGGATCACAGTTACGGTAAATTCTGAGCGATCTATCACAACGCTCAATGCCACATAAACTTCGCCGTCAGAGAATCAATATGCGATGCATGTGGTTTCAATAAGACGATTCATCTGCTCACACAGCAACTGCATCCTATGATGCGTTCTTCCAAAACGTCATTTCTCGCTTTGGAAATGTTGCATAGGCGCCCCTTTTCCCGGACCTTTACATTTGAAATTTACTTCTATGTGGGTATTTAAAAGGCAAGGTGTATATTAATATGCCTTGCATACTTGAAGAATTAAAAAGTCAATTCCCAGAAAAATTGCTGCTATCGGCAACGATCTGCCGCAAAGAATAATGCAAAACTTTAGCAAGCGACTGCAAAGATGATTTACCTAACGTTATCATCAAACCTTAATATTTTTTATTATGTAAAATGGCAAGCAGTTGAATTTCACCAGTCAAGGAGAACGGATGTGTTAGTGGTGATAAATATCCTTGTAAACCGAGGATTATCACGCAACACGCGTCACGATAAATAAATATTAGTGAGATAAGAGAGTTCAAGAGTAATTAGAAAGGAGGAAATAAATTTTGGAAAAATAAAGAAAGTAATTAGTTATTTTCATAAAACCTGTAATACACAATAAATAAATAAAAAACCGGCCAGTATCATTAAATAAAGAATCGTAAATTAAAGAATATGGAAGAAATTTCACAGGATATCAACAACAAACTTGAAAATATTGTTACGCGTAACGAAAATGAATTAAAAATTGTTGCAATCCTAGTTAAATTACAGAAAATAAAGCCAGAGAATAATAACATAATATAAAAAAATAAAAATTTAAAAAATTAAAACAGAATTGGAGAAAAGAATAGACATTCTTGGAAAGAAACACAAAAAATAAGATCGTCGTGCAAGGAATTAAGGAAACAGGTACTGAATCAAAGATATAGACATCAAAAATAGTATTAGAAAATTATTAAAGGAAATATACATTAAAATAAATATAGAAAACAAAACGAAAGAACTAATAATAGGAAGAAAATTGCTAAGACTAATTTTGATAGAATTTGGAACTTGGAGTAAGAAAATAGAAGTATTAAAAAAACTAAAATGAAGAAATGTTTGTATTTTTAAAGGTTACAGCAAAAAAATACAAAAACAAATAAATACTGATTCCACACATGAGGAAAGCTAATAGACTAAAACAATCTCACCACAAACAGTGAAATATACACCCTAGAACAATGTCTAGATAAAATTGAAAAACAAGAAGAAAATCAAACAAAAAATAGACAGAAGAACAACAAAAACATCAGAAAAAAAGGCAGAGCGATAAACCAGAGAATTAAAAGGGAAACGTAAAGAAACCTAGTATGCTGAGGACGAAAAGGGGTAATTAGAATGACAATCCAAAAAAAATTAAAGGAAAATGATCAAACGATGGCGACAAAAATAAATGAAAAAAGCAATGCAAAAAAATGAAAATAACAGGAAAAATGAAAAAAGATATACATAGAAAAAGAATATACAAATATAGAGAAAGAAATAAAAATTAAAGTAAAGAGTAATAAACATAATGAGATTAAGATAGGGACATGGAACGCATAAAACAGCACGGGGAAAGAAAAAAGCTCTCTTTTCTTCCCATTGTCTTTTAACTTCGTGCTATGTGCTGCGTCTTGCTTTTAATATATCACCTACTTCTTGGTTCCAGGTACTCTTGGGTCGTCCTCTCCTGTTCTTTTTATCCCCCATCCTGGTTCCTGTATTTCCTTTACTAAGCTGATATTTCCCATTCTAACTAAGTGCCCAAACTACTTTAGATGCCTTTCAACGATCTTATCAGCGACAGATTTCACTCCTAGTCTATTTCTTATTACCTTATTTTCCAGTTTGTCAAGCCTTGTGACTCCTTTAACTTTCCTTAGTATATTCATTTCCGTGACCGTTATTTTTCCTTCTACTTTTATGTTTAATATTCACGACTCACTATCATATATTAACACGGGCACTAAAACCGTATTGCAGATTTTCACTTTCGTCTTTTTACTAACTTCTCTTTTATTTATGAAGACTGATTTTAGAGCATTGTATAAACGTGTCATGTTTTTTAATTCGATTATTAATGTCTGTTTCTATGCTCCCACTAGAATCTATAACTGACTCAAGGTATTTCGTATTGTTCACTGGGTTGAACTCATGTCCGTCCAAGTTAATACTAATATTAAGTTTTTGCCCTCCTCTCGCTATTACCATAAATTCGGTTTTCTGCATATTGATTCTCATTTCCTTCTCGTCGAATTTAGATTTCCACCTAATAATTGCTTCTTGTAGCTCTTTTTGACTGTTTGCCACTAACATTAGGTCGTCCGCATATAGAAACTTCCTCACTATTACTGGTTTCAGATGTCTAGTTCCCACTCTAAATCCTTTAACAGCATTTTTAGCTTTCCGGGCGATTTCATCCATCACTGTTATGAACAGAAGCGGACTTAGTATTCTCCCTTGTCTCACTCCTTGATAAATTCCTTGGTATTTCCATTTACGGTCTTTACAGAATTTTTGGTATTACTATATAGGCTTCTGATTGCTTCCACTAGTTCTAAGACGAAAGTCAAATGGAGCAAGTTAAATACTTCAAATATGTAGAAGCAATAATAGAAGAAAAGATAAATAAGGGATTGGAAACAGCAAGAAATATATTTAATACAATGAAGACCACATTCTTGGGTAATAGAGAAGTACTGAAAAAGATAAAAACAGAAGTTACTAAAAAGTAGCAAGAACAATAATTATATGCAGCAGTAAGACATCAACATTAACAGAAAGGCACAAATCGTAAATCAACGCAGTGGAAATGCAATTCCTGGGAAGAATATAAAATAAGAACCGGAGAGACAAAATAAGAAACCAAAAGTTCAGACAGAACCTACAAATAGAGCCAATTAATGAAAAGATTATAGAAGGACAACTCAGAAGATTTGGACATGTGTGTCGAATGCCATATGAAAGACTTACAAAAAGAGTGTTTTAAACCCGAGTGCAGGGGCAAAACAAGAAAGGGCGTCCAAGAACAAGATGGTTAGGCAGAATTAAAAATGAGGCAGAGAAAAAGGAAATAAGATGAGAGGGTATACAAAAGCGAACACAGATAGAAAACAATGGAGGCCACAATACCGTGCTCAACCCAATTAGCCTTACACCTAAAGGTAGAAAGGCTTAGGATTAAGTAGATAAGTAAATAACATATTTTCTCCATTTTGGTCTAATTAAAATTTCCTTTTGATGATTTCTGGTATTTTTAATTGAAATTTTTAAATGAAACAAGACCCGCGAATTATATATTCAGGGAACATTACTAATAATAAATAATTTATACTAACGATTTTCAATTTTTCCCGGCGATGAAACACTCAAGAAGCCACTTACGTTTTGTTCATTACAAATTCCATCCTACTTGTGCGTTTGTCATGATACACTTTAATTTTATAAAAAATACTCTAGACACCGCCAGTTTAGACTCATCTAGATTTAAATAATATGTTTTAAGAAATATTAGCACTAATTTTAAAATTGTGCAACTATTAAATAGCAATATGTATTAAAACTAATATCTGCTTTACTTTTAAGTAAAACTAATTTTTTAATTTACCTATTTTTTATCTCCAAAAATAAAAATTAAGTATTATTTGAAAGGGTGATAAAGAGCTTACGTTAATTTTATTTTTTTGTAGTAGTTTAATCGTTTTAATAGTAATCTGAAAAACATTCTCATTAGCATAAATTTCCAAACAATTTTACTTTATATAAAATAGGAATATCCTGTTTAAAGGTATTAAGAAACTTTAAATAAAGCCATAATTTTATTGTGTTAATTAGAATAAATAAAACTTATAATTGAGTAACAAAGTTACAGGATTAATAAACATGTTACATTTAAATATATATATAACTAGCAACATAATCCGGTTATAAAGTCTGACATGTTATTACTTGGAATACCAAAGCAATAACATCTACAGGTTAAATATGCATGAAATAATCATTATAATTATATTTTATTCAGCTCACATTTTTTGTGTATCATTCTGTTACCGTGCATATAGTAAAATGCATAAAAATACTGAAATAATAATGAAAGTTAGTAAATATTGAATATTGTGATGCAGTTACTTCAAATACTTATTTTCTATTTAGATAGAGAGAACCATTAAAAGGCATAACTTTAATAATACTTTTGCCAGTCTAGGCCATTTATCTGTCTGATGCAGAATTAAGTTTTACTTTTAAGTTGTATTGTTTCCATGGCGCTGAATATTTTCCATTGTTTCTTAATCTTGCCAATTTTGTTAAAGTGGCGGCTGCGCCAACTATTTAGATTGCTGTTAGTTATTTATAGTGCTGCAAACATTCATCACGTCTAAAGGTCTCTTATTTTTCCTTGTGCATGGAAAGCACTTGTCGCAAAAACTTTTCGCATTGAATTAATATCTTAATGGAAACGTCCAGAATTATTTAAATTATATCTTATAAAAATGCTTTCCGTGCGCTATGATTTTGGTAGCAATTTAGAGAAAATTATATCTTTGAAGCATTTATCATACCCAACAGAAAAACGTCGCATAATTCAATTTTGATTATCCCAACCAAAAAGAATAGTATAATTTTCTAGGCAAAATGGTTTTGTTACTTACTTTTTGACTTTTTTAAAATATAAAATATGATTACGTTTAGATCAGACAAAAATTATTATTTAATTAAATTTCTACTATAACAATTTGAAATTAAATATTATCAAATTAACGCTAATTCTTCAATGAGTAAGCTCTAGATGGCGTAAATATTCTGTCATATTAAACAAATGAAGAATAACACCATGGATCCACATTGGTGTAATTATACAATTATAAAGTAAAACTTTTAATTGTTAGTTGAAATTTTCGACTTAATAAGCAGTAAATTTGTTGAAATATTATTCCTAATAGTAACCTCGTTTTTCAAATATGAGTCTTCCACATAAGATGCCTATCTAATGTGTATCGAGATACTTCCTACTAGTTTTGTTGGCAAATGGAGTTACTACTTAAGTTCACTAAGGTATATGTTTTTTTATGTAAAGTAAAAATAACGATTGACTATTTTTGTGAATTTTATTTTTTAACTTAATGCAGCATATTCTTTATCTTTAGATTTTTTAAAAGTATTCGAGACGCTGTGCTTGGATCATTGTGAAAGTTTAACACTACATAATTGCTGGCGTTGTAGAAAGAAGGTTTGCAATATGCAGGTGTTGTACCTTTGATTGTATCGGATAAAGACATGTTAATTGTTCTTGATATTTAACATAAATATATGTTTCTAAACACATTTTAGCAAGTTTGATGCACATCATGAAAAACTGCGGTGCGATACTTTTTCAGTTGCAGATCATGATTTTTTTGTAATTATTCTATGGACTTTTCTATGGCAACTAGTCCTTTGAAACCATATTAACAGTCTAGTATAAGATTTTTCTACGTAATCCGGCTTTATTATTTTTAAAGAAAGTCTTTTCAATATTTTTGCTAAAAATAGAAAAATACTTATAGGCCTATATGATGTGGTGTCTTTTGGAAGCTTTTCAGGTTTGAGATAAATATTTGTTAATAGGAAAAGAAGTGCATATTTATAATAGCATTACATCCCTCCGATAATTCCTTTGGATATTTGTATTTTAATGATTTTATTATATTAAAAATGGAAAAAATTAAAAATCTAAAATAGTCAAATGCTTCAATGCTACTAGATAGATAGATAGACTTCTTTTTACAGCATTTATCAGTTCAACAATCAAATGTTATACATGACAGTTTTGATATAGAATAACTATAACTAACAGTACATTCATTATCTGTGGTATGACTTAAGTTAGCTGGAAGCTGCGTTTGTTTCATGGGGCCAGACAATGGCGGCCTCCGTCAATTGTGTGGATGGTCTAGTCTTCTTCCTAGGAGAGGATATCTTGTGGGAGTTTTTTCTTTAGTTTTTTATGAATATTTTGCTGTCCGAGATTGTAGTGTGCTGCGCTAGTGCAGTTGTAATAGTAATAATAAAATTCCTGGTGGTCGTGATAATATATGTTTGAACTGGTGACACTCCAAATTCTTGGTGTAATTGAGCATTGCGGACAAACCAGAAGGCATTCACTGTAATTTTCAGTACCTTGTTTTGATATCTTTGTAGATTTAGGATGTTGTGCTCCAGATTGGAGATGCATAAAGAGCTAGGGGTTTGTAAAGAAGGATGGTGCACTCACGTTTAAGGGGAGATAGATAGATTAAAATAATTCTAATAATTATGCTATTACCAAATATATGCATAATGACAATGCTAATAATGCTGTTTAAGTAAAACACAACCGCTAAATAAGAAAAAATATCTTGCTTGGTTAAAATTGTGCACATGTATTAAAAAAAATCATAAAAAAGGTTATTTTAAATGAAAAGCATTGTTTATGCCATAAAGGTTTATCTCATACCAAGAAAAAATTCTTAAATATAAATAGAGATGAATACAAGTAATATTGTATACTCGGATAAAACAGAATTTAATCAATTCAAGCCTAAAAGAAATTGGTAGACAGCAGCCCCTATAAGCATGTCATTATAATTCAAAGTTTGGAGAAGTGGATTAATCATGATGCGGAAATGTATGCATAATAAATCGTCGTTAATATAATTTTTAAGAGATAATTTAAGCAGTCGTCATGGTTGCATGACGACTGCTGGTATTTTAATCTTCATTTTAAAAGTTCAACTGCTTAAAAGTATCAGGAAATAAAAACTGAATCGGCAAGACATATTTCTACAGGTCAATAATTGTAGATACATTACAAACCTTACGAAGATCTAACATTTCTTTTACTTAGTGGCCATTTTAGCATATTAGTCAACTAAAGATTTGTAACATGCAAAATATGCTTGACTATTTTTTGATATAATATTTTTTATAGAAAAATTATGAAGAACTATGAATCAATTCTGAGTTCTTTGGCTTATAGTTCTTCCTGGGGACTAGGTAGATTGAGACCCCCCGAGTAAAGCTCTAAAAGAACTTTAAAAGCATCAAAGTAAGAGCCGAAACGTTGGGAATTTGCCAATAATCAAAGCGGTTCGACTCGTAAACCTAGTTGTTCATTTTTCTTTGAGCGCGGCAATAGATGAACAATTAAGTTCACGGGTTAAAACGCGTCGGTTTTTGGCAATTTTCCGACGTTTCGCCATCCACATTAATTCCGTCTTCAAAAATCAAATATTCTTAGTATAATTGATTTTTGTTCTAGTTATCATGTTAGTTTGTACATTAGGCTTGTTGTTTTCTTTAATAAAGATGCTTCTTTTAAAAAACTTTATAAAATGGGTGATCTATCTTATTTACGTAATTTGGTTTCTTCATATTTCCATTTTCCCACTTATTTCAAAATTTAAAAAAATTTAGTTGAAAGGAGAACTGAACATAGTTCCAGGAAAGAGAAGCCTTTAATCATATATTGTGAAATTCGGGGTGATTGTGTTAAAATTATTTATTCTCGTTCTTTCTACAAAAAAATAAAATTTTATTCCGGAAGTTTTAACCTGTATATATAACACTGCACAAAAGCATTGCTGATGATTGGGTTATGTTATATGATATTAGTCCAATTTTTGATGACTATTTCAATTTCGTGATTGAAATTTCTGTATCAGCTCTAGTTAAAAAAATATGACACGGGTTTTTTTTATAATAAAACACTATAAATTTAGAGATAATTCTAATTTATTTAATTTTTAAGATGAAAAAAACTTTTTTTTAATATGATTTTCTTGCTGAGACCGAAGGCAGAGAGCTATTCTGAATGCTCTAACAATAGTCAGCCATCGTGTGTGCGTTCCAGTAGCCCTGATAGCGTTCCTCCATGGTACGGAGGTCCTGGTGGAATCGCTCGCCCTCTTCTTCACTTAGGTCCCCAAGATTGGCGAGAAAATAGTCCAGGTGGTTGTAAAGAAAGTGTAACTTGATGCTTATGTTACATCCAAGCCTTTGAAAGTGATTTATCAATTGTTCGACTTGTTGAGAAAATTTAGGACTTTTCTTATTTCCCAAAAAATTTTGAATAAGCCAAACAAACGCATTCCATGCCGTTTTCTCAATCTCTGTCATAGTGTCCGTAAAATTTGAGTCTTTTATTAATGATCTTATTTGTGGCCCTTCCAAAATTCCCGCTTTTATCTTTTCTGCACTCAGTTTTGGAAACTTGTTTGATAGGAAAAGTAAACAATTTCCATTTTTGTCAAGACCTTTTACAAATGGTTTTATAAGTCCTAGCTTTATATATAACGGAGGCAAAATTATACGATCCCTTGATACTAAAGGTGGGTTTATCACGTTCTGTTGTCCTGGGGCTAGCGCTTCCCGATGAGGACAATTTTTTTTAATCCAATATTGATTTTTAGCTCTACTGTCCCACAAGCAAAGAAAACAGGGATATTTTGTATTACCACCTTGTTGGCCTAAAAGAAATTTGAGCATTTTAAATCAACACATATGAGCGAATTGTGTACCACATATTTAATTTTGTCTAAACCCAGAGCAATAGTTATATATTCTTCTTTTACTTTTGTGAAATGTGCAATAGGCAACGACTTTAATTTATGCCCATTGTGTAAGAGAACACATTTTAGACTACGTTTTGATGAGTCTATGAATAAACGCCACTCACTAGAAACGTAATTTGGAAGTCCCATTGCAGACATTAAACCAGGTACATCTTTACAAAATACGAAATCATTTTCTTCAGCAAAATATTGGAGGAGATTTTGTTCTTTTGTGCGGTAATAAGAAATTTTCGTTTCTTTTGTTACTAAGTTTCTTTCTTTTAGCCTAGAAGCCAAAATTTCTGAAGCAGCCTTTGACAGTCCCAGATCTCTGACAAGGTCGTTTAAATCATCTTGGTTGAATAGTTTTGGCGCAATCAGGTCACATTCAAAGTTACTATCACTACTGTTAGTTTTCACCTCAAAATGGCATAGGATCCTCCTGTGAAGCACCAGCTTGAGGTTCAAGTGATATATTAGGACTCAAAACAGGTCTATGTGCCGACCGTATAGAAGGATATTCCCATTTGAATCGATTTTTTCGGTTAATGCCAGTTATGTTCCCCAAACAAAAATAACAGTCGTCGTGGTGGTTCAAGGGTTCAGTCCAGATCATAGCGGTTTCATACCTAAAGCTATTCCTTTTCTTATTTGTCCACAAATGCAGAAACTCAACGCATGTTTTGCATACCTTTTGTGGAATCCAAGGCGTGTCTTTCATTTCCAGTGTGCACCAAAGTAATTTTTGTAAGCCTCAATCACGAACGCTGTCACATTCAAACGGTATTATTTAAACATACACTCTCCGCAAATGAAACAAAAATGATTCGGATCATTGACACAAACTCTTCTTGACGATGCCATATCAAATTATATTTAAAAAAACTTAATATTTTCTTAATTACACGCAAATTAACATACTAACACAGTGATTTTTTCGTGAAAGCTATATCTCGTAAACAAGAGCCACTACAAAAAAACTGAGGTTATATTTGAAATTAGCGACGTCAAATTAGTAAACATCACGTGATAAAAGTCAATCATCACACAAAATTTTCAATTTTGTTGTGCAGTGTAATTTATAGCATTTGTAAGTACAAGCGTCATTCGAAAAAAAACCTCTGTGTGATTATCCATGACAGACACGCGTAAATACAGAACCTTTATTACATATATTAGAAACTTATCCGCT
The DNA here is from genome assembly GCA_036346155.1 of Sinelater perroti. Classification (NCBI taxonomy): domain Eukaryota; kingdom Metazoa; phylum Arthropoda; class Insecta; order Coleoptera; family Elateridae; genus Sinelater; species Sinelater perroti. Next base: position 156,057 of record JARFIY010000348.1, on the reverse strand, counting down.
ATGCAAATTGAAGCTCTCGTAATAATGTCTTTGAAGTTCCTTCTACAAAAAACTCTCCAGCCTGTGCATGAATACACCCTGTAACAGCATCTTGCAGCGTAGTGTGATCATTAAAACGGTGGAATACAAACTAGTACTTTGTGTACATAACTAAACTCTTCGTCAATTGATGTACTATAGTACGTGTAAAGATATATGTTCATTCGTCATGTTTGGTCCATAAATATTACACAGCTCGCAATGAATCGCAACTGTCGAAATTTCTTTTGCATACAACTGCAACACAACCTTCTTCCACTTTGCACTGCCTACTGAACTACTGCGTGCGGCACCAAAAGACGAGAGTCATTATTCCCATCTATTTCCCGTACACGCGCAAACCAAAGTTTTTTTCCGAATTTTTACCAGTTATTAGGTTATGGCCCAGGGTCTATTTTGGATTTAGGGTATTAATAAATTCGCGAATGTGGGTGGCTATAAATCGTTCCGTAAGCGGTTTGAGTTGATACACCAAGTCTAGTGTTTTAGTGAGTTGGTCTTCTTCTTGGGTTCATCTTCTAAGAGTTACGGCTGGAAAACTTTGTTACGTATTTGGCAAAAAAACTGCCTATACCTATTCTGATCCAGTTATCCTGAGATTCTTTTTGAAAAATTATATTTATTTTGATTGAGTAATTCTCGCAGCTCACGTAGGTCCACAAAGTCGGGATCGTTGATTTGCATAGACATTGGCAAAAGATCATCGATACTATTGAGACATGATTTGTTTAAGTTTGCGTGGCTTCTTGTGGAACAATAAAGAACAAAACTAATAAAAAGAAAATTTAAAAATTGCAACTTGACGTAATGAAGCTGCAAGTACTTTTATTTGCCAAGTACAATTTATAACCTGTCAGACGAGCACGTATATCTTAGTCTTAAAATAATCTCCTACAAAAATGTGAAAGAAAAACTTTACAAATTGTACAATTTGTATTAATTTTTGCATAAATTGCTTTAGCAGTTTGTAAATCGTAACTTGCAGTATGTAACTGCTTAAAATTTAATATACTGAAACTTAGTTTTAATAGTATTAGTAATAATTAAAAATTAAAGTACCTACTAAATAGCCTTCTTTATTTTTCATACAAATGATTAGTACTACATCTCAGTGTTATTGATTATGCAAGGAGTATTTTGTTTCTGCTCATCAATTTTTGTGGCGCAGTCTTACTTCGAACATATTTTGAAAAGTCTTGTTTTATTTGCTATAAATCTAGATGACACATAAATAAAATAGCCTTAAGGATTCTGGGGAAGGCAAAATTTCGACTAATGAAACCCGAGTCTCAAGAAACAATACTTGTTTCGTATAAAAATGTATATCGCTACATATAGTATAAGAACTCTGAGTAACCAAGAGAGAATAACGAAATTAGAAAAATAATTAGGAGGTATAAATTGAATATTTTGGGGCTAAGTGAAACACGCTTAAAAAGAAAAAACTGCAATACTCTGAAATCAGAACACATATTATTTCATAAAAACGAAGAACTAATTGGTGAAATAGTTTTGATAATATCCAGGAAATATGCTAACAAGATCAATGAATTAAAAATAATATCAGAAAATGTTATGTATGTTACATTGAAATTAAGTAACAAATATAAACTAAAGATCATACAGACATATGCCCCTACAAAAGACCATCCGGATGAAGAAATTGATATGCACCGAAAGAATCAAAATCATAGTGTACGGTAATAATAGGTGATTGGAACGCAAAAATTAGAGGGAAGAAGAATGACGACGATATATTTATCGAAAAATTTGGACTAGGACATAGGAACGACAGAGGAAATAAATTAGTATACTATCTTTACAAAAATCAATTACATGCTATGAACACTTTTTCGAAAACCAAAGCAAAGGAAATGGACATGGATAAGTCCAAGCGGAGTGATTAAAAATTAAATAAAATACATTATAACAGACAAAAACAAAACATAAAAGATATATCAGTGTTAAATAAATTTAACACAGGGAGTGACCATAGGCTAGTGTGAGCTAAACTCGAAGTTAATATAAAGCGGAAAAGACTCAACCTGATACAAAGGATGTAGAAAGGATATAGCAAAGAGTGTATAAAACAAAATAAAGGAAAAAACAAACTAGAAATGGCAAAGAAATTAAAACACCTGGATGACCAAGAACATAGAAGTTAACAGAAACAATAAAACATCTTTAAAAATAGTGTCTATGAGCCAAAAATTCCCAGTAAAATCTAAGAAAATAAGCAAAAAAACTGAAAACTAATAATAAAAGAGGTACGGTAGAATATAATGAATTGAACAAAAGAGTCAAAAAAGAGATTAGAAAAGACATACCAAAATATAACACGGAATGAATACAACAAACAATAGAAGACAATATGAATATAAAGGTGCTAAAAACAAAAAGATCTAAAGTCAAGACCAAAATATACCAACTAACAAACAAGAATGACGAACTATTTACTAGAAGGGAAGACATTAAAAAAGAATAGAGGAATTCTATAAAGCCCTGTACAAAACCGAAGATGACAGGTTACTCGAAGATATACCTCAATTACGGAGGATAATTCAGAATGTTAATTCAGAAGACATCCGCCAAATAGAAACTGACGAAATAGAAATGGTACTGTCAAAAATAAAAAATGAACAAACTCCATGAAAAAACAGTATAACTGTAGACCTGATCAAAAAAGAAGGACCTTAACGTTTAAAAAGTATAAAAGAGTTTCTAAACCGGTGCCTTATCGAAGAGAAAATATCTGAAATATGGCACAACGCACAAATTGTACTAATACATAAAAAAGGGGATAATACAAAAATTGAAAACTATCGCCCCATAAGCTTACTTCCGCATCTGTGTAAGTTACTTACCAAAATAATAGCCAACCACCTTACAAACAAGATCGAACTGTAGAAAGCACCAAAATAAGCAGGCTTGACGGATCATATTCAAACTATACGTAGCCTCATCGAAAACTGTACAGAATACATCGTCTTATTACACTTAGCCTTCATTGTCTACGAGGAGGCGTTTGATTCTATAGAAATAACAGCAATAATAAACGCAATTAACAACGCCAGAATAGATTTCCGTTATGCCAATTTAATTAAAAATATTTACAACAACGCTACCTTGACAATCAAAATAAGTGAAGATATCTCCACGGATAAAATTAAAATGACAAGAGGAGTAAGGTAGGGAGATACGATCTCAATCAAGGTGTTTAACCTCGCAACGGAAGATGTTTTTAAAAATCTACACTGAGATAATAGAGAAATTAATATAGACAACAGAAGACTCGTCCATCTAAGATATGCAGACGTAGTCAATGATTTAGAAGAACTACAGAATATGATGATGAATTGGTGGTAGAGTCGGAGAAAGGACTAGAGTAAAGGCATCGAAAACCAAGTTTATGAGCCCAGATTAAGAACAAATACTAATAAACGGAAAACAGATAGAAAAGGTTGCAGAGTATATATACCTAGGATACACAATTAAACTTAAAAAAAAATTAGGGTAAAAAATAAACAGAAGAATAAAACTAGAATGGGCAGCTTTCAGACGACTTTCAATACGTACTCAAGTCAGATATCCCAAATGGTTTAAAACGTAAAGTATGTAACAAATATATCACACCGGTATTAACTTATGGATTAGAAACCATGACATTGACAAAGAACTCGGCGAATAAATTGAGGTAGCACAACGACGCATGGAAGCGCGCAATACTGAAGACAAGCCTCGGATTTAATTTGGAATGAAGAAATAAAAAGGAGAATTGGGGTCGAAGACATATTAAAGATAATTAGTCACAACAATTGGAATTAGGCGGGGCACGTTCCAGACAATCACACGACCACTGGGCGAACATTATAATTAACTGGAGACCCAGGACTACAAAACGAAGTGTAAGAAGACCTCTAAAACGATGGGCGGACTATATAGTGTAAGTTAGAACAAAATTGCAGAGATTAGTAAAGCAAAAAAACAAATGGAAAATTAAAAGGGAGGCCTATATCCAGAAGTGAATTGCATAAATCGTTGAAGAAGAAGAGAAAAAAAATACATTTTTTTATCAAATTCCTATATCAAGAAATGTCGTTGCACTTTTAGAAAATTACTATACCTGCTCATATATCCACATCAACGCTAAACATGTTTTTTTGACACGTTGAAGAAGAACTCAAGCATCTGTTGGAGGCATTAGTAACATATAGGTAGCTGCTTGACCTTATCATAATTAATGTAATACTCGATTGTGTTTTATTGCAGAGCTAAAATCCGCACAATAAAGCATAAATAATGGGGTGGACTTGCTAAAGAGAAATTCTATTTTCAGCAATATCATTTAGCTTTAAATGGCGATTAGCACGAATTAGTTCCTCAAAAAACGCTTGAAACTATAAATCACTGTCAACGATATCTCAAGCCTGATTACACAAATTTGTTGTGGCTGAATTTTTACCTTCTACATAACTTTTAATTAATAAATTTAAATTATTCTAAAATGAATGTTGCTTTACTTAAAAGTTTATCGGACTAAAATGAGTTCGGTTAATCTTATACTACTGAGGAAAATAAGGTTATGCGAAAATGCTCCTATTTTGACGAATAAGCTGTTTAGCAAATTTAAATTTGTTTTGCACGTTTTGTACTTTTGACCTAGCTGTTTTAAAAGTGTTTTGAATATACTGAAAACTTGTAAAAGGCTTTTTAAGTTGTTTTGCAGATTGCGGTCTCTTCAAAAAACCCAAGTTATAAATCTATCATTGTGCAGAAATTGTAGTTTATTAAATAAAGACATTCAATATTTTATACTAACAGTTGTGAATGGGCTCAATCATGCGTTAAATAAATCTTATAAATGTCATAACGCTTTTTCCGGATTTGTTTACTCCCAATTCATCAATCTTATATATTTTGCTTTTGTAAACAATGCAATTTATGTAGCAGAACATACAAATAATGTATCAACTTCAGTTGATGGACAAACTACGAGAAAATATAAAACGCTGAAAATACAGTATACTGCACTACACAACAAAATTAACAATTTATAGTACGTACACATAATTTCATTCAACTGCTACGATAGTTCAGAAACTATTTACTGTATATTAGCATTAATAACTGTAGCCCCTTGTTTTTGTCACCTTTGTTTTTGTTGGTTGGAATAATGAGTTATTAGGACAACAATTCACATAATTGTGGCAATTCCTTGGTGTATATTATTGTTATTATGATTAATACATATCCGCAAGTTATAATTCATTTAAATTTAGACGAATTAAACATTTTCTAAAAGTGTTGCATTTTGTTACAAGTTTGTTTATTAACAGACTATTAAAAACAATTATAACTTGCTGTTTCTATAACGTAAGAAAAACTAAAGCACGTAAAATTTAAAATATTTTTTTCTTCAACAAGATAATGCTGAAAATTAAAGTATTATTTAATAAGTAATTATTCGAAACTCTATGTTTGTTTTTAGTTAAGCAGTGAATATTAATAACTTAGTTCACGGGATGAACCGCGTCTATTTTGAGAAAAGTCTCGACGTTTCGGCATCGGCTTTGATGCCATTTTCAAGAGGTTAGCTCTTCACTCGGGGTCTCAATCTGCCTACTCCCCAAGGAGAGCTATGAGTCTTTGAATTAGACTGAGCTTTCGTGTGGCCTGCTTGATCCTTTATAGGACTGGAAGTAAAAGTTTGTTTGGCGGGAGATGCGTTGGGTTGGGGAAAGTTTGTAGGATTAAGGGTGGTGCGAAGCAATAAGAGACTTCCAGGTGACAGGCAAACGCTGGCTGTCCTCTCTTGTGTTGAGGCACTACCTACCTCGAGTAGAAAACCAAAACCCTTATTACTAACTCCAACCTATCACCCGATACCAAGAAACTCCTCATACCTCGAGAAAAATCATCCAGAATTCCCAAATTGTATGGTCTCCCAAAAATTCACAAAGAGAACATTCCTTTTACGCCCTATAGTTAGTGCGTTCGGTTCTCCCACCCACAATCTAGCCAAATAACTTGCCAAGACTATCCAACCTCTCACAGAGCAGGCATCATCCTACGTCCGAAACTCCTATCATTTCCTAGAAATACTGAAAACCTTCCCTATACGCAAAGGTGACATCATGGTTAGCTTTGATGTCGTTTCTTTGTTTACAAACATCTCAATTCCTGATGCCCTACAGTTATTAAAGTCAACGTATAATATAAATAACAATATATATATATATATATAACAATATATATATATATATAATTTATTTACAGATCAAAGCCATCTAAAGCACCCAAAGTCTTTATTTTACCAATCTTCATCGGTTCAGTTTTAGCTTTCCATTGCTTCACATATGTACTTCGTGAATCCAATATCTAGGTGGTCGCCCTTTTTTCTATCGCTCCCAGGGTTTTCACTTCTAAACTATTTGTAGTCGTCTATTCGGTGCCATTCTTCTTATATGGCCGTACCACTTTAATGTTTTTTTTCTTCTTCATACTTTCCCTAATGTTCTCATTTTTCACATATTTCAGTCAGCTCTCCCTACAGCTTCTTCGCAAAAAGTCCATTTTCGTAGCTACAATTTTTCCTTTGTTCCTTTTTGTAATCTTTAATATTTCCACATAGTAGCTAAGAATACTCTTTTTCGTCTCTTTGTTATGACTATAATATTGAGTTTAATTTTTGTGTGGCTTGTTTGGTTTGTAGTATTCTAGGTTGCATCTCTTTTTGACTATTATTTTCATCTGATGTTATCGTAGCTAAACATTTATAATATTCATTTGAAATGACAAATACAGATAAAAACTATGCCGAACTCAAGAAAAAAATAAAAGAACATCCTCACTCTCCTTTTCTAAGTTGTATTTCGTTTGTTTTTTAAACATCAGTTGAGGAACCGTTTCGCCGGAAAATATTGCCTAAAAATTTCAGTAAAAGTACAAAAAAATTATGGCAAAAATACTAAACGTCGATACATTTTTGACCGGTACTGTATATAATAAATTACTTGAAAAATTTATACATTTTACAAAAGGATCTGTAAATATTCCAATTGATATAAATATTTATGAAAAATCTAATGGGTACAATACATGTTTTTCTTCTTCATCAGTTTATTTATTGTTAATGGGTGTTAGCCATAACTCTTTTAAGGGGAGGTGGTACACCATTTGTGGTAAAAAATATTTTTTTGTATATTATAGTTCTAAATAGTCTATTTTATAATATAGCTTTATTTATTATTGTAAAAATCATATCTAAAGGTCTTAAATATGATTTAAATATCATTATGACAGTTGAGGTAACGCCCCCTTTTTTGTTTTTACTTTAATAGCAATTTACTACAAATTGGATTTAAATTTCGCGAAAATTCTGTGTGACAATGAACAATTGAAGCAAGTGAACCATATAATTAAAATACAAGTGTATTGAATAATTTTGCACAATGCAAAAACGTTCTACTAATTTGACTATTGCTCTGGATGGTTATTGGCAGAAGCGATGACATACAAATGCCAATGGTAAAGTTTCTGCAACAAGTAGTGATACAGCAAAGGTCATAAATGTTGAACCCTTGAGTAAATACTGTCAAAAAAGTGAGAATGTAAAGAATTGTGAACAGAAATTGAAACAACATAAAGACAGTGGCGAGTGCAAAAGTAATTACACTGGCGTCAGTGGAATGAAGGCAGCTGGTGCAGTAGATCTGCTGATTTGACCAAAAAAAAAAAAAAAACTTCCAGTGTACTAACCAGGAACAAAAGAAAAGCACAGGAGGATGAAGATAATGATCCAAATGACCCGGAATATGGACTATAGGTGCACTAACACACCATATATTTTTATCTCACTTTTTCCGCAAGTAAATTTTTAAAGATTAAATTATGTGTTTTTCAAGAACTATGTAAGCTATTAGAACAAAAAACAGTTGTTTTGTGGTAACTGTAAAATGTATTTACATTTTTTTAAGTTTCTAACTCAAACAAAATATTTAAATATATTCTTGTGTAAAATGGATATTTTATTATTCACATTAAAAAAAACTATGTGTTTGTAGCCTAAAACATTTTAAAAAATTTTAATTTGTACAGAAACCATCAATTTGTGTACTAAATTTCAAGACCATAAAGTTGATAGTTTCATAGAAAAATCACTGTAAATATAGCAAATTTAACATTGTGGAGATAGAGTGTAAGGAGAGTTTGTATTAAAATACATTGCCTACTACTTGTTGCATATAATATCTGTAACTAAAGTACAGCACGAACAAGTGTATCAGCGCAGTATTGCTTTCCCTCTGCACAAAATCAAATTTGAGTGTATCGCTGCTGTTTGTACACTCAAAATTGTTGACTTTGGCTATATAAATAACTGTAACAGGATCGAATTGCAACCGTATTAATAAATTAATGTTTGGTGATTGGTTGTTTGTTGGAAACGCATCTATTATTACTATGCAAACACAGCAACGCGTCAACAGCGTCATATACAAATTTAATGTGCACACAGTACTCACCGAGTTACATAGCTTAGTGTTTTCGAATTATATTTAAATTATAGCACCGATTAACAATTATGCAGTTGCTCTAATCTACTTCAGAAAAACGATAAAATTGTTATTTACTATAGTTGCAGAGAATCATCGCATCGAAATAGCGTAAACGTAACTGCTGCATCTGAACGATCTTTTAGATCATAGAACAGATTTCTAGAGCCCTTTGATAGACCTCTACCTTTTCTTTGAAAGAACTTTTTAAAGTTACATCACTTCGGCTAAAACTCAAGAATAAAATCGTTGCTCTATGTGGACATATTACTTATAACTCCAACTATTTATTGACTTCGAGAAGATTGTGCAAAAAATGAGGAAGGGTCTAAGAAGATCAAATAACGTAATATTGTTTAGTATTTTTAAAGTAATTGGTTTACAATAATTAAAAGGGCATCTACTGACTGGATGTTATCTCTAATATTCTTTATTAATGAGACTCTTTAGATAGATCCCGAAGAAACATTAAAAGAGTCAAGACTATATGTATCAAAAAATCTGCAAACTTTTCTAAATTACGAATTACAAAAGTAATTTTTGGAATCAAAAGTAAAGTTTTTGAACTTCAAATCGATGAGTATTACTATAACCCTGGATATAATCTTAACCAATTAAAATTTTTTAGCAATTGTGGCAAACTCGAGGATAAGAAAATATAAACATTAATCTTACTAGGTATATTAATGGTAAACCGTCCATTATGCCACACTCAAAAAATCTAACAATAATTCAGTTCTACTCCTCATACATAAATTAAATAGTGTCTACTAACAACAATTTTCGGTTTCATACTAAATTCGATAACCTTAAGAAAGTTATACTGGTTGGTAAAAATCGACATTATTTTTACAGACCTATTTTTAAATGCTAATACAGGTGTCGAAAGAACTTGAATGTATTAGTTTTAAAACTTTCAAAACTGCGAGTAGTGAATGAAACAGTTGAAAAGCTTTTAGTAGTGGATTATTAATGGCAGTAAATTCCTAATTTTTATCTTGTAAAATTAACATACTATTCAATAATTTTGCACTTTTGTTTATTGATATTATTACAAATTTACAATTAATAGTTGTTTTTGTGTATACCTTTCATCTAATACTAAATAAAGAATTACAAAAATTTTTGTTTAGAGGCAAAATTCATTACAAGAAAACAACAATAACGACATCACACTACTCCAATTTCTAACTAAATTTAAACGTTTACTCAACTTATGAATCAGAGTAGTATGATGTTAAATCTACTCGCTAATTAACAATCCCCAATAATAAACGCCCCCCGAGTAGCAACTTGAACTTGCCCAGCGTCGTCTCGAAACTGAGGTATTTTCCGAGAGCAAAAGATTGATATTTTATTAATTCCGAAACACATTTTACAGACAACAGTTACTTTAATATCTACAGATATAAAACACATATATAAAAATATAAAATAGCTCTACAGGCTCTAGAAGGCCCATTGGCTTATTGGGTTATTTTCGCCTATTGTTTTCTATCTCTAGCTTTATCTTTTTATTTACTAATTTCAGTTGTTGCAGATCATTTTGTACTTCTTTCTTCCATTGTGAGCTTGGCCTTTCTCTGCGTCTTCTTCCTTCTATATCCGCTTTCTACATTTTGTAACGTACCCTTTCTTTGTTCAATCTAATTAAACGTCCCCGTTGTTTAAAATCTAGATATAATATATATGTACTTAGTTTGTGTTCATAGCTTGTGGTCTAAATTTCTTTAAGAGTAAATATTTGGTCAACAACTTATCTGCCGCCCCGGAACCCATTCTGGTATTCACATATAATATTCTCTGTATACTTTGTCAATCTGTTTTTTATTACTGTAGCTAATATTTTGTACATAACATTCTGCGGTAATTTTCACAGTTTCTTTTGTCGCCTTTTTTATGAATAGGGCTTATTAAAGCTTGTGTCCAGGCCTTCGGCATTTGTCCTGTATTTCATATTTCTTGGATTATTTCACACACTATTCTTTGTAGTTTTTCACCTCCGTACTTCAAAATTTCAGTCTGTAAATCATCTGGTCCCACAGTCCTGTTGTTCCTTAATTTATGTATTATGGCAGTTATTTCTTCATATTTAGGAGTTTCCTTTGTATTATCATTTATATTTTGTTTTATTTGTTCTGTGTATACTCCCTCTTATCTATGTTTGGTTTTGTTCAGCATTTCGTCAAAGTACTCTGCCCATTTCTGCACTACTTCTTCCTTACCGATTATTACATTACATCCTTTTCCTTTACAAAATATTGTTTTTGACTGATAACCTCGTTTTTCTTTTTTAACCTCCCGACAGAAGTTCCTGATTTCTTTATTGGTGTATTTTCCCTATAATGTTTTAATTTTATATTTTAGTTTATTTTCTCTACGTATTTGTTTGGTTTTTTCTTTGGTTCTTGGTAGGACCTTCAATTGCTTTCTGTTTTGTCAAACAGCATTTTTTGTCTTGTTTTTTCTCGTATATTTACATCGTTTTCGCATTCTAAGTCAAACCATTTGTGACTTTTGTAGTTCTTATCTTTATTTTGAGTTTTCATTGTCTTCTTTATGACTTTTTCTAGTTATGCTACCTTCTCTTCTATGTTTGATTTCTCTTTCATTGTTTCCAGTGTTTTATTAATTTGTTCTTCCAATTTTCCTTAATCCTGCCGTTAAGTAAGTTGCACTTTTTCTTGTTTCCATTTTTTGGAATCTCCTTGTTTTTGTTTATTTTTATTATTTGTTTCTGATTTCCACTAAAAAGTGATCTAAATCACAGTCTGCATTCCTATAGCTTCCTTCACTTCTGTTCTTTATTAAAGCATGGTAAATTTGGTTAGTAGTGTTACCATCCGGACTGATCCATGTAACTTTGTAAATGTCTCTGTGTTTATAATATGTGCTTTGGATTGTCATATCTGTTTCGATGGCAACAGTTATTAGTAATTAGTGTAGACTATGTTTTCCTATTGTTGAATAGTACTTTCTATTTTGGCATTACAGTCACACATTAGTATTTTCATATCGTATTTTGGGATTTATTCGTAAACTTTATCCAAGGTATCATAGGACTGTTCTTTAATTGTCATTTCTGTTTTTTCTGATGGAGCGTGTACGTTTATAAGGCTTATTTTTTGTAAGTACCTCTTAGCCTTAACCAGCATAATATATCCGATATTGGTACGAAGCTTATTACTGCCTGTCTTATTTTTGCACTTACTAAGAAACCGGTTCCCAGTTTTCTGTTTTTCCAATTAATCGTAAAGAAGGTATATCCGTCTATATCAGTAATGTCGTTTCCTCTTTGTTTTGCCTCCTGCAAAACTAGAATATCTGTTTTACAATTTTTTAGTGTTTTTATGTGGTTTGTTAAGGCTCCCTCTTCAAATGTACCTTGTACGTTCTGTGTTGCCATAAATAAATCTTTAGATATTATATCTTTACGTCTTATGTTATGGAATTAGGCATATTGCCTAGTTCCGTGTTTCGTTTTTTGATATCTGTTTAGTTATTTTATGGGCCGATTCATTCGCGCCCTTATGTTGTTCTTGTGGGAATCAACAATCCATATGTAACTTTCTCCTCGCATTTGTCTAATTGTTCAACTGCGAAGCTCTCCTCGTTTACTATTAATTTGTTGTATCTTATAAAAGCCCCATTTCCGCTTTGTCTTACTGTTTTCGTATGTTCTATTAGTATTTTTCTTTCTTTCTGCGCTTTTTTGGAGAAATCTTCTGTAATCAATATTTTTTGTTGCTTTTAATATTTCTGTTTTCTTGTTCCATGAGTTTAATTTCAACAAAATGGATCTACATCGATTTTTGTTTCGTACTTCTTTTTCTAAAACTTCTACTTTACTTCCTTGTTCCTTTAGGATTTGTTTTATCTTTGTATTCTCGGCTTTTAATGCGGCACATTCCTTTCTCAACATTTTTGCTTCGTCTAATTTCTCTTCTATCCGTTTACCCCTTTCATCCACTTCCCTTAGTTTTTTTTGTGATTACCTCTAATATTTGTTCAATTTTCTCACTATTTTAATTAATAATTATTTTACTTTTAATTTGCTACTCCCAGAGTTCGTTTGAAATGATATTTTGAAATTCGTGGTCTTTTAAAAATCACTTTTAGAAACGCCTATTTTTCTGCAACCCATTTAGCATAAATGTTGGCGTACTTGTTTATCGCTTTTAATCTCACTATGTAAGTCCTCACATTTATATTACTCGAATATATTAAACTTTGTAGTTCTTGTTATCACTTTCACTTCTTCTTGGTCTCTGCTTATTTATATTGTTTTTGACCTAAACTTATTAAAAATAGTTCACAATTTCACCTTTATTTTACTTTTCTGTAGCTGGTGTGATACACCTAACCTCCAAATATATGCTATGATCATTAATGACAAATTGTGTCATCATGAAATAAAAAAGTCCACAAGAAATTAATTTTACTGATAGCAGCACCATACTGCCCACCCAGACAGCCCATTAAGCAAAACCAACACAAAATATTTTTCAAAAATTTGGCAATCGATTTATAACCGGTGGGGATTTTAATTCAAAACATTCAGTACGGGGTTCTAGACTAACCGCGCCAAAAGGAAGGGAACTTTACAAGACCATATTAGCAAATAACTATAACCAACTATCCGCTGGTGAGCCATCTGATATAAATAAAATACCAGATGCCATAGATTTTTTTGTCACCAATAGACTATCATCAAATTATTGTAAAGTGGACACTTGCTTCGATCTCCTTTCCGATCATCCATCCATAATAACCACACTCAGTACTACTATCATCACAAAAGAAAGAAAACCATTGCTTTATAACGATCGCATAAATTGGGAAATGTTTAGAGAATATTTAACAGATAATACAATGATTAAAATTTTGCTAAAAACTGAAAACTAAATCGACACTGCAGTAGAAAATCTCACTTATATCATACAAAATGCATAGTGGTTTTCAACTGTACCTACACCTGATAAAAATGTCATTGATAATTATCTTTTAGACATTAAAACAAGAATAACTGAAAAAAGGTAGAAAAATCAAGCAGCAAACTAGGCATACCAATAATAAAAATAAATTAAATAGGTTAACCAGAGAACTACGCAATTTACTGAAAGATTGAAAAATAAAATTTTTAACGAATATGTAAGTAATCTACCGCCGTCTTCACACAAATATTATACTTTGTGGAAAGCAACAAAAAAATTAAATGCCTTCACAAAAGTTTCCCCCCAATTGGGAAAGTCGATAGGACGTAGGCAGTAACAGAAAAAGAGAAGGCAGAGCTCTCGGCTGAATACTGTTTTAATATTTTTCAACCACATAATTCAATAGCAACACCTGAAGAAGAAGAAATATTAGAATATCTGAATGTTCGCAAATTAAAAATTTCAATTATAAAAAGGCGCCGGGTTACAATATCATTACAGCCAAATCATTCAAAGAACTGCCTAAAAAGACATTAATGACAATTACATAAATATTTAATGCAATAATGAGATTATAGTACTTTCCAATACAGTACAAATTTGGACAAATAATATTAATACATAAACCAGAAAGACCCCCACATGAAGTTACCTTATATAGACCGATAACACTCTTGGCAGTATTATCAAAATTGCTTGAGAAGGTCATATTGAAAAGATTGATGCCCGTAATAGATAAACAAGAACTCATCCTAAACATCAATTCGAATTTAGACGCAAATACTCTACGCTAGAACAAATTCACAGAGTTGTGGATGTTATCAAAACAGATCTTGAAGAACACCGACATTGTGTGGCAGTATTTTTAGATGTAGGTAAGCCAGTTACGGGTCTGGCACCCTGGCTTACTATTGCAAATCAAGCAGTTGTTACCACATCAATATTACCTACTTATAAAATCATATTTAAGTAACAGGTATTATCAGATAAAATATAGTAACAGTCATTCTGATCTATATTCAATCAGCGCTGGTGTTCACCATCTATACCAAATATTTACAGCAGATCTAACATGCAATGGGAATGTAGTTATGGCTACGTTCGCAGGCGATACTGCGATACTAGCTTCGCATACAGATCCTACACAAGCAGCGGTGCAACTACAAAAACACTAAACAACCTACAGAAATGGTTACACAAGTGGCGCATAAAATTGATGAGAATAAATCAACAGCAATAACATTCACTACAAAGCACAATAATTTACCACCTATCACACTAAATGGTATACAAATTCCAGACAAACAAGAAGCTGAGTACCTCGGTATGTATTTATACAAAAGACTCACATGGAAAACACACTTTACAAAAAAGAGCAAAGAGTTGGACATTAGAATGTAAAACATGTATGGGCTCTTGGGCAGAAAATCTAAATTGATACTAAATAAGAAAGTGCTACTGTACAAAGTAGTGTTAAAATCAATGTGGACTTATGGAATCCAATTATGGGATTGCGCGAAAACATCGAATATTAAAATAATACAAAGATTTCAAAGCAAGACTCTTTGAAATTTAGCAAACGCGGAATGGTACGTCAGCAATAAAACGCTGCACACCGATCTTAAGGTTTATGGACCAGAGACGAAATAAGAAGTTATGCAACCAACTCTGTAAGCAGACTACAGAGTCATCCAAATATGGTGACAAATTATCTATAAGATGGAAATATCTCTATACATTTAAATAGTTAATAATATAATCATAATATTCTCTTCTCATGTTATTATAGTACTACGAACTATTACATTTGCTTGTTTGTTCTAGGAATAGTAAATATAGCAGTCGATAAAAAAAAGAACTCATCATTGGGCGTTATCCAAATTGTAGTCTTTTGTATCTTGGTTGTTTTATCATAAATGGATTATAGCGTTCTGACAATAGTGACAATTTCTATATTAGTCTTCACTACAGTATTAATAATATATGATAACCTTGTAAATAATCTACGTTTAAAACAATGTTAGAGTATACCAAGCCATGGTGGTAATATTTTTATTGTAGTGTTTATTTACTAAATGTCGGAAAATCTTATTTTGAACTGGATAATATTGATATCTGTCATCCTCAACTTACAATAGCAATTGAGCTAAATGTTAATGTTGATCCTTGTCATCAAATATTTAAGGAAATTTGCTATGACTTTAAAAAAATAGAGTTATGTGAATCTATTTCTAAAAAATTTAGCTTTTATACTGCTGTTAAAGTATTTGTTTTAAAGATATTATTCAATTTTTACGTACTTTATTATAGCTTTCTGTAGATTTAATCAAATTGGTTAAAAAAAGAATCTCGCTCGGTGTTGTTAAAAAAAATTTTACAGCCGTGATAAATTTTCAAACATTTGAAGTAAATGTAATAAGTCATCTAATGAATTCTTTGCTGATTATATTTGAAATGCAAAAAAAACGTAAAAGTGAGTTTTATGAAATTATATCAATTCAGTCAACAATTTATTTTTCTTTGAAATATATTATGATAATTGAGGTCTAATAAAGGCTAAGATATGTGCATTTATTTATTTGGATTATATTTTCCTAAATATTATAGTGAGGTTGTTGTTTTGCTTTATTTATGTTATAAAGTTCAAAAATTGCATTTAAAATTTTGTAACTCACTAAAGAAGTTTTCAAACGTCTCAAAGACTAATAGGTAGTAATAATACCCTATTATAGTTTTATTTAAATTATCAACCACTTTATCACTTATTTAATATTTCATTAAATGAGGATATTTTTCCAGATAAATAAAAATTTAGCTTTGCTATTTCCTTCCCTAAATCTGTTGATAAAGTAAATGTGAAAAATTATAGACCCATATTTATCTAAACTGCATTTTTTAAATTATTTAAGTACTTAATAACGGAATGATTCATTTAAATTTCCTGCTCTATTATAGCTTCCCAATAAGATGGTTCATTATCAGGTCGCTTAACAAATATATGTGTTTGACATTTCTCGTTTAACTTTTTCTTATAAATTAGACACTATAATAAGTAAATTGTTATTATTTAAATGTAAACAATTTATATTGACTTTTGGTGTTTCTCTCTTATTGTCGTTAGAGTATTATGCCTTAGGTAACTTTGAGAATTATACTCAAATTGATGGTATTTATATAAACTACAGCAAAGCTTTCAACAAATTGAATTTTAACATTTGGCTAAATAAATTAAATGGCATATAGCTATCGTGATTGACATCATATATCTTTAGATATACTCAATCTGTTTGTATAAAACGATTTTCTCTAAACCTATTACAATCTTGTTTGGCATTCCGCAAGATTCTTATTGTGAGCCTTTTATGTTTTCGTTTCTATTAAAAATGCTATAAGTAGCGATATTAAAATAGCAGTGTTTGAGGATTACTTAAAAATGCTTAAATTTATAGTAATTTTAGATGATTAGTTAATTACATTGACTATGTTTACCTTAGTAAATCGATTACATTAATATCTTCATATTTGCGAAGAATTAAATGCGGTTTAATCTTTTTCTACAAAATTGTAATAGTATTATTGACATATCTCGTAGCACTAGGTCTTATTTTCCATTTTCCATTAAAATAATCATAAATAATTATTTAAAAAATGCACCTTTAAGGCTCATATACTCCAATTAATCATTTTCCAAAGAAAAAATATATATTTTGTATTTTTCACTTTAAATACATTACAAAAACGTGTTTTTGTT
Source organism: Sinelater perroti (assembly GCA_036346155.1). Lineage (NCBI taxonomy): Eukaryota > Metazoa > Arthropoda > Insecta > Coleoptera > Elateridae > Sinelater > Sinelater perroti. The sequence goes on along the minus strand of JARFIY010000348.1, from coordinate 138,781 downwards.
CACTTTACAAACGTCTGTTATAACTTACTGAAATTGAAAACAACTAAAATAATATCATCCACATATTTGAAATTTTAAATAGCTGTTCTATTTATCATAGTATACATTTTCTAAACACCCCATCTGTTTTCTATTCTATTGATTTTTCCTAAAATACCAATTAGTTTTTTGTGTGAACCGCAATTAAATGCTTTTTTATTATCCAAAAAATGGACCGTCTACAAGCTTTTACTTAAATTATGTTTCTTTTTTCTGTATCAATTTTGTTCACTTATGTTCATTGTGTTTAACACATGGGAACTATTTGATTATTATCTTTAAATGGCCGTACTTAAAAGTTACCATAGTAAATGTTTTATAACAATATACTCTGGCAGGGAAATCTATGAAATAAGAACCTAATGCGCTACTAGATTTGCCTCATTATTAAAATGGACTGATGTTCTACTAATGTGAAAGTAATATTAATAAGGTATGAGGTTTACTTTCATTGATGGGCTCGTACTAATAAAACTGGAGGTTCAAGAGGTTCCTTATAACAAATATATGTTTTTTTAAATAAATATGAAATTGCACATAAAAAAATTACTACCATTGAGAAAACGTCGCAAATGGGTTCATTAGCTAAATATCTGCATGAATTATCTAACTAAATATCCTACAAAAATCAAATCATTTAAAAAACTTATATTAAAAGTCTTTTACTCTCTGTTCGTATGCATGTGTTTGGCATTTCTCGTTTAACTTTTTCTTATAAATTAGACACTATAATAAGTAAATTGTTGTTATTATTTAAGTGTAAACAATTTATATTGACTTTTGGTGTTTCTCGTCAAATTCGAACGATGAGCAAGAAAATATAAATATAAATCTTAAATGATGATTACTTTATCAATATGATTTTGTAACATCAAAATAATATTTGTGATGTCAAATAAATTGCTAGTCAAATACTAAAAAAAAATAGGTTAGGGTAATGTTATGCCGTAAAAGTTTGTGTAAAACTCAAAACATTCGGCATTAAGACTTTAAATCTGATAAGGAAAGCCTACGGGGAGGAAGAAAATACACCAGAAGTAACTATAGCTAAAACTAGCAGTGCGTTGAGTAAAATAAAACGTGGCTAGACCTCAAGGCTAGATAATGTACTTGTTGAAATGCTAAAAGAAGAAGGCAGTAAATTACACTGTGAATTAGGAAAATTACACAGCCCCACAAAAAAGAAAACAGTTTCTGACCTGGGGTCTCACTATACTTACTATATGTTTTTGGGATCGCTAAATCCGAATCCGAGGTCCATGTAGCTCCATCGGGTCTGGGTTCAGCCATAACCTCAAAAAATCTCCTAATGTAGGCTAATAACAGCGTTAAAAAATTTTTCTTTGGTCTGGGGATCAAAATATGTTGACTATATATTTTTGAGGTTGCTGCATCTAAATCTAAAGACTATCCAACCCAGTAACGTTAGGGTTCAACTATAAACTTAAAAAAACCTAGTGATGTAGGCCATTTAGCACTAAACATTTTTTTCCTATGTAGTCTGAGATTCAGACTACGCTTACTATATGTTTTTGTGGTTGCTGACATTGAAATTAACATATATTTAACCCAATTACTCTAGATTTATGATATAACCTCAAATAAAAACTAAAATCCAAGTGCAATAACAATTTTTAATTCAAATGAACCTATAATATTGTAAGCACATAATCCAGACGATCTCGAAACGCTTGAACTTGATATTTACTCAATCCCATAACCCCGTAACCCGAATCATGAATATTCTAATGTCCTAATCTTATTAAAGTTTTCCTTACGCTATTTTTGTCTTATGAAGTGTACCCTAAAAATGTTGTACCCTAATACATTTATCTCGCGCTTGTTCTTAATATAAAACTGCCTTACCGTCGGCATTAGCGTTACCCGATATACACCACGAAAAGGTTGCACGATCGGATTTTGTATATCATGTAGCCCTTAAAAAAGCTGTTTGATAAGATTCGAGCTACTATAACATGTGGTATTATTGTTTTACCCATTTTCTTTCTTCAAGCTGTAACGCGTTCTCTTTTCTTCAAATGAGCGGTGTAACGGATTTCTTTTACATGTTTTATTGTCCTGCGTTTCCCTTTTGAGCACCCAACCAAAATCTGCCAGCATGTTCACGTCCCGTCGACCCTGATAACGAGTTTCCATTACTTTAAGATCTTGATGGAAACGTCCCCCCTGCTCTTCGCTGGAATGACCAAGATTGTTGGGAAATTCATCTATATGGGAGTCGAGAAAATAGAGTTTCAAGTTTATTAAACAGCTCGCTTTTCGTAGTCCTTTATCAAGCCAGCAACGATATCTCTGTATTCTGGACTTTTTTGATTTCCTAGAAAATTTCGTGCCACTGATCGAAAACTCAGCCATGTTGCTTTCTCAAGTTTATGCATGTGATTGGTAAAGTCACTATACTTACACATTTTACGAATTTAAGGTCTATCAAACACTACTTCTTTTATTTGAGCCTCAGAAAGTTTAGGGAGTTTTGTTTGTAAATATTGGAAACATTTGCCGTTCTTATAAAGAGCTTTGACAAACTGCTTCATCAGACCAAGTTTAATGTGGAGATGAGGTGAGGATTTTTGATGAATCTACAAGAGAATCATAAATGTTGTTACATGACCCAGGAGCAAAAGTTGTTTTTACTGGCCATTCTTTTACCTTATAATGTTTCTGTCGATCTCTACTATCCCATAAACATAAATAACAAAGGTACTTGGTGAATCCTGCCCGAGTAACATTGAAATGATTTTTAAATCTCCACATATTTGCCACTGATGGCTCTTGTAACCGATTATTTTCAGGAGGACCTGCATATTGTCGTAATTTTCCTGCATAACAGTTGAATGAGCAATAGGGACTGGAGCGCAAATATTAGTATTATGGAATAATACCGCCTTTATATTTCTCTTGGAGAAATCTATTAAAAGTCTCCAGTCTTCTGCTCTATAGCTATTCTTTTTCAATTCATTGATAAGTCCTTTTACATTAGTACAAAATACGAGATCATCTTCTGTTGTAAAAAATTGGTGAAAAGAAACTTTTATGCCTGCCGTTAGGAGGTGTTTCTCCTTCAAAAAAGAAGCCAAGTACTCCGCACCATCCTTTAGCAGACCTAAATTGCGAATAACGTTACTCAATTCTGATTGTATGACCAATGACAGGGCTGAATTTTTCTTGCTAGGAGAGTAGTCACTGTCGTTTTCACTGTCATCGTCTCTGTTAGTGTTTTCTTCATCGCATGAGTACTCATCGATTCTCATCATCTCCACATCCACAAATGCCTCATTAATTTTTTGTTTGTCTCTGTCGACTGAGATGAGAGGAGTTACAGATATGACGGTAGAATAAATGATTTTGTTCTTGATCTTTGAAGTGAAATCATTTATCTCATTTGAACAAAACTTGTAGTCTTTTTCATCATAAGGTTCGCTCCATATTGCTGGAATACTGAATTTTATTAAATCTATTTTTTGTCTCTTTTTTCACCTGTTCAACATTACTCTACAAGAATTACATATTAAGGTCGGAACCCAGTTTGTATGTTGAACCATAACCTGACCAAATATTTCTTTATACGAATTCTTTATATCCTCATCTATTTGTTTTCGCATAGAAGTCACTTCAAATTCACTGTATATGCAACAAAAGCAATTCCGATTTTTCTTATAAAAATGAGTACTGGACAGTCCGCTGTGTTTCTTTCTTGTAGCTTTGTACTCTGCAACAGCCAAGTCACCAACCAATACAGGGTTGCGGTCGCATGATGACGACGCCTGCGGGCCCGCTTTCTTACCCAGACGAGCCGCCGATTCTGGGGTTCCTAGTCCCTGTCTCGCAACACGTTTCTTGCGTATGCCTGCCATGACGGCATAAAAGCCATAATCCAGGGACTCAGCCGCATAACGGACAGCTCCGTTGCCCACCGTCACCGCGAGGAGGTGCTCTGGATGCAGACACACATAAGAAACATAAAGAACTTCTTTGATACTCCGTGAGATAAGCACGACTTTAACTTTTGGGATTTTGGGGTTATGTGATTGAATGATTCTTAGTTTGAAGGGTCACGATAACGTTTAGATTATGTGCTTACGATCTTATGGGTTCAATTGCCTTGAAAATTGTTTTGGGGCTGGATTTTGGTTTTTTTTTGAGGTTATGACGTAATTATGGAATTATGGGGTTAAATAAACGTTGATTTCAATGTCAAAAACCCCAAAAGCACAGAGTAAGCGTAGTCTGAATCTCGAACTAGAAAAACAAATTTTAGTGCTAAATGGCCTACATCACTAGGTTTTTTAAGGTTATAGTTAAACCCTAACGTTACTGGGTGGGATAGTCTTTAGATTTGGATGCCGCAACCTCAAAAACATATAGTCAACGTATTTTGATCCCCAGACCAAAGAAAAAATGTTTTAGCACTGTTATTAGCCTACATTAGGAGATTTTTTGAGGATATGGCTAAACCCAGACCCGATGGTTTCCTCGGATTCGAATTCAGCGACCCTAAAAACATATAGTAAGCCTAGTGAGACCCCCATGTCATAAACGTTTTTCCTTTTTCTCGGGCTGTGTTATGTAATATAATTATAATAATAAAGTAGAATTCTAAAAACGTGATATGTAGCAATAGTTATACTATATATAAGAAAATAAATTCTTCACAACTAGATAACAATAGACCAATTAGTCTCTTGTCGCAAACATCCAAACTTTTTACACATATAATTAGGAACAGTTTGACAAATAAATTGGAAGACTACCAACCAACGAATAGGCGGGTTTTAGATCAGAATATAACATGTGTGACCATATAAAAATATTAAGAATTTTGACAGAAAAGTGTAACGAATATAACCTAAATTGTTTATGCATTTTATTCAATGTGGGCTGTTTTAAATGACTTGCGAAATCTGAAATCGGCAGCCGATGTATAAACCTAATTAAAAATATTTACAGACACAAAACTGCATTGGAAGCTATTTTCAAGTTGCCAGACTGAAAAAAATAACTATAACTGATGGTATATACTTGAACCACCCAAGATTCGCAGATGATGTGGTAATAGTAAGCAACAACCAACAAGAACTATAAGATATGATCACAGAAATAAATAATCGAGCAGAGAAAGTAGGACTTGAAATAAATATAATGATCAATAAACTAGAAAATACCAACATTGCCCTAGAAGATAAAGCGTTATATGTTAGGTGTAGTAGATAACTATATACCTCGGCCAAAAGATTAAAACAAGAAAAGACAACATCGGCCAAGAAATAACAAAAAGTATAAGATTGACTTTGAATTTATTTGGAAAACTAAATTATATCTTCAAGTCCGATGTTCCAAATTGGTTAAAAGCGAAAGTATACAACCAGTGCGTACTCTCAACACCGACTTATGGATCAGAGACATGGTGCTTGACAAAGTAAAGGCCCAGAAAGTATTAGATTATGCGACTGTAAAAGAAATACATGAATAAAATAGCAAACAAAACTAACAAACGTCATTCAACAAATTTTACAACATAAGTGGCAGTGGGCGGGACATATCATACAAACAAAGGACAAAAGATGAACCAAACAAAGATATCTGTACTTCATAGACAATACCGGTGACGATGTCGTAGAGAATGGCAAACTAAAAAATTTATAAAAATTGCTAAAATTTGCTCAGGATATTGTGTTGGATGACAGCTTAATGAAATTCAAAGTTTAAGGCATACAAATTATAAAATTTGCGAGTTCAGCTTGAGTTAATGTTTATATTTCCTGGTTTATGTTTATGATGACGTGAGAAATCCATCCCTTCTGCAATCACTAATGTAGTGCTAAATATGTCTAAACCACTTTTTGGCTGGAGCCACACTCTTTTTTTGAATATTTGGTATCCTCCACCAAATTTATTCCGAAAGTTGTCCAGTTAATGATTTCACTTGGAACAGTCAGATCATACAAAAGAGATATGTCACCCAATATCCAAAGAGAATTGACGATTGACTGACTAATATAGTATAAATGAAATAAATAGACACTAAAAACGTTTATTTTCTCATTTTAAAATATTAAAGAGGACAGACACCTAGAGAAGAAGTGATAAAACTGAAATGCGACCCGAACATTAAAGTGGAATAAAGGATTCGATCTACAAGATCCAGTAACAGCTTTGTTCTCATATATATATATATATATATATATATATATATATATATATATATATATATATATATATATATATATATATATATATATATACATACTTTTTATTTTGTCGACATATGCATATTTAATATGTTTTAAGTAAGATAAAGCGTGGAAAAAATATGCTCAACTTGCGTTTTTGATTAAATGTTACAGAGCAACTGCTACAGTCAGAGGAAAACCCATGTTGCTTAACTCAAGGACAACTTTATCCAACCATACTCTTCAGTCCGCTTTTATATACAAGTACCACCAACAAAACAAAAAAAGTGGATCAAAAAGAAGTGTAGTCTGTATTAATAAGCAAAAAAGTAAAAATACGTTGTAGTTTAAGAAGAATTGTGTTGTTCTGCATTATTTCAAGTGTTTTAAGATCTACCACACAAAACTATCATTATATCAGGGCTACACATACACAATTCAAGCACAAAATATTTATTGTTTTAGTTGTTATTTTTTTTTTTTAATATAAATATATATTTATTGTAAAAGATAAACGTTCTCGATCACTTTTTCGCATAACTGTGAATTAATTTCCTTGATAACTCTTTTATTTTTCCTTTTAATTTAGGAATTATTCCCATTGTTTAAAGTTTATGTCACAACAATAACTAAAGTCTTTATAAATCTCTAAAGAAAAATCTGCAAGGTATGATGTCTCAAAACATTGGTGCCCAGTTGACTATACTGTTTTGGGATGTAAGTCGCCCACTAATGTTCTGCTTTAACAATTGGATTGTTTCACGTGTCGTATGACAGATGGCGCCGTCCTGTTGGAACCACACGTTATTTAAATTTAAGCCGCCAAAATGAAACTACAAAATATCTACTATCATCTTACGCTAACGTTCACGATTGATGGTCATTAAGTTTTCGGCCTCGTTTTCAAAAAAGAACGACCCAATCACCAACAGCTAAAATTCACACCAAAGTATTATTATTTGGGTATGAATAGGTCGTTTTTAAATAACTTGAAAGTATTTTATACCCTAAATGCTACAATTCTGTTTATTGACATGCCCACTAATGTGCAAATGAGCTTTGTCGTTAAAAATTTTGATTCTTCAGCAACCAATCGGCAAATACTCGCTGGTTAACATGATCGTGTGACTTTAATTCTTGGATTAAGTAAATTTGGAATGAAATTTCTAGATGCTTGTTTTTTTTATTCCAAACCTATTTTACTTGGTTAATTTGCGCACAATTTCGGCACATTCTCCATGTTTGTAACGAATTGTAATAATCTTCAGTCGCTTCTCCGTCAAGTAGCGCTACATATTAGCTAACCGTAATGTGTTTGCTACAAAATGTCACCAAGCAGAATGCCGCCAACCTTAAAGGAAAAGAATGGCTTTCAATTTAAATTCTGGGTTTCTTTTGGAACACTCTATATTTCTGTAATCTAGACTACTTTTACATATCTTATAATTGCACGCCAGTATAAATTGTCGATTAATGCCAATGGGTTAATAATTAAATTTTCAAAATAAATTTAACAGAAGTGCGTTTAACAAAAATTTATAAACAATTTCAAGGTAATAATTTAGTTTCATTTTGAATCCTACATTTTATGTCTAAAGAACTATACTTTTTCTACAAGTACAGACACTTAAATAAATTACGCAATACTCAGCTTTTTTTTACAAATGTAAAATAACTAACCGTTTGCTAGATAGATTTAAACAGACCCATATATAGGTATACAAACATTTACTAGATCTACAGCCCGTTCCTTTTATTTGTTTCGTTTGGGCAAAGCAGCAGCTCAGCTGCAATACAAATACAGGCACATAAATCTTTCCACCTGCTGAAACCCAAACTGCCGTTGTGCTAACAGTTGTAAATGATTCATTAGGGAAATGGGCAAAACTGCGTAACTTTACGAGACTACCTTCAAATGTACCTCATTTCTGTAACATAATTCCCAGGACAACGGTAGGCCAACAAACCGTGCGTATCGCACGAAGATTAGTTTTGTAGTTGCAACATGTCACTTGCAACTTTTTACCGGTTTGCTGAATCTCCTAATGGAGTTTCGAAATTACCTTGTCGCGAAAAATTAAGTAGCGTGGCTTGGAAACCTCTTCGCCTGAGATTACGCAAAGGTCGTAATTAGTAAGCGCGGTATAAATTAAATGATTATCATTGTGTTGCTTCGGCATGCTAAAATTAATATCTAATATAAATTAATTATAAAGTACATCGTAAGGTCTTGGATTATACAACAATAACTTTCCAAGCGGACTATTCAGATTATCCCAAATATTCTTCACGTTAATATGCACCGCTACAAGAAACATTGAGTACCTTTTAATATACATTGTGCTCTAAAACACGGAACAAAATATGCAAAATTTATGCTTGAGCCAAGGAATTCAAAAACCTGTTTTATATTCAAGAAATAGATGCTGTCAAAATTTCCATGAATAACATACATTTATTATAATATTTCGAGTTTTGTTTGAAGTTCAAACACGTTTATAAAATACAAAACATTTTAACTTTGAATAATACATCTTTATGGTATTTATTTTAATAAGTACACGTTAAGGTTGCTGTTTTTAAAAAATTATCTATTTTTAAGTTATTTTAATATTTTTTATTGTACTTACATGATGTAAATGTGTTGATATAAAGGGTGATCCAAATTGAATTGTATGATATGTACCGAAAGATATCGCTAATTCATTATTGTACACTGTACAGCAACGCATTATTATTTTATTTATTTATTTATTAACTAATTGCAATCTGCAAATACTCAGTCTTTGAATTTGAGCACTATTATCTAGAAGATTTACAGCGTGATAATTAGGATGAAATTTTAATTTATGTAAATAATTTTCACTTTGTTTCACTATAGTGTCTTTCACTGAGTCCACTATTAAGTCATTCAAAATGTCAACATTTCTTAGAAAGTGCGGAGCATCACATAGCGCGTAACACTTTGGATTGGAAGCGTCCAATTATTTGTATATTAGTGTTGGCTGCTGCACGCCAAAGTTGTAGTCTATACGTCCAGATGGGCTTGAATGCTACATTATATACAAAGAGCTTGTTACGAAGAGATAATTTGGATTTTCTTCCTTGGAGCCAATAGTGTTTGCTGAGTTTTAAACCAAGTTGCTTGCGTTTTTCCCATACGTATTCCTTTCATGTGAGGCCGCTGTCAAGGTGTAAGCCTAAGTATTTCACCTCTGTTACTTGTGGTAGTGGTGCATTGTTTATGAAGACTTGAGGTACGTTGCCTCTACATTTTGTAAACGTGATATGGTGTGATTTTCTTTCATTTATTTTTACCCTCCACCTTCTTGCCCACATCTCTCTCATTTAAATTTTTCTGTGGGATTTCAGCAGCTATCGTGGGATCTTTGTGCTTAACCATGATCGTTTTGTCGTCGGCAAAAGTGGATGTGAAAGATTGGTTATTGATGGGCAGATCAGCGGTGACAAGCAGGTACAGGAGCGGACCCAGCACGCTGCTCTGTGGTACGCCAGAAAGGATTTGATAGAGTTTAGATAGTTTCTGTTTATTTTTCACTTAGAAGAATCTACTATCTAGGTAAGATTTTAGAACAATGTAATATAAGTGTGGTAACAAAGATTTTGGTTTGTAAAGGAGACCGTTGTCCCAAACTTTGTCAAAAGCTTGACTATCATCAAGGAATGTTGCAGTGTAATACACCTTTTCTTCAAAAGATTGGTTTATAAAATCTACCACTCGGTGGGTTTGATGTATGGCTGAATGCTGCTCCCTAAAGTCAAACTGATGCTCTGGAATAAGATCGAGTTCTTCTTAAGGCATAAGTCTTGAGGAGCTTCTCTAGTAGTTTGCCAAGTATGGGTAAGAGGCTGATAGGTCTATAGGAGTTGACTTCATTTGGTACTTTACCAGTTTTAACACAGCGTTGTATATTGTTGTTAGCATATCTAAGCCTTTACGCGGAAGTTTTTTAATAAGTTGTTCTGTAATTAAGTCAAAAACCAGGAGCCTTTTTTAAATGAAGATTAGATTCAATTATGGTTTTGACTGCCTTGACTGTAAAGAGATCTGGTAGCGGAGACATCTTATACAGGGCTTCTAGAGCATTTTTAAAAACTAGATCTGTATTAGGAGTACTTGACGACGGTAAGGGTTTGAATACTTCCATTAAATGCTGCGTAAAAGCGTTTGCCTTTTCTGAGTCACTGCGTGCCCAGCCTCCATCCTCTTTACCTATTGGGGGGAACAGAAAGTCTTTGGTGTTTTATTCTCTTGGTCGCTCTCCATAATAAGTAGTTCGTATCATCTGTAGCTGTAAGGTTTTCAAGATATACTTGAAAGCATTTTAAGGTTGCTGATTAGGCTTTTTAGTTCTCTAAAGGTCAGATTTTCCGAAGGCGTCTTTTCTCGACTATTTTCTTTTTAACGGACATTGGACAGCATTCTTGTAAACTTTTAGTTGGAATAACAGGTCTGCGGGCCCAGTTTAAAACGACAGCTTCTCAGTCTTCGACGGTTTTTAATGGAATTCTTATGTTTAGTTGGCCGTACATTAGGCTTCTAAAGTGTGACCAGTCTGTTCTGTTGTTGAATAGCTTAACTGGCTTCTATTTTTCAAAGATTGTAGCACTCACAATGGTTATAGCAGGAGTGTGGTCAGAGGATAAGTCCAAAGTTTTGTAACGAAAAACTCCAGCAAATCCAGTAGTTTGCGAGGGTGAGTCGGCCAGTATGTAGGTTCATATGTAGATAAATGGTTTAATTTCAGTTCTTGCATGACCTGGTACAGAGCTCTGCCTCTCTCTGGGGAGAAAGGTCAGAATCCCAGTGAGTATTTTTGGCGTTAAAGTCTCCCCCCAGCCATAAATCTGCTATCGAGTGACCGAAAGTATAAGATGAAACTCTCCTTGTTGACAGGTTAATTTGGAGGACAATAAACTGCAGACAAAATAAGTGGACAATGTCAGTCACTAATCTCTAGAGTTGTTGCTTGTAGACAGTTTTCCTTGAAGTGAGGTAGCTCATAATGTTTGATATCTTTTTTAATTACTATGGCAGTGCCACCTTTTGCATGTGTTTCGGCATCTGGATGATTAGTAGAATACACTGTATAGTTTGGTATCTTAAAATGACTTCTGCTGGAGAAGTGAGTTTTAGATATTAATGCTGTTGTGTATCAGAAATGTAGTAATCTTCTGTTTGTGGTTATGGAGACCATTGGCATTCCAAAGAGCTATCTTATAAATTGGAGCCGTTTTTGTTTTTAGACATCTTTTAATCTCTCTTAATTAATTGTTCTTGATTCTGCGTCAATACTATTATAGAGATTAAGTCTCCTATTTGTTGTCCGGGTACATGGTTGATTATATACGGAGATTGAGACATTTGAGATGTAACTTGGTTTTGAAATGACTGAGAAGATACGTAGGTAGGTTGGTTTTGGCTGTGTGCTAAGTTTTGATGTGTAGGAACTTTATTTTTTACAATATCTGCCCACATATGACTTGAATTTGGGTTTACACTACGTGTAGATGGCTGATGAGCTAATAACTGGTGTGTTGTCGATTGAGTGGGTTGCTGTTGATTGAATGTGGGACCTAGATTGATTGGGGAATTTTCTACTCAATATGTCCATATAAAAATTGCAATCTTTATAGTTGATGGGGTGTGCACCTCCGCACAAAACACATTTTGCTGGTTTACCATCAAGACGATCAGCACTTCCGATAGTCGTGGAGATGGGTCTGGTGCATCTGTTTCTGGTGTGTCCATAGCACTGGCAGTTCTTGAACTGTAGAATCTGAGGTTTTCTTATTGGTTTTTTGAATACTGCAATAGCATTTTCAGTTTTTTTAATATTATATATTTCTTTGTTGCTTGGACTACGTTTAAGATCAATAAAAAACAAGTTTTTCTTTTGTTTGGTTTCTCTATTGATAACGTTAGTAATGTTTACTACTTCATGGCCTTCTGGGGCAAGAATTTTTTTGATAATGTTTACATCTGAATGATGCATGTGTCTCAAGACAACTCTGAAAGTTTTTTCTTCTTCCAGGCTGTAAGTGTGCCTTGCAACTTTGTGTTTATCTAATACATCCCTAATTTGTTTGTAGTTATCGACACTTTTTAGTTGTAGCTTAACTTTATTGCTTTGCATTAATTGATAGTAGTATTTTTTTTAAATGTGGGAGTTGATTAAAGTTAGCAAGGTTGAATTGCTGTAACGTAGTGAAGAATGAAAGGAGATACTTGCGGGTGTTTTCTTTTTGTTTTGTGTTTGATTGTCCTGAGGGACCTGCATCGGTAAGAGCCGCGTACTATTCTTAGTCAATATTTCAGACGTTCAGGCTTTCTGTAGATGTGGGATAGAATCTGATCGCTTTTTCTTTGATTTTCTAACCTCTTGAAAATCATTAAAGGTAAGTGCTTCCGTTTTGTCACTAGCAACGGACATGTTGTCTTCAGTGGATTTATTTAACTCTTAGTGTGATGTGAACTTTGACTATAATCTATATGTGGTATTCATATTGTGGTAAAGGGGTTAATGTATTTTTCTGTCATTTCCGTGACATGAGTTCAGATTGAGTTGGATTTTCTTACGCAGGAGTTAATTCATACATGGGAGCGTATTGCAGTCGTGCTGGTTGCAGAACAGGGTTGAACTGTATTTGATAGCCTTGGCATTATTATTATTCAAGATCATTGTGAAAACAGACGATCAGTTACAAGAAAACTTAAACCATTTATTGAGCATAATAATATGTTGCATCTGAGGTAATGAAAATGCACTAAAAACCAATTCATTTATAAAAATTTACTGTTTTATGTGCATTTTGAGTTGAAAAAATTATTGACTCCTACTGTTTTGAGAATAAAGCTGGCAACGTTGTTACTGGCAATGAAGTAGACTATCTGAAAATGCTAATTAACTTTTCTTCACTCAAACTAACAATTTGAACTTGAATTACATCTAATCCCATTATACTTTCCTTTGGCGCTATTTGAAGGAAATGGTTTATGCCAACAAACTTGTTACTATTTTAGGACTAAAAGACGAGTAATTTCTGAAACAAAAACGCATTTACGAAAAATCATTATTTAACATTGTGGAATCTGATTATTCAAAAATTTGAACTTCCAGGGTCCAGTGTGGCGTCTCGTTTTCAACTGTGGGTAAAGCTAATTTTCAAGCATATGTAAGTATGTAATTTCTGTAACACTGTTCTTTAAGAAGAAAAAGAAACCCTACATCTTCTTCCGAGAACTATCACAAAAAACATTAAGTTTAGGAGAATCTTTCTAGTGCTGTACAATTTGATGAGGCTTCTCCCATATTCTAACATTACAGAGCTTTACCTTACCACTTAAATGAAAAGCAGTCTTGTCACAAAACACTAAGCCTGTTTCAAGATTGTCATTTCTGCCAACTTATCGAGGATAAATTCACACAACTCTACACGTCGTTGCTTGACATCTGCATGAAGAGCTTGCATTAATTTAGTCTTGTGCGGTTTCATAACACAAATCAACAAGTATGCACTTTTTCCTGGTTTCTGGATGAAAGTAAGAAAACAGAAAATTGCTTGCTAAATTCTGATATGCCTTTAGTTTTTCCTTATTAGTTATAATTTTTAAGAAATAGGAAAATTTATAACTTATCAAATTTAGTAAATCATGGAAAAAGAGAAGTACTTATTTCAGTATATCTACTGGTCTTACTGATTTCTTGGCTCTCCCGTTTGTATGATGTTGGTGACCCTTATCTTTTTGTCCAGTACATTTTATTGCTGTAATTGTGGTTCAAGCAACTCAGCATGACTTTTGGATAGATTAAGGTCTCTAACCAGAACGTTTAACCCTTTTATGAGATCATATGGAGTTCACTGACGTTACAGGAACTGAAATTATTATCTTTGTCTTTACAAAGTACCTCTTATTCTTATTGTTGGTCATCGTGTTTTAAAACATATAATTCAGGAAAAACAGGATCAGAAAGATCTGGACTATGTGCAACAGTTCGAATAATAGAAGGTTAATGGGGATAAACGATTAATTTCTTTCTCTTTGCAGAAAAACCTACTATTTTGGTGACACAAAAATAATAATTTTTTAAATGATTGTGCTGTTCCCTCAAATTATTAGTACAGCAAAAGACACAGATAAACGAGAACTTCTAAACCATTAACGCAACCTGTTTGCATATGAAACACAGCAAATATAAAATGTCCATTTCTTGTCTTGATCACAAACACTGCACCCAAAATATAGGTGATAGGCTGTTTTCGTACGGGAGGCAATGTACCTTTCGTGATGCTTCACAGTAAACTCGCCATATATGTAACAGAATTTATCTGAGGCATTTGTACATTTACGTGACATGTTTCATTTATGGATTTATTATAGATGCACCACAGAGTAGAAATTAGTTTGTAAGTACACTATGATCACAACTAAACAACAATCACTAAAATGCGCACAATACACAGTTTATATTATTGCAAGAAAGCCAACAATGAATCAAAACTGTTACGAAGTTGTTTTCAACTATTAACTTGTTAAATAATACACTGCCGACAACTTTGTGGGGTAAAACTAAAGTTACACTAGACAGTGTGACAACTTATGAACAGACTAAGGAACCTGTCCCTACTCACAAATCACCTAATATTCAATACTAAATTTTTGAAAATATCTACCGATTTGTAAGTGATGGCCAAAATACGGACTACATTTCTGAGTTTAGCGTAAAAAATGCTTGTAAGTCAGCTATTTGCTTTTGAGAACCAAGATAATTGTTGACCAGTGTAATCAAATGTTGCCTCAAAACACGCCATACAGACGCTAAGAAAATGTTTAGTTCTCCACAGACACGGCAAGTGCATTTTTGGAGGATATGTGCGAAGCAGCTGGAGGCGCTCAACATCTTCGTCTGACACAAGGAGACGACCTCTGAATTTTTTTACACAGACAACCCATATCTTGGAATTGCTCCGAGTGGTAGGATTATTGGCGAAAACCACGCTGAACAGTTATGGATTCGCACTTCGCGAAGCGTAAAACACGAAATAATTTAAAAAGCAGGTGAACAAAGCGCGCTGGTGCTACCTATCGACAAGCGCGTGAAATTCCTTTTTTCAATCAAAACAAATTAAAAGTTGAATAGTTATAATTTTCTTAAATCGGATGATTCTTTTTGAAACACCCTGTACTACTCACTCAGCGAACAAAAGTAATATTTTCCAAATTTTTTGTTTAGATACTGTAGAAAGCACAAAACATCTTCAAGGTATTTTTACTATATTTATATTGAGCATGCAAACGCAAGGTAATGCTGCTGCTTGTTAAGGTGTTACTAAAATTACATTACATTTGCGGTTCTGCAAAACTTCATAAATTTTAAAATTTAAGTTTATGCCAGATAACTTCAAGTTCAGTGGCGCAAAAGATTAACTTCTTTAATGAGATTATAGACGTGCCCTATTCGGTGCACTGCTGTATCGCAGACATTGCCTTGGAATTTCTCTCTCAATTCAAGAATACGATTAATATACAACTCTTGAAAATTTAAATTTTAAAACGGGATACAGTGTTTATCTTCGTAACGTTCCTTTATAACTACGTCTTATGTATATCAAAGATTGCCTAAAAAGTAAATGTTTATAAGCAAGTAAAAATATTAACGGAAGAAATAATATGTATTATATATAGTTTTATATTTTAAGTATTGTTTAAAGTCAGCGAGACAAAAAACAAAAACTTAGCAGTCGTCAAATAATATGCTATAATCAGTATTTCTATAGACAGCTGTAAAATTTAAATTTTACAAATTAGTATCTTGTAGTATTCAGTGGCTTAAAGTTTAATATTCTAACCAGATAGACCAGTTGAACAAAGTAATTTGTTATACATGGTAGGTTTCATAGGTAAAGTAATAATAACTGAAATTATCAACTGTAGCTTAAAAAATATTACATTTATCCTAACATAATTAGACTTTGTCACTTTTATTTTGAGTTAAAAAAGTGTATTTTAAAAATTCTATTTTAAATCACATGTGGCTTTACCCTAAACCATAAAATGTTGCACAATAGTTAAAATAGACATGGAAAATTCTTTTTTAATATCTTTGTAAGGTTTTAAATAAAAATGAAATTAATTTAATAATGAAGTTGTTTATTTATAACATTAAGAAACATTTGTTACCACTTGACTTGGTTTTTGATGTATTAATAATTTTTAGAAAAACTTGTTCAGCTTATAGTGACAATTTTACCAATATAATACTTATAATAGAAGTGAGACAACTGTCCCAAGTATTCACTAAATGTACAGCATTTACATACATTCTGATATGTAATATGATTATGAACGTTGGCTTATTAATTCATCTAAGACTAAATATGTCTTTGAGAGCACATAGTGCAATTTATTTTAAAATTCCAAATTTTGAATTTGAAGTAATGCTTTTTCTAGATTTTCATTCTTAGGCAACAACAGTATCATCGACCACAAATTGTAAAGTATGTTTTATTTGACTACATCTTCGGCAATTCTTATGTACGCAATACATAAAATAAAATTGATACCAAGACGCAGATGAGTCTCGTCCCAGTAATGCATTATTCTCTTTAATAACCCTCAAATTACTTACATTCAGGGGATGCTTATTTAATTTTTTTTAGTTGGCCTTATAATTTGGAATTGTACTCCTTCCACTATTGCTTCCAAGTATGTTGTTGGCTGAGTTGAAAGGTAACAGCTGAGTCGCATTTTTGTTATACCTGTTAAGCTTCAATTGAGCTTCATCGTATCTATTACGTGGATTATGTAAAAAATATACTGCAATAATGTTGGCTGGTGTTTGATGGATATAGCGATGATATAAGATAAGAGTTTGGGGTATCTTCTATATAAAATAATTTATTGCAAAAAAGAACTTCAAGTTAGCATTTCTCAGCACTCTTCTCCTATAGTGAAATATAAATAGAGCTATTGTATTCGCAATATTTGTAATCCCGTGTTTTAAAAAAATTATATAAATTAACCTCTATAACACTAAACGGTAGAGTTGATATAATACTATACTGCGGAAAATTGCCAATGAGAAAATTAACAAAAACGGTATAATACCGTAAAGGAAACTTTTTAATGGTCACTTTCGGTTGCCGTTAACCAATTTGCCTGAAAATCAATCACATGGAAGGTACTGACCTAAGATGTGTGTATGCCAAGTTTGAAGTGAATGCGTCGGATAGATCGGAAGTTATCTTGTCTCCAGACACACAGACAGACAGACAGGATGATGATTTCATTAATTCCCTACTATAAGTTTCGCTCTAGAAAGTTAATAAACCTTAAACTTATTAGAAAACGAAAGTTTTTTGCTATGAGAAGTTAAAATATGACCCTAATAGCTATAATTATTAAGTCACACTCAAGAGACAAAAGTATTTTTTTTAGAATTTTCTTTTTTAGGTGCCGTATCCTTAGGGGATGCTGGCATTCATCGTGGGCCATATTATTTTGTCAGCTGTCGATCTGAATAGAGTAGCTGACAATAGTTAGGGTTAATTTTTATTCTATTTCATTTAAAGTCCGTATACCGGTAAATATTAAACTGTATTTTACATATTATTTTATATAGTATAATTTTATATAATAAGATATAATTTATCTTATCTCAAGTCCTTCTAATTTTCCCTTTTTTGCATTTTTGTTTTGTGACAATGTTTGACTTTATATCAGTGTCAATTTTCTCTTGCGTCGTAGCTACGTTTACTTCTTTGGCTATTATGTCTTCCTTCTTTCTATTCAAACGGTTCAGCCAACTCAACTGTTTTTTCCTATTGCCATTTCTATGGGGTTTTCTATTACTACTGTCCTTTCTAGTAATCCTTTGGATATTTCTTAAAAACCTTATCTCTTTGGCCTTAATTCTGTTTTATTTCTTTTTGTTAGAGTACAAGACTTACAACTATAAGTTAGGGACAGTCTTATCACTTTTTCGTATACTTGTGTTTTAATGACTTTCGATATCTCCTTTTTCCAAAAAAAAAGTATTCCTGAGCATATCGTATAGCCATTCTACTTTTCCTATTCTGTCTGTTATTTCTTTGTCTACTTTTCCATTGCATTCCATCATTATTTCTGAATAATTATATCTTTTGACTTATTCCAGTATTTATCCATTTATTTCTATATTATGATTTTTCATTCTTAGCTATTATTATCGTCTTGGTTTTATTTATATTTATTTCTGTGTTTCTTAGTTTTAATTCTCTTTGGTATTTATTTAAATTACGTTATAATTTTTCTTCATAATACATCACTACCACCATGTAGTTCGCAAATAATGTTTCTTGTAGTTGTTCTTATCTTCCTTTTTATACGCTATTTCCATGTTTTTACATTTTTGTTGCATTTTCTTATAATTTCATCCATGACTAATGAAACACCAATAAAAAATAGTAATGGATTAAGGACACATCCTTGTTTCAATCCTATCCTTTGTGAAAATTTTTTAGATTCTTTATTGTGTGTTTTTACTTTGTTTAATAAAGTTTGCACCATTGGGTGGACCTGGATACCCAAGAATTTTCTATGCACTGGTGCTGTGATCCGACAGTGGATTGTGACAAGAGGGGCTGTTGAATATCATAATGTAGAGCCCTAGACCATAATAGAGTCGCCATGTTTAACAATCGGGTGGAGATAGTCCATATCCCATGCTTCAGAAGGTGTTCGACAGACAAGCACGAGTCCAATTGTGGGGAAGAGGGTAAAGGGTGACTCGTCCGATCAAACAACCCGTTTCCAGTTCTCCAACCTCCAGTTTTTGTCGTCTTTGAGCATTCGTGTCTATTATTAGGAGCTTAGCAATAGCAACATGCTCATGGATAGCAATTTTATGCAGTTTCCGTCTTACTGTTTTTGTTAACGCTGGGGTGTTTAGGTGCTGATTAAGTTCTGTATTCACTTTCTTGGCCGTTGCTTTGTTCTGCGACGTTATAATACGCTTCAAGGCTTTTTCATCTTGCAACTTTGTCTTTAAACCACTATTATGCTTTGCCGACTCTGTTCTGCTGTACACTGTGTATGGAGCCATGACTTTCGAGACCGTGCCTTGTGTTACACCGCTTAACGTTGCTATTTTGTTCACAGATGGTCTAGCTAGACGGTCACCAACAATTAGATCTCTTTGAAACTTTGTCTTGTCGTACGTACTGATTTTTCACTACATCTGTACAACGTCCACAACTACAATGCCTCAATTTACTATTAGTGCACAGTCCATACTACCTGTAACAAACAAGAGACGGTTGATTTACGCGGTGTTCAGTGTTACCAAATACAGTGAAAATATGCCCCTCTTTTAACAAGTGCTTTTATTACTTTATCCAATACCTATTATTTGAGTGCTTTTGTTTAAAATAGTTGCATTTTATTCTATTCTATAAGAATCAAATTTTTAACGTAACCATAAACAACATGATTGGATTTTCCTATTAATAATTTGCTGGGTAGTTTTTAGGGGTTGCTAATAAAATATATTTGGTGATACTAATGGACATAATTAAGTTTGCGAATAAGTATTTAATTGTATTTGAAGCTGCGTTTGTGACGGATTTATTATATTATTAATTTGTAGTACATTAAAATGCCCGATAAAATAATTATTTGTTGGTTGTGTCAAATAACTGTTACATAAGGTCTTGCGCCATTCCAGACTATAGACATTTTTAATGTTAAATCTAATATTAGATTAAGTGTTTATCGATACAACTGACGGCACTAACCAAGTGTTATAATCAAACGCAAACTTGTTATTATCTATTATACATTTGAACAGAAATTAAACAAAAATAGTTGATATGGCGTATGGCGTAGCCGAGCTCTGAGCGTACGTTTGGTTGCCTATCTTTGGGATAGTTTTGCATATCTTATCGACTTATCCCACTGTTATCATTTGTAAATAAATTGTTCCACGTTGTCACTTCGCAAAAATATCTTTTTGCGGGCAACCCTTGTATGTAACCAAATATCATGTAGGTTGATCTATTGCCCACAACCCTTCAAACACTCACAGCCACCTACGCCAATGACAGCGGTACTAGCATTACACTCAAACCCTTGTGTAGCTTCTAGCTACCTCCAAATCATTCTTAATAAAATACAAACCTGATTACAGCTATGGCGCATATAGGTTAACGAAACAAAATTCGTATAAACAACCTCCATACTACGGACAGAAACCTGCCTATCAGTAACACTTAATGGAGAACCTATTCTATAACAAGATAACGTCAAATACATGGAAATTCATCTGGACAGATGCGTCACATGGAAAATCGACATAATGGAAAAACGAATGCAGTTAGGGCTCAAATTCCGACAAATGTATTGGTCAATTGGAAGAACATTCTCTTAGTTGTTACTACATAAAACAATCATCAAACCGATATGGATATATAGACTCCAACTCTGGGGATCTGTCAGCAATTCCAACTTGGAAATTCTTCAAAAATTCTTCCCAAATAAAGTTATAAGGATAATAGCTAACGCTCCACGTTATGCCCCTAATTGGGTTCTACATTATGATCTTCCTCTCCCAACCGCACACGAGGAAATTCGCAGAACTAGTGCAAACTATCTAACGAAACATATTGTTCACCGCAATATCCCAGCAGCAAATTTGCTTGAGAGACAGTGTATTCAACGTTTAAAAAGATACGATCAGCTAGACTTAGAGACACGATTTCAGTGAACAGTGTAATCTATGACCTCTTCGTCACCGACGCTGTTTGATCTTACTAAGCAACAATTAAGTCAGTGGATTTTATTCTTACAGGATTGGTGCAGGCCTTTCTCCCTTAGACCGTCTGTGTGTTTGTCTGTGATGTGGGTGGCCTACGATATCTGCCGACGGGCGTTTTGCTGTCGCAAACCAAAACGGCAGATGGGGCCTTACGCTCGAAGTGCGAGCCTGCATGTGCCATCGGCCACACATTGAATTTATATTGACAATTTCTGTTGAGAACTGTGTTACTCCACCACGAAACTTCGTATATTTTGGAAATTTCCTATTTCTATGCATTTTATATGCGCATGCCGCTGCTGTGTGCCTCATTACGCCTTTTTTCAACTGGAACATTTCCACATTGGAGCGCATAAGAATTTCCCGCTAAAGCCAGATGTGAAGCGAATGGACATATGGTGGTCACCAGGAAGACCACTCAGAAACAGCAGTCCGAAGCCAATACAGGTGAGCGATCTGCAATTTACCCGTTGGTTGTGGTATCGTATGCCACCTTCCATTTGCTTTCGCAAGGGCTACTCCAAGGATATTGTTGATGTTTAACAGATTGTAAATGTGCAGTTTTAAAAATAAAATAAAATAAGTTAATCCTGCCAGGTGGTCGCAACAGTAATGCGGTTTTTATGTCGTAAGTAAGCAAGCAACCACCAACATAGAAACTAAATATAAAAATTAGCTGTAACAGCTCAGTGGTCAAGATCATTGTTCCTCTGTCCTGAGCCGCAGGCGAGTTCAAGTCTCGCTCGCCCCATGTGATATAATAGCTTTAAGTGTGCATGTTAGTAGGCACAATAAGCCATTGTGGCTGCAGTATCGGTACGTGCGCTAATAATAATAATAATCATAAATATGAAAATTAGTTATCAATAACCATGTAAAGAAATATTTTTCTTTTATATTTGTTGAGCATAATTTGTTAAAAGTAATATAAAAATATTAAACTCGTAGACTCGTTATAAAAAGAGCAAAAAATATTTTGTTTCATTTATACTTGCTTAGATTTATATTTTATGGCTAATTTATAAAAAAATGTACAAAAGAATTTTAAAACCATTCTAATATTTTATATATTATATAAAACCAGTGGATTTTTTAAAAAGCTGCTTATCTATGTTGCGGCCTAGCTTATTCGTATTTTTATTTATTAGTGGTAACAATAAACTTACAGTTATGTAAAATAACGATATATTTACGAAGAAACTCGCTACAACAGTGGCAAAACAATTAAATGTAAAAATTTACTCACTAGTAATAAATAAGCATTGGAAAGTAACTACGGAGACTAACTGTAAAGTTAGTAAACATGTATAGATAATATATCGAAGGTTACGCGTCTGACTAAGCTTCTTATCTAATTGTTAGCTATACACATCGCCTTTTAGAACATAATAGGATCTTTATCTATATGCGTCATAATCAATGTTACTGACATTATATACAAAAAATAAATTAATCTTAAAAATTTACTTTATTCATTATTTAATTATTGAGAAAAATCAAAGATTGGAAACAATTTTTCATAAAAACAAATTTTTAAGATGTATTTCTTTATATAATGATTTAAGTATGTACTGCATATAGAAATTCTTTAAAATGGTTTTTTAGTTTTTTAAAATAAATTCTGATTTAATAGTGCGTTTAAATTCATTAATACTATCCCGATTTTTTTTATTAAACAGCACCGTTATTATTATTATATGTTGTTTGTTTAAAAACACCCTTAGTGCGATTACAACAGACGTGTCTATGTTTCAAAAGACACTCGCAAACAAAAAAAATTTAACAAGCCATTGGCATGTTTCCTTCTCATATTTTCCGATAAAGAATTTCCCAGACGTGTTACATTTACTGTAAATGAGCAAGACAACCACAAAGCGAGGTGTAGGCTTTCACATCGTAAAATTTACTGCGAGATGTTAACAGAGGGAAGGCATTCGTTATCTTGAAAGGACTCGCTTCCACCTCGGAGTAGCTAAAAACATTTAAAAGGTATTGGTTTTGTAGGCGCTCCGCAAGCAGACTTTGAAACGCAACTGTTCGGCAGTTTTTAATACGACCAGTTTTAGTGTTCCTGGTATTAGGATGGATAGAAAGCGTATGCCAAATATAGCGAGGCTTTGGCGCTTTAATGCTTACAGCGCCTTTTTGCTTTATTTGGACAAAATGATTACAAAAATTAATTAAAGCGTTGCAGAAGCATCATATATACTTTGTATTAAATGTGATAGTACTTTAATTTATTAGACTTTTTAAACTTTGATAGACAATCATATATGTATGTTAAATGCTAACACACAATTAATGAAAAATCTGGTGTGAACATCACACGACTTTTCTTACCCTATTATTTGAGTAATTCTGGCAGAAATCCTTTTTCGAGTTCTTATTTACCAACTTTTATTTTAAATACATGTTTATCTCGTGATAACAAATCATTTTTATTCTCATAAATTTTTTGTATTTTCAACCGTTTAGATTCGCGACCGCTTTGCGACCGATTTTCCAACTTTGCGACCAAACGGCTCTGCCGATTTTTACCGAACGCTTCGCACTGCGTCCCCTACCTACAAGTAACTTGTATACCAAATTTCAAGTCTCTAGCTCTTACGGTTCTCGAGATATCCTGTTTATTGACATATCGACCGACAGACAGACAGACAGACACATGCGCGTGCTCGAGCGCGCACGCACACACACACACACACGAACCAATGGCCCAAACCAACTGTTTTGCTGTCCTGGGGCTATAATTCGTCCAGAAATGTGAAAAACTGGGTAGGTCAAATTTTCCTTATTATATGTATATAATTTAAAATACAGCTATTAGAAAAATTTTATTATATAAAACTTTTAGGTTGATGAATAGTTGTCTATCGTTTTTAAAAACAATTTTTATTTGAAAGCAAAACAAACTGCCATATTTAACTTAAAGCATAATCTCTATCGATTTTAATTAGTGCTGCTTATTTGCTTGCTTGATAGTCAATTATACAAGCAAAAAGAGCGTTGGGTACTTGACATCGGACACCAACTCATCCAAATAATTATTCACTTCATGCACTTAGCATAGTAGTTTATGGAAGTTTTATTAAGAGAGTATGATAAATAAAAGAACCGATATTATCTTTTATATATATTGCATTTTATCACATGGTGTTCGTTGATATGGAAACAGAAATATTTATGTTGCAAGACGCTGTAGTTTTTTATGCGCTGTTTTTTAGGTTTTTTTATTGTTAAGTAAATTGGAAATTAGAATACATAAGATCTTATAAGCTAATATTATAAATGTGGCACTGACATCCTCTTTATGGGGAGCATTGCTAACGTGATGAGGGTTCATCCAGGCAGGGGTCCTCTCTAATGAAGGTCGGTAGGCCAACGGCGCTTGAGTCTTCTCGTGACTTGGTGGTACGGAAGTTCATGCAGAAAATATTGTCGTGGATGGAGAGTTTGTCGAGATGTTTCGTAGTTCTGTAGTGAATTACTGTGTTGAAGAACGGATGCCTAGGTTGTCGTGTATCATCTGGTTGGTGATGTACTATAGTGGATCGGTGATAGGTCTAGGATTTTAGATTGGCAGCGTTGCGTAATAGCGAGGTTTGATTTGCTAGCACAGCTCCAAAGTTCAATTCCGTAGGATCAGATGGGTTTGATGACGGCCTTATAGATAAAAAAATTGTTATTTAAAGATAATTGGGAGTGGCGACTTAGTAACCTGTGAAGAGTTTTGATTCAAAGCTTAATGTTTTTTTTTTATAATCTGTTTCCCTCAGGTAAGCTTGTTGTCGATGAGAAGACCCAAGTACTTCATTGTTGAAGATTGTGGTATATCAATGTTGTTTAAGTGAAGTGAAAGGCATAGCCCTTTGCGTAAAGTGAAAGTCACCTGGGTTGATTTAGACTCGTTAACCTTTATTTTCCATTTCTTGAACTACTTTTCAAGTTGATTAAGTTGGGTTTGGACGTGTTCGAATGCGGTGTTTAAGTCTGTATGCCTCGCAAGGATGATTGTGTCGTCATCATATGCAACTACAGTTGTGGTTGTGGTGTTTGGGAATTCGGCAGTAAATAAAGTATAGAGGAAAGGTCCCAGGACGCTTTCCTATGAAACCACAGATTGAATCGGATACGCTGCTGAGACTTCATCGTTAACTCGTGTTCGAAATTGTCTGTCTGTTAGATAGGATTTCAAGAGCTTGTGACATTTAGGGGGTAAGATTTATTGTATTTTATGTTTGAGTTTTTTGGGCCAAACTTTGTAAAATGCCTGGCGAATATTCAAAAGGATGTAGTAGGCTGATTTTGCGAACGCCGCATTAATCTCCTGTGTGATGCGGTGGCACTATTGTATAGTTGAGTGAAATCGATGAAAGCCAAATTGGTAATCCGGGATCCACTTAGTTAAATTCAGGGTCGAGGATTTGTAACATAAGTTTCTCAAGGAGCCTGGAGGTCACTGGTTTTAAACTTATAGGTCTGTAGGATGTCACATAACTGGGATCTTTGCCGGACTTAAAAGGAGTATTATTTCCGCTTTCTTGAATTTCTTTGGCCAATACTGAAGTCGGAGTATAGCGTTAAATATGTATGTTAGAAGAACTACGAAAATTGCAACATGGAATGTGCGAAGTATATTTGGAGCAGGAAGACTGCAAAATGTAACCAAAGAGATGAATCGACTACAGCTGGACATTCTCGGAATTAGTGAAGTACGGTGGCCAGGATCTGGTAAAATAAAAACAGATAATGGAATAATGTACTACTCAGGCAGTAATGAAGTCTATGCACCTACCAATGAGAAAAACGCGGATGAAGTAGAAGAATTCTATGAACAAATAGATACCATTCTATCCCTAACCAAAAAGAGCGATGTGACATTAATAATAGGAGACTTTAATGCCAAAATTGGAAAAGGAAGAAGTGGAGAACATGTAGGAGAGTTCGGTCTTGGAATGCGAAATGAAAGGGGTGATAGACTGATCCAATTTTGCCAAGAAAGAGAATTTATAGTAGCCAACACATTCTTTAAACTGCCAGATAGAAGATTATCGACTCGGAAATCACCACAAGACACACCACAGAATATTTGCCGAAATCAAATTGACTATGTTTTAATTAGAAAACGATACAGAAATAGTATAAAGTCGGCAAAAACATATCCAGGGACAGATATAGCGTCTGATCACAATCCTGTTGTCATAAAAATGCATATAAAACTTAAGAAGATAAAAATAACAAAGAAGACAAGTAGAATAGAAGTGCAACACCTGAAGGAAGAAAACATAAGAACACAAGTTAAAAATGAAATAAATAACAATTTAAGCAACATGGGAAGACACTCCTTGGATAACAACGACAACATAGACTCAAGATGGCATACCATAAAAGATGCGATAATGAAACCAGCGAAAGAAATACTCACCGAAAGAAAACCAACAAAGAAAAAAGGTGGATGACAGACGAAATCTTAGAGCTGATGGAAGAGAGAAGAAAAAGTAAGATAAAAGAGGACGGCAAATACAGTGAAATTCACAAATTGATAAGGAAAAAATTAAAACGGAAAAGAAAATTGGATGAAACAAGAATGTGAAGAAATAGAAAAGGCACAACAGAAACACGATATGTTTAACGTACACAGAAAGATCAAAGATGTCACAGGTACATACAAGAAGATATAATCAAACATTTTAAAAGACAAACAAGGAATAATTATACTAGATGTAAAACAAAAAATAGAAAGATGGAAAGAATGTATTGAAGAACTATTCACCGATGACAGAAAGGAAGACTATAAAACTATTGAAGGAGAACATGGCCCCAAAATAGCAAAAGAAGAAGTCATTAAAGCATTTGAAACATCAAAATGCGGTAAAGCAACTGGTCCAGACGAAGTTCCAATTGAACTAATTAAACTAATAGACGACGACCAAGTAAATATTCTTGTAGATTTATACAACACCATATACACAACTGGTATAATACCGAAAGAATGGCTGAATTCAACGTTTATTACAATACCAAAGGAAAACAACGCAAAGGAATGTTGTGAACATAGAACGATAAGCTTAATGAGACACACGCTTAAAGCCTTTCTAAAGATCATACATGCAAGAATATATACAAAACTAGAAGTAGATATTAGTGAGACACAGTTTGGCTTTAGAAATGGTTTTGGAACAAGAGAAGCATTGTTCACACTAAACATACTAATACAGAGATGCAGAGATATTAATAAAGAAGTATACGCATGCTTCATAGACTACGAAACAGCGTTCGATAAAGTTAGACACGATAAACTAATGAAACTCCTAAAACAAAAGAACGTAGACGTAGAAGACATGCGGGTAATTGCAAACTTATATTGGCAACAAAAAACAACAGTAAAAGTAGAAAATCAGCTGACAGAAGAAATAAAAATACAGAGAGGAGTTCGGCAAGGTTGTATTCTTTCGCCCATGCTGTTCAACCTATACTCGGAAGCAATATTTCAAGAAGCACTAATGGAAGAAAACGGTGGTATAGTAGTAAACGGAAAGATAATTAACAACATACGTTATGCTGATGATACTGTACTTTTAGCAGATAGATAGACAAATGACATCAGCAGAAAATATGGTCTCCGAATGAATTTAAATAAAACTAAATACACAAAAACACCAGTGAATATTCCTGACATTAGAATAGATAATGTAAGTATAGAGAGAGTAAACAAATATAAATACCTGGGAACATGGGTGAATGATAATTGGGAATACACAAATGAAATAAGGACACGTATTGAAATGGCTAGATCCACGTTTGTAAAAATAAAACAAATTCTAACCAACAGGGATTTAAGCTTGGAAATACGGATGAGGACAACCAGATGCTATGTTTTCAGTGTTCTCTTATATGGAATGGAGGCATGGACCCTAAATAAAGAAATTAGCAGAAAAATAGAAGCATTCGAACTCTGGATACACCGGCGAATATTGAAAATATCATGGATGGATAGAGTGACAAACGAGGAGGTGCTACGACGAATGAACAAGAACAAAGAACTTCTGTATGCAATAAAGAAAAGAAAGCTGGAATATTTAGGCCACGTAATGAGAGGGAACAAATACCAAATTCTACAACTGGTAATACATGGAAGGATACATGGAAAAAGAGACATGGGAAGAAGAAGAATATTCTGGCTTAAAAACCTACGCCAGTGGTACGACTGCACGTCAAGAGAATTGTTTAGAGCAGCAATGTCCAAAGTTAGAATACCAATGATGATTGCCAACATCTGATAGGATACGGCACCTAAAGAAGAAAAGAACTATTCATTTTCTTGGGAGCTTGCGGAGCAGTTTAAGTGTAATTTAATTCGACTCCGGTCTTTTCTTGCGACTTAATCGTTGAATCTCAGATTTAATTGTTTTCGGTGTGAGTAGTGGTATGGGAGGAAGAGGTATTTCAGGTGGTGCTTAAAGAACAGGCAGTTCAACATCGGGTAGATTATCGTGTGCTTGAAATACTCCGGATAAGTAGAGTGCGAACAATTTTGCCTTTTCTTTATTGCTCTTGGTCCACCCAAGTTCTGGAGGGAATTTTCGTATGGATGGGGACGGAGTTTGGGGTTTTAGAGAAGATTTGATAAGTTTCCACATTGAATTGTCATATCTGTTTAAGGTTGAGATGTAGCTATTAAATGAGTCATCTCTCACGGTTTTGAGTTTTGCCTTCAGCTGATTACCGAAGTTGTTGAGTTTCGTTTTATTTGATGGATAATAGCTCTTTTGCCATTGAGCTCTGGCTTTCCTCTTTTGAGTAACTAGAAGTTCTAGGGGAATATTGGTAGATAAAGCAAGTTTCTTCTGTACCTTAGAGGGGTGGCTAGCTGGGCTGCTGATGTTCAACAGCTTCTACTTCGAGTGGATTTTAGGCTAACTTTTAGGTCGATGCTTTCATGGAGAATTTGGCGACATTTGTCCCAGTCTGTTGTGGTGTTGTGAACTTGTTTGGAGGAGTCTTTGAGTAGGACACTTGCGCTGGTAGTTTCTATGATTGGGGTGTGATCAGATAATAAGTCAAAGCAGAGATGTTTGTGTAGTTTAGTGATATACCGTTAATGATAAAGAAGTGTACAAGGTCGGGGGTTTTGTTGGGATCCGATGACGTATTTGTTGTCTTGTATAACTTTGTAGTGCTCTCTACCTTTTATGGTGATTAAGCGGGAGACCCACGTGGTGTGCTTGCTGTTGTAGTCGCTACCGTATATGAATTTGGGATTCAGGGTGCAAAAGAATTGTTCAAAGTCTTCTTTTTTTATGTTATGCTTCGGGAAGCAGTAGACAGCTGCTAGAGTTAGTTTATAAGGAAGGGTGAGCACCTTGATAAAAGTGGCCTGAATTGATTCCTACTCATATTTGGGAAGAGCCTAGTGTTTTATGTTTTATTTTAATATTATAGCGGTTCTTCCATATCCAGTTTTATCTGTATAGTTAATGTAATGTGGTAGTTTTCAATTTTAAGGTACGATTTTTCCATAGAATGTGTTTTGCTAATTACCCGTACGTTGATAAAGTTGTGTTTTAGGAACATAATTACTTCGTCACGATGGTTTAATAGCCCATTGGCGTTCCACTGTGCTATGCGGAAAAATTTATCCATTGTTTTGTTTGCTAATTAGCATTGTCAGCATGTTATAACCGTACTGTTTTGTTGGATGAGTTGGGAGAACATAAATTTGAATTATTTAAGAAATTTATTAAGAGTGAGGCTAAGAGACTGTTTAGAGGAGTGTTCGGGAAGGAATTCGCAGTGCTGCGTAATACTAGCGTAGGTAGGTGAATGCAAAAGATTGAATGTGCGAGTTTGTCTGTTTACAGGTGGGGAGTGGAGAGTAGATGAACTAGTGGTGGTTTTTCTGATTTTGTATAAGTTGTGGTAGTGTGCGCATCCTCTATAATTGGCCGGGTGGTTGTATCCACATAGTGACAGCGCATGCACTGTTCTATATTTCTGATTGTTTTTGGCGACTGTCTTGTCGTATGTGTTGAATGGCATATATGTCTTTATTGTTATCAGATTTTTCTAGATCTGCGAAGAAGAGGTAATTGGCTCCTTTGATGTTCTGCTTTTTGCGTTGGTGATGTTTCTAATTTTGTGTCTGCGTTTGGCGATTTCTGCTGTTATGTCCTCGAGTGAAATCGTGTGGTAGATATTGTAATGGCCACCCTAAACGCCCGTTTATCTTTTAGTTTATAAGTGAGATAAATAATGTTGTTGTCGCGCAAAAACCCGTTAGTTTCCTGTATGTATCTAGAGTATTAGTTGTGATTTTAATTGTGTCGTTTACCAAACTTTTGGTGACATACTGCTCTTCTTCTGCTACTTCGGAGAGCTTTTTTTCTGGTCGGTTCTGGACTCCATAAACAAATATTAAAAAGGTTTGAGTAATTTATTGGGTTTTGGTGTTTTGTTGTTGGAGGTTAGATCTTGGGAATTATCTAGTACGGTGTATTTGTTGGAAGTGGTAGGGTATTTGAGGATTTATTTTCTTGTGTTTTTCTGATTTTCTTTCGTTTCGTGGTCTTTGTAACTGGCCAGGAGTACTCTTTAGAAGGAATATTAACTTTCATTTCGTCATCTGTTGTTGGGACCAATCTAATTAGATGCTGGGAGTTGTGAGGCAAGTGGATCACTAAAGACTTTATTGTCAGGAAGTGTTCCTGATTTGGGGGAAAGTAATTGCTTAGTCCTGATAGAGATTGACTTGCTTGTGTAGTGTAAGGTAATGGTATTTAACTATTTATAAAGGGTTGGTTTTGTAAGATGTTTGGAAATTGCGTAAGTTGGACATTTGTTTAAGGTTGGCTCTGTATATTATATTACATGGGCTGGCTTAAAAAATAGTTAAAGCCAGGTCCATTTTCTGATGGAAACTTTGTAGTAATTTTGAAGTAAATTTACTTGTTAATATTGTTTTTTTTCTTGCTGTAGATAACTTTAAATAAATCGTAGTTTGCAATACGAGACAAGGCGGCCGCAGCCACAGCCGCGTTATCGAACAATGCACTTGACTAAACACGGAGTGGGTGTATTTTTGATGTTTACTCTGCGGAATTCAAACGCACACTGCTTCTTAGTTTGAAAGATGGTTATAGATATAGCTGAGTTGATAAACTTTCTTGATATTGAACTGTCTCTTGCGATTTCTGTATGCGATTGTTTATGAAAAGATGTTTGGATAATTATGCGTAAACTGTAATATTAATTTTATTTTTATATAACTTTTAATTTTCTATGCAAAACTTAAGAAATTTGCTATTATATACATATGAAAGATATAAGCGACACGTACAGATTTTTAAGAGTTGCAGTTAATTTTATATTTCTTAATTTTTGGTTTATATTACAAAAGAAACCCGTCTTGTTACATTCAACGAAAATCATGTACATACCTCAAGCGGAGGTATTCAAATATTTGTGTCTTTACATTTATAGAAGACTAACTCGGCGTACTTACATCTTTGCAAAGAAAAAATCGCTAGATCTAAAAGTCGAACAAATGTACTGGATGCTTGGAAGAAATCAGTTATCAACGGAAAATAAACTACTAATTATCATAATAATTTCAAAGCCCATTTGCATTGTACCTGAAACATAAAGATACTGCAGCATTTTTAAGATAAGATTCTTTTAGCGATATGGTACGTTACAAATGCCATATTACATGCCGTTCTCAACATACTAACTGTTGCCAATAAATTACAAAAACTAGCCCCAAAAGTAGAGATAAATTAACAGTACATCAAAAGAAACTGAAAACACTAGTACAAGACGAGAAAGAACGAGGAAACTCAACTGCTTCAGAAACTACAATCTCGCAAACGGATTTAAACGAATAAAGCTCAATAATTAGTTATAATAAATAAAAAAATCTATATAAACTTTCACTGGGACATTACTGTATATGTTATGTAT
This sequence comes from Sinelater perroti, assembly GCA_036346155.1. Taxonomy (NCBI): domain Eukaryota; kingdom Metazoa; phylum Arthropoda; class Insecta; order Coleoptera; family Elateridae; genus Sinelater; species Sinelater perroti. The sequence goes on along the minus strand of JARFIY010000348.1, from coordinate 106,776 downwards.
TAATTAGTTTTTGGATTAAATGCATGTAAGTGCATATAAACCGATTAGAAATAAAGAAATTATTATTATTTAAATTTGAAAATTTATATAAAAACAATCTTTATATTAAACGACATCATCGCTCAGCTCAAATTATTAAACCTTTTACAATATAAGTAGCTCTTAAAATTTGTAAATCTTTATTAATGTCTACAGAATTTAAAATTTTACACTAATTTGAATTCAGAAGTGAATTATAGAACATTTTGGGTTTTATCGGCAATTAAAAAATTCAGTTTTTGGCATATAAGTGTCTCTGAAGCTTAAATTACGTTGGTTAAAATATTTGTAGGACTAGATACTCAAAAATCACGTCAATTATAAAATTTCATATTATATTAATTACATTTAGGTCGGATAGCATTTCGGATATTTATCTTCATTTTACTTTATAATTTGGGTTTCAAATTTTAAATGGAACTGCAAGCACACAACATGACAGAGGCTCTACATAAAGTCAACTACATAAATTTAATTAAACGACGTCCATATCTTGTAAACAAGTAAGTGATTTAGATTTTAATTAATAAATTTTGTTTAAAAAGACAACCTAAAAAATAAATATTTACTTTTTTAACGTAATGTTGAAGTTAGCTGATAATTTTAGCCCATTATTTGACGGGGTTTGAAAAGAATTCGACAAGTATTAAATTATTTATGACCAGGCTTGAGACTGGAATTCAGCATTACGTATCACACAGTCTCAATCGAAACTAGACACAATCAATCAACTGAAAAGATATTAGTACCAGAATTTAGAATACCAAGTAAATTTATTAAACAATTTGCTTCAAAATTGAAAGCAAAGTTTAACTAAAAAATCCAGGATAACCAAGAAAAAAGCTCCGCTGCGTCAACGTATTGCCCCATTAAAGTTCGAAATTGTTCTACAACTACTTTGTTCGCCTGATTTGATTCTATTTGACTTTAACTTATTTTTAAATTTGAAGCTATTTCTACCTAAGGGGTTATTTTGACGACTTTCAAGAAGTTGCTTCCGGAAGGGAATCGAGAAGCGGGCGTAACGTTCAGTCAAGTGTGTTAGAGTTTGAGGTTACATTAAAATGTAAAATACAACTTTAATAATATTTACCTCGCTATTGTAGTATATATATATATATATATATATATATATATATATATATATATATATATATATATATATATAATTTACTTATGTACATTTGTTATAAATAAAATATTATTATAAAATTTACACGGTTAGGGGTTATTTGTAACGCACTTATAAGAATATTCTGAGGATTGAAGTCTCAAGCAAATAAACTTAAAGATGAAAGAATATATAAATATATGAATGTTCTTAAAATCTCTGATTGTAAATTTTGAGTAAGAAATACTATAAGCAAAGTGGTACGCCGTTGATGTTTACTATAATAGTGTATATAAGTAACAAAATCCTTATTATTGTTGCCAACAGTATTTAAACAGAATTACACGATTTACATAAAATTTGTAATTAGAAATAAATTTTAGTTTTCCATCTGTTTAAATCACTGTCGCGTGCATTTACATCTCTGACGAGTATATCAAAAAATTGTTTGATGGCGTCACAAAACAATGGATATGTTGAGCACATAAAGGCCGTAGCCTTAAAATATAATATACTGCTAAGCTTTTAAAAATAAAAAACAGTTTTAATGTTTTAATAATTTAGACACTAATAAGAAACAGGAAAATTGTGTACTTTTTGACAATCTGTACAAATATTTTGTGTTTGAATATGACGATTGTTTGGGACATACTAAATGGCTGAATAAATTTAAAGCTAGGCATAGAATTCTACAAAGACTATATCAGATTAAATTAAAGTTTTTTAAGGAACACGAAACTAAAGGGCAGTAGCCTTGATGCATACGAGACTGACTTTGTTTTTAGATATCTTCTAAATGATACATTAAACTTCAAAAATGATCAATAGTTTGGGGGGAAACAGAAAAGTACACATGATTGTTATCTTTTCTTAATATTCCATTTTTATTTATATTTGTACAGGTACATTTAGTAAATTTGTGTTGGTATTCGATATGTAGAAGAATATTTAGTTGCAAATTTTTGTAGCAATTAAGCTTTTAAGATTCGTGTGGCTTGGGGATTAAAAACTAATAATCTACGCTATCTAAATTACATTCAAAATCTGGTATTAAATCATTTGGCACAAGATTTTATAACAGCCTATTGTTATTAGGCTAATTCGTTGGGTTCACTGCTTATTTTGTGCACACCTCTAAGCCACCTTTGGCTCTAATTCCATCTCTACCCGAAACCTTGACTTGTCCGCTTGCTCACCCCTATTCACAGCTAAAAGAGATTTTACAAAGAAAAGGACTGTATGGCCACCGACCTAGCATTCCAAGCTGAACCTTTTTGAAAACAGAACGTAACTGGCCGCCAACCGAAGATGACCATATTTTGACTTTGAATTTGTGCCAACTCAATAGCGCGCTTTGATTACGCTTTGTTTGTTGCCTTTTTTGAGTGTTCTGCACGCGTCCGTAGTGCTCCAATGATTCTATATTTGGACAAGTAAGAACCCACACCCGGGTTTGACACCGCTAAAGCAAAGTACGTTAACATCCTCCGCCAAGCTACAAAAGAACGTCACGTATGATAAGTTTCTCTCTTGTAACTTTCTTCTTCTTTTGTGTATTACTATGGTCCATTTAGGGTAATTTTTGTTAAGGGAGAGAAAGCTATGTTTTGGTGGTAATCTTGAGTTTGTAAATAAGGTTAAGGATAATAATTATTGAATTAATTACCTAACAATAGTTGAATCTCAAAATTGCACATCTGTGATGGATCTGGCATCAACATTGACATTTGAGAGAAAAACTGAAAGGGTTGCATTACCCCGAAGGGCAATAGAAAGTAATAACAACCTTCGCACTTGGGTTTTAAAATGTGTTATTATGAAATAAATTCTCTGCTATTATTAGATTGAATTTAATTTAATGTTGCGGCGATTAGATCTAAGTTTACTCGCGTTTATCAAAGGTCACCGATATTTCAGCCCGCAGGTTAAGGTCTTTTCAGGTTGAAATTCAAACGAGCTGTTTTGCATGGACTGCGACTCGGCCGCTGAGATGCCGCAGGTAAAAATTGGCTCGCACACGTTTACTATGTAAAGATGGGCGAACCGAACTTTTGTTATATTAAGAATCAAATATAGACGGATCTGAAAACTGAAACTTCTGGTTGTAGAAAATAACAAACCGAGACGTTTTTTAGGGCCTAAACCAGTAGGATAAGCCTTCAATAAAAAATCTTTAATAGCCAGCTCAATTTTTATAGATTTTTATCCCTAAGCTGAATAAAACAATGCTATCTTTGTTGATAACTGTTCAGTTCATTCACAATCAGCGCAAGCTAAATCAAGACATATAATGGCAACATGATATCTCTTCAGATGCTGTCCATAATTGTTTTAGAAATGGCGGGTTTAGATTAGAATCTGATAATTTGGGCAAAAGACACAATATTATACTCTAAGCGACTTAGAGCAAAAATAAGACAAATTAAAACAAAAATAATCTCCAGTCTAGCAACTACACAAGCTTGTAGAACATATTGAAATCGAATATAACATTATTAGATATAGATAGATATTGTATATGCATTTAGCAAAGTGTGGATTAAAGGATTAAAAAGTAAACTACTTGCATTATCTAGTCGAAAATATTTTACTGCATTAGTTTTTTTTTGGGACATAAAATCTTTTTCTGTTAAAATAACCGTAACACAGACGTAAGAATGTCTCCAGCCATTCATATGTAGCGTATCTAACTTACACAGTGTAAGAATACTCATTAGTTGATAAAGGGTAGATCAACAAGTTAGCAAATTTGAAAGAGGATGCATTGTTTACTTATAAGAAATAAGCCAAATAATTAGTCGCCATAGCAGTGTTGTGGCATTCTATATAAAACAGTGGATCGAAAAAGGTATCATAGCAGTACACAAAACAACCAACCAAGACGATCGTCATATTCTTGCGATTACAGACCTTTTTCTTGATTACCATTAAGTTCTCTGCAAATGCAACAAAAATAACAATGAACAATAGGAAGGCATTTATGAACATACAAGCGTCATTAAATCGTTTTTTCTACCGAATCTAGATATAATCAGATATTAATACGCCAGACACAAAAACTAAACAAAATCACCGCATCCGTACGAGACACAACATTTCTATGAGTATTATTGTATGGGGACCAGTCATTCATGATAGTGGGTTACCTCTAGTCAGATATAAAGGCAATATTATCCGTCAGACTTACATTGACGCGGTTTTATAGCCCGTTGTACGTTGTTCCTTCAGAAATTACCCAAGCAATCTTTTAACAGGAGCGTGTCAATAATAAATGTAATGCAGTCCATCAAAACACCATTCACCCATTGGTAGACAGTAATAAATATTACTTAAATCCAAACTGATTGAATATTGATTGCCTAGCTTTTGTCCTTCATAATTAACATGCAAGTTTTAGGCACAAAATTTACCACTTTCTGTGATTGCTTTAAAACGCCAAACCCAAATTAGACATTGAACAAATTTCATTTTTATTGTGAATTTCTTTTTATACAGTCTGTTTACTATACGTTGTTTATAAAGTAAAAACTCGTGGATTACATTAATCAATTTAAGCTGTTTTCGGTAATATTAATCTAAAATTGAATTAGTTTTGCCTTATGACCAAATAAATTATTATCCTGGAAAACAGAATCTTCGTTTCCAAACAACTTCTCTATTAAGTAACATGTTATTTTGCAATGTTTTCCAGATACCATATATAATCAACCAACTGCTTGAATAAACATGTGTTCTATATCATAATAGCGTTGAATGTCTACTGTAGGAAGTACACATTTTTGTAAATATTCTTTCCTAGAAAACTATACTATTCGTTACCAAATATTCTTATCTGCTACTGCTCTGTGGTCCAGTTTCTATGTTTTTCTACTCGATGCAAATGTTTCTCAGAGACGGGGTGTTTTTTTCCGTAGATTGCATTATTCACAAATGAGCAACATTTGCTTTATAATTAATGTACCCACAGTAACGATAGTAGTTCAATTTTACTACAGAAAGGTAATTTAGAATTTTATTACATAAGTATATTTACATAATATATCAAACCTAAAACATTGTTTAATAGCATTAGCCTCCAATGAAAGGGCAAAGGTTTATTGAATGCCTACAATTTATTAGTGAGGATAGTAGTTAGCAAATGTCTTAAATACCGTAGCAGGAATCATCAAACACACTATCAAAGCTGGTTTGTTATATTTCTCAAAAAAAACTGACAAAAAGCTTTGCATTTTTTAATGCAATGAAGTGAAAACAGTAGGTTTAAAGGTTTTAAATAGCATTGTAAAGGCAAATAAAAGAATAAGGTTTGCTTGCGAGATGCCCAGCAAAAGAACACGTTTGACACCAGTCATAAAGAAGAAGCGATTATACTAGACAAGGAATTACATAAACTGATTTAACGAATGGAACATGATAAGTGAAATAGTAAATGATTTTTTAATAATAAACCTGTTTTCTGGCCAAATTTTTATTTTAACTTTGTTCAACCGATCAATTTTTATTATACGCAGATTTTTTGAAAAATTCAATCCAGATCGTATTGTAGCAACATTCAAACAAAATTGTAGTTTGCACAAAGCACTGGAAATGTACATAACCAAATCCAATACAAGTACGTTTTAGGAACGCAACTGACCTTTTAGTTTAACATGTGTTTTTGAGACAGTTTAGACAAGAGGAAGTGTTTTTACGTACACGATTTAGTTTCATGTCACAAGACCAAGATACACACACCAAAGTTTGTAATTAAATTTTACTACGGAACGGTAATTTAGAATTATAGTACACAATTGTACTTACATAATATATCAAACCTAGGACTTTGTTTAATGGCATTATTGGCCAATGACACGACAAACGTTTAATAAATGCCTACAAGCAATAATATTTAAGAATGGTTCACAATACTTAAACTTACAAAATTTTCATCAAATACATATTCGTATATTTAGAAAAATGCAACACAACTATTTAATAATTCATAAAAAAATTATTCGTTGAAATTCTTTAGTTAAGACCACCAAGTCTTTAAATATGTATCACAAACAGACTGTACAATTGTTCTAACTAAATCAATTCTTGGGCTAATTATATCGTACGATAATGCAATTTGGAGAACTATATTTAAAACTAATTACCATAAATTGCAAGTCAAAATCCAAAATAAAATTTTGGTATACTAATTAGTACTTGCTGATTTTTATATACACGACAAATCTACTTTGAGTCAGAAGTTAGCATCAGTAAAAATATATGAGAAGACCAGTCAAAAAAACGCATCTCCAACTTAACCAACAGCAACTGCAACACCATTAGTCAATTGGGAAAAAAATTAATAACTGTGCAAATTAAAAACTGCTTGAAGATCTTTTTACTTTGAAGAACAGTAGCAATAGAGATTAACAGCTCCTATAAATTATATGCTTGTTGTTTCAATGTTGTAATAATGTATTAATAATAAAACTATGTATAACACTCTGTAAGTATTAATCTGGTTAACTAGTAATAAGAAATTTGTATTATATGACAATAAGAAAATTATTTGTATACTTTCTATAAGGGTTTTAATGATGTAAATTTTAAATTAAACTAAAATTAGTCAGCCTACGCATTTTTCGTTATAAATGTAATAATATTACTCAAGTTCATTTTTATAGCTTACAGTTTTGCAAAATGAACAATGAACCGGAATATAAATTACGTTTTTTGTATAAAACTATAAGCACTGAGAAAACAAATAATTTCTTATCGTTTTCAATATAAACAAACATAACTTCGTAGCGTGTACGTTCTGTTTGCGGATTGTCCCTTGGACCCAACCGCGTTTTTGTTGTAATTCATGAATGATGTCAAGAAGGCGTCGCTTACTCGCTGCTCAAATGAACAAACTTTTGAGAATTATTCAACCTCACTGGTTATTTTTTGTACAAACTGCGCCCTGCAAAGACGTGGCTTGCATAGATGTTCTACAGACTTTCCCCACACGTGTGCGACATTTGGCTTTGTATTCCACACATCAGTTCCATACTTTACCTTCCAATCTTCTACTTTTTTATTTTTCTGAAAATAAGTTTGTGAAAATATATTAGCATATCTTTATCTAAACAAAATTTTAAGTGTAAGTTTAAAGTTAACCCGTGAATAGTACTAGGCATTTTATATTCCAATTGAATATTCTTATTTTCATTAGAAATTAAATTGTGCTTTAAAATTTATAAATTTTACAATGATAAGGATTAGGTGAGGTAAAATTAGATTTTTATAAAATTTATGCAATTACTTATTATTATAGTACTATTAAAATATTTATTACATAGAGAAAATGTATCTAATGTAAAAATACAATATATGGAGCAATAAAGCCGAATGTCGTTTTTTATTTTCTAATATTAACCCTAAAATTTCTCTTTTTCAAGTATTTGATGCAGTTTTCTTGTTAATTATTGCATATAACAGTACTTAAGGATATTTTATAAACAAAAATATAAAATGCTAAGCAGATACTACATTATTAATAAAAACAATGATAGAACTTCAGCAAATTATTAAATTGGGTCTGAACCTACATAAATTTGCCGAAATCGGTGACAGATTACTTAACCAGACAAATTTTTTGTAGAATCAATTAAAGAAGTACTAAATTATATGCCAATAACAATAGGTGTCAAATGTTTACGTTTTAGCGTATATATTTTAATATACCATGTACAAGATTACTACAAAAGAATTATCCAGTTTTAAAAACGTATATTTTATAAATCATTATAGATATAATTAAATTGAACATAAAAAATACGGGCTTACAGATTTATTTTAAACGTCTAGACTTCGCTAATTGTCTGGTATTTAGCAACGAAGTATCATTTTGTGAAACTAAAAAGGTAAACTATCACAATATTCGGATATGGGACACATAAAATCCTTACACCACTATGAAGCATAAAAGTAATTCGCCAGAACTTAATATCTGTTGTGCAGTTTTCAAAATAAAAGTGTATGCTCTTTATCCAGTAAAAAGACTGCGACAAGTACAATATACATAAATATGTTGCAGTTCATTAACTTAATATCAATAATTTAACAAGATGGGTCACCGCCTCGGTATGGTAAAATGCGCGACTATTTAAATGCAAAATTTGCTTACACCAGAATTGAGCGATATATTAGAGAGGATTTCATAACGTTCAGCTGACTCCCCAGACCTCTCGATGTCAATGTATGAATTTTTTTTTGTTAATAACAACGAATGAACTTCACACCGGATTACTGCTGCTGTGAGGGACATCTGTGGGAACACACTACAGCATGAACCAGAACTAGAGACCCGTTTAGACGTGTGTTGTGTAATGCTAGGAGCTCACATCAAGCATTTGTGATAATATAAATAAAAATAGGCGTTTTCATTACTTTGTAAAATTGTAGTAATTTAGTATTTTATATGAGGTTTTTCATTGTTACTTATCGACAATCGTCATTTAACATGACAACACCTAATACCGTAAACCCAAAAAAGTGATCAACTGCTTCCTGGAAAACAGTTTCATTCAGTTAATAACCAAAAGCGTTTATACATACATTTTATTAGTTGATTTAAACTTTTAAGTAAAAATTTAAAATTGATTGAAAGTTGTATTCCAGCATTTTTATTTTCGTCTGTAGTTTTGAATATTGACTGATATTTGTTTTGAAGTTGACTGTTACTTATTATAAAGCATTAAAAGCTTTTAGTGTCTTATTGACATTTACAAAAAAAATTACGTAGAAAGGACAGTAAACAAGAGATTTAGAATATTCTCAGTCGTCCATTTAGCACTAAAATTAATGTAATGGTACTGAATGTAACAAAAATAAAGAAATACAGTTATTCGGGAATATCGATAGTTCTCTATAACTACATATTTAAATAAAGTTACCTTAAAAATACTAGAAAAATGTCTTTTCAATTGCAATTACAGTAATCCGACAGCTCATAAGAAAAGAAGTTAGACTTAGGTTTATCAAAATAAAATGTGGAATATAGACGAGTGGAGTAAAATATTATACTTTGTTAACCTATATATAAATATAAATATACAAGATTTTATATTCTCAAAATATAATAAATATTTTTCCATATACGTTTTTGGGATCACATTGAGACACATAGTTATATTTGACCTAGATCTAGAGAAGACTATACTAAATATTGCATGGTCCACACAATAACGTATATAATTTGAAGATGCTTATTATTAAAATGGTCAAAATACTCTAATTGAAATGGTTTATATAAAGATGCTGAAAACGTTGTATAGTCTTCTTATTAGAAGCTTTTGTGGAGGTTTACCAAAGAAGGCAAATTTTGCCAAATTGATGTCCCTTACCATACGTCCCAGCAAAGCTAAACCTAGTTTAAAACAAACTAATATAAATTATATGACTATGTTGATCAAATATCAACTAGAGAAAAGCTCTTTGTACTAACGCTTAAAAATTAATTAGAAATATGTTGTAATTCCTAAGAAAGCTATTAAATCTAAAGAAAAATATTCAAAGTGTAAAATCAAAAAATTTTATAGTTAACATTTTGTTAGGTATAGCGCTATATATTCTTATTATGGGTTTGCAATTACAAAAGCATAACATTTTAACACGTGCTCCGTGTTGTGACTATAGCTGTACTTGTGATTTTGGTGAATTAATCTAAACGTTAAATTTTCATACACAAAAACAATATAACTCATGTTAGTTGTGTAAAAGTATTATTAAATAACTAAACTGAAAATTATAATCTATCTGTGATCAAAGTGTGTATGTGCAGCATTTGCATTTTTTATATTTTACATTTTATTTTAGTTATAACTTTGAAGTCTTCTGGTTTTAATAAGTTCTTTTATGTTTGTTTTACTGGTCATAATTCTCGAGATTAAATTTTGTACAAATTGTATAACTTAGATATATCACTTATTTCCGAGAAATGCACAAAATACTTTCTTATTATTTTATAATTTGTTTGTCAAGTTCTTCTTCAAATTTTGGAGCATCGATTTTTTTGCCGTTTTGTCAAACTACTACTATTTCTGTTTCACATATGTTAAACTTGTTCCGTTTCATACTGTCTATTTAACGCTTAGATTGTCGTCATCAAGATATTTTTCCATTGTTATTTTATATTTGCTGATTATTTATCCTGACATCTAGCCAGTAAAACTTCTATGTTCTGATGTTGCCTCACTTGCATACTTTATTTTGTTATATTTCTTATGCTCGTTTCTTTTCCGTTTTGTTAGAGATATTTCAATTGTTTTGACTTACATTTTCGTTAATATTTTTATAACTGTCTATGTTTAAGCAGCATAAGTTTGCTGTGATATGACTTACTGATCAAAAATGTTTGTAAATACTCTAAATTTTTTTTGTCTATGGAGCGCGACATGTGGATGATATAGTCTTAGTATCATAAAATAAATAAAAGTTAAAACAAATGCTAATATAATGTAAAAATATCAAACACTATGAAATTACGGTGAATTTTGCAAAAACAAAATTTATTTACAGTGAAGACCATTGGAAGTCAATTAATAGAAAATATATCAGATTATGTCTACGTAGGCCATACAATATTTCTGGGGAAGGAAAGTGTATAATAAACTATATATGAGTAGTTACATATAAATTCTTCTTCTTTTTCTACTCTTATATAAGGTAGTGGCCTATTTCTGACCACACATGTCGTATAAAACTATAAGCCATATTGGACGTACTCCGGGCAGGTGGCTAGTCAACCCGTTAGGAGAATGTAGTTTACGACTGCCACAGGTAGTATGACGGTCGGAAAGCATTTGATGTTTTCAGTTTCTTTTGACCTGGAAATCGAACCTAGGCTCACCGCGCACTAGTGTGGTAGGGCGAGACCTTTACCTCGCGCCTGCCCTGCCCTCAGTTTCATATGAATTCTGTAATAATTAATTATAGGCAAGTAATTTTTATTAAGAATTATATTTGGAAGAATGTCTTGACAGAACCACAAACAAATAAAGTAAAAGGAGCAATCTGGGTCAACTCATCTTCTTTTTTCGACCACAGCGAATTTAGCAATAACTTGCAGTATAATTTTGCAACATTAGAAAATATTGATGAAATTAATCATGTTTTTACTGTCGTATTAGTATTAACTTATATTTATGGTCAGCACTTATTATTTTTCGGTTGCTGATGCAAATAGCTAAAAGTGCAGATATGCCACTATAGATAAAAATTATGGTAAATATTTTTTAGAACATTTGGATTTATTATTAGGAAAACTAGGTAAAAATGTTTTAAATACCGTAGAAGGGATGATCAAACACACTATTGAAGCTGGTATTCAATATTTATAATATAATTATAAAATCTTTATTTGAACTTTTATTCAACCGATTAATTTTATTACAATGAACTGCAAAACATTTTAATTAAATTTAAATAGCTTGGTATAAAATGCCAGTTGATAGAACTGATTTAACGACGGACAAAGTAGTTAAATTTGGTTTACAAAGTATGCAAATGTATATTAATAAGTCCAGTTAACAAATCATTGAACTTTTACTCAACTGATTAATTTTCATTTGACTTGTTTTCTTTGAGACAATTCAGTCAAGAATTAGTTTCATGTCACGATTTTAAGAATAGTTTATGACAAATATTAGTTTCATGTCAGATGAACAGGATAATAATTTAAATTGTGACAGGCAATGAAATTATTCAGATTAAAACTCGTTAGAAAAATTGCGAAAAATTGGGAAAACTTTCAAAGAACAAATAATTAGCAAATACCTTAAAAAATTAAGAGAAAATTGGCAATCAAAAATAAAATTATTTTTTTGAAAATACCTATATAGCGACATTAGTATTTACAAATAACACAAAATTAATAAAAAAAAGTAGAGCAGAAACACAGCATATTATGGTATTATCCAGTTGTCTTGATTATTATAGCCAGAGACTATACAATGAACAACATAGATTGTACTAACAGTTTATTGCGGTTAGTTTGTATTTTCCGCCGACAAAACCTTATACTAAATGATATATACATTTGCTCTTCAATATTATTTTTAAATGCCTTTTTATAGAGTGTAATTAAAGAGAGGAAAGCTAACCACGCAAAATTACATAAGTGGAATGCCGCATTTGCCGGACAACTGCGGCAACACAATAGAGTGGTCCTTAGAGACTCAGCAAGAATTAATTATTTTGCTTGTTTGCATTATGGTGACCAACATGATGAAATTGCATGTCGTGACTAATTCTTAACTACCTGATTGTACTTGAGATACATGGTTATCGGACAAATTTATTTCTATACATAAATTCCTGGCGTTTCCACTTAGACTTTCTTGGACAAAATATTTTGTGTAAATTTTGTTCAATACGAGCTTATTATAAATGCCAATTACATAAACTTCCATACGTAATAGCTTCGTAAATAATAATAGTTTTCCCCTAATAGGCCACAAAGGCCTTTTGGGATCGTAACAGGGTAGGTTTACTGCGATCTAGAGCCTACGGTATACAAGTTTCGTAAATTAGATTCATATAATTAGTGCAAAAAATTTGCAAGTTGTAAATTAATATTATTCTTTATAGTTTTATCATAAGTATTGTTAGTAACATTTTAGTGACATTATATATGAGTAAAAATTAGACATTTTTAAATAAACAATATTTTTGGAATTTAGAAATGGTAATAAATTTTTCAGTAAAAGCGACAATACCCGATTGAAAAATATTCTTTTACAATTATGTTAGAAGTTGATAGTATCAATTTCTTTTTTGCTTTTTTTAATAAACAGAGTAACCACGTTGCAGAAAGTTATATTAACATATTTTTCAGTTGGCATTGTAGTAATTAGTAAGTTTATGAGAGGTACATAAAATGTGTTTCTTGTCCAAAATAAACACAAATTTACTGCTGCAGTAGTAATTTCTGATAAACGAAAAACATTATTCTACAAATGTTACGTTTAGTAAAGTTATTGAATTGTAACCAGACATTAACTTTATTTAGAGACAACAATACAAAATACTGCTCTTTATTCGAACTTTTCTTTTACTTTATACCTAAGTGGTGTTTATTTTAAGCCGCAATCATAATAAAAAACATTTTCAACTCTTTGAGGTACACTCGAAAAAAAACATTTTTTATTCTGAACGCAAAGTTTGCAAAAAATCCCTCGACAGTTTTAGAAATAAAATTTACACTAATCTGCATTCTCAAATTTTAAATATAATGAAAGTTGTTTAATGTGCTAGTGTTACAAAATGTGCCGCCACTTCACATATTCATCCAAGCCACAGGCAACTGTTCACAGACGCATGCAAAGCCAAGCTTCAATCATCCTCATATATGTAAAAGAACATTAAAAACTAGAGCAGAAGTTAAAGGTGAAGGATACACAAAGAATGCCCACCGACTGGTTGCCCAATTACTTTAAATTAAAAAAAACTTTAAAATTATAATACCAGATAGAGAAGACTGGAACGAAAGACTTCCGGTTTCCGTAGATTTTATCTGGTATACTGATGGCTCCAAGAATGCATTAAGCACAGGGCCAGAAATATATGGTCCAAAAAGAAATACTAAGATTCCAATTGCGCTTGCAAAATTTCTACAGTTTTTCAGGCGGAAATCATAGCTGTAAAACATTGTGTAAAGAAGATCAAAAGCTTAACATTAGGAGTAGGAAGACAGTCAAGCAGCATTAAAGCTCCAGCCACACCTGTAGTAACATTAAAAGTGCTCTGACAGAGGTAGGAAAAGACAATGACCTGATCATATCCTGGGTACTGAGAACCCCACTGTGGCATTTCAAATAACCTCAAAACTGCATTTATTAAATATTGAAAACTTAAAAAAACTCAAAAGATGGAACAATACCAGCTACTTAAGACAATCAAAGGATTTCAAACAGGAACGGTCACAAAAATTTAGATCAAGTTTCCTATGGCTAAATAGATCTAATCTTAGTCATAGTTGGCCTGAGCGTAACAGATAGCAGGCTGCTCAAATTTGATCAAAAAGGAAGAAGACTGCAGACCACATTTTGTGTAACTGTGAAGGTTTTATCAAGCTCAGATTACCACAACATAGTAAAGAAAATCCTAAGCCGGAGAGCTATACAAAAGAGTTTTTCTCTAGACTCCGGGGGATAGTTAAAAGCCTGGGTTTAGAGAGGGAACTCTAGCAAATTAGACTTTAAGAGATGTAGTGGAAAAGGTCGTTGGGCCCACCTTATTCTATACCTATCTATCTTCGTAATGTGCTGCCGCTTATAGTTGAATATTGTGTCGATTCGCTTAAGCACTATATTGCAAGAGTGTAATTATTATCATTAGTTTCAGTCTAGAATCAAACGACCATTTAATGTTATTTGATTTTATTATATATTATAAATTACTAATCTTGAGATTACTTTACTGTACAAATTTTTCTAAAGGTTACATTTTTTTATGAAATCGTACAGTTGTTAACATACAAGTTATTTTGTAGACATCGTTCTTCAACTAATTGGTATGCTATTATTGCTAGGGTGACATGATAATTTCAATGAAAGTCATTATACAAGCAACAATTAAAAAAAGTTAACGTTAAATATTGTTTATTTGAATATTTTATTTTATTATAGAAATTATTTGTACGCCTCATAAATATAAATAAATAATTATTTTTCAAAATAGTCACATATTTTTGTGATTAGTGTCAAAAAAGTTCTTTAATGCAAAATCCACCACTACATTAGCGCCAGTATGGCCAACCGGTTGAAACGTTTGGGTACGGTGTGGACCGACTTGGGTTTATTTCTAAAGCTTTCTGATGCCTAACGGATAGCCTACTTTTTACAATATCATAAATTGTAGTCTAAAAGATTGACATCGAATTGTTAAAGGCTGTGTATCTCGAAATTTTTTCGAAGCCGCATCTGGATGACATAAATTAATGCAAAATTCCGCTGAATTTTTTTTGTCTGTTAATGGACAATATGTTATTCAAATATGTAGTAACAAGTGTCAACATAGATTTTTTGGTATATTTTGGCAGGGGTTTTTATCTTATTTTCATATAAATAATATAAAACCTTCTCTATTATATTTAAAGTAAGATAGAAGCAAAATGTTAGCTCCTAGGACTTTCAATGTTTTTTATAAGCTTCATAAAAATTTTAAAAATGACGTTCGTTTGATTTTGAAAAGTTTTCTTCTGGTCTAGTGGGTCTCTGTGGGTACCTGTTTTTAGTATTTCTTTGTTAGTTATATGGCTCACCTATGAGATTCTAGGAAGCCTTTTGAGTGTCTACGATTCAAAAGCTTCTATACTATTTAGTGAGCTGATCTTTAGGGGCTATGTTTGTGTTTCATATAGCAGTATTTTTCCATATGTAGCATTGTAATACTCTTAAAAGGAGGCTTATTCTCGGCGAAGGAGAAAAGTTTTTTTATTACAATTACATTTTGTATTTAGTGTAACGCCTAAGTATTTAAAACTTATCTACTTCTCAAATATGTATATTATTTATTTGTAATTTTGTTTTGTTAGTGTTTATCTTCAGACCATATCATTTTCCTATTGAGTTTATTTTTGGACGTAACTTTTTTCATTTCAAATGAAATATTTCTAATGTTGTAAGCATAATGCTAAAAAAAATTTCATTCTAATTTGTTTTGGACCTTCATTTATACAACAAAAAAGAAACTCATACAAGAAAACTCCCAACTCGCTACTCACTATATAAAATAAGAACCTTTCCAAAATGTTAAGCTAATGACCCATCATCGTTGTTAGTCTGTTAAAATGTTTTCAAATACAAATTTCCACTGTTGGAGTTATTTTTTCGTTTTTGTGGTGCAGCATAGACTTTACGTTGGATCGTTAAAAATAATTTATTGATGGTCAGGTAGACAAAAATCCGAATACATCGTGTGGTTGGTTCTCGGGTTGTTGAGCCATGGTCAGTGTTTAGAAGCTTTTGACATTTTATTCACAATTGTGGCAAACATCTTCAAAAGTAAATCTTCTAAAAACTAAGTTATTGTCCCAAGAGCGTTCGATTTCATACTCTTGCGTGTGTAGTAGGGATGATGTTGAGGATCACCGTAGAAGTCACCGGGTTATTTGCTAAAATCGAGCTATGTGTTAATATAAATTATGTTGTTGCAGATAACAATGAGGTATTTACTGACGTACTTTGTTTTCTCACTGTATGCTGATCTTAAGAGTAGTGAATCAAGATTTAGGTGAATAAAATCATCGTCCTTCTTAAAATTACTTTTATATTAACCCTCCAGCAGGCGCGCTCTGAAACATTTCAAGAGCATAGACGCGCCATTATGCGCCATGCTAAATTGGTGTATAAGTTAAAAATTATAATCCGAATATATATGAAGTTTGTGTTTTTTAAAATAATTTTTATAATAATACGCACCATAATTTCAGATTTAATATTTATTTAAAATGTTGGAAATAAAAAAACAGACTTGGAACATTGTAAATAATACTTGTACAAAAATCGTAAAATCAACTTTCTTGTTTTGATTGCAATTTTGACAAACAACTTTTTTATAACATGTTGCTTATAAATAAAATAATCACAACTACTACATCTAAATGTTGTATTTATAATTTTTAAATATCCACATAAAATTCACTACCCTACCTTCTTTCTTTGGGTCTCCTTTAGAACAAGGTTTTCAATTTTTCTATATTTGTCAAGAGAGACAAATATTTTTTGAAAGGCATTTTAGACTTTCCCGTTTTTCTAAATAGGGCTTCATCAGAATAAGAAACATTTTTTTTAAGGAAAATACGGCTAGGGTAATTTGGATTATCGAGATTATAATTAAATAGAACTTGGGCATTTATGTCCGCCATGTTCACAATTAAAAAAAATTATTATCAGTTAGCTTCTAGTTGTTCTTTTTACGTCCCACTCATTTGATTTACAGTATCCACCTTTTGTAGCATTGTAATCTAGAATCATTTCTGGCTTTTTGATTTCCAGATCAATATGACCAATGGCATGCATTGTTCATGAGACAATAATAGATTTGTTTTTATTTGGTGTGTATGATACAAGTGTAACGTCTTTTTGTTAAGCAATGTACCAGTTATCAGTAGTAAGATTCCTGTTTGATCCTATAATATGGTCAACAAAACTCGGAACATCATAAGTAGGTGAGTTTGATACTTTATATGATCCTTCAAGTTGCTGGACATAATATATTTCAAATGAGTACAAAAGTTATTGCATCGGTCAAGACAAACATTTTTGTACCATACTTACCCGATTTGTTTGGAATGTAGTGTATAAATCCGCATCGATTGTAACGTACTGTCCTAGACTATAGGAGTTTTTACAGCGCTCCACAAATTTGTCATATATATGCCATATGGCAACAAGCTTGTTTGATTTCCTTGTCTCTTCTCTGGTGCTAGTATGTCAAATCGTAAACATCTTAGAAGAAACTAAATGCTTTTGTAACCCATAACTTTTTATTTCTAATCCTGATCCATCAGTAGCCCACAATTCTTGAACATTTAGGTGATTTGTTTTTTGATCCCTATCATTATCAAGAGTCCCAGTAAAGCCATCTTTTCGCTTGAAATCTATATACATATTTGTAAAGTTTACAATGCTTTCTATTATATTAGCATCAATCAGTTTTTCAAACGCAGAAATTTTTAATGCGAGCTCTCTTGCGTCTGGTTTTGAGCCTAGTAAAATGCCTACAATAGTTTTTCTCTTGATTTTTGATTTTGTAGCCAAGGGATTTTGTTGCACTTAGTGGCTTTATCCTTGCCAAATTCTGTTCTTTATCAGTAATACTTAAATTTTCTCATAATTTTGACAAAGTGTTTTTTTGTTAAATGCTTAGCACATTTTATTATTACAAAAATCAACTCATTATTATTTTATTTTTTTATAAATAAAGGATAAAATAAAGAAAATACATATACTTACATATTAAAGCGCGCGGCACAATGTATGCACCAAATGATGTGTACGGTAATTATTTGAATCACCCAACAACCACTCTTCTACAAAGGCAAAGGTCGGCTATGCGTTATTTGGGCGGAGATGACGGAAATCTTATAGCCAGGATTTTTCACGAAACGTTCAGCAACAACTGATTTTTCATGTTGATTGAGGCGTAGATGTCATTGGCGTTCTTTTATTCTAGTGGTAATTGTACGGTTTGTAGTTTCAAAGTAAACTTGCGCAAACGACATGGTACAGTCAGTTAAGTAAGAGCGTGTTCGAGTTAATGTGGAGAAAATTATTTAAAAACATGTTTAAATACATAGATACGTTATTTTCTATCGGAACAAAAATACTATTGTATCAATAATAAATCTAGTCACCACCGGCGTTGGTTATTGTCTGGCGTCTTCGAGGCATACTTTTGACCAAATTGTTGGCGTATTCATCCTCTAAATACGACAAATTTCCCGTGTGAACCGCTTCAAAGCAAACATTTTTTTTCACAAAGTTTACGCTTGATGTATGCTCACACATTTTCAATCGGATCTGCATCGGGTGTCCAGTTCTTGTTTTTGTTGTGAACTAACATTCGGCAGTGGGCAACAAATATTTCTTATAAATCTCGAGCATTTAAGTTGTACGTAAACAGATGCAATGTTTTGAAACCCAGTTTTGAAAAGCAGCCTCAAAGATCAACTTTTACTGAGTATTTAACGGTTTGCTGTATCAACCTATTTGTTGAGTTTGACTAGTCTCATGGGGCGATAACATATTCGCAAAACAGAAACTTCTTCCGTAAAAATTACATTGCTCCGATATTTGTGGATATTGTACTTGCCGAAGCGAGTCACTTCTACATGATTTGTACCTAACAAAGGTTTCTTCACTGAACTACGGCATTTGATATCATGTGTACGGAAATTTCGCTGTTTCTTGACGCAATATTAAGCCTAGATTTCGCAAAAAGACATCGAGATTTGTTTTTCGACTTCAGGGAACACTTTGCCTATCAAACCACGTTCCGGCAAGTCATTGACCGTTTTTGTTTCTTCATATCGCTGCACTCACTTGATGACAAATGTTTCGACTTGTTCATGTAGCAGCCGTTGCATGAAACAGCGTCGTAGTATGACAAGTGCTTTACGCATTTTTCTAGCAATAATTTTTGTCAACTAAATCTTTTGTGACAAAACATCAAGGCCAAGAGTTTCCTCTATCGACTCACGAAAGAATTAGAAAGATACATTTTAGCAATTACTAATTATGCTAAATTTAATTAACTGTATGCAATATATTCTTGGTGTATTCTATGAGCTTCTAGCATCATTGGCTAGTCAAAGCAAGTTCCGTACTTTGCTAGTAGTAGTATAGATGATTTACACTTTATATTCTCTTTATTTGGTATAGATTACATAAATGCAGAACTTATAAAAGCACACGTGGATTTGTCAGTAGAAGTACTACACATACTAATAAATAAAATATGGGAAGAAACACAAATTCCCAATGAATGGCTACAAGGAATAATTATTAAATTACCAAAGAAAGGAAACTTAACAAATTGCGAAAACTGGAGGCCAATTACATTATGTGTAGCAAGTAAAATCCTCACAAAAATAATGTTAGAAATAATGAAGACTGCAATTGAAGAAAAACTGAGGGAAAATCAAGCTGGGTACAGAAAACAAAAATCATGCACGGACCATATATGCACACTTAGAATAATACTCGAACAAGCTACCGAGATGAATGAAGATATATACATAACATTCATCGATTTCTATAAAGCGTTTGACTCAGTGGACAGACAAAAAATGTGGCACATCTTGGAGCAATATGGAATCCCGAACAAATATTTAAGAGTAATAAAAACCTTATATAATAACTAGACAGCAAGAATTGAGCATAACGAAGCATAATCTATAAATATAGAGACAGGAGTGAGGCAGGGTTGCATACTATCACCACTGCTTTTCCTTATCATAATTGACTGGGTGATGAGGAATACTATAGATGATCAGACAGGAATAAATTGGGGAATTTCTATGAAACTAGAAGACTTATAATTTGCAGACGACATAAGTATTCTATCTACAAATAAACACCATATGCAAAGGAAAGCGAATAAATTAGACAGCATAGCAAAACAAGTAGGGCTACGTATAAATACAGAAAAAACAAAATTACTGACAAAAACCCAAAGAAAATAGTGTACTCATAGAAGGAAAAAAGATACAGGAAACAGAAGAGTTTTGCTATCTTGGCAGCATTCTGAGTCCAAAAGGAGGAACAGAGAGAGATGTGGTTAGGAGAATTGGCTTAGCACGCAATTCATTTAATACTTTAAATAAGACATGGGCATCGAAAAACATCACACTTCAAACAAAGTTAAAAATATTCAGATCAAATATAAAAAGCATTCTCCTATATGACTCAGAAACATGGAAAACGACAAACACACATATGAAAAAGATCCAGGTATTTGTAAATAAATGTTTGCGAATTATATGCGGCATATTTTGGGCAGATAGAATTACCAATGAAGAACTATGGAGGAAAACAGGAGAAGAACAAATAGAAAAAACTATAAAAAGACGCAAATGGAAATGGATCGGACATACGCTTCGGAAACCAAGCAATAGCATACCAAGGCAGGCTTTAGATTATTGTGGAAGTGGAAGAAGAAAGCCAGGCAGACCATTGGATACATGGAAAATGAGTATTCAAAAGGAGATGGAGAAGAGCAATAAAACATGGGGAAAAATCAAAAATATAGCAAAAGATAGACAAAATGGAAGAACTTGGTGGAAGAATTAATACACGAACCCACCACCGATACCGATACGCAGGAGTAGCGACCTTGCTATCAACAACCTACTAGCTTCTGAAACATCCCAAATGGATGCCCTATGCTCCATAGGAGTGAAAAGACAAAAAAAAATTTGGTACGTGGCTCTGTTAATAATATAATATAGAAAAAACTGTGCTTACTGCGACCCATTCCAATTATGTTTTGCACACATTTTCTAACATCTGTTGGGTTTTACTGCTATTTTTATTCTCGAGTAGTCATATTTCCTGTGCCAAACCTATTAATGTGATTGAATTGCGTGTAAATGTATCGGCTCGTAACCTTGGGTTTTCTGTGCACAGTGTGTTATGGATGTCCATTTTCCAATCTCATCGCTTATACGTCCAGGAAAGCAATCCTATTGTTAGATTTCGGTTCCAAGGTAAACTGTATACTTGGGTGTATCGAATTAAAATGTTTAAGAAATTACAATAGTGTCTCTTCTTCCGTATTGCAAACGTGTCTTAGAAATATCTTAGTCATATCACAGGTTTTAATAGTGATGACGACCTCTTCAAGTTTCTCCACATAGTAGTTGACGATTACGGTAATGAGTAGGCTTATCATCGCGATACCGTCCTTTTTTGCAATACTCGCCTTGTTAAACAAAGTAATTGAGCGTAAAGAGCTGAAAGATGTTATTAGAAAAATCTCGTGGTCCAAAGTATCTTGGTGGCAGCGCTCTGATGTCGTTATTCTTTTTTTAATAGCAAGAGAGAAAATTTTAACCAATTTGTTTGTGTCATATTGTATTCGTGCTGTGGAATCGAATAGTTTGACAGTATAACTGTAGCGTTGCCTTTATCCGTTGGTAAGATGATGATGGTGTTGTCAATCTTGAATTTATAAAAGCATACCGGCCGTGAGAGCCTTCGAACTTATTAAAAAATCTTATTAGATTATATAAATTATTTATGGAAATTTTTCTATTTATAGAAAAATATAATTTTTTGCAATTATATATAATAACAACTTTCCAAAACTATGGACTATTTTTGACTATGTGAATTTACATCATCACTTTGCATTTTGCTATATGTAGTAACTAACTAATCACGTACAGTTAATTTGTGCCGAGAATTTATAACATTATTTATGGTAGGTGTAGGTAAAATAACAAACTGTATTAAAGCTTAGCTTCTGCAAAATATTTTGCTTGTTAACACCAAATGACAATAATAATTTATAATTATAAACATATGTAATTTAAATGGACAATTTAGTATTGACTTAAATTTTGCACAGCACCTTATAATTTGAAGGTAAAACTAGACAAAATTAATAATACCATTTGAACTAGTAATTTTGTGTTTATTGGCCATAATTAAAGTTTCAACAAATTATTATTAATTTAGAAAAACTACCTTGTCATAGCAGCGAAACGAGAAATTTTGATTCTAGAAATCATCTCTTACAATCTGAAATGAATTCAAAAGAGATAATTGCGTCAAAATAAGATAAGATAATTTTATGCTGTTGATTTTCTATAACCGTTAACATTTATTATGTGAAATTTATCATTTACTTTATAATAACGAGGTCTGGCGCCCGAGAGCTTGTCCAACTCCGACATGCTTGAGCCCTTCGCATAGTAGTTTTAAAATAAATAAAAACACGATTAAAAAGCTCTGTTTGACATAATTGACGTACACCGTTGCCATGACAACGCATTTACGTATACCCAGTTACAGTTGAACTTTGACCTGTGTGGCAACACTCATAATTTTTTTTATATATAAGTGCTTTATTACCCGCTCTCAAACGAAAATTTTCCATCGCTTGCGATTCCGGAAATATATTACCTCGGTCGCGCCTGTCGCCGGGCCGAAATTTGTCCTTCGGAGGCGCTCGGGTCGGCACGGAAAGGCACGAACGATTTGACCTTTGACCTGTGTGACAGCAGCAGCAGCAGCAACACCACTCATAATTTTTTTTTATATATATAATTCATTATAACTAGTTACAACTAATATGTAAAGATTTGAAACTGAAAATTGTAATTACACATTTTGCACATCAAACAAAAGTAAATGAACACTTTTAGAAAAATTGTAGATGAATACACTATTTAATTTTTATCTTTCGACATGGTTAGGTCAACGCGATGACGCCTTTCCCATTAATTACATTTAAGAGATTAACTACAAACTCTAACCAAACCCGGATTGAATCTGCTATTTAGGGAAGCATTAAAGTTAGCTCAACATAAGCCGAAGTACATTCGCGCAGCTCTATAGCTGCAACACGTCGCCGTAGCATTACTTATACACGTACGGGAATATTACGGCATTGACCGTCCAGACATAGTATGTAAGCGTGTTCGTGTTTGCCAAAAAACGTAAACTAAAACGCAAGTAATACAAAATACATGGTATTCTCTGGCGCAAACTACCAATATGATTTCTGTGGGGTTCTAGGCCACGAGTAATTTACATAACACAAACTATACAAATTTGGAGTTATATGGAACAATATCTTTGTATATATATATATATATATATATATATATATATATATATATATATATATATATATATATATATATATATATGGGCATATCAATTGTCCATAGTTTTAGAAAAAAAAATATTCTGCAAAAACCTACTCCTGTATATTATATTACATTATGTTCTTGTATTGCCGCTTCTACATAATTAATTAACTACTTAAGCCATTGTTAACAATTGTAATTTTTAATTTCCTTGTCACTTCTTTGTGACCACAAATTGTATTATTTATTCGTTGCGAAACATCAAAAAACATTTTCTTTGCGCCGCACAAATATCAAAAATTTAAACTGTCAACGTGGATTTGTGTATCATCGAAGCTGTCAGTTATCCTTTGCGGTGCACATTTCGGGAAGACGGTTTTACTATCTAAGCAATTTAGATAGTAAAATTCCTGGCGCGACTTCCCTAAAAGCCTGCATTGCAGAGGCTAGAAGTCCCGAGAAGATGAGAACGCCGCTCGGATATCTTATTTTATTTTATCGGTGGATCCTCGTGCACCGCAAATTCGTCCCTTATTTTAATATTATAATTAACTTGACTTTTAACAACTCCCGGTTCAACAACACGTTCTTACTTGTACTTTTAAGTATAAGAAGCCGGTAGCATTAAAAAATATAATTTTATGCGCTACTGGCTCCACGTCTTAAGCTTAATGGAAACTTTTTTGCCTGTAAATTTGAAACCAAATCTTACTATGGAACAGGGAATTTAATAATTTATTATAAAGCCACAAAAGTAAGAGCGACATTATAATAAGTAGTTAGTTTTAAATAAATTAGATTTAAGATTTTTTAAAGTGTACTATGTAATATATTCTATTTATATGTACACAAATAAGAACTGAATCAAAAGTAAACATCGTCATTCTGTAAGAAATCCAGGTGTATCTTATATATTAGTTAATGACTTTGTGAATTTCAAAACTTTTAAAACTACCAGTGCCTTCCTAAAATATAGTTTATTTAGTGGAAATTCAACAATTATGGCAATATTTTGTATTATTGTTACCATAATCCAAGCAAAGAAGTATCGCATAAGCGGCGTGATATTTGTCTGTTCGTTTAACCAATATAAATTTAGACAGTCAGGATTAAGTGTAAATTTCTTGGGATTCGTGGAGAAAATGACTTTAATTTAGCGTATAAAGTAAGCTATTTTACTGTTGTCGGTAAATATGCCGTTTGTATATTGTCTGTTTAACGAGGGTAGGTTTTCTGTAGATAGTATGATAGAAACTATCGTTAGAAGGATTTTTTAGCATGATTACGTCCAGGAAACAAGGAAGTTGTTTCGATTTATTGTTAACTGATATAGGTGTGAATTTATTTATATAGGAAAATAATTGTGAAAGTATATCTTGTTTAAGAAATCAGATAATAAATGTATCGTCAACGTATCTTATACAACAGATAAGTTTTAAGGGAAAGGAAGCAAAAACTTATTTCATAATGGATTATAAAAAGGTTCGTTACGATCGATGGAAGTGGAGAGCTATTGGTCTGACGCTAAAGTTTATTTTAAAAGATAAAATAGGTATTGGATAAATAATGGTTAATTAATTTAAGTACCATTTTCTATATTTTAATTCGTTTGTAGAAGTTGCAAAGTCTCAAGCAAATATTGGTGAACAAGAAAATAACATCAAAACTAACACTTATGTCATCTTTACATACGGAATGAAATTTGACAATTTTCCGCCAAACAATCACTTCGGATTCGATAAATAGTGAAGTAACGCACGCTAAAAGCCAGTTTTCTTCTGTGAATCTTAGTTGTTTTGTGGATTAGGCTGATTAAAACTCCAATTAAAGAACTAACGTTAATTTTTATTAATAAATACTGAAACATCTAAAACGTTCTAGAAGTTGACGCGGGTCAACTTATAGATCCAGTTGTTTATATATTTTTAATTACCAAAGTCTTTCTGTAAAGAAAAATATTTAACTTCATTATGCTGTATTCATAGCTTCTCCTAGAAAAAGCTAGCATTTTGTGTGATCTCATATTTTTAAAATTCTGTGGACAAAAACAAGTTATGCTTGTAGATTCACGACTAAAATATTACCAAAAATCCTTTTTGCCTTTTGTATCCTCAGAAAATACAAAACTATCTATACTCGATCCACTCAATCCATAGAAACCTTGAACAAGCACATTTTGAAATATCTCCTGTATTTAACCTATTATTTGGAATTTCTTTTATTACTCCTCCCGACTTTCTTTAAGTTAATTGGCTATCCAAGCTATAAGGCTACATATAGCCGGGGTATCCAAACATCAAGCTTTCCATAATACAAGGTCTAAACAATCTGGGACAAATCAAGAACGTTATAATTCTACCGGTTGATATAGACAACGCTACAGTTGTCCTTAACAACTCATACTACAGCTATAAGGTGGTCGATTTACCAAAATTGTCAGACTATCAAATTAGCCAACCATCGTCTATCCAATACCAATTTTACTTTATGTTTTTAAGTAACTTGCTTAGGTATTATCTTAGACAAAGAATTAAAAATAAGAGGGTGATTATTGAAAGGACTTAATTTATAGAAAATGCTTTGATATGTTAAAGTCGTGCGATATGGTGAAAACATGGAAAATAAGACCCGGAAAAATGTGGCTAAAGTGCTACGTACTCAAACTTATACCCTATGCAAAATCTTTTAGTATTCAAAAATTACATGATTTCTTAGAAACTCCTAAATAAATTGTTACTTTACCTTCGTGCATTTGGTTGTTTATCCTGGAATTTAATTAATCACCTTGTACAAATTTTCCAAACTAAGCCTCATCCTACGCCCTTAACTCTTACTATTTCCTAGATACACTAAAAACTTTCCTCATACGCATACATAACATCATTATCAGTTTTGATATCGTCTGCTTGTTTACCAATATCCAAATTCCTGAGATCTTAAACGAGCTCACGGTATAAAATACTATATTTTCTCTTTAATTAACCATTGCTTATCAATTACCTACGTTACTATTTAAAATATATTCTACCGCCGAACTAACGGTGGTCCTATGGGTTCCCCACTTTCACCTGACGTGGCAAACATTTTTATGTTTAATTTTTATATAAGTATTCTTACTTTCTTTTTCTTGTAAACCTACTTGTTGAATACGATATGTCTAAATCTAAACCAATATGAAATTTACTATGGAAACCGAACACAATTTTTTTTATCTTCCTAGACTCTCTTTTAACAAAACAATTTTTAAATGACACCTTTCATTAGGCTATCTTATAAAACATTTTCTTATATTAAGCCCTATTTAAATGGCAATGTCCATCATAACCTGTGGAAATCTATCAAACTTTTTGACGTGAAAAACTGGAAATAAAGCTCAAAACTATTACCATCACTGCCCTATAAAATAAATATTTCAATAGCTCCTTATTAGAAATATTAATAAAATATACATATAATTTCAAATTAGTCAACAAAGTAGTATATCTGGGGGTGGAACTAACAAGCAACGGTCAACAAGGCGCTGACATAGACAGAAGACTAATGCTGGGAACGAGATGTGCAGCAGCCTTAGATAAAATACTAAGAGACAAAAAAATACAAAGAAAAGCGAAAATAAAGCTGTATAAAACAATAATAAGGCCAGTAGTGACTTTTGGTGCAGAAACCTGGGTGATTACAAAAGCATATGAAAGTAAGATAGGTATATGGGAAAGAAGAATACCGAGGAAAATATTTGGAGGAATAAAAGTGAATGAAGAATGGAGAAAAAGAACTAACCAAGATATAGAAGAGCTATATCAAGAAACAAAATTAATTACAGTCATTAAACAATGTCGACTACAATGGTTGGGACACATAAACAGGATGAAGAAAGAAGATACAGTAAGAATATGCTTAGAAACAGAAGCAGAAGGAAGAAACAAGAGGGGAAGACCAAGAACGACCTGGTGGAAAGATATCAGAACGTACGGTTTAACAGATTGGAAGACGAAATCCAAAGATAGGAAGGCATGGAAACATGCCATCGAAGCCATGGGCCATTAGGCCTTTTAGTGCTGTATATATATATATATATATATATATATATATATATATATATATATAATAAAATATCAACTCTCAATTTTAAGGCGCCCCCGGCCAACAAAAAGCTTTCGTGCCTTACATCAGAGGTATTACCGATAAAATAAGTCTTATATTAGTGAAGTAAAACATACATGTGTTCTTAACGACCAATAACCAAATAGCTGACTTTATTAAATAGATGCGAAGATTTTCATGGCCGGTATTATAGTGCATCGTATGGTTGATTCTCGGTTGCTAGGCAGTGGTCAGAGTTCGGAAACTCTTGACGTTTCGTCCACAACTGCGGCGGACATCTTCAAAAAAATCTTTTTAAAATATTGCTTTTATACCGTACGAGTGTAGTGGGGATGGTGTTGGAGGGCTGTTGACGTTATCGGGATGGTTGATAACATAATCGATTTAGCTGCTGACGTCACTTGGGTCATTGGAAGTACCATTTCAACATTTTCTGATCTCACTCACTCTTCTAAATTACAGCAGTCTATTTTTTGCCTCTTAAGAGCGATAAACCAAGATTTAGGTCAAGTGAATCCATCATTCCTGTTAAAATTATTTGTATATTTATAAATCTCCATTGTCTGTCTATATAATCTTTGGTAATAATTTCTACTATCTCATGGTCAGAATTTTCCAAAGAATTTTCAGCAACTGCTGATTTTCCGGGTTGTTTAAGTCGTAGATGACGTGTCTGTTCCTTTATTCTAGTGGCCCGTAGTCCTAATGTGGACTTGCTCACATGAACAAAGTATGCAGTATACCACTGGTGTATCCTGTGTGTTTTTTGTATCCTTGGCAGGTCGAAAATCCTGTATCTTGATGGTAGTAGAATATTTGGTTTCCACCTTTTGTTTATTGAGAATTTTTCTTATCGGGTCCGTAACTCTGTTGATATAAGGTAAAAAAGATTTGTCTACTGTAGCCATTCGGTTGTGTTTTGCGTGGGCATTTTTTTAGATTTAGTTGCTCTATTTATCCCCGTCCTCAAGTAGTCATTCCTTTGTAAAACTTGTTCCAAATGTTTTAATTCATTTTCCAAAAACTGATAAAAAGTTCCTGTAGCCGGATATCTTGATGATGGTTAACAAAATGTGCGGAGTCCTTGATGTAACTACTGGCAAGTTCAATGTAGGATTGTAACAGACTGGATAAGTATTTGGCCAGTTGGCAGATAGAGCTACCGATAGCACTAATAATAGGTCGCAGTGGTACATCGTTCTTGTATATTTTGGGGAGCTTATATATTCTTCAAAGTAGCGCCTTTGGCTATATTAGTTGTTGTTTTTGGTGGCATTATCTATGGAAAAACTTTTTATCAGTTTGCTCCTGTGCACCGCAGTTGTTGACAAAACATAAAGAGTTTTTAAACTCCAACCACGGCTTAACAACCCAAGAACCAACTAAACTATAAGATTTTATTCGTTTAGCAGAAGATCACTGTTTCAAGGAATCTTAAAAAAAATTGTGTAATACCTTGCGGAGGCTGTCAAAGAATCTATGCATATCCTGAAAATATATGGCCTTATAGAAAAGCTATAACTCTTCTGAAGTTGTCAAACATTATAAATTAACTTCTTCTAGGCAGAAAATATTGCTTCTACTTAATATCCGGCTAACAGGATTGTCGTGAGGCCATTAAAATATAAAAATGCCCTCAATATCCAAATGCAAAAAATGATAGCCAATGTTTACCTATCATACAGAAATCTCTTATGATCCCGGTTTATCCGTTATGCAACACCTTCTCCCGCTATTTTTATTGCTAGCTGTATAAATAGTATAAAGTAGGACACGCAAAAGATCAGTCTTCTTCAAAGACTCGTGGCTGTCCTCAGGTAGTAAGCAAAACGAAGAGCTGAACTCTTATAAAAATGATGTCGAAACAACGTTGAAATTTATCTTAAAAATAATTTTTAGGTTTTCACCATCGACTCCACTAAGTTCCAATTCGTTTAAGATTCGATCAAAAGCTTTGATTTAAAAAATATATGCGACGTCGCTATTTATATCTTTCTATTGCTAAGCAAGATCCGTATCGTTAAGAGAATTGACCGATTGCTATAACTATATCCTAACTCTATTTCTCTAGTGTTTTCTTAAGTCTTGGTTAATGTTACAAATTTTCTTGCACTCTTTGGATCCTCTATATGTTTCACTTTACCAATTAAACAGTAACTACTCCAGTCTTGTTTAATAATAATAAAAGGGGGGAATAAAAACGGTTTGCTTGTAAAAAATGAACGTTATAGATTGCAAATAATAATTCGTTTGGGTACCGGCATATTCACAGCAAACATATAAAGATATGGTTACATAGGTTATTACTTATATATAAAAAATTATTGTGCACTGTTCTTTATAATTTATATTTCGATTTTATAAAGAGGGCATTGAATTAGTAACTAAATATTGGTTTCCATACATGTAATCAAAAAAATATTTAACAGGAAACATACCTTATAAACCAACAAAATATTACAAATTCGTTGGTAATAAATTCAAATATTGAAGTGTCTCTTAAATTCCATATAAGATTTTTGATGTCTCTCTTTGATATTTCATTATAAAACATCAAATCACATAAAATCGTAGTTTTTTACCAATGTAAATTCACGCTCACAGTTGACTTTTAAAACAATATTCAACTTATTCAATAAATGGTAAATAATTCTTCATCTTGAATATGAAAGTAAAGGTTAAAATTCAAGTAAATCGGACAACACTAGGAAGATTGCCATTTTAGATTTCGGAATTATCAGATTTTCGTATGAGTCTTTAAGGAAAAGCTATTCTAAAGGTATTCCAGGATAATGTATTTATTTCCTTCAATTAAATTGAATTGAAGCAAGTTTTGCTTTATGATAAATTTGTTTTAAATAAGTTAACTAATTTTTAATCCTAAAAGTACAATTTCGTAATATGAACAATTACATACAAATTTTTAAAAAATCGTATTATCTTAACTTTCTATGAAAATTTATGAATGAAATTTGAAATCAAGTTTTTAAATTTTTTTAGTAAACATATTTAGATATTATATAAATTATAAACAATTTTAGTTAAGACTAAAATACTTTCTTAAGTAGCCCATATATGTTGAACATGTATCTCATTTGTTTATTTCAACATTGAAATCACAAATTATTAAAAGCCTAAAACACTTACTAAGTAGTAGTTTTAGCAAATACAACTTTTTAACTCACATGTTTTTGTCCACTCAAATGTTTAATACGTAACATTAGAACTAAGATAAGCTCACAAACTTAATAAATAAATTTTAAACTTAGTTAAAGATATTAAATTACTTGTTCTAAAAAATATTTTTATAATCGATTATTAAAAATGATGGTAATAGTTAAGATATAAAAATTTAAACAATATAGTAAACTTAAACAAAAAAGTACATAAAATTTGAGTAATTTACGGATCACTGTATCAATATTCGTTTACAATTCGACTTTTGTAGCTCAAAGTGTGTGGTCGCCGTGTGATAAGCGAGTGCACTCCAGGACTCCAGGAGGTCGTATTAATGGATTACGAGAAAAAAATATTTTTTTACCACAAATAGGCCGAAGAACTGGTTTCACTAGTAGTATTGCAGATCAATTGTAGAACCAGTGGATCGAAAAAGGTACTCGTTTGAGAAGACTGTGGTCTGAAGCAATACCCGGGACAACCAACTAGGAAGATTGCCATTTTTACAGATTTGGGATTACAAACCGTAGAGTGACTTTAAGTACATACCTTAGCTCAACATTGGTATTCCAATAGATAATACTGGTTGTTTACCTGTACATATCTGATTGAAGTTGAAGCAAAGGAAATAATTTTTTTTAAACATGTTTGTATTTTATAATAAGATAACTAACTAGATTACCCTAAGTTTATAAATTTCGTAATTATGTAACCAAGTACAACAAATTATGTTATAAAGTATTATCTTAACTTTCTACTGAAAATTTAAATTCTAAATTTGAAATCAAGTTCTTTAATTTTCTTTATAAAGTCTATATTTATTGAAATATTATGTTGTGAAAGGCATAGTACAGACTAAAATACTTTCTGCTTAAAGTAGCCCATATAGATGTACCTTCGTCGATCTCAATTTGTTATTTTACTAACCATATAAACACAGCAATATAAAAAAGGTCCTAAGACTCTACCTCAAAGTAGGTAGTTTTAAAGAAACATTAAATTTGTTTGAAAAGCTCACTATGTTACGGCCACTATATAGTACCGATCAAAATTTATGCACGATAAAATGTGGACAGATAAGTACATCACAAACTTAATGCAAAATTTACAAAAAAAAAAATTAGTTAAAGATATAACATAACGCTTGTTCTATTATAGAAATATTAAAATTTATCGATTATTGTAAAAATGCAGCGGTAACGTAGCTCTAAGATATCAAAAAATAAACATATAGAAAACAAACAGAAAAAGTAAATCTTTGAAAATAATTAAAAATTGACAAAAAACAAATTAGTGGTACAGATTCAAGACAAAAGTTTTACATAGCTACAAATAAGAAAAATTTGTTAGATAATTTTGAAAGAAAATAAAGTTCAAAGTATTTAATGTTGCAGAAAATCTCTTCCTGTGGACTTTTATATCAACTAGTACGTTATTAAAGTGAAAAAATGCCTTAAAAAATTTATTTTATCTTTTATGAAACACTATGAAGTGTCCTAAATTTTTTAGCTGTATCTTGCTTTATGCCACTGTGTTTAGTAATTAAAAAAATAACTATATTACATCTCCCTTTATATATAAATGTTTCAAAATTATATAAATACACAAATGTAACATAAAATCAATGCAGCCGCAGCGATAACGCAGGTAATATGTCCGCTCCATTTGAATATATAACACAAATTGGTTATTACATTGAACCTTTCGAATTTAAGGTCACATCTTCGCACAAGTACGTACTTTTATGTTTTTGCATTTCGAATTTATGTTTGCGTTATTAGCAATAATAATAATAATAGCCTCTAAATATTCCTAAATCGGCAAGATACCGCTATAAATGCAACCTTAATTGCCTGTTGTATATTACTTGATTCATTTTTTTATAATATTATCTTTTTTCCTAATGCTTGCGCATTTCTTTATTTCCACAATACTTATATCATGTTCTCAATTCACATATAAGATAGTTTCTAATATTTCATGTTATCTCATTGATAGCTTTTTTAAAAGATTGTTTAGTTATGAACGTATTTATGCATAACAAATTAATGTTGGAATAATAGATTGATCGAACATTTTTTTTTATCACCAACCAAAGATTTCACAGGAAGGCTTGGAACATCAAAGTTTTGCCAAAAAAATGTTCTATTATTTTTCTGACGCATGAATTAAACATGTCGGTTTAAAAAAATACCTGCAGCCCTATATTTGCTCCCAAATTTATTAGTTAATTTAACGTTTCTTTTAATGCTTTTGACCACTTTTGTTTGGTTTCCGTGTTATTCCATTTTAATTTTTTAAATACTTATGCCGACGTGAAATCAAATAACATTGACAATTTCTTTATCTATTTGAAGCATTTAGTTGTGCTTTTTATTTTTATTGAAGGTTTTGCATTCAAAAATGAATTATATATGCATATATATATGTGTGTTTTAAAAAAGCTTATATTTGTATTATGTTTCATGCACTCTATGGAACAGTCAATTGGTTGTCTGTGGCATTGTGGTTTAGTGCCGATGTTTTTGTTCGGTCTTATAATTTTATATATTTGAAAACTCTGTGCTTCTAACTTTTAAACTATACTTTGAGGAAGGATCTGTCTATACAGTGAAGGTTATTTTGCCGTAGTGTCGAAAAATTGGACTAAATCATAATTCCATCAAGAACATCTGGAAAGAATCAGATTGCAAATTATTTGCCATTCTAAATTGCTCATTTTCAGTAGTTAAACTCACTGCAGCTTTCATAAAGGAATTGAAAGCAATTTTACGGACAATACCAAAAACTGGTGAAAAGTATTCATAGACAAATGAATGTTGTCAGTGATGCAAAGGTAGACCGATATTTTGTTAATGCATGACATGTCTCCAATTCTACAACACTGGGTGTTCGGGTACTTTTGGCCATATAGTGTACTTCTGCATATTCTATTTGCTTAATATTTGTTTTAAATATGCCTCACACTGTTTGAATAGTATTATTCCTACTTAACGTTTCTATTTTGAAATAATTTTGGCCACTTTTTGAAATTCATTTAAAAGGTCTAGATAACGTAATAATTTCTTTTTGTTAGTATAAACGTAATTTTATATATTGTATGTTTAGTAGTTAGTTATTTATTTTTCCGCATTTTAAATATAGTAGTGGCTTCTTTTATTAACGGTTTACATTTAATTTTTTTTTAAGTGTTAGATAACGGGTTTGACTTAATTATACAAAAGAGCTGATAGGCTTTATAAATATTTCTAAATTTTGGATTTTGTGTTAATTAATTTTTGTATAAATGTTTTAAAAAAGAGTGATGCGGTGGTATATTTTATAAATTCACAAAAAAAATCAAAACTTTAGAAACCTATTATTTCTAGAACATTTCTTGTTAAAGAACGTACTAACAAAAATGTTTTATAACATTTTGAAAACAAAAAGGGTGCAGCGATAATGGCTTTAGCTATAAATCAATCATAACTATACTTGAGAAACAGAAATGGCTAAGACAAAATGATTCTGCTAAAAGTTTTGCATGCGCCCAACAACATATTTAAATTTTTTTTAAAAAGTTATGAGTCAAAGCTAGAAGCCGACTAATTTCGCCGGCATACTTGGAATGTAAATTTTAAATCTTAAAAACTAACTATTGTTAAATGTTCAAAAAATTTATAGAAAGAACTGTATTTTTTATGGCAAAATCTACTTTTCTCCAAACAAAGCTAAAAACGCCGCATTATGACATTTATTATACAAAAGTCAGCCTTTTACAATACTTTTGTCAAATATAATTTGAGAATTAAAAACTGAACAATAAAAAATTCTACAATATCTATGTAGTAAAGATTTTTTTAACTCAACATATGAAGAATAGAAAAGGTAAGAAAATTGGTTAAAGAGGTACAATAAGATATTAATAGAAAACGTGGACGTAACTACTATACTAAACGAAATTATGCATAATTATGGACATAAAATTTTTGAGGCAAACCATTAATCATCATTCAGTAGGCACTATAGCACATGTAATAGTAACCTGATGTAGAACATATATAAAAAACTTAAATACTTTGCACTAAACTTAATGCAAATTTTTAATTTCAATTTGTTGTTTCGGTTTATTACTAAGCCATACGGTTATCCTAACCTCGCTGTGGGTAGTACAATATAGTCAGTGTGAAAGGTATGGTGGTAGTGCAATGGAGGAACGAGTGAACATCAAGTTCTGTTAAAAATTGGAAAAACGGTAACGAAAACGCATAAAAAGCTAGTAAGAATGTACAAGACGGAAAGCGTGAGCAGGAAATGACTTTACGACTGGTTCAAATGCCTTAACGATAGAAAAGAAACGACCGACGATGAAACACGTGCTATTGGATCATCAACTAACTACGTTTTATGGCAAAAAAATTGGGCACTAGCAAAATATTTGTTTTCCTAACAAACGAACAGAAAGCGAAACGGATGAAAATTTCTAGAAGTTTCATTGTAATCTGTGACTAGAATTAATGTTTTCCCCCCTGATCTGGCGCCTAAGAACTTTTTCTGTTGTTACGCTTAAAAAGCGCACTTTTGCAGTTTTGGCGGCAATCCAAGAACGTGTGACACCAATTCTGCGATCGATTCCTAAAAAGGCATTTACTGACAGTTTTCAGAAACTTCATAAATATTGTCAAAATTTAAAAAAATTAAGTATCTGAATATCATCTTTTTGATATTACTCAATTTTAATGATGTAATACCTCATTATAATGAATACATTTGTTATAGTATTTTTTTGTGTTTATTCATTTAAGAACATTCTATAGTAAACGTTTATTAATTTAAATTGCACAAATGCAGAAAATTAAAAGGCAAAAAGTGTTGCAACTAAACGAATACAAATAAAAGAGCATAGCTTAAGAAAAAGACTAAATTGTTTTGCATGATAACATAGAATCATTAATAAATTTAATAATTAGTATTGTTAAGGGAAAGGAGGAAATACCCCTGAAAAACTGAAATCAACAAACCGCAAAGTTCGACAACAGACAGAATGGCATAGCACTAGAAAACATCTAATTATGCTTAAGGGAAGTAACGTCGCTTGCATTAGATCATATTAATAAATTAAAGAATAGTACATACACACAGTTACATATCTGTCACATTTTTTGTTAAGGTAAAAATCCACAAATTTCCAAATAGTGTAAATTCATTCTAAACTATTCTGGCCCTTATTAAGATTTTCTATCCAATAAAACCCAATAGGAATGTGTACAAGTTATTAGACGTACATGAAATCATTTTATATAAGAATATATAAATTTATAAAAAACATTTTGTCCCAAGTAAAATGTAGTATATATGTAACATTGTATATAGCACTTATTTTACATTTTAGTTGGCACAAGATATATAACATTACATAGAGAGCACGATAGCCGCGAAGTAAAGGCCTTAGTCCTGCCACACTAGCGTGCGACGGCCCCGGGTTCGAACCTCGGCAATTATTGCAAACATCTAATACTCTCCGGCCGTCATACAAACACCTTTAGCAATCGTAAAGTACATTCTAGTCTATCCAATTATTGCAAACATCTAATACTCTCCGGCCGTCATACAAACACCTTTAGCAATCGTAAAGTACATTCTAGTCTATCCACTCGCTAACCCGCCCGGCAAGCGTGACGTTTAATAGACAATTCCCCGTTGAATTGCAAAAACTGCAAAAATTTAAGAAGGCTTACATCCTGCAGTGGACTTCAATGGCTGGAGGAAAAAATAACATTGCGTTATTTTTACAAACATATTTATAAACTATAATTCTTTTCATTTGTACAGGCAGAAGAGGCCCTAGTTCTATCTCTTATTATTTATTGGTGTAGCCGTGCCCACTTTGGGTTTAGCACCACTACCACTGCTGTGAGAGCTGCCAGTATTTTCCTTACTACTGGAAGTGACATTATCCAATTCCAATTACAAAACAACATTCAGTGGCTTTAAGATAATTTTATATTGTAAAGCTTTGGTTGTAGGCTCTTTTGCATAATATATTTGAGATGAAATGTTTCCCAAGAAAACCAGAGTTAGGAACATCTCATGCTTTACTTTAAGTAAACCAAAAAACTAAACCGAAACCCCAAGTTGTTGGGCTAGATATAACAACTACTTCTTAGCTCGTACACTTTGTATCACTTATGGCGGTTTCTTAGTTTTTTGAACCGTTCCTATCTTCTCAATCTTAGTTACGGCATTTATAGCCTCAGAGTATTTCTGCGCTTATGCCTAACTTGGCCTTATTCTAAGGGAATCATTCATTAACAACTAACCTGGCACAAGTTAACCGCCTCCACTATCACCAATAGCATTTTCCTATTTTTTTTCTCTACAAAAGCAATTTTACGTGGATTATCAACTGATCCAAATTTCTTTCTCTATCTTTACAATAGGTTTCGAATAAGATGTTGTGCAAAATTGATAGTACATTTCAACAGGGTCAACAGAACTTTTGCAGTATCACTCTTAGCAATATATAACCTACTGGTAGGTGACTGTTAACAAATTTGTAGGTAAGAAATTTACGACGTTTTGGATCACGCTCTTCTAAAAGAGTATATACTGGCTCTTTCTCTTTTCTTAGTTTCTATCAGCATTAGCTTTAATAAGATTGTGTTTTTTCTTTTGTTGGCAACTCGCTTATGCTTCATAAAAGTATAAGTTATTTGCTGAACTCGGTTGTTAAAACATTTTCTCTGTAGCATATTTCCTAGAAATATTTATTTGATTATTTTCACCTTGAGGCTTAAAGTCATCAACACGGCACTGAGTTACAAATATTTTTATATGTGGGGAGCCTTTCTCACACAACACCTCCAGGACAAAGTTAAGATTCTTTTTTAAAGCAATTTTGTGCACTAGTGAGATGTCAAGTCTTTGTTAATATCAGTGCATACATTATTTTAAAAATTATTTTCATTATTTGGTAGATATTGTTAATTATCATTCGCTTCTTTCTATTTCATGTCCTCAATGGTTTTAGTTGCAGTGGGGTACCGAGCAGCCTGCACAGTGTAAATCATTCCTGGATACTCACGTTTTTTTACACGCAAACCACTAAAATATGTCTCATCAGTGGGATGAGAGTAGCGATATTGACCATAACAGCGATTATCGTAACGAGGATGGTAATTGAAAGCAGAACTGTTGCGCCCTAGAACTTACTGATAGCAAGGTTGCCCTTGACTGTAAATATTATGTTAAGAATAATATCCAATGGCTTAAAAAATATAACCCTTTACTTCTGCTGCAGAAATACCTTTATTTTACAATAAATAAACAATCTTTTCACTTCGCTTCATTGCCGGTGCATTCAATTCTACAGCAGGAGCTACCATTCCGGAGCCATTTTTAAACCCAGATCTGTTATACAATTCGCCTTTAAAAGCACAGTAAAACGTCTTTTTGTGCGTAGGTCCCTGTTTGTCATTACTAGTGTTGAATTTTGTTGTATCGAGCCAGTTAGTGTTTACAATAGGTGCCTGTGTGTTGCTGCTTCCCTATTTCTGCAGAAGCTTGCTATAACAGGTTTGAGTTTTGATGTTGTACTAATCAAAGTGGCTTCTTCTAGCATTACCACCAGGATTTCTAAATGAGGCATAAAAACCGTAGGCGGTATGATCATCAACTTGGGGTGTGAATGTGGCGTTTTGTAGGTGATGGTGTTCCGGATGACGCATCATATTATAAAATGTTGTTTGATCCCACAAAGTCCAGAACAAACTTCGGTTACAGATTTACCAGTTAATATTGTGGCAATGAGAATACATTCAAGCACAACTAACAATTTTTTTAGATATGTTGGCAAAAAGTGAAAAAATCGGTGACAATAACATGCGGCCATGTTATTTCAGCTTCAGACAAAACGTGCCGCTGGCTTTCGTAAAGATAATTTTAGTGAACATATAAATCTGTTGTTTAGAGTGACAGTTCAATGGTGTATTAAACTAATAATTGAAATTTCTTACATTAATGGCAAAAGTACATTATCAAATTTTTGTCGTCTAATTTTTTTAATTCAATGCGTAAAAGTTTTTAATTTTATCTTTTTAGGGTAAGAATTAGCCTAAAATTTATATATTTTAGTGTATTTTGTAAAAATTTGCTTTATACACACAACTCTTCATTTTTGTTATAAACCCCCGTTAATTTTATTCTGAATTTTTATAAACACGATTATTTAGTTCCCTTACAGTATTGGTGTTTACTTTATCATGCTTTCTTAAAAAGATTTGTAACGTAAATTTTTGTAAGCTTCTATGATGTATTTGGTATTTTTATTTATTTAAGTTCACAACATTTAATATAAAACAAAGTTTGCTGATTTAGTTTCAAATGTAACGCGTTTTATTTTCCCGAATTACTTATATACCCATTTCAAAGTAAATATTGTTAATAAATCATTATGAATTGGTTTACAATAATTATATTTCGTATTTTAACAATTGTTTTTTAATTCCATTAATTTAATTACTTTTATAACAATACATTCTTATTATTAAAATAACTATACAAAAACTGCTACATGTAAAAGCCAAATATCAAAGTGCAACATGGAATTAGTTGAGATTACAATAAATAATCTAAATACCGCAAATGGACAAACCGTTATTGTATTGCCTTCCATGTTGGAACTGCTTTTCATAAATCTTATACATCGTTGCGTTTAAAGGACCAGTTGCCCACCGGCATGCAAAAAGGCCTCGTCTACTAAATTCCAGGGAGATTGATAGCTAGTTGGATTTGTACTGAGAAATTATTACACAAGTGATTTTTTGCCTCAAGCTCGGTAAGGATGATTTATTTCTAGTGGGGTGTGGCACGAACCTTGAGAAGAATTTAGTCGAATTAGAATTTTTTTGTATTTAAGTAACAGAAAAATGAGTTTCTTAATATTAAAGTCTATTTACTTAAATCGTTGGCGTATCGTAAGAAAAAGAAAGTATATAAGAATTTAACAGCAAGCTATTTCATTGGCAAAAAGCAACATACCGTTACTGTCAAGATTCGCTTTTTGTGGAGCAGAAAAATATTTTATTTTATAAGTTATTTAAATTTGATAAAACAGTTATAATAGACAACTACACAAATAAGTGTTAGAAGTAAATGGAAACTTACTTTACTGGCAAAAGAGGTGGTAAACTAAAGATGATCCAAGCACAAAAAATGAAACAGTATTGCGTGATCTTTTTCAAAGAGATTTTAATAACAACACTTTATATTATTTATTAAACACATCTGCCCTTTTTGAAGAATATGTTTTTTATGTTTACATTTAGGTAAATAGCAGATGGGTTTCTCTTTACTTCTAAACATTAAATAAAGCTCTGGTAAATTCTCTTTATTATATAGGAGAGCCTATAGTTTACTTTTGCTTATTTAATTATTATGAGCATTATATAAAACCTAATTTCTAAATGTACAAGAGTAGCCTCGAATATTTTATTGAACTAATAAATCAAACGAACCGAAAGAATCAAACTGTTACAAAACGAAGGTTTATTTTCTAGATTAATAGCATAATTAAGTTGTAATAACAGTTATTTTACAAGTTACAAGCGTTCTGCAGAAGATATTGATTTAACGAAGGAAAATTTTAGAACCGTTACTTAGTGTAACTTTGTGGTGTATTCAGTAACCACCCGCCGTCTTAAAAAACTGTTTAGAGCACGCATATAGATTTGAATTTAAAAAATTAACAAACATAGTTTTTGTAAAGAAGATCAACTTTAATTGTCGAAACAAACACAGGTGTTCTTTGAAGAATAATTTAAGAAGCAAGGGAAAATTATTATAAAGCACAATGAACGTAAGAAAACTCTTTTGTTGGTAAATACCTCACACACTAACTTAGACATAAAAATAACAAGTAAAATATAAGAAAACGTGAGAAATAAAATGGAGGTACGTCTAAATACGTTTACTAATTGTAAGTCCTTGTTGATGATGTACGACTCCCACTGTACAAAGTTCTATTTTTCCAAATATTATGATAAAAAATTTTATATGATTTTACTGCTGAACTAATTTCTTCTAGTATTTTTATCCCTTTGTAATAACTAAAATTCTATCTAATGAACTAAATTTATAATAACAGTCATTATAAATGCATACTCATAGTGTGTTAACATTAAGCTAAATTTAACGTACCCAGAAGTAGAAATGTTAGTATAAAAAAAATGCGAGTAAAAGAAAGAGTAAAGGCAGAAATTTGAAGCAGACTGTTGAATTTTTTACTCTTCCTTAGGGGTACCTTCTGAGGACTGAGGTCCGAAGACTTTTTGTAAGTAAGTACCGAATAACAAGGCCTTATCATGAGTATTTCTCACCCAACTTCCATCTTCTTTACGGAGAGATGGGATGTGTTATGTCTTTCCAGTTTTCATGTCATCTTCCACAAAGAAGAATCAGAAACTTACGATGGCAATGAATTTTTCAAGTATTAACAGATTGATTGGATTTAGTTTGTCAATTGGAGCTCTGGTAAGTTGCCATCCTCTTCTGAGTTCCCTTTTTTGTGCAATTTTCTTTTTAACAAGTAACTGTATGATTAAGTTCTTCTCTAGCTTTCTTTGAGATTTCTGGGTTAGTGGAAGAGTGAATGTTTCGTAAATTACTTTGAAACTTCAAGTTTGTTGGATTTATACGTACGAAATATTGTATTCTTCTCAGAAAGAGCAGAATAATGCAGTATATTTTTCTTAGACTTTGGGCAATATTTTTATCTCGTCGTTATACAGTACGTTAATCTCGTACTCGTTTTTAGCTACACTTTCCAAAAGCTCTATAAGCGGTATTAATTTGACTTCTGACACAAATATAGCAGGTGGTTTAGTATCCTTTTTGCTTGAGTTTTAATCAAAATTGATTAATCGTTTGTCAAATTCTTATATCAATTTGACGTATTTATAGGATTATTAAGCCAGTAATTTGAAATTTTAGCGTTTCAATTCGACTCAGGGTTATCTAACGGACATATATAATGTTTTGTGTTTTTTACCAGCTGCCAATCTGGTGATTTTAGATATGGGGTTGTGTTAAATAAGAAATACCACAAGTTTGATTGAGTACCGGAATTAATGCGGAAGGTATTAGGAGCTGCTGTGTTGCACTCACTGAAAATTGTTGGTATACGTTATTAACTGGCAATTGTTGATAATCCGGGTGTGTAAATCTAATGCGGGCTAATTTGTTCAGCCTGCATTGGTTCTGCTTGTTGACTATTATAGTTGTTTTAATAAATCCGAACATTTTGATAGTAAGTCATAAGGCTTATTTAAATTAGTAAGAAATATATGCCTGTACGTCGATTAAACAATCATATAGCAATTTTACTCGTATTACTAATATTAAAAATGCAGACCTAAACTTAAACAGCAAGTATAGCGTTTCGGGCATTTACATGTTGAAGTGCGATACACGATCGCTTGCTCCGAATCACAAGCGTGGAATAAATGTCAATTAAAGACATTGAAAGTGGCTAAATCCTTTTTGCGTTACTTATTTTTGTGGCCAGGATTTTTGGCTACGTAAAAACATGTATTTTCGAGGCAATTTATATAAATTCTAAAGTAGGTGTTTATATAATCATTAGATAATGCTTAGTACAAAATAGAAGATGACGGTGATGACTACTAGTACCTGAAAGCACCAAATTGTTGATAAAAGTACTAATTAGTTCGACTCACGTGTTGCATCATCAGTTCGCATTCTGTGTTACGAATTACGAAATTTAACAGTGTACGCTGCCCACGTTATAAAACTATAGATATGGCCTAGTTCGGCTGGTCTGTGGCCTTTCGTCGCCATTTCTGCCGCCACAGTTGTCTTGTAAGCGAAAAGTATTGCAGAGGAATGTAATCATCAAGGCAAAGCTGGAATAACAGCTTTATCCTGTGACGAATACTAGAAGGTGTTTGCATTTGAATTCGCAAAGCAAGGGTGTGTTTACGGTCGTGCCTATTCCATGTAGTAAATTAACAATTTTTTGTTTCTGTCTGAATGGCTGATACTAATCAATAATATTTAGTGCTCTATGTACAACCTTTAATGTTGCAATGCCCACCACTTACGTGTAATATGGCGGTCTTAATTTTAATTGCCACAACTTATTATTATTAATACACACACCCTGGATTTAATTAATCGGTAGGTCAAAATGTAGGGCTACAGTACCCAACGCGTGTTACAATGGCAACAATCTAATTATCAATCGGTAACGACAAACCAAGAAACCATAAAATTGAACTTGGTCACCGAAAGAAAGAAAAAACGTAAGTCCCAAAAAGACGACAATCATATGGTACGGCAAAAAATTTCAATAGAACAATCTCTAAAAATTAATTTAAGATATCGTTTTCAAGTACTTCCAGAAGCAGACGACACAGTAGAAGTATATAACTCCGATACAACAAAAACGAATAAATAAAACCTCAACCAATTTTTATCAAGGACGTATTAAACATTAACCCCCTTACAGCAGAACTGAATACCATCGCTAACAAAAAATATACTTTAAAAATCAGGCAGAAACCAACTACAAATTATGGCGGCAAATTTAAATATCTCCAGAACCCCAATAGCAGGGCTACTACAAATAAAAGTACAGTTCCATACGTAGCAGATAAAGGAAGAATGCAGCTTTAG
Organism: Sinelater perroti; assembly: GCA_036346155.1. NCBI lineage: Eukaryota > Metazoa > Arthropoda > Insecta > Coleoptera > Elateridae > Sinelater > Sinelater perroti. Next base: position 63,337 of record JARFIY010000348.1, on the reverse strand, counting down.
GATAGTAATCCAAAACCTTCACCATTACACTGATGTAAGTGAATTAAAAGCTGAAGTACAAGCCAAGGACACAATGTTACAAACATACAAAATGTCAAGCATAGAGTTACAAAAGAACCACTTTCTATGTTTTTTCTAGATCATACAATAACAAACAAGTATATGACATCAATCATACTACACACAAAAATTATAATAGAGCCACCATACTAGAAAAAAATATTCCACAATGCGCAACTTAAACCTCCTCAAGGAGGTCACTAAACTAAAATAATAGTATAAATCTACATCCAAAAACATATCTTCAATAAATATAAGCAGCTAGGACTAGAGTTTTCCAAACTAAACTGGTTATTAGGGAGCAAATACAAACTAATCCTGATCAACAAGGTCCTAATACACAAAATCGTATTAAGACCACTATGGACTTTTGGCATCCAAATGCAAGGAACCTCGAACACCTCAAATCTAAAGATAATTCAAAGGTTTCAATAAAAAACGTTAAAGGCAACAATCGATGCACCTTGGTACATGAAAACGTAGTCATCCATCATAACTTTAAAGTACAAACGGTGAAAGAAGTAGTGAGTGCGCGATTGAAAATATCTTGAACTTCTAGAAAATCACACCAACAGCCTTGCTGTAAACCTATTAGATAACAGTAATACAACGAGTAGATTGGAAAGACTTTACCCTTTTAACCTAGCACCAACTTAGTTAAGTTAAATATCTACTTACCTAATTTTTGAGTGTATGTATGTAAGAATCTAATATGTTACATCTATTTAATGTACCAAATAAGTAATTCTTAATGGAGTATTTCACTGGGAAGTTTTCCAACATGTACACCAATATAACTGTAATCACAAAATTTACTTATTGTACTAACAGAGCAGATGGTAAATATAAATAAAGGCGAAAAAAGTACTAACATTTTCATAGTAAATACAATGATTCTTCAAATATACTCGTCTATGTAAATGATGGAATTTTATGATGTGGGCGTATTGCACACTTATTTAATTGGATGCGAAGTACATAAAAAAGTTAATTCACTTGCATATTACGAAAATAGCAGTATATAACGTTAGATACAGTTTTTGCCAATCTTTTGCATATATAAGGTGTCCCAACAGAAACGCAGGATTTAAATTGCGCGTCATTTTTTCCGGTAAGTTTGAGAGGTTCTGCTGACATTTTGTAATAAACACATTACTGTTAGTCGATATGGTACAGCTACTCGGTGAGGGATGGAATGACGATTGTTAAAATTAAATTAATTACAAGCAAAGAGAATGTTTCGCCGATTCTGTGCGCAAATTACGTGGAATTTTTGGAAGGAGAAATTCACTAAACATATCTGCAAAAAGACTAAAAAATTTGACTAATTAAACATTTCGAAAAGCAGCATTCATCGGATTTTAAGAATGCATCTACACCTATTTAAGATTCAATTTAGAAACTAAAGCCAGAAGACCATTTACCGATTGAATGCTAGAGAATCAAGAAGTTGACAACAGTTTTACTAACAAAATCATCTTTATCAGCAAAGCGTAATTGTTGAAGTACAAATTTAATGGGCGGCTTAGATCCCAAAACAGCAAAGTGAACTAGTCACCAAGATCTTGCAACCTCACACCGAGCGATTTTTCTTTTGGACATCAGTGAAAACCAAAGTTTATACTACAAAAAGAAAAACTTCTTAAGTTAAAAGCAAAAATTCAAAAAGTGGTCTTCAAAACTGAGCCACAGTTAGCGAAAATGTTATCGAGAATTTTGTCAGAAGAATTTGAGATTTGCAAATAAGACGAAGAAAACTTGTCAACTGTCATATTTCACATTTAATAACAATTTTTACCCTTTAAAATAATGTTATAACTTAACCAACTAATAAATAGAATAATTAGAATCATAAGATTGTATTAACAAAAAGATACTTTATACTTCTGTATATTGTTTTGAATTTATTATAATTTTATTCTTTAAGGTCATTCTTTAAACAGCAAAACTAGCGTTGCATATTAAATTCCTTCACTTCCCGCTACTTTTTAAAATTGGTACTTGTTCATAGTGGAGAGCATTATTCTTTAAACAGTAGCGCGATATTGATGTTACTAAAACAATGCAAAACATCATGCTTTCAAAGCGTCTCCCTGCATAATACATATTTTATACTTCAGTCTTGAATATAGATGGTTGAAATAACGAAATGAAACGGCAGATCTATTGTAAATATAGCTTTAGCTCTTATAGTCACTTTGTTTTGCTATTAGTGTCACATAACTAAAAAGAATAAATGATAAAGTGTTACTTATTTAAAGTAGCAGATTTTTGCTGATCGATAATAATTATTTCCAATTTAGCCAAGTGAGGTTGAAACACAGCAGATGCTTTACTTTTATTAAACACAAACCATCCCACTAACGTTTACGAAAATATTGCTTTAATGCATAAAAACAGAAATCGCTCCGCTTCAGCAATTAAGTTCTAACAAATTGCAGCGATTTACTTTTATTTTGGTTTGGTTGGAATTTATAACCGACTTAATTTGCATTTGTATCCTGAATATATGTTTATGTGCAATTTTTACTCTGTTTTTACTTTATGCTCTTGTTTTTGCGCCTTCTTTTTATATGGTCGTAAAACAAGTTTATTCGAAGAATTTTTTATTATAAATATAATATAAGGTTGTATTTTATATGCCAGAACAAATTTCACTGCCTTAATAATAAATCACACAAAATCATATAAAACTGCAATAAAAGTTGCAAAATTTACTTTGGCCATTAAAGAGTTCAAGCAAAAATTGGATAATTAATTGCTTTAATTTTTTTGTAAACAAAAGATTTAGAAGTAATTCAAAAGATATATTTTTATATGGTTGTATAAAAATATTCAGAAATATATTTTATGAATGCAAACTTTTAACACTGTGTCGCAATTCACACTTTTCTTGTTAAATAAAACCGACTTTTACAAAATTGCTTTAAAAGTAAACCTGTGCAATCTTGCTTTTTCAATTTAAAACAAATTTTAATATGAACTTTAGTATAGACTACACTGTGAGAAAATGTACGAAGTTTAAAAAGTTTAATATATAACATACAACAGGTGGAACATAAAAGCTTACATGCACTCAACCTAGGTGCATACAGCTTTCTTGTCAGAGTACTTTTTTGCTCTGTAAAACTATAAATACATTAAAATATTAAAAATATACAGAATTTTTCCATTTAAATTATCCAGTAAAAAATATAAATAAAGATAATGAAAAGCAATTATAAATTTTGAACGCTTAACTTTTAATCTACCTAGTGGGATACATAAATAAGGAATTATAAGAGTTTACAAATTATCTGAAATATTTTTCAGCATATTTTGTAGTTTATTTTCAGTTAATCTCTAACTTCACATAAACGATTCTATTTTGATATATTTAGACCAAACTTGAACCACATAAAAGTTCTCCTTAATTTAAATTTATATATGGAAAGTTAATATGCGTTAACAAAAACAAACTTTTTTCTACTTAAAAATACCTTAAAGTCTTTGGGACGAGAAGATTTTCCACATTTCAGTTCAAAAACAGCCGGTGCAATAGTTCAACTATCATTGATATTATGGTATGTATAGTAAAAACAGATAAAATAAATTCGCATTAAAAACTTAACAAAAACGCCTTTATCTAGGCGACTTAAGATTTGTTGCATAATTATTGTCAAATTTTATTCGGAATATATATAGTTAATTTTAAAATAAATAGATTTAAAGTTGCATCTATGAAAATTAAAAATGGGCGCTAAGTAAATGTAGCATTTAAAAATCTTTGTGGGCAAACCGACGAATGAATATAAACTGTACAAAGATATGTTTAATTTTCCAGAACGAGTCTATAAACAGTTCCTGAAAAGGCAAACGCCCATATAATAATAAACATATTAATAAAATAAAAACTATATATTAATAATCAAATATTAACGTGATAGATAAAAACCACTTATGGTATCTCTTAAACAAATATAAAATCAACAGCACTGTGATAAAATTTCTTCTCCCCAAAAAGGAAAACGCTACAAGCAGGATCAAATGGGCTACGAAAAACTTGTGCTACAATTAGGACAATGGGGTTTTAGTAACGAATTGTCTTCCTGAACATAAATTTCAAAGAGAAAGCACTGAACAATACAAAGACAGTCATCATTATAAAACTTGGTTGGACACTTTGCTAAGGTCCACCCCTGATCCACATGGATTTTCTGCATTATGCGTCTTCTAATACACTCTTAATGCTGCATTAATACTGGAATTGCATCAAATGGAGCGATCACCTTACCACCGGTTAAAAATAATTAACAATTGGATTTTGCTAACGGATAATAATACTGAAGTATTTGACTCTTGTAGTCCTCTGACAAGGTTAGTGAGTAGAAACTCTCCTACAATTACGGTAGAAGATAATTCTATTTCAGGAATAGCGACCCTATCCATACGAGCTCATAGTATTTCACCTCGCCTCCTAATACCGAGGAAGAATTATAGAACTATCTTTCAATCTCTACTCTATTTTACCTTTTTTATATCATTACCATTTGAAGAAGGCAACTGAATACTATTTCGGATCAATTTAATCTAAGAATAATGGCTCCTAGTCCGGGTACTCCTTCAAGGGACAAGAGGTGCTGGAAATCCCCCGGCTCAACAAAGCAAAATTTATTTTCTTAAATTGCTACATAAAAAAGTCTGTACACAGCTGGGAAACAACGTAGGGAAACATCGATTTGCTCGAAATAAGCGAACTAGTGGCTCGGAGAAGACATCTGTACTTTTAAAATATGTTTTATATATTATAAAATCTGTACCTATAAAATGAAATCTATTGTACATTCAAACAGAAAGTAAACAAAGACGGCTGATATAAAATTTGGCGTAGCTGAGCTCTGAGTGTACATTTGGTTGCATATCTTTAGGATCGTTTTGCATATCTTACTTTCATAAGGTCACCGCACCAATTTGTCCTACTGTTATCATTTGCAAATATAATGTTTCTTGCAAAAATTTTGGAGAAGGCGGGTGAAGATTTATTAGCCTAGGATGCCAAAAATACCTTTTTGCGGGCAAACCCTCGTACAATATATAACTGGCTGTTATCTAACATCGTTGACAACCTAGATAAAGCTAAAAAGAATAATAAATTCATTTGAATAAAACTAAATTAAATGTCTGCAAAAGCACCATATTCTCCATACCAATTGTTTGTTAAATGTTACTTAATCACAACCAAATTCCATCAGCATCTAGCAACGTTTACTCAATGTAGTTAACGTGGTTTCTCCATATATATATGATCTGCTATTATAAACTGCCAATTTAAAAGAAACTCGGCTATTATTGACTTGTAACTTTTAAGCCCTCTATTTTCTATTTACGTCTTTCTGTGATCTTTACACTTGTTTAAGCTGGAGATGCAATACATGTTTTTAGAATTATAAAGTTATAAAAGTAGTATAAAAATATTTTTTATCACTAATGACATACATGTTTTTGGGGAAAATTAAATGTTATTATATAATAATTACTGTTTTTAAAGCTATTTCGAGATTAGCAAATGTTACCCATTTATTTATTAATATTAGATACTATCGTAATACTTTCTTATTGTATTTATTACGCCATTTTGTGCAGTTTTACATCATAAGCAGTGTTTTTAATGTAGAACTAAGAAAACGCATAAGCTATTATATACAGGGTCATTCAAAATCCCTTCTTCATTTTAAGTTAAACAAGCAAAAAACAGTATAAAATACCTCTTTTTACAGAGTGATACTACAGAATTGGACATTTTATTACAGTGTTTTTTGAAGAGGTTACTGGTTATATGCATATTCAATGCACCGTTCTTTATTATTTCTTCCAACATGTGTTAAGGATTTTTTAATGCATTTAATTTTGTAGGATTTGAAAAGTAAACATGGGATCGGCGAAGAGCAATCCCAGAACGAACTTAAAAAAACCTTTCGATTTCGATTTCGAATTTCGGGAAAATTCGAAATCGAATATCGGAAAATTATTCGACATAGAATTTTTTCTTCATTTTAGAATTCAGCGTCAAATTTCCTATAAGAATCACATTTAAAATCGTAATGTCGAAAATTTTGCCGAAATTCGAAGTCGAATATCTCGAAAACTATTCGACATAGAATTTTTTCGATTTCATTATTGAAATCAGCATAAAATTTTCTTTAAGAATTACTCATAAACTCGAAATGTCGAAATTTTCCCGAAATTCGAAATCGAATATCTCGAAAACTATTCGAGATAGAAACTTTTTGATTTCGATTTTGAAATCAGCGTAAAATTTCTTATAAGAATCCATTTTAAAATTTAAAAAATCCATAATTTTGTGACAGCGACAGTCAGACCGACAGACCGACAGACCGACAGACATATAGAATTCAGTAACGAACTTTTTAAGTTCGTTGAAAATAGCACATTGTACTCTGTTAAAAAAATTAAAGGCCAACAATCCTAGCATTACTCATCGCACACAAGTGACGCGCGTATATGACGTGTTTTTCAAAACTTTATTATTATATTATTATATACGAAGAGTTCTTGTAAAGTAACCATCTTGTATAGCTAAAAACAAAAATCTTGGTGCAAAGTTCGCCCACAGTATGATTAGACAAGGAGGGCCGCCATGTTTGCGCGCAGATTGCCTAGGAGACTGCAAAACAAAACGTTTGATCGTTTTTCGATGTTTGCGTACTCCATTTAACTACAGAACCAGTAGATTTAAAGTTTCCTACCTGCAACAACATTGATTTTTAATTTAGTATGGAAGCCCGAGGTCTAAATTAAAAGCGCGACCGAAATACACGTTGTACAAACACAACAGATTCATTGTTCCAAATATACGCCTCGAAAAGCAAAAGCTCTCTGTTCGTTCATCTACGACATATTTTTTAATAAGGGCTTCTTTATGCAAAATTTTCCGACAATCTGCGTTTAATAAAATTAATTTTCTCACCTTCTGAGCACCATTCGCTTCATAACGTTCTTTTTAAATTATAGAGGGTTTCTTTCCTATCCTGTATAGTACAATTTTCTTTATTTTGTAGTTCGAAAAAGTAAACAAATCTTTTGTTTTCTAAATATTTAAATTAGAGAATTATATAGCATAAAAAAGCCACAATATGTAAATTAAAAACTCATTTATCTAAAATCTGCTCTTTTATCATTTATTCAGCATTTACTTTAAGTAGTTATTTACATAACTACGTTGTATGCATTAACTATTATTTAAAACTTAGTATAATATAATATAATAGCGGGGTTTAATTTATTAATATAATCAAGAGATTTTTTCAAAAAACTATGTATATCATATATAGCTTAAATAAAATATACTGCCAATATTTATAATACTTTTTAATAACAAATTAATTGCAGTTATTCCTTCAAATGATCCCTAAATGCTTTTTTTGAAACCCATTTACTATGATCAGCTACGGCACACTTATTGTTTATGACGCATTCTACATAATACGAAAACCTACCTAAAGTTTTAGTATGTTTTACAAATTTACTTAGGTTTTAATTTAAAGTATAATAAAGTGGGAAGTTAGAGTTAAAAAAGTGAAATAATAAAATAAATTTAAATTTTTAAATGCGATTTATAAGAACGTTTTACATTGTAAACCATTATTATAAATTTGACAGAGATAACTAAAAAAACTATTACAATACAAATTATAGATATTTTATTTTATTTTATTTCTTGCAATTTATAAATATCTTAAACGAATTTTAAGGTATAAAACTGGTTCTAACATTTAACTTTCGGTTTTAATTTTTTTTTGCTGTGTTCTGCAATATTTACAATAATTTTAACGTCCTTATGAGTTTTTTAACATACCTGCATACCAAGGTGCATTCATCATTATTTGGAGTAATTTCGAACAAACTGGATTATTGAGATGTTTGATTTGCTTGAACATCCCCAAAGCTCTATTCCGTACATTCATATCGGCTTGATTATTGTCTTGTAGGAAGAATTTCTAATGGCAAGTTAGATCTTTTTCAATTAGTCAGTATAGGTTTTTTAGATCCATATTTTGTTTTTTGTTTTACTAGATAGCCTTTTTGGGTGAACCTGCTATCCAGGTGTAGCCATATACCAAAGTGTTCGCGCTAATCTCCAATTACTTTTATTCCTCCAATTTATTTTATTTTTAAATTAAGGCTGGCTCTTGGCGCTTTTCGCTGGCTTCGTTTTGAATTTTGAGTTGTGATGGTTTAGAAAGCGGGCCACCGGATTTAAATTTTCCATGGCCGAGAACGTTTTTGGCCGTGAGTTCGCCGGCGTGTTTGATTGGCGGCAGAAGTTTCCATTTCCGCGTGGCCGTTTTGTTGAAGGCAATTTTGTTGCGGAATTCGACATTTTTCCGACCACATTAATCTCTTCGCGGAGGTCGTTTTGTTTCCCGATTGCATTTCGGGGTTAAATTTTGCCGGTGAGAAAACTCGGTCCGATTTCCTTGATATCTGACCCGGCGAGGAATCAGGAAAAAACCTTAGCACCAGGAACGAGCTTCCGATCGGCTCCGCTGTGAAGATCGGGGTAACTTTTTACCCTCACCCTTATTTCCTCTTCTTGGATCCCCAGGATTACAGCAAGAGAACCGATTATTAGCAGAAAAGAGCCGCTTCCAAAAAAGGTGAATGTATCAGCTTTGGCTTTTGTTTGAAGTTCCTTTTTTTCAAATTTAAAATTACGATACAGTCCATTTGGGTAGTAACACAAAGTATTTGGTGGACGAAGACTGGGGTATATTTACATTATTAAAGTGTACTTGTGAAAACGTTCCTTTCTGAATGTGAAGATAACTTGGACTGATTTAGTCTCGTTAATCTTAATTCGCCATTTATTGAGTCACATTTGTATTTAATTTAGGTGGTTTTGTAATGTTTTCGTGGCCGGTCCTGAATTTTTATGCGTTGCAAGAATGGCAGTATTATGGGCAAAGATTCCAGTGTGCTGTACCTGTTGAATGATAAATCTGCCTTGTATAATGAATATAATAGGAGTCCAACCACACTGCCCCGTGGAACCCTAGAACTTATTGGAAAGTTATTAGATGCAGCCTTTTGACTCTGAATTCTCTATTACTTAGGTAGGATTTCAACAATTTGAAGTACATGATGGGGAGAAACTATTTGATTATGCATAATAATTCTCTATGCCAAACCTTGTCGAAGGCTTTGACTAACATTCAGGAATACCGATGTACAGTAATCTTTACTTTTGAGTGCCTCATTTATAACGTGATAGTCTATGAATTTGTTAACAGGTTGAGTAATGTCTGCGGAATCCAAATTGGAGATGCGGTATCCACTCATCAGTGTTGGGGTCAGCTTTTATTATTTGAAGCAGGAGTTTTCGAGGAGCTATAATGGAGGAGTTATAATGAAAAATAAACTTTTTGGTTGGTACGACTCTACTCTGTTTGGACCTTTACCTGATTTAGGTATTAATATGATTTCTGACATTGTTAGTTGTTTCTGTCAATAATTTTCTTTCAGAATTGCGTTAAATATATAGGTAGTTATCATTACACTTTTTGCGGTAACTCGTTCATTATTTTTTATGTAACTATGTCAATGCCTGGAGCCTTTTTAACCATTAGATAATTAATTTCTGTTTGTTCCTCTGGGTGGAATGCTTTAATTTACGGTATGATTATATAAGCTTTGAAAGCTGTTTTAAAACTGACAGTGGTAAATACTTTGACGAGATGTTTGGAAAACACCACTGTCTTCTCTTAATTGCTTCTAGCCCAATGTGGAAATGGTGCCTTATCATTGCATATGAGAGGTACTTGTTAATTTCTTACTTGTTTAATTTCTTCGGTGTGTGACTGGCTTCCAAATTGAATTATTAAATCTATTTAGACTAGTAATGTAATCATGAAATGTTCTGTAACGTTCGTCTTCGTTTTTGCTTTTAACTGGTTTGTTGTCCTATTTAAAGCCGTTTTGTCTTACGAGATGTGCCTTCGTTGCTAAATAGCTCTTGCCTTTCTTTAGTTGCTCTTGATCTTTTGATTTTAATTAGAATATTATTAAAATTTTAATATTGTGATTACGACATAGGCGTGACATATTGCTTTGTTTACTTCATTTGAGTTTTGGAGTTTTACATTTAAGATTGAATTTTCTTGTAATTCAGCTCGGTATTCTTCCCAAATGGAGTATTTTGTGTATGATAAGGCTGCTAATCAGTGTTATAATTGGAGAGTGACTGAAAGATAGATCATGACTGGGTTCTATTGTCATGTATAGTGGGGCGATGTCAGTAATGAAAAAATTCAGGAGGTCGGACATTTTGTTTTGATCGAAGGACCAATATGTCGGGGTGCCAATTAACAGAAAAAAATACTTGTTTGTATTACGTTTGCCGCATTTCTGCCTTTTGTTGTAGTAATACCTAAACTCAGGATGGTGTGCTTACTGTTGTAGTCACATCCTGTGATAAATTTTGATCCAAGTATCTAAAAAAAAGTTACAAGTAATGTTTTTCTATATTGTGCTGTGGAGGGCATATACTGACGCAATTGTTATGTTATATGGCAACATTTTGACTTGTATAACTGTGACTGGCAAGTAACCTTATTCATACTTATGTAGTTTTATATGACGAATCGTATTTTTTATTATTATTTATATGGTTGATAGCAAGTTTACCACCATGATGTTTTGTTGTATTAATTGATTAAACATTGATTTAAATTCATTCAAACATTTTCTTAAGGTACTCTTTTCACTTGTTTGAATTATGTTTATTTGATGTGGATGTACAGGCTTTATTGCACCTCTTGTGGAAGGATATGTGTTGTTTGGTTGTGATTGAAGACTTAGCCTGTTGTTTGTGTTGTGGGATTTAATGAGACAGGGAGAATTCGCAGTCCTTATAATTGGCGGGGTGTGCACCACTACATAGAGCGCATCTGGCCGATATGTCTCTAGCCTTTTTACAAGTAGTGGTATTGTGAGCTTTGCTACATTTTACACAAACATATGGCCTGTTACAATATGCTTTGAATTAACCGTACTGTTGGCATCTAACACACTGGACAAGATACAATTTATTTTTTAGGCTCTATGGCTACTGCTTTATTTTGAAGATGTTCTAGATTATACATATCTTTATTATTTGCCTGGTGTTATAAGTTGACAAAGAATAGGTTTAGAAGTTTTTTGGTTATTCCATATCTCCCATTTATTATGTTGCGAACTTTGTGGGCTTTATCTGATAGCTTCTTTTGGATTTGTTTCGTTTGTGTTATGTGATATAAATGTTTTATCACAATTTAAATACTCTCTCTTTATTTGGTTGATACATATGGTAGATAATATTGCTTCTTTAGGCATTTTGCTAGTTTTCTGTAATTTTTAGAAGTATAACAATTTATTTTTATAGTATTATCTGCTAAACATTTAGTTTTATATTGTTCTATCTCTACTATTTCGGTTAATGTTTTGACAATCTTACCATAATTTGTTACCGCATAGATAAAAATTCGTGGAGGTTTTAATACTGTGTTTTGTGTTTGAATTCTTTTTGTTATCTCTTTGTTTTGTACGGTTAAGACGCTGAATCTGTTGTTTACTTTAGTATTTTCAGTTGATTTGGGATTTAAATTTGTTTTCGGTCTTTTGTAGTTTTTTACTTTTTACAAGGGTTACAGCATTATCTATCCCAGTTATGTCTTTGTAATTGGTAGGTGACATTCTGTGATAGTACTAATTATTATTATTAATGAATTGTTGAATGTTAGAAGTATTGTTTGTTAACTGCTGTTGTAACAAAATTAGAATTTATATTGCTTATCGTTATCTGGGTAAGGAGTAGTTGCAAAACAACATAGAAAACACAATAGATCTTCTCTGTGTATGTAACGTAATATTTCAATACTATGCTGTAAGTTACATCTAGAGAATGTCAATGTTACCATCATTCATACAAAATTTGCCACCGTTACTACAAAAACAAAATGTCAATCTACGGAAACAACCGAATTTTCAACCTCATTTCGGTAAAAGATCAACATATGCACAAACAACAAGAAATCAATGAACCTTACCTTTAGTGCTGTACTGAATAAATGATTAGATAAATTTAAAATTTTAATCAATTAATACATCAGGGTATTATTGAACATGCTTACAATGCTAATAAATATGATTAAGTAATGTCCCAATTTATTAAAATGTATGTGCCTAATATTAATAGGTTTGTTGAGAACAAAATAAAATAACAATATTCGTTCAACAATACTCAATAGACGTATTGCTTATCAGTAAACTTCACTTTTATAATAAAATATTATTTAAAATAGTGCAATATCACTTACCATACTACGCACCCAAATAGTGCACTTATGCTAAAGCATAAATTTTAATTAAATCTTCATTTAACTATTATAAGCTTCAAAATTTGAAAAATGTTATCCGCAGTCAACTAGAATTAAAGTACAACTACTATCGTATAGCCAAACACTTTCCGCTAACTTGAAATAAGAAGCAGAAGACTTTAATACTAAATAAATTACTACAACAAGCGAAGTATCAAAGACACTGCTTGCTAAGACACACTCATTTTTATCAACCGGAACTCCACATATTGGCTTAGTGATTCTAACGAAGTTACAATTTTTCAGTTTTTTTATGACTAGCGATATTTACAAATTACAGATTACCTTCCGACTACACATCAGTTATAATAACGATTAGTTTATCAGTTACAAACATGTTCAGTGTTTGCACTCAAAAAGCAAGGACATGCAAGTGCGCGAAAGATGTAAGGTTGATGCAAATTAAAACATCGTTTGGCCTTATCATCTATTAAATATGTTTTATAAACAATAACAATAGCTTTTTATTAGAATTATTTTACATCTATACAAGGTGTCTTAATTTGTGCCTATGCGACTAAATTAAAACCACCAACTACAGTATGTACAAAGTTATCAGTATGCACCAGTAAATAATCAACAATCGGATTTCAACGTAAATGGTACTGCACAAATATCAACAGCAAACCTTGTCCATCAAAATAATAGTTTCATATCAACCCTTAACCACTCAATTTCTTCTGGATTCTGACTAGTAAATAGTCGATAATAAAAAACAAGGACATAAACATCACAACACAGGACACAAATAAAGTTGAATATGGAATACATTCCACAAATATATTCCAACAAATAGATGACAGCGAAATAACATACAGAATGACTCATAATCAACAGGAATGAAGTAAAAAGCAAAGCAAAAACTATTCCTATTTACGAATTGTCAATTATTTGATAGTATCAATAACATTTGCAACAAAAGTCTATGATAGATTAAATGTACGAGTAATAATTTAACTGCCGAATACTATCGAAAAAAAAGAATCCCGATTTTAAATGTACAAATTATTTCACAAGCTTTAAAGAACGTTTTGTTAAAAAAAATTAAAAAATTAGATATGACAATTCGCCAACATTCAATCACTTAAGTATTGCGCTCAAATAACTAGCAAAAGTAATAAAACCCAACAAACGAGACAAATCAGTTATTTTGACTTAACATCATCTTAAAAACATTAACAGGAAAAATGGGAAATATGATAACTTTACTACTATCGCTTCTAAAATCAATTATAGATCAGCATTTTAAATTTGCAATATGGAATGAATTGGTATAATATAAAGAGCTTAGAATCTTTTTCTTAAACTACTGCACAGATAGTTATTCTAATATCGAAATCTCACTACAAAGACCAAAACTACCTAAAAATACTCACGCTGAAACAGAGCTTATTGTAAAATATAAAAATAACAACATAAACTCCCAAATACTAATTGGAGCTTCTTTAGGCTACTACTGTAGCAATCGACAATTGGACTGAACCGTTATTATTCTGAGCAGTCTAATGTCCGTCGAGACACAATAATAAATTAAAATACTATGAGCATTATCTGCAAACTTTGGGCTAATAGATTCGTCTCTAGCGGTGATTAGAATGCAAAACATGTACAAAGGGCGATAAAGACTTACCTCCACTAAAAGTAAAGAACTGCTAAAAGCAATACTGATTAATAACATTTTACTAGCCCTCGGATATAGCAAAAATAACAGTTTTAATTAAACTTTAACATGATTAACCCAAATTATTGTATAGCAATATCTTATCTAAACTTTTCAGCTGATCATTAGTCAATAAATATAGACCCCAAGTCATCTTCAAACCAAATTTCTCTAGCCTCTACAATAAATAAACAATTGGAACTTCTTTTAAACAAATATTGATAAAAATTTATCATTAGATATATGCCAAAAATTAAGGAAGAAATTGTTTATTTGCAGTTAAAATGTTTAATTATACAATCCAACAATCCGCGTTGCTAGCAACATCTTCAAATGTTTAGAAATTTGACAGCACTACTTGTCTTATATCATTCAAAGGTAATTGCTGAAAAACGTAGATTACGTCGCATATAGCAATGAGGCACCATGATGGTAAGCAAAGACTCAATTGCGCATAGGCAAGGTTCAAACAACTTCCCTTTAATATTAAAAGCACAGCAGTGCAAACTTACATTTGTTATCATCAGAAACCACATAATACTTACTTTAAAGTGGGACTAAAAAGTTGAAGCAGTCGCAGAATCATGTAACACCTCTACGTCTCAATAATAACTTATAGGCTAAAGTGACCACAAAAACGCTTTTGTCTTTTCAAACCAACTAAAGACCATTTGAACCGTTTGATTCTGAAGACACACAAAAAGAGGAATAAATTGTTCGATACCTTAAATTACATTTCCAGATGTGGTTACTAATTAAAAACTGTAACTATAATTACGTCAAAAGTAAATATATGCAAATCATCTGGTTGCGGCCTAATAACTCCTAGAATACTATTAGAACTACCAGAAAAATGTTTCAAACTTCTTACTTATTTAATCCTTGTTACTAGTTAGACTAACATATTTACCACAGCGATGGAAAGTTGCCAACTAATCCCCAATTCTAGAAACAACTGGTATTACTTACTATAGATCAATTAGTCTACTACCAATTTTATCATTTATTTAGAGATATTTGAGAAGATACGGTTAAGCCTCAACCTAAAACTGGCGCAGGCGGCTCCGGGTTCGAAGCAATGACAAAAATTTAATGCTCTCCGGCCGTCATTACAAACACCTTTGGCGGTTAAATACATTACTATGCACAAGCAACTGGCAAGTTTCCAAAAATCCTCAAAAGACCTATGCTCAATACTGGGCTACAAGGCTGAGGAAAAATTTTATCCATAGTTATGCCTAACCAACAATTTGGCTTTAGAGAAAGCCATGCTACAATGAACAAGTGCATCGAGTGACAAATGATACATCCAAGACCTTGAAGACACATCACACAAGCTTTTAATATGTTTTGGCATTAGAAACTATTATTTAAAATTAAAAATACATTGTCTTCGGACTATTATGAAATATTGACAGTTTGACAGTTTTTCAAGACATTGTTCCCCTTGTGCGCTGGAGTTTACCAGGTGAGTGTAGTCGACTTATTTGTATATATCTTTTTACTATCTCAACAAAAACGACAGTTGGCACATTTCCCTACAAAATGCCGTCATTTCATCACACACTGATCCTAATGTAACATCTGAAACTCTCCATGTGTATCTACAAAATACAGAAAGGTGGACAAGAAAATGGCAAATTAAGCTCAAGAGAGTAAATCAGTGCACGTGGTTTCCCGTACTGTTCAATAATAGATCAGACCCAAAAGATAAGCGCATCACGTATCTGGGTATTACTTTAGACCGAAAGATAGTATGAAAGAAACATGTATAAATCAAAAAGAAGCAGTTAAGTCTCCAAATACACAAAAAAGTATTGGCTTATTGGAGAATTTTGTATTTATTCAAAAAGAATACACACACACACACACACAGATATATATATATAATAAGAAGATAAATAAAATTTGTAATAAGTATAAAACGTACCACAAAATTAATGAAACAAATTTAAAGATAATTTCCGAATTAGAAGAAAAGGTCAACAAGTTAATCAAAATTACGCAACAAGCTGCCAAACAATCCACGCCTAATCTAGACACACGAGAATATTTAGATAATATACCGCCCGAAATTAAAAAAAACTTAATGTCGAAAAAAAGCAACCTAAGATGTATGCATAAAGAATACTACAAGCTTTTTATTATTTAATTATAAACTGGTATCATTCTCTACATACTTTTGTTTAGTTTTAAAACAATTTTTTAAGATACTCAAACGTGTAGGTATATAGTCACACAACATGTAATAGTTTTGAAATAAATCTCTACTATTAAGTTATTTCCCAAACGTTAGAAATTTAACTATGTGAAAGCTTAGGTTTAAGACATACATTTGTATACGACGCCAAAACTTACTATAAGCTCTCCTTCTTGCAGCAGTAATGCTCTAGTTGAGCTTTACAATTCGTTTCACGTACGCAACGCACATCCTTCAGGTATCATGGTGCTTTACAGAGCTAGATTATATACCTTCAGCTTCTCTAGATTACCCAATAACTCTTTCTGAGAGCACTCGGCACTTCAGACGAACTTAACTTTGACCAGATCCTTTCGCCGAGCTTTAAGTTTACTGTGAAGGAGATTTATTTAAAAAAGTATATTTATATTATACATTAATTTACTAAAATTATAAAAAAATGAGTAGATA
Organism: Sinelater perroti; assembly: GCA_036346155.1. Taxonomy (NCBI): domain Eukaryota; kingdom Metazoa; phylum Arthropoda; class Insecta; order Coleoptera; family Elateridae; genus Sinelater; species Sinelater perroti. The sequence continues at coordinate 46,554 of JARFIY010000348.1, read as the reverse complement.
ACATGCCATGTTTTATTGCAAATTCAAACTCCTTATTGTCCAGAAAATGTGTAGTAAACTGCCGAGTTCCAACATTTATGTATGTATGTAGAATAGTAAAGTGAGATTTACGATTACATGTAAAGTAGTTCTAATAGATTTCACCGCATTATAAAATTAACACATATCTTTTATGGTTCACCTTATTAAGCTACTGAGCATTAATAATAAAAGTAATATTAATAGAGTCTACTTTTAATTTTATAGTAGCATAAAATGTTTTTGTTTCTGCCATTTTATTGCTTTTTTTATTTTAATTACATTTTTCAAATTAGAGTTTGTGAGTTTCTTTTGTATTTATTGTCCTATTGTTTACTTACCCATTAACATATTATCATTTACTTTTTATTTTGTTTTCTAAAAACATTAAGATCTTTAAGTAATATTTGTCTTATCTCCCTTACTTTCTAAACTTATAATTCTGTCTCCTCCCAGACGCTTCACCTGATTTCCTTGAAACTTGCACACCACATTCACAACTATATTTGCTAATTTGGCGACTTTTACATTTTACGTTCAAACGTAAGAAATAAGTAGTTGAAATCGGTTCAAATTTACGTATTTCTTACGTTCATTTGCAGTAATTTTTAATTTTTCCCTAGATTAATGTTGGCAACAGTAACAGAATGTTTGTTTTGATTTTGCAAATGGTTAACCTAACTTTAGTAATATCGACATTTTGGTTTTGTTTTTACAACTTGTGAAATACTATTAATTTAAGTTAATAAATATGCATCTATTCCTACACCATAAAAGGGATAACAGGTACAAAGGCAACATAATTATGCAAAATGCCTGGAAGGACATTGCTGTTGCTATTTTGTTTTGGGCATGCGGAACTTTCAAATGTTTACATAAGGCTTACTTGCATTATACGTATTTATTATAGGCGGTTTATGCTTACGTCTACTATAAATTGGTGCTTGTAATCAAACCTCCACTTGACGGAAACAAATCAAATGGCCATCGCAAATGCGCTTTCTGCATACGGCAATGCAGACTCGATGACACCCCGAACGCCCGGATATTCGGAGCGAAAGCGGTCCCGACGTGCGGCACAAACGCATGTACCTCCTCGTGTAAATCAAGGGCCTAGAATCACGCCACATTTCGTTGTGTACTTTATGTTAAAATGTATAGATAGATTCCTTATTAACTTTCAACAGCGGAACGCTACAGGCGAAAGTTAATGATTTTAACATGGTGTCTGTCTGTCTGTCTGTGTGTCTGTCTGGAGACACGATAACTTCCGTTAAAATCATCGGATTCAATTCAAACTTGACATACACATACCTTAGGTCAGTACCTTCTTCACTATTGAATTTCAGCCAAATCGGTCAAAGGTCAGGGGGTCAACGGTGAGATCAAACTTTTTTCCATCACATAACACGTGTCATTTAGTTTTTTAAATTCAGTCATTTCTATACATCAACGTAGTTAAGTATTTTTATAAATTAAATGTAATAATTGTAAAACGGAATGAACGATTAACGTAGTTAATATATTATTTATATATTGTCAAATATTGATAAAACACGTCGACGTATTTAAATGATACTGTTCGCCATCGTTTTAGTAAAGTTACTTTTTGTAGCACAAATCGACTCAATAGAATTTTGAGAATATTGCGTTTATGACCAGAGCGAGTTCTCAGAATACCGTATTTTTTTACATGCGCTTTTATGAAGAGATGATAAGCTTAGTGACAAAAAGTCTCGGAGCGAACCCATGAAACACCAGAGTTTTACACCAGCGAGTTCTCAGAACATCATAAGTTTTTGAGTACACGTTTATGAAGAGATAATAAGGTCTTTGCAAAAATCTCGAGCGAAGTCCATGAAACACCAGAGTTTTCCAACATCAGCGAGTTCTCAGAACATTCATAATTTTTGAGTACGCGTTTATGAAGGACTAGTAGGCTTCTTCACAAAAATCTCGGAGCGAAGTCCATGAAACACCTCTCGTTGAATTCATTTGCGCGTAAACGGCTAGTCGAAAGTTTCAATTTCGGCATCCATGAAACACCAGTTCTCGTTCCTACTTCACTAGCTAATCACCGTGTCGAAAGTTTCGTTTATGGTTTTACACCATTCTCGTTCCTACTTCATAGTAATTTCAAAGTTCTTTGGTATCACTTTTGCCTATTATATTTGTTTTTTATACAATACGACAACATTTTCAATTTTTTTTTATAATCAGGTGAAAACTGATAAACGATATTAAGACTATTTTTTGAGAAAACGGGTAAAATAATTTTATAGAATAAAATAAAGATGAGGTGAACATTTAGAGTATTCTTCTTCTTCTTGTAGACCAGACCGTCTCTGTTTGTTTCAGAGGTTGGCTACCGCTTGGTTAAAATGTTCTCGGTCTTTAGCTAATCGGAACAATTATGTTGGAGTCAATCCAGTCCATTTACGTATGTTACACATCCTTGACAATATCTTCCTTCTTACTGGTCGTTTTCCTTGTAGAGTTCTCAGCCACCTCTTGCTGGCTTTCAAAAAGGAGCAGTCCGAGGCTTCAAAAACTGACAGATTTAGTAAATAACATTGCACTACTTGATCTTTGATAAAATTAAAAACATTTTTGAGTTTATATATTATACGATTAACGACTTTTTTGTCGCAATGATATATAGTTTGCCATTTCTTGCAAATTTCTTTTTAACTATATCAGGATAGTCAAGATTTATACATTCTAAGCTTTTTTAGGTGTAGTTTGTTAAACTACACTAGAAAACTGCTAAATTTTTCTTTTTCTTTTTTTAAAAATACTTCCAGTATGAGGAAATTATCAAATGATTCACAATAGAGTTCCTATTTTGTATATTTAGTATGAAGAGTAGGAATATTGGTAACAGTTATGTGCATACTATTATTATAATTGTGTGTTCACCAATAAGATCTAAATAAAATTTGACTCAATATTCTTTGTATTAATGTTTTTAATTATAGAATTTGAGCGAATTTGACATTTTTATTAGATTAGAGGCCCGGCATTTTGGTTTACCCATTCATATGTATTGCACTTTACTGCTAATTATTGCTTTTAAGAACTCTCTAACTGTAGTAGTGCTTAATCTGTTTTTCAGTGTTCATAAGCAGTGTTATGTTGCTCTTGTTTTTTATTCGGTCGTGGAAGACAATAAACTGCTGTAATGGTTAGCGTACTATTCCTACGGTAGTTACTGATGTAGATTAAAAATGTGTATTACTGTATTTGGGAAATGCCTTAGTGAACTTTTGACAATAATAAATGTGCCATCATGTCTTGCGAGTGGTGCATAAACTGTACATTTAGGTATTTTCAAGTAGTTTCTATATCATGAAGTGCGATTCTCATATTAGCATTATATCAATAAAATAAACCATTGTCATTTTTGGGGACTATAGTAGATAATAAGTTTAACATAGCTTCCATTTGTTTGATTGAGACATTTAGTAATTTCTCAGTCCATTTATAGTGTTGGTTTCATTTTAATGCCTAGTGTGTTTTGATTTTCACTAAACATTCTTGTAACTAATACAACTGACGATTTGGGTACGGGTAATATATCTTTCTAGTTTTTAAGATGATTGCCTTAAAAGTTAGCACAAACGACTTTATTATTTCTTGGTTTGCGTTGATATTTGGATGTAGCATATATGGTCGTGAAATTTGCATACAGCTTCTAAAGGATGTCTAACGGAAAATTCACAAGTTTAAAAGTAAATTAAAAAAATATAATAATGTAATTGATTTTTTATTTGTGCAAATTGTGTATGGGAATTGTAATTTTATTTTTTAAAAACAATGTCGTTCAAATGACGCCTGTTTTTTTCAAGGCACTCTTGCACTGGTCCGTTATATTCGCAAAAACTCAAGAGTAAAGCGTTGGTGTAATGGCGACAATTTCATTACAGATATGCAGTACAATGCACCTTTTTGTCTAGAAGATAATACATGAGCTAAAAGTAATCAAAATGACGTTTTGGTAAGATATTTAACAGAAGTACTTTAACCATTCACTACTAAGTTACTAAGAAAAAGAAAAGCAAAGCATTAGAATTTTTTTAAACACATGTTTAAATGACTCCAACTTGTTAAAGTAAATGAAATTAAAACCTTAATATTAAAAGTATTGAACTTTACTAAGAATGGCTATGTCTATACTATTTACTTATGCAATGTGGTTCTTAAACTAAGATACTTTCCCAAATATCAGAAGGTAGTTATAGTTATTTTAATGCCCATATCAGAAAAGTCTTTTTTAACTTTCAATTTGAAAAGTCTGTCATGTTGTGGACCAAATAGCTTGCTGCCAACCCTGTTAAAGATTTTTAAATATTACGTCTTATAATAGTTACACAAATACTCATAGATAATCAATTTGTACAAAACCATCACTTTGGTTTTGAAGTTATCACTCCACAATAGAGCAAACAACCCGAGCAGCGTATATAATTTTTAAAAATTTTAAAAGTAAACAATACTATTTTACAGTTTTTATAGATATTATATAACCTTTAGATTAGTTGTGGTACCAAATTAAAATTAAAACTGCTTTACCATCTGACTGCCCCCAGATACTTTAATTATCCTACACTATCGGAAACTCAAACACCTTTACAATATATTAATGCAGGTGTTTTTTAAAGTAGTGTTTTGGGCTTAATCATGTATCTATCTGTTACATCAGATGTGACTTTGAAGACAACTTCCGTTTCTACTTTTGCCGACGATACCATTTTTTTTTATCATCTCACCCTGATCCCAGTACAGCATCCGATATCTTCAAAACCACGTGCATTAATTAGAAAGGCTGATGTAAGAAATTATGCATGGAAGTAAACGAAGAAATGTCGGCTTATGTGACTTTCACTATTAAAAGAAACACTTACCCACAAGCCCAGTTAAATAATTAACAGATGTTGTGCGTTAAACAATGCGTAGTTGGCGCACCGTAGTAGTCCCAAATGAAATCATATCAAGAATCAAATATTCCACATATTAACGATAACATTTAAAAATGTAATTTACATTACAATAACAGGATAAATAATGACCCCGATGCAATTGCAGAACATCTAATGGACGTTAACAGAAGAACCATGACATAAGTTTTCAGATGTCCCAAGAAGGAGTCGCGTAATAGACAAACTTTCTGTTTAATTAAGAAAGTTTTCACTTAATTGTATTCAGTTTCATAACCATTGTAATATTTGTTGAATGTTACTATGTAATAAATTATAAAATAATTTAAATGAAAAAACCACATTGTTTTTTTATGCATTTAATAAATTTAATATGAACACAAAATCGTTTAAGTTTGTAGGTTATTTAACATAAAATATAATGTAGGTATTTGGTATTAAGAAATAAATTACTGTTAATGAAGTTTAGAATGTTATGAACCCCGCTAGAGGCACTTATTTGTGGATATTATCGCTGCTCATAATTATTTAGACATTTTTGCTTTAAAGGCAATCCAGACAGTTAAAAATACTTTTTATTGTACATATATATTCTTTGTTGTCGAACAAACACTTTGTAGAGTTTACCGCATGAAAGAATTTACAAACGTATAACTAGTAAATGCATGATAGATTTTATAAAACCTTTAACGCATTACAGCAAAGTTAAACAATCCGTTACATAAAATAACGATAGATCATCCGACTTTATAGCTTTAAAATGAATTCTGCAAGAAAAACATGCTAAGAAAAAATTTTAATTGCATCATAGGTACTGTAAAAGTTTCAGTCACCTTATAGAGGAGTTTATACAATTTTGCAAATTTTCTTTTAATAACATTTGAAGTAATATTAATGTTCTTGAAAAACAAGTGGCTGCAATAGATTGATGTCATATTGAGGTTTCACTTCGTTTAGAGGAAATATTGTAGAGGTGCAAAATAAAAAGTATCTGAAAAGTTTTTCTTTAAATCAGAAGTTACCTCATATGCCAATTTAACCAATGACAATCCAAGTGCTATTCGTTCCTTCAAGCTTTCGCCTTCTAAAAGGTCCACGTTTCCCGCTCTCTCTTAACCTTGTTAATCTAGGGATAATTGAAGACGGCAATTGCTCTACGCTGTCTTATAGTCATGGTCTTCAAGAAGGGTAGATTCATTTGAGTGTGTGGTGATTTCCTCAAACACAACGCTGTTACAATGCAATATTGTTATCCTCTTCCCGTGATTGATAATTACCAAAGAAATATGTGTAACTTGCAATGCGGTTGTGTGGCACGATGCTCCAAATAATAAATTCGGCAAATTTTCTTCAAATGTAACTGTTAATTATTTTAAATTATGTGCAATAGTATGCTAATTTTGATCGCTTATTTACTTTACTTTACTTTTTGTCTGGTTTTTTCTCGAGTCTTCAAACCATCGACCTACCTAATGAAATAAGGAGCTGTTTGAAATGTAGTTTCTCTGAGGACAAAGTATAATATATTTTAAAAAAACGTTTTATCTGTTTACCTACATTATTGCAAGCTTATAATTAAACGTAACATTAGAGTCTACCTTATCGTTGTTCACTCTAAGAAAAAAAATTCGTAAAACATTCAGCTGACATAACTAGAGCACCTCGTTTGTTGTGCTCTTCAGTTGTAATAGCATGATATTCAAGAATGCATTTCTGGGCGGCTAAATACTATTCTGGATATTTTGTTTTAGCTGCAACCATTAAATCCATGATTACTTATAGTATTAATCTATTTTTCATCGAGACGTGAAAACGGCAGCTCAGCGATCCAGTTGTTGTAATTATTCAATGTTCGAAAACCGAAGATTTTAACTCAGTCGACGCCATGTTGTTCCAAGTGTACAACTACAATCGAAACACCACGGCGCATTCGCTTTACTGTCCAAACAGCGGTACTAATAAACTACAATTGGTTATTTTTCGATCCGTGATTTTGAATCTATTAGTAGAATGTCACGATTTGTTCGTAGAAGTCAAAACCTATTATTATTCGAATTTAAAACCGTTTATCCTATGTGAACAACCAGTTGATGTTATTTCTGTCTGACATCTTTACAAATGAGCTTGACCTAAGAAGAATTTGACTGCCTAAATCAAATCTAGGTGCACTAGTAATACAAAAGTAGATAAACTGACAAATCGTTGTAGAACCACTAATGTCGATGTCATTTTCTACTTGCGCAATCAAAAACGCTGAAGGTACGTCATAGTAATAGTAAAAATACGATTTTAGTTCGATTTGTTTGGTATCATCAACGCAACCGTCGTTGTTAGTTAATTACCTTATAGGCCTTAGTTAATAATGTACAATTTCAAGTTTTCAAAATACACGAGTCATCATTATTACAACCTTCTTAGATTTGCATCAAATTTATATTTATAAAATAATTTAAAAATTCCTGAGGCACGAAAAATTTTCATTTCTGCAATAACTCTTTAGACTGCAGCCGTCACTTAAATTTATGTAATACACAAACAGCTAAGAAGAGTAGAGATACTTTTACCGATGTAAATGCAAAAAAAGGTTCTTTTGAAATGGTAATGTGAATCAAAATATGGAATATCTAGACTAGTTTTTTGAAGCTTAAATAAATGATAGCCGCGTGTCGCTGACAGAAATCACTTTTTACACACAAAAATCTAATGCATTTTTATCATAATATTTTGGTTTGTAAAGGTATTATATATCTTACTTTTAATAATAAAAATGTCGGTATAAACCTTAAAATAACCAAAATAACTAATAATAATTTTATAGAAAGGTGAAAATATTTATCATTTATAAATAAAGTATTTTTAATAAAAGTAAAATAACGTATAACTGCGGCTTACAATATATACAAAGAAAACAAAATTTGAGCCTTTCTGCTTTACTTCAATGTACACATATGTATTTAATTTTAGACATTTGTTTTTATTTGTTTATTATTATTTTATGATAGAGATACCTAAAAATAAAATTAACTTGTTAATATGATTATTAAAATGATTCGTATTAATTATTTATTGGAACCATATAATATAAAAAAGAGAAATTATAGTTTTGTTATTAAAAGTATTTATTACGAAAGCGTTTAATAAACAGTGGAATACAGTAAAAAGCAAAAATAGTATAAAAGTAAGTGTTAAAAAGTAAATTAGAAATTATATTAATACTTTGAAGGTTATAGAAATAATTTGGTAGCGAATACGTTAATAAAATTTCGAATAGGTAAAATGTTCTTTTCGAAGTTTGGTGGGCAGGAAATACATTAACCGTTCGAGTAAGGTACAGAACTGCACAAATATAATAAATATTGGGAAAAATATAAACTAAATTCAAAAAAGAAGAAAAATGCGTAATTTAATATACCAAAGTGAAACCATCTTTTTAAGTCAAATTTTACAACTATAACACATAAATATAGTTGGAAATCAAATCATTATTTAAGTTGGCTTAATGTTAGTATTATTTAGTACGTTTAGATATTTATAAATAAACCTGAATATCAATAAAAATTAGACTTTCGAACAGCATATTAAATAAAATAAAAATATTAAAAAATATGTTTGACGTAATAAATGGGAATGTAAGTGAAATAAACAGAAAATTAGATTCCCTTATGGCAGAAATAAAACAGATAAAATAAGAAAATAAGAGCAAAAATTAGGAAAATAGAATTAAAGAAAATGTTATTTAGAAACATAGATAAGAGAAAGCACAACAGTGAAAGGAGTGATAGAAGAAGAAAATATGAATAAGAGTGAAACAAAGGATAGAGTACACAAACAGAAAATAAACAGTAATCTAAAAGAGGATTTAAATAAAGTTTGAAGAAACAATAAGTTTAATAAGAAAAGAAAAGACCAATACTAATTAAATTGACTAAAGAGTCCAAATGCAAAAGTATTAAAAGGCACGAATATATAAATTGATGAGAATACAACAAACTTATAATAAACAATAAATTATATAAAGTAAATACATAGAACAAAAAAAAATAAGAATCAGGATGGAGAGGGAGATAAGTAATAGCTAAAAAAAGGACAAAAAATGAGAAAATAATTTAAAAACTATTAATTAAAAATAAGGCAAAATATAATCATAATAGACATGGTAACGAACAAGGAGATGATTTACGGATAATGGATAAAATAGATTTAGGTAAAATACATACGAAGAAAAAGAACAAAATATAAATTGTTAATGAATACGTGGAATGTGAGAGGAACCTTTGTCGCTGGGAATCTTTAACAAATAGTAAACGAAATAAGACACTATAAAAGTAAATCAGTTATAAAACAGATTTTTTAAATATAGAGAACACGACTATTTTCACAAACGGTGAAAAGAACGAATGTGAGACGTAGGTTTTTTCCTGGGAAAAAACTCAAAGAATTTTAACTCTATATCTGATAGACTGTGCTGCCTAGAATTAAAAGGAAAAAAGTGATATATTAATATTATTAATGTACACGCCCTGTCAGGAGAAAAGGAAGGTGAAGAAAAAAATGTGTTATGAGATACTGGAAAATAAGTATGAGAAACTACTTTCATATGTAAAAATTGTTATGGCAAACTGCAACATAAAGAAAGAGAAAAAATATATAGAACAGTAACAGGAATACATATTAAACAAAATATATCGAATGATAATGAACAAAGGCTAATTAATTTTGCGATAGAATAGGACAATAAAAACCGCACAAAACCAAAGAAAAGAAATCTATAAAGGAACATGACCATCTCTGGACGACGGAATACTAAATCAGATTGATTACGTCTTAACAGAAAGAAAGCACTCAATAAAAACACAAATTTAAGAAGCATGAGGGGACCTGCAGCCGACCCAGATCATTTTTAATTAAAATCACAAGTAGAATCTTAACTAAAAACATGAAAAACGTAAAAAAAAACTGAAAAATAAACATACAGTACGATATAGAAGAGTTAAAGAAAACAAAAAAAGCAAATAATAACAAAAGGAAAAGGATAAAAGATTAGAAAAATTAAAGATGGTAGAATAAATCGACGAAGTATAGAAACAATTAAACAGATAATAGTAGACACAAACCAAACAGTAATATCAGTGAAAAGAACGAGGACAAAAGACAGAGGAAGAGTGCGAAAAGAAAAAAAGAAAAAAAATTCTAGCACTAATGCTGACAAATAACGGCAATACGAATGTCTTAAAATATAAAAAAAAGAAAACTAAAAAACTGTGTAAAAAAGAAACGACAAGAAAATGAAATGAAACTGAAGCAAGTGGGAATAAATTCCGAAATAAAGAAAAAGACGAAAAACTTTTATATCTAGATGTAATTATCGAAAAAAAATAGACCTGAACAACATGAAATACAAACAAGAGTTGCAAATGGAAATCGAAGCTTGTAAACACTCATAAAGTCAAAGCGTGTTTCCAGAAAGACAAAATAAAGAATCTCCACAACAGCCACTTATGCCTGTTAAATAAAAAATAAGAAAATATGAGAAAGTGGAAAGAAAGATGTTACGAGCTATCTATGGAGAAATAACAACCGAGGAGGAGTGAAGAACTAGAAGAGTTATTTAAAAACCCGAATATCATAGCAGCTGTCAAGACACAAAGAATAAGATGGCTGAGACAAGTAGAAAAATTAAGTGGAGAGAGGCTGCCAAAATTAGTCGTAAGCAAAAGACTACTAGGGAAGAGAAGAAAGGGTAGACCGAGAAAAAGATGGAGGCAGATTTAAAAACGTCAAAACGGTTGAAAATTGAAAGCAAACAGAAGAGATTGGAAGAAAACAGTACAAGAAAAATACTTTTTTTGGTGGAAAGTGCGATATAAGTTCAACCAATTAAATGTAAAATATAAAATTTAAAAATTTAAATTTAGAGGTAGTAAATTAAAATATACATAATATGATGTATGTTCTAGGCCTTCACGGTCTGTAGAGAAAATAAAAAAATATGTATATGGAACAACATACAGTGAAATTATATATTTTAAACCAATTTCCAACAATTATATTTTTAACCCTCTCTATTGTTATGCATGACATGCTCCAAAAGTTAATCTAAAATTAAGATAAATACAGAAGATATGTGGGAGATTATGAAACCGAAAGCTTTGAATTAAACTGAAAGCTGGTTCCTATCGCTGCTGCAAATGGATTGAATATTAATATGTAAATTAATCGCATAATGTTGAAGTCTGATATGCTAAACAAAGCTGCCTTGTGGGTTGAGAGTATTCTCGTTAAACTAGTAAGAAATGGAGGTTTCGGTCATTTTCAAATTTACTAAAAACATCAAACTATCCTTTGCAATTTATACGTGTTTTAAAATGTAATTTTCTTATTCAGATGCTATATATCAAACTTAACTATAAACTTGCAAAATTTCTATCGTCTCTAGTGTCGTCTATATATATATAGTAGCAAAGGTATTACTAATTAGCTGAAAATATTTTCTACAGTAGTGCATTGAATTTAAAAAGCTACCGTACCGACGTTTGACTCGTGAATGGAATAACATAAAAAGGAAATGAATTTAAAATTGTTTATTAAAGAGAAACAAATAATTTGTTGTGGCAGTGGGTTCTTAGTGGAGTGGCTATAACGTTTATTGACGATAATAAACTACGAGTCTCTAGAAAAGACGATACTATTAAATATTTAATTATACCTTTTCCTTGTTCAGTGTGTACATATCGTATGTATGTACTAAGTTGACACACTAGAAAATAAAAGAGATATTCACTCACTCAATCCGAAGACCATCAGTGCTAAACATCCACAATAGTGCTCAAATTTTAGAACTATCTTTTGAATTGTATAAAGAACATTCTTTCAATTATTTTTTATTATCTTTGCATTAAAAAATTTATACTACAAAATTCTTTACGCTTTTAAGATGTTATATTAAAAAGTATAACAAGACAAGGACTGCGACAACACATACAACAAACTGAAAAATAATAAGTTAAAGTTGAACTTACATGTGTAAATAGCGAGAACATGTAAAATAAAAAAGTTTATATAACTAAAAAGTAATAACTGTTCAACATGAAAAAAATGATAAAAAACATTTCATACCATAAATAACACAAAGAGCGAGCTTTGGTTAAATAGCCAAACCTACAAACCAAAATATTTGCGGCATAGTTATATAAGAATCATATTTCCCTATTATATCTAAATTGTAAATTTATTGCACATATATAAATTAAAACAAAAAAATCCAAATACACCTAAGGTGACAAAAATGCACTACTTATTAGGCAAAAAATCAAAACTACCATTAGAGAACAAATTGGCCATTTACAAAACTATACTACGACCAGTTTGGATCTACCCAATGCATGTCACAAATTATGTATGATATTTACTCATTACTCTGTAATTAGCTAGGGTAGATTGTAATACTGCTGTAAATTAAAAAATATGTATACGAAAATTAATTTTTTCGGTTGTATTTAATATAACATTTATCAAAAGTGTTTTACTATATGTTCGTACAATGTATTTATATAACAAATGAATCATGCAGAAGGTGTTTATTGTATATTATATACAAATATAATAAAAACCATTTCTATTCATTCTGTTACTTTTCATTAACGTCAACATAATATCAAGGCATTTTAACTTCTTAAGCAATTTTTATAAATATAAAAAACAATTTACATAGGTTAAACAAAGTAGTTCGTTATGTAAGTGATAGGAATATAATTGCTGTTATCATCTGGCTCTTGCAGATTAGAGTAGGAGCTAAAGAAAAAGCAAAAACATTTTAACTTGACAGAGTACGTACCTGTTAGAATTTCTTTGTGTTTCTGTAAAATGGTAAATAGATTATTGAAGGAATTATTGTATGCGATAAATTCTCTCTGGGTTATGCGTGAAGTGAAATGCATTGTAGCTCTTATCATTCTTCCTTTGAAGGTCTCAGCTTTTTTAATTTTTTTATTTAGTTATAGACTAACGCAAGAAGATAGAGTAAGAAAATTTTGACTGAAAGTGACAACTAAATAAATGTAATTTAATTTTAGTTTTATCTTTCAAAATAACAAAGTAGATATAGAATAAAGACCGCTTCGCGGCCTTGTTAAAATACACTTCTATGCATGAGGTGATAAAGCCCTCGAGCGGTGTGCGCACCTTATAAGAAGTACGAACCCTACCTTCTCCCCCATTTAAATGTAGCCAATGTTGCAAAAACCGCTAAAGAGATTGAACCCACAAACCTCGCGTCCGAAGCCAACCCACTACCAACTCGACTAATTATAATTTTTAAGGGAGCTATTTTTAAGCCACTTACACTGGTTTTCTCGAATTTCTGATTACGGATTCGGATTTAGAGTATTTTATGTGCTATCCTTATAGTTTATAGAGATCTTTCAAAGTAATGTCTCCAATCCAACGCATTTTATTTAATTTTGTACAGGTTTACTATTTCCTTTCTGGAATCGAATTTCTTGCTTTCATACTTTTCAGGCAAAAATGTAATGTGTTCAGAACGATTAGGATGGATACTAAATGATATAAAACTTCTATTTCCTTAAATATTGCAAAACTATTAAAATAAGCTGGTGAATTATTAAGACAAAACGACACATTTTATTGTTTACCTTTCAAAACTCGTTATATCAAATCATAAAATATGATCTAAGCTTTTATGAAGTCTGCCCATGGATTTTTCAATTTTAAGGTTCTTTACTAAATGAACGGGCAAAGCCATATCATAAATTTATGTGATCGCCATTTTTGGACATTATAAAAATTGTTTCTGCATGCATAACTGAGGTTATATTTCAATTATGAAGTTTAAGAACTTAAGACTATTAGTTTTACTAAATTGATAATAAATTGTTGTGATAAATAATAAATTTATAAAAATATCGGTTATTTTATTTTAGAATTCTGTCAGTAGTATAAAAGCTATAGACATTAAAGAACGATAGAAATTTATAACTTATGCTCGAACATCTACCATAAGCCTGGATTGTTTTAGTTTCTCGCTTATCTTTTCTTTTTTTTACAATAGTCCAGTAACGTTCAATAAAACAAAGAACAGGACAGTTTGGATATTTTTAACATCTAAAAGCCCAATCGTCGCACCATTGGGCGTATGCTAAGTCTGACCAAAGTAATCGTAAAAATGCAGAGCTTCTAAGACCTCAAAAATATAGAGCCTGACATATAAAAGTTCTCTTACCGAATTTATTTATTTGAGTTCTTACATATTTTCCCACTAAAGCATTATAAAATTTACGCTCTGGTAAAATACCACTATCCATTTTGACGTATATTTCGTCATTCACAGGAACCAAACGAATTTGGATTAAAATTTGAAAATAAAACGTCATACAAACTTTCTTGATGTTCCTTTGGCCTAAATTTTTTGGCAGTGGTATTGGTTGTACCTAATAGGTTTCTGATTGAAGTTAAATTAAAATTTGTGAAACGATATCTCGTTATTGTACAACATCATGTTGATACCTTGAAAATTGTTTCTACTAGATTTTGCTTATCTTATTATCTTTTGAAGGTTCTAGTAAACATATCATTATAAAGTTTTGTAAAAAAAATACTTTTCAACTAAAAGGTTATCAACACAAAAACATATGCCTGCGGTAACTTGCTTTTTTTATCTTTCAAATTGTTTTCTTTGCTTAGTTTATGTAGTACTTTTGCCATAACTATTTGCATCTAACATATACTTGGAAAGTAATGGCTTTTGTAAGAGTTATTTATATGAAGGAAACTTAAATTTAACCTACTTTGTAAAAATTTATAACATACTTATTCTGTGTAACCGCTGACCTTAGTATTCGCCACAGCCAAAAAATATAAAAAAATATTTGGATACTATATATGTATATGTTAATAACATGTGTGTGCTTATTATCTGTGCTATATTGATTTATCTATAGTAATTCCGTATGAAATATATAAATAATATCTAGTTCTTTATTTTGGTTTTTAATTATGTAACTATTATAAAGCACATTATCCGAATTTGGATCATTTTTATTTAGACTTTATATAAAATTCAAACATCTTAAAAGTTCTTATGATGTGAAGTGCTGCTTAGACAGGTCATATACCATCGATCAGAACAAGTGATAATCGGAAGGAGCAATGTCTAGTAAATACGGAGGGTGGGGTAGGTTTTGACCAGCGCCTCAATATGTGCACAAGCATTATTATGCAGAAAAATAATTTTGTCGTGTCTGGAGTAGTAGTGGGCGCGTCGTTTTTCCTTGAGTGCTTGGCTCAATCTCATCAATTGTGTTCGGTAGAGAGCCCCTATCATTTCTTCGTTCGGTTTGAGTAACTCATAATACACGACACCAAGCTGATCCCACCAAATACGCAACACGAGTTATTTCCATAAATATTTGGCTTGGCTGTCGTTGTTGAAGCATGACCACGTGGTCCCCATGATTTCCTCTACTTTGAGTTATCGTAATGGAACCACTTTTTATCGCCAGAAAACCTTTCGTTTATGCTTGGCAAGCAGAATTTCAAATGTGCAAAATCGGCGTCCAACGTTTCTCGGATTCAGTTCATATGGAACCCAATTTCCTTGTTTTTGAATTATTCCCAACGATTTTAAACGATGTCAAATTGCTTTTTAAGACACTTCTAATGTAAATGCAAGTTTTTCTTGTGTTTGGCAGAAATCCTCCTCCAATAATTCCGCACCTTCGTGCACTTTCGGCCTTTCAGCTAAGTTCTTTACTTTCGGCGACAAACTCACAGTTTTTAAACTTATGAAACCACTCACGACAACTTCTCCCACTTAAAGAAGCCTTACCATATGCTTCTACAAGCAGTCGATGAGCATCAGCTGCAGATTTCTTC
This sequence comes from Sinelater perroti, assembly GCA_036346155.1. Taxonomy (NCBI): domain Eukaryota; kingdom Metazoa; phylum Arthropoda; class Insecta; order Coleoptera; family Elateridae; genus Sinelater; species Sinelater perroti. The sequence continues at coordinate 30,709 of JARFIY010000348.1, read as the reverse complement.
AAATTAAAGAAGTAAATCGAAAGTTCGCGCAAAACTCTTCATTTTCGTACAAAAAAAAATGATGTAATGCTAATAAAAATCGCTAATATTTTAAGATTTATGGTGTTGCTAGATGTCCAACCTTACAATAAGACGTTTTACATATGACAATTTCAATCATAACTTACTGGTGAGGCCATGTTTTGTCAGCCCTCCACCCTCTCCGGATCCAGAGATATGAATTTTTGAAAATTGAAAATTACCCTTATTTTGCTGTTTTTAAAAAATTCATATCTCGGGAAGTTTGGGTCCAATCGGGCTCAAATAGGACGCATTTTTTTCGTCTGTGAGTCTACTTTCATGCCATCTGGGTCCGGTCTATTTGTACGTGCCTCTCTTTTCTTGGCAGCTTGAAATTCGAGAACATAAAAACAGCAAATTCTTTCATCTTGAAAACGGACCCAGATTACAGCAACAGTGTGAAAACATTTTAGACGTAATAGGCATGAAAGTAGGCTCATAGACGAAAAAAATGCGTCCTAGTTGAGCCCGATTGGACCCAAACTTTCTCAATTACGAATTTTTAAAAAATGTCATTTTCGCGAAATTCTAGTTTTTTCCTGTTTTCTAAGTGTCACCAATCGCCCTGACCGATTCAAATACTTTGAAAAGTAGGGGAATTGTTGTTTTACTAGAATACAATGATTTCTTAATGGTTTTATCCTTGGCCCGAACTTGTAGCATGCGCGATCGCCACTGTGCAGATTGTTTTTTTCGAAGGGAAAATAAACGGAAATTGTGGGAAGGTTGGAAGGGTTAAAAAAGGTCTAAGTCAATGCAAAATACTCTTTTGACAGATTAAACGGTGATAGAACCTGATTTTAATAATCTTTCGACACCTTAAACCATTGTTTACTGTAGTCATTTTTTAAAACAATTACGCTCTGCTAGTCGCACATATTACTCCCGCTAACAGCCAGTGTAAGTCGGTCTGCTAAATTTGGTGAAATTCGAATTCTGAAGTTTTTCAATTATCACGTCGCTTCAGTGTTGCGATTTCATTCAAACAATTTCAGAATACTACGATATTCGTATTTCAAATCTAGAATAAGTCTTCTACGGGGAGTGGATGGCCATTCCTCAGTTTTCAGTTTCTCAGTTTCTTGTGTTATCGCCATACAAGGCTAAACACTTGTGAGGTTATGTTGTATAAGTGTAATTTGTCTTAGTGGAAAAGTAAGTGAACAATGACTGTACTGGAAATGATGTGTGCTATCGGGAAATTTCTGAACGACAGTTGATCTAAACCTTATAATTATCGACAAACTTGTTCTTGTGCCTTTTACACATGTACTCACTTTCAGAAGAACTCAAACTACTGTTTACTCTCAAATTGAGGATATCCAATTGTTCGGTATCGAATTCACTTAAATAACCAAAATTATAAGGTTTAGAACAACTGTCGTTCTGAAACATTGTATAGCACCAACATGGAACAGTAAACTATCAATCTTGTTAAAAGGTCTTCAGTGCAGCATTTTGCTTCATTATTTAATACTTCACAATTGCTATGCATTCGTGTTTGTCTCCTTTATTTTATAGAACAATAGGAGAAAGATTAAAAGTTTTTATACCAAATTATTACTCAAGGTCCTTACTGAATTGTTCTAAGTATTTTTTTCTTCATAAAAATAGCAAGATATATTCTTTCATTCTTCTTGGTTTCATTTGATTTGCGCTCTTTAACTCAAGATCATTATCTTAATTGTAAAATCATTATTTCCACTAATATTACATGAAATTTCGTTTTTCGCTTGCCCTTTGTACATATGCCTACAAATTCTTCAAATCTGAGTCAGCCATATTAAATAAAAAACAAATGGATCCATCGATCTGCTAAAACATAAACTACATGTCAACTTGTAACCACAAGCTCAGCACTCAATTCAAAGCAATTAAACAGCACAAGCGTTTTTAACGACAGTGATCGTTTTGAGCAAATGTTCGGCTACCAAAAAGGTATAATTTAATCGAAAATCTATCAATTTATATGCTTTGCGGTTTTCCCTAAGCTTCACTACGCTGTAACGAGTAACTGAATTTAAAATTTTAGCAATATGAAGCGGGCAGTGTTTTATCTACATAATTAAAAGGCGTTGTTTTCTTTAACACTCACCCTTAATATTGCGTAAACGCAAAACTGTTATTACAAACTTGCTCACGCGTGTCTTTATCTATGCCTCATCTACGTCTTATTATTTGCGCGCTATGTAAACGAGTCTTAAGGGAGAGGTCGGTTGTGTAATCACTGTTTTAATTTGTTCGCAAAAGCTGATGATTTATTAAGTTAGAATGGGTTTTCTCTTGTTTCTAACACCTCGTATTAAAACACTCTCAATACTTTTGTGCTAGGATTTTACATTAGTATTTCTCAAGCACCGATAGCTCAATAAACTATGCTCTATCGTAGTTGTGAGTTATGCAACTATGAAACCTGCACAAAATCTCAAATACGATAAGTACTTATTGATATCTTTCATAATTCTTTAAAATAAATGAGCATAATCTACCCAAACAGATAGTTATATAATTACTTTTGTTTATACAAAAAAAAGACACACACCAACAAAATGTTTATATATACTAGATGCGCAACTAAGTTTCCGGATTTTACACATAGATGGCGCTAACGACACATCTAGTTGGCATAAATATTTGAAATTGTGTTTTTTTTTATAACTTGGGCATATGTTAACAATAATTAGTCGTAATACCAACACACATTGCAACGCAAAAATATTTTTTCTAACAAAGGAAATGTCGAGTTTCGTGGCAAATAAATAGCATTTGCGGGAAGTTGTGCTTTTTTATTTTAACATTTTTTTAATTTTATTATAAAATTTGAAACACTTTGGTTGCTTGAGGAGGTGTACTGGCAAACATGCACTATCGAAAACTACTTGTAAAGATTAATTTAAACCCTTCAGAAGTGGCTATTTCAACACTGCGGAGAAAAGAAGCACTCCGAAAGGTGTCGGCCTACTTGCGCCCACCGCCATCTTCGGCTCACTTGCGCCTCAGAAAAATGCCAACAAAAATAATGGTATCATTTGCGCCCATCGTTGCAGCTCATTAGTCATTACGACTAATTACACAAAATTTTATAATTTTCCGCTGGGTTCTTCCTAGCTTAAATGTGTTTTTATAAATGCTTTGATTTTTGTATTTATTAAAAATTGATTTTTGTGTTTTATAGAGGTTTATTTTATGATTCTTGTCATATTTTTTTATTTTTTGTTTTTGGCATTTTAGATTAATATTCACAATATATACATACACGCGTAGTTGAGTAGTATATAGTTAATTAAGTTTTTATACAGGAAAAAGTGCGCAAACATTTCCCTAAATCGCCTGTATTTCAAATTCCACAAGCGTCTTCTCTATTCTTTCATGCAATCTTTTTTTTTCCTTTGTCTTCCAAATTTAGATATTGCCTATCATACTTATAAAAACACATTGAACCTAGGGGAACCTAACGAAAACTATAAAATTTTGTATAATTAGTGGTAATGACTAATGAGCTACAACGTTGGGCGCAAATGAGACCATTATTTTTGTTGGCATTTTTTTGAGGTGCAAGTGAGACGAAAATGACGATGGGCCCAAATGGGCCGGGTGCATTTAGGCCTATATCCTCCGGAAGGCCAAAAAAAATTGAGGACGTCGATCTGCAAACGTTATTGGATGAAGATAATACGCAAACACAATATAAACTTGCGGAGGCATTAAACATGACTCGCCGAAGTATTTCCAAACGTTTACATGTCATGGGAAAATTCAATAGGAAGGAAATGAGTGCCGCATGAGTTGACTAAGAAACAGGCGGAAAATCAAAGAGCCACTTCCGAAATTTTGCTTTTTCGGCATGAAAAAAAGAGTTTTCTGAATCAAATTGTTACTGGGGATGCGATGTCGAGAATCTCAAACGCAAGAAATTGTGGCTTTTACCTGGCGAAGCATCAACATCAACGGCACGGCCAAATCGCTTCGGAAAGAAAACAATGCTTTGCGTTTAGTAGGACTAGAAAGGAATCGTGTATTATGAGCTGCTGAAATCGGGCGGAACTGTCAATAGGCATCGCTACCGACAACAACTGATAAATTTGAACCACGTATTGCTCGAAAAACGGCCAGAATGGACACGAGACACGAACGAGTGATATTGCAGCACGACAACGCTCCATGCCACCGCACTTTTATCGTCCAGGACACCATCAAAACGCTGAAATGGGATCACTACCGTACCCGCCATATTCGCCAGACCTGGCTCCATCCGATTATCACTTGTTTCGGTCGATGGCGCATGGTTTGGCTGGGCTACACTTGGTCAATTTCGAAGAAGTGTAAAATTGGGTTGAATGAATGGTTTCGGTCCACAAACGCGTCGTTTTATCGTTGCGATATTCATGTATTGGCATAGAGATGGCAAAAATGTATAACTAGCAAGGGACGATAGTTTGAAGAAAACATTTTTTATATTTCTCTTGAAATTTTCCATTTTTTATTGATCGAAAAACTCGGAAACTTAGTTGCGCACCTCGTACAAAATATTGTTCAAGCTTGTTAGCGCAAATGCACTTTGTACCTGAAATTTTTGTTAGAAATTACAAAATCAATACAGAGCATAATTATAGCGAATTCAAAGACGAAATTAATGCAGAAACATAGAATACTTTCAAAGTAATAACAATAACTAAATTTTAAGCAAGAAAAGTAAATAAAAGTACAATCAATGAGCATATTTAGTGATTAATAACAGTCACGTTGTGATTATAATAAAACCAACATTGATTCTTAAGGAAAATAAAACTTTATTCTTTTTGGAAATAATAAAAACAACATTGAACAGCTACAACCTTAAAACATATCATGCACAATTTGAAAATTAAACAGCTGTGATTTTATCCTCAATTAAAACTTCAGGCATCTAGCACTAATTATTTAAATAATGTTTTTAAGTCTTTAAATATTGTAAAAATAACTTTATACTCTATTTCAGATCAGAGAAACTAAAATAAGTATTAAAAAAATAAACAAAATTACTAGTCAATTAAAATGTGATACATATAATATTACCCTAACCATTTTACGTAATTTCTAATATCTAAAATCTGAATAACTAATTTAATCCTAATTCTAGCCCAATTTTAACTTCAATGATTATACATTTGATTTCAATGTTTATAATAGTAGTGAGCAGTTTCAACTAAGACTAAATAGTGTTGTGTATTAAATTTAGATACAAACAATTAAGATTATTGCTCGCACTGTTTATTCTAAATATTTTTTTCCTTTATTAAAATAGAATATTTTGTTTGATCTATACAATAGCAATTGATATTCAGTTAAAATTTAATATCTTAGAAGCAAAACAGGTTAAGGTCAAATAAAACCTTTGTTGGTGAACAGGACCATATATTGAATTATCATCTCAAATGTAAATATTTGGAATTGACAGACAAAATAATATTTTTAGATAATAAATTTGGTAGAATTATGCTCGAAATAACAAACAGTGCTATGACCAAAACTAACTTTTGTAAGTTGGTGAAAAAGATAATAATGCAACAAAACAAATAATTTAAATATCTTTAAACACTTATATGTACAACTAAAATATTATAAGGAAAGCGAATAGACAAAAATAAATCCTATCTATCACAAGCGCTTTACAAAAATTTGGAAAACTTCGTTGGTTACATCTAAGCAAACTTACAATCCAAATTACGAGAACTTAGAAGTTCTGACTAATAAATTCAAATTAGATTTTTCAAAGAATTTAAAACAAAAGTTTTCTTTTCCTAAAACAAAAGTGGTATAGAAACAGATAAAAAGCAGTTAAAAAAACATATTACTACTGAAAAACTTGTTGCTGTTGCTTTATAATAAAAAATCTGTTAAGAGGGCTGAATACATTCCACTTGAGATTCTAAAAAAATAACATATGTGCTACCCAAATTCAAACAAAATGCTTAAGTTTTCGTTTAAGCATTGAGCACATTTCTACAAATATAGTCAACCCTTGTGTTGTTAGCAAGTCAAATTTACAAATGTTTTTGTTGTCCTACTGGCGATTATGGAAAGCATTATAACATCGCGATTGAATGGAGATAGTGCACCCAAGTGTGCTCTTGTGTGTGCGTGCGTACATGCCTGAGTACGTGCGTGTGTAGATACTAGTTTTGTATTGCTGCCTTTCCGCATCGGTTTCGATGACTAACTATCTAATAGCTAACAATTCTGTCAAATGTGTATGTTAAAGTGCCAGGTGTTTAAATTCCACCAGTTATTTACTACGGCACAAAGAGGGATTAAAAATGTAATGTACATGCGTGGTGAACGCATGAACACCAAAGCAAAAGTTACCCAAATTTGTAAACTTATTAAGGTCAATTGGTGGCTAACATTTATTAGTTAAATCAGTACAGAGTTAATTAAACAAAACGCTACGAGACAACAGATCTTTTAAAAACCTTTTCACTCATTATAAATGTAGAAAGATGAAAAAAAATTAGAATATAACAAAAGTATAATTCATACCAATAATGTATTACAACATAATTCCCATTTACACTTGCTTTACCTTATGTGCATGCATGTACCGTACGTGCCATATGTAAAATTATAGAAAAGTTTTTAATAAACGGGTATGCAAATTTGCCTTTCCTAATATTCCTTTTTCATCAATAATATCGTTATAGTAGACTCGGATATCAATGTACATATCTCTAACTTACAATTATAATCATAATAAATCAAATCAGGTCAGATAAACATGCAATAATTAAGTTATAGTAATTACATCTACACTAAATATTAATCCATGTCTAATTTGTATGGCTACTAGTTCACTCAGGAATAAAGAAAATGAAAAAAGTAGTTGAAATTGCAATTAATACAGAATAACCAATAATCCAAAAACCAAGAATATTAGCTTGCAAAATTTTAGAAACAGCAAAACTAATGTATAATTACGATGACAAAAGTGATGATTATCCAGTTTTAAGTGAAAACCGTAATTACATGTAATTATAACAAACAACTCTGGTAATTGGATTTTACGTTATTTAAATAGAAAATAATTAATTATCTTTCACTAAACTTAGACTGAAATATACCTAGTTAGTCTCCTCATATTATATGAGAAATATAAATCATATATGTATTCTGTGCAAACAAACAATAACAGGAAAGAACATTTTTCAATATTCCAGAAAATATACAGACTACATAAAACCATAGAACCACCCCAAAAACCCTAACTTATCCTTATTGTAAAAGGGTGAATAGTATTTGTCTCAAAAGGGTACTAGATAAGTTCATATCCTTATTTATTAGTAAATAATTTAAATATTTTGTGTCGAATGTATTTTGAAAATATCTATTATACTGCTTATATTCAGGCCTTTTCGAGCGGAATTAACACGTAAGTTAGAAATCACAAGGGGTTGTTAACTGAGTGGGCCATATATAAATCAAGGCAGGTCAGATACACATGCAATAATTAAGTTATAGTAAATACTGAGCTTCAACCAACTTATAAATAAACATCAACACCTACAGATAAGCTTACTACCTCCGGAAGGTTGACTTGAGTGATACATTCTGCGCTGTTTATGGCGTATGGACAGGCAACCCAAACAGCAAAGAACTGTATGCACTAAAGCATAATTACAAAGGTTGAGATTGGGCTACTAAACCACGGCAACACTTGGAAGTATAATTTAAAAGAGTTAATCAAAATAAAAAACTTAAAAAGTGAAAATAATAGTTTGCAAGGCTAGCAAAACTGAAGATAAGCGAAACAGATAGAATTGAAAAAATCTTCCAACAAAGAGAAGGGAACATAAAGCAAATGAATGAGAAATTGATACGTTAGCACTGAAAGTGAAACAAGTAGAAGATGAAAATGTAAAACTAAAAGCCTTGGTAGCAAATCAAGAGCAGATAATAGCTAATCTAGAAAGAGAGATTAGGAAAAGGAATGTTAAAATAAAAGGAGTAGTAGATGAAGAAAATGGAAGTGAAAACGAAATATGAGGGAAATTATTGATAACAAAACAAAAAATAGTTACAAACTTAGATATAAAAGAGGATATAGACCAAACTAGAAAAATCGGATGCTGTATAAAAGGCAAAAAAACAATATTTGTCAAGATAACTAAAGATAGTCCGAAACTAGCAATCCTACAAAATGCAAAAAAATCAAAAGGTCAGACATGCGGATAGATGAAGATTATGCTAAGGAAGTACAAGAATGAAAAAAGTATTGATACCTCACCTGAAAGAAGCGCAAAAAAAAGATATAGGACACCATTAAAACATAATAATAAAATGCATAGGGCAGAAGGACGAAGAATAGACAAAGGACGTCAGAAGCGCAAGCAATACACAAAAAAGGGCAGTAACAGAAAGGTCTCCCGAAGTATTGGGTTTTGAAGAACAAATAAGAAAAATAACCCAAATCACGCGGAAAACTAATAGGTAAAGATACGACAAAGGGTGAAGAGGACGAAATTGGCAATGAATAAAGTAATGAGTTAATCGCAAACCAAACAGAAGGAAAAATATGAAATTAAATAAGATCATACAGAATATAGATATAAACATTACAAACGAGGAAACCTGGAATACCGCAATAGGCAGCAAAACAGGTCCGTAGAGAAACAAAGATTACACTGAATACGAATGGCAAACATTCCTATAAAAATAAAAAATAAGCATCATAAAAGTTGATAAAAACATATGAAAAGCATTACGGAAAAGGAAGAAAATTGAACAAAGTACAGAAAAAAGTAAGGAGATAGAAATTAAAGAGCCGTGGTGGTTTAGTGGATAGGTCACTAAACTACGAAACCAAGAGTTGCGGGTTCGAATCCCGCTCTCGCCAATTCAGTCGCTGGCATTTTTACGACCCAGCTTGACTCAGGCTGCAATAAATAAGTACCCGAACGTTAAACTCTGGGGTAATAATAGGCGGTCGATACGTAGCGCTAGCCACGTTACTACCCTTGTGTACCGTAGGCTCTAGATTGTAGCAGACCTATCCTGTTACGACCCCAAAGGGACCTTCAAGGCCTATTATGGGGAACTATTATTATTTAATTTAAAGAAAATATCCTAAAAACGGCAAGGATTAATTGTGGAATAAGTAAAATTGTAAATACTTACAAAAAAGGGAAGTAGATGGTGGACTATGGAGATACAACAAAAAGTTAAAGCAAAAATGGAAAAACTTTTATAAACTAGAACTGAAGAAGACAATAATATACACAAAATAGCAAGAACAGAAACAAAACAAATTATAAAAAAAATAATAAATCATAGGAACAGTTTGAAAATAAGATGGAAGAAAATTACTTATAAAATTAATAATTATTTTATAATATCCTAAAGCAGTTAAGGCAAAATAAACCTCTCAAGTTAAAAAACAAAGGATAATAATGATTTAAAAAGATTAAAGAACAGTTACGTGACATAAAAACTGTCGTGCCTTTACCAAAACTAACATAAAATTGTGTAAAGAAAAGGAACTTGTGAGATACTCTGTAAACAGGTGGGGCAGTCAAACTGCACGTTTCTAAGAATCGTGTGTGGTAGAGGTGTGTGTGAGAGGGAAAGTAGACAGTAATCTTCATATTCCACACATTTGGAAGTTGAGTAACCATGCAGCGTGGAATGGTGAACAACGGGGTTTCACTGTTACAGCGTATTTAGAAGATGGTCGAAGTTACATACGAGCACAACGCGCGTTCTGCCTACATTTTCATCTTCCGCGTCGTGCTTATGTTCCAAGTAGGAAGGTCATTTTTGTTTGGTCTAAGAACTTACGTACAACGGGTCAAACAATTAGAAGAAGGGGAGGTAGTGCAAGAACTGTTAGGACCCCCGAGAATGAAGAGGTTGTACGAGTAGCAATTACAAGATGTCTTCAAAATCTCCCAGGCGCTACAGCGCTGCTGTCGGACTTTCAACTCGAACAGCAGGGAAAGTTTTGCATGATAACTTACATCTATACCCGTCTAAAATGCGGATAGTCCATGCTTTGAAGCCCGAAGATTCTACTCTTCGCGTTGGTTTTTGTGAATACATGTTACAGCTGCTTGAAGACAACACACAACTCATTGATAATTTATTAATGAGCGATGAAGCTCATTTTCACCTCAGTAGATATGTCAGTGAGCACAATTTTTGCTATTGGGCTGTTGCCGTCCCTTAACACCTTTACGATCGGACTCTCCATTTGGCAAAAGTTACAGTCTGGTGTGCAATCTCTTCGTATGAAATAATTAGCCTGTATTTTTCCAAGTACTATGATAGCCATGCAGTTACTGTAACATCAGCGCGCTATGTTCAAATGTTGGAAACCTTCCCTATTCCAAAACTTCAACGTTTTCCTGTGAATGAGAACACTCATTTCCAACAAATGGAGCAATTAGCCACACAACCAGGGTGTCAGTATAGTTTTTGAAAGACCTTTTCCCGAACCGCTTCATCAGTAGCAATGGAGATGTTCAGTGATCTCCAAGATTAAAGAAGAAGTTCGTACAATAACACCGGCAGTACTACGAGGTGTCAATGAGAATTTCCGTATAAGACTCGGACAATGCGTACAAAATGATGGTCGCCATCTTTCTGAAGTGATATTCAAAAAGTAAAATGTTTTTGCTTTTATGCCAATTTCTATTTGTGCTCATAACATTTGTTGCAATAAATAAAACAGAAAAAATTCGTTCGTTTTTTAATACCTACAAATAGTGCAGTTTGACTACCCCACCCTGTGTAAGCGAAATTCTCATGCAGTAACTTGTAGAGCAAACTCTATAATAATGTGCACATTTAACTCGCTTCCAATAAATGTGAAACATGTAAAGCGGTTACATAAAGTAACATGCTGTTACTGTTAATCAGTAACTTTAGATAAAAGATGAAAGCGAAAAAATACAAAAAACAATAGAGTGGTGATAAAGAATATTTGGTATATTTATGATATCGTGTTCACGACAGAAAGAAAAATATTAATAGGCACTTGTTAAATGTGCAGCTATATTATATTGAATATAATTTGTATTTATATCTAAATAAACTAAATGATTTACATAACACTTAAAATACAACCATAAATTTAATATTAAAAAATGTTGTTAGTAAAAAATCAACATGAAATACGAAAAATGTACTAATTTATTGACAAACAATAGTTTTGCAATAGTAACGAGATATTTATTAGTTAAACATAACATAAAAAATTGAAAATATTATTATACATTCCTTTTTTATTAAAATTGAATACCATGAATCATTTATTTCTCAAACATATCAATTAATCGATTACATAAAGTAATTACTTTTACGCAAGCCTTTTAGTGTTTTTAATGTTTTGAAACGTTAGGCGCCGTAAAATGCCCACAGCAAAGAGACACGTTTATCAAAGGGAAGCCATAAAGCAAAACAGCAGCAAGCTTTTAAATACGTTACGAAATATAGCTAACGGAGACTTCATTACGAAAAAAATTGTTAGTTTGTGAGAATGCAAACTAAAAAATGTATTATTGATGTGTGATTCAATGACATCGTTTTTAGAAATAACTACTTTGATAATAAATAACTGTACACAGCTACATTTTTAACATAACGTTTATTTTATCACTGCATATTCGTAATGCATATGTATGTATAAAGTTTATACAATGTTTAAGATTTATTATTTAAAAAAATTTTATTATTATATAATTTATAACATTGTTTGAAATACCACAAAACACTATATAAACAAACAAAATTACAAAATTAAAAACAAGTTTGATATAATATTGAAACTAATCCAGTGTCAAAATAAATATAAAATCAATTGGCATTCAAAAATCTGCAAAAATAAGACAAAAGTGTCAGTTAAAAATGCCATGGAAATGATAAAAAAGAAGAAATGATAGGTTGTCTAAAATACAAACAAATATTTTAAAAAATTATAAATAAATAGAAACTTCAAAAAACAAAAAATAATTTTTAAGCAATGATTTGCCAACATAGAAAAAAAGTGCAGTTATAAACAGAAGCAAAAATTAAACGTTGAATACAACATAGTGAAGGTTAATACTATAAAATGGCAATAGAATTAATTCATAAGCAAATAAAGAGAATATAATTCAAAATTTACATAATTCAAAAGTTGACGATTACACGAATAGAAATAAACGAGACAAAATGGGATACGGAAGGAGAAGCGAAATTAACAAAAAATAAAGTGAATAAAGAATTTAGCGTACGCTATGTAACAATATCTCAAAATAAAATAAATAAGACACAGAACGAAATTGTTTACAAGATAGGACAATATAAGAAGGAAGCTAAAACAGCCACGTAAATAATTCAACTTTACAAATGAAATTGGCTAGAACTTGATGAATCGAGATAGATATAGAGTGGAGTAATTAATGAAAACATATACTATGAAAACAAAAACTGAACAACGAGTTTGCTTAAAATTTTGTGTTTCCAATGTAGTTACGGCCACAGAATCATTGAAAATGTTGCAAAAGTGTTTTGGGGAGTCTACTCTATCGAAAACGAAAGGTATTTTAGTGGCATAAAGCATTCAGTGAGGGTCGTGAGGTCGTAGAATACTTGCCTCATGCGAGTCGTCCATCCACCCTCTGTTAACGACGATAACATCGAAAAAGTGAAGGATATTATGCTCTAAAATCGCCGTATTGGCATTAGAGAGACATCACAGGCTCTCAACATCTCTTATGGATCGACTCAACACATTTTGGTTGATGTTTTGGGTATGAAGCGCATCGCCGCCAGACTCGTACCGAAAGATCTAAATTTTTTGCAAAAAGAACGTCGAGTAGAGGTCGCAAAAGAGATGCTTGCTAACATAGCTGATGACTCTATATTCATCAAACGCATCATTACTGGTGACGAGACATGGGCTTATAAATATGACATGAAAACCGAAAAAACCACGTTAAAGTCGGTCGAAAATTAAGGTGATGCTCATCGTTTTCTTCGATTACCGTGGTGTGGTTTAGCATGAATTTGTTCCAGAGGGTCAAACGGTCAATAAGGAATACTATTTGGCCGTTTTGAGGCGTCTACATGAAGCAATTCGTCGTAGACGGCTGGATTTGTGGGCAGATAATTCATGGATTTTTACCAGCATAACGCGCCGTCACATTCCAGCCTGATTGTGACTGAATTTTTGGCCAAACACGAAACAAAAGTCATCGCTGAGCCACCGTATTTGCCAGATTTGGCTCCCTGTAACTTTTTTCTGTTTTCAAAACTCAAATATTCGCTCCGGGGAACGCGCCATGAGTCGATTGAGGCCATAAAAAGAAATTCGCTGAAGGAACTAAAGGTCATCCCGACCGAGGCCTATAAGAAGTGTATGGAAAATTGGATTAACCGTTGACATGCTTGTATTGGCTCAAAATGAGCCTATTTTGAAGGCGATAATAAAGATTTGTATTAAAATATATAAAAATGTCGTTTTTTTAATCAGTCCGGGTCAAATTTGATTAGAGTAGTATACCAGTTTTCGTACTTAGTATTAGAAAATGTTAGTATTAGTCTATGGAAAAGAGAGCATGATAGCTGCAAGGTAAAGGCCTCTACCTGCCATACTGGCGCGCGACGATCCTGGGTACGACTCCCGGGTCAATTACAATAACAAACATCAAGTGCTCAGTGCTCACCGGCCGTCATACAACCACCTTTGGTGGTCGTGAAATACTTCCCTCCTAAAATTAACTGGCTAGCCACCTGTCCAGGATACGTCCAACATGACTCATAGGCATCGCACGACTGTGCGATTGAAAACAGGATAATACCTTACTTAGAAGAAGGAGAGGAAGGTATAGATATTATATTAGGTATTAAAAAGAAAATATGGTAACTTTATCAATGAAATAATGATTACGGCTAGGTCTGTCATAAATGAAAATAATTATAATGCAATACTACGCTTTACCAAATAAGACTGCACACAAAGTACACCAAGGAGTAGACATTCTTAACTGATAATTTGAATACAAAGTTGAAAGATTTGTAGAAGATTTTAAGAACGTTATAGAAAAACGTAAACGCCACAAAAAGATTTTAGATAAAAGAGGCCAATTTTGCTTACGTTAAAACAGCAACAACGTATTATATTAGACATCCGTAATAGACGAGCAGCTAATATTAAGTTTCAAGGTCAAGTTTAAATATGAATTAATTTGTTTTATGCAACGAACGGAAGTGTTTTCTTGTTACATTTGCGGCTGCAACCACAGCTTCTAAGGTTATTGTTTACTTTCAGTTGAAGTTTTCAGTTGGTATGGGGGTGTGCTTGGTGCTCCTAGTCCCTCAAAATAGTTACACTTGGGTGTTGGAAAAAAAAGTGGCGCAGATTAAGTGATAAAACATTTTCTAACAAAAGTAAAGTATCGTCTGTACATAACGGCTACCTTACCCGGTCGTCGCGATTTCGTCGAACGTTACATTACCACCAGGTGCTCTGGTACACTACATAATACAGATACCTCAATGAATTAATTTATTATGGTAAATGTAAGCAAACTCCGTTAGAAGTCTAACAGCCTCAACAACACTGTGTAACGAATCAATAATATGGAAAATGGAGAAAAACAAGAGCAACAGAAAATAAAAACTGTGGAATTACTAAAATAAAGAAAAATAAACAAATGTTGGTTACACATTATCTAAAGATGACGAAACGGACACACACGTGTCTATTGAAATGAGCAAAAACAAAATTTCCTAAATTGTCACCAATATTTATAGTAGACGTAAAATATATTGTGACACACAACTAATAAACCAAAAATGCTTAAAAACGATTATAAAATTAAAACTTTTCAAAACGATCTTGGAAAGATTAATATAAAAATTACTAGCCGGTACTTTATTACAAATAAAAACGTTAATGGAAAGAAAAATAGAATATAAAATTAAAATAGTATTGCAGGAATATATTACTCAACAAACACAAGAAATATAAAGAAAAGTATCAAAGAACATGCATACAATATACAAAATATATGCAGTAGAACTCAACGAAGTACTAAAATATAGCTACCATATTAAAAAACCCGCCAAATTACCAAAATACAAATAAGATCATTACATAAACAACAAGTGTAAATGGAGAAGACTGGTTAAAAGCCTTGACAATTTCTGAAATATATTATTGCCTACCTAAACATAATATAAACCAAAAACAATTAGATTATTTTTTTAATATTCTTGGAAGCCTGGTTATTATAACAAAGATTAGGATGTATCAGTGCATTAGCATTATAAATTCCGAGTGATTAAACTTACAAAAAAAAAGAACTTCTGAAAGAAATGGATAAGAATATTTTTTATTCTCTATCTCAACCAACTTACTGGCTCAAAGATATCAACAACTTAAATGCTTTCATGAAGCCAGTGCGATCTCGTGGTTGAAGAACGGGTTGCGATGCTGACGAACTCGGGTTTATTCCCTACTTTCTGATCCCTGGCGGGTGGCCTACTCAATCACTAAAAATAATTGAGTACCTGCATTCATTCGAACAAGGGGTAATAATAACGGTCGTGTTAGGCACTATACTTACCACATTTCCCCGCATCAGAGATGGTGCGCAACGACCAGGTAAAAAAAGCTAACGTATGAGAGCCTTAAACTTTCATTCGCAGGCGGTGCTCCCATGCGAGACGTAGAGCCTAACATTATTATTATTATTAAATGTTTTCATTGGCTTCTGTATAATATAAGACATATCTCAAAATTACCTTGAAGCTAGATCTACTTCAAGATTCTGCTATTATAATTATGCTCAGTACTTAAGTGCTTATCTGCTGAAGATTTCTAATACTATGCAATGAAGAAAACTAACTGAAAATAATTAAAAAAAAAATTAGATGGAAAACTTTTAAAAAACTTTTAAACTTAATTGAAAATTGGTAAAAAACGTACTCAAAAAATTGAAAAGCGCAAAATAATAAAAATAAACTAATTGCAGTTAAATAAACTTAAAATTATTCTACGTAACATGAAGAAGCAATCAATCCAAGACAAGACTACTTAATCATCTAGTCTCTCGCGGAGGCAACAAATTATTCTAGAGAACAACAAAACGACAGCAATACATTTTTCTATTCAGACTACCAAATGTTAATCGAAAAAAGGCGATTCTATTTGTTAACCATCTAAAATAAATATTTACACCATATGCAGCTGAAGTTACTCTAGAAAAAAGCTACGTCCATAAATACTTCAATCACACTTCTAAATAACATTACATATTGGAAGATACAAATATACGAAGTAAAAATAACTATTCCGATCAAATTTAGTATAAAAAATCACCTACGTATGATACAGTAATAAGAAACATTTAAAACAACTACCAAAAATTTGCGTAAAAGTATTACATATTTAATAAATATTAAGAACAAGGACTTTTTCTTGACTAGCGAAAAGTCGAAAAGATGGTATCAATTTTAAGAACTGGAAAACCTCCCTAAAATCATCTTTTTAGTTAGTTTCATTCTGTTTTATGAAGTGTTTGTAGAAATCTTTAAAAGATTAAAAACTTTTTACAAAATTTAATACCAAAAGACCTGTTTAGATTTAAAGAGAAACACACTACTGTAGAACAAGTGCGCATTTACCTTAACCATACTGGCGGGATGTCATCGTGGCCTTGTGATTAAGAGCCTTACTCCTCTGTCCGCGACTCAGCATAGGACTCAAACTCATGGGTGTATATGACGTCGTAGAATTAAGTTAGTTAATTCTACCGCTAGTAGCACTTAAGACAGCAGTGCCGGTAAGTGCGCCCCCAAAACCCCACATTGATTAAGAAACCGGTAGATATTGTTCAATGGCTTTATTGGATATTATGCAAACCTTTGAAAAAGTATGACATGAAATTTACACCTACCAGAGTATGTTACGATTATATTTGATAAACATACATTTTTTCGTAATCCTAAAAAGGTAGTGCATATTATTCTTTCCCACCTATTCAGAAGTACTTTGGCATAGCATATCGGGACTAATATTGTGTCTACTGTACCATTCTCATCTTCTTACAATAAATCTACTACTAAAGCCGCCTTCGCTGATAAGACAGCTACTATGGCTTCTCACAACAATCCAGTTACTTGACTCAAAAATGACGCATCAGGGAAAATGGTACTATATTAAGGCATGCAACTTTTACTGTACTTAAGGAAATTTATTTCCCAGTCTTTTAAACAATCAGCGGCTTTCCCTGCAATTATATGGATTTTCTAATAAATCCATTCTAGTAGTATTTTAACAATTCTAGTAAAAGATATTTTATGTTGTTGCAAATGCTCTCTAATATCTACCAATTGAACTGATCCGCTGAGATTTACATGTATTTGTCATATCGATAAAATTGCAATATCGAAATAGCTTATCTGCACATCTTAATGCAATGGGAACTTTCTACAAGAACGAAGAATATGTAGATTTAAGAGAGGTAAACCACTAAACTTACTAAACAAATTAAGTTAGATAAAGTTTTGTCTTGTCTTTCCTTGTTATAATTATAACTTATTTACTTATTGTTATGTTACTTTAGATGGTCATACCACTGGGTACTATTGTACAGATGAATTGTTTATGTTATTTTGATTGTTAATTCTTTAACGTATAATGCATATTACAAATAATAACATAAGCAATAAAAAAATAAATTAAGCAAAAACAAGCATTAAACGAAAATAAGCAATATATATTTGGTACGCCAAAATTAAATAAGTAAGTAAATAAGAAGATTTAGCAAAGATGGAAGAATGATAAATTGTAGTATATAGTAACACCAAAAAAGAGCTATTGATAGAATTAATAAAATTTGTTAAAGAAAACCAGGAGCAAAATATGTACTCGAATAGAACGATAACCCAGAAAAAATTGAAACACAAAGGAATTATGATAAGCACAACATAATAAAGACAAATAGATGTACATTCAGAATATAGCAAAACCAGTACTAATAGCTGCTGGTAAGAAATATAATTAAAAGACTTCAACGAAAACTACCACTGCTAAGAAGACAAACAAGAAGAAGAAATCATATATCTAAGTAAACATTTGTACGGTTATTTAACAGCTCTGTGATAAAATAAATACCTCTAAAATTTTATATATGTTACATGTAGTAGATTCTAAGTGCCACCTGACTTTGAATACGCAGAGTTACCCTAAAAGAAACATTAATACAAACTTTAAAACAAGAGAGGAATGGTATAGAAGCTAGCAATAATGCGATATCTGCAGGTATAAAAATTATACTGAATTTAGAATTAACCTTTTTAGTAAAGTTGCTGATTAAAAGTAATCTAATATTTCCAGTCGTCTAAAAAAACATAGCTATTATAATTCTATTAAAGATAACTTAAGAAAATGCAATAATTGACGAGGACTTGATCTTTTAAGTGTAATTAAAAATATTTTTGTAATATTACATTAAATTAAATTCAAATTGGCTTAACCTTGTGGACAATACATGCAAGTGTTAATATAAATCAATATCTTAAACACCGGCTTTCACTTTATTGACTTGGTTGGAGGATCAAATATTAAAATATGTAACTTCCGGTTAAAATAATACGTTTTATTAAAAAATAAATAAAGCAATTTTCGTCGCATTGTATTAAATAAAAAGCGGCGATTATCAGAATTATTTAAGATTGCAACTTATGAGAGTTGTAGGTAGGAATAACAGAAGGGAATTTTCTCAATAGAGTACCTCACATTACTGTTTCTTTAGTGAGTATCATAATATAAAAGCAAAAGTACTCTCGTCCATTGTACAATAGATTATTATCAAGTTTCATACAACAGAAAGCGTAAAATTGCTCGACATTTTAAAAAGATTTAAAGCACAGTTCAAAGACAACACTCTTAAAAAGTCTTTTTAGGAATGACCACCGATTGATGAATTTTTTTCTGAAATCGGACTAAACTATACCAATGCTCAGACAACCACAGAGGTTTTTCTATTTTACTATTTAACGCTCGAACCCAAACAATTGCTCAACCTTGACAAAAAATAAAAAATTTCTTTTAGTCTGCACTGCAACATTGCTACAGTCTGAGCTTATCGTCTTGCAATTAATATTTTGATAAACTAATAAGAGAAGACACTAATTTGACGACTGTAGAAGTGCTTTGGCGCTATTTACTTATAATAGAAAGATTAAGAAACTAACTATCCGTTAGTAAAAATTGTGTACCTAAATCAGAGGATTACGTAAAAACATAATTTTGCATTTTGTACATTTCAATAAATTTAAAACAATATTACGATATATATTTTATTAATCTTCGTATCATAAGTGGTAATTTTAAGTTAATTATATGTTCAATAACTGATAAGAAAATAAAGCAGCTAATGTTAAATTTCTACCTGTTCAATCTTAAAATTATGAAAAATCGGGTTTTTCGTAAAATTTATCTGTGGTTTCAAAAATTATTGTAGGTGGTTATAAAATAGCTACTCTTGACTTACAAAGTTTGCCTATCAACTAATCTAGTGCAATAGAACACAAAAAAACGAACATTTGCTATTATTTATACAAATTAAACAATTTAATAACTGGAATTAGAAATTTATTAATTATTAAGTAATTTATAATTTTGTAAATAAATTACGATACTTAAATATCCTTTTTGATAACTACTATAAATTGTTAATTAAACATTTAAAGTTCTTACATAAATACAACTTTAACATATCAATTTAATAATAATGTAAAAATTGAATAGCCTAAATATTAAACGAATGTAAAAAGTATTACCTTCTATTCGAAATTGAACTGTCTGCAAAGAGGTAATCGTGGATTTATGAGAGTGCAAAATTTAAATTCACGCGAGAGAGTGCAAATGGAAATCGAAAAGACGAACAAGATAAAACAGAGAAAATTTTCTTGAAGTGGTGCGAGGAGCTTTTTTACTTGTATTGTCTTATTTGAAGCTTTCTCAATACTGCGTAACGTGGTCCCTGCTCAAATCACGGCTGGAACGGGGAATTAGATGTCTACAAAACTCGTGTAGCTCAGAATGCAGGTACATTTGTATATTTAATTTATTTGATGCATACAATTTTGCAAATAAAAAATTAGTTTCGCTCAGTGCGAAAGTACACTAAAAAAATAAAAATAGTACGAGAACAAAAATAAAAAAGTGGATATTTTTTTATTATCCTAGCAATAAAAAGTATTTTTTTGTCATAACAGTACATTTATATACAGTTGAGGTAAATCCAAAATTCTTTTAGGTTATATTACGGCAATGCCGAAAGACCATCCTCTACACATGGACAATCCCATTAAGTAACACAAGTTAGTTTCACATAATTAACAATCTACGATTGTTGATAAAATTAGCAGAGCTGCCATACTCGAATCCCTTCACACCGTTAAAAAATCACCGATGCAAAGTATTGTGTGGTTTGGTTAAAAAAATCAAGTGTACTACCAACCAAGAAGTATAGGAAAAAAGTTGGCAGGCAAATTCAAAAAATTCGTCCGGAAATTGAAAGAGAAGATCTATCACGATCCTGGGTGGAGCATAACTGACTTGGCAAAAGAAATAGACGCAGCGAGGTCGACGATCGGTCTACCAGTGCACCAGCACCTGCATTACAAGTCTTTCGTCCTGAGTAACTGCCAACTGTTGACAGAAAACAAGATGGATGGCAAGTTAAAGGCTTAAACACTGCTGAACGACACCAAGCACGACAAAGCCGTTAATTTGTGATTTTTTCGGATAAAAAGAACTTCGTCCGAGACGAGAAGTAAATCGCCACTTATTTTAATGTTATTTTCATTATTTATTGATTTTCTGAATTTATTTCGACGTCTTGTAGAATAATTCATTTAATATGTTGTAGTTAGAACAATTTGGTAACTTCGGTTAATACTTTTAACAGATATTTTAGAGTTACGGCTGAATTATAATTGAACGTGCCTTTACAGCCGTAAAGGGAAAAATAAGTATAATCATAACTGAAACTTTGCAATAACTAATGCAGTTTTGACTAACCTTCTTGGGATAAATTATTTTATGCTTTAAGAATTTTGATACCAATGTCTACATTTATAATATTGTAGTTTGTACTCATTGATAATGTAAACAAGAAACGATTGGAGCATAAACGGCCACAAAATTTAAAAGTATAAAATTTGCACTAAATGTATTTAATTAATAATGTATAATTTAACAACATTGTAAAATAAGTAATGCAATATCATAACATAATATCAGTTGTATTTAAATATTTAAGAATGTAGCAATAGAAAGAGTCCCAGGGTACTGTGAGTGCTAAAGATCAAATATTGCATACCACAATTGGAGCTTTATATTTCAAAAATACTACAGAAACTAACCATGTTGTGTTCATAGTTTGTGGTCGGCGTACAATAGAGCGTAGTGCACTTTTTCTCTGACAGAGCTTCTGCGAAGAATATTCAAGTTATTAGAGAACTGAACGGAAATGCAACGCTATTGAAAAGCAGAAGGGTTATAAATATTGTAAAAAATGCTACTTAAGATAAATAAAGTCGGGTAAAACCAAAGCATAAAAAGTTGTTTCTTCTAAACTTCCAAAAAACAAGTTGTGAGACGACAAATTAGTAAGACCTAATCTCTAAAAAAGGCATATTTATTAATGTTACAGCTTTTGTTTATATAATTAGAACAAACAAAATCTTTGTTTCGAATAAGTGGAGAAAATAAATAACAGCTCTATATCTATAAAAACCAAATATATTTTATCGCTTAGTTTCAACCAACAATAATAAATTATTGTATATAGTGTTTCAAAATAACATAAATATTTACAGAGCATGTAGTATTTTCAAAAAAAGTCAACAAGTCTTTGTATACATAGATTCATAAATCAACCGTTTCCTAGATAACAGCGAATCATTACAATAACATAAGACTTAGTTTGATTAGGTTTTATTAAAGTAAGTCTAAATGAGTTAAATCAAATCTTGGAGACTATACAATAAAACTTTCTTGCCCTACCAATCTCTGAGGAAAAAGGTGTTTAAATTTTCCCCAACAGCAAGCATAAAATGAGGTATCTTACACAAACCAGAGAATTGATCTTCAACTTAAGACTAAATTTCCCAAAACTTTGAAAATATGATTTTTTAAGAAATCAAGACATACAGAACCTGTTAAGCGTTGTGGCACAGTAACTGGTCCTAATAACCTGCCAAATAAATATTTAATCTAAAATCATATTGATATTTATATTAATAAATGGTTTCTTAAAAATTCTTGTCAGACCAAACGTGATTATTTTTTACATTAATAAAGCCGAGTTCGTCAGAAAAAATAATGTTTTCGTTCACCATTGACAGAATCCCGTTGTCGCTAGATAATTTTGAGAAATAAGAGTTATCCCCTTTGGATATATTAGGAGTTGCTCATGAAGAGTCTTCCAAACAAGATGTCTGCTTATGGCCACGTAATCCAAATTCTTCACACTTGTTTTGGGGTTTACATAGACAATAATTAAAATTGGTGTTTTTACCTCCAGTGTATATGCTGATTTCTACAGTTCGGTATGGCAATTTTGCAAAAGCAGTTTTTTAATCGCCGAAAACCCTTTGAACCGATTAAGAAGCGCTTCAGCATAGAGACAACGTGCACTCGAAGCATTCCCATTGACAGCAAAGTACATGAATACTATATCGGCCACTTTAGCATTTGAATACGAAACCCTCGTAATCCGTAAAAATTGAATTAGTAGAATAAGGTGGCCTTAAAACAAGGTATGCGACTCAAAAGCAACTTTACTCGATAAACAAGAATCTTTTAGAATATATGCAATTTGGCGATATGCACATGTGCAAAATCTATTGAAAATAAACACATCTACATAAATACTATCTTTAAATTATTTTGTGTACTGGGATGTGATATCGTTGAGCAGTTAAGATACCTACCGGAAAAGATCGCTGTTATCTCGGAAATGGTTGATTTACGGATGTACATAGATAAGTACTTTTAACCTATTTTTGACCGTACTACATGCCTTTTAAATTTCTAATGGGTGTTTAGAACATCCTGAATAATTATAAATAGACAACTATATTTTGCAATAAGTTCTTATATTTATGTTGCTATTGTTAGACAAATACATATGTATGCATTATTAACAAATTTTATAAGTGTGCATTTTTAAATGTCCGTAAACAGTTATATTTTTGTTGTATTAGAAAAACTCATTTTCAATTAATTCTCATGTTTACAATATTGGACATATTTTTCAATGGCTTGTTAATTTGACATTATTCGTAATTTAATACACTGCCTATTTATTTAAAATTGTTTATAAGTTATTTTCAATTTCAAGATATAAATAACTTGGTGCTTTCCACAGCTCACTCACTACAAACAGGTTATTTTTGTTAAATAGCCCTATCATTGATTTTAATCAGAGAGTATTTATTGGCATTTTTAATTTTTGGTGTTTTGGTACATTAATTTTGTTATTAAAAAGTCGTCGTTGTTTATTATATTTAACATAAACAAATGTATTATTAATATGACACACGATATAGTTTGTTTTTTGAGCGATAGAAGTAAGGCCAGAGAATAATCTTCTTCGGCGATATATACCCTTATTGGCTATGTTAGCACTTTTGCACTTAAATTCAACTAACAAATAATTTTGTTATTTATAAACTATCCTACCGTGTTGCGTAACAATCTAAGAGAACTAAACAAACATAACATATCAAAGCAAAAAAATCTGTTGACATAAAGTGCTATTATAATAACGGTACGGCTCTAACGCCTCGCGTGGGAGCATGGCCTGCAAACTGAGAGGTTAAGACTCTCATATGTTCGCTCAATGTGCCCAGTCGTCGCGCACCATCTCTGGTGCGGGGCGATGTAGCCAGCACCGCGCCTTAGACGACCGCCATTATTACTCCATGTTCGAGTAAACGCAGGTATTCAGTTATTTTCAACAAAAAGTCCGCCTTTGACTTTCATACCGTAAAGACGTGTGCTGAGCGATATAAGTGAAAGTGTGTAACGCGGTTATCGCTGCCTTAGGTCAGCAATACGCTGGTTTAATCTGAGTGAAGTATAATAATTATAAACTCACATTTCGTAAAATAGTTATATGAAACCAATCCACATGCTACTAAAATGGCATCCAACAGCAATAATAATTTATATATTCCGTCAACGCAATTAACACAGCAGCTAGTATCTCAATCACATAATAGCATCGCCCCGATGGATAGCCAGGTAAATCCCCAATTTCCTATTATCAATACTCCTTATTTACATAACAACTTGACATATGTGCCGAATGTGCAGATCCCAAATTTACAGTCTCAAATGAATACACAAACTAATCATACTTTTACATCAATGCAACTAAATAACATACCCACAAATAATTTATCAAACAGAATAAATACACCCGATAGTGATAGTGAAGTGGAATTGAATACAATGCCCAATAAAGAATGGCAATTGTACAAAACAGAAAAAGGAAAAGAATAACAAAACAATCAGCACAAAATAAAGCAGTACATGTCACAAAATAAAGCAGTACATGTCACAAAATAATAGATATTCTGCCCTTAATAGCCTTAATGAGGATATTACTGAAGTCGCACCGGTTGTTCAACAAAATAAGATACCCAGACCACCTCCGATATTTGTACATGGAGTTACAGATTATAATAAAATGATAAATTCTCTAACAGCTGTTACTGAAATAGAACAATATAAAACAAAAGCAATGGCTGATAATATAGTTAAGCTAAATGCAAATACTCCAGACACATACCGTAAGTTAGTAACATTCATGAAGGAAACAGGTATAATTTACACACATATCAGATGAGAGAAAATAAACCTTATAGAGTTGTCATTCGTAACCTCCATCCTACTGTACCCTCTACCGAAATAGCAGAATCACTGGAAGAGAAAGGTTTCAAAGTAAGAGCTGTAACAAACATCAAACACAGAATTACAAAATTATCCTTACCAATGTATTTGTAGACTTGGAACCTGCTGAAAACAATAAAGACATTTACAACCTTAAATTCTTAAATAATCACGTTATAAAAGTGGAGCCGCCACGTAAAAATACATCAATTGTCCAGTGTACGAGGTGTCAACAATATAACCATACCAAAGCCTACTGTAAACGTCCCTACGCTTTTGTTAAATGTGGAGGACCGCATGATACTAAGACATGCAAGAAATCAAAAGATTTGCCAGCTAAATGTGCTTTATGTGGCGGTGATCATCCCTCCAACTATAGAGGCTGTACAGTACACAAAGAATTACAAAACAGACTGAAACCAGACACACAGACTCAAAACAGGTTTATCAATTCAAACCACTCACCACCCAGCAACAATAGACAACACTCAAAGTTCACACCCTCAACATACAGCCAAGTAGTACAAGGTGACACTGTACAAGCCAACAGTCAAGACACAATCTTACAAAAGTTCTTAGAAGAATTCAAAATGATGTTCACCCAGCTAATGCAACAAAACAACATGATAATAAACATGTTGTCTACTGTCATAAATAAACTTGTCGTTAATGTCTAAGTCCTTACGAATATGTTTATGGAATGCGAATGGCATCCAATCAAAATTCAAGAAATCGAATTATTTTCAAAACTCATAATATAGATATATTTCTTATATCAGAAACACATTTTACGGACAGATCTTATCTAAGAGTTCCGCACTATACATGCTATCATACGGAACATCCGGATGGTACCCCACGGAGGAACAGCGCTACTCATAAAGAACTCAATAGTTCATTATGAACTACAAAATATGAGGATCCATGCCTACAAGCAACAACAATACAAGTTTGTAAATTACCAAACCCAATTATCATATCTGCTGTCTATTGTCCACCAAGACATAATATTACCAAGGAGGACCTCAAGCCGTTTTTCCAATCACTTGGCAGTACATTCATATGCGGTGGAGACTTCAACTGTAAGCACACCTACTGGGGATCTAGGCTAATTACCACTAGTGGTAGGGCTCTATATAACCTCCTACGAGAAGAAAAATATGGATACCTATCAACTGGGGAGCCAACATACTGGCCCACGGACCATAATAAAACACCTGATTTGCTGGACTTTTTTGTCACAAATGGAATTTCTTCTAACTATACGGATATTATCAGCAATCTTGACTTATCTTCAGATCATACACCAGTTATCGCTACAATCAGTACAACGATAATTAAAAAATCACCAAGACCATCACTTTATAACAATAAAACAGATTGGGACTCATACAGAGCCATTCTTCAAGAAACCCTACAATCAAATATTAGTTTAAAAACTCCCCAGGAATTAGAGCAAGCTACTGATCACTTTATCACTACTCTGCAAAATGCAGCATGGAAATCCACACCTACGATCACAAACAGCGTTCAAAGAGATATAAATATTCCTAATGACATACTTGAATTAGTTCGACAGAAGCGAAGAGTGAGAGCTAGATGGCATAGAACACAACATCCAGCTGACAAAACAGTGTATAATAGATTAGCAAATACCTTAAAGAACCAACTACACATGATAAGGCAGGAAACTTTTAACCACTATCTAACTACATTATCAAGAACAGATAATAGTATTTGGAAAATCGCCAAAGCAAACAAACGGCCACAAAAAACAAATCCCCCACTAAGAAAAACAAATAACGAGAACAGATCAGGAAAAGGCAGACTTATTTGCACGACACTTTGCTAATGTTTTGCGCCCTACTCAGATGATCCTGATGATACAGTAAACAGCTTCTTGGACATACCATTGCAACTGTCGCTACCTATCAAGAGATTCACCTGTGCAGAGCTGGAAGAAGAAATTCAACATCTTAACCATAAAAAAGCACCAGGGTACGAACTAATATCCGGTAAAGTGCTTGCTGAATTACCTAGAGTCGGTCTGGTGTTTCTAAGGAACCTTTTCAATTCTATCTTACGTCTCCATTATTGGCCGTTACCACTTAAATTCGCACAGATAATTCTCATACCAAAACCAGGTAAACCTGTTGAGGAAATTACATCTTACCGTCCAATAAGCTTACTGCCCCAAGTTTCTAAACTGTTAGAAAAACTTTTAGTCAGGAGAATACATGAAACAGATATATTGGAAAACTGCATCCCGGACCACCAGTTTGGGTTCAGAAAGTATCACTCTACCATTCAGCAATGTCATCGCGTCGTAAATATGATTAACACAGCACTGGACTCTAAATCTTACTGTCCAGCAGTATTTATTGATATACAACAGGCGTTCGATAAAGTATGGCATAAGGGCTCTTATACAAACTCAAATTACACCTTCCAAGTGAATATTATTTACTTATAAAATCCTATTTATCAAATCGACACTTCCAGATAAAGTATGGCCAAGAATATTCTGCCATTCATTCAATCAACTCCGGAGTACCACAAGGCAGCGTTCTTGGACCTCTTCTATATACATTGTACACGGCAGACATACCTACAACAGTAGCTACAACTATAAGCACCTTCGCTGACGATACAGTCCTTCTCTCTCATCATACCAATCCTCAAACAGCCTCCTTAAACTTGCAACATCATCTGTCCCTCTTACAAACCTGGCTAAACAAATGGAGAATCCAAGTGAACGAAGCCAAATGCACCCAGGTAAATTTTACCCTAAATCGCTTGGAATGCCCGCCGGTGCATCTAAATAATATAGCAATTCCTCAAGCAAATGAAGCCGCTACCTGGGCCTTCATTTAGACAAAAGACTCACGTGGAAACCGCATATATTAAAGAAACGAAAGGAAGTTGATCTACGACTTAAAAAAATGTACTGGTCACTTGGTAGGAAATCGTGTCTATCTTTAGAAAATAAGTTTCTACTTTATAAAATAATAATTAAACCTATCTGGACCTATGGCATCGAGCTGTGGGTATGCTCCTGCAAGTCAAACGTAAACATAATCCAACGCATGCAATCCAAAACACTGAGGATGTTAGCAAATGTTCCCTGGTATGTTAGCAACGACACTCTGCATATCGACCTGGAAATGCCAACAGTAGTCGAAGAACATACTAAAAGAAGCAACAATCATTTCCTGCGACTTCAAGTTCATCCCAACGTCCTGGCATCCAGCCTGCAACATGA
Source organism: Sinelater perroti (assembly GCA_036346155.1). Taxonomy (NCBI): domain Eukaryota; kingdom Metazoa; phylum Arthropoda; class Insecta; order Coleoptera; family Elateridae; genus Sinelater; species Sinelater perroti. Next base: position 2,453 of record JARFIY010000348.1, on the reverse strand, counting down.
TCCACCTCCTAGACGACTACGAAAAACGTGGCCCATTGATCTAAGAAGAAACTAACGGGATAACATCGATGGATGGACTCCCCTCACGTCACTACCGTCATCTCATTAGCTCATAGGACCTTATATGTTTATTATTTAAAATGGTTCTGATTGTTAATCTGCAAATAAACTATAAAAAAAAATTATTTTCAACGAACTTAAAAAGTTCGTTACTGAATTCTATATGTCTGTTTGTCGGTCGGTCTGTCTGTGGTCTGTCGGTCCGTCACAAAATTTGAGATTTTTTAAAATTAGGAAATGGATTCTTATAGGAAATTGTACGCTGATTTCGAATTCGAAATTAAAAAATTTCTATCTCAAATAATTTTCGAGAGATTCGACTTCGAATTTCGGGAAAATTTTCGACATTACGATTTTAAATGTAATTCTTATGAAATTTTACTGAATTCGAAAATAAGTCGAAAATATCTATGTCGAATAATTTTCGAGATATTCGATTTCGAATTTTTAAGTTTTAAGTTCGTTCTGGGATTGCTTACAGAGCAATCTCTTCGCCGGCCCCATGTTTAGTAAGCACCGAGAATTGAACCCAGATCCGACCACATCAGCCCGCGCCTCAACCACTGAACCACTCTGGCGGAAAAGTGCTATTATAGTAAAGAAAGTAATCTGTATTATGTATAATTACTGTGTAAATCATAATCCTTTTTCAGTATCGTGCTTCTGAGCACCCTTACCTTATAGGAATGGCTTTGTGCTACTTATTGCAATAATCTAAGAATCCGGTTTAAAACGCATTAATTTTAAAAGACGACAATTTAGTAGGCAGCTGGAATACATTGACCTGCCAGATTGTTATCTGTCAAAAATACAATGTAAAATACAAAGCTCTAAAGTTCCGTAAAATAAGCTGAAAGGGTCATAGAAGAGTGTTGTAAGCAAATTAGAGACCATTGCATAAATTTACTTTAAAATCGTTGCATGCAATCGTGAGTATGTAAAAACATCAAAGAATGCTGTAGAGAGGGAGACAAGAATAAAAAAGCAATAATAATTTTTAATTCGTTTGGCTTACAATACAACTTTAGCCTATTTAAAAAAATGCTGTATTAAAGGCCACATATTTAGATTATCGCAAACCAAATGTTATATATTTTTATTCGGAACAAAGAAGTTTCCGAACTCCGAACACGGCTTAACCCGAGAACTAACCACACGATGCACCAAGAGTGCCTTCGGTTTTGTTATAAAATATTGTGCAGTTCAGAATTTTTTGTTAGTAAAGGTGAAATAAAAAAGCTAAAAGGAAGAAACTACAAGTGATTTAATTTACAGCGTTGACTAAGTTACACCTTATAAACAAATTTTGCAGGAACATTCTTGACACTAATATTCGAGTCGAGCACGTTCTATCGTAAAGCAATTTTAGCATCTTAGTTCACGTTCTCTTAATTATAATTATGTAATATAAAAAACAAAAAGAAATTCTGAACCTTACCTTACTAAAAATTGAAATAAGGAGTCTTCAGAGCTTGAATTACAAAATATTTATACTAAGTACACAATTATTGTTTTTCTACAATTTAATTGCTGTATTTGAAAATGTCAGTAATATTTTTAAAGAGGGCAACAAGTTTCAAAGTCTATTGTCGCGTAAAGCAAGCGAGTTAGAACAAAACAATTTACAGAATATGGAATTAATATGACAACTTCACAACCAAATTCTCAAAGGCGCACCGCAAAAGGTACAGATAAATATTTAACATATTCTGGCTTAAAACATACTGTTTTAACAAAAATAAACCGTTAAATCGAATCAATAAATTATAAAAGCGAAATTTTTCACAAACAGTTACAAAACTAGCAAGATAAGTTAGCGTGTTTCTTTTTCTTCTTCGGCTTTTACCCTATACAATCTGCGGTATTCTGTTTTCAAGTTTGTCTGACCTTCCAGTCTGTTTCCTAAACATTTTCTTTCTTTCATAGTCATTTTTATGGTTTTCTCACGAAATAGTCGGTCTGTCTTTTTTCTCTTTCCTCTTGAAGACTACTGCATTAATTTCTTTGACTATTTGTCATATGACATCCGTCTCATATGTCCACGCCATGGAAAAGCTCTATTTTTAACCTTTTTTTTTATTGAGCAGATGAAATTAGATCTCTCCAAAGTTCCTAAGTTTTAAATCTGTTTCGCTTTGTATAATAACTTGTAGACGCTTTTTTAAAGTCTGATTTTACTATTTTAATTTTATTTTTTGTGTTCTTTGTGGTCACATGTCTTCTCTAATATTTTCTTAGTGTTTTGACTGATATTCTTATTTCGTAGCACTTCTTGCAATGATTTTGTTGCTTTATTTTTTTAATAATTTTTTCATTGATGTAGCTCCCACATGTACATTTTCTGTTCTCTTTAGAAGTCCTACTACCACATGATGATTGGTTACATTGTGGTT